>JAXCHO010000108.1:0-2460833 GCA_036630365.1 Acanthiza pusilla
TAGTGACACTGATGGGGACATTGGGGACACTGATGGGGGACATCAATGGGGACATCACTGGGGACCTGGGGACATTGATGGGGACATTGGGGACATTGGGGAATGGCAGAGATTTGGGGAAATTGGGGAAATTTCAGGGAAGTTTGGGGAAAATTTTGGGGAAATTTTGGGGAAAAGTGGGAAAAATGGAGGGAAATTGGGGAAAATTGGGAAAATGAGGGAAAATGGGAAAAATGGGAAAATATTGGAAAATTAGGGAAATTGGGAAAAATTGGGAAAATGAGGGAAAATGGGAAAAAATGGGAAAATTTGGGGGAAAATGGGAAAAAAGAAAAATGGAGAAAATTGAGAATTTGGGGGAAATTGGGGGGAATTGGGGGAAATTGGGAAAGGATTGGGGGAAATTGGAGGAATTGGGGGAAAAATGGGAAAAATTGGGAAAAAATGGGGGAAAATCGAGGGAAATGGGGAAATTTGGGGAAAATTTTGGGGAAAAAGGAGAAAAATTGGGGAGAAAATGGGGAAATTGGGGAAATTGGGGAAACTGGAAAAAGGAAAAATGGAAAATTGGGAGAAAATTGGGAAAAATTGGGGGAATTTTGGGGAAATTGGGAAAAAATGGGGAAAAAAATGGGGAAAATTAGAGGAATTTGGGGAAAAATTGGGGGAAATTGGGAGAAATTGGGGAAATTTGGGGAAAATTGGGGAAATTGTAGGAAATTATGGGAAAAACCGGGAAAATTAGGGGAAATCGGGAGAATTTGAGGGAACTTGTGGAAAAAATGGGAAAAAGAGGGGAAAAATTGGGAGAAAATGGGGGAAATTTGGG
This sequence comes from Acanthiza pusilla, assembly GCA_036630365.1. Taxonomy (NCBI): domain Eukaryota; kingdom Metazoa; phylum Chordata; class Aves; order Passeriformes; family Acanthizidae; genus Acanthiza; species Acanthiza pusilla. Next base: position 830 of record JAXCHO010000108.1, read on the forward strand.
AAAATGGGGAAAAATGGGGAAAATTTGGGGGAATTTGGGGAAAATTTCAGAAATTTGGGAAAAATTGGAGGAAAATGGGAAAAATTTGGGAAAATTTGGGAAAAATTGGTGAAAATGGTGGGAAATTGGTGGACAAAGTTGGGGGAAATTTGGGGAAATTGAGAAAAAAGGAAAAATTGGGGAGAAAATAGGGAAACTTGGGGAAAATTGGGGGAAATGGGAAAAATGGGAATAAATTGGGGAAAAATGGGAATAAATTGGGGGAAAAATGGGGGAAATTGGGGAAAAATGGGGAAATTGGGGAAAAATGGGGGAAATTGGGGAAAAATGGGGGAAATTGGGGAAAAATGGGGGAAATTGGGGAAAAATGGGGGAAATTGGAAAAAGGGGAAAATTGGGGAGAAAATGGGGGAATTTGGGGAAGGGGAAAATTGAGGGAAATGGGGAAAATTGGGAAAATTTGGGGAAAAATGGGAAAAATTGGGGAAAATGGGGAAATTTGAGGGAAAATTGGGGAAATTGTGGGAAAAATTGGAAAAAAATCTGGGGAATTGGGAGGGGAAATTGGGGAAAAAGGGGAAAATTTGGGGAAATTGGGGGAATTTGCAGGAAATTGTGGAAAAAAGAGGAAAAATTGGGAGAAAATGGGAAAATTTGGGGGAAAATGGGAGAATTGGGAAAAAATGGGAGAATTGGGAAAATTGGGAGAAATTGGGGAAAATCGGGAAAATCAGGGGAAATGAGAAAAATGGAAAATTTGGGGAAAAGTGGGAAAAATGGCGGGAAATTGAGGGACAAAGTTGGGGAAAATTGGGGGAAATTGGGAAAAAAGGAAAAATTGGGGAGAAAATAAGGAAATTTGGGAAAAATTGGGGGAAATTTGGGGAAAATTGGGGAAAATGGGAAAAAATGGGAATAAATTGGGAAAAAATGGGGGAAATTGGGGAAAATTGGGGAGAAAATGGGGGAATTTGGGGAAATTGGGAAAATATGGGGGGAAATGGGAAAAAATGGGGGAAGAGTGGGGAAAATTGGAGGAATTTGGGAAAAAATTGGGAAAAAAGGAGAAAAATTAGGGAGAAAATGGGGAAAATTGGGAGAAATTTGGGGAAATTTGGGGGAAAATGGGAAAAATGGGAAAAATTGGGAAGAAATGGGAAAAATTGGAGGAAATTGGGAAAATGAGGAGGAATTGGGGGAATTTGGAAAAAATTAGGAAAAAATGGGGGAAATATGGGGAAAATTTTGGGAAAAAAGGAGAAAAATTGGGGAGAAAATCAGGGGAAATTGGAAAAAATGGGGGAAATTGGGAAAAATAGGAAAAATTGGGGAGAAAATGGGGAAAATTGAGGGAAAATTGGGGAAATTGTGGGAAAAATTGGAAAAAATTGTGGGGAATTGGGAGGGGAAATTGGGGAAAAACAGGAAAAATTGGGGAAAATGGGGGAATTTGGGGGAAATGGGAAAATTTTGGGGGAAATTGTGGGAAAAATGGGCAAAAAAGGGAAAAATTGGGGGAAAATTGGGGAAAATTGGGGAAATTGGGAAAAAAGGAAAAATGGAAAATTGGGAGAAAATTGGGTAACAAAGATGGGGAAAATTGGGGGAAATTGGGGGAAAATGGGAAAATTTGGGGGAAAGGGGAAAAATTTGGGAAATTGGGGAAAAATTGGGGGAAAATGGGAAAATTGTGGGGGAAATGGGAAGAAAATGGGGAAAATTGGGGAATTTGGGGAATTTGGGGAAACTGGGGAAATTGGAGGAAATGGGAAAGAATTGGGGTGAAGATGGGGAAAAATTTGGGGAAATTGGGGAAATTGAGAGAAATGGGAAAAATTGGGAAAATTTGGGGGAAAATGGGAAGAAAGAAAAATTGGGGGAAATTGGGGGGAAAATGGGGAAATTTGGGGAGAAATGGGAAAAAAGGAGAAAAATTGGGGGAAAATGGGGAAAATTGGGGGGAAACTGGAAAAATGAGAAATTGGGGAAAATTTGGGGAAAATTTTGGGGAAAAAAGGGGAAAATTTGGGGAGAAATGGGAAAAACTGGGAAAAATTGGGGGAAAATGGGAAAAAATGGGGAGAAAAATGGGGAAAAATTGGGGAGAAATGGGAAAAAGGGGGAAAATAGGGGAAATTTGGGGGAATTTGGGGGGAAAAGGGGAAAATTGGGCAAGAATTGGGGAAAAAAGGAATTTGGGATCATGGGGGTTGGGGACACTGCAGTGTCACTTTGTCACTTCTGTGCCATTTTCTGTCATTTTCTGTCACTTTGGGGCCCTTCAGTGCCATTTTTTGGTCACTTCAGTGCCATTTAGTGCCATTTCTGTGCCATTTTTTGCCATTTTTTGTCACTTCAGTGCCATTCACTGCCATTCAGTGTCACTTCAATGCCATTTTTTGCCAATTCTATGCCATTTGGTGTCACTTTAGCGCCATTTCGGTGCCATTTTCTGTCACTTTAGTGCCACTTTTTGCCATTTCTGTGCCACTGTTTGCCATTTAGTGCCACTTTGGCACCATTTTGTGTCACTTGAACGCCATTTTTTGCCACTTCTGTGCCATTTACTGTCACTTCAATGCCATTTTTTGCCATTTTCTGTCATTTCAATGCCCTTTTTTATCATTTCAATGCCATTTTCCGTCACTTTAATGCCATTTTTTGTCACTTCAGTGCCACTCAGTGCCATTTTTTGCCATTTTAACGCCATTTTCTCCCATTTTTTTGTATTTTTTCCCATTTTCTCAAATTTTTCCCAATTTTTTTCAATTTCTCCCCAATTCTCCCCCCAGTGACCTGCGGGGGAACTCTTTCTGCTGTCACTGTGCCTGCAGTGGCTCCTGCACTGCCTCTGGGCCATTTAGTGTCACTTTTTGTCACTTTAACGCCACTTTGGTGCCATTAGTGCCATTTTCTGTCACTTTAGTGTCATTTTTTGTCACTTCAATGCCATTTAGTGCCATTCTGTGTCACTTTAATGCCATTTAGTGCCATTTTTTATCACTCATTGCCATTTTTTATCACTTATTGCCATTTTTTATCACTTTAATGTCATTTTTTGTCACTTTAGTTCCACTTTTTGCCATTCCTGTGCCATTTTTTGCCATTTTTTGCCATTTTAATGTCGTTTTTCCCATTTTTTCACATTTTTCCACATTTTTTCCCAATTTTTTCCAATTTTCTCCAATTTTCTCAAAATTTTCCCAATTTTTTCCAATTTTTTCCCAATTTTTTCCCAATAGTGACCTGCGGGGGAACCCTTTCTGCTGTCACTGTGCCTGCGCTGCCTCTGGGCCATTCTGTGTCACTTCAGTGCCATTTCTGTCACTTCAGTGTCACTTTAGTGCCACTTTTTGCCATTTCTGTGCCATTTTTTGTCACTTTAGTGCCATTCAGTGCCATTTTCTGTCACTTTAAGACCATTTCTTCCCATTTCAATGCCATTTTTTTTCACTTCAATGCCATTTTTTGCCATTTTCTGTCACTTCAATGCCATTTTCTGTCACTTCAGTGCCACTTTTTCCCATTTCTGTGCCATTCAGTGCCATTCAGTGCCACTTTAACGCCATTTTTTTCGCATTTTTTCCAATTTTTTCCCATTTTCTTTCATTTTTTTCCAATTTTCTCCAATTTTTTCACATTTTTTTTCCCGAATTTTTCCCAATTTCTCCATTTTTCTTCCCATTTTTCCCCTCAGTGCCCTCCAGGTTAACCCTTTCCGCTCTGACTGTGCCTGCGCTGCCTCTGGGCCACTCAGTGTCCCTTCAATGCCATTTTGTGTCACTTTAATGCCATTTTTGCTATTTTTTGCCACTTTAATGCCATTTCTTGTCACTTTAATGCCATTCAGTGTCACTTCAGTGCCATTTTTTGCCATTTTAAAGCCGTTTTTTCCCATTTTCTCCCATTATTTCCCAATTTTTTCCAATTTTCTCCAATTTTTTCCCATTTTTTCCCAATTTTCTCCATTTTCCCTCATTTTCTCCCAATTTCTCTCCATCCCAGTCCCCTCCGGGTTAACCCTTTCCGCTCTGACTGTGCCTGCGCTGCCTCTGGGCCATTCTGGGCCATTCTGGGCCATTCTCTGTCACTTCAGTGTCACTTCAATGCCATTTTCTGTCACTTCAATGCCATTCAATGCAATTTTTTTTCCAGTTCAGTGCCATTTTCTGTCACTTTAACACCATTTTTTGCCATTTTCTGTCAATTTAGCACCATTTTTTTGCCATTTTCCGCCATTCCTGTACCATTTTTTCCCATTTCTGTCACCTCAGTGCCATTTTCTGTCACTTCATTGCCATTTTGTGCCATTTCTGTGCCATTCATTGTCACTTTAGTGCCATTCATTGTCACTTTAGTGCCATTTAGTGCCATTTTAGCGCCGTTTTTTCGCATTTTTTCGCAATTTTTCGCAATTTTTCGCAATTTTTTCCAATTTTCTCCAGTTTTCTCCAATTTTTTCCCAATTTCCCCAACTTTTTTCCCAATTTCTCAATTTCTCCCCATCCCAGTGACCTCCAGGTTAACCCTTTCTGCTGTCACTGTGCCTGCGCTGCCTCTGGGCCATTCTGTGTCACTTCAGTGCCATCCAGTGTCACTTTAGTGCCACTTTAGTGCCACTTTTTGCCATTTAGTGCCATTTATTGTCACTTTAGTGCCATTCTGTGCCATTTTCTGTCACTTTAAGACCATTTCTTCCCATTTCAATGCCATTTTTTTTCACTTTAATGCCATTTTTGGTCATTTTCTGTCACTTCAATGCCATTTCCTGTCACTTCAATGCCATTTTCTGTCACTTCAGTGCCACTTTTTCCCATTTCTGTGCCATTCAGTGTCACTTTAGTGCCACCTGGTGTCCCTTTAGTGCCATTTCCTGCCATTTCAGTGCCATTTTTGCCATTTTCTGTCACTTCACTGCCATTTTCTGTCACTTCAATGCCATTTTTTGCCACTTTTTTGTCACTTTGGTGCCATTCAGTGTCACTTCAGTGCCATTTTTCGTCACTTTAGTGCCATTTCGTGTCACTTTAGTGCCATTTTTTGCCATTTAGTGCCATTTTTTGCCATTTTTTGTCACTTTAACACCATTTTTTCCCATTTTCTGTCACTTCACTGCCATTTTCTGTCACTTTAGTGCCATTTTTTGCCATTTCTGTGCCATTTTTTCCATTTTTTGCCACTTTAGTGCCATTTTTTGTCACTTCAATGCCATTTAGTGCCATTTTCTGTCACTTTAACGCCCTTTTTTCCCGTTTTTTCCACATTTTTTCCACATTTTTCCCAATTTTTTCCAATTTTCTCCAATTTTCTCAAATTTTTCCCAATTTCCTGATTTTTTTCCTCAATTTTCCCCATCCCAGTGACCTCCACGTTAACCCTTTCTGCTGTCACTGTGCCTGCGCTGCCTCGGGGCCATTCTGTGTCACTTCAGTGCCATTTTTTGCCATTTTCTGTCACTTCAATGCCATTTTCTGTCACTTCAGTGCCACTTTAGTGCCACTTTTTGCCATTTCTGTGCCATTTAGTGCCATTTTTTGTCCCTTTAACGCCATTCAGTGCCATTTTCTGTCACTTTAAGACCATTTCTTCCCATTCCAATGCCATTTTTTTTCACTTTAATGCCATTTTTTTTCACTTTAATGCCATTTTTTGCCATTTTCTGTCACTTCAATGCCATTTTCTGTCACTTCAGTGCCATTTTTTGTCATTTCTGTGCCATTCAGTGTCACTTCAGTGCCATCTAGTGCCACTTTAACGCCATTTTTTGCCATTTTCTGTCATTTCAATGCCATTTTCTGTCACTTTAGTCCATTTTTTGCCATTTCTGTGCCATTTAGTGCCATTTTCTGTCACTTTAACGCCGTTTTTTCCCCTTTTTTCGCATTTTTTCCCAATTTTTCGCATTTTTTCCCAATTTTCCCAATTTTTTCCCAATTTTTTTCATTTTCTCCCCAATTTCTGTCCCCCCAGTGACCTGCGGGGGAACCCTTTCTGCTGTCACTGTGCCTGCGCTGCCTCTGGGCCATTCTGTGTCACTTCAGTGCCATTTCTGTCACTTTAGTGTCACTTTAGTGCCACTTTTTGCCATTTCTGTGCCATTTAGTGTCACTTTAGTGCCATTCAGTGCCATTTTCTGTCACTTTAAGACCATTTCTCCCCATTTCAACGCCTTTTTTTTCACTTTAATGCCATTTTTTGCCATTTTCTGTCATTTCAATGCCATTTTCTGTCACTTTAGTGCCACTTTTTCCCATTTCTGTGCCATTCTGTGTCACTTCAGTGCCACCTGGTGTCCCTTCAATGCCATTTTTGCCATTTTCTGTCACTTTAGTGCCATTCCTGTGCCATTTTCTGTCACTTTAGTGCCATTTCTGTGCCATTTTGTGCCACTTCAATGCCATTTTTTTCCATTTTGTGCCATTCAGTATCACTTCAGTGCCATTTCAGTGCCATTCTTTGCCATTTTAACGCCGTTTTTCCCCATTTTCTCCTATTTTTTCGCATTTTTTTCCAATTTTCTCCATTTTTCCCAATTTCTCCCCAATTCTCCCCATCCCAGTGACCTGCAGGTGACCTGTTCCGCTGTCACTGTGCCTGCGCTGCCTCTGGGCCATTTTCTGCCACTTTAGTGCCATTCAGTGTCCCTTCAGTGCCATTTTCTGCCATTTCAGTGCCATTTTTGCCATTTTCTGTCACTTTAATGCCATTTTTGCCATTTCTGTGCCATTTTTTCCATTTTTTGCCACTTTGGTGCCATTTTTTGTCACTTCAATGCCATTTAGTGCCATTTTTTATCACTTTAATGCAATTTTTTGTCACTTTAATGCCATTTAGTGCCGTTTTCTGTCACTTTAGTGCCACTTTTTCCCATTTCTGTGCCATTTATTGTCACTTTAGTGCCATTTATTGCAATTTCTGACACTTCAATGCCATTTTCTGTCACTTTAGTGCCATTTTTTTGCCATTTCTGTGCCATTTAGTGCCATTTTCTGTCATTTTAACGCCGTTTCCCCCAGTTTTTTCGCATTTTTTCGCATTTTTTTCCCAATTTTCTCAAATTTTCTCAATTTTCCCCCAATTTTTGTCCCCACCCCAGTGACCTGCGGGGGAACCCTTTCTGCTGTGACTGTGCCCTGCGCTGCCCCTGGGCCATTCTGTGCCATTTCTGTCACTTTAGTGTCACTTCAGTGCCATTTTTGTCATTTCTGTGCCATTTGGTGTCACCTTAGTGCCATTTAGAGCCATTTTTTTATCACTTTAATGCCATTTTTTGTCACTTTAACGCCATTCAGTGCCATTTTCTGTCACTTTCAGACCATTTCTTCCCATCTCAATGCCATTTTCAGTCACTTTAGCGCCATTTTTTGCCATTTCTGTGCCATTTTTTCCATTTTTTGCCACTTTGGCGCCATTTTTTGTCACTTCAATGCCATTTAGTGCCATTCCGTGTCACTTCAGTGCCATTTAGTGCCATTTTTTATCACTTTAATGCCATTTAGTGCCATTTTCTGTCACTTTAACGCTGTTTTTTCCCGTTTTTTTCGCATTTTTTCACATTTTTTCCACATTTTTTCCCCAATTTTTTCCAATTTTCTCAAATTTTTCCCAATTTCCTGATTTTTTTCCTCATTTTTCCCCATCCCAGTGACCTGCGGGGGAACCCTTTCCGCTGTGACTGTGCCTGCGGTGGCTCCTGCGCTGCCTCTGGGCCATTCTGTGTCACTTCAGTGCCATTTCTGTCACTTTAGTGTCACTTTAATGCCACTTTTTGCCATTTTCTGTCACTTCAATGCCATTTTCTGGCACTTTAGTGCCACTTTTTTCCATTTCTGTGCCATTTTCTGTCACTTCAATGTCATTTTTTGCCATTTCTGTGCCATTCACTGTCACTTTAGTGCCTTTTTTTTCCATTTTAACGCCGTTTTTTCCCGTTTTTTCGTGTTTTTTCCCCAATTTTTTCGAATTTTTTCCAATTTTTCCCAATTTTCCCAACTTTTCCCCAATTTTTTCCCAATGCTGACCTCCGCGGGAACCCTTTCCGCTGTGACTGTGCCCTGCGGTGGCTCTGTGCCATCCTGTGCCATTCAGTGTCACTTTAGTGCCATCTGGTGTCCCTTTAATGCCATTTTTTGCCATTTAGTGCCATTTCTGTGCCATTTTCTGTCACTTTAGTGCCATTTCTGTGCCATTTTCTGCCACTTCAATGCCATTTTTTGCCATTTTGTGCCATTTAGTATCACTTCAGTGCCATTTCAGTGCCATTTTTTGCCATTTTAACGCAGTTTTCCCCCATTTTCTCCTATTTTTTCGCATTTTTTTTCCAGTTTTCTCCATTTTCCCCCAATTTTCTCAATTTTTTCCCAATTTCTCCCCAATTCTCCCCATCCCAGTGACCTGCAGGGTAACCTGTTCTGCTGTGACTGTGCCTGCGCTGCCTCTGGGCCATTCTCTGCCACTTTAGTGCCACTCAGTGTCCCTTCAGTGCCATTTTTTCCATTTTCTGTCACTTCAGTGCCATTTTTTGCCATTTTCTGTCACTTTAGTGCCATTTTTTGCCATTTTCTGTCACTTTTGTGCCATTTTTTGCCATTTTCTGTCACTTTAGTGCCATTTTTTGCCATTTTCTGTCACTTTAGTGCCATTTTTTGCCATTTTCTGTCACTTTAATGCCATTTTTTGCCATTTTCTGTCACTTTGGTGCCATTTTTAATCACTTCAATGCAATTCAGTGCCATTTCGTGTCACTTTAGTGCCATTTTTTTGCCATTTCTGTGCCATTTTCTGCCATTTTCTGTCATTTTAACGCCGTTTCCCCCAGTTTTTTCGCATTTTTTCCAATTTTCTCCATTCTTTCCCAATTTTTCCCTATTTCCCCCAATTTCTCCCCAATTCTCCCCCCAGTGACCTGCGGGGGAACCCTTTCTGCTGTCACTGTGCCCTGCGCTGCCTCTGGGCCATTCTGTGCCATTTCTGTCACTTTAGTGTCACTTCAGTGCCATTTTTGTCATTTCTGTGCCATTTGGTGTCACTTCAGTGCCATTCAGTGCCATTTTTTGTCACTTTCATGCCATATTTTGTCACTTTAACGCCATTCAGTGCCATTTTCTGTCACTCTAACGCCATTTTTTCCCATTTTTTCGCATTTTTTCGCAATTTTTCCCAATTTTCCCCAATTTTCCCAAATTTTTCCCGATTTCTTTCATTTTCTCCCCAATTCCTGTCCCCCCCCAGTGACCTGCGGGGTGACCCAGTTCCGCTGTGACTGTGCCTGCGCTGCCTCTGGGCCATTCTGGGCCATTTTCTGTCACTTTAGTGCCACTTTGGAGCCATTTAGTGCCACTTTCTGTCACTTTAGTGCCATTTTTGTCACTTTCTGTCACTTCAGTGCCATTTTTAATCACTTCAATGCAATTCAGTGCCATTTCGTGTCACTTTAATGCCACTTGTTGCCATTTCAGTGCCATTTTTTGCCATTTTAACGCAGTTTTCCCCCATTTTCTCCAATTTTTTTGCAATTTTTTCCAATTTTTCTCCATTTTTTCCCAATTTTTTCCCAATTTCCCCCAATTTCTCCCCATTTTTCCCCCCAGTGACCTGCGGGGTGACCTGTTCTGCTGTCACTGTGCCTGCGCTGCCTCTGGGCCATTCTGTGCCATTCTCTGTCACTTTAGTGCCACTTTAATGCCATTTCTGTGCCATTTAGTGTCACTTTAGTGCCATTTAGTGCCATTTTTTGACACTTTAATGCCATTTTTTGTCCCTTTAACGCCATCCAGTGCCATTTTCTGTCACTTTAGTGCCATTTTTTGCCATTTCTGTGCCATTTTCCTATTTTTTGCCACTTTAGTGCCATTTTCTGTCACTTTAACGCCATTTTTTCCCGTTTTTTCGCATTTTTTCGCAATTTTTCGCAATTTTCTCCAATTTTCCCGAATTTTTCCCAATTTTTTTCATTTTCTCCCCAATTTCTGTCCCCCCCCAGTGACCTGCGGGGGAACCCTTTCCGCTGTGACTGTGCCTGTGCTGCCTCTGTGTCACTCTGTGCCATTCTCTGTCACTTTAGTGCCACTTTGGTGCCATTTTTTGCCATTTTCTGTCACTTTGGTGCCATTTTTAATCACTTCAATGCAATTCAGTGCCATCTTGTGTCACTTTAATGCCTCTTTTTGCCATTTCTGTGCCATTTGGTGTCACTTTAATGCCATCCAGTGCCATTTCCTGTCACTTTAAGACCATTTCTTCCCATTTCAATGCCATTTTCTGTCACTTTGGTGCCATTTTTTGTCACTTCAATGCCATTTAGTGCCATTTTTTATCACTTTAATGCAATTTTTTGTCACTTTAATGCCATTTAGTGCCGTTTTCTGTCACTTTAGTGCCACTTTTTCCCATTTCTGTGCCATTTATTGTCACTTTAGTGCCATTTAGTGCAATTTCTCTCACTTCAATGCCATTTTCTGTCACTTTAACGCCATTTTTTCCCCTTTTTTTCCCATTTTTTCGCAATTTTTTCCAATTTTCTCCATTTTTCCCAACTTTTTTCCCAATTTCCTGAATTTTCTTCCCATTTTTCCCCCCAGTGACTTGCGCGGGAACCCTTTCTGCTGTCACTGTGCCTGCGCTGCCTCTGGGCCATTCTGTGCCATTTCTGTCACTTTAGTGTCACTTCAGTGCCACTTTTTGTCATTTCTGTGCCATTTTCTGTCACTTCAGTGCCATTTTTTGCCATTTCTGTGCCATTTTTTCCATTTTCTGTCATTTTAGTGCCACTTTTTGTCACTTCAATGCCATTCAGTGCCATTTTCTGTCACTCTAACGCCATTTTTTCCCGTTTTTTCGCGTTTTTTCGCAATTTTTCGCAATTTTCTCCAATTTTCCCCAATTTTTCCCAATTTCCCCCAATTTCTCCCCAATTTCTGTCCCCCCAGTGACCTGCGGGGGAACCCTTTCCGCTGTGACTGTGCCTGCGCTGCCTCTGGGCCATTCTGTGCCATTCTCTGTCATTTTAACGCCATTTTTTCCCGTTTTTTCGCATTTTTTCGCAATTTTTCGCAATTTTCTCCAATTTTTTCCAGTTTTTCCCAATTTCCCCAACTTTTCCCCCATTTTTTCCCCCCAGTGACCTGCGGGGTAACCCGTTCCGCTGTGACTGTGCCCTGCGCTGGCTGCTGCGCTGGCTCGCCCCGCGCCCCTCCCCCCCCGCGGCCGAGGCCTGGGGGCGCTGCCGAGAGCCCCTCCCCCACCGCGGCACCGCCCTGGCCCTGCTGGGACCGCGCGAGCTGCCCTGCCGCCGCCACGGTGACTGGGACACACTGGTTTATACTGGGAGGGACTGGGGGCAAAAAACCGCGTGAATTTAGGGCGAAAAATGGCGATTTTAGGGCAAAAAATGGGGATTTAAGGGCGGAAATGGGACTAGGTTATACTGGTTTATACTGGGAGGGTACTGGGGCATACTGGGACATACTGGGATATACTGGGAGGGGCTGGGGGCAAAAAACTGTGCGGAATTTGGGTGAAAAATGGAGATTTTGGGGCAAAATTTGGGGATTTTACGAAAAAAATTGGGGTTTTAGGGAGAAGAAATGGGACTGGGAGGGACTGGGTTATACTGGGATGGACTGGGACATACAGGTTTATACTGGGAGGGACTGGGAGGGGCTGGGGGCAAAAAACCGCGCGGAATTTGGGTGAAAAATGGGGATTTTAGGGCAAAAAATGGGGATTTAAGGGTGAAATTTGGGGATTTTAGAGGGGAAAATGGGATTTTTAGGCGGGGAAATGGGACTGGGTTATACTGGGACATACTGGGAGGGTACTGGGACAGACTGGGAGGGGCTGGGAGGGACTTGGAGCAAAAAACCGCGCGGAATTTGGGTGGAAAACGGCGATTTTAGGGTGAAAATGGGGATTTTTGAGGTGTAAAATGGGATTTTTAGGGGGAAAATGGGACTGGGTTATACTGGGATATACTGGGACATACTGGGAGGGACTGGGAGGAACTGGGGGCAAAAAACCGCGCGGAATTTGGGTGAAAAATGGGGATTTTAGGGCAAAAAATGGGGATTTAAGGGCGGAAATGGGACTGGGTTATACTGGTTTATACTGGGAGGGAAACTGGGACATACTGGGACATACTGGGATATACTGGGAGGGACTGGGAGGGACTGGGGGCAAAAAACCGCGCGGAATTTGGGTGAAAAATGGCGATTTTAGGGCGAAAAACGGGGATTTTAGAGGGAAAAATGGGATTTTTAAGGGGGAAAATGGAACTGGGTTATACTGGTTTGTACTGGGAGGGGACTGGTTTATACTGGGATATACTGGGAGGGGCTGGGGGCAAAAAACCGCGCGGATTTAGGTCAAAATTTGGGGATTTTAGGGCAAAATTTGGGGATTTTAGGGCAAAATGGGATTTTTAGGCGGGGAAATGGGACTGGGTTATACTGGTTTATACTGGGAGGGACTGGGAGGGACTGGGAGCAAAAAACCGCGCGGATTTAGGGCAAAATTTGGGGATTTTGGGTCAAAATTAGAGGATTTTAGGTGGAAAAAATTGGATTTTTGGAGGGGAAAATGGGAGTTTTAGGGGGAAAATGGAACTAGGTTACACTGGTTTATACTGGGAGGGGACTGGTTTATACTGGGACAGACTGGGAGCAAAAAATGCAGAGGTTTTAGGTCAAAAACTGGGATTTTTGGGGGGGGGGGAAATGGGATTTTTAGAGGGAAAATGGAACTGGTTTATACTGGGATATACTGGGATGTACTGGGATATACTGGGATATACTGGGATGGACTGGGAGGGACTGGGAGGGACTGGGGGCAAAAAACCCGGAGGTTTTAGGGTGAAAAATGACGATTTTGGGGCAAAAAATGGGATTTTTCGGGGGGAAAATTGGATTGAGGAGGGACTGGGTTATACTGGTTTATACTGGGAGGGAACTGGGTTATACTGGGAGGGACTGGGGGCAAAAAACTGCACGGATTTAGGGCAAAATGTGGGGATTTTCGGGTGAAAAATGAGGATTTTATGGGGGAAACATGGGACTGGGATGGACTGGGAGGGGACTGGGTTTTACTGGTTTATACTGGGACATACTGGGATATACTGGGAGGGACTGGGAGGGACTGGGAGGGGACTGAGGGAAAACATTTGGGGATTTTTGGGCGAAATTTGGGGATTTTAGGGCAAAAAATAGGATTTTTTTTGGGAAAAATGGGACTGCGATGGACTGGGTTATACTGGTTTATACTGGGACGGACTGGGAGGGGCTGGGGGGAAAAACCGCGCGGAATTTGGGTGAAATTTGGGGATTTTAGGGCAAAAATGGGATTTTTTGGGTGTAAAATGGGATTTTTACGGGAGAAAATAGGACTGGGTTATACTGGTTTATACTGGGACAGACTGGGAGGGACTGGGAGGGACTGGGGGCAAAAAACCGCGCGGAATTTGGGTGAAAAATGGGGATTTTAGGGCGAAAAATTGGATTTTTAGGGGGGAAAATGGAACTGGGAGGGAACTGGGATATACTGGTTTATACTGGGAAGGTATTGGGTTATACTGGGATATACTGGGAGGGACTGGGAGGGACTGGGAGGGACTGGGGGCAAAAAACCGCGCGGATTTAGGTCAAAATGTGGGGATTTTAGGGCAAAAAATTGGATTTTTGGAGGGGAAAATTGGGAGTTTTAGGGGGAAAATGGGACTGGGTTATACTGGGACATACTGGGATATACTGGGATGGACTGGGATGGACTGGGAGGGGCTGGGAGCCAAAAAAACTGCGCGAATTTGGGTGAAAAATGGCGATTTTAGGGCAAAAAATGGGGATTTAAGGGCGGAAATGGGACTGGGTTATACTGGTTTATACTGGGAGGGTACTGGGATATACTGGGTTGTACTGGGAGGGACTGGGAAGGACTGGGAGCAAAAAACTACGCGGAATTTGGGTGAAAAATGGCGATTTTAGGGCAAAATTTGGGGATTTTACGAAAAAAATTGGGGTTGTAGGGAGAAGAAATGGGACTGGGAGGGACTGGGTTATACTGGGAGGGACTGGTTTATACTGGGAGGGACTGGGGGCAAAAAACCGCGTGGAATTTGGGAGAAAAATGGCAATTTTAGGGCAAAATTTGGGGATTTTAGAGGGAAAAATGGGGATTTTTAGGGGGAAAACGGGACTGGGAGGAACTGGGACAAACTGGGACATACTGGGACATACTGGGATGGACTGGGAGGGGCTGGGAGGGACTGGGGGCAAAAAACTGTGCGGAATTTGGGTGAAAAATGGTGATTTTAGGGCAAAAAATGGGATTTTTTGGGTGTAAAATGGGATTTTTATGGGAGAAAATAGGACTGGGTTATACTGGTTTATACTGGGATATACTGGGATATACTGGGAGGGGCTGGGAGGGGCTGGGAGCAAAAAATTTGGGGATTTTAGGGCAAAATTTGGGGATTTTAGGGAAAAAAATGAGGGCTTTGGGAGGAAAATGGGACTGGTTTGTACTGGGAGGGTACTGGTTTATACTGGGACATACTGGGAGGGACTGGGAGGGACTGGGGGCAAAAAACCGCGCGGATTTAGGGCAAAATTTTGGGATTTTAGGGCGAAATTTGGGGATTTTGGGTCAAAATTAGAGGATTTTAGGTGGAAAAATTTGGATTTTTGGAGGGGAAAATGGGAGTTTTAGGGGGAAAATGGAACTAGGTTATACTGGTTTATACTGGGAGGGTACTGGGATATACTGGGATATACTGGGAGGGACTGGAAAGGACTGGGGGCAAAAAACCGTGTGGAATTTGGGTGAAAAATGGCGATTTTAGGGCGAAATTTGGGGATTTTAGGGCAAAAAATTGGATTTTTGGAGGGGAAAATGGGAGTTTTAGGGGAGAAAATGGGACTGGGTTATACTGGGACATACTGGGAGGGGACTGGGATATACTGGGAGGGACTGGGGGCAAAAAACCGCGCAGAATTTGGGTGAAAAATGGCGATTTTAGGGCGAAAAATGGGATTTTGGGGGGGAAAATGGAACTAGGTTATACTGGTTTATACTGGGAGGGTACTGGGATATACTGGGTTATACTGGGAGGGACTGGGAAGGGCTGGGAGCAAAAAACCGCACGGAATTTGGGTGGAAAATGGCGATTTTAGGGCGAAAAATGGGGATTTTAGAGGGGAAAATGAGGATTTGGGGAGGGAAAATGGAACTGGGTTATACTGGGATATACTGGGATATACTGGGATATACTGGGTTATACTGGGAGGGACTGGGAAGGGCTGGGAGCAAAAAACCGCACGGAATTTGGGTGGAAAATGGCGATTTTAGGGCAAAATTTGGGGATTTTACAAAAAAAAATTGGGGTTTTAGGGAGAAGAAATGGGACTGGGAGGGACTGGGTTATACTGGGATGGACTGGGACATACTGGTTTATACTGGGAGGGGCTGGGGGCAAAAAACCGCGCGGAATTTGGGTGAAAAATGGCGATTTTAGGGCAAAAAAATGGGGATTTAAGGGCGGAAATGGGACTGGGTTATACTGGTTTATACTGGGAGGGAACTGGGACATACTGGGACAGACTGGGAGCAAAAAACCCGGAGGTTTTAGGGTGAAAAATGACGATTTTGGGGCAAAAAATGAGATTTTTCGGGGGGAAAATTGGATTGAGGAGGGACTGGGTTATACTGGTTTATACTGGGAGGGAACTGGGTTATACTGGGAGGGACTGGGGGCAAAAAACCGCGCGGATTTAGGGCAAAATGTGGGGATTTTAGGGTGAAAAATGAGGATTTTATGGGGGAAACATGGGACTGGGATGGACTGGGAGGGGACTGGGTTTTACTGGTTTATACTGGGACATACTGGGATATACTGGGAGGGACTGGGAGGGACTGGGAGGGGACTGAGGGAAAACATTTGGGGATTTTTGGGCGAAATTTGGGGATTTTAGGGCAAAAAATAGGATTTTTTTGGGGAAAAATGGGACTGCGATGGACTGGGTTATACTGGTTTATACTGGGACGGACTGGGAGGGGCTGGGGGGAAAAACCGCGCGGAATTTGGGTGAAATTTGGGGATTTTAGGGCAAAAATGGGATTTTTTGGGTGTAAAATGGGATTTTTACGGGAGAAAATAGGACTGGGTTATACTGGTTTATACTGGGACAGACTGGGAGGGACTGGGAGGGACTGGGGGCAAAAAACCGCACGGAATTTGGGTGAAAAATGGCGATTTTAGGGCGAAAAATTGGATTTTTAGGGGGGAAAATGGAACTGGGAGGGAACTGGGATATACTGGTTTATACTGGGAAGGTATTGGGTTATACTGGGATAGACTGGGAGGGGCTGGGAGGGACTGGGAGCAAAAAACTGTGCGGAATTTGGGTGAAATTTGGGGATTTTAGGGCAAAGTTAGAGGATTTTAGGGCAAAAAATTGGATTTTTGGAGGGGAAAATGAGATTTTTGGGGGGAAATGGGATTGGGTTATACTGGGTTATACTGGGACAGACTGGGATATACTGGGATGGACTGGGAGGGGCTGGGAGCAAAAAAACTGCACGGAATTTGGGTGAAAAATGGGAGTTTTAGAGGGAAAAATGGGACTGGGATGGACTGGTTTATACTGGTTTATACTGGGAGGGTACTGGGACATACTGGGATGGACTGGGATATACTGGGATATACTGGGAGGGACTGGGAGCAAAAAACCGTGTGGATTTAGGTCAAAATTTGGGGTTTTAGGGGCAAGAATGGTGATTTTAGGGTGAAAAATGAGGATTTAGGTGGGAAAATGGGACTGGGAGGGAACTGGGATGGACTGGGTTATACTGGGAGGGACTGGGAGGGAACTGGGATGGACTGGGTTATACTGGGAGGGACTGGGAGGGAACTGGGATGGACTGGTTTATACTGGGAGGGACTGGGAGGGGCTGGGGGAGAAAAATGTGGGGATTTTAGGGCAAAATGTGGGGATTTTAGGAGAAAAAATGAGATTTTTAGGGGGAAAATGGGACTGGGATGGACTGGGATGGACTGGGAGGGGACTGGGTTATACTGGGACATACTGGGATATACTGGGAGGGACTGGGAGTGGCTGGGCGAAAAAATTTGGGAAATTTTAGCCTAAAATTTGGCGATTTTAGGGCAAAAATTGGCAATTTTTGGGGGGAAATTTGGGGATTTTGGGGGAGAATGGAACTGGGAGGGACTGGGATATACTGGGAGGGACTGGGAGTGTCCCCAAGGTGTCCCCGTGTCCCTGGCAATGTCCCCAAGCTGTCCCCATGTCCTGGGGGTGTCCCCGAGCTGTCCCCGTGTCCCTTGGGCTGTCCCCAGGGTGTCCCCTGCATGTCCCGTTGTCCCCACGATGTCCCCACGATGTCCCTAGGGATGTCCCCAAGGTGTCCCCTGAGTGTCCCCTGATGTCCCCTCTGTCCCCAGAGCTGTGTCCGTTCCAGTCCCTGCCGTTCCTATCCCTGGCAGTGTCCCCAGGGTGTCCCCAAGGTGTCCCCATGATGTCCCCGAGGTGTCCTCATGCCCTCAGGGTTGTCCCCAAGCTGTCCCCATGTCCCCGGGGTTGTCCCTGGGCTGTCCTTGCTGTGTCCCCTTGTCCCTGGCAATGTCCCCAAGCTGTCCCCATGTCCCTGCAGTGTCCCTGGGCTGTCCCCGCAATGTCCCCACAATGTCCCCATGATCCCCTCGATGTCCGCATGTCCCCAGGCCATCCCTGTGTCCCTGGCAATGTCCCCGAGCTGTCCCCATGACCCCGGGGGTGTCCCCAAGCTGGCCCTGTGTCCCTGGGGGTGACAGTGGGATGTCCCTGTGACCCCAGGGGTGTCCCCATGGTGTCCCCATGTCCCCAGGGATGTCCCCAAGGTGTCTCCTGCACGTCCCATTTTCCCCACTATGTCCCCACGATGTCTCCATGATCCCCTTGATGTCCCCAAGGTGTCCCCATGTCCTCAGGGCTGTCCCTGGGCTGTCCTTGCTGTGTCCCCGTGTCCCTGGCAATGTCCCCAAGCTGTTCCCATGTCCCCAGGGGTGTCCCTGGGCTGTCCCCAGTGTCCCCAAGGTGTCCCCTGAGTGTCCCCAATGTCCCCTCTGTCCCCAGAGCTCCGCCCGTTCCAGTCCCTCCCATTCCCATCCCGGGGCGTGTCCCCACAATGTCCCCAAGGTGTCCCCATGATGTCCCCTAATGTCCCCTGTGTCCCCAGAGCTCCGCCCATTCCAGTCCCTTCCGTTCCCATCCCTGGCAATGTCCCCAAGGTGTCCCCATGACCCTGGCTGTGTCCCCAAGCTGTCCCCAAGCTGTCCCCAGGCTGTCCCCATGATCCCCACGATGTCCCCATGATCTCAGGGATGTCCCCTGAGTGTCGCCATTGTCCCCAGAGCTCCGCCCGTTCCGGTCTCTCCCGTTCTCGTCGCTCGGGGCCGAGCCCTTCACCCTCGGGGGACACTCGGGGCTGTCCCTGTGACCCCGGGGCTGTCCCCAGGCTGTCCCTGTGACCCCGGGGCTGTCCCCAGGCTGTCCCTGTGACCCCGGGGCTGTCCCCAGAGATGTCCCCAATGTCCCCTGAGTGTCGCCATTGTCCCCAGAGCTCCGCCCGTTCCAGTCCCTCCCGTTCTCGTCACTCGGGGCCGAGCCCTTCACCCTCGGGGGACACTCGGGGGTGGCACTGGGCTGTCCTTGTGACCCCGGGGCTGTCCCCAGGGATGTCCCCATGATCTCAGGGATGTCCCCAAGCTGTCCCCTCTGTCCCCAGAGCTCCGCCCGTTCCAGTCGCTGCCCTTCTCGTCGCTCGGGGCCGAGCCCTTCACCCTCGGGGGACACTCGGGGGTGGCGCTGGCGCAGCCCTCGGCAGGAGCTTGTGCCCTGCTGGAGTGGGAGCAGCTCGGGGGGCGATTCAGGGCCCCCACCGTCATCAACTGTGAGTGAAAATGGGGGGAAAACGGGAAAAAATGGGGAAAAAGAGCGAAAAAATGGGGAAAATTGGTGAAAAAATGGGGAAAATATGGGGAAAAATGGGGACAGTCTGGGGACAATGTGGGGACAATGGGGTGGCAGTGGGAGCAGCTCGGGGGGCGATTCAGGGCCCCCACCGTCATCAACTGTGAGTGAAATGGGGGAAAAATGGGGAAAATCGGGAAAAAAGGGGGAAAATAGCGAAAAAATGGGGGAAATTGTTGAAAAAATGGGGAAAATCTGTGAAAAAATGGGGAGAATATGGGGGAAAATCGTGGAAATATCGGGAAAATATGGAGAAAATATGGAGAAAAAATGGGGGGAAATGGGAAAAAATGGGAAAAATGGTGTAAAAATCAGTGAAAATATTGGGTAAAAATAGGGAAGAACAGGGAAAAAATGGGGAAAATATGGGGAAAAAATGGGGAAAATCTGTTAAAAAATGGGGACAATGTGGGGACAATGTGGGGACAATGGGGTGGCAGTGAGAGCAGCTCGGGGGGCGATTCAGAGCCCCCACCGTCATCAACTGTGAGTGAAAATGGGGGGAAAACGGGGGAAATCGGGAAAAATGTGGAAAAACAGCGAAAAAATGGGGAAAATTGTTGAAAAAATGGGGAAAATTGTTGAAAAAATGGGGAAAATGTGTGGGAAAATTGGTGGAAATATAGGGAAAATATGGAGAAAAAATGGGGGAAAATGGGAAAAAATGGGAAAAAATGGTGTAAAAATCAGTGAAAAGATTGGGGGAAAAAATAGGGAAGAACAGGGAAAAAATGGGGAAAATATGGGGAAAAAATGGGGAAAATCTGTTAAAAAATGGGAACAATGTGGGGACAATGTGGGGACAATGTGGTGGCAGTGAGAGCAGCTCGGGGGGCGATTCTGAGCCCCCACCGTCATCAACTGTGAGTGAAATGGGGGAAAAACGGGGAGAAATCGGGGAAAAAATGGTGTAAAAATCAGTGAAAAAAATGGGAAAAAATAGGGAAGAACAGGGAAAAAAATGGGGAAAATTGGTGAAAAAATGGGGAAAGTATGTTAAAAAATGGGGACAATGTGGGGACAATGGGGTGGCAGTGGGAGCAGCTTGGGGGGCGATTCTGAGCCCCCACCGTCATCAACTGTGAGTGAAATGGGGGAAAAAAGGGAAAAAATGGGAAAAAGAGTGAAAAAATGGGGAAAATCGGTGAAAAAATGGGGAAAATTGGTGAAAAAATGGGGAAAATATGTTAAAAAATGGAGAAAATCTGTGAAAAAATGGGAAAAATATGGGGGGAAATCGGTGGAAATATAGGGAAAATATGCAGAAATATGGAGGAAAAAATGGGGGAAAATGGGAAAAAATGGTGTAAAAATCAATGAAAAAAATGGGAAAAAATAGGGAAGAACGGGAAAAAATGGGGAAAATACGTTAAAAAATAGGGAAAAATATGGGGACAATCTGGGGACAATCTGGGGACAATGGGGACAATGGGGTGGCAGTGGGAGCAGCTCGGGGGGCGATTCAGGACCCCACCGTCATCAACTGTGAGTGAAATGGGGAAAAAACGGGGGAAATTGGGAAAAATGGGGGAAAACAGCGAAAAAATGGGGGAAATTGGTGAAAAAATGGGGAAAATATGTTAAAAAATGGGGAAAATATGGGGGGAAATCGTGGAAATATCGGGAAAATATGGAGAAAAAATGGGGGAAATGGGAAAAAATGGGAAAAAATGGGAAAAATGGTGTAAAAATCAGTGAAAAGATTGGGGGAAAATAGGGAAGAACAGGGAAAAAATGGGGAAAATGTGTTAAAAAATGGGGAAAATATGGGGGAAAATCGTGGAAATATCGGGAAAATATGGAGAAAAAATGGGGGAAAATGGGAAAAAATGGGAAAAAATGGTGTAAAAATCAGTGAAAAAATGGGAAAAAATGGTGTAAAAATCAGTGAAAAGATTGGGGAAAAAATAGGGAAGAACAGGGAAAAAATGGGGAAAATATGTTAAAAAATAGGGAAAAATATGGGGACAATCTGGGGACAATCTGGGGACAATCGGGACAATGGGGTGGCAGTGGGAGCAGCTCGAGGGGCGATTCAGGACCCCACCGTCATCAACTGTGAGTGAAATGGGGAAAAAACGGGGGGAAATGGGAAAAATGGGGGAAAAAAGGGAAAAACGGTGAAAAAAATGGGGAAAATCGGTGAAAAAATGGGGAAAAAATGGGGAAAATATGTAAAAAAATAGGGGAAAATATGGGGAAAATGGGGAAAATATGGGGAAAATGTGGGGGAAAAGTGGGGGAAAATGGGGAAAACATGGGGGAAAATCGGTTAAAAAATGGGGAAAAAATAGGGGAAAAATGGGAAAAATATGGGGGGAAAAATGGGGACAATGTGGGGACAGTCTGGGGACAATGGGGTGGCAGTGGGGGCAGCTCGGGGGGCGATTCTGAGCCCCCACTGCCATCAACTGTGAGTGAAAATGGGGAAAAATCGGGGAGAAATCGGGGAAAATGGGAAAAACAGCGAAAAAATGGGGAAAATTGGTGAAAAAATGGAGAAAATCGGTGAAAAAATGGGGAAAATCGGTGAAAAAATGGGGGGAAATATGTTAAAAAATGGGGAAAATATGGGGGGAAATCGTGGAAATATCGGGAAAATGTGGAGAAAAAATGGGGGGAAAATGAGAAAAAATGGGAAAAAATGGTGTAAAAATCAGTGAAAAAAATGGGAAAAAATAGGGAAGAACAGGGAAAAAAATGGGGAAAATTGGTGAAAAAATGGGGAAAGTATGTTAAAAAATGGGGACAATGTGGGGACAATGGGGTGGCAGTGGGAGCAGCTTGGGGGGCGATTCTGAGCCCCCACCGTCATCAACTGTGAGTGAAATGGGGGAAAAAAGGGAAAAAATGGGAAAAAGAGTGAAAAAATGGGGAAAATCGGTGAAAAAATGGGGAAAATCAGTGAAAAAATGGGGAAAATATGTTAAAAAATGGAGAAAATCTGTGAAAAAATGGGGAAAATATGGGGGGAAATCGGTGGAAATATAGGGAAAATATGCAGAAATATGGAGGAAAAAATGGGAAAAAATGGTGTAAAAATCAATGAAAAAAATGGGAAAAAATAGGGAAGAACAGGGAAAAAATGGGGAAAATATGGGGAAAAATGGGGAAAATCTGTTAAAAAATGGGAACAATGTGGGGACAGTCTGGGGACAATGTGGTGGCAATGGGAGCAGCTCGGGGGGCGATTCTGAGCCCCCACCGTCATCAACTGTGAGTGAAATGGGGAAAAATGGGGAAAAATGGGGAAAAAATGGGGAAAATTGGTGAAAAAATGGAGAAAATATGTTTTAAAATGGGGGGGAAATGGGGGAAATGGGAAAAAAAATTGGTTAAAAAATCGGTGAAAAAATGGGAAAAAAATTGGGAAGAATGGGGAAAATATGGGGAAATGGGGAAAAAATGGGGAAAACATGGGGAACAAATGGAGAAAAAATGGAGAAAAAAAATGGGGAAATTTGGTGAAAAAATGGAGAAAAAAATGTGGAACATATGGGAAAAAACAGCGAAAAAATGGGGGAAAATTGGTGAAAAATGGGGAAAAATGGGAACAAATGGAGAAAAAATGGGGAAAAATGGGGAAAAAGTGGGGAAAAAGTGGGGAAAATATGGGGAAAATCGATGGAAAAATGGGGAAAATATGGGGAAAATCAGAGGAAAAATGGGAAAATATGTGGAAAATATGGGGGGAAAAGTGGGGAAAAAATGGGAGAAAATCTGTAAAAAATTGGGGAAAAAATGGGGGAAAATTGGGAAAATGGGGACATTCAGTGTAAAGGGAAAATTGGGGAAAAAATGGAGAAAAAATTGGGAAAATCTGTAAAAAAATGGGGAAAATATTGGGAAATTGGGGGAAAAAAGGGAAAAACAGTGAAAAAGTGGAAAAATTGGGGGGAAAATGGGGTCGGAATGAGGGAAATGGGAAAAATGGGGAAAATGGGGTGGGGGACACCAAAAATGTGCCCTGGGGACCCCAAATGACCTTGGGGACACAAAAATGACCTTGGGGACCCCAAAATTACCTTGGTGAGACAAAAAATTGACCATGGGGACACAAAAATGACCTTGAGGAGACCAAAGCCACCACCCCAAAGTCCCCAATGTCCCAATGCCCCCAATCCCCCCAATGTCCTCAATGTCCCCATTAATGTCCCCAATGTCCCCAATAATGTCCCCAATGTCCCCAATGTCCCCAATAATGTCCCCATTAATGTCCCCAATGGCCCCGATGTCCCCATGGCAACATTGCCACCACCACAGTGCCCCAATGTCTCCAACATGCCAATGTCACCGATGTCACCAATGTTCCCAATGTTCCCAAGGTCCCCAATGTCCTCAACACCTCCAATGTCCCCAAGGCTCTCAATGCCCCCAGTGTCCCCAAGGTCCCCAAGGTCCCCAATGTCCCCAGTGTCCCCAGTGATCCCAAGGTCCCCAATGCCCTCAAGGTCCTTAGGGTCCCCAAGGTCTCAAAGGTCTCCAATGTCCCCAAGGTCACCAATGTCCCCAAGGTCCTCAAGGTCTCCAGTGTCCCCAAGGTCCCCAATGTCTCCAATGTTCCCAATGTCCCCAAGGTCCCCAATGTCCTCAAGGTCCTCAATGTCCCCAAGGCCCTCAAGGTCCCCAATGTTCCCAGTGTTCTCAAGGTCTCCAATGCCCCAAACACCCCCAATGTCCCCAATGTGCCCAGTGTCCGCAACACCCCAAAGTCCCCAGTGTCCCCAATGTCCCCAATGTCCCCAGTACCTCCAGTGTTCCCAGGGACCCCAAAGTTCTCAAGGTCCCCAATGTCCCCAGTGTCTCCAATGATCCCAAGGTCCCCAATGCTCTCAAGGCCCTTAGGGTCCCCAAGGTCTCAAAGGTCTCCAATGTCCTCAGTGTCCTCAATGCCTGCAACGTCCCCAATGTCCTCAATGCCCCAATGTCCCCAATCTCCCAATGACCCCAATGTCCCCAAGGTCCCCAGTGTCCCCAAAGCCCCCAATGTCCCCAGTGTCCCCAACACCCCAATGCCTCCAGTGTCCCCAACACCCCAAAGTCCCCAATGTCCCCAGGGTCCCCAAATCCCCCAATGTCCCCAATGTCCCCAGTGTCCCCAACACCCCAAAGTCCCCAGTGTCCCCCATACCCCTAATGTCCCTGCTCTCCCCCGTGTCCCCCAGGCTCGTCGCCGGTGGCCTGCCACCCCGTCCCTCTGGGGGACACACTGCTGCTGGTGGTGGCCCAGCTCGGGGGCGGCTCGTGGGTGTGGCGCCGCTCGGGCGGCCCCGGCTCGGCCTTCGTGCGCCACCAGGCGCTGGGCCAGGGCCACCTGCGCCGTCCCCACGCCGTGCCACCGTGTCCCCAGGGCCACCGTGTCCCCAGGGCGGCATGGCCACTGTGTCCCCAGGGCCACCCGCACCATCCCCACGCCGTGCCACCGTGTCCCCAGGGCCACCCGCACCATCCCCACGCCGTGCCACCGTGTCCCCAGGGCCACCTGCGCCATCCCCATGCCGTGCCACCGTGTCCCCAGGGCCACCTGCGCCGTCCCCACGCTGTGCCACCGTGTCCCCAGGGCCACTGCCACTGTGTCCCCAGAGCGGCACCATGTCCCCAGAGCCACCGCCACCCTGTCCCCAACGTCCCAATGTCCTCAGTGTCCCCAGAGCAGCATGGCCACCGCCACTGTGTCCCCAACATCCTGATGTTCCCATTGCCCTCAGTGTCCCCAGTGCCCTCAGTGTCCCCGATGTCCCCAATGTCCCCAGTGTTTCCAGTGTCCCCAATGTCCCCATAGCAACACTGCCACCACCACAGTGCCCCAAAGTCTCCAACATGCCAACGTCACCGATGTCACCAATGTCCCCAATCTCCCCAAGGTCCCCAATGTCCTCAACACCTCCAATGTCCCCAAGGCCCTCAATTCCCCCAATATCCCCAAAGTCCCCAAGCTCCCCAATGTCCCCAATGTCCCCAGTGATCCCAAGGTCCCCAATGCCCTCAAGGTCCTTAGGGTCCCCAAGGTCTCAAAGGTCTCCAATGTCCCCAAGGTCACCAATGTTCCCAATTTCCCCAACGTCCCCAGCAGCCCCCATGTCCCCAATGTCCCTGAGGTCCTCAACACCTCCAATGTCCCCAACACCCCAAAGTCCCCAATGTCCCCAATGTCCCCAGTGATCCCAAGGTCCCCAATGCCCTCAAGGTCCTTAGGGTCCCCAAGGTCTCAAAGGTCTCCAATGGCCCTAAGGTCACCAATGTCCCCAAGGTCCTCAAGGTCTCCAGTGTCCCCAAGGTCCCCAATGTCTCCAATGTTCCCAATGTCCCCAAGGTCCCCAATGTCCTCAAGGTCCTCAATGTCCCCAAGGCCCTCAAGGTCCCCAATGTTCCCAGTGTTCTCAAGGTCTCCAATGCCCCAAACACCCCCAATGTCCCCAATGTGCCCAGTGTCCGCAGCACCCCAAAGTCCCCAGTGTCCCCAATGTCCCCAATGTCCCCAGTACCTCCAGTGTTCCCAGGGACCCCAAAGTTCTCAAGGTCCCCAATGTCCCCAGTGTCTCCAATGATCCCAAGGTCCCCAATGCTCTCAAGGCCCTTAGGGTCCCCAAGGTCTCAAAGGTCTCCAATGTCCTCAGTGTCCTCAATGCCTGCAACGTCCCCAATGTCCTCAATGCCCCAATGTCCCCAATCTCCCAATGACCCCAATGTCCCCAAGGTCCCCAGTGTCCCCAAAGCCCCCAATGTCCCCAGTGTCCCCAACACCCCAATGCCTCCAGTGTCCCCAACACCCCAAAGTCCCCAATGTCCCCAGGGTCCCCAAATTCCCCAATGTCCCCAATGTCCCCAGTGTCCCCAACACCCCAAAGTCCCCAGTGTCCCCCATACCCCTAATGTCCCTGCTCTCCCCCGTGTCCCCCAGGCTCATCGCCGGTGGCCTGCCACCCCGTCCCTCTGGGGGACACACTGCTGCTGGTGGTGGCCCAGCTCGGGGGCGGCTCGTGGGTGTGGCGCCGCTCGGGCGGCCCCGGCTCGGCCTTCGT
Organism: Acanthiza pusilla; assembly: GCA_036630365.1. NCBI lineage: Eukaryota > Metazoa > Chordata > Aves > Passeriformes > Acanthizidae > Acanthiza > Acanthiza pusilla. The sequence goes on from JAXCHO010000108.1 coordinate 26,868, forward strand.
GCGCCACCAGGCACTGGGCCAGGGCCACCTGCGCCGGCCCCACGCCGTGCCACCGTGTCCCCAGGGCCACTGTGTCCCCAGGGCCACCTGCGCCGGCCCCACGCCGTGCCACCGTGTCCCCAGGGCCACCGTGTCCCCAGGGCCACCTGCGCCGGCCCCACGCCGTGCCACCGTGTCCCCAGGGCCACCGTGTCCCCAGAGCTACTGCCACCATGTGCCCAACATCCCGGTGTTCCCATTGTCCCCAGTGTTCTCAGTGCCCTCAGTGTCCCCAGTGTCCCCAATGTCCCCAGTGTTCCCGAGGTCCTCAAGGTCCCCGGTCTTCCCAATGTCCCCAAAGCAACTGATGTCCCCAAGGTCCCGAAGACCTCCAGTGTTCCCAAGGTCCCCAATGCCCTCGAGGTCCTTAGGGTCCCCAAGGTCTCAAAGGTCCCCAATGCCCTCAGTGTCCCCAATGCCTGCAATGTCCCCAACGCCCTCAATGCCCCAATGTCCCCAATGTCCCAGTGTCCTCAGTGTCCCCAGAGTGACACGGCCACTGCCTCCGCGTCCCCAACACCCCAATGTCCCCAACATCCCAGTGTCCTCAGTGTCCCCAGTGCCCTCAGTGTCCCCAATGTCCCCATAGCGACATTGCCACCACCACACTGCCCCAATGTCTCCAACATACTGATGTCACCAATGTCAATGTCACCAATGTTCCCAATGTCCTCAAGGTCCCCAGTCTTCCCAATGTCCCCAAAGCGCCCCATGTCCCCAAGGTCCCAAGACCTCCAAAGTCCCCAAGGTCCCCAATGCCCTCAAGGCCCTTAGGGTCCCCAAGGTCTCAAAGGTCTCCAATGTCCCTAAGGTCACCAATGTCCCCATTGTTCTCACAGTCCCCTATAACCCCCGTGTCCTCAATGTCCTCAAGGTCTCCAATGTCCCCAAGGTCACCAATGTCCCCAAGGTCCTCAAGGTCTCCAGTGTCCCCAAGGTCCCCAATGTCCTCAATGTTCCCAATGTCCCCAATCCCCCAGTATCCCCAATGTCCCTAATGTCCCCGATGCCCCTAGTGCCCCCAATGTCATCAACATGCTCAGTGACCGTCCCCCGTGTCCCCCAGGCTCATCGCCGGTGGCCTGCCACCCCGTCCCTCTGGGGGACACACTGCTGCTGGTGGTGGCCCAGCTCGGGGGCGGCTCGTGGGTGTGGCGCCGCTCGGGCGGCCCCGGCTCGGCCTTCGTGCGCCACCAGGCGCTGGGCCAGGGCCACCTGCGCCGGCCCCACGCCGTGGCGGCCGCGCGCCTCGGGGGTCACCTCTACGTGGGCGTGGCCGACAGCTCCAAGGGTGGCACCAGCACGGTGTTCCGCTGGAGCTCCGGGGGGTTCTACCCGCACCAGACGCTGCGGCCGTGGCACCGCGACACGCACCTGGAGTTCCTGGAGCTGGGCGGGCGGCCGGCGCTGGTGCTGTGCAGCGCGGCGCGGCGCCCGCTCGTGTACCGCTGGAGCGGCCACGCCTTCGCGCCGCACACCGACATCCCCCACGTGCCCGACGTCTACGCCGCCAAGCACTTCCGCGTCAAGGGCAGCGTCTTCCTGTGCCTCACCAGGTTCCTCGGGGACGCCAAGGTGACAGGGGGACAGGGGGGCACCATGGTCATTGTGGGGTCACCATGGGGTCATGGGGGGCAGTGTGTTCCTGTGCCTCACCAGGTTCCTCGGGGACGCCAAGGTGACAGGGACAGGGGGCCACCATGGTCATTGTGGGGTTGTGGGTCCATGGGGGGCAGTGTGTTCCTGTGCCTCACCAGGTTCCTCGGGGACGCCAAGGTGACAGGGGACAGGGGTATGGGGTCATTGTGGGGTCACCATGGTCATTGTGGGGTCATGGGTCCATGGGGGGCAGTGTGTTCCTGTGCCTCACCAGGTTCCTCGGGGACGCCAAGGTGACAGGGACAGGGGGGCACCATGGTCATTGTGGGGTTGTGGGGTCATGGGGGGCAGTGTGTTCCTGTGCCTCACCAGGTTCCTCGGGGACGCCAAGGTGACAGGGGACAGGGGTATGGGGTCACCATGGTCATTGTGGGGTCATGGGGATGTGGGGTCACTGTGGGGTCACCATGGGGTCATGTGTCCATGAGGGGCAGTGTGTTCCTGTGTCTCACCAGGCTCCTCGGGGACGCCAAGGTGAGGGGGACAGGGGGTCATTGTGGGGTCATGGGGGACATGAGGGTCAGGAGTCCAAGGGGGTCCATCAGGGTCATGGGGTTTCATTAGGGTCATTTGTCCATGGGGTCATCAAGGTCAGAGGGTCCCCATAGTCATTGTGGGTTCATGGGGACCGTCAGGGTCATGGGGTCACTAAGGTCATGTGGTCATGGGGGTCCATCAGGGTCATGGGTTCATGGGGGCAGTGTGTTCCTGTGCCTCACCAGGTTCCTTGGGGACACCAAGGTGACGGAGGGATGTGAGGTCACCGTGGTCATTGTGGGGTCGTGGGGATCAGCAGGGTCATGGGGGTCACCAAGGTCATGTGGTTGTGGGGGTCCATCAGGATCATGTGTCCATGGGGGTCCATCAAGGTCATGTGGTCTTGGAGGGTCACCAGGGTCATGGGGGTCTATTAGGGTCATGTGTCCATGGGGGTCCATCAGGGTCATGTGGTCATGGGGTCAGCAAGGTCATAGGGTCAGCAAGGTCATGTGACCATGGGGATCCATTAAGGCCATGGGTCCATGGGGGTCGTCGAGAGTCCATTGTGGGTCCATCAGGGTCAGAGGTCCATGGGGGTCCATCAGGGTCATGTGGTCATAGGGATCACTGAAGGCATGGGGGTCCATCAGGGTCATGGGGTCTTGTAGGGTCGCCAGGGTTATGGGGCCTCATTAGGGTCATGGGGGTCATCAGGGTCATGTGGTCATGGGGGTCCAGCAAGGGTCCCTTGGGGGTTCATCAGGGTCAGGAGTCCATGGGGGTCCACCAGGGCCATGTGGTCTTGGAGGGTCACCAGGGTCATGTGGTCATCAGGGTCATGTGGTTATGGGGGTCCATCAGGGTCATCTGACCATGAGGGACGGTGTGTTCCTGTGTCCACCAGGTTCTGTGGGGACGCCAAGGTGACAGAGGGGCGTGGGGTCATCATGGTCATTGTGGGGTCATGGGGTCACCATGGGGTCATGGGAGTCCATCAGGGTCAGGGGTCCATCAGGGTCATGGGGTCATTGGGTTCACTAGGGTCATGTGGTCCATGGGGGGCAGTGTGTTCCTGTGTCTCACCAGGTTCCTCGGGGACACCAAGGTGACAGGGATGAGGGCATGGGGTCATGGGGGTCATTGCGGGGGTCAGCAGGGTCATGGGGTCTTGAAGGGTCACCAGGGTCATGGGGGTCATCAGGGTCTTGTGGTCGTGAAGGTCCATCATGGTCATGTGGTCTTGGAGGGTCACCAAGGTCGTGTGGTCATCAGGGTCATGTGGTTATGGGAGTCCATCAAGGGTCTGTTAGGGTCCATTGGGGTCATGTGTCCATGGGGGTCCATCAGGGTCAGGAGTCCATGGGGGGCAGTGTGTTCCTGTGCCTCTCCAGGCTCCTCGGGGACACCAAGGTGACAGGGACAGGGGGTCATTGGGGTCATGGGGGACATGAGGGCCAGGAGTCCATGGGGGTCCATCAGAGTCATGGGGGTTCATTAGGGTCATTTGTCCATGGGGGTTCATCAGGGCCATGTGGTCATGGGGGTCATCAAGGTCGGGGGGTCCCCATGGTCATTGTGGGTTCATGGGGACCATCAGGGTCATGGGGGTCCATCAGGGTCAGGTGTCCATGGGGGGCAGTGTGTTCCTGTGTCTCACCAGGTTCCTCGGGGATGCCAAGGTGACAGGGGGACGTGGGGTCACCGTGGTCATCGTGGGTTCATGAGGGTCACCAATGTCACGGGGGTCCATCAGGGTCATGTGTCCATGGGGTCACTAAGGTCATGTGGTTATGGGGGTCCATCAAGGACATGTGTCCATGGGGGTCCATGAAAGTCAGGAGTCCATGGGGGCCATTATGGTCATGAGGGTTCAGCAGGGTCATGTGGTCATGGGGGTCACTAGGGTCATGGGAGTTCATTAGGGTCATGTGATCATGGGGGTCATCAAGATCATGGGTCACTAAGGCCATGTGGTCATGGGGGGTCTATGAGGGTCATGTGGTTATGGGGGTCCAGCAAGGGTCTGTTGGAGTCCATCAGGGTCAGGTGTCCATCGGGGGACAGTGTGTTCCTGTGTCTCTCCAGGTTCCTTGGGGGCGCCAAGGTGATGGGGACAGGGGTATGGGGTCATTGTGGGGTCATGGGGGTCATCAGGGTCAGGGGTCCATGGGGGTCCATCAGGGTCATAGGGTCATGGGGTCATGGGGGTCACGAAGGTCATGTGGTCCATGGGGGTCCATCAGGGTCATGTGGTCCATGGGGGGCAGTGTGTTCCTGTGTCCCACCAGGTTCCCTGGGGACACCAAGGTGAGGGGGACAGGGGGTCATTGTGGAGTCCTGGGGGACATGAGGGTCAGGAGTCCATGGGGGTCCATCAGAGTCACGTGGTCATGGGGGTTCATTAGGGTCATGTGGTCATGGGGAGTCCATCAAGGTCATGGGGTCCCCATGGTCATTGTGGGTTCATGGGGACCATCAGGGTCATGGGGTCACTAAGGTCACGTGTCCATGGGGGCAGTGTGTTTCTGTGTCTCACCGGGTTCCTTGGGGACACCAAGGTGATGGGGACAGGGATATGGGGTCATGGGGGTCAGCAGGGTCATGGGATCACTAAGGTCATGTGGTCCATGGGGGTCCACCAGGGTCATGCAGTTCCTGAGGGTCATGGGGACATGGGGCCATCAGGGTCATGGGGTCGCTAAGGTCATGGGGGTCCATCAGGGTCACGTGGTCTGTGAGGGGCAGTGTGTTCCTGTGCCTCACCAGGTTCCTTGGGGACGCCAAGGTGACAGGGGGGTGTGGGGTCATTGTGGGGTCCTGGGGGTCATCAAGGTCTTGGGGTCAGGTCACCATGGTCATTGTGGGTTCAGGAGGGTCACCAGGGTCATGGGGGTCCATCAAGGTCATGTGTCTGTGGGGTCTGTCATGATCATGGGTCCATAGAGGTCCAGCAGGGTCATGTGGTCATGGGGGCCACCAAGGCCCTATTGGGGTCGATTGAGGTCATGGGGTCATGGGGGCCATCAGGGTCATGGGGTCAAGGGGGCAGTGTGTTCCTGTGTCTCACCAGGTTCCTTGGGTACACCAAGGTGATGGGGGGATGTGGGGTCATTGTGGGGTTGTGGGGGTCAGCAGGGTCGTGGAGTCATGGGGTCTTGGGGGTCATCAGCATCATGGGGTCACTAAGGTCATGTGGTCATGGGTGTCCATCAGGGTCATGTGTCCATGGGGGGCAGTGTGTTCCTGTGTCTCACCAGGTTCCTTGGGGATGCCAAGGTGATGGGGACAGGGACATGGGGTCATCAGGGTCATTGTGGGGTCACCATGGGGTCATGTGTCCATGAGGGGCAGTGTGTTCCTGTGCCTCTCCAGGTTCCTCGGGGACGCCAAGGTGATGGGGATGAGGGGTCACTGTGGGGTCATGGGGGTCATCAAGGTCTTGGGGTCACCATGGTCATTGTGGGTTCATGAGGGTCACCAGGGCCATGAGGTTCCATCAGGGTCACATGTCCATGGGGGGCAGTGTGTTCCTGTGTCTCACCAGGTTCCTCAGGGACACCAAGGTGATGGGGACAAAGGCATGGGGTCATGGGGTCACCATGGTCATTGTGGGGTCGTGGGGGTCAGCAGGGTCATGGGGTCATGGAGGTCATCAGGGTTATGTGGTCCATAGGGGTCCATCGGGGTCAGCAAGGGTCTATTGGGGTCCATCAGGGTCATGTGTCCATGGGGGTCATTAGGGTCATATGGTCATGGGGGTCACTAAGGTTATGTGGTCATGGGGGGGTCCATCAAGGGTCTGTTGGGGTCCATCAAGCTCATGTGGTCATGGGAGTCCACAGGGTCCTGGGGTTATGGGGTCCACCAGGGTTGTGGGGGCTCATCAGGGTCAGGGGTCCATGGGGGCCATCAAGGTCATGTGGTCTTGGAGGGTCACCAGGGTCATGGGGGTTCCATAGGGTCATAACCCCCATGTGGTCATGGGGGTCCATCAGGGCCATGTGGTCATTGAACTCATCAGGGCCATGTGGTCATTGAACTCATCAGGGCCATGTGGTCATGGGGGTCCAGCAGGGTCAGGGGTCCATGGGGGTCCATCAGGGTCAGGGGTCCATGGGGGTCCAGCAGGGTCAGGGGTCCATGGGGGTCCATCAGGGTCAGGGGTCCATGGGGGTCCATCAGGGTCAGGGGTCCATGGGAGTCCAGCAGGGTCAGGGGTCCATGGGGGTCCATCAGGGTCAGGGGTCCATGGGGATCCATCAGGGTCAGGGGTCCATGGGGGTCCATCAGGGTCACGTGTCCATGGGGGTCATCAGGGTCATGCGGTCATATGGGGTCAGTAGGGTCATAGGGGTCGTCAAGGTCACGTGTCCATGGGGGTCATCAGGGTCATGGGGTCATGGGGGGTCCCTCAAGGGTCCGTTGGGGTCCACTGAGGTCATGTGGTCCATGGGGTCATCATGGGTCTGTTGGGGTCCATCATGTGGTCATAGGGGTCACCAAGGTCATGGGGTCATAGGGGTCACCAAGGTCATGGGGGTCATCATGGGTCCATGGGGTCATCAAGGTCATGTGGTTATGGGGGTCACCACTCGTCCATGGGGGTCCATCAGGGTCGTGGGCCCATGGGGGTCTATGGGGGTCCATGGGGGTCACCACAGGTCCGTGGGGGTCCATCAGGGCCATGGGTCCATGAGGGCCCCCAGGGTCAGGGGTCATGGTGGTCACCAGAGTCACGTGGGCCACCAGGGCCATGGTGGTCACCACGTGCCCACGGGGGTCCATCAGGCTCACGTGACCCCATGCTGACCCCTGACCCCATGGCCAGGTGATGTGCTGGGAGGGCTCCAACCCAACCCAACCCATGATCTCACCATGGATCCCGTGACCCCACCCATGATCCCACCATCGATCCCGTGACCCCACCCATGATCCCACCATGGATCCCGTGACCCCACCCATGACCCCACCATCGATCCCGTGACCCCACCCATGACCCCACCATCGATCCCGCGACCCCACCCATGGTCCCACCATCGATCCCGTGACCCATCCCATGACCCCACCATCGATCCCGTGACCCATCCCATGATCCCACCGCTGACCCTAAACCCCAACCCCACCCCACGGCCCCATCACCCACCCCATGACCCCATCCATGACCTCATCACCCACCCCATGACCCCACTGCTGACCCCAAACTCATCCCATGACCCCATCACCAATCCCATCATCCATCCCCTGATCCCACCACTGACCCCAAACCCACCCCACGACCCCCCGCTGACCCCAAACCCACTGACCCCAAACCCACTGACCCCAAACCCACTGACCCCAAACCCCACTGACCCCAAACCCACTGACCCCAAACCCACTGACCCCAAACCCCACTGACCCCAAACCCACTGACCCCAAACCCACTGACCCCAAACCCCACTGACCCCAAACCCACTGACCCCAAACCCACTGACCCCAAACCCCACTGACCCCAAACCCCAAACCCCACTGACCCCAAATCCCACTGACCCCAACCCCACTGACCCCAAACCCACTGACCCCAAACCCACTGACCCCAAACCCCACTGACCCCAAACCCCACTGACCCCAAACCCCCCGCCCCCCAACCCCACTGACCCCAAACCCACTGACCCCAAACCCACTGACCCCAAGCCCCAGTGACTCCAAACCCACTGACCCCAAGGCCACTGGCCCCAAACCCCAAACCCCACTGGCCCCAAACCCACTGACCCCAAACCCCACTGACCCCAAACCCCAAACCCCACTGACCCCAAACCCACTGACCCCAAACCCCACTGACCCCAAACCCACTGACCCCAAACCCACTGACCCCCAACCCCACTGACCCCAAACCCCACTGACCCCAAACCCACTGACCCCAAACCCACTGACCCCAAACCCACTGACCCCCAACCCCACTGACCCCAAACCCCACTGATCCCAAACCCACTGACCCCAAACCCACTGACCCCAAACCCCAAACCTCAGTGACCCCAAACCCCAGCCCCACTGACCCCAAACCCACCCCATGACCCCAAACCCTGCTGACCCCAAACACACTGACCCCAAACCCCACTGACCCCAAACCCACTGACCCCAAACCCCACTGACCCCAAACCCACTGACCCCAAACCCCAACCCTACCACTGACCCCAAACCACACTGACCCCAAACCCCACTGACCCCAAACCCCAAACCCCACTGACCCCAAACCCCAAACCTCACTGACCCCAAACCCCACTGACCCCAAACCCACTGACCCCAAACCCCAAACCCACTGACCCCAAACCCACTGACCCCAAACACACTGACCCCAAACCCACTGACCCCAAACCCCAAACCCACTGACCCCAAAACCCACTGATCTCAAACCCACTGACCCCAAACCCCACTGACCCCAAACCCACTGACCCCAAACCCCACTGACCCCAAACCCCACTGACCCCAAACCCCAAACCTCACTGACCCCAAACCCCACTGACCCCAAACCCACTGACCCCAAACCCCACTGACCCCAAACCCCACTGACCCCAAACCCACTGACCCCAAACCCCAAACCCCACTGACCCCCAACCCCACTGACCCCAAACCCACTGACCCCAAACCCACCCCACGACCCCCCGCTGACCCCAAACCCGCTGACCCCAAACCCCACTGACCCCAAACCCCACAGACCCCAAACCCCACTGACCCCAAACCCCAAACCCCACTGACCCCAAACCCCACTGACACCAAACCCCACTGACCCCAAACCCACCCCATGACCCCAAACCCCACTGACCCCAAACCCACTGACCCCAAACCCACTGACCCCAAACCCCACTGACCCCAAACCCACTGACCCCAAACCCACTGACCCCAAACCCCACTGACCCCAACCCCGCTGACCCCAACCCCGCTGACCCCAAACCCACTGACCCCAAACCCCAAACCCCACTGACCCCAAACCCCACTGACCCCAAACCCCAATGACCCCAAACCCCACTGACACCAAACCCACTGACCCCAAACCCACTGACCCCAAACCCACTGACCCCAAACCCCACTGACCCCAACTGCACTGACCCTTGACCCCGCTGACACCAAACCCACTGGCCCCAACCCCACTGACCCAAATCCCACTGACCCCAAACCCCACTGACCCCAAACCCACTGACCCCAAACCCCACTGACCCCAACCCCACTGACCCAAATCCCACTGACCCCAAACCCCACTGATCCCAAACCCACTGACCCCAAACCCACTGACCCCAAACCCACTGACCCCAAAGCCACTGACCCCAAAGCCACTGACCCTAACCCCACTGACCCTTGACCCCAAACCCCGCAGGTGATGCGCTGGGAGGGCTCCATGTTCCGCGAGGTGCAGCAGGAACCCGTGACCCCAAACCCACTGACCCCAAACCCACTGACCCCAAACCCCAAACCCCACTGACCCCAAACCCCAAACCCACTGACCCTTGACCCCAAACCCCCCGCAGGTGATGCGCTGGGAGGGCTCCATGTTCCGCGAGGTGCAGGCGGTGCCGGCGCGTGGCTCGCTGGTGTTCCAGCCGCTGGCCCTGGCTGGCCAGCGCTATGTCCTGCTGGGCAACGACTTCGCCCCGAGCCGCGTGTTCCGCCTGGGCCCCGGCGGGCGCCTGGAGCCGGCCCAGGAGCTGGCCCCGGCCACGCCCCGCGCCTTCGTCCCTGTCACCGGCGGCCAGCGCCACTTCCTGCTGGCCACCAGCTTCAAGGGGGCCACCCAGATCTACTGCCACGTCACCGTGGACATCGGGACCTGAGGGGACAGCTGGGGACAGCTGGGGACATTGATCACCACGGACATCGGGACCTGAGGGGACAGCTGGGGACAGCTGGGGACATTGTGGGGACATTGTGGGGACATTGGCCAGCACCACTTCCTGCTGGCCACCAGCTTCAAGGGGGCCACCCAGATCTACTGCCACGTGACTGTGGACATCGGGACCTGAGGGGACAGCTGGGGACATTGCCCAGCGCCACTTCCTGCTGGCCACCAGCTTCAAGGGAGCCACCCAGATCTACTGCCGTGTCACCGTGGACATCGGGACATGAGGGGACAGCTGGGGACAGCTGGGGACATTGGTCACCATGGACATCGGGACATGAGGGAACAGCTGGGGACAGCTGGGGACACATGGTGGCCACCAGCTTCAAGGGAGCCACCCAGATCTACTGCCACATCACCGTGGACATCGGGACCTGAGGGGACAGCTGGGGACAGCTGGGGACATTGATCACCACGGACATCGGGACCTGAGGGGACAGCTGGGGACAGCTGGGGACATTGGCCACTGTGGACATCGGGACATGAAGGGATAGCTGGGGACAGCTGGGGACATTGTGGGACACGTGGTGGCCACCAGCTTCAAGGGAGCCACACAGATCTACTGTCACGTCACCGTGGACATCGGGACATGAGGGGACAGCTGGGGACAGCTGGGGACAGCTGGGGACATTGATCACCATGGACATTGGGACATGAGGGGATAGCTGGGGACAGCTGGGGACATTGGCCACCATGTCACCATGGACATCGGGACATGAGGGAACATTGTGGGGACACATGGTGGCCACCAGCTTCAAGGGAGCCACCCAGATCTACTGCCATGTCACCGTGGACATCGGGACATGAGGGGACAGCTGGGGACAGCTGGGGACATTGGTCACCATGGACATGGGGACGTGAGGGGACAACTGGGGACATTGAGGGGACACATGGTGGCCACCAGCTTCAAGGGGGCCACCCAGATCTACTGTCATGTCACCGTGGACATCGGGACATGAGGGGACAGCTGGGGACACTGTGGGGACATTGATCACCATGGACATCGGGACCTGAGGGGACAGCTGGGGACACTGTGGGGACATTGATCACCATGTCACCATGGACATCGGGACGTGAGGGGACAGCTGGGGACATTGGCCACCATGTGACCGTGAACACTGGGACCTGAGGGGACAGCTGGGGACAGCTGGGGACATTGGTCACCATGTCACCATGGACATCGGGACATGAGGGGACAGCTGGGGACATTGGTCACCATGTCACTGTGAACATCAGGATGTGAGAGGACATCGAGGGGACAGCTGGGGACATTGGCCACCGTGTGACCGTGAACACTGGGACCTGAGGGGACAGCTGGGGACATTGGCCACCATGTGACCGTGAACACTGGGACATGAGGGGACAGCTGGGGACATTGGCCACCATGTCACCATGGACATCGGGACACCAAGGGGACACACGGTGGCAGCTGGAGGGACATGGGGACAGTGGCCACCATGGTGTTGTGGGGGTGGGGACATGAGGGGACACCAAGGGGGTGTTGGTCACTGCGGTGACATTGGTCACCATGGAGATGGGGACATGAGGGGACATTGCCACCACACCATCGTGGGGCTGGGGACAGGAGGGGACATCTGGTGACACCTGGTGGTGGCTGGAGGGACATGGGGACAGTGGCCGTGGTGGCACCATGGAGCTGGAGACAGGAGGGGACATCGGCCACCATGTCACCGTGGATATCGGAACATGAGGGACATTTGGGGACATCTGGGGACATTGGCCACTGTGTCACCATGGGGCCTGAGGTGACTTCGGGTGACACCTGGTGGTGGCTGGAGGCACATGGGGACAGTGGCCGTGGTGGCGCCATGGAGCTGGGGACATGAGGGGACACTGGGGGACATCAACAAGGGCCTGGGGCCACCATCACCCATTGTCCCCAAGGCCACCATCACCCAATGTCCCCAAGGCCACCATCACCCAATGTCCCCAAAGCCACCATCACCCATTGTCCCCAAAGCCACCATCACCCATTGTCCCCAAGGCCACCATCACCCATTGTCCCCAAGGCCACCATCACCCATTGTCCCCAAAGCCACCATCACCCAATGTCCCCAAAGCCACCATCACCCATTGTCCCCAAGGCCACCAGTGACCCTTTGTCCCCAAGGCCACCATCACCCAATGTCCCCAAGGCCACCATCACCCAATGTCCCCAAAGCCACCATCGCCCAATGTCACCCTTGGCCTTGTGTCACCTCCAGGTGCCACCATCGTCCCTGTGTCCCCAAGGCCACTGTTGACCTCAAGGCCACCATCCTCCATTGTCCCCTCACAGTGTCACCATCTCCCCCATGTCCCCAAGGCCACCATCACTCTATGTCCCCAGTGTCACCATTGCCCTGATGTCCCCAATGTCACCATTGTCCATTGTCCTCAAGGCCACCGTTCTCCAATGTCACCCAATGTCCCCTCCTGGTGCCACTGTTTTCCCAATGTCCCCAAGGCCACCATCCTCCAGTGTCCCCAGTGTCCCCTCCTGGTGCCACCATTGTCCTGATGTCCCCAATGTCACCATTGACCCAATGTCCCGCTTGGCTTTGTGTCACCTCCTGGTGTCACCATTGCCCCAGTGTCCCCAAGGCCACCATCCTCCATTGTCCCCAAAGCCACCACTGACCCATTGTCCCCAAGGCCACCATCGCCCCAATGTCACCCCGGCCTTGTGTCCCCTCCTGGTGCCATCTCCCCTGTGTCCCCAAGGCCATCAGCAATGCAATGTCACCTTGTCCCCTCCTGGTGCTGCCATCGTCCTTTGTCCCCAAGGCCACCATCAACCCAATGTCCCCAAGGCCACTGTCACCCCAATGTCCCCAGTGTCCCCTCCCAGTGCCACCCTCTCCCCACTGTCCCCAATGCCACAATCCTCCATTGTCCCCACACTGTGCCACCATTGTCCTGATATCCCCAAGGCCACCATCACACAATGTCCCCAAGGCCACTGTCACCCCAGTGTCCCCAATGTCCCCAAGGCCACTGTCACCCCAATGTCCCCAATGTCCCCAAGGCCACTGTCACCCCAATGTCCCCAATGTCCCCAAGGCCACTGTCACCCCAATGTCCCCAAGGCCACCATCCTCCAGTGTCCCCAATGTCCCCTCCCGCTGCCACCATTGCCCTGATGTCCCCAAGGTCACCCTTGCCCCAATGTCCCCAAGGCCACCATCAGCCCAATGCCGCCAATGTCCCCTCCTGGTGCCACCATTGCCCCAATGTCCCCGAGGTCACCGTTCCCCGTTGTCCCCAAGGCCACCATCATGGCGAGGTCACCAAAGCCCCTCGTGTCCCCTCCCTGCCCCGATGTCCCCAAGGCCACCACTGACCCAATGTCCCCAGTGTCACCATCCTCCAGTGTCCCCTCCTGCCCCTCCTTGTAGCCCCGATGTCCCCAATGCCACCATCACCCAATGTCCCCCTTGGCTTTGTGCCCCCTCCTGGTGCCACCATCACCCAGTGTCCCCAAGGCCACCATCCTCCAATGTCACCCATTGTCCCCTCCTGGTGCCACCATTGCCCAATGTCCCCAATGTCACCATTGTCCCAACATCCCCAAGGCCACCATCCTCCACTGTCCCCTCCTGTGCCACTGTTGTCCTGATGTCCCCAAGACCACCACTGACCCATTGTCCCCAAGGCCACCATCACCCAATGTCCGCTCCTGGTGCCACTGTTATCCCAATGTCCCCAAGGCCACCATTGTCCCAGTGTCCCCAAGGCCACCATCCTCCATTGTCCCCAAAGCCACCACTGACCCATTGTCCGCAAGGCCACCATCGCCCCAATGTCACCCCGGCCTTGTGTCCCCTCCTGGTGCCATCTCCCCTGTGTCCCCAAGGCCATCAGCAATGCAATGTCACCTTGTCCCCTCCTGGTGCTGCCATCGTCCTTTGTCCCCAAGGCCACCATTGCCCTTTGTCCCCAAGGCCACCATTGCCCTTTGTCCCCAAGGCCACAATCATTGTCCCAATGTCCCCAAGGCCACCATTGCCCCAATGTCACCTTGTCCCCTCCTGGTGCCACCATTGCCCAATGTCCCCAAGGCCACTGTCACTCCAGTGTCACCCGTGGCCTCGTGTCCCCTCCCAGTGCCACCATTGCCCCGATGTCCCCAATGTCACTATCGGTCCAGCGTCCCCAAGGCCACCATCCTCCAATGTCCCCAAAGTCCCCTCCCAGTGCCACCCTGTCCCCAGCGTCCCCAAGGCCACCATCCTCCAGTGTCCCCAAAGTCCCCTCCCAGTGCCACCCTGTCCCCAGTGTCCCCAAGGCCACCATCCTCCAGTGTCCCCTCCTGATGCCACCATCACCCCAATGTCCCCAAGGCCACAATCAACCCGATGTCCCCTCCCGGTGCCATCCTGTCCCCAAGGCCACCATCCCCAACTGTCCCCAATGTCCCCTCCTGGTGCCACCATTGTCCTGATGTCCCCAAGGTCACCCTTGCCCCACTGTCCCCAAGGCCACCACTGACCCAATGTCCCCTCATGGTGCCACCCTCGCTCTGATGTCCCCAAGGCCACCCTTGCCCTGATGTCCCCTCCTGGTGCCACCATCGCCTTGATGTCACCCCAGTGTCCCCCTTGGCTTTGTGTCCCCTCCTGATGCCACCATTGCCCGTTGTCCCCAAGGCCACCATCGACCCGATGTCCCCAATGTCACCATCGACCCGATGTCCCCAAGGCCACCACCCCCTGCTGTCCCCACTGTCCCCTCCCAGCGCCGCTGTCCCCAAAGACACAAAAGACCAAAGTTCCGTTTTTTTAATGAACACTTCTTTATTCATTTGGGGACACTTGGGGACATTTTGCGGACGTTTTGGGGACATTTGGGGACATCCCCGGGGGGTTTGGCCCCCGAATAAATGCAGCCCCTCCCCCCACACCGCTGTCACCTCCTGGGGACAGCTGGGGACAGTTGGGGACACTCGGGGACAGCTGGGGACACTCGAGGACACTCGGGGACAGCTGGGGACAGTTGGGGACACTCGAGGACACTCGGGGACAGCTGGGGACAGTTGGGGACACTCGGGGACAGTTGGGGACACTCGAGGACACTCGGGGACAGCTGGGGACAGTTGGGGACACTCGGGGACAGTTGGGGACACTCGAGGACTCTCGGGGACAGTTGGGGACACTCGAGGACACTCGGGGACAGCTGGGGACAGTTGGGGACACTCGGGGACAGTTGGGGACACTCGAGGACACTCGGGGACAGCTGGGGACAGTTGGGGACACTCGGGGACACTCGGGGACAGCTGGGGACAGCTGGGGACACTCGGGGACAGCTGGGGACAGTTGGGGACACTCGGGGACAGCTGGGGACACTCGAGGACACTCGGGGACAGCTGGGGACACTCGGGAACACTCAGGGACACTCGGGGACAGCTGGGGACACTCGGGGACAGTTGGGGACAGTTGGGGACACTCGGGAACACTCAGGGACACTCGGGGACAGCTGGGGACACTCGGGGACAGTTGGGGACACTCGGGGACACTCGGGGACAGCTGGGGACAGTTGGGGACACTCGGGGACACTCGGGGACAGCTGGGGACAGTTGGGGACACTCGGGGACACTCGGGGACAGCTGGGGACAGTTGGGGACAGCTGGGGACAGTTGGGGACACTCGGGGACACTCGGGGACAGCTGGGGACACTCGGGGACAGCTGGGGACAGTTGGGGACAGCTGGGGACAGTTGGGGACACTCGGGGACACTCGGGGACAGCTGGGGACAGTTGGGGACAGCTGGGGACAGTTGGGGACACTCGGGGACACTCGGGGACAGTTGGGGACAGTTGGGGACACTCGGGGACACTCGGGGACAGCTGGGGACAGTTGGGGACACTCGGGGACAGCTCAGCAGGAGCTGGCGGCGCCTGCGGACAGAGGGGGACAGAGGGGGAGGGGTCAGCGCTGGCGATGTCCCCGCGCTGTCCCCAGGGGGGGAGGGGACACTCACCTGTGCCTGGCCCTGCCGCGGGTGACATCTCCGGGGGGGGGCGGTGGCGGCTGCGGGGGGAGGGGAGGGGACAGCAAAGTGTCACCAGAGTGTCACCAATGTCCCCAACCCCCAATGTTCCCAGTGTGTCTCCAATGTCCTCCATGTCCCCAGTGTCCCCAAAGTGTCCCCAAAGTGTCCCCAAAGTGTCACCAATGTCTCCCCAATGTTCTCAAGATCCCCCAATGTCCCCGAATGTCCCCAATGTGTCCCCAACCCCCAATCCCCCAATGTCCTCAATGTCCCCAATGTGTCCCCAATGTCCCCAATGTCCCCAATGTGTCCCCAATGTCCCCAATGTTCTCAAGATTCCCAATGTCCCTCAATGTCCCCAACGTTCCCAGAGTGTCCCCAGTGTCCCCAAAGTGTCCCGAACGTCCCCATGAATGTCCCCAATGTCCCCAATGTCCCTGAAGTGTCCCCAATGTCCCCAATGTGTCCCCAATGTGTCCCCAATGTCCCCAATGTCCCCAATGTCCCCAAACCCCAATGTCCCCAAAGTGTCCCCAATGTTCTCAAGACCCCCAATGTCCCCATTAATGCCCCCAATGTCCCCAATGTGTCCCCAATGTCCCCAATGTTCTCAAGATCCCCAATGTCCCCAATCCCTCCCAATATCCCCATTAATGTCCCCAATGTCCCCAATGTCCCCAACCCCCAATCCCCCAATGTCCTCAATGTCCTCAATGTCCCCAAAGTGTCCCCAATGTTCTCAAGATTCCCAATGTCCCTCAATGTCCCCAGTGTCCCCAACCCCCAATGTCCCCAACGTTCCCAAAGTGTCCCGAACATCCCCATGAGTGTCCCCAATGTCCCCAACCCCTCAATGTCCCCAACGTCCCCATTTCCCCAATGTCCCTGAAGTGTCCCCAATGTCCTCAGTGTCCCCAAGGTCCCCAAGGTCCCCATTTCCCCAATGTTCCCAATGTCCCTAAAGTGTCCCCAAAGTGTCCGCAATGTCCCCACTGTCCCCAGTCCCCAATGTCCCCAATGTCCCCAATGTCCCCAATGTCCCCATTAATGCCCCAATGTTTCCAGTGTCCCCAAAGTGTCCCCAATGTTCTCAAGATCCCCAATGTCCCCAAGCCCCCAGCGTCCCCAATCTCCAATGTCCCCAATGTCCCCAACCCCTCCCAATGTCCCCAATGTCCCCAACCCCTCCCAATGTCCCCACTGTCCCCATTAATGTCCCCACTGTCCCCAGCCTCACCTGGCCTTGCTCCGGCACTTGCACTTTCCACCTGAGGGGACACAAAGGTGACACAGGTGACACTCAGGGGACACTCAGGGGACACTCAGGTGACACAGGTGACACTGAGGTGACACAGGTGACACTTTGGGGACACTGAGGGGACACAGGTGTCACTTTGGGGACACAGGGGACACTCAGGGGACACTCAGGTGACAGCAGAACCCCCCAGGTGACATTGAGGGGACAATGGGGACATTGGGGACCCCCCAGGTGACACTGAGGGGACATCAGGGACCCCCCCGGTGACATTGGGGACACTCTGGGGACACGGGTGACACTTTGGGGACACTGAGATGACTCAGCTGGCACTTTGGGGACCTTCAGGTGACACAGGTGTCACTCAGGTGACTTTGGGGACACTTTGGGGACACTCTGGGGACACTCTGGGGACACAGGTGACACTGGGGACACTTTGGGGACAGAGGTGACACAGGTGACACACAGGTGTCACTTTGGGAACACTTTGGAGACACTCAGGTGACACTTTGGGGACACTCAGGGGACACTGAGGTGACACTTTGGGGACACTCAGGGGACACTGAGGTGACACTTTGGGGACACTCAGGTGACACTCAGGTGACACTTTGGGGACACTCAGGTGACACAGGTGACACTCAGGTGACACTTTGGGGACACTCACTGAAGAGCACGAGGATCCCGATGACACTCAGCACCGCGGCCACCACGAGACCTCCGACATGGAGGTGACGCCAGTCTGGGACAGGGACAGGGACAGGGACATCAGCGGGGACAGTGGGGACATTGGGGACAGCGATGGGGACATTAACGGGGACAGCGATGGGGACAGGGATGGGGACATTGGGGACATCAGCGGGGACAGTGGGGACATTGGGGACAGCGACGGGGACATTAACGGGGACATTGGGGACAGCGATGGAGACATTGGGGACAGTAATGGGGACAGCAGATGGGGACAGTGGGGACATCAGTGGGGACAGTGGGGACAGAGATGGGGACAGTGATGGGGACAGTGATGGGGACATTAACGGGGACAGTGGGGACAGTAATGGGGACAGTGATGGGGACATTAATGGGGACATTGGGGACAGTAATGGGGACATCAGTGAGGACATTGGGGACATTAACAGGGACATTGGGGACATTGGGGACAGTGGGGGGACATTAATGGGGACATTGGGGACAACAATGGGGACAGTGATGGGACAGCGATGGGGACAGAAATGGGGACATTGGGACATTAATGGGGACATTGATGGGGACAGTGATGGGGACATGGAGGACAATGGGGGATTGGGGACATTGGGACCTTGGGGACATTGGGACATTGGGGATATTGGGGGACATTGGGGACACTGGGGACATTCATGAGGACAGTAATGGGGACATTAATGGGGACATTGGGGACATTAATGGGGACAGTGATGGGGGCACTGGGGACACTGGGGACATTAATGGGGACATGAATGGGGGCATTGGGGACACTTTGGGGACATTGGGGACATTGGGGACACTGGGGCCATTCCCAGTCCCTCCCAGTCTGTCCCAGTTCCACACTCACCATAGTGGAAAGGATCGCTGGCCTCTGGAGGGGAAAGGAGAGTCAGAGAGACCAGTAGAGACCAGTATGGACCAGTACGGACCAGTACGGACCAGTACGGACCAGTATGGACCAGTATGGACCAGTACAAACCAGTACGGACCAGTATGGACCAGTACAGACCAGTATGGACCAGTACGGACCAGTACGGACCAGTACGGACCAGTATGGACCAGTACGGACCAGTACGGACCAGTACGGACCAGTATGGACCAGTACGGACCAGTACGGACCAGTATGGACCAGTACAGACCAGTATGGACCAGTATGGACCAGTACGGACCAGTACGGACCAGTACAGACCAGTATGGAGCAGTATGGACCAGTACAAACCAGTACGGACCAGTATGGACCAGTACAGACCAGTATGGACCAGTACGGACCAGTACGGACCAGTACGGACCAGTATGGACCAGTACGGACCAGTACGGACCAGTACGGACCAGTACAGACCAGTATGGAGCAGTATGGACCAGTACGGACCAGTATGGACCACCCCCCAGTATAAACCAGTATAGACCAGTATGGACCAGTATAAACCAGTATGAACCACTGTAAACCAATGTAAACGACTATGGCCCAGTGCATTCCCAGTAAGGCCCAGTCCATTCCCAGTACGGCCCAGTCCATTCCAGTACAGCCCAGTCCATCCCAGTATGGCCCAGTACCATCCCAGTATGGCCCAGTACCATCCCAGTAAGGCCCAGCCCATTCCCAGTATGGCCCCTCCCCTCTCCCAGTTCATCCCAGTTGCTCCCAGTCCCTCCCAATCCATTCCCAGTCCCTCCCAGTCCCTCCCAGTTCATCCCAGTTCATCCCAATCCATTCCCAGTCCCTCCCAATCCATTCCCAGTTCCTCCCAGTCCATCCCAGTCCCTCCCAGTTCATCCCAGTCCATCCCAGTCCCTCCCAGTCCATCCCAGTTCATCCCAATCCATTCCCAGTCCCTCCCAGTCCCTCCCGGTCCCTCCCAGTTACTCACCAGGAGGGTCTCCTCTGGCCAGGGACAGAACTGGGAGTGGGGGAGGGGACACCAGTTAAACCAGTTTGGGGGCGGCACTGGGCCCAGTTCCTCCCAGTTCCCCCCGAAATCAACCCAGTCCCTCCCAGTGCCTCCCAGTCCATCCCAGTAGCTCCCAGTCCCTCCCAGTTAATCCCAGTTCCCCTCCCAGTCCCTCCCAGTCCCTCCCAGTCCATCCCAGTCCATCCCAGTCTCACTCCCAGTCCCTCCCAGTATCACTCCCAGTCCCTCCCAGTCAGTCCCAGTCCCTCCCAGTCCCCCCCAGTCCCTCCCAGTCCATCCCAGTCCCTCCCAGTCCCTCCCAGTATCACTCCCAGTCCCTCCCAGTCCGTCCCAGTGCCTCCCAGTATCACTCCCAGTCCATCCCAGTCCCTCCCAGTCCCTCCCAGTATCACTCCCAGTCCATCCCAGTCCATCCCAGTGCCTCCCAGTATCACTCCCAGTCCCTCCTAGTCCCTCCCAGTCCCTCCCAGTATCACTCCCAGTCCATCCCAGTCCATCCCAGTCCCTCCCAATCCGTCCCAGTACCTCCCAGTATCACCAGCATCCCGAGGCTTTCCCGCTCCATGCCGTGACCTTTGACCCCTGGGGGGGAGGGGCGGGGGAGTCACTGGGAATGCTGAGCGGGGCCGGACTGGGCAGACTGGGAGGGACTGGGAGGGACTGGGATGGACTGGGATGGACTGGGGGGCACTGGGATTCCTGAGCAGGGCGGGACTGGGATTAACTGGGGGAACTGGGAGGGGATTGGGAAGGACTGGGAGGGACTGGGGAGGAACTGGGAGGGGACTGGGACAGACTGGGAGGGGATTGGGAGGAACTGGGAGGGACTGAAAGTAACTGGGATGGACTGGGAGGGAACTGGGAGGAGATTGGGAAAGACTGGGAAGGACTGGGAGGGGATGGAGGAGGGGTGGGGGGAACTGGGAGGGACTGGGATGGACTGGGGGGCACTGGGGGGGATGGGTGAGTCACTGGGATTCCTGAGGAGGGCGGGACTGGGACAAACTGGGGGAACTGGGGAGAGCTGGAGGGGGACTGGGACTGACTGGGGGGACTGGGAAGGAACTGGGAGGGACTGGGAGGGAACTGGGAGGAGATTTGGGAGGAACTGGGAGGGACTGGGAGCGGATTGGGACGGGACTGAGCGGGAACTGGGATGGACTGGGAGGGAATTGGGAAGGACTGGGATGGAACTGGGAGGGACTGGGAGGGACTGGGGGAGGAGTGGGGGGACGGGTGAGTCACTGGGATTCCTGAGCAGGGCGGGACTGGGACAAACTGGGGGAACTGGGAGGGACTGTGGGGAACTGGGATGGACTGGGGGAGAACTGGGAGGGACTGGGAGAGGAATGGGGAGCACTGGGAGGAACTGGGAGGGACTGGGGAGGAACTGGGAGGGACTGGGAGGGACTGGGAGGGACTGGGGGGGGAGTGGGGGGGGATGGGTGAGTCACTGGAATTCCCGACCAGGGCGGGACTGGGACAAACTGGGAGGGGATTTGGGAGGGGACTGGGAAAGACTGGGCGGGACTGGGAGGAACTGGGCGGGACTGGGAGGGACTGGGAGGGACTGGGGGGCACTGGGGGGGGATGGGTGAGTCACTGGGATTCCTGAGCAGGGTGGGACTGGGACAAACTGGGGGAACTGGGAGGGACTAGGAGTGATACTGGGATGGACTGGGAGGGACTGGGATGGACTGGGAGGGGATTGGGATATACTGGGAGGGATGGGACTGGGGGG
Organism: Acanthiza pusilla; assembly: GCA_036630365.1. Lineage (NCBI taxonomy): Eukaryota > Metazoa > Chordata > Aves > Passeriformes > Acanthizidae > Acanthiza > Acanthiza pusilla. The sequence continues at coordinate 48,527 of JAXCHO010000108.1, forward strand.
AACTGGGAGGGACTGGGAGTGGACTGAGCGGAACTGGGAGTGGATGGAGGAGGGGTGGGGGGAACTGGGAGGGACTGGGGGGGGAGTGGGGGGGGATGGGTGAGTCACTGGGATTCCTGAGCAGGGTGGGACTGGGACAAACTGGGGGAACTGGGAGGGGACTGAGGGGGAACTGGGAGCAACTGGGGGGAAATTTGGGGGGACTGGGAGCAACTGGGGGGGAACTGGGAGGGACTGGGGGGTAACTGGGATAAACTGGGACAGACTGGAGGGTTACTGGGATGGACTGGGATGGACTGGGGGGTAATGGGGGGCTTACTGGGATGAACTGGGAGGGACGGGGGGCTAACTGGGATGAACTGGGATGGACTGGGGGGTAACTGGGGGGTTACTGGGATGGACTGGGATGGACTGGGGGGTAATGGGGGGCTTACTGGGATGAACTGGGAGGGACTGGGGGCTAACTGGGATGGACTGGGGGGTAACTGGGGGGTTACTGGGATGGACTGGGGGGTAACTGGGGGGTTACTGGGATGAACTGGGAGGGACTGGGGGCCCCACTCACCTTCCCAGCAGCCACGGGGAACTGGAAATGGGGAAGGAACTGGGAGGGGGCGGGGCCTGAGCGGAGGGGGCGGGGCCAGATTGAAAAGGGGCGGGGCCAGAGCCAAGGTTTGGTCAGGGAGGGACTGGGACAAACTGGGGATACTGGGACAGACTGGGAGGGATACTGGGAGGACTGGGACAAACTGGGGGGCACTGGGAGTGATACTGGGGGATACTGGGGCAAACTGGGAGGGATATGGGGAGATACTGGGACATACTGGGAGTGATACTGGGGCGAACTGGGGATACTGGGAGTGATACTGGGATGGACTGGGACAAACTGAGGGACACTGGGAGGACTGGGACAAACTGGGACAGACTGGGAGGGACACTGGGGGGACTGGGACAAACTGGGGGGCACTGGGAGTGATACTGGGGGATACTGGGGCAAACTGGGAGGGATATGGGGAGATACTGGGACATACTGGGAGTGATACTGGGGCAAACTGGGGGACACTGGGGCAAACTGGGGATACTGGGAGTGACTCTGGGTGATACTGGGGCAAACTGGGAGCAGTGGGATGGACTGTGGGGGATACTGGGAGGGACTGGGACAAACTGGGAGTGATACTGGGGGATACTGGGACAGACTGGGAGTGACACTGGGAGGGACTGGGACAAACTGGGAGTAATACCGGGGATACTGGGACAAACTGGGGGACACTGGGACAGAGTGGGAGGGATACTGGGGGATACTGGGAACACTGGGGGATACAGGGACATACTGGGAGTGACTCTGGGTGATACTGGGGCAAACTGGGGGTACTGGGATGGACTGGGGGGGCACTGGGAGGACTGGGACAAACTGGGACAGACTGGGAGTGACACTGGGAGGGACTGGGATGTACTGGGAGACACTGGGATGGACTGGAGGTCACTGGGAGTGACACTGGGGGGAACTGGGATGGGCTGTGGGGGGCACTGGGGCATACTGGGACATACTGGGAGTGACACTGGGAGGGACTGGGACAAACTGGAGGACACTGGGACAGACTGGGAGTGACACCACGGAGGACTGGGATGGACTGGGACAAACTGGGGGGCACTGGGGCATACTGTCCCATACTGGGAGTGATACTGGGACAAACTGGGGGGCACTGGAACAGACTGGGAATGACACTGGGATGAACTGGGACATACTGGGGGACACTGGGCTGCAGTGGGGATGGACTGGGGAGTACTGGGAGGCACTGGAGGGGCACTGGGCTCGTACTGGGCTGTACTGGGATGAACTGGGAATGACTGGAGGGGTTGAATGAGCTGTTCCCGCCTCCGCCGCCTCCCATTGGCTGAGGCGCCCGCCAGTCACCGCCTGCAGCCAGTCAGCGCCCGGGGCGGGGTCTGGAGAGGGCGCCATTTTGGTCGCTGTTTGCCTACAGCTCCCATCATGCACCGCGGCCCCATAGAGGCCTATTGGAGCCGGGACTGCAACTCCCGTCATGCCGTGCGCCCCACAGAGTCTCCCCCCCCCGTTATACGCCCCCGTGTGCCCCACAAGCGCCCCCAAGACCCTCCGGGACCCATAAGTGCTCCCTCAGTGCCCACTGGGGACCCCGAAATGCTCCCTCCGACCCCCAAGGGCCCCACAAGTGCCCCAGACCTCATCGCGGCCTACAAAAGCCACTTCCGGGACTACAGCTCCCGTCATGCACCGCGGCCCCATAGAGGCCTATTGGAGCAAGGACTGCAACTCCCGTCATGCCGCGCGCCCCACAGAGTTTCCCCCCCGTCATACGCCCCCATGTGCCCCACAAGCGCCCCCAATACCCTCCAGGACCCAGAAGTGCCCCCTCAGTGCCCACTGGGGACCCCGAAATGCTCCCTCCGACCCCCAAGGGCCCCACAAGTGCCCCAGACCTCATCGCGGCCTACAAAAGCCACTTCCGGGACTACAGCTCCCGTCATGCACCGCGGCCCCATAGAGGCCTATTGGAGCAAGGACTGCAACTCCCGTCATGCCGCGCGCCCCACAGGGTTTCCCCCCCCGTCATACGCCCCCATGTGCCCCACAAGCGCCCCCAATACCCTCCAGGACCCAGAAGTGCCCCCTCAGTGCCCACTGGGGACCCCGAAATGCCTCCTGGGACCCACAAGGGCCCCACAAGTGCCCCAGACCTCATCGGGGCCTACAAACGCCACTTCCGGGACTACAGCTCCCGTCATGCACCGCGGAACACATAGAGAGCCATAAAGCTGGGCCTTCAACTCCCGTCATGCCCCGCGCCCCATAGAGCCCAGTCATAGCCGGGACTCCATTTCCCATCATGCCCCGCGCAACAAAGCGCCCCCGTCAGAGCCCCACAGTGTCCCCAAGGGCTCCCCGAGGCTGTAAGTTCCCCCCAGGCGCTCCCTGAGGACCCAAAGTGGCCGCTCGGACCCCCAAGTGTCCCTTTAGGACAACAGCAAGGACTACAGCTTCCATCGTGCACCGCGGGACCCTTAGCGCTCCATTACAGCCGGGACTTCATCTCCCGTGATGCCTCACGGGCTATGGAGCGCTGGACTTCATCTCCCATGGTCCTCCGCGGCCCCAGCGCCCCTCATGTTCCGTCCCTTCAGCTCCCGTCATGCCCCACGGAGCCCTGGCAGCGTTCTCCAGGTGCCCCCAGGTGCTCCCCGACCCCGAAGTTCCCCCCAGGTGTCCCCTGAGGGCCCCGAGTGGCCGCTCGGACCCACAAATGGCTCCCGGGATCCCTAAGAGCCGCATTAGCGTCACTTCCGGGACTACAGCTCCCATCATGCACCGCGGCGCGCATAGAGCGCCATTGCAGCCGCGACTTCATCTCCCGTCATGCCTCGGGCCCCGCAGAGCGCCATTAGCGCTGCGCCTACAACTCCCATGATGCTTCGCGGCCCCATAGAGCTCCGTTACACCCGCGCCTACAACTCCCATCATCCCCCGCGGCCCCATAGAGCGCTGTTATACCTCCGCATACAACTCCCATGATGCTCCGCGGCCCCATAGAGCTCCGTTACACAGCGCCTACAACTCCCATCATCCCCCGCGCCCCATTGAGCTCCGTTATAGCCTCCCGGACACCCAAATGCTCCTCCCTGACCTCCAGGTGTCCCCCGGGACCCTCAAGTGCCACTCCGAACCCGAAACTTTCCCTCAGGATCCCTAAGTGCCCCTCAGTGCCCACTCGGACCCCCCAAGTGTCCACCCGACCCCCAAGTTCTCTCTAAATTCCCTCCCCACACCCAAAACTGTCCCGAATGTGTCCCATAAGTGTCTACCGGGACCCCAAGGTGCCCCCCTGACCCCTGTCTGATAACAAGATTATAAAAAGATGACAAAGCTAATAAAATCAGGACTAATTAGCATAAAGAGGGAGAAATCAATAAGCAATGGAGCATAGATCAATAAGGGGAATTGTGTAACTAAGAACCAATGAATGTTTTTTTCTTTGGCGGCTAAAAATTTACAGATTCTTTATAGAAATTTTTAAAACTAATAAAAATATAATTAGCAATGTTATTACGAATAAGAAACAAATATAATTATTAAAATTATTAAAAATCATTAAATAATAATTTAAAAAGAGAAAATTACCTTCATATCATTGTAAATAAAAGTAAATTTTATAAGTTCTGAAAATAAAATATTAAATATAAAAATATGTTGCCATATGAAAATGTGTTTCCATGGCAACCCCCGCCAGGTCCTGTTGCTGACATCCTGTGGCAGCTCCAGGAAGAGCCATTGCCATGGCAACTCTCAGCCACAGCCACTGCTGGATGAGATCCATCACCTGCTGAACACAGCTGGGAACATCTCTGTGCATCCCAAAGAGGGGTTCAAGGTGACAATGTCACCAGCAGCTTCCATCTGCAGCAGAGATCCAGGGAAAGGACAGGGACAGAGAATTCTGCTGAAAGACTCAGAGAATTCTGCTTACAGAGATCATTTCTGGTCACACTGTCCCTTGTAGAAAGGTGACATCATCAGAGGCAGCTTGTACTGAGCATGTGGCTCCTGAGTGGGGTTTGTTGTTCAGGAAACCTGCTCAGGCTTTGCCATTCTTTCCTCACAAACAGGAAAACTTCTGCTGGGCCTGTGTGCAGGCAGAGCCCTGAGGAGAGCAGGTGGGACACGGTGCCATGGGCTGGGACACGCAGCTGCAGAGCTCAGGGGACAAGTTTGTGATGCAGGGGACAGGGATGTGAGTGCCAGGTGGGCCATGTCAGCCATGGTGAGGTTGGGGTGAGGAGCAGCTTGTCCCAACAGGGTCAGCCCACAAGGGGCTCATTCTTCTATGTGCCCAGAGTTCCTAAGGAGACATTCAGCATCAAGATCACCTGGGGAATGCTTCAGTCACCTCTTCTCGGAACTGAAAAATAAAAAAGTGCTTGATTAAAAAAAGAAAATGTCATGAGGTGCAGTTTGACATCTTCCTCCTTAACAGAACTCCAAACTGACTCCAATCAGCTGCACAAGCCCTGGAGACTTGAAGACAATTGAAGGAAGAGAAAGAGCACCTGAGGGCTTTCTGTATCTTCATGAGCCCCACGGTGGATTTGGGGCTGAGTCCATGACCCTCAGGGCCAGAGAGAAGGTTGCAGAAGCTGCTCAAGGAGGCAGAAGCAAAACTCCAAGTGCCTTGGGGCATCACTGGGCCCCAGTGAGGGCAGGGAGTGCCAAAGCCTCCCCAGGGACTCGTGAGAGCAGATCCTTGGGGTGTGCCAGGATTGCAGGGAGCCAAAGGCTCTGAGCAGGAACTGGAATGCTGAGAAAGCCCTGGGTTGGTTGGAGGAGCAGAAAGGCCAAGGCCTGAGCCCAGCCCTGGGACAGCAGGGCCTGTCCCTCTCGGGTGGCTTGGGGCTGTTTGTGGGGCAGTGGATGTGAGGGGGAGGAAGGACAAATGTCCTAAAACTGCGACAGATCCTCATGGAACCAAGGGGACATTGTGACACTGTTGGGCCTCATGGAACCAAGGAGACCATTGTGACACTCTGGTGCCTCATGGCTTCAAGGAGACCATTGTGAACCTTGGGGGCCCTCTGGAACAATGGGCCAATGGTGACATCGTGGAGCCCATATGGCCGTGGAGCAGCCGTTGTGACACAGGAGGGCTGCATGGAACCAAGGGGCCATTCTGGCACTGCAAGGACTCATGGAAGCAAAGGGCCACTGTGACACTCCAGGACCTCATGGAACCAAGGCTGGAAAAGACCTTTGAGATCATCAAGTCCAACCTGTGACCCAACACCACCTTGTGTCCCCCGAGCCTCCTCTTCTCCAGGATAAACAACCCCAGCTCCCTCAGACACTCCTCACAGGACTTGAGTTCCAGACCCTTCCCCAGCCTTGTTGCCCTTCTCTGGACACTCTCCAGCCCCTCAATGTCCTTCCTAAATTGGGGGCCCAGAACTGGACACAGCACTCGAGGTGTGGCCTCACCAGTGCTGAGTACAGGGGAAGAATCACTGCCCTGCTCCTGCTGGCCACACCATTCCTGATCCAGGCCAGGGGCCATTGGCCTTCTTGGCCACCTGGGCACACTGCTGGCTCATGTCCAGCCTGCTGGCCATCAGTGCCCCCAGCTCCCTTTCTGCCTGGCCACTGTCCAGCCACTCTGTCCCCAGCCTGTGGCACTGCAGGGGTTGTTGTGGCCAAAGTGCAGTGATGACTGTGACACTGCAGGGCCCCAGGGGAGCAAAGGGCCACTGTGACACTGTGGGGCTAAATGGAACCAAGGAGTCCTTTGTGACACTCTGGGTCCTCGTGGAACCACAGAGGCCTCTGTGACACTGTGGGGGCCCATGGAACCAAAGGGACATTGTCGCATTTTGGGACCCCATGGAACCAAGGACTCCATTGTTACTCTGCAGGGCCTCATGGAACCATGGAGAGCCCTGTGGAACCAAGGCTCTGTATAACCAAGGGGCATTGTGAAGCTGTGGGGGCTTGTGGAATGAAGGAAACTACTTCGATATTGTGGTGCCCCATTGGACAAAGAGGCTATTGTGACACTGTGGAACCAGCGAGACCATTGCTGCACTGTGAGACCTCATGGAACCAAGGATCCATTGGGACACTGCAGGACCAAGTAACTGAGGCACATTGTGACACCGAGAGGCCCCACAGAACCAAGGGGCCATTGTGACACTGTGGGGCTAAATGGAACCAAGGAGTCCATTGTGATGCTCTGGACCATCGTGGAACCACAGAGGCCATTGTGATGCTGTGGGGCTTCATTGTCACTTCATTGTGACACTGCAGAACCAAGGAGACACTTGTGAGATTCCAGGGCCCACTGGAACCAAGGGTCCATTGTGACACTGCAGAACCAAGAACTCCATTGTGGCACTCTGGGGCATCATGGAACCAAGTGGCCAGTGTTACTCTGTGGGGCCTCCTAGAACCACCGAGACAAATGTGACACTGCAAGGCCTTTGGTTATACCAAAGGGGACATTGTCACACTGCAGAGACTCCTGGAATGAAGGAATCAATTTTGACACCCAAGGGCCCCATGGAACCAAAGAGCCATTGTCACACTGCAGAGCCTTGGGAACCAGGGGGACATTGTGACATGATGGAGCCTCATGGAATCATGGAGAGCATTGTGACACTCTAGGGCCTCATGGAAGCATGATGACACCAAGCTGGGTGTGAGTGTGGATCTGCTGGAGGGTAGGAGGGCTCTGCAGAGGAACCTGGACAGGCTGGATCCAGGGGCCAAATCCAACAATGGGAGGTTGAATGAGACCAAGTGCCAGGTCCTGCACTTTGGCCACAACAACCCCTGCAGCACTACAGGCTGGGGACAGAGTGGCTGGACAGTGGCCAGGCAGAAAGGGACGTGGGGGCACTGATGGCCAGCAGGCTGGACATGAGCCATCAGTGTGCCCACGTGGCCAAGAAGGCCAATGGCACCTGGCCTGGATCAGGAATGGTGTGGCCAGCAGGACCAGGGCAGGGATTCTTCCCCTGTACTCAGCACTGGTGAGGCCACACCTCGAGTGCTGTGTCCAGTTCTGGGCCTCCAATTTAGGAAGGACACTGAGGGGCTGGAGCATGTCCAGAGAAGAGCAACAAGGCTGGTGAAGGGTCTGGAACACAAGTCCTGTGAGGAGTGTGTGAGGGAGCTGGGGCTGTTTATCCTGGAGAAGAGGAGGCTCAGGGGAGACCACATCACTCTCTACAACTCCCTGGCAGGAGGGTGCAGCCAGGTGGGGTTGGTCCTGTTTCCCTGGGAACAGGTATAGGACAAGAGGCCACAGCCTGAAGCTACACCAGGGGAGGTTTACGCTGGACATTAGAAATAAATTCTTCACAGAAAATGTGGTTGGGCATTGGAGTGGGCTACCCAGGGAGGTGGTGGAGTCACCATCCCTGGAGGTGTTTAAGGAAAGACTGGATGTGGCACTGGGTGCCATGGTCTGGCTGACAAGGTGGTGTTGGGTCACAGGTTGGACTTGATGACCTCCAAGGTCTTTTCCAGCCTGGTTAATCCTGTGATTCTGTGATGATTGTGACACTGCAGGGCCCCAGGGAAGCAAGAGGCCATTGTGTCATTGCGGAGCCTTGTGGAACTAGGGGAACAATTTTGACACCATGGTGGCCGATGGAGCCAAGGGGCCATTGTAATACTGCGAGGCCTCATGAAATGTAGAGGCCACTGTGAAACATCAGGGCCTTGTCGAAGTAAGGGGATCCTTTTTACATTGTGGTGCCTCATGGAACCAAGGGGCCACTGTGACTCTGCGGGGCCTCATGGAGCCATGGAAACCACTGTGACACTGCAGGACCTTGTATCCATTGTTACACTGCAAGGACGTGTGGAATGAAGAAAACAATTTTGACATTGTGGTGCCCCATGGGACCAAGAGGCCATTTTGACACTATGGACCCAAGGAGACCATTGCTGCACTGTGAGACCTCATGGAACCAAGGATCCATTGTGACACTACAGGGCCCAAGGAACCAGTTATGACACCAAGAGGCCCCACAGAACCAACAAGTCAGTGTGACACTACAGAGCCTTACAGAACCAATGTGACACCAATTAGGGTGTGAGTGTGGATGTGCTGGAGGGTAGGAGGGCTCTGCAGAGGGACCTGGACAGGCTGGATCCAGGGGCCAAATCCAACAATGGGAGGTTGAACAAGAGCAAGTGCCAGGTCCTGCAGCGCTACAGGCTGGGGACAGAGTGGCTGGACAGTGGCCAGGCAGAAAGGGACGTGGGGGCACAGATGGACAGCAGGGTGGACATGAGGAAGCAGGACCAGGCAGTGATTCTTCCCCTTTACTCAGGAGCTGGGGTTGTTTGTCCTGGAGAAGAGGAGGCTCAGGGGAGACAAGGTGGTGTTGAGTCACAGGTTGGACTTGATGATCTCAGAGGTCTTTTCTATCATTGTAGATTCTGTGATTCTCTGAAACCACCCTTGAAGCAGTGGCAGGATGAGCCCCGGGCCTCCTCTTCAGAAGGTCCAGCAGCCCATGGCCCTCAGCTTCTCCACACAGGCCCCAAAGCCCATCCTGTCAGTCCTGCAGAGCCTCTCCAGCTCCTCCCCATTGCCCCAGAACAGGGAGCCCCACACCCACACACACCAGCCCAGATGTGCCCCCTGGCCTGGGGTGCCTCTGGCAAGGGAACAGCACGAGGCACTGCAGGAGCCTGCAGACAATTCATGAAGCACTTGGAGGATGATCCTGCTCACCAAGGGACGTTCCCATGGTGCCAAGTCAGGAACTGAAATGGGGAGTGGGGCCAGAGAGGAAAGGGCAAACAGGGATGGGCTGTTTGCAGGGGAGGGGACAGGGATGGGCAAGAGGAAGAAATGTGAAGCAGGAAAGAGGAAAGAAAGCAAAGGTGAAGCAAAGGAAATGCTCAGGGCTGTTTGGGGGTGGCTGCCAGGCAGCCCTGGGGCTGAGCAACAACATCTGCAGTGGCACAGGAAACTCACAGCTCATGGGAACAAACTTTCTGGCTGACTTCAGAGGTCACCACAAACCTGAGTGGTTTCCCTGCCATCCCCAGCCCTTGCTGGCCCCAGGGGCTGATGGCCTTTGTGCTCCCTCAGGTTCATCTCCCCACACCAACAGCATGGCGCTGCTCATGCCTGCTCTGTGCAATGCAAACAGGGGCTCCTGAGCAGTGCTGCCGTGGCTCTGCCTGCAAGGATCAAGCACCTCTGGCAGCTGGGGGAGAGGCCAGGGCTGCAAAGGGGGGATGTTGTTGGCAGCTCCATCAGGACGCTCTGGGACGCTGCCCTGGGGTGTCCAGCGTAGTGGGGATGGATCAGCCCCTGCTCTGCTGCTCCTTCCCGGCTCCCCCAGGGACCTTGCAGAGCCCCAGCCATGCTGTTTGCCCCCACCCTGCCCACGGCCACCCTGGGGCTGCTCACGGGGGTTTTCTCTGCTAAGAATTGGCCTGGGCGTGTTCTTGAGAGACCCTGGGCAAGGAGCCTCGAGCCCCCAGGCCCTGCCCTGAGGCGTCAGCTCTGCCCCAGCAGTGCCCATGGCCTGTCCCTGCTGCAGCCCCGGCACTGCCACCCCCAGCACTGGGAGCCACCCCGAGAGCACTCAGGCCCTACAGCAACACGAGGGGCAGGAGGGCAGCGGGGCAGTGGCACGGGAGCAGCGCTGGCAACACCAAGTGCTGCTGCTCCTTGGCAGAGCTGCTGTGCCACCCCTGATCTGCCCCAGCTCTGCACACAGACATTGCTGCTGCAGCTCCTGAGAAGGGAACAAAGGCAGGATCTCTGGTTAAAACTTGGCTGAAAACTTTAGTTCATTTAAAGCCACCGAGAGCACGGCTCGTCATTGACACAGTCTGTGGCCACAGTGAAGATGGAGTGAAACAAAACCAGAAATGGCACAAAAAATTATCTTTATTTGTGGACAATATTAAAAAACTAAACACAGGAAGAAAAGCCCCACAAGCAAACCAACAAGAACTATCAAAGAGGACTTTTATCCAAGTGATTTGCTGAAATTGGCAACCAGTTTAATGTTTCTGAAATTGTCCAGTCATCAGTCTCCACACTGCAGCCTTGAGCTCCTGGTTCCGCAGGCTGTAGATGAGGGGGTTCAGGACTGGAGGCACCACCGAGTACAGGACTGACAGTGTTAGATCCAGGGATGGGGAGGAGATGTAGGAGGGCTTCAGGTTGGCAAAAATGCCAGTGCTGATAAACAGGGAGAGCACAGCCAGGTGAGGGAGGCATGTGGAAAAGGCTTTGTGCCGTCCCTGCTCAGAGGGGATCCTCAGCACAGCCCTGAAGATCTGCACATAGGAGAAAACAATGAACACACAACAACCAAAAGCTAAACTGGTACTAACCACAATGAGCCCAAGTTCCCTGAGTTTGGAGTGTGAGCAGGAGAGCTTGAGGATCTGTGGGATTTCACAGAAGAACTGTCCCAGGACATTGCCCTGGCACAGGGGCAGGGAAAATGTATTGGCTGTGTGCAGCAGAGCAATGACAAAGCCACAGCCCCAGGCAGCTGCTGCCATGTGGGCACAAGCTCTGCTGCCCAGGAGGGTCCCATAGTGCAGGGGTTTGCAGATGGACACGTAGCGGTCATAGCTCATGATGGTGAGGAGAGAAAACTCTGCTGAAAAGAAAAAGACAAACAGAAAGAGCTGTGCAGCACATCCTGTGTAGGAGATGTCCCTGGTGTCCCAGAGGGAATTGTGCATGGCTTTGGGGACAGTGGTGCAGATGGAGCCCAGGTCGGTGAGGGCCAGGTTGAGCAGGAAGAAGAACATGGGCGTGTGCAGGTGGTGGCCGCAGGCTACGGTGCTGATGATGAGGCTGTTGCCCAGGAGGGCAGCCAGGGAGATGCCCAGGAAGAGGCAGAAGTGCAGCAGCTGAAGCTGCCGCGTGTCTGCGAATGGCAGGAGGAGGAAGTGGCTGATGGAGCAGCTGTTGGACATTGCTTCACTCTGGGCATTGTGGACTGTTGAAAGAAAACATTGACAAGTCGGACAAAATTTCTTGAGTCAATCTTTTGCTGTTTTCTTACACATTAACTTAAAATTGCTTCTCTTACTTTAGGGAAATTTCACTTAACTTTTAATTTTTTTTGAGCTTGGGCTTGTGCTGCTGAGTAATTGCCCCTTTCTTAGAGGGGGCAGAAATCCTCATCTTTGGAATTGCTCTCATCCTGAACACTGGGGAGCCCAGGGGGAAAACAGACCTCTCTGTGCCCCAGGGCAGTCAGCCCTGCTGGTCCCCACACAAGTGCCCTTTGCTCATTTCACCTCCCTCTATTTCGCAGTGATCACAATTAAATTTGCCCTGTAAAATAAAGTGGAATTTTTGAAGGGTCCAGTTTCGTAATTAATTTCTCTAAACCCTTCTCTTTTTTACTGTACCCCTGGACAGGGAGGGATATCCAGGGTTGGTCTGGCTCTCTGCTGCCTGGAGTTGTGCCCATTGGGAGCTGTTTCCCTCTATCCAAGCCTTGTCCCTGCCACTGCTCCCAGAGCCCAGCCCAGCCCTGGGGGCTCAGCTCTGCCCTGCACAGCCCTCCCAGCACAGGGCACTGCCCAGGGCCATCTCCATGGCAGCAGCTCCTTAAGGGCAGGGCAGACAAACAGAGATGCTGCAAGCCAAGGTGCTGCTGCTGCTGTCTGTAGGGAGAGGAGGGTGAGGAGGCACTTTCTGAGGCAGATCTGAGGCACATCTGCTGATCCCCAGTGGGACAGTGCAGGAGTGTCAGGGACACATCCAAAGCTGACAGCCCCTTGCCCTTTCCTTGAGGAGAAAGCTGAGAGCAGCCCTGGCCATGCAGCACCATCTCCCCAGCAGGAGGAATCTGCCCTGATGGGGGTGGCTCCTTGCACCTCCAACTTCTCCCCACAGAGCCATGGGGAGCTCCCAGGCAGGCTGAGAGCTGCCCCTGGCAGGTGGCACATGCCCTGCCCTGGCCAAGAGCCCTCAGGGCTGCAGGAGCTGCTCTGCACGACAGCCCTGGGCAGCCCTGGCTGCACCCCCACCTTCACAGCCTGCAGCCGTCCCTGGCAGCAGGAGCCGTCCTGCCCTGTCCCTCTGACGGTGCCCAGGGCAGCCCCGCTCTGCAGCACATCCTCCTCCTCCTCCTCCTGTGCACCAGAGAAACTGGGAGTGTCCTCCTGACACATCCCCCAGGCTGTGGGGTGTGCAGGCTTCAGGAGATCCCTCCAGGAGCACAGGGGACATTGCCCTGCACCCACAGACTCACCATGAAGAGGCTGTGAAGATGTTTCCCCAAGTGAAGTCTCTGCTCAATGTCTCTCCAATCCTGGTTGCCTTTAGCTGTCTCTGTCTGGCTCCTCTCAGTGCCTGCAGGCAATGCCCTCAGTCCTGCTGGGCTGAGCAGAGGAGCTGCTCATGAGGAGAAATGTCTTTTTGAAGCTCTTCTTGGTTGCCAGGAGCTCCCTCTGTGCCAGGAGCCCAGCCCAGCTCAGCAGCACAGCAACAGCACAAGGACTTTAATGACCCTCTCGGGGCTTTGGTGTTGTTTACATCAGACTCAGTCCCTGAGTGTGTCTTCAAAAAACTTCTCAAGAACTCAAAGATTCAAACTCCAAAGTTCCTTTAATTTTTAATGGGTCCCACTGAGGGACACAACTGAGAAAGTGTCCCCAGGTTCCAGTTAGAGCAGAATACTGGAGGCAGTGATGACAGGGGGGACAAACAAGGCAAAGGTGTCTGTGATGCTGAGCAAACCTGGATGTGTTTGAGGAATGCAAAGGGCCAAGGCCTGAGCCCCAGCCCCTGGCAAGGCACATCCTGTCCCTCCCTCAGTGCTCAGGGCTCTTCCCGGGGCACTGCCATGTGGGGATGTGCAATGCCAAGGGCAGCACCATGGGGCGGCCCCTGCCATGCTGCTGAGCAGGGACAAGGAGGCCATGAGGCCCCAGGGCTGCAAGGCTCACTTGTGTCCTCCTCATGGCCTCAGGGCCAGGGCCAGCAGCCATGGCCAAAGTGCTGCACAAGTTGCCTCTGGCAGGGCCTTGCAGCTTCTGCACATCCCTGGGCCCTCTCCAGCCCAGGCTGTCCTACGCTGTCCATGCCCTGCGCCTCTGGCCCTGCAGGCTGTCGCCATCCCCCGGCTGCCCCACCTCGCTGGCCCTTCCTTTGCTGACAGCTCTGCGTCCTGCCTGCCTCTGCCTTGGCACACAGAGCCTTGGGCTGACCCTGACTCCTTCTGGGGATGTGTAGCACCACAGCCCTGCCCTGGGAGGGAAATTCCTTTCTCCTCATGTCCCCACTGGGCCTCCCCACCTGCCTTTGGTGACATTATTTCCTTCTCAGGTTGTTTTCCACTATCACGAAAAGCTCCACCATCTGTGAATCCACCCTTCAAGGCCTCTCAGGCTTTTCTTGTTCTATCCTCAGTCTCTACACCACTGAGGCCAGGACCCTCTCTGGGTCATGTGCTTGTGGCCTCCAAATCCTATCTTGGGGTTTGTTTTTTATCCTTTCAAGGTCTTTTCAGATTAAAACATTGTGGTCATACATAATCCAAGTAAGACTGAGATTATTTTTCAGGCCTGTCATGGCAGAGGAATGGGCAATATCTTTAAAATGGTCAAGGATAAATTTAGATTGGGGAATAAGGAAGAAGTATTTTATAATCTGTGTGACAAGGCAGAGGAACAGGTTGTCCATAGAAGTGGATGTCCCATCCCAAAATGTGTTCAATGTCAGGAGCTTGGAGTAATCTTGTCCAGTGCTTGTTGTGCCTTCCCACCGCAAGGGAGCTGCAGTAAATGATATTGTAGGACCATTCCAATTTAAAACCCCGAAAGTCAAAAAATTAATTGAAGGAAAGTTCTGGCACATCCTCATGAAGGATCACCAAGCAGGTCAATGGCAGAGGTTTCCAGCATGACCTTGCCAGCTGAGCATGGGGGTTTCCACCTTGGGATCTGAGACTCACGATGGGCATCCAGAAAGGGCATTTGGGGAATGTGCAAGATTTTCCAGGGGATGTCTAAGAAAGGAGCCCAGGAAGGGAAAGTGTGGGGGGATCAAGGTGGTCTGATGAGGAACAGGAATGAGAAAACTGAGAGAAAGAACCATGAGAGATCATAGTGTGTGAAGAGGTTTTACACACTTGACTGGTCAGGACACTCTTTTGGCTGTGCCTCACAGCTAATCCCCAGTGCCTGTGGCATTTTCCTAAACTCTCCATAGCCAAGAACTTTCTGAGACAAGAGAGCTCTCTCTGCTCTGGGTACCGAGGGAGGTCCAAGTGCCCAACACTGGAGTGGGAACCACAAACCATCAGGTCCTGTGTCCTTTAGGGGCCCAGGCACTGGTGAGACTGGTGTGTGTGCACACAGCACTGGGGTGTGTGGGGTGGCTGTAACCAGCAGGGAACATCAAAGCAGAGCAAGCAGCGAGCAGCAGAGGCCTGGGAGCTGCTGTGTGAGATCAGCTCCTGCAGGATCCACATTGTCTGGGTGTGTGTGCAGCTCTGCATCTCCTCCTGCCATGGCAGAGCACACAAACAGCCCATCCTTGTGTCCCTCTCTGCACTGACTGTGCTTGGGCTTGGCCTGGAAACCTCCCAAAGTCCCTGCCAGGAGGAGTCCCTGTGCATTTCCCTCAGCCATGGCTCTGCCCTTCCTGATCAGCAGCTGTGGGGCAGCACAGCTGGGGCAGTGCAGGGACAGGGCTGGCTCTGACAGGGCTGTTGTGATTTAGGAATGGTGTTCTCCCATTTACTACTCCTGCTAAAAACACCATTTATGTCCCCAGATTGACATTCCCACCATCATCCCCCACACCACAGGGGCTTTACCCACCTGGCCCTGCCTGATCTCAGCACACATTTCACACTCATGGATAACCTGGGGATGCTGTCCATGGGTAAATCCACCCCTCGGTCACCAGCCCATCTGGAGGTTGCATCTCTGCCCTGATGACCTGAGGTGTCCTGGGCGCATCGAGCCAGAAATAACTCAGCTTTGTGTGGCCAGTCCAGACCCACCTGAGACACTTTAATCCTGGCAGCCCCATCCCCCTGTCCATTGTTGCGATGCTCTTCAGTGCCAACTCTTGGGTATGTGAGCATCCACAGGAGGGACTTTCACAGCCAACTTCTCTACCTGGGCAGCGATGTCTTGCCCCAGTCCAGCAGCCCAGATGGGTTTCCCTCTGTGCTGCCAATTGTCCTTTTTCCATCGTTCCAGCCTCCCCCACAGAGCATTTCCCACCATCCCCGAGTCAGTGCAGAGGTGCAGCGCTGGCCATTTCTCTCGCTCACAGCTCCGTGTATGGTCCCAGTGTTGCAGTGACTGCAGGAAAGGGACACCCCACAATGGGACATTTCTTGGTCAAATAGAGACAGAAAGAGTGGCAAACTGTCTGTGACTCAGGTTTTGGCCTCGAAGCTGCCGCTGTGGTTTGCAGGAGCTGCAGTGTGGCACGGCCCTGGCTGTGCCTGGGAGCGCTGGCTTGGGAGAAGGTGTCGGTGCCAGCTGGGCCAGGGAGCTGCAGCGAGTGGGGAACGAATCCCTCCTGGTGTCCTGCCCCAGGGTGACACTGTGGGGCCTTGTGGGACCACGGAGACCATTGTGACACTTCAGGGCTCCAAACACCCAAGGGTCCATTGTGACACTGTGGAACCCCATGGAAGCAAGGGGTCATTGTAAAGCTTCAGGGCCCCATGGAATGAAGGTGACCATTGTGACACTGTGGGGCCTTATGGGAGCAAGAGGCCATAATGGCACTGGAGAACCAAGGAGTCACTGTGAGACTGTGGATCCCCACGGAACCAAGGGGCCATTGTGACACAGCGGGGCCTTGTGGAAGTGATACCAGAATCTACAGGATATGAGCTTTCTGACACAGTTTGAGTATTAGAAAGCAGCCATTCTTTTTGGCAGTGCTGGGCACTCAAGAGAACACTTCCTCGAATGCAGACCCCCGAGCATGGGGTAAACGGAGTTTTTATCACACACACTGAGTACATATTTGTGACCTATCCCTACTTACTTGATGGATATGTATCACTTTATTTTACATAATTGCACTCCTTATCAAAGAAACTTATATGGTTCTTTGGGGTCTCTCTTCAACATCCAGTGTCCTTTTCAGGCGGCTGTTTCTCGACCCCTGCTTTTGAACAAGGGCAGTATCTGTGTTTTGCAGAACTCCTGCTTTGTCAGCCTTGCAGAGCTGAGCTGACATCCTGCTTGCATTTTGCATGACTCCTGTTTGCCTCAGTTACATCATTTATCTATTTCTCCAAGGCTGTGCTCTTCTTTTCTACTGTCCTTATCAAGTCTCCTCTGTTCTTGACACTCAGTTCCTTATGGGAACTGATCTCTCAATATCTCTATTTATAGCAGAAGGCATTACAACAGCTACAACACTGAATCTGATGCAAGTAAAACCATATAGAATTATTATGGTGACCATTATAAACAGATGTTTTAACCAAGTCCAAATGGATAACCATGAAGGAAGTTTGGTCCAGATTTCTTCAAATCCCCAGGAGGTGCCATCTTGAGCTGTGCATTGTAAAAAAGTTCTCAATAGCTCTTGGAAAGGTCCCTTCCACTTTGGCTGCAGCAGAGCAGCTCCCCAGTCTTTCAAGCAGACCCAATTTCCTGCTTGGAGTGCCCTGGTGTGTCCACTCTCTTCAGTCTGGAGATCTCCACTGCTCGCTGCAAATCCTGTAAGGTGTTACTAAGAGAAATGAGGTAATTGTTCAAACTGACCCCTCCTTTTACATATGTGTTTCCTGGAATGTGCCCCTTGGTAGGGTCGACCACAGAGCAGCTCACAGGGGCTGATTTTGCTGGTGCCCCATGGCTGAATTCTGCTTTGAAGCTGAACAACAGGTGAGGTTTGAGAAGGTCAAGGAGGTTTCCTGACATATTTCACCCAAATGCAATTTGATTGTAGAATTCATTTGCTCTACTGTGCCACCAAGGGCTGTGAGGACACACCTTGTCCTGAGGCCCTGGGACTTCCTGGCACAGCCCCAGCAAGGCTGGGCACTGTCACCCCCTTGTCCTGCCCTCAGCATCCCCCCCACATCCCAGTGACCCCGGCAGAGCCCTGAGCAAGGCGGGAGGGACAGGATCTGCCTTCTCCGGGGCTGGGGCTCAGCCCTTGGCCTTTCTGCTGCCTCCAGCCAGCCCAGGCTCTGCTCAGCACCTGAGCTGCCTGCACAGAGCCTTGGCCTCCCTGCACTCCTGGCCTCAGGGATCTGCTGCAAGGAGTCCCTGGGGAGCCTTTGGCAGCAATGGCCCTGGGGGGCTCCTTCATGCTCCCAGGGACTGCAGGTTTTTCAAAGGACTTTGGCTTTTTCTTTTGCCTTGGAGTCTCTGAGAGCTTTGTGCAATCATGGCCTCCAATTATCTGCTGTAACGAGTCCCTGGAGATTCTTTGTCAGTAACAACACTCACTGGGGCTCATTAATGCTTCAAGGTACTCAGGGTTTATTAAAGTCCTTCTTTTTACACCCTGAACCCCTAAGAGTTTTCTGCAATCATGGCCTCCAATTCTCTCCTCCAAGGTGTCCATGAGGAGCCTCTGTTGGTGGTGGACCTCAGTGGGACTGTCACCAAAACTGCATGAAAAACACAAACTCTCCAACAGCATCTTTTCAGTGTTAGAGAATTTAGGCATTACTTTATTCTAGCCAGGATGTTTTTCTGGCCAGCATGTGCATCCATCAATCCATCCACACATTCCCTTCCCAGGTTGTGCAGTGAAAATCATTCCATCTCACATGGTTCTTTACTGTATTTATACAGACAAAACCTGAAGAAATTCACATTCATTGTGCTTAAATCACAACACATATGTGTTAAATCACAACACACTATGACACAAATCATAGTGTTCTATCTCCTGTAGGTTATTGATCCCTTTGCTTTTGATGTTAATTAGGTGCTCATTCTTTGATTCTCTCATCAATCTTTTCCCAGACCAGGTGTCTCTAACTGCACTGAAAGGTGATGTTCATTAACGTTCGTTTACCTCCTGTGTATCTTCTGGCTACTCCCAGTCTGTAGATGTTAAACTCATCAGGCCTTACCCAACTTTGGTGAACAGAGTCTTTTGAAGAGAAACTTCAATTTCCCTCCCCCCGGGCAAAGGTGAACAAACCCCTGACTGAAGCTACATTAAAAAAATTAGAACTTGTATCATTTCCAACAATTCCATTAGGTTCCATAGCGTCACAATGGTCTCCTCAGCACCATGTACCCACACAGTGTCACATCGACCCCTTGGTTCCACCAAGCCCTGCAGTGTCACAGTTGCCTCTTTGCTCCGTGGGGCCCCACAGTGTCACAATTGTCTCCTTGGTACCTTGGCCTGCACAGTCACACAATGCTTTCCTTGGTTCCACAGGTCCCTGCAGTGTCACAACTGTCCCTTCATTCCATGAAGCCCTGCAGTGTCACAAATGTCTCCATGATTCCATGGGGCCTCACTGTGTCACAATGGCCCCTTGGTACTTTGGCCTGTGCAGTCACACAATGGTCTCCTTGGTTCCACAAGTCCCTGCAGTGTCCCAATGGTCTCCTTGGTCACATTTGCCCCTTGAATCGATGTGGCCCCCAGGGTCACAATAGCCCCTTGGTACCATGGCCCGGTTTTTGGTAGCAGGGGGCCCACAGAGGTGGCTTCTGTGAGAAGCTGCTGGAAGCTTCCACCATGTCAGGCGAAAGGAATCCCTGGTGACTCCAAAGATGGACATGCCACTGGCCAAGGCTGGGCCAATTTGAGATGGTGGCAACGCCTCTGGGATAACAGATTTAAGGAGAAATCAAAACAAAATTTGTGGCACAGTTTTAATCGTGACTAGAGAAGAGTGAGGTGAGAACATGAGAGGAGAACAGCTCTGCAGACACCAAGGTCAGTGAAGAAGGAGACAGAGGTGGTGCTCCAGGTGCCAGAGCTGAGATTCCTCTGCAGGCCGTGGTGAAGACCACAGTGAATTACCTGTGCCCCTGCAGCCCCTGGGGATCCATGGGGCATGCAGAGATTCACCTGCAGCCCATAGAGGTGGATGCCTGAGAGGAGGCTGTGGCTCTGTGGGAGCCCCAGTGGAGAGAGGGGCCCTGCTCCCAGGCTGGAGCAGCCTGTCCTTCAAGGACTGACCCCACAGGAGAGTGACCCACACTGCAGCAGTTTTGGGGACTGTTGCCCATGGCATGAACTCACATTGCAGCAGTTCACAGGGAGCTGCTGCTCGTGGGATGGACTCACATTGGAGAAGTTCCTGGAGAACTCTCCCATGGGAGGGACCCCATGGTGCAGCAGGGGAACGACTCCTCTCCCTGAGCAGTGGGAGAAGCCTCGGGTGATGAACTGACCATAACCCCCATTCCCATCTCCCTGCGCTGCTGTGGGAGGAGATAGAGCTGGGCTGGAGGGAGAAGTGGGGGAAGACACTTTTAAGGTTTTATTTTACTTCTCCTGCTCTGATTTTGTCAGCAAAATTCAATTAATATCTCTAATTTGAGCCTGCTTTTCCCATGACCATATTTGATGAGGGATCTCTCCCTGTCCTTATCTCAACTCATGAATCCCTCGTTCTATTTTCTCTCCCCTGTCCAACTGCAGAGGGGAGGGAGAGAGAGGCTTTGATGGGTGCCTGGCATCCAGCCAGCATCAACCCACTACACCTGATCTTGTACATGCCATGTATACCTGAAAAATGTTAAAAAGAGAAAAACACATTTACTTTTGAAGAGAAAAACATATTTATTATGTTTTTCAGTCTTTGTAAGGTAACTTGGTGTGGTTTTGTTTGGTTTTGTTACTTCAGGCTTCAGACCCACTAAATGCAGTCTAACTGAAGATGTGTTTCATGGCACAGAATAGAAGAATCGACCACATAGAATGAAGTGTCATGGTTTAAAATTAATCCTATTTGGTCTATGACTTGCAGTCCTTATAAAGCCACTGCCCAAGGGCTGGGTTTGCAAGCTGGAGTAGGAAGCACAGGAAGTTTCTCTGGATAATGCTGTACCCAGGATTTTCCCTGCAGTGTCTGCTTGGGGCAGACAGAACAGATGGGGAAGTGTTTGCAGAGCCCCTGGCAGGGAATATTTGGGTTTCTGTCAGCAAGAGCCTTGTGTAGCTCAGGCTGGGCTGGGCAGCAGTTCCATCTGCAGATCCATGTGCTGCTCCAACAGCTGCTGCTGGGGACCCTGAGGGAAGAGGCCATGGGAGGGATGGAAATGTTGCATGGACAGCACCATGTCAGTCCTTGTAAAAAGCCTTTCCAGTTTCCCCTTGGATATAGGATTCCAGGGCCCACAGCTGGGCTTCAGAGTTCCACTGATTTTTATTTGTCAGGTTTTGAAACAGAGCTCTGAATTGGGCATCTCGTGTCGTTTTTGCTGCTCTCCTGACTTGAAAAAGGATCTGTGCTCCTGTGAGCCACATCCTGAAGGGTGGTTGGCAACCATGGAATCCTCTGGGAAAGCACTTGATTGACTTCAGTGCCCTGGCTGGAAGTTCAGCCTGAGGAAAGAACTGCTCCAGCTGCCTCTGTGCATGTCCAGTTCCTCACAGCTGAGTCCCTGAACACACAGGCTGGTTTTTAGGGGTTTCTTTTCCCCTCCTGTTTGCTTGGAGGTGATTCTGGGACCCTTTAGAGCAACATCTGACCAGCCCCTGCCCCCATCCTGTTTTATTGTCTCTTCTTTGGAGTTGACCTGCTGGGTTTGACATGGAAATTGGTGGTGTCTCCCTGTTCTTCTCTCCAGCCCTCAATTGTAACTTGCATTAAACAGTGAAAATGGCCTCGTTTATCTGGTGGGGAGAGGTGAGGGAGAGAAAGTGAACAGGATTTGTTTTCATGAGCCTTGTGACAGTAAAGAAAAATGAGGTTTGTCTTTTTGGGGTGGTGCTGTGTGTTGGGATTTGCAGGTTTATTTCTTATTCACGTTGTTATTGTTTATTAGTATTACTTATTAGTGTTATACTTTTAAATCTGACATTATTAGTAGTGGCTGGATGTCAGCTCACTGGAAAGAATCCCTTTTTTCTCCAAGTGGGATTGAGCTGTACAGTCTCTTCCAAGATGCCAATGGATTCTAAAGATGGAAAGTCCCAGTTATGGGATTTTAGCGTGACTGGAGCTGGGGAAGGGTCTCATATGATGCCAGAGGCACCCCAAGCCTGCTCTGCCACCACATCTGTGCCCATGGCCCCTCACAGCTGCCCTGCCCTGGGAACATGGGGGGACCCCCTCCTGCCAGGGCTGAGGCTCCTCACAGCTCCTCATGGCCTCTCACAGCTCCTCATGGCCTCTCACAGCTCCTCATGGCCTCTCACAGCTCCTCATGGCCTCTCACAGCCCTCATGGCCTCTCACAGCTCCTCATGGCCTCTCACAGCTCCTCATGGCCTCTCACAGCTCCTCATGGCCTCTCACAGCCCCAGGCTCAGGGCTCCTCCCAAAGCAGAAGGGGTCGGGCCCTGCTTGTTCTCCTTTTATTTCGCTCCCTTCACAGCCATGAGGAAAGAAAGGCTGAAATGGAGCCTTTCCCCAGCGTTGCCCTCGGGGTTAATGTGGGGCCGAAGCTGTGTGCTGGCGCTGGCCCGAGCACGAACATCAGTGCAGCCGCACGGCCTTTGCTGTCCCCCCGTGTCCATGGGCTGTCCCCGAGTCCCGCCCGGCTCTGGCAGCAGCAGGAGCCGCAGCGCAGTGGGCGCCGGCCCGGCCCAGCCGCGGCTCCCGGGCAGGAGCAGCAGCAGCGCCAGCCCTTCCCAGCTGCTCCTGCCTCGGCTGCAGCTGCGGAGCCACAAGCCTCTGCAAATCAGCGCTGCCAGCCGTGTTCCCAGCTGCGATCTGCTCCTCATGGGGCCGATCCTGCCTGTTCCAGCTGCTTCCACACAGCAATCAGTGACGAGGCACAGATGGCATGCAGAGCGGCCATGGCAACAGCCAGTAAGTGTGCAGGTGTGTGGGGTTGTGTTTGGGATTCTTCCAGCCCCCATGCCAACAGTGCCTTCCCTGCGGGGTCTGTGCCATGCCTGGGGCCATTGTCTGACCCCCCAGCCCCCAGCTGCATTCCCTGAGTGCTCTGGGCTGCAGCTCAAAGCACAGCTGCAGGGGCTCCTCAGTTCAGCTTTCGGGCTGCAGCACCAGGCTGGGCTGTTCCTCAGGAACATTTCTCTGTGCTTAGAGCCACCACATTTGCTATGAAATAGGACTTAGAAAGCAAAGTATGAAATTGGTTGGAAACTGCTGGGTTGGAGTTGCCGTTTGACCTTTCTGTTCCTAGATTTTGAAGAGAGTTGCATTTGTGACTGGAGGATGAGGTGTGCTTAACAGGGCTCTGGGGAGTGTTTTTGGAAGGAATGTGTGTTGGAAGCTGTTTCCTAATCCAGAAAATGGGGTCACCCTTTTTAAAGCTTCAAAATTATGACACTAATAAGTGGAGGAAGACTTAAAGTAGTTCCATTTTCCTCATCTAATCAAGCATTGCTTGAGGATTGTCCCAGTCTTAGTGTGACACACACAGAGGATTTGCCTCAGGACAGTACACAGACAGACAGGACTGGCTGCTCTTGGCCTCCTGTGGCCTCTCCTGTGCCCCTGCAGCACTGGGGCTTGGTGGTTTCCTTCCTATGGGGAGACCATTGTGACACTGCAGGGCCTCGTGGGACCAAGGGGTCAATGTGACACTGTGGGAACTCGTGGAACCAAGGGGATCATTGTGGCACTGCTGGGCCGCATGGTCCCAAGGGGCCAGTGTGAAGCAGCAGAGCTTTGTGGAACCAAGAGGCCATTGTTGCACTACAGGGCCTTGTGGAACCAAAGGGCCATGGTGATCCTGTGAGGCACCATGGATCCATGGACACCATTGTGATCCTGTGAGGCACTGTTGGGTGTTCTTAATAGGCAGGGCAGTGAAATGTGCACAATCCAGCATTAGCTTAGCAGAGCCAACAGAAGCAGCGTTTGTCTGACAGCTCACCATCGCTCTAAGTGATTCGTCTAGATGTGTAAACAAGTAGCTAGTAACCAATCTACTGCTTGGATATAGAGAAGTAGAAGATGTATATAAGTAGCCTTCTGATCTGTAATAAACGGCTTTCACCGATCACATTGGTCTGCGTGTGATTGACCCGTGCCCCCGCTACAACATAATGGTGACCCCGAGGTGCCCGAATTAGTTCGTAACGAACTGCTACGTGCGCACGGGGTGCGGGGAAGGCAGTCGTATTTCCCTGCAAGCCCCGGCAGGATGACCCCTTCTCAGGCCTGAACTTTCCCTGCAGTCCCGTGCAGGATGAATTATTAAGACGGAGCTCCGCGAAACGTCAAGACGACGTAGAATCTCACCGATAAGAGGTGAGCGGCTGCAGGGGGAGATGGGGCGGGACCATCATGAACGGGACAAGGTCCTAAACCTCCTCCAACTAATTCTCTCTAAGAGAGAGCAGAAATTTGATGCCTCGACTTTGAAAAGCTTTCTTAGCTGGGTGTGGGAGCAGGACTTGATATCGGGTGCTTCGGTAGCTTTTGAGATCAGCACCTGGGAGGCAATCGGAACAGCACTCTGGAATACTATAGCTGCAGGGGAGAAGGGAGTGAAGGAGGCTACAAAGTATGCTTCTCTTTGGAAGACCATAATTGATGTTTTGCGTGTTATGAAAGCGGAGAAACAGGCGGCTGCCGCTGCAGCGTCAACTCTCGACCCACCCCCTGCAGAGGCCCCACAGGCTTTTCCCATCAATAACTTGTTTTCGACCCAGCTGGACATTCCTTCGCGAGTGCCGGTTCTCCCCCCCCGATCTCGCCGCCCCCCTTCATCTTGTTCGCCCCTCGCAACAGCGACAGGGGTGGAGGTTGATGCTCCCCTCCCCCCGTCACCACCACCACCGGTGGCTGCACCACTCCCACCACCAGAGGTGCCCAGGGCCGAGGCCAGGGTCTCTCATAGAGACTCCAACTCCCGATCCTCCAACTCCCGGTCCTCTGACTCCTCCGACTCCTCCCGATCTGTCCGCTGTGATTCAAGATCTAACAAAGACCCTACAGGCAATAACCTTAGATCAATCTCCTAAGGACCCTTCACCCGTAAACAGTCCGTATGTCTTCTCAAGCCCCCAACTGTCCCTGCGAAGTGCCCCCCTTGGATCGCAGCCAACGACTGCCGTACCGGCAGCTTCCCCTGGCTATTCAGCCAACAAGTGTCGTGCCAGTGGCTCCCCCCGCGCCTCAACCAGAAGCCATCGTGCCAGTAGTCCCCCCCCCCGCCACCCTCATCACCGGAGGCTGCCAAGGCCAAGGACGCAGCCTCGTAGAGGCTGATCCCCAATCCCCCTCTCAAGGGGAGGTCGAGGCTGGTCCATTGACCTCTACAGATTTTTTAATTGCCCCCCGAGATTTAGCAGAAACCTTGCAAGCGATACCTCTTAATCTACCTACTAGAGCTGCTTCACCCTCTCCCCTACTTGAAGATCTACTTTGAAGTTAACATCTCTCCCCCCGGGAGCTGCGCGGTGCTCACAGCTTCGACCCCCAACAACCTGTGCTGACAGCTCCCCCACTGCGGCTACTTTACCGACCGTGCGACCTGTCCAGTTACCCTGGCAGAGCCATCTCGGGAAGCAGCACAGAAGAAACAGCAGTTACCTGCTGCTTCCAGTCTTCAAAGTGCCTTTTTAATTAGTGTATCTGAGTTGTATTTTGAATTTGTTTCCAACTTTTCAAAACCAGACAGCAGTAATGATAACAGCTTGGTTAAATGAGAGGGTTTAGAAAGTGTTTTATGTGTATCTTTTATGCTCTGAAAGTCTTGTGTAGATTGTTGAGTTACTCGACTTTTCCCTACACATCTTATCTTATTCCACAGAATTGGAATGTGAACTATGACATTCTGCCTTAAATCATGGCAGCAAGCCCCCTCTCGCTTTCTCACTGTGTATGTTTCCTTTAAGGACTTTTACAAGCTTTCTGTTGAAGTTCTAACATTATCCAACTCTGATAAAACTTGTTTTTTCCCATAGGAAAAAAATTATCTTGTTTTCTACCTAGCTTGGCACCACTCCTGCTGTTTGGCCTTCAGATTCCTTGAGCTGCCTGGAACAACCCAAATACTAAAACATAATTAAATACAGCACAGTTACATCCCATACAAAATTAGCAAAGTCCAAAGTGAAATTTTCAGGTTGTTTCCTCAAAGCATCATTTATACTTATATGTCTATGCATCAACTCGGTGGTTTTTTTTTGGTTTTTTAGTCTTACTCAGCATACATTCACATTGGACAAGATGCATAGCTACAGCAATTAACTTTAAATCCTGCTAGGCCTGACTCCCTATTTGTTATCTGCAGAAACTTTTAAGAATTGACTATAATTAGATCATAGTTTTCTACTGTAAAAAGTGTAGTGCTAGCTTTACCTGGTTGCATACACGGCTTTAATAAAACAATTTAAATGTGACTGTTTTGCCATAAATACATGTGACAACATTTCCAGCTGGTACAGCTGTTCAGAGATGTAAATGTGCTTGTTCTTCCTTGTCACCTATAGCTTGCACATGAACTTAACATCAGAATAGTTTAAGTCCTTGATGTCGTCTTTACATCTCAAACCTATTGTATTTATATTTACAGACAGCTGTCTTACCATCTGCAAATTAAGCAGGTTTTGGATGCAATTTTCCAAGATGTACACTATCATCCCTGTGGTAAAGCTGCACCTTGAAAACATCTTAGTAAACTTACACTTATCTCAGAGGAGTACTGACTGTTAAACAGGCATTTTCAACACGACTATAAATCTGCCACACTTTAAATTTCTTTCCAGTTAATCCTACCTTCTAAAGTTCTACGTTGCTGCTATTTAATTTACAACTCAGTTATTTTTCTTGATATTATTCGCTGATGTTTAACTGCTGTATGATGAATTTTCAGTAGTTTCTTATACGGGAGAGGTCAAAATACGTTGAGTTCTGCTCTACCTGAAACTCTCAAAGTGTACCCTTAACCTTGTATCTAGTTTAGTAGGTTTAAAGATAAACGCTTGCAAAGGCATCCAGAGTGACTACTTCTCTAATTCAAAAGATTTGTTTTTTCTTTCCACAGGTATGCTGCAGCAAATGTACTAAGAATGTTGTTCTAGTCTTTTCTGTATTCTGAGTTTATAAGTCAGACCTGTCAACTTTAAGTTGATCAAAATTTATGTAAAGTCTGTTGATTTTCAGTTCGATTAAGAAGTTAAATTTTAGTAACCTCTGAAAGAAAGGAGAAAACAGACGCTTGTGGTCTAGTGAAGAAAATTTCCATGTTTGTGAGTGGTGGTGTTGTTCAGTGAATTTGTAACAGCTGGCAGAGGGGTGTAACTTGCTGCCTCAAAGCCAGAACTGGCAGAGTAGCATCCTGAAGCCAATTCTGTAAAGTGTTTTGTGGCCTAAGAGTCAGTTAGTCCCGTGGTAACTTTAGCAAAATCAAGTCTGATTTTGTTTCCTTGTGCGTGTGTGTGAATTGTCTGTGTTAATTTGTATTTTGCCGGCATGTAAATCTAGGTAGAGGCGCCTATGAGATAAAACTTATTTTTTAAGTGCTTAACATTAATTTCTCTTCACTTTCAATTATTGACTTTAAGTTCTGTTAGATTTATCTTAGTTTTAAGCAAAGTTAAATTTCTGTCAAAACAAGCAAAACAAGACAACACAAAGCAAAACAGAACAAAAGAAAATATTAAAAAAAAAAAAAAAGAAAAAAAAAAAAAGAGGGGGAAACAGGGAAAAGAGTTCTTTACAGTTCTTTTTCTTTTCAGTTCCCTTGCTATAGAGATAAGATAAAGTCAACTAAAATGTTCATGATAAAGATTTGGTAAGACAAGTGAAGATGTAATTTGTCAAATCCTTAATTTCATCACAAATCCTATGGTTCTGAATGTTCTACATCAGTCAATCAAGATGACTATTTATAACAACTTTTGCAGCTTTACCTTCTGTAGGTAACAGAGAAGAATGAACATCAATTTCAAATCATGAATATTATTAATTGTAAGATGCTTAGTGCTTCTCTCTTGTTTTCATTTTGCTTTACTGTCACATGCATAGATGTGTAGAAAACATAATCTCACTTTTTCAGAACAATTACTGTTACTGTATTAACAATTCTAGATGTGTTGTTAATGTAATGATATGAATTTACTAAGCTTTTATAGAGAGCATTATCCAGAAGATATTATTTGATGCTATACATATGTATTTCTTTGTTCACAGCTATTTGTAGTTTGTCTATGGTACCATTGATTATTTAGTTAAAACTAAATGTAGTTTAGTTATAAGTAAGTGTAGTTATCTGTAAGAAGTGTGTTGTTTTTAAAAACTGATATTAATAGAGACTTTTTTGTCAGATGGTTTAGAGACACCCTCTCAGTGAAGGCCTAGGCTCTGGCCAAGCCCTGGCCCTAAGCTGATCGGGTACTGAATCTTTAATCCCAGATGTTTCTACCCTAAAACTGCAATTGAGTCATTTTGACTCACCAATTCGGCTTGATAAGAACTGGAACCCCTTTCAGGTAAACTTGAAAGCCTTGCCCGGGAAAGGTCTTCAGGTCTCACCTGTAAAATGGGACTCTCCAGTGATTGTAGACTCTGGGTAGTAGCTAATAGCTAAATGGTTAATAATCTGTGTACTTTTGAAGTACTGTTCTCTTTCTCTTATGTATTGCACCTGTAGTTGCACCTGTTGCCTTGATCACCTTCGCTCACAATGCAAAACCCACAATTGAGTGTGTAATAACACGTAATACCAAAGCTCAAGTAACCTGTTAACCTAGAGAAGGGAGTATGCATGTGTTCTATCACCAACAGGTTCAAAGCAATTACCTGCTCACCTGATCAGAATCAAGAACCAGAGTTCAGAAGAAACCATGAACTCTTTAATCAAGATTTGAGCTTGACAGAGATTTTAGAGCAACGGTGTATATTGTTTTCACAGTTTCAATTAGCTAAAGTAGTACTTGCTAGAGAAATTATTTTAAGTAACCGTGTAGTGACAAGTTAAGGTAGAAAGGTTGCTCAAAGCTGAAGAATCACAGAGTGGCTCAAGAATTTGTGTAAGACAGTGTTGTTGCTTTTGATAATAATAACTTTCAAAATGTTGTTTTACTGTGCTTTGCAATGCTGCTCTATGCTAATTCACAGAGTGATAGAAAAATACACCAATCAGGCCTGGCTTGTGCAAAAAGAAAACGGGGGATATGTTGGGTGTTCTTAATAGGCAGGGCAGTGAAATGTGCACAATCCAGCATTAGCTTAGCAGAGCCAACAGAAGCAGCGTTTGTCTGACAGCTCACCATCGCTCTAAGTGATTCGTCTAGATGTGTAAACAAGTAGCTAGTAACCAATCTACTGCTTGGATATAGAGAAGTAGAAGATGTATATAAGTAGCCTTCTGATCTGTAATAAACGGCTTTCACCGATCACATTGGTCTGCGTGTGATTGACCCGTGCCCCCGCTACAACAAGGCACCATGGATCCATGGACACCATTGTGGCATTGCAAGGCCCCATGGAATCATGGACACCATTGTGACACTGTGGGGCATCATGGAACAAATGGGCCATTGTGACACTTCAGAAGCAAGGAGAACATTGTGACACCCCAGGGCCTCATGGAACCAAGGGAATATGGAACAGGTCTGTCTGCCTTGGCCTCCTGGGGACTGCCAGACAGGTCCAGCTGATCCCTGCATGTTGAGGGCTGCCTCTCATCAGCCCCTGGAGCACTGGGGCTCTGTACTTTCCTTCCTATGGAAAAGAACCGTCTCTCTTTCCAGGTGCCCAGGGCTGAGACTGGTACTCCCCCTAAAACATTCCCTATGTGCAAGAGTTTCTCCCAGACAAAAGCTGCCAGGACAGAAAGCTCTGGCTGGCCAGCATTGGCCTCTGGTGGTTGCCTCTAATCTACCCCTGAAACACTGGGGCTCCATGGCTTCCTTCCTATGTAAAAGAACCAGGCTTTTTGTCTGGGGGCCATGGCCAAAACTGGGATTTGGGCTCCTAAATTCCATCTATCCAAAGATTTCTCCCAGACAAAAGTAGTCAGGACAGACATGTCTGGCTGCCTTGCTCTCTGGTGATTTTCTTAAACTATAAGCAGAATGTTTTAATTTGCAAACACCTTGGAGAGGGCCCAGAGATCTCCCAAGGTGGAGTTTGGAGGCCTCAAGCACACGACCACTATATAGGGACAAAGGAGTTCTGTGTTCAGTGGGGTGGAGCCTGAGGACCGTGGAAGAGAGCCCTGGGAGTGATTGAAGAGCAGTTTGAGAGATGGTGGATGATTTTGACATAGAGGAGAACAGCCAGAGAAAGAAAGAATTAATGCCAAGTGCAGCTGGGGAGGTCCAGTGGGGACATGAGGAAAAAGGAATTTCTCTCCCAGGGCAGGGCTGGAGTGCAACACATCCCCAGAAGGAGTCAGGGTCAGCCCAAGGCTCTGTGTGCCAAGGCAGAGGCAGGCAGGACGCAGAGCTGTCAGCAAAGGAAGGGCCAGCGAGGTGGGGCAGCCGGGGGATGCCGACAGCCTGCAGGGCCAGAGGCGCAGGGCATGGACAGCATAGGACAGCCTGGGCTGGAGAGGGCCCAGGGATGTGCAGAAGCTGCAAGGGCCTGCCAGAGGCAACTTGTGCAGCACTTTGGCCATGGCTGCTGGCCCTGGCCCTGAGGCCATGAGGAGGACACAAGTGAGCCTTGCAGCCCTGGGGCCTCATGGCCTCCTTGTCCCTGCTCAGCAGCCTGGCAGGGGCCGCCCCATGGTGCTGCCCTTGGCATTGCACATCCCCACATGGCAGTGCCCCGGGAAGAGCCCTGAGCACTGAGGGAGGGACAGGATGTGCCTTGCCAGGGGCTGGGGCTCAGGCCTTGGCCCTTTGCATTCCTCAAACACATCCAGGTTTGCTCAGCATCAGAGACACCTTTGCCTTGTTTGTCCCCTCCTGTCATCACTGCCTCCAGTGTTCTGCTCTAACTGGAACCTGGGGACACTTTCTCAGTCATGTCCTTCAGAGGGACCCATTAAAAGTTAAAGAAGCTTTGGAGTTTGAGTCTGACTTTGAGTTCTTGAGAACTTTTTTAAACACTCTCTCAGGGACTGAGTCTGATGTAAACAACAGCAAAGCCCCAAGAGGGTCATTAAAGTCCTTGTGCTGTTGCTGTGCTGCTGAGCTGGGCTTGGCTCCTTGCACAGAGGGACCTCCTCCTAAAGCTTCAAAGAGGCAGCTCTGCTGAGGAGCAGCTCCTCTCCCAGCCCAGCAGGGCTGAGGGCACTGCCTGCAGGCACCTGAGAGGAGTGAAGCAGACAGAGATGGTTAAAGCAGCTGGAAGGACAATTCTGAGCTTCTTCATGGAAAAATCTTCACAACTCCTGACACAGTGAGTTTCTGGCTGCAGGGATCTGCTAAAGCTGACACAGGACACGACTGATCTGACTGTAAGGATGGCTCTGCTGCCGTTTGTGGTTTGGGGGAGGATGTGCTGCAGAGCAGGGCTGCCCTGGGCACCGTCAGAGGGACAGGGCAGGACGGCTCCTGCTGCCAGGGATGGCTGCAGGCTGTGAAGGTGGGGGTGCAGCCAGGGCTGCCCAGGGCTGTCGTGCAGAGCAGCTCCTGCAGCCCTGAGGGCTCTTGGCCAGGGCAGGGCATGTGCCACCTGCCAGGGGCAGCTCTCAGCCTGCCTGGCAGCTCCCCATGGACGCTGGAGTGGAGCTGTGGGTGCAAGGAGTGACTCCTGCCAGGGCAGGTCCTGCTGCTGGGGAGAGGCTGCTGTGTGGGCCAGGGCTGCTCAGAGCTCCAGCTCATGCCCAGGGCATTTCTGAGGGGACTTTTCATGAGCACATTCAGGGCAGGAGTTCCTTGCTTGGGTTTCTGCTTTCCTGAATCTGTGCTCCCACTTTTCCCTGGCTCAGCTTGGTGGGAATGGAAACTCAGCTGTGCAGGGCAGAGCAGGGGCTGAGGCTCTTAAACCATCATGCTGAGGATTCCTGGGAACCTCAGCAAGTGCCTCCACCTCCCCAGCCCCCAAATCCATCCAGCATCACCTTTCCATGGTGCCCAGGCTTGGGGGAGCTGTTCTTTAATCCCTGCAGCCCCGAGCGGCTGCAGGGCAGAGCTGGCCCAGGGCTGGGCTGGGCTCTGGCAGCACTGGCAGGGAAGGACCCCGGGGCCACAGGAACAGCTCCCGGCTGGGACAGCTCCAGCAGCAGAGCCGTGGGCAGGCAGGGAGGGAGGCAATGCTGAGGGAAGCGCTGCTGCAGGGGAGATGTGGCACCTGCCGGCCCTGGCCTGCAGTGCAGACACTGCCCTGAGCAGCAGAGCTCTTGTGTCCCCTCGCAGCCAGCACAGCCCTCAGCCCGGGGGCTCGGGGCCCTCAGTGCCCTCCTGGGCTGCCAGAGCAGCCCCAGAGATGAAGGGCATCTCTCCTGCCATTGCCCATTCCCTGCTGCCCAGGGCCTGAGGGCGACTGTCCTGCACTGGGGCTGCCTGGGAGGGGCTGTGCAGGGCTGGGGAGGGAAAGGCTTTTCCTCAGTCCTGGCTCTGTCTCTCCTTGCCTTGCTCAGGTGCTGCTGGCATTGCTGGCAGGCTCTCTGGGAATGGCAGCTCCAGCTGCAGGGTCAGGCACAGCCCTTGGAGCTCCTCCTGTGCAGGCTGAGCACAGCAATGGTGTCCCAGCTCCCTCTGCCCTGGGCAGCTCTGGGCAGGGCAGCCTGGGAGGCTGCGAATGAGCCGACTCTCCTCAAGCAGTTCCATGGACAGGACCCTTGGTGTGTCCTCGGGATGTCCATGCAAGCTGTGAGCTGCCTTCCAGGGGACACTGGGGGACAGGGGTGTCCTTGGCCAGGAGTGTCCTTGGCCAGGAGTGTCCTTGGCCAGGAGTGGGGCTGAGACTTGAGAAAGGCTGAGCCATTTGGCTCTGCTGTGGGTCCCTCTGCTCTCAGCTGTGTCAGGTTGATTTTCAGGGGAACACAGTGACTGCCCTCGATCTCAGGAAGGGTAGCTGGGAACAGATGGAGAGACAGAGCAGCTCCTGTCATCCTATACTGAGTTACAGCCAATCCTCTTGAACTGCATGTTTCTCTCTGTTCTCCCTGAGCACTGCAGGAAATCCTCTCAAACTGCCTTTGGCCATCACTGTTCCTTAGCCCTGGGAAAGGAGATGCTGCCAAACCCCTCTGCCTTAGAAAATTGGTCTGAAAAAGTCCAACCCAGGACTGGTCCCTGTCCTCCATTCCCATGGCCCCACTGCTGCAGAGCAGAGCTGACCCCTCGGTGTCCATGGGCAGAGCCCCTGCTCGTCACAGCAATGGGGCCGGATCCCAGCAGAGCTCCAGGCACGGGGCTGAAGGAAGGAGTCCAAGAAAAGGGAAATTGGGTGGCACAGAGTGGCAGGGAGAGGGCGGGGAGAAAGGGCTTGGACATTGCTCAGCAAAGTCTTCCCTGACTTGTCACCATCTCCTCCTTGAACAGGTGCCCATGGCCAGAGGCTCAAAATGTCCAACAGCAGCTCCATCAGCCACTTCCTCCTGCCAGCATTCGCAGACACGCGGCAGCTGCAGCTGCTGCACTTCTGCCTCTTCCTGGGCATCTCCCTGGCTGCCCTCCTGGGCAACAGCCTCATCATCAGCGCCGTAGCCTGCGGCCACCACCTGCACACGCCCATGTTCTTCTTCCTGCTCAACCTGGCCCTCACCGACCTGGGCTCCATCTGCACCACTGTCCCCAAAGCCATGCACAATTTCCTCTGGGACACCAGGAACATCTCCTACACAGGGTGTGTTGCACAGCTCTTTCTGTTTGTCTTTTTCATTTCAGCAGAGCTTGCCCTCCTTACCGTCATGAGCTATGACCGCTACGTGTCCATCTGCAAACCTCTGCACTATGGGACCCTCCTGGGCAGCAGAGCTTGTGCCCACATGGCAGCAGCTGCCTGGGCCTATGCCTTTCTCACTGCTCTGCTGCACACAGCCAATACATTTTCCCTGCCCCTGTGCCACGGCAATGCCCTGGGCCAGTTCTTCTGTGAAATCCCACACATCCTCAAGCTCTCCTGCTCACGCTCCTACCTCAGGGAGCTTGGGTTTCTTGCTGTTAGTTCCTGTTTAGCTTTTGGTTGTTTTGTGTTTATTGTTTTCTCCTATGTGCAGATCTTCAGGGCTGTGCTGAGGATCCCCTCTGAGCAGGGACGGCACAAAGCCTTTTCCACGTGCCTCCCTCACCTGGCCGTGGTGTCCCTTTTCCTCAGCACTGTCATGTTTGCTTACCTGAAGCCCTCCTCCATCTCCTCCCCATCCCTGGATCTGGCAGTGTCAGTTCTGTACACGGTGGTGCCTCCAGCCCTGAACCCCCTCATCTACAGCCTCAGGAACCAGGAGCTCAAGAATGGCCTGAGGAAAATGATCACAGGGTTTTCAGAAGCAATAAACTGTCATTGTTCTGCATAGCTGTTTTGATGTTCCTCATTAACGTCCCCTCTGCGTCCCGTATTTTTTGCTGTTGACACAAGTGTTACACTTCTGAGAATTCATTCACACAAAAATCTTTGTCTCTACTATTTTTAATTTAGAATTTGTCTTCTAGTGGCACCCAGAGACTATAAATCCAGGAGCTGTACTACATATGTGCTTAAACAAAATGAAAAACTCTCTATTGTCTTGTTTGCCTGACATCTTTCCTCCCTGACTTCTCTGGGGGTCAGTGCCTCTGGGCAGAGCTGGGGGAAAAAAGAGTCCCAGCAGGACAGCACTGCCAAGGAGCCCCAGGGCTTTTCCTTTGTAACCTCATCTTCCTTCACTTCCACACTCTCCTGCAGAGCCCCTGTGTTGGTTTAAGGCCTTGGTGCTCTGTCAGCTCAGTCACAGTCCTGCTGTGTGACTGTCCAGGGACTGCAGGCAGGGACAGGCCATGGGCACTGCTGGGGCAGAGCTGGGCTCAGGAACAGCATTTGCATCATGCAAGGGCATCTCCTCAGTGCAGGGCCTGAAAACTTGAATCTTCTTCCCAATTTGCTCTCAAGGGTGTGCCCAACACAGCACTCTGGAGAGGAAAACAGCTCTGAACAGCAGAAGTGTGGGAGTGTTCAGGGTGGGGGCCCCCAGCAGTGCCTTTGCAGAGCCAGCTACTGCTTCCAGCAGTGGCTTCTGACCCCAGTTCTTGGATGTTGTTCTGTAGCATTGGTTCAAGCCCAGAGAGTTTCTTCCCCCCTGAGAAACCTCTGGAGACCTAGAGAATAAAACTCCACTGGAGTAGAGTCGAAGGTGGATTGCCCCAGAGAGGGGTCAAGGTTCCTCCCCTGTCCCTCAGTTCATAATGGTATTTGTATCTCCTTCTCTCCTCCCTTCCTCCTTCCCAATTGGTCCCAGTCCCTTTGTCCCTCCCTGATTCCTCCCCTGTGCGGTTCCGAGATTGGTTGTTACCCTCTGAATAAAGTCTGATGCCCAGCTGAGTCCGGGGTCTTTCGCCCCAGACAAAATCCGCTGACCACCGCGTGACTCCGTGTCTGCTTTCGAGTCCGGG
Source organism: Acanthiza pusilla (assembly GCA_036630365.1). NCBI lineage: Eukaryota > Metazoa > Chordata > Aves > Passeriformes > Acanthizidae > Acanthiza > Acanthiza pusilla. The sequence continues at coordinate 83,601 of JAXCHO010000108.1, forward strand.
CGGGAGAACCCTCTCTCTTAGCAGCACTCCGGCAGAGAAGCAGCGTGGCTGCCTCTGGGAAGGCGCAGCCCGCGGCCAGGAGATCTATCTCTGACTGCAGTGGACCTGGACTTCAGGAACGCTAGCAGACGCCGCTGCCGGGCTGCTGACTGATCCCTGGTGGCCAGCGGGACCAGCCCACTCCCACTGTGTCATTAGTGGCGCCCGAGCAGGGACCCACAGCACAGCTTGGGATCCCTGGAGAGTGACCCTGAGTTCCAGGTGCACCATCGGTGCAGCCACCGCCCTGACGAACAAGTCCCTGTTTTACAGAATTTGTTCAGAAGGGACACCAAGTCTAACCTCCTCCGAAAAGGAGAGAGAACCTTGGAAACCCGGAGTAAACCCGAGGAATTTCAGTCCTAGCAAAGACAAGTGGTCTCACAGCTAGAAACCAGAGGTGCTGCACGGGAATCAGAAGTCCACGTGGTGTGGTAAGTGCAGGCTGTCTTTGCAAAACACTCCCTTTTTCTTTTTCCCTGCCCCATTCCTCGGGTTCCAACCATCTGCCTGTGGCAGTAAATAGAATGGGAAACAGCGGTTCCCAGCCACAGAGAGAGTTGTACTCATATATTAAGGCCACCCTGGTTTTAAGAAAATGCGACGTTAACCGACGACAATTAACTAAGTTTATCAGATGGATTTTTATTAATTTCCCTTCGGCTTCGGCTGCTTCAGCCTCCTCCTCCAGTTTTGTGACGAAGTTGGGGAAAAGTTAACTGAAAAGATTCGTGGGGGAGAACATAAAGTTTCTAGGTTCTTTCCCCTTTTAATATTAATCTGTGATGCCTTGGGGAAAAAGGAGAAAAACTCGGAAACCCTGTTCGCCCCTCCCGCCCCAGTCCCGTCTGCTCCCTACCCTGCAAACGCTCGGTGTGGCGAACTGGGAGACGCGCGGGGCTGCTGCACCCCCCCTTACCCTCCCCCACCCCCCTTGTCCTCCGCCTGTGGCAAAGCCTACAAATTCGCGGGGAGCTCTCTCCCATCGCCTCTCCCCGGGTCCACGGGCTCGGCTGAGCCTGCGGCACCTCCACCTCTGTACACGAGAGAGCCCTGGGAGAACAGCTGCCGAGAAGAGAATTTTGCAATAGTAAAAAGTAAAGATGGCAGGGCCCACATGGAGTGTTGCGCAACCCGTCCTAGCCACGCGGCCGTGAGCCCAGCCGGGCACCGCCACGGCAGGGGCAGGACTGTCCCAATACCGGACCCCTGCCCCTCCTCCCCCCGCGCCCCTCTCCCTGCGGCGGACAGCTCGCCGCCGCCCGCCTGCTCCGCACGCGCCGCGGCAGGGATTTCGCCACCGGCTCCCCCCACCCCTGTGCCGCTGGGTGTAACTGCTCCAGGAAAATCCCCTCCCCCCGGGAACACCCCTCCCGCGGCCACCGAGCTCTCCCATTCTGTTCCCTGCCCCTTGGAATGCCCCCACAGCCCTCTTGCGACACCGGGTACAGCTGCGCCAGACCCTCCCCCAGCCCACGCGGTTTCTAACCCTCCACTCACCACGGCTTGGCCGGCCGCGTCGGTGCCAGTGGTCCCGCTCCCTGTAGCAGTCCCGGGAGGCGCAGGGCCACCCCAAACACCTGGCGTCCCCGCGCTGCGCGTACCTGCGGAGCAGCTGCCTGCCGCCTCGATGCTGGCGGTCCCGCTCCCAGCGGGGGCCACGGGAGGTGCAGGGCCACCCCGCACCCCCGACATCCCCGCGCTGCGCGGACCTGCCCACACTCTTCTGCCCCCACCCCTTCCTCCCCCAAACTGGCTGTGCCAGCCTCCCAACACCATCGCAGTATGCCTGGTCCCCCCCAGTCCTCCCAACCCCCTCCCTCAAAATCCCGCGGCGGTGGTGGGCCCCCCCTTCAGCCCCTACAGTTCGGGACCCGTTACTGCAGAGGCAGAATCCTGTGTTGTTACCACAGACAAACAGTTCCTAGTAGCTCCAGTAACCTACAACACACGGGGAAATAATCCACAATGGAGAGCTTTTTCCTATCAGAATCTGAAAGAACTGTGTAAAATTGCTAAAGAGTTTGGAAGGGAGTCACCATATTTTAAGGGAGTTTTAAATGCAACATTCGAAACACATGTAATGGTACCCCATGATATAAGAACATTAATGACTAGTCTATTAACTGAAGCTCAGTTCTGGCTCTGGGAAAGATCATGGCACCAGCATTTAAAAGAATTATTAGAGACTTATAAATCTAACCAACAAACAGCCTTCCTTACTCTGAACCACCTTGCTGGCCAAGCAGATATGGACAAGCCACAGAACCAGGCTGCACAAATACCAATAGAAGTTTTAAATGATATAAAAAACGCAGCAAAGAGAGCCTTATTTTGCTTGCCATCCTCCAAAACCCCTTCAGAGGGCTATGCAACTATCAGGCAGGGGCCTGAAGAGAACTTTGTGGACTTTGTAGACAGATTGAGGGAAGCTATGGTAAAGCAAGTAGAGGATGCAAAAATGCAAAAGGAACTGTTAAGATCGCTCGCTAAGGAAAATGCAAACACTGAATGTAAGAGAGTCCTCAAAGCCCTTCCACCAGATCCAAGGCCTACCATCGAGCAAATGGTGGAGGCTTGTGCTGAAATAGGGCCTGACCAAACAGAACCTTCCCCCCAACACTCTTTATTAAGGGGACTGCAGAGAAAGACCATAGGTGCCGCTACTACTACAGACTCCAATAAAGACACCCGCAAATGTTTCAACTGTGGGTCCCCTCAACACTTCGCTAAAAACTGTCCTAAGCCCCGCAGAACTAACCCTATTCCTGCTAAGCCTCCCACAGGTCCTGGAGTGGCACACTGCCCATGCCTTCAGCAGCACCAGCGGGGAAACGGGCAGTGGAGCGCGGAGCAGCACCGCGCTGTGACACAAAATTAAACGCTGACAACATCGTACCTGCCACCCCAGAGAAGCCTGCCGCTCCACCACCAGCAGACACAGGAGGCCCACCGAGGACTTGGGGCAAGAGATTGGACTTGGTAAGTGCAACAGCACACCGTATCACCAGCGAACAATTTCACCCGTTCGAGGTCTCCCTCCAAGGAGACATAGACTGCCAGACAGACATACTAGTTGTTGGGAACTCCACCTGGGGACCACCTATGCTCTTTGTCCTACCTCAAGTGATGACCGTGTCCCCAGGGGTGAATTTTAATATCACGATTTCTTGCACAAACGCCCCGGAGTTTATCCCACAAAGGCAGTGGGTGGCACACGCCATTGTACTGCCCAAGGAGTTTCCCAGGAATCTGCGAACACCAGCCATTTGCTGGGCCCAGCTCGTGGGCTCCGACCGCCCGTCCCTAAACTGTAAGTTGACCAATGGGAAGTCAACAGTGCATCTTAGTGGGATGCCAGACACGGAAGCAGATGTCATCATTATCTCGGCATCCAAGTGGTCTTCCCAGTGGGGTCTCAGACCTTCTGGGGGAGAAATCACAGGGGTAGGGGGAACAGCAACCTCCCAGAGAAGTTCCAACAACATCACCATAGAGGGACCTCTTGGACGTACAGCTTCTATCAAGCCCTTTGTGGTACCGTCAGGTTTTACTCTATGGGGGAGGGACCTGCTCGAGCAGTGGGGGACCCACCTAGAAATCCCACCAGCACCCCAGGATTTCTAGTGGGGGCCACTGAGGGGTGCACCACCCCAGCCCTGACGTGGAAAACTGATAAGCCAGTAAAGGTGGAACAGTGGTCCCTAACTAAGGACAAATTAAGCGCCCTCGAGTCACTGGTAGAGGAACAGCTTGCCAAAGGCAATATTGTTCTGTCAACCAGCCCTTGGAACTCCCCTGTCTTTGTCATAAAAAAGGCGGGCAAAGACAAGTGGAGACTGCTCCACGACCTGCGAGAGATAAACAAAGTCATCGTAGAAATGGGTTCCCTCCAGCCAGGCCTTCCATCGCCTGCGATGCTCCCCCGACAGTGACCACTTGCCGTCATTGATATAAAAGACTGTTTCTTTTCCATACCCCTACACCCACGTGATGCCCCACGCTTTGCATTCTCTGTTCCGTCGGTAAACCGACAGGCCCCCCAGAAGTGTTACCATTGGCGAGTGTTGCCCATGGGCATGTGCAACTCGCCTGTCATCTGCCAGTGGTACGTGGCAGGGGTCCTGTCACCGGTCCGCAAAGCCTTCCCAAAAGCAATCATCTACCACTACATGGACGACGTGCTGGTCTGTGCCCCTGCCCAGCCCTACTTGGAAAAGACTTTAGCAGCCACCATAGACGCTATTCAACGTGCCAGGATGGAGATACAACCTGAGAAAGTGCAGCGCACCTGCCCGTGGACATACCTCGGGATTCGCATTGCCGAAAAGACTATCGCACCCCAGCAGCTCACCATAGAGGACAACCCAAAGACCCTGAGAGAACTCCATCAGCTCTGCGGATCGATAAACTGGGTGCGCCCTCTGCTGGGGTTGACGACGACAGACCTGACCCCCTTGTTCCAGCTCCTGAAGGGGGGCGAGAGACTGGACTCGCCCAAGGCTCTCACCGCAGACGCCAAGGCTGCCATTGGTAAGGTGCAGTGCGCACTTTCCTCCCGACAGGCACACAGGGTAGCGCCAGACCTGCCCTTCCGATTCATCGTCCTCGGTCAGGTACCGTTTTACCATGGTCTAATCTTTCAGTGGGACGAGAGGTTGAAAGATGCTCTCCTCATCATAGAGTGGATCTTTCTTCCTCATCAGCCATCCAAGAGTGTCACAACGCCACAAGAGCTGGTGGCAAAACTAATACAAAGAGCGAGAACCAGGCTTCACATCTTAGCTGGATGTGATTTCGCACACGTACATGTCCCCTGGCATGGCAAAGATCTGGAGGAGTTGCTCCAAACCAATGAGCACCTCCAGATCGCACTGGACAATTACCCAGGCCGAGTTACCGGCAACAAATTAAAACACCCTCTGTTCAACACAAAGTTCCAATTAGCACCAAAAATGCTTCAAAGCAAATCTCCATTGGATGCCCTGACTGTTTTCACTGATGGCTCAGGGTCTTCCCACAAGTCAGTCTTGACATGGAAGGACCCTAAGACCCAGCAGTGGGAGGCTGAGGTCCGTGTGGTGGCAGGCTCCCCACAGATCGCAGAATTGGCAGCCGTTGTCAGGGTATTCGAGAGGTTCCAGGAACCTCTGAATCTGGTAACTGATTCAGCATATGTAGCTGGAGTCACGGCCAGAGCAGAACATTCCTTGTTAAAGGAGGTAACAAACCAAAAATTGTTTGGACTGCTCTCTCGGTTAGTGTACCTGCTGTCCCACAGAGAACATCCTTTCCATGTCATGCATGTTAGATCACATCAGGATCTCCCAGGGTTCATATCTGAAGGGAGCCGCAGGGCAGATGCCTTAGCCATGGTCGTGCGAATGGCTAACACACCTGACATCTTTGCGCAGGCCAAGCTCAGCCACCAGTTCTTCCACCAGAACGCTCCCGCCCTCAGGAGGATGTTCCACTTGCCTCTTGGGCAAGCGAGAGCCATTGTAGCGACATGTCCCAGTTGTGAAACCTATCAACTTCCATCGATGAACCCGGGAGTAAACCCCCGAGGACTAGCCAGCTGCCAGATATGGCAGACCAACATTACCCACCTTAATGAATTTGGCAGGCTCAAGTATGTCCGTGTGTCGGTCGACACATTTTCTGGTGCTATTTTTGCCTCTGCCCACACAGGCGAGAAGGCAAAAGATGCTGTTAAACACTTCCTTATGGCCTTCTCTGTGCTAGGGACCCCTAAGGAGATTAAGACAGACAACGGTCCCGCGTATACCTCGTCCCACCTTCGAGAGTTCTTCCAGCAGTGGGGAGTGACCCACACCACTGGGATCCCTCACTCCCCCACTGGACAGGCAATCGTGGAGAGAACACACCAAACCCTCAAAAGGGTCCTCCACCAGCAGCAGGGAGGGACAGGAAACAAATCGCCTGTTGAGCGACTCTGCAAGGCGCTCTTCACAATCAATTTTTTAAATAACACCCAGAAAGAGCCCATCCCCCCTGTGTTCCGGCACTTTTCCAATTCAACCTCAGCCAAATTAAAAGAACAACCACTGGTGCTGGTCAAAGACCCCAAGACCCATCAAATTGAAGGGCCCCTCCCACTGATTGTCTGGGGACGAGGGTATGCGTGTGTCTTGGGTTAGAGACAATTTTCCTGGGTGGGAAATGCTCTGAACAGAACACCTCCCCCCACAGCAAAGGCCTCCGGCACCCCCTCCCCCACAGACAGCAATAAAGCTCGGGGAAAGTGGAAAGAACTGTTTATTCAGCCCCCCCACACACAGACACAGGGGAAAGGGAAAGGGGAAAAGGAATCACCAAACCCGAATGAATAGCTGATGGAACTTTAGAGTCCTCCTCAGGTGTAGTGACCCCCTTTCCGGGGGTTTCCCCCCCAGGGATTTCCTGTCCAGTGTCCTCCGGGGCTCCCAGGGTTCTCCGACGAAAAAGTCGAGGAAAAAAGGGTCCAAAAAAAAAGACGATGAAGAAGCAATCCCAGGGGAGGAGGGAGGAAAAAGCAGCAGTCTAGCGGCAGCAAGCAGCCCGACTAAACAACGTCCCTTCCTCCCGGAACAGCGAGCGGGGGAGAATTTCAAAACATCCCGCGCAGGCCGAGCTCCTCCCAGCTGCTGAGCACAGTTAAAGTGACAGGACATTTTAGGCAGGCATGCGAACGATATGGAATACAGGATTATCATTACATCACCCCAGGACAGCGAGTCCTGAAGACTTCACAACAGAAGAACTTTCTGAGCTGAGTGCTCTTAACGACGATCATGAGCCACGGGGTGGTGTAAGAGATGGTCCAAAGACCCTTCATTTGTCTCACGATCATCTATGGGGACTGAGGCTGAACCCCCATGTCCAAAGGGGGGCAAGAGGACTTTTGTACAGGAGTCCTGGCCAGGCTGAGGAGAGATGACTGCCAAGTCCTGTAGGTGTGTCGGCTGAGAGGTGCCGAAGGAATTGGTTGTTACTGTTCCTGACTGCCCAAGCGAAAAGGGACCGAAAGTCCCTTACACCTGTGCCTATGGAACTCACTCTCCCAACCTTTGGCTACCTGCCCTTTGCTTCAAGAAGGCCTACGCCCGTCTCCCACCCTTTTGGCTACCTGCCCTTCGCCTTGAAGAGGACTATAAAGGAGCTTTCTGAAAAGACCCCAGAAAGAGAAAATCTCCCCACGGAAGAAGACAGACCCATCGACAGAAGACCACGAGGACTCCGCCTGCCGTTGGTAGCTATAACCCCTGTCTCTCTTTCCCTCTACCCTTTGTTTCTTATATCTCTCCCTCTCTATCACAATAATCGTGCATTAGTGCACAATAAAGTACATTATTTTGATTGAAACTAAAATTCCTCGCGTCCGCGTTTCTTTTGCACTCTGAGATTCCGAAACGAACCATCACGAATCTCGCTTCATGTTTAGCGGATCGTGACACGGACATGGTGGAGAAATTTCCAGAATATTTATTCAGGACATGCAGGAGTCATCTTTGTACCCCTACTCACTGGCAAAAACTGGGCCAAGCCAAAACACCACACCATTGAAACTCTTCCCTCAGCTCTGTGACACGTCCCACCAGCATCTGACAAGTCCACCAGCTACAAAGGATTTCTGTACAGAACCAATTTTAGACAAAGATGATTATGTGATAGATATAAACAGTTGATGTGTTCTATCAGGATGCTCTTCCTGGAGTGAGGGTAAAACAGCTCAAACAATGCTCTATTTGCAAAGCTGTCAGTGATGGATGGAGAAGAGAGGTCAGACTACTTTGGTGTTGAGGAAATGCTGAAACCAGCCTGACTCATTTTATCTCCTCATGTTCAGGCTGGGATGAGGAGCCGCTCAGCCTTCCCTTCTCTGGGCTGGACAAGCCCAGCTCCCTCAGCCTCTCCTCACAGCCCAAGGGCTCCAGCCCCACCCTGGAGTAGCCTGCTCTGTAATGTCACAGCCCATCCTGTGATGTCACACAGCTGCCCCGTGATATCAAAGCCTGCTCTCTGATGTCACACAGCCTCTCGGTGATGTCACACAGCCCCCTCTATTATGCCATAGCTGTTTGATGACCTCACATAATCCACTCTGTGATTGAATAGCCCAATCTGTGACACCACACATCCCATTCTGTGATGTCACACAGCCCCTTTCTGACATCACAGCTGCTCTGTGCCTCTATGACACAGCCCCCTCTGGGACATCACACAGCCCCTCTATGACATCACAGCTGTTCTGTAACCTCACAGCTCCTCTCTGGGATGTCCCCCAGTGTCACCTTCGGGGTGGGGTGGGCAGGCGGCCTCCAGGCACTTTTGGGCCCCTCTGCCTGCAGCCCCTGGCACTCGGAGGTGTCCAGCAGCTCCCGCAGGCTGCAGGACCTCCGCGCCTCCCCCAACAGCCACAAATGTCTATCCTCATCCCAGCAGATCCAGCACCGCTTGGAATCCTGGCTGGAGCGTGGCTGTGGAGTGACCGCCAGGCTCAGCAGGGCAGGGATCCCCCAGGAGCCCCCAAACCCCTCCTGCCCCACGGGTGTCCACAGCAGCCCTGGGGCTGTGCCTGTCCCCATGGCACTGTCCCCGCGGGTGCCAGGGCTGTGTTTCCCTCCTGGGGACAGGGCCCTGCATGGTCCTGGCTCCCCCAAACCCCCGGGGGTGCCGTGGGGGTCTCACCTGGATGCAGATGCTCAACAGGGAACTGTCCAAGGCCTGGCGCTGTGGCACAGCAGGGACAGTCCTGGGGCACCCCCAGACACCTCCGGCTTGGTCACAGCAAACGCGGCACTGCCAAGGGCAGGGATTGCCCTCAGGGACATCCCAGGTGTGATAAATACATAATATAGTGTTGGCTTTTCGCAAATATTCATTGGGTGTATGGTTTTACTCTTTTTATAGGAGTAGTCTTGTCATAAACATAGAGGTATATAACCAATGTTTTAATTTCTGTCATTAACTAGATTTTGATATAGTAGTGAAATAACTAATAGAGGTAGTTTTAAAGACTTTCCTTTACTAACCACACTACCTGCTTGACTGGATAACAACCAAAGAACAGCACGGAGAAGACCTGCCACTGATACCTGACTATCAGCCATAACCAGATGCAAGGACCATGGAGAAAAGCTCAAACTGGAGGTGATAACCAAGACTGGAAGAAAACCACAGCCAAAAACACCCATGCTCTGAAAAGGCGGGACCAAGGAGGAGCCATGCAAACCAGTTCTTGGAACATGCAAAATCGTTCTGAGAAAAGTTTGAATATGCATGAATTCTTATGAATAGGCATGAGGCTGACACAATACAAAGAGTATTTAAGACGACTCCCTCAATGGCAGGTGTGCTTCTTGGCTTAGGGCCAAGCACCCAGTGCTGTTCCTTTGCTTTATTGTTTTTGTCCACTATTGTCCTTTATTAAACTTTTAAATTTCAACAGGAGAGTGAACTTCGTTTTTCACACAGGGACCCCCTGTGCCCACCCCTTGGCCCACCCCTCACCACGGTGTCCCCAAGCCCCGCAGGTCCCGGGGTGCCCAGGGGGTGGGATGGGGACCCGCGCCTCTCGGGGTGATTCTGTCACCTCCCTTCCCCTGTCACCTCCGCCTTGGGGCTGCTCAGGGCTCCCGGCACCCCCTGAGGGCTCTGTGGCACAGCTTGGCCACGTCCCCCAGGAGCCGGGGAGGAGCCACCTCCCTGCAGAAGGAGCGCTGGGCATCGCCCTCAGCCGGGAGTGGCCATGGAGGAGAGGCACGAAGGAACGAGCCTCCCGCAGCGTGGGGAACTGCCCATCCTGTGCCAGGCGGGGGGCAGCCCCACGTCCCCCCGAGTCCCCAGGGGCTCCCCAAACCCCCCCAGCTCAGCAGCACCCGGCTGTCCGCCTTGGGGAGGGTGACGAGCCGCTTCTCCACGGGGCTGCTCTCCCGGCTCGCTGCCTGCTCGGTGCCCATGGCGGCGATGTCGGGGAAGTCACACAAGTGCTGGCGCTTCTGTGGGGACACCGCGGGGTGACACCGCTGCCACCCACGTCCCCACGTCCCGAGACTCCTTCCACAGCCAACGGCAGCATCTTGGAGCCATTGGGGACAGAAGGCAGAGGCAGCTGGCAGGGTGTCCCCCAGGGATGTCGGGCTGTCCCCAGGGGTGACAGGGTGTCCCCAGGGATGCCAGAATGTCCCCATGGATGTCAGGCTCTCCCTACGGAGGGAAGGTTGTCCCCATGGATGCCACACTGTCCAGTGGCTGCCAGGCCGTCCCAGCAATGCAGGGCTGTCCCTATGGGTGTCACACTGTCCTCAGGGGTGCCAGGCTGTCCCCAAGGGTGTCACTCTGTCCCCATGTTTGCCAGTCTGTCCTGATGGATGCCAGGCTGTCCTCATTGGTGCCACACTGTCCCCTTGGGTGCCAGGCTGTCAGACTGGCTCCAGTGATGCCAGGCTGTCCCCATGGGTTCCAGGCTGTCCTGACAGGTGTCAAACTGTCCCTAAGGATGTCACACTGTCCCCATGGGTACTAGCCTGTCCAGTGGTTGCCAGGCTAGTACCCAGTGATGCCAGACTGTCCCATGGGTGCCACACTGTCCCTGCCAGCCCCTGGCTCACCTGACATGACTGCAGACCTGTCCTGGGCTCTGCCACTCCTCCTTGGTGATGGGCAGCATGTCCAGCACGGCCAGGCTCAGCCCCTGCTCCTGCGTGGGCAGGCTCAGCCCCACAGCCACACAGCCCCTGAGGAAATCCCTGTGGGACTGGGCAGGGCACAAGGCTTGGGGGGATTCTCCCATCTCCTGCTGTGTCAGGACACCTGAGGCACCCCAAGACCCCCGGCCCATGCTGGTATCATCCTCGTGTCCCAGTGCCCACGTGAGTCACATCCTGCCCCAGGCTCTAGTTTGCTGTTGCTTCCCTGGCTCTGTCCCTGGGGCATGTCCCCCCAGGGGACACAGTGACCCCATCTGGGCAACCTGGGGTGCCCCATGCCCACTGTGGGATGGCCATGAGCAGATCCAGGTGAGCCAGGTAAGAGGAACCACAACCCCCAGGCACCCATGGGCACTGGAGGCCCTCGTTCCCAAAGCCTGTTGGGATTCAGAGCCCTGAGGCAGGAGCTCCTGTTGAGAATGAGCACAGAACCCCAAGCCCAGAAGGAGGACCCCCAGGGAAGAGATGCTGCAGAGGGTGTTGGATCAAGTTCCTGTGAGCCCAGAAGATTGGGATCAGTGCAGCTGTAGCTCTGCACAAGAGAGCTCTTCATGCACTTTCTCTCTTTTCCTCCCTCTGGCCATGGAGGGAGCTTGTGACTTCAGCGTGTGACTCGTGTGTGCAAAGAGCAAATGTGGACAGAATTGGGGCTGGGAGGGTGTCCTGGGGTGGCGTAATGATATTTTGTATTCCCTATTGTTTGTATGCTTGACTAGAAATATGGTCCTGTAGCTTTAACTGAGTCCTGCAGCCGGGAAAAAGCTCTGCCAGTGCGGGATGTTTTGAAACTCTTCCCCCAGCTGTTCTACAGGGGAGTGAAAAGGAAGGGACACTGGTTTTTTTCATCATTTGCTGCTGCTTGTTGCTGGTGCTACTGGTGTGGCTGCTGCTTGAGTTTTCTTTTTGATTTTTTCCCTGGGTTTTTTTTTTTCATCGTTTTTGGACCTTTTTTACTTCAACTCGCTTTCTCATCCAAGAACCTGAGGAGCCCGGGGGGACAGCGGACGAGAATCCTCCAGGGAGCCACCAGAGCAACTCCACCCGGCCCCTCTGGGGACCCCAGAAAAGGGAAGCTACACCTGAGGAAAAGGACACTAAAGTTCATAAACTGTTTACTCAGGTTTAATGACCCCTTTTCCTCTTTCCCCTTCCACTGTGTGGTCTGTTAATTAAACAGTTCTTTCCCACTTTCAGCCGAGATATTCTGTTGTTGTGGGGGGGGAAGGGGTGTGAGAAACCTTTGCTGGGGGGGAGGTACCTGTTCAGAGTGCTTTCCACCTAGGAAACTTGTCTCTAATCCGAGAGAGAGGGTTTGGGGAATCTTGGGATCTGTGCTGGGCACAGAACGTGTTTTCCATTGGTGTGAGACTGTCTGCTGTGGAATGTGGATTTAATATCCAGCAGAGGAATTACTTCTGTTTTTACAGTTTTTTCAATGGAAAAACCTTCTTTTGTTTGCTGACAGTAAATGAACATCCCTTTGTGTCTCGGGCAGCTCCTTGTCCAAGGAAAGCAGGTGGGAGTTGGTGCCAAGGACCTGAAAGCTGCAGGTACAGCCTGGAGTGGAGGAAGCTGAGATTTGCACAAGGCTGCTCTGAGTGCCAGGGCTTGGATGAGGGAAATGGTGGGGAGGTGGTAGGGACAGAGGCTGACAAAATAATTGAAAACTTAAATTATTCCCAGGGGCTTGTCTTGTTAGGGTGTTTTGAAATGTTAATGACACCACAGGCACAGAAATCCTGAACACAAGAGCTGAAGACAGAAGAAGGCTCTGGAAAAGTAAAATTCATCAGCAACCTCCAAGTTGCTGAGGATCCACCCAGGAACGAACAGAAATAGGCACAGCTTTCTGGCTGCCCCAGCTCTGGCATGGGCCCTGGGCCTGGAGCAGGAACAGCTCTGGAGGGCCACAAGGGCCAGGGCTGTTGTGCTGGCCTGGGGACATGGGATGGCAGGAGGGGCTGCAGAGCTCTCAGCATCTCCTGGAGAGGAGAGCAGGGCACCCAGGGAGCCTCCTTTTCCTTGGGCCAGGCACGTTCCCCATGGCTGGGGCTGAGTCCTCTCGGAGCTCCAGCTGCTGCCGTGCCCTTCAGAGGGGCTGAGGCCGTGGGGCAGTGCCCAGAGCAGCCTGGCCTGAGCAGGGCTGTGGGGCCAGAGCTGGCTGGGCTGTGCTGGGGAGAGGCCCTTGGTGCTGCCGAGAGCTCAGGGCAGCTGCGAGAGCTTGGAGGGAGCTGGGCTGGGCTGAGAGAAGCTGGCAGAGAAAGCCATCAGTGTCCATCTCAGCCTGGGTGAGCGTGCAGGGGCAGGACTCAGCCCAGGGCTTGTGGGGCAGGGCAGGGCCTGGGGCAGGGATGGAAAACAGGCAAGTGGCCGAGAGAGGAGGCTGCTGTGTGCCCTTGGTGGCATGGCCAGAGCAGGGAGGGGGCCCAGGACATTTGTCAGCGCCAGCCTCTGTCCCCAGCCATTGGCAACCCTGGCTGCTCAGCCCAGGTTTGCGGTGAGTTTGGCTGTGGCCCAGCTCCATCCTCCTGCGGGGCTCAGGGCCTGTTCCCGGCAATGGCCAGCCCTGGCCGGGTCTGTGCTGGCCCCGAGCCCGGCAGAGCCTGGGGCAGGGCTGTGTGGGAAGGCCCACAGGTGGCACAGCCTGTGCAGGAGCTTGGAGAGGCTGCCCAGCAGGGAGGCCATGGGGGCACAGAGCCCCAGGGGCTGCTGTGGGCACCACGGCACAGGGGCCGTTCCCACCCGCAATGCTCCTGGCCTGGGCTGGGCCTGCCCAGGGGGCTGTGGCACCATGGCTGGGCCAGCGCGGCACAAAGGGGCCACGGAGCCGCTGACAGCCGGGGCTGACAGCAAGGCCAGGAGCAGCCAAGGAATTGCTGTGCATTGCCTGTGCTGGGCAGGGCTGAGTGTGGCAAAGGCAGAGCTCAGCTGGCCTTGGTGGCTGCAGGAAAAGTCAAGAGGCAAAAGAGCCTCCATGGCTGTGCTGGAGAGCAAGGCTGGAGGAGGGAAATGCAGGGCTGCTGTGGGATGGGGAGGGGATTGAATTCCAGCAGACACCGACGTGGGGCTGAGGGACTCAAGGGCTTCTTGGCTGAGTCTGTCCTGGAAAGGTCTCTCAGGCCTCTGTGCTCAGGAAGGGCTCCAAGGAGGAGGAGAGCTCCTCCTTAACAGGACCCTCATGGAATCCCAGAGGGACAAATGCCAGTGCCTGCCCCTGCAGGGGACTCTCCCTGGCAATGGCCCAGGCTGGAGCTGCCTGGCTGGGAGCAGCCCTGGCAGAAAACTCTTGGTGTGCAGGAGCTGGGCAGGAGGCAGCTGTGTGCCCTGGCAGGGAGGGAGGCCAGGAGCCCCCTGGGCTGTGTGAGCAGGACATCAAGGACATGGATTATCCAGGTCACTGTGGCCTGGTTTGGGTTCCCCAGGGCAGGAAAGATGCCTGGCAGCTGGAGCAGGGTTAAGGAATGGCCTCCAAGGTGGGGCTGGAGCCCTTTGGCTGTGAGGAGAGGCTGAGGGAGCTGGGCTTGTCCAGCCCAGAGAAGGGAACGCGGAGGGGCTCCTCATCCCAGCCTGGCAGTGCCAGCGAGGAGGTGATGGAGAACACAGGGCCAGGCTCTTCACCGGGGGCCCGGTGGGAGACAAAAGACAATGGGTGGAAGCAGAGAGATTGGCGGTTCAGCCAAGACAGGAGGAAACCTTTGTTCCCATGGGCTCAGCCAGGTGCTGAGATGCTGTCCCATCCCTATCCTTTGGAATTTTCCAATCCAGATCAAATCAAGCCTTGGTCTGACGCTGTTTCTGACAAGTTGGGCTGCAGACTTGCTGAGGTCCCTTCCAATCTCAGCTCTCTGATGAACCTGGGACAATGCTGGTCCCTATTTCAGACTGGAGCAGAGCAGATGTTTATGGGACAGGAGCCCTCTGGGGCTGTAGGGGACCTGCAGCTTGTGAGGTGCACAAGCACATCTTCATTAGCTGTGTCATTTGAGTACTTTTAAGAAATGTCAAAGCTCTCCTACCAGGAGAGAACAGGAATTCCCTGGAAGTGTACTGCTACCAGGAGATCTACTACTTCATGTCCCTATTCATTCAGGTGTTTCCACCTCTCCTGTTTAAATGGCCATGTCTAAGGACATCTCTTCACCAGACTAGCTGGATCTATGTCTTCCCATTGCTCCCAGAATTCCTCCTCTAGATCCTCTCCTGTCATTCCAAGGCCTCTCAAGTGACTGGCTTCACACTTTGAGCTTCAGAGAGTGGCCCAGTCTTTCCGAACTTTAAATAACACATCAGTCAACATCTTCATTGTGTTTATATCTTTTAGAATCACCTCTTCTTATGTCTTTGTTTAAAACTGCTCCTGTATGGAAATCCCTTGTGAATGGTGGACATGTCAGATGCTGCAGGAGCATTGCACAGAGCTGAGGGAAGAGTTTTGATGTTTTTTAAACAGTATCATGTTTACTTTTTTTGTCAGTTGGCCATGAAGAGAAACTTTCTGTGCCTCTGAGTCTCACCAGTTCCTGACCCCAAAGGTCACAAACCTGATGAGTTGTGGTTCTCAGTCCAGTGGCTGCACTTGGACCTGCCTCCATCCCCAGAGCAGAGCTCCCTTGTCCCACAAAGTCCCTGGTGTCGTGGGTTTGAGATAAGACCACTGATAAAGAGGACGCACAACAGACAGGGCAAAAGCAGGCGGGAGACTTAAAGTTGCAAAAAAGGTGATTTATTAATCTAACAGAGTCGGAGGATAAATCAGAGGCAAAAATAAGCTCTCAAAACACTATATTTTCACTGACCCTTCTTCCCTCTTAAGGCACTGCTTCTCAGCTCACCCCCCTCCCTCCTTTCCAACTAACCAACAACTCCCGGGCAGGGGCAGGGTGTGGGGTTTTTCTTAAATCAGTCTATCACAACTCTTTTACTGCAGACACTGTTTCTCTATTCGCCCCCTCTCTCCATTCAACTAACAGATCCGGGCCGGGGCAAGGTATGTGGCTTTTCTTAGTCAGTCCAATGCCACAATTCTTCTGCTGCAAACGCTGTTTCTCTACCCAACCCCCTCCCTATTAAGGCTATTTCTCAGCTCACCCCCTCTCTCCTTCCTTCTAACCAACAGCTCCGGGGTGGGGGCAGGGTATGGGGGTTTCCTTTGGTCAGGGTCAGTCCATCAGGGAGAAGAGTCCTCTACTTAGCCATGGGGGTCCCTCCCACGAGAGACAGTCCTCTGAGAACTTCTTTGGCGTGGGTCCAATCTCACGAGCAGCACCCGCCCGATTGCTGCAGTCTGAGATTCCTCTGTCCTGGCTTCAGAATTCCAAGCCGAGGCCAGGCTGTTTCCATCCCGGGAGCAAGGCCTCTCTCTCTCCTGCAAGGCCTTTGCAACTCTCAGTCTCTGGGACTCCCACTGGATCACAGCTTCCTGCAGGCATCACCTGCTCCTCTGGCGTGGGCACCTCCCCACAGGCTGTGGGGGGTTCTCTGCATCCTCTGGACCCCATGGGCTGCAGGGGGACCACCTGCTCCCCCATGGTCTTCACCACGGCTGGCAGAAAGTTTTTCAGCTCCGGTGCCTGGAGCACTTCCTCCCCCACATTCTCCACTGACCTTGGTGCCTCCATGTTGTTCTCCCTCACATATTTTCACCTCCTCCTCCTCCTGCCCTGGCTAAAAAGAAGTGCGTGCTCACATTGTTTTGATTTCTTCTTAAATATGTTTTCACAGAGGTGTAACTAACATCTCTAATTGGCCCAGGTTTGGCCAGCAGCATGTCCATCATCTTCAGAGCCATCAGAGACTGGCTCTGCTGGACATGGTGGAGAAATTTCCAGAATCTTTACTCAGGACATGCAGGAGCCATCTTTGTACCCCACCCTATTCACTGGAAAAAACTGGGCCAGACAAAACTACCACACTGGAGTAGGAAATGTTCCTAATGAACTGCACTTGACGAGAGGGAAATCAAGGCAGAGCCATGGTTTGTCAGGACTTGCTTGATCCTAGTGAGCCCCGAGGTGCATTTGGTGCTGAGCCCTTGAACCTCAGAGCCTGAGAGGAGATTGCACAAACCTTTCCAGGAGTCAAAGTCAGAAATAAAATGCAAAGTATCTCCAAGCATTGATGTGTCCCATGCAGGTCCATCACCAACACAGGCTCCTCATGGACTCCTTGGAGGAGAGAATTGGAGGCCATGATAGCAAAAACCTCTCAGATATTCCGTGTGAAAAGGAAAAAGGAAAATACCTTAAAAAATTGAAGTACTCAAGGCATTAATGAGCCCCACTGAGTATCCTTACTAACAAGGGCTCTCAAGGGACTAATTAAAGCAGATAATTGGAGGCCATGATTGCAGAAACTTCTCAGAGACTCAGGGTGAAAAAAGAAGGACTTTAATAATCCCTGAGTACTTTGAAGCATTAATGAGCCCCAGTGAGTGTTGTTACTCACAAAGAATCTCCAGGGACTCGTTACAGCAGATAATTGGAGGCCATGATTGCACAAAGCTCTCAGAGACTCCAAGGAAAAAGCAAAATCCAAAGTCCTTTGAAAAACCTGCAGTCCCTGGGAGCATGAAGGAGCCCCCCAGGGCCATTGCTGCCAAAGGCTCCCCAGGGACTCCTTGCAGCAGATCCCTCAGGCCACTGGGATGGGGGGTGGGATGCTGAGGGCAGGACAAGGGGGTGACAGTGCCCAGCCTTGCTGGGGCTGTGCCAGGAGGCCCCAGGGCCTCAGGACAAGGTGTCTCCTCACAGCCCTTGGTGGCACAGACTCTGCTGTGCCCCAGGGCACCAAGACTTGGCTTCTCTTTGTCCCACCCTGTCATCACTGCCTCCATTTCCTGCTCTAACTGCAACCTGTGGACACTTTCTCAGTCATGGCCCTCAGTGGGACCCATTAAAACTTCAAGAAACTTTGGAGATTGATTGTGACTTTGAATTCTGGAGAGGTTTCTTCAGCTCTCTCTCAGGGACTGATGTTCAGGGCCTCAGCACCAAAGCCCCAAGAGGCTCATTAGAGTCCTTGTGCTGTTGCTGTGCTGCTGAGCTGGGCCGGGCTCCTGGCACAGAGACAGCTCCTGGCAACCAAGAAGGGCTTCAAAAAGACCTTTCTGCTGAGGAGCAGCTCCTCTACACAGCCCTGAAGCTGGCACATGGCACAGCTTTTGGGATCTTGCAGGAGGACTCTGAGAGTTGCTGCAGTGCAGGGGATGTGGCCCTAGGGCAGAGCTGGGTTTCCCTGCTGCAGCATCCGAGGCACAGCACAGGACAGCTCCCTGTTGCCAGGCTGTGCTGCAGGGCTGAGCAGCCGCGGGTGCAGCCAGGGGTGCCCAGGGCTGTGGTGCAGAGCAGGGTCCTGCAGCCCAGGGCGCTGTGCTGGGCCAGGGACTGTGCTGCCTGCCAGGGGCAGCTCTCAGCCGGCGCGGGGAGCTGCTGCCAGCACTGGGGGAGAAGCTGTGGGGGGAAGGAGCGACCCTGAGCAGGGCAGGTGCTGCTGCTGAGAGGTGCTGTGTGGGGCAGGGCTGCTGCCAGCTCCAGATCAGCCTGGGGACAGCTCTGGAGGACACTGCCCAAAGAAGGTAAGCCTCGCATTGCTGTAAAGATAAGGAATTCTTCTGAGAGTGTTTTCAGTTTTCTGGTTGGAGCAGGGTGGGATGCTTGTAGGATGAGAGAAGTAGGAAAGGATCTATGATGTTTAAGGCTGTCCCAAGACTCCTGATGTGTGATGTTGAGTGGTCAGTGTCTCTGCTGGGAGCATCCCAAAGGGCCTTCAGGCACTCAGCCCATGGACGGCACCAGCATCACCTTGGCAGGGCCCAGCAGGGCTCTCTGAGCTGCCCTTGCCCACCTGCACACAGAGGCTGCCCCCAGGCAGGGCCCTGCAGACAGGCAGGTTTCTGTAGGGCCGGGCCGAGTGCACAGAGGGTGGGATGGGCTCTGTGAGCGCTGACAGGGACAAGGCACCTGTGAGGAGGAAAATGTGCAGGCCCAGGGAGAGGATGAGGGAAGGAGAGGGAGCTGAGCAGAGCAATGCTGTGGGCAGGAGGGCACTGTTGGTGTGTGGGAGGTGCCGTGCACAGCCGGGGACAGGGAACACTGTCCTGAGTGCGCGGCTGTCTCTGCCCTGCCCTCTCAGGCACAGCACCACAAGATCTTCTCTTGGTTCTGCACTCTGATATTGTCATTGTTATCTTGTGCTCTCAGGGAGGCTCTGGCATTTGCAGCAGCTGAGTCAGACCCTGCCCTTGGGATTCCTGCCAGGCAGGAGTGTCCATGGGAATGGGGTGTCCAAGCTTCCCTGTGACCTGTGGGGCTGTGGGCAAAGCAGTCCATGGGAAAGGGGAAGGAGCTGAGCCTCCCTCCCTGAGATGCCATCATGAGCACACCTGGGGATCTCCTTGCTGTGTCCTTCCAAGCTCTGAGCTGCCCTCCTGGGTGCAAATCTGTGCCAGAGCCTCTTGGAGTTCCCTGAATGTCTCACAGGGAAGTGCAGAGATGCCACAAGTGAGGAAATGCTGTTGGGTTTGCCAAGGGCACCGTGAGTGTCCTTGGCAGAAGGGAGTGCTGAGACCTTGCTCAGAGACCTTTGGAGAGGGTGAGACATTCAGTGATCCCTCTGCTCTCAGCAGGGTCTGGTTTCTCCTCAGGGTGACACAGGAGTGTGATTGTGCTCTGATTGCAGCCAAAGGTGCAAACCCAGGGCAGTTGGGAACAAGCCCATCCAGCCCCTGACCTTGCCCTGAGCCACAGGGAATCCCTTTGCCTCTCATCTCTCAGTGGCAAACTCTGAATGCAGCAGAAATGCTGGGGATTTGTGACCTCAGAGAACCAAGAATGATGTCTGGGGTTAAAAACAATTCCTTAATTTCCTTCCTGCCTTCCATATGCTGTAAAACCGGGAGTGGAAATGCTAACAAGCATTTCTACTTTAGGTATGATTCCACTGAACAAATCCAGCCTTGTCCCTCTGCCCCATGGCCACAAACCCAGGGCAGCAGGGCAGGGATGGCTCCTCGAGAGCCCCCACGCACAGGCCTGGCTGCTCATGGCACACTCAGACAGCACAAGTGGAGCTCAGGCAGGGACCTGGATGAAGGTTTTCCCAGAGAAGGAGCAAGGGTGGATGAGTCCCAGCAGGAGAGTCTGCAGGGAATGGCACAGGTTTGGCTCCAAGCAGCCTCTCCTGACTTGTCACTGTCCTTTTCTCCATGAACAGGTCCCCATGGCCAGAGAGAGCAAATGTCCAACAGCAGCTCCATCAGCCACTTCCTCCTCCTGCCATTCGCAGACACGCGGCAGCTGCAGCTGCTGCACTTCTGCCTCTTCCTGGGCATCTCCCTGGCTGCCCTCCTGGGCAACAGCCTCATCATCAGCGCCGTAGCCTGCGGCCACCACCTGCACACGCCCATGTTCTTCTTCCTGCTCAACCTGGCCCTCACCGACCTGGGCTCCATCTGCACCACTGTCCCCAAAGCCATGCACAATTCCCTCTGGGACACCACGGACATCTCCTACACAGGATGTGCTGCACAACTATTTACTTTTGTCTTCTTCATTTCATCAGAGTATTATCTCCTCACCATCATGTGCTATGACCGCTACGTGTCCATCTGCAAACCCCTGCACTATGGGACCCTCCTGGGCAGCAGAGCTTGTGCCCACATGGCAGCAGCTGCCTGGGCCTGTGCCTTTCTCCATGCTCTGCTGCTCACAGCCAACACATTTTCCCTGCCCCTGTGCCAGGGCAATGCCCTGGGCCAGTTCTTCTGTGAAGTGCCACATATCCTCAAGCTCTCCTGCTCACACTCCTACCTCAGGGAACATGGACTTCTTGTGGTTTCCATCTGTTTATCATTTGGCTGTTTTGTGTTCATTGTTTTCTCCTATGTGCAGATCTTCAGGGCTGTGCTGAGGATCCCCTCTGAGCAGGGACAGCACAAAGCCTTTTCCACATGCCTCCCTCACCTGGCTGTGGTCTCCCTGTTTGTCAGCACTGGCACTTTTGCCTACCTGAAGCCCTCCTCCATCTCCTCCCCCTCCTTGGACCTCGCAGTGTCAGTTATGTACTCGGTGGTGCCTCCAGCCCTGAACCCTCTCATCTACAGCCTGAGGAACCAGGAGCTCAAGGCTGCAGTGAGGAGGCTGATGACTGGGTGGTTTCAGAAATGTTAAACTGCTTGCCAAATTCTGCAAATCACTTGGAATAAAAGTCCTCTTTGATAGTTCTTGTTGGTTTGGTCATGTTTTTTTTTCCCCATTTGTTTCAGTCTTTTAATATTGTCCACAAAGAAATGTCATTGTTTTTGCTGTTTCCCATTTTGATCCTCTCAGTCTTCACTGTGACCCACAGACTGTGTCAATGAGGACCTGTGCTCTCAGTGGCTTTAAACAAACTAAAGGATCTCCCAGCCAAGTTTTCAGCAGAGATCTCTCCTTTGTTCCCGTCTCGGAGCTGCAGCAGCAATGTCTGTGTGCAGAGCTGGGGCAGATCAGGGGTGGCACAGCAGCTCTGCCAAGGAGCAGCAGCACTTGGTGTTGCCAGCGCTGCTCCCGTGCCACTGCCCCGCTGCCCTCCTGCCCCTCGTGTTGCTGTAGGGCCTGAGTGCTCTCGGGGTGGCTCCCAGTGCTGGGGGTGGCAGTGCCGGGGCTGCAGCAGGGACAGGCCATGGGCACTGCTGGGGCAGAGCTGACGCCTCAGGGCAGGGCCTGGGGGCTCGAGGCTCCTTGCCCAGGGTCTCTCAGGAACATGCCCAGGCCAATGCTCAGCAGAGAAAACCCCCGTGAGCAGCCCCAGGGTGGCCGTGGGCAGGGTGGGGGCAAACAGCATGGCTGGGGCTCTGCAAGGTCCCTGGGGGAGCCGGGAAGGAGCAGCAGAGCAGGGGCTGATCCATCCCCACTGCGCTGGACAGCCCAGGGCAGCGTCCCAGAGCGTCCTGATGGAGCTGCCAACACCATCCCCCCTTTGCAGCCCTGGCCTCTCCCCCAGCTGCCAGAGGTGCTTGATCCTTGCAGGCAGAGCCACAGCAGCACTGCTCAGGAGCCCCTGTTTGCATTGCACAGAGCAGGCGTGAGCAGCACCATGCTGTTGGTGTGGGGAGATGAACCTGAGGGAGCACAAACGCCATCAGCCCCTGGGGCCAGCAAGGGCTGGGGATGGCAGGGAAACCACTCAGGTTTGTTGTGACCTCTGAAGTCAGCCAGAAAGTTTGTTCCCATGAGCTGTGAGTTTCCTGTGCCACTGCAGACGTTGTTGCTCAGCCCCAGGGCTGCCTGGCAGCCACCCCCAAACAGCCCTGAGCATTTCCTCTGCTTCACCTTTGCTTCCTTTCCTCTTTCCTGCTCCACATCTCTTCCTCTTGCCCATCCCTGTCCCCTCCCCTGCAAACAGCCCATCCCTGTTTGCCCTTTCCTCTCTGGCCCCACTCCCCATTTCAGTTCCTGACTTGGCACCATGGGAACGTCCCTTGGTGAGCAGGATCATCCTCCAAGTGCTTCAGGAATTGTCTGCAGGCTCCTGCAGTGCCTCGTGCTGTTCCCTTGCCAGAGGCACCCCAGGCCAGGGGGCACATCTGGGCTGGTGTGTGTGGGTGTGGGGCTCCCTGTTCTGGGGCAATGGGGAGGAGCTGGAGAGGCTCTGCAGGACTGACAGGATGGGCTTTGGGGCCTGTGTGGAGAAGCTGAGGACCATGGGCTGCTGGAGCTTCTGAAGAGGAGGCCCAGGGCTCATCCTGCAACTGCTTCAAGGGTGGTTTCAGAGAATCACAGAATCAGCGAGGTTGGAAAAGACTTTTGAGATCCTCAAGTGCAACCTGTGACCCAACACCACCTTGTCTGCCCTGAGCCTCCTCTTCTCCAGGATAAACAGCCCCAGCTCCCTCAGACACTCCTCACAGGGCTTGTGTTCCAGACCCTTCACCAGCCTTGTTGCCCTTCTCTGGACATTCTCCAGCCACTCAATGTCCTTCCTAAATTGGGGACCCAGAACTGGACACAGCACTCGAGGTGTGGCCTCACCAGTGCCGAGTACAGGGGAAGAATCACTGCCCTGGTCCTGCTGGCCACACCATTCCTGATCCAGGCCAGGTGCCATTGGCCTTCTCGGCCGCATGGGCACACTGCTGGCTCATGTCCAGCCTGCTGTCCATCAGTGCCCCCAGGTCCCTTTCTGCCTGGCTGCTGTCCCCAGCCACTCTGTCCCCAGCCTGTAGGGAGTGGGGTAGGTCTCTTCTCCCAGGCAGCCACTGATAGGAGAAGAGGACACAGCCTTAAGGTATGCTGGAGGAGGTTTAGGCTGAACATTAGGAAGAGATTCTTCACGGAAAGGGTGACTGGACCCTGGAATGGGCTGCCCAGGGCGTGGAGCCACTGTCCCTGGCAGTGTTTAAGGAAAGACTGGATATATCAGTTGGTGCCATGGTCTGGGTGACAAGGTGGTGTTAGGTCGTAAGTTGAACTTGATGATCTCAAAGGACTTTTCCAGCCTGGCTGATTCTGTGATCCTGTGATGACTGTGACACTGCAGGGCCCCAGGGAAGCAAGGGGCCATTGTGACACTGTGGGGCTAAATGGAACCAAGGGCTTCACTGTGACACTCTGCGTCTGTGTGGAACCACAGAGGCCATTGTGACACTGTCGGATGTTGTTGAACCAAGGGATCTTTGTGACACTGCAGAACCAAGGAAACCCTTGTGAGATTCCAGGGCCCAATGGATCCAAGTGGACATTGTGACACTGCAGGGCCTAAGGAACCAAGGGACATTGTGATACTACAGAGCCCCATGGAATCATGAAGAGCACTGTGACACTCTAGGCCCTCATGGAGGCGGGTACAGCCAGGTGGGGATTTGGCTCTGTTCCCGTGGAACAAGGGACAGGATGATACGAAATGTCTTAAGCTTTGCTACAGGAAGTTTGGGCTGGACATTAGGAAGAAATTCTTCACAGAATGGGTGATTGGGCATTGGAATGGGCTGCCCAGGGAGATGGTGGAGTCTCCATCCCTGGAAGTGTTTCAGGAAAGACTGGATGTGGCACTTAGAGCCACAGTCTTGTTACAAGCCGGTGTTATCTCACAGGTTGAACTTGATGGTATCAAATGTCTTTTCCAACCTGGTTAATTCTGTGATTCTGTCCCTGGGGCAGCAGGAGCTGCCTGAGGAGCCCCGGGGCCAACTCTCTGCTGCTGTCCTGGGCAGCGGGGCTGGCCCTGGGGCTGCAGGAGCTGCCTGAGCTGAGCATCTCCTGAGCATTCCAGACACAGAGTCGCTGTCCCTGACCTCCAGTGCCTCCAGCTCCTGCTGCAGGGCCAGACAGGGCTGGGCTGCTCTGTGGGGCTGCAGATGGGACATGGATTTCAGTGCTGGCACATGGAGAGAAGGAGCAGATTCAAGCAAGGCTGTGCCTGGGACAGGTTGGGTGCCCCAGGAGCTCTAGCAGGGTGTGGGAAGAAGGCAGGAGTTGGGAATCCCACAGGAATTGGCCATTCCTCAGCCAAACACAGCTTTTTGTTTGCAGCAACAGCGAGTGAGGACAGAGGGACATCAGGAAAGCTTTGGGAGCTGCCAGGGTCAGAGGGAGGAGGGGAAATGGGGCGGTGGGTAAAGTGTGCAAGGGAAGCAGCACAGGCCTGGGCCAGGGCAGGAGAGCTGCAGTGGGGGTGACCAAAGGCCTTGGGGGGCTGGGACCACCCCCTGCCAACAGCAATGAGATTTGTGTCCCCTGGCTGTGGCTGCTGTCCCTGCCACTGAGGCCCATGAGAAGGCAGCAGTTCCTGCCAGCCCCAGGCCTTGTGGCCTCCTCCCCCAGCCCACAGAGCTTTGCAGGGCTCCTGCTGCTCTCCTGCCCTCACCATCCCACACCCCACATGCCACTGCTCCGGGACAGCCACGAGCATCCTGTGAGGGCACCGATCCCATTCCCAGGGGATGGGGCTCAGGGCTTGGCTGTGCTGCTTGGCCAAGCCCAGGCAGGACTTTCCCAGCCACATTCCAGAGTCCATTTCCCACCTGGAGCCGCTGGTGCCTCTGAGTTCCTGCTTCCCCAGCCCCAGGGACGCTCTCCTTGTCTGCTCATTGCCCCCACGGTCTCTTGGCAGTGATGGCCTCAGTGGGGGCTGCTGACATCCTCAGCTACTTGGAGGTTGCTGAAGAATTTTACTTTTCCAAAGGCTTGTTCAGCCTTCAGCTCTTCAGTTCAGGAATTCAGTGCCTGAGGGCTCATTAACATTTCAAAAATCCCTAACAATCCAAGCCCCTGGGAATCATTTAAGTCTTCTATTCCATTGTAGTTTATTACATAAATTCCATCAGTGTATTCAAAGTGAATATATGACATTAAAAAAAAATATGGGAGATCTTTTTTTCCCTCTTTATTCTTTTCCTGTTTATATACTGCTATCAGCAATCACCACTTGATATTCATCCCCTGCACCTCCTCATGCAGTCTGAATAAATAAGAACATCAAGGCCCTTTATGGCTGACAATCAATCAGACCTTGTTCCTATCCCCTCCCCACCATTTCCCTCATCCAACCCCTGGGACTCAGAGCAGCCTTGTGCAAATCTGAGCTTCCTCCACTCCAGGCTGCACCTGCACCTTTCAGCTCCTTGGCACCAACTCCCACCTGCTTTCCTTGGAGAAGGAGCTGCCCGAGACAGAGACGGATGTTCATTTATTGTCAGCAAATCAAATCAAAGGAAGGCACAGTCACATAAAAAACAAAAGCCCAGCCCAAACAGTGCTGGAGAATGGAGTCACATCCAGGAGTGTCTCCACGGCTCAGGATTGGGGCCAGTGCAGTTCAATCTCTTTAGTGCTGATCTGGATGAGGCATCGAGGGCACCCTCAGTCAGTGTCCAGGTGAGCCCAAGCTGGGTGGCAGTGTGGCTGTGCTGGAGGGCAGGAAGCTCTGCACAGGGATCTGGACAGGCTGCAGCCATGGGCCCAGGACAATTGGATGAGGTTCACCAAAGCCAAGGGCCGCGTCCTCCCCTGGCCTCACAGCCACACCAAATCCCTGGCCGTGCCCTGGCCCTGATCCCCACAGCCTGTCCTGTTTCCTTCATCCCTGCATTGCCAGGGACTTTGTGGGACAAGGGAGCTCTGCTCTGGGGATGGAGGGAGGTCCAAGTGCAGCCACTGGAGTGGGAACCACAACTGATCAGGTTTGTGACCTTTGGGTGTCAAGAACTGGTGAGACTCAGAGGCACAGAAAGTTTCTCTTCATGGCCAACTGACAAAAAATGTAAACATAATACTGTTTGAAAAAACATCAAAACTCTTCCTTCAGCTTTCTGCAACATTCCAACAGTATCTGAAGAGTCCACCATTCACAAGGGATTTCCATATAGGAAGAGTTTTAAAGAATGACATAAGAAAAGTTGATTCTAAAAGATATAAACACAATGAAGATGTTGCTGAAGGACTGGGCTATGCTCTGAAGCTGAAAGTGTGAAGCCAGTAAGTTGAGAGGCATTGGAATGACCGGAGAATCTAGAGGAGGAAATCTGGGGGCAATGGGAAGGACATAGATCCAGCTGGTCTGGTGAAGAGATGTCCTTAGACATGGCCATTTAAACAGGAGAGAGGGAAACACCTGAATGAAAAGGGACATGAAATAGTACATGCAATATTGGTGACAGAAGTAGAGGGCAAGGTCAGTATTTCTTCTCCAGCCATCAGTACCTCTTCCAGGAAATTGCTGTTCTCTCCTGGTGGGAGAGCTTTGCCATTTCTTAAAAGTACTCAAATGACACAGCTAATGAAGATGTCCTTGTGCACCTCGCAGCTGCAGGTCCCCTACAGCCCCAGAGGGCTCCTGTCCCATAAACATCTGCTCTGCTCCAGTCTGAAATAGGGACCAGCATCGTCCCAGGATCATCAGAGAGCTGAGGTTGGAAGGGACCTCAGCAGGTCTGGGACCCAACCTGTCAGAAACAGGGTCAGACCAAGGCTTGATTTGGTCTGGATGGGAAGATCCCAAAGGACAGGGACAGGGATGGGGCAGCATCTCAGCACCTGTCTGAGCCCATGGGAACAAAGGTTTCCTCCTGTCCTGGCTGAACCTCCAATCTCTCCCCTTCCACCCATTGTCTTTTGTCTCCCACCAGGCCCCCGGTGAAGAGCCTGGCTCTGTGTTCTCCATCACCTCCTCGCTGGCACTGCCAGGCTGGGATGAGGAGCCCCTCAGCCTTCCCTTCTCTGGGCTGGACAAGCCCAGCTCCCTCAGCCTCTCCTCACAGCCCAAGGGCTCCAGCCCCACCCTGGAGGCCCTTCCCTAACCCTGCTCCAGCTGCCAGACATCTTTCCTGCCCTGGGGAACCCAAACCAGGCCACAGGGACCTGGATAATCCATGTCCTTGATGTCCTGCTCACACAGCCCCAGCCCATTGTCCCCATGTCAGGCTCTGGGTGTCGATTTGTGGGACATCCTTGGGGGAGGCTGCGGTGCCAGGAAGGGCAGGAGCTGGGGGGACAGGGGACCCTGCTGCATACAGCAGTGTTGGATGTCTATGGGGGGCTCTGTGAGGAGGTGTGTGGGGCACAGTGACCTCCCCAGTGACCTCATACAGTCCCCCTGCAACATCACAGCCCCCCTGTGACATCACAACCCATTATGTGATGTCACACCATCCCCCATGTGTTGTCAAACCACCCTCCTGTGATGTCACAACCCACTCTCTGTTGTCACTGCCCACTCTGTGATATCACTATGTATGATGTCACAGCCTGCTCTGTACTGTCACAGCTCACACTGTCATGTCAGTGAGTTCGCTCTATGGTTTCACTCCACCACTCTGTGATGTGAGAGCCCACCCTGTGATATGACACAGCTGCCCTGTGATGTCAAAGCCTTCTCTCTGATGTCACACAGCCTCTCGGTGATGTCACACAGCCCCCTCTGTAATGCCATAGCTGCTGGATGACCTCACTCTGTGATGTCATAGCCCAATCTGTGACCTCACACAACCCATCCTGTGATGTCACACTGCCCCTTTCTGACATGACAGCTGCTCTGTGCCTCTATGACACAGCCCCCTCTGGGACATCACATAGCCCCTCTATGGCATCACAGCTGTTCTGTGACATCACAGCTCCTCTCTAGAATGTCCCCCAGTGTCACCTTTGGGGCAGGAGGGACAGGTGGCCTCCAGGCACTTTTGGGCCCCTCTGCCTGCAGCCCCTGGCACCCGGAGGTGCCCAGCAGCTCCCGCAGGCTGCAGAACCTCCGTGCAACCCCCGACAGCCACAAGTGTCCATCCTCGTCCTGGCAGACCCAGCACTGCTCGGAACCCTGCCCGGATCACGTGTGTGGAGTGACCGCTGGGCTCAGCGGGGCAGGGATCCCCCGGGAGCCCCCAAACTGCTCCTGCCCCGCGGGTGCCCTCAGCAGCCCTGGGGCTGTGCCCGTCCCCATGGCACTGTCCCCGCGGGTGCCAGGGCTGTGTTTCCCTCCTGGGGACAGGGCCCTGCACGGTCCTGGCTCCCCCAAACCCCCGGGGGTGCCGTGGGGGTCTCACCTGGACGCAGACGCTCAGCAGGGAACTGTCCAAGGCCTGGGGGCTGTGGCACAGCAGGGACAGCCCCGCGGTGATTCTGTCACCTCCCTTGCCCTGTCACCTCCGCCTTGGGGCTGCTCAGGGCTCCCGGCACCCCCTGAGGGCTCTGTGGCACAGCTTGGCCACGTCCCCCAGGAGCCGGGGAGGAGCCACCTCCCTGCAGAAGGAGCGCTGGGCATCGCCCTCAGCCGGGAGTGGCCATGGAGGAGAGGCACGAAGGAACGAGCCTCCCGCAGCGTGGGGAACTGCCCATCCTGTGCCAGGCGGGGGGCAGCCCCACGTCCCCCCGAGTCCCCAGGGGCTCCCCAAACCCCCCCAGCTCAGCAGCACCCGGCTGTCCGCCTTGGGGAGGGTGACGAGCCGCTTCTCCACGGGGCTGCTCTCCCGGCTCGCTGCCTGCTCGGTGCCGATGGCGGCGATGTCGGGGAAGTCGCACAAGTGCTGGCGCTTCTGTGGGGACACCGCCGGGGTGACACTGCCGTCACCCACGTCCCCACACCAAGGGACCTCTGCCACAGCCACCGCCAGCGCCTCGGAGCTGCCTGGGACGAGAGGCAGAGGTGGCTGGCAGGGTGTCCCCAGGGATGTCAGGCTGTCCCCAGGGCTGCCATGCTGTCTCCATGGGCTTCAGGCTGTCCCTGTGTGTGTCACACTGTCCTTATGGGTGCCAGGCTGTCCTCAAGGATGACAGGCTGTCCTCAGGGATGTCACACTGTCCTCCTGGGTTTCAGGATCTCGTGATGGATGTCAGGTGTCACGAAATGATTTAAACAGAGAAGAGCAAAGAAAGGTAAGTCTGTGAATAAAATGGATGGAACCCAGAAAAGTTCGAAATATACCCAAAATACATGATTAAAACCAAATGAGGTTAGGTGTTGGTGCCAAAAAACGGATATGCTTTATTTAATAGTAAAAGAGGCAAAGAGAAAGAAAAAGAAAAGAAAGAAATAGACAAAGAGGAGTGTGGGGGGAGTGGGGGGCCAGGGAGAGAGTGACAGGGGTTGAGTGGAAGCATATCTCCCATCCAAGGGTCCCAAAGACGTCTCATGGCTTCCCACTGATTTAGGGGGGCTAAGAGATTTATTAGAAAGTGTTTGATAAAATAAGGTATATAGCTTGTGTTTTAGGGACTAGGAGGTAGATTATTATTTACTAAGGGCTTCTTGCTAAAACAATGCATATAACCACCTCAGTATTTTTGTGCTTGCCAAACGAAGAGGGAGGATAGAAAGAAGATGCCAAACTATTGATAAAGAGAAGGACCAGATATCCTACTTCTGGATCCTGAAACCAGCCTGAGCCAGCTTTAAGGTTTGGACCTGGACCAGAGACCCAGGGACTATGCGCAGGGAAGCAAAGTGGAGAGTTCAACTCGAGGAAGACTTCTTTACATCATCTAAAGTCCCCTGCCCATGACCACAAGGCGGCACTGCAGGCGCAAGAGTATTTAAACGAGCTTTGGACTCATTATAAGATGAAGCCGGAATAGATAATGAGTATGTACAGGGGCATTGTGTAACTTTATGGATATGTAATTTTTAACTCAATATAAACTGGACAGAGCATTATTTGGGGGTGCATGCTTCTAAGAAACTATTCCCCATGCGTCCCAGGGCTGGAATAAACATACTTTACAACATTCCTTCAGTTGTGGAGTTAATCCGTGCCTCACTGGCACCCGTGGGGATGGTGCCATGGGGACGGGCATAGCCCCAGGGCTGCTGTGGGCACCCATGGGGCAGGAGGGGTTTGAGAGCCCCTGCCCCACTGAGCCTGGTGGTCACTCCACAGCTGCGCTCCAGGCAGGATTCCAAGTGGTGCCAGATCCACAGGGACGAGGATGGACACTTGTGGCTGTCAGGGGTGGCACGGAGGTTCTGCAGCCTGCGGGAGCTGCTGGGCACCTCCGGGTGCTGGGGGCTGCAGACAGAGGGGCCCAAAAGTGCCTGGAGGCTGCCTGTCCACCCAAAAGGATGTCCACCAGGGGATGTCCCAGAGAGTGGATGTCACAGATGTCAGAGAACAGCTGTGATGTCATAGAGGGGCCGTGTGATGTCCCAGAGGGGGCTGTGTCATAGAGCCACAGAGCAGCTGTGACATCAGAAAGGGGCTGTGTGACATCACAGGATGGGTTGTGTGAAGTCACAGAGAGGGCTATGACATCACAGAGTGGGTTATGTGAGGTCATCCAGCAACTATGGCATAATAGAGGGGGCTGTATGACATCACTGAGTGGCTGTGTGACATCAGAGAGCAGGCTTTGACATCACAGGGCAGCTGTGTGATATCACAGTGTGGGCTGTGTGACATCACGGAGTGGTGGTGTGAAATCATAAAGCCAGCTGTGACATCACAGGGTGGGCAGTGACATTACAGAATGGCTGTGACATCATAGAGGGGGCAGAGTGATGTCACAGAGTGGGCAGTGACAACAGAGAGTGGGCTGTGACATCACAGGAGGGTGGTTTGACAAGACATGGGGGACGGTGTGACATCACAGAGTCCGTTGTGATGTCACGGGGGGCTGTGTAATGTCACTGCAGAGGTCACTGTGCCCCAGACACCCCATCAGAGAGGCCCTCCATCGACATCCAACAGTGGGGATGTGTGCAGCAGGGTCCCCTGTCCCCTCAGCTCCTGCCCTTCCTGGCACCACAGCCTCCCCCAAGGATGTTCCACAAATCGGCTGAGGGGCTCTTCATCCCAGCCTGGACATGAGGAGATAAAATGAGTCAGGCTGGCTTCAGCATTTCCTCAACACCAAAAGCAGCCTTACCCCCCTTCTCCATCCACCACAGACAGCTTTGCAAACAGGGCATTGTTTGAGCTGTTTTGCCCTCACTCCAGGAAGAGCATCCTGATACAACACCTTAACTGTGTTTATATCTATCACATAATCATCTTTGTCTAAAATTGGTTCTGCATAGAAATCCTTTGTAGGTGGTGGACTTGTCAGATGCTGGTGGGACGTGTCACAGAGCTGAGGGAAGAGTTTTGAGGGTTATTAAATTCATCAAGACAGAAACCTTTCTATGCCTCTGAGTCCCACCAGTTCCTGACCCCAAAGGACACAAACCTGATCAGTTGTGGTTCCCACTCCAGTGGTTGCACTTGGACCTCCCTCCATCCCCAGAGCAGAGCTCCCTTGTCCCACAAAGTCCCTGGCAATGCAGGGATGAAGGAAACAGGACAGGCTGTGGGGATCAGGGCCAGGGCACAGCCAGGGATTTGGTGTGGTTGTGAGGCCAGGGCAGGACGCGGCCCTTGGCCATGGTGAACCTCATCCAATTGTCCTGGGCCCATGGCTGCAGCCTGTCCAGATCCCTGTGCAGAGCTTCCTGCCCTCCAGCACAGCCACACTGCCACCCAGCTTGGGTCACCTGGACACTGACTGAGGGTGCCCTCGATGCCTCATCCAGATCAGCAATAAAGAGATTGAACTGCACTGGCCCCAATCCTGAGCCCTGGGGACACCCCTGGATGTGACTCCATTGCCCAGCACTCCTTGGGCTAGTTTTTTTTTTTTTTAATGGAGCTATGCCTTCCTTTGGTTTTGTTTGCTGACAATAATTGATCATCCCTCTGTGTCTGGGGCAGCTCCTTCTCCAAGGAAAGCAGGTGGGAGTTGGTGCCAAGGAGCTGAAAGGTGCAGGTGCAGCCTGGAGTGGAGGAAGCTGAGATTTGCATAAGGCTGCTCTAAGTCCCAGGGGTTGGATGAGGGAAATGGTGGGGAGGGGGTAGGGACAAAGTCTGATTGATTGTCAGCTATAAAGTGTCTTGATGTTCATATCTATTCAGACTTCATTAGGGAATGCTTGGGATCACTATAAATTGGAGAATGCTGATATCAGTGTATAAACAGAAATGGAATAAACGGAAAAATACAGATCTATATTATAATATAATATATGTCAAACATTCACTTTGAGTATGATTCTGCAACTGGTCTAATTAAACACAAAAGAATTGAAGACTTAAAATTAAATCATTCCCAGGGGCTCATTTTCTTAGGTTGTCTTCACCTCTTAAGGAGATGGAACAGACGAGCTGAAGACAGAGCAAACCTTTGGAGAAGTAAAATTCATCAGGGAACATCCATGTTGCTGAGGATCCATCCTCATCAAAACAGGAATGAACAGAAATGGGCACAGCTTTCTGGCTGCCCCAGCTCTGGGATGGGCCCTGGGCCTGGAGCAGGAGCAGCTCTTGAGGGCCACAAGGGCCGGGGCTGTTGTGCTGGCCTGGGGACATGGGATGGCAGGAGGGGCTGCAGAGCTCTCAGCATCTCCTGGAGAGGAGAACAGGGCACACAGGGAGCCTCCTTTTCCTTGGGCCAGGCACATTCCCCCATGGGTGGGGCAGAGTCACAATGGACCCCTGGTTACACAGGATCCTGCATTGTCACAACAGACACTTTGTTCCATGATGCCCCACAGTGTTACAAGTGTCCCCTTAGTTCCATGAGGACCTGAGTGTCACAGTGGCCTCTAAGTTACCTGAGGCCCCACAGTACCACAATGGCCGCTTGGTACCATGGGGCACCAAGGTGTCAAAATAGTTCCCTTAGTTCCATGAGTCCTGGGAGTGTCACAATGGCCCCTTGGTTCCAATGGGCTCTGGAATATCTCCAGGGTCTCCTTGGTTCCACAGTGTCCCAATGGCCCCTAGGTTCAATGAGGACCTGGAATGCCAAAATGGCCTCTTGCATCCCTGGGGCCCTGCAGTGTCACAATCATCACAGAATCACAGAACCAACCAGGTTGGAAAAGACTTTTGAGATCATCAAGTGCAACCTATGACCCAACACCACCTTGTCACCCAGACCATGTCACTGAGTGCCACATCCAGCCTTTCCTTAAACACCTCCAGGGATGGTGACTCCACCACCTCCCTGGGCTGCCCATTCCAATGCCCAATCACTCCTTCTGTATAGAACCTCTTCCTAATGTCCAGCCTAAACCTCCCCTGTTGCAGCTTCAGGCTGTGGCCTCTTGTCCAGTCACTGTTTGCCCAGGAGAAGAATCTGACCCCACGTGGCTGCAGCCTCCTGTCAGGGAGTTGTAGAGAGTGATGAGGTCTCCCCTGAGCCTCCTCTTCTCCAGGATAAACAGCCCCGGCTCCCTCACATACTCCTCACAGGACTTGTGTTCCAGACCCTTCACCAACCTTGTTGCCCTTCTCTGGACACACTCCAGCCCCTCAATGTCCTTCCTAAACTGGGGACTCAGAACTGGACACCGCACTCAAGGTGTGGCCTCACCAGTGCTGAGTACAGGGGAAGAATCACTGCCCTGGTCCTGCTGGCCACACCATTCCTGATCCAGGCCAGGTGCCATTGGCCTTCTTGGCCACCTGGGCACACTACTGGTTCATGTCCAGCCTGCTGTCCATCAGTGCCCCCAGGTCCCTTTCTGCCTGGCCACTGTCCAGCCACTCTGTCCCCAGCCTGGAGCGCTGCAGGGGTTGTTGTGGCCAAAGTGCAGGACCTGGCACTTGGTCTTGTTAAACCTCTTCTCACTGGATTAATTTCTTCGATCCAGCCTGTCCAGGTCCCTCTGCAGCGCCTTCTTACCCTCCAACAGATCCACATTCACACCCAACTTGGTGTCACTACAATTCCATGAGGTCCTAAAGTGTCACTGTGTTCCCCATGATTCCATAAGTCTCTCTAGTGTCATAATGGCCCCTGGGTTCTCCAAGGCCCTCTAGTGTCATAATGGCCCCTGGGTTTCAGGGGGCCTCTCAGTGTCACAATGTCCCTTGGTTCCATGAGGTCTCACAGTGCAGCAAAGGTCTCCTTGGCTCCATTTTTCACAATGGCTTCTTGGTCCCACGGTGTCAAAATTGTTTCCTTCATTCCGTGAATCCCTGCAATGTAACAATGGCCCCTTGGTTACACAAGGCCCTACACTCACAGTGGTCTCCATGGCTCCACAAGGCCCCGCAGAGTAACAGTGGCCCCTTGGTTCCATAGGGCCTCATAGTGTCACAATGGCACCATTGTTACACAAGGTCCTTCACTATCACATTTGTCTCTGTGGTTTCACATGGCCCCGCAGTGTCACAATGGTCTTCTTGATTCCATGAGGCCCCACAGTGTCACAGTGATCCCTTGGTTCCATGAGGCCCCAGAATGCCACAATGGAGTCCTTGGTTGCACAATGTCATAATGGCCCCTTGGTTCCACAAGCCCCTGATGTGTCACAGTGGCTGCTAGGTTACCTGAGGCCCCACAGTAACAAAATGGCCCCATGGTATTTGATGGTCTAGCAGCCCATGGCCCTCAGCTTCTCCACACAGGCCCCAAAGCCCATCCTGTCAGTCCTGCAAAGCCTCTCCAGCTCCTCCCCATTGCCCCAGAACAGGGAGCCCCACACCCACACACACCAGTCCAGATGTGCCCCCCTGGCCTGGGGTGCCTCTGGCAAGGGAACAGCACGAGGCACTGCAGGAGCCTGCAGACAATTCATGAAGCACTTGGAGGATGATCCTGCTCACCAAGGGCCGTTCCCATGGTGCCAAGTCAGGAACTGAAATGGGGAGTGGGGCCAGAGAGGAAAGGGCAAACAGGGATGGGCTGTTTGCAGGGGAGGGGACAGGGATGGGCAAGAGGAAGAAATGTGGAGCAGGGAAGAGGAAAGAAAGCAAAGGTGAAGCAAAGGAAATGCTCAGGGCTGTTTGGGGGTGGCTGCCAGGCAGCCCTGGGGCTGAGCAACAACGTCTGCAGTGGGAGAGGAAACTCACAGCTCATGGGAACAAACTTTCTGGCTGACTTCAGAGGTCACCACAAACCTGAGTGGTTTCCCTGCCATCCCCAGCCCTTGCTGGCCCCCAGGGGCTGATGGCGTTTGTGCTCCCTCAGGTTCATCTCCCCACACCAACAGCATGGCGCTGCTCACGCCTGCTCTGTGCAATGCAAACAGGGGCTCCTGAGCAGTGCTGCCGTGGCTCTGCCTGCAAGGATCAAGCACCTCTGGGAGCTGGGGGAGAGGCCAGGGCTGCAAAGGGGGGATGGTGTTGGCAGCTCCATCAGGACGCTCTGGGACGCTGCCCTGGGCTGTCCAGCGCAGTGGGGATGGATCAGCCCCTGCTCTGCTGCTCCTTCCCGGCTCCCCCAGGGACCTTGCAGAGCCCCAGCCATGCTGTTTGCCCCCACCCTGCCCACGGCCACCCTGGGGCTGCTCACGGGGGTTTTCTCTGCTGAGCATTGGCCTGGGCGTGTTCTTGAGACACCTTGGGCAAGGAGGGTCCCCAGGCCCTGCCCTGAGGCGTCAGCTCTGCCCCAGCAGTGCCCATGGCCTGTCCCTGCTGCAGCCCCGGCACTGCCACCCCCAGCACTGGGAGCCACCCCGAGAGCACTCAGGCCCTA
Organism: Acanthiza pusilla; assembly: GCA_036630365.1. Lineage (NCBI taxonomy): Eukaryota > Metazoa > Chordata > Aves > Passeriformes > Acanthizidae > Acanthiza > Acanthiza pusilla. The sequence goes on from JAXCHO010000108.1 coordinate 119,272, forward strand.
CAGCAACACGAGGGGCAGGAGGGCAGCGGGGCAGTGGCACGGGAGCAGCGCTGGCAACACCAAGTGCTGCTGCTCCTTGGCAGAGCTGCTGTGCCACCCCTGATCTGCCCCAGCTCTGCACACAGACATTGCTGCTGCAGCTCCCGAGAAGGGAACAAAAGGGGAGATCTGTGGTGAAAACTTGGCTGGGAGATCCTTTAGTTCATTTAACACTACCTAGTGCACAGCTCCTCATTGACACAGTTTGTGGCCACAACAAAGATGGAGAGAAACAAAATGAGAAATGGCACAAAAAATTATCTTTATTTGTGGACAATAAAAAACAAAACAAAACAAAGGAACAAAAAGAACAAACCAAAAGCCAACCCAACAAGAACAACCGAAGATTATTTTTATCATACGTGATTGGCTGAAACTGGCCTGCAGTTTAATGTTTCTGAAATTGTCCAGTCATCAGTTTCCACACTGCAACCCTGAGCTCCTGGTTCCTCAGGCTGTAGATGAGGGGGTTCAATACTGGAGGCACCACCGAGTACAGAACTGACAGGGCCAGATCCAGGGATGGGGAGGAGATGGAGGGGGGCTTCAGGTGGGCAAATGTGCCCATGCTGAGAAACAAGGAGACCACAGCCAGGTGAGGGAGGCACGTGGAAAAGGCTTTGTGCCGTCCCTGCTCAGAGGGGATCTTCAGCACAGCCCTGAAGATCTGCACATAGGAGAAAACTATGAACACACAACACCCAAATGATAAACAGATGGAAAACACAATAAGCCCAAGTTCCCTGATTTTGGAGTGTGAGCAGGAGAGCTTGAGGATGTGTGGCATTTCACAGAAGAACTGGCCCAGGGCATTGCCCTGGCACAGGGGCAGGGAAAATATATTGGCTGTGTGCAGCAGAGCATGGAGAAAGGCACAGGCCCAGGCAGCTGCTGCCATGTGGGCACAAGCTCTGCTGCCCAGGAGGGTCCCATAGTGCAGGGGTTTGCAGATGGACACGTAGCGGTCATAGCACATGATGGTGAGGAGATAATATTCTGCTGAAATGAAGAAGACAAAAATAAATACTTGTGCAGCACATCCTGAGTAGGAGATGTCTGTGGTGTCCCAGAGGGAATTGTGCATGGCTTTGGGGACAGTGGTGCAGATGGAGCCCAGGTCGGTGAGGGCCAGGTTGAGCAGGAAGAAGAACATGGGCGTGTGCAGGTGGTGGCCGCAGGCTACGGCGCTGATGATGAGGCTGTTGCCCAGGAGGGCAGCCAGGGAGATGCCCAGGAAGAGGCAGAAGTGCAGCAGCTGCAGCTGCCGCGTGTCTGCGAATGGCAGGAGGAGGAAGTGGCTGATGGAGCTGCTGTTGGACATTGCTTCACTCTGGGCATTGTGGACTGTTGAAAGAAAACATTGACAAGTTGGACAAAATTTCTTGAGTCAATCCTATGCTGCTTTCTTACACATTAACTTAAAATTGCATCTCTTACTTTGGGGAAATTTCACTCAACTTTTAATTTTTTTTCAGCTTGGGTTTGTACTGCTGAGTAATTGCCCCTTTGTTAGAAGGGGCAGAAATCCTCATCTTCAGCATTGCTCTCAGCCTGAACACTGGGGAGCCCAGAGCTAAAACAGGGCTCCCATTGCCCCAGTGCAGTCAGACCTGCTGGTCCCCACACAGGTGCCCTTTGCTCATTTCACCTCCCTCTATTTCACAGTGGTCACAATTAAATTTGCCCTGTAAAATAAAGTGGAATTTTTGAAGGGTCCAGTTTCATAATTAATTTCTCTAAACCCTTCTCCCTTTCCCTGTGCCCCTGGACAGGGAGGGATATCCAGGGTTGGTCTGGCTCTCTGCTGCCTGGAGTTGTGCCCATTGGGAGATGTTTCCCACTATCCAAGCCTTGTCCCTGCCAGAGCTCCCAGAGCCCAGCCCAGCCCTGGGGGCTCAGCTCTGCCCTGCACAGCCCTCCCAGCACAGGGCACTGCCCAGGGCCATCTCCCTGGCAGCAGCTCCTTCAGGGCAGGGCAGACAAACAGAGATGCTGCAAGCCAAGGTGCTGCTGCTGCTGTCTGTAGGGAGAGGAGGGTGAGGAGGCACTTTCTGAGGCAGATCTGAGGCACATCTGCTGATCCCCAGTGGGACAGTGCAGGAGTGTCAGGGACACATCCAAAGCTGACAGCCCCTTGCCCTTTCCTTGAGGAGAAAGCTGAGAGCAGCCCTGGCCATGCAGCACCATCTCCCCAGCAGGAGGAATCTGCCCTGATGGGGGTCGCTCCTTGCACCTCCAACTTCTCCCCACAGTCCATGGGGAGCTGCCAGGCAGGCTGAGAGCTGCCCCTGGCAGGTGGCACATGCCCTGCCCTGGCCAAGAGCCCTCAGGGCTGCAGGAGCTGCTCTGCACGACAGCCCTGGGCAGCCCTGGCTGCACCCCCACCTTCACAGCCTGCAGCCATCCCTGGCAGCAGGAGCCGTCCTGCCCTGTCCCTCTGACGGTGCCCAGGGCAGCCCCGCTCTGCAGCACATCCTCCTCCTCCTCCTCCTGTGCAAGAGAGAAGCTGGGAGAGTTCTCCTGACACATCCCCCAGGCTGTGGGGTGTGCAGGCTTCAGGAGATCACTCCAGGAGCACAGGGGACATTGCCCTGCACCCACAGACTCACCATGTAGAGGCTGTGAAGATGTTTCCCCAAGTGAAGTCTCAGCTCAATGTCTCTCCAATCCTGGTTCCCTTTAGCTGTCTCTGCCTGGCTCCTCTCAGTGCCTGCAGGCAGTGCCCTCAGTCCTGCTGGGCTGAGCAGAGGAGCTGCTCATGAGGAGAAATGTCTTTTTGAAGTTCTTCTTGGTTGCCAGGAGCTCCCTCTGTGCCAGGAGCCCAGCCCAGCTCAGCAGCACAGCAGCAGCACATGGACTTTAATGACCCTCTGGAGGGTTTGGTGTTGTTTACATCAGACTCAGTCCCTGAGAGTGTCATCAAAAGGCTTCTCAAGAACTCAAAGTCACATTCAAAGTCCAAAGTTTCTTTAACTTTTAATGGGTCCCACTGAGGGACACGTCTGAAAAAGTGTTTCCAGGTTCCAGTTAGAGCAGAACACTGGAGGCAGTGAGGACAGGAGGGACAAACAAGGCAAAGGTGTCTGTGATGCTGAGCAAACCTGGATGTGTTTGAGGAATGCAAAGGGCCAAGGCCTGAGCCCCAGCCCCTGGCAAGGCACATCCTGTCCCTCCCTCAGTGCTCAGGGCTCTTCCCGGGGCACTGCCATGTGGGGATGTGCAATGCCAAGGGCAGCACCATGGGGTGGCCCCTGCCAGGCTGCTGAGCAGGGACAAGGAGGCCATGAGGCCCCAGGGCTGCAAGGCTCACTTGTGTCCTCCTCATGGCCTCAGGGCCAGGGCCAGCAGCCATGGCCAAAGTGCTGCACAAGTTGCCTCTGGCAGGGCCTTGCAGCTTCTGCACATCCCTGGGCCCTCTCCAGCCCAGCCTGTCCTACGCTGTCCATGCCCTGCGCCTCTGGCCCTGCAGGCTGTCGCCATCCCCCGGCTGCCCCACCTCGCTGGCCCTTCCTTTGCTGACAGCTCTGCGTCCTGCCTGCCTCTGCCTTGGCACACAGAGCCTGGGGCTGACCCTGACTCCTTCTGGGGCTGTGTTGCACCACAGCCCTGCCCTGGGAGAGAAATTCCTTTCTCCTTCTGTCCGCTTTGGGCCTCCCCAGCTTGCCTTTGGTCATTATTCCTTTCTCATGTTCATTTCCACCATGAACAAAAAGCTCCCATGTATCTGAAACCTTCAAGCCCTCCCGAGATATTCCTTTCTCTCCTCCATCTCCAAACCACTGAACTCAGGGCCCCCATTCCTTATAGAGTGGTCCTTGAGGGCTTCAAACCCTCTCCTTGGAGATCTCTGCACCATCTCCATGGTTTGAGCACAAAAATATTGTGCTCTTAATCCAGGAAAGATGGAGAGACACTTTTTGCCAGGGGTTGCATTGAGAGCACAAGACACAAGACATTTATGCTGAACAAGAGCAGATTTAGATTGGCTGTATGGATGAAATATTTTATGATGAGTGTGGCAAGTCTGGCAGAGGTTGCCCACTGAGTGGAAACTCCATCCCTGGAAGTGTTCAGGGTCAGGAGCTTTGTGCATCCTGAACGAGTGAAGGTATCCCAGGCTAATGGAAGCAGAGTTGGGCCAGAGGCTCTTTTAGGTCTCTTCTATCACAATGCAATTAATAATTCTTTGATTGTTCAATCCCCAAATCCTTCAGTACAAGGCTCCAAATAACTACACACACCAAATCAGCGTTTTAATGTGACCTAATCCCAAATACTTCCATAAAAAGGAAAGAATTGCCATACCAGGGACAGGAATTGCCAGGTTTATGGACAAACATTAAAAACCCAAAAGGTAAAGAAGCTGAAAGCAAGGTCTAGCATCTGTGTGGGAAAGATTCACCGACTGGGATGATGGCAGAGCCTCCCATGGTGACCTCACAGTTGAGGATGGAGGTTTTTGCCTTGAGGTCTGAGACTCATGATGGGCATCCACAAGGGGCATTTGGGGACTGTGCAGGACTTGCCATGGCATGTCTAGGAAAGCACCACAAGAAGAGTAAGGGTGGCACCATGGTGGGTTATGAAAGAACAGGCATGAGAAAAGAGAGAGAAAAGAGGATGAAAGAGCTGATCCTGTATAAACAGGTCATGGTAAATACCTGTCCCTGGCTGTGCCCTGCAGCTGATCCACACAGCCTGTCCTGTTTCCTGAATCTCTCCATTGCCAAGAGCTTCCTGGTACAAGGGAGATCTCTCTGCTCTGGGTACAGAGAGAGGTCCAAGTGCCCAACACCAGAGTGGGAACCACAAACCATCAGGTCCTGTGTCCTTTGGGGGCCCAGGCACTGGTGAGACTGGTGTGTGTGCACACAGCACTGGGGTGTGTGGGGTGGCTGTAACCAGCAGGGAACATCAAAGCAGAGCAAGCAGCGAGCAGCAGAGGCCTGGGAGCTGCTGTGTGAGATCAGCTCCTGCAGGGATCCACATTGTCTGGGTGTGTGTGCAGCTCTGCATCTCCTCCTGCCATGGCAGAGCACACAAACAGCTCATCCTTGTGTCCCTTTCTGCACTGACTGTGCTTTGGCTTGGCCTGGAAAGCTCCCGAGGTCCCTCCAGGAGGAGTCCCTGTGCATTTCCCTCCCCCATGGCTCTGCCCTTCCTGATCAGCAGCTGTGGGGCAGCAGAGCTGGGGCAGTGCAGGGACAGGGCTGGCTCTGACAGGGGCCATGAAGCCACTGCCAGGAGGTGACAGCAAGGACAGTTTGCAAAGGGGAAATTTAGAAATGGTGACTTTGTAGTTTTTAGGAACAGAAAGCTTGGCTGGAGCATGTTAAGAGGATGAAAGACAAGGGGTGTTGGGTGAAACAGGGGATGTTCAGCCTGGAGATGAGGAGAGATTTTTGCCCATTTGCAGGGCTGGTGCAGAGCAGGGTGGCCATGAGCCCAGCAGCCTCCCTGTGTGCCAGGGCTGCTTGGGTTGTGTCACAGAGGTGCCCCAGAATCAGAGCCCAGGTGGGGCCTCTCCCTCCTGCCTCACTCCTTCACCTCCCCAAGGATGGAATTCCTGTGGTGTGGGGTCTCTGATGTGCTGGGTGACCTCCCAATGCTTCCTGGCATTGTCTGCTGAGGGCCAGCCAGGCTGCTGCAGTGGCAGTGACCTCACAGCTGTCACCACTGCAGCCATGTCCCCTGGGCCTGGCTCTCCCCTTTCCTCTCTGCCTGTCTTGTCTCTGCTGGGATGAGCAGTTTCACGATGAACATTCTATCCCCATGTTATTAGGCTAATTTCTTCCCAATCAGGCTCCTGGAGCAGAATTGGCTTCACAATCCACATGTGAATTTGGGTCCCCTTTGCCCATCTCTCCTCATCCCCACCCTCAACTCCTCATCTCCGCTGGATGCAGAAGCTGAGGCAACAAGGAGTTCATGCTCTGCTGGGCCTCCAGCCACGAGAGCCATAGAGCCAGAGGAGAGTTAGAGCAGGCTGGGGCTGGAAAGGGCTGTGCTGGGCTGGGGCAGGACCTTTCTGGGGCCACTTCCCTCTTCTGGCCCATGGTGACACCACGACACAAAGGACAGGGCAAGTGGGGTCAAGAAGTGGCCATGAACTGTCCCCTGGGGGTCAGTCCAGTAGAGGGGGACTGAGACCACCAAAAGGCCCTCCAAGGCCCCCAGCCGACTTCCAGAATGGTCCAGAAGGTTGGGCATGGAAAACTTACCTATAAAAAGGTTCCCCCACAAAGCCCAGGTGGTGCCCCCAGAACCCTGGACACCCTGTTGTCTGTGGGAGAAACGGAGCTGCTGTTGCAGCTGTCTCCAGCTCAGTGTCTGAAACTTTCAGTTCTTTCTCTAAAGCTTGAACTTGTCCACCTTCCAACTCATATCTCTGTGTACAATGGGATGAAATACATTTTCAGCTCCTTTGTGGGTGATGCCAAATTGTAAGAAGCCCTTGAGGAACCTCATGGAATAAATGCTGCCTGTAAGAGAAGGGTCTGGGAAAGATGGTCTTGGTGGGTTAAACCTCTCAGGCCATCAGGTGCCCACCAAGCTGCTCTCTCACTTCCCTTCCTCAGCAAGATAAGGGGAGAACATAAGGTGAAAAAAAATCACAGATCCACATAAAACCAGATTAAGGGGTGGGTTAGGAGGTGTGGGGTGAATCAAAAAGTGAAGGCCACCTGCACAAGTGAAGCAAAACCAAAGGAGAGCTATTCCCTAATTCCTATCGGGAGAAAATCTCCAGAAACATCCTGGGAGGAAAGGATGCAGTAGATGCGCTTTGGAAGATAAAGATCTCAATACTGAACACCAACAATGGTCTCTGTTCCTCTGCCCCTTTCTCTCAGTTCATTGCTCAGCAATAAAACAAGCTCAGGTCTCTCTGCTCAGGTTGGGGTCACAAAAAGGAGGCTGCTGGCTGGGTACAGGATCCCGTGATCAGTTGTGTCTCAGGAACTCATCACCCAGTGGGAACCTGAGGGCTGGGAAGGGCTGTGAGGTCACTTGTGCCTCTGGAGGGGACAGGCCAAGGGCAGAGCCATGGCTGCAGAAGGGACTGTGAGGTCACTTCTCTGAGCAGGAGCTGCTGGCTGAGCCCGTGACTCCTGGCTGGGCCATGGCTGTCCAGCTCAGCCCTGCCAGGTCTCTGCCAGCCCAGCAGAAGGCACCTGGCTGGCACAGGGCCTGGGCCATCCCCTCTGCCCCAGGGCCTGGGCTCACTGCAGCCACGGGGCTTCTCTTGGGGCTGTGCTGTCCCTGCAGCTGAGCCAGGAGGGGACAGCAGCAGGCACAGCTGGGCCGGGGCTGTGCCAGGAGCTGCAAGGAGCAGCCTGGGCAGAGCACAGGGAGGCTGCTGCTCTCTGCTCAGGGGAACGGGCCCAGCAGGGCTGAGGGCTTGGGATGCTGCTGGAAGGGCTGTGTCCCACATGCTGCAGCTTTCCTGGGAGGGAGGAACAGAAGGAGAGACAAACACTGTCCCACAGAGCAGCTGGGCAGGTGGGGACTGGGCATGAGGAGGAGGAAATGTCCCTGCAAGGGCAGGACTGTGGTGGGAGAAGCAGCCAAAGGAGGATGAGCTCAGTGCTTGTGTGTGTGTCCCAAGGCACAGAGGGTGAGGGTGGGCAGAGGTCAGGGCAGGGCTGGCAATAGCAGGGCAGAGCCAGGGGGCAGCGAGATGGGAGTGTGCAGCCTGCAGGGACACAGGGACAGCTGTGGGACAGCGCAGGACAAGCTGTGCTGGACATGGCCAAGGGCCCTGGCCAGGCTGGCAGTGCCCAGGAGAAGCCAAGTCTTGGTGCCCTGGGGCACAGCAGAGTCTGTGCCACCAAGGGCTGTGAGGAGACACCTTGTCCTGAGGCCCTGGGGCCTCCTGGCACAGCCCCAGCAAGGCTGGGCCCTGTCACCCCCTTGTCCTGCCCTCAGCATCCCCCCCCATCCCAGTGGCCTCAAGGATCTGCTGGAAGGAGTCCCTGGGGAGCCTTGGGCAGCAATGGCCCTGGGGGCTCCTTCATGCTCCCAGGGACTGCAGGTTTTCCAAAGGACTTTGGCTTTTGCTTTTGCCTTGGAGTCTCTGAGAGCTTTGTGCAATCATGGCCTCCAATTATCTGCTCTAACGAGTCCCTGGAGATTCTTTGTCAGTAACAACACTCAGAGGGCTCATTAATGCTTCAAGTTACTTCACTTTTTTAAAGTACTTTCTTATTTCCTTTTCACATTGAGTCTCTGAGAAGTTTCTGCTATCATGGCCTCCAATTCTCTCCTCCAAGGAGTCCATGAGGAGCCTCTGTTGGTGATGGACCTCAGTGGGATTGTCACCGAAACTGCATGAAAAACACAAACTCTCCAACAACATCTTTTCAGTGTTAGAGAATTCAGGCATTACTTTATTCTGGCCAGGCTGTTGTTCTGGTCAGCACATGCAATAGAAATCATTCCATCCACACATTTCCATGTTGTGCAGTGAAAATCATTCCATCTCACATGGCTCTCTACTAGACTTTTCACATATTTGTATAGACAGAACCCAAAGAAATTCAGGTTCATTGGTCTTATATTACACAGTAGTGTTCTGTCTCCTATTGGTTATTGATACCTTTGCTTTTGATGTTAATTAGGTGCTCATTCTTTGATTCTCTCATCAATCTTTTCCCAGACCAGGTGTCTCGAACTGCACTGAAAGGTGATTTTCATTAATGTTTATTTACCTCCTGTGTATCTTCTGGCTACTCCCAGTCTGTAGATGTTAAACTCATCAGGCCTTACCCAACTTTGGTGAACAGAGTCTTTTGATGAGAAACTTCAATTCCCCTCCCCCTGGGCAAAGGTGAACAAACCCCTGACTGAAGTTACATTAAAAAAAAAAAAAAAAGTTGTATAATTTCCAACAATTCCATTAGATTCCAAGGCGAAGAAACCCCTGACTGAAGTTACATGAAAAAAATTTTAAAAGTTGTATAATTTCCAACAATTCCATTAGGTTCTGTCGAATCACAATGGTCTCCTCAGTGCCATGTACCCACACAGTGTCACATCGACCCCTTGGTTCCACAAAGCCCTGCAGTGTCACAGTTGCCTCTTTGTTCCGTGGGGCACCACAGTGCCACAACTGTCCCTTCATTCCATGAAGCCCTGCAGTGTCACAAAGGTCTCCTTGGTTCCATGAGGATGTGCAATGTCACCTTTGCCCCTTGGATCCATGTGGCCCCCCAGTGTCACAACAGTCCCTTGGTACCATGGCCTGCTTTTCGGTAGCTGGAGCTGCACAGAGGTGGCTTCTGTGAGAAGCTGCTGGAAGCTTCCACCATGTCGGGCAGAGCCAATCCCTGGTGGCTCCAAAGATGGACATACCACTGGCCAAGGCTGGGCCAATTACAAATGGTGGTAACACCTCTGTGATCACAGATTTGAGAAAGAAAAAACCAAGAAGTTGTTGCACAACTGTCATTGCGACCAGAGAAGAGTGGAGTGAGAACATGTGAGGAGAACAGCTCTGCAGACACCAAGGTCAGTGAAGAAGGGGCAGGAGCTGCTCCAGGCACCGGAACTGGGATTCCTCTGCAGCCCTTGGTGAAGATCATGGTGAAGCAGCTGTGCCCCTGCAGCCCCTGGAGATCCATGGGAATGCAGAGATCCACCCACAGCCCCTGGAGATCCATGGGGATGCAGAGATCCACCCACAGCCCCTGGAGATCCATGGGGATGCAGAGATTCACCTGCAGCCCATGGAGGAGGAGCCCACGCCGGAGCAGGGATGCCTGGGAGGAGGCTGTGAGCCGTGGAGAGAGGGGCCCTGCTCCCAGGCTGGAGCAGCCTGTCCTTCAAGGACTGACCCTGTAGGAGAGTGACCCACACTGCAGCAGTTCTGGGGACTGTTGCCCATGGCATGAACTCACACTGCAGCAGTTCACAGGGAGCTGCTGCTCGTGGGATGGACTCACATTGGAGAAGTTCCTGGAGAACTCTCCCATGGGAGGGACCCCATGGTGCAGCAGGGGAACGACTCCTCTCCCTGAGCAGTGGGAGAAGCCTCGGGTGATGAACTGACCATAACCCCCATTCCCATCTCCCTGCGCTGCTGGGGGAGGAGATAGAGCTGGGCTGGAGGGAGAGCTGGGGGAAGGCACTTTTAAGGTTTTATTTTACATCTCCTGCTCTGATTTTGTCAGCAATAATTCAATTAATATCTCTAATTTGAGCCTGTTTTTCCCATGACCATATTTGATGAGCGATCTCTCCCTGTCCTTATCTCAACTTATGAATCCCTCGTTCTATTTCCTCTCCCCTGTCCAACTGCAGAGGGGAGTGAGAGAGAGGCTTTGATGAGTGCCTGGCATCCAGCCAGCATCAACCCACTACACCTGATCTTGTACATGCCATGTATACCCGAAAAATGTTAAAAAGAGAAAAACACATTTACTTTTGAAGAGAAAAACATATTTATTATGTCTTTCAGTCTTTGTAAGGTAACTTGGGGTGGTTTTGTTTGGTTTTGTTAATTCAGGCTTCAGACCCATTAATTGTAGTCTAATTGAAGATGTGTTTCATGGCACAGAATAGAAGAATCTACCATGTAGAATGAAGTGTCATGGCTTAAAATTAATCCTATTTGATCTATGACTTGCCATCCTTATAAATCCACTGTCCAAGGGCTGGGTTTGCAAGTTGGAGTAGGAAGCACAGGAAGTTTCTCTGGATAATGCTGTACCCAGGATTTTCCCTGCAGTGTCTGCTTGGGGCAGACAGAACAGATGGGGAAGTGTTTGCAGAGCCCCTGGGAGGGAATATTTGGGTTTCTGTCAGCAGGAGCCTTGTGTAGCTCAGGCTGGGCTGGGCAGCAGTTCCATCTGCAGATCCATGTGCTGCTCCAACAGCTGCTGCTGGGGACCCTGAGGGAAGAGGCCACGGGAGGGATGGAAATGTTGCATGGACAACACCATGGCAATCCTTGTAAAAAGCCTTTCCAGTTTCCCCTTGGATATATAGGATTCCAGGGCCCACAGCTGGGCTTCAGAGTTCTACTGATTTTTATTTGTCAGGTTTTGAAACAGAGCTCTGAATTGGGCATCTCTTGTCATTTTTGCTGCCCTCCTAACTTGAAGAAGGATCTGTGCTCCTGTGAGCCACATCCTGAAGGGTGGTTGGCAACCATGGAATCCTCTGGGAAAGCACTTGATTGACTTCAGTGCCCTGGCTGGAAGTTCAGCCTGAGGAAAGAACTGCTCCAGCTGCCTCTGTGCATGTCCAGTTCCTCACAGCTGAGTCCCTGAACACACAGGCTGGTTTTCAGGGGTTTCTTTTCCCCTCCTGTTTGCTTGGAGGTGATTTTGGGACCCTTTAGAGCAACATCTGACCAGCCCCTGCCCCCATCCTGTTTTATTGTCTCTTCTTTGGAGTTGACCTGCTGGGTTTGACATGGAAATTGGTGGTGTCTCCCTGTTCTTCTCTCCAGCCCTCAATTGTAACTTGCATTAAGCAGTGAAAATGGCCTCGTTTATCTGGTGGGGAAGAGGTGAGGGGGAGAAAGTTAATTGGATTTGTTTTTATGAGCCTTGTGACAGTAAAGAAAAATGAGGTTTGTCTTTTTGGGGTGGTGCTGTGTGTTGGGATTTGCAGGTTTATTTCTTGTTAAAGTTGTTATTGTTTATTAGTATTACTTATTAGTGTCATACTTTTAAATCTGACATTATTGCCAGTGTCTGGATGTCAGCTCACTGGAAAGAATCCCTTCTTTCTCCAAGTGGGATTGAGCTGTACAGTCTCTTGCAAGATGCCAGTGGATTCTAAAGATGGGAAGCCCTGGTTACGGGATTTTAGTGTGATTTGGAGCTGGGGAAGGGTCTCATACGATCCCAGAGTTGCCCTGAGCCTGCTCTGCCACCACATCTGTGCTTGTGGCCCCTCACAGCTGCCCTGCCCTGGGAACATGGGGGGACCTCCTCCTGCCAGGGCTGAGGCTCCTCACAGCTCCTCATGGCCTCTCACAGCTCCTCATGGCCTCTCACAGCTCCTCATGGCCTCTCACAGCTCCTCATGGCCTCTCACAGCTCCTCATGGCCTCTCACAGCTCCTCATGGCCTCTCACAGCTCCTCATGGCCTCTCACAGCTCCTCATGGCGTCTCACAGCTCCTCATGGCCTCTCACAGCTCCTCATGGCCTCTCACAGCTCCTCATGGCCTCTCACAGCTCCTCATGGCCTCTCACAGCCCTCATGGCCTCTCAAAGCCCTCATGGCCTCTCACAGCCCCTCATGGCCTCTCACAGCCCCAGGCTCAGGACTCCTCCCAAAGTAGAAGGGGTCGGGCCCTGCTTGTTCTCCTTTTATTTCGCTCCCTTCACAGCCATGAGGAAAGAAAGGCTGAAATGGAGCCTTTCCCCAGCGTTGCCCTCGGGGTTAAAGTGGGGCCGAAGCTGTGCGCTGGCGCTGGCCCGAGCACGAACATCAGTGCAGCCGCACGGCCTTTGCTGTCCCCCCGTGTCCATGGGCTGTCCCCGAGTCCCGCCCGGCTCTGGCAGCAGCAGGAGCCGCAGCGCAGTGGGCGCCGGCCCGGCCCAGCCGCGGCTCCCGGGCAGGAGCAGCAGCAGCGCCAGCCCTTCTCAGCTGCTCCTGCCTCGGCTTCCCCAGGGGTTTTTCCGGGGGAACTCTGGAGTAGAGCAGCAATCACCCCCAAACAGCCCTCATTCCCCAGGGCCTGCCTGTGCTGCCCTGAACCAACCTTCAGAGAGAGAAAGGATCAGGTTCCAGCACTGTTTGCAGCACTGCTTTACTCACCCTGAGGTGACAGCAGGAGGCTGTTTTTGCCTTTGCCTTATGAATTGTAGATCATAGAGGGGCTGCTGTTGCCCCTCTTCTGGTTGCCACCTGAATTTTATCAGTACAACTGCAATTGCCTCTTTCAGTCAGTGCAACCCACAGTGCTTTTGTGATGGTGAACTCAGTACTTTTGTCACAGGCATTACGATTAGCAGATGTTGAAATCCTCACAAGTCCCTAAGCACTAAGTCAAGGAGAATCAAAGCCACACAGACCACATTTGCAGCGTTCAAACACTGTCATGTTGCTTGTGCTGTTGAAATAGAATCAACTTACAGAGGCCATCACAGAAATTGCCTCTGGAATGTCAAATAAAATGAAAAATCCCACTAGGAGAAAGAAAAACCAGAACTTCTCAACTTGCTTCATTGCCTTCTCTGAGCAGCAGAAACTGGAGATGGCCTGAGGGATTTGCAGCTGCTGCAGAGTCCCAGTGGAGCCTGAGCCCAGCCCGGGGAGCTCCTGCAGTGTCAGGGAGCTCAGCGCACGCGAGGCCAGGCCCAGAGCCCTGGGCACGGCCGCCGATTGCGGGGCAGCGGCGCAGACGGAATGTCCTGCGGCACAAACCTCCTGCTCCTTCCACACAGTGCCCATTGTGCTCCCCTCCTCCTGTCCCAGCACTGCACAAATTCCAGCTGGGAGGAGGCTTCCCAAGAGAGGGCTCCAGCTCCCGGCTCCAGTTTCACCCTGAGTGTCCCTGCAGAGGAACAGGGCATCTTTCAGGCACTTCCAGAAGCTCAGGGCTCTCATTTCATGAGGAATCTGGGATGTAAATGGCCTTGTGAAGAAAGGCAAAAGCAGAGGGAATGGGTTAGAAATTATTAGAAAAAAATTACCTCTCTTACAGACAAAGTCCACCAAATCATTCCAGGCATTTCTCCTTTTCAGATTCATTCAGTCGTCTACTCTGAGAAGTCCAGCTTGTTCTGGTGCTTATCATGAACTGATTGTACCCTTGAATTACACCAGCATAAGAGATGTATAATCATCTAAAGTGAACACAGATACAAACTACCACTGTCAGCCCATTTTCATGTTCTGGATCACTGCCAAGATGTCCATGGAGATGTTGGAATGATTATCACACAACTCTCCATTTCTGGCTGCAGCCTCTGGAGATTCTTTCTCTGAATTCAGTCAGGGTTGTACTCCCTAACAATTCCTGGTACCACCTCCTGTTTTCTTAGGTTAGAACAGTAACAATGAAAACCTTGCCAATGGCACAACTCCCCAGACCACAAGCAAAAGAAAGGACAAATTGTCAAGTTCTCCAAACATTTGTTCTGCTTTGCTGCAAAAGTCCTGCTGCACACACAGTGCAGAAAGCCAAGAGAAGCTGCAATTGGTGGCACATGTTGTGACAGGAGCTCAACCTCGTTCTCCACAAAAAGTTCTTGGAAAGAAGAAACAGGAGAAGATTCCTGGAAAACTGAAACAGCTTTCAAGATGTGAAATGAAAATTGAAAGAAATAATCCACAGTGTTTTCCTGTATTTATTTCTATGGTAGCATTTTCCATGTTGCACTACTTCTCCATCCCATTAATTCCAAATGGATCTCACCTTGAAGATCTATAACTTAGTGAGTTTTAGACACTCTAAAATACCATGAGCTACATCCAGTTTGCCTTCCCCTGTTTTTCTTGGAAAGCAATGCTGGAGACGTAAGTGCAGTGCTTGGTTCAGGTACGAACTCTACAGACAGGGAATGTGCTGCGATAGTGTTTGACCCTCAGGAGGGACTGCACAGCAGCAGCCAAGGGGATTCCTGTGCCATTGTGTCAAGCCTCTGGGTCTGGGCTGAACACGGCAAAGTTCCCGTGTTAGGACAGACTCAGGGGCTGCCCCCGGGGCACGCGGGGCTCGGCCGTGGGGCGCGCGGGGGGAGCGGGGAACGGACAAACGGACACTCGGACACACGGACACTCGGACACACGGACACTGGGACACACGGACACTCGGACAAACGGACACTCGGACGAACGGCCCCGGCGCTTCAGTTGCAGCGGCGGCAGCGACTGTATCGAGTCCCTCTTCCTTCTCTCCCTCTCCCGCTGTCCCGCACACACTCCCGGTCTCCCTCTCCCGCTGTCCCGCACACACTCCCGGTGTCCCTTTCCCGGTGTCCCTTTCCCGGTGTCCCTCTCCCCGTGCCGGGCCGGGCCATGCCCCAGGCCCGCCCCCGGCCCCGGGCGGGGCCGCCCCCTCCCCGCCCCGGGCCGTCCCGCCGCGCTCTCGCCTCCGCGCGGTTCTCGCCATCGCGGCTGTGGCGCTGCTGGGCGGGCAGCAGTGCCTGGGGCGGCACCGCCAGCCTTTGGCTCCGCCTGGCCCGAGCCCGGCCCCGGCCCCGGCCCCGCCGCGGGCTGCAGTCGCGGCCCCGGCCCCGTTGCCGGCGCCTCCCGGGGCCCGCGGAGGACACAGGCGGCGGGGCCGCTCCCGCCGCCTCCGCTGCGGCTTCCCCGGCCCGAGCTCCGCCGCTCGGCAGCGCGGCCGCCGGCCCCGAGCCGCCGGTGCCCGGGGCGGGTGGCAGTGCCCGGCCCGGGGCGCTCGGGGGGCGCTCGGGGGCCGTGTGTGGCCCCGGGCCGAGCGCTGACGGCCGCGTGTCGCCCGCAGGGACGGCGCAGGAGGCCCTGCAGGAGCGCTACCGCCTGGGCTCGCTGCTGGGCAGAGGCGGCTACGGCAGCGTCTACGCGGGGACGCGGCTGGCGGACGGCGCCCCGGTGAGTGGCGGGGCCGGCGGCGGGCGGAGGAGGAGGAGGAGGAGGAGGAGAAGGACGGGGCGCGGCGGGGCGGGCGGCGAGCTCAGCCTGCTGCTCCCCTTGGCTTGCAGGTTGCCTTCAAATGCGTGCCGCGGGATCGCATCCGGCACTGGGGCGAGCTGGTGAGTGAGCGGGGCCAGCGGCAGCAGCCGGGGCGTGCCGGGCGAGGAGCCCGGGCCCGGCAGGGTGGGAGCCGCCGGGAGCCCCGGAGGGAGAGCGGGCGTGGGGTGAGCGGGGGCGCAGAGCATCCCGGGCTGGGTGAGGGGTCCCAGAGCCCTGGCACGGCTCCAGCCCCACTGACAGCATCTTGGTCCTCCCTCAGCCCAATGGCACCCGTGCGCCCCTGGAGATCGTGCTGCTGGACAAGGTGTCCACTGGGTTCCATGGTGTGATTCAGCTCCTGCAGTGGGTTGAGCTCCCCAACAGCTTCTTGTTGGTGATGGAGCGTCCGGAGCAGTGTCAGGACCTCCATGATTTCATCCTGGCTCGGGGGTTCCTGCCGGAGGAGGAGGCGCGGGGGCTGTTCCGCCAGGTGCTGGAGGCTGTGCGGCACTGCAGCAGCTGCGGGGTCCTGCACAGAGACATCAAACCTGGCAACATCCTCATCGACCTGGCCACCGGACAGGCCAAACTGATTGACTTTGGCTGTGGCACCTTCCTCCAGGACACAGTCTACACCAAATTTGCAGGTGAGCCCTCCCAGGGGATGCTTCTGGGCATCTCATGGTGCAGCCTGGATGTAGCACCAGGGATTCCCCCATTTGCTGTGGGTCATGGGATTGTTTCTTTAGCCAAATTGCTTTAGGGTGGGGGCACGAGCTCCCGGCCCTGCTGACAGCCTTCAGCACCCACTGTGCCCTGGGCTGGGGCTGGGGCAGCCAGCCCAGCAAAAACCCCCATGGGCGTAGCAGAGAGGGGGTCAGACCCCGTGCCCTGCCCAGTTTGGTGTGCAGGCGAGGAAGGGCTTGGACTGCTCCACTCCCCTTGTTTGCCTTGGCTTGTTAATGTTTGTTGGGGGCAATGCAGGCAGGGAGGAGAGTGGTTTTTTCCCCACCACTGGGTGGGTTTTTCACTTGCATGTCATGGTCAGGCCTTGCCAGGGCTTCTGCTGCACTCTTCCAGCACCACTGGCTTCTTTTACAATCCCAAGTTTGTTCACAAGTCACAGGTGCTAGCAAGAGGGCAGTGGGTCACCCTGTGTGCCACTGGTGCAGCCCCTGCATGCCCAGGGGTGCTGGGGCAAGGTTCTGGGAGCAGCAGCATCCACCTGATGAACTCCATCTGTACTCCACAGGAACACTGTCCTACAGGCCACCACAATGGACCCAGCTCAGATGCTAACATGGCGAGGCAGCAACGATCTGGTCCCTGGGGATCCTGCTGTACCAGATGGTCTGCGGGAAGCACCCGTTCAAGAAGGGCCGGGACATCATCTGGGGCGAGCTCTTGTTCCCACAACATCTCTGTCAAGGTAGATCCTCATCCCTGTGGCACAGGGGGAATACCAGCGTTGGGAGACAGCAGCAGGCTCGTGAGCATCCTGCTCTGGCAGCTGCTGAGGAGGTGGATCTGCCGTGGCTGGCTGGAGGCTGGGCACATGTGCTGCCCTCCTGCTCTCCTCCCAAAGGCAGCAATGATGGGGAGCTTTGGGCACAGCTCTGAGCACAGCCAGCACGGCCTGGGCACTGCGGGCGCTTGGGACAAGGGGACAGGAGCCTTCAGCTGACAGATGGTTTCTGGTTTGTCTCCTTCCAGCCACGCTCTGCGGATGCTGAGGCTGCTCTGGGCTCTGCCAGGGCTCTGCTGGGGCTCAGCCCTGGGCACAGCTGGGCCTGCTCTGCCCTCCCATTGCTCTGACAGCTTTGCATCAGACGAGCCTGTTCCGAGCACAGCGATGGAGCTTTCTGCTTTGGCAGGTGAGTGAGACTCTCCTGCAGGCCCAGAGATTGCAGTGAGGGATACACATCCAATTGGCAAGAGCCCAAACCCTCCCCAGTCCCAGCTGAACGCCTGTATCTCCACAGGATGCTTTGTCTGTCCCACTCTTTATTCCTTTTGGGCTCGAATTGGGCAATTGCACTTTCTTCCTCCTCCAGAATTGCCACGAGTGGGCCAAACCTGGTGAGTGGGCCGTGTTCCTAAGGCAGTGCAGTCTGGAGTTGATGGATGAAGAATTGCCCTTCTCTACTTCCAAACCTGAGAGAAAAGCAGTAAGTGGGACTTTGTGTCTTTCAGAAACCACTGACAATTTCAAAGGGAATGTGGAGCTCATTCACAGGGTGAGAAGGAAGGGCATCTTCTAAAGGAGTTGAGGTTTGATAGAGTTTAGATTCCCAGTCCTGCTCAGAACTGGCAGGGCACAATCAATTTCCTATTGCTTCAACCAGAATTTAAAATAACAATATTGGAAACAAACCCCAAAATCTTTACAAAAAGGCTGCTATTGTCAGTAAGATGGAGCTATGTCATCAGCACATTTACAAAGTAAATTAACTGAGTTCTCTTCTTGAAAGATCAGATACCTCTTAATCCAAGTTTACAGAAGATTTTTCACTACACATTTGGAGTTTGTTTTTATATTTTGGGGTTTTTTTCTGATTTCTTTTTATTTTTCCTTTTTTTTTTTTTTTTTTTTTTTTTTTTTCCAGAAAACATGTCCTAAAAGAGGAATGTCCTTTGCTCCTTGTTCCCATGTGGAGCAGCTCCTTCCCACAGAGCCCGGCAGCTCCTGGCCCCTGCAGGGCTGGGGCTTTTCCCCTTTGCTGTGCACAGACTGATGGAGCAGCACTGCTGAACACGGGGACACTCAGAGGGACCAAAAGCCTTAGTCCACCCGAAGCTCCAAGGTCCAAACTGTGAGCAGACATGGCTGGAAGAGACTCACAGGCTCCCTGTTTGCTGTGCTGCCCCACCTGTGAGGGGCCCTGGGCTCCTGGAGGTTGTGCAAGGAACGCAGGTGGGGACTCCCTGTCCATATGGAGCCTCCAGATGGAAAAGGCTGCTGTGCCCAGGCAGCTGCAGGGGCAGAGAAATGAGGTCTTGACCACTTGATCGGGGCCAGTTCCACAGTCCTGGGCAGCAGCCACCGAGCCCAGGGGGAACAGAGGGCACAGCAAGAGGGACAAAAGCAGTGAAGTGCAGAGAGTGGAGAGAGCGAGCCCTGGCAGGAGCAACAGCTGCTTCGTTTCACTCTTGAAGAAAGCTCTTGGTGTTTCAAAGTGCTGAAAGGCGGGAAGGGCAGAGAGGAGGTGACACCAAACAATGCTCCTGTTTTCACACCCTCCCCTCTCAGTGTCCCAGAAGGAATTGGATGAACTGTATTCTTCTCTCTGAGTCGTCTCGTTCAGCATGAGCAGCTCAGCACCAGGAGCTAAAGGAGCTGAAGCCTTAGGCCACCAGAGCTGACCAAGAGGGGACTTTTTGAGCAAAGGAATGCTGCTAATGTGGACCTAGCTGAATGCAGCAGATAGAATGCTGGAATTCTAGAATCCTTTCTGTTGGAAAAGACCTCTGAGCTGATCAAGTCCAGCTGTTTACCCAGCACTGTCAAGCCCAGCACTAAACCACGTCCCTGAAGCACCAAGGCCTGAACAAGAGGCCTGAGTGAGGCCTGAACAAGAGGCCCTGAGCCAAAGGTGACCACTCAATGAACCTTTCACCCAAAGGTTATCTTTGTATCTGCTCACTGCCAAAATATGCATGATCATTAGCATTGTGATGAATGTATCCACTCATTAGTGAAACATGGATTTACCTTTCCATATTTAGAAGCCACACAAGGCCATGAATTCTGACATCTCTTTGGGGGAGTGTGGTCAAAGTCAACTCCCTTGGTTCCTCCTTGAGCCCTGGCCAGGCTTTGGGAGAACCCAAGAGGAGGATGAAAGCAGATGTTGCTGCACTAGAAGTGCTGTCAGTTTGTTTATTCAGCACTGTCCAAGCTGGGCCCTCTCCCAGCGAGGTTGGAAGCCTCACCTGTGGGTGGCTGCACCTGCAGGAATTGCCAATTGTTGGGAGTGGCTCTGCAGTCCTTGGCTGGGACAGCTTCCCCAGCTGATGAGGGATCTGGGTGATGGTAAAGTCTGAGGGTAGCTGCTGATGGATCTTTCTTAGTCACTCCAGGCAATCTTTGGCAGTGCTGATTGGGTGCATTGCTGAGCTTCTCCTTTTGTGATCATTTGCTGCTTTGAACTATAGGAAATTACACTGATTCCTTCAGTAAATTACACTGATTCCTTCAGTTGGTGTCTGTGTCTTTGGTGCTGACCCTGCCCACTGGCAAAACAAAATCGGCATAGAGTGGCCAGATCACAACAAAATGTCACTTTTAAAATGTAAATGTAAGGAATCAGTCCCATCCGAAATTCCTGGTTGAGAAGACTTTCTGTAGAGTTCTCTGCCTCTGGAGGGGGCTGAGATCAGAGCAACATGTGAGCAATGGGGAAATTGGCTAAAAGAAGCTGAACTGATGGATGTATTAAAATGCATCCAAAAATTGCATATGGAAAAAGGAAAAGCACTTTGGGGCTTGGGAAGACAAGGATAAATTTTGTTAACAATATATTGGAAACAGCACCAACAGAAGGAACAATTGTTTTTGGAATGCTCCCACATGGAGCAACAGAAGTTTTTAATCTTGATCTCAGATTCCTTCGTGCAAGTGAAATAATATAATAATATAATAAATACATAGATATATATATAAAATAAAAATTATGTGAAGTACAATTAAAACATATATGTGTATATATCTAAGCTAAATAACAATGTGAAATAATGCTGACAATACTAATTTGCTAGCTTTGGCTGCTCAGGGATGTAACACTAAATACCCTACAGAAAATGTGTGGCCAGGACCGAATCATCAGTGGGAAACTTGGCGAGATTGTATATAATGAATAGAGGAGGATGGGATGAAATTGGCTATTTTTATAGGGTTTGCTGATACTGTGATATGGAATGCTTTGTCTGTTACTGTGAGACATAAAGTGATTAAGGCTGCTGGGTTTTCATATACCACACTATCCACAGCTGCAGGATTGGTGGAACGGAGGGAGGGGTTGTGAAAAGAGCAGATGAAAAAATGAGGAGATGGGAACGTGCCCTGATGGAGAACCTCTTACAGGTCCACCCCAAAAGCTGCAGGGCTGGACCTTTATTCATTAGAATTAATTAGGATAAATCAGAAGCAAATAAGAGTTATCACTACCAGAACAGGAATTCAGATTTGGTTTGGTAACTGCTCACTAAAGCTTGGCCTTGCAAAGTGTTCATGTCATGGGAGGAGTAACTGATGCAGATTATCAAGGAGAAATTAAATTCTGTTAAACAATACTGAGCATGATTTGATTATGCAACCCTGTGACAGGGTAGGACAATTATTGATACTGCTGTTTTAAAGCAGTAAGCTTTATCAGCAGACAATCTGATACTGCAGATTTGACATCTGCCTCAAATCACCACTGTTTGTGGAGATAAAGGGTTTGGATCCACCTAATGTCCTAATAATGGAGCCACAGTGTGGGTCCAGAGGCCAAATGGCCCTCCTGAGGCAGCTGAAGGAACAGCTCTGGGGAAAGACAGCACAGTTTGAATCCTGAAACCTGGGCAGGAACGATGGGAATATGTCCCTGCAGCCAAGTGTTCCATGGGAGAACAAGTAGATGTTGTAGGATGTTGTTTTACAGATCCTGCCAGACCAAATCTCCTGTTTGCCCCCACAGTCCCTTGGGAAAATGCTCTGATCCACGGGGCTCGATGTGAGCCCTGATGTGACACTGAGTGCCTTCCACACGAATCCCAGCCAGGAGCCTGCGTGCCCCTCAAGGACTGGGACCCAGCACCTCTCCAGCCGAAGGGGAAAGGACCCCACCAAGTCTTGTTCCCCACAGACACCGCGCTAAAGCTGAACAGCAAAGGACCTTGGGGCCATTATTCTGGAATGAAAAAGGCACCAGCTCCGTGGACAATGGAATTATTGTTCCTGACCCAAATAAGACTGAGGAAAAAGAATGAATAACTGTGTCACTAAAGTACTACTGATGTCTGTCAGTTTTATCTTGATAGTCATCCAGAATCTTTCTTTGCCAGGAACACCTCTAGAGTTTCACCAAGGGATAAGTCAAAAAATTGTATGAGAATGTAAGGATCAAAATAGCTGAAATACTCAGTGTAACTAATTGTTGGATATATTCTCAGCCAATGTTGGGAGGAATGGGATTCCCTTGGAGGGCCCACCCTGTGGGGTGGCAGAACTCTGTCAATGTGCTCTGACTCGTAACGGAGTCAGTGAAGGGATAGTTAAAGAAAACTGTGCTGTGAAGGTATTCTGTGGTTTAGCATTACTGAAAATGTCAATAGAACTTGGGGTGCTGGAGCTGGTCAGGGTCAGTGTTACACCACTCCCAGCTGCAGTGCCACCATTGAGGGAACTTCAGCAACAACCATGGGGAAGAGTTGGGGCCAAGAGAGCATTTTCCACTCAAAGAATGCCTTGGATTTCAGAAACCAAAGATTCTGGTTCACCCTGTGCCCTGTGTGCACTGCCTCGTCCTGTGGAGTTTCCATTAACTAAGAGCTAAATAGATTATTAGAAGAAGCAGCAAATGATGCTATTAAGATATCGAATAGCACATCCTAAGAAACATGAGTGGGGGCTCTACAGAACTGTATGGCCTTGGATTATCTGCCTGCTGGCCAAGGAGGGAACTGTGCTATTATAGGACAGGAATCTGGTGCTTCTGTCAGAAAGATCAATAGAAGAGCTACAGAAAGAAGAAAACTCTTCTTGGGGATTGGCTTAATGGCTGCCAAAGTGGAGGCTGCTGCAAAATGATTCGTGGCAGTCACTGTAATCATTGCAGTGTGTGCACTTTGTGTTATGATTCCATGTTAGAGTTGTTATAACACTTTGTGCTGGAAAATGGAGAATTGGGGCTTGTCTAAGAGACACAGTCTCAAGAAAAAAGGACAATTTGATAACATAGAGAATAGCAACTAATTAGGCATATTTGAAAAGGAATGCAAATTACAGGTCTGAGTAAAGAATTTGAAGAGCACTTAACTGAAGAACAAGAGGTGATGCCTTTATGTCTAATACCTAAATCTAAGGTTCTGTTATGGAAAGAATTGTTATGAAGGTTGAGTTCATCTGTAAGTCAAAGGACCAACTGAAGTACTAAGGCCTGGACAACAGGCCCTGAGCCAAAGCTGACCTCTAGGTGAACCTTCCAACCAAATGTTATTTGTATCTGCTAATTAACAAAGTGTTATTAGCAAAATGATCTTTGTAGTTGTTCATTGGTGAAACCTGTTCTGCATTTAGAAACAAACCAGGCTCCATCTGGCCTTGTTTGGGGTGTAGGATCAAAGTCAACTCCCTTGGTTCCTCCTTGAGCCCTGGCCAGGCTTTGGGAGAACCCAAGAGGAGGATGAAACCAGATGTTCCTGCACTAGAAGTGCTGTCAGTTTGTTTATTCAGCACTGTCCAAGCTGGGCCCTCTCCCAGCGAGGTTGGAAGCCTCACCTGTGGGTGGCTGCACCTGCAGGAATTGCCAATTGTTGGGAGTGGCTCTGCAGTCCTTGGCTGGGACAGCTTCCCCAGCTGATGAGGGATCTGGGTGATGGTAAAGTCTGAGGGTAGCTGCTGATGGATCTTTCTTAATCGACATGGGCAATCTTTGGTAGTGCTGATTGGGTGCATTTTTGAGCTTCTCCTTTTGTAATAATTTGCTAATTATCATGTGCTTTGCTGAGCTTATCCTTTTGTAATTATTTGCAGTTTTGCATTTATATCAATTACACTGATACCTTCAGTTGGTGTCTGTGTCTTTGGTGCTGACCCTGCCCACAGCAAAACAGGGCCCCTCCTGCCTAAGTGTTCCCTGGGAAGACAAAAACCATCACTCCAAATGTCCCCCCTTCCTCCTTGTTCCCCCACTTTATACACTGAGTGTGATGTCCTATGGTCTGGGATATCCCCGGGGTCAGTTGGGGTCACCTGTCCCCTGTGTCCCCTCCCAACCCCAATGGACCCCCAGCCCCTCCCCAGCATGGCTGGACAAGGGGCAGGAAAGGCCTTGGCTCTGTGCAAGCTCAGCGAGAACAAAACCATCTCTGTGTGCTCAGCGCTGTGCTCAGCACAAACCCAAACACAGCCCAGAGAAAGCCCTGGGGAGGAAATTCCCTCTGGCCCAGCCCACAGCAGCACCCCATGGCCATCCCCCATCCCCACGGCTCCACGGGTTCCTTTCCATGCCCCGACCCTGGCCAGGGCACCTTGGGATGGTGGCCATGGCCGCCGGCGGTGGCACAGGGCTCAGTGCTGTGTCCATGGCAGCACAGCCCAACCACGGGCCCTGAGTGCAGGTGACAGTGACAATCCCAGCACAGCGGGCCCAGGCATTGGTGGCCATGGCACCAAACTGAGGAACAGGTCCTTGTGGTCATTCCCACAGCCCCTGAGGACAGCAACGAGTGTCAGTGCCATTGGACCTGGCAACAGCCCCAGAGCTGCTGTGTCCTGAGAGCTGCCATGGCCCCAAGGAGAGCACCAGGTCTGCATGCGAGTGCCATGGAACCTGACTGCAGAAATGGGTCCTGAGGGAGGTTTCTGAGGACACTTGACCTTCTCACAGTGGCCATGGCATCCCAACCCAGCAGTGGGGCCAGTGCAGTGTCCATGGCACAGCCCCTGGCCATGGCCAGTGCAGGTTGGGATGAGAATCCACGCTCAGAGCTGGCCCAGGGCAGGGCTGCAGTGCCTTCCCAGCAGCTCTGTCTGCACAGCAGCAAGGTTGGCCACTCTGGGTCAGAGCTCCAGGCAAAGCTTCTCTGAGCAGGCCAGACCTCCTCAGGAGAGACCCTGGATCAATATCAATTACAGAATGTCACAATCATCTCTTCTCTAAAGAGAACAAGCATAAAATACACCCTTTAAAATAGGAATGCATATTTTTTAGAAGCTCTTTGAAATATTTCTCCATAACTATTGTAGAAAACCTTCCCAATGAACTGCACCAGAGCAGAGGGAAATCAAGGCAGAGCCATGGTTTGTCAGGACTTGCTTGTTCCTAATGAGCCCCGAGGTGCATTTGGTGCTGAGCCCTTGAACCTCAGGGCCTGAGAGGAGATTGCACAAACCTTTCCAGGAGTCAAAGTCAGAAGAAAAACCCAAAGTGTCTCCAAACATTAATGGGTCCCACTGAGGTCCATCCCCAAGACAGGCTCCTCATGGACTCCTTGGAGGAGAGAATTGGAGGCCATGATTGCAGAAACTTCTCAGAGACTCAGGGTGGAAAAAGAAGAACTTTAATAATCCCTGAGTACCTTGAAGCATTAATGAGCCCCAGTGAGTGTTGTTACTGACAAAGAATCTCCAGGGACTCGTTACAGCAGATAATTGGAGGCCATGATTGCACAAAGCTCTCAGAGACTCCAAGGCAAAGGCAAAAGCCAAAGTGCTTTGGAAAACCTGCAGTCCCTGGGAGCATGAAGGAGCCCCCAGGGCCATTGCTGCCAAAGGCTCCCCAGGGACTCCTTGCAGCAGATCCCTGAGGCCAGGAGTGCAGGGAGGCCAAGGCTCTGTGCAGGCAGCTGAGGTGCTGAGCAGAGCCTGGGCTGGCTGGAGGCAGCAGAAAGGCCAAGGGCTGAGCCCCAGCCCCGGGGAAGGCAGATCCTGTCCCTCCCGCCTTGCTCAGGGCTCTGCCGGGGGCACTGGGATGTGGGGGGATGCTGAGGGCAGGACAAGGGGGTGACAGTGCCCAGCCTTGCTGGGGCTGTGCCAGGAGGCCCCAGGGCCTCAGGACAAGGTGTCTCCTCACAGCCCTTGGTGCCACAGTAGAGCAAATCACTTCTGCAATCAAATTGCATTTGGGTGAAACATGTCAGGAAACCTCCTTGACCTGGGGCCAAGCCTTACCTGTGGCTCTCCTTCAAAGCAGAATTCAGCCATGGGGCACCAGCAAAATCAGCCCCTGTGAGCTGCTCTGTGGCCAACCCTACCCAGGGCCACATTCCAGGAAACAGACAGATAAAAGAGGGGTAAATTTGAATAATTCCCTCATTTCTCTTAGTAAAACCTTACAGGATTTGCAGTGAGCAGTGGAGTCTCCAGACTGATGGGATTGGACACCCCAGGGCATGAGTTCCAAGCAGGAGATTGGTCTGCTTTAAAGACTGAGGAACTGCTCTGCTCCAGCCAAAGGGGAAGGGACCTTTCCAAATTCTATTGACAACTTTTTACACCACACAGCTCAAGATGGCACCTCCTGGGGATTTGAAGAAATCTTGACAAAACTTTCCTTCATGGTTACGTGGCTGGACTTGGTTAAAACATCTGTTTATAATGGTCACCATAATAATTGCTGTATGGTTTTAGCTTGCATCAGGATTCAGTGTTGTAGCTGTTGTAATGCCTTCTGCTATAAATAGAGATATTGAGAGATCAGTTCCCATAAGGAACTGAGTGTCAAGAACAGGGGAGACTTGATAAGGACAGTAGAAAAGAAGAGCACAGCCTTGGAGAAATAGATAAAGGATGTAACTGAGGCAAGGAGGAGTCATGCAAAATGCAAGCAGGATGCCAGCTCAGCTCTGTAGGGCTGACAAAGCAGGAGTTTTGCAAAACACACATACTGCCCTTGTTCAAAAGCAGGGGTCGAGAAACAGCCACCTGAAAAGGACACTGGATGTTGAAGAGAGACCCCAAAGAACCATATAAAGTTCTTTGATAAGGAGTGCAATTATGTAAAATAAAGTGATACATATCCATCAAGTAAGTAGGGATAGCTCATGAAGATGTAATCAGTGTGTGTGATAAAAACTCCGTTTACTCCATGCTCGGGGATCTGCATTAGAGGAAGTGTTCTCTGAGTGCCCAGCGCTGCCAAAAAGAATGGCTGCTTTCTAATACTCAAACTGTGTCAGAAAGCTCATATCCTGTAGATTCTGGTATCACTTCCACAAGGCCCCGCTGTGTCACAATGGCCCCTTGGTTCCATGGGGATCCACAGTCTCACAGTGACTCCTTGGTTCTCCAGTGCAATTATGGGCTCTTGCTGCCGTAAGGCCCCACAGTGTCACAATGGTCACCTTCATTCCATGGGGTCCTGAAGCTTTACAATGGCCTCTTGCTTCCATGGGGTTCCACAGTGTCACAATGAACCCTTGGGTGTTTGGAGCCCTGAAGTGTCACAATGGTCTCCTTGGTCCCACAAGACCCCACAGTGTCACCCTGGGGCAGGACACCAGGAGGGATTCGTTCCCCACTCGCTGCAGCTCCCTGGCCCAGCTGGCACCGACACCTTCTCCCAAGCCAGCGCTCCCGGGCACAGCCAGGGCCGTGCCACACTGCAGCTCCTGCAAACCACGGTGGCAGCTTCGAGGCCAAAACCCGAGTCACAGACAGTTTGCCACTCTTTCTGTCTCTATTTGACCAAGAAATGTCCCATTGTGGGGTGTCCCTTTCCTGCAGTCACTGCAACACTGGGACCATACATGGAGCTGTGAGCGAGAGAAATGGCCAGCGCTGCACCTCTGCACTGACTCGGGGATGGTGGGAAATGCTCTGTGGGGGTGGCAGGAACGATGGGAAAAGGACAATTGGCAGAACAGAGGGAAACCCATCTGGGCTGCTGGATTGGGGCAAGACATCGCTGCCCAGGTAGAGAAGTTGGCTGTGAAAGTCCCTCCTGTGGATGCTCACGGACCCAAGAGTTGGCACTGAAGAGCATCGCAACAATGGCCAGGGGGATGGGGCTGCCAGGATTAAAGTGTCTCAGGTGGGTCTGGACTGGCCACACAAGGCTGAGTTATTTCTGCTCGATGGGCCCAGGACACCTCAGGTCATCAGGGAAGAGATGCAACCTCCAGATGTGCTGGTGAGCGAGGGGTGGATTTCCCCATGGACAGCATCTCCAGGTTATCCATGAGTGTGAAATGTGTGCTGAGATCAAGCAGGGCCAGGTGGGTAAAGCCCCTGTGGTGTGGGGGATGATGGTGGGAATATAAATGTGGGGAGACACATGGTGTTTTTAGTGGGAGTAGTAAATTGGAGAACACCATTCCTAAAGCACCACAGCCCTGTCAGAGCCAGCCCTGTCCCTGCACTGCCCCAGCTCTGCTGCCCCACAGCTGCTGATCAGGAAGGGCAGAGCCATGGCGGAGGGAAATGCACAGGGACTCCTCCTGGCAGGGACCTCGGGAGGTTTCCAGGCCAAGCCCAAGCACAGTCAGTGCAGAAAGGGACACAAGGATGGGCTGTTTGTGTGCTCTGCCGTGGCAGGAGGAGATGCAGAGCTGCACACACACCCAGACAATGTGGATCCTGCAGGAGCTGATCTCACCCAGCAGCTCCCAGGCCTCTGCTGCTCGCTGCTTGCTCTGCTTTGATGTTCCCTGCTGGTTACAGCCACCCCACACACCCCAGTGCTGTGTGCACACACACCAGTCTCACCAGTGCCTGGGCCCCAAAGGACACAGGACCTGATGGTTTGTGGTCCCCACTCCAGTACCTGATATTTGGACCCCCATCTGTACCAAGCGCATAGAGCTCCCTTTTCCCAGAAACTTCCTGGCAATGGAGGGATTAGGAAAATGCCTCAGGCTGTGGGGATCAGCTGTAGGGCACAGCCAAAAGAGTGTCCTGACCAGCCAACAGTGTAAAGCCTTTTTACACATTATGATCTCTTTTCATCCCCTTTTCTCTCTGTTTCCTCATGTCTTTTCCTCACCAAACCACATTGATCCCCCCACTCTGTCTCTTCCTGGGCTCCTTTCTTAGACACAGTCCCCAAATGCCCTTTCTGGTTGCCCATCGTGAGTCTTGGACCCCAAGACTCTTGCTCTTGCCCCCATGCTCAGCTGGCAGGGTCTTGCTGGAAAGCTCTGCCATTGACCCCCTTAGTGAGACTTTCATGAGGAGGTGTCAGAATTTTCTTTGAATTAATTTTTGAAATCTTGGTTTTTAAATTGGAAGGGCCATAAAATACCATCTACTGCACTGCCCTTGCAGTGGGAAGGCACTGGACCAGATTGCTCCAAGCTCCTGCCCTAGACAATTTCTCGGGATGGGGCATCCACTTCTGTGGACAACCTGTTTCTCTATCTTGTCACCCTCATTATAAAGTATTTCTTCCATGTTATCCAATCTAAATTTAACCTTGACCATTTCAATGGCCCCTTCTTCTGCAACTACAGGCCTGTAAAAATATCTCAATTTTTCTTGGACTATGACCACACTGTTTAAATCCAAAAAGACCTGGAAAGGACACAAAAATCTCCCAAAATACGATTTGGAGTCCTCAAGAACATGACCAAAATATAAGAACTCAGGGCCCTGGGCTCAATGGAGTGGAGAGTGAGAATAGAACAGGAATAGCCTGAGAGGGCTTGAAGAGGGATTTCAGAGATGGTGGAGCTTTTCTTGATAGTGTGAAAGAGCCTGAGAAGGAAATAATGTCACCAAAGGCAAGTGGGGAGGTCAAGACTGGACATAAAGAGAAAGGAATTTCCCTCCCAGGGCAGGGCTGGGGTGCAACACATCCCCAGAAGGAGTCAGGGTCAGCCCAAGGCTTTGTGTGCCAAGGCAGAGGCAGGCAGGACGCAGAGCTGTCAGCAAAGGAAGGGCCAGCGAGGTGGGGCAGCCGGGGGATGCCGACAGCCTGCAGGGCCAGAGGCGCAGGGCATGGACAGCGTAGGACAGCCTGGGCTGGAGAGGGCCCAGGGATGTGCAGAAGCTGCAAGGGCCTGCCAGAGGCAACTTGTGCAGCACTTTGGCCATGGCTGCTGGCCCTGGCCCTGAGGCCATGAGGAGGACACAAGTGAGCCTTGCAGCCCTGGGGCCTCATGGCCTCCTTGTCCCTGCTCAGCAGCCTGGCAGGGGCCGCCCCATGGTGCTGCCCTTGGCATTGCACATCCCCACATGGCAGTGCCCCGGGAAGAGCCCTGAGCACTGAGGGAGGGACAGGATGTGCCTTGCCAGGGGCTGGGGCTCAGGGCTTGGCCCTTTGCATTCCTCAAACACATCCAGGTTTGCTCAGCATCAGAGACACCTTTGCCTTGTTTGTCCCTCCTGTCATCACTGCCTCCAGTGTTCTGCTCTAACTGGAACCTGGGGACACTTTCTCACTTGTGTCCCTCAGTGGAACCCATTAAAAGTTAAAGAAACTTTGGACTTTGAATGTGACTTTGAGTTCTTGAGAAGTTTTTTGAACACTCTCTCAGGGACTGAGTCTGATGTAAACAACAACAAAGCCCCGAGAGGCTCATTAAAGTCCTTGTGCTGTTGCTGTGCTGCTGAGCTGGGCTGGGCTCCTGGCACAGAGGGAGCTCCTGTGCCAGGAGCTTCAAAAAGACATTTCTCCTCATGAGCAGCTCCTTTTGCAACCAAGCAGGGCTGAGGGCACTGCCTGCAGGCACTGAGAGGAGCCAGGCAGAGACAGCTAAAGGGAACCAGGATTGGAGGGACATTGAGCTGAGACTTCACTTGGAGAAACATCTTCACAGCCTCTCCATGGTGAGTCTGTGGGTGCAGGGCAATGTCCCCTGTGCTCCTGGAGGGATCTCCTGAAGCCTGCACACCCCACAGCCTGGGGGATGTGTCAGGAGGACTCTCCCAGTTTCTCTGTTGCACAGGAGGAGGAGGAGGATGTGCTGCAGAGCGGGGCTGCCCTGGGCACCGTCAGAGGGACAGGGCAGGACGGCTCCTGCTGCCAGGGACGGCTGCAGGCTGTGAAGGTGGGGGTGCAGCCAGGGCTGCCCAGGGCTGTCGTGCAGAGCAGCTCCTGCAGCCCTGAGGGCTCTTGGCCAGGGCAGGGCATGTTCCACCTGCCAGGGGCAGCTCTCAGCCTGCCTGGGAGCTCCCCATGGCTCTGTGGGGAGAAGTTGGAGGTGCAAGGAGCGACCCCCATCAGGGCAGATTCCTCCTGCTGGGGAGATGGTGCTGCATGGCCAGGGCTGCTCTCAGCTTTCTCCTCAAGGAAAGGGCAAGGGGCTGTCAGCTTTGGATGTGTCCCTGACACTCCTGCACTGTCCCACTGGGGATCAGCAGATGTGCCTCAGATCTGCCTCAGAAAGTGCCTCCTCACCCTCCTCTCCCTACAGACAGCAGCAGCAGCACCTTGGCTTGCAGCATCTCTGTTTGTCTGCCCTGCCCTTAAGGAGCTGCTGCCAGGGAGATGGCCCTGGGCAGTGCCCTGTGCTGGGAGGGCTGTGCAGGGCAGAGCTGAGCCCCCAGGGCTGGGCTGGGCTCTGGGATCTCTGGCAGGGACAAGGCTTGGATAGAGGGAAACAGCTCCCAATGGGCACAACTGCAGGCAGCAGAGAGCCAGACCAACCCTGGATATCCCTCCCTGTCCAGGGGCACAGGGAAAGGGAGAAGGGTTTAGAGAAATTAATTATGAAACTGGACCCTTCAAAAATTCCACTTTATTTTACAGGGCCAATTTAATTGTGATCACTGTGAAATAGAGGGAGGTGAAATGAGCAAAGGGCACCTACCTGTGTGGGGACCAGCAGGTCTGACTGCCCTGGGGCACAGAAAGCTCTGTTTCAGCACTGGGTTCCCCAGTGTTCAGGATGAGAGCAATGCCAAAGATGAGGATTTCTGCCACTTCTAAGAAAGGGGTAATTACTCAGCAGCACAAACCCAAGCTCAAAAAAAAATTAAAAGTTGAGTGAAATTTTCCCAAAGTAAGAGAAGCAATTTTAAGTTAATGTGTAAGAAAGCAGCAAAAGATTGACTCAAGAAATTTTTTCCAACTTGTCAATGTTTTCTTTCAACAGTCCACAATGCCCAGAGTGAAGCAATGTCCAACAGCAGCTCCATCAGCCACTTCCTCCTCCTGGCATTGGCAGACACGCGGCAGCTGCAGCTGCTGCACTTCTGCCTCTTCCTGGGCATCTCCCTGGCTGCCCTCCTGGGCAACAGCCTCATCATCAGCGCCGTAGCCTGCGGCCACCACCTGCACACGCCCATGTTCTTCTTCCTGCTCAACCTGGCCCTCACTGACCTGGGCTCCATCTGCACCACTGTCCCCAAAGCCATGCACAATTCCCTCTGGGACACCAGGGACATCTCCTACTCAGGATGTGCTGCACAGCTCTTTTTTTTTGTCTTTTTCATTTCAGCAGAGTATTTTCTCCTCACCATCATGAGCTATGATCGCTACGTGTCCATCTGCAAACCCCTGCACTATGGGACCCTCCTGGGCAGCAGAGCTTGTGCCCACATGGCAGCAGCTGCCTGGGCCTGTGGCTTTGTCTATTCACTGCTGCACACAGCCAATACATTTTCCCTGCCCCTGTGCCAGGGCAATGTCCTGGGACAGTTCTTCTGTGAAATCCCACACATCCTCAAGCTCTCCTGCTCACACTCCAAAATCAGGGAACTTGGGCTCATTGTGGTTAGTGTCAGTTTAGCTTTTGGTTGTTTTGTGTTCGTTGTTTTCTCCTATGTGCAGATCTTCAGGGCTGTGCTGAGGATCCCCTCTGAGCAGGGACGGCACAAAGCCTTTTCCACGTGCCTCCCTCACCTGGCTGTGGTCTCCCTTTTTCTCAGCACTGGCACATTTGCCTACCTAAAGCCCCCCTCCATCTCCTCCCCATCCCTGGATCTGGCACTGTCAGTTCTGTACTCAGTGGTGCCTCCAGTATTGAACCCCCTCATCTACAGCCTGAGGAACCAGGAGCTCAAGGGTGCAGTGTGGAGACTGATGGCTGGACGATTTCAGAAACATTAAACTCTTTTCCAGTTTTGGAAAATCTCTTTTTATATGAGTCATCTTACATAGTTATTGTTGGTTTAGTTGTTTTTTTTTTCTTCCTGTGTTTTAGTTTTTTTAATACTGTCTGCAAATTAAGATAATTTTTTGTGCCATTTCTCACTTTGTTTGTCTGCATATCCACTGTGACCATGGACTGTGTCAATGAAGAGTGGTGCTCTCAGTGGCTTTAAACAAACTAAAGGATCTCCAAGCCAAGTTTTCACCACAGATCCCCTTTCATTCCCTTCTCGGGAGCTGCAGCAGCAATGTCTGTGTGCAGAGCTGGGGCAGATCAGGGCTGGCACAGCAGCTCTGCCAAGGAGCAGCAGCACTTGGTGTCGCCAGCGCTGCTCCCGTGCCACTGCCCCGCTGCCCTCCTGCCCCTCGTGTTGCTGTAGGGCCTGAGTGCTCTCGGGGTGGCTCCCAGTGCTGGGGGTGGCAGTTCCGGGGCTGCAGCAGGGACAGGCCATGGGCACTGCTGGGGCAGAGCTGACGCCTCAGGGCAGGGCCTGGGGGCTCGAGGCTCCTTGCCCAGGGTCTCTCAAGAACACGCCCAGGCCAATGCTCAGCAGAGAAAACCCCCGTGAGCAGCCTGGCCAGGGTGGCCGTGGGCAGGGTGGGGGCAAACAGCATGGCTGGGGCTCTGCAAGGTCCCTGGGGGAGCCGGGAAGGAGCAGCAGAGCAGGGGCTGATCCATCCCCACTGCGCTGGACAGCCCAGGGCAGCGTCCCAGAGCTGTGTCCTGATGGAGCTGCCAGCAACATCCCCCCTTTGCAGCCCTGGCCTCTCCCTCAGCTGCCAGAGGTGCTTGATCCTTGCAGGCAGAGCCACAGCAGCACTGCTCAGGAGCCCCTGTTTGCATTGCACAGAGCAGGCGTGAGCAGCGCCATGCTGTTGGTGTGGGGAGATGAACCTGAGGGAGCACAAACGCCATCAGCCCCTGTGGCCAGCAAGGGCTGGGGATGGCAGGGAAACCACTCAGGTTTGTTGTGACCTCTGAAGTCAGCCAGAAAGTTTGTTCCCATGAGCTGTGACTTTCCTGTCCCACTGCAGACGCTGTTGCTCAGCCCCAGGGCTGCCTGGCAGCCACCCCCAAACAGCCCTGAGCATTTCCTTGGCTTCACCTTTGCTTTCTTTCCTCTTTGCTGCTCCCCATTTCTTCCTCTTGCCCATCCCTGTCCCCTCCCCTGCAAACAGCCCATCCCTGTTTGCCCTTTCCTCTCTGGCCCCACTCCCCATTTCAGTTCCTGACTTGGCACCATGGGAACGTCCCTTGGTGAGCAGGATCATCCTCCAAGTGCTTCAGGAATTGTCTGCAGGCTCCTGCAGTGCCTCGTGCTGTTCCCTTGCCAGAGGCACCCCAGGCCAGGGGGCACATCTGGGCTGGTGTGTGTGGGTGTGGGGCTCCCTGTTCTGGGGCAATGGGGAGGAGCTGGAGAGGCTCTGCAGGACTGACAGGATGGGCTTTGGGGCCTGTGTGGAGAAGCTGAGGGCCATGGGCTGCTGGAGCTTCTGAAGAGGAGGCCCAGGGCTCATCCTGCAACTGCTTCAAGGGTGGTTTCAGAGAATCACAGAATCAGTGAGGTTGGAAAAGACCTCTGAGATCATCAAGTCCAACCTGTGACCCAACACCACCTTGTCTGCCCTGATTCTCCTCTTCTCCAGGATAAACAACCCCAGCTCCCTCAGACACTCCTCACTGGACTTGTGTTCCAGACCCTTCACCAGCCTTGTTGCCCTTCTCTGGACACTCTCCAGCCCCTCAGTGTCCTTCCTAAATTGGGGGGCCCAGAAGTGGACACAGCACTCGAGGTGTGGCCTCACCAGTGCCAAGTACAGGGGAAGAATCACTGCCCTGCTCCTGCTGGCCACACCATTCCCGATCCAGGCCAGGTGCCATTGACCTTCTTGGCCACCTGGGCACACTGCTGGCTCATGTCCAGCCTGCTGTCCATCAGTGCCCCCAGGTCCCTTTCTGCCTGGCACTGTCCAGCCACTCTGTCCCCAGCCTGTAGCGCTGCAGGGGTTGTTGTGGCCAAAGTGCAGGACCTGGCACTTGGTCTTGTTCAACCTCCCATTGTTGGATTTGGCCCCTGGATCCAGCCTGTCCAGGTCCCTCTGCAGAGCCCTCCTACCCTCCAGCAGATCCACACTCACACCCAGCTTGGTGTCATCTGCAAATTTGCTGATGGTGGAGTCAATCCCCCCATCCAGATCATCAATAAAGATATTGAAATCCACACTGGCTGGGTCTGATCCCTTGGCCATCCTGTAGGTGCTGTGTGATGGCACTCAAGGTGATCTGTTCCATGACCTGTCTGGGCACCAAAGTGATATGTGAAGGCCTGAACAGCAGGCCAAAGTCTGAGTTGACTGAAAAGATGAATCTTGAGCATGATGCTATTAATACCATCAAAGTTTTTTAGTCAAAAATAGATGATTTAAAATTTATATTAATTGTTCTTAATGCCCTACTGGCTGTTGTAGTGATGTTTGTATAGCCTGGTGCGGGATATATCAAGAAATCTTCCCAACCGATATCCCTAGAGACTGTTAGAATATTTTAGGGAAAACCTCCAACCCATGGCTTGGGGTCTGGCCAAGCCCTGGCCACAGCTGGCCAGGAAGTGGGCTATCAGAACCAGATTCTTTTATACAAAAAGTTAAACATCTCATTTGGGCTTGTCACTTTGGGCCTGTTAAAGCTGGACCCCTTTTTTGGGTGAACTACAGTTGGATACACTGTGTAGATTTTCCCTGTTGCCAGGAAGAGTTCTCCAGGTCCTCGCTGCGAAACGGAGCTCCCCAGCGACTGTGGACTCTGGATGATGGTATTTAGGCAATTTGTGATGTATCTTTCCCAATCACTATTCTCTCTCTGTCACATATAGTAATGATTAGCTGCATTAACTTCTTTATTTTTACTTGTTGCTAAAGCCAAGCGAGTAATAAGATTATTGTTTTGCCAAATGTATCCTTTTACCTCTGTTTTGCCTCAATATTAATAGTAAAATATGACCATTTTTCTTATTGGTGTCTGTGTCAATTTTATTGCCCCTGTTGTTTGGCAAAACACCTTGACAGGATCCAGGGGCCAAATCCAACAATGGGAGGTTGAACAAGACCAAGTGCCAGGTCCTGCCCTTGGGCCACAACAACCCCTGCAGCGCTACAGGCTGGGGACAGAGTGGCTGGACAGCGGCCAGGCAGAAAGGGACCTGGGGGCACTGATGGACAGCAGGCTGGACATGAGCCAGCAGTGTGCCCTCATGGCCAAGAAGGCCAATGGCACCTGGCCTGGATCAGGAATGGTGTGGCCAGCAGGAGCAGGGCAGTGATTCTTCCCCTGTACTCGGCACTGCTGAGGCCACACCTCGAGTGCTGTGTCCAGTTCTGGGCCCCCAATTTAGGAAGGACATTGAGGGGCTGGGAAGTGTCCAGAGAAGGGCAACAAGGCTGGTGAAGGGTCTGGAACACAAGTCCTGTGAGGAGTGTCTGAGGGAGCTGCGGTTGTTTATCCTGGAGAAGAGGAGGCTCAGGGGAGACCTCATCACTCTCTACAACTCCCTGACAGGAGGGTGCAGCCAGGTGGGGCTGGGCTCTGCTCCTAGGAAACAGCAAATGGACAAGAGACCACAGCCTTAAGCTGCACCAGGGGAGGTTTAGGCTGCACATTAGGAAGAGGTTCTGCACAGAAAGGGTGATTGGGCATTGGAATGGGCTGCCCAGGGAGGTGGTGGAGTCACCACACCTGGAGGTGTTCAAGGAAAGACTGGATGTGGCACTCAGTGCCATGGTCTGTGTGACAAGGTGGTGTTGGGTCACAGGTTGGACTTGATGTACTCAAAGGTCTTTTCCAACCTGGTTGATGCTGTGATTCTGTGATGATTGTGGCACTGCAGGAACCCAGGGAAGCAAGGGGCCATTGTGACACTGTGGGGCCTTGTTGAACCAAGGAGCCATTGTGATATTGCAGAACCAACGAGTCCCTTGTGATGTTCCTGACCCCAACGGAAAGAAGCAAACACTGTGACACTGCAGGTCCTCATGGAACTAAGAATCCGTAGTGACACTGCAGAGCCCAATGACCCAAGGGGCCATTGTGACACTATGGAGCCTCATGGAATCATGGAGAACACGGTGGCACTCTAGGGCCTCATGGAGGAGGGTACCACCCAGTGGGGATTGGGCTCTGTTCCCAGGGAACAAATGACAGGATGAAAGGAAATGTCTTAAGCTGTGCTACAGGAAGTTTAGGCTGGACATCAGGAAGAAGTCCTTCACAGAAAGGGTGGTTGGGCATTGGAAGGGGATGCCCGGGAGGTGGTGGAGTCACTGTCCATGGAGCTGTTTAAGGAAAGACTGGATGTGGCACTAAAAGGCCATATCTGGTGACAAGCTGATGTTAGGTCACAGATTGGACTTGATGGTATCAAATGTCTTTTCCAACCTGGTTAATCCTGTGATTCTGTGATTCTGTCCCTGGGGCAGCAGGAGCTGCCTGAGCTGAGCATCTCCTGAGCATTCCAGACACAGAGTCGCTGTCCCTGACCTCCAGTGCCTCCAGTTCCTGCTGCAGGGCCACACAGGGCTGGGCTGCTCTGCGGGGCTGCAGATGGGACATGGATTTCAGTGCTGGCACATGGAGAGAAGGAGCAGATTCAAGCAAGGCTGTGCCTGGGACAGCTTGGGTGCCACAGGAGCTTTAGCAGGGTATGGGAAGAAGGCAGGAGTTGGGAATCCCACAGGAATTGGCCATTCCTCAGCCAAACACAGCTTTTTGTTTGAGGCAACAGCGAGTGAGGACAGAGGGACATCAGGAAAGCTTTGGGAGCTGCCAGGGTCAGAGGGAGGAGGGGAAATGGGGCAGTGGGTAAAGTGTGCAAGGGAAGCAGCACAGGCCTAGGCCAGGGCAGGAGAGCTGCAGTGGGGGTGACCAAAGGCCTTGGGGGGCTGGGACCACCCCCTGCCAACAGCAATGGGATTTGTGTCCCCTGGCTGTGGCTGCTGTCCCTGCCACTGAGGCCCATGAGAAGACAGCAGTTCCTGCCAGCCCCAGGCCTTGTGGCCTCCTCCCCCAGCCCACAGAGCTTTGCAGGGCTCCTGCTGCTCTCCTGCCCTCACCATCCCACACCCCACATGCCACTGCTCCGGGACAGCCACGAGCATCCTGTGAGGGCACCGATCCCATTCCCAGGGGATGGGGCTCAGGGCTTGGCTGTGCTGCTTGGCCAAGCCCAGGCAGGGCTTTCCCAGCCACATTCCAGAGTCCATTTCCCACCTGGAGCCGCTGGTGCCTCTGACTTCCTGCTTCCCCAGCCCCAGGGACGCTCTCCTTGTCTGCTCATTGCCCCCACGGTCTCTTGGCAGTGATGGCCTCAGTGGGGGCTGCTGACATCCTCAGCAAACTGAAGGTTGCTGCTGAACTTTCCTTCTCCAGAGGCTTGTTCAGCCTTCAGTTCTTCAGTTCAGGAATTCATTGCCTGTGGGCTCATTAACATTTCAAAAATCCCTAGGAAGACAAGCCCCCGGGAATCATTTAAGTTTTCGATTCCATTGTGGTTTACTATATAAATTCCAGAAGTGAATCCAAATTTAACATATTCCAGTAAGAAAACAATGGGAGTAGGTTTTTTTCTGTTCATTTTTTTCCTGTTTATACACTGATATCAGCAATCTCCAATTGATATTGATCCCAGCACTTCCTAATGCAGTCTGAATAGATAAGAAAATCAAGACACTTTATGGCTGACAGTCAATCAGACTTTGTCCCTACCCCCTCCCCACCATTTCCCTCATCCAACCCCAGGGACTCAGAGCAGCCTTGTGCAAATCTCAGCTTCCTCCACTCCAGGCTGCACCTGCAGCTTTCAGCTCCTTGGCACTAACTCCCACCTGCTTTCCTTGGGGAAGGAGCTGACTGAGACACAGAGGGATGTTCATTTATTGTCAGCAAACAAAATTAAAGTAAGGCACATCTCCATAAAATGCAAAAGTCATTCCTCTGCTGGATATTAAATCCACTTTCCATAGCAGACAGTCTCAGACCAATGGAAAACACATTCTGTGCCCAGCACAGATCCCAAGATCCCCCAAACCCTCCCTGCCCCAATTCTGGCCAAATTTGCTCTTTACACACACGAGTCACACACTGAAGTCACGAGCTCCCTCCATGCCCCGAGGGAGGAAAAGAGAGAAAGTGGATGAAGAGCTCTCTTGTGCAGAGCTACAGCTGCACTGATCCCAATATTCTGGGCTCACAGGAACTCGATCCAACACCCTCTGCAGCATCTGTTCCCTGGCTCCAAATCTGTCTGCATGGCCAGGCCCAAGGAGTGCTGGGCAATGGAGTCACATCCAGGGCTGTCCCCAGGGCTCAGGATTGGGGCCAGTGCAGTTCAATCTCTTTGTTGCTGATCTGGATGAGGCATCGAGGGCACCCTCAGTCAGTGTCCAGGTGAGCCCAAGCTGGGTGGCAGTGTGGCTGTGCTGGAGGGCAGGAAGCTCTGCACAGGGATCTGGACAGGCTGCAGCCATGGGCCCAGGACAATTGGATGAGGTTCACCAAGGCCAAGGGCCACATCCTGCCCTGGGCTCACAACCACACCAAATCCCTGGCCGTGCCCTGGCCCTGATCCCCACAGCCTGTCCTGTTTCCTTCATCCCTGCATTGCCAGGGACTTTGTGGGACAAGGGAGCTCTGCTCTGGGGATGGAGGGAGGTCCAAGTGCAACCACTGGAGTGGGAACCACAACTGATCAGGTTTGTGTCCTTTGGGGGTCAGGAACTGGTGAGACTCAGAGGCACAGAAAGTTTCTCTTCATGGCCAACTGACAAAAAATGTAAACATGATACTGTTTAAAAAACATCAACACTCCTCCTTCAGCTCTGTGCGACATCCCAGCAGCATCTGATATGTCCACCATTCCAAGAGATTTTCGTACAGGAACATTTTTAAACAAAGACATAAGAAGAGGTGATTCTAAACGATATAAACACAATGAAGATGTTGACTGATGTGTTATTTAAAGTTCTGAAAGACTGGGCCACGCTCTGAAGCTCAAAGTGTGAAGCCACTCAGTTGAGAAGCATTGGAATGACTGGGGAAATCTAGAGGAGGAAATCTGGGAGCAATGGGAAGGACAGAGATCCAGCTGGTCTGGTGAAGAAATGTCCTTAGACATGGCAATTTTAACAGGAGAGGTAGAAACATCTGAATGAGGAGCAGCATGAATTAATAGATGAGATGCTATATTGGTGACAGAAGTAGAGGGGAAGATCAATATTTCTCCTGCTAGCAGTACTCTTCCTGGGAATTCCTGTTCTCTCCTGGTAGGAAAGCTTTGCCATTTCTTCAATGCACTCAAATGACCCAGCTAATGAAGATGTCCTTGTGCACCTCACAAGCTACAGGTCCCCTACAGCCTCAGAGGGCTCCTGTCCCATAAACATCTGCTCTGCTCCAGTCTGAAATAGGGACCAGCATCGTCCCAGGATCATCAGAGAGCTGAGGTTGGAAGGGACCTCAGCAAGTCTGCAGCCCAACCTGTCAGAAACAGGGTCAGACCAAGGCTTGATTTGGTCTGGAATGGAAAATCCCAGGGACAGGGATGGGGCAGCATCTCAGCCCCCGGCTGAGCCCATGAGACAAAGGTTTCCTCTTGTCCTGACTGAACCATCACTGTTTCCCTGTCCACCATTCTCTTTTGTCTCCCACCAAGCCCTCGGTGAAGAGCCTGGCTTTGTGTTCTCCATCACCTCCTCAGTGGCACTGCCAGGCTGGGATGAGGAGCCCCTCAGCTTTCCCTTCTCCCTCAACCTCTCCTCACAGCCCAAGGGCTCCAGCCCCACCCTGGAGGCCCTTCCCTAACCCTGCTCCAGCTGCCAGACATCTTTCCTGCCCTGGGGAACCCAAACCAGGCCACAGTGACCTGGATAATCCATGTCCTTGATGTCCTGCTCACACAGCCCAGGGGGCTCCTGGCCTCCCTTGCTGCCAGGGCACACGGCTGCCTCCTGCCCAGCTCCTGCCCACCAAGAGTTTTCTGCCAGGGCTGCTCCCAGCCAGGCAGCTCCAGCCTGGGCCTTTGCCAGGGGGAGTCCACTGCAGGGGCAGACATTGGCATTTCTCCCTCTGGGATTCCATGAGTGTCCTGCCAAGATGAGTTCTCCTCCTCAGTGGAGCCCTTCCTGAGCACAGAGGCCTGAGAGACCTTTCCAGGACAGACTCATCCAAGAAGCCCTTGAGTCCCTCAGCCCCACATCGGTGTCTGCTGGAATTCAATCCCCTCCCCATCCCACAGCAGCCCTGCATTTCCCTCCTCCAGCCTTGCTCTCCAGCACAGCCATGGAGGCTCTTTTGCCTCTTGACTTTTCCTGCAGCCACCAAGGCCAGCGGAGCTCTGCCTTTGCCACACTCAGCCCTGCCCAGCACAGGCAATGCACAGCAATTCCTTGGCTGCTCCTGGCCTTGCTGTCAGCCCCGGCTGTCAGCGGCTCCGTGGCCCCTTTGTGCCCTGCTGGCCCAGCCATGGTGCCACAGCCCCCCTGGGCAGGCCCAGCCCAGGCCAGGAGCATTGCGGGTGGGAACGGCCCCTGTGCCGTGGTGCCCACAGCAGCCCCTGGGGCTCGGTGCCCCCATGGCCTCCCTGCTGGGCAGCCTCTCCAAGCTCCTGCACAGGCCGTGCCACCTGTGGGCCTTCCCACACAGCCCTGCCCCAGGGTCTGCCAGGCTCGGGGCCAGCACAGACCCGGCCAGGGCTGGCCATTGCCGGGAACAGGCCCTGAGCCCCGCAGGAGGATGGAGCCGGGCACAGCCAAACTCACCGCAAACCTGGGCTGAGCAGCCAGGGCTGCCAATGGCTGGGGACAGAGGCTGGCACTGACAAATGTCCTGGGCCCCCTCCCTGCTCTGGCCATGCCACCAAGGGCACACAGCTGCCTCCTCTCTCGGCCACTTGCCTGTTTGCCATCCCTGCCCCAGCCCTGCCCTGCCCCACAAGCCCTGGGCTGAGTCCTGCCCCTGCACGCTCACCCAGGCTGAGATGGACACTGATGGCTTTCTCTGCCAGCTTCTCTCAGCCCAGCCCAGCTCCCTCCAAGCTCTCGCAACTGCCCTGAGCTCTCAGCAGCACCAAGGGCCTCTCCCCAGCACAGCCCAGCCGGCTCTGGCCCCACAGCCCTGCTCAGGCCAGGCTGCTCTGGGCACTGCCCCACGGCCTCAGCCCCTCTGAAGGGCACAGCAGCAGCTGGAGCTCCGAGAGGGCTCAGCCCGAGCCATGGGGGAACGTGCCTGGGCCAAGGAAAAGGAGGCTCCCTGGGTGCCCTGCTCTCCTCTCCAGGAGATGCTGAGAGCTCTGCAGCCCCTCCTGCCATCCCATGTCCCCAGGCCAGCACAACAGCCCCGGCCCTTGTGGCCCTCCAGAGCTGTTCCTGCTCCAGGCCCAGGGCCCATCCCAGAGCTGGGGCAGCCAGAAAGCTGTGCCTATTTCTGTTCATTCCTGTTCTGATGAGAATGGATCCTCAGAAACATACAGTTGACCTGATGAATTTTACTTTTCCAGAGGCTTGTTCTCTCTTCGGCTCTTCAGTTCAGGAATTGAGTGTCTGTGGGCTCATTAACATTTCAAAACACACAAACAAGGCAAGCCCCTGGGAATAATTTAAGTTTTCAATTATTTTGTGGTTAATTAGACAGATTTCAGAAGTGTATTCAAAGTGAGTATACTATATTTAAAAACAATGCAGACTTTTTTTTGTCCTGTTTAGTTTTGTTTTCTGCTTATAGATTTATATCAGTTATCTCCAATTGATATTGATCCTACGCACTTCCTCATGCAGTCTGAATAGATAGGAAAATCAAGACACTTAATGTCTGATAGTCAATCAGACTTTGTCCCTACACCCTCCCCACCATTTCCCTCATCCAACCCCTGGCACTCAGAGCAGCTTTGTGCAAATCTCAGCTTCCTCCACTCCAGGCTGCACCTGCAGCTTTCAGCTCCTTGGCACCAACTCCCACCTGCTTTCCTTGGAGAAGGAGCTGCCTGAGACACAGAGGGATGTTCATTTATTGACAGCAAACCAAGGCAAGGCACAGCTCCATAAAATGCAAAAATCATTCCTCTGCTGGATATTAAATCCACTTCGCACAACATCTCAGAGTCTCAGACCATTGTAAAACATGTTCAGTGCCCAGCCCAGATCCCAACATCCTCCAAACCCTCCCTGCCCTGATACTGTCCACATTTGCTCTTTGCAGTCCCGGGGCTGTCCCTGCTGTGCCACAGCCCCAGGCCTTGGACAGTTCCCTGCTGAGTGTCTGCGTCCAGGTGAGACCCCCACGGCACCCCCGGGGGTTTGGGGGAGCCAGGACCGTGCAGGGCCCTGTCCCCAGGTGGGAAACACAGCCCTGGCACCCGCGGGGACGGTGCCATGGGGACGGGCACAGCCCCAGGGCTGCTGTGGGCACCCACGGGGCAGGAGGTGTTTGGGGGCTCCCGGAGGGTCTTCACCCCGCTGAGCCCGGAGATCACTCCACAGCCACGCTCCAGCCAGGATTCCAAGTGGTGCTACGTCCACCGAGACAAGGATGGACACTTGTGGCTGTCGGGGGTGGCGCGGAGGTTCTGCAGCCTGTGGGAGCTGCTGGGCACCTCCGGGTGCTGGGGGCTGCAGGCAGAGGGGCCCAAAAGTGCCTGGAGGCCACCTGCCCACCCCACCCCAAAGGTGACACTGGGGGACATTCCAGAGAGGGGCTGTGAGGTCACAGAACAGCTGTGATGTCATAGAGGGGC
This sequence comes from Acanthiza pusilla, assembly GCA_036630365.1. Lineage (NCBI taxonomy): Eukaryota > Metazoa > Chordata > Aves > Passeriformes > Acanthizidae > Acanthiza > Acanthiza pusilla. Next base: position 162,442 of record JAXCHO010000108.1, read on the forward strand.
TGTGTGGCATGACAGGATGGGTTTTGTGAGGCCACAGAGTGGGCTATGACATCATGGACTGGGTTATGTGTGGTCATTGAGGTACTATAGCATCATAGAGGAGATTGTGTGACATCACAGAGTGGCTCTGTGACATCAGAGTACAGGATTTGACATCACAGGGTGGGCTGTGACATCATAGGGTGGTGGTGTGACACCACAGAGCCAGCTGTGACACCACAAAGTGATCTGTGACAACACAGGGTGGGCTGTGACATTACAGATCAGGCTGTGACACCACAGGGCAGATCGACATCACAGAGGGGGCAGAGTGACATCACAGAGTGGGCTATGACATCACAGGGCTGCTATGTGACTTCACAAAGCAGGCTGTGACATCGGCTGTGACTCACGGGGGGGCTGTGTCATCACAGGTGGGCTGTGTAGGGTCACAGGGTTGGTCACTCCGCTCCCACCCCGCCTCACATTTAACATCCCCCCCCAAACCCCCAAAGAAGTCTCCCCTCCTGCTCATGCAGAGTGGGGTCCCCTCTCCCCACAGGTCCCCCCGTCCCCCAGTGCTGCAGCCTTCCCCAAGGTTGTGTTATGATCCAACTATTAAGGTTCTTTAGAAATACCTCTGCCCGAATTAAGGTGCAAATGAGACCATATGCCAGTCAATAGTATGGGTTTTATTTGATAGTAAACATGAGAGAGAGAGAGAGAGGGAGAAGGGAGAAAGGAGAAAGGGAGAAGTAGGGAAAGAGGTGGGGGAACAGAGAGGGACAGGGACAGGACAAAAGAGTATCACTGCTCCGTGGGTCCCACTGGCGCCCTGATGATCCTCTCCAGCTGGTCCTCTTGGTGGTGAAGGTCCCCAGAAAGCGTAAAATCCCATGGGTTAATATACACTTAAGCCAGGTGCAATGTCCAGGCATGTCCTGCTGAGGAAGACCGGGGCGGGGGCAGTCTGTTGCATCATATGCAGTCCTGTGGTGCAAGGCCTGGCAGCTTGGGGGGTCTTTGATGGATTAAGACCCCCCCCAGCTGCCTCTCACGTGAATGTCCTGTGGATGCAGCCCGTGGGGTTGGGGGTTTCCACAGCTGGGCCAACTTGTGTAACAGAGGACAGGTGTTTCCATGCACCCAAAACCTCCTCCTCCCCCCTTTGGTCGGGAGAGAAGTCTGTGCCAACCTGGCTTTGTGAGCTGTGCTCTCCCCCACCCCAAACTCAGCCGGGGATGATTCTCAGTGCTGCTGGTGGCTTTGGCCTTCGTGGATGCATACCTTTCCCTCAGCCTGAGATGACTGAACAATGGGTTTCCTTTTATCTAATCAGCAGCTTGACTTTCAGTCCAAAGTCCCAGTCTTCAGGGGGGCTTCTTTGATTGTAGCTTTTTTGCAAAACTTTCTGTCAATTTTTGAGGCATGAACTATTTTCAGTCTCTGACAGGATGTTCCATAAATCAACGCCCAGAGCCTGAAACCAGGGCAGGGGGCTGGGGCTGTGTGACCAGGACATCAAAGGTGTGAATTATCCTGTGGGAACTGTAGGCATGTAGTGAGAACTACCTTGCTGTGGGAACTGCTTGTTTGTCTGGGTTTGTAGGCATCAATTCTAGCTCAAAACAAGCAGAAATTCATAAACAGCGATATCGGATGTCCTGCAGGTGGTATTATTGCAAGATGTTGTTCTAACTATAGGTAGCCAATGACACTGTGGGGAAGTGAATTGAGAGCCAATGGATATGAGATATGAATGTTAGAAATAGTATAAAAAGAGGCCTTGGAAAATAAAGAGTAGTTTCTTTCTTTGACCAGTAGCTGTTGTGGTGAGTTTTTCACATGTCGTGTCTGTCTCAACAGTGACATTATCCAGGTCACTGTGGCCTGATTTGTGTCCCCCAGGGCAGGAAAGATGTCTGGCAGATGGAGCAGGGTTAGGGAAGGGCCTCCAAGGTGGGGCTGGAGCCCTTGGGCTGAGGAGAGGCTGAGGGAGCTGGGCTTGTCCAGCCCAGGGAAGGGAAGGCGGAAGGGCTCCTCATCCCAGCCTGGACATGAGGAGATAAAATGAGTCAGGCTGGTTTCAGCATTTCCTCCACAACAAAAGCAGCCTGATCCCCCTTCTCCATCCGCTACTGACAGCTTCGCAAATAGGGCATTGTTTGAGCTGTTTTGCCCTCAACCCAGGAAGAGCATCCTGATAAAACACCTTAACTGTGTTTATATCTCACATAATCATCCTTGTCTAAAATTGTTTCTGTCTAGAAATCCTTTGTAGGTGGTGGACTCGTCAGATGCGGGTGGGACATCACACAGAACTGAGGGAAGAGTTTCGATGGTTATTAAATTGTCATGTGTTTAACTTTTATCTGTTGGCCATAGACAGAAACCTTTCTGTGCCTCTGAGTCTCACCAGTTCCTGACCCCCAAAGGACACAAACCTGATCAGTTTTGGTTCCCACTCCAGTGGTTGCACTTGGACCTCCCTCCATCCCCAGAGCAGAGCTCCCTTGTCCCACAAAGTCCCTGGCAATGCAGGGATGAAGGAAACAGGACAGGCTGTGGGGATCAGGGCCAGGGCACAGCCAGGGATTTGGTGTGGTTGTGAGGCCAGGGGAGGACGCGGCCCTTGGCCTTGGTGAACCTCATCCAATTGTCCTGGGCCCATGGCTGCAGCCTGTCCAGATCCCTGTGCAGAGCTTCCTGCCCTCCAGCACAGCCACACTGCCACCCAGCTTGGGCTCACCTGGACACTGACTGAGGGTGCCCTCGATGCCTCATCCAGATCAGCAATAAAGAGATTGAACTGCACTGGCCCCAATCCTGAGCCCTGGGGACAGCCCTGGATGTGACTCCATTGCCCAGCACTCCTTGGGCCTGGCCATGCAGACAAATTTTGAGCCAGGGAACAGATGCTGCAGAGGGTGTTGCATCAAGTTGCTGTGAGCCCAGAATATTGGGATCAGTGCAGCTGTAGCTCTGCACAAGAGAGCTCTTCATCCACTTTCTCTCTTTTCCTCCCTCTGGCCATGGAGGGAACTCGTGACTTCAGTGTGTGACTCGTGTGTGCAAAGAGCAAATGTGGACAGAATCGGGGAAGGGAGGGTTTGGGGGAACTTGGGATCTGTGCTGGGCACAGAATGTGTTTTCCATTGGTCTGAGACTGTCTGCTGTGGAAAGTGGATTTAATATCCAGCAAAGGAATGACTTTTAGGAGCTTTGCCTTCTTTTGGTTTTGTTTGCTGACAATTAATGAACATCCCTCTGTGTCTCAGGCAGCTCCTTCTCCAAGGAAAGCAGGTGGGAGTTGGTGCCAAGGAGCTGAAAGCTGCAGGTGCAGCCTGGAGTGGAGGAAGCTGAGATTTGCACAAGGCTGCTCTGAGTCCCAGGGGTTGGATGAGGGAAATGGTGGGGAGGGGCTAAGGACAGTGTCTGATTGATTGTCAGTCATAAAGTCTCTTGAAATTCATATCTATTCATTAGGAGGTGCTGGGGATCATTATCAACTGGAGATTGCTGATATCAGTGTATAAACAAAAAAGGAATAAACAGAAAAGAAGATATCTCATTGTTTTTTTACTTTGAATACACTTCTGAAATCTGTCTAATTAACTGCAAAAGAATTCAAGACTTAAATTATTCCCAGGGGCTTGCCTTGTTTGGGTGTTTTGAAATGTTAATGAGCCCACAGGAACTGAATTCCTGAAGAGCTGAAGGCTGAACAAGCCTCTGGAGAAGGAAAGTTCATCAGCAACCTCCAAGTATCTGAGGATGTCAGCAGCCCCCACTGAGGCCATCACTGCCAAGAGACCATGGGGGCAATGAGCAGACAAGGAGAGCGTCCCTGGGGCTGGGGAAGCAGGAAGTCAGAGGCACCAGCGGCTCCAGGTGGGAAATGGACTCTGGAATGTGGCTGGGAAAGCCCTGCCTGGGCTTGGCCAAGCAGCACAGCCAAGCCCTGAGCCCATCCCCTGGGAATGGGATCGGTGCCCTCACAGGATGCTCATGGCTGTCCCGGAGCAGTGGCATGTGGGGTGTGGGATGGTGAGGGCAGGAGAGCAGCAGGAGCCCTGCAAAGCTCTGTGGGCTGGGGGAGGAGGCTACAAGGCCTGGGGCTGGCAGGAACTGCTGTCTTCTCATGGGCCTCAGTGGCAGGGACAGCAGCCACAGCCAGGGGACACAAATCTCATTGCTGGTGGCAGGGGGTGGTCCCAGCCCCCCAAGGCCTTTGGTCACCCCCACTGCAGCTCTCCTGCCCTGGCCTAGGCCTGTGCTGCTTCCCTTGCACACTTTACCCACCGCCCCATTTCCCCTCCTCCCCCTGACCCTGGCAGCTCCCAAAGCTTTCCTGATGTCCCTCTGTCCTCACTCGCTGCTGCTGCAAACAAAAAGCTGTGTTTGGCTGAGGAATGGCCAATTCCTGTGGGATTCCCAGCTCCTGCCTTCTTCCCACACCCTGCTAAAGCTCCTGGGGCACCCAAGCTGTCCCAGGCACAGCCTTGCTTGAATCTGCTCCTTCTCTCCATGTGCCAGCACTGAAATCCATGTCCCATCTGCAGCCCCGCAGAGCAGCCCAGCCCTGTCTGGCACTGCAGCAGGAACTGGAGGCACTGGATGTCAGGGACAGTGACTCTGTGTCTGGAATGCTCAGGAGATGCTCAGCTTGGGCAGCTCCTGCAGCCCCAGGGCCAGCCCCACTGCCCAGGACAGCAGCAGAGAGTTGGCCCTGGGGCTCCTCAGGCAGCTCCTGTCGCTTGCTGAGACAGAACTTATGTACACACTTGTTGTATTCCAAAGCCAGAAGAAGTTTTTTATCATTCAACAAGAACATCTCCTCCTTGTGTCCAGAACATTTTCTTTCATTCATTATCTTCTTGGCTTTCACTGTGGGTTTCACTGTGGATGCAAAATCTCATCGGTAATTTCTGACTGTGTTTGGGTCAAACTCTGTGAGGCCTTCAGATCAGCTGCCAGCCTCATCAAGCTCCTACTGCCCCAGGGACAGAATCAAAGCATCAGAGAATCACAGAATCACAGGATTAACCTGGCTGGAAAAGATGTTTGAGACCATCAAGTCCAACCTGTGAACTAACACCACCTTGTCACCCAGACCATGGCACCCAGTGCCACATCCATTCTTTCCTTAAACACCTCCAGGGACAGTGACTCCACCACCTCCCTGGGCAGCCCATTCCAATGCCCAATCACCCTTTCTGTGAAGAACTTCTTCCTAATGTCTAGCCTAAACTTCCTGTAATACAGCTTAAGGCATTTCCTATCATCCTCTCCCTTGTTCCCTGGGAGCTGAGCCCAATCCCCACCTGGCTGCACCCTCCTCCATGAGGCCCTAGAGTGTCTCAGTGTTCTCCATGATTCCATGAGGCTCTGTAGTGTCACAATGGCCCCGTGGTTCCTTAGGCCCTGCAGTGTCACAATGGATCTTTGGTTCCATGAGGTCTCAGGGTGCAGCAGTGGTCTCCTTCACTCTGTAGCGTCACAATGCCCACTTGATTCCATTGGGCCCTGGAATCTCACAGGGGTTTCCTTGGTTGCACATTGTCACAATGGCCCCTTGGTTCAACAAGGCCCCACAGTGTCACAGTAGCCTCTGTGGTGCCATGAGGGCCCAGAGTGTCACAATGAAGTCCTTGGTTCCATTTAGCCCCACACTGTCCCAATGGCCCCTTGCTTCCCTGGGGCCCTGCAGCGTCACAATCGTCACAGAATCACAGAATCAACCAGGCTGGAAAAGACCTTTGAGATCATCAAGTCCAACCTATCGCCCAACACGGCCTTCTCACCCAGACCATGGCACCCAGTGCCACATTCAATCTTTCCTTAAAAACCTCCAGGGTTGGTAACTCCACCAAATCCCTGGGCAGTCCATTCCAATGCCCAACCACACTTTCTGTGTAGAACCTCTTCTAACGTCCAGCCTAAACCTTCTCTGGTGCAGGTTAAGGCTGTGGCCTCTTGTGCTTTTGCTGTTTCCTGGGAGCAGAGCCCAACCCCACCTGGCTGCACCCTCCTGTCAGGGAGTTGTAGAGAGTGATGAGGTCTCCCCTGAGCCTCCTCTTCTCCAGGATCAACAACCTCAGCTCCCTCAGACACTCCTCACAGGACTTGTGTTCCAGACCATTCACCAGCCTTGTTGCCCTTCTTTGGACACACTCCAGCCCCTCAATGTCCTTCCTAAATTGGAGGGCCCAGAACTGGACACAGCACTCGAGGTGTGGCCTCACCAGTGCTGAGTACAGGGGAAGAATCACTGCCCTGGTCCTGCTGGCCACACCATTCCTGATCCAGGCCAGGTGCCATTGGCCTTCTTGGCCACGTGGGCACACTGCTGGCTCATGTCCAGCCTGCTGTCCATCAGTATCTTCAGGTCCCTTCTTCCTTGGCTGCTGTCCAGCCACTCTGACACCAAGCTGGGTGCGAGTGTGGATCTGCTGGAGGGTAGGAGGGCTCTGCAGAGGGACCTGGACAGACTGGATCCAGGGGCCAAATGCAACAATGGGAGGTTTAACAAGACCAAGTGCCAGGTCCTGCACTTTGGCCACAACAACCCCTGCAGCGCTACAGACTGGGGACAGAGTGGCTGGACAGTGGCCAGGCAGAAAGGGACCTGGAGGCACTGATGGACAGCAGGCTGGACATGAGCCAGCAGTGTTTCCAGGTGGCCAAGAAGGCCAAAGGCACCTGGCCTGGATCAGGAATGGTGTGACCAGCAGGAGCAGGGCAGTGATTCTTCCCCTGTACTCAGCACTGGTGAGGTGACACCTCGAGTGCTGTGTCCAGTTCTGGGCCCCCAATTTGGGAAGGACATTGAGGGGCTGGAGCATGTCCAGAGAAGGGCAACAAGGCTGGTGAATGGTCTGGAACACAAGTCCAGTGAGGAGTGGCTGAGGGAGCTGGGGTTGTTTATCCTGGAGAAGAGGAGGCTCAGGGCACACAGGGTGGTGTTGGGTCACAAGCTGGACTTGATGATCTCCAAGGTCTTTTCCAACGTCACTGATTCTGTGATTCTCTGAAACCACCCTTGAAGCAGTTGCAGGTTGAGCCCTGGGCCTCCTCTTCAGAAGCTCCAGCAGCCCATGGCCCTCAGCTTCTCCACACAGGCCCCAAAGCCCATCCTGTCAGTCCTGCAGAGCCTCTCCAGCTCCTCCCCATTGCCCCAGAACAGGGAGCCCCACACCCACACACAGCAGCCCAGATGTGCCCCCCTGGCCTGGAGTGCCTCTGGCAAGGGAACAGCACGAGGCACTGCAGGAGCCTGCAGACAATTCATGAAGCACTTGGAGGATGATCCTGCTCACCAAGGGACGTTCCCATGGTGCCAAGTCAGGAACTGAAATGGGGAGTGGGGCCAGAGAGGAAAGGGCAAACAGGGATGGGCTGTTTGCAGGGGAGGGGACAGGGATGGGCAAGAGGAAGAAATGTGGAGCAGTGAAGAGGAAAGAAAGCAAAGGTGAAGCAAAGGAAATGCTCAGGGCTGTTTGGGGGTGGCTGCCAGGCAGCCCTGGGACTGAGCAACAACATTTGCAGTGGGACAGGAAACTCACAGCTCATGGGAACAAACTTTCTGGCTGACTCCAGAGGTCACCACAAGCCTGAGTGGTTTCCCTGCCATCCCCAGCCCTTGCTGGCCCCCAGGGGCTGATGGTGTTTGTGCTCCCTCAGGTTCATCTCCCCACACCAACAGCATGGCGCTGCTCACGCCTGCTCTGTGCAATGCAAACAGGGGCTCCTGAGCAGTGCTGCCGTGGCTCTGCCTGCAAGGATCAAGCACCTCTGGCAGCTGGGGGAGAGGCCAGGGCTGCAAAGGTGGGATGTTGTTGGCAGCTCCATCAGGACACAGCTCTGGGACGCTGCCCTGGGCTGTCCAGCGCAGTGGGGATGGATCAGCCCCTGCTCTGCTGCTCCTTCCCGGCTCCCCCAGGGACCTTGCAGAGCCCCAGCAATGCTGTTTGCCCCCACCCTGCCCACGGCCACCCTGGGGCTGCTCACGGGGGTTTTCTCTGCTGAGCATTGGCCTGGGCATGTTCTTGAGAGACCCTGGGCAAGGAGCCTCGAGCCCCCAGGCCCTGCCCTGAGGTGTCAGCTCTGCCCCAGCAGTGCCCATGGCCTGTCCCTGCTGCAGCCCCGGCACTGCCACCCCCAGCACTGGGAGCCACCCCGAGAGCACTCAGGCCCTACAGCAACACGAGGGGCAGGAGGGCAGCGGGGCAGTGGCACGGGAGCAGCGCTGGCAACACCAAGTGCTGCTGCTCCTTGGCAGAGCTGCTGTGCCACCCCTGATCTGCCCCAGCTCTGCACACAGACATTGCTGCTGCAGCTCCCGAGAAGGGAACAGAAGGGGATCTGTGGTGAAAACTTGTCTGGGAGATCCTTTAGCTTGTTTAAAGCCACTGAGAATACAGCTCCTCATTGACACAGTCTGTGATCACAGCGAAGATGGAGAAAAAAAAAGAGAAACTGCACAAATATTATCTTTATTTGTGGACAATATTAAAAACTAACACACAGGAAGAAAAAACCCACATCCAAACCAACAAGAACTATCAAATAGGACTTTTATTCCAAGTGATTGGCAGAAATTGGCAACAAGTTTAATGTTTCTGAAACCATCCAGTCATCAGTCTCTGCACTGCAGCCTTGAGCTCCTGGTTCCTCAGGCTGTAGATGAGAGGGTTCAGGGCAGGAGAAACCACCGAGTACAGAACTGACAGTGTCAGATCCAGAGATGGGGAGGAGATGGAGGGGGGTTTCAGGTAGGCAAAAAATGAGGTGCTGATAAACAGGGAGACCACGGCCAGGTGAGGGAGGCATGTGGAAAAGGCTTTGTGCCGTCCCTGCTCAGAGGGGATCCTCAGCACAGCCCTGAAGATCTGCACATAGGAGAAAACAATGAACACAAAACAGCCAAATGACAAAAAGGCACTAACCACAAGAACCCCAAGTTCTCTGAGGTAGAAGTGTGAGCAGGAGAGCTTGAGGATGTGTGGGATTTCACAGAAGAACTGGCCCAGGGCATTGCCCTGGCACAGGGGCAGGGAAAATGTATTGGCTGTGTGCAGCAGAGCATTGAGAAAGCCACAGGCCCAGGCAGCTGCTGCCATGTGGGCACAAGCTCTGCTGCCCAGGAGGGTCCCATAGTGCAGGGGTTTGCAGATGGACACATAGCGGTCATAACACATGACAGTGAGGAGGGAAAATTCTGCAGACATGAGGAACTCAAATATAAAGACCTGTGCAACACACCCTGTGTAGGAGATGTCCGTGGTGTCCCAGAGGGAATTGTGCATGGCTTTGGGGACAGTGGTGCAGATGGAGCCCAGGTCGGTGAGGGCCAGGTTGAGCAGGAAGAAGAACATGGGCGTGTGCAGGTGGTGGCCGCAGGCTACGGCGCTGATGATGAGGCTGTTGCCCAGGAGGGCAGCCAGGGAGATGCCCAGGAAGAGGCAGAAGTGCAGCAGCTGCAGCTGCCGCGTGTCTGCGAATGCCAGGAGGAGGAAGTGGCTGATGGAGCTGCTGTTGGACATTGCTTCACTCTGGGCATTGTGGACTGTTGAAAGAAAACACTGACAAGTTGGACAAAGTTCATTCAGTCAATCGTATGCTGTTTTACTAGGAATGCCCTCAAAACTACTTCTCTTCCTGTGGGGGAACTTTGCTGATCTTTTTTATTTTGGAGCACGACTTTGTGCTTCTGAGTTACTGCCACATCTCCAGCATTGCTCTCAGCCTGAACACTGGGGAGCCCAGAGGGAAAACAGAGCTCCCTGTTCCTCAGGGCAGTCAGACCTGCTGGTCCCCACACAGGTGCCCTTTGCCCATTACACCTCCCTGTATTTCACAGTGATCCCACTTAAAACATTCTTGTAAAATAAAGTGGCCTTTTTGAAGTTTCCAGTTTCAAAATCATTTTCCCTAAATCCTTCTCCCTTTCCCTGTGCAGATACACTTGTTCTGGCTCTCTGCTGCCTGGAGTTGTGCCCATTGGGAGCTGTTTCCCTCTATCCAAGCCTTATCCCTGCCAGTGCTCCCAGAGCCCAGCCCAGCCCTGGGGGCTCAGCTCTGCCCTGCACAGCCCTCCCAGCACAGGGCACTGCCCAGGGCCATCTCCCTGGCACCAGCTCCTTAAGGGCAGGGCAGACAAACAGAGATGCTGCAAGCCAAGGTGCTGCTGCTGCTGCCTGTAGGGAGAGGAGGGTGAGGAGGCACTTTCTGAGGCAGATCTGAGGCACATCTGCTGATCCCCAGTGGGACAGTGCAGGAGTGTCAGGGACACATCCAAAGCTGACAGCCCCTTGCCCTTTCCTTGAGGAGAAAGCTGAGAGCAGCCCTGGCCATGCAGCACCATCTCCCCAGCAGGAGGGATCTGCCCTGATGGGGGTCGCTCCTTGCACCTCCAACTTCTCCCCACAGAGCCATGGGGAGCTCCCAGGCAGGCTGAGAGCTGCCCCTGGCAGGTGGCACATGCCCTGCCCTGGCCAAGAGCCCTCAGGGCTGCAGGAGCTGCTCTGCACGACAGCCCTGGGCAGCCCTGGCTGCACCCCCACCTTCACAGCCTGCAGCCCTCCCTGGCAGCAGGAGCCATCCTGCCCTGTCCCTCTGACGGTGCCCAGGGCAGCCCCGCTCTGCAGCACATCCTCCTCCTCCTCGTCCTCCTCCTCTGCACCAGAGAAACTGGGAGAGTCCTCCTGACACATCCCCCAGGCTGTGGGGTGTGCAGGCTTCAGGAGATCCCTCCAGGAGCACAGGGGACATTGCCCTGCACGCACAGACTCACCATGCAGAGGCTGTGAAGATGTTTCCCCAAATGAAGTCTCAGCTCAATGTCCCTCCAATCCTGGTTCCCTTTAGCTGTCTCTGCCTGGCTCCTCTCAGTGCCTGCAGGCAGTGCCCTCTGCCCTGCTGGGCTGAGCAGAGGAGCTGCTGATGAGGAGAAATGTCTTTTTGAAGCTCTTCTTGGTTGCCAGGAGCTCCCTCTGTGCCAGGAGCCCAGCCCAGCTCAGCAGCACAGCAACAGCACAAGGACTTTAATGACCCTCTCAGGGCTTTGGGGTTGTTTACATCAGACTCAGTCCCTGAGAGAGTCTTCAAAAAACTTCTCAAGAACTCAAAGTCAAATTCTAAGTCCAAAGTTTCTTTTACTTTTAATGGGTCCCACTGAGGGAGACATGACTGAGAAAGTGTCCCCAGGTTCCAGTTAGAGCAGAACACTGGAGGCAGTGATGACAGGGGAAGACAAACAAGGCAAAGGTGTCTCTGATGCTGAGCAAACCTGGATGTGTTTGAGGAATGCAAAGGGCCAAGCCCTGAGCCCCAGCCCCTGGCAAGGCACATCCTGTCCCTCCCTCAGTGCTCAGGGCTCTTCCCGGGGCACTGCCATGTGGGGATGTGCAATGCCAAGGGCAGCACCATGGGGCGGCCCCTGCCAGGCTGCTGAGCAGGGACAAGGAGGCCATGAGGCCCCAGGGCTGCAAGGCTCACTTGTGTCCTCCTCATGGCCTCAGGGCCAGGGCCAGCAGCCATGGCCAAAGTGCTGCACAAGTTGCCTCTGGCAGGGCCTTGCAGCTTCTGCACATCCCTGGGCCCTCTCCAGCCCAGGCTGTCCTACGCTGTCCATGCCCTGCACCTCTGGCCCTGCAGGCTGTCAGCATCCCCCGGCTGCCCCACCTCGCTGGCCCTTCCTTTGCTGACAGCTCTGCGTCCTGCCTGCCTCTGCCTTGGCACACAGAGCCTTGGGCTGACCCTGACTCCTTCTGGGGCTGTGTTGCACCACAGCCCTGCCCTGGGAAAAAAATTCCTTTCTCCTTCTGTCCAATTTAGGCCTCCCCAGCTGCCTTTGGTCATTATTTCTTTCTCATGTTCATTTCCACTATGAACAAAAACCTCCCATGTATCTGAAACCTTCAAGCCCTCCCAAGATATTCCTTTCTGTCCTCCGTCTTCAGACCACTGAACTCAGGGGTTGCATTCCTTGTAGAGTGGTCCTTGAGGTCTTCAAACCCTCTCCTTGGAGATCTCTGCGCCATCTCCATGGTTTGAACATGAAAATCCTGTGCTCTTAATCCAGGAAAGATGAAGAGACTTTCTACCAGGGGTTGCATTGGCAGAACAAGACACAAGACATTTATCCTGAACAAGAGCAGGCTTAGATTGGATGTATGGATGAAATATTTTATGATGAGGGTGGCAAGTCTGGCAGAGGTTACCCACTGAGTGGAAACTCCATCCCTGGAAGTGTTCGGGGTCAGGAGCTTTGTGCAACCTGAACGAGTGAAGGTATCCCAGGCTAATGGAAGGGGATTTAGGCCAGAGGCTCTTTTAGGTCTCTTCTGTCACAATACAATTAATAATTCTTTGATTCTTCAATCCCCAAATCCTTCACTACAAGGCTCCAAATAATTGCACACACCAAATCAGCATTTTAATGTGACCTAATCCCAAACACTTCCATAAAAAGGAAAGAATTGCCATACCAGGGACAGGAATTGCCAGGTTTATGGACAAACATTAAAAACCCAAAAGGTAAAGAAGCTGAAAGCAAAGCCCAACATCTGTGTGGGAAAGATTCCCCAAGTGGGATGATGGCAGAGCGTCCCAGACTGACATCACAGCTGAGGATGGAGGTTTTTGCCTTGATGTCTGACACTCATGATGGGCATCCACAAGGGCATTTGGGGACTGTGCAGGACTTGCCATGGCATGTCTAGGAAAGAACCACAAGAAGAGAAAGGGTGGCACCATGGTGGGTTATGACAGAACAGGCATGAGAAAAGAGAGCAAAAAGGAGATGAAAGAGCTGATCCTGTATAAACAGGTCATGGTAAATACCTGTCCCTGGCTGTGCCCTGCAGCTGATCCCCACAGCCTGTCCTGTTTCCTGAATCCCTCCATTGCCAAGAACTTTCTGGGACAAGGGAGCTCTCTCTGCTCTGGATATAGAGGGAGGTCCAAGTGCCACACACTGGAGTGGGAACCACAAACCATCAGGTCCTGTGTCCTGTGGGGGCCCAGGCACTGGTGAGACTGGTGTGTGTGCACACAGCACTGGGGTGTGTGGGGTGGCTGTAACCAGCAGGGAACATCAAAGCAGAGCAAGCAGCGAGCAGCAGAGGCCTGGGAGCTGCTGTGTGAGATCAGCTCCTGCAGGGATCCACATTGTCTGGGTGTGTGTGCAGCTCTGCATCTCATTCTGCCATGGCAGAGCACACAAACAGCCCATCCTTGTGTCCCTTTCTGCACTGACTGTGCTTGGGCTTGGCCTGGAAACCTCCCGAGGTCCCTGCCAGGAGGAGTCCCTGTGCATTTCCCTCCCCCATGGCTCTGCCCTTCCTGATCAGCAGCTGTGGGGCAGCAGAGCTGGGGCAGTGCAGGGACAGGGCTGGCTCTGACAGGGCTGTTGTGGGTTAGGAATGGTGTTCTCCAATTTACTACTCCCACTAAAAACACCATGTGTCTCCCCACATTTATATTCCCACCATCGTCCCCCACACCACAGGGGCTTTACCCACCTGGCCCTGCTTGATCTCAGCACATGTTTCACACTCATGGATAACCTGGAGATGCTGTCCAGGGGTAAATCCACCCCTCGCTCACCAGCCCATCTGGAGGTTACATCTCTGCCCTGATGACCTGAGGTGTCCTGGGCCCATCGAGCCAGAAATAACTCAGCCTTGTGTGGCCAGTCCAGACCCACCTGAGACACTTTAATCCTGGCAGCCCCATCCCCCTGGCCATTGTTGCGATGCTCTTCAGTGCCAACTTTGGGTATGTGAGCATCCACAGGAGGGACTTTCACAGCCAACTTCTCTACCCGGGCAGTGATATCTTGCCCCAGTCCAGCAGCCCAGATGGGTTTCCCTCTGTGCTGCCAATTGTCCTTTTTCCATCATTCCAGCCTCCCCCACAGAGCATTTCCCACCATCCCCGAGTCAGTGCAGAGGTGCAGCGCTGGCCATTTCTCTCGCTCACAGCTCCGTGTATGGTCCCAGTGTTGCAGTGACTGCAGGAAAGGGACACCCCACAATGGGACATTTCCTGGTCAAATAGAGACAGAAAGAGTGGCAAACTGTCTATGACTCGAGTTTTGGCCTCGAAGCCGCTGCCATGGTTTGCAGGAGCTGCAGTGTGGCACTGCCCTGGCTGTGCCCGGGAGCGCTGGCTTGGGAGAAGGTGTCGGTGCCAGCTGGGCCAGGGAGCTGCAGCGAGTGGGGAACGAATCCCTCCTGGTGTCCTGCCCCAGGGTGACACTGTGAGGCATCATGTGACCAAGGAAACCATTGTGACACTGTTACCAGATGAGAAATGGCTGACACTCGATTAGCTCACACAATGCTTTTTCTCCAAAACCTCTGGCCTATGGAAGCTGCACAATGCCCATTGTGTAAGAAGGAGAACCACAAGTTCACCAGCCTCACTGTCCTGCCAGCCCGGCCAGGTCACTTGGAATATTGGGGTCTAGGACCACCAGGGACTACCAGAGAGACCTCCAGGACAGAAGAACACATGCATAAAGGGGAGGGGAAATATGTTAAATGATTTGGGGAAAATTATTATCATATGTATGTTTAATCTGACAATCAGTGAATATGTATGCAAAATAGAGTATAGAAACAGAAATTTTCCTGCACTCAACATGCACAGCTTTGAGAGAAGATATTCCCCCATGCATCTCGCCAAATAAAGAATGCCTGCTTCTTAATGCTACATTGGTGTTAAGGAGGGTTTTTTTGTTTACCAGATTTTTCGTAACAACACTCTGGAACTTCATGGAACCAAGGAGATCACTGTGACCCTGCAGGGCCTTGTGGGACCAAGAGGCCATTGTGACACAGTGGAACCAAGGGAGCGATGTGAAACTGCAGGACCCCATGGAACCAAGGGGCCATTGTGACACTGCTGGGCCTCGAGTAACCAAGAAGCCAAAGTGACGTGCAGAACACAGAGACCATTGTGACACCGCAGGGCCTTGTGGAACTGACACTGAAATTGGATAGAAACTTTCTAACACAGTTTGAGTATTAGAAAGCAGACATTCTTTATTGCAGGGCTGGGTACTCGAAGGATCCTTCCTCTCATTGAGGGCCCCAGGCATTGGGTGAACAGAGTTTTTATCACATTCACTGATAACAAATTCATTAGCTATCCCTGCTTACTTGATGGGTATGTATTACTTTATTTTACATAATTGCACCCCTTATTGGACTGTTACATGGTTCTTTGGGCTCTGTCTTCAATGCCTGGTGTGCTTTTCAGGTGGCTGTTCCTTGAACCCCACTTTTGAGTAAATGCAATATTGTTGTTTTGCATAACTCCTGTTCTGTCAGCCTTGCAGAGCTGAGCTGGCATCTTGCTTGTGTTTTGTGTGACTTCTCTTTGCCTGAGTTACATCCTTTATCTATTTCTCCAAGGCTGTGATGTTTTGTTCTACTGTCCTTATCAAGTCCCCCCTTTTCTGGAGATTCAGTTCCTTATGGGAACTTATCTCTCAATATCTCTATTTCTATTTATAGCAGAAGGCATTACAACAGCTACAACACTAATCGGGATGCAAGCAAAAACCATACAACAATTATTATGTTGACCATTATAAACAGATGTTTTAACCGAATCCAGCTGGGTAACCATGAGTTATTTTTGGTCCAGATTTCTTCAAATCCCCAGGAGGTGCCATCGAGGTGTGCATTGTAAAAAGTTCTCAATAGCAGTCGGAAAGGTCCCTTCCACTTTGGCTGGAGCAGAGCAGTTCCCCAGCCTTTCAAGCAGATCCAATCTCCTGCTTGGAACCCATGCCCTTGTGTGTCCAGTCCCATCAGTCTGCGGATGTCAAGTGCTTGCTGCAAATTCTGTAAGGTTTTAATAAAAGAAATGAGGAAATTATTCAAATTTACTCCTCCTTTTGCATGTGCGTTTCCTGGAATGTGGCCCTGGGAAGGGTCGACCACAGTGCAGCTCACAGGGGCTGATTTTGCTGGTGCCCCAGGGCTGAATTCTGCTTTGAAGTTGAACAACAGAGAAGGCTTGGCCCCAGGTCAAGGAGGTTTCCTGACATATTTCTCCCAAATGCAATTTGATTGTAGAATTGATTTGCTCTACTGTGGCACCAAGGGCTGTGAGGAGACACCTTGTCCTGAGGCCCTGGGGCCTCCTGGCACAGCCCCAGCAAGGCTGGGCACTGTCAGCCCCTTGTCCTGCCCTCAGCATCCCCCCCACATCCCAGTGCCCCCGGCAGAGCCCTGAGCAAGGCGGGAGGGACAGGATCTGCCTTCCCCAGGGCTGGGGCTCAGCCCTTGGCCTTTCTGCTGCCTCCAGCCAGCCCAGGCTCTGCTCAGCACCTGAGCTGCCTGCACAGAGCCTTGGCCTCCCTGCACTCCTGGCCTCAGGGATCTGCTGCAAGGAGTCCCTGGGGAGCCTTTGGCAGCAATGGCCCTGGGGGCTCCTTCATGCTCCCAGGGACTGCAGGTTTTCCAAAGCACTTTGGCTTTGGCTTTTGCCTTGAGGTCTCTGAGAGCTTTGTGCAATCAAGGCCTTCAATTATCTGCTGTAAGGAGTCCCTGGAGATTCTTTGTCAGTAACAACACTCATTGGGGCTCATTAATGCTTCAAGTTACTTCACTTTGTTTAAGTACTTTCTTTTTTCCTTTCCACACTGAGTTTCTGAGAAGTTTCTGCTATCATGGCCTCCAATTCTCTCCTCCAAGGAGTCCATGAGGAGCCTCTGTTGGTGATGGACCTCAGTGGGACTGTCACCAAAACTGCATGAAAAACAGAAACTCTCCAACAACATCTATTCAGTGTTAGAGAATTTAGGCATTACTTTATTCTGGCCAAGCTGTTGTTCTGGCCAGCACATGCAATAGAAATTATTCCATCCACACATTCCTGGGCTGTGTAGTGAAAATCATTCCATTTCACATGGTTCTTGACTAGAGTTTTCACATGGTTCTTTACTAGACTTTTCACACATTCATACATAAAAAACCCGAAGAAATTCACATTTATTGGCCTTAAATTACACAGTAGTGTTTGATCTCCTCTTGATTATCGATCCCTTTGCTTTTGATGTTAATTAGGTGCTCATTCTTTGACTCTCTTATCAAACTTTTCCAAGTTTGTCCAAGTTTCCAGGTGTCTCTAACTGCACTGAAGAGTCATGTTTGTTAATGTTCATTTACCTCCTCTGTATCTTCTGGCTACTCTCATTCTGTAGATGTTAAACTCATCAGGCCTTACCCAACTTTGGTGAACAGAGTCTTTTGAAGAGAAACTTCAATTCCCCTCCCTCGGGGCAAAGGTGTACAAAGCCCTGACTAAAGTTACATTAAAAAAAAAATTAAAAGTTGTATCATTTCCAACAATTCCATTAGGTTCCATAGCGTCACAATGGTCTCCTCAGCGCCATGTACCCACACAGTGTCACATTGACCCCTGGCTCCACAAAGCCCTGCAGTGTCACAGTTGCCTCTTTGTTCTGTGGGGCCCCACAGTGTCACAATGGTCTCCTTGGTTCCATCAGGCTGTGCAATGTCACAATGGCCCCTTGGTACCATGGCCTGCTTTTCGGTAGCAGGGGTCCCACAGAGGTGGCTTCTGTGAGAAGCTGCTGGAAGCTTCCACCATGTCAGGCAGAGCCAATCCCTAGTGGCTCCAAAGATGGACATGCCACTGCCAAGGCTGGGCCAATTACAAATGGTGGCCACGCCTCTGTGATAACAGATTTAAGGAGAAAGAAAAAACCAAGAAGTTATGGCACAATTGTTATTGCGACCAGAGAAGAGTGGAGTGAGAACATGTGAGGAGAACACAGACTCTGCAGACACCAAGGTCAGTGAAGGAGGGGCAGGAGCTGCTCCAGGCACTGGAACTGGGATTCCTCTGCAGCCCTTGGTGAAGATCATGGTAAAGCACCTGTGCCCCTGCAGCCCCTGGAGATCCATGGGGATGCAGAGATCCACCCACAGCCCCTGGAGATCCCTGGGGATGCAGAGATTCACCCACAGCCCCTGGAGATCCATGGGGATGCAGAGATCCACCCACAGCCCCTGGAGATCCATGGGGATGCAGAGATTCACCTGCAGCCCATGGAGGAGGAGCCCACGCTGGAGCAGGGATGCCTGGGAGGAGGCTGTGAGCCGTGGAGAGAGGGGCCCTGCTCCCAGGCTGGAGCAGCCTGTCCTTCAAGGATTGACCCCGTAGGAGAGTGACCCACACTGCAGCAGTTTTGGGGCACTGTTGCCCATGGGATGGACTCACATTGCAGCAGTTCACAGGGAGCTGCTGCTCGTGGGATGGACTCACATCGGAGAAGTTCCTGGAGAACTCTCCCATTAGAGGGACCCCATGGTGCAGCAGGGGAACGCCTCCTCTCCCTGAGCAGTGGGAGAAGCCTCAGGTGATGAACTGACCATAACCCCCATTCCCTTCTCCCTGTGCTGCTGGGGGAGGAGATAGAGCTGGGCAGGAGGGAGAAGTGGGGGAATGCACTTTTAAGGTTTTATTTTACTTCTCCTGCTCTGATTTTGTCAGCAATAATTCAATTAATATCTCTAATTTGAGCCTGCTTTTCCCATGACCATATTTGATGAGGGATCTCTCCCTGTCCTTATCTTAACTCATGAATCCCTCGTTCTATTTCCTCTCCCCTGTCCAACTGCAGAGGGGAGTGAGAGAGAGGCTTTGATGGGTGCCTGGCATCCAGCCAGCATCAACCCACTACACCTGATCTTGTACATGCCATGTATACCTGAAAAATGTTTTGAAGAGAAAAACACATTTACTTTTGAAGAGAAAAACATATTTATTATGTCTTTCAGTCTTTGTAAGGTAACTTGGGGTGGTTTTGTTTGGTTTTGTTACTTCAGGCTTCAGAGCCATTAATTGCAGTCTAATTGAAGATGTGTTTCATGGCACAGAATAGAAGAATCTATCACGTAGAATGAAGTGTCATGGTTTAAAATTAATCCTATTTGGTCTATGACTTGTCCTGATAAAGCGACTGTCCAAGGGCTGGGTTTGCAAGTTGGAGTAGGAAGTTCAGGAAGTTTCTCTGGATAATGTTGTATCCAGGATTTTCCCTGCAGTATCTGCTTGGAGCAGACAGAACAGATGGGGAAGTGTTTGCAGAGCCCCTGGGAGGGAATATTTGGGTTTCTGTCAGCAGGAGCCTTGTGTAGCTCAGGCTGGGCTGGGCAGCAGTTCCATCTGCAGATCCATGTGCTGCTCCAACAGCTGCTGCTGGGGACCCTGAGGGAAGAGGCCACGGGAAGGATGGAAATGTTGCATGGACAACACCATGTCAATCCTTGTAAAAAGCCTTTCCAGTTTCCCCTTGGATATAGGATTCCAGGGCCCACAGCTGGGCTTCAGAGTTCTACTGATGTTTATTTGTCAGGTTTTTCAACAGAACTCTGAATTGGGCATCTCTTGTCATTTTTGCTGCTCTCCTGACTTGAAAAAGGATCTGTGCTCCTGTGATCCACATCCTGAAGGGTGGTTGGCAACCATGGAATCCTCTGGGAAAGCACTTGATTGACTTCAGTGCCTTGGCTGGAAGTTCAGCCTGAGAAAAGAACTGCTCCAGCTGCCTCTGTGCATGTCCAGCTCCTCACAGCTGAGTCCCTGAACACACAGGCTGGTTTTTAGGCGTTTATTTTCCCCTCCTGTTTGCTTGGAGGTGATTTTGGGACACTTTAGAGCAACATCTGACCAGCCCCTGCCCCCATCCTGTTTTATTGTCTCTTCTTTGGAGTTGACCTACTGGGTTTGACATGGAAATTGGTGGTGTCTCCCTGTTCTTCTCTCCAGCCCTCAACTGTAACTTGCATTAAACAGTGAAAATGGCCTCGTTTATCTGGTGGGGAAGAGGTGAGGGAGAGAAAGCTAACAGGATTTGTTTTCATGAGCCTTGTGACAGTAAAGAAAAATGAGGTTTGTCTTTTTGGGGTGGTGCTGTGTGTTGGGATTTGCAGGTTTATTTCTTGTTAAAGTTGCTATTGTTTATTAGTATTACTTATTTGTGTTATACTTTTAAATCTGACATTATTACTAGTGTCTGGATGTCAGCTCACTGGAAAGAATCCCTTTTTTCTCCAAGTGGGATTGAGCTGGGCAGTCTCTTCCAAGATGCCAGTGAATTCTAAAGATGGGAAGTCCCAGTTATGGGATTTTAGTGTGATTTGGAGCTGGGGAAGGGTCTCATACTGAATTATTAAAATGCGGGTATAGGTCTAATATCAATATCCACCTAAGATGGGCAAAGACTCTCTAACTTGTTAAGGTTAGAAAGTGTATGTTTATTTCAGCACTGGAGAGCTGCAAGGGTAACTCCCGAATGTACAGCTCCAAAGTAACAATGCAACACAGAACTTATTTATCTATAACAATAATGCATATTTAAAATACAGATACATATTCATAACATATGCACCTCCCATTCCCCGCTTCTTATGGAAATTAGGAAAAAGTCATTAAGCATGCGCAGTTCCTGCAATGGAATTGGGTCCGTGGTCTTAAAAATGAGTCTGAGGGCTGCTTTTCATGAAGTAATACGGGTCTTCCTCAGTGTGACCTTCTTACTTCGCTGATTTTTGACAATACATTTGACCCTGGAAAACTCCCAATGCTCTCTTCTATTGCTTCTAAGTAGGTTGCTTCTGGGCAAAATTTGTAACTGTCTAGGCTTTCCTTTGAACTTCTTTTCTTAAGATGATTTATTGTCTATTCTAAGCACAGCTGAGTAAATATCAAATAATCAAAAGGCTACTCTGCATTTAATCATTAATTTCTTTCTAGCGGAGTTCTGCATCTTTTTCTATTCTAGCTAATTTTAACTGAACTTCTATCTAAAATCTCTACATTTAAGTGGCTAAAAGAAAACCCTGTGTTTCAATACGATCCCAGAGTTGCCCCAAGCCTACTCTGCCACCACATCTGTGCTCGTGGCCCCTCACAGCTGCCCTGCCCTGGGGACATGGGGGGACCCCCTCCTGCCAGGGCTGAGGCTCCTCACAGCTCCTCATGGCCTCTCACAGCTCCTCATGGCCTCTCACGGCTCCTCATGGCCTCTCACAGCTCCTCATGGCCTCTCACAGCTCCTCATGGCCTCTCACAGCCCCTCATGGCCTCTCACAGCTCCTCATGGCCTCTCACAGCTCCTCATGGCCTCTCACAGCTCCTCATGGCCTCTCACAGCCCCAGGCTCAGGGCTCCTCCCAAAGCAGAAGGGGTCGGGCCCTGCTTGTTCTCCTTTTATTTCGCTCCCTTCACAGCCATGAGGAAAGAAAGGCTGAAATGGAGCCTTTCCCCAGCATTGCCCTCGGGGTTAATGTGGGGCCGAAGCTGTGTGCTGGCGCTGGCCCGAGCACGAACATCAGTGCAGCCGCACGGCCTTTGCTGTCCCCCCGTGTCCATGGGCTGTCCCCGAGTCCCGCCCGGCTCTGGCAGCAGCAGGAGCTGCAGCGCAGTGGGCGCCGGCCCGGCCCAGCCGCGGCTCCCGGGCAGGAGCAGCAGCAGCGCCAGCCCTTCCCAGCTGCTCCTGCCTCGGCTTCCCCAGGGGTTTGTCCAGGGGAGCTCTGGAGTAGAGCAGCAATCACCCCCAAACAGCCCTCATTCCCCAGGGCCTGCCTGTGCTGCCCTGAACCAACCTTCAGAGAGAGAAAGGATCAGGTTCCAGCACTGTTTGCAGCACTGCTTTACTCACCCTCAGGTGACAGCAGGAGGCTCTTGTTGCCTTTGCCTTATGGATTGTAGATCATAGAGGGGCTGCTGTTGCCCCTCTTCTTGCCACCTGAATTTTATCAGTACAACTGCAATTGCCTCTTTTGATCAGTGCAACCCACAGTGGTTTTGTGATGGTGAACTTGGTATTTTTCTCACAGGCATTACGATTAGCAGATGTTGAAATGCTCACAAGTCCCTGAGCATGAAGTCAAGGAGAATTAAAGCCACACAGGCCACATTTGCAGCATTCACTGTCCTGTTGCTGGTGCTGTTGAAATAGAATCAATTTACAGAGGCCATCACAGAAATTGCCTCTGGAGTGTCAAATAAAATGAAAAATCCCACTAGGAGAAAGAAAATCCAGAACTTCTCAACTTGCTTCATTGCTTTCTCTGAGCAGCAGAAATTGGAGATGCCCAGAGGGATTTGCAGCTGCGGCTGATCCCAGCTGGAGCCCAGCTGCTGCAGAGTCCCAGTGGAGCCTGAGCCCAGCCCGGGGAGCTCCCGCAGTGTCAGGGAGCTCAGCGCACGCGGGGCCAGGCCCAGAGCCCTGGGCACGGCCGCCGATTGCGGGGCAGCGGCGCAGACGGAATGTCCTGCGGCACAAACCTCCTGCTCCTTCCACACAGCGCCCATCGTGCTCCCCCTCCTCCTGTCCCAGCACTGCACAAATTCCAGCTGGGAGGAGGCTTCCCAAGAGAGGGCTCCAGCTCCCGGCTCCAGTTTCACCCTGAGTGTCCCTGCAGAGGAACAGGGCATCTTTCAGGCACTTCCAGAAGCTCAGGGTTCTCATTTCATGAGGAATCTAGGATGTAAATGGCCTTGTGAAGAAAGGCAAAAGCAGAGGGAATGGGTTAGAAATTATTAGAAAAAATGACCCTTCTTACAGACAAAGTTCACCAAGTCATTCCAGGCATTTCTCCTTTTCAGATTCATTCAGTCATCTACTCTGAGAAGTCCAGCTTGTTCTGGTGCTTATCATGAACTGATTGTACCCTTGAATTACACCAGCACAAGAGATGTAGAATCATCGAAAGTGAACACAGATACAAACTACCGCTCTCAGCCCATTTCCATGTTCATTCATCTAAATCACTGCCAAGATGTCCATGGAGATGTTGGAATGATTATCACACAACTCTCCATTTCTGGCTGCAGTCTCTGGAGATTCTTTCTCTGAATTCAGGCAGGGTTGTATTCCCTAACAATTCCTGGTACCACCTCCTGTTTTCTTAGGTTAGAACAGTAACAATGAAAACCTTGCCAATGGCACAACTCCCCAGCCCACAAGCAAAGGAAAGGACACTTTGTCAAGTTCTCCAAACATTTGTTCTGCTTTGCTGCAAAAGCCGTGCTGCACACACAGTGCAAAAAGCCAAGAGAAGCTGCAATTGGTGGCACATGTTGTGACAGGAGCTCAACCTCCTTCTCCAGGAAAAGTTCTTGAAAAGAGCGAAGAGGACTGTGGAGAAGATTCCTGGAAACCTGAAACAGCTTTCAAGAAGTGAAATGAAAATGGAAAGAAACAATCCAAGATGTTTGCCTGTATTTATTTCTATGCTACCATTTTCCATGTTGCACTACTTCTCCATCTCATTAATTCCAAATGGATCTCACCTCAAAGATCTATAACTTAGTGAGTTTTAGACACTCTAAAATACCATGAGCTACACCCAATTTGCCTTCCCCTGTTTTTCTTGGAAAGCAATGCTGGGGACATAAGTGCAGTGCTTGGGTCAGGTACGAACTCTACAGACAGGGAATGTGCTCCGATAGTGTTTGACCCTCAGCAGGGACTGCACAGCAGCAGCCAAGGGGATTCCTGTGCCATTGTGTCAAGCCTCTGGATCTGGGCTGAACACGGCAAAGTTCCCGTGTTTGGACAGACTCAGGGGCTGCCCCGGGGCACGCGGGGCTCGGCCGTGGGGCGCGCGGGGGGAGCGGGGAACGGACAAACGGACACTCGGACACACGGACACTCGGACGAACGGACGCTCGGACAAACGGACACTCGGCCAAACGGACACTCGGACAAACGGACACTCGGACACACGGACACTCGGACAAACGGACACTCTGACAAACGGACACTCGGACGAACGGACGCTCGGCCAAACGGACACTCGGACAAACGGACACTCGGACAAACGGCCCCGAAGCTTCAGTTGCAGCGGCGGCAGCGGCGGCAGCGGCGGCAGCGGCGGCAGCGGCGGCAGCGGCGGCAGCGGCGGCAGCGGCGGCAGCGGCGGCAGCGGCGGCAGCGGCGGCAGCGGCGGCAGCGGCGGCAGCGATCCTATCGACTCCCTCTTCCTTCTCCTCTCCCTCTCCCGCTGTCCCGCACACACTCCCGGTGTCCCTCTCCCGGTGTCCCTCTCCCGGTGTCCCTTTCCCGGTGTCCCTCTCCCGGTGTCCCTCTCCCCGTGCCGGGCCGGGCCATGCCCCAGGCCCGCCCCCGGCCCCGGGCGGGGCCGCCCCCTCCCCGCCCCGGGCCGTCCCGCCGCGCTCTCGCCTCCGCGCGGCTCTCGCCATCGCGGCTGTGGCGCTGCTGGGCGGGCAGCAGTGGCTGGGGCGGCACCGCCAGCCTTTGGCTCCGCCTGGCCCGAGCCCGGCCCCGGCCCCGGCCCCGCCGCGGGCTGCAGTCGCGGCCCCGGCCCCGTTGCCGGCGCCTCCCGGGGCCCGCGGAGGACACAGGCGGCGGGGCCGCTCCCGCCGCCTCCGCTGCGGCTTCCCCGGCCCGAGCTCCGCCGCTCGGCAGCGCGGCCGCCGGCCCCGAGCCGCCGGTGCCCGGGGCGGGTGGCAGTGCCCGGCGCGGGGCGCTCGGGGGGCGCTCGGGGGCCGTGTGTGGCCCCGGGCCGAGCGCTGACGGCCGCGTGTGGCCCGCAGGGACGGCGCAGGAGGCCCTGCAGGAGCGGTACCGCCTGGGCTCGCTGCTGGGCAGAGGCGGCTTCGGCAGCGTCTACGCGGGGACGCGGCTGGCGGACGGCGCCCCGGTGAGTGGCGGGGCCGGCGGCGGGCGGACGAGGAGGAGGAGAAGGAGGAGAAGGACGGGGCGCGGCAGGGCGGACGGCGAGCTCAGCCCGCTGCTCCCCTTGGCTTGCAGGTTGCCTTCAAATGCGTGCCGCGGGATCGCATCCGGCGCTGGGGCGAGCTGGTGAGTGAGCGGGGCCAGCGGCAGCAGCCGGGGCGTGCCGGGCGAGGAGCCGGGGCCCGGCAGGGTGGGAGCCGCCGGGAGCCCCGGAGGGAGAGCGGGCGTGGGGTGAGCGGGGGCGCAGAGCATCCCGGGCTGGGTGAGGGGTCCCAGAGCCCTGGCACGGCCCCAGCCCCACTGACAGCATCTTGGTCCTCCCTCAGCCCAATGGCACCCGTGCGCCCCTGGAGATCGTGCTGCTGGACAAGGTGTCCACTGGGTTCCATGGTGTGATTCAGCTCCTGCAGTGGGTTGAGCTCCCTAACAGCTTCCTGTTGGTGATGGAGCGTCCGGAGCAGTGTCAGGACCTCCATGATTTCATCCTGGCTCGAGGGTTCCTGCCGGAGGAGGAGGCGCGGGGGCTGTTCCGCCAGGTGCTGGAGGCCGTGCGGCACTGCAGCAGCTGCGGGGTCCTGCACAGAGACATCAAACCTGGCAACATCCTCATCGACCTGGCCACCGGACAGGCCAAACTGATTGACTTTGGCTGTGGCACCTTCCTCCAGGACACAGTCTACACCAAATTCGCAGGTGAGCCCTCCCAGGGGATGCTCCTGGGCATCTCGTGGCGCAGCCTGGATCTAGCACCAGGGATTCCCCCATTTGCTGTGGGTCATGGGATTGCTTCTTTAGCCAAGTTGCTTTAGGGTGGGGGCACGAGCTCCCGGCCCTGCTGACAGCCTTCAGCACCCACTGTGCCCTGGGCTGGGGCAGCCAGCCCGACAAAAACCCCCATGGGCGTAGCAGAGAGTGGGTCAGACCCCGTGCCCCGCCCAGTTTGGTGTGCAGGCGAGGAAGGGCTTGGACTGCTCCACTCCCCTTGTTTGCCTTGGCTTGTTAATGTTTGTTGGGGGCAATGCAGGCAGGGAGGAGAGTGGTTTTTCCCCCCCACTGGGTGGGTTTTTCACTTGCATGTCATGGTCAGGCCTTGCCAGGGCTTCTGCTGCCCTCTTCCAGCACCAGTGGCTTCTTTTAGAACCCCAAGTTTGTTCACAAGTCACAGGTGCTGGCGAGAAGGCAGTGGGTCACCCTGTGTGCCACTGGTGCAGCCCCTGCATGCCCAGGGATGCTGGGGCGAGGTTCTGGGAGCAGCAGCATCCACCTGATGAACTCCATCTGTACTCCACAGGAACACCGTCCTACAGCCCACCAGAATGGACCCAGCTCCGATGCTACCATGGCGAGGCAGCGACGATCTGGTCCCTGGGGATCCTGCTGTACCAGATGGTCTGCGGGAAGCACCCGTTCAAGAAGGGCCGGGACATCATCTGGGGCGAGCTCTTGTTCCCACAACATCTCTCTCAAGGTAGATCCTCATCCCTGTGGCACAGGGGGAATAACAGTGTTGGGAGACAGCAGCAGGCTCATGAGCATCCTGCTCTGGCAGCTGCTGAGGAGGTGGCACATGTCCTGCTCTCTTCCTAAACAGAGAACTGATGGGAAATGTTAGGCACAGCTCTGAGCACATCCAGCATAGTCAGGGCTCGGGAACAGCAGGGCAAAGTGGACAGGTTCCTTCTCCAAGTGACTGACAGTTTCTGGTTTCTTTCCCCAGAGTGCCAAGATCTTATCAAGTGGTGTTTATCCATGCACTCCTTGGACAGACCGTCAGTGGAGGATCTATTCTATGAGCCTTGGCTGCAGGGTCTGCCCTAGAAGATGGGAGAGATCCACAGGCACCGTTTGGACCTCGTAAGTAAGAGCTGCACACATCTCTTGGCAATAAGAAGCAAAGAAAACCAAACTTTTTTGTCCTGTCTGTAGCCCGGAGCAGGGATCATCAGATGGGAACATGCAGCTCTTGTGCTGGAGCTGAGCTGCTCTGGCAAGCACTGAGGGCCACTATGCAATCTGGTTTTTCTTGTCCTGGTTCACTGATGGCTGGGGCCCTGGGCAGAACACTGAGAGCCTGCTCTGGCCCCCAGGGAAGGAGAAGGAGCCCCTGGAGAAGCTGGACCAGGTGGGGCTGCTGCTGGAGACACCAAGGACGACCTCAAGGATGAGAACCTCTTCCTCGACCTGGCCATCTGCAGCTGGAGATGATTGACTTCGATTCTGGCACCTTCTGCAAAGACACACTCCACACCCAATGTGCAGGTGAGTCCAGAGCCAGGGGATGCTCCCAGATCTGGGCATTGCACAGCCTGGCCGGGCACCAAAGGTTCCCCCCTTTGCTGGGGTGGATGCAATGAATTCTTCAGTTGGCTGCCAAGCTGCTTTTTGGCTCTGGGCAGCTGCTGAGGAGGTGGATCTGCCGTGGCTGGCTGGAGGCTGGGCACATGTGCTGCCCTCGTGCTCTCCTCCCAAAGGCAGCAATGATGGGGAGCTTTGGGCACAGCTCTGAGCACAGCCAGCACGGCCTGGGCACTGCGGGCGCTTGGGACAAGGGGACAGGAGCCTTCAGCTGACAGACGGTTTCTGGTTTGTCTCCTTCCAGCCGCGCTCTGTGGATGCTGAGGCTGCTCTGGGCTCTGCCAGGGCTCTGCTGGGGCTCAGCCCTGGGCACAGCTGGGCCTGCTCTGCCCTCCCATTGCTCTGACAGCTTTGCACCAGACGAGCCTGTTCTGAGCACAGCGACGGAGCTTTCTGCTTTGGCAGGTGAGTGAGACTCTCCTGCAGGCCCAGAGATTGCAGTGAGGGATACACATCAAATTGGCAAGAGCCCAAACCCTCCCCAGTCCCAGCTGAACACCTATATCTCCACAGATGTTTTGTCTGTCCCACTCTTTATTCCTTTTGGGCTGGAATTGTGCAATTGCACTTTCTTCCTCCTCTAGAATTGCCACAAGTGGGCCAAACCTGGCCAGTGGGCCGTGTTCCTAAGGCAGTGCAGTCTGGAGTTGATGGATGAAGAATTGCCCTTCTGCACTTCCAAACCAGAGAGAAAAGCAGTAAGTGGGACTTTCTGTCTTTCAGAAACCACTGACAATTTCAAAGGGAATGTACAGCTCATTCACAGGGTGAGAAGGAAGGGCATCTTCTAAAGGAGTTGAGGTTTGATAGAGTTTAGATTCCCAGTCGTGCTCAGAGCTGGCAGGGCACAGTCAATTTCCTATTCCTTCTACCAGAATTTAAAATAACAATATTGGAAACAAACTCCAAAATCTTTACAAAAAGGCTGCTGTGGTCAGTAAGATGGAGCTATGTTATCAGCACATTTGGGTTGGTTTTTTTTTCTTTCTGATTTCTTTTTCCTTTTTTTTTTTTTTTTTTTTTTTTAAACAGAAAACATGTCCTAAAAGAGGAATGTCCTTTGCTCCTGGTTCCCGTGTGGAGCAGCTCCCTTCCCACAGAGCCCGGCAGCTCCTGGCCCCTGCAGGGCTGAGGCTTTTCCCCTCTGCTGTGCACAGACTGATGGAGCAGCACTGCTGAACACAGGGACACTCAGAGGGACCAAAAGCCTTTGTCCACCCGAAGCTCCAAGGTCCAAACTGTGAGCAGACACGGCTGGAAGAGACTCACAGGCTCCCTGTTTGCTGTGCTGCCCCACCTGTGAGGGGCCCTGGGCTCCTGGAGGTTGTGCAAGGAACGCAGGTGGGGACTCCCTGTCCATATGGAGCCTCCAGATGGAAAAGGCTGCTGTGCCCAGGCAGCTGCAGGGGCAGAGAAATGAGGTCTTGACCACTTGATCTGGGCCAGTTCCACAGTCCTGGGCAGCAGCCACCGAGCCCAGGGGGAACAGAGGGCACAGCAAGAGGGACAAAAGCAGTCAAGTGCAGAGAGTGGAGAGAGCGAGACCTGGCAGGAGCAACAGCTGCTTCATTTCACTCTTGAAGAAAGCTCTTGGTGTTTCAAAGTGCTGAAAGGCGTGAAGGGCAGAGAGAAGGTGACACCAAACAATGCTGCTGTTTTCACTCCCTCCCCTCTCAGTGTCCCAGAAGGAATTGGATGAACTGTATTCTTCTCTCTGAGTCGTCTCGTTCAGCATGAGCAGCTCAGCACCAGGAGCTAAAGGAGCTGAAGCCTTAGGCCACCAGAGCTGACCAAGAGGGGACTTTTTGAGCAAAGGAATGCTGCTAATGTGGACCTAGCTGAATGCAGCAGATAGAATGCTGGAATTCTAGAATCCTTTCTGTTGGAAAAGACCTCTGAGCTGACCAAGTCCAGCTGTTTACAAAGCACTGTCAAGCCCAGCACTAAACCATGTCCCTGAAGCACCGAGGCTTGAACAAGAGGCCTGAGTGAGGCCTGAACAACAGGCCCTGAGCCAAAGGTGACCACTCAATGAACCTTTCACCCAAAGGTTATCTTTGTATCTGCTCACTACCAAAATATGCATGATCATTAGCATTGTGATAAATGTATCCACTCATTAGTGAAACATGTACTTACCTTTCCATATTTAGAAGCCAGACAAGGCCATGAAATCTGACATCTCTTTGGGGGAGTATGGTCAAAGTCACCTCCCTTGGTTCCTCCTTGAGCCCTGGCCAGGCTTTGGGAGAGCCCAAGAGGAGGATGAAACCAGATGTTGCTGCACTAGAAGTGCTGTCAGTTTGTTTATTCAGCACTGTCCAAGCTGGGCCCTCTCCCAGCGAGGTTGGAAGCCTCACCTGTGGGTGGCTGCACCTGCAGGAATTGCCAATTGTTGGGAGTGGCTCTGCAGTCCTTGGCTGGGACAGCTTCCCCCAGCTGATGAGGGGAATTTGTAATAATTTGCTGCTTTGAACTATAGGAAATTACACCGTTTGCATTTATATAAATTACACTGTTCCTTCAGTTGGTGTCTGTGTCTTTAGTGCTGACCCTGCCCACTGGCAAAACAAAATTGGCATCGTGTGGCAAGATCACAACAAAATGTCAGTTTTTAAATGTAAATGTAAGGAATCAGTCCCATCCGAAATTCCCGGTTGGGAAGACTTTCCCTAGAGTTCGCTGCCTCTGGAGGGAGCTGAGATCACAGCAACATGTGAGCAATGGGGAAATTGGCTAAAAGAAGCTGAACCAATGGATGTATTAAAATTCATCCAAAAATTGCATATGGAAAAAGGAAAAGAACTTTTGGGTTTGGGAAGACGAGGATAAATTTTGTTAACAGTATATTGGAAACAGCACCAACAGAAGGAACAATTGTTTTTGGAATGCTCCCACATGGAGCAACAGAAGTTTTTAATCTTGAGCTAAGATTTCTTTGTGCAACTGAAATAATATAATAATATCATAAATAAATAGATATAGATAAAATAAAAATTATGTAAAGTATAATTAAAACATGTATGTGTGTATATATATATATATATGTATATATATATATATATAAAAGCTAAATAACAATGTGAAATAATGCTGACAATACTAATTTGCTAGCTTTGGCTGCTCAGGGATGTAACACTAAATACCCTACAGATAATGTGTGGCCAGGACAGAATCATCAGTGGGAAACTTGGTGAGATTGTATATAATGAATAGAGGAGGATGGGATGAAATTGGCTATTTTCATAGGGTTTGCTGATACTGTGATATGGAATGCTTTGTCTGTTACTGTGAGACATAAAGCGATTAAGGCTGCTGGGTTTTCATATACCACACTATCCACAGCTGCAGGATTGGTGGAACGGATGGAGGGGTTGTGAAAAGAGCAGATGAAAAAATGAGGAGATGGGAACCTGTCCTGATGGAGAACCTCTTACAGGTCCACCCCAAAAGCTGCAGGGCTGGACCTTTATTTATTAGAATTAATTAGGATAAATCAGAAGCAAATAAGAGTTATCACTACCAGAACAGGAATTCAGATTCCTCCAGAACACTTTGATAACTGCTCGCTAAAGCTTGGCCTTGCAAGGTGTTCATGTCATGGGAGGAGTAATTGATGCAGATTATCAAGGAGAAATTAAATTCTGTTAAACAATAGTGAGCATTATTTGATTATGCAACCCTGTGACAGGGTAGGACAATTATTGATACTGCTGTTTTAAAAACAATTGTGAAAAAAGGAGATCCACCTTAAATCGCCACTGTTTATGGAGATAAAGGGTTTGGATCCACCTAATGTCCTAATAATGGAGGCACAGTGTGGGTCCAGAGGCCAAATGGCCCTCCCGAGGCAGCTGAAGGAACAGCTCTGGGGAAAGACAGCACAGTTTGAATCCTGAAACCTGGGCAGGAACGATGGGAATATGTCCCTGCAGCCAAGTGTTCCATGGGAGAACAAGCAGATGTTGTAGGATGTTGTTTTACAGATCCTGCCAGACCAAATCTCCTGTTTGCCCCAACGGTCCCTTGGGAAAATGCTCTGATCCACGGGGCTCGATGTGAGCACTGATGTGACACTGAGTGCCTTCCACACGAATCCCAGCCAGGAGCCTGCGTGCCCCTCAAGGACTGGGACCCAGCACCTCTCCAGCCGAAGGGGAAAGGACCCCACCAAGTCTTGTTCTCCACAGACACCGCAGTAAAGCTGAACAGCAAAGGACCTTGGGGCCATTATTCTGGAATGAAAAAGGCACCAGCTCCATGGACAATGGAATTATTGTTCCTAAGCCAAATAAGACTGAGGAAAAAGAATGAATAACTGTGTCACTAAAGTACTACTGATGTCTGTCAGTTGTATCTTGATAGTCAACCAGAATCTTTGTTTGCCAGAAACACCTCTAGAGTTTCACCAAGGGATTAGTCATGAAAATTTGTATGAAAATGTAAAGACCAAAGTAGCTGAAATACTCAATGTGACTAATTGCTGCATATGTTCTCAAGCAATGTTGGGAGGAATGGGATTCCCTTGGAGGGCCCACCCTGTGGGATGGCAGAACTCTGTCAATGAGCTCTGACTCGTAACGGAGTCAGTGAAGGGACAGTTAAAGAAAACTGTGCTGTGGAACAAAAGAATACAATGATCAGTTTTACAGGATTCAGTAAGATTTCCCTTCAGGAGAAACCAAACCCTGTTATGGTTAGAGGCCAAAATGTGAAAGGATTTCTACGTTTTAGCATTACTGAAAATGTCAATAGAACTTGGGGTGCTGGAGCTGGTCAGGGTCAGTGTTACACCACTCCCAGCTGCAGTGCCACCATTTAGGGAACTTCAGCAACAACCATGGGGAAGAGCTGGGGCCAAGAGAGCATTTTCCACCCAAAGAATGCCTTGGATTTCAGAAACCAAAGATTCTGGTTCACCCTGTGCCCTATGTGCAC
This sequence comes from Acanthiza pusilla, assembly GCA_036630365.1. NCBI lineage: Eukaryota > Metazoa > Chordata > Aves > Passeriformes > Acanthizidae > Acanthiza > Acanthiza pusilla. The sequence goes on from JAXCHO010000108.1 coordinate 194,471, forward strand.
TGCCTCGTCCTGTGGAGTTTCCATTAACTAAGAGCTAAATCGATTATTAGAAGAAGCAGCAAATGATGCTATTAGGATATCGAATAGCGCATCCTAAGAGACATGAATGGGGGATCTGCAGAACTGTATGGCCTTGGATTATCTGCCTGCTGGCCAAGGAGGGAACTGTGCTATTACAGGACAGGAATCTGGTGCTTCTGTCACGGATGGGTTTGAAGTCCAGCAGTCAGGAATCATCTCGATAGAAAGATCAGTAAAAGAGTGGCAGAAAGAAAAAGATTCTTCTTGGTGGGATTGGCTTCATGGCTGCCAAAGTGCAGGCTGCTGTAAAATGCATTTGTGGCAGTCACTGTAATCATTGCAGTGTGTGCACTTGGTGTGTTATGATTCCATGTTAGAGTTGTTATAACACTTTGTGCTGGGAAATGGAGAATTAAGACTTGTCTAAAAAGAGACATAGTATCAAGAAAAAAGGGAGATTTGATAAATAACATAGAGAATAGCAACTAATTAGGCATGTTTGAAAAGGAATGCAAATATTAGCTCTGAGTAATGAACTTGAAGAGCACTTAACTGAAGAACAAGAGGTGATGCCTTTATGCCTAATACCTAAATGTAGGACTCTGTTACTGAAAGAATTGTTAGGAAGATTGACTTCATCTGTGAGTCAAAGGACCAATTGAAGTACTAAGGCCTGAACAAGAGGCTCTGGGCCAAAGCTGACCTCTGGGTGAACCTTCCAACCAAATGTTGTATTTGTATCTGCTAATTAACGAAGTATTATTAGCAAAATGATCTTTGTAGCTGTTCATTGGTGAAACCTGTTCTCTATTTAGAAACCAGACAAGGGACAATCTGGCCTTGTTTGGGGCTGTAGGATCAAAGTCAACTCCCTTGGTTCCTTCTTGAGCCCTGGCCAGGCTTTGGGAGAACCCAAGAGGAGGATGAAAGCAGATGTTGCTGCACTAGAAGTGCTGTCAGTTTGTTCATTCAGCACTGTCCAAGCTGGGCCCTCTCCCAGCGAGGTTGGAAGCCTCACCTGTGGGTGGCTGCACCTGCAGGAATTGCCAATTGTTGGGAGTGGCTCTGCAGTCCTTGGCTGGGACAGCTCCCCCAGCTGATGAGGGATCTGGCTGATGGTAAAGTCTGAGGGTAGCTGCTGATGGATCTTTCTTAGTCACTGCAGGCAATCTTTGGTAGTGATGACTGAGTGCATTGCTGAGCTTCTCCTTTTGTAATAATTTGCTAATTATCATCTGCTTTGCTGAGCTTATCCTTTTGTAACTCTTTGCAGTTTTGCATTTATATAAATTACACTGTTCCTTCAGTTGGTGTCTGTGTCTTTGGTGCTGACCCTGCCCACGGCAAAACAGGGCCCCCTCCTGCCTAAGTGTTCCCTGGGAAGACAAAAACCATCACTCCAAATGTCCCCCCTTCCTCCTTGTTCCCCCCACTTTATACACTGAGTGTGATGTCCTATGGTCTGGGATATCCCCGGGGTCAGTTGGGGTCACCTGTCCCCCTGTGTCCCCTCCCAACCCCCATGGACCCCCAGCCCCTCCCCAGCATGGCCGGACAAGGGGCAGGAAAGGCCTTGGCTCTGTGCAAGCTCAGCGAGAACAAAACCATCTCTGTGTGCTCAGCGCTGTGCTCAGCACAAACCCAAACACAGCCCAGAGAAAGCCCTGGGGAGGAAATTCCCTCTGCCCCAGCCCAAAGCAGCACCCCATGGCCATCCCCCATCCCCACGGCTCCACGGGTTCCTTTCCATGCCCCGACCCTGGCCAGGGCACCTTGGGATGGTGGCCATGGCCGCCGGCGGTGGCACAGGGCTCAGTGCTGTGTCCATGGCAGCACAGCCCAGCCACGGGCCCTGAGTGCAGGTGACAGTGACAATCCCCAGCACAGCGGGCCCAGGCAGTGGTGGCCACGGCACCAAACTGAGGAACAGGTCCTTGTGGTCGTTCCCACAACACCTGAGGACAGCAACGAGTGTCAGTGCCATTGGACCTGGCAGCAGCCCCAGAACTGCTGTGTCCTGAGAGCTGCCATGGCCCCAAGGAGAGCACCAGGTCTGCATGCGAGTGCCATGGAACCTGACTGCAGAAATGAGTCCTTAGGGAGGTTTCTGAGGAAACTTGACCTTCTCACGGTGGCCATGGCATCCCAACCCAGCAGTGGGGTCAGTGCAGTGTCCATGGCACAGCCCCTGGCAATGGCCAGTGCAGGTTGGGATGAGAATCCACACTCAGAGCTGGCCCAGGGCAGGGCTGCAGTGCCTTCCCAGCAGCTCTGTCTGCACAGCAGCACTGCCAGGGCTCTCTGCATTGCCCTTGCCCTCACTCTTGGCTCACTCACACACCTGCCAGCAACGCCCTTGGTGCTTTGAGCTGCAAGGAGTTCAAAGCTTCTCTGTCCTTCAGCAGTTGCTCTAATTCTGCCTTCAGCCAACTCTGGATTTGTGTTTATTGTAGAACTTCCTGTGTGTCCAAAACATTCCTTGCAGGGTTCTGCCTTGGGGAAGGGGAACCTCCTTGGTGGCAGCTTGGGCTTGGCACACACTTGAGAAGGTGTCTGTTTTCAATGGGGAAACTTAGGAGTTTCAGATTGCTTATTAAAAAAAACGAAGAAAACCGATCTTTGGCTGAGTGCAGGCAGTTCTCCAAGCAAAGCAGGTCCCAGGTGAGTGAAGAGAGACTGGATGGGCTTGGGCAATGTGGAGCAAGGTTGTCCACACTGGGTCAGACCTCAAAGCTCAGCTTCTCTCACCAGGCCAGACCTGCTTAGGCGACACCCTGGATCAATATCAATCACAAAATGCTGCAATCCCCTCTGCTCTAAAGAGAACAGCAGTAAAATGCATCCTTTAAAATAGGAATGAATATTTTTTAGAATCTCTTTGAAATATTTCTCCATAGCTGGATGTCGTGGGTTTGACCCTGGCTAAATGCCAGGCACCTACGACATTTGCTCTCTATGCTCTCTCCTGCTGCAGCTATGCAGAGGAGAGAAAAAACTAACACACTGGACTTATGAGTTAAGACTACTGATAACGAGGACACACGAGAGACAGGGCAAAAGCAGGCGAGAGACTTAAAGCTGTAAATAAAGGTGATTTATTAATCTAACAGAGTCGGAGGATAAATCAGAGGTAAAAATAAGCTCTCAAGACACAGTTTCTTCACTGACCCCCCTTCCCTCTTAAGGCACTGCTTCCCAGCTCATCCCCTCCCTCCTTTCTAACTAACCAACAACTCCCAGGCAGGGGCAGGGTGTGGGGTGTCTTCGTTTGATAGACAGGTGTCTGCTTAGGAAGGTGGGAACCTTCCTTAGAACAGAGAATGTGAATCCCGTTCCCTCCGAATTATTGTAACTTTAGAATCAAGGGCTCTCAGGCAAAGATATGGGAAAAGGAATAAGAGTTTTTTACTAGTATCTATAATGAGGTAAACAATCAGTAACAAAGAAACAGTAAACAGGGTAAAAAACAGTAAACAAAATAAAAAAACTCAGTGGCAAATGTCCCTGGGCTTGTCAGGTACTTTCCCGTTTGGTGCAGTCACGGTCACGGCCAGCAGGGGCGCTGTTGGGCTCCCAGACCCGCAGGGCAGGTGCGATGACTCCCGGGAAGCTGCAGATGGCGCTGTGGCGCGAGGTTGGATCTGTGCCGCGTGTAATGGCGGACGGGCTGGAGCCGGGTGGAGAGCAGATGGACGGGGGTGCAGCAGAGAGCCCAGAGCCGGGAGATGGAGCAGCCAGGTCAGCCCACCGGGGCCAGCCAGCAGAGGAGGCGGCAGGAAACTCCGCAGTTGGGGCAGGCAGGGTGCCGAGCAGCGGCAGGCAGGCCGCGGGGTGGTGGCAGGCAGGGGTCCCGCTCCACTGCAGCGCAGCTGGTAGATGCACCCTCCCGGAGGGGACGAGAGGATCGGAGTCCCGTGCCCTTCCCCTCAAAGCAAGAACTCACCCAGCAGGCAGAGAAAAACTAGTGCAGAGCCAGGCTTTTCTTTTCCTGCGGTCCCAGCCAGAAACAGAGAGACGTCTCTTCCACTGTTCTCTCCCCGAGAGCAGCGAGCGAGTGTCCCCTTATCAAATCTTGTAATCTCTTGTTCCCCTGCCTGGAAAAGCCAAAGGCTTTGTCTCCTTTGTGAGCGTAGATGGCCCCTAAGTACCGGTCATTAGTTGCTTAGCAACAGAATGGGAAAAATTCCATTTCCCCCCGCCAACCTCCAACATGGGGTTTTTTCTTAAGTTAGTTTATCACAATTCTTTTACTGCAGACACTGTTTCTGTATTCACCCCCTCTCTCCATTCAGCTAACAGATCCGGGCCAGGCCGGGGCAAGGTATGTGGCTTTTCTTAGTCAGTCCAATGTCACAATTCTTCTGCTACAAACGCTGTTTCTCTACTCATCCCCCTCCCTATTAAGGACATTTCTCAGCTCACCCCCTCCCTCCTTCCTTCTAACCAACAGCTCCCGGGTGGGGGTAGGGTATGGGGGTTTCCTTTGGTCAGGGTCAGTCCATCAGGGAGAGGAGTCCTCTACTTAGCCATGGGGGTCCCTCCCACGAGAGACAGTCCTCTGTGAACTTCTTTGGCGTGGGTCCAATCTCATGAGCAGCACCTGACCAATTGCTGCAGTCCGAGATTCCTCTGTCCAGGTTTCAGAATTCCAAGCCGAGGCCAGGCTGTTTCCATCCTGGGAGCAAGGCCTCTCTCTCTCCTGCAAGGCCTTTGCAACTCTCAGTCTCTGGGACTCCCACTGGATCACAGCTTCCTGCAGGCATCACCTGCTCCTCTGGCGTGGGCACCTCCCCACAGGCTGTGGGGGGTTCTCTGCATCCCCTGGACTCCATGGGCTGCAGGGGGACCACCTGCTCCCTTATGGTCTTCACCACGGCTGGCAGAAGGTTTTCAGCTCCGGTGCCTGGAGCATCTCCTCCCCCACATTCTCCACTGAACTTGGTGCCTCCATGTTGTTCTCCCTCACATATTTTCACGTCCTCCTCCTGTCCTGGCTAAAAAGAAGTGCGTGCTCACATTGTTTTGATTTCTTGTTAAATATGTTTTCACAGAGGTGTAACTAACATCTCTAATTGGCCCAGGTTTGGCCAGCAGCATGTCCATCATCTTCAGAGCCATCAGAGATTGGCTAAGCTGGACATGGTGGAGAAATTTCCAGAATCTTTACTCAGGACATGCAGGAGCCATCTTTGTACCCCACCCTGCTCACTGGCAAAAACTGGGCCAGGCAAAACTACCACACTGGAGTAGGAAATGTTCCTAATGAACTGCACTTGACGAGAGGGAAATCAAGGCAGAGCCATGGTTTATCAGGACTTGCTTGATCCAAGTGAGCCCCGAGGTGCATTTGGTGCTGAGCCCTTGAATCTCAGGGCCTGAGAGGAGATTGCACAAACCTTTCCAGGAGTCAAAGTCAGAAATAAAATGCAAAGTATCTCCAAGCATTGATGTGTCCCATGGAGGTCCATCACCAACACAGGCTCCTCATGGACTCCTTGGAGGAGAGAATTGGAGGCCATGATTGCAAAAACCTCTCAGATATTCAGTGTGAAAAGGAAAAAGGAAAGTACCTTAAAAAAATTGAAGTACTCAAGGCATTAATGAGTCCCACTGAGTATCCTTACTAACAAGGGCTCTCAAGGGACTAATTAAAGCAGATAATTGGAGGCCATGATTGCAGAAACTTCTCAGGGACTCAGGGCGAAAAAAGAAGGACTTTAATAATCCCTGAGTACTTTGAAGCATTAATGAGCCCCAGTGAGTGCTGTTACTGACAAAGAATCTCCAGGGACTCGTTACAGCAGATAATTGGAGGCCATGATTGCACAAAGCTCTCAGAGACTCCAAGGCAAAGGCAAAAGCCAAAGTCCTTTGGAAAACCTGCAGTCCCTGGGAGCATGAAGGAGCCCCCAGGGCCATTGCTGACATAGGCTCCCCAGGGACTCCTTCCAGCAGATCCCTGAGGCCACTGGGATGTGGGGGGGATGCTGAGGGCAGGACAAGGGGGTGACAGTGCCCAGCCTTGCTGGGGCTGTGCCAGGAGGCCCCAGGGCCTCAGGACAAGGTGTCTCCTCACAGCCCTTGGTGGCACAGACTCTGCTGTGCCCCAGGGCACCAAGACTTGGCTTCTCTTTGTCCCACCCTGTCATCACTGCCTCCATTTCCTGCTCTAACTGGAACCTGGGGACACTTTCTCAGTCATGTCCCTCACTGGGACCCATTAAAACTTCAAGAACCTTTGGAGATTGATTGTGACTTTCAATTCTGGAGAGGTTTCTTCAACTCCCTCTCAGGGACTGATGTTCAGAGCCTCAGCACCAAAGCCCCGAGAGGCTCATTAGAGTCCTTGTGCTGTTGCTGTGCTGCTGAGCTGGGCCGGGCTCCTGGCACAGAGACAGCTCCTGGCAACCAAGAAGGGCTTCAAAAAGACCTTTCTGCTGAGGAGCCACTCCTCTACACAGCCCTGAAGCTGGCACATGGCACAGCTTTTGGGATCTTGCAGGAGGACTCTGAGAGTTGCTGCAGTGCAGGGGATGTGGCCCTAGGGCAGAGCTGGGTTTCCCTGCTGCAGCATCCGAGGCACAGCACAGGACAGCTCCGTGTTGCCAGGCTGTGCTGCAGGGCTGAGCAGCCGCGGGTGCAGCCAGGGGTGCCCAGGGCTGTGGTGCAGAGCAGGGTCCTGCAGCCCAGGGCGCTGTGCTGGGCCAGGGACTGTGCTGCCTGCCAGGGGCAGCTCTCAGCCGGCGCGGGGAGCTGCTGCCAGCGCTGGGGGAGAAGCTGTGGGGGGAAGGAACGACCCTGAGCAGGGCAGGTGCTGCTGCTGAGAGGTGCTGTGTGGGGCAGGGCTGCTCCCAGCTCCAGATCAGCCTGGGGACAGCTCTGGAGGACACTGCCCAAAGAAGGTAGGTCATGGATTGCTGTAAAGATAAGTAGCTTTCCTGAGAGTGTTTTCCATTTTCAGCTTGGATCAGGGTGGGATGCTTGAGGGATTAAAGAAGTGGAAAAGGATCTGAGCTGTTCAAACATGTCCCAAGACTCCTGATCTGTGATGATGGCTGGTCCGTGTCTCCACTGGAGACTCCTAAAGAACCTTCAGCCACTGCTCAGCCCATGGGCAGCACCAGCATCACCTTGGCAGGGCCCAGCAGGGCTCTCTGAGCTGCCCTTGCCCACCTGCACACAGAGGCTGCCCCCAGGCAGGGCCCTGCAGACAGGCAGGTTTCTGTAGGGCCGGGCCGAGTGCACAGAGGGTGGGATGGACTCTGTGAGCGCTGACAGGGACAAGGCACCTGTGAGGAGGAAAATGTGCAGGCCCAGGGAGAGGATGAGGGAAGGAGAGGGAGCTGAGCAGAGCAATGCTGTGGGCAGGAGGGCACTGTTGGTGTGTGGGAGGTGCCGTGCACAGCTGGGGACAGGGAACACTGTCCTGAGTGCGCGGCTGTCTCTGCCCTGCCCTCTCAGGCACAGCACCACAAGATCTTCTCTTGGTTCTGCACTCTCTGATATTGTCATTGTTATCTTGTGCTCTCAGGGAGGCTCTGGCATTTGCAGCAGCTGAGTCAGGCCCTGCCCTTGGGATTCCTGCCAGGCAGGGGTGTCCATGGGAATGGGGTGTCCAAGGTTCCCTGTGACCTGTGGGGCTGTGGGCAAAGCAGTCCATGGGAAAGGGGAAGGAGCTGAGCCTCCCTCCCTGAGATGCCATCATGAGCACACCTGGGGATCTCCTTGCTGTGTCCTTCCAAGCTCTGAGCTGCCCTCCTGGGTGCAAATCTGTGCCAGAGCCTCTTGGAGTTCCCTGAATGTCCCACGGGGAAGGGCAGAGATGCTACAAGTGAGGAAATGCTGTTGGGTTTGCCAAGGGCACCGTGAGTGTCCTTGGCAGAAGGGAGTGCTGAGACCTTGCTCAGAGACTTTTAGAGAGGGTGAGACATTCAGTGATCCCTCTGCTCTCAGCAGGGTCTGGTTTCTCCTCAGGGTGACCCAGGAGTGTGACTGTGCTCTGATTGCAGCCAAAGGTGCAAACCCAGGGCAGTTGGGAACAAGCCCATGCAGCCCCTGACCTTGCCCTGAGCCACAGGGAATCTCTTTGCCTCACATCTCTCAGTGGCAAACTCTGAGTGCAGCGGAAATGCTGGGGATTTGTGACCTCAGAGAACCAGGAATGATGTGTGGGGAGGAAATAATTTCATAAAACCCCTTCTTGCTATCCCTGTCCTTATAGTAATGGGAAGGCAGATGGAAGGAAGCCTTTCTGCATTAGGAGAGATTCCACTGACAAATCCTGAATATCCAGCCTTGTCCCTCTGCCACATGGCCACAAACCCAGGGCAGAAGGGCAGGGATGGCTCCTCCAGAGCTCCCACGCACAGGCCTGGCTGCTCATGGCACACTCAGACAGCACAAGTGGAGCTCAGGCAGGGACCTGGATGAAGGTTTTCCCAGAGAAGGAACAAGCGTGGATGAGTCCCAGTGGGACAGTCTGCAGGGAATGGCACGCGTTTGGCTCCAAGCAGCCTCTCCTAACTTGTCACTGACCATTTCTCCATGAACAGGTGCCCATGGCCAGAGACAGCAAATGTCCAACAGCAGCTCCATCAGCCACTTCCTCCTCCTGGCATTCGCAGACACGCGGCAGCTGCAGCTGCTGCACTTCTGCCTCTTCCTGGGCATCTCCCTGGCTGCCCTCCTGGGCAACAGCCTCATCATCAGCGCCGTAGCCTGCGGCCACCACCTGCACACGCCCATGTTCTTCTGCCGGCTCAACCTGGCCCTCACCGACCTGGGCTCCATCTGCACCACTGTCCCCAAAGCCATGCACAATTCCCTCTGGGACACCACGGACATCTCCTATACAGGATGTGTTGCACAGCTCTTTCTGTTGGTCTTTTTCTTTTCAGCGGAGTATTATCTCCTCACCATCATGAGCTATGACCGCTACGTGTCCATCTGCAAACCCCTGCACTATGGGACCCTCCTGGGCAGCAGAGCCTGTGCCCACATGGCAGCAGCTGCCTGGGCCTGTGGCTGTCTCAATGCTCTGCTGCACACAGCCAATACATTTTCCCTGCCCCTGTGCCAGGGCAATGCCCTGGGCCAGTTCTTCTGTGAAATCCCACACATCCTCAAGCTCTCCTGTGCGCACTCCAAAATCAGGGAACTTGGGCTTCTTGCAGTTAGTATCAGTTTAGCTTTTGGTTGTTTTGTGTTCATAGTTTTCTCCTATGTGCAGATCTTCAGGGCTGTGCTGAGGATCCCCTCTGAGCAGGGACGGCACAAAGCCTTTTCCACGTGCCTCCCTCACCTGGCTGTGGTCTCCCTGTTTCTCAGCACTGGCTTTTTCGCCTACCTGAAGCCGTCCTCCATCTCCTCCCCATCCCTGGATCTGGCACTGTCAGTTCTGTACTCAGTGGTGCCTCCAGCCCTGAACCCTCTCATCTACAGCCTGAGGAACCAGGAGCTCAAGGCGGCCCTGGGGAAAATGATGAGTGGAAGAAAACTTTTTTTTTCTGCATAGCATTCAAGATTAGGTCTCGTTACAGGCCAAACCTGTCTTCTATTTTTTTCTGTATTCATTTTTTTGGGATTTTTTTTCCTTTCCTTGACTTTGTATAATACTCCCCTCATTATATTTTGTAATATTTCCATGCAATTTTTTATTTGTTTTCTAATTCTTCATATCTCCAACTTGATGAGACCAACAGACTGTTCTCTTTATGTTTTGAAACAAAACAAAAAAGCTTCTATTGATTTCTATTGCAAGGATCCTTCCTCGGAGACCTTAAGGATGCAGTGAAAAAGTGTCCAGCACATCAGCACTGCCAGGGAGCACCAGTGATTGTTCTTTCCAGAGCTGCTCTGTTACCATTTCCACACTCTCACACTGAGCCCCTGTGCTGCTGTGAGGCCTGAGCACTCTGAGTGTGATCACACAGCCCTGGGGGGTGGCAGCCCTGTGGTCACAGGCAGGGACAGGCACTGGGAACTCCTGAAACAGAGCTGGCCTCCCTTACAGCATCTCCGTGATCCCAGGGATCTCCTGGGGCAGTGCATGGAGCCTTAGGTCTTCTCCCAAAGATGTGCCAAAGGCAGTGCCCCACAAATGAAAACACCAGGGACAGTTTAACTGTGTGAGTGTGCAGGATGGCTCCAGCAGCAGCTTCCTTGCCCTTCATGTCTTTTCCCTGCTGGGAAAGATGTGAAGGACCAAGAGAGCAGAGCCTTCTCTGGGGCTGTGTGTGCAGGAGGCCAAAGGGAAGGCACACAGAGCCAATAACAGCCACCACTCGTAGCACAGGTCCCTCCTCCCAGCTTGGAGAGCTTGGCTGTGCCTCAGCAGTCCATGTTGGTATTGTGTAAATGAGATGTAACCATGAACATCCTGTGCTTGTGTGAGAGGAACCAGTGAGCACAAACAGCACCAGTTCTCGCTGGCAGTTCCATGAAGGCCTGTGAGACAGACACCGTCCCCATGTCCCTCCTGTTCAGAGCAATGTCCCTTTGCCAAGCCCTGGATGCAGGGCTGGGATGAGCTCCTGTGCACAGAGCTCCCTGTGCCCATCCCTCAGGCCCTGGGGCACCTCAGGCAGGGCAGGGCAGGTGACACCTGCAGGGCTGAGGGGCCTGCCAGGCTCTGGCAGTGGCAGCTGTCAGCAAGCACAGAGCACAGCTCAGGGGTGTGGAGGGAGTCCCAGGCACACAAACCTCCATGTTTCACCCTCTGAGCTTCACAATTCCTCTAAGCACCTGAGAAACAAATGCTCTCAGTCATAGCATAGGTGTCCAAGCAGGAGACAGGGGACATGAAGACCCAAAATTCCCATGGAAAAAAGGGCAATAGAACAATCAGACATTGTCAATGGGGTTTCTTTTAATGGGAATGGGGAATGGGGAATGTCCCCAACCTTCAGAAAAAATCTCTTCCTCTCTCCCATGACCTGCCCTGTGCCTGTGGTTTGGAACAGTCTCATTGTGGGGCTGCTGGAGGAAATATTGAAAACCTGCTCCAGCTGCACCCCCTGAGTGTCCCCTGACTGGGGACAGCACAGCCTCTGCTCCCAGCACTGTCACTGCTGTTTCCTGCTCCTTTGGCATGTACAGAGTGTTTCCTGCTGGTGGCCACATCCCATGACCTGCACTGGGCTGAGCCAGCCCTGCTCTCTGCAGGACTCATGGGCTGCAAGGGCTGTCTCCAGCAGTCACTGCACCATGGCTCAGGGGAGTTCTGTCACCCACAGTCACCATTTCCTCCTTGTTCTGACACTTGTGACACTTTTGGTAGCCCCAACATACTACACCAGTTCTTCTGTGCTCTATTCCCAGTGCTGCAACTCTCCTGCAGTGACACCATGGCACTCCTGCTCTTTGCTTTCCCAGCCTGATTTTTAGTTTCAGTTTTCCCCTCTCATGTTCACAGGAGCATCCTGTGTGTGCTTCAGAGCTGCCATCATGGGGCAGCTCCTGCCCAGCCTGGGCAGGCACAAGGTCTCTCCTCCTGCTCCTCTCCCCTCAGCAGTGCCACTGTTTCCTGCAGCATCCTCAGCCTTGCCCATCACAGCCCTCCTGAGACACTTGGACACAGCCCTTTCCTCCATCATCCTCATGCTCCTGCTCAACCCCCTCAGCCCCAGCCTGATGGGCAGGAACATCCAGGGCAGGGAGGCTCCAGGGAAAATGCTCAGGACAGCCATGGACTGCACAGAGAGACCATTGGAGTGGGGGTCTGTGGGGAGAAATCACAGCTGCCTCCCTTCTGAACCACCCCAAGGACCTGGACAGGCCTGTGCTGTGTTCTGGCACTGACCTGGGACTGAGGGATATGGAAAAGGCCTTTGGTGTCAGGGATGTTGAGAAGGCTGGGCAGGGTCATTGTGAGACCTCTCCCAAAGCCCTTGGAAAGACCAGAGCCATCCCAGAGGGTCCTGGGCACTTGGGAAGGGCAGCCATGGAACCAGTCTGCAAACAGGGCAGGAACGGGGATTGGGAGAGTCACAGACTGGGCAGGCTCAGCAGGGAAGGGGATGTGGCAAATCCTCCTGCAGCCATTGCAGGCCCTGGCAGGACAAGGCAGGGATTGCAGAACCCACGTGGGAGGGCAAAGAAGGGCATGTTGTGTGCCCAGACTTCAGCCAGGCCTGTGACATGGTCTGCTGGGGTCTGCTCAGAGCCAGACTGGTGAGAGCTCGACTGAAGGAGTGGAATGTGGGGTGGGTGGGAATTGGGCTGAACAATCAGAGTCAAATGTCACCTGTGGCACAGAGTCCTCTTGGCAGCCACTCCCTGGTGACATCCCTCAGTGACCAGCCCCTGACCACCTCTGTGGAACATTTTTATTGTCTCTATAATGGGATGAAATTCACTTCCAACTCCTTTGTGGATGCTGCCAAGTTGCAGGGAGTCTGTGACCAAACTCATCTAGTTAATGGTGACTGCAAAACATAATTGGTCAAGATGAGTGAGTTGGATAAATTTATCTTACCATCAGGTGCCAACCAAGCCACAAGGGGGAAAAAACTTATGCATCAGAAGAAAGGCCGTTCAGTAGGGGAAAAAACTAAGCCCAGCCACAAAAACCCCAAACCCAACAAAAAATTACAAAACCCACCTACAACAATACAAAACCCCCACAAAGAAATCAACCACAAAAAGCGAAGGCCACAAACAGAAGAAAAGCAAATCCACAGGAAATCTCCAATCAGTGGAAAATGTTTTACACCTTGTGGCAGGAGAGGATTCTTTATGTGTAGGTGCTGTTTGGAAAGAAAAATTTCTTTCTTTAAAAAGAAATTAATCCACTCCACCCCCTGCTTCTCTGAGTTTATTGCTGATCATGGTGTGACATGGAATTGAACATCTCTTGGGTCAGTCTAGCCAATCTGTCCCATCCCTCTTCCCTCAGGAACACTCAAAAGTGGGGGTCGAGAAACAGCCACCTGAAAAGGACACTGGATGTTGAAGACAGACCCCAAAGAACCATATAAGAACTTTTGGTAAGGACTTATGTCAAATAAAGGCAAAGGAAGTGGGGATAGCTAATTAGTATGTAATCAGTGTGTGTGATAAAGACTCTGCTCATTCAATGCTCAGTGCATTCAAATGGAGGAAGGATCACCCAAGCGACCAGCATGGTGTAATAAAGAATACCTGCTTTCAAATACTCAAAACTGTTTCAAAAATTTCTACCCAGTGGATTTCAGCATCAATGGTGTTCTTGACTCCATTATGCCCCACAGTTTCACAATGGCTCCTTGGTTTCATGAGGCCCTGCTGTATAACAATGGACCCTTGGCTCCATTAGGTGCTGTACAGTCAAAATGGCCTCCTTGGCTCTGCACTGTCACAATGCTCTCCTTGGTGTGTCACAATAGCCCCATGGATCCATGAACTTCCATGGTCTCTTGGATCTGCAATATCTCAATGGACAATTGGTGACAAGCAGGGCTGCTGTGTCACAATGGCCCCTTGGTTTCATAAGCCTCACTATATGAAAATGGACCCTTGGTTCCGTGAGGTTCCATAGTATCACAATGATCTCCTTGGATCCACAGTATCACTAAGGTCCATTGGTTCCCCGCAGTGTTGCTATGTCACAATGGTCCCTTGGTTCCATGAGTTTCCATCCTGTCAACAATGGTTCCTTTGTTCCAAAGAGGCCCCACTACGTCACAATGGACCCTGGGTTCCATGAAGTTCTTCAGTGTCACAATGACCCCTTGGATCCTTGAGGTTCCAAAGCGTCACAATGGTTTTCGTGGATCCACGTTGTCATAACAGACAATTGGTTCCACAAGGCCCCACTTGGTCACAATGTCCCCTTGGTTCCATATGTTTTGTAGTGTAACAATGGACTCCTTGGTTCTGTGAGTTACCCTGCTGTCAGCAGTGGTTTCTTTGGTTCCAACAAGGCCCCACTGTGTCTCAATGCACCCTTGGCTCCATGAGGATCTGGAGTATCACAATGGCTCCTTGGTTCCACGAGGCCCCACTGTGTCACAATGGACCCTTGGTTCCATGAAGTTCCATAGGGTCCCAATGGTCGCCGTGGTTACATGAGTTTCCTTAGTGTCACAATGGTTTCCATGGTTCCATTAGGCCCTGCTTTGTAAAAATGGTCCTGTGGGCACCACGGCACAGGGGCCGTTCCCACCCGCAATGCTCCTGGCCTGGGCTGGGCCTGCCCAGGGGGGCTGTGGCACCATGGCTGGGCCAGCGGGGCACAAAGGGGCCACGGAGCCGCTGACAGCCGGGGCTGACAGCAAGGCCAGGAGCAGCCAAGGAATTGCTGTGCATTGCCTGTGCTGGGCAGGGCTGAGTGTGGCAAAGGCAGAGCTCAGCTGGCCTTGGTGGCTGCAGGAAAAGTCAAGAGGCAAAAGAGCCTCCATGGCTGTGCTGGAGAGCAAGGCTGGAGGAGGGAAATGCAGGGCTGCTGTGAGATGGGGAGGGGATTGAATTCCAGCAGACACCGATGTGGGGCTGAGGGACTCAAGGGCTTCTTGGGCTGAGTCTGTCCTGGAAAGGTCTCTCAGGCCTCTGTGCTCAGGAAGGGCTCCAAGGAGGAGGAGAGCTCCTCCTTAACAGGACCCTCATGGAATCCCAGAGGGACAAATGCCAGTGCCTGCCCCTGCAGGGGACTCTCCCTGGCAATGGCCCAGGCTGGAGCTGCCTGGCTGGGAATAGCCCTGGCAGAAAACTCTTGGTGGGCAGGAGCTGGGCAGGAGGCAGCCGTGTGCCCTGGCAGCAAGGGAGGCCAGGAGCCCCCTGGGCTGTGTGAGCAGGACATGAAGGACATGGATTATCCAGGTCACTGTGGCCTGGTTTGGGTTCCCCAGGGCAGGAAAGGTGTCTGGCAGCTGCAGCAGGGTTAGGGAAGGGCCTCCAAGGTGGGGCTGGAGTCCTTGGGCTGTGAGGAGAGGCTGAGGGAGCTGGGCTTGTCCAGCCCAGAGAAGGCAACGCGGAGGGGCTCCTCATCCCAGCCTGGCAGTGCCAGCGAGGAGGTGATGGAGAACACAGAGCCAGGCTCTTCACCGGGGGCCCGGTGGGAGACAAAAGACAATGGGTGGAAGCAGAGAGATTGGAGGTTCAGCCAAGACAGGAGGAAACCTTTGTTCCCATGGGATCAGCCAGGTGCTGAGATTCTGCCCCATCCCTATCCTTTGGAATTTTCCAATCCAGATCAAATCAAGCCTTGGTCTGACGCTGTTTCTGACAAGTTGGGCTGCAGACTTGCTGAGGTCCCTTCCAGTCTCAGCTCTCTGATGATCCTGGGACGATGCTGGTCCCTATTTCAGACTGGAGCAGAGCAGATGTTTATGGGACAGGAGCCCTCCAGGGCTGTAGGGGACCTGCAGCTTGTGAGGTGCATAAGCACATCTTCATTAGCTGGGTCATTTGAGTGCATTGAAGAAATGGCAAAGCTCTCCTGACAGGAGAGAACAGGAATTCCCTGGAAGTGTACTGCTAGCAGGAGAAGAAATACTGATCTTCCCCTCTACTTTTGTCACCAATATTCCATTTACAATTTCATGTCCCACTTCATTATGGTGTTTCCACCTCTACTGTTTAAATGGCCATGCCTAAGGACATCTCTTCACCAGACCAGCTGGATCTATGTCCTTCCCATTGCTCCCAGATTTCCTCCTCTAGATCCTCTCCGATCATTCAGATGCCTCTCAACTGACTGGCTTCACATTTTGAGCTTCAGAGCATGGTCCACTCTTTCAGAACTGTAAATAACACATCAGTCAACATCTTAATTGTGTTTCTATCTTTTAGAATCACCTCTTCTTATGTCTTTGTTTAAAAATGTTCCTCTACGAAAATCCCTTGTGAATGGTGGACATGTCAGATGCCGCTAGGATGTTGCACAGAGCTCAGGGAAGAGTTTTGATGTTTTTTAAACAGTATCATGTTTACATTTTTTGTCAGTTGGCCATGAAGAGAAACTTCTGTGCCTCTGAGTTTCACCAGTTCCTGACCCCCAAAGGACACAAACCTGATCAGTTGTGGTTCCCACTCCAGTGGTTGCACTTGGACCTCCCTCCATCCCCAGAGCAGAGCTCCCTTGTCCCACAAAGTCCCTGACAATGCAGGGATGAAGGAAACAGGACAGGCTGTGGGGATCAGGGCCAGGGCAGAGCCAGGGATTTGGTGTGGTTGTGAGGCCAGGGCAGGACATGGCCCTTGGCCTTGGTGAACCTCATCCAATTGTCCTGGGCCCATGACTGCAGCCTGTCCAGATCCCTGTGCAGAGCTTCCTGCCCTCCAGCACAGCCACACTGCCACCCAGCTTGGGCTCACCTGGCAACTGACTGAGAGTGCCCTCGATCCCTCATCCAGATCAGCACTAAAGAGATTGAACTGCACTGGCCCCAATCCTGAGCCCTGGGGACACCCCTGGATGTGACTCCATTGCCCAGCACTCCTTGGGCCTGACCATGCAGACAGATTTTGAGCCAGGGAACAGATGCTGCAGAGGGTGTTGCATCAAGTTCCTGTGAGCCCAGAATATTGGGATCAGTGCAGCTGTAGCTCTGCACAAGAGAGCTCTTCATCCACTTTCTCTCTTTTCCTCCCTCTGGCCATGGAGGGAGCTCGTGACTTCAGCATGTGACTCGTGTGTGCAATGCGCAAATGTGGACAGAATCGGGGCAGGGAGGGTTTGGGGGATCTTGGGATCTGTGCTGGGCACAGAAAATCCCTCCCATTATTATGAGACTGTTCTGCTGTGGAAAGTGGATTTAATATCCAGCAGAGGAATGACTTTTGCATTTTATGGAGCTGTGCCTTACTTTGGTTTTCTTTGCTGAGAATAAATGAACATCCTTCTCTGTCTCGGTCAGCTCCTTCTCCAAGGAAAGCAGGTGGGAGTTGGTGCCAAGGAGCTGAAAGCTGCAGGTGCAGCCTGGAGTGGAGGAAGCTCGGATTTGCACAAGGCTGCTCAGAGTCCCAGGGGTTGGATGACGGAAATGGTGGGGAGGGGGTAGGGACAAAGTCTGATTGATGGTCAGACATAAGGTGTCTTGATTTTCCTGTCTATTCAGGCTGCATTAAGGGATCCTTGGGATCAATATCAGTTGGAGAATGGTGATATCAGTGTATAAATAGAAAAGGAAGAAACAGAAAAATATAGATCTATATTATAATACAATATATGTCAAACATTCACTTTGAGTTTGCTTCTGGAACTGGTCTAATTAAGCACAAAAAATTGAAGACTTAAAATTAAATCATTCCCAGGGACTTGTCTT
This sequence comes from Acanthiza pusilla, assembly GCA_036630365.1. Taxonomy (NCBI): domain Eukaryota; kingdom Metazoa; phylum Chordata; class Aves; order Passeriformes; family Acanthizidae; genus Acanthiza; species Acanthiza pusilla. The sequence continues at coordinate 211,735 of JAXCHO010000108.1, forward strand.
CTTAGGTTGTTTTCAAATCTTAAGGAGACTGAATGGAAGAGCTGAAGACAGAGCAAACCTCTGGAGAAGTAAAATTCTTCAGGGAACATCCATGTTGCTGAGGATCCATCCTCATCAAAACAGGAATGAACAGAAATGGGCACAGCTTTCTGGCTGCCCCAGCTCTGGAATGGGCCCTGGGCCTGGAGCAGGAACAGCTCTGGAGGGCCACAAGTGCTGGGGTTGTTGTGCTGGCCTGGGGACATGGGATGGCAGGAGGGGCTGCAGAGCTCTCAGCATCTCCTGGAGAGGAGAGCAGGGCACCCAGGGAGCCTCCTCTTCATTTGGGCAGTCACGTTCTCCCATGGGTGGGGCAGAGTCACAATGGACCCCTGGTTACACGAGATCCTGCATTCTCATGACAGACCCTTGGTTCCATGAGGCCCTGCAGTGTTACACGTGTCCCCTTAGTTCCATGAGGACCTGAGTGTCACAGTGACCTCTAAGTTACCTGAGGACCTGCAGTACCGCAATGGCCCCTGGGTACCATGGGGCACCATGGAGCACCACGGTATCAAAATAGTTCCCTTAGTTCCATGACTCTGCAGAGTGTCACAATGGCCCCTTGGTTCCACTGGACTCTGGAACATCTCCAGGGTCTCCTTGGTTCCACAGTGTCACAATGGCCTCTGTGGTTCTACTTAGCCCCAAAGTGTCACAATGACCCCTTGCTTCCCTGGGGCCCTCCAATGTCACAATCATCACAGAATCACAGAATCAACCAGGTTGGAAAAGACCTTGGAGATCATCAAGTCCAACCTGTGACCTTGAGCTCCAACCAGCCTCTGAAACCACAGAGAAAATTGTGATAGTGAAGGACCTTGTGTAACAATGGCGCCATTGTGACACTGTGAGGCCCCATGGAAACAAGGGGCCACTGTTACTCTGCGGGGCCTTGTGGAACCATGGAGACAACTGTGAGTGTAGGACCTTCTAAAACCAAGGGGCCATTCTTACACTGCAGGGATTCATGGAATGAAGGAAACAATTTTGACACTGTGGTGTCCCATGGGACCAAAAGGCCATTGTTACATTATGGAATCAAGGAGATCATTGCTGCACTGTGAGACCTCATGGAACCAAGGATTCATTGTGACACTGCAGGGCCCAGGGAAGCAAGGGAAAATGTGACCCTGTGAGGCCACATGGAACCTGGGGGCCATTGTGACACTAGAGGGCCGTGGAGAACCAAGGGGCCATTCTGACACTACAGAGCCTCATGGAATCATGGAGAACACTGAGACACTTTAGGACCTCATGAAACTGTAGTGACACCAAGTTGGGTGTGAGTGTGGATCTGCTGGAGCGTAGGAAGGCTCTGCAGAGGGACCTGGACAGGCTGGATCCAACAAATGAATCCAGTGAGATGAGGTTTAACAAGACCAAGTGCCAGGTCCTGCACTTTGGCCACAACAACCCCTGCAGCACTACAGGCTGGGGACAGAGTGGCTGGACAGTGGCCAGGCAGAAAGGGACCTGGGGACACTGAAGGACAGCAGGCTGGACATGAGCCAGCAGTGTGCCCACGTGGCCAAGAAGGCCAATGGCACCTGGCCTGGATCAGGAATGGTGTGGCCAGCAGGACCAGGGCAGTGATTCTTCCCCTGTACTCAGCACTGGTGAGGCCACACCTCAAGTGCTGTGTCCAGTTCTGAGTCCCCAGTTTAGGAAGGACATTGAAGGGCTGAGGAGTGTCCAGAGAAGGGAAACAGGGTGGTGAAGGGTCTGGAACACAAGTCCTGTGAGGAGTGTCTGAGGGAGCTGGGGCTGTTTATCCTGGAGAAGAGGAGGCTCAGGGGAGACCTCATCACTCTCTACAACTCCCTGACAGGAGGGTGCAGCCAGGTGGGGTCAGATTCTTCTCCTGGGCAAACAGTGTCAGGACAAGAGGCCACAATTAAGCTGCACCAGGGGAGGTTTAGGCTGCACATTAGGAGGAGGTTCTATACAGAAGGAGTGATTGGGCATTGGAATGGGCTGCCCAGGGAGGTGGTGGAGTCACCATCCCTGGACGTGTTTAAGGAAGGACTGGATATGGCACTTGGTGTCATGGTCTGGGTGACAAGGTGGTGTTGGGTCACAGGTTGGACTCGATGCACTCAAAAGTCTTTTCCAACCTGGTTGATTCTGTGATTCTGTGATGATTGTGACACTGCAGGGCCCCAGGGATGCAAGAGGCCATTTTGGCATTCGAGGTCCTCATTCAACCAAGGGGCCATTGGGACACTGTGGAACCAAGGAGACCCTGGAGATATTCCAGAGCCCTGTGAAACCAAGGGGCCATTGTGACACTCCCAGGACTCATGGAACTAAGGGAACTATTTTGACACTGTGGTGCCCCATGGTACCAAGGGACCATTGTGGTACTGTAGGGCCTCAGGTAACGTAGAGGCCACTGTGACACATCAGGCCCTTGTGGAACTAAGGGGACACTTGTAACACTGCAGGGCCTCATGGAACCAAGGGTCTCTTGTGACAATGGAGGATCCTGTGTAACCAGGGGTCCATTGTGACTCTGTCCCACCCATGGGGGAATGTGCCTGGCCCAAGGAAAAAGAGGCTCCCTGTGGGCACTGCTGTCCTCTCCAGGAGATGCTGAGAGCTCTGCAGCCCCTCCTGCCCTCCCATGTCCCCAGGCCAGCACAACATCCCTGGCCCTTGTGGCCCTCCAGAGCTGTTCCTGCTCCAGGCCCAGGGCCCATCCCAGTGATGGGGCAGCCAGAAAGCTGTGCCCATTTCTGTTCCTTCCTGTTTTGATGAGGATGGATCCTCAGCAACATTGATGTTCCCTGATGAATTTCATTTCTCCAGAGGTTTGCTCTGTCTTCAGCTTTTCCGTTCAGTCTCCTTAAGATTTGAAAACAACCTAAGAAGATAAGCCCCTGGGAATAATGTATGTTTAAGTCTTCAATTATTTTGTGGTTAATTAGACCAGTTCCAGAAGCATACTAAAAATGAATGTATGATATATATGAATTATTTGAATTATTTTAATTGTATGAATTATATTATACAATATTATATTATATGATATTACCTTATATGATATGATCTGATATATTAATTATACTATATTATGTTACATTAATTATATTAAATCTATTATATTAATTATACTATATCTACTATATATTATATTATATTATATTATATTATATTATATTATATTATATTATAGCATAGCATAGCATAGCATAGCATAGCATAGCATAGCATATTATATTACATTATATTACATTATATTACATTATATTACATTACATTACATTATATTATATTATATTATAGCATAGCATAGCATAGCACAGCATAGCATAGCATAGCATAGCATAGCATAGCAGAGCATATTATAGCATATTATGGCATATTATAGCATATTATAGCATATTATATTATAGCATATTATAGCATATTATAGCATATTCTATTATAGCATATTCTATTATAGCATATTCTATTATAGCATATTATAGCATATTCTATTATAGCATATTATAGCATATTATAGCATATTATAGCATATTACATTACATTACATTACATTACATTACATTACATTACATTACATTACATTATATTATATTATATTATATTACATTATATTATATTATATTATATTATATTATGTTATGTTATATTATATTATGTTATGTTATATTATATTATGTTATATTATGTTATATTATGTTATATTATGTTATATTATGTTATATTATATTGTATTGTATTATATTGTATTATATTGTATTATATTGTACTGTATTGTATTATATTGTACTGTATTATGTTATATTATATTATACTGTATTATGTTATATTATATTATACTGTATTATGTTATAATATATGATACTGTATTATATTATGTTATGTTATGTTATATTATACTATACTATACTATACTATATTACACTATATTATACTATATTATACTATATTATACTACATTATAATAAAGGTCTCTTTTTTTTCTGTTTCTTCCTTTTCTGTTTATACACTGATATCAGCATTCTGCAGCTGATATAGATCCCAAGCACCCCCTAATGCAGTCTGAATAGATAGGAAAATCAAGACCCTTTATGACTGACAATCAGTCAGATTTTATCCCTACGCCCTCCCCACCATTTCCCTCATCCAACCCCTGGCACTCAGAGCAGCCTTGTGCAAATCTCAACTTCTTCCACTCCAGGCTGCACCTGCAGCTTTCAGCTCCTTGGAACAAACTCCCATCTGCTTTCCTTGGAGAAGGCGCTTCCTGAGACAGAGAAGTGTGTTCATTTATTGTCAGCAAACAAAACCAAGGGAAACCACAGCTCCATAAAATGCAGAAGTCATTCCTTTGCTGGATATTAAATCCGCTTTCCACAGCAGAACAGTCTCAGACCAATGGAAAACAATCCTGTGCCCAGCACAGATCCCAAAATCCCCCAAACCCTCCCTGCCCCCATTCTGTCCACATTTGCTCTTTGCACACATCAGTCACACACTGAAGTCACGAGCTCCCTCCATGGCCAGAGGGAGGAAAAGAGAGAAAGTGGATGAAGAGCTCTCTTGTGCAGAGCTACAGCTGCACTGATCCCAATATTCTGGGCTCACAGGAACTTGATGCAACACCCTCTGCAGCATCTGTTCCCTGGCTCCAAATCTGTCTGCATGGCCAGGCCCAAGGAGTGCTGGGCAATGGAGTCACATCCAGGGCTGTCCCCAGGGCTCAGGACTGGGGCCAGTGCAGTTCAATCTCTTTATTGCTGATCTGGATGAGGCATCGAGGGCACCCTCAGTCAGGTGCCAGGTGAGCCCAAGCTGGGTGGCAGTGTGGCTGTGCTGGAGGGCAGGAAGCTCTGCACAGGGATCTGGACAGGCTGCAGCCATGGGCCCAGGACAATTGGATGAGGTTCACCAAGGCCAAGGGCCGCGTCCTGCCCTGGCCTCACAACCACACCAAATCCCTGGCCGTGCCCTGGCCCTGATCCCCACAGCCTGTCCTGTTTCCTTCATCCCTGCCTTGCCAGGGACTTTGTGGGACAAGGGAGCTCAGCTCTGGGGATGGAGGGAGGTTCAAGTGCAGCCACTGGAGTGGGAACCACAACTGATCAGGTTTGTGACTTTTTGGGGGTCAGGAACTGGTAACACTTAGAGGCAAAGAGAAGTTTCTTGCCAACAATAAAATTGAAGATTATAGAGTTTAATAACCATCACAGGTCTTCCCTCAGCTGTGTGCTACATCACAGCAGCATCTGTGCTGGTGGTGTCCACCATTCACAAGGGATTTCTGTATTAAAGCAATTTTACTGAAAGATGATTCTATGAGAGGTATACACAAAATTAAGGTGTTTTGTCAGGTAGCTTTGCCTGGTGTGGGGATAAAACAGCTTCAACAATGCCCCATTGAAAAAGCTATCAGTGGTGTATATAGAAGGGAGATCATGCTGCTTTTGCTCCCAGCCTGTGGCATTGTCAGGGTGAGTCCCCTGCAGGGGCAGGCACTGGCCTTTGTCCCTCTGGGATTCCATGAGGGTCCTGCCAAGATGAGCTCTCCTCCTCCTTGGAGCCCTTCCTGAGCACAGAGGCCTGAGAGACCTTTCCAGGACAGACTCAGCCCAAGAAGCCCTTGAGTCCCTCAGCCCCACATCAGTGTCTGCTGGAATTCAATCCCCTCCCCATCCCACAGCAGCCCTGCATTTCCCTCCTCCAGCCTTGCTCTCCAGCACAGCCATGGAGGCTCTTTTGCCTCTTGACTTTTCCTGCAGCCACCAAGGCCAGCGGAGCTCTGCCTTTGCCACACTCAGCCCTGCCCAGCACAGGCAATGCACAGCAATTCCTTGGCTGCTCCTGGCCTTGCTGTCAGCCCCGGCTGTCAGCGGCTCCGTGGCCCCTTTGTGCCCCGCTGGCCCAGCCATGGTGCCACAGCCCCCCTGGGCAGGCCCAGCCCAGGCCAGGAGCATTGCGGGTGGGAACGGCCCCTGTGCCGTGGTGCCCACAGCAGCCCCTGGGGCTCGGTGCCCCCATGGCCTCCCTGCTGGGCAGCCTCTCCAAGCTCCTGCACAGGCTGTGCCACCTGTGGGCCTTCCCACACAGCCCTGCCCCAGGCTCTGCCGGGCTCGGGGCCAGCACAGACCCGACCAGGGCTGGCCATTGCCGGGAACAGGCCCTGAGCCCCGCAGGAGGATGGAGCTGGGCACAGCCAAACTCACCGCAAACCTGGGCTGAGCAGCCAGGGCTGCCAATGGCTGGGGACAGAGGCTGGCACTGACAAATGTCCTGGGCCCCTCCCTGGTCTGGCCATGACACTGATGCCTAAAAGACAGGCCACCTGAAACAGACACATTAGGAGTATAAAAAGTGGACCAATTTATTCAAGGCCTTCAAGGTACATTCGGGCTAGCAAAGTCCCCATTGGGGACTACACCCAAAATGGACCCTGGGTCACGAGCCCTTCACCTTTTTTAAGTTCTGTGCCATTAGCACACTGGCCCCTAATTGTCCAATGACACCCTTAGGTGATGATGTTAACCCACCCATGCCCGCTCCCCCAATCTCACTGTTGCTTACATATTTTCGGGCCCTATGGCAACAAATGTGTCCTTGAATCTCTATTCAGAGAAATTCATTTTGGTTAAAGATTCTGGTAACAGAGGTTTATAACCCTTTATAAGAAGGACAAAACTACACTAAATTACAGATACATGAAGAGTAAAAAACTAAAAATTATTAAGGCATCACCACCAAGGGCACAGAGCAGCCTCTTCTCTCTGGCACTGAAGTTGTCAGGTGAAGAAGTATTTGTGAACCTGGTGGGTCAAAACAATGCTGATTTTGCAAAATCATTAATCTATGGAAACCAATCAAAATTATATTAAACATTAATCAAGATGGGGAAAAAAAAATATAGTTCATTGATCAAGCATCTCCAAGATAATGAAAAAAAATTTCAATAGGAACACACTTGCATTGTCATGATGTGCATTTGAAGCCATGCACAGAAAAAATTAACAGAAAAATGCTCTGGATGCTGAAAAGCATTGTCCAGTTATCATTTTCCCCAAGGCATCCTTGAGCTCCTGGTTCCTCAGGCTGTAGATTAGAGGGTTCAGGGCTGGAGGCACCACTGAGTACAGAACGGACAGTGTCAGATCCAGGGATGGGGAAGATACTGAAAGTGGCTTCAGGTAGGCAAAAAAAGCGGTGCTGAGAAACAGGGAGACCACAGCCAGGTGAGGGAGGCACATGGAAAAGGCTTTGTGCCGTCCTTGCTCAGAGGGGATCCTCAGCACAGCCCTGAAGATCTGCACATAGGAGAAAACAATGAACACAAAACAACCAAACAACGGAAAAGCACTAACCACAAGAAGCCCAAGTTCCCTAATGTAGGAATTTGAGCAGGAGAGCTTGAGGATCTGTGGGATTTCACAGAAGAACTGGCCCAGGGCATTGCCCTGGCACAGGGGCAGGGAAAATGTATTGGCTGTGTGCAGCAGAGCATTGAGAAAGCCACTGGCCCAGGCAGCTGCTGCCATGTGGGCACAAGCTCTGCTGCCCAGGAGGGTCCCATAGTGCAGGGGTTTGCAGATGGACACATAGCGGTCATAGCTCATGATGGTGAGGAGGGCAAGCTCTGCTCCAAGAAAGAAGAAAAGCAGAAAGACCTGTGCAGCACATCCTGAGTAGGAGATGGTTCTGGTGTCCCAGAGGGAATTGTGCATGGCTTTGGAGACAGTGGTGCAGATGCAGCCCAGGTCGGTGAGGGCCAGGTTGAGCAGGAAGAAGAACATGGGCGTGTGCAGGTGGTGGCCGCAGGCTACGGCGCTGATGATGAGGCTGTTGCCCAGGAGGGCAGCCAGGGAGATGCCCAGGAAGAGGCAGAAGTGCAGCAGCTGCAGCTGCCGCGTGTCTGCGAATGCCAGGAGGAGGAAGTGGCTGATGGAGCTGCTGTTGGACATTGCTTCACTCTGGGAATTGTGGACTGTTGAAAGAAAACATTGACAATCTGGGCAAACTTCCCTGAGTCAATCCTATGCTATTTTCATAGGAATCCGCTCAAAATTCTTTTTCTTTCTTTGGGGAAAATTCACTCAACATTTTTATTTCTGAGCTTGGCTGAGCTCAAAAGCAGCACTCAGGTGCTTCTGAGTTACTGCCCCTTCTTAGAAGTGGCAAAAATCCTCATCTTCAGCCTTGCTCTCAGCCTGAACACTGGGGAGCCCAAAGGAAAAACAGAGCTCCCTCCGACCTAGAGCAGTCAGACCTGCTGGTCCCCACACAGGTGCCCTTTGCCCATTACACCTCCCTCTATTTAAGGGTGGCTGCACTTAAAATGTTCTTGAAAAATAAAGTGGACTTTTTGAAGGGTCCAGTTTCAAAGTCAGTTTCTCTAAATGCTTCTCCCTTTCCCTGTGCCCCTGGACAGGGAGGGATATCCAGGGTTGGTCTGGCTCTCTGCTCCCTGGAGTTGTGCCTATTGGGAGCTGCTTCCCTCTATCCAAGCCTTGTCCCTGCCAGAGCTCCCAGAGCCCAGCCCAGCCCTGGGGGCTCAGCTCTGCCCTGCACAGCCCTCCCAGCACAGGGCACTGCCCAGGGCCATCTCCCTGGCAGCAGCTCCTTAAGGGCAGGGCACACAAACAGAGATGCTGCAAGCCAAGGTGCTGCTGCTGCTGTCTGTAGGGAGAGGAGGCTGAGGAGGCACTTTCTGAGGCAGATCTGAGGCACATCTGCTGATCCCCAGTGGGACAGTGCAGGAGTGTCAGGGACACATCCAAAGCTGACAGCCCCTTGCCTTTTCCTTGAGGAGAAAGCTGAGAGCAGCCCTGGCCATGCAGCACCATCTCCCCAGCAGGAGGAATCTGCCCTGATGGGGGTCGCTCCTTGCACCTCCAACTTCTCCCCACAGAGCCATGGGGAGCTCCCAGGCAGGCTGAGAGCTGCCCCTGGCAGGTGGCACATGCCCTGCCCTGGCCAAGAGCCCTCAGGGCTGCAGGAGCTGCTCTGCACGACAGCCCTGGGCAGCCCTGGCTGCACCCCCACCTTCACAGCCTGCAGCCGTCCCTGGCAGCAGGAGCCGTCCTGCCCTGTCCCTCTGACGGTGCCCAGGGCAGCCCCGCTCTGCAGCACATCCTCCTCCTCCTCCTCCTCCTCCTCTGCTGCAACAGAGAAACTGGGAGAGTCCTCCTGACACATCCCCCAGGCTGTGGGGTGTGCAGGCTTCAGGAGATCCCTCCAGGAGCACAGGGGACATTGCCCTGCACCCACAGACTCACCATGTAGAGGCTGTGAAGATGTTTCCCCAAGTGACGTCTCAGCTCAGTGTCTCTCCAATCCTGGTTCCCTTTAGCTGTCTCTGCCTGGCTCCTTTCAGTGCCTGCATGCAGTGCCCTCAGTCCTGCTGGGCTGAGCAGAGGAGCTGCTCATGAGGAGAAATGTCTTTTTGAAGCTCTTCTTGGGTGCCAGGAGCTCCCTCTGTGCCAGGAGCCCAGCCCAGCTCAGCAGCACAGCAACAGCACAAGGACTTTAATGACCCTCTCGGGGCTTTGGTGTTGTTTACATGAGACACAGTCCCTGAGAGTGTTTTCAAAAACTTCTCATGAATCTTAAGATTCAAACTCCAAAATTTGTTGGTGTTTTAATGGGTCCCACAGAGGCACGTGAGTGAGAAAGTGTCTGCGGGTTCCAGTTAGAGCAGAGCACTGGAGGCAGTGATGACAGGAGGGGACAACCAAGGCAAAGGTGTCTCTGATGCTGAGCAAACCTGGATGTGTTTGAGGAATGCAAAGGGCTAAGGCCTGAGCCCCAGCCCCTGGCAAGGCACATCCTGTCCCTCCCTCAGTGCTCAGGGCTCTTCCCGGGGCACTGCCATGTGGGGATGTGCAATGCCAAGGGCAGCACCATGGGGCGGCCCCTGCCAGGCTGCTGAGCAGGGACAAGGAGGCCATGAGGCCCCAGGGCTGCAAGGGTCACCTGTGTCCTCCTCATGGCCTCAGGGCCAGGGCCAGCAGCCATGGCCAAAGTGCTGCACAAGTTGCCTCTGGCAGGGCCTTGCAGCTTCTGCACATCCCTGGGCCCTCTCCAGCCCAGGCTGTCCTACGCTGTCCATGCCCTGCGCCTCTGGCCCTGCAGGCTGTCGGCATCCCCCGGCTGCCCCACCTCGCTGGCCCTTCCTTTGCTGACAGCTCTGCGTCCTGCCTGCCTCTGCCTTGGCACACAGAGCCTTGGGCTGACCCTGACTCCTTCTGGGGATGTGTTGCACTCCAGCCCTGCCCTGGGAGAGATATTCCTTTCTCCTTCTGTCATCTTTGGGCCTCCCCAACTGCCTTTGGTCCTTATTCCTTTCTCATGCTCATTCCCACTATGAACAAAAAGATCCCATATATCTGAATCCATCCTTCACATCCTCCCAAGATATTCCTTTCTGTTCTCATTCTCCAAACCACTGAGCCCAGGGCCTTCATTCCTTACATAGGGGTTCTTTACTTGAGGCCTCCAAACCCCGCCTTGGGTGATCTCTGGGCCCTCTCCAAGGTGTTTGCAAATGAAAACATTCTGCTTATAGTCTGAGAAAATCACCAGAGGGCAAGGCAGCCAGACCTGTCTGTCCTGACTACTTTTGTCTGGGAGAAATCCTTGGATAGATGGAATCTGGGAGCCCAAATCCCAGTTTTGGCCATGGCCCATGGAGAAGAAGGCTGGTTCTTTTAAATAAGAAGGAAGCCATGGAGCCCTTCAGGGTGTTTCAGGGGTAGATGAGAGGTGACCACTAGAGGCCAATGCTGGCCAGCCAGAGCTGTCTGTCCTGGCAGCTTTTGTCTGGGATAAAGCCCTGCATAAAGGGAAATTTTTAGGGGTAGTATCAGTTTCAGCCATGGGCACCTGGAAAAAGGGAAGGTTCTTTTCCACAGGAGGTAAAGCCCTGAGCCCCAGTGCTCCAGGGGCTCATGAGAGGCAGCTCCCCACAAGGGAAGATCAGCTGGACCTGTCAGGTGTCCCATGGGAAGCCAAGCCAGCGAGACCTGTTCCATATTCCCTTGGTTCCATGAGGCCCTGGGGTGTCACAATGTTCTCCTTGCTTCTGAAGTTTCACAATGGCACTTTGGTTTCATAAGGCCCCACAGTGTCACAATGGTCTCCATGATTCCACGGGGCCTTGCAATGTCACAGTGGTGTCCATGATTCCATGGTGCCCCACAGTGTCACAATGGTGTCCATGGATCCATGGTGCCTCACAGGATCACAATGGCCCTTTGGTTCCACAAGGCCCTGCAGTGTCACAATGGTCTCCCCACAGGAAGGAAACCACCAAGCCCCAGTGCTGCAGGGGCACAGGAGAGGCCACAGGAGGCCAAGAGCAGCCAGTCCTGTCTGTCTGTGTACTGTCCTAAGGCAAATCTTCTGTGTGTGTCAGACTAAGATTGGGACAATCCTCAAGAAATGCTTGATTAGATGAGGAAAATGGAACTTCCTTCAGTCTTCCTCCACTTATTAGTGTCATAATTTTGAAGCTTTAAAATGGGTGACCCCATTTTCTGGATTGGGAAACAGCTTCCAACACACATTCCTTCCAAAAACACTCCCCAGAGCTCTGTTAACCACACCTCATCCTCCAGTCACAAATGCAACTCTCTTCAAAATTTAGGAACAGAAAGGTCAAGCAAAAACTCCAACCCAGCAGTTTCCAACCAATTTTATACTTTGCTTTCTAAGTCCTACTTCATAGCAAATGTGGTAGCTCCAAGCACAGAGAAATGTTCCTGAGGAACAGCCCAGCGTGGTGCTCCAGCCCGAAAGCTGAACTGAGGAGCTCCTGCAGCTGTGCTTTGAGCTGCAGCCCAAAGCACTCAGGGAATGCAGCTGGGGGCTGGGGGGTCAGACAATGGCCCCAGGCATGGCACAGACCCCGCAGGGAAGGCACTGCTGGCATGGGGGCTGGAAGAATCCCAAACACAACCCCCACACACCTGCGCACTTCTTGGCTGTTGCCATGGCCGCTCTGCATGTCACCTGTGCCTCGTCACTGATTGCTGTGTGGAAGCAGCTGGAACAGGCAGGATCGGCCCCATGAGGAGCAGATCCCAGCTGGGAACACGGCTGGCAGCGCTGGTTTGCAGAGGCTTGTGGCTCCGCAGCTGCAGCCGAGGCAGGAGCAGCTGGGAAGGGCTGGCGCCGCTGCTGCTCCTGCCCGGGAGCCGCGGCTGGGCCGGGCCGGCGCCCACTGCGCTGCGGCTCCTGCTGCTGCCAGAGCCGGGCGGGACTCGGGGACAGCCCATGGACACGGGGGGACAGCAAAGGCCGTGCGGCTGCACTGATGTTCGTGCTCGGGCCAGCGCCAGCACACAGCTTCGGCCCCACATTAACCCCGAGGGCAACGCTGGGGAAAGGCTCCATTTCAGCCTTTCTTGACTCATGGCTGTGAAGGGAGCGAAATAAAAGGAGAACAAGCAGGGCCCGACCCCTTCTGCTTTGGGAGGAGCCCTGAGCCTGGGGCTGTGAGAGGCCATGAGGAGCTGTGAGAGGCCATGAGGAGCTGTGAGAGGCCATGAGGAGCTGTGAGAGGCCATGAGGAGCTGTGAGGAGCCTCAGCCCTGGCAGGAGGAGGTCCCCCCATGTCCCCAGGGCAGGGCAGCTGTGAGGGGCCACAAGCACAAATGTGGTGGCAGAGTAGGCTTGGGGCAACTCTGGGATCGTATTGAAACACAGGGTTTTCTTTTAGCCACTTAAATGTAGAGATTTTAGATAAAAGTTCAGTTAAAATTAACTAGAATAGAAAAAGATGCAGAACTCAGCTAGAAAGAAATTAATGATTAAATGCAGAGTAGCCTTTTGATTATTTGATATTTACTCAGCTGTGCTTAGAATAGACAATAAATAATCTTAAGAAAAGAAGTTCAAAGGAAAGCCTAGACAGTTACAAATTTTGCCCAGAAGCAACCTACTTAGAAGCAATAGAAGAGAGCATTGGGAGTTTTCCAGGGTTAAATGTATTGTCAAAAATCAGCGAAGTAAGAAGGTCACACTGAGGAAGACCCGTATTACTTCATGAAAAGCAGCCCTCAGACTCATTTTTAAGACCACGGACCCAATTCCATTGCAGGAACTGCGCATGCTTAATGTCTTTTTCCTAATTTCCATAAGAAGCGGGGAATGGGAGGCGCATATGTTATGAATATGTATCTGTATTTTAAATATGCATTATTGTTATAGATAAATAAATTCTGTGTTGCATTGTTACTTTGGAGCTGTACATTCGGGAGTTATCCTTGAAGCTCTCCAGTGCTGAAATAAACATACACTTTCTAACCTTAACAAGTTAGAGAGTCTTTGCCCATCTTAGGTGGATATTGATATTAGACCTATACCCGCATTTTAATAATTCAGTATGAGACCCTTCCCCAGCTCCAAATCACACTAAAATCCCATAACTGGGACTTCCCATCTTTAGAATCCACTGGCATCTTGGAAGAGACTGTACAGCTCAATCCCACTTGGAGAAAAAAGGGATTCTTCCCAGTGAGCTGACATCCAGCCACTAGTAATAATGTCAGATTTAACAGTATAACACTAATAAGTAATACTAATAAACAATAACAACTTTAACAAGAAATAAACCTGCAAATCCCAACACACAGCACCACCCCAAAAAGACAAACCTCATTTTTCTTTACTGTCACAAGGCTCATGAAAACAAATCCTGTTAACTTTCTCTCCCTCACCTCTTCCCCATCAGATAAACGAGGCCATTTTCACTGTTTAATGCAAGTTACAATTGAGGGCTGGAGAGAAGAACAGGGAGGCACCACCAATTTCCATGTCAAACCCAGTAGGTCAACTCCGAAGAAGAGACAATAAAACAGGATGGGGACAGGGGCTGGTCAGATGTTGCTCTAAAGGGTCCCAAAGTCACCTCCAAGCAAACAGGAGGGGAAAATAAACCCCTGAAAACCAGCCTGTGTGTTCAGGGACTCAGCTGTGAGGAACTGGACATGCACAGAGGCAGCTGGAGCAGTTCTTTCCTCAGGCTGAACTTCCAGCCAGGGCACTGAAGTCAATCAAGTGCTTTCCCAGAGGATTCCATGGTTGCCAACCACCCTTCAGGATGTGGCTCACAGGAGCACAGATCCTTTTTCAAGTCAGGAGAGCAGCAAAAATGACAAGAGATGCCCAATTCAGAGCTCTGTTTAAAAACCTGACAAATAAACATCAGTAGGCCTCTGAAGCCCAGCTGTGGGCCCTGGAATCCTATATCCAAGGGGAAACTGGAAAGGCTTTTTACAAGGATTGACATGGTGCTGTCCATGCAACATTTCCATCCCTCCCGTGGCCTCTTCCCTCAGGGTCCCCAGCAGCAGCTGTTGGAGCAGCACATGGATCTGCAGATGGAACTGCTGCCCAGCCCAGCCTGAGCTACACAAGGCTCCTGCTGACAGAAACCCAAATATTCCCTGCCAGGGGCTCTGCAAACACTTCCCCATCTGTTCTGTCTGCTTCAAGCACACACTGCAGGGAAAATCCTGGATACAACATTATCCAGAGAAACTTCCTGTGCTTCCTACTCCAACTTGCACACCCAGCCCTTGGACAGTGGCTTTATAAGGACCACAAGTCATAGACCGAATAGGATTAATTTTAAACCATGATACTTCATTCTGCGTGGTAGAATCTTCTATTCTGTGCCATGAAACACATCTTCAATTAGACTGCAATTAATGGGTCTGAAGCCTGAAGTATCAAAACCAAACAAAACCATCCCAGGTTGCCTTACAAAGACTGAAAGACATAAAAATATGTCTTTATTTTTTTTTAAAATGTGTTTTTCTCTTCAAAATGTTTTTCAGGTACACAGGACATGGACAAGGTCGGGTGTAGTGGGTTGATGCTGGCTGAATGCCAGGCACCCATCAAAGCCTCTCTCTCACTCCCCTCTGCAGTTGGACAGGGGAGAGGAAATAAAACGAGGGATTCATGAGTTGAGATAAGGACAGGGAGAGATCCCTCATCAAATATGGTCATGGGAAAAACAGGCTCAAATTAGAGATATTAATTGAATTATTGCTGACAAAATCAGAGCAGGAGAAGTAAAACAAAACATTAAAGGTGCCTTCCCCCAGCTCTCCCTCCAGCCCAGCTCTATCTCCTCCCTCAGCAGCGCAGGGAGATGGGAATGGGGGTTATGGTCAGTTCATCACCCGAGGCTTCCCTCACTGCTCAGGGAGAGGAGTCGTTCCCCTGCTGCACCATGGGGTTCCTCTAATTGGAGACAGTTCTCCAGGAACTTCTCTAACGTGGCTCCAATCTCACAAGCAGCAGCTCCCTGTGAACTGCTGCAATGTGAGTCCATCCCATGGGCAACAGTGCCCAAAACTGCTGCAGTGTGGGTCACTCTCCAGTGGGGTCAGTCCTTGAAGGACAGGTTGCTCCAGCCTGGGAGCAGGGCCCCTCTCTCCACTGGGTCTCCCACAGGGTCACAGCCTCCTCTCAGGCGTCCACCTGCTCCTCTATGGGCTGCTGGTGGATCTCTGCATGCCCCATGGATCCCCAGGGGCTGCAGGGGCACAGCTATTTCACCATGGTCTTCACCACAGCCTGCAGAGGAATCTCAGCTCTGGCGCCTGGAGCACCACCTCTGTCTCCTTCTTCACTGACCTTGGTGTCTGCAGAGCTGTTCTCCTCACATGTTCTCACCTCACTCTTCTCTAGTCACAATTAAAATTGTGCCACAAGTTTTGTTTTGACTTCTTAAATCTGTTATCCCAGAGGCATTGCCACAATTTATAATTGGCCTAGCCTTGGCCAGTAGCATGTCCATCTTTGGAGCCACCAAGGATTGGCTCTGCCTGACATGGTGGAAGCTTCCAGCAGCTTCTCACAGAAGCCACCTCTGTGGGCCCCTGGCTACCAAAAACCAGGCCATGGTACCAAGGGGCTGTTGTGACACTGGGGGCCACATGGATCCAAGGGGCAAATGTGATGTTGCACAGCCTCAGGGAACCAAGGACACCATTGTGACACTGTGGGGCCTCATGGAATTATGGAGACCTTTGGGACACTGCAGGGCATCATGGAATGACGGGACAGTTGTGACACTGCAGGAACCCATGGCCCCATGGAACAAAGAGGTGGCTGTGACACTGCAGGGCTTTGTGGAGCCAAGGGGTCGATGTGACACTGTGTGGGTACATGGCACTGAGGAGACCATTGTGACACTACAGAACCTAATGGAATTGTTGGAAATTATACAACTTTTACTTTTTTAAAATGTAGCTTTAGTCAGGGGTTTGTTCGCCTTTGCCCCAGGGGGAGGGGAATTGAAGTTTCTCTTCAAAAGACTCTGTTCACCAAAGTTGGGTAAGGCCTGATGAGTTTAACATCTACAGGCTGGGAGTAGCCAGAAGATACACAGGAGGTAAATGAACGTTAACGAACATCACCTTTCAGTGCAGTTAGAGACACCTGGTCTGGGAAAAGATTGATGAGAGAATCACAGAATGAGCACCTAATTAACATCAAAAGCAAAGAGATCAATAACCAACAGGAGATGAAACACTATGATTTGTGTCATTTAAGGCCAAAGAATGTGAATTTCTTTGGGTATTGCCTGTATAAATACGTGAAAAGTCTCGTAAAGAACCAAATGAGATGGAATGATTTTCACTGCACAACCCAGGAATGAGTGGATGGAATGATTTCTATTGCACATGCTGACCAGAACAACACCCTGGCCAGAATAAAGTAATGCCTAAATTCTCTAACACTGAAAAGATGTTGTTGGAGAGTTTCTGTTTCTGATGCAGTTTCGGTAATAGTCCCACTGAGGTCCATCAGCAACAGAGGCTCCTCATGGACTCCTTGGAGGAGAGAATTGGAGGCCATGATAGCAGAAACTTCTCAGAGCCTCAATGTGGAAAGAAGAAAATACTTTAAAAAAGTGGAGTAACTTGAAGCATTAATGAGCCCCAGTGAGTGTTGTTACTGACAAAGAATCTCCAGGGACTCGTTACAGCAGATAATTGGAGGCCATGATTGCACAAAGCTCTCAGAGACTCCAAGGCAAAAGCAAAAGCCAAAGTGCTTTGAAAAACCTGCAGTCCCTGGGAGCATGAAGGAGCCCCCAGGGCCATTGCTGCCAAAGGCTCCCCAGGGACTCCTTCCAGCAGATCCCTGAGGCCACTGGGATGTGGGGGGGATGCTGAGGGCAGGCCAAGGGGGTGACAGTGCCCAGCCTTGCTGGGGCTGTGCCAGGAGGCCCCAGGGCCTCAGGACAAGGTGTCTCCTCACAGCCCTTGGTGGCACAGACTCTGCTGTGCCCCAGGGCACCAAGACTTGGCTTCTCCTGGGCACTGCCAGCCTTGCCAGGGCCCTTGGCCATGTCCAGCACAGCTTGTCCTGAGCTGTCCCACAGCTGTCCCTGTGTCCCTGCAGGCTGCACACTCCCATCTCACTGCCCCCTGGCTCTGCCCTGCCATTGCCAGCCCTGCCCTGACCTCTGCCCACCCTCACCCTCTGTGCCTTGGGACACACACACAAGCACTGAGCTCATCCTCCTTTGGCTGCTTCTCCCAGCACAGTCCTGCCCTTGCAGGGACATTTCCTCCTCCTCATGCCCAGTCCCCACCTGCCCAGCTGCTCTGTGGGACAGTGTTTGTCTCTCCTGCTGTTCCTCCCTCCCAGGAAAGCTGCAGCATGTGGGACACGGCCCTTCCAGCAGCATCCCAAGCCCTCAGCCCTGCTGGGCCCGTTCCCCTGAGCAGAGAGCAGCAGCCTCCCCGTGCTCTGCCCAGGCTGCTCCTTCCAGCTCCTGGCACAGCCCCAGCCCAGCTGTGCCTGCTGCTGTCCCCTCCTGGCTCAGCTGCAGGGACAGCACAGCCCCAAGAGAAGCCCCGTGGCTGCAGTGAGCCCAGGCCCTGGGGCAGAGGGGATGGCCCAGGCCCTGTGCCAGCCAGGTGCCTTCTGCTGGGCTGGCAGAGACCTGGCAGGGCTGAGCTGGACAGCCATGGCCCAGCAGGAGTCACGGGCTGAGCCAGCAGCTCCTGCTCACAGAAGTGACCTCACAGTCCCTTCTCCAGCCATGGCTCTGCCCTTGGCCTGTCCCCTCCAGAGGCACAAGTGACCTCACAGCCCTTCACAGCCCTCAGGTTCCCACTGGGTGATGCGTTCCTGAGACACAACTGATCACGGGATCCTGTACGCAGCCAGCAGCCTCCTTTTTGTGACCCAAGCTGAGCAGAGAAACCTGAGCTTGTTTTATTGCTGAGCAACAAACTGAGAGAAAGGGGCAGGGGAACAGAGACCATTGCTGATGTTCAGTATTGAGATCTTTATCTTCCAAAGCACATGTACTGCATCCTTTCCTCCCAGGATGTTTCTGCAGATTTTCTCCCAATGGGAAGTAGAGAATAGCTCTTCTTTGGTTTTGCTTCACTTCTGCAGGTGACCTTTACTTTTTGATTCACCCCACCCCTCCTAACCCACCCCTTAATCTGGTTTTATGTGGATCTGTGATTTTTTTTTTCACCTTATGTTCTCCCCTTATCTTGCTGAGGAAGGGGAGTGAGAGAGCAGCTTGGTGGGCACCTGATGGCCTGAGAGGTTTAACCCACCAAGGTCATCTTTCCCAGACCCTTCTCTTGCAGGCAGCATTTATTCCATGAGGTTCCTCAAGGGCTTCTTACAATTTGGCATCAGCCACAAAGGAGCTGAAAATGTATTTCATCCCATTGTACACAGAGATGTGAGTTGGAAGGTAGACAAGTTCAAGCTTTAGAGAAAGAACTGAAAGTTTCAGACACTGAGCTGGAGACAGCTGCAACAACAGCTCCGTTTCTCGCACAGCCAACAGGGTGTCCAGGGTTCTGGGGGCACCTCCTGGGCTTTGTGGGGGAACCTTTTTATAGGTGAGTTTTCCATGCCCAACCTTCTGGACCTTTCTGGAAGTGGGCTGGGGGCCTTGGAGGGCCTTTTGGTGGTCTCAATCCCCCTCTACTGGACTGACCCCCAGGGGACAGTTCATGGCCACTTCTTGACCCCACTTGCCCTGTCCTTTGTGTCGTGGTGTCACCATGGGCCAGAAGAGGGAAGTGGCCCCAGAAAGGTCCTGCCCCACCCCAGCACAGCCCTTTCCAGCCCCAGCCTGTTCTAACTCTCCTCTGGCTCTATGGCTCTCGTGGCTGGAGGCCCAGCAGAGCATGAACTCCTTGTTGCCTCAGCTTCTGCATCCAGCAGAGATGAGGAGTTGAGGGTGGGGATGAGGAGAGATGGGCAAAGGGGACACAAAGGAGCCTGACTGGGAAGAAATTGGCCTAATAACATGGGGATAGAATGTTCATCGTGAAACTTCTCATCCCAGCAGAGACAAGACAGGCAGAGAGGAAAGGGGAGAGCCAGGCCCAGGGGACATGGCTGCAATGGTGATGGCTGTGAGGTCACTGCCACTGCAGCAGCCTGGCTGGCCCTCAGCAGACATTCTGGCCAGGAAGCACTGGGAGGTCACCCAGCACATCAGAGACCCCACACCACAGGAATTCCATCCTTGGGGAGGTGAAGGAGTGAGGCAGGAGGGAGAGGCCCCACCTGGGCTCTGATCCTAGGGCACCTCTGTGACACAACCTGAGCAGCCCTGGCACACAGGGAGGCTGCCGGGCTCATGGCCACCCTGCTCTGCACCAGCCCTGCAAATGGGCAAAAATCTCTCCTCATCTCCAGGCTGAACATCCCCTGTTTCACCCAACACCCCTTGTCTTTCATCCTCTTAACATGCTCCAGACAAGCTTTCTGTTCCTAAGAACTACAAAGT
Source organism: Acanthiza pusilla (assembly GCA_036630365.1). Classification (NCBI taxonomy): domain Eukaryota; kingdom Metazoa; phylum Chordata; class Aves; order Passeriformes; family Acanthizidae; genus Acanthiza; species Acanthiza pusilla. The sequence continues at coordinate 231,548 of JAXCHO010000108.1, forward strand.
CATCATTTCTAAATTTCCCCTTTGCAAACTGTCCTTGCTGTCACCTCCTGGCAGTGGCTTCATGGCCCCTGTCAGAGCCAGCCCTGTCCCTGCACTGCCCCAGCTCTGCTGCCCCACAGCTGCTGATCAGGAAGGGCAGAGCCATGGGGGAGGGAAATGCACAGGGACTCCTCCTGGGAGGGACCTCGGGAGCTTTCCAGGCCAAGCCAAAGCACAGTCAGTGCAGAGTGGGACACAAGGATGGGATGTTTGTGTGCTCTGCCATGGCAGCATGAGATGCAGAGCTGCACACACACCCAGACAATGTGGATCCCTGCAGGAGCTGATCTCACACAGCAGCTCCCAGGCCTCTGCTGCTCGCTGCTTGCTCTGCTTTGATGTTCCCTGCTGGTTACAGCCACCCCACACACCCCAGTGCTGTGTGCACACACACCAGTCTCACCAGTGCCTGGGCCCCCACAGGACACAGGACCTGATGGGTTGTGGTTCCCACTCCAGTGTCTGACACTTGGACCCTGATCTGTACCCAGAGCAGAGAGAGCTCCCTTGTCCCAGAAAGCTCTTGGCAATGGAGGGATTCAGGAAACAGGACAGGCTCTGGGGAACAGTTGCAGGGCACAGCCAGGGACAGGTATTTACCATGACCTGTTTATACAGGATCAGCTCTTTCATCCTCTTTTCTCTCTCTTTTCTCATGCCTGTTCTTTCATAACCCACCATGGTGCCACCCTGTCCCTTCATGTGGTCCTTTCCTAGACATGCCATGGCAAGTCCTTCACAGTCCCCAAATGCCCTTTCTGGATGCCCATCATGAGTCTCAGACCTCAAGGAAGAAACCTCCATCCTCAGCTGTGAGGTCACCATGGGAGGCTCTGCCATCATCCCACTCAGTGAATCTTGCCCACACAGATGTTGGACTTTGCTTTCAGCTTCTTTACCTTTTGGGTTTTTAATGTTTGTCCATAAACCTGACAATTCCTGTCCCTGGTATGGCAATTCTTTCCTTTTTATGGAAGTGTTTGCGATTAGGTCACATTAAAAGGCCAATTTGGTGTCTCTAGTTATTTGGAGCCTTGTAGTGAAGGATTTGGGGATTGATGAATCAAAGAATTATTAATTGTATTGTGATAGAAGCCACATAAGAGAGCCTCTGTCCCAACTGCCCTTCCATTAGCCTGGGATCCTTCACTCGTTCAGGTTGCACAAAGCTCCTGACCTTACACACTTCCAGGGATGGGGCTTAAACTCACTGGGCAACCTCTGCCAGACTCGCCACCCTCATCATAAAATATTTCGTCCTTACATCCAATCTAAATCTGTGCTTGTTCAGCATAAATGTCTTGTGTCTCGTTCTGCCAATACAACGCCTGGCAAACAGTGTCTTTCCAATTTTCCTGGTCTAACAGCTCAACATTTTCATGGCTAAACAACTTGGAGAGGTCTGAGAGATATCCAAGGAAGAAGTTTGGAGGCCTCAAGTAAACGACCACTCTATAAGGAATGCAGACCCTGGGCTCAGTGGTTTGGAGACTGAGGACAGAACAAGAGTAGCCTGAGAGGGTTTGAATGGTGGATTCAGAGATGGTGGAGCTTTTTCTTCATCATGGAAATAAGTCTGAGAAACAAATAATGCCACCAAGGACAGCTGGGGAGGACCAGAGTGGAAACAAGAAGAGAGTAATTTCCCTCCCAGGGCAGTGCTGTGGTGCAACACATCCCCAGAAGGGTTGGGTCAGCCCAAGGCTTTGTGTGCCAAGGCAGAGGCAGGCAGGACGCAGAGCTGTCAGCAAAGGAAGGGCCAGTGAGGTGGGGCAGCCGGGGGATGCCGACAGCCTGCAGGGCCAGAGGCGCAGGGCATGGACAGCGTAGGACAGCCTGGGCTGGAGAGGGCCCAGGGATGTGCAGAAGCTGCAAGGCCCTGCCAGAGGCAACTTGTGCAGCACTTTGGCCATGGCTGCTGGCCCTGGCCCTGAGGCCATGAGGAGGACACAAGTGACCCTTGCAGCTCTGGGGCCTCATGGCCTCCTTGTCCCTGCTCAGCAGCCTGGCAGGGGCCGCCCCATGGTGCTGCCCTTGGCATTGCACATCCCCACATGGCAGTGCCCCGGGAAGAGCCCTGAGCACTGAGGGAGGGACAGGATGTGCCTTGCCAGGGGCTGGGGCTCAGGCCTTGGCCCTTTGCATTCCTCAAACACATCCAGGTTTGCTCAGCATCAGAGACACCTTTCCCTTGCTTGTCCCCACCTGCCATCACTGCCTCCAGTGTTCTGCTCTGACTGGAACCTGGGGACACTTTTCCAGTCGTGTCTCAGTGGGACCTATTTAAAGTACAAGAAACTTCAGTGTTTCAATTTGAGTTCTTGAGAAGTTTTTTGAACATACTCTGAGGGACTGAGTCTGATGTAAACAACAGCAAAGCCCCGAGAGGGTCATTAAAGTCCTTGTGCTGTTGCTGTGCTGCTGAGCTGGGCTGGGCTCCTGGCACAGAGGGAGCTCCTGGCAACCAAGAAGAGCTTCAAAAAGACATTTCTCCTCATGAGCAGCTCCTTTCCCAGCCCAGCAGGACTGAGGGCACTGCCTGCAGGCACTGAGAGGAGCCAGGCAGAGACAGCTAAAGGGAACCAAGATTGGAGAGACACTGAGCTGAGACTCCACTTGGGGAAACATCTTCACAGCCTCTACATGGTGAGTCTGTGGGTGCAGGGCAATGTCCCCTGTGCTCCTGGAGGGATCTCCTGAAGCCTGCACAGCCCACAGCCTGGGGGATGTGTCAGGAGGACTCTCCCAGTTTCTCTGGTGCAGACAAGGAGGAGGAGGAGGAGGAGGAGGATGTGCTGCAGAGCGGGGCTGCCCTGGGCACCGTCAGAGGGACAGGGCAGGACGGCTCCTGCTGCCAGGGACGGCTGCAGGCTGTGAAGGTGGGGGTGCAGCCAGGGCTGCCCAGGGCTGTCGTGCAGAGCAGCTCCTGCAGCCCTGAGGGCTCTTGGCCAGGGCAGGGCATGTGCCACCTGACAGGGGCAGCTCTCAGCCTGCCTGGGAGCTCGCCATGGCTCTGTGGGGAGAAGTTGGAGGTGCAAGGAGCCACCCCCATCAGGGCAGATTCCTCCTGCTGGGGAGATGGTGCTGCATGGCCAGGGCTGCTCTCAGCTTTCTCCTCAAGGAAAGGGCAAGGGGCTGTCAGCTTTGGATGTGTCCCTGACACTCCTGCACTGTCCCACTGGGGATCAGCAGATGTGCCTCAGATCTGCCTCAGAAAGTGCCTCCTCACCCTCCTCTCCCTACAGACAGCAGCAGCATCACCTTGGCTTGCAGCATCTCTGTTTGTCTGCCCTGCCCTCAAGGAGCTGCTGCCAGGGAGATGGCCCTGGGCAGTGCCCTGTGCTGGGAGGGCTGTGCAGGGCAGAGCTGAGCCCCCAGGGCTGGGCTGGGCTCTGGGAGCTCTGGCAGGGACAAGGCTTGGATAGTGGGAAACAGCTCCCAATGGGCACAACTCCAGGCAGCAGAGAGCCAGAACAAGTGTATCTGCACAGGGAAAGGGAGAAGGGTTTAGGGAAAATGATTTTGAAACTGGAAACTTCAAAAAGGCCACTTTATTTTACAAGAATGTTTTAAGTGGGATCACTGTGAAATAGAGGGAGGTGTAATGGGCAAAGGGCACCTGTGTGGGGACCAGCAGGTCTGACTGCACTGGGGCACAGGGAGCTCTGTTTTCCCTCTGGGCTCCCCAGTGTTCAGACTGAGAGCAATGCTGGAGATGTGGCAGTAACTCAGAAGCACAAAGTCGAGCTCCAAAATAAAAAAGATCAGCAAAGTTCCCCCACAGGAAGAGAAGTAGTTTTGAGGGCATTCCTAGTAAAACAGCATACGATTGACTGAATGAACTTTGTCCAACTTGTCAGTGTTTTCTTTCCACAGTCCACAATGCCCAGAGTGAAGCAATGTCCAACAGCAGCTCCATCAGCCACTTCCTCCTCCTGCCATTCGCAGACACGCGGCAGCTGCAGCTGCTGCACTTCTGCCTCTTCCTGGGCATCTCCCTGGCTGCCCTCCTGGGCAACAGCCTCATCATCAGCGCCGTAGCCTGCGGCCACCACCTGCACACGCCCATGTTCTTCTTCCTGCTCAACCTGGCCCTCACCGACCTGGGCTCCATCTGCACCACTGTCCCCAAAGCCATGCACAATTCCCTCTGGGACACCACGGAGATCTCCTACTCAGGATGTGCTGCACAGGTCTTTATATTTGATTTCTTCATGTCTGCAGAATTTTCCCTCCTCACTGTCATGTGTTATGACCGCTATGTGTCCATCTGCAAACCCCTGCACTATGGGACCCTCCTGGGCAGCAGAGCTTGTGCCCACATGGCAGCAGCTGCCTGGGCCTGTGGCTTTCTCAATGCTCTGCTGCACACAGCCAATACATTTTCCCTGCCCCTGTGCCATGGCAATGCCCTGGGACAGTTCTTCTGTGAAATCCCACAGATCCTCAAGCTCTCCTGCTCACACTTCTACCTCAGAGAACTTGGGGTTCTTGTGGTTAGTGCCTTTTTGTCATTTGGCTGTTTTGTGTTCATTGTTTTCTCCTATGTGCAGATCTTCAGGGCTGTGCTGAGGATCCCCTCTGAGCAGGGACGGCACAAAGCCTTTTCCACGTGCCTCCCTCACCTGGCCGTGGTCTCCCTGTTTATCAGCACCTCATTTTTTGCCTACCTGAAACCCCCCTCCATCTCCTCCCCATCTCTGGATCTGACACTGTCAGTTCTGTACTCGGTGGTTTCTCCAGCCCTGAACCCTCTCATCTACAGTCTGAGGAACCAGGAGCTCAAGGCTGCAGTGCAGAGACTGATGACTGGACTATTTCAGAAACATTAAACTTGTTGCCAATTTCTGCCAATCACTTGGAATAAAAGTCCTATTTGATAGTTCTTGTTGGTTTGGATGTGGGTTTTTTCTTCCTGTGTGTTAGTTTTTTAATATTGTCCACAAATAAAAATAATATTTGTGCCGTTTCTCTTTTTTTTTCTCCATCTTCGCTGTGATCACAGACTGTGTCAATGAGGAGCTGTATTCTCAGTGGCTTTAAACAAACTAAAGGATCTCCCAGACAAGTTTTCACCACAGATCCCCTTCTGTTCCCTTCTCGGGAGCTGCAGCAGCAATGTCTGTGTGCAGAGCTGGGGCAGATCAGGGGTGGCACAGCAGCTCTGCCAAGGAGCAGCAGCACTTGGTGTTGCCAGCGCTGCTCCCGTGCCACTGCCCCGCTGCCCTCCTGCCCCTCGTGTTGCTGTAGGGCCTGAGTGCTCTCGGGGTGGCTCCCAGTGCTGGGGGTGGCAGTGCCGGGGCTGCAGCGGGGACAGGCCATGGGCACTGCTGGGGCAGAGCTGCCGCCTCAGGGCAGGGCCTGGGGGCTCGAGGCTCCTTGCCCAGGGTCTCTCAAGAGCACGCCCAGGCCAATGCTCAGCAGAGAAAACCCCCGTGAGCAGCCCCAGGGTGGCCGTGGGCAGGGTGGGGGCAAAGAGCATGGCTGGGGCTCTGCAAGGTCCCTGGGGGAGCCGGGAAGGAGCAGCAGAGCAGGGGCTGATCCATCCCCACTGCGCTGGACAGCCCAGGGTAGCGTCCCAGAGCGTCCTGATGGAGCTGCCAAAAACATCCTCCCTTTGCAGCCCTGGCCTCTCCCCCAGCTGCCAGAGGTGCTTGATCCTTGCAGGCAGAGCCACGGCAGCACTGCTCAGGAGCCCCTGTTTGCATTGCACAGAGCAGGCGTGAGCAGCGCCATGCTGTTGGTGTGGGGAGATGAACCTGAGGGAGCACAAAGGCCATCAGCCCCTGGGGGCCAGCAAGGGCTGGGGATGGCAGGGAAACCACTCAGGGTTGCTGTGACCTCTGAAGTCAGCCAGAAAGTTTGTTCCCATGAGCTCTGAGTTTCCTGTCCCACTGCAGACGCTGTTGCTCAGCCCCAGGGCTGCCTGGCAGCCACCCCCAAACAGCCCTGAGCATTTCCTTTGCTTCACCTTTGCTTTCTTTCCTCTTTCCTGCTCCCCATTTCTCCTCTTGCCCATCCCTGTGCCCTCCCCTGCAAACAGCCCATCCCTGTTTGCCCTTTCCTCTCTGGCCCCACTCCCCATTTCAGTTCCTGACTTGGCACCATGGGAACGTCCCTTGGTGAGCAGGATCATCCTCCAAGTGCTTCCTGAATTGTCTGCAGGCTCCTGCAGTGCCTCGTGCTGTTCCCTTGCCAGAGGCACCCCAGGCCAGGGGGGCACATCTGGGCTGGTGTGTGTGGGTGTGGGGCTCCCTGTTCTGGGGCAATGGGGAGGAGCTGGAGAGGCTCTGCAGGACTGACAGGATGGGCTTTGAGGCCTGTGTGGGGAAGCTGAGGGCCATGGGCTGCTGGAGCTTCTGAAGAGGAGGCCCAGGGCTCATCCTGCAACTGCTTCAAGGGTGGTTTCAGAGAATCACAGAATCAGCGAGGTTGGAAAAGAGCTTTGAGATCATCAAGTCCAAGCTGTGACCTAACACCACCTTGTCTACCCTGAGCCTCCTCTTCTCCAGGATAAATAACCCCAGCTCCCAAGTACAGGGGAAGAATCACTACATGGTCCTGCTGGCTCATGTCCAGCCTGCTGTCCATCAGTGCCCCTAGGTCCCTTTCTGCCTGGCCACTGTCCCCAGTCACTCTGTCCCCAGCCTGTAGCGCTGCAGGGGTTGTTGTGGCCAAAGTGCAGGACCTGGCACTTGGTCTTGTTAAACCTCACATTGTTGGATTTGGCCCCTGGATCCATCCTGTCCAGGTCCCTCTGCAGAGCCCTCCTGCCCTCCAGCAGATCCACACTCACACCCAGCTTGGTGTCACAATGGTTCCATGAGGTCTCACAGTGCAGCGCTGGTCTCCTTGGGTCCATAGTGTCAAAATGGCCTCTTTGTGCCATGGGGCACCAGAATGTTGAAATTGTTTTCTTCATTCCACAAGTCCCTGCAGTGCAATAATGGCCCATTGGTTCCACAAGACCCAGCAGAGTCACAATGGACCCTTGGTTCCATGAGGCCTCTTACTGTCACAATGGCCCCATGCTTACACAGGATCGTGCACTGCCACAAGGGTCTCCCTGATGCCACAGGGCCCCTCAATGTCACAATGGTCTTCTTGATTCTGTGAGGCCCTTCAGTGCCACAATGACCCCTTGGTTCCATGAGGCCTCACAGTGTTACAAGGGTCCCCTTAGCTCCACAAGACCCTGATGTGTCACAGTGACATCTAAGTTTCATGAGGCCTTGCAGTGTCACAAGGCCCTGTGCATCCCTGGTGCCCTGCAGTGTCACAACCATTGCAGAACCACAGAATCAGCCAGGTTGGAAAAGACCTTGGAGATCACCAAATCCAACCTGTGACCCAACTCCACCTTGTCACCCCAATCATAGCACCGAATGCCACATCCAGTCTTTTCTGGAACACCTCTGAGGACGGTGAATCCACCACCTCCCTGAGCAGCCCATTCCAATGCACAATCACCCTTTCTGTAAAGAATTTATTTCTAATATCTAGCCTAAACCTCCCCATGTGCAGCTTAAAGCTGTGGTCTCTGGTGCTGTCACTGTTTCCTGGGAGAAGGGCCCAACCCCACCTGGCTGCACCCTCCTGTCTGGGAGTTGCAGAGAGTGATGAGGTCTCCCCTGAGCCTCCTCTTCTCCAGGATAAACAGCCCCAGCTCCCTCAGACACTCCTCACTGGACTTGTGTTCCAGACCCTTCACCAGCCTTGTTGCCCTTCTCTGGACACTCTCCAGCCCCTCAATGTCCTTCCTAAATTGGGGACCCGGAACTGGACACAGCCCTCGAGGTGTGGCCTCACCAGTGTTGAGTACAGGGGAAGAATCACTGCCCTGGTCCTGCTGGCCACACCATTCCTGATCCAGGCCAGGTGCCATTGGCCTTCTTGGCCACCTGGGCACACTGCTGCCTCATGTCCAGCCTGCTGTCCATCAGTGCCCCCAGGTCCCTTTCTGCCTGGCCACTGACCAGCCACTCTGTCCCCAGCCTGTAGCGCTGCAGGGGTTGTTGTCGCCAAAGTGCAGGATCTGGCATTTGTTCTTGTTAAACCTCCCATTGTTGGATTTGGCCCCTGGATCCAGCCTGTCCAGCTGTTTTGCCAATCATTGGGGCAATAGAATGGACACAGACACCAATAGGAAGAATGATCTTATTTTACTCTTAATATTGAGGCAAAACAGAGGTAAAAGGATACATTTGGTAAAACCACAAGCTTATTACTCATTTGGCTTTAGCAACAAGTAAAAACAAGCAAGGTAATGCATCTAATCATTACTATATGTGACAGAGACAATAGTGATTGTAAAAGATACATCACAAATTGCCTAAATAATTTACCATCATCTAGAGACCACAGTCACTGGTGAGCTCTGTTTCACTGCGCAGACCTGGAGAGCCCTTCTTGACAACTGGGAAAATCCTACACGGTGTGTCCACTCATAGGTGAGATCTCCAGTTCGCCCAAAATAAGGGTCCAGCTTTTATAGGTCCAAATCAACAAGTCCAAATCACTTGTTTAACTTTATGTGCAGAAAACATTAGGTTCTGATGGCCGAATTCTTGAACAGCTGGGGCCAGGGCTTGGCCAGAGCCCAGACCATGGCTGGGAGATTTTGTGTAAAATATTCTACTAATAAGTCTCTAGAGATATCTGTTGGGATTATTTCTTGATATAGTCTATACAATGTTATACAAACATCTATACAACAGCCAGTTTGGCATTAAGAACAACTAATATAAGTGTTTTAATAATCTATTTTTGACTAAGGACCCTTGATGGTTCCAGTTAGAGCAGGACAGTAGAGGCAGTGATGACAGGTGGGGACAAACAAGGCAAAGATATCTCTGATGCTGAGCAAACCTGGATGTGTTTGAGGAATGCAAAGGGCCAAGGCCTGAGCCCCAGCCCCTGGCAAGGCACATCCTGTCCCTCCCTCAGTGCTCAGGGCTCTTCCCGGGGCACTGCCATGTGGGGATGTGCAATGCCAAGGGCAGCACCATGGGGCGGCCCCTGCCAGGCTGCTGAGCAGGGACAAGGAGGCCATGAGGCCCCAGGGCTGCAAGGCTCACTTGTGTCCTCCTCATGGCCTCAGGGCCAGGGCCAGCAGCCATGGCCAAAGTGCTGCCCAAGTTGCCTCTGGCAGGGCCTTGCAGCTTCTGCACATCCCTGGGCCCTCTCCAGCCCAGGCTGTCCTACGCTGTCCATGCCCTGCGCCTCTGGCCCTGCAGGCTGTCGGCATCCCCCGGCTGCCCCACCTCACTGGCCCTTCCTTTGCTGACAGCTCTGCGTCCTGCCTGTCTCTGCCTTGGCACACAGAGCCTTGGGCTGACCCTGACTCCTTCTGGGGATGTGTTGTACCACAGCCCTGCCCTGGGAGAGAAATTCCTTTCTCCTCATGTCCATACTGGTCCTCCCCAGCTGCACTTGGCGTTAATCCTTTCTTTCTCCAGCTGTCTCTACTATGTCAAGATCATCCACCATCTCTCAAACTGCTCTTCAGTCACTCCCAGGGCTCTCCTCCACTGTTCTCAGTCTCCACCCCACTGAGCACAGAACTCCTTTGTCCCTATATAGTGGTCATGTGCCTGAGGCCTTGAAACCCCTCCTTGGGAGATCGCTGGGCCCTCTCCAAGGTGTTTGCAAATGAAAATATTCTGCTTATAGTGTAAGAAAATCACCAGAGAACAAGGCAGCCAGACCTGTCTGTCCTGGCTACTTTCATCTGGATGCAATCCTTGGATAGATGGCATTTTGGAGGTAGAATCCCCGTTTTGGCCATGGACACCTTGACTGGAAGTACGGTTCTTTCGCACTGGAAGGAAACATGGAGCCCCAGTGTTTGGTGGTAGATGAGAGACAGCCCTTGGGAGGCCCAGCCAGCCAGACTTGTCTCTCCTGGCAGCCTTTGTTTGGGAGAAATTCTTGAACAGATGGAATTTGGGAGTCCAAATCCCAATTTTGGTCATGGCCCCTGGACAAGAATGCTGGTTCTTTTCCATAGGAAAGAAGGAATAGAGCCCCGGTGCTTCAGGGGTAGATTAGAGGCGACCATCAGAGGCCAAGGCCAGCCAGAGCTTTCTGTCCTGGCAGCTTTCATCTGGGAGAAATTCTTGCATATAGGGAATGTTTTAGGGGGAGTACCAGTCTCAGCCCTGGGCACCTGGAAAGAGAGACAGTTCTTTTCCATAGGAAGGAAAGCACAGAGCCCCAGTGCTCCAGGGGCTGATGAGAGGCAGCCCTCAACATGCAGGGATCAGCTGGACCTGTCTGGCAGTCCCTGGGAGGCCAAGCCAGCCAGACCTGTTCCATATTCCCTTGGTTCCATGAGGCCCTGGGGTGTCACAATGTTCTCCTTGCTTCTGAAGTGTCACAATGGCCCTATGGTTCCATGGTGCCCCACAGTGTCACAATGGTGTCCATGGATCCATGGGGCCTCACAGGATCACAATGGCCCTTTGGTTCCACAAGGCCCTGTAGTGCAACAATGGCCTCTTGGTTCCACAAAGCCCTGCTGCTTCACACTGGCCCCTTGGGACCATGCGGCCCAGCAGTGCCACAATGATCCCCTTGGTTCCACGAGTTCCCACAGTGTCACATTGGCCCCTTGGTCCCACGAGGTCCTGCAGTGTCACAATGGTCTCCCCACAGGAAGGAAACCACCAAGCCCCAGTGTTGCAGGGGCACAGGAGAGGCCACAGGAGGCCAAGAGCAGCCAGTCCTGTCTGTCTGTGAACTGTCCTAAGGCAAATCCTCGGTGTGTGTCAGACTAGGATTGGGACAATCCTCAAGAAATGCTTGATTAGATGAGGAAAATGGAACTTCTTTGAGTCTTCCTCCACTTATTAGTGTTATAATTTTGAAGCTTTAAAATGGGTGACCCATTTCCCAATTTTCTGGATTGGGAAACAGCTTCCAACACACATTCCTTCCAAAAACACTCCCCAGAGCCCTGTTAAGCACACCTCATCCTCCAGTCACAAATGCAACTCTCTTCAAAATCTAGGAACAGAAAGGTCAAACAGCAACTCCAACCCAGCAGTTTCCAACCAATTTTATACTTTGCTTTCTAAGTCCTACTTCATAGCAAATGTGGTGGCTCCAAGCACAGAGAAATGTTCCTGAGGAGCAGCCCAGCCTGGTGCTGCAGCCCGAAAGCTGAACTGAGGAGCTCCTGCAGCTGTGCTTTGAGCTGCAGCCCAGAGCACTCAGGGAATGCAGCTGGGGCTGGGGGGTCAGACAATGGCCCCAGGCATGGCACAGACCCCGCAGGGAAGGCACTGCTGGCATGGGGGCTGGAAGAATCCCAAACACAACCCCACACACCTGCACACTTCTTGGCTGTTGCCATGGCCGCTCTGCATGTCATCTGTGCCTCGTCACTGATTCCTGTGTGGAAGCAGCTGGAACAGGCAGGATCGGCCCCATGAGGAGCAGATCCCAGCTGGGAACACGGCTGGCAGCGCTGGTTTGCAGAGGCTCGTGGCTCCGCAGCTGCAGCCGAGGCAGGAGCAGCTGGGAAGGGCTGGCGCTGCTGCTGCTCCTGCCCGGGAGCCGCGGCTGGGCCGGGCCGGCGCCCACTGCGCTGCGGCTCCTGCTGCTGCCAGAGCCGGGCGGGACTCGGGGACAGCCCATGGACACGGGGGGACAGCAAAGGCCGTGCGGCTGCACTGATGTTCGTGCTCGGGCCAGCGCCAGCACACAGCTTCGGCCCCACATTAACCCCGAGGGCAACGCTGGGGAAAGGCTCCATTTCAGCCTTTCTGTACTCATGGCTGTGAAGGGAGCGAAATAAAAGGAGAACAAGCAGGGCCCGACCCCTTGTGCTTTGGGAGGAGCCCTGAGCCTGGGGCTGTGAGAGGCCATGAGGAGCTGTGAGAGGCCATGAGGAGCTGTGAGAGGCCATGAGGAGCTGTGAGAGGCCATGAGGAGCTGTGAGAGGCCATGAGGAGCTGTGAGGAGCCTCAGCCCTGGCAGGAGGAGGTCCCCCCATGTCCCCAGGGCAGGGCAGCTGTGAGGGGCCAGGAGCACAGATGTGGTGGCAGAGCAGGCTCAGGGCAACTCAGGGTTCATATGAGACCCACCCCAGCTCCAAATCACACTAAAATCCCATAACTGGGACTTCCCGTCTTTAGAATACACTGGCATCTTGGAAGAGACTGTACAGCTCAATCCCACTTGGAGAAAAAAGGGATTCTTTCCAGTGAGCTGACATCCAGCCACTAGTAATAATGTCAGATTTAAAATTATGACACTAATAAGTAATACTAATAAATAATAACATTAACAAGAAATAAACCTGCAAATCCCAACACACAGCACCACCCAAAAAAGACAATCCTCACTTTTCTTTACTGTCACAAGGATCATGAAAACAAATCCTGTTAGCTTTCTCCCCCTCACCTCTCCCCACCAGATAAACGAGGCCATTTTCACTGTTTAATACAAGTTACAATTGAGGGCTGGAGAGAAGAACAGGGAGACACCACCAATTTCCATGTCAAACCCAGTAGGTCAACTCCAAAGAAGAGACAATAAACCAGGATGGGGGCAGGGGCTGGTCAGATGTTGCTCTAAAGGGTCCCAAAATCACCTCCAAGCAAACAGGAGGGGAAAAGAAACCCCTGAAAACCAGCCTGTGTGTTCAGGGACTCAGCTGTGAGGAACTGGACATGCACAGAGGCAGCTGGAGCAGTTCTTTCCTCAGGCTGAACTTCCAGCCAGGGCACTGAAGTCAATCAAGTGCTTTCCCAGAGGATTCCATGGTTGCCAACCACCCTTCAGGATGTGGCTCACAGGAGCACAGATCCTTTTTCAAGGTAGGAGAGCAGCAAAAATGACAAGAGATGCCCAATTCAGAGCTCTGTTTAAAAACCTGACAAATAAAAATCAGTAGAAATCTGAAGCCCAGCTGTGGGCCCTGGAATCCTATATCCAAGGGGAAACCGGAAAGGCTTTTTACAAGGATTGACATGGTGCTGTCCATGCAACATTTCCATCCCTCCCGTGGCCTCTTCCCTCAGGGTCCCCAGCAGCAGCTGTTGGAGCAGCACATGGATCTGCAGATGGAACTGCTGCCCAACCCAGCCTGAGCTACACAAGGCTCCTGCTGACAGAAACCCAAATATTCCCTGCCAGGGGCTCTGCAAACACTTCTCCATCTGTTCTGTCTGCTCCAAACAGACACTGCAGGGAAAATCCTGGGTACAGCATTGTCCAGAGAAACTTCCTGTGCTTCCTACTGCAACTTGCAAACCCAGCCCTTGGACAGTGGCTTTACAAGGACTGCAAGTCATAGACCAAATAGGATTAATTTTAAACCATGACACTTCTTTCTACATGGTAGATTCTTGTATTCTGTGCCATGAAACACATCTTCAATTAGACTGCAGTTAATGGGTCTGAAGCCTGAAGTAACAAAACCAAACAAAACCACACCAAGTTACTTTACAAAGACTGAAAGACATAGTAAATATGTTTTTCTCTTCAAAAATAAATGTGTTTTTCTCTTCAAAACATTTTTCAGGTATACATGACATGTACAAGATCGGGTGTAGTGGGTTGATGCTGGCTGGATGCCAGGCACCCATCAAAGCCTCTCTGTCACTCCCCTCTGCAGTTGGACAGGGGAGAGGAAATAGAACGAGGGATTCATGAGTTGAGATAAGGACAGGGAGAGATCCCTCATCAAATATGGTCATGGGAAAAGCAGGCTGAAATTAGAGATATTAATTGAATTACTGCTGACAAAATCAGAGCAGGAGAAGTAAAATAAAACCTTAAAAGTGCCTTCCCCCACTTCTCCCTCCAGCCCAGCTCTATCTCCTCCCCCAGCAGCGCAGGGAGATGGGAATGGGGGTTATGGTCAGTTCATCACCCGAGGCTTCTCCCACTGCTCAGGGAGAGGAGTTGTTCCCCTGCTGCACCATGGGGTCCCTCCCACGGGAGAGTTCTCCAGGAACTTCTCCAATGTGAGTCCATCCCACGAGCAGCAGCTCCCTGTGAACTGCTGCAATGTGAGTCCATCCCATGGGCAACAGTGCCCAAAACTGCTGCAGTGTGGGTCACTCTCCTATGGGGTCAGTCCTTGAAGGACAGGCTGCTCCAGCCTGGGAGCAGGGCCCCTCTCTCCACTGGGTCTCCCACAGAGTCACAGCCTCCTCTCAGGCACCCACCTGCTCCTCTATGGACTGCTGGTGGATCTCTGTATCTCCATGGATCACAAGGGCTGTGGATGGATCTCTGCATCCCCATGGATCTCCATGGGCTTCAGGTGGATCTCTGCATCCCCATGGATCTCCAGGGGCTGCAGGGGCACAGCTGCTTCACCATGGCCTACACCAAGGCCTGCAGAGGAATCCCAGTTCCAGTGCCTGGAGCAGCTCCTCCACCTCCTCCTTCACTGACCTTGGTGTCTGCAGAGCTGTTCTCCTCACATGTCCTCACTCCACTCTTCTCTGGTCGCAATGACAGTTGTGCAACAACTTCTTCATTTTTTCTTTCTCTTTAAATCTGTTATCCCAGAGGCATTGCCACCATTTGTAATTGGCCCAGCCTTGGCAGTGGCATGTCCATCTTTGGAGCCACCAGGGATTGGCTCTGCCTGACATGGTGGAAGCTTCCAGCAGCTTCTCACAGAAGCCACCTCTGTGGGCCCCTGCTACCAAAAACCAGGCCATGGAACCAAAGGGCCATTGTGACACTGTGGGGCCTCATGGATCGAAGCGGCAAATGTGACATTGCACAGTCTCATGGAACCAAGGACACCATTGTGACACTGTGGGGCCTCATGGAATTATGGAGACCTTTGTGACACTGCAGGGCTTCATGGAATGAAGGGACAGTTGTGACACTGTGGGGCCCCATGGAACCAAGGAAAGCATTGTGTGACTGTGCAGGCCAAGGTACCAAGGAGACCATTGTGACACTGTGGGGCCCCACGGAACAAAGAGGCAACTGTGACACTGCGAGGCTTTGTGGAGCCGGGGGGTCGATGTGACACTGTGTGGGTACATGGCACTGAGGAGACCATTGTGATGCTACAGAACCTAATGGAATTGTTGGAAATGATACAACTTTTAATTTTTTTAATGTAACTTCAGTCTGGGGTTTGTTCATATTTTGGCCAGGGGAAGGGAATTGAAGTTTCTCTTCAAAAGACTCTGTTCACCAAAGTTGGGTAAGGCCTGAGGAGTTTAACATCTACAGACTGGGAGTAGCCAGAAGACACACAGGAGGTAAATAAACATTAATGAACATCACCTTTCAGTGCAGTTAGAGACACCTGGTCTGGGAAAAGATCGATGAGAGAATCAAAGAACGAGCACCTAGTTAATATCCAAAGCAAGGCAATCAATAAAAAAGGGATCAATAACGAACAGGAGATCGAACACTACAACTTGTGTAATTTAAGAGCAATGAACCTGAATTTCTTTGGGTATTGTCTGTGTAAATATGTGAGAAGAATCATGTGAGATGGAATGATTTTCACTGCACAACCTGGGAATGTGTGGATGGAATAATTTCTATTGCATGTGCTGGCCAGAACAACATCCTGGCCAGAATAAAGTAATGCCTAAATTCTCTAACACTGAAAAGATGTTGTTGGAGAGTTTGTGTTTTTCATGCAGTTTGGGTGACAGTCCCACTGAGGTCCATCACCAACACAGGCTCCTAATGGACTCCTTGGAGGAGAGAATTGGAGGCCATGATAGCAGAAACGTCTCAGAGATTCAGTGTGAAAAGGAAAAAAGAAAGTACTTTAAAAAAGTGAAGTAACTTGAAGCATTAATGAGCCCCAGTGAGTGTTGTTACTGACAAAGAATCTCCAGGGACTCGTTACAGCAGATAATTGGAGGCCATGATTGCACAAAGCTCTCAGAGACTCCAAGGCAAAAACAAAAGCCAAAGTCCTTTGAAAACCCTGCAGTCCCTGGGAGCATGAAGGAGCCCCCCAGGGCCATTGCTGCCAAAGGCTCCCCAGGGACTCCTTGCAGCAGATCCCTGAGGCCAGGAGTGCAGGGAGGCCAAGGCTCTGTGCAGGCAGCTCAGGTGCTGAGCAGAGCCTGGGCTGGCTGGAGGCAGCAGAAAGGCCAAGGGCTGAGCCCCAGCCCCGGGGAAGGCAGATCCTGTCCCTCCCACCTTGCTCAGGGCTCTGCCAGGGGCACTGGGATGTGGGGGGGATGGTGAGGGCAGGACAAGGGGGTGACAGTGCCCAGCCTTGCTGGGACTGTGCCAGGAGGCCCCAGGGCCTCAGGACAAGGTGTCTCCTCACAGCCCTTGGTGCCACAGTAGAGCAAATCAATTCTGCAATCAAATTGCATTTGGGTAAAATATGTCAGGAAAGCTCCTTGACCTGGGGCCAAGCCTTACCTGTGGCTCTACTTCAAAGCAGAATTCAGCCCTGGGGCACCAGCAAAATCAGCCCCTGTGAGCTGCTCTGTGGTCAACCCTACCAAGGGGCACATTCTGGGAAACAGACAGATAAAAAGAGGAGTCGATTTGAATAATTCCCTCATTTCTCTTAGTAAAACCTTACAGGATTTGCAGTGAGCAGTGGAGATCTCCAGACTGAAGAGATTGGACACACAAGGGCGCCAGTTCCAAGCAGGAGACTGGGTCTGCTTGAAAGACTGGGGAACTGCTCTGCTCCAGCCAAAGTGGAAGGGACCTTTCGAAGAGCTATTGACAACTTTTTACAACGCACAAAACCGCCTGGGGATGGAGGCACCTCCTGGGGATTTGAAGAAATCTGGACCAAACTTCCTTCATGGTTATGCAGCTGGACATGGTTAAAACATCTGTTTATAATGGTCACCATAATAATTGCTGTATGGTTTTAGCTTGCATCAGGATTCAGTGTTGTAGCTGTTGTAATGCCTTAAGCGATGAATAAAAATAGAGATATTGAGAGATCAGTTTCCATAAGGAACTGAGTGTCAAGACAAGGGGGGAGTTGATAAGGACAGTAGAACAGAACAGCACAACCTTGGAGAAATAGATAAAGGATGTAACTGAGGGAAACAGAAGTCTCACAAAACAGAAGCAGGATGCCAACTCAGCTCTGCAAGGCTGATAAAACAGAAGTTTTGCAAAAAAATTTTGCCCTTGTTCAAAAGCAGGGGTCGAGGAAAGCCCTGTGAAAAGGACACTGGATGTTGAAGACAGACCCCAAGAACCATATGAGGACTTGCAATCAGGGGTGCAATTATATAAAATAAAGTAATACACATACATGAAGTAAGCTGGAATAGCTCATCAATATGTAATCAGTGTGTGTGATAAAAACCCTGTTCACCTAACGCTCAGGGCGCTTGACTAAAAAAAGTGTCTTCTGAGTGACCAGTGCTGAAATAAAGAATGGGTGCTTTTTAAGAATAAAAATTGTGTTAGAAAATTTCTATTGGTCTGATTTCAGTATCAGTTCCATGAGGTCCCACAGTCTCACAATGGTCCCTTGGTCCACAGTGTCACTGGAGCCTCTTGGTTCCATCACAATGCCACAGTTGTCTCCCTGGTTACATGATGCCGTGCAGTGTCACAATGATGTCCTTGGTTCCATGTGTTCTCACAGTGTCACAATGGTGACTTGGTTCCATGGGGTCCCATAGTTTCACAGTGGCCACTTGGTCCACCAGTGTCACAATGACCTCTTGGTCCCATGAGATGCTGTAGTATCACAATGGTCTCCTTGGTCCCGTGACACCTCTAGTGTCACCCTGGGGCAGGACACCAGGAGGGATTCGTTCCCCACTCGCTGCAGCTCCCTGGCCCAGCTGGCACCGACACCTTCTCCCAAGCCAGCGCTCCCGGGCACAGCCAGGGCCGTGCCACACTGCAGCTCCTGCAAACCACGGCAGCGGCTCCGAGGCCAAGACCCGAGTCACAGACAGTTTGCCACTCTTTCTGTCTCTATTTGACCAGGAAATGTCCCATTGTGGGGTGTCCCTTTCCTGCAGGCACTGCAACACTGGGACCATACACGGAGCTGTGAGCGAGAGAAATGGCCAGCGCTGCACCTCTGCACTGACTCGGGGATGGTGGGAAATGCTCTGTGGGGGAGGCTGGAATGATGGAAAAAGGACAATTGGCAGCACAGAGGGAAACCCATCTGGGCTGCTGGATTGGGGCAAGACATCACTGCCCAGGTAGAGAAATTGGCTGTGAAAGTCCCTCCTGTGGATGCTCATGTACCCAAGAGTTGGCACTGAAGAGCATCGCAACAATGGACAGGGGGATGGGGCAGCCAGGATTAAAGTGTCTCAGGTGGGTCTGGACTGGCCACACAAGGCTGAGTTATTTCTGCTCGATGGGCCCAGGACACCTCAGGTCATCAGGGCAGAGATGCAACCTCCAGATGGGCTGGTGAGCGAGGGGTGGATTTACCCATGGACAGCATCTCCAGGTTATCCATGAGTGTGAAATGTGTGCTCAGATCAAGCAGGGCCAGGTGGGTAAAGCCCCTGTGGTGTGGGGGATGATGGTGGGAATATAAATGTGGGGAGACACATGGTGTTTTTAGCAGGAGTAGTAAATTGGAGAACACCATTCCTAAACCCCAACAGCCCTGTCAGAGCCAGCCCTGTCCCTGCACTGCCCCAGCTCTGCTGCCCCACAGCTGCTGGATCAGGAAGGGCAGAACCATGGGGGAGGGAAATGCACAGGGACTCCTCCTGGGAGGGACCTCAGGAGGTTTCCAGGCCAAGCCAAAGCACAGTCAGTGCAGAAAGGGACACAAGGATGGGCTGTTTGTGTGCTCTGCCATGGCAGAAGGAGATGCAGAGCTGCACACACACCCAGACAATGTGGATCCCTGCAGGAGCTGATCTCACACAGCAGCTCCCAGGCCTCTGCTGCTCGCTACTTGCTCTGCTTTGATGTTCCCTGCTGGTTACAGCCACCCCACACACCCCAGTGCTGTGTGCACACACACCAGTCTCACCAGTGCCTGGGCCCCCAAAGGACACAGGACCTGATGGGTTGTGGTTCCCACTCCAGTGTGTGGCACTTGGACCTCCCTCTGTACCCAGAGCAGAGAGAGCTCTCTTGTCCCTGAAACTTCTTGGCAATGGAGGGATTCAGGAAACAGGACAGGCTGTGGGGATCAGCTGCAGGACAGAGTCAGGGATGGGTGCTGACCATCCCCTATTTAGATATGACCAGCTCTTTCATCCTCTTTTCTTTCTATTTTCATGTGTTTTTTCTATTACAACCCACCATGGTGCCACACTCTCCCTTCCTGTGGTCATTTCCTAGACATCCCATGGCAAGTCTTCCACAGTCCCCAAATGCCCTTTCTGGATGCCCATCATGAGTCTCATATCTCAGGGCAGAAACCTCCATCCTCAACTGTGAGGTCACCCTGGTAGTCTCTGTCATTGTCCCACTTGGTGAGTCTTTCACACAGATATTGGACCTTGCTTTCAGTTTCTTTACTCTTTGGGTTTTTAATGGTTCCTCCATAAACCTGGCAATTCATGTCCCTGGTGTGGTATTTCTTTCCATTTTTTGGAATTGTTGGGGATTAGATCACATTAAAATGCTGACATGGTTTGTATTTAGGTATTTGCAGCCCTCTAGAGAAGGAGTTGGGCATATAAGAATCAAAGAATTATAAAATGCTTAGGGTTAGAAGAGACCCAAAATAGCCTCTGGTCCAATTACCCTTCCATTTCCCAGGGATACCTTCACTTGTTCAGGTTGCACAAAGCTCCTGACCCTGAACACTTTCAGGGATGGAGTTTCCACTCACTGGGCAAACTCTGCCAGAAACTTGCCCCCCTCATCATAAAATATTTCATCCTTACATCCAATCCAAATCTGGCCTTCTTCAGCATAAAGGTATTGTGCCTTGTTTTACCAGTACAACCCTCAGCAAAAAGTGCTTTTCCATTTTTCCTGGACTAACAGCATGACATTTTTATGGCTAAACCATGGACAGGTCAGAGAAATGTCCCAAACAGGGGTTTGGAGACCTCAAGTAAAGGACCAGTATACAAGGAATGAAGGCCCTGGGTTCAATGGTTTGGAGACTGAGGACAGAGCAGGAATAGCCTGGGAGAGCTCACGGGGTGGATTCAGATATATGGGAGCTTTTTGTTCACAGTGGAAATGAGCATGAGAAAGGAATAATGACCAAGAGAAGATGGGGAGGCCCAGAGTGGACACAAGAAGAAAGGAATTTCTCTCTGAGGTCAGGGCTGTGGTGCAACACATCCCCAGAAGCAGTGTGGGTCAGCCCAAGGCTCTGTGTGCCAAGGCAGAGACAGGCAGGACGCAGAGCTGTCAGCAAAGGAAGGGCCAGCGAGGTGGGGCAGCCGGGGGATGGCGACAGCCTGCAGGGCCAGAGGCGCAGGGCATGGACAGCGTAGGACAGCCTGGGCTGGAGAGGGCCCAGGGATGTGCAGAAGCTGCAAGGGCCTGCCAGAGGCAACTTGTGCAGCACTTTGGCCATGGCTGCTGGCCCTGGCCCTGAGGCCATGAGGAGGACACAAGTGAGCCTTGCAGCCCTGGGGCCTCATGGCCTCCTTGTCCCTGCTCAGCAGCCTGGCAGGGGCCGCCCCATGGTGCTGCCCTTGGCATTGCACATCCCCACATGGCAGTGCCCCGGGAAGAGCCCTGAGCACTGAGGGAGGCACAGGATGTGCCTTGCCAGGGGCTGGGGCTCAGGCCTTGGCCCTTTGCATTCCTCAAACACATCCAGGTTTGCTCAGCATCACAGACACCTTTGCCTTGTTTGTCCCTCCTGTCATCACTGCCTCCAGTGTTCTGCTCTGACTGCAACCTGGGGACACTTTCTCAGTCATGTCCCTCAGTGGGACCCATTAAAAGTTAAAGAAACTTTGGACTTTGAATGTGACTTTGAGTTCCTGAGAAGACTTTTGAAGACTCTCTCAGGGACTGAGTCTCATGTCAACAACACCAAAGCCCTGAGAGGCTCATTAAAGTCCTTGTGCTGTTGCTGTGCTGCTGAGCTGGGCTGGGCTCCTGGCACAGAGGGAGCTCCTGGCAACCAAGAAGAGCTTCAAAAAGACATTTCTCCTCATCAGCAGCTCCTCTGCTCAGCCCAGCAGGGCTGAGGGCACTGCCTGCAGGCACTGAGAGGAGCCAGGCAGAGACAGCTAAAGGGAACCAGGATTGGAGGGACATTGAGCTGAGACTTCACTTGGGGAAACATCTTCACAGCCTCTCCATGGTGAGTCTGTGGGTGCAGGGCAATGTCCCCTGTGCTCCTGGAGGGATCTCCTGAAGCCTGCACACCCCACAGCCTGGGGGATGTGTCAGGAGGACTCTCCCAGTTTCTCTCTTGCACAGGAGGAGGAGGAGGAGGAGGATGTGCTGCAGAGCGGGGCTGCCCTGGGCACCGTCAGAGGGACAGGGCAGGACGGCTCCTGCTGCCAGGGACGGCTGCAGGCTGTGAAGGTGGGGGTGCAGCCAGGGCTGCCCAGGGCTGTCGTGCAGAGCAGCTCCTGCAGCCCTGAGGGCTCTTGGCCAGGGCAGGGCATGTGCCACCTGCCAGGGGCAGCTCTCAGCCTGCCTGGGAGCTCCCCATGGCTCTGTGGGGAGAAGTTGGAGGTGCAAGGAGCCACCCCCATCAGGGCAGATTCCTCCTGCTGGGGAGATGGTGCTGCATGGCCAGGGCTGCTCTCAGCTTTCTCCTCAAGGAAAGGGCAAGGGGCTGTCAGCTCTGGATGTGTCCCTGACACTCCTGCACTGTCCCACTGGGGATCAGCAGATGTGCCTCAGATCTGCCTCAGAAAGTGCCTCCTCAGCCTCCTCTCCCTACAGACAGCAGCAGCAGCACCTTGGCTTGCAGCATCTCTGTTTGTCTGCCCTGCCCTGAAGGAGCTGCTGCCAGGGAGATGGCCCTGGGCAGTGCCCTGTGCTGGGAGGGCTGTGCAGGGCAGAGCTGAGCCCCCAGGGCTGGGCTGGGCTCTGGGAGCTCTGGCAGGGACAAGGCTTGGATAGAGGGAAACAGCTCCCAATGGGCACAACTCCAGACAGCAGAGAGCCAGACCAACCCTGGATATCCCTCCCTGCCCAGCTGCACAGGGAAAGAGAGAAGGGTTTCAAGAAATTGACTACGAAATTGGACCCTTCAAAAATTCCACTCTATTTTCAAGCACATTTTAAGTGCAGCCACCCTTAAATAGAAAGAAGTGTAATGGGCAAAGGGCACCTGTGTGGGGACCAGCAGGTCTGACTGCAGTGGGGCACAGGGAGCCCTGTGGTAGCGCAGGGCTCCCCAGTGTTCAGGCTGAGAGCAATGCTTAAGATGAGGATTTCTGCCACTTCTAAGAAAGGGGCAATTTCTCAACAGCACCTGAGTGCTGCTTTTGAGATAAGCCAAGCTCAAAAATAAAAATGTTGAGTGAAATTTCCCCAAAAAAAGGGAAGTAATTTTGAGCTGATTCCTATGAAAATAGCATATGATGGACTCAAGGAAGTTTGTTCAACTTGTCAAATGTTTTCTTTCAACAGTCCACAATGCCCAGAAGGAAGCAATGTCCAACAGCAGCTCCATCAGCCACTTCCTCCTCCTGGCATTGGCAGACACGCGGCAGCTGCAGCTGCTGCACTTCTGCCTCTTCCTGGGCATCTCCCTGGCTGCCCTCCTGGGCAACAGCCTCGTCATCAGCGCCGTAGCCTGCGGCCACCACCTGCACACGCCCATGTTCTTCTTCCTGCTCAACCTGGCCCTCACCGACCTGGGCTGCATCTGCACCACTGTCCCCAAAGCCATGCACAATTCCCTCTGGGACACCACGGACATCTCTTACACAGGATGTGCTGCTCAGCTCTTTCTCTTTGTCTTTTTCATCACATCAGAGTATTCCCTCCTCACCATCATGAGCTATGACCGCTATGTGTCCATCTGCAAACCCCTGCACTATGGGACCCTCCTGGGCAGCAGAGCTTGTGCCCACATGGCAGCAGCTGCCTGGGCCTGTGCCTTTCTCAATGCTCTGCTGCACACAGCCAATACATTTTCCCTGCCCTTGTGCCAGGGCAATGCCCTGGGCCAGTTCTTCTGTGAAATTCCCCAGATCCTCAAGCTCTCCTGCACACAATCCAGCCTCAGGAAACTTGGATTACTTCTGGTTTCTGCTTTTCCATTTTTAGGATGTTTCATTTTCATTGTTTTCTCCTATGTGCAGATCTTCAGGGCTGTGCTGAGGATCCCCTCTGAGCAGGGACGGCACAAAGCCTTTTCCACGTGCCTCCCTCACCTGGCTGTGGTCTCCCTGTTTGTCAGCACTGCCATATTTGCCAACCTGAAATCCCCCTCCATCTCCTCCCCATCCCTGGATCTGACAGTCTCAGTTCTGTACTCATTGGTGCCTCCAGCACTGAACCCTCTCATCTACAGCCTGAGAAACCAGGAGCTCAAGGATGCCCTGAGGAAATCGATAACTGGATCATTTTCAGAAGTTAAAATGTTTCTATTTTCTTCTGCAGGCTTTTCCTGGTGTAACACATTATATACCCAGCCTGCCTTTTAAGTACTTTACTAATGCTGGGAGTTGGGTTACCAGGATTTCTGATTTTTGGCTTTTAAAAATATTCAGATGTATTATGCCACTTGAAAATTTCTGCAAATCACTTTTAATTAGAATAATCGTTGATTTTTTTGGCTGACTTCGCATGTAGCTTTGTTTTTTGTTTCTTTTTTTATTTTGTTTTTTGGTTGCTTTCTTCATTTGTGGGGCTTTCATTTGCTCTTTTTTGGGGGTTTTACATGCTTCGTTTTGGTTTCGTTTTTTTATTTCATTTTGGCTTGGTTTTTGTTTTATTTATATTGTACAGAGAGATATGTCATTATTTCTGCCATTTTTGTTTCTATCAATCTTCTCTATAACCCACATAGTCTGTAAATGAGGACAAGGCACCCTGTGTGTTTAAACTAAATAAAGATTCATTCAGCATATTTTTAAACTGAGATCCCTCACTTGCTGGCTTCTCTGGAGCTGCAACAGCAATGTCTGTGTGCAGAGCTGGGGCAGATCAGGGGTGGCACAGCAGCTCTGCCAAGGAGCAGCAGCACTTGGTGTTGCCAGCGCTGCTCCCGTGCCACTGCCCCGCTGCCCTCCTGCCCCTCGTGTTGCTGTAGGGCCTGAGTGCTCTCGGGGTGGCTCCCAGTGCTGGGGGTGGCAGTGCCGGGGCTGCAGCAGGGACAGGCCATGGGCACTGCTGGGGCAGAGCTGCCACCTCAGGGCAGGGCCTGGGGGCTCGAGGCTCCTTGCCCAGGGTCTCTCAAGAACACGCCCAGGCCAAAGCTCAGCAGAGAAAACCCCCGTGAGCAGCCCCAGGGTGGCCGTGGGCAGGGTGGGGGCAAACAGCATGGCTGGGGCTCTGCAAGGTCCCTGGGGGAGCCGGGAAGGAGCAGCAGAGCAGGGGCTGATCCATCCCCACTGCGCTGGACAGCCCAGGGCAGCATCCCAGAGCTGTGTCCTGATGGAGCTGCCAACAACATCCCCCCTTTGCAGCCCTGGCCTCTCCCCCAGCTGCCAGAGGTGCTTGATCCTTGCAGGCAGAGCCACGGCAGCACTGCTCAGGAGCCCCTGTTTGCATTGCACAGAGCAGGCGTGAGCAGCGCCATGCTGTTGGTGTGGGGAGATGAACCTGAGGGAGCACAAACGCCATCAGCCCCTGGGGGCCAGCAAGGGCTGGGGATGGCAGGGAAACCACTCAGGTTTGTTGTGACCTCTGAAGTCAGCCAGAAAGTTTGTTCCCATGAGCTGTGAGTTTCCTGTCCCACTGCAGACGTTGTTGCTCAGCCCCAGGGCTGCCTGGCAGCCACCCCCAAACAGCCCTGAGCATTTCCTTTGCTTCACCTTTGCTTTCTTTCCTCTTTCCTGTCCCTGTCCCCTCCCCTGCAAACAGCCCATCCCTGTTTGCCCTTTCCTCTCTGGCCCCACTCTCCATTTCTGTTCCTGAGTTGGCACCATGGGAACGTCCCTTGGTGAGCAGGATCATCCTCCAAGTGCTTCATGAATTGTCTGCAGGCTCCTGCAGTGCCTCGTGCTGTTCCCTTGCCAGAGGCACCCCAGGCCAGGGGGGCACATCTGGACTGGTGTGTGTGGGTGTGGGGCTCCCTGTTCTGGGGCAATGGGGAGGAGCTGGAGAGGCTCTGCAGCACTGACAGGATGGGCTTTGGGGCCTGTGTGGAGAAGCTGAGGGCCATGGGCTGCTGGAGCTTCTGAAGAGGAGGCCCAGGGCTCATCCTGCAACTGCTTCAAGGGTGGTTTCAGAGAATCACAGAATCAGTGAGGTTGGAAAAGACCTTTGAGATCATCAAGTCCAACCTGTGACCAACACCACCTTGTGTGCCCTGAGCCTCCTCTTCTCCAGGATAAACAGCCCCAGCTCCCTCAGACACTCCTCACAAGACTTGTGTTCCAGACCCTTCACCAGCCTTGTTGCCCTTCTCTGGACACGCTCCAGCCCCTCAATGTCCTTCCTAAATTGGGGAGCCCAGAACTGGACACAGCACTTGAGGTGTGTCCTCACCAGTGCCAAGTACAGGGGAAGAATCACTGTCCTGGTCCTGCTGGCCACACCATTCCTGATCCAGGCCAGGTGCCATTGGCCTTCTTGGCCACCTGGGCACACTGCTGGCTCATGTCCAGCCTGCTGTCCATCAGTGCCCCCAGGTCCCTTTCTGCCTGGCCACTGTGCAGCCATTCTGTCCCCAGCCTGTAGGGAGTGGGGTAGGTCTCTGCTCCCAGGCAAACAGTGAAAGGACAAGAGGACACAGCCTTAAGCTACGCCAGGGGAGGTTTAGGCTGGACATTAGGAAGAGATTCTTCACGGAAAGGCTGACTGGACAGTGGAAAGGGCTGCCCAGGGAGTGGAGTCACTGTCCCTGGAGGTATTTAAGGAAGGACTGGATGTGTCAGTGGGTGCCATGGTCTGGGTGACAAGGTGGTGTTAGGTCCTAGGTTGAACTTGATGATCTCAAAGGACTTTTCCAACCTGGTTGATTCTGTGATTCTGTGATGACTCTGGCACTGCAGGGCCCCAGGGAAGCAAGGGGCCATTGTGACACTGAGGGGCTGAATGGAACCAAGGAGTCCATTGTGGCATTCTGCGTCTTTGTGGAACCACTGAGGCCACTGTGACACTGTGGGGCCTTGTTGAACCAAAGGGCCATTGTGACACTCCAAGGACTTGTGGAACTAAAGGAACTATTTTGACACCATGTTGCCCCATGGAACCAAGGGGCCATTGTGGTACCGTGGGGCCTCAGGTAACTTAGAGGCCACTGTGACACAGCAAGGCCTCGTGGAACTAATGTGGGACCTCATGGAACCAAGGGATCACTGTGACATTGTGCAACGAAGGAGTCCATTATGGCACTCTGGGCTCTCATGGAATCAAGTAGACCATTGTGACACTGCGGGGCCATGTGAAACCACAGAGACCATTGTTATAGTGAAGGACCTTGTGTAACAATGGCACCATTGTGACACTGTGAGGCCTTGTGGAACCAAGAGGCCACTGTTACTCTGCAGGGCCTTGTGGAGCCATGGAGACCAATGTGAGTGCAAGACTTTGTATAACCAAGGGGCCATTCTTACACTGCAGGGATTCATGGAATGAAGGAAAAAATTTTGACACCATGGTGCCCCATGGGACCAAGAGGCCATTGTGAAACTATGGAGTCAAGGAGACCATTGCTGCACTGTGAGACCTCATGGAACCAGGGACACTATGACACTACAGAGCCTCATGGAATCATGGAGAACACTGTGACATTTTAGGACCTCATGGAACTGTGGTGAAACCAAGATGGGTGCGAGTGTGGATCTGCTAGAGGGTAGGAAGGCTCTGCAGAGGGACCTGAACAGGCTGGATCCAAGAAATGAATCCAATGAGATGAGGTTTAAGAAGACCAAGTGCCAGGTCTTGCACTTTGGTCACAACAACCCCTGCAGCACTACAGGCTGGGGACAGAGTGGCTGGACAGTGGCCAGGCAGAAAGGGACATGGGGGCACTGACAGACAGCAGGCTGATGTCACAGTCCACTCATAAGCGGACGCATGATGGTTCATTTCAGCTATGATTTCGGAGTGCAAAAAGAAAGTACGACAAGCCAAATTTCAATCTAAACTGGAGCTTTATTAATTGTGCCTGTAAAGCGGCTTGTGATAGAAAGAGAGAGGGAGAAAAATGGGAAAAAATAGGGAGGAGAGGGAGGAAAAGGGGGTTTATAGCTACCACCATGGGTCCACAGACATCTGGTGTCTCTGGAAGGTCCCGGTCCAGAAGGCGTTCCTCTGCATCTGTCTTCAGTCGATGTGATTTCGCAGTGGGGAAGATCTTCTTCAGAGTTCAGCTGTTTCAGAACAGTCTTTTATGTCAGTCCATACACCTGGTCCCTCCTTGCGACCTGCCTTTGCTCCCCCTTAATTCTCGTGGAGATATGCCAAACTCTACCTGGCAGGCCACACATGCCAAGAGAGGAGTGTCTGAGGTGCGGTTGGCTTTGGAGGCAGAGAGTCTGTGGTTTTGTCGTGCTCCGTGGATCTTTAACAATAGTAGGGACTTGAAGACAGGTGCAAAG
The DNA here is from genome assembly GCA_036630365.1 of Acanthiza pusilla. Lineage (NCBI taxonomy): Eukaryota > Metazoa > Chordata > Aves > Passeriformes > Acanthizidae > Acanthiza > Acanthiza pusilla. Next base: position 259,159 of record JAXCHO010000108.1, read on the forward strand.
CCTTTGTTCCATACCAGCTTTAGCAGGGACAGAGCACTTGTTCCATAACAGCTTCGTCAGGTACAGCATTCTTTACGTGAGTCCTGCACCTGTGATTTCTGATGAGAAATGTTGAGGCAGAACTCGATTCTTTGACCGACTCTTACAATGAGTCACAGTGGGACTGTCTACAGGGAATGGCAAAAGTTTAGCTCAAAGCAGCCTCTCCTAACTTGTCACTGTCCTTTTCTCCATGAACAGGTCTCCATGGCCGACACAGCAAATGTCCAACAGCAGCTCCATCAGCCTCTTCCTCCTCCTGGCATTCGCAGACACGCGGCAGCTGCAGCTGCTGCACTTCTGCCTCTTCCTGGGCATCTCCCTGGCTGCCCTCCTGGGCAACAGCCTCATCATCAGCGCCGTAGCCTGCGGCCACCACCTGCACACGCCCATGTTCTTCTTCCTGCTCAACCTGGCCCTCACCGACCTGGGCTCCATCTGCACCACTGTCCCCAAAGCCATGCACAATTCCCTCTGGGACACCACGGACATCTCCTACACAGGATGTGTTGCACAGGTTTTTCTGTTTGTCTTTTTCACTTCAGCAGAGCTTGCCCTCTTCACCATCATGTGCTATGACCGCTACGTGTCCATCTGCAAACCCCTGCACTATGGGACCCTCCTGGGCAGCAGAGCTTGTGCCCACATGGCAGCAGCTGCCTGGGCCTGTGCCTGTGCCTTTCTCTATTCATTGATGCACACAGCCAATACGTTTTCCCTGCCCCCGTGCCAGGGCAATGCCGTAGGCCAGTTCTTCTGTGAAATCCCACACATCCTCAAGCTCTCCTGCTCACACTCCAAACTCAGGGAACTTGGGCTTACTGCAGTTAGTTTATCTTTAACTTCTGGCTGTTTTGTGTTCATTGTTTTCTCCTATGTGCAGATCTTCAGGGCTGTGCTGAGGATCCCCTCTGAGCAGGGACGGCACAAAGCCTTTTCCACATGCTTCCCTCACCTGGCCATGGTGTCCCTGTTTGTCAGCACTGGCTTTTTTGCCTACCTGAAACACTCCTCCATCTCCTCCCCTTCCGTGGATCTGATACTGTCAGTTCTGTACTCAGTGGTGCCTCCAGTATTTAACCCCCTGATCTACAGCCTGAGGAACCAGGAGCTCAAGGCTGCAGTGTGGAGAATGATGGCTGGACCATTTCAGAATTATTAAAGTGCTTGCCAATTTCTGAAAATAATTTTTAATACGAGTCATCTTTAACAGTTCTTGGTTTTTTGGTTATAGGTTGGTTCTTTCTTTTCCTGCGTTTTAATTTTTTAATATTGTCCACAAAGAAAGGCCTTTTTTGGTACCATTTCTCATTTTCTTTCTCTCCATCTTCGCTGTGACACACAGACTGTGTCAATGAGGAGCTGTGCTCTCAGTGGCTTTAAACAAACTAAAGGATCTCCCAGCCAAGTTTTCACCAGAGATCCCCTTTTGTTCCCTTCTCGGGAGCTGCAGCAGCAATGTCTGTGTGCAGAGCTGGGGCAGATCAGGGGTGGCACAGCAGCTCTGCCAAGGAGCAGCAGCACTTGGTGTTGCCAGCGCTGCTCCCGTGCCACTGCCCCGCTGCCCTCCTGCCCCTCGTGTTGCTGTAGGGCCTGAGTGCTCTCGGGGTGGCTCCCAGTGCTGGGGGTGGCAGTGCCGGGGCTGCAGCAGGGACAGGCCATGGGCACTGCTGGGGCAGAGCTGACGCCTCAGGGCAGGGCCTGGGGGCTCGAGGCTCCTTGCCCAGGGTCTCTCAAGAACACGCCCAGGCCAATGCTCAGCAGAGAAAACCCCCGTGAGCAGCCCCAGGGTGGCTGTGGGCAGGGTGGGGGCAAACAGCATGGCTGGGGCTCTGCAAGGTCCCTGGGGGAGCCGGGAAGGAGCAGCAGAGCAGGGGCTGATCCATCCCCACTGCGCTGGACAGCCCAGGGCAGCGTCCCAGAGCTGTGTCCTGATGGAGCTGCCAACAACATCCCCCCTTTGCAGCCCTGGCCTCTCCCCCAGCTGCCAGAGGTGCTTGATCCTTGCAGGCAGAGCCACGGCAGCACTGCTCAGGAGCCCCTGTTTGCATTGCACAGAGCAGGCGTGAGCAGCGCCATGCTGTTGGTGTGGGGAGATGAACCTGAGGGAGCACAAACGCCATCAGCCCCTGGGGCCAGCAAGGGCTGGGGATGGCAGGGAAACCACTCAGGTTTGTGGTGACCTCTGAAGTCAGCCAGAAAGTTTGTTCACATGAGCTGTGAGTTTCCTGTGCCACTGCAGACGTTGTTGCTCAGCCCCAGGGCTGCCTGGCAGCCACCACCAAACAGCCCTGAGCATTTCCTTTGCTTCACCTTGGCTTTCTTTCCTCTTTCCTGCTCCACATTTCTTCCTCTTGCCCATCCCTGTCCCCTCCCCTGCAAACAGCCCATCCCTCTTTGCCCTTTCCTCTCTGGCCCCACTCCCCATTTCAGTTCCTGAGTTGGCATCATGGGAACGTCCCTTGGTGAGCAGGATCATCCTCCAAGTGCTTCAGGAATTGTCTGCAGGCTCCTGCAGTGCCTCGTGCTGTTCCCTTGCCAGAGGCACCCCAGGCCAGGGGGGCACATCTGGCCTGGTGTGTGTGGGTGTGGGGCTCCCTGTTGTGGGGCAATGGGGAGGAGCTGGAGAGGCTCTGCAGCACTGACAGGATGGGCTTTGGGGCCTGTGTGGAGAAGCTGAGGGCCATGGGCTGCTGGAGCTTCTGAAGAGGAGGCCCAGGGCTCATCCTGCAACTGCTTCAAGGGTGGTTTCAGAGAATCACAGAATCAGTGAGGTTGGAAAAGACCTTTGAGATCATCAAGTGCAACCTGTGACCTAACATCACCTTGTGTGCCCTGAGCCTCCTCTTCTCCAGGATAAACAGCCCCAGCTCCCTCAGACACTCCTCACAGGACTTGTGTTCCAGACCCTTCACCAGCCTTGTTGCCCTTCTCTGGACACTCCCCAGCCTCTCAATGTCCTTCCTAAATTGGGGACCCAGAACTGGACACAGCACTTGAGGTGTGGCCTCACCAGTGCCGAGTACAGGGGAAGAATCACTGCCCTGGTCCTGCTGGCCACACCATTCCTGATCCAGGCCAGGTGCCATTGGCCTTCTTGGCCACCTGGGCACACTGCTGCCTCATGTCCAGCCTGCTGTCCATCAGTGCCCCCAGGTCCCTTTCTGCCTGGCCACTGTCCAGCCACTCTGTCCCCAGCCTGTAGTGCTGCAGGGGTTGTTGTGGCCAAAGTGCAGGACCTGGCACTTGCTCTTGTTCAACCTCCCATTGTTGGATTTGGCCCCTGGATCCAGCCTGTCCAGGTCCCTCTGCAGAACCCTCCTACCCTCCACTCACACCCAGCTTGGTGTCACCATGGTTCCACGAGACCCTAAAGTGTCACAATGCTCTCCATGATTCCATGAGGCTCCACAGTGTCACCATGGCCCCTTGGTTCCCAAGGCTCTGCAGTGTGACAATGGCCCTTTGGTTCCATGGGGCCCCTGGGTGTCAAAACTTTTTCCTTCATTCCAGGAGTCTCTGCAGTGTGACAATGTCCCTTTTGGTATAACCAAAGGCCTGGCAGTGTCACATTTGTCTCGGTGGTTCTAGGAGGCCGCACAGAGTAATACTGACCACTTGGTTCCATGAGGCCCCAGAGTGTCACAATAGAGTCCTTGGTTGTGCAGTGACACAATGGACCCTAGTTCAACGAAGCCCCACACTGTCACAATGGCCTCTGTGGTTCCACGATGGCCCAGAGCATCACAATGGACTCCTTGGTTCTATTTAGCCCCACAGTGTCACAATGGCCCCTTGCTTCCCTGGGGCCCTGCAGTGTCACAGTCATCACTGCACTTTGGCCACAACAACCCCTGCAGCACTACAGGCTGGGGACAGAGTGGCTGGACAGTGGCCAGGTAGAAAGGGACCTGGGGGCACTGATGGACAGCAGGCTGGACATGAGCCAGCAGTGTGCCCACATGGCCAAGAAGGCCAATGGCACCTGGCCTGGATCAGGAATGGTGTGGCCAGCAGGACCAGGGCAGTGATTCTTCCCCTGTACTCGGCACTGGTGAGGCCACACCTCGAGTGCTGTGTCCAGTTCTGGGCCCCCCAATTTAGGAAGGACATTGAGGGGCTGGAGAGTGTCCAGAGAAGGGCAACAAGGCTGGTGAAGGGTCTGGAACACAAGTCCAGTGAGGAGTGTCTGAAGGAGCTGGGGTTGTTTATCCTGGAGAAGAGGAGGCTCAGGGGAGACCTCATCACTCTCTACAACTCCCTGACAGGAGGGTGCAGCCAGGTGGGGGTTGGGCTCTGCTCCCAGGAAACAGCAAAAGGACAAGAGACCACAGTCTCAAGCTGTGCCAGGGGAGGTTCAGGCTGCACATTAAGAAAAAAATTATTCACAGAAATAGTGATTGGGCATTGGATTGGCCTGTACAGGGAGGTGGTGGATTCACCACGCATGGAGGTGTCCCAGAAAAGACTCAATGTGGCACTCACTGCCATGGTGTGGGTGACAAAGTGGTGTGGGGTCACAGGTTCGACTTGATGATCTCCAAGGGCTTTTCCAACCTGGTTGATTCTGTGATGATTGTAGAACTGCAGGAACCCAGGGAAGCAAGGGGCCATTGTGACACTGTGGGGCTAAATGGAACCAAGGAGTTCATTGTGACACTCTGGGTCCCTGTGGAACCACAGAGGCCATTGTGGGGCTTTGTTGAACCAAGGGGCCATTGGGACATTGCAGAACCAAGGAAACTCTTGTGAGATTCCAAGGCCCAATGGAACCAAACAAACACTATGACACTGCGGGGCCTCATGGAATTAAGGGAACAATTGTGACGCTGTGGTGCTCCATGGAACCAAGAGGCCATTGTGACACTACAGAGCCTCATAGAATCATTGAGCCACTGTGACACTCTAGGCCCTCATGGAGGAAAGTGCAGCCAGATGGCAATTGGGCTCTGTTCCCAGGGAACAAGGGACAGGATGAAAGGAAATGTCTTAAGCTGTGCTACGGGAAGTTTAGGCTGGACATCAGGAAGAAGTTTTTCACAGAAAGGGTGATTGGGCATTGGAATGGGCTGCCCAGGGAGGTGGTGGAGTCACCGACCCTGGAGCTGTTTCAGGAAAGACTGGATGTGGCATGTAAAGGCACAGTCTTGTGACAAGCTGGTGTCATGTCACAGGTTGGACTTGATGGTCTCAAACATCTTTTCCAACCTGGTTAATTCTGTGATTCTGTGATTCTGGCCCTGGGGCTGCAGGAGCTGCCCGAGCTGAGCATCTCCTGAGCATTCCAGACACAGAGTCACTGTCCCAGACCTCCAGTGCCTCCAGTTCCTGCTGCAGGGCCAGACAGGGCTGGGCTGCTCTGTGGGGCTGCAGATGGGACATGGATTTCAGTGCTGGCACATGGAGAGAAGGAGCAGATTCAAGCAAGGCTGTGCCTGGGACAGCTTGGGTGCCCCAGGAGCTTTAGCAGGGTGTGGGAAGAAGGCAGGAGTTGGGAATCCCACAGGAATTGGCCATTCCTCAGCCAAACACAGCTTTTTGTTTACAGCAACAGCGAGTGAGGACAGAGGGACATCAGGAAAGCTTTGGGAGCTGCCAGGGTCAGAGGGAGGAGGGGAAATGGGGCGGTGGGTAAAGTGTGCAAGGGAAGCAGCACAGGCCTAGGCCAGGGCAGGAGAGCTGCAGTGGGGGTGACCAAAGGCCTTGGGGGGCTGGGACCACCCCCTGCCACCAGCAATGAGATTTGTGTCCCCTGGCTGTGGCTGCTGTCCCTGCCACTGAGGCCCATGAGAAGACAGCAGCTCCTGCCAGCCCCAGGCCTTGTGGCCTCCTCCCCCAGCCCACAGAGCTTTGCAGGGCTCCTGCTGCTCTCCTGCCCTCACCATCCCACACCCCACATGCCACTGCTCCGGGACAGCCACCAGCATCCTGTGAGGGCACCGATCCCATTCCCAGGGGATGGGGCTCAGGGCTTGGCTGTGCTGCTTGGCCAAGCCCAGGCAGGGCTTTCCCAGCCACATTCCAGAGTCCATTTCCCACCTGGAGCCGCTGGTGCCTCTGAGTTCCTGCTTCCCCAGCCCCAGGGATGCTCTCCTTGTCTGCTCATTGCCCCCACGGTCTCCTGGCACGGACGGCCTCAGTGGGGGCTGCTGACATCCTCAGCAACTTGGAGCTTGCTGAAGAAATTTCCTTCTCCAGAGGCTTGTTCAGCCTTGAGCTCTTCTGTTCAGGAATTCAGTTCCTGTGGGCTCATTAACATGTTAAAACACCCTAATAAGGCAAGCCCCTGGGAATAATTTACATCTTCAATTCCACTGTGGTTCATTAGACCAGTTCCAGAAGTGTATTCAAAGTGAATATATGACCGTAAAAAAATGAGAGATCTTTTTTTGTTTATTCTTTTTCTCTTAAAACACTGATATCAGCAATATCCGATTGATATTAATCCCCAGCACATCCTCATGCGGTCTGAATAGATATGAAAATCAAAACCCTTTATGACTGACAATCAGTCAGACTTTATCCCTACCCCCTCCCCACCATTTCCCTCATCCAACCCCTGGGACTCAGAGCAGCTTTGTGCAAATCTCAGCTTCCTCCACTCCAGGCTGCACCTGCAGCTTTCAGCTCCTTGGCACCAACTCCCACCTGATTTCTTTGGAAAATGAGCTGCCTGAGACAGAGAGAGATGTTCATTTATTGTCAGCAAACAAAATCAAAGTAAGGCAAAGCTCCCAAAAATCATTCCTCTGCTGGATATTAAATGCACTTTCCACAGCAGACAGCCTCAGACCAATGGAAAACATGTTCTGTGCCCAGCACAGATCCCAAGATCCCCCAAACCCTCCCTGCCCCCATTCTGTCCACATTTGCTCTTTGCACACACGAGTCACACACTGAAGCCACGAGCTCCCTCCATGGCCAGAGGGAGGAAAAGAGAGAAAGTGGATGAAGAGCTCTCTTGTGCAGAGCTACAGCTGCACTGATCCCAATATTCTGGGCTCACAGGAACTTGATCCAACACCCTCTGCAGCATCTGTTCCCTGGCTCAAAATCTGTCTGCGTGGCCAGGCCCAAGGAGTGCTGGGCAATGGAGTCACATCCAGGGGTGTCCCCAGGGCTCAGGATTGGGGCCAGTGCAGTTCAATCTCTTTATTGCTGATCTGGATGAGGCATCGAGGGCACCCTCAGTCAGTGTCCAGGTGAGCCCAAGCTGGGTGGCAGTGTGGCTGTGCTGGAGGGCAGGAAGCTCTGCACAGGGATCTGGACAGGCTGCAGCCATGGGCCCAGGACAATTGGATGAGGTTCACCAAGGCCAAGGGCCACGTCCTGCCCTGGCCTCACAACCACACCAAATCCCTGGCCATGCCCTGGCCCTGATCCCCACAGCCTGTCCTGTTTCCTTCATCCCTCCATTGCCAGGGACTTTGTGGGACAAGGGAGCTCTGCTCTAGGAATGGAGGGAGGTCCAAGTGCAACCACTGGATTGGGAACCACAACTGATCAGGTTTGTGTCCTTTGGGGGTCAGGAACTGGGGAGACTCAGAGGCACAAAAGTTTCTCTTCATGGCCAACTGACAAAAAATGTAAACATGATACTGTTTAATAACCATCGAAACTCTTCCCTCAGCTCTGTGTGACATCCTAGCAGCACCTGACATGTCCACCATTCACAAGGGATTTTCATACAGGAACATTTTTAAACAAAGACATAAGAAGAGGTGGTTCTAAAAGATATAAACACAATAAAGATGTTGACTGATGTGTTATTTAAAGTTTTGAAAGACTGGGCCATGCTCTGGAGCTCAAGGTGTGAAGCCACTCAGTTGAGAGGCATTGGAATGACTGGAGAGGATCTAGAGGAGGAAATCAGGGAGCAATGGGAAGGACATAGTTCCAGCTGGTGTGGTGAAGAGATGTCCTTAGACGTGGCCATTTAAACAGGAGAGTTGGAAACACCTGAATGAAGAGGGACATGAAATAGTAGATGGAATATTGGCCACAAAAGCAGAGGGGAAGATCAGTATTTCTTCTCCTGCCAGCAGTACACTTCCAGGGAATTCCTGTCCTCTCCTGGTAGGAGAGCTTTGCCATTTCTTAAAAGTGCTCAAATGACACAGATAATGAAGATGTGCTTGTGCACCTCACAAGCTGCAGGTCCCCTACAGCCCCAGAGGGCTCCTGTCCCATAAACATCTGCTCTGCTCCAGTCTGAAATAGGGACCAGCATCGTCCCAGGATCATAAGAGAGCTGAGGTTCGAAGGAACCTCAACAAGTCTGCAGCCCAACCTGTCAGAAACAGGGTCAGACCAAGGCTTGATTTGGTCTGGATTGGAAAATCCCAAGGGACAGGGATGGGGCAGCATCTCAGCACCTGGCTGAGCCCATGAGAACAAAGGTTTCCTCCTGTCCTGGCTGAACTTCCAATCTCTCTGCTTCCACCCATTGTCTTTTGTCTCCCACCAGGCCCCCCGTGAAGAGCCTGGCTCTGTGTTCTCCATCACCTCCTCGGTGGCACTGCCAGGCTGGGATGAGGAGCCCCTCAGCCTTCCCTTCTCTGGGCTGGACAAGCCCAGCTCCCTCAGCCTCTCCTCACAGCCCAAGGGCTCCAGCCCCACCTTGGAGGCCCTTCCCTAACCCTGCTGCAGCTGCCAGACATCTTTCCTGCCCTGGGGAACCCAAACCAGGCCACAGTGACCTGGATAATCCATGTCCTTGATGGTCACACAGCCCCAGCCCGTTGTCCCCATGTCAGGCTCTGGGTGTCGATTTGTGGGACATCCCTGGGGGAGGCTGCAGTGCCAGGAAGGGCAGGAGCTGTGGGGACAGGGGACCCTGCTGCACACAGCACTGTTGGATTTCTATTGGGGGGGCTCTCTGTGGGGGTGTCCAGGGCACAGTGACCTCTCCAGTTGTTGAACTAGGGGCACGTCGGAGGGAGGCAATGCACTCTCCGATGAGGTCGGACCTCACACAGCCCTCCTGTGACATCACAGCCCCTCTTTGACATCACAACACACTCTGTAATGTCACACCATCCCCCTCATGGTGTCAAACCCATGATGTCACAGTCCACTCTCTGCTGTCACTGCCCTCTCTGTGATGTCACAGCTGCCCTCTGATGTCAAAGCCTGCTCTCTGATGTCACTCAGTGATGTCACACAGTCCCCCCTATAATGCCATAGCTGCTTGATGACCTCATTCTGTGATGTCATAGCCCTCTCTGTGACATCACACAACCCATCCTGTGATGTCACACTGCCTCTTTCTGACATCACAGCTGCTCTGTGCCTCTATGACACAGCCCCCTCTGGGACATCACACAGCCCCTCTGTGACATCACAGCCAGTCTGTGACATCACAGCCCTTCTCTGGTGTGTCCCCAGTCTCACCTTTGGGGTGGGGTGGGCAGGCAGCCTCCAGGCACTTTTGGGCCCCTCTGCCTGCAGCCCCCAGCACCCAGAGGTGCCCAGCAGCTCCCGCAGGCTGCAGAACCTCCGTGCCACCCCCGACAGCCACAAGTGTCTATCCTCGTCCCGGTGGACCTAGTACCGCTTGGAATCCTGGCCGGAGCGTGGCTGTGGAGTGATCTCCGGGCTCAGCAGGGCAGGGACCCTCCAGAAGCCCTCAAACCCCTCCTGCCCCACGGGTGCCCTCAGCAGCCCTGGGGCTGTGCCTGTCCCCATGGCACTGTCCCCGCAGGTGCCAGGGCTGTGTTTCCCTCCTGGGGACAGGGCCCTGCACGGTCCTGGCTCCCCCAAACCCCCGGGGGTGCCGTGGGGGTCTCACCTGGACGCAGATGCTCAGCAGGGAACTGTCCAAGGCCTGGGGGCTGTGGCACAGCAGGGACAGCCCCGCGGTGATTCTGTCACCTCCCTTCCCCTGTCACCTCCGCCTTGGGGCTGCTCAGGGCTCCCGGCACCCCCTGAGGGCTCTGTGGCACAGCTTGGCCACGTCCCCCAGGAGCCGGGGAGGAGCCACCTCCCTGCAGAAGGAGCGCTGGGCATCGCCCTCAGCCGGGAGTGGCCATGGAGGAGCGGCACGAAGGAACGAGCCTCCCGCAGCGTGGGGAACTGCCCAGCCTGTGCCAGGCGGGGGGACAGCCCCACGTCCCCCCGAGTCCCCAGGGGCTCCCCAAACCCCCCCAGCTCAGCAGCACCCGGCTGTCCGCCTTGGGGAGGGTGACGAGCCGCTTCTCCACGGGGCTGCTCTCCCGGCTCGCAGCCTGCTCGGTGCCGATGGCGGCGATGTCGGGGAAGTCACACAAGTGCTGGCGCTTCTGTGGGGACACCGCCGGGGTGACACTGCTGTGACCCACGTCCCCACACTGCCGGACCCCCAGCACACGCACCGCCAGCACCTCGGAGCTGCCTGGGACGGGAGGCAGAGGTGGCTGGCAGGGTATCCCCAGGGATGTTGGGCTGTCCCCATGGGTTTCATGCTGTCCCAGTGGGTGCCAGGCTGTCCTCAAAGATGTCACACTGGTCTCATGGGTGCCAGGCTCTCCTGATGGGTGCAAGGCTCTCCTGATGGGTGCCTGGTTGTCCCCAGTGATGCTAGACCGTCCGGTGGGTTCCACACTGTCCCCGCCAGCCCCTGGCTCATCTGACGTGGCTGCAGACCTGTCAGGGGCTCTGCGGCTCCTCCTTGGCGATGGGCAGCATGTCCAGCACAGCCAGGCTCAGCCCCTGCTCCTGCGTGGGCAGGCTCAGCCCCACAGCCACGCAGCCCCAGAGGAAATCCCTGTGGGACTGGGCAGGGCACAAGGCTTGGGGGATTCTCCCATCTCCTGCTGTGTCAGGACACCTGAGGCACCCCAAGACCCCCAGCCCATGCTGGTATTGTCCTCGTGTCCCAGTGCCCATGTGAGTCACATCCTGCCCCGGGCTCTGGTTTGCTGCTGCTTCCCTGGCTCTGTCCCTGGGGCATGTCCCTCCCAGGGGACACAGTGACCCCATCTGGGCAACCTGGGGTGCCCCATGCCCATTGTGGGATGGTCATGAGCAGCTCCAGGTGAGCCAGGTAAGAGGAACCACATCCCCCAAGCACCGCAGGGTGTTGGAGGACCTCATGCTAAAAGCCTGTTGGGATTCAGAGCCCTGAGGCAGGACCCCCTGTTGAGAACGAGCACAGAACACCAACCCCAGAAGGAGGACCCTCAGGGAACAGATGCTGCAGAGGGTGTTGGATCAAGTTCCTGTGAGCCCAGAATATTGGGATCAGGGCAGCTGTAGCTCTGCACAAGAGAGCTCTTCATCCACTTTCTCTCTTTTCCTCCCTCTTGGTATGGAGGGAGCTCGTGACTTCAGCGTGTGACTTGTGTGTGCAAAGAGCAAATGTGGACAGAATCAGGGCAGGGAGGGTTTGGGGGATCTTGGGATCTGTGCTGGGCAGAGAATGTGTTTTCCATCGGTCTGAGACTGTCTGCTGTGCAAAGTGGATTTAATATACAGTAGAGGAATGACTTTTGCATTTTATGGAGCTGTGGTTTCCCTTGGTTTTGTTTGCTGACAATAAATTAACATCCTTCTGTGTCTCAGGCAGCTCCTTCTCCAAGGAAAGCAGGTGGGAGTTGGTGCCAAGGAGCTGAAAGCTGCAGGTGCAGCCTGGAGTGGAGGAAGCTGAGATTTGCACAAGGCTGCTCTGAGTCCCAGGGCTTGGATGAGGGAAATGGTGGGGAGGGGGTAGGTGTTGACTGCGGGGGGAACAAAAGACACACCCAATATCAGTTCTAAGCAAGCTCCGAGTTTATTCTGCTATTTGGTACTTTTATACTGTTACAGTTGATTATGCCTACTAGCCATAGATTCATTGGCTATATGCAAAAACCTTAATTAACATATCTCCCCCAAATAGGGCCCCAACTCTAACACTCTCCTTCATACCTTTAACTAGAAGTAATTCTTGGCTGAATCTGAAGGTGCTTTCCATAGGGCTTGAGGTCATGATGACCCTCAGCCTGTATCACCTACACCTCTAGGCCTACACCTTGCTTTGCTCGCACAGGGCCTCCAGCTCCAGCGATCCACGGCCTTGTTCTTTGTGCCATTCTTCAACAGGTAGGGACAAAGTCTGATTGATTGTCAGCCATAAAGGGTATTGAAGTTTATATCTATTCAGACTGCATTAGGGGATGTTTGGGATCAATATCAATTGGAGATTGCTGATATCAGTGTATAAACAGAAAAGGAATAAACAGAAAAAAAGACCTCTCTTTTTTTTTACTGTCATATATTCACTTTGAATACACTTCTGAAATCTGTCTAGTTGACTACAATGGAATTGAAGACCTAAATTATTCGCAGGGGCTTGTCTTGTTAGGATGTTTTGAAATGTTAATGAACCCTTTGGCTGTGAACTCCTGAACTGAAGAGCTGGAGATTGAACAAGCCTCTGGAATAGGAAAGTTCATCAGCAACCTCCAGGTTGCTGAGGATGTCAGCAGCCCCCACTGAGGCCATCACTGCCAAGAGACCGTGGGGGCAATGAGCAGACAAGGAGAGCGTCCCTGGGGCTGGGGAAGCAGGAACTCAGAGGCACCAGCGGCTCCAGGTGGGAAATGGACTCTGGAATGTGGCTGGGAAAGCCCTGCCTGGGCTTGGCCAAGCAGCACAGCCAAGGCCTGAGCCCCATCCCCTGGGAATGGGATCGGTGCCCTCACAGGATGCTCGTGGCTGTCCCGGAGCAGTGGCATGTGGGGTGTGGGATGGTGAGGGCAGGAGAGCAGCAGGAGCCCTGCAAAGCTCTGTGGGCTGGGGGAGGAGGCCACAAGGCCTGGGGCTGGCAGGAACTGCTGTCTTCTCATGGGCCTCAGTGGCAGGGACAGCAGCCACAGCCAGGGGACACAAATCTCATTGCTGTTGGCGGGGGGTGGTCCCAGCCCCCCAAGGCCTTGGTCACCCCCACTGCAGCTCTCCTGCCCTGGCCCAGGCCTGTGCTGCTTCCCTTGTACACTTTACCCACCGCCCCATTTCCCCTCCTCCCTCTGACCCTGGCAGCTCCCAAAGCTTTCCTGATGTCCCTCTGTCCTCACTCGCTGTTGCTGCAAACAAAAGGCTGTGTTTGGCTGAGGAATGGCCAGTTCCTGTGGGATTCCCAACTCCTGCCTTTTCCCACACCCTGCTAAAGCTCCTAATGTCCAGCCTAAACCTCCCCTGGCATAGCTTAAGGCTGTGTCCTCTTGTCCATTCACTGGTCGCCTGGGAGAAGAGTATGGTTTTCGAATCCCCCTGAGTGCAGAAGCTTGCTGAGAGAAACCAGGCTGACCAAGTATGGCGGAGAAGGGAAGTTTATTTACAGGAAAAGGTTTTTGCACTCTAACATACTCTAGCAACTGGTCAGTGAAAAGTCCACCTCCTAAACCCATTGGTCACAACTAAATGACACCCGATGCCAAACACAGAGATTAGAAAAGTAAAAGAATGCAACTTATCTATGCTCTCCGTGAGAAAGAATAGAAAGATTCTAAAACAGTGCAACCACAGAAGAGACCTAGCCCCACCCCCTACAGGCTGGGGACAGAGTGGCTGGACAGTGGCCAGGCAGAAAGGGACCTGGGGACACTGATGGACAGCAGGCTGGACATGAGCCAGCAGTGTGCCCATGTGGCCAAGAAGGCCAATGGCTCCTGGCCTGCATCAGGAATGGTGTGGCCAGCAGGACCAGGGCAGTGATTCTTCCCCTGTACTTGGCACTGGTGAGGCCTCACCTTGAGTGCTGTGTCCAGTTCTGGGCCCCCAATTTAGGAAGGACATTGAGGGGCTGGAGAGTGTCCAGAGAAGGGAAACAAGGCTGGTGAAGGGTCTGGAGCACAAGTCCAGTGAGGAGTGTCTGAGGGAGCTGGGGTGGTTTATCCTGGAGAGGAGGAGGCTCAGGGCAGACAAGGCAGTGTTAGGGCAAAGGTTGGACTTGATCATCTAAAAGGTCTGTTCCAACCTTGTTGATTCTGTGATTCTCTGAAACCACCCTTGAAGCAGTTGCAGGATGAGCCCTGGGCCTCCTCTTCAGAAGCTCCAGCAGCCCATGGCCCTCAGCTTCTCCACACAGGCCCCAAAGCCCATCCTGTCAGTCCTGCAGAGCCTCTCCAGCTCCTCCCCATTGCCCCAGAACAGGGAGCCCCACACCCACACACACCAGGCCAGATGTGCCCCCTGGCCTGGGGTGCCTCTGGCAAGGGAACAGCACGAGGCACTGCAGGAGCCTGCAGACAATTCATGAAGCACTTGGAGGATGATCCTGCTCACCAAGGGACGTTCCCATGGTGCCAAGTCAGGAACTGAAATGGGGAGTGGGGCCAGAGAGGAAAGGGCAAACAGGGATGGGCTGTTTGCAGGGGAGGGGACAGGGATGGGCAAGAGGAAGAAATGTGGAGCAGGAAAGAGGAAAGAAAGCAAAGGTGAAGCAAAGGAAATGCTCAGGGCTGTTTGGGGGTGGCTGCCAGGCAGCCCTGGGGCTAAGCAACAACGTCTGCAGTGGGACAGGAAAGTCACAGCTCATGGGAACAAACTTTCTGGCTGACTTCAGAGGTCACCACAAACCTGAGTGGTTTCCCTGCCATCCCCAGCCCTTGCTGGCCCCAGGGGTTGATGGCGTTTGTGCTCCCTCAGGTTCATCTCCCCACACCAACAGCATGGCGCTGCTCACGCCTGCTCTGTGCAATGCAAACAGGGGCTCCTGAGCAGTGCTGCCGTGGCTCTGCCTGCAAGGATCAAGCACCTCTGGCAGCTGGGGGAGAGGCCAGGGCTGCAAAGGGGGAATGGTGTTGGCAGCTCCATGAGGACACAGCTCTGGGACGCTGCCCTGGGCTGTCCAGCGCAGTGGGGATGGATCAGCCCCTGCTCTGCTGCTCCTTCCCGGCTCCCCCAGGGACCTTGCAGAGCCCCAGCCATGCTGTTTGCCCCCACCCTGCCCACGGCCACCCTGGGGCTGCTCACGGGGATTTTCTCTGCTGAGCATTGGCCTGGGCGTGTTCTTGAGAGACCCTGGGCAAGGAGCCTCGAGCCCCCAGGCCCTGCCCTGAGGCGTCAGCTCTGCCCCAGCAGTGCCCATGGCCTGTCCCTGCTGCAGCCCCGGCACTGCCACCCCCAGCACTGGGAGCCACCCCGAGAGCACTCAGGCCCTACAGCAACACGAGGGGCAGGAGGGCAGCGGGGCAGTGGCACGGGAGCAGCGCTGGCAACACCAAGTGCTGCTGCTCCTTGGCAGAGCTGCTGTGCCACCCCTGATCTGCCCCAGCTCTGCACACAGACATTGCTGCTGCAGCTCCAGACAAGGGAACAAAAGGGGATCTGTGGTGAAAACTTGGCTGGGAGATCCTTTCATTTCTTTGAAGTCAATGAGACCACAGCTCCTCACTGACACAGTCTGTAATCACAGCAAAGATGTAGTGAAACAGAATTACAAATAACGTAAACAATTATCTTTATTTGTGAACAATATTAGAAAACTAAAACACAGGAAGAAAAAACCCAAAAGCAAAACAACAGGAAGTATCAAAGAGGGCTTTTATTCAAAGTCATTGGCACAAATTGGCAACCAGTTTAATGTCTCCGAAATTGTCCAGTCATCAGTGTCCACACTGCAGCCTTGAGCTTCTGGTTCCTCAGGCTGTAGATGAGGGGGTTCAATACTGGAGGCACCACTGAGTACAAAACTGACACTCCCAGATCCAGGGATGGGGAGGAGATGGAGGAGGGCTTCAGGTTAGCAAAAATGCCAGTGCAGACAAAGAGGGACACCACAGCCAGGTGAGGGAGGCACGTGGAAAAGGCTTTGTGCCGTCCCTGCTCAGAGGGGATCCTCAACACAGCCCTGATGATTTTCACATAGGAGAAAACAATGAAAACAAAACAACCAAAATATAGAAAAGCACTTAGCACAATGAGCACAAGTTCCCTGAGGTAGGAGTGTGAGCAGGAGAGCTTGAGGATCTGTGGGATTTCACAGAAGAACTGGCCCAGGGCATTGCCCTGGCACAGGGGCAGGGAAAATGTATTGGCTGTGTGCAGCAGAGCAGTGAGAAAGGCACAGGCCCAGGCAGCTGCTGCCATGTGGGCACAAGCTCTGCTGCCCAGGAGGGTCCCATAGTGCAGGGGTTTGCAGATGGACACATAGCGGTCATAGCACATGATGGTGAGGAGGGAAAACTCTGCTGACATGAAAAAGAGAAACAGAAAGAGCTGTGCAGCACATCCTGAGTAGGAGATGTCTGTGGTGTCCCAGAGGGAATTGTGCATGGCTTTGGGGACAGTGGTGAAGATGGAGCCCAGGTCGGTGAGGGCCAGGTTGAGCAGGAAGAAGAACATGGGTGTGTGCAGGTGGTGGCCGCAGGCTACGGCGCTGATGATGAGGCTGTTGCCCAGGAGGGCAGCCAGGGAGATGCCCAGGAAGAGGCAGAAGTGCAGCAGCTGCAGCTGCCGCGTGTCTGCGAATGCCAGGAGGAGGAAGTGGCTGATGGAGCTGCTGTTGGACATTGCTTCACTCTGGGCATTGTGGACTGTTGAAAGAAAACATTGACAAGTTGGACAAAATTTCTCGAGTCAATCTTTTGCTGCTTTCTTACACATTAACTTAAAATTGCTTCTCTTACTTTGGGGAAATTTCACTCAACTTTTAATTTTTTTTGAGCTTGGGTTTGTGCTGCTGAGTAATTGCCCCTTTCTTAGAAGGGGCAGAAATCCTCATCTTTGGCATTGCTCTCATCCTGAACACTGGGGAGCCCAGTGCTGAAACAGAGCTCTCTGTGCCTCAGGGCAGTCAAACCTGCTGGTCCCCACACAGGTGCCCTTTGCTCATTTCACCTCTCTCTATTTCACAGTGATCACAATTAAATTTGCCCTGAAAAATAAAGTGGAATTTTTGAAGGGTCCAGTTTCGTAATTAATTTCTCTAAACCCTTCTCCCTTTCCCTGTGCCCCTGGACAGGGAGGGATATCCAGGGTTGGTCTGGCTCTCTGCTGCCTGGAGTTGTGCCCATTGGGAGCTGTTTCCCTCTATCCAAGCCTTGTCCCTGCCAGAGCTCCCAGAGCCCAGCCCAGCCCTGGGGGCTCAGCTCTGCCCTGCACAGCCCTCCCAGCACAGGGCACTGCCCAGGGCCATCTCCCTGGCAGCAGCTCCTTAAGGGCAGGGCAGACAAACAGAGATGCTGCAAGCCAAGGTGCTGCTGCTGCTGTCTGTAGGGAGAGGAGGGTGAGGAGGCACTTTCTGAGGCAGATCTGAGGCACATCTGCTGATCCCCAGTGGGACAGTGCAGGAGTGTCAGGGACACATCCAAAGCTGACAGCCCCTTGCCCTTTCCTTGAGGAGAAAGCTGAGAGCAGCCCTGGCCATGCAGCACCATCTCCCCAGCAGGAGGAATCTGCCCTGATGGGGGTGGCTCCTTCCACCTCCAACTTCTCCCCACAGTCCATGGGGAGCTCCCAGGCAGGCTGAGAGCTGCCCCTGGCAGGTGGCACATGCCCTGCCCTGGCCAAGAGCCCTCAGGGCTGCAGGAGCTGCTCTGCACGACAGCCCTGGGCAGCCCTGGCTGCACCCCCACCTTCACAGCCTGCAGCCGTCCCTGGCAGCAGGAGCCGTCCTGCCCTGTCCCTCTGACGGTGCCCAGGGCAGCCCTGCTCTGCAGCACATCCTCCTCCTCCTCCTCCTCCTCCTCCTCCTCCTCTGCAAGAGAGAAACTGGGAGAGTCCTCCTGACACATCCCCCAGGCTGTGGGGTGTGCAGGCTTCAGGAGATCCCTCCAGGAGCACAGGAGACATTGCGCTGCACCCACAGACTCACCATGTAGAGGCTGTGAAGATGTTTCCCCAAGTGAAGTCTCAGCTCTATGTCTTCCCAATCCTGGTTCCCTTTAGCTATCTCTGCCTGGCTCCTCTCACCTTAGGTGCCTGCAGGCAGTGTCCTCAGTCCTGCTGGGCTGAGCAGAGGAGCTGCTCATGAGGAGAAATGTCTTTTTGAAGCTCTTCTTGGTTGCCAGGAGCTCCCTCTGTGCCAGGAGCCCAGCCCAGCTCAGCAGCACAGCAACAGCACAAGGACTTTAATGACCCTCTCAGGGCTTTGGTGTTGTTTACATCAGACTCAGTCCCTGAGAGATTGTTCAAAAAACTTCTCAAGAACTCAAAATCAAATTCAAAGTCCAAAGTTTCTTGTACTTTAAATGGGTCCCACTGAGGGAAACAGCTGAGAAAGTGTCCCCAGGTTGCAGTTAGAGCAGAACACTGCAGGCAGTGATGACAGGAGGGACAAACAAGGCAAAAGTGTCTCTGATGCTGAGCAAACCTGGATGTGTTTGAGGAATGCAAAGGGCCAAGGCCTGAGCCCCAGCCCCTGGCAAGGCACATCCTGTCCCTCCCTCAGTGCTCAGGGCTCTTCCCGGGGCACTGCCTTGTGGGGATGTGCAATGCCAAGGGCAGCACCATGGGGCGGCCCCTGCCAGGCTGCTGAGCAGGGACAAGGAGGCCATGAGGCCCCAGGGCTGCAAGGCTCACTTGTGTCCTCCTCATGGCCTCAGGGCCAGGGCCAGCAGCCATGGCCAAAGTGCTGCACAAGTTGCCTCTGGCAGGCCCTTGCAGCTTCTGCACATCCCTGGGCCCTCTCCAGCCCAGGCTGTCCTACGCTGTCCATGCCCTGCGCCTCTGGCCCTGCAGGCTGTCGCCATCCCCCGGCTGCCCCACCTCGCTGGCCCTTCCTTTGCTGACAGCTCTGCGTCCTGCCTGCCTCTGCCTTGGCACACAGAGCCTTGGGCTGACCCTGACTCCTTCTGGGGATGTGTTGCACTCCAGCCCTGCCCTGGGAGGGAAATTACTCTCTCCTTGTTTCCACTCTGGTCCTCCCCAGCTGTCCTTGGAGGCATTATTTCTTTCTCAGACTTATTTCCATGATGAAGAAAAAGCTCCACCGTCTCTGAATCCACCATTCAAACCCTCTCAGGCTACTCCTGTTCTGTCCTCAGTCTCCAAACCACTGAGCCCAGGGCCTGCATTCCTTATAGAGTGATCCTTTACTTGAGGCCCCCAAACCCCTTCCTGGGACACCTCTCAGACCTCTCCAAGGTGTTTAGCCATGAAAATGTCATGCCCTTAGTCCAGGAAAATTGGAAAGACACTGTTTGCCAGGGGTTGTATTGGCAGAACAAGACACAAGACATTTATGCTGAACAAGTGCAGATTTAGATTGGATGTAAGGATTAAATATTTTATGATGAGGGTGGCAAGTCTGGCAGAGGTTGCCCAGTGAGTTTAAACTCCATCCCTGGAAGTGTGTAAGGTCAGGAGCTTTGTGCAACCTGAACAAGTGAAGGATCCCAAGCTAATGGAAGGGGAGTTGGGGCAGAGGCTCTTTTAGGTCTCTTCTATCACAATACAATTAATAATTCTTTGATTCTTCAATCCCCAAATCCTTCACTACAAGGCTCCAAATAACTACACACACCAAATTGGCCTTTTAATGTGACCTAATCGCAAACACTTCCATAAAAAGGAAAGAATTGCCATACCAGGGACAGGAATTGCCAGGTTTATGGACAAACATTAAAAACCCAAAAGGTAAAGAAGCTGAAAGCAAAGTCCAACATCTGTGTGGGAAAGATTCACTGAGTGGGATGATGGCAGAGCCTCCCAGACTGGCCTCCCAGCTGAGGATGGAGGGTTCTGCCTTGAGGTCTGAGACTCATGATGGGCATCCACAAGGGCATTTGGGGACTGTGCAGGATTTGCCATGGCATGTCTAGGAAAGGACCACAAGAAGAGAAAGGGTGGCACCATGGTGGGTTATGAATGAACAGGCATGAGAAAAGAGAGAAAAAAGGGCATGAAAGAGCTGATGCTATATAAAGAGATGATGGTCAGTGCCTGTCCCTGGCCGTGCCCTGCAGCTGATCCCCACAGCCTGTCCTGTTTTCTGAATCCTCCATTGCCAAGAACTTTCTGGGACAAGGGAGCTCTCTCTGCTCTGGGTACAGAGGGAGGTCCAAGTGTCAGACACTGGAGTGGGAACCACAAACCATCAGGTCCTGTGTCCTGTGGGGGCCCAGGCACTGGTGAGACTGGTGTGTGTGCACACAGCACTGGGGTGTGTGGGGTGGCTGTAACCAGCAGGGAACATCAAAGCAGAGCAAGCAGCGAGCAGCAGAGGCCTGGGAGCTGCTGTGTGAGATCAGCTCCTGCAGGGATCCACATTGTCTGGGTGTGTGTGCAGCTCTGCATCTCCTCCTGCCATGGCAGAGCACACAAACAGCCCATCCTTGTGTCCCTTTTTGCACTGACTGTGCTTTGGCTTGGCCTGGAAACCTCCTGAGGTCCCTCCCAGGAGGAGTCCCTGTGCATTTCCCTCCGCCATGGCTCGGCCCTTCCTGATCAGTGGCAGTGGCAGTGCCTTCCTGATCAGTGGGGCAGCAGAGCTGGGGCAGTGCAGGGACAGGGCTGGCTCTGACAGGGCTGTTGTGGTTTAAGAATGGTGTTCTCCAAATTACTATTATAACTAAAAACACCATGTGTCTCCCCACATTTATATTCCCACCATCATCCCCCACACCACAGGGGCTTTACCCACCTGGCCCTGCTTGATCTCAGCACACATTTCACACTCATGGATAACCTGGAGATGCTGTCCATGGGTAAATCCACCCCTCGCTCACCAGCCCATCTGGAGGTTGCATCTCTGCCCTGATGACCTGAGGTGTCCTGGGCCCATCGAGCAGAAATAACTCAGCCTTGTGTGGCCAGTCCAGACCCACCTGAGACACTTTAATCCTGGCAGCCCCATCCCCCTGTCCATTGTTGCGATGCTCTTCAGTGCCCAACTCTTGGGTACGTGAGCATCCACAGGAGGGACTTTCACAGCCAACTTCTCTACCCGGGCAGCGATGTCTTGCCCCAATCCAGCAGCCCTGATGGGTTTCCCTCTGAGCTACCAATTGTCCTTTTTCCATCATTCCAGCCTCCCCCACAGAGCATTTCCCACCATCCCCGAGTCAGTGCAGAGGTGCAGCGCTGGCCATTTCTCTCGCTCACAGCTCCGTGTATGGTCCCAGTGTTGCAGTGACTGCAGGAAAGGGACACCCCACAATGGGACATTTCTTGGTCAAATAGAGACACACAGAGTGGCAAACTGTCTGTCACGCGGGTTTTGGCCTCAGAGCCGCCGCCGTGGTTTGCAGGAGCTGCAGTGTGGCACGGCCCTGGCTGTGCCCGGGAGCGCTGGCTTGGGAGAAGGTGTCGGTGCCAGCTGGGCCAGGGAGCTGCAGCGAGTGGGGAACGAATCCCTCCTGGTGTCCTGCCCCAGGGTGACACTGTGGGGCCTTGTGGGACCAAGGAAACCATTGTGACACTTCAGGGCCTCAAGGATCCAAGGGACCACTGTGACACTGTGGAACCCCATGGAAGCAAGGGGCCTTGTAAAGCTTCAGGGCCCCATGGAATGAAGGTGACCATTGTGACACTGTGGGGCCTCGTGGGACCAAGAAGCCATAATGACACTGTAGAACCAAGGAGTCACTGTGAAACTGTGGTACCCCATGGAACCAAGGGGCCATTGTGACACTGTAGGGCCCCATGGAATTAATACCAAAATTGGCAGGACATGAGCTTTCTGACACAGTTTGATTATTAGAAAGCAGCCATTCTTTATTGCAGTGCTGGGCACTCACAGGACGCTTCCTCTAATCCAGTCCCCCGAGCGTCAGGTGAAGAGTTTTAGTCACACACACTAATTACATATTCATGAGCTATCACTGCTTATTTGATGGATATGTATTACTTTACATAATTACACCCTTTATCAGAAGTCATTATATGGTTCTTTGGGGTCTCTCTTCAACATCCAGTGTCCTTTTCAGGTGGCTGTTCCTTGACCCCCACTTTTGAGTAACGGCAATATCATTGTTTTGAATCACTTGTGCTTTGTCAGCCTTGCAGATCTGAGCTGGCATCCTGCTTGTGTTTTGCGTGACTCCTGTTTGCCTGAGTTACATCCTTTATCTATTTCTCCAAGGCCATGCTATTCTGTTCTACTGTCCATATCAAGTCCCCCCTTTTCTTGAGACTCAGTTCCTTATGGGAATGGTATCTCAATATCTCAGTTTCATTTTATAGCTTAAGGCATTACAACAGCAACAACACTGAATCCTGATGCAAGCTGAAACCATACAGCAATTATTATGGTGACCTTTATAAACATGTTTTAACCAAATCCACCTGGGTAACCATGAGTTAATTTTGGTCCAGATTTCTTCAAATCCCTGGGAGGTGCCATCTTGAGCTGTGCATTGTAAAAAGTTGCCAATAGTATTTGGAAAGGTCCCTTCCACTTTGGCTGGAGCAGAGCAGTTCCCCAGTCTTTCAAGCACACCCAATCTCCTTGCTGGAACTTGTGCCCTACTGTGTCCAATCCCATTGGTCTGGAGATCTCCACTGCTCACTGCAAATCCTATGATTTTACTATGAGAAATGAGGGAATTATTCAAATCAACTCCTCATTTTATGTGTGTTTTTCCTGGAATGTGGCACTTGGTAGGGTCGACCACAGAGCAGCTCACAGGGGCTGATTTTGCTGGTGCCCCAGGGCTGAATTCTGCTTTGAAGTTGAACAACAGGGAAGGCTTGGCCCCAGATCAAGGAGGTTTCCTGACTTATTTCACCCAAATGCAATTTGATTGTAGAATTTATTTGATCTACTGTTCCACCAAGGGCTGTGAGGAGACACCTTGTCCTGAGGCCCTGGAGCCTCCTGGCACAGCCCCAGCAAGGCTGGGCACTGTCACCCCCTTGGCCTGCCCTCACCATCCCCCCACATCCCAGTGCCCCCGGCAGAGCCCTGAGCAAGGCGGGAGGGACAGGATCTGCCTTCCCCGGGGCTGGGGCTCAGCCCTTGGCCTTTCTGCTGCCTCCAGCCAGCCCAGGCTCTGCTCAGCACCTGAGCTGCCTGCACAGAGCCTTGGCCTCCCTGCACTCCTGGCCTCAGGGATCTGCTGCAAGGAGTCCCTGGGGAGCCTTTGGCAGCAATGGCCCTGGGGGGCTCCTTCATGCTCCCAGGGACTGCAGGTTTGTCAAAGAACTTTGGCTTTTGCTTTTGCCTTGGAGTCTCTGAGAGCTTTGTGCAATCATGGCCTCCAATTATCTGCTGTAACGAGTCCCTGGAGATTCTCTGTCAGTAACAACACTCAGTGGGGCTCATTAATGCTTCAAGGTACTCAGGGGTTATTAAAGTCCTTCATTTTTGTCACTGAGTCTCTGAGAGGTTTCTGCAATCATGGCCTCCAATTCTCTCCTCCAAGGAGTCCATGAGGAGCCTGTCTTGGGGATGGACCTCAGTGGGACCCATTAATGTTTCGAAACATTTTGGGTTTTTCTTCTGACTTTGGCTCCTGGAAAGGTTTGTGCAATCTCCTCTCAGGCCCTGAGGTTCAAGGGCTCAGCACCAAATGCACCTCGGGGCTCATTAGGATCAAGCAAGTGCTGACTAACCATGGCTCTGCCTTGATTTCCCTCTGGTCTGGTGCAGTTCATTAGGAAGGTTTCCTACAATAGTTATGGAGAAATGTTTCAAAGAGCTTCTAATAAATATACATTCCTTTTTTAAGGGGTGCATTTTATTATTACTGTTCTCATTAAAGAAGATGTGATTGCAGCATTGTGTGATTGATATTGATCCAGGGTCTCTCCTGAGGAGCTCTGGCCTGCTCAGAGAACCTTTGCCTGGAGCTCTGACCCAGAGTGGCCAACCTTGCTGCTGTGCAGACAGAGCTGCTGGGAAGGCACTGCAGCCCTGCCCTGGGCCAGCTCTGAGCGTGGATTCTCATCCCAACCTGCACTGGCCATTGCCAGGGGCTGTGCCATGGACACTGCACTGACCCCACTGCTGGGTTGGGATGCCATGGCCACCGTGAGAAGGTCAAGTGTCCTTGGAAACACTGGGGAGGACTGGGACACACTGGGGGACACTGGGACATACTGGGAGTGACATTGGGGTGGACTGGAACAATTGGGAACACTGCGAATGCTGAGGGGGAAACTGGGTGGACCGGGATGGACTGGGATGGACTGTGAGGGTACACTGAGACATACTGGGACACACCAGGACATACTGGGAGTGATACTGGCCAATACTGGGGCAAACTGGGGATACTGGGAGTGATACTGGGGGATATTGGGACAAACTGGGGACACTGGGAACACTGTGGGGAATACTGGGAGACACAGGGGCATACTGGGAGTGACACTGGGATGAACTGGGACATACTGGGGGACGTCGGGAGGAAATGGAACAGACTGGGAATGAACTCGGGTGTATTGGGAGGGCCTGGAGGGGCACTGGGGTTATACTGGGCTGTACTGTGGATGAACTGTGCTGTACTGGAAGGGCCTGGAGGAGCTCTGAGATTGTACTGGGGTGTAAGGGGGTTGAACTGGGGTGTACTGGGAGGGACTGGAAAGGTGGAATGTGCTGTTCCCGCCTCCACCACCACCCATTGGTCCCCGCTGCCGCCTATCACAATTCACAGCCAATCAGCGCCAGGAAATGCGGCCTGGGGGCGGGGCCTGGAGTCGGTGCCATTCTCGTTTCCTTTTGCCTATAACTCCCGTCATGCCCCGCGCCCCGATAAAGCCCCATTGGAGCCCGGACTACAACTCCCGTCATGCCCCGCGCACCACAGATTTCCCCGTTCTCCGCCCCCATGTGCTCCGTAGGTGTCCCCCAGAGCCTCCAGGATCCCTACGTGCCCCCTCAGTGCCCATTCGGGACCCCCAAAAGGCTCCTCGGACCCCGAAGTGCTCCCAACCCCACAGATGCCCGTAATAGTCACTTTCTGGACTCCATCTCCTATCGTCCCCCGCGGCCCAAGAGCCCCTCATAACACAGTTCTGCACCTAACATGCCTGTCACGCCCCGCGCCCTAAAAAGCCCGGTTAGGGCTCCCCAAGTTCCCTCCAAGTGCTTTCGAACTGTACACGTTCCCCCCTGAGCACTTGAAGTGGCTCTTTGGAACGAAAAGGTGTCCCACAAGCGCTTTCCCGTACCCCCAAACGCCCCGTTCGAGCCACTTCCGGGACTACACTTCCCATCATGCCCCGCGGCCCCCGTAGAGCTCCATTGCAGTCCTGACTTCATCTCCCATCATGCCCGGCGCCCCATAGAGAGCCATGGTAGCAGCGCCTTCAACTCCCATGATGCTCCGCGGCCCCGTAAGCCCTATTATAGCCGCGTTTACAACTCCCGTCACCCCCCGCGGCCCCATAGAGCTCCGTTATACCCGCGCCTACAACTCCCATCATCCCCCGCGGCCCCATAGAGCTCCGTTATAGCCTCCAAGTGCCCTCCCGGACACCGAAGGGCCCCCGAATGTCCCTCCCTGACCTCCAGGTGTCCCCCGGGACCCTCAAGTGCCACTCCGAACCTGAAACTTTCCCTCAAGCTCCCTAAGTGCGCCCTCAGTGCCCACTGGGGCCCCACAAATGTCCACTCGACCCCCAAATTCTCTCTAAATTCCCTCCCCACACCCAAAACTGCCCCGAACGTGTCCCATTAATGTCTACCCGGAACCCGAAGTGCCCCCCTGACCCCTGTCTGAGAAAAACATGATTAAAAAATGACAAAACTAATAAAATCAGAACTAATTAGCATAAAGAGGGAGAAATCTATAAGCAATAGAGCATAGATTAATACGGGTAAATTTGTAACTTAGAACCAATGAATATCTATTTCTTTGGCAGCTGAAAATTTACAGATTCTTTATATAATTAAAAACCTAATAAAAATATAAATAGCAATATTATTATGAATAAAAATATAATTAATGAAATTAAAATAATTAAATATTAAATAAAAAGATCTGACCGCATCCATCAGCTCAGGAGGCCACTTGTCCTGAGGACAACCTGACTTACTGATGAAAATTGAGGCAAAAAAGGAGTTAAGTACCTCTGCCTTTTCATCATCTTTAGTTACTAAATTCCCTCCCTCATCTAATAATGAATGGAGGTTGTCCTTGTCCCACCTTTTGCCATTAATTTATAAAAATATTTCTTATTCTTCACAGAAGTGACCAGATGAAGTTCTAGTTGGGCTTTTGCCTCCCTAGCTTTTTCCCTACATGACCTAGCCACATCCTTAAACATTTCCTGAGCTACCTGCCTCTCTTTTCTTAAGGTGACACATCCTCTTTTTCTTCCTTCAGACGATCCTTGCTCATCCAGGCCAGTCATCTTCTCTGATGTCTCCTCTTTCAGCACACAGGGACAGGCTGCTTCTGTGCCTTCAAGATTACTTTCTTGAAGTACGTCCATCCTTCCTGAACCCCTTTGTTTTTAAGGGCTGTTTCCCAAGGAACTTTCCAAATTAGCTTCTTGAAAAGGCCAAAGTCTGCCCTCCGGGAGTCCAGTGTGGAAGTTCTGTTGGTGTCCCTCCTTGTTTCACCAATTATTGAGAATTCTGTTATTTCATGGTCACTATATCCCAAATGGCCCCAACCACCACATCTCCCACCAGCCTTTCTCTGTTTGCAAACAGCAGGTCTAGCATAGTCCCTCCCCTGCTAGGCTCACTCACCAACTGAGACAAAAACCTGTCCTCCATACACTCTGAGAACCTCCTAGACTGCCTCTTCTCTGCTGTGGTGAGTTCCCAGCAGATGTCTGGCAGGTTAAAGTCTCCTACAAGAACAAGGGCTGGTGATCTGGAAACATTTTCCAGCTGTTTATACAATAATTCATCCACCTCTCCATCCTGCTTGGGTGGTCTATAACAGACTCCCACCAGCGTGTCGGCCTTGTTGGCTTCCCCTGATTCTTACCCACAGGCACTCGACCTTTCCGTCATTCATCTCAAGTTCTGTGGTGTTGAGATCCTCCCTAATGTACAGAGCCACCCCTCCACCTCTTCTCCCTCTGCTGTCTCTTCTGAAGAGCTCATAGCCATCCCTTGCAGTGCTCTGGTTATGTGAGTCATTCCATCATATTTCTGTGATGGTGACTACGTCACAGCTCTCCTGCTTGGTCTTTCCATGGCTTGCAGCTCCTCTGCTTTATTCCCCACGGACGCTGCGTGCATCAGTGTCCATGCACTTCAGCAGGGCTGCTGCTCCAGCCCTGACTCTGGCTTAGCTCCCTTGCTCTCATCTCTGGAGAGCCTGCTTGCATCCCCTTCCCCCTTCAAACCTAGTTTGAAGCCTCTCAATCTGCCCTGCCAAGCCATGGGATAGAATCCTTTTGCCCCATTAGACAGATGGAGCCCATCTGCCTCCAGCAGGCCAGGTGCCCTAAAAGTTTCCCTGTGATCAAAGAACCCAAAATTCTGCTGATGGCACCAGCCCTTAAGCCATTTATTGTTGGTGTGAGTTCTCCTGTTCCTTTCATCTTTCATCTCTGCTACTAAAAGAACTGAGCAGAACACCACCTGCGCTCTTGCCCCATCAACCAAAGAGCCTTGAAGTCCTTTTTTATTGCCCTGGTGCCCTTCTTGCCAACCTCATCACTGCCAGCCTGGACAACCAGCAGTGGGTAACAATCAGAGCACTGAATCAGCTCAGGAAGTCTCCTGGTGATATCCTGGACCCAGGCCCCAGGGAGGCAGCAGATTTCCCTGTGGGATTGGTCCAGACCTACGGGGCCTTCTGCTCCTGTCAGAAACGAGTCACCTGCTACCACTACCCTTCTTTTCTTTTTAATACAAGAGGTTATGATCCATCTGAAAGACAAAGTGTAATTGGGAGACTCTCCAGGCACGTTATTTTCTTTGATTTCATCTGCCTGACCCTCTGCATTCAGGGCCTTGTACCTATTCTGCAGCAGCACCTGGGAGGGGGATGGGGGTCAGGAGGGAATTTTATTACCTCCCCAAATAGGGACTCGTTTCCATTCCCCCTCATCTAAACGGTCTCCTTCTGTTTGATGGTCAGAGGTGTGGAACTCCTCTGAGTCCTGGCTGGCTTCTCTCAGGGATGGAAGGGTGAAACTCCACCAGTCTATTTCCCTTTCACTCTCCCCAGTACTTCTTAATCCTTCTACCTCCTCCTCAAGCTCTGCTAGCCAGCAGAGATCATTCACTGCTGTGGAGGATCAATAAGGGTCATCACGCCAGATCAATATGATCAAGTGAAGCTGTTTAGTGCATATCAGAAAGTTGCTTATATATTTTTTCTACTTGTCTACGTGCAGGCAATCCATTGGCTCTCAGCTCACCACCACAATGTCATTGGCTACCCATAGTTAGAACATCTTGCAGTAACACCACCTGCAAGTCTCTCATTATTGTTGTTTATGGAGTCCTGCTTGTTTTGAGCTAGAGAGGAATAGTGTGAGCTGGACAAACAGCTCTCTCATGGGAAAGGAGTTCTCACTACGTGCCTGTGATTCCCACAATTCACCTTCTCACACCGCGTGCAGGAGTCTTTTGCGCTATCCTCCGGCACTGCCGCCAGGCTCAGACATTCCCTGCAGCCAGAGGCTTCCACAGCTGTGTCCTTCTCTGGGGGCTCTGTTTGTGTTACTGAACTTTTCCTGACAGTAGCTCTTGACCATTGCTAAAATAAGAAGACAAAAACACCAGAGCACAACTCACTACAAAAAGTGTGGCTCCAGCCCTGCCTGCTTGTCCTGCCTGTGTGAACTGCTGCCCAAACTGCTGTGCCACACCTTCACAAACGTGCCACAGCCCTGTCTGCCCATGCCTGTTCACCGCGCTCTGGGCTGCTCGCCCTCTCCAGAGCCTCTCTGGAATGGCTGGGAATGGCCTGGAGATAGCTCCTCCCCTTGCTCGAATGACTTTCTCCCACTTTCTTTATCGAGCATGATGCCACAAGATCTGGAATATCCCTGGGGTCAGTTGGGGTCACCTGTCCTGGCCGTGTCCCCTCCCCTGCACCCCCAGCCCCTCCCCAGTGTGGCCGCACAGGGGCAGGAAAGGCCTCGGCTGTGGCTGAGCTCAGCAAGAACAAAGCCCTGTCGGTGCTCTCAGCCCCGGGTTCAGCACAGCCCCAAACACAGCCCCAGAGCTGCCCCTGTGCAGACAATGAACTCCAGCCCCGCCAGAGCCAGGGCACTGCCACGCCAGGACATTGTCACACCGCAATTAAACAGCGCCAGCAATTGGGGTTCTTGGCTTCAAACACAGGAAAATGGGGAGCTGATCCATCGGAAGAGCAGTGGCAGGGCCGGGGTGGGTGGGAGCAGTGGGATGAGCTCTGCTGGCAGCTCTCGGCTTTCCTGGGAAGCAGAAAGGGGCTGGATCTGGCTCTGTGGATTGCTCATGCAGTGATTCCTGCTGGGATGAGAGTGGGTCACAGTGTCACCCTGTCCCTGTCCCCATCCTGCAGGATGGACCTGGCTGTGGAGCCCATGGAGAGCGGGAGCTGCTCTGGAATCTCCCCTGATCCCACTCCATCCATCCCACACCAATCCTGCTCCATCCCTCCTGTGGAGTTACAGCTGGAAAGCAGAAGTGAGAGCACTGCTGAACTTGTGTCAGAAGTGAATGCGGCAGCACTGTTAGGCCGCACACCATGGCAAGCAGTGCAGTCTACCATGAAACAGGGAGTGTAAAAGAAAAGCATGCTTGGTATGTACCTGTACTGGGTAGGTGCTGTACTGTACTGTACCATACGGTGCTATACCTAAAACTGCTAGCTTCTAGTTTTGTTGTTAAGAAACATAGATACAGTGATTATTGCTTGCTACTGTTGAAAAGGTATAAATACTCAGCTCTGTATCAATAAGATCGGCTTTTTGCACCCATCGGCAATCTGTCCCATCTCTTCCATCACCGACCGTCATGCATCACTCAACAACTGGTGCCCGTGTGAGGAACCAGAGCTGTCCTTTGGTGGCAGATGGTGAGCCCTGCAGAACTTGGGATTTTGCTGAAGCAAAAGCTGCCGGATAAACGGGAGCCTTCAGGATGGTGGTTAAGAAGGGAAGAAGCGGAAGCCATGCCGGCCGGCAACAGACCCTCTGGAAAAGAGGTGAGTCGCTGCAGGGAACTATGGGCCAGAGTCGGTGGATGACCAGCCCAGAAAGAGATGTTTTCTACCTCATGTCAAAGCTGCCAGACAAGCAAGGCAATCCTTTGCCTGCACATGATTTAAAACTTACACTTAAATGGACTGCGTCAAACCTACAAGGGGTAACGGAGTCCACAAGTTTTACAGTGGATTTGTGGGACAGAGTAGGAGTGGAACTTTGGAATGCTGTAGCTGAACGTGATAAAGCTGCTGCAGAAATGATTCCCTCCTGGAAAGTAATTTTTCAAGCTTTAAAAGCTCATGAAAAATCTAAATATAATGAAGATATGCCTTCCTCCTCCTCCGCAGAAACGGAGCCTCAAAGCTCTTCACAATCTGAAGAGATAATGCCTTTTCCACTCAAGGCTTCAGCCCCCTTGCAACAAAAAGGGAGAGAGGCTCCTCGCAATTGATAAAAGCATTTGTTGCTGGCCATGATCCAGCTGTCAGCAGCGATGAAGAAGTAGATCCTTTTGACCCTGGACCTGCTGATCCTGAAAAAGAACCAAATCTATTTCCCCCTGTCCCTCACAATACCTGGGTCCGCTTAAAACAACAAGCATTAAAAGAAGGGGATTTAGACTTTGCAAACAAAATTGTGGCACCAGTCCTATACACAGGACCAAGAAAGCGAGCCGCCCACTGGGAACATCTCTCATTCCCAGAGCTTGAAGAGCTCCGATGGGCAGCCACAGAGCACGGCATCAGCTCACCGTATTTTGTAAGCCTGCTCGATTCTGTGCTTGCCGCTCATGTCATTACACCATATGATTTAAAGACACTGGCGTGGCTGTTGCTATCCCCCACTCAAAACACTTCATGGGAAAAGGAGTGGGAAAAAGGTATGCAAGATCTGCTTTTATCTTATGTGGGTCATGCTAATCAAACCCTGGCAGGCCTCACAGCTAGACAGTTTATGGGAACGGGACCATATACCGATCCTGCTGTCCAAGCTCGAGATATTCCCAGAGAAGCCCTTGAGGGAATCCAAGACGTGGCTCGCCAAGCCTTCCTGAAAGTCCCTGATGCAAAAACGCCTCAAAAATCATTTACAGCTATCATCCAGGGACCTCAAGAATCTTACATGCAGTTTGTTGATCGCCTTAAACAGGCACTCGAACGCCAAATTGATAAAGCCAACCCCCGCGAAATTTTGCTTTTAGAGCTTGCAGTCGAAAATGCAAACATAGACTGTAAAAAACTCCTTAAGTCCCTGCCTAACCAGAATCCAACTTCAATTGAAATAATTGAAGCGTGTAACTGCGTTGGCACATTAGAACATCAATATGCAACCATGGCCGCAGCCTTTGCAACCATGCGGGGGCCCCTGCAACTTCAAAGGTCTGTTTCAACTGCGGCAAACCCGGACACTTTAAAAAAGACTGCCCCACTTTAAAAGGAAACAATCCCAAAACCATTCCTGTGTACCCACGATGCCGCAAAGGCCCACATCCTGCTAATCAATGTTCACTCTAAGTATGATTCCGAAGGTCATCTGCTCCAAGGATACCAGGGAAACTGCAACCAGAGTGCGGGACGGCGGCACCACGCTCTGACACAGACGCCTCAGCTGCCCTTGCAGATGCCAGCCCCACAGATGCCTCACAGTTACCAGCTCCATGGATGCCCTTGCAGATGCCAGCCCTGCAGATATCCTCGCAGGTACCAGCCCCACGGACGCCCTCGCAGATGCCAGCCTCGCAGATGCCCAACAGAAACCTGCCTCACGTCTTCGTCCAGCAACTGCAGACAGCGCCAGATTGGACTTATACACCTCAACCACAGTAATGTTATGTGATTCTGCTGTTCATTTAATCCCT
The DNA here is from genome assembly GCA_036630365.1 of Acanthiza pusilla. Lineage (NCBI taxonomy): Eukaryota > Metazoa > Chordata > Aves > Passeriformes > Acanthizidae > Acanthiza > Acanthiza pusilla. The sequence goes on from JAXCHO010000108.1 coordinate 291,005, forward strand.
ACAGGAATTTTTAAACCACTAATGTTTCAAAAGAGTGCCCTGCTTGTGGGAGGGTCCTCAACTAGTCTTTCAGGACTCTCTGTTATCCCTGTGATTATAGCCTTAAATTCTAATGATGAACTTAAAGTTATGGTTTGGACCCCTAATCCACCATGTTTTGTTCCACAAGGAACCTGCATAGCAAAATTGATCCCTTTTTCACATAATTCACCATTTTCTGTAAAGAGCTATAACACCGAGGTAGGGAAGATTTGATTCTACAGAAACCCCACAAATATTAGGGACACAAACAATTTCAAACAAACGTCCTATTTGTCAGTGCACCCTGCCATTACGAGGACAACAAATTACGCTCACTGGTATTTTAGATACTGGAACTGATGTCACTGTCATTTCTCAAGATAAGTGACCTCCACACTGGGTCCTCATGGAGGTGCCCTAAGCCCTCACTGGGATTGGAGGAAGCAGTCACAGTTATCAAAGTCAGCACCTAATTCAAATAACAGATCCAGAAGGCCACACAGCCTCTAAATAACCTTGGCTGTTGGCTTGCAAAACAAATTAATGCTACTGGCTTTGCTTTAACAGGCTTATTAACAGATGTTGATAGCGTACAACATGTTACACTGCAAAATAGAGCTGCAATTGATTTTTTGCTTTTAGCACATGGGCTAAATGGGCACGGTTGTGATGATTTTGAAGGCTTATGCTGTATGAACCTGTCTGATCACTCTTTGTCTATCCATGCTAACATATAGGCCCTTCGAGATAGTGTCACCAAACTACAAAGATGTAGGTGACAGCAACTGGCTTGGAAATCTGCGTGGACGATGGGGACTGACTGGCTAGCTTAAATATTTAGCTAAAATATAAATATATATTTTAGCCATTTTGATGCTTATGATGCTTTATTTGCCATGTGTTTTGCAATGTGTTCAGAAACTGATTGACAGGTCAGCAAAGAAAATCTTGCTTGTAGAAACGAAAGGGGGAGATGTGGAGTTACAGCTGGAAAGCAGAAGTGAGAGCACTGCTGAACTTGTGTCAGAAGTGAATGCGGCAGCACTGTTAGGCCGCACACCATGGCAAGCAGTGCAGTCTACCATGAAATAGGGAGTGTAGGAGAAATAGGGAGTGTAAAAGAAAAGCATGCGTGGTATGTACCTGTACTGGGTAGGTACTGTACTGTTCTGTACCGTACCGTGCTATACCTAAAACTGCTAGCTTTTAGTTTTGTTGTTAAGAAACATAGATACGTTTGTTACAGTGATTATCGCTTGCCACTGCTGCTAAGGTATAAATACTCGACTTTGTATCAATAAAATCGGCTTTTTGCACCCACCCAATCTGCCCTGTCTCTTCCATCGCCGACCGTCATGCATCAGTCGACAAGTTCATCATGAAGAGAAACTTTCTGTGCCTCTGAGTCTCACCAGTTCCTGACCCCCAAAGGACACAAACCTGATCAGTTGTGGTTCCCACTCCAGTGGTTGCACTTGGACCTCCCTCCATCCCCAGAGCAGAGCTCCCTTGTCCCACAAAGTCCCTGGCAATGCAGGGATGAAGGAAACAGGACAGGCTGTGGGGATCAGGGCCAGGGCAAGGCCAGGGATTTGGTGTGGTTGTGAGGCCAGGGCAGGACGCGGCCCTTGGCCTTGGTGAACCTCATCCAATTGTCCTGGGCCCATGGCTGCAGCCTGTCCAGATCCCTGTGCACAGCTTCCTGCCCTCCAGCACAGCCACACTGCCACCCAGCTTGGGCTCACCTGGACTCTGACTGAGGGTGCCCTCGATGCCTCATCCCGATCAGCACTAAAGAGATTGAACTGCACTGGCCCCAGTCCTGAGCCCTGGGGACAGCCCTGGATGTGACTCCATTGCCCAGCACTCCTTGGGCCTGGCCACGCAGACAGATTTGGAGCCAGGGAACAGATGCTGCAGAGGGTGTTGGATCAAGTTCCTGTGAGCCCAGAATATTGGGATCAGTGCAGCTGTAGCTCTGCACAAGAGAGCTCTTCATCCACTTTCTCTCTTTTCCTCCCTCTGGCCATGGAGGGAGCTCACGACTTCAGCGTGTGACTCGTGTGTGCAAAGAGCAAATGTGGACAGAACTGGGGCAGGGAGGGTTTGGGGGCTTTTGGGATGTGCTGGGCACTGAATGTGTTTTACAATGCTCTGAGACTCTGAGATATGCGAAGTGGATTTAATATCCAGCAGAGGAATGATTTTTGCATTTTATGGAGCTGTTCCTTACTTTGGTTTTGTTTACTGACAATAAATGGACATCTTCTGTTTCTTGTGCAGCTCCTTGTCCAAGGAAAACAGGTGGGAGTTGGTGCCAAGGAGCTGAAAGCTGCAGGTGCAGCCTGGAGTGGAGGAAACTCAGATTTGCACAAGGCTGCTCTGAGTCCCAGGGGTTGGATGAGGGAAATGGTGGGGAGGGGTTCGGGAGAAAGTCTGATGGACTATCAGACATAAGGTGTCTTGATTTTCCTGTCTATTCAGGCTGCATTACGGGATGCTTGGGATCAATATCAAGTGGAGTATGCTGATATCAGTATATAAACAGAAAAGGAAGAATCAGAAAAAAAGAGATCTATATTATAATATATGTCAAACATTCACTTAGAGTATGCTTCTGGAACTGGTCTAATTAAACACAAAAGAATTGAAGACTTAAAATTAAATCATTCCCAGGGGCTTGTCTTCTTAAAGTGTTTTCAAATCTTAAGGAGATTGAACGGAAGAGCTGAAGACAGAGCTAACCTCTGGAGAAGTAAAATTCATCAGAGAACATCCATGCTGCTGAGGGTCCATCCTCATCAAAACAGGAATGAATAGAAATGGGCACAGCTTTCTGGCTGCCCCAGTTTTGGGGTGGGACCTGAGCCTGGAGCAGGAACAGCTCTTGAGGGCCACAAGGACCGGGGCTGTTGTGCTGGCCTGGGGACATGGGATGGCAGGAGGGGCTGCAGAGCTCTCAGCATCTCCTGGAGAGGAGAGCAGGGCCCACAGGGAGCCTCCTTTTCCTTGGGCCAGGCACGTTCCCCCATGGGTGGGACAGAGACACAATGGATCCCTGGTTACACAAGATCCTGCTTTGTCAGAACAGACCCTTGGTTCCATGAGGCCCTGCAGTGTTACAAGTGTCCCCTTAGTTCCACGAGGCCCTGATGTGTCACAGTGGCCTCTAAGTTACCTGAGGCCGCAGAGTACCACAATGGCCCCTGGGTACCATGGGGCACCACGGTGTCAAAATAGTTCCCTTAGTTCCATGAGTCCTGAGAGTGTCATAATAGCCCCTTGGTTCCATTGGGCTCTGGAATATCTCCAGGGTCTCCTTGGTTCCACAGTGTCACAATGGCCCCTTGATTCAACAAAGCCCCAGAGTGCCACAATGGCCTCTGTGGTTCCATTTAGCCCAGAAGTTTCATAATGGCCTCTTGCATCCCTGGGGCCCTGCAGTGTCACAATCATCACAGAATCACAGAATCAACCAGGTTGGAAAATACTTTTGAGATCATCAAGTCCAACCTGTGACCCAACACCACCTTGTCACCCAGACCATGGCACCCAGTGCCACATCCAGTCTTTCCTTAAACACCTCCAGGGATGGTGACTCCACCATCTCCCTGGGCAGCCCATTCCAATGCCCAATCACCCTTTCTCTGAACAACTTCTTCCTAATTTACAGCCTAAATCTCCCCGGTGCAGCTTATGGTTGTGGCCTCTTGTCCTGACACTGTTTTCCCAGGAGAAGAATTGGACCCCACCTGGCTGCACCTTCCTGTCAGGGAGTTGTAGAGAGTGATGAGGTCTCCCCTGAGCCTCTTCTTCTCCAGGATAATGTCTTCATTTGAAAGAGAGGTGTCTGCTAATGAGGGTGGGAACCTCCCTTAGAATGGATAATGTGACCCCTTTCCCTCAGAATTATTATAACTTTGGAATCAAGGGCTTTCAGGCAAAGATATGGGAAAAGGAATAACGGTTCTTTACTAGTATCTATAAAGAGGCAAACAATCAATAACAACAATAGTAACAACAATAGTAACAACAAACAAAACCAAAAACCTGGTGGCAGATGTTCCTGGGTTGCCAGGCACTGTCCCCTTTGGTGCAGTCACAGTCACAGCCAGCAGGGGCGCTGTTGGCTCCCGGCTGGGTAGGGCAGGTGCGATGACTCCTGCGCAGCTGCAGGGGGTGCTGTGGCACGAGGTCAGGTCTGTGTCACGTGGGTAATGGCAGACGGGCTGGGCAGGGATGGCGTGAGCAGGACAGGCCGGGCAGGGATGGCGTGAGCAGGACGGGCTGGGCAGGGATGGTGTGCTGATGGACAGGGCTGGGCAGGGAATGCAGAGCAGGGAGATGGAGCGGGAGGATGGGCTCACCCAGGCTAGCCAGAAAAAGGTGGCAGTGTGTTCTGGCAGGCAAGGTGTGGGGCAGCGGCAGTTGGGCCCCCCTCTGCAGCAGCTGCAAGCGCAGGCGGGGAGATGCACACTCCAGGAGGGGAAGAGGGGTTGGAATCCTATGCTTTTTTCTCCAAACGAAAGCTCACCCAGCAAGGAAGAGAAGACAGTGCAGAGCCGGGCTTTTACTCAGTCGCAGCCAAAAGGAGACAGCAGTTTTCACTGTTTCCCCTCCCAAGTCTGATGAGTAAGTGAGAAGTTATCGATGCCGAAGGCTCCCCTCACCACACCCCCGGCCACATCTTTTGTCTCTAAAGCACCTGGTCATTGGTTTCCTAACAACAGAATGGGAAAATTCTCCGAACCTTCAACAGGCCATTGTGACACTGAGGGGCTGAATGGAACCAAGGAGTCCATTGTGACACTCCGTGTCCTCGTGGAACCGCAGAGGTGACACTGTGGGGCCTTGTTGAACCAAAGGGCCATTGGGACACTGTGGAACTAAGGAGACCCTTTTGATGTCCCAGAACCCAGTGGAACCAAGGGGCCATTATGACACTCCCAGGACTCATGGAACTAAGGGAACTCTTTTGACACCGTGGTGCCCCATGGAACCAAGGCGCCATTGTGGTACTGCAGGGTCTCAGGTAACTTAGAGGCCACTGTGACACATCAGAGCCTCGTGGAACTAAGGGGACACTTCTAACACTGGGGGGTCTTGTGGAACCAAGGGGCCATTGTGACATTGTGCAACCAAGTAGTCTGTTGTGGCATTTTGGGGCCTCATGGAACCTAGGGATCATTGTGACACTGGGCAGCCTCATGGAATCAAGAAGACCATTGTGACACTGCAGGGCCACGTGAAACCACAGTGACAATGGTGATAGTGAAGGACCTTGTGTAACAATGGCGCCACTGTGACACTGTGAGGCCCCATGGAACCAAGGGGCCAGTGTTACTCTGCGGGGCCTTGTGGAAGACCAATGTGACACTGTAGGACCTCATATAATCAAGGGGCCATTCTTACACTGCAGGTATTCATGGAATGATGGAAACAATTTTGACACCGTGGTGGCCCATGGGACCAATAGGCCATTGTGAAACTATGGAGCCAAAGAGACCATTGCTGCACTGTGAGACCTCATGGGAACAAGGATCCATTGTGACACTGAAGGGCCCAGGGAACCAAGGGACACTGTGACACTGAGAGGACCCGTGGAACCCAGGGGCCATTGTGACATGACAGAGCCTCATGGAATCATGGAGAACACTGTGACACTTTAAGACCTCATGGAACTGTAGTGACACCAAGCTGGGTGTGAGTGTGGATCCGCTGGAGGGTTGGAAGGCTCTGCAGAGAGACCTGGACAGGCTGGATCCAAAAAATGAATCCAGTGAGAAGAGGTTTAACAAGACCAAGTGCCAGGTCCTGCACTTTGGCCACAACAACCCCTGCAGCACTACAGGCTGGGGACAGAGTGGCTGGACAGTGGCCAGGCAGAAAGGGACCTGGGGGCACTGATGGACAGCAGGCTGGACATGAGGCAGCAGTGTGCCCAGGTGGCCAAGAAGGCCAATGGCACCAGGTCTGCATCAGGAATGGTGTGGCCAGCAGGACCAGGGCAGGGATTCTTCCCCTGTACTCAGCACTGGTGAGGCCACACCTTGAGTGCTGTGTCCAGTTCTGGGCCCCCAATTTAGGAAGGACATTGAGGGGCTGGAGCATGTCCAGAGAAGGGCAACAAGGCTGGTGAAGGGTCTGGAACACAAGTCCTGTGAGGAGTGTCTGAGGGAGCTGGGGTTGTTTATCCTGGAGAAGAGGAGGCTCAGGGGAGACCTCATCACTCTCTACAACTCCCTGACAGGAGGGTGCAGCCAGGTGGGGTTGGGCTCTGCTCCCAGGAAAACAGTGTCAGGACAAGAGGCCGCAGCCTTAAGCTGCACCAGGGGAGGTTTAGGCTGGACATTAGGAAGGGGATCTACAGAGAAAGACTGATTGGGCTGCCCAGGGAGGTGGTGGTGTTACCAAACCTGGAGGTGTTTAAGGAAAGACTGGATGTGGCACTGGGTGCCATGGTCTGGGTGACAAGGTGGTGTTGGGTGATCGGTTGGACTCGATGGAGTAAAAGATCTTTCCACCCTGGTTGATTCTGTGATTCTGTGATGATTGTGGCACTGCAGGGCCCCAGGGGAGCAAGGGGCCATTGTGACACTGTGGGGCTGAATGGAACCACAGAGGCCACTGTGACACTGTGGGACTTTGTTGAACCAAGAGGCCATTGTGACATTGCAGAACCAAGGAAATCCTTGTGAGATTCCAGGGACCAATGGAATCAAGTGGACATTGTGACACTGCAGGGCCCAAGGAACCAAGGGGCCATTGTGACACTACAGAGCCTCATGGAATCATGGAGAGCACTGTCACACTCTAGGCCCTCATGAAGGAGGTTGCAGACAGGTGGGGATTGGACCCTGTTCCCAGGGAACAAGGGACAGGATGAAAGGAAAGGCCTTAAGCTTTGCAACAGGAAGCTTAGGCTGGACTTTAGGAAGAAGTTCTTCACAGAAAGGGTGATTGGGCATTGGAAGGGGCTGCCCAGGGAGGTGGTGGAGTCACAATCCCTGGAGCTGTTTAAGGAAAGACGGGCTGTGGCACTGAGTGCCACGGTCTGGTGACGAGCTGGTGTTAGTTCACAGGTTGGACTTGATGGTCTCAAATGTCTTTTCCAACCTGGTCAATCCTGTGATTCTGTGATTCTGTCCCTGGGGCAGCAGGAGGTGCCTGAGGAGCCCCAGGGCCAACTCTCTGCTGCTGTCCTGGGCAGCAGGGCTGGCCCTGGGGCTGCAGGAGCTGCCCGAGCTGAGCATCTCCTGAGCATTCCACACACAGAGTGGCTGTCCCTGACCTCCAGTGCCTCCAGTTCCTGCTGCAGGGCCACACAGGGCTGGGCTGCTCTGCAGAGCTGCAGATGGGACATGGATTTCAGTGCTGGCACATGGAGAGAAGGAGCAGATTCAAGCAAGGCTGTGCCTGGGACAGGTTGGGTGTCCCAGGAGCTTTAGCAGGGTGTGGGAAGAAGGCAGGAGTTGGGAATCCCACAGGAATTGGCCATTCCTCAGCCAAACACAGCTTTTTGTTTGCAGCAAGAGCGAGTGAGGACAGAGGGACATCAGGAAAGCTTTGGGAGCTCCCAGGGTCAGAGGGAGGAGGGGAAATGGGGCGGTGGGTAAAGTGTGCAAGGGAAGCAGCACAGGCCTAGGCCAGGGCAGGAGAGCTGCAGTGGGGGTGACCAAAGGCCTTGGGGGGCTGGGACCACCCCCTGCCACCAGCAATGAGATTTGTGTCCCCTGGCTGTGGCTGCTGTCCCTGCCACTGAGGCCCATGAGAAGACAGCAGTTCCTGCCAGCCCCAGGCCTTGTGGCCTCCTCCCCCAGCCCACAGAGCTTTGCAGGGCTCCTGCTGCTCTCCTGCCCTCACCATCCCACACCCCACATGCCACTGCTCCGGGACAGCCACGAGCATCCTGTGAGGGCACCGATCCCATTCCCAGGGGATGGAGCTCAGGGCTTGGCTGTGCTGTTTGGCCAAGCCCAGGCAGGGCTTTCCCAGCCACATTCCAGAGTCCATTTCCCACCTGGAGCCACTGGTGCCTCTGAGTTCCTGCTTCCCCAGCCCCAGGGATGCTCTCCTTGTCTGCTCATTGCCCCCACGGTCTCTTGGCAGTGATGGCCTCAGTGGGGGCTGCTGACATCCTCAGCTACTTGGAGCTTGCTGATTGATTTTCCTTTTCCAGAGGTTTTTTCAGCCTTCAGTTCTTCAGTTCAGGAATTCAGTGCCAAAGGCTCATTAACATTTCAATACACCCTAACAAGGCAAGCCACTGGGAATCATTTCAGTCTTCAATTCTTTTGTGGTTAATTAGACGGATTTCAGAAAGTTATTCAAAGTGAATATATTCTGTTATAAATGGGTTGGCTTTCATAGGCCAGTTCTGTATTATATTGGTTAACATTTGGTTAAGTTGTATCAGGGCTGAGTTTGGTTAATTGGTTAATTGTTAATTGAAGTTATTTAATTTATTGCGCACAATATACGGGTGCAATGACTTTGAAAGAACGCTAGATGTCAGTACTGCATATAGGAAATTGCAGTCAGAATGTTCTAGAAGCTGTCCAAAGGCAAGATGGCATCTACTTGAGAATGGATTGGTGGACTGAACTGACCAATAAAATGGACTTATGGAGAAATGATTGGACAGGAATGCTCCTCACTAACGAGCCAATCATGGAACCCGTAGACGAGCCAATCGCATCAAGGACTGACAAATGGACCAATCCTGTCCTGTCATAGCTTTAAGAATTGTTGTGGTGCTTTGTGCCACATTCTCCTGAGGTACTTGAGCAGGTGACAGAGTACCCTGCGTCGTGTGCACGCAGCTTCCTCTGCTTTGCTGTGAGGGATCGGGCTTATCCCGATTTCCTTGTTCCCAGTTGTTGTTTCTTTCTTAGGTTAATAAAACCTAATGAGAATAAGCAGTGTCTTGCCGTTTATTACATATTATACTTTAAAAAAAAAAGAGAAGTTTTTTTTTCTATTTAATTGTCTTCTGTTTATATACTGATACCAACAACCTCCAACTGATATCGATCCCCAGCACCTCCTCATGCAGTCTGAATAGATAAGAAAATCAAGACCCTTTATGGCTGACAATCAATCAGACTCTGTCACTACTCCCTTCCCACCATTTCCCTCATCCAAGCCCTGGGACTCAGAGCAGCTTTGTGCAAATCTCAGCTTCCTCCACTCCAGGCTGCACCTGCAGCTTTCAGCTCCTTGGCACCAACTCCCACCTGATTTCCTTGGACAAGGAGCTGCCCGAGACACAGAAGGATGCTCATTTATTGTCAGCAAACAAAACCGAAAGAAGGCACAGCTCCCAAAAGTCATTCCTCTGATGGATATTAAATGCACTTTCCATAGCAGACAGCCTCAGACCAATGGAAAACACATTCTGTGCCCAGCACAGATCCCAAGATCCCCCAAACCCTCCCTCCCCCAATTCTGTCCACATTTGCTCTTTGCACACACGAGTCACACACTGAAGTCACGAGCTCCCTCCATGGCCAGAGGGAGGAAAAGAGAGAGAGTGGATGAAGAGCTCTCTTGTGCAGAGCTACAGCTGCACTGATCCCAGTATTCTGGGCTCACAGGAACTTGATGCAACACCCTCTGCAGCATCTGTTCCCTGGCTCAAAATCTGTCTGCATGGCCAGGCCCAAGGAGTGCTGGGCAATGGAGTCACATCCAGGGGTGTCCCCAGGGCTCAGGATTGGGGCCAGTGCAGTTCAATCTCTTTATTGCTGATCTGGATGAGGCATTGAGGGCACCCTCAGTCAGTTGTCAGGTGAGCCCAAGCTGGGTGGCAGTGTGGCTGTGCTGGAGGGCAGGAAGCTGTGCACAGGGATCTGGACAGGCTGCAGCCATGGGCCCAGGACAATTGGATGAGGTTCACCAAGGCCAAGGGCCGCGTCCTGCCCTGGCCTCACAACCACACCAAATCCCTGGCCGTGCCCTGGCCCTGATCCCCACAGCCTGTCCTGTTTCCTTCATCCCTGCATTGCCAGGGACTTTGTGGGACAAGGGAGCTCTGCTCTGGGGATGGAGGGAGGTCCAAGTGCAACCCCTGGAGTGGGAACCACAACTGATCAGGTTTGTGTCCTTTGGGGGTCAGGAACTCCTGAGACTCAGAGGCACAGAAATGTTTCTGTCTATGGCCAACAGGTAAAAGTTGTACATGATACAATTTAATAACCATCGAAACTCTTCCCTCAACTCTGTGACACGTCGCACCACCATCTGATGAGTCCACCACCTACAACAGATTTCTTTACAAAACTAATTTTAGTCAGCGATGATTATGAGATAGATATAAACACAGTTAAGTTGTTTTATCAGGATGCTGTTCCAGGAGTGAGGGTAAAACAGCTCAAACAATGCCCTATTTTCAAAGCTGTCAGTTGTGGATGGAGAAGGGGGGTCAGACTGCTTTTGGTGTTGAGGAAATGCTGAAACCAGTCTGACTCATTTTATTTCCTCATGTCCAGGCTGGGATGAGCAGCCCCTCAGCCTTCCCTTCTCTGGGCTGGACAAGCCCAGCTCCCTCAGCCTCTCCTCACAGCCCAAGGGCTCCAGCCCCACCCTGGAGGCCCTTCCCTAACCCTGCTGCAGCTGCCAGACATCTTTCTTGCCCTGGGGAACCCAAACCAGGCCACAGTGACCTGGATAATCCATGCCCTTGATGTCCTGCTCACACAGCCCCAGCCCATTGTCCCCATGTCAGGCTCTGGGTGTCGATTTGTGGGACATCCTTGGGGGAGGCTGAGGTGCCAGGAAGGGCAGGAGCTGGGGGGACAGGGGACCCTGCTGCACACAGCAGTGTTGGATGTCTATGGAGAGCTCTGTGAGGGGGTGTCTGGGGCACAGTGACCTCCCCAGTGACATTACACAGCCCTCCTGTGACATGACAGCCCTCCTGTGACATCACAACACAATCTGTGATGTCACACTGTCCCCCATGTGTTGTCAACCCACCCTCCTGTGATGTCACAGCCCACTGTCTGTTGTTACTGCCCACTCTGTGACATCACTCTGCCCTCTTTATGATATCACTGCCTGCTCTGTAATGCCACAGCCCACCCTGTTATGTCACAGGTGCCCTGTGATGTCAAACCTGCTCTCTGATGTCACACAGCCACTTGGTGATGCCACACAGTTCCCCTCTATTATGCCATAGCTGCTTGATGACCTCACTCTGTGATGTCATAGCCCTCTCTATGACATCACACAACCCATCCTGTGATGTCACACAGCCCCTTTCTGACATCACAGCTGCTCTGTGGCTCTATGGCACAGCCCCCTCTGGGACATTACACAGCCCCTCTGTGACATCACAGCCAGTCTGTGACATCACAGCCCCTCTCTGGAGTGTCCCTCAGTGTCACCTTTGGGGTGGGGTGGGCAGGCAGCCTCCAGGCACTTTTGGGCCCCTCTGCCTGCAGTCCGCAGCACCCAGAGGTGCCCAGCAGCTCCCGCAGGCTGCAGAACCTCCACGCCACCCCTGACAGCCACAAGTGTCCATCCTCATCCCGGCAGATCCAGCACCGCTTGGAATCCTGGCCGGAGCGTGGCTGTGGAGTGACCTCCAGGCTCAGCAGGGCAGGGACCCTCCAGAAGCCCCCAAACCCCTCCTGCCCCACGGGTGCCCACAGCAGCCCTGGGGCTGTGCCCGTCCCCATGACACTGTCCCCGCGGGTGCCAGGGCTGTGTTTCCCTCCTGGGGACAGGGCCCTGCACGGTCCTGGCTCCCCCAAACCCCCGGGGGTGCCGTGGGGGTCTCGCCTGGACGCAGACGCTCAGCAGGGAACTGTCCAAGGCCTGGGGGCTGTGGCACAGCAGGGACAGCCCCGCGGTGATTCTGTCACCTCCCTGCCCCTGTCACCTCCGCCTTGGGGCTGCTCAGGGCTCCCGGCACCCCCTGAGGGCTCTGTGGCACAGCTTGGCCACGTCCCCCAGGAGCCGCGGAGGAGCCACCTCCCTGCAGAAGGAGCGCTGGGCATCGCCCTCAGCCGGGAGTGGCCATGGAGGAGAGGCACGAAGGAACGAGCCTCCCGCAGCGTGGGGAGCTGCCCATCCTGTGCCAGGCGGGGGACAGCCCCACGTCCCCCCGAGTCCCCAGGGGCTCCCCAAACCCCCTCAGCTCAGCAGCAGCCGGCTGTCCGCCTTGGGGAGGGTGACGAGCCGCTTCTCCACGGGGCTGCTCTCCCGGCTCGCTGCCTGCTCGGTGCCGATGGCGGCGATGTCGGGGAAGTCACACAAGTGCTGGCGCTTCTGTGGGGACACCGCCGGGGTGACACTGCTGTGACCCACGTCCCCACACTGCCGGACCCCCAGCACAGGCACCGCCAGTGCCTCAGAGCTGCCTGGGACAGAAGGCAGAGGTGGCTGGTGGGGTGTCCCCAAGGATGTTGGGCTGTCCCCATGGGTTTCAGGCTGTCCCAGTGGGTGCCAGGCTGTCCCTATGGGTGGCACGCTGTCCTCATGGATGTCAGGCTTTCCAGGGGCGGCCAGACCACCCTGATGGATGCCAGGCTGTCCCCAAGGATGACACACTGTCCCCAGGAGTGCCAGGGGACTCCTGGTGGGTGCCCGGCTGTCCCCAGTGATGCCAGGATGTCCCGTGGGTGCCACACTGTCCCCGCCAGCCCCTGGCTCACCTGACATGGCTGCAGACCTGTCCTGGGCTCTGTGGCTCCTCCTTGGCGATGGGCAGCATGTCCAGCACGGCCAGGCTCAGCCCCTGCTCCTGCGTGGGCAGGCTCAGCCCCACAGCCACACAGCCCCAGAGGAAATCCCTGTGGGACTGGGCAGGGCACAAGGCTTGGGGGATTCTCCCATCTCCTGCTGTGTCAGGACACCTGAGGCACCCCAAGACCCCTGGCCCATGCTGGTATTGTCCTCGTGTCCCAGTGCCCATGTGAGTCACATCCTGCCCCGGGCTCTGGTTTGCTGCTGCTTCCCTGGCTCTGTCCCTGGGGCATGTCCCCCCCAGGGGACACAGTGACCCCATCTGGGCAACCTGGGGTGCCCCATGCCAACTGTGGGATGGCCATGAGCAGCTCCAGGTGAGCCAAGTAAGAGGAACCACATACCCCTGGCACCTGTGGGCACTGGAGGACCTCATGCCCAAAGCCTGTTGGGATTCAGAGCCCTGAGGCAGGAGCCCCTGTTGAGAATGAGCACAGAACCCCAAGCCCAGAAGGAGGGCCCAGGGAACAGATGTTGCAGAGGGTGTTGGACCAAGTTGCTGTGAGCCCAGAATATTGGGATCAGTACAGCTGTAGCTCTGCACAAGAGAACTCTTCATCCACTTTCTCTCTTTTCCTCCTTCTGGCCATGGAGGGAGCTCGTGACTTCAGTGTGTGACTCGTGTGTGCAAAGAGCAAATGTGGACAGAATTGGGGCAGGGAGGTGTAAGAGACAGTGCGAAGACCCTTCGTCTGTCTCACGATCATCTACAGGGACTGAAGCTAAACCCCCACGTCCAAAGGGGGGCAACAGGACTTTCGCACAGGAGTCCTGGCCAGGCCGAGGTCAGATGACGGCCAAGTCCTGCAGGTGTGTCGGCTGAGAGGCGCCGAGGGAATTGGTTGTTACTGTTCCTGACTGCCCGAGCGAGAAGGGACTGAAAGTCCTGAACACCTATGCCTATGGAACTCACTCCCCCACCCTTTGGCTACCTGCCCTTCGCTTCAAAAAGGGAGCGAACCTGTCTCCCACCCCTTTGGCTATCTGCCCTTCGCCTTGAAGAGGACTATAAAGGAGCTTTCTGAGAAGACCCCTACGAGAGAAATCTCCCCACGGAAGAAGACGGACCCATTGGCAGAAGACCACGAGGATTCCACCTACCGTTGGTAGCTATAACCCCCCCTCTTTTTCTCTCTATCCTTTGTTTCTTATATCTCTCCCTCTCTATCGCAATAACTGTGTGTTGGCGTGCAATAAAGTGCATTATTTTGATTGAAACTAAAAATTTGCCGTTTTGGTGCTTCTTTTGCACTCTTAGATTCTGAAACGAATCATCACAAATCCCGCTTTATGCTTAGCAGATCATGACAGGAGGCTTTGGGGGATCTTGGGATCTGTGCTGGGCACAGAATAGGTTTTCCATTGGTCTGAGACTGTTCTGCTGTGGAAAGTGGATTTAATATACAGACATTTGCATCTTATGGAGCTGTGCCTTGCCTTGGTTTGCTGACAATAAATGAACATCCTTCTCTCTCTCGGGCAGCTCCTTCTCCAAGGAAAGCAGGTGGGAGTTGGTGCCAAGGAGCTGAAAGCTGCAGGTGCAGCCTGGAGTGGAGGAAGCTGAGATTTGCACAAGGCTGCTCAGAGTCCCAGGGCTTGGATGAGGGAAATGGTGGGGAGGGGATAGGGACAAAGTCTGATTGATTGTCAGCCATAAAGGGTATTGATTTTCTTATCTATTCAGACTGAATTAGGAAGTGCTTGGGATCAATATCAATTGGGGCTGAGTCCTCTCGGAGCTCCAGCTGCTGCTGTGCCCTTCAGAGGGGCTGAGGCCGTGGGGCAGTGCCCAGAGCAGCCTGGCCTGAGCAGGGCTGTGGGGCCAGAGCCGGCTGGGCTGTGCTGGGGAGAGGCCCTTGGTGCTGCCGAGAGCTCAGGGCAGCTGCGAGAGCTTGGAGGGAGCTGGGCTGGGCTGAGAGAAGCTGGCAGAGAAAGCCATCAGTGTCCATCTCAGCCTGGGTGAGCGTGCAGGGGCAGGACTCAGCCCAGGGCTTGTGGGGCAGGGCCAGGGCCTGGGGCAGGGATGGAAAACAGGCAAGTGGCCGAGAGAGGAGGCTGCTGTGTGCCCTTGGTGGCATGGCCAGAGCAAGGAGGGGGCCCAGGACATTTGTCAGCGCCAGCCTCTGTCCCCAGCCATTGGCAGCCCTGGCTGCTCAGCCCAGGTTTGCGGTGAGTTTGGCTGTGCCCAGCTCCATCCTCCTGCGGGGCTCAGGGCCTGTTCCCGGCAATGGCCAGCCCTGGCCGGCTCTGTGCTGGCCCCGAGCCCGGCAGAGCCTGGGGCAGGGCTGTGTGGGAAGGCCCACAGGTGGCACGGCCTGTGCAGGAGCTTGGAGAGGCTGCCCAGCAGGGAGGCCATGGGGGCACCGAGCCCCAGGGGCTGCTGTGGGCACCACGGCACAGGGGCCGTTCCCACCCGCAATGCTCCTGGCCTGGGCTGGGCCTGCCCAGGGGGGCTGTGGCACCATGGCTGGGCCAGCGGGGCACAAAGGGGCCACGGAGCCGCTGACAGCCGGGGCTGACAGCAAGGCCAGGAGCAGACAAGGAATTGCTGTGCATTGCCTGTGCTGGGCAGGGCTGAGTGTGGCAAAGGCAGAGCTCAGCTGGCCTTGGTGGCTGCAAGAAAAGTCAAGAGGCAAAAGAGCCTCCATGGCTGTGCTGGAGAGCAAGGCTGGAGGAGGGAAATGCAGGGCTGCTGTGGGATGGGGAGGGGCATTGAATTCCAGCAGACACCGATGTGGGGCTGAGGGACTCAAGGGCTTCTTGGCCTGAGTCTGTCCTGGAAAGGTCTCTCAGGCCTCTGTGCTCAGGAAGTGCTCCAAGGAGGAGGAGATCTCATCTTGGCACGACCCTCAGGGAATCCCAGAGGGACAAATGCCAGTGCCTGCCCCTGCAGGGGACTCCCACCTGGCAATGGCCCAGGCTGGAGCTGCCTGGCTGGGAGCAGCCCTGGCAGAAAACTCTTGGTGGGCAGGAGCTGGGCAGGAGGCAGCCGTGTGCCCTGGGATTGAGGGAGGCCAGGAGCAGCCTGGCTGTGTGAGCAGGACATGAAGGACATGGATTATCCAGGTCACTGTGGCCTGGTTTGGGTTCCCCAGGGCAGGAAAGATGTCTGGCAGCTGGAGCAGGGTTAGGGAAGGGCCTCCAGGGTGGGGCTGGAGCCCTTGGGCTGTGAGGAGAGGCTGAGGGAGCTGGGCTTGTCCAGCCCAGAGAACGGAAGGCTGAGGGGCTCCTCATCACTGCCTGGCAGCGCCACTGAGGCTGGGAGAGAGGAGAGGAGGTGATGGAGAACACAGAGCCAGGCTCTTCACCAGGGCCCTGGTAGGAGACAAAAGACAATGGCTAGAGGGTGAAAAAAGGGAGGTTCAGCCAGGACAGGAGGAGATAAAATGAGTCAGGCTGCTTTGTGCTTTTCCTCCACACCAAAAGCAAGCAGACCCCCTTCTCCAGCATCTACTGGCAACTTTGCAAATAGGGCATTGTTTGAGCTGTTTTTCTCACAGCCTTAATTGTGTTTATATCTATCACAGAATCATCATTGTCTAAAATTGATTTTCTATAGAAATCCCATGTGGATGGTAGACTCCACCACCACAGATGCTGCTGCGATGAAACACACAGCTGAAGGTAGAGTTGTGATGCTTGTTAAATTGTATTATGTTCAACTTTGTCTGTTAGCAAAGAAGAGAAACTTTCTGTGCCTCTGAGACTCACCAGTTTCTGAGCCCCAAAGGACACAAACCTGATCAGTTGTGGTTCCCACTCCAGTGGTTGCACTTGGACCTCCCTCCATCCCCAGAGCAGAGCTCCCTTGTCCCACAAAGTCCCTGGCAATGCAGGGATGAAGGAAACAGGACAGGCTGTGGGGATCAGGGCCAGGGCACGGCCAGGGATTTGGTGTGGTTGTGAGGCCAGGGCAGGACGCGGCCCTTGGCCTTGGTGAACCTCATCCAATTGTCCTGGGCCCATGGCTGCAGCCTGTCCAGATCCCTGTGCAGAGCTTCCTGCCCTCCAGCACAGCCACACTGCCACCCAGCTTGGGCTCACCTGGACACTGACTGAGGGTGCCCTCGATGCCTCATCCAGATCAGCACTAAAGAGATTGAACTGCACTGGCCCCAATCCTGAGCCCTGGGGACACCCCTGGATGTGACTCCATTGCCCAGCACTCCTTGGGCCTGGCCATGCAGACAGATTCTGAGCCAGGGAACAGATGCTGCAGAGGGTGTTGCATCAAGTTCCTGTGAGCCCAGAATATTGGGATCAGTGCAGCTGTAGCTCTGCACAAGAGAGCTCTTCATCCACTTTCTCTGTTTTCCTCCCTCTGGCCATGGAGGGAGCTTGTGACTTCAGTGTGTGACTCGTGTGTGCAAAGAGCAAATGTGGACAGAATCGGGGCAGGGAGGGTTTGGGGGATCTTGGGATCTGTGCTGGGCACAGAACGTGTTTTCCATTGGTCTGAGTCTCTCTGCTGTGGAAAGTGGATTTAATATCCAGCAGAGGAATGACTTTCGCATTTTATGGAGCTGTTCCTTACTTTGGTTTTGTTTGCTGACAATAAATGAACATTCCCTCTCTTTCTGGGGCAGCTTCTTCTCCAAGGAAAGCAGGTGGGAGTTGGTGCCAAGGAGCTGAAAGCTGCAGGTGCAGCCTGGAGTGGAGGAAGCTGAGATTTGCACAAGGCTGTTCTGATTCCCAGGGTTTGGATGAGCGAAATGGTGGGGAGGGGGTAGGGACAAAGTCTGATTGATTGTCAGCCATAAAGGGTATTGATGTTCATATCTATTCAGACTGCATTAGGGGAAGCTTAGGATCAATATAAATTGGAGAATGCTGACATCTGTGTATAAACAGAAGAGGAATAAACAGAAAAATTGAGATCTATATTGTAATATAATATGTGTCAAACATTCATTTTGAGTATGCTCTGGAACTGGAGTAATTAACCACAAAAGAATTGAAGACTTAAAATTAAATCATTCCCAGGGGCTTGTCTTCTTAGGTTATTTTCAAATCTTAAGGAGCCTGAACGGAAGAGCTGAAGACAGAGCAAACCTCTGGAGAAGTAAATTTCATCAGGGAACATCCATGTTGCTGAGGATCCATCCTCATCAAAACAGGAATGAACAGAAATTCTGGCTGCCCCAGCTTTGGGATGGGCCCTGGGCCTGGAGCAGCAACAGCTCTGGAGGGCCACAAGGGCTGGGGCTGTTGTGCTGGCCTGGGGACATGGGATGGCAGGAGGGGCTGCAGGGCTCTCAGCATCTCCTGGAGAGGAGAGCAGAGCACCCAGGGAGCCTCCTTTTCCTTTGGTCAGGCACATTCCCCCATGGGTGGGGCAGAGTCACAATGGACCCCTGGTTACACAAGACCCTGCATTGTCACAACAGACCCTTGGTTCCATGAGGCCCTGCAGTGTTACAAGTGTCCCCTTAGTTCCACGAGGCCCTGATGTGTCACAGTGGCCTCTAAGTTACCTGAGGCCGCAGAGTACCACAATGGCCCCTGGGTACCATGGGGCACCATGGTGTCAAAATAGTTCCCTTAGTTCCGTGAGTCCTCAGAGTGTCACAATGGCCCCTTGGTTCCACTGGGCTCCAGAATATCTCCAGAGTCTCCTTGGTTCCACAGTGTCACAATGGCCTCTGAGGTTCCATTTAGCCCCAAAGTGTCACAATGGCCCCTTGCTTCCCTGGGGCCCTGCAGTCTCACAATCATCACAGAATAACAGAATCAACCAGGCTCGAAAAGGCCTTTGAGTGCATCAAGTCCAACCTGTAACCAACACCACCTTGCTACCCAGACCATGGCACTGAGTGCCACATCCAGTCTTTTCTAGAACACCTCCCGAGATGGTGACTCCACCACCTCCCTGGGCACCCCATTCCAATGCCCAATCACCCTTTCTCTGAAGAACTTCTTCCCAATGTCCAGACTAAATCTCCCCTGGTACAGCTTAAAGTTGTAGCCTTTTGTCCTGACAATCTTTGACCAGGAGAAGAATCTGACCCCACCTGGCTGCACCCTCCTGTCAGGGAGTTGTAGAGAGTGATGAGGTCTCCCCTGAGCCTTCTCTTCTCCAGGATAATGTCTGGGTTTGAAAGACAGGTGTCTGCTAAGGAAGGTGGGAACCTCCCTTAGAATGGATAATGTGACCCCCTTCCCTCCGAATTATTATAACTTTGGAATCAAGGGCTTTCATGCAAAGATATGGGAAAAGGAATAACAGTTCTTTACTAGTATCTATAATGATGTAAACAATCAATAACAACAATAGTAACAACAATAGGAACAACAAACAAAATCAAAACCTGGTGGCAGATGTCCCTGGGCTGCCAGGCACTGTCCCTTTGGTGCAGTCACAGTCACAGCCAGCAGGGGCGCTGTTGGCTCCCGGCCGGGCAGGGCAGGTGTGATGACTCCCGCGCAGCTGCAGGGGGCGCTGTGGCGCGAGGTCAGCTCTGTGTCATGTCAGTAATGGCGGATGGGCTGGGCAGGGATGGTGTGAGCAGGACAGGCTGGGCAGGGATGGTGTGAGCAGGATGGGCTGGGCAGGGTTGGTGTGCAGATGGACAGGGCTGGGCAGGGAGTTCAGAGCAGGGAGATGGAGCAGCAGGATGGGCTCCCCCGGGCTAGCCAGCAAAAGGTGGCAGTGCATTCCAGAAGGCGAAGTGCAGGGCAGCAGCAGCCCCGCCCCCCTCCGCAGCAGCTGCAAGCGCAGCTGGGAAGATGCACACTCCAGGAGGGGAAGAGGGGGTTGGAATCCCATGCTTTTTTCCCCAAACGAAAGCTCACCGAACAAGGAAGAGAAGGCAGTGCAGAGCCAGGCTTTTCTGCAGTCGCAGCGAAAAGGAGACAGCAGTTGTCACTGTTTCCCCTCCCAAGTCTGGTGAGCAAGTGAGAAGTTACTGATGACTGATGCTCCTGTCACCACATCCCCGGCCACATCTTTTTTTCTTAAGTACCTGGTCATTCGTTTCCTCACAACAGAAGGAGGGAAATTCTCCGAACCTTCAACAGGCCATTGTGACACTGAGGGGCTGAATGGAACCAAGGGGTCCATTGTGAAACTCTGGGTCCTCGTGGAGCCATGGAGGCCACTGTGACATTGTGGGGCCTTGTTGAACCAAGGGGTCATTGGGACATTGTGGAACTAAGGTGACCCTTGTGATATTCCAGAACCCAGTGGAACCAAGGGGCCATTGTGACACTCCCAGGGCACATGGAACTAAGGGAAGAATTTTGACACCATGGTGCCCCATGGCACCAAGAAGCCATTGTAGTACTTTGAGGTCTCAGGTAATTTAGAGGCCACTGTGACACATCAGGGCCTCATGGAACTAAGAGGACACTTGTAACACTGCGAGGCTTCATGGAACAAGGGCCCATTGTGACATTGTGCAACCAAGGACTCCATTGTGGCACTCTGGGGCCTCATGGAACCAAGGGATCACTGTGGCACTATGGGGCCTCATGGAATCAAGTAGACTGTTGTGAAACTGCAGGGCCATGTGAAACCACAGAGACCATTGTGATAGTGCAGGACCTTGTGTAACAATGGCACCATTGTGACACTCTGAGGCCCTATGGAACCAAGGGGCCACTGTTACTCTGCGGGGCTTTGTGGAACCATGGAGACCACTGTGAGTGTAGGACCTTGTGTAACCAAGGGGCCATTGTTACACTGCAGGGATTCACGGAATGAAGGAAACAATTTTGGCACCGTGGTGCCCCATGGGACCAAAAGGCCATTGTGACACTATGGAATCAAGGAGACCATTGCTGCACTGTGAGACGTCACGGAACCAAGGGACATTGTGACTCTGCAGGGCCCAGGGAACCAAGGGACATTATGACCCTGCGAGGCCCCATGGAACCCGGTGGCCATTGTGACACTAGAAGGCCTTGGAGAACCAAGTGGCCATTCTGACACTACAGAGCCTCATGGAATCATGGAGAACACTGAGACACTTTAGGACCTCATGGAACTGTAGTGACACCAAGTTGGGTGTGAGTGTGGATCTGCTGAAAGGTAGGAGGGCTCTGCAGAGGGATCTGGACAGGTAGGTTCTAACAAATAAATCCGGTGAGATGAGGTTGAACAAGACCAAGTGTCAGGTCCTGCATTTTGGCCACAACAACCCCTGCAGCGCTACAGGCTGGGGACAGAGTAGCTGGACAGTGGCCAGGCAGAAAGGGACCTGGGGGCACTGATGGACAGCAGGCTGGACATGAGCCAGCAGTGTGCCCACGTGGCCAAGAAGGCCAATGGCACCTGGCCTGGATCAGGAATGGTGTGGCCAGCAGGACCAGGGCAGTGATTCTTCCCCTGTACTCGACACTGGTGAGGACACATCTCGAGTGCTGTGTCCAGTTCTGGGCCCCCCAATTTAGGAAGGACATTGAGGGGCTGGGGAGTGTCCAGAGAAGGACAAGGCTGATGAAGGGTCTGGAACACAAGTCCTGTGAGGAGTGTCTGAGGGAGCTGGGGCTGTTTATCCTGGAGAAGAGGAGGCTCAGGGGAGACCTCATCACTCTCTACAACTCCCTGACAGGAGGGTGCAGCCAGGTGGGGTCAGATTCTTCCGATGGCAAACAGTGACAGGAGAAGAGGCCACAGCCTGAAGCTGCACCAGGGGAGGTTTAGGCTGGACATTAGGAAAAGGTTCTATACAGAAAGAGTGATTGGGCATTGGAATGGGCTGCCCAGGGAGGTGGTGGAGTCACCATCCCTGGAGGTTTTTAAGGAAAGACTGGATGTGGCACTCGGTGCCATGGTCTGGGTGAGAAGGTTGTGTTGGGTCACAGGTTAGGCTTGATGCACTCAAAGGTATTTTCCAACCTGGTTGATTCTGTTATTCTGTGACGATTGTGACACTGCAGGGCCCCAGGGATGCAAGAGGCCATTGTGACACCAAGGAGACCCTGGAGATATCCCAGAGCCCAGTGAAACCACGGGGCCATTGTGACAAACTCAGGACGCATGGAACTAAAGGAACTATTTTGACACCGTGGTGCCCCATGGTACAAAAGGGCCATTCTGGTACTGTGGGACCTCAGGTGACTTAGAGGCCACTGTGACACATCAGGGCCTTGTGGAACTAAGGGGACAATTGCAACACTACAGGGCCTCATGGAACCAAGGGTCTATGTGACAATGCAGGATCCTGTGTAACCAGGGGTCCATTGTGACTCTGCCCCACCCATGGGGGAATGTGCCTGGCCCAAGGAAAAGGAGGCTCCCTGTGTGCCCTGCTCTCCTCTCCAGGAGATGCTGAGAGCTCTGCAGCCCCTCCTGCCATCCCATGTCCCCAGGCCAGCACAACAGCCCTGGCCCTTGTGGCCCTCCAGAGCTGTTCCTGCTCCAGGCCCAGGGCTCACCCCAAAGCTGGGGCAGTCAGAAAGCTGTGTCCCTTTCTGTTCATTCCTGTTCTGCTGAATTTGGATCCTCAGCAACATGGATGTTCCCTGAAGAATTTTACTTCTCCAGAGGTTTGCCCTGTCTTCAGCTCTTCTGTTCAGTCTCCTTAAGATTTGAAAACAACCTAAGAAGACAACCCACTGGGAATGATTTAATTTTAAGTCTTCAGTTCTTTTGTGTTTAATTAGACCAGTTCCAAAAGCATACTCAAAATGAAAATATGAGATGTATTGTATTGTACTGTATTGTATTGTACTGTATTGTACTGTATTGTACTGTACTGTATTGTACTGTATTGTATTGTACTGTATTGTATTGTACTGTATTGTACTGTATTGTATTGTACTGTATTGTACTGTATTGTACTGTATTGTATTATATTATATTATATTATATTATATTATATCATATCATATTATATTATATTATATTATATTATATTATATTATATTATATTATATTATATTATATTATATTATATTATATTATATTATATTATATTATATTATATTATATTATATTAATTTTTCCCTCTTTATTCCTTTTGTGTTTATACACAGATATCACCGTTCTCCAATTGATATTGATCGCAAGCATCCCCTAATGCAATCTGAATAGATATGAACATCAATACCCTTTTATGGCTGACAATCAATCAGACTTTGTCCCTACCCCCTTCTCACCATTTCCTTCACGCAACCCCTGGGACACAGAGCAGCCTTGTGCAAATCTCAGCTTCCTCCACTCCAGGCTGCACCTGCAGCTTTCAGCTCCTTGGCACCAACTCCCACCTGCTTTCCTTGGAGAAGGAGCTGCCCCAGACACAGAGGGATGTTCATTTATTGTCAGCAAACAAAACCAAAGTAAGGAACAGCTCCATAAAATGCGAAAGTCATTCCTCTGCTGGATATTAAATCCACTTTCCACAGCAGACAGTCTCAGACCAATGGAAAACACGTTCTGTGCCCAGCACAGATCCCAAGATCCCCCAAACCCTCCCTGCCCCAATTCTGTCCACATTTGCTCCTTGCACACACGAGTCACACACTGAACTCACGAGCTCCCTCCATGGCCAGAGGGAGGAAAAGAGAGAAAGTGGATGAAGAGCTCTCTTGTGCAGAGCTACAGCTGCACTGATCCCAATATTCTGGGCTCACAGGAACTTGATGCAACACCCTCTGCAGCATCTGTTCCCTGCCTCAAAATCTGTCTGCATGGCCAGGCCCAAGGAGTGCTGGGCAATAGAGTCACATCCAGGGGTGTCCCCAGGGCTCAGGATTGGGGCCAGTGCAGTTCAATCTCTTTGTTTTTGATGTGAAAAAGGGGTTTGTGGGCACCCTCAGTCAGTGTCCAGGTGAGCCCAAGCTGGGTGGCAGTGTGGCTGTGCTGGAGGGCAGGAAGCTCTGCACAGGGATCTGGACAGGCTGCAGCCATGGGCCCAGGACAATTGGATGAGGTTCACCAAGGCCAAGGGCCGCGTCCTGCCCTGGCCTCACAACCACACCAAATCCCTGGCCGTGCCCTGGCCCTGATCCCCACAGCCTGTCCTGTTTCCTTCATCCCTGCATTGCCAGGGACTTTGTGGGACAAGGGAGCTCTGCTCTGGGGATGGAGGGAGGTCCAAGTGCCACCACTGGAGTGGGAACCACAACTGATCAGGTTTGTGTCCTTTGGGGGTCAGGAACTGGTGAGACTCAGAGGCACAGAAAAGTTTCTCTTCATGGCCAATTGACAAAAATGTAAACATGATACTGTTTAAAAAACATCAAAACTCTTCCCTCAGCTCTGTGCAATGTCCCAGCAGCATCTGACATGTGCAAGGGATTTCTATACAGGAAGAGTTTTAAACAAAGTCATAAGAAAGGGTAATTCTAAAATATATAAACCCAACGAAGATGTTGACTGATGTGTTATTTAATATTCTAAAGGTCTGGGCCACCCTCTGAAGCTCAAAGTGTGAAGCTAGTCAGTTGAGAGGCATTGAAATGACAGGAGAGGATCTAGAGGAGGAAATGTGGGAGCAATGGGAAGGACATAGATCCAGCTGGTCTGGTGAAGAGATGTCCTTAGACATGGCCATTTAAACAGGAGATGGGGAAACACCTGAATGAAGAGGGACATGAAAATGTAGATGGAATATTGGTGACAAAAGTAGAGGGGAAGATCAGTATTTCTTCTCCAGCCATCTGTACACTTCCAGGGAATTCCTGATCTCTCCTGGTAGGAGAGCTTTGCCATTTCTTCAATGCACTCAAATGACACAGCTAATGAAGATGGGCTTGTGCACCTCACAAGCTGCAGGTCCCCTACAGCCCCAGAGGGCTCCTGTGCCATAAACATCTGCTCTGCTCCAGTCTGAAATAGGGACCAGCATCATCCCAGGATCATAAGAGAGCTGAGGTTGGAAGGGACCTGAGCAAGTCTGCAGCCCAACCTGTCAGAAACAGGGTCAGACCAAGGCTTGATTTTGTCTGGATTGGAAAATCCCAAGGGACAGGGACAGGGCAGCATCTCAGCACCTGGCTGAGCCCATGGGAACAAAGGTTTCCTCCTGTCCTGGCTGAACTGCCCCTCTTTCCCCTTCCACCCATTGTCTTTTGTCTCCCACCAGGCCCCTGGTGAAGAGCCTGGCTCTGTGTTCTCCATCACCTCCTCAGTGGCACTGCCAGGCTGGGATGAGGAGCCCCTCAGCCTTCCGTTCTCTGGGCTGGACAAGCCCAGCTCCCTCAGCCTCTCCTCACAGCCCAAGGGCTCCAGCCCCACCCTGGAGGCCCTTCCCTAACCCTGCTGCAGCTGCCAGACATCTTTCCTGCCCTGGGGAACCCAAACCAGGCCACAGTGACCTGGATAATCCATGTCCGTCATGTCCTGCTCACACAGCCCCAGCCCATTGTCCCTGTGTCAGGCTCTGGGTGTTGATTTGTGGGTCATCCTTGGGGGAGGCTGCGGTGCCAGGAAGGGCAGGAGCTGGGGGGACAGGGGACCCTGCTCCACACAGCAGTGTTGGATTTCTATTGGGGGGGCTCTGTGAGGGGGTGTACGGGGCACAGTGACCTCCCCAGTGACCTCACACAGCCCCGCTGTGACATCACAACCCGCTCTGTAATATCACACCATCCCCCATGTGTTGTCAAACCACCCTCCTGTCGCAGCTGCCCTGTGATGTCAAAGCCTGCTCTCCGATGTCACACAGCCACTCAGTGATGTCACACAGTCCCCCCTATTATGCCATAGCTGCTTTATGACCTCCTTCTGTGATGTCATAGCCCTCTCTGTGACATCACACCACCCTTCCAGTGGTGTCACACAGCCCCTTTCTGACATCTCAGCTGCTCTGTGCCTCTATGACACAGCCCCCTCTGGGATATCACACAGCCCCTCTATGACATCAGAGCTGTTCTGTGACATCACAACTCCTCTCTGGAATGTCCCCCAGTGTCACCTTTGGGGTGGGGTGAACACACGGCCTCCAGGCACTTTTGGGCCCCTCTGCCTGCAGCCCCCGGCACTCAGAGGTGCCCAGCAGCTCCCGCAGGCTGCAGAACCTCTGTGCCACCCCCGACAGCCACAAGTGTCCATCCTTGTCCTGGTGGACCTGGCACTGCTTGGAATCCTGGCTGGAGTGTGGCTGTGGAGTGACCTCCAGGCTCAGTGGGGCAGGGACCCCCCGGGAGCCCCCAAACCCCTCCTGCCCAGCTGGGAGCCAACAGCGCCCCTGCTGGCTGTGAATGGGACTGCACCAAACGGGACAGTGCCTGGCAGCCCAGGGACATCTGCCACCGGGTTTTGGTTTTGTTTGTTGTTACTATTGTTGTTATTGATTGTTTGCCTCGTTATAGATACAAGTAAAGAACCGTTATTCCTTTTCCCATATCTTTGCCTGAAAGCCCTTGATTCCAAAGTTATAACAATTCAGATGGAAGGGGGGGGGTCACATTCTCTATTCTGAGAGACACCTGTCTTTCAAAGTGAGACAGTCACTGAGTAGGTTAATGTCTTGGTTGAAAAACCAGATGTCTGCCCAGGAAGATGAGAACCTTTCTGGAATGGAAAGAGGATGCCCTCCCTCTCAATTATTGCTTTGTGGTAATAGGAGCTTCCTGGCAAAAATATGGAAAAGGAGTAACAGTTCTTCACTAGCAAATGTGTACATATATATAGAACAGAACAGAACAGCAACAACCGAACAACGTCAGGAGTTTCCCACCCACCAGGCCCCACTGCTCCCTTTGGTGCAGTTCTGGCCACACCCAGCAGGGGGCGCTGCAGTGACTCGTCAGCCAGCAGGGGGCGCTGCAGTGACTCGTCAGCCAGCAGGGGGCGCCAGTGGCAGGCACTGTCTTGCGGCCAGCAGGGGGCGCTCTGGTACCAGGGCAGGACCTACCCAGGCAGTGATGGCAGAGAAAGGGACCCGGTGGGGACAGCCTCGGCCCCAGGTGGCACCGCACGCACTGGCTCCGGGCTCCCGGGGGCAGGGGAGCAGGGAAGCAGGGAGGAGCAGGCAGGCTTTGGTGGCAGTGCTGAGAACCCCAGGGCAGCAATACCCTGGGCCAGCCACACTCACTCTGTCAGCCACGCAGCCAGTCCTTGATAGGGAGGGGAGGGGAGGGGAGGGGAGGGGAGGGGAGGGGAGGGGAGGGGAGGGGAGGGGAGGGGAGGGGAGGGGAGGGGAGGGGAGGGGAGGGGAGGGGAGGGGAGGGGAGGGGAGGGGAGGGGAGGGGAGGGGAGGGGAGGGGAGGGGAGGGGAGGGGAGGAGCAGCTCCGGCCCCATCCCCACAGGGTCCCACCTGAGCTCACACCTCTGGTGATATCCCCTGAGATGCAGGAGGTCTGGGGGCAAAAGTGACAATTCCCAGTACAAATACCCATGGGATAACCCAATCACCATGAGCCACCCCCCAAGACAGGGATGGGGCCAATGGGATTTGGTGTTGGATCTGTTGGGATTTGGACTTGGATCCATTGGGATTTGGGTTTGGATCCAATGGCATTTGGGTTTGGATCCAATGGGATTTGGGGTTGGATCTGATGGGATTTGGGGCAGAATGGGCAGATTCTGGGTGAAAACTGGGAAGATGCCAACGGATCCCAACGGAAGGAAGCTCCTCCCAGTCATGCCTGAACCAGAGGCATTTATCAATGGCTCCTGGAGATTCCTGGAGATTCCCAGAGATTCTGAGCTACTCCAGAGGTGCCTCCAGCACTGGCCAGAAGTTCTCGTTCCTTGTCCTCATTGTTTTTGGCCTCACAGGGCTGGGCGGGGGCTCCTCGGGATCAGGATCCTTGGGAATGATGCAGTCGGAGCTGGACGCCGACATCACAGCAATCACTGGCGTTTGGAAGCTCCAGGGATCCTGAGGACAGATCCATTTGGATTTCTCCTTCTTCTTCACCTCTTCCCCCTCTCCTTCTCCTCTTCCTCCTCCAGAGTGTGGCATTTTGGCCGTGTGTGTCCAGCGCTGGCACCGAGAGCAGCCCCAACACTGTGCGGCCTTTGGAATCTCAGGTTGACCCCTGGAAGGATCCAATGGGAAAGGTCATCCCAAGCTGGGGGACACCGGATTGTTCCCAAGCCTTCAGTCTCACCTGTCTGGGGAATTTCCCGACTTCTTCTTCCCCTTGGTTTCTGACTTTTCCAAATTTTCTGGCTTTTCCTTCATCCCTTTGGATTTTGACTTTTCTGACTTCTCCTTTTTCCCCAATTCAGTTTTTGACATTCCCGATTTCTCCTTCCTTCCCAATTCGGTTTCCAACTTCTTTTTCCCCAATTCGGTTTCCGACTTTTCAGACTTCTTTTTCCCCAGCATTGTTTCTGACTTCCTCTCTTTCCCCTTCGTCCCCTGGGTTTTCTGGTTTTCTGGAGTCTCTTCCTCAGGTTGTTCCTCTGCTCCTGACATTCCAGAAGCTGCCTCTGGAACTGGGAAGGAGAGGCCAAGTCTGAGGTGACATCACTTCCCTTTGTTTCCACATTTCTTCCCCTTTTTCCCGCATTTCTCTGCTCTTTCCCCATTCCTTTGCTTTCCACCCATTTCTTTCCCATTTTTTATCCATTCCTTTGCTTTTCCCCTAATTTCTTTGCCTTTTCACTCTTATTCCCCCTTTGCCCTTTTTCCCATTTTTTCTATTTTCATTTTTTCTTGATTTTTCCCCAATTTCTTTCCTCTCTCCCATTTCTTTGCTTCATTATCCCCAAAATTTACCCTTTTTTTTAATTTTTTGCTGTTTCTCCTCTTTTCTTCGATTTTCCACACTTTCCTTCCACTTCTCTATTATCCATATTAATTTCCCTGTTTTTTGCTATTCCCCCCTTTCCTTGATGTTTCCCCAATTTTTTTGCTTTACTATACAAAAAATTCCCATTATCCTCATTTTTTGCTATTTTCTCCTTTTTCTTGATTTTCCCCCTATTTCTTTCCTTTCCCCCCATTCCTTTACTTTATTATCCCAATTAATTACCATTTTCCCAACTTTTTTTTTTTTTTTTTTTTGTTATTTCACCTATTCTTTTTCCTTCTCCCCATTTCTTTGCATTTTCCCTGTTTTTTAAAATTTCACCTTTTCCATCTCTCTCAATTTTTCTGCCATTCCCATCTTTTGTGATCCATAGCTCCAATTCCCGCCTGGGCTCTGGGGTTTCCTTGGGGAGGTTCTCGAGCATCCAGAGCAGCAGTGCCCTCAGAAGTGGTGCCTGAACCATTTCCCTCTCAAACCTGGGGAGGAAACACCAGGATCACCCCAGAATCACCCTGGAATCACCACCGTTTTCCCCAAATCCATGACATTTCCCTCTCAACTCACCACATTTTCCTTAATCCACGTTGTTTTTCCCAAATCCACCATAGTTTTCCCTAAATCCACCACATTTTCCCAAATCCACATTGTTTTCTCTCCCAAATCCACGTTTTCCCCAAATCAACCTTGTTTACCCTAAATCCACCCCATTTTCCCCAAATCCACCATTTTCCCCAAAATCAACTTGGTTTTTCTCCCAAATCCACCGGATTTTTCACAAATCCGCCATGTTTTCATCAAATCAATGATGTTTTCCCAAATCCACCGTAGTTCTCCCCCAAATCCACCTTGTCTTTCCCCAAAGACACTATGTTTTTCCAAATCCTCTATTATCCCCAAATCCATCGTATTTTCTCCAAATCCACCTTGTTTCTCTCTAAATCCAACACATTTTGCTTCATATACTTTGTTTTTCCCCAAATCCACCATTATCCCTAAATCCACCATGTTTTTCCTCAAAATCCACTTGTTTTTTTCCCCAAATCCACCATGATTTCCCCAAATCCATCTTTTTTCCCCAAATCCCTCTTTTTCCCCCAAACCCACCACATTTTCCCCCAATCCCCCATTTTCCCCAAATCCACCACATCTCCCCAAAACCACCATCCCCCAGACCCACCCAGTGCAGAATTCCAGGCTCCTAAATCCACAGAATCCTGGAGCAGGATGGGTCAGACCCCGTTCTGGTCCCACCCCAGTGTCCCCCCATTCCCGGAGCCCTGGGATCACCCCCAGACACACTCGGGGAAGATGATGATGGAGTCGGATGAGGTCAGGGCAGCCACAGGGACCCCCCGGGGACCACCATGTCCAGGAGCTCTGGGATCTGCAGTGGAGGAGAACAGAGGTGGGACCTTCTCCATGGGGATGAGGAACTCAACATTAGAAGACCCCAAAGATGGTGGGATCTTCTCATCATGGATGAGGAACTCAGCATTGGAGGAGCCCCAAGATGGCTGGAGATTCCTACCATGGATGAGGGCCTCAGCGATGGAAGACCCCAAAGATGAGGAACCCAACGTTGGAGGAGCCCAAAGAGGGCCCCAAAGATGGTGGGAGCTCCTTAACATGGATGAGGGAATGTTAGAGGAGTCCAAAAATGGTGGGACCTTCTCTCCATGGATGAGGAACTCAGAGTTGGAGGAGCACCAGGAGGACCTCAAAGACATTGGGACCTTCTCCATGTGGATGAGGAAATGCTGAAGGATCCCAAAATGGTGGGATTTCCTCAACACGGCCAAGGGACTTGAGGACCCCAAAGATGGTGGGATCTTCTCCTCATGGATGAGGGAATTTTGAAGAACCACCCCAGTCCCCTCCCCCCATGCCCTATCTCCCACCCCCAACCCCCTCACCTTGAACACCCCCTTCTCCAGGTTCTCCTTCCCGCTCATCGCCTCCAGGAAGTTGTGGTAGAACCTCATCCGGACCTTGCGCCGCTCCACCAGCAGGACTCCGATGTCCCTCAGGGCCAGGGCCACATTCTCGCCTGTCCTCAGGCACCGCGACAGGAGGGACATGGTGGCCTGGAGGGTGCCCTCCACCCTGCGCCGGGGCAGCCCCAGTGCCATCGCCACCGTGAACGTCCGGAGTGGATCTGGGTTCCCTGTGAGGACACAGAAAATGGGGGCCATTGGGGTGTCCTCGAGGGGGTTTGGGGTTTTCTGGTGGGGTTTTGGGGGTTTCTCATGGTTTTATGGGGTCTCCTTGTGGTTTTGGGGGTCTTCTGGGGGGTTTTGGGGCTCCTTGTGATTTTATGGGATTTTCTCTTGCTTTTATGGGGTCTTCTCATCGATTTTGAGGTTCTCTCATGGATTTTTGGAGTCTTCTCAGGGTGTTTTGCAGTGTATGTCTGGTTTTAGGGGATGTCCTTCTGAGTTTTGGGGTACCCTCATGGGTTTTTGGGATCTCCCTGTGGTTTTTGGGATCTTCTCATGCATTTTTGCTGTCTCAGCAGGTCCTTTTAGAGTCTTCTCATGTTATATTTTGGGTGTCCTCATGATTTTTTGGTTTCTCCTCACACCTTTCAACCCCAAACCCTCCATTTCCCACCCCATTCCTCAACCCTCCCCCTCCAGCTGTGTCTGTTCCAAAATCCTCGCCTCTCACCCGGCAGGAATTCCCGGTCATCCATCAAATTGTGCTCCTGGACCAAATTCCTGGCCAGGCAAAAAATTGGCCTCCGCGTTGTCACCTCCATGTCCCCAACCTGTGCCTGCCAGGGCACCACACCCAGGGCACCGAGGGTTGGGATCCGCACCCCCTGCAACCAGAATTTTGGGGATTTTGGGATGAGCCAGAGATGGCCTTGACCCACAGGAAGGGACAGAGGGGGAAGTCCAAGGTGACCTTTTTCTGCAGCAGGAGCTGGTCCAGGACAAAGTCAGCCACCGCATCCCAAATTTCCATCCGCTCTGGGAATTGAGGGAAACTGAGTCAGGATCCACACAGATCCTGACAGTCACGGGGATCCAGAGGGTGCCAGTACATTCGGGGGTGGTGGCTGAGGCCACCTCTGTACCCCCCCAGAGCTCCACCTTGGTCCTCCTGGCAGTGGGAGGGTGGAAGCTCATTCTGCACTCCCTCAGGATTTGGGATTGGGATTTAGGATTGGGATGTGGGGTCTGGGATGTCCCACCACCAGACCGGCTCCTGTTGTGTCCCCAGGATGCTCTGTGACACCACTGGTGGTTCTGGTGGTGGCTCTGTGAGCTCAGTGGGGCCTCTGTGACATCGCGGTGACACCATGGGGACAGGGGCTGGGATATGGGGCTGGGGGAGGAGGGGAGATGGGGGATGGAACATGGAATGGGGGACGTGGGGGGTGTGGGACAAATGGGATGGGACATGGAATTGAGGACATGGGATGAGGGATATGGGGGATCTGGGATGGGGACATGGAACGGGGACATGGAATGGGGACATGGGGGATGTGGGGTTGGACATGGAATGGGAAGTGTGGGATGGGGGATGTGGGATGAGGGACATGGAATGGGGGACATGGAGTGGGGACTGGGGGGATGTGGGATGGGAGATGTGCTGTTACAATCCTCTTAATCCCAGAGGAGCAGAGAGAGCTCTCTGGGAATTCTAGGAAGAACTTCAGGTTGGAATACTCCCTGAAATGAGATTAAAGCTCAAACAAAGTCACCTGTTGATACCAAAACCCAGACATTTTCACTTTATTAACTGTAAAAGAGGCAAAGAGAGAGAAAGGGAAAAGTAGAGAAAGGTAGGGAAAAGCTGAGATTCCTTTAAAAGCACAGGACAGTTTCACCCCCACACCGCTGCCTTTCTGCTGAGATGGGGTGGGGCGGGGGGGGATTAAGCAGTTTTTGCCTTTTTTTCCTCTGCCCCTCGAAGTGGCTTTATCAGGGATTTCCTCAGGGCTGATGGCTCAGCTGGGATGCAATCCTGCTGTGCTCTGGAATGCAGACACAATTCGTGTCCCTGCAGCTCCCGGGTGGCTCCGGTCCATCCACTCGAGCTGCTCGCCCCAGGGGTGCAGGACCAGGGAGGTTTCCACAACTCACACGTGGATCACAGAGGGTTTTTGTTTTCCCCAGGCTGGTGGTGGCTCAGCTTCTGGAAGCTCCAGGGGTTTCACAGCTGTGAAAGGCTCAGCAGGCAGAGGGGAGGATGAGGGGAGGCAAAGGACAGAGTTTATGTTCTTCTCTTCCTCCTCCTTGGTTTCACAGGTTTTGCCTTCCTTTCTATGGGCCTCAAGATGGCTGCTTACGGCTCATTTTGCACAAAGTTCAGGTGTTCAGAGTGATTGTGATAAGCAGACACAATGACAAAGCAATTTTTGAGGCATTTTCCTTATTATCAGGTCCTTACACCTGGTCAGTGCCCAAATCCCAGGACAGGGATCGCAGCTGCTTGGCTTCACCACCACCCAGTTCCATACTGGAGCTGTGATATCCCAGCATCAGAGCAGCCAGGTCACCAGGGGCTCTCCTGACCTGTGGCTGAAATCTTTTCACAAATCTCTCAGCTCACCTGAGGACAGGCAATGGGTCATTATCTCTGGCCCTGCCTCTTCCTCCTGTCATGAGGGCTCTGCTTCCTCTTCCTCCCTCCCTAAGGGATTGGTGATGATTTGGTCTTGGATTTCTTCTTCTGTACAGCAGCAGCTGCTCCCGGCAGGGGCTGTTCCCTGGTTCAGCTGCAGCTGCAGTGCCCACGGTGCTGCTGCTCTGCTTTCCTCCTCCTCCCCTGAGGGTGCTGTCCAGTGGCCAGCAGTGGCCCAGGAACAGTAGCCAGGGCCTGGCAGGTTGCATCACTTGGCACCTCTCTGGAGCTGCTGCAGCGTTTTCCCTTCACATATTTTATCACTTTATCGGGGTCCTGTAGCTGTTCAGGGGTGACCTTCCAAACCATTGGAGGAGAGAAATCCTCCAAACACTGGCCCAAGTCCTCCCACATTCCATGCCACTCATGCTTCTCCACCCTTGGGGCAGATCCCTGAATGACCTTCCTGGAAATCTCTGTCCTGGCTCTAAACACAGTGTGGAGCACACTGAGGAGACCTGGCAGTGTCAGCAACAAGAACAGGCTTTCCTTAACACCCAGAGGGAATTCCAAATCCCCAAAAGCTGTTGTAACAGGCCTGAAGGAGGAAAAAGGGTGAAAACCTGGGGAAAATCATCCTCCCCTGTTCCCCCACAGGCTGGGCACGATTATTGATGGAGTCCCAGAGGCAGCACCCGAGACAAGGGCAGGAGAGCAACACTGAATTCACATCCCAAATGACCCTCACTGCCTTGATGTTCTCACATCAGAAACTGATATCCCACAGGACAGCAACAAAGCAATCCTGATCCCTCTGCCTGCTCTGAAAAAGATCCCTGAGAGGGGCACAGATGGGAATATGCACAGGGTGAGCTCCCACACCCGCATGAGCAGACCAAGCCACATTGTGCCCAGGGACTCTGGACCTACTACAGCAAATGCTCAGATCAAATTTGATTTGGGCAGATCTGTTGTTATCCAACTCATTGTGCCCCACACTGGCCCCAGCAATGTGCTGCCCCACATCCACACAGCCCTTTCCAACCACATCCTGCTCTAACTTCCCATTTGCTCTTCCTCCCTCAGAGTTCTGGACTTTCCTTCATATGGAAACAAACTGTCCTTCTCTTCCAGGAATCCATGGCCAAAATGGGGATTCCACTTCCAAATTTCCGCATATCCAATGATTGCCCCCAGAAAAAATCTGACATTACTGTCAAGTCTGGCTGGTCTTGGACTCCTGAGGGCCAGCACTCACCTGCTTTCCAGACACTGGGGCTCTGTGCTTTCCTTTTTATGGAAAATGACCATCCTTCTTCTCCAGGCACAAATGACAAAAATTGGGATTCCACATTCAAAACTCCGTATATCAAAGGGTTGCTCCCAGACAAAACTGCCAGGACAGACAGATCTGCCAGGCCTTGGCCTCTGGTGACTGCCATTCATCAGCCTCTGAAACATGGGGGCTCCATGTGGAGACCATTGTGACACAGTGGGGCCTTGCGGAGCCAAGGGGATCATTGTGGCACTGTTGGGCCGCAAGGTCCCCAGGGGCCAGTGGGAAGCAGCAGGGCTTTCCTTCCCATGGGAAAGAACCATCCTTCTCATCAAGGTACCCATGGCCAAAATTGGGATTCTACCTCCCAAATTCTATATATCCAAGGATTTCTCCCAGACAAAAGCTGCTAGGACAGACAGGTCTGGCTGGCCTTTGCCCTTGGTGGCTGCCACCCATCTGCCCCTGAAACACCAGAGCTCTGCTTTCCTTCCAGTGGAAAAGAACCGTCATTCTTGTCCAGGTGCCCATGGCCGAAATGAGAATTTAGCCTCCAAAATTCAATCTCTCCAAGGACTGCTCCCAGATGAAAGATGCCATTACAGTCAGGCTTGGCTGGCCTTGTCCTCTGGTGATTTTCTTAAACTATAAGCAGAATGTTTTCATTTGCAAACATCTTGGAGAGGGCCCAGAGAACACCTGAGCTGGGGTTTGGAAGCCTCAAGCACATGACCACTATATAAGGACAGAGGAGTTCTGTGTTCAGTGGGGTCGAGACAGAGGACAGTGGAGGAGAGCCCTGGGAGTGACTGAAGAGCAGTTTGAGAGATGGTGGATCCTTTTGACATAGTAGAGAACAGCCAGAGAAAGAAAGAATTAATGCCAAGTGCAGCTGGGGAGGTCCAATCTGTGGAAGGGGAAACAGTGGCAGTTCAGTCAGGACATAAGGAAACCTTTGTTCCCATGGGCTCAGCCAGGGGATGAGATGCTGTCCCATCCCGGTCCTTTGGAATTTTCCAATCCAGACCAAATCAGGGTCTGACCCTGTTTCTGACAGTTTAGGCTGCAGACTTGCTGAGGTTCTATCTGACCTCAGCTCTCTGATGATCCTGGGACGATGCTGGTCCCTGTTTCAGACTGGAGCAGAGCTGATGTTTATGGGACAGGAGCCCTCTGGGGCCATAAGGACCTGCAGCTTGTGAGGTGCACAAGCACATCTTCGTTAGCTGTGTCATTTGAGTGCTTTTAAGAAATGGCAAAGCTCTCCTACCAGGACGGAACAGGAATTCCCTGGAAGTGTAGAGATGGCAGGAGAAGAAATACTGATCTTCCCCTCTACTTTTGTCACCAATATTCCATCTACTATTTCATCTCCCTCTTCCTTCAGGTGTTTCCACCTCTCCTGTTTAAATGGCCATGTCTAAGGACATCTCTTCACCACACCAGCTGGATCTATGTCCTTCCCATTGCTCCCTGACTTCCTCCTCTAGATCCTTTTCTGTCATTCAGATGCCTCTCAACTGAGTGGCTTCATACTTTGTGCTTCAGAGCACGGCCCAGTCTTTCAGAACTGTAAATAACACATCAGTCAACATCTTAATTGTGTTTATGTCTTTTAGAATCACCTTTTCTAATGTCTTTGTTTAAAACTGTCCCTGTATAGAAACCCCTTGTGAATGGTGGACATGTCAGATGCTGCTGGGATGTAGCACAGAGCTGAGGGAAGAGTTTTGATGTTTTTTAAACAGTGTCATATTTACATTTTTTGTCAGTTGGCCATGAAGAGAAACTTTCTGTGTGTCTAAATCTCACCAGTTCCTGACCCTAAAGGACACAAACCTGATCAGTTGTGGTTCCCACTCCAGTGGTTGCACTTGGACCTCCCTCCATCCCCAGAGCAGAGCTCCCTTGCCCCACAAAGTCCCTGGCAATGCAGGGATGAAGGAAACAGGACAGGCTGTAGCGATCAGGGCCAGGGCACAGCCAGGGATTTGGTGTGGTTGTGAGGCCAGGGCAGGACGCGGCCCTTGGCCTTGGTGAACCTCATCCAATTGTCCTGGGCC
Source organism: Acanthiza pusilla (assembly GCA_036630365.1). Taxonomy (NCBI): domain Eukaryota; kingdom Metazoa; phylum Chordata; class Aves; order Passeriformes; family Acanthizidae; genus Acanthiza; species Acanthiza pusilla. The sequence continues at coordinate 327,339 of JAXCHO010000108.1, forward strand.
CATGGCTGCAGCCTGTCCAGATCCCTGTGCAGAGCTTCCTGCCCTCCAGCACAGCCACACTGCCACCCAGCTTGGGCTCACCTGGACACTGACTGAGGGTGCCCTCGATCCCTCATCCAGATCAGCACTAAAGAGATTGAACTGCACTGGCCCCAGTCCTGAGCCCTGGGGACAGCCCTGGATGTGACTCCATTGCCCAGCACTCCTTGGGCCTGGCCATGCAGACAGATTTGGAGCCAGGGAACAGATGCTGCAGAGGGTGTTGCATCAAGTTCCTGTGAGCCCAGAATATTGGGAACAGTGCAGCTGTAGCTCTGCACAAGAGAGCTCTTCATCCACTTTCTCTCTTTTCCTCCCTCTGGCCATGGAGGGAGCTCGTGACTTCAGCGTGTGACTCGTGTGTGCAAAGAGCAAATGTGGACAGAATCGGGGCAGGGAGAGTTTGGGGGATCTTGGGATCTGTGCTGGGCACAGAACGTGTTTTCCATCAGTCTGAGCCTGTCTGCTGTGGAAAGTGGATTTAATATGCAGCAGAGGAATGACTTTTGCATTTTATGGATCTGTTCCTTACTTTGGTTTTGTTTGCTGACAATAAATGAACATCCCTCTCTGTCTGGGGCAGCTCCTTCTCCAAGGAAAGCAGGTGGGAGCTGGTGCCAAGGAGCTGAAAGCTGCAGGTGCAGCCTGGAGTGGAGGAAGCTCAGATTTGCACAAGGCTGCTCTGAGTCTCAGGGCTAGGATGAGGGAAATGGTGGGGAGGGGGTCTGATTGATTGTCAGCCATAAAGGGTATTGATGTTCATCTCTATTCAGACTGCATTAGGGGATGCTTGGGATCAATATCAATTGGAGAACGGTGATATCGGTGTATAAACACAAAAGGAATAAACAGAAAAATCGAGATCTATATTATAATATAATATGTGTCAAATATTCATTTTGAGTATGCTTCTGGAACTGGTCTGATTAGCCACAAAAGAAATGAAGACTTAAAATTAAATCATTCCCAGGGGCTTGTCTTCTTACGTTGTTTTCAAATCTTAAGGAAACTGAACTGAAGAGCTGAAGACAGAGCAAACCGCTGGAGAAGTAAAATTCATCTGGGAACATCCATGTTGCTGAGGATCCATCCTCATCAAAACAGGAATGAACAGAAATGGGCACAGCTTTCTGGCTGCCCCAGCTTTGGGATGGGCCCTGGGCCTGGAGCAGGAACAGCTCTGGAGGGCCACAAGGGCTGGGGCTGTTGTGCTGGCCTGGGGACATGGGATGGCAGGAGGGGCTGCAGAGCTCTCAGCATCTCCTGGAGAGGAGAGCAGGGCCCATAGGGAGCCTCTTTTTCCTTGGGCCAGGCATGTTCCCCCATGGGTGGGGCAGAGTCACAATGGACCCCTGGTTACACAGGATCCTGCTTTGTCAGAACAGACCCTTGGTTCCATGAGGTCCCGCAGTGTTACAAGTGTCCCCTTAGTTCCATGAGGCCCTGATGTGTCACAGTTGCCTCTAAGTTACCAGAGCCCCCACAGTACCACAATGGCCCCTTGGTATCATGGGGCACCACAGTGTCAAAATATTTCCCTTAGTTCCATGAGTCCTGGGAGTGTCACAATGGCCCCTTGGTTCCACTGGGCTCTGGAACATCTCTGAGGTCTCCTTGGTTCCACAGTGTCACAATGGCCCCTTGGTTCAATGAGGACCTGGAATGCTAAAATGGCCTCTTGCATCCCTGGGGCCTTGCAGTGTCACAATCATCACAGAATAAGAGAATCAGCCAGGTTGGAAAAGATTGTGGGCTCCCGGCCAGGCAGGGCAGGTATGACTCTCGCGCCTGCAGGGGGCGCTGTGGCGCGAGGTCAGGTCTGTGACATGTGGGTAATGGCGGACGGGCTGGGCAGGGATGGCGTGAGCAGGATGGACTGAGCAGGGATGGCGTGAGCAAGATGGGCTGGGCAGGGAGCTCAGAGCAGGGAGATGGAGGGGCAGGATGGGCTCACCCAGGCTAGCCAGCAAAAGGTGGCAGTGCATTCCAGCAGGCGAGGTGTGGGGCAGTGGCAGTTGGGCCCCCACTCTGCAGCAGCTGCAAGCGCAGGTGGGAAGATGCACACTCCAGGAGGGGAAGAGGGGGTTGGAATCCCATGCTTTTTTCCCCAAATGAAAGTTCACCCAGCAAGGAAGAGAAGGCAGTGCAGAGCCAGGCTTTTCCTCAGTCGCAGCGAAAAGGAGACAGCAGCTTTCACTGTTTCCCCTCCCAAGTCTGGTGAGCAAGTGAGAAGTTACCGATGCTGGATGCTCCCATCACCACACCCCCAGCCACATGTTTTGTCTCTAAACTACCTGAACGTTGGTTTCCTAACAACAGAATGGAGACAGCTCTCCGAACCTTCAACAGGCCATTGTGACAAGGAGGGGCTGAATGGAACCAAGGAGCCCATTGTGACACTCTGGGTCCTTGTGGAACCATGGAGGCCACTGTGAGACTGTGGGGCCTTGTTGAACCAAGGGGCCATTGGGACACTGTGGAACCAAGGAGACCCTGGAGATATTCCAGAGCCCAGTGGAACCAAGGGGCCATCGTGACACTCCAAGGACACATGGAACTAAGGGAAGAATTTTGACACTGTGGTGCCCCATGCTACCAAGAAGCCATTGCAGTACTCTGAGGCCTCAGGTAACTTACAGGACACTGTGACACATCAGGGCCTCGTGGAACTAAGGGCACATTTGTAACACTGCGATGCTTCATGGAGCCAAGGGTCCATTGTGACATTGTGCAACCAAGGACTCCATTGTGGCAGTCTGGAGTCCCATGGTACCAAGGGATCACTGTGACACTGTGGGGACTCATGGAATAAAGAAGAGCATTGTGACACTGCAGGGCCATGTGAAACCACAGAGACAATTGTGATAGTGCAGGACCTTGTGTAACTATGGTGCCACTGTGACACTGCAGGGCCCCATGGAACCAAGGGTCCACTGTTACTCTGTGGAGCCTTGTGGAACCATGGAGATCACTGTGAGTGTAGGACCTTGTATAACCAAGGGGCCATTGTTACACTGCAGGGATTCACGGAATGAAGGAAACAATTTTGACACCGTGGTGTCCCATGGGACCAAGAGGCGATTGTGACATTATGGAATCAAGGAGATCATTGCTGCACTGAGAGACCTCATGGAACCAAGGGACACTGTGATGTTGCAGGGCCCAGGGAACCAAGTGACATTGTATCACTGAGAGGCCCCATGGAACCCGAGGGCTATTGTGACACTAGAGGACCTTGGAGAAGCAAGGGGCCATTGTGACACTACAGAACCTCATGGAATCATGGAGAACACTGTGACACTTTAGGACCTCATGAAACTGTAGTGACACCAAGTTGGGTGCGAGTGTGGATCTGCTGGAGGGTAGGAAGAGGCTCTGCAGAGAGACCAGGACAGGTTGGATCCAAGTAATTAATCCAGTGAGATGAGGTTTAACAAGACCAAGTGCCAGGTCCTGCACTTTGGCCACAACAACCCCTGCAGCACTACAGGCTGGGGACAGAGTGGCTGGACAGTGGCCAGGCAGAAAGGGAGCTGGGGGCACTGATGGCCAGCAGGCTGGACATGAGCCAGCAGTGTGCCCACATGGCCAAGAAGGCCAATGGCACCTGGCCTGGATCAGGAATGGTGTGGCCAGCAGGACCAGGGCAGTGATTCCTCCCCTGTACTCGGCACTGGTGAGGCCACACCTCGAACGCTGTGTCCAGTTCTGGGCCCTCCAATTTAGGGAGGACGTTGAGGAGCTGGGGAGTGTCCAGAGAAGGGCAACAAGGCTGGTGAAGGGTCTGGAACACAAGTCCTGTGAGGAGTGTCTGAGGGAGCTTGGTTTGTTTATCCTGGAGAAGAGGAGGCTCAGGTTCAACCTCATCACTCTCTACAACTCCCTGGCAGGAGGGTGCAGCCAGGTGGGGTCAGATTCTTCCGAGGGCAAAAAGTGACAGCACAAGAGGCCACAGCCTTAATCTGCTGCTAAACCAGGGGAGGTTTAGGCTGGGCATGAGGAGAGGTTCTATACAGAAAGAGTGATTGGGCATTGGAATGGGCTGCCCAGGGAGGTGGTGGAATCACTGTCCCTGGAGGTTTTTCCAGAAAAGACTGGATGTGGCACTCGGTGCCATGGTCTGGGTGACAAGGTGGTTTTGGGTCACAGGTTGGACTTGATGATTTCAAAAGTCTTTTCCAACCTGGTTGATTCTGTGATTCTGTGATGATTGTGACACTGCAGGGCCCCAGGGATGCAAGAGGCCATTTTGACATTCCAGGTCCTCATTGAACCAAGGGGCCATTGTGACACTGTGGAACCAAGGAGACCTCAGAGATGTTCTAGAGCCCAGTGGAACCAAGGGGCCATTGTGACACTCCCAGGACGCATGGAACTAAAGGAACTATTTTGACACCGTGGTGCCCCATGGTATGAAAGGGCCATTATGGTACTCTGGGGCCTCAGGTAACTTAGAGGCCACTGTGACACATCAGGGCCTTGTGGAACTAAGGGGACACTTGTAACACTGCGGGGCCTCATGGAACCAAGGGTCTGTTGTAACAATGCAGGATCTTGTGTAACCAGGGGTACACTGTGACTCTGCCCCACCCATGGGGGAACGTGCCTGACCCAAGGAAAAGGAGGCTCCCTGGGTGCTCTGCTCTCCTCTCCAGGAGATGCTGAGAGCTCTGCAGCCCCTTCTGCCATCCCATGTCCCCAGGCCAGCAAAGCAGCCCCAGCCCTTGTGGCTCTCAAGAGCTGTTCCTGCTCCAGGCCCAGGGTCCATCCCAGTGATGGGGCAGCCAGAAAGCTGTGTCCATTTCTGTTCATTCCTGTTTTGATGAGGATGGATCCTCAGCAACATAGATGTTCCCTGAAGAATTTTACTTCTCCAGAGGCTTGCTCTGTCTTCAGCTCTTCCTTTCAGTCTCCTTAAGATTTGAAAACAACCTAAGAAGACAAGCCCATGGGAATGATTTCATTTTAAGTCTTCAGTTCTTTTGTGATTAATTAGACCAGTTCCAGAATCATTCTCAAAAGCAATATATGACATATATTGTTTTATATTGTATTATATGGTATTATATTGCATCGTATTGTATCATATTGTATCATATTGTAAGATATGATATGATATGATACGATATGATATGATGAGATGATATGATATGATATGATATGATATGATATGATATGATATCTCCTTTTTTCTGTTTATTCCTTTTCTGTTTATACACTGATATCAGCAATCTCCAGTTGATATGGATCCCCAGCACTTCCTAATGCAGTCTGAATAGATATGAAAATCAATACCCTTTATGGCTGACAATCAATCAGATTCTGTCCCTACCCCCATCCCACCATTTCCCTCATCCAAGCCCTGGGACTCAGAGCAGCCTTGTGCAAATCTGAGCTTCCTCCACTCCAGGCTGTGCCTGCAGCTTTCAGCTCCTTGGCACCAACTCCCACCTGCTTTCCCTGGAGAAGGAGCTGCCCGGGACACAGAGGGACGTTCTTTTATTGCCAGCAAACAAAAACAAAGGAAGGCAAAACTCCATAAAAAACAAGTCATTCTTCTGCCTCACCCTCTCCTCACAGCCAAAGGGCTCCAGCCCTACCCTGGAGGCCCTTCCCTAACCCTGCTCCAGCTGCCAGACATCTTTCCTGCCCTGGGGAACCCAAACCAGGCCACAGTGACCTGGATAATCCATGTCCTTCATGTCCTGCTCACACAACCCACGGGACTCCTGGCCTCCCTTGCTGCCAGGGCACACGGCTGCCTCCTGCCCAGCCCCTGCCCACCAAGAGTTTTCTGCCAGGGCTGCTCCCAGCCAGGCAGCTCCAGTCTGGGCCATTGCCAGGGGGAGTCCCCTGCAGGGACACACACTGACATTTGTCCCTCTGGGATTCCATGAGGGTCCTGCCAAGATGAGCTCTCCTCCTCCTTGGAGCCCTTCCTGAGCACAGAGGCCTGAGAGACCTTTCCAGGACAGACTCAGGCCAAGAAGCCCTTGAGTCCCTCAGCCCCACATCGGTGTCTGCTGGAATTCAATCCCCTCCCCATCCCACAGCAGCCCTGCATTTCCCTCCTCCAGCCTTGCTCTCCAGCACAGCCATGGAGGCTCTTTTGCCTCTTGACTTTTCCTGCAGCCACCAAGGCCAGCTGAGCTCTGCCTTTGCCACACTCAGCCCTGCCCAGCACAGGCAATGCACAGCAATTCCTTGTCTGCTCCTGGCCTTGCTGTCAGCCCCGGCTGTCAGCGGCTCCGTGGCCCCTTTGTGCCCCGCTGGCCCAGCCATGGTGCCACAGCCCCCCTGGGCAGGCCCAGCCCAGGCCAGGAGCATTGCAGGTGGGAACGGCCCCTGTGCCGTGGTGCCCACAGCAGCCCCTGGGGCTCGGTGCCCCCATGGCCTCCCTGCTGGGCAGCCTCTCCAAGCTCCTGCACAGGCCGTGCCACCTGTGGGCCTTCCCACACAGCCCTGCCCCAGGCTCTGCCGGGCTCGGGGCCAGCACAGACCCGGCCAGGGCTGGCCATTGCCGGGAACAGGCCCTGAGCCCCGCAGGAGGATGGAGCTGGGCACAGCCAAACTCACCGCAAACCTGGGCTGAGCAGCCAGGGCTGCCAATGGCTGGGGACAGAGGCTGGCGCTGACAAATGTCCTGGGCCCCCTCCCTGCTCTGGCCATGCCACCAAGGGCACACAGCAGCCTCCTCTCTCGGCCACTTGCCTGTTTTCCATCCCTGCCCCAGGCCCTGGCCCTGCCCCACAAGCCCTGGGCTGAGTCCTGCCCCTGCACGCTCACCCAGGCTGAGATGGACACTGATGGCTTTCTCTGCCAGCTTCTCTCAGCCCAGCCCAGCTCCCTCCAAGCTCTCGCAGCTGCCCTGAGCTCTCGGCAGCACCAAGGGCCTCTCCCCAGCACAGCCCAGCCAGCTCTGGCCCCACAGCCCTGCTCAGGCCAGGCTGCTCTGGGCACTGCCCCACGGCCTCAGCCCCTCTGAAGGGCACAGCAGCAGCTGGAGCTCCAAGAGGACTCAGCCCCAGCCATGGGGAACATGCCTGGCCCAAGGAAAAGGAGGCTCCCTGGGTGCCCTGCTCTCCTCTCCAGGAGATGCTGAGAGCTCTGCAGCCCCTCCTGCCATCCCATGTCCCCAGGCCAGCACAACAGCCTCAGCCCTTGTGGCCCTCCAGAGCTGTTCCTGCTCCAGGCCCAGGGCCCATCCCAGAGCTGGGGCAGCCAGAAAGCTGTGCCCATTTCTGTTCATTCCTGTTTTGATGAGGATGGATCCTCAGCAACATACAGTTGACCTGATGAATTTTACTTTTCCAGAGGCTTGTTCTCTCTTCGGCTCTTCAGTTCAGGAATTGAGTGCCTGTGGGCTCATTAACATTTCAAAACACCCTAACAAGGCAAGCCCCTGGGAATAATTTAAGTTTTCAATTATTTTGTGGTTAATTAGACAGATTTCAGAAGTGTATTCAAAGTGAGTATACTATATTTAAAAACAATGCAGACATTTTTTTTGTCCTGTTTAGTTTTGTTTTCTGCTTATAGATTTATATCAGTTATCTCCAATTGATATTGATCCTAAGCACTTCCTAATGCAGTCTGAATAGATAGGAAAATCAAGACACTTTATGGCTGACAATCAATCAGACTTTGTCCCTACACCCTCCCCACCATTTCCCTCATCCAAGCCCTGGGACTCAGAGCAGCCTTGTGCAAATCTCAGCTTCCTCCACTCCAGGCTGCACCTGCAGCTTTCAGCTCCTTGGCACCAACTCCCACCTGCTTTCCTTGGAGAAGGAGCTGCCTGAGACACAGAGGGATGTTCATTTATTTACAGCAAACCAAGGCAAGGCACAGCTCCATAAAATGCAAAAATAATTCCTCTGCTGGATATTAAATCCACTTCGCACAACATCTCAGAGTCTCAGACCATTGTAAAACGTTCAGTGCCTGGCACAGATCCCAACATCCCCCAAACCCTCCCTGCCCTGATTCTGTCCACATTTGCTCTTTGCAGTCCCAGTGCTGTCCCTGCTGTGCCACAGCCCCCAGGCCTTGGACAGTTCCCTGCTGAGCATCTGCGTCCAGGTGAGACCCCCATGGCACCCCCGGGGGTTTGGGGGAGCCAGGACCGTGCAGGGCCCTGTCCCCAGGAGGGAAACACAGCCCTGGCACCCGCGGGGACGGTGCCATGGGGACGGGCACAGCCCCAGGGCTGCTGTGGGCACCCGTGGGGCAGGAGGTGTTTGGGGGCTCCCGGAGGGTCCCCACCCCTCTGAGTCATGTGGTGGCTCCATAGCCCCGCTCCGGCCAGGATTCCAAGCAGTGCCAGGTCCACCGTGGCAAGGATGGACGCTTGTGGCTGTTGGGGGTGGCACGGAGGTTCTGCAGCCTGCGGGAGCTGCTGGGCACCTCTGGGTGCCGGGGGCTGCAGGCAGAGGGGCCCAAAAGTGCCTGGAGGCCACCTGCCCACCCCACCCCAAAGGTGACACTGGGGGACATTGCAGAGAGGGGCTGTGAGGTCACAGAACAGCTGTGATGTCATAGAGAGACTGTGTGGCATGACAGGATGGGTTTTGTGAGGCCACAGAGTGGGCTATGACATCATGGACTGGGTTATGTGTGGTCATTGAGGTACTACAGCATCATAGAGGAGATTGTGTGACATCACAGAGTGGCTCTGTGACATCAGAGTACAGGATTTGACATCACAGGGTGGGCTGTGACATCATAGGGTGGTGGTGTGACATCACAGAGCCAGCTGTGACATCACAAAGTGATCTGTGACAACACAGGGTGGGCTGTGACATTACAGATCAGGCTGTGACACCACAGGGCAGATTGACATCACAGAGGGGGCAGAGTGACATCACAGAGTGGGCTATGACATCACAGGGCAGCTATGTGACTTCACAAAGCAGGCTGTGACATCAGCTGTGACTCACGGGGGGGCTGTGTCATCACAGGTGGGCTGTGTAGGGTCACAGGGTTGGTCACTCCGCTCCCACCCCGCCTCACATTTCACCTCCCCCCCCCAAACCCCCAAAGAAGTCTCCCCTCCTGCTCATGCAGAGTGGGGTCCCCTCTCCCCACAGGTGCCCCCTGTCCCCCAGTGCTGCAGCCTTCCCCAAGGTTGTGTTATGATCCAGCTATTAAGGTTCTTTAGAAATACCTCTGCCCAAATTAAGGTGCAAATGAGACCACATGCCAGTCAATAGTATGGGTTTTATTTGATAGTAAACATGAGAGAGAGAGAGAGGGAGAAGGGAGAAGGGAGAAGGGAGAAAGGGAGAAGTAGGGAAAGAGGTGGGGGAACAGAGAGGGACAGGGACAGGACAAAAGAGTATCACTGCTCCGTGGGTCCCACTGGCACCCTGATGATCCTCTCCAGCTGGTCCTCTTGGTGGTGAAGGTCCCCAGAAAGCATAAAATCCCATGTGTTAATATACCCTTAGGCCAGGTGGCACTGTCCAGGCATGCCCTGCTGAGGAAGACCGGGGCGGGGGCAGTCTGTTGCATCATATGCAGTCCTGTGGTGCAAGGCCTGGCAGCGTGGGGGGTCTTTGATGGATTTAGACCCCCCCCCCAGCTGCCTCTCACGTGAATGTCCTGTGGATGCAGCCTGTGGGGTTGGGGGTTTCCACAGCTGGGCCAGCTTGTGTAACAGAGGACAGGTGTTTCCATGCACCCAAAACCTCCTCTTCCCCCCTTTGGTTGGGAGAGAAGTCTGTGCCAACCTGGCTTTGTGAGCTGTGCTCTCCCCCACCCCAAACTCAGCCGGGGATGATTCTCAGTGCTGCTGGTGGCTTTGGCCTTCGTGGATGCATACCTTTCCCTCAGCCTGAGATGACTGAACAATGGGTTTCCTTTTATCTAATCAGCAGCTTGACTTTCAGTCCAAAGTCCCAGTCTTCAGGGGGGCTTCTTCGATTGTAGCTTTTTTACAAAACTTTCTGTCAATTTTTGAGGTATGAACTATTTTCAGTCTCTGACAGGATGTTCCATAAATCAACGCCCAGAGCCTGAAACCGGGGCAGGGGGCTGGGGATGTGTGACCAGGACATCAAAGATGTGAATTATCCTGTGGGAACTGTAGGCATGTAGTGAGAACTACCTTGCTGTGGGAACTGCTTGTTTGTCTGGGTTTGTAGGCATCGATTCTAGCTCAAAAGAAGCAGAAATTCATAAACAGCGATATTGGATGTCCTGCAGGTGGTATTATAGCAAGATGTGGTTCTAACTATAGGTAGCCAATGACACTGTGGGGAAGTGAATTGAGAGCCAATGGATGTGAGATATGAATGTTAGAAATAGTATAAAAAGAGGCCTTGGAAAATAAAGAGTAGTTTCTTTCTTTGACCAGTAGCTGTTGTGGTGAGTTTTTCACATCTTGTGTCCATCTCAACAGTGACATTATCCAGGTCACTGTGGCCTGATTTGTGTCCCCCAGGGCAGGAAAGATGTCTGGCAGCTGGAGCAGGGTTAGGGAAGGGCCTCCAAGGTGGGGCTGGAGCCCTTGGGCTGAGGAGAGGCTGAGGGAGCTGGGCTTGTCCAGCCCACAGAAGGGAATGCGGAGGGGCTCCTCATCCCAGCCTGGACATGAGGAGATAAAATGAGTCAGGCTGGTTTCAGCATTTCCTCCACAACAAAAGCAGCCTGATCCCCCTTCTCCATCCGCTACTGACAGCTTCGCAAATAGGGCATTGTTTGAGCTGTTTTGCCCTCAACCCAGGAAGAGCATCCTGATAAAACACCTTAACTGTGTTTATATCTCACATAATCATCTTTGACTAAAATTGTTTCTTTATAGAAATCCTTTGTAGGTGGTGTACTCGTCAGATGCGGGTGGGACTTCACACAGAACTGAGGGAAGAGTTTCGATGGTTATTAAATTGTCATGTGTTTAACTTTTATCTGTTGGCCATAGACAGAAACCTTTCTGTGCCTCTGAGTCTCACCAGTTCCTGACCCCAAAGGTCACAAACCTGATCAGTTGTGGTTCCCACTCCAGTGGGTGCACTTGGAGCTCCCTCCATCCCCAGAGCAGAGCTCCCTTGTCCCACAAAGTCCCTGGCAGTGCAGGGATGAAGGAAACAGGACAGGCTGTGGGGATCAGGGCCAGGGCACAGCCAGGGATTTGGTGTGGTTGTGAGGCCAGGGCAGGACGCGGCCCTTGGCCTTGGTGAACCTCATCCAATTGTCCTGGGCCCATGGCTGCAGCCTGTCCAGATCCCTGTGCAGAGCTTCCTGCCCTCCAGCACAGCCACACTGCCACCCAGCTTGGGCTCACCTGACAACTGACTGAGGGTGCCCTTGATCCCTCATCCAGATCAGCAATAAAGAGATTGAACTGCACTGGCCCCAATCCTGAGCCCTGGGGACAGCCCTGGATGTGACTCCGTTGCCCAGCACTCCTTGGGCCTGGCCATGCAGACAGATTTTGAGCCAGGGAACAGATGCTGCAGAGGGTGTTGGATCAAGTTCCTGTGAGCCCAGAATATTGGGAACAGTGCAGCTGTAGCTCTGCACAAGAGAGCTCTTCATCCACTTTCTCTCTTTTCCTCCCTCTGGCCATGGAGGGCACGCGTGACTTCAGTGTGTGACTCGTGTGTGCAAAGAGCAAATGTGGACAGAATCGTGGCAGGGAGGGTTTGGGGGATCTTGGGATTTGTGCTGGGCACAGAATGTGTTTTCCATTCTTCTGAGACTGTCTGCTGTGGAAAGTGGATTTAATATACAGCAGAGGAATGACTTTTGCATTTATTGAGCTTTGCCTTCCTTTGGTTTCTTTGCTGACAATAACTGAACATCTTCTGTGTCTGGGGCAGCTCCTTCTCCAAGGAAAGCAGGTGGGAGTTGGTGCCAAGGAGCTGAAAGCTGCAGGTGCAGCCTGGAGTGGAGGAAGCTGAGATTTGCACAAAGCTGCTCTGAGTCCCAGGGCTTGGATGAGGGAAATGGTGGGGAGGGAACAGAGACAGTCTGATTGATTGTCAGCCATAAAAGGTCTTGATTTTCCTATCTATTCTGACTACATTAGGAGGTGCTGGGGATCAATATGAAGTGGAGATTGCTGATATCAGTATATAATAGGAAATAGGTAAACAGGGCACAAAAAAAACCACTTTCCTCTTTTTGTGGTCAACATAGTATATTTGCTTTGAATACACTTCAGAAATCTAATTAACCACAAATATTGAAGTCTTAAGCTATTCCCAGGGGCTTGGCTTGTTATGGGGTTTTGGATATTGGTGAGCAATTGGCACTGAATTCCTGAACTGAAGAGCTGAAGGCTGAAGAAGCCTCTGGAAAAGGATACTTCATCAGCAACCTCCAAATAGCTGAGGATGTCAGCAGCCCCCACTGAGGCCATCACTGCCAAGAGACCGTGGGGGCAATGAGCAGACAAGGAGAACGTCCCTGGGGCTGGGCAAGCAGGAACTCAGAGGCACCAGCGGCTCCAGGTGGGAAATGGACTCTGGAATGTGGCTGGGAAAGCCCTGCCTGGGCTTGGCCAAGCAGCACAGCCAAGCCCTGAGCCCCATCCCCTGGGAATGGGATCGGTGCCCTCACAGGATGCTCGTGGCTGTCCCGGAGCAGTGGCATGTGGGGTGTGGGATGGTGAGGGCAGGAGAGCAGCAGGAGCCCTGCAAAGCTCTGTGGGCTGGGGGAGGAGGCCACGAGGCCTGGGGCTGGCAGGAACTGCTGTCTTCTCATGGGCCTCAGTGGCAGGGACAGCAGCCACAGCCAGGGGACACAAATCTCATTGCTGGTGGCAGGGGGTGGTCCCAGCCCCCCAAGGCCTTTGGTCACCCCCACTGCAGCTCTCCTGCCCTGGCCTAGGCCTGTGCTGCTTCCCTTGCACACTTTACCCACCGCCCCATTTCCCCTCCTCCCTCTGACCCTGGCAGCTCCCAAAGCTTTCCTGATGTCCCTCTGTCCTCACTCGCTGTTGCTGCAAACAAAAAGCTGTGTTTGGCTGAGGAATGGCCAGTTCCTGTGGGATTCCCAACTCCTGCCTTCTTCCCACACCCTGCTAAAGCTCCTGGGGCACCCAAGCTGTCCCAGGCACAGCCTTGCTTGAATCTGCTCCTTCTCTCCATGTGCCAGCACTGAAATCCATGTCCCATCTGCAGCCCCGCAGAGCAGCCCAGCCCTGTCTGGCCCTGCAGCAGGAACTGGAGGCACTGGAGTTCAGGGACAGTGACTTTGTGTCTGGAATGCTCAGGAGATGCTCAGCTCGGGCAGCTCCTGCTGCCCCAGGGACAGAATCACAGAATCGCAGGATTAACCAGGTTGGAAAAGACATTTGAGACCATCAAGTCCAACCTGTGACCTAACATCAGCTTGTCACCAGATTGTGGCTTTAACTGCCACATCCAGTCTTTCCTGAAACACTTCCAGGGATGGTGACTCCCTGGATGGTGACTCTCCTTCCAATGCCCAATTCACCCTTTCTGTGAAGAGCTTCTTCCTGATGTCCAGCCTAAACTTCCTGTAGCACAGCTTAAGGCATTTGCTTTCATCCTGTCCCTTATTCCCTTTGAGCAGAGGCCAAACCCCACCTGGCTTGACCCTCCTCCTTGAGGCCTTAGAGTGTCACAGTGCTCTTCATGATTCCATGAGGCTCTGTAGTGTCCCAATGGCCCCTTGGTTCATTGGGCCCTGCAGTGTCACAATGTCCACTTGGATCCATTGGGCTCTGGAATCTCACAAGGGTTTCCTTGGTCCTGCAAGGTCCCAATGGCCCCGTGGTTCAACAAGGCCTCACAGTGTCACAGTGGCCTCTGTGGTTCCACACAGAATGCAAAGTGTCACAGTGAAGTCCTTGGTTCCATTTAGCCCCACAGTGTCGCAAAGGCCTCTTGCTTCCCTGGGCCCTGCAGTGTCACAATCATCACAGAATCACAGAATCAGCCAGGCTGGAAAAGTCCTTTGAGATCATCAAGTTCAACCCATGACCTAACACCACCTTGTCACCCAGACCATGGCACTGACTGACATATCCAGTCTTTCCTTAAACACCTCCAGGGACAGTGACTCCACTCCCTGGGCAGCCCATTCCAGGGTCCAGTCACCCTTTCCATGAAGAATCCCCTCCTAATGTCCAGCCTAAACCTCCCCTGGCACAGCTTCAGGCTGTGTCCTCTTGTCCTTTCACTGTTTGCCTGGGAGAAGAGACCTACCCCACTCCCTACAGGCTGGGGACAGAGTGGCTGGACAGTGGCCAGGCAGAAAGGGACCTGGGGGCACTGATGGACAGCAGGATGGACATGAGGCAGCAGTGTGCCCACGTGGCCAAGAAGGCCAATGGCACCTGGCCTGGATCAGGAATGGTATGGCCAGCAGGACCAGGGCAGTGATTCTTCCCCTGTACTCAGCACTGGTGAGGCCACACCTCGAGTGCTGTGTCCGGTTCTAGGCTCCCCAATTTAGAACGGACATTGAGGGGCTGGAGCATGTCCAGAGAAGGACAACAAGGCTAGAGAGGGGTCTGAAAGACAAGTCCAGTGAGAAGTGTCTGAGGGAGCTGGGGCTGTTTATCCTGGAGAAGAGGAAGCTCAGGGCAGACAAGGTGGTGTTGGGCCAGAGTTTGGACTTGATGATATCAAAGGTCTTTTCCAACCTCACTGATACTCTGATTCTGTGAAACCACCCTTGAAGCAGTTGCAGGGTGAGCCCTGGGCCTCCTCTTCAGAAGCTCCAGCAGCCCATGGCCCTCAGCTTCTCCACACAGGCCCCAAAGCCCATCCTGTCAGTCCTGCAGAGCCTCTCCAGCTCCTCCCCATTGCCCCAGAACAGGGAGCCCCACACCCACACACACCAGGCCAGATGTGCCCCCTGGCCTGGGGTGCCTCTGGCAAGGGAACAGCACGAGGCACTGCAGGAGCCTGCAGACAATTCATGAAGCACTTGGAGGATGATCCTGCTCACCAAGGGACGTTCCCATGGTGCCAAGTCAGGAACTGAAATGGGGAGTGGGGCCAGAGAGGAAAGGGCAAACAGGGATGGGCTGTTTGCAGGGGAGGGCACAGGGATGGGCAAGAGGAAGAAATGTGGAGCAGGAAAGAGGAAAGAAAGCAAAGGTGAAGCAAAGGAAATGCTCAGGGCTGTTTGGGGGTGGCTGCCAGGCAGCCCTGGGGCTGAGCAACAACGTCTGCAGTGGGACAGGAAAGTCACAGCTCATGGGAACAAACTTTCTGGCTGACTCCAGAGGTCACCACAAACCTGAGTGGTTTCCCTGCCATCCCCAGCCCTTGCTGGCCGCAGGGGCTGATGGCGTTTGTGCTCCCTCAGGTTCATCTCCCCACACCAACAGCATGGCGCTGCTCACGCCTGCTCTGTGCAATGCAAACAGGGGCTCCTGAGCAGTGCTGCCGTGGCTCTGCCTGCAAGGATCAAGCACCTCTGGCAGCTGGGGGAGAGGCCAGGGCTGCAAAGGGGGGATGTTGTTGGCAGCTCCATCAGGATGCTCTGGGACACTGCCCTGGGCTGTCCAGCGCAGTGGGGATGGATCAGCCCCTGCTCTGCTGCTCCTTCCCGGCTCCCCCAGGGACCTTGCAGAGCCCCAGCCATGCTGTTTGCCCCCACCCTGCCCACGGCCACCCTGGGGCTGCTCACGGGGGTTTTCTCTGCTGAGCATTGGCCTGGGCGTGTTCTTGAGAGACCCTGGGCAAGGAGCCTCGAGCCCCCAGGCCCTGCCCTGAGGCGTCAGCTCTGCCCCAGCAGTGCCCATGGCCTGTCCCTGCTGCAGCCCCGGCACTGCCACCCCCAGCACTGGGAGCCACCCCGAGAGCACTCAGGCCCTACAGCAACACGAGGGGCAGGAGGGCAGCGGGGCAGTGGCACGGGAGCAGCGCTGGCAACACCAAGTGCTGCTGCTCCTTGGCAGAGCTGCTGTGCCACCCCTGATCTGCCCCAGCTCTGCACACAGACATTGCTGCTGCAGCTCCTGAGAAGGGAACAAAAGGGCGATCTCTTGTGAAAACTTGGCTGGGAGATCCTTTATATATTTAAAGCCACTGAGACAACAGCTCCTCATTGACACAGTCAGTGATCACAGCGAAGATGGAGTGAAACAAAATGAGAAACAGCACAAAAAATTATCTTAATTTGTGAGCAATATTAAAAAACTAAAATACAGGAAGAAAAAACTCACAGCCAAACCATGAAGAACTATGAAAGTGGACTTTTATTCCAAGTGATTTGCAGAAATTGGCACCCAGTTGAATGTTTCTGAAATCGTCCAGCCATCAGTCTCCACACTGCAGCCTTGAGCTCCTGGTTCCTCAGGCTGTAGATGAGGGGGTTCAGGGCTGGAGGCACCACTGAGTACAGAACTGACAGTGTCAGATCCAGGGATGGGGAGGAGATGGAGGGGGGCTTCAGGTAGGCAAACATGATAGTGCTGACAAACAGGGAGACCACAGCCAGGTGAGGGAGGCACGTGGAAAAGGCTTTGTGCCGTCCCTGCTCAGAGGGGATCCTCAGCACAGCCCTGAAGATCTGCACATAGGAGAAAACTATGAACACAAAACAACCAAAGGCTAAACAGGCATTAACCACAATGAGCCCAAGTTCCCTGAGGTAGGAGTGTGAGCAGGAGAGCTTGAGGATGTGTGGGATTTCACAGAAGAACTGGCCCAGGACATTGCCCTGGCACAGGGGCAGGGAAAATGTATTGGCCATGAGCAGCAGAGCATTGAGAAAGCCACAGGCCCAGGCAGCTGCTGCCATGTGGGCACAAGCTCTGCTGCTCAGGAGGGTCCCATAGTGCAGGGGTTTGCAGATGGACACATAGCGGTCATAGCACATGATGGTGAGGAGAAAATACTCTGCTCCAATGAAGAAGATAAACAGAAACATCTGCGCAGCACATCCTGAGTAGGAGATGTCCGTGGTGTCCCAGAGGGAATTGTGCATGGCTTTGGGGACAGTGGTGCAGATGGAGCCCAGGTCCGTGAGGGCCAGGTTGAGCAGGAAGAAGAACATGGGCGTGTGCAGGTGGTGGCTGCAGGCTACGGCGCTGATGATGAGGCTGTTGCCCAGGAGGGCAGCCAGGGAGATGCCCAGGAAGAGGCAGAAGTGCAGCAGCTGCAGCTGCCGCGTGTCTGCGAATGCCAGGAGGAGGAAGTGGCTGATGGAGCTGCTGTTGGACATTGCTTCACTCTGGGCATTGTGGACTGTAGGAAGAAGACATTAACAAGCTCAGACATACTTCCTTGAGTCAGTACTATGCTATTTTCTTAGGAATTCCCTCAAAATTACTTCTCTTCCTGTGGGGGAATTTTGCTGACCTTATTTATTTTGAGCACAGTTTTGTGCCGCTGATTTACTGCCACATCACCAGCATTGCTCTCAGCCTGAACACTGGGGAGCCCAGAGGGAAAAGAGAGCTCCCTGTGCCCCAGTGCAGTCAGACCTGCTGGTCCCCACACAAATGCCCTTTGCTCATTAAACCTCCCTCTATTTCACAGTGATCACACTTTAAACATTCTTCAAAAATAAAGTGGCCTTTTGGAAAGTTCCAGTTTCAAACTAATTTTCCCTAAACCCTTCTACCTTTCCCTGTGCAGCTACAGTTGGTCTGGCTCTCTGCTGCCTGGAATTGTGCCCACTGGGAGCTGTTTCCCTCTATCCAAGCCTGTCCCTGCAAGTGCTCCCAGAGCCCAGCCCAGCCCGGGGGGCTCAGCTCTGCCCTGCACAGCCCTCCCAGCACAGGGCACTGCCCAGGGCCATCTCCCTGGCAGCAGCTCCTTAAGGGCAGGGCAGACAAACAGAGATGCTGCAAGCCAAGGTGCTGCTGCTGCTGTCTGTAGGGAGAGGAGGGTGAGGAGGCACTTTCTGAGGCAGATCTGAGGCACATCTGCTGATCCCCAGTGGGACAGTGCAGGAGTGTCAGGGACAGATCCAAAGCTGACAGCCCCTTGCCCTTTCCTTGAGGAGAAAGCTGAGAGCAGCCCTGGCCATGCAGCACCATCTCCCCAGCAGGAGGAATCTGCCCTGATGGGGGTCGCTCCTTCCACCTCCAACTTCTCCCCACAGAGCCATGGGGAGCTCCCAGGCAGGCTGAGAGCTGCCCCTGGCAGGTGGCACATGCCCTGCCCTGGCCAAGAGCCCTCAGGACTGCAGGAGCTGCTCTGCACGACAGCCCTGGGCAGCCCTGGCTGCACCCCCACCTTCACAGCCTGCAGCCGTCCCTGGCAGCAGGAGCCGTCCTGCCCTGTCCCTCTGACGGTGCCCAGGGCAGCCCTGCTCTGCAGCACATCCTCCTCCTCCTCCTCCTCCTCTGCAACAGAGAAACTGGGAGAGTCCTCCTGACACATCCCCCAGGCTGTGGGGTGTGCAGGCTTCAGGAGATCCCTCCAGGAGCACAGGGGACATTGCCCTGCACCCACAGACTCACCATGCAGAGGCTGTGAAGATGTTTCCCCAAGTGAAGTCTCAGCTCAATGTCTCTCCAATCCTGGTTCCCTTTAGCTGTCTCTGCCTGGCTCCTCTCAGTGCCTGCAGGCAGTGCCCTCAGCCCTGCTTGGTTGCAAAAGGCGCTGCTGATGAGGAGAAATGTCTTTTTGAAGCTCTTCTTGGTTGCCAGGAGCTCCCTCTGTGCCAGGAGCCCAGCCCAGCTCAGCAGCACAGCAACAGCACAAGGACTTTAATGAGCCTCTTGAGAATTTCGGGTTGTTTACATGAGACTCAGTCCCTGAGAGAGTGTTCAAAAAACTTCCCAAGAACTCAAAGATTCAAAGTCCAAAGTTTCTTTTAGTTTTAATGGGTCCCACTGAAGGACACAGCTGAGAAAGTGTCCCCAGGTTCCAGTTAGAGCAGAACACTGGAGGCAGTGATGACAGGAGGGACAAACAAGGCCAAGGTGTCTCTGATGCTGAGCAAACCTGGATGTGTTTGAGGAATGCAAAGGGCCAAGGCCTGAGCCCCAGCCCCTGGCAAGGCACATCCTGTCCCTCCCTCAGTGCTCAGGGCTCTTCCCGGGGCACTGCCATGTGGGGATGTGCAATGCCAAGGGCAGCACCATGGGGCGGCCCCTGCCAGGCTGCTGAGCAGGGACAAGGAGGCCATGAGGCCCCAGGGCTGCAAGGCTCACTTGTGTCCTCCTCATGGCCTCAGGGCCAGGGCCAGCAGCCATGGCCAAAGTGCTGCACAAGTTGCCTCTGGCAGGCCCTTGCAGCTTCTGCACATCCCTGGGCCCTCTCCAGCCCAGGCTGTCCTACGCTGTCCATGCCCTGTGCCTCTGGCCCTGCAGGCTGTCGGCATCCCCCGGCTGCCCCACCTCGCTGGCCCTTCCTTTGCTGACAGCTCTGCGTCCTGCCTGCCTCTGCCTTGGCACACAGAGCCTTGGGCTGACCCTGACTCCTGGGGATGTGTTGCACCACAGCCCTGCCCTGGGAGGGAAATTCCTTTCTCCTCATGTCCAGTCTGGACCTCCCCAGCTGCCCTTGGTCATATTTTTTCTTTCTCATGCTTATTTTTGCTATGGAGAAATTCTCCACATCTCTGAATCCACCCTTCCAGGCCTCCCAGGCTACTCCTCTTCTGTCCTCTGTCTTCAGACAACTGAGCCCAGGGCCCTCAGTCTCTCTATGGGTCATGGGCTTGAGGCATCAAATCCCATCTTGTGCTTTTTTTGTGTCCTTTCAAGGTCTTTTCCGATTTAAACATTGTGGTCATACATAAGACAAGAAAGACTGAGATTATTTTTCAGGCCTGTAGTGCCAGACAAAGGGGCAATGTCTTTAAAATGGTCAAGGATAAATTTAGATTTGGTATAGGGAAGAAATATTTTCTGATGAGGGTGACAAGAGAAGCCGATCGTCCATAGAACTGGATGCCCCATCCCAGAAAGTGTTCAAGGTCAGGAGCTTTGAGCAATCTGGTCCAGTGGTAGCTGCCCCATCCCACAGCAAGGGGACTGCAGTAGATCATATTTTAGCACCATTCCAATTTAAAAAGCAAAAGATAAAAAGTTAATTCAAGGAAAGTTCAGACATCTCTGCATGAAAGACTCACCAAGGAGGTCAATGGAGGAGCTTTCCAGCAAGACCTTGCCAGCCGAGCATGGGGGTTTCTGCCTCTGGGCCTGAGACTCACAATGAGCATCCAGAAAAGGCATTTGGGAATTTTGCAAGATTTTCCGTGGGATATCTAGGAAAAGGCCACAGGAAGAGAAAGGGTGGGGGGATCAAGGTGGTTTGCTGAGGAAAAGGCATGAGAAAACAGAGAGAAAGAAGGATAAGAGGAGATGATAATGTTTAAACAGGGTTTACATTGTTGGCTGGTCAGGGCACTCTTTGGCTGTGCCCTACAGCTGATCCCCACAGCCTGTGGCATTTTCCTAAACTCTCCATAGTCAAGAACCTTCTGGGACAAGAGAGCTCTCTCTGCTCTGGGTACAGAGGGAGGTCCAAGTGCCACACACTGGAGTGGGAACCACAAACCATCAGGTCCTGTGTCCTGTGGGGGCCCAGGCACTGGTGAGACTGGTGTGTGTGCACACAGCACTGGGGTGTGTGGGGTGGCTGTAACCAGCAGGGAACATCAAAGCAGAGCAAGCAGCGAGCAGCAGAGGCCTGGGAGCTGCTGTGTGAGATCAGCTCCTGCAGGGATCCACATTGTCTGGGTGTGTGTGCAGCTCTGCATCTCCTCCTGCCATGGCAGAGCACACAAACAGCCCATCCTTGTGTCCCTTTCTGCACTGACTGTGCTTGGGCTTGGCCTGGAAAGCTCCCGAGGTCCCTCCCAGGAGGAGTCCCTGTGCATTTCCCTCCCCCATGGCTCTGCCCTTCCTGATCCATGGGGCAGCAGAGCTGGGGCAGTGCAGGGACAGGGCTGGCTCTGACAGGGGCCATGAAGCCACTGCCAGGAGGTGACAGCAAGGATAATTTGCAAAGGGGAAATGTAGATATGATGACTTTGTAGTTTTTAGGACCAGAAAGCTTGGCTGGAGCATGTTAAGAGGATGAAAGACAAGGAGTTTTGGGTGAAACAGGGGATGTTCAGCCTAGAGATGAGATTTGCAGGGCTGGTACAGAGCAGGGTGGCCATGAGCCTGGCAGCCTCCCTGTGTGCCAGGGCTGCTCAGGTTGTGTCACAGAGGTGCCCCAGAATCAGAGCCCAGGTGGGGCCTCTCCCTCCTGCCTCACTCCTTCACCTCCCCAAGGATGGAATTCCTGTGGTGTGGGGTCTCTGATGTGCTGGGTGACCTCCCAGTGCTTCCTGGCATTGTCTGCTGAGGGCCAGCCAGGCAGCTGCAGTGGCAGTGACCTCACAGCCATCACCATTGCAGCCATGTCCCCTGGGCCTGGCTCTCCCCTTTCCTCTCTGCCTGTCTTGTCTCTGCTGGGATGAGCAGTTTTACGATGAACATTCTATCCCCATGTTATTAGGCTAATTTCTTCCCAATCAGGCTCCTGGAGCAGAAGTTGCTTCACAATCCACATGTGAATTTGGGTCCCCTTTGCCCATCTCTCCTCATCCCCACCCTCAACTCCTCATCTCTGCTGGGTGCAGAAGCCGAGGCAACAAGGAGTTCATGCTCTGCTGGGCCTCCAGCCATGAGAGCCATAGAGCCAGAGGAGAGTTAGAGCAGGCTGGGGCTGGAAAGGGCTGTGCTGGGCTGGGGCAGGACCTTTCTGGGGCCACTTCCCTCTTCTGGCCCATAGTGACACAATGACACAAAGGACAGGGCAAGTGGGGTCAAGAAGTGGCCATGAACTGTCCCCTGGGGGTCAGTCCAGTAGAGAGGGATTGAGACCACCAAAAGGCCCTCCAAGGCCCCCAGCCCATTTCCAGAAAGGTCCAGAAGGTTGGGCATGGAAAACTCACCTATAAAAAGGTTCCCCCACAAAGCCCAGGAGGTGCCCCCAGAACCCTGGACACCCTGTTGGCTGTGGGAGAAACGGAGCTGCTGTTGCAGCTGCCTCCAGCTCAGTGTCTGAAACTTTCAGTTCTTTCTCTAAAGCTTGAACTCGTCCACCTTCCAACTCACATCTCTGTGTACAATGGGATGAAATACATTTTCAGCTCCTTTGTGGCTGATGCCAAATTGTAAGAAGCCCTTGAGGAACCTCATGGAATAAATGCTGCCTGTAAGAGAAGGGTCTGGGAAAGATGGTCTTGGTGGGTTAAACCTGTCAGGCCATCAGGTGCCCACCAAGCTGCTCTCTCACTCCCCTTCCTCAGCAAGATAAGGGGAGAACATAAGGTGAAAAAAAATCACAGATCCACATAAAACCAGATTAAGGGGTGGGTTAGGAGGGGTGGGGTGAATCAAAAAGTAAAGGTCACCTGCAGAAGCAAAGCAAAACAAAAGGAGAGCTATTCTCTACTTCCCATTGGGAGAAAATCTGCAGAAACATCCTGGGAGGAAAGGATGCAGTACATGTGCTTTGGAAGATAAAGATCTCAGTACTGAACACCAACAATGGTCTCTGTTCCCCTGCCCCTTTCTCTCAGTTCATTGCTCAGCAATAAAACAAGCCCAGGTTTCTCTGCTCAGCTTGGGGTCACAAAAAGGAGGCTGCTGGCTGGGGACAGGATCCCGTGATCAGTTGTGTCTCAGGAACTCATCACCCAGTGGGAACCTGAGGGCTGTGAAGGGCTGTGAGGTCACTTGTGCCTCTGGAGGGGACAGGCCAAGGGCAGAGCCATGGCTGGAGAAGGGACTGTGAGGTCACTTCTCTGAGCAGGAGCTGCTGGCTCAGCCTGTGACTCCTGGCTGGGCCATGGCTGTCCAGCTCAGCCCTGCCAGGTCTCTGCCAGCCCAGCAGAAGGCACCTGGCTGGCACAGGGACTGGGCCATCCCCTCTGCCCCAGGGCCTGGGCTCACTGCAGCCACGAGGCTTCTCTTGGGGCTGTGCTGTCCCTGTAGCTGAGCCAGGAGGGGACAGCAGCAGGCACAGCTGGGCCGGGGCTGTGCCAGCAGCTGAAAGGAGCAGCCTGGGCAGAGCACGGGGAGGCTGCTGCTCTCTGCTCAGGGGAACAGGCCCAGCAGGGCTGAGGGCTTGGGATGCTGCTGGAAGGGCTGTGTCCCACATGCTGCAGCTTTCCTGGGAGGGAGGGAACAGCAGGAGAGACAAACACTGTCCCACAGAGCAGCTGGGCAGGTGGGGACTGGGCATGAGGAGGAGGAAATGTCCCTGCAAGGGCAGGGCTGTGCTGGGAGAAGCAGCCAAAGGAGGATGAGCTCAGCGCTTGTGTGTGTGTCCCAAGGCACAGAGGGTGAGGATGGGCAGAGGTCAGGGCAGGGCTGGCAATGGCAGGGCAGAGCCAGGGGGGCAGCGAGATGGGAGTGTGCAGCCTGCAGGGACACAGGGACAGCTGTGGGACAGCGCAGGACAAGCTGTGCTGGACATGGCCAAGGGCCCTGGCCAGGCTGGCAGTGCCCAGGAGAAGCCAAGTCTTGGTGCCCTGGGGCACAGCAGAGTCTGTGCCACCAAGGGCTGTGAGGAGACACCTTGTCCTGAGGCCCTGGGGCCTCCTGGCACAGCCCCAGCAAGGCTGGGCACTGTCACCCCCTTGGCCTGCCCTCAGCATCCCCCCCACATCCCAGTGCCCCCGGCAGAGCCCTGAGCAAGGTGGGAGGGACAGGATCTGCCTTCCCCGGGGCTGGGGCTCAGCCCTTGGCCTTTCTGCTGCCTCCAGCCAGCCCAGGCTCTGCTCAGCACCTCAGCTGCCTGCACAGAGCCTTGGCCTCCCTGCACTCCTGGCCTCAGGGATCTGCTGCAAGGAGTCCCTGGGGAGCCTTTGGCAGCAATGGCCCTGGGGGGCTCCTTCATGCTCCCAGGGACTGCAGGTTTTTCAAAGCACTTTGGCTTTTGCTTTTGCCTTGGAGTCTCTGAGAGCTTTGTGCAATCATGGCCTCCAATTATCTGCTGTAACGAGTCCCTGGAGATTCTTTGTCAGTAACAACACTCACTGGGGCTCATTAATGCTTCAAGTTACTTCACTTTGTTTAAGTACTTTCTCTTTTCCTTTCCACATTGAGTCTCTGAGAAGTTTCTGCTATCATGGCCTCCAATTCTCTCCTCCAAGGAGTCCATGAGGAACCTCTGTTGCTGATGGACCTCAGTGGGACTGTCACCGAAACTGCAGGAAAAATACAAACTCTCCAACAATATCTTTTCAGTGTTAGAGAATTTAGGCATTACTTTATTCTGGCCAGGATGTTGTTCTGGCCAGCACATGCAATAGAAATCATTCCATCCACACATTCCCAGGTTGCACAGTGAAAATCATTCCACCTCACATGGTTCTTTACTAGACTTTTCATGTATTTATACAGACAAAAGCCAAAGAAATTCAGGTTCATTGGTCTTAAATTACACAACAGTGTTTGATCTCCTATTGGTTATTGACCCCTTGGCTTTTGATGTTAATTAGGTGCTCATTCTTTGATTCTATCATCAGTCTTTTCCCAGACCAGGTGTCTCTAACTGCACCAGGGGCTGATGTTTGTTAATGTTTGTTTATCACCTGTATCTTGTATCTCCTGGCTACTCCCAGTCTGTAGATGTTAAACTCATCAGGCCTTACCCAAATTTGGTGAACTGAGTCTTCTGAAGAAAACCTTCAATTCCCCTCCCCCTGGGCAAAAACGAACAAACCTGTGACTAAAGTTACGTTAAAAAAATTAAAAGTTGTATCATTTCCAACAATTCCATTAGGTTCTGTAGGATCACAATGGTCTCCTCAGCACCATGTACCCACACAGTGTCACATCGACCCCTTGGTTCCACAAAGCCCTGCAGTGTCACAGTTGCCTCTTTGTTCCATGAGGCCCCACAGTGTCACAATGGTCTCCTTGGTTCCATGAAGCTGTGCAATGTCACATTTGCCCCTTAGATCCATGTGCCCCCAGTGTCACAATAGTCCCTTGGTACCATGGCCTGGTTTTTGGTAGCTGGAGCTGCACAGAGGTGGCTTCTGTGAGAAGCTGCTGGAAGCTTCCACCATGTCGGGCAGAGCCAGTCCCTGGTGGCTCCAAAGATGGACATGCCACTGCCAAGGCTGGGCCAATTACAAATGGTGGTAACACCTCTGTGATAACAGATTTAAGGAGAAAGAAAAAACCAAGAAGTTGTTGCACAATTGTCATTGCAACCAGAGAAGAGTGGAGTGAGAACATGTGAGGAGAACAGCTCTGCAGACACCAAGGTCAGTGAAGAAGGGGCAGGCAGTGGAACTGGGATTCCTCTGCAGCCCTTGGTGAAGATCATGGTGAAGCAGCTGTGCTTCTGTAGCTCCTCGAGATCCATGGGGATGCAGAAATCCACCCATAGCCTGTGGAGATCCATGGGGATGCAGAGATCCACCCACAGCCCCTGGAGATCCATGGGGATGCAGAGATTCACCTGCAGCCCATGGAGGAGGAGCCCATGCTGGAGCAGGGATGCCTGGGAGGAGGCTGTGAGCCGTGGAGAGAGGGGCCCTGCTCCCAGGCTGGAGCAGCCTGTCCTTCAAGGACTGACCCCACTGGAGAGTGACCCACACTGCAGCAGTTTTGGGGACTGTTGCCCATGGCATGAACTCACATTGCAGCAGTTCACAGGGAGCTGCTGCTCGTGGGATGGACTCACATCAGAGAAGTTCCTGGAGAACTCTCCTGTGGGAGGGACCCCATGGTGCAGCAGGGGAACGACTCCTCTCCCTGAGCAGTGGGAGAAGCCTCGGGTGATGAACTGACCATAACCCCCATTCCCATCTCCCTGCGCTGCTGTGGGAGGAGATAGAGCTGGGCTGGAGGGAGAAGTGGGGGAAGGCACTTTTAAGGTTTTATTTTACTTCTCCTGCTCTGATTTTGTCAGTAATAATTCAATTAATATCTCTAATTTGAGCCTGTTTTTCCCATGACCGTATTTGATGAGGGATCTCTCCCTGTCCTTATCTCAACTCATGAATCCCTCGTTCTATTTCCTCTCCCCTGTCCAACTGCAGAGGGGAGTGAGAGAGAGGCTTTGACGGGTGCCTGGCATCCAGCCAGCATCAACCCACTACACCGGATCTTATACATGTCACGTATACTTAATAAATGTTTTGAAGAGAAAAACACATTTATTTTTGAAGAGAAAAACATATTTCTTATGTCTTTCAGTCTTTGTAAGGCAACCTGGGGTGGTGTGGTTTGGTTTTGTTACTTCAGGCTTCAGAGCCATTAATTGCAGTCTAATTGAAGATGTGTTTCATGGCACAGAATAGAAGAATCTACCATGCAGAATGAAGTGTCATGGTTTAAAATTAATCCTATTTGGTCTATGATTTGCGGTCCATATAAAGCCACTGTCCAAAGGCTGGGTTTGCAAGTTGGAGTAGGAAGCACAGGAAGTTTCTCTGGATAATGCTGTACCCAGGATTTTCCCTGCAGTGCCTGCTTGGAGCAGACAGAACAGATGGGGAAGTGTTTGCAGAGCCCCTGGCAGGGAATATTTGGGTTTCTGTCAGCAGGAGCCTTGTGTAGCTCAGGCTGGGCTGGGCAGCAGTTCCATCTGCAGATCCATGTGCTGCTCCAACAGCTGCTGCTGGGGACCCTGAGGGAAGAGGCCACGGGAGGGATGGAAATGTTGCATGGACAGCACCATGTCAATCCTTGTAAAAAGCCTTTCCAGTCTCCCCTTGGATATAGGATTCCAGGGCCCACAGCTGGGCTTCAGAGTTCTACTGATTTTAATTTGGCAGGTTTTGAAACAGAGCTCTGAATTGGGCATCTCTTGTCATTTTTGCTGCTCTCCTGACTTGAAAAAGGATCTGTGCTCCTGTGAGCCACATCCTAAAGGGTGGTTGGCAACCATGGAATCCTCTGGGAAAGCACTTGATTGACTTCAGTGCCCTGGCTGGAAGTTCAGCCTGAGGAAAGAACTGCTCCAGCTGCCTCTGTGCATGTCCAGCTCCTCACAGCTGAGTCCCTGAATACACAGGCTGGTTTTTAGGGGTTTCTTTTCCCCTCCTGTTTGCTTGGAGGTGATTTTGGGACCCTTTAGAGCAACATCTGACCAGCCCCTGCCCCCATCCTGTTTTATTGTCTCTTCTTTGGAGTTGACCTACTGGGTTTGACATGGAAATTGGTGGTGTCTCCCTGTTCTTCTCTCCAGCCCTCAATTGTAACTTGCATTAAACAGTGAAAATGGCCTCGTTTATCTGGTGGGGAAGAGGTGAGGGGGAGAAAGTGAACAGGATTTGTTTTCATGAGCCTTGTGACAGTAAAGAAAAATGAGATTTGTCTTTTTGGGGTGGTGCTGTGTGTTGGGATTTGCAGGTTTATTTCTTGTTCAAGTTGTTATTGCTTATTAGTATTACTTATTAGTGTTATACTTTTAACTCTGACATTATTACTAGTGGCTGGATGTCAGCTCACTGGAAAGAATCCCTTTTTATCAAAGTGGGATTGAGCTGTACAGTCTCTTCCAAGATGCCAGTGAATTCTAAAGATGGGAAGTCCCAGTTATGGGATTTTAGTGTGATTTGGAGCTGGGGAAGGGTCTCATACGATCCCAGAGTTGCCCCGAGCCTGCTTTGCCACCACATCTGTGCTTGTGGCCCCTCACAGCTGCCCTGCCCTGGGAACATGGGGGGACCCCCTCCTGCCAGGGCTGAGGCTCCTCACAGCTCCTCATGGCCTCTCCCAGCTCCTCATGGCCTCTCACAGCTCCTCATGGCCTCTCACAGCTCCTCATGGCCTCTCACAGCCCCTCATGGCCTCTCACAGCTCCTCATGGCCTCTCACAGCCCCTCATGGCCTCTCACAGCCCTCATGGCCTCTCACAGCTCCTCATGGCCTCTCACAGCTCCTCATGGCCTCTCACAGCTCCTCATGGCCTCTCACAGCTCCTCATGGCCTCTCACAGCTCCTCATGGCCTCTCACAGCCCCAGGCTCAGGGCTCCTCCCAAAGCAGAAGGGGTCAGGCCCTGCTTGTTCTCCTTTTATTTCGCTCCCTTCACAGCCATGAGGAAAGAAAGGCTGAAATGGAGCCTTTCCCCAGCGTTGCCCTCGGGGTTAATGTGGGGCCGAAGCTGTGTGCTGGCGCTGGCCCGAGCACGAACATCAGTGCAGCCGCACGGCCTTTGCTGTCCCCCCGTGTCCATGGGCTGTCCCCGAGTCCCGCCCGGCTCTGGCAGCAGCAGGAGCCGCAGCGCAGTGGGCGCCGGCCCGGCCCAGCCGCGGCTCCCGGGCAGGAGCAGCAGCAGCGCCAGCCCTTCCCAGCTGCTCCTGCCTCGGCTGCAGCTGCGGAGCCACAAGCCTCTGCAAACCAGCGCTGCCAGCCGTGTTCCCAGCTGCGATCTGCTCCTCATGGGGCCGATCCTGCCTGTTCCAGCTGCTTCCACACAGGAATCAGTGACGAGGCACAGGTGACATGCAGAGCGGACATGGCAACAGCCGAGAAGTGTGCAGGTGTGTGGGGTTGTGTTTGGGATTCTTGCAGCCCCCATGCCAACAGTGCCTTCCCTGCGGGGTCTGTGCCATGCCTGGGGCCATTGTCTGACCCCCCAGCCCCAGCTGCATTCCCTGAGTGCTCTGGGCTGCAGCTCAAAGCACAGCTGCAGGAGCTCCTCAGTTCAGCTTTCGGGCTGCAGCACCAGGCTGGGCTGTTCCTCAGGAACATTGCTCTGTGCTTGGAGCCACCACATTTGCTATGAAGTAGCACTTAGAAAGCAAAGTATAAAAGTGGTTGGAAACTGCTGGGTTGGAGTTGCTGTTTGACCTTTCTGTTCCTAGATTTTGAAGAGAGTTGCATTTGTGACTGGAGGATGAGGTGTGGGTAATAGGGCTCTGGGGAGTGTTTTTGGAAGGAGTGTGTGTTGGAAGCTGTTTCCCAATCCAGAAAATGGGGTCACCCTTTTTAAAGCTGCACAATTATGACACTAATAAGTGGAACAAGAATTAAAGAAGTTGCGTTTTCCTCATCTAATCAAGCATTTCTTGAGGAGTGTCCCAATCTTAGTCTGACACAGAGGATTTGCCTTAGGACAGTGCACAGACAGACAGGACTGGCTGCTCTTGGCCTCCTGTGGCCTCTCCTGTGCCCCTGCAGCACTGGGGCTTGGTGGTTCCCTTCCTATGGAGAGACCATTGTGACACTGCAGGGCCTCGTGGGACCAAGGGGCCAATGTGACACTGTGGGAACTCATGGAACCAAGGGGACCATTGTGGCACTGCTGGGCAGCATGGTCGCAAGGGGCGAGTGTGAAGCAGCAGGGCTTTGTGGAACCAAGAGGCCATTGTTGCACTACAGGGCCTCGTGGGACCAAAGGGCCATTGTGACCCTGCAGGATCACATGGAACCTAAGCGCCATTGTGACACTTCAGAAGCAAGGAGAACATTGTGACACCCCAGAGCCTCATGGAACCCAGGGAACATGGAACAGGTCTGGCTGGCTTGGACTCCGTGGGACACCTGACAGGTCTGGCTGATCTTGCCTTGTGGGGAGCTGCCTCTCATCAGCCCCTGGAGCACTGGGGCTCAGGGCTTTACCTGCTATGGAAAAGAACCATCTCTCTTTCCAGGTGCCCAGGGCTGAAACTGATACTACGCATAAAACATTCCCTGTATGCAAGGGTTTGTCCCACACAAGAGCTGCCAGGATAGACAGCTTTGGCTGGCCTTGGCCTCTGGTGGTCGCCTCTCATCTACCCCTGAAGCACCACGGCTCCGTGGCTTCCTTCCTATGCAAAAGAACCAGCCTTCTTGTCCAGGGGCCATGGCCAAAACTGGGATTTGGGCTCCAAATTCCAGTTATCCAAGGATTTCTTGCAAACAAAAGTATCCAGGAGAGACAGGTCTGGCTGCCTTGCCCTCTGGTGATTTTCTTAAACTATAAGCATAATGTTTTCATTTGCCAACACCTTGGAGAGGGCCCAGAGATCTCCCAAGGTGAGGTTTGGAGGCCTCAGGCACATGACAACTATAAAGGGAGAAAGGAGTTCTGTGCTCTGTGGGGTGGAGACTGAAGACAGTGGAGGAGAGCCCTGGGAGTGACTGAAGAGCAGTTTGAGAGATGGTGGATGATTTTGACATAGTAGAGAACAGCCAGAGAATGAAAGGATTAACGCCAAGGGCAGCTGGGGAGGTGCAGTGGGGACATGAGGAGAAAGGAATTTCTCTCCCAGGGCAGGGCTGTGGTGCAACACATCCCCAGAAGGAGTCAGGGTCAGCCCAAGGCTTTGTGTGCCAAGGCAGAGGCAGGCAGGACGCAGAGCTGTCAGCAAAGGAAGGGCCAGCGAGGTGGGGCAGCCGGGGGATGCCGACAGCCTGCAGGGCCAGAGGCGCAGGGCATGGACAGCGTAGGACAGCCTGGGCTGGAGAGGGCCCAGGGATGTGCAGAAGCTGCAAGGGCCTGCCAGAGGCAACTTGTGCAGCACTTTGGCCATGGCTGCTGGCCCTGGGCCTGAGGCCATGAGGAGGACACAAGTGAGCCTTGCAGCCCTGGGGCCTCATGGCCTCCTTGTCCCTGCTCAGCAGCCTGGCAGGGGCCGCCCCATGGTGCTGCCCTTGGCATTGCACATCCCCACATGGCAGTGCCCTGGGAAGAGCCCTGAGCACTGAGGGAGGGACAGGATGTGCCTTGCCAGGGGCTGGGGCTCAGGCCTTGGCCCTTTGCATTCCTGAAACACATCCAGGTTTGCTCAGCATCAGAGACACCTTTGCCTTGTTTGTCCCTCCTGTCATCACTACTTCCAGTGTTCTGCTCTAACTGGAACCTGGAAACAGTTTCTCGGTTGTGTCTCTCAGTGGGACCCATTTAAGCTACAAGAAACTTCAGTGTTTCAATTTAACTTTGAGTTCTTGAGAAGTTTTGTGAACACTCTCTCAGGGACTGAGTCTCATGTAAACAACACCAAAGCCCCAAGAGGGTCATTAAAGTCCTTGTGCTGTTGCTGTGCTGCTGAGCTGGGCTGGGCTCCTGGCACAGAGGGAGCTCCTGGCAACCAAGAAGAGCTTCAAAAAGACATTTCTCCTCATGAACAGCTCCTTTTGCAACCAAGCAGGGCTGAGGGCACTGCCTGCAGGCACCGAGGGGAAAGGAGCCAGGCAGAGACAGCTAAAGGGAACCAGGATTGGAGAGACATTGAGCTGAGACTTCACTTGGGGAAACATCTTCACATCCTCTACATGGTGAGTCTGTGGGTGCAGGGCAATGTCCCCTGTGCTCCTGGAGGGATCTCCTGAAGCCTGCACACCCCACAGCCTGGGGGATGTGTCAGGAGGACTCTCCCAGTTTCTCTGTTGCAGAGAAGGAGGAGGAGGAGGAGGAGGATGTGCTGCAGAGCGGGGCTGCCCTGGGCACCGTCAGAGGGACAGGGCAGGACGGCTCCTGCTGCCAGGGATGGCTGCAGGCTGTGAAGGTGGGGGTGCAGCCAGGGCTGCCCAGGGCTGTCGTGCAGAGCAGCTCCTGCAGCCCTGAGGGCTCTTGGCCAGGGCAGGGCATGTGCCACCTGCCAGGGGCAGCTCTCAGCCTGCCTGGCAGCTCCCCATGGCTCTGTGGGGACAAGTTGGAGGTGGAAGGAGCGACCCCCATCAGGGCAGATTCCTCCTGCTGGGGAGATGGTGCTGCATGGCCAGGGCTGCTCTCAGCTTTCTCCTCAAGGAAAGGTCAAGGGGCCGTCAGCTTTGGATGTGTCCCTGACACTCCTGCACTGTCCCACTGGGGATCAGCAGATGTGCCTCAGATCTGCCTCAGAAAGTGCCTCCTCACCCTCCTCTCCCTGCAGACAGCAGCAGCAGCACCTTGGCTTGCAGCATCTCTGTTTGTCTGCCCTGCCCTTAAGGAGCTGCTGCCAGGGAGATGGCCCTGGGCAGTGCCCTGTGCTGGGAGGGCTGTGCAGGGCAGAGCTGAGCCCCCAGGGCTGGGCTGGGCTCTGGGAGCACTGGCAGGGACAAGGCTTGGATAGAGGGAAACAGCTCCCAATGGGCACAACTGCAGGCAGCAGAGAGCCAGACCAAGCCTTGGTATCCCTCCCTGTCCAGCTGCAGAGGGAAAGAGAGAAGAGATTAGAGAAAATTATTTTGAAAGTAGAGCCTTCAAAAAGTCCACTTTGTTTTTCAAGCACATTTTATGTGCAGCAACCCTTAAGCAGAGGCAGGTGAAATGAGCAAAGGGCACCTGTGTGGGGACCAGCAGGTCTGACTGCACTGGGGCACAGAGAGCTCTGTTTTCCCCCTGGGCTCCCCAGTGCTCAGGTTGAGAGAAATGCTGAAGATGAGGATTTCTGTCACTTCTAAGAAAGGGGCAGTAACTCAGCAGCACCTAAGTGCTGCTTTTGAGCTCAGCCAAGTCAAAAACAAAAATGTTGAGTGAAAATTCCCCAAAGAAAGAGACGTAATTTTGAGCAGATTCCTATGAAAATGGCATATGATGGACTCAAAGAACTTTATCCAACTTGTCCGTGTCTTCTTTCAACAGTCCACAATGCCCAGAGTGAAGCAATGTCCAACAGCAGCTCCATCAGCCACTTCCTCCTCCTGCCATTCGCAGACACGCGGCAGCTGCAGCTGCTGCACTTCTGCCTCTTCCTGGGCATCTCCCTGGCTGCCCTCCTGGGCAACAGCCTCATCATCAGCGCCATAGCCTGCGGCCACCACCTGCACACGCCCATGTTCTTCTTCCTGCTCAACCTGGCCCTCGCCGACCTGGGCTCCATCTGCACCACTGTCCCCAAAGCCATGCATAATTCCCTCTGGGACACCACGGACATCTCCTACTCAGGATGTGCTGCACAGCTCTTTTTCTTTCTGTTCTTCATTTCTGCACGGCATTTCCTCCTCACCATCATGTGCTATGACCGCTACGTGTCCATCTGCAAACCCCTGCACTATGGGACCCTCCTGGGCAGCAGAGCTTGTGCCCACATGGCAGCAGCTGCCTGGGCCTGTGCCTTTCTCAATGCTCTGCTGCACACAGTCAATACCTTTTCCCTGCCCCTGTGCCAGGGCAATGTCCTGGGCCAGTTCTTCTGTGAAATCCCACAGATCCTCAAGCTCTCCTGCTCCAAATTCTACCTCAGGGAACTTGGGCTTATCGCTGTTGGTGCCTGCTTAGGATTTGGCTGTTTTGTGTTCATTGTTTTCTCCTATGTGCAGATCTTCAGGGCTGTGCTGAGGATCCCCTCTGAGCAGGGACGGCACAAAGCCTTTTCCACGTGCCTCCCTCACCTGGCTGTGGTCTCCCTGTTCCTCAGCAGTGTCACGTTTGCTCATCTGAAGCCCCCCTCCATCTCATCCCCATCCCTGGATCTGTCAATGTCAGTTCTGTATTCAGTGGTGCCTCCAGCCCTGAACCCCCTCATCTACAGCCTGAGGAACAAGGAGCTCAAGGCTGCAATGTGGAGACTGATGGCTGGACCATTTCAGAATTATTAAACTGCTTGCCAATTTCTGAAAATCATTTTTAATATGAGTCATCTTTGACAGTTCTTGTTTGTTTGGTTGTGGGTTTTTTCTTTCTTTTCCTGTGTTTTAATTTTTTAACATTGTCCACAAAGAAAGGCCTTTTTCGGTACCATTTCTCATTTTGTTTCTCTCCATCTTTGCTGTGACCACAGACTGTGTCACTGAGGAGCTGTATTCTCAGTGGCTTTAAACAAACTAAAGGCTCTCCCAGCCGGGTTTTCACCAGTGATCTCCTTTTGTTCCCTTCTCGGGAGCTGCAGCAGCAGTGTCTGTGTGCAGA
This sequence comes from Acanthiza pusilla, assembly GCA_036630365.1. Classification (NCBI taxonomy): domain Eukaryota; kingdom Metazoa; phylum Chordata; class Aves; order Passeriformes; family Acanthizidae; genus Acanthiza; species Acanthiza pusilla. The sequence goes on from JAXCHO010000108.1 coordinate 361,045, forward strand.
GCTGGGGCAGATCAGGGCTGGCACAGCAGCTCTGCCAAGGAGCAGCAGCACTTGGTGTTGCCAGCGCTGCTCCCGTGCCACTGCCCCGCTGCCCTCCTGCCCCTCGTGTTGCTGTAGGGCCTGAGTGCTCTCGGGGTGGCTCCCAGTGCTGGGGGTGGCAGTGCCGGGGCTGCAGCAGGGACAGGCCATGGGCACTGCTGGGGCAGAGCTGACGCCTCAGGGCAGGGCCTGGGGGCTCGAGGCTCCTTGCCCAGGGTCTCTCAAGAACACACCCAGGCCAATGCTGAGCAGAGAAAACCCCCGTGAGCAGCCCCAGGGTGGCCGTGGGCAGGGTGGGGGCAAACAGCATGGCTGGGGCTCTGCAAGGTCCCTGGGGGAGCCGGGAAGGAGCAGCAGAGCAGGGGCTGATCCATCCCCACTGCGCTGGACAGCCCAGGGCAGCGTCCCAGAGCGTCCTGATGGAGCTGCCAACACCATCCCCCCTTTGCAGCCCTGGCCTCTCCCCCAGCTGCCAGAGGTGCTTGATCCTTGCAGGCAGAGCCACAGCAGCACTGCTCAGGAGCCCCTGTTTGCATTGCACAGAGCAGGCGTGAGCAGCGCCATGCTGTTGGTGTGGGGAGATGAACCTGAGGGAGCACAAACACCATCAGCCCCTGGGGCCAGCAAGGGCTGGGGATGGCAGGGAAACCACTCAGGTTTGTGGTGACCTCTGAAGTCAGCCAGAAAGTTTGTTCCCATGAGCTCTGAGTTTCGTGTCCCACTGCAGACGTTGTTGCTCAGCCCCAGGGCTGCCTGGCAGCCACCCCTAAACAGCCCTGAGCATTTCCTTTGCTTCACCTTTGCTTTCTTTCCTCTTCCCTGCTCCAGATTCCTTCCTCTTGCCCATCCCTGTCCCCTCCCCTGCAAACAGCCCATCCCTGTTTGCCCTTTCCTCTCTGGCCCCACTCCCCATTTCAGTTCCTGACTTGGCACCATGGGAACATCCCTTGGTGAGCAGGATCATCCTCCAAGTGCTTCACGAATTGTCTGCAGACTCCTGCAGTGCCTCGTGCTGTTCCCTTGCCAGAGGCACCCCAGGCCAGGGGGCACATCTGGGCTGGTGTGTGTGGGTGTGGGGCTCCCTGTTCTGGGGCAATGGGGAGGAGCTGGAGAGGCTCTGCAGGACTGACAGGATGGGCTTTGGGGCCTGTGTGGAGAAGCTGAGGGCCATGGGCTGCTGGACCTTCAAATACCATGGGGCCATTTTGTTACTGTGCGGCCTCACGTTACTTAGCAGCCACTGTGACACATCAGGGGCTTGTGGAACCAAGGGGCCATTATGACATTGTGCAACCAAGGACTCCATTGTGGCATTCTGGGGCCTCATGGAACCAAGGGATCACTGTGTCACTGTGGGGCCTCATGGAATCAAGAAGACCATTGTGACACTGCAGGGCCACGTGAAACCCCAGAGACAATTGTGATAGTGAAGGACCTTGTGTAACAATGGCACCATTGTGACACAGTGAGGCCCTATGGAACCAAGGGGCCACTGTTACTCTGCGGGGCCTTGTGGAACCATGGAGACCACTGTGAGTGTAGGACCTTCTATAACCAAGGGGCCATTCTTACACTGCAGGGACTCACGGAATTAAGGAAACAATTCTGACACTGTGGGACCAATAGGCCATTGTGAAAAATGGAGCCAAGGAGACCATTGCTGCACTGAGAGACCTCATGGAACCAAGGGACACTGTGACACTGAGAGGCCCCATGAAACCCAGAGGCCATTATGACACTAGAGGGCCTTGGAGAACCAAGGGGCCATTCTGACACTACAGAGCCTCATGGAATCATGGAGAACACTGAGACACTTTAGGACCTCATGAAACTGTAGTGACACCAAGTTGGGTGTGAGTGTGGATCTGCTTGAGGGTAAGAAGGCACTGCAGAGAGACCTGGACAGGCTGGATCCAAGAAATGAATCCAGTGAGATGAGGTTTAACAAGACCAAGTGCCAGGTCCTTCACTTTGGCCACAACAACCCCTGCAGCACTACAGGCTGGGGACAGAGTGGCTGGACAGTGGCCAGGCAGAAAGGGACATGGGGGCACTGATGGACAGCAGGCTGGACATGAGCCAGCAGTGTGCCCATGTGGCCAAGAAGGCCAATGGCACCTGGCCTGGATCAGGAATGGTGTGGCCAGCAGGAGCAGGGCAGTGATTCTTCCCCTGTACTCGGCACTGGTGAGGCCACACCTCGAGTGCTGTGTCCAGTTCTGGGTCCCCAGTTTAGGAAGGACATAGAGGGGCTGGAGCATGTCCAGAGAAGGGCAACAAGGCTGGTGGGGGGTCTGGAACACAAGTCCTGTGAGGAGTGTCTGAGGGAGCTGGGGCTGTTTATCCTGGAGAAGAGGAGGCTCAGGGGAGACCTCATCACTCTCTACAATGCCCTGACAGGAGGGTGCAGCCACGTGGGGTCAGATTCTTCTCCTGAGCAAACAGTGAGAGGACAAGAGGCCACAGCCTGAAGCTGCACCTGGGGAGGTTTAGGCTGGACATTAGGAAGAGGTTCTATACAGAAAGAGTGATTAGGCATTGGAATGGGCTGCCCAGGGAGGTGGTGGAGTCACCATATCTGGAGGTGTTTAAGGAAAGGCTGGATGTGGCGCTCAGTGCCATGGTCTGGGTGACAAGGTGGTGTTGGGTCACAGGTTGCACTTGATGATCTCAAAAGTCTTTTCTAGCCTGGTTGATTCTGTGATTCTGTGATGATTGTGACACTGCAGGGCACCAGGGAAGCAAGGGGCCATTTTGGCATTCCAGGTCCTCATTGAACCTAGGGGCCATTGTGACACTGTGGAACCAAGGAGACCCTGGAGATATTCCAGAGCCCAGTGGAACCAAGGGGCCATTGTGACACTCCCAGGACTCATGGAACTAAGGGAACTATTTTGACACCGTGGTGCCCCATGGTACCAAGGGGCCATTGTGGTACTGTAGGGCCTCAGGTAACTTAGAGGCCACTGTGACACTCAGGTCCTCATGCAACTAAGGGGACACGTGTAACACTGTGGGGCATCATGGAACCAAGGGTCTGTTGTGACAATGCAGGATCTTGTGTAACCAGGGGTCCATTGTGACTCTGACCCATCAATGGGGAAACGTGCCTGGCCCAAAGAAAAGGAGGCTCCCTGGGTGCCCTGCTCTCCTCTCCAGGAGATGCTGAGAGCTCTGCAGCCCCTCCTGCCATCTCATGTCCCCAGGCCAGCACAACAGCCCCGGCCCTTGTGGCCCTCAAGAGCTGTTCCTGCTCCAGGCCCAGGGCCCATCCCAGAGCTGGGTCAGCCAGAAAGCTGTGCCCATTTCTGTTCATTCCTGTTTGCATGAGGATGGATCCTCAGCAACATGGATGTTCCCTGATGAATTTTACTTCTCCAGAGGTTTGCTCTGTCTTCAGCTCTTCAGTTCAGTCCCCTTAAGATTTGAAAACAACCTAAGAAGAAAAGTCCCTGGGAATGATTTAATTTCAAGTCTTCAATTCTTTTGTATTTAATTAGACCAGTTCCAGAAGCATACTCAAAGTGAATGTTTGACATATATTATATTATAATATAGATCTCTATTTTTCTGTTTATTCCTTTTCTGTTTATACACTGATATCACCATTCTCCAATTTATATTGATTCCAAGTATTCCCTAATGCAGTCAGAATAGATATGAACATCAATACCCTTCATGGCTGACAATCAATCAGACTTTGTCCCTACCCCCTCCCCACCATTTCCCTAATCCAACCCCTGGGACTCAGAGCAGCCTTGTGGCAATCTGAGCTTCCTCCACTCCAGGCTGCACCTGCAGCTTTCAGTTCCTTGGCACCAACTCCCACCTGCTTTCCTTGGAGAAGGAGCTGCCCCAGACACAGAGGGATGTTCGTTTATGGTCAGCAAACAAAACTAAAAGGTTTTTTCCATTAAAAAACCCATAAAAACGTAAGTCATTCCTCTGCTGGATATTAAATCCATTTTGCACCACAGAGGGTCTGAGATGAATGGAAAACACGTTTGGTGCCCAGCACAAATCCCAAGATCCCCCAAACCCTCCCTGCCCCGATTCTGTCCACATTTGCTCTTTGCACACATGAGTCACACACTGAAGTCACGAGCTCCCACCATGGGCAGAGGGAGGAAAAGAGAGAAAGTGGATGAAGAGCTCTCTTGTGCAGAGCTACAGCTGCACTGATCCCAATATTCTGGGCTCACAGCAACTTGATCCAACAGCCTCTGCAGCATCTGTTCCCTGGGGGCCCTCCTTCTGGGCTTGGGGTTCTGTGCTTGTTCTCAACATGGGGTCCTGCCTCAGGGCTCTGAATCCCAACAGGCTTTGGGCATGAGGTCCTCCAGTGCCCACGGGTGCCTGGGGGATGTGGTCCCTCTTACCTGACTCACCTGGAGCTGCTCGTGGCCATCCCACAGTAGGCATGGGCCTCCGCCCCTGTTTCCCAGATGGGGTCACTGTGTCCCCCAGGGACAGAGCCAGGGAAGCAGCAGCAAACCAGAGCCCGGGGCAGGATGTGACTCATGTGGGCACTGGGACACGAGGACGATACCAGCATGGGCTGAGGGTCATGGGGTGCCTCAGGTGTTCTGAAACAGCAGGAGATGGGAGAATCCCCCAAGCCTTGTGCCCTGCCCAGTCCCACAGGGATTTCCTCAGGGGCTGTGTGGCTGTGGGGCTGAGCCTGCCCACGCAGGAGCAGGGGCTGAGCCTGGCCGTGCTGGACATGCTGCCCATCGCCAAGGAGGAGTGGCAGAGCCCAGGACAGGTCTGCAGCCACGTCAGGTGAGACAGGGGCTGGCAGGGACAATGTGGCACCCATGGGACAGCCTGGCATCACTGGGTACTAGCCTGACAACCACTGGACAGGCTGGTACCCATGATGGCAGTGTGACATCCTTGGGGACAGCTTGACACCTGTCAGGAGAGCCTGGAACCCATGGGGACAGCCCGGCATCACCGGGGCCAGTCTGACAGCCACTGGACAACCTGGCACCCAAGGGGACAGTGTGGCACCCATGGGGACAGCCCAGCATCCATCAGGACAGACTGGCAAACATGGGGACAGAGTAACACCCTTGGGGACACCCTGGCACCCCTGAGGACAGTGTGACACCCATAGGGACAGCCCTGCATTGCTGGGACGGCCTGGCAGCCCCTGGACAGTGAGGCATCCATGGGGACAACCTGTCATCCATAGGGAGAGCCTGACACCAATGGGGACATTCTGGCATCTCGGGGGACAGCCTGGCACCCCTGGGGACAGCCTGACATTCATGGCGACACCCTGCCAACCGCCTCGGCGTCCCGTCCCAGGCAGCACCGAGGCGCTGGCGCTGGCTGTGGCAGGGGTCCCGCGGCGTGTGGACATGGGGGACACTTGTGTGACTTCCCCGACATCGCCGCCATCGGCACCGAGCAGGCAGCGAGCCGGGAGAGCAGCCCCGTGGAGAAGCGGCTCGTCACCCTCCCCAAGGCGGACAGCCGGGTGCTGCTGAGCTGGGGGGGTTTGGGGAGCCCCTGGGCACTCGGGGGGACGTGGGGCTGCCCCCCCGCCTGGCACAGGATGGGCAGTTCCCCACGCTGCGGGAGGCTCGTTCCTTCGTGCCTCTCCTCCATGGCCACTCCCGGCTGAGGGCGATGCCCAGCGCTCCTTCTGCAGGGAGGTGGCTCCTCCCCGGCTCCTGGGGGACGTGGCCAAACTGTGCCACAGAGCCCTCAGGGGGTGCCGGGAGCCCTGAGCAGCCCCAAGGCGGAGGTGACAGGGGAAGGGAGGTGACAGAATCACCGCGGGGCTGTCCCTGCTGTGCCACAGCCCCAGGCCTTGGACAGTTCTCTGCTGAGCGTCTGCGTCCAGGTGAGACCCCCACGGCACCCCCGGGGGTTTGGGGGGGCCGGGTGTTACCAATGGAGACAGGAGCTTAGACAAACCTCTGCCTCTTGCCTAGGCCTTTTGGCAGCAGGCAGTAGCTCTTATTGGGGTGGCCAGGATCCCAAGACTCAGTCTTGTTCGCAATTTCTTTAATAATGGCTGATTAGATCTAATAAAACATAAATGATCATTATTAGACACAAAAATAACAGATATAAGGCTTGTTACAAAACTACATACTACACAGAAATGAAAATAAAATAAAATATAAAATAAAATAAAATAAAATAAAATAAAATAAAATAAAATAAAATACAATACAATACAATACAATACAATACAATACAATACAATAAAATAAAATAATAGCAGACAAAATGCAGCCAGCGAAAAGGTGCCTATCATTACAGCTAGGAAGAAATAATGTAACTTAGGAACCAATGTATCTTGCCATCCAATTAGTTGATGGAAGCATACATTAAAATCCTTTCCCCCAGTTCTCAGGAAACTAACCAGCAGAGCTTGGATCCAAACTCTGGGCAGAAGTCTTGCACATTTCCAGAGTGTGTGTAGGAGACTTCTGCCTCTGAGATAATTCGTGTGTCTTTTACAGCATCAAAGTGTGCCTTTCAGTCATGTTTTCTGTTTCCTTTCATCTCTTTCTCCATCTGTTTTCCTATACCAGGGTTTAGCCTTTCAGTTGGAGCTCAGACTTTAGGGTGCCAAAAGATGACCTCTTGCTGGGCCTTTTGACCCCTGCTTGGGCCTTGTGACCCTTTGTGGAGCCTTTCCATATGGCAGCCATCTGTGAGGGAAAGGGGTGGGAGGACATCTGGCCATACCAGGAACCCACAGAGCTCCATCCCTACGAGGGAAACACAGCCCTGGAACCATGGGGACAGTGCCATGGGGACAGGCAGAGCCCTGGGGCTGCTGAGGGCACCCATGGGGCAGGAGGGGTTGGGGGGCTCCTGGAGGGTCCCCACCCAGCTGAGCCCGGCGGTCACTCCACAGCCACGCTCCAGCCAGGATTCCAAGTGGTTCAAGGTCCACCGGGACAAGGATGGACACTTGTGGCTGTTGGGGGTGGCATGGAGGTTCGGCAGCCTGCGGGAGCTGCTGGGCACCTCTGGGTGCCAGGGGCTGCGAGCAGAGGGGCCCAAATATGCCTGGAGGCCACCTGTCCCTCCTGCCCCAAAGGTGACACTGAGGGACATTCCAGAGAGGGGCTGTGAGGTCACAGACTGACTGTGATGTCATAGAGGGGCTGTGTGATGTCCCAGAGGGGGCTGTGTCTGGCCAAGGAGGGAGCTCGTGACTTCAGCGAGTGACTCGTGTGTGCAAAGAGCAAATGTGGACAGAATTGGGGCAGGGAGGGTTTGGGGGATCTTGGGATCTGTGCTGGGCACAGAACATGTTCTCCATTGGTCTGACATTGTCTGCTGTGGAAAGTGGATTTAATATCCAGCAGAGGAATGACTTTTGCATTTTATGGAGCTGTGCCTTCCTTTGGTTTTGTTTGCTGACAATAAATGAACATCCTTCTCTCTCTCAGGCAGCTCCTTCTCCAAGGAAAGCAGGTGGGAGTTGGTGCCAAGGAGCTGAAAGCTGCAGGCGCAGCCTGGAGTGGAGGAAGCTGAGATTTGCACAAGGCTGCTCTGAGTCCCAGGGTTTGGATGAGATAAATGGTGGGGAGGGAGTAGGGACAGATCCTCATTGATTGTCAGGCATGAAGGGTATTGATGTCCAGATCTATTCAGACTGCATTAGGGGATGCTTGGGATCTATATCAGTTGGAGAATGCTGATATCAGTGTATAAACAGAAAAGGAATAAACAGAAAAATAGAGATCTATATTACAATATATGTCATATATTCATTTTGAGTATGCTTCTGGAACTGGTCTGATTAACCACAAAAGAATTGAAGACTTAAAATTAAATCATTCTCAGGGGCTTGTCTTCTTCGGTTGTTTTCAAATCTTAAGGAGCCTGAACAGAAGAGCTGAAGACAGAGCAAACCTCTGGAGAAGAAAAATTCATCAGGGAACGTCCATGTTGCTGAGGATCCATCCTCATCAAAAGAGGAATGGACAGAAATGGGCACAGCTTTCTGGCTGCCCCAGCTCTGGGATGGGCCCTGTCCCTGGAGCAGGAACAGCTCTTGAGGGCCACAAGGGCCGGGGTTGTTGTGCTGGCCTGGGGACATGGGATGGCAGGAGGGGCTGCAGAGCTCTCAGCATCTCCTGGAGAGGAGAGCAGGGCACCCAGGGAGCCTCCTTTTCCTTTGGTCAGGCACGTTTCCCCATCGATGGGACAGAGTCACAATGGACCCCTGGTTACAGAGGATCCTGCATTGTCACAACAGACCCTTGGTTCCATGAGGCCCTGCAGTGTTACAAGTGTCCCCTTAGTTTCACAAGGCCCTGATGTGTCACAGTGGCCTCTATGTTACCTGAGGCCCCAGAATACCCCAATGGCCCCATGGTATCATGGGGCACCACGGTGTCAAAATAGTTCCCTTAGTTACATGAATCCTGAGAGTGTCACAATGGCCCCTTGGTTTCACAGGGCTCCGGAATATCTCCAGGGTCTCCTTGGTTCCACAGTGTCACAATGGCCCCTTGGGTCAATGAGGACCTGGAATGCCAAAATGGCCTCTTCCTTCCCTGGGGCCCTGCAATGTCACAATCATCACAGAATCACAGAATCAACCAGGTTGGAAAAGACTTTTGAAATCATCAAGTCGAACCTGTGTCCCAACAACACCTTGTCACCCAGACCATGGCACCAAGCACCACATGCAATCGTTCCTTAGATGCCTCCAGGGATGGTGACTCCACCACCTCCCTGGGCAGCCCATTCCAATGCCTAATCACTCTTTCTGTATAGAACCTCTTCCTAATGTCCAGCCTAAACCTCCCCTGCTGCAGCTTCAGGCTGTGGCCTCTTGTCCTGACACTGTTTGCCCAGGAGAAGAATCTGACCCCACCTGGCTGCACCCTCCTGTCAGGGAGTTGTAGAGAGTGATGAGGTCTCCCCCGAGCCTCCTCTTCTCCAGGATAAACAGCCCCAGCTCCCTCAGCCACTCCTCACAGGACTTGAGTTCCAGATCCCTTACCAGCCTTGTTGCCCTTCTCTGGACATGCTCCAGCCCCTCAATGTCCTTCCTAAATTGGGGGACCCAGAACTGGACACATCACTCGAGGTGTGGCCTCACCAGTGCCGAGTACAGGGGAAGACTCACTGTCCTGGTCCTGCTGGCCACACCATTCCTGATCCAGGCCAGGTGCCATTGGCCTTCTTGGCCACCTGGGCACACTGCTGGCTCATGTCCAGCCTGCTGTCCATCAGTGCCCCCAGCTCCCTTTCTGCCTGGCCACTGTCCAGCCACTCTGTCCCCAGCCTGTAGTGCTGCAGGGGTTGTTGTGGCCAAAGTGCACGACCTGGCACTTGGTCTTGTTAAACCTCATCTCACTGGATTCATTTCTTGGATCCAACCTGTCCAGGTCCCTCTGCAGAGCCTTCCTGCCCTCCAGCTGATGCACACTCACGCCCAACTTGGTGTCACTACAATTTCATGAGGTTCTAAAGTGTCTCAGTGTTCTCCATGATTCCATGAGGCTCTGTAGTGTCACAATGTCCCCTTGATTCTCCAAGGCCCTCTAGTGCCACAATGGCCCCGGGGTTCCATGGGGCCTCTCAGTGTCACATTGTCTCTTGGTTCCCTGGGCCCTGCAGTGTCACAATGTCCCTTGGTTCCATGAGGTCTCTCAGTGCAGCAATGGTCTCCTTGGCTCCATAGTTTCACAATGGCGTCTTGGTCCCATGGGGCACCAAGGTGTCAAAATTGTTTCCTTCATTCCGTGAATCCCTGCATGTCGTGGGTTAGAGAAAAAAAACTAACACACTGGACTTATGAGTTGAGATAAGACTACTGATAACGAGGACGCACGAGAGACAGGGCAAAAGCAGGCGGGAGACTTAAAGTTGCAAAAAAGGTGGTTTATTAATCTAACAGAGTCGGAGGATAAATTAGAGGTAAAAATAAGCTCTCAAGATACCGTTTCTTCACTGACCCCCCTTCCCTCTTAAGGCACTGCTTCCCAGCTCACCCCCTCCCTCCTTTCCAACTAACCAACAACTCCCGGGCAGGGGCAGGGTGTGGGGTTTTTCTTAAATCAGTCTATCACAACTCTTTTACTGCAGACACTGTTTCTCTATTCGCCCCCTCTCTCCATTCAACTAACAGATCCGGGCCGGGGCAAGGTATGTGACTTTTTTAGTCAGTCTAATGCCACAATTCTTCTGCTGCAAATGCTGTTTCTCTACTCACTCCCCTCCCTATTAAGGCCATTTCTCAGCTCACCCCCTCCCTCCTTCCTTCTAACCGACAGCTCCAGGGTGGGGGCAGGGTGTGGGGGTTTCCTTTGGTCAGGGTCAGTCCATCACGGAGAGGAGTCTTCTACTTAGCCATGGGGGTCCCTCCCATGAGAGACAGTCCTCTGAGAACTTCTTTGGCGTGGGTCCAATCTCACGAGCAGCACCTGCCCGATTGCTGCAGAACGAGATTCCTCTGTCCAGGTTGCAGTATTCCAAGCTGAGGCCAGGCTGTTTCCATCCCGGGAGCAAGGCCTCTCTCTCTCCTGCAAGGCCTTTGCAACTCTCAGTCTCTGGGACTCCCACTGGATCACAGCTTCCTGCAGGCATCACCTGCTCCTCTGGCGTGGGCACCTCCCCACAGGCTGTGGGGGGTTCTCTCCATCCTCTGGACCCCATGGGCTGCAGGGGGACCACCTGCTTCCCCACGGTCTTCACCACGGCTGGCAGAAGGTTTCAGCTCCGGCGCCTAGAGCGTCTCCTCCCCCACCTTCTCCACTGACCTTGGGGCCTCCATGTTGTTCTCCCTCACATATTTTCACCTCCTCCTCCTCCTTCCCTGGCTAAAAAGAAGTGCGTGCTCACATTGTTTTGATTTCGTCTTAAATATGTTTTCACAGAGGCGTAACTAACATCTCTAATTGGCCCAGGTTTGGCCAGCAGCATGTCCATCATCTTCAAAGCCATCAGAGACTGGCTCTGCTGGACATGGTGGAGAAATTTCCAGAATCTTTACTCAGGACATGCAGGAGCCATCTTTGTACCCCACCCTATTCACTGGGAAAAACTGGGCCAGGCAAAACTACCACAATTATCCAGGTCACTGTGGCCTGGTTTGGGTTCCCCAGGGCAGGAAAGATGTCTGGCAGCTGCAGCAGGGTTAGGGAAGGGCCTCCAGGGTGGGGCTGGAGCCCTTGGGCTGTGAAGAGAGGCTGAGGGATCTGAGCTTGTCCAGCCCAGAGAAGGGAAGGCTGAGGGGCTCCTCATCGCAGCCTGGCAGTGCCACCAAGGAGGTGATGGAGAGCACAGAGCCAGGCTCTTCACCGGGGGCCTGGTGGGACACAAAAGACAATGAGTGGAAGTGCAGAGATTGAAGGTTCAGCAAGGACAGGAGGAAACAGTTGTTCCCATGGGCCCAGCCAGGGGATGAGATGCTGCCCCATCCCTGTCCTTTGGGATTTTCCAATCCAGACTATGTCAAGCCTTGGTCTGGCCCTGTTTCTGACAGGTTGGGCTGCAGACTTGCTGAGGTCCCTTCCAACCTTAGCTCTCTGATGATCCCAGGATGATGCTGGTCCCTGTTTCAGACTGGAGCAGAGCAGATGTTTATGGGACAGGAGCCCTCTGGGGCTGTAGGGGACCTGCAGCTTGGGAGGTGCATGAGCACATCTTCATTAGCTGTGTCATTTGAGTACTTTTAAGAAATGGCAAAGCTCTCCTACCAGGAGAGAACAGGAATTCCCTGGAAGTGTACTGATGGCAGGAGAAGAAATACTGATCTTCCCCTCTACTTTTGTCACCAATACACCATCTACTATTTCATGTCCCTCTTCATTCAGGTGTTTCCACTTCTCCTGTTTAAATGGCCATGTCTAAGGACATCTCTTCACCAGACCAGCTGGATCTATGACCTTCCCATTGCTCCCAGATTTCCTCCTCTAGATCCTCTCCACTCATTCCAATGCCTCTCAGCTGACTGGCTTCACTCTTTGAACTTCAGAGCGTGGCCCACTCTTTCAGAACTTTAAATAACACTTCAGTCAACATCTTCATTGTGTTTATATCTTTTAGAATCACATCTTATATCTTTGTTTAAAACTGTTCCTGTATAGAAATTCCTTTTGAATGGTGGACATGTCAGATGCTGCAGGGATGTTGAAGAGCTGAGGGAAGAGTTTGAATGTTTTTTAAACAGTATCATGTTTGCATTTTTTGTCAGTTGGCTATGAAGAGAAACTTTCTGTGCCTCTGAGTCTCACAAGTCCCTGACCCCAAAGGACGCAAACCTGATCAGTTGTGGTTCCCACTCCAGTGGTTGCTCTTGGACCTCCCTCCATCCCCAGAGCAGAGCTCCCTTGTCCCACAGAGTCCCTGGCAATGCAGGGATGAAGGAAACAGGACAGGCTGTGGGGATCAGGGCCAGAGGACGGCCAGGGATTTGGTGTGGTTGTGAGGCCAGGGCAGGACACGGCCCTTGGCCTTGGTGAACCTCATCCAATTGTCCTGGGCCCATGGCTGCAGCCTGTCCAGATCCCTGTGCACAGCTTCCTGCCCTCCAGCACAACCACACTGCCACCCAGCTTGGGCTCACCTGGACACTGACTGAGGGTGCCCTCGATGCCTCATCCAGATCAGCAATAAAGAGATTGAACTGCACTGGCCCCAGTCCCGAGACCTGGGCATGGCTATGCAGAGAGATTTTGAGCCAGGGAACAGATGCTGCAGAGGGTGTTGGATCAAGTTCCTGTGAGCCCAGAATATTGAGATCAGTGCAGCTGTAGCTCTGCACAAGAGAGCTCTTCATCCACTTTCTCTCTTTCCCTCCCTCTGGCCATGGAGGGAGCTTGTGACTTCAGTGTGTGACTCGTGTGTGCAAAGAGCAAATGTGGACAGAATGGGGGCAGGGAGAGTTTGGGGGATCTTGGGATCTGTGCTGGGTGCAGAACGTGTTTTCCACTGTTCTGAGACTGTCTGCTGTGGAAAGTGGATTTAATATACAGCAGAGGAATTACTTTTGCATTTTTTGAAGCTGTGCCTTCCAGTGGTTTTGTTTGCTGAGAATAAATGAACATCCCTCTGTTGTCTGAGGCAGCTCCTTGTCCAAGGAAAGCAGGTGGGAGTTGGTGCCAAGGAGCTGAAAGCTGCAGGTGCAGCCTGGAGTGGAGGAAGCTGAGATATGCACAAGGCTGCTCTGAATCCTAGGGGTTGGATGAGGGAAATGGTGGGGAGGGGGCAGGGACAGTGTCTGATTGACTATCAGACATAAAGGGTCTTGATGTTCATATCTATTCAGACTGCATTAGGGATGCTGGGGATCAATATCGATTGGAGAATGCTGATATCAGTGTATAAACAGAAAAGGAATAAACAGAATAGTAGAGATCTATATTATAATATATGTCAAACATTCACTTTGAGTATGCTTCTGGAACTGGACTAATTAACCACAAAAGAATTGAAGACTTAAAATTAAATCATTCTCAGGGGCTTGTCTTCTTCGGTTGTTTTCAAATCTTAAGGAGCCTGAACAGAAGAGCTGAAGACAGAGCAATCCTCTGGAGAAGTAAAATTCATCAGGGAACGTCCATGTTGCTGAGGATCCATCCTCATCAAAACAGGAATGAACAGAAATGGGCACAGCTTTCTGGCTGCCCCAGCTCTGGGATGGGCCCTGTCCCTGGAGCAGGAACAGCTCTTGAGGGCCACAAGGGCCGGGGTTGTTGTGCTGGCCTGGGGACATGGGATGGCAGGAGGGGCTGCAGAGCTCTCAGCATCTCCTGGAGAGGAGAGCAGGGCACCCAGGGAGCCTCCTTTTCCTTGGGCCAGGCACGTTCCCCCATCAGTGGGGCAGAGTCACAGTGGACCCCTGGTTACACAGGATCCTCCATGGTCACAACAGACCCTTGGTTCAGTGAGGCCCTGCAGTGTTACAAGTGTCCCCTTAGTTCCATGAGGACCTGAGTATTACTGTGGCCTCTAAGTTACCTGAGGCCCAGAAGTTCCACAATGGCCCCTTGGTTCAACATAGTCCCACAGCATCAGAATGTCCTCTGTGGTTCCATTTAGCCCCAAAGTGTCACAATGGCCCCTTGCTTCCCTGGGGCCCTGCAGTGTCACAATCATCACAGAATCACAGAATCAACCAGGTTCGGAAAGTCCTTTGATATCATCAAGTCCAACCTGTGACCCAACACCACCTTGTTGCCCAGACCATAGCACCGAGTGCCACATGCAGTCTTTCCTTAAACACCTCCAGGGATGGTGACTCCACCATCTCCCTGGGCAGACCATTCCAATGCCCAATCACCCTTTCTCTGAAGAACTTCTTCCTAATGTCCAACCTAAATCTCCCCTGGTGCAGCCTAAGGTTGTGGCCTCTTGTCCTGTCACTTTTTACCCAGGAGAAGGATCTGACCCCACCTGGCTGTATCCTCCTGTCAGGGAGTTGTAGAGAGCGATGAGGTCTCCCCTGAGCCTCCTCTTCTGCAGGATGATGTCTTGATTTGAAAGACAGGTGTCTGCTAAGGAAGGTGGGAGCCTCTCTTAGAGTGGACAATGTGACCCCCTTCCCTCCGAATTATTATAACTTTGGAATCAAGGGCTTTCAGGCAAAGATAAGGGAAAAGGAATGACAGTTCCTTACTAGTATTTATAATGAGGCAAACAATCAATGACAGTAGTGACAACAAACCAAAGCAAACCCGGTGGAAGATGTCCCCAGGCTGCCAGGCACTATCCCTTAGGTCCTGTTACAGTCCCAGCCAGCAGGGACGCTGTTGGCTCCCGACCGGGCAGGGCAGGTGCAATGACTCCTGTGCAGCTGCAGGGGGCGCTGTGGTGCAAGGTCGAGTCAGTGTCACGTGGGTAATGACGGACCGGCTGGGCAGGGATGGCGTGAGCAGGATGGGCTGGGCAGGGATGGCGTGAGCACGACGGGGCTGGGCCGGGATGATGTGAGCAGGACAGGCTGGGCAGGGAGCTCAGAGCAGGGAGATGGAGCAGAAGGATGGGCTCACCCAGGCTAGCCAGCAAAAGGTGGCAGTGCATTCCAGCAGGTGAGGTGCAGGGCAGTGGCACTTGGGCCCCCCTCCGCAGCAGCAGCAAGTGCAGGCGGGAAGATGGGCACTCCAGGAGGGGAAGAGGGGGTTGGAATCCCATGCTTTTTTCCCCATACGAAAGCTCACCCAACAAGGAAGAGAAGGCAGTGCAGTGCCAGACTTTTCCTCAGTTGCAGTGAAAAGGAGACAGCAGCTTTCACTGTTTCCCCTCCCAAGTCTGGAGAGCAGGTGAGAAGTTACCGATGCTGGATGCTTCCCTCACCACACCCCCGGCCACATCTTTTGTTTCTTAAGTACCTGGCCATTGGTTTCCTAACATCAGAATGGGAAAATTCTCCGAACCTTCAACAGGCCATTGTGACACTGAGGCACTGAAGGGAATCAAGGAGTCCATTGTGACACTCGTGGTCCTCGTGGAACCACAGAGGTGACACTGTGGGGCCTTGTTGAAACAAAGGGGCCATTGGGACACTGTGGAACCAAGGAGACCCTGGAGATATTCCAGAACCCAGTGGAACCAAGGGGCCATTGTGACACTCCAGGGACACATGGAACTAAGGGAAGAATTTTGACACCATGGTGCCCCATGGCACCAAGAAGCCATTGTGGTACTGTGGGGCCTCAGGTAACGTAGAGGCCACTGTGACACATCGAGGCCCCTTGGAACTAAGGGGACACTTGTAACACTGTGGGGCCTCATGGAACCAAGGGCCCTTTGTAACATTGTGCAACCAAGGCGTCCATTGTGGCACTCTGGGCCCTCACGGAACCAAGGGATCACTGTGACACTGTGGGCCCTGGAATCAAGTAGACTTGTGACACTGCAGGGCCACGTGAAACCACAGAGACCATTGTGATAGTGAAGGACCTTGTGTAACAATGGCACCATTGTGACACTGTGAGGCCCTATGGAACCAAGGGGCCACTGTTACTCTGCGGGTCCTTGTGGAACCATGGAGACCACTGTGAGTGTAGGACCTTCTATAACCAAGGGGCCATTGTTACACTGCAGGGATTCACGGAATGAAGGAAACAATTTTGACACTGTGGTGCCCCATGGGACGAAGAGGCCATTGTGAAACCATGGAATGAAGGAGACCATTGTTGTACTGTGAGACCTCATGGAACCAAGGATCCATTGTGACATTGCAGGGCCCAGGGAACCAAGGGACTCAGAGGGGGCCATTATGACACTAGAGGGCCTTGGAGAATCAAGGGGCCATTGTGACACTACAGAACCGCATGGAATCATGGAGAACACTGTGACACCTTAAGACCTCATGTTACTGTAGTGACACCAAGTTGAGTGCGAGTGTGGATCTGCTGGAGGTTAGGAAGACTCTGCAGAGGGACCTGGACAGACTGGATCAAAGAAATGAATCCAGTCAGATGAGGTTTAACAAGACCAAGTGCCAGGTCCTGCACTTTGGCCACAACAACCCCTGCAGCGCTACAGGCTGGGCACAGAGTGGCTGGACAGTGGCCAGGCAGAAAGGGACCTGGGGGCACTGATGGACAGCAGGCTGGACATGAGCCAACAGTGTGCCCAGGTGGCCAAGAAGGCCAATGGCACCTGGCCTGGATCAGGAATGGTGTGGCCAGCAGGACCAGGGCAGTGATTCTTCCTCTGTACTCGGCACTGCTGAGGCCACACCTCAAATGCTGTGTCCAGTTCTGGGTCCTCAATTTAGGAAGGACATTGAGGGTCTGGAGCGTGTCCAGAGAAGGGCAACAAGGCTGGTGAAGGGTCTGGAGCACAAGTCCAGTGAGGAGTGTCTGAGGGAGCTGGGGTTGTTTATCCTGGAGAAGAGGAGGCTCGGGGTAGACAAGGTAGTGTTGGGTCACAGGTTGGACTTGATGATCTCCAAGATGTTTTCCAACCTCGCTGTTTCTGTGATTCTCTGAAACCACCCTTGAAGCAGTTGCAGGATGAACCCTGGGCCTCCTCTTCAGAAGCTCCAGCAGCCCATGGCCCTCAGCTTCTCCACACAGGCCCCAAAGCCCATCCTGTCAGTCCTGCAGAGCCTCTCCAGCTCCTCCCCATTGCCCCAGAACAGGGAGCCCCACACCCACACACACCAGCCCAGATGTGCCCCCCTGGCCTGGGGTGCCTCTGGCAAGGGAACAGCACGAGGCACTGCAGGAGCCTGCAGACAATTCATGAAGCACTTGGAGGATGATCCTGCTCACTAAGGGACGTTCCCATGGTGCCAAGTCAGGAACTGAAATGGGGAGTGGGGCCAGAGAGGAAAGGGCAAACAGGGATGGGCTGTTTGCAGGGGAGGGGACAGGGATGGGCAAGAGGAAGAAATGTGGAGCAGGAAAGAGGAAAGAAAGCAAAGGTGAAGCAAAGGAAATGCTCAGGGCTGTTTGGGGGTGGCTGCCAGGCAGCCCTGGGGCTGAGCAACATCATCTGCAGTGGGACAGGAAACTCACAGCTCATGGAAATAAACTTTCTGGCTGACTTCAGAGGTCACCACAAACCTGAGTGGTTTCCTGTGGTGGTTTTTGCTCGGCCCAGTTTTTGCCAGTGAATAGGGTGGGGTACAATGATGGCTCCTGCATGTCCTGAGTAAAGATTCTGGAAATTTCTCCACCATGTCCAGCTTAGCCAATCTCTGATGGCTCTGAAGATGATGGACATGCTGCTGACCAAACCTGGGCCAATTAAGAGACGTTAGTTACATCTCTGTGAAAACATATTTAAGAAGAAATCAAAACAATGTGAGCACGCACTTCTTTTTAGCCAGGGCAGGAGGAGGGGGAGGTAAAAATATGTGAGGGGGAACAACATTGAGGCCCCAAGGTCAGTGGAGAAGGTGGGGGAGGAGATGCTCCGGGCACCGGAGCTGAAAACCTTCTGCCAGCCGTGGTGAAGACCATGGGGAAGCAGGTGGTCCCCCTGCAGCCCATGGGGTCCAGAGGATGCAGAGAACCCCCCACAGCCTGTGGGGAGGTGCCCACGCCAGAGGAGCAGGTGATGCCTGCAGGAAGCTGTGATCCAGTGGGAGTCCCAGAGACTGAGAGTTGCAAAGGACTTGCAGGGGAGAGAGAGGCCTTGCTCCCGGGATGGAAACAGCCTGGCCTCAGCTTAGAATTCTGAAACCTGGACGGAAGAATCTCAGACTGCAGCAATTGGGTGGGTGCTGCTCCTGAGATTGAACCCACACCAAAGAAGTTCACAGAGGACTGTCTCTCATGGGAGGGACCCCCATGGCTAAGTAGAGGACTCTTCCCCCTGATGGACTGACCCTGACCAAAGGAAACCCCCATACCCTGCCCCCACCCTTGAGCTGTTTGTTAGAAGGAAGGAGGGAGGGGTTGAGCTGAGAAATGGCCTTAATAGGGAGGGGGTGAGTAGAGGAATAGCATTTGTAGCAGAAGAATTGTGGTGTTGGACTGACTAAGAAAAGCCACATACCTTGCCCCAGCCCGGATCTGTTGGTTGGATGGAGGGAGGGGGCGAATAGAGAAACAGTGTCTGTAGTAAAAGAGTTGTGATAGACTGGCTTAAGAAAAAACCCACACCCTGCCCCTGCCTGGGAGTTTTTGGTTAGTTAGAAAGGAGGGAGGGAGTGAGCTGAGAAGTGGTGCCTTAAGAGGGAAGGGAGGGTGAGTGAAGAAATGCTGTCGTAAGAGCTTATTTTTGCCTTTGATTTATCCTCTGACTCTGTTAGGTTGATAAATCACTTTTTTTTTTTTGCAACTTGAAGCTTTCATGACCTTGCCCTGTATCTTGTGTGTCCTCCTTATCAGTGATCCTATCTCAACTCATAAGTCCAGTGTTTTGTGTTAGTATTTCCTTCTCCTCTGCATAGCTGCAGCAGGAGAGAGCATAGAGAGTAAGTGTCGTAGGTGCCTGGCATTTTGCCAGGGTCAAACCCCTGACACCCATATTACTTCATCAAAAGCAGCCCACAGACCCATTTGTTAGACCACCGACCCAATTCCATTGCAGGAACTGCGCATGCTTAATGACTTTTTGCTAATTTCCATACAAAGCGGGGAATGGGAGGTGCTTATGCTATGAATATGTATCTGTATTTTAAATATGCATTATTGTTATAGATAAAAATGTTCTGTGTTGCATTGTTACTTCGGAGCTGTACATTTGGGAGTTTTCCTTGCAGCTCTCTGGCACTGAAATAAACATGCACTTTCTAACCTTAACAAGTTAGAGAGTATTTGTCCATCTCAGGTGGATATCGATATTAGATCTATATCCGCATTTTAGTAATTCAAGTTGGACCCGTCAGGCCAAGCCAGCCAGACCTGTTCCCTTAGATCCATACAGCCCCGTAGTGTCACAAGGGATTCTTGGTTCCATTAGGCCCCGTAGTGTCACAATGGATCCTTGCTTCCATGAGGCCCTGCTGTGTCACACTGGCCCCTTGTTTCCAAGGGGCCCCATAGTGTCACAATGGTCCCCTGCTTCTATGAGGCCTTGTAGTGTCAAAATGGTTTCCTTGTTTCCATGAGACTGCACAAGGACACAATGGCCCCTTGGCTCCATGAGGCCGCAGTGTCACAATGGTCTCCATGATTCCATAAGGTTCTGCAGTGTCGCAATCGCCCCATGCTACTGTTGGGCTCCTCAGGATCACAGTGGCCCCTTGATTGCACAAGACCTTGCAGTGTCACAGTGGTCTCCTTGGTACTGCAGTATCACAATGGACCCTAGGTTCCATGGGGACTCACAGTGTCACAATGGACTCCTTGGTTCCACAAGGCCCTGCAGTGTCACAATGAACTCCTTGGTTCCACAAGGTCTTGCTTGATTCAATGAGGCCTTGAAGTGTCATAATGGTCTCCAGGATTCCATGAGGCCCCGCAATGTCCCAGTGGGCTTTTGGTTCCATGAGTCCCGACACTGTTAGATGCATCCTTAGTTCTGTGGGGCCCTGTAGTGTCACAATGGTCTCCTTGCTTCAGTGGTGCCACACAGAGTGCCACTATTTCCCCTTGGCCTGACAAGGCCCCATAGCGTCACAATGGTTCCTTGCCTCCATGACGTCTTGCAGTGTCCCAGTGGACTCCTTGGTTCCATGGGGCTGCAAATTGTCACAATGGCCCCCTGGTTCAATGCGGCCTGTAGTGTCACAATAGTCTCCATGATTGCATGAGGCCCTGCAGTGTGACAATGGCCCCTTGGTTCCACGAGGCCACAAAGTATAAAAATGGCCTCCACGGTTTCATGAGGCCCTGTGGTGTCACAAAGGTCTCCTTGGTTCTGTAGTGTAAGAATGCCCGCTTGGCCCCTTGGAGCCCCACAGTGTCACTTTTGTGCCCTTGGTTCCATGAGGCCCTGCAGTGCCACGATGGTCCTTTGATTCCATGAGACCTCTAAGTGTCCAAATGGTCCCCACAGTTCCATGAGGGTCCATTGGCTCACAATGGCCTCTTTGGTTCCATGATGCCTGTAGTGTAACAATGGTCTCCTTGGTTCCACACTGTCAGAATGGGCCCTTGGTTCCATGGAGCCCCACAATGTCACTATGGTCCCCTTGGTTGTATGAGGCCCCACAGTGCCACAATGACCCCTCTGTTCCAGTAGATCCCAAAGTGTCAAAACAGTCTCCTTGTTCTTTGAGGCCCCACAATGTCACAATGGACCCTTGGTTCCATGAGGTTCCTCAGTGTCACAAATGTCTCTTTGGCTCCATAGCATCACAGTGGCCTTTTGGCTCCATCTGGCCCTGCTGTGTCACAATGGCTCGTAGTTCCATGAGGCCGCACAGTGTCACAATGGACCCTTGGTTGCATGAGGCCTTGCTGTGTCACAATGGACTTCTGGTTCCATGAGCTTTCATACTGACAGAAAATGGTCTCCTTGGTTCCTCAGTGTCACCATGGACCTTTTTTCTATGAGGTTCCATAGTATGACATGGTCCCCTTGATTCCATGAGTTTCTACAGTGTCACAATGCACTCCTTGGATCCCTGAGGCCCTGCTGTTTCACCATGGACCCATGGTTCCAGGAGGTTCCATAGTGTCACTATGGTCATCCTTGAATATGCATTGTCATAATGGACCCTTTGTTCCATTGAGGTTCTGTAGTGTCACAGTAGACTCCTTGGTTCTGTGAGGTCCTGCTGTCACCAAATGTCTGAAAGATCCAAAGAAGACTACTTAACACTAATTTGGTGTTAAAGGGGGCATCATTTATTCAGGCCTGAGGTCCAACAGGGGATAACTCCTAATCTTACAAGGACACATGATTCTACAAATGTGTTCCTTAGATACAGTCGCTACATTGCTTGTTTTTTCTACCACTGCATTCTCGAAGAACTTCTCTCTTCCAACCGTCCTTGCTGGGAGAGCAGACCCTGCATGCCTTGTTTCTCTGCTAGAAGCTCACAGCCACAGTAAAAATTGAATTAACCATTCTGGTATCAAGCCCAAGGCTTTATGAGCCAAGGCAGAGGCAGGCAGGATGCAGAGCTGTCAGCAAAGGAAGGGCCAGCGAGGTGGGGCAGCCGGGGGATGCCGACAGCCTGCAGGGCCAGAGGCGCAGGGCATGGACAGCGTAGGACAGGCTGGGCTGGAGAGGGCCCAGGGATGTGCAGAAGCTGCAAGGGCCTGCCAGAGGCAACTTGTGCAGCACTTTGGCCATGGCTGCTGGCCCTGGCCCTGAGGCCATGAGGAGGACACAAGTGAGCCTTGCAGCCCTGGGGCCTCATGGCCTCCTTGTCCCTGCCCAGCAGCCTGGCAGGGGCTGCCCCATGGTGCTGCCCTTGGCACTGCACATCCCCACATGGCAGTGCCCCGGGAAGAGCCCTGAGCACTGAGGGAGGGACAGGATGTGCCTTCCCAGGGGCTGGGGCTCAGGCCTTGGCCCTTTGCATTCCTCAAACACATCCAGGTTTGCTCAGCATCACAGACACCTTTGCCTTGTTTGTCCCCCCTGTCACCACTGCCTCCAGTGTTCTACTCTGACTGCAACCTGGGGACACTTTCTCATTTGTGTCTCTCACTGGGACCCATTAAAAGTACAAGAAACTTTGGACTCTGAATCTTTCAGTTCTTGAGAAGTTTTTTGAACACACACTGAGGGACTCAGTCTCTTGTAAACACCAAAGCCCCAAGAGGGTCATTAAAGTCCTTGTGCTGTTGCTGTGCTGCTGAGCTGGGCTGGGCTCCTGGCACACAGGGAGCTCCTGGCAACCAAGAAAAGCTTCAAAAAGACATTTCTCCTCATGAGCAGCTCCTTTCACAACCAAGCAAGGCTGAGGGCACTGCCTGCAGACACCCGAGGCAAGAGGAGCCAGGCAGAGACAGCTAAAGGGAACCATGGAGAGACACTGAGCTGAGACTTCACTTGGGGAAACATCTTCACAGCCTCTACATGGTGAGTCTGTGGGTGCAGGGCAATGTCCCCTGTGCTCCTGGAGGGATCTCCTGAAGCCTGCACACCCCACAGCCTGGGGGATGTGTCAGGAGGACTCTCCCAGTTTCTCTGTTGCACAGGAGGAGGAGGAGGAGGATGTGCTGCAGAGCAGGGCTGCCCTGGGCACCGTCAGAGGGACAGGGCAGGACGGCTCCTGCTGCCAGGGACGGCTGCAGGCTGTGAAGGTGGGGCTGCAGCCAGGGCTGCCCAGGGCTGTCGTGCAGAGCAGCTCCTGCAGCCCTGAGGGCTCTTGGCCAGGGCAGGGCATGTGCCACCTGCCAGGGGCAGCTCTCAGCCTGCCTGGGAGCTCCCCATGGACTGTGGTGAGAAGTTGGAGGTGCAAGGAGCGACCCCCATCAGGGCAGATTCCTCCTGCTGGGGAGATGGTGCTGCATGGCCAGGGCTGCTCTCAGCTTTCTCCTCAAGGAAAGGGCAAGGGGCTGTCAGCTTTGGATGTGTCCCTGACACTCCTGCACTGTCCCACTGGGGATCAGCAGATGTGCCTCAGATCTGCCTCAGAAAGTGCCTCCTCACCCTCCTCTCCCTACAGACAGCAGCAGCAGCACCTTGGCTTGCAGCATCTCTGTTTGTCTGCCCTGCCCTTAAGGAGCTGCTGCCAGGGAGATGGCCCTGGGCAGTGCCCTGTGCTGGGAGGGCTGTGCAGGGCAGAGCTGAGCCCCCGGGCTGGGCTGGGCTCTGGAAGCACTGGCAGGGGCAAGGCTTGGATAGAGGGAAACAGCTCCCAATGGGCACAACTGCAGGCAGCAGAGAGCTGGACCAGCTGTTGCTGCACACTGAAAAAGAGAAGAGTTTAGAGAAAATTACTTTGAAACCGGAGCCTTCAAAAAGTAAAGCATTATTTTTCAAGCATTTTTGAAGTGCAATCACCCTGAAACAGAGGGAGGTGAAATGGGCAAAGGGCACCTGTGTGGAGACTGGCAGTTCTGACTCCACTGGGGCACACGGAGCTCTCTTTTCCCTCTGGGCTCCCCAGTGTTCAGGCTGAGAGCAATGCCAAAGATGAGGATTTCTGCCTCCTCAAATACAGGGGCAGTAACTCAGGAGCAGAAACCCAAGCTCAAAAATAAAAACTTGAGTGAAAGTTCTCCAAAGAAAAAGTATTAATTTTGAAGTGGATTTGTAACAAAATAGTATAGGATTGGCTCAAGTAATTTTATCCAACTTGTCAATGCCTTCTTTCAAGAGTCCACAATGTCCAGAGTGAAGCAATGTCCAACAGCAGCTCCATCAACCACTTCCTCCTCCTGGCATTCGCAGACACGCGGCAGCTGCAGCTGCTGCACTTCTGCCTCTTCCTGGGCATCTCCCTGGCTGCCCTCCTGGGCAACAGCCTCATCATCAGCGCCGTAGCCTGCGGCCACCACCTGCACACGCCCATGTTCTTCTTCCTGCTCAACCTGGCCCTCACCGACCTGGGCTCCATCTGCACCACTGTCCCCAAAGCCATGCACAATTCCCTCTGGGATACCAGGGACATCTCCTACTCAGGATGTGTTGCTCAGGTATTTCTGCTTGTCTTCTTTCTTGGAACAGAGTTTTCCCTCCTCACCATCATGTGCTATGACCGCTACGTGTCCATCTGCAAACCCCTGCACTATGGGACCCTCCTGGGCAGCAGAGCTTGTGCCCACATGGCAGCAGCTGCCTGGGCCTGTGGCTTCCTCAATGCTCTGCTGCACACAGCCAATACATTTTCCCTGCCCCTGTGCCAGGGCAATGCCCTGGGCCAATTCTTCTGTGAAATCCCACAGATCCTCAAGCTCTCCTGCTCACACTCCAACCTCAGGGAACTTGGGCTTCTTGTGGTCCTTTTCTGTTTAGCTTTTGGTTGTTTTGTGTTCATTGTTTTCTCCTATGTGCAGATCTTCAGGGCTGTGCTGAGGATCCCCTCTGAGCAAGGAAGGCACAAAGCCTTTTCCACATGCCTCCCTCACCTGGCCGTGGTCTCTCTGTTTCTCAGCACTGACACATTTGCCTACCTGAAGCCCTCCTCCTTCTCATCCCCGAAAATGGACGTTGTGGTTTCTGTTCTGTATTCAGTGGTGCCTCCAGCCCTGAACCCCATCATCTACAGCCTGAGGAACCAGGAGCTCAAGAAAGCTCTCAGGAAACTGATGGATGGATGCTTTTCAGCCTTTTCATTTTCCCATAACAGTCCTCAGAGTGCTTTGCATTGGGAGCCAGAAAGGAGCTGGAAACACAGTCCTGGTTTGGCTCCCGCTGGGCAGGCCTGGGACAGCAGCAGCGCTGTCTCTCAGCATTCCCCCTCCATCAAGGGGCTGCGTGTGGGAAAGATCCTGGGAAGGGACACAACCAGGCCAGTGACTCAAATGAACCAAATGGATATTCCAGATTGTATGACATTAGTTCCAGTATAAAAGCTAAGTAAAGGAGGAGGAATCGGGGGCACTCCTTTTTTACAGTGTTTGCCTTCCCAAGCAACCACACTGCTTGCTGAAGTCCTGCTTCCCAGGGTGTGGCTGAACATTGATCACTGATGGGAAGTAGAGAATAAAATTATTGGTTTTCGCTAACATTTTCTTTCTAACATTTTATCTAACTTTTCTTTCTAACTTTTCTTCTTTTTCTTTTGCTTTAGTAAACTGCCTTATCTCAAACTACAAGGTATTTTCCATCTTATTTTCTCTCCCCTGTCCAGCCAAGGAGGGCAGTGATAGAGTTGATTGATGGGCACGTGGTCTCCAGCCAAAGTCAACCCACCAGAAGCAGCCTCAGACTGCCTGCCTTCCTCTTTCAGCAGCTCCCAGTGCACATCATCACAGGCCAAATCTGTCTTTATTTATATTTTCCCTTTTCTTCTTCTTCTGAT
This sequence comes from Acanthiza pusilla, assembly GCA_036630365.1. NCBI lineage: Eukaryota > Metazoa > Chordata > Aves > Passeriformes > Acanthizidae > Acanthiza > Acanthiza pusilla. Next base: position 386,348 of record JAXCHO010000108.1, read on the forward strand.
GCTGTTGGCATAAAAGAAACGCTATTATTGTTACCCTTAAAGTTAATTATCTTCCCTTCTTCTGTGACCCCGAGACTGTGTAAATGGGGACTCTCACACTGTATTGAAGTGAAATAAAGGAACCTGCAACCACTTTTTAAAAATTTTTGTACTATTCTCAGATAGAGAGCAGGAATAAAGAAAAAAAGTCATTATTTATTCCCTCTTTCTTCAGCATCTTTCTGCCTTGTATGAGCAGAGACTTAGTGAAATGGGGATTTTCACATTGTATTTAGGTGAAATAAATGAAACCACATTTAAAAAAAAAAAAAAAAGAGAATCATCATGATCAAGGCAGGAACGAACAGAAATGGGCACAGCTTTCTGGCTGCCCCAGCTCTGGAATGGGCCCTGGGCCTGGAGCAGGAACAGCTCTGGAGGGTCACAAGGACCAGGGTTGTTGTGCTGGCCTGGGGACATGGGATGGCAGGAGGGGCTACAGAGCTCTCAGCATCTCCTGGAGAGGAGAGCAGGGCACCCAGGGAGCCTCCTTTTCCTTGGGCCAGGCACGTTCCCCAATTGGTGGGACAGAGTCACAATGGACTCCTGGTTACACAGGATCCTGCATTGTCACAACAGACCCTTGGTTCCATGAGGCCCCACGCCCTAAGAGTGTCCCGTTAGTTCCACGAGGCCCTGATGTGTCACAGTGGCCTCTAAGTTACCTGAGGCCCTGCAGTACCACAATGGCGCGTTGGAACCATGGAGCACCACGGTGTCAAAATAGTTCCCTTAGTTCCATGAGTCCTCAGAGCGTCACAATGGCCCCTTGGATTCACTGGGCTCCAGAATATCTCCAGGGTCTCCTTGGTTCCACAGTGTCACAATGGCCCTTTGGTTCAACAAGCCCTCACAGTGTCACAGTGGCCTCTGTGGTTCCATTTAGCCCCAAAGTGTCACAATGGCCCCTTGCTTCCCTGGGGCCCTGCAGTGTCACAATCATCACAGAATCAGTGAATACACCAGGTTGGAAAAGACCTTGGAGATCATCAAGTCCAACCTGTGACCCAACACCACCTTGTCACCCAGACCATGGCACCCAGTGCCACATCCAGTCTTTTCTGGAACACCTCCAGAGATGGTGGCTCCACCATCTCCCTGGGCAGCCCATTCCAATGCCCAATCACCCTTTCTCTGAAGAACATTTTCCTAATGTCTGGCCTAAATCTCCCCTGGTGCAGCTTAAGGTTGTGGCCTCTTGTCCTGACACTGCCCAGGAGAAGAATCTGACCCCACCTGGCTGCACCCTCCTGTCAGGGAGTTGTAGAGAGTGATGAGGTCTCCCCTGAGCTTCCTCTTCTCCAGGATAATGTCTTGGTTTGAAAGACAGGTGTCTGCTAAGGAAGGTGGGAACCTCCCTTAGAATGGATAATGTGACCCCCTTCCCTCTGAATTGTTATAACTTTGGAATGAAGGGCTTTCATGAAAAGATATGGGAAAAGGAATAACAGCTCTTTACTAGTATCTATAATGAGGCAAACAATCAGTAAGAACAATAGTAACAGAAAACAAACCCAAAACCCAAAACCATCTACCCGGTGGTAGATGTCCCTGGGCTGCCAGGCACTGTCCCTTTGGTGCAGTCACCGTCACAGCAAGCAGGGGCGCTGTTGGCTCCTGGCCGGGCAGGGCAGGTGTGATGACTCCCGCGCAGCTGCAGGGGACGCTGTGGGGTGAGGTCAGGTCTGTGACATGTGGGTAATGGCGGACAGGCTGGGCAGGGATGGCGTGAGCAGGACAGGGCTGGGCAGTGATGGTGTGAGCAGGATGGGGCTGGGCAGGGATGGCATGAGCAGGACAGGCTGGGCAGGGAGCTCAGAGCAGGGAGATGGAGCGGCAGGATGGGCTCACCTGGGCCAGCCAGCAAAAGGTGGCAGTGCATTCCAGCAGGCAAGGTGCGGGCCAGTGGCAGTTGGGCCCCCACTCTGCAGCAGCTGCAAGTGCAGGTAGGAAGATGTGCACTCGAAGAGGGGAAGAGTGGGTTGGAATCCCATTCTTTTTTCCCCAAACGAAAGCTCACCTAACAAGGAAGAGAAGGCAGTGCAGAGCCAGGCTTTTCCTCAGTCGCAGCAAAAAGGAGACAGCAGTTTTCACTGTTTCCCCTCCCAAGTCTGGTGAGCAAGAGAGAACTTACCTATGTCAGATGCTCCTCTCACCACACCCCCGGTCACATCTTTTGTCTCTAAAGCACCTGGTCGTTGGTTTCGTAACAACAGAATGGGAAAATTCTCCGAACCTTCAACAGGCCATTGCAACACTGAGGGGCTGAATGGAACCAAGGAGTCCATTGTGACACTCCAGGTTCTCGTGGAACCACAGAGATGACACTGTGGGGCCTTGTTGAACCATTGGCCATTGGGACACTGTGGAACCAAGGAGACCCTTGTGATATTCCAGAGCCCAGTGGAATCAAGGGGCCATTGTGACACTCACAGGACTTATGGAACTAAGGGAAGAATTTTGACACCGTGGTGCCCCATGGTACCAGGAAACCATTGTAGTACTCTGAGGCCTCAGGTAACTTAGAGGACACTGTGAAACATCAGGGCCCTGTGGAACTAAGGGGGCACTTGTAACACTGCAAGGCTGCATGGAACCAAGGGCCCATTGTGACATTGTGCAACCAAGGAGTCCATTGTGGCACTCTGGGGTCTCATGGAACCAAGGGATCACTGTGACACTGTGAAGGCCCATGGAACCAAGGGGCCACTGTTACGCTGCAGGGCCTTGGGGAACCATGGAGACCACTGTGAGTGTAGGACCTTGTATAATCAAGGGGCCGTTGTTACACTGCAGGGATTCATGGAATGAAGGAAACAATTTTGACACCGTGGTGCCCCATGGGACCAAGAGGCCATTGTAAAACTGTGGAGCCAAGGAGACCATTGCTGCACTGAGAGACCTCATGGAACCAAGGGATATTGCGACACTGCGAGGCCCCGTGGAACTGAGGGGCCATTGTGGCACTAGAGGGCCTTGGAGAACCAAGGGGCCATTGTGACACTACAGAGCCTCATGGAATCATGGAGAATACTGTGACACTTTAGGACCTCATGGAACTGTAGTGACATCAGGTTAGGTGTGAGTGTGGATCTGCTGGAGGGTAGGAAGGCTCTGCAGAGGGACCTGGAAAGGTTGCATCCAAGAAATGAATCCAGTGAGATGGATTTAACAAGACCAAGTGCCAGGTCCTGCACTTTGGCCACAACAACCCCTGCAGCACTACAGGCTGGGGACAGAGTGGCTGGACAGTGGCCAGGCAGAAAGGGACCTGGGGGCACAGGTGGACAGCAGGCTGGACATGAGCCAGCAGTGTGGCCACATGGCCAAGAAGGCCAATGGCACCAGGTCTGGATCAGGAATGGTGTGGCCAGCAGGACCAGGGCAGTGATTCTTCCCCTGTACTCAGCACTGGTGAGGCCACACCTCGAGTGCTGTGTCCAGTTCTGGGCCCCCCAATTGGGATGGATATTGAGGGGCTGCGGAGTGTCCGGAGAAGGGCAACAAGGCTGGTGAAAGGTCTGGAGCACAAGTCCTGTGAGGAGTGTCTGAGGGAGCTGGGGCTGTTTATCCTGGAGAAGAGGAGGCTCAGGGGAGACCTCATCACTCTCTACAATGCCCTGACAGGAGGGTGCAGCCAGGTGGGGTCAGAGCCTTCTCCTGGGCAAACAGTGTCAGGACAAGAGGCTGCAGCCTTAATCTGCACCATGGGAAGTTTAGGCTGGACATTAGGAAGAGGTTCTACACAGAAAGAGTGATTGGGTATTAGAATGGGCTGCCCAGGGAGGTGGTGGAGTCACCATCCCTGGAGGTGTTTAAGGAAAGGCTTGATGTGGCGCTCGGTGCCATGGTCTGCGTGACAAGGCAGTGTTGGGACACAAGTTGGACTTGATGATCTCCAAGGTCTTTTCCAACCTGGTTGATTCTGTGATTCTGTGATGATTGTGACACTGCAGGGCCCCAGGGAACCAATGGGGCCTTGTGACACTGTGGAACCAAGGAGACCCTTGTAATATTTCAGAGCGCAGTGGAACCAAGGGGCCATTGTGACACTCTGAGGATTCATGGAACTAAGGGAACTATTTTGGCATTGTAGTGCCCCATGCTACTAAGGGGCCATTGTGGTACTCTGAGGCTTCAGGTAACTTAGAGGCCACTGTGACACTCAGATCCTTGTAGAACAAAGGGGACACTTGTAACACTGCAGGGCCTGATGGAACCAAGGGTCTGTTGTGACAATGCAGGATCTTGTGTAACCAGGGGTCCATTGTGATTCTGCCACACCCATGGGGGAATGTGCCTGGCCCAAGGAAAAGGAGGCTCCCTGGGTGCCCTGCTCTCCTCTCCAGGAGATGCTGAGAGCTCTGCAGCCCCTCCTGCCATCCCATGTCCCCAGGCCAGCACAACAGCCCCGGCCCTTGTGGCCCTCCAGAGCTGTTCCTGCTCCAGGCCCAGGGCTCATCGCAAAGCAGGGGCAGCCAGAAAGCTGTGCCCATTTCTGTTCATTCCTCTTTTGATGAGGATGGATCCTCAGCAACATGGATGTTCCCTGATGACTTTTCCTTCTCCAGAGGTTTGCTCTGTCTTCAGCTCTTCCGTTCAGTCTCCTTAAGATTTGAAAACACCCGAAGAAGACAAGCCCCTGGGAATGATTTCATTTTAAGTCTTCAATTCTTTTGTGGTTAATTAGACCAGTGCCAGAAGCATACTCATAGTGAATGTTTGACATATATTATATTATAATATAGATCTCTTTTTTTCTGTTTATTCCTTTTCTGTTTATATACTGATATCAGCATTCTCCAACAGATTTTGATCCCAAGCATCCCCTAATGCAGTTAGAATAGACAGGAATATCAAGACAACTTATGTCTGATAGTCAGACATTGTCCCTATCCCCTCCCCATCCTTTCCTTCATCTTAGCCCTGGGACTCAGAGCAGCCTTGTGCAAATCTCAGCTTCCTCCACTCCAGGCTGCAGCTGCAGCTTTCAGCTCCTTGGCACCAACTCCCACCTGCTTTCCTTGGAGAAAGAGCTGACTGAGACACAGAGGGATGTTCATTTATTGTCAGCAAACAAAACCAAAGTAAGGCACAGCTCCATAAAATGCAAAAGTCATTCCTCTGCTGGATATTAAATCCACTTTCTACAGCAGACAGTCTCAGACCAATGGAAAACACGTTCTGTGCCCAGCACAGATCCCAAGATCCCCCAAACCCTCCCTGCCCCAATTCTGTCCACATTTGCTCTTTGCACACACGAGTCACACGCTGAAGTCACGAGCTCCCTCCATGGCCAGAGGGAGGAAAAGAGAGAAAGTGGATGAAGAGCTCTCTTGTGCAGAGCTACAGCTGCACTGATCCCAATATTCTGGGCTCACAGGAACTTGATCCAACACCCTCTGCAGCATCTGTTCCCTGGCTCAAAATCTGTCTGCATGGCCAGGCCCAAGGAGTGCTGGGCAATGGAGTCACATCCAGGGGTGTCCCCAGGGCTCAGGATTGGGGCCAGTGCAGTTCAATCTCTTTAGTGCTGATCTGGATGAGGCATCGAGTGCACCCTCAGTCAGTGTCCAGGTGAGCCCAAGCTGGGTGGCAGTGTGGCTGTGCTGGAGGGCAGGAAGCTCTGCACAGGGATCTGGACAGGCTGCAGCCATGGGCCCAGGACAATTGGATGAGGTTCACCAAGGCCAAGGGCCGCGTCCTGCCCTGGCCTCACAACCACACCAAATCCCTGGCCGTGCCCTGGCCCTGATCCCCACAGCCTGTCCTGTTTCCTTCATCCCTGCATTGCCAGGGACTTTGTGGGACAAGGGAGCTCTGCTCTGGGGATGGAGGGAGGTCCAAGTGCAGCCACTGGAGTGGGAACCACAACTGATCAGGTTTGTGTCCTTTGGGGGTCAGGAACTGGTGAGACTCAGAGGCACAGAAAGTTTCTCTTCATGACCAGTATAAAAAAATATAAATACGATAAAATTTTAAAAACATCAAAACTCCTCCCTCAGCAATGTGAAACATCCCTGCAGCATCTGACAAATCCACCATCCACAAGGGATTTCCATACAGGAACATTTTTAAACAAAGACATAAGAGAAAGTGATTCTAAAAGACATAAACACAAGTAAGTTTTTGACTGATGTGTTATTATAGTTTTGAAAGACTGGGAAACTCCCTGAAGCTGAAAGTGTGAAACCACTCAATTGAGATGGATTGGAATTACAGGAGAGGATCGAGAGGAGAAAATCTGGGAGCAATGGGAAGGACATAGATCCAGCTGGTCTGGTGAAGACATGTCCGTAGACATGGCCATTTAAACAGGAGAGGTGGAAACACCTGAATGAAGAGGGACATGAAATAATAGACAGAGCAGTGGTGACACAAGAAGAGGGGAGGATCAGTATTTCTTCTCCTACAATCAGTACACTTAGACAAAATTCCTGTTCTTTCCTGGTGGGAAAACTGCCATTTCTTAAAAGTACTCAACTGACCCAGCTAATGAAGATGTGCTTGTGCACCTCACAAGCTGCAGGTTCCCTACAGCCCCAGAGGGCTCCAGTCCCATGAACATCTGCTCTGCTCCAGTCTGAAATAGGGACCAGCATCATCCCAGGATCATCAGAGAGCTGAGGTTGGAAGGGACCTCAGCAAGTCTGCAGCCCAACCTGTCAGAAACAAGGTCAGACCAAGGCCTGATTTGGTCTGGATTGGAAAATCCCAAGGGACAGGGACAGGGCAGCATCTCAGCACCTGGCTGAGCCCATGGGAACAAAGGTTTCCTCCTGTCCTGGCTGAACCTCCAATCTCTCCACTTCCACCCATTGTCTTTTGTCTCCCACCAGGCCCCCGGTGAAGAGTCTGTCTCTGTGTTCTCCATCACCTCCTCGGTGGCACTGCCAGGCTGCGATGAGGAGCCCCTCAGCCTTCCCTTCTCTGGGCTGGACAAGCCCAGCTCCCTCAGCCTCTCCTCACAGCCCAAGGGCTCCAGCCCCACCCTGGAGGCCCTTCCCTAACCCTGCTGCAGCTGCCAGACATCTTTCCTGCCCTGGGGAACCCAAACCAGGCCACAGTGACCTGGATAATCCATGTCCTTGATGTCCTGCTCACACAGCCCCAGCCCATTGTCCCCATGTCAGGCTCTGGGTGTCGATTTGTGGGACATCCTTGGGGGAGGCTGCGGTGCCAGGAAGGGCAGGAGCTGGGGGGACAGGGGACTCTGCTGCACACAGCAGTGTTGGATGTCTATGGGGGGCTCTGTGAGGGGTTGTCCAGGGCACCGTGACCTCTGCAGTGACATTACACAGCTCCCCTGCGACATCACAGCCCCGCATGACATCACAACCCACTCTGTGATGTCACACCATCCCCCATGTGTTGTCAAACCACCCTCCTGTGATGTCACAGCCCACTGTCTGTTGTCAGTGCCCCCTCTATGATGTCACAGCCTGCTCTCTAATGTCACAGCCCACCCTCTGATATCACAGCTGGCTCTATGATTTCTTACCACCACTCTGTGATGTCACAGCCCACTCTTTGATGTCACACAGTTGCCCTGTGATGTCAAAGCCTGCTCTGTGATGTCACACAGCCCCTCGGTGATGTCACACAGTCCCCTCTATTATGCCATAGCTGCTTGATGACCTCACTCTGTGATGTCACAGCCCAATCTGTGACCTCACACAACCCACTCTGTGATGTCACACTGCCCCTTTCTGACATCACAGCTGCTCTGTGCCTCTATGACACAGCCCCCTCTGGGACATCACACAGCCCCTCTATGACATCACAGCTGTTCTGTGACCTCACAGCCCCTCTCTGGAATGTCCCTCAGTGTCACCTTTGGGGCAGGAGGGACAGGTGGCCTCCAGGCACATTTGGGTCCCTCTGCTCGCAGCCCCTGGCACCCAGAGGTGCCCAGCAGCTCCCACAGGCTGCCGAACCTCCGTGCCACCCCCGACAGCCACAAGTGTCCATCCTCGTCCCAGTGGACCTTGAACCACTTGGAATCCTGGCTGGAGCGTGGCTGTGGAGTGACCGCCGGGCTCAGCGGGGTGGGGACCCTCCAGGAGCCCCCCAACCCCTCCTGCCCCACGGGTGCCCTCAGCAGCCCCAGAGCTCTGCCTGTCCCCATGGCACTGTCCCCATGGTGCCAGGGCTGTGTTTCCCTCGTAGGGACGGAGCTCTGTGGGTTCCTGGTATGGCCTGATGTCCTCCCACCCCTTTCCCTCACAGATGGCTGCCATATGGAAAGGCTCAACAAAGGGTCAAAAGGCCCAAGGAGGGGTCAAAAGGCCCAGCAAGAGGTCATCTTCTGGAACCCTGAAGTCTGAAAGGCTAAACCCTGGTATAGGGAAACAGATGGAGAAAGAGATGAAAGGAAACAGAAAACGTGACTGAAAGACACACTTTTGTACTATAAAAGACACACGAATTATCACAGAGGCAGAAGTCTCCTACACACACTCTGGAAATGTGCAAGACTTCTGCCCAGAGTTTGGATCCAAGCTCTGCTGGTTACTTTCCTGAGAAGTGGGGGAAAGGATTCTAATGTATGCTTCCATCAACTAATTGGATGTTAAGATACATTGGTTCCTAAGTTACATTATTTCTTCCTAGCCATAATAATAGGTACCTTTTTGCCTGGTGCATTTTGTCTACTAGTTTGTTTTTTTTTTAATTTTTGTGTACTATGTAGTTTTGTCCCAAACCTTATGTCTGTTATTTTTGTGTCTAATAAATAAGAATTTATTTTTTATTAGATCTAATCAGCCATTATTAAAGAACTTGCAACTGAGACTGAGTCTTGGGGTCCTGGGCACCCCAATAAGAGCTACTGCCTGCTGCCAAAAGGCCTAGGCAAGAGGCAGAGGTTTGTCTAAGCTCCTGTCTCCATTGGTAACACCCGGCCCCCCCAAACCCCCGGGGGTGCCGTGGGGGTCTCACCTGGACGCAGACGCTCAGCAGGGAACTGTCCAAGGCCAGGGGCTGTGGCACAGCAGGGACAGCCCCGCGGTGATTCTGTCACCTCCCTGTCCCTGTCACCTCCGCCTTGGGGCTGCTCAGGGCTCCCGGCACCCCCTGAGGGCTCTGTGGCACAGCTTGGCCACGTCCCCCAGGAGCCGGGGAGGAGCCACCTCCCTGCAGAAGGAGCGCTGGGCATCGCCCTCAGCCGGGAGTGGCCATGGAGGAGAGGCACGAAGGAACGAGCCTCCCGCAGCGTGGGGAGCTGCCCATCCTGTGCCAGGCGGGGGGCAGCCCCACGTCCCCCCGAGTCCCCAGGGGCTCCCCAAAGCCCCCCAGCTCAGCAGCACCCGGCTGTCCGCCTTGGGGAGGGTGACGAGCCGCTTCTCCACGGGGCTGCTCTCCCGGCTCGCTGCCTGCTCGGTGCCGATGGCGGCGATGTCGGGGAAGTCACACAAGTGCTGGCGCTTCTGTGGGGACACCGCCGGGGTGACACTGCCGTCACCCACATCTCCACACCGCGGGACCTCCGCCACAGGCACCGCCAGTGCCTCGGAGCTGCCTGGGACGGGAGGCAGAGGTGGCTGGCAGGGTGTCCCCAGGGATGTCAGGCTGTCCCCCAGGGTGCCATGCTGTCTCCATGGGCTTCAGGCTGTCCCAGTGGGTGTCACACTGTCCTTATGGGTGCCAGGCTGTCCTCAAGGATGCCAGGCTGTCCTCAAGGATGTCACACTGTCCTCTTGGGTTTCAGGATCTCCTGATGGATGTCAGGTGTCACGAAACGGTTTAAATACAGAAGAGCAAAGAAAGGTAAGTCTGTGAATAAAATGGATGGAACCCAGAAAGGTTCGAAATATACCCAAAAGACATGATTAAAACCAAATGAGGTTAGGTGTTGGTGCCAAAAACTTGACATATTTTATTTAATAGTAAAAGAGGCAAAGAGAAAGAAAAACAAAGAAATAGAAAAAGAGGTGTGCGGGGGAGTGGGGGGACAGGGAAAGGGTGACAGGCGTTAATTAGAAACATATCACCCATCCAAGGGTCCCAGAGACATCTCATGGCTTCCCTCCATCTGTTCTCGGTGGTAAGGGTCCCCCGCTGCCGCCACACCAAAGAGTACAGAATCCAGTGGATTAATATAGGTTTGGGGCAGGTGGGAACGCCCACATACCTCCTGAGGGGGCTAGGCTTTGACACTGTCCCTTGCAACACTGTGGATCTGTCACATCATCTCTGGTGCAGGGTCTGGGGACCCCTTGGGGGGTCTTTGATGGGCCATGACACTCCCTCTGCTGCCCTCCACGTGGATGAGCTTTTCCCAGGCTGAAGGGCCCCACAGCTGAGCTCCTCTGCACAGCAGAGGATGGGCGTTCACTGCCTCTGGCCAGAGGCTTTTCCACTGCACACCCAAAACCTCTCTCCCCCCACCCTGTGGTGTGAGGGTCTGTGTGAGTCTGGCAGCTGATAGCCCTGGGGCTGTGCTCTCCACCCCGAAGGTGCTAAGCTTGGTCCCTCTGGGAATGTATTTCTTCTACCCCAGCCCTGAGCTGTTCCTCTATTTTACCTTCTTCAACAGGACATGAGCAGTGTAGTTCAGGGCCCCTGAATTCAGGGGTTTGATGGTTTTTCTCTGCAGCTTTTGTACAGTTTTGCTATAAAAGGCAAAAGTCCTTCATGAAGATGTTTAAGCCATAAACAATAACATTTCAGTCTCCAACAGGGGCCACATGGAACCAAGGGGCAATTGTGACACTTTGGGGCCTCATAGAACCAAGGGGCAATTGTGACATCGTGGGACCTTAACAGACCAAAGGGCCATTGTGACACTGCAGAACCACGGAGACCTTTCTGTCACTGCAGAATGACAAAGGACCCCTTGGTACCAAGAGGCCATTGTTACTCTGCAGGGGCTCGTAAAACCAAATGGAGCATAGTGACACTGCAGGGCCTCCCTGGAGACCATTCTGACCCTGCAGGGACTCGTATAACCAAGGGCCAATTGTTTTCCTCTCCCTGGCACTGCCCAGTCCAGCCTCTCCCTGCTCCTGCCCCAGCCCCGCAGAGCAGCCCAGCCCTGTCTGGCCCTGCAGCAGGAACTGGAGGCACTGGAGGTCAGGGACAGCGACTCTGTGTCTGGAATGCTCCGGAGATGCTCAGCTTGGGCAGCTCCTGCAGCCCCAGGGCCAGCCCTGCTGCCCAGGACAGCAGCAGAGAGTTGGCCCCGGGGCTCCTCAGGCAGCTCCTGCTGCCCCAGGGCCAGGACAGCCTCTTGCCAGGGCTCCTGTGCACACACACAGCTCCTGCTCTTCTCCTGGCACATCCCAGCTGCCCACAGAGCCTTTCCCAGGGGAACACGGCTGTGCTGGCCTGAGCAGCCATTGCTGCAGCCCCTGCCCTGCTCCCCACAGCCCCCACAGAGCTGGGGGTGCTGCTCTGCAGGGCACGGGGGCTGTGCTGCCCGGGGCCATGGGCTGCCTCTGCTGGGCTCTGCTGCTCCAGCTGGGACACAGAGGCAGCTGATGCTGCTCCCTGCACTGAGCCCTCCCACACAAGCTCTGCTGGGGCCATGGAGGCTGCTCAGAGGTGCCTGCCTTGTTCCAGGGCTGCCACATGGCCTTGGGGCTGCCCTGAATCCTCCTGGGGAGGTTCCCTGAGGGTCAGAGGAGTCCCTGCCCAGACTCCTTTCCCTGTCCCTGCTGTGTCCCCTGGGGCTGCAGAGCTCTCAGGGGTCACAGCAGACATTCAGTCCTTTATCTCTGGGTGACCCCAGCCTGGACAGGCCTGTGCCCAGTGAGCTCCAGGCACTGCTGATCCCTGGCACACACTGTCCCTGCAGGTCCCCTGTGTTCTCCTGGCAGCTCCCAAGGCCCCCCAGACAAACATTCCCCTGCCATCAGCCCTGGCACAAGCTGGAGAGCCCCAGGAAGGTTCATCACAGACCATTCACCATCTGATGGGCCCTGGCCACCAACAAGCAAAACCTGAGCCAGACCTGAATCCCTTGAAGGCCATGGTGGGACCTTGATCTCATCCCACTGAGCCCTGGGAGAACAAGGAACACAAGGAGCCTCTTTAGAGTCTATTCCTTGGGCCTGTTCCTGAGAGTGACTTTGGAGGGAGAGCAGAGCCTTCCTGCAGTGCCCTCAGGAGATGCCCTTTGCTGATGGAACTGCTGTGGCGGAGCCCAGCTGTGTCCCAGCAGTGCCCATGGCCTGTCCCTGCCTGTGCTCACAGCACGGACACGCAGCAGGGCTGTGCCCGAGCTGCAGAGCACTGCGGCCTTGCACCCACAGAAGGGCTGGGAAGGAGAGGGAGGAGTTGGGGAGAGCAGATGTGGGAAGGGCTAGGGCCATTGTCCCTGGCTGTTGCTGCTGGGCTAGGAGTCTCTTATTTCCACCTCTACACAAAAATGATAATTTTATACAGATGAACAGGCAACAAGACATTTGAAAGATATTGAGACACAGAATAATGGCAGATATTAATGCAGAGATAGTGCAAGTATCAAAATTCGTTTGTGGAAAATATTAAGCAAAGGCACAAATGGAAAAAAAAGACAAGAAGGACGAGATTACAATGAATTACAGTCAGAAGGTTCACCAGAAGAAAAGAGGCAGTTTATTATTTCTGAAACCCAGTCATCACTCTCCTCATGGTCTCCATGAGTTCCTTATTCCTCAGGCTGTAGATGAGGGGGTTCAGGGCTGGAGGCACCACTGAGTACAGAACTGACACTGCCAGATCCATGGATGGGGAGGAGATGAAGGGGGGCTTCAGGTAGGCAAATGTTGCACTGCTGACAAACAGGGAGACCACGGCCAGATGAGGGAGGCACGTGGAAAAGGCTTTGTGCCGTCCCTGCTCAGAGGGGATCCTCAGCACAGCCCTGAAGATCTGCACATAGGAGAAAACAATGAACACAAAACAACCAAAGGCTAAACTGATACTAACCACAAGAAGTCCAAGTTCCCTGAGGTAGGAGTGTGCACAGGAGAGCTTGAGGATCTGTGGGATTTCACAGAAGAACTGGCCCAGGACATTACCCTGGCACAGGGGCAGGGAAAATGTATTGGACGTAAGCAGCAGAGCATTGAGAAAGGCACAGGCCCAGGCAGCTGCTGCCATGTGGGCACAAGCTCTGCTGCCCAGGAGGGTCCCATAGTGCAGGGGTTTGCAGATGGACACGTAGCGGTCATAGCTCATGATGGTGAGGAGATAATACTCCGCTGAAATGAAGAAGACAAACAGAAAGACCTGTGCGACACATCCTGAGTAGGAGATGTCCGTGGTGTCCCAGAGGGAATTGTGCATGGCTTTGGGGACAGTGGTGCAGATGGAGCCCAGGTCGGTGAGGGCCAGGTTGAGCAGGAAGAAGAACATGGGCGTGTGCAGGTGGTGGCCGCAGGCTACGGCGCTGATGATGAGGCTGTTGCCCAGGAGGGCAGCCAGGGAGATGCCCAGGAAGAGGCAGAAGTGCAGCAGCTGCAGCTGCCGCGTGTCTGCGAATGCCAGGAGGAGGAAGTGGCTGATGGAGCTGCTGTTGGACATTTTGAGCCTCTGGCCATGGGGACCTGTTCATGGAGAAAAGGACAGTGACAAGTTAGGAGAGGCTGCTTGGAGCCAAACCTGTGCCATTCCCTGCAGACTGTCCCACTGGGACTCATCCACCCTTGTTCCTTCTCTGGGAAAACCTTCATCCAGGTCCCTGCCTGAGCTCCACTTGTGCTGTCTGAGTGTGCCATGAGCAGCCAGGCCTGTGCGTGGGGGCTCTCGAGGAGCCATCCGTGCCCTGCTGCCCTGGCTTTGTGGCCATGTGGCAGAGGGACAAGGCTGGATATTCAGGATTTGGCAGTGGAATCACACCTAATGCAGAAAGATTTGTTACCATCTGCACTCCCAGATCCACAGGACACTGATGGCACGAAGGAGATGAAGGAATTGTTTTTAACACCACACATCATTCCTGGTTCTCTGAGGTCAGAAATCCCCAGCATTTCTGCTGCACTCAGAGTTTGCCACCGAGAGATGTGAGAGGCATGGATTCCCTGTGGCTCAGGGCAAGCTCAGGGGCTGGATGGGCTTGTTCCCAACTGCCCTGGGTTTGCACCTTTGGCTGCAATCAGAGCACAATCACACTCCTGGGTCACCCTGAGGAGAAACCAGACCCTGCTGAGAGCAGAGGGATCACTGAATGTCTCACCCTCTCCAAAGGTCTCTGGGCAAGGTCTCAGCACTCCCTTCTGCCAAGGACACTCACGGTGCTCTTGGCAAACCCAACAGCATTTCCTCACTTGTGGCATCTCTGCACTTCCCCGTGAGACATTCAGGGAACTCCAAGAGGCTCTGGCACAGATTTGCACCCAGGAGGGCAGCTCAGAGCTTGGAAGGACACAGCAAGGAGATCCCCAGGTGTGCTCATGATGGCATCTCAGGGAGGGAGGCTCAGCTCCTTCCCCTTTCCCATCGACTGCTTTGCCCACAGCCCCACAGGTCACAGGGAAGCTTGGACACCCCATTCCCATGGACACCCCTGCCTGGCAGGAATCCCAAGGGCAGGGCCTGACTCAGCTGCTGCAAATGCCAGAGCATCCCTGAGAGCACAAGATAACAATGACAATATCAGAGAGTGCAGAACCAAGAGAAGATCTTGTGGTGCTGTGCCTGAGAGGGCAGGGCAGAGACAGCCGCACACTCAGGACAGTGTTCCCTGTCCCCAGCTGTGCACGGCACCTCCCACACACCAACAGTGCCCTCCTGCCCACAGCATTGCTCTGCTCAGCTCCCTCTCCCTCCCTCATCCTCTCCCTGGGCCTGCACATTTTCCTCCTCACAGGTGCCTTGTCCCTGTCAGCACTCACAGAGCCATCCCACCCTCTGTGCACTCGGCCCGGCCCTACAGAAACCTGCCTGTCTGCAGGGCCCTGCCTGGGGCAGCCTCTGTGTGCAGGTGGGCAAGGGCAGCTCAGAGAGCCCTGCTGGGCCCTGCCAAGGTGATGCTGGTGCTGTCCATGGGCTGAGGAGTGCCTGAAGGCCCTTTGGGAGGCTCCAGCAGAGACACTGAACACAGAAAGTTACAGATTATGTATTTTAATAAAAGTTCAAACATTATTCTGATGATTCTGTTGTGTCCCTTTCAACTCAGAATGTTCTGTGATTCTGGGATTACAACTCCTATTCTGCTTCTCTCATCCCCCAACCTTCCCATCCTGCTCCAAGTTAGAAATTGAAAACAGTCTCAGGAAAGTTCCTTATCCTTACATCAACCCCTGCCTTACCTTCTTTGGGCAGTGTCCTCCAGAGCTGTCCCCAGGCTGATCTGGAGCTGGCAGCAGCCCTGCCCCACACAGCACCTCTCAGCAGCAGCACCTGCCCTGCTCAGGGTCGCTCCTTCCCCCCACAGCTTCTCCCCCAGCGCTGGCAGCAGCTCCCCGCGCCGGCTGAGAGCTGCCCCTGGCAGGCAGCACAGTCCCTGGCCCAGCACAGCGCCCTGGGCTGCAGGACCCTGCTCTGCACCACAGCCCTGGGCACCCCTGGCTGCACCCGCGGCTGCTCAGCCCTGCAGCACAGCCTGGCAACAGGGAGCTGTCCTGTGCTGGGCCTCGGATGCTGCAGCAGGGAAACCCAGCTCTGCCCTAGGGCCACATCCCCTGCACTGCAGCAACTCTCAGAGTCCTCCTGCAAGATCCCAAAAGCTGTGCCATGTGCCAGCTTCAGGGCTGTGCACAGGAGCTGCTCCTCAGCAGAAAGGTCTTTTTGAAGCCCTTCTTGGTTGCCAGGAGCTCTCTCTGTGCCAGGAGCCCAGCCCAGCTCAGCAGCACAGCAACAGCACAAGGACTCTAATGAGCCTCTCAGGGCTTTGGTGCTGAGGCCCTGAACATCAGTCCCTGAGAGGGAGTTGAAGAAACCTCTCCAGAATTCAAAGTCACAATCAATATCCAAAGTTTCCTGAAGTTTTAATGGGTCCCAGTGAGGGACATGGCTGAGAAAGTGTCCCCAGGTTCCAGTTAGAGCAGGAAATTGGAGGCAGTGATGACAGGGTGGGACAAAGAGAAGCCAAGTCTTGGTGCCCTGGGGCACAGCAGAGTCTGTGCCACCAAGGGCTGTGAGGAGACACCTTGTCCTGAGGCCCTGGGGCCTCCTGGCACAGCCCCAGCAAGGCTGGGCACTGTCACCCCCTTGTCCTGCCCTCAGCATCCCCCCACATCCCAGTGGCCTCAGGGATCTGCTGCAAGGAGTCCCTGGGGAGCCTTTGGCAGCAATGGCCCTGGGGGGCTCCTTCATGCTCCCAGGGACTGCAGGTTTTCCAAAGCACTTTGGCTTTTGCTTTTGCCTTGGAGTCTCTGAGAGCTTTGTGCAATCATGGCCTCCAATTATCTGCTGTAACGAGTCCCTTGAGATTCTTTGTGAGTAACAATACTCAGTGGGGCTCATTAATGCTTCAAGGTACTCAGGGTTTATTAAAGTCCTTATTTTGTCACCCTGAGTCTCTGAGAAGTTTCTGCAATCATGGCCTCCAATTATCTGCTTTAATTAGTCTCTTGAGAGCCCTTGTTAGTAAGGATATTCAGTGGGACTCATTAATGCCTCAAGTACTTCAGTTTTTTTAAGGTATTTTCTTTTTTCCTTTTCACACTGAATATCTGAGAGCTTTTTGTGCAATCATGGCCTCCAGTTCTCTCCTCCAAGGAGTCCATGAGGAGCCTGTGTTGGGCATGGACCTCCATGGGGCCCATTCATACTTGGAGACACTTTGGGTTTTTCTTCTGACTTTGACTCCTGGAAAGGTTTGTGCAATCTCAGGCCCTGAGGTTCAAGGGCTCAGCACCAAATGCACCTCGGGGCTCATTGTGATCAAGCAAGTCCTGACAAAACCATGGCTCTGCCTTGATTTCCCTTTGGCTTGGTGCAGTTCATTAGGAAGGTTTCCTACTCCAGTTATGGAGAAATGTTTCAAAGAGCTTCTCAGAGAGACACATTCCTATTTTGAATAATGTGTTTTATTACCGTTCAGTTTAGAGAAGAGGTCATTGTGACATTCTGTGATTGCTATTGATCCAGGGTCTCTCCTGAGGAGGCCTGGCCTGCTCGGAAAAGCTGTGCCTTGAGGTCTTACCCAGTGTGGACAACCTTGCTCCAAATTCCCAACCCCATCCTGTTGGTACTCACTCATCTGGGATCTGCTTTGCTTGGAGAACTGGCTGCACTCAGGCAAAAATGGGTTTTTCCAAAATTTTTTTTTTTAAAAGCAATATAAACTCCTAAGTTTTCCCGTTGAGAACAGACACCCTCCTCAAGTGTGTGCCAAGCCCAAGCTGCCACCAAGGAGGTTTCCCTTCCCCAAGGCAGAACCCTGCAAGTAATATTTTAGACCTTTGGACTCCTTCATTCCACAAGGCCTTGCTCTGTCTCAATGGACCTTTGGTTCCATGAGGTTCCTTAGTCATCAGTGGTCTCCTTAGCTCCAAAGGGTCACAATGGACCCTTGGTTCCATATGCCCCAAACTGTCACAGTGCTCTCCTTTTTCCTACAGCAACCAGCAGCAAACCCCACCGCCAGGGCCAAATGCCTGGGAAGAAGGAGCAAGGGGGGGGACATTTGGAGTGATGGATTTTCTCTTCCCAGGTCACAGTGACATGGGATGGGGCCCTCCTGTCCTGGAGATGGCTGAACACTGCCCTGCTCATGGGAAAGGGTAAAAGACAACAACCTCTGTCCATGGAACTACAATAGCAGACAGGTCAGGCAGAAGGCTGCACTTAAAAGACTGGCACCAACACAGGAAACATCAATCTGAGAAATTTTCTTGAAAGCTAATACTTTAGGGCATTCTTTTATACAGCATATATATAGCAGCTTTTGTCTTGGAGCAATCATTGGATATACAGAAATTTGGAGGAGGTATCCCAATTTTGGCCATGGATGCCTGGAATAGAAGGACAATTCTTCTCCTGTTGGGGCCCTGGGAATGATGCATCATTATGAGCATTTGTAGATGTAGCAATAAGCAAGGATAGTTCGTTCTTGTTCTGAATAAGTAAGTGTTGCAATAGAAAATATGTTACAAGGATGGTCTGTACTGTCCGAGTAGATATGAGAAAGTAAGATATGATAGAGAGGAAGTCAGCAAAAGACAAGGCTGGGAAAAGCTCAAAAATTAACTGCAAAAGCTGAATGTTACTAAAATTGTGCCAACCAATCATTAGTTTTATTTAAGCGTGTGAAAGCATTGTTTAACCAATGAATAGCTTGCTTTTTACTTGTATGGAACAGAATTATGTATAAAAGACTGTCTTAAATCATCAATAAACGGAGCTTGATTCCACATCATATTGGTGTGTTGTTTCACTCCCAACACTTCAGGCCACGGCATTCTCCATACAAAGGAGAGCACAGACCCCCAGTGTTTCAGTGGCACGTGAGAAGAGGCCCTCCATATGCCAAGATCAGCCAGACCTGTCAGGTGACCCCTGGGAGGCCAAGGCAGCCAGACCTGTTTCATGTTCCCTTTGTTCCATGGGGCCCTGCAGTGTCACAATGGTCCCTTGGTTCCTTGGGGCCCCACAGTGTCACTATGACCCCTTGCTTCCATGAGGCCTTGCAATGTCCCAATGGCCCCCTTGGCTCCATGAGGCCCTGAGGTGTCATAATGGCCCCTTGGTTACATGAGGCCCTGAAGAGTCTCAATGGTCCCCACAGTTCCACAAGACCCCACAGTGTCATAATGGCCCCTTGGTTCCATGAAGCCACACTGTGTCACAATGGCCCCTTGGTTCGATGGGGCCCAGTGGTGCCACAATGATCTCCTTGGTCCCACGAGTTCCCACAGTGGCCCCTGTGTTCCACGAGGCCACAATGGTCTCCACAGGAAGGAAAGCACAGAGCCCCAGTGTTTCAGGGGAGATGAGAGGCAGCTACCAGAGGCCAAGGCCAGGCAGACCTGTCTGTGCTGGCAGATTTGTCTGGGAGCAACCCTTGGATATACAGAATTTTGAACGTGGAATCCCAATTTTGGCCATTTGTGACTGGAGAAGAAGGACAGTTCTTTCCAATAGAAAGGAAAGCACAGAGCCTCAGTATTTGGAAAGCGAGAGCCAGCCCTCAGGAGGCTAAGGCCAGGAAAATTTGCAGTAATGGCAGATTTTTCTGAAAGCAATCCTTGGATATAGCGAAATTTGGAGATGGAATCCCAGTTTCCGTCATGAGTGCCTGGAGAAGAATGGTTCTTCTCCATAGGAAGGAAAGCACAGTGCCCCAGTGTTTGGAAAGCAGATGAGTTGCAGCCACCAGAGGCCCAGGCCAGTCAGGCCTGTCTGTACTTTTATCTGTGAGAAACCCTTGAACAGAGGGAATTGGTGAGGAGGAATTACAATTTTGGCCATGGGCATCTGGAGAGCACAGACGGTTCTCTTCCATAGGAACGAAAGCATGAAGCCCCAGAATTTTGGTGGCAGGGGACAGCTGGCCCTCAGGAAGCCAAGGCCATCCAGACCTGTCACTAATGGCATGTGGAGGGAGATTTGTGGGTTGGCGCCGCCTCCTTAGACAGCCCCGCCCTAGAGGCGGAGGATAGCCTGGAGGAGGTGGAGACAGAGGCCTAGACAACGCCTTGGGGCGGTCATGGGAGTTGTCTCGGTCCTGGCCCCACCCCTTGTTCTAGCTCCTTCCCTGCCTGTCAGGGCCAGGGGCTGGCCTTGGGCGTGGCTGAGTCCCAGGCTCCACCCAGCCTTCCAGCTCCTTCCATGATCAGACCCCTCCGATAGGGTCCTTGACATCGGGGCCGCCCTCCGGGCTGCGGGATTGGTTTTATCTTTCTTGTATACGCCCCATCGCTGTATGTTCATTGGTTGATCTGTTTCCGTTAAAAGCTGATGCGCAGCCCTTGCTCGGTGCTGGTACTGCCCATTTCGCAGGTGCTCCATACCCTTTGCCCTTTCCCCAATAAACCTGCCTCGGCATACCAGACACTCCGCTGCCTCTTGTCTTTCTGTGACTACATTGCCATCGGCACTAGGAATCAGGCGTCAACAGCCCCAGGTCGCTGCATCTTTAGGAGAAAGATCCTCCCGTGACCCCAAGAGGGTAAGCGGCGCACGCCTTCGGCGGAGCCTGCCCTGTTGCCTGTCAGCCACCTTCCTCACCTGAGCTCGCCGGACAGCCCCGGTTCGCTCCTGGCAAACCGGAGGAGGACCTCATCCTGGGAAACCAGGATCGGTCTTCTACAAGTGGCGCACCAAAGTGGGCACATTCGAGTCCACGAGGATTGTACTGCTTGTGGGTTTGCCGGACTCTTGTGCCCCTGTGTGTAGCATGTGGGAATTCCGCGGTGCTCCCAGGGAGTGGATTGCTTCAGGTGCCTCGCTGGTGACGGGACTGCCGCCGAGATACAAGGACCACTCCGTGGCCAGAAAGAACCCGACGTCATGGTTTCTGTTGGAAAGGGACTGTCGCTGCGGTAAGGGTAAGGGAGTACCCCCCTCGGCCCCCCTCTCCCCCTTCTTTTAAGTTCCGTGCATTTTTCCAGGCGTCGGGGTAGGCAGGCTTTTCCGTAGAGAACCATGGGGCAGAAACTCTGCGGAAAAGTTGGAGTTTTTTTCCCGGTTAAAATATTCCCTTGTTGCTCACAATCTGCCTTTCTCCGAGTCCCGGCTGAGGGACTTTGTCTGGGGGATTTTTAAAGAGTGACCCCACACTCTCCCGGACGAGGTGCTCTCCCCGGCGCTTTGGAGGCAAGTGGAGACGAGACTGCTTTCCTCGGGGCTCTCCAGACGCCGTCAGGCAGAGAAATTTCTCTCGCTTCTGGCGGTCTGCCGGGTGGCCATGAGGCACAGCAGATCTCAATCCCCAGTTTCTGAATTTCTTAATGTTGTCCCGACCCGCCCTCCTTCCCGGTCCCTCAGCCTTGCTAGGGGGAATGCCACGGGCGCAGCTTGCCACGAGGCACAGGTTCGCTGCCGTCAGCCCAGCGTCTCTGGCATTCCCTCTTCCCCAGCCGTGGCGAGGTCGGCCGCCCCACCCAGCATCCTGAAAAAGGTTTCCTTTGCCCCTCTACCCCAATATGCAACTTCCCCACTTGCTACCCCTGCTGTGGCGAGACACGGGTCTCTCCAAAATGGCAACCACGAAGTCGTGGTTTGCCAAGATGGGGGGGGCTGTGTGGCGCCTCAGCATACCCCGTTTTCTTCTTCCCAGAACCCCTTGTTCAAGGACCCGGACACCCCACCTCTTCCTGTACTCCTCACACCCCTTCCTACTTACACCCCTCCTACATCCCAAGGGTGGGGAGGGAGGGGATGGGCAGGAATGGGGAGGAGTCAGGGAGGGGCCCCACCACTACTCCGAGCCCCGCCTTACCGAACAAACAGCCCGCGTCACTCGGCCTAGGTACCACCCATGTCACGCCCCTTCCGGATTCCCACGGGGTAGGCCACGCCCCTTCCACAACAACATCTGGTTCCCACGGGTCTGTTCCAGGTTCCCACGCCCTGCCACCGGCCCCCTCCACTCCAGAACCACTATGGGGAATGGGGAGGGGGGAGACGGGGGCACAGGGTGGGATACCGGAAATACCCTTAACTGCTCCAGTAATGCTTCAGGCCCCAGGAGTTTTAGTGTGGGAACCCTTTGGGTACAACAACATAAGGGAGCTGTGCAAAGCCGAAAAGGAGCAAGGGAGGGACAGTAAATTCTTCCGATCACTGTTTCATGCGACATTTACTAACATTGTCTTAGTACCATCAGATATTAAACAGATAATGGAGTGCTTGTTAAATCCCTCCGAATACGACCTCTGGGAGGTGGACTGGAGGAGCAAGCTGAAAGAGAACATCCCCCTAATGCCTGGGTTAAGGGGGGGTAGAGGATCCCCTAGATCTCCTCATGGGGGAGGGGGATTACTCTAAGCCCAAGGTCCAGGTGAGGGAGTTAACACCTGCCCTTATGAAGATGATTGTGGGGACAGCAGAGAGGGTCTTTATACAACTACCACCCACAGATGCCCCAATGGTTCCCTATTCAGAAATAGTACAAGGCCCTGAGGAGCCTTTTATGACATTCTTGGACAGGTTAAGGTACGCCCTGGACAAACAGGTACCAGAGCCAGAGGCAAGGGCTAGTCTTTTAAAACAATTGGCAAAAACCAAAGCAAATGCTATCTGTAGGAATATCATCCTGTCCCTGCCACATGACCCTCTGCCGTCAGTACAGCAGATGGCGCGAGCCTGCATTAGTCAGCTGAGTGTGGTTCCTTCCAACAAGAACCCAGTGGTCAATGCATTGCATGCACGTAACCTGACATGCTTTTATTGTGGCCAGACTGGACATTATGCAAAGGACTGCCCTGTGAAACTGAGAGACCTTGAACAACTAGGGCATCAAGGGCCTCTCCAGCAACCTATCCCGAGAAACACCCGGGGAACTGCTCCTCAACCCTCCCCTCACTCGTCCTATGCTCTTTCCCCTACCCCATTACCACCGCCGGAAAACTAATGGAATGGCGTGATGAGGCGGGATTGCACCGTGTGGAGTCAACCGCCATCCGATACTGCCCGGCACAGTGGGAAGTCACCGCCTCGGACAATGCCTTAGGCTTTGCGGCAGCGTACGCCCGGATGCCTTGTACCTTAACCGAACAAGACTTCTATGGACTGGACTGTCAAACCTCAATTCGAGACACCATGGCACTTGTAATGCCCGATGCAAGGGGACCCAGGGATCTGGAGACCGTCCCTACCATCTTGCAGGTGAGTAAGGACGGTCACTTTCTACTAAAGTTGGCTTGCATACACCCGCCAGCTTCCCTTTCTAGGGAGCAGATCCTTGCCAGAGTCCTTCCCCTTCCCATGCCAACAATCTTCTCAGAGCTGCCAACGGTGTGTTGGGCAGAGGAGATCCATTGGGGCAGACCTGTGCTCGGATGCCGGTTGTCGAACCATGATTCGACTGTTTCCTGACTGGGAATGCTGGACACGGGAGCGGATGTGGCGGTCATCTCAAAGAATGATTGGCCATCACATTGGGAGGAGGGATCTCCGGTAGGCGCCATCTATGGCATCGCGGGATATGTGCCTGCTTGGAGGAGCAAAGAGCTCATTAAAATCAAGGGGCACGAAGGCCAGGTCGCCTCTGTGCGGCCTTATATCACCAATTCGGGTGTAACCCTGTGGGGTAGGGATGTACTGTCTCAGTGGGGCACCCGCCTCTCTATTGGCAATTTTGATGTGCGGGATTTTTAGTCGGGGCCACTGTGGAGCACCCGACCCAAGCCTTGAATTGGCTGACTGAAGATCCGGTATGGGTTGAGAAGTGGCCCTTGCCCCTATTCAAATTGAGAGTGCTCAAGAAGCTCATGAGGGAGCAGTTGGAGAAAGGACATATTGTCCCCTCCAACAGCTCTTGGAACTCTCCTGTTTTTGTTATCCGCAAACGGGGGGGTAACAAGTGGCGGCTCCTTCATGACCTCCGGAAAATTAATGGAGTGATAGAACCAATGGGATCCCTACAACCAGGGCTACCATCGCCCTCGATGCTCCCCCGCGGGTGGAAGATGGCAGTCATTGACATAAAGGACTGCTTCGTCCATATCCCGCTACACCCTAGAGACACTCTGCAGTTTGCCTTCTCGGTGCCGTCCATCAACAGGCATGAGCTAACACGTTGCTATCATTGGTGGGCGCTGCCCATGGGCATGAAGAACTCTCCCACCATCTGCCAATGGTATGTCGCTCGCGTCCTCTCTCCTGTCCAGAAGCGTGCATCCGATGTGATCATCATCCACTATATGGACGATGTTCTGGTCTGTGCCCGAGATCAGGGTTACCTCGGCTGGGCCTTCTCAGAGATTGTGGGTGCCTTGGAGAGTTATGGCTTCGAAATTCAGCCGTCCAAGGTCCAGCACACAGCTCCCTGCGATTATCTTGGCATGAGAATCTGGGAACAGACAATAACCCCACAACCAATCCGGCTGATTGACAACCCTAAAATGCTGCAAGAGGTGCAGCAATTATGTGGATCTATAAATTGGATAAGAAACTATCTGGGGATTTCTACTGCGGATCTGGTACTGCTTTTTGAACTCCTCACAGGAGATCAGGATCTGTCGTCTCCTAGGACTCTCACCCCGGAAGCGCGCGACGTGATCACTAAGGTAACAAAAGCATTGTCGCACCACCAAATTCACCAATGTGACCCCAAATTGCCCTTCCAATTGGCGATCCTAGGCAAATTTCTCCACGTCTGTGGGATAATACATCAGTGGGACAAGAAGCTGGATGACCCACTTCTAATCATTGAATGGGTTTTCCTGCCTGCTCATGCCCCCAGGACCATCGTAACGCCACAGGAACGGGTAGCACAGGTTATCCGCAAGGCACGGTCCCGTCTGTCCACTCTGGCGGGGTGCAATTTTGCATGCATCCACTTACCAATCCCACAGGACTCGTTTGAATTCGTCCTCCAAAATAATGAGGAGCTCCAGTACGCACTGGACTCATTTTCTGGGAAACTTATTTGCCAATACCCGAGTCACAAATTATTTTCAGTGGAATGGAATTTGGCCCCAAAGGTTATCATAAGCCCGAGGGCTCTCAAGGCCTTGACACTTTTTACAGATGGCTCCGGCACAACAGGAAAGTCGGTTATCATGTGGCAAGACCCTTCCACGGGGAAGTGGGAATCTGATGTGGAAACGGTGCAAGAGTCCCCACAGGTAGCCGAGCTGGCAGCTGTCGTCAGGGCACTTGACAGGTTCTCGGAGCCTTTCAATTTGGTTACAGACTCGGCGTATGTGGCTGGGGTGGTGACCTGGGTGGAAGGCGCTTGGCTTTCCGGCTCCTCCAATCCGGAAATCAACAAATTACTTGCGAAACTGATTGAACGGCTTTCCCACCACGAGAACCCAATATTTGTAATGCACGTGAGATCTCACACCACCCTTCCTGGGTTTATCACGGAAGGGAACAGAGAGGCAGATCGTCTTGCGGCCCCTGTGCACGTGGCCAACACGCCTGACAAATTCCAACAGGCGAAGTTGAGCCACGACTTGTTCCACCAGAATGCACATGCCCTTGTCCATATGTTTGATCTTACTTGGGACCAGGCTAGGGCAATAGTTGCAACGTGCCCCAACTGCCAACCGCTTCAGCTTCCCTCTATGGGGACTGGAGTTAATCCAAGAGGGCTAGGCAGTGGGGAGCTGTGGCAAACTGATGTAACCCATTTTCAAGATTTTGGTCGACTCAAATTTGTACATGTGAGCATAGATACATTCTCCAGTGCGACGTTTGCCTCAGCACATTCGGGGGAGAAAGCGAAGGATGTGATGAGTCATTTCACCCAAGCTTTGCAGTCCTGGGCATCCCTAAAGAGGTGAAGACAGATAACGGCCCCGCCTACATCTCAAGGGCTGTTCGGAAATTTTTCCAGGAGTGGGAAATTTCCCATGTGACCTGAATACCCCACTCCGCCACGGGTCAGGCCCTAGTAGAAAGGGCTCACTTGAGCCTCAAGAGAATGCTGCAACAGCAGAGGGGAGGATCCGAGATTGAAGCTCCCGTGATTCGGCTGGCGAGAGCTCTTTCTACATTAAATTTCCTAAACTGCTCCGAGAAGGAGCCTGATCCCCCGGTGCTTAGGCACTTTTATAGCAGCACCCATGCTTGGCTGAAGGAGCAGCCTCTTGTACTCATTCGTGAGCCAGACTCCCTGAAGATTATGGGCCCCTATCCTCTCCTCACTTGGGGACGAGGATATGGGTGCATATCCACACCGGAAGGTCCCAAGTGGGTTCCTGGCAAGTTCATTAAGCCCCTCCATTGGCCCGCCAAGGACCCACCATGACGGCATGCATCAGGAGCCACGGACACCAAGTGGCGTCGCAAGCAGAAGAAGGAAGAGACTCCGGAGGCTGTCCAGACGTCAACTTCAGCCACCGCTCCACAGAGAACTGAAAGGAAGGAGTCTGCAAGTGCCTCTGACAGTCCTGAAAGCAAAGAGTCCGAGGACGAGACCGCCCACGCGCTCTCGGAGTTCCCCTTTTCCCTCTTTCCTCTATGTGTTCGGGACCCCTTCCCCTGACCCTACCTGCCGGGTGTGTGTCAGTTGTTAACATGTACTTGTTTTCTTCACTAGACATGGCCCTGGTCGCACACGCAAGGCTGCCCCTAATTCTGCTGTTGGTCATGCCGTGGACAGCTATCGCGTGGATAGCCCCTCAACTGCAAGCGAAGGTGTGGAAGTTGTTGGCCCAGTCTATGGGCAATGAGGAGCTATGCCTGACGTCGGGGGTTGATCCTAACCCTCTGGCCGCGAGTCTGGTCGGAGTCCCCACAGGTAATACCAGCTTTTTGCCTTCCTTGCATGATCTCATTCAGGAGATTAATAATAAATACACCGATGAATACTGTAGGCAATGGAGAACTAACACATGGATGATTCGGAAGGCGTGCAATAAGTTGCCTATCACAAACCCACTTATATTATGGAGGGAGTGGGTGGAGAGGCTGCCAAAATTGGAAGAAGACCCAAGGGAAATTGAACTGATTGGCTCACTTAAGGTGCGTTTTTGCGTGCATTTTAATTTTAAACCCTCCCCGCACCACTCGAAATGTTTCCACTATGTCCATCAAGGACGTGTGGATTTACAGGCAGCCCAGTGGTGCGAGGATTTAGTCCAGGTCAATCACCCCTCCACAATATACGAGGGCTACAGGGACCCCCGAGCACTCCCGCGAGGGGTGTTCATGATTTGTGGAGATCGTGCCTGGAATGGGATCCCGGCAGACTTGACAGGAGGCCCATGCACCCTGGGACAGGTCACGCTTGCTTCTCGTAACATGACCCTAAAGATGATTGGCAGATCTAAAAGACGGAAAAGGGGTGCAGATAATTCGGACCCAAATTGCTCCACTAAAATCTACCATTGGAGCAAATCCAAAAGAATTGCCATATCAGTTTTTCTACCTTGGGCTGCGGCAGCCAAAGCACTTGGAGAAATTGGCCATCTCGAGTGCTGGGTTAAGAAGCAAGCCACGTTGGTTTCAGCCACCCTAAGTGACCTCCTGTCTGAAGAAAAGGCCACCAGGCTAGCCACTCTGCAGAATCGAGCAGCCATCAATTACCTCCTCCTTGCCCACGGACACGGCTGTCAAGACTTCCAGGGGCTATGTTGCTTCAACCTTTCATCATCATCCGAAAGCATCCCCGCCGTAATTCAAAAGATAACGGACCAAATAAGGGACATTCGAGTGGAAATGGAGGATTGGTTCCAGAAGGCTGTCAATGACACAGCTCGCAAAATTTCCCACGCCATCGGAACTGTCACGAAGACTGCCAGCAGCTGGCTCGGCCAGCTGTTCCAGGACATGGGGCTGACGGAATGGGAAGCCTCGCTGGCCAAGGACTTAGGGTTTCTTTTATTTGTACTTGTGTTTGGTTTCCTGATTTATTTGCTGGCCCGAAAAGCTATGTCATCGTTAAGGAATAAAAAGAGGGAAGGTGTGGAGGAAGATTTGTGGGTTGGCACCGCCTCCTTAGACAGCCCCGCCCTAGAGGCAGAGGATAGCCTGGAGGAGGTGGAGACAGAGGCCTAGACAACGCCTCGGGGCAGTCGTGGGAGTTGTCTTGGTCCTGGCCCCACCCCTTGTTCTAGCTCTTTCCCTGCCTGTCAGGGCCAGGGGCTGGCCTTGGGCGTGGCTGGGTCCCAGGCTCCACCCAGCCTTCCAGCTCCTTCCATGATCAGACCCCTCCGATAGGGTCCTTGACATCGGGGCCGCCCTCCAGGCTGCGGGATTGGTTTTATCTTTCTTGTATACGCCCCGTCGCTGTATGTTCATTGGTTGATCTGTTTCAGTTAAAAGCTGATGCGCAGCCCTCGCTCGGGGCTGGTACTGCCCATTTCGCAGGTGCTCCATACCCTTTGCCCTTTCCCCAATAAACCTGCCTCGGCATACCAGACACTCCGCTGCCTCTTGTCTTTCTGTGACTACATTGCCATCAGCACAGGAATCGGGCATCGACAGCCCCGGGTCGCTGCGTCTTTAGGAGAAAGATCCTTCCGTGACCTCGCGAGGGTAAGCGGCGCACGCCTTCGGCGGAGCCTGCCCTGTTGCCTGTCAGCCACCTTCCTCATCTGAGCTCGCCGGACAGCCCCGGTTTGCTCCTGGCAAACCGGAGGAGGACCTCATCCTGGGAAACCAGGATCGGTCTTCTACAATGGCAGATTTTGTCTGGGAGCAATCCCTGGACAAAAGGAATTTTAGCGGCAGAATTCCAATTTTGGTCACAGACACCTGGATGGGAATGACAGTTCTTTTCCATGGAAAGCAAAGGGTGGAGCTCTGATGTTTCAAAGGCAGATGACAGGCACCCCTTAGGAGACCAATGTCAGTAAACTTGTTTGTCCTGACAACTTTTGTCTGAGACCAATCCTTGGATATAAGGAAATTTAGCAGTGACATCATTTGGGCATTGGGTGCCTGGAGCAGGACAGTTCTTTTCCGCAGGAAGGAAAGCACAGAGCCCCAGTGCTTCAGGGGCAGATGAGAAGTGACCCTCGATATGCCAAGATCAGCCAGACCTGTCAGGCAGCCCCCAGGAGGCCAAGGCAGCCAGACCTGTTCCATGTTCCCTTGGTTCCATGGGGACCCACAGTGTCACTATGGTCCCCTTGGTTCTATGGGCCCTGCAGTGTCACAGTGGCCCTTTGGTTCCTTGAGGTCTTTCAGTGTCACAATGGTCTCCAAAATGTCACAATGGCCCCTCATTTCCATGAGATGTCACAATACCACAATGGCCCCTTGGTTCTGCAGCATCACAACAGACCCACGTTTATACAAGGTCTCACAGTGTTATAATGGACGTTTTGTTCCATGGGGGCCCAGAGTGTCACAATGGTCTCCTTTGTTCCCTGAGGCCGTGCAATGTCACAGTGGCCACTTGGTTACACGTGGCCTTGCAGTGTCACAATGCTCTCCTTGGTTCCATGGGGACCTACACTGTCACAATGTTGGTCCCATAAGGCCCCACAGGGTCAAAATGGTCTCCTTGGTTCCATGTGGCCACACGATATTACAATGGCCCCTTGGTTCCATGAGGCCCTGTAGTGTCACAAAGGTCTCTGTGGTTCCGTAGTGTCACAATGGACCCTTGGTTACACAGGGGTCTCCTTGGTTCCATGAAGCCCTTGGGTATCACAATTCACCAGTTTCACAGTCACATCTCGGTTCTATGAGGCCCCACAGTTACACACTGATATCCTGGGCATCATGAGCCCACAGTGTCACAGGGTCCCCTTGGTCCCATGACGCCACAGTGCAACAGGGGCCCATGGGCACGATGAGACACCAAAGTGTCACAATGTCCACTGTGCACCACAAGGTCCAGCAGTGTCACAATGTCCCCTGGGCACCAGGAGGCCCTGCTGGGTTGTGAACACACCTGGTGCAGGTGGCTGAGGAGCTGCAGCTGCAATCTCCCAGGAACCAATGGAAAAAAAGACGGACAGGACCCTTGCTATGGTTGCTATAGCTTTTGGACTCTGCACCCTTGTAACTACTGCTTACTGCACGTTCTTTTAATAAACTGTTATTTTTTCATTTATATCTTCTCGCATTTGTCCCTCCTTATTGGTAGAGGGGAGATGTCAAAAATTAAGGGGAGGTAACTTACTTCAGAGGCTCCACACTGTAAAACTGTCTTAAACTAAGAGAGACATTCTCGATGAAAATGTGTTTGAAATGTAAAGAATATTTGAAAGACTTTTCCCCTTCTATTTGTTTCCCAGTTTTCCACATATATATAATTGAAAAACAAGCAAAGAAGTACAGCAGGGTAGCTCAACTGGCTTAAGCAAAGGTAGGTTTGCAAACTAGTTTTGCACTGGCAATAGTAAATAACCTTTTGAAGGAAAGAAAATAAATGCAATTCCCATTATCATAGCTGGAATTACACTGCATATTTTCCTATGGTAAAGCGAAATAGAATGATCAGTTCTGATCTCTGATATTGACGGGAGTTAAGTTCTTTTGAAGCCATTAAAAGTAGAGCTCACTGAATATCTGCATTAATGCCCTAATGACTGCTTTGTTGTCTTGGAGCTGTGCCAAGCAATCTCTCAGAGATTCACAGTCTCATGTCCAGATGTGCACATCTGCACGTGGACCCAATTTCTGCCTCGTAGACTGAGGACACATTGCAACAGCTCTGCACAAACTCAAAGTGGCAGGGCGAGGGATCTCTGAGCTGTGTCTGCACAAGGACACCCAGGCCACAGCACATTCCTTCCAAAGCCACAGGAAAGCAGGTCCAGGACTGCCAGTGCCAAATGCACAGACTGCAGAGTGTTCCTGTGGCTGCCCTCAGGTGTGGCCCTAACAGCACAGCTCTGTGCAGGAACACTTCTGTCAGTGGCTGTAGAACAGCATCTGAGCCCAATCTGCAGCTCCCCAGAACCTTGCATCACCTCTGTGTGGGTGGCTGGATCCCACCCCAGGGGCTGGAGGAGGTTGTTGTATTTCTCTCCACATGTATTTCATCATTTACTTCATCATTTGCCTTCTCATTACCTTCTTTTCCTTCTTTTCCAATATGGACTTACTCATGCATGTCAACATCACTGCCTTTATTTTCATCATCACTACCTCCCTTCACATTCACATCATCATTTTCTTGTTCGTTTCCCAAAACAATGTCTTTTCTTTTTCCCTCTCCTCCGAGTTGCTGCTGGAGCTCTCCTGCGCACTGCTGTCTGGCTCAGGGCTCCTTTTCTGCAGCTGAACCACAGCCCCAAGAGCAGCACCAGGACTCCAGCAAGAGCCCAGAATGGCCACTGCTGCAGGGCAGCCCCGAGCAGGGTTCCCCAGGCCCCACCACTCTGCTCCAGGCTCCCCTGCTCCAGCTCCTGCAGCAGCCGAGTCCTCTCCCGGATCAGGAGCTCTGCACATCACTGCCTGTGCTCACCTGTGACCTCATCCAGCCCATCCCTGTCCACCTGTGGGGACTGGAGGAGGCTTTGCTCAAGCAGGAGAAGCAGTAATGGGAAAGCCATGGCTGGGCCCCACAGGCAGGGGAAGAACCCAGCCCCGGGGCCAGCGTTTCTGCCCTGGCCCTTGTCCAGCCCAGCCTCCCCCTGCGTGTGCGCTGACCGCTGGCACAGGCTGCACTGGGACAGTGTGACCTGCTGGGGACATTGAAAGCTGTCCCCATTGTGACATGTCCCCTGTGATGTCACAGGCACCAGAGAACATCACAGCCAGGCCTGCCCATCTGCAGATGGAACTGCTGCACAATGCTCCTGCTGACAGGACCCCAATATTCCCTCCCAGGGAACCCTGCAAACGCTTCCCCATCTGTTTTGTCTGATCCAAGGAGACACTCGGAAAATCCTGTATCTCCCTTGGGGCAAGGCCAGCAGCCCAAAATGACATTAAAAATGCCAGATTCTGGCCCATTTCTGCATCTGGTCATAAGGGGTTGTCATGATTTAGGAACAGTGTTCCCCAGTTCAGAGCCCCCTCTGAGACTCTCCAAACCAGGGGCTGCTCCCCCTCCCCCTTCAGCTGGAGGCACAAAAGGCAAAGATCACAGGTTGAGATAAGGACAATTTACTGGAAAGAGCAAGGAGATAAGGAAATGAACAGTAACAGCAACAATATTAATGACAAAATGTATGAGAACAGAAATGATTCACATCCCCAATAGCAGTTCTGGACAGCTTCCTCTACCACATTTTTCCAGCAGAAGGAGCCCCTTTTCCCCAGTCCCCCAGCAGTGATGGGAGGTGGTACAGATTAACCTCTGGGTCCTGGCAATGCTCCCTCATGGCTACTGCAAAAATTAACTCTGTCCTGGCTGGAACCAGGGCAGGAAAATGGGCTGTGAGCATTTTAATGCTTGTCCTGCTGGAAATCCCAGGAAATCTCAGTTCCCATTTGGCTGTGCTGCTGTTGTTGCTGCTTTACCCCATCCCCTGGTGCAGCTGCTCCCTGGGTGCACATGGTAACAGCTGTCCTGGACATGCCATCCCTCAGACAAGGGGACACAGCATCTCTGAGGCCACCAAGGACTGTAGGAGGGACATCTCCTTGGAGCTTTCAGCTCACAGACCTTTTCCTCCTGCTGCCCACCTGCACTGCTGCCATCCAGTCCTCGTACAGATGTGTGACAAGGAGCTTGGAGGGGAGGCTTTGCAGGAAGTCCTGCAATGCCAAAGGCTCCCGGTGAGCCTTTGAGAATTCCAGCCCGGCCAGGAGCTCTTCCAGCTGCAGGTCAGGAGCGCTCCCCTTCAGGATGAGGGCCAGCAGCAACACAGGCTGCTGTCCTATGCCTGTGTCCCCACCCTTGTCCAGAGCCTGCAGCAGCTCCTGGAGGGCTCTCATGGTGTCAGTTCTTCAAAAGATTCCTTCTGTCATGGGCCCTCGCTGGTGCAGGACAGAAAGCAGCTCCTGCAGGAGATTCAGGAGGGCAGGGACTTGTCTGAGGAGCTGCCTTCCAACAGCAGTGGCCAGGGCCGAGCTCTGCCCCAGATGGGGCTCCTGCCAAGGGACTGAGCACCTCCACCTCCTCCTCCTCTTCCTCCACCTCCTCCTCCTCCCTCCTCCTCCCCCCCTCCCCCTACTACTCCTACTAATCCTACTACTACTCCTACTATCACTCCTACTTCTCCTACTACCATGCCTACTCCTACTGTTACTCCTACTGCTCCTGCTGCTGGGCCCTCCTGCTGCAAAGGTAAGGAGAGCAAAAGCCCATCAGTGGAGACCCCCAGGCCAGCGCTCCCAGAGCCAGCCCTGCCCTGCCCTCAGCGTTGTGCTGAGCAATGCAGCACAGGCAGGGAGTTGGCAGCTGAACTGTGGCTCCGGCTCGGGGGCTCCCGAGAGCTGGCGTGCCACCAGAACAGCCTGTCCCAGCCTGCTGCTGTCTCCCAAAACCCAGGATCCTGCCCATGTCTGAAGGCAGGCACCCATCTCCCTAGATCCATTGCTCAAAGAGGACACAGAATCTACTCTACAGCTGCTCCCAGCACTGCCCACTCCACACTGGGCACCAGCTGGAACTCTTCCTTTAAAACACAAACAACATATATAGGAAAATAGACTAACCAAGCACTGCAAATGCAACAGGGGCTCTCAGCAGCCCAGCAAAGGCCCAACCACTACATGCCAGAAATAAATCCACCAATGGACAGGGAAAATACACACCCTCTTCCTCCACCTCTGCATTGACCAAAATCCCCAATCATGTGCCAAAGCAAACAAGGGCTGCAGAGCAGCCCAGGCCTTTCCTTGCCTGCAAACCAAACCAGCAGGTGCATGGGTTCTGAAGTGCCCCTTCTGCTTTCCCCCACGGGGGCTTGTTTTTGCTAGGCTGGTTCCCCCTGCCCCAGCCCCAGCCCAGGGTTGGGAATGGCACAGGTTGCTGGCAGGGCCAGGAGTCACCTCCAACTCCACAAAACGCACCTACCACACGGCCCCCAGTGCCAAACAGCAACTTGGCAGTGACTGAAAAATGAACCCCACCCCCAGCAAAGGGGGAACCTCCAGTGCCCAGCCAGGCCCCAGGGCTGGGCTCACCTGACAATCAGGTGTAGATTGTGGCCTTGAGGAACAGCCCCAGCCAAAGTCCATCAGCTTTGCCTCACCCGTGGCTCCATGAGGATGTTCTCAGGCTTGATGTCCCCGTGCAGGACGCTGCAGTTGGGGCCGAGCTGCACGACCTCCAGCACCTGGGGGAACAGCCCTGGGACCACCTCCTCCGGCAGGAACCTCTGCTCCCTCAGGAATCATGGACAGTCCATGAACGTTCCAGACCCTCCATCAAGGGTGTGAAGCTGTTGGGGAGTTTGAACCACTCCAGGAGCTGGAGGCTGATGTGGGAAGCCACAGAAGGAGACCCTGATGAGCAGCACCAGCTTCAGGGGCACATGGGGGGCACTGGGCTGCGGGGCGACCACGATGCCATCAGCAGGGCTAAAACTGCTTTGGAGTTTGGTAGCCCCCGCCCACGGGATGGCTCATTGCCCCCTTTCCCCTCCCCACTGGTGCTGGCCATTGCCCAGCTGGGATGCTCCGTGTCCCCCGGTGACCCCATGCCCACTCCCTTTGAGCTGTCCTGGCTTCCACCCACCCGGGGCTCAGGGCTCGGTGTGTCCCCTCCCGTCCTGCCCCAGCTTCTCCCGCTGGCCCTGCTCTCTCACCAGCTCGGCCCACCAGGAGATGTGATAATCCTGGGCCACACATTAGATCTCTCCCTGCCAGCCCAGGGAAGCAGAGGGCTGAGCCCCCCACCCACCCTGCCGACCTTCCTCTTCCTCCTACCCTTCTACCCCCACCACTCAGCAGGGCACAGTCCCAAGAGGTCCCAGAGCAGACGCTGCCACAGCCGCTGCTCCCCAGCCCCGGCACCACCCAGTACTGCTTCTGCAGGGGCTCCTCTGCCTTCCCTGCGGATGAGACTTGGCCATCCCTGACTGCACCGGGCTCGGCTTCCCAACCCGCCCCGGGCACCGGTGGTGTGGGGCTGTGGTCAGGCAGATGCCCCACAGAGGAGGCTCCCTACTCCCCACCATTCCAGGGCTGGTCTGGCAGCTGCTGGAATCTGGAGTTTGGAGCTCTCTGTACAGCAAGGGGCAATTTCAGGGTTTGAATTGCCAGGCTTGACACACTGGGGCTGCTGTTATCAATAGTGCCCTGAAGGGCTGGAACACAGAGAATGGAGCCAGGGTCCGAGCCTGGATGTGCAGGGAGCCCAGGAGACCCTCCTGCCAGAACTATCCGATCCCTCAGCATTTCCATGGCCAGGAGTGAGCGGGGACCAACGAGATCAGTCGGAAGATGCTGACCATGAATCCCCCACAGGCCCCTGAACTCTCTGTGCTCTGCCCCCACCGCCCCTCATCCATGTAGGGAGCAGAGCCCTCAGCAGCTGGACAGGGATTGCAGCTCCAGGCTCTGTGCTCCCCCTGCCAGCCCCACTGCCACCCTGCTGCCCTCACTGTCCCTTGCAGATGACCTGGAGCTCTTCCTGCTGCCCCTCCCTGGGAACACAGAGCCTGTCCTGGCCCCACTGACACAGCTGTCCCACACCAGCACTGCCAGCCTGGCCACACACCCTCCTGCCCTGGCAGGGCTCAGCCCGGGCCCTTCCCAGATCCTGATGCCCAAGGGCAGGGCTGGGAGAAGGCAGCAGCAGCCCCGAGAGCAGTCAGGGCTCCACAGCACCCGGGTCAGATCCTGCTGCCGGTGCCATCCCTGCCACTCACCAAATCCCCACGGCTGCTCCATCTTAGAGCTGCTCAAGATCCCTTCCAAGGCCATCGAGTCCAACTTGTGACTGATCCCCACCCTGTCACCCAGCCCAGGGCAATGAGTGTCATGTCCAGTCAGTCCTTGGACACTGCAGATTTGGGGACTCCTCCACCTCCCTGGGCAGCTCCTTCCAAGGCCTGACCACCCTTTCCTGGCCAACCTGAACCTCCCCTGGCACAGCTTGAGGCTGTTTCCTCTTGTCCTGTCACTTCTTGCCTGGGAGCCCAACCCCACCTGGCTACAACCTCCTGTCAGGGAGTACAGGAGAATTCTTCCTTTCTTAGACCCTCTCCTTCTCTTTGCTTTCCAAAACCAAAGAGGAGTCATGGGAGAATTACAAAGAAATCCCACATGAGAATTTGGGATTGGATATTCCCCCATGTCTTCTGTCTGCAGGGACAACCAAGTGTCTCCCTCCTTCCTCGCCCAATATCCAACAGCAGACAGTCCATAGGCCAGCATTCCTGTCCCTGGGAGCAC
This sequence comes from Acanthiza pusilla, assembly GCA_036630365.1. Lineage (NCBI taxonomy): Eukaryota > Metazoa > Chordata > Aves > Passeriformes > Acanthizidae > Acanthiza > Acanthiza pusilla. The sequence goes on from JAXCHO010000108.1 coordinate 422,126, forward strand.
CAGGAGGGAAATTTGATGGCTTACACAGCCCTGAGGGAGGAGAAGGCAGGAATGAATTCTCATCTCGTTCTTTTCCATTCCAAAGGAGATTCACGTAATGTGAAAAGGATTTATTGTTGGTGGAGCTGCCCTGCAGGGCTCCAGCCCTGAGCAGAGGCTCCAGGGATGTCAGGTGTGGTCCCACCTGCAGGTTGGCATTTCAAAGCAGTACAAGGACTTGGAAAATTTGAGTGAAAATAGATTATCTAGAACCACGTTTGATCTGTTTTTTATCACTCACTGGACTTGGTGTAGATTCACAGGAAGCTTTTGAAAACAGGAGTAATTCTGATTTGACTACTTGGTGCTGTAATGCAGCCTTGAAAAGGAGCAATGCTTTTATGCACCTGTGTACACATGTCTAAAGTACATTAATCCTCTGGTAGTTCCACATTTATTCTGAAGCTTTCTACTCAACTGCTGATTTTTTCCTGATGTTGCTCATTTTAACTTCAATGTTTGTAAAATAAAGCAAATCAGAGGAAGCAAGAAATGTAAAAGTTTAAAATCCAAGAACCACTGACAGAAGTGCAGAAGATTTTTTTTATAGTATAGCTCTTTTCTTACTCAATCTTTTGTCAGTAGTTATGTTGCTCCTTAGTCTTTATGCCTTTTGAACCACAGCTATTTATATTTTTTCTTCTTACTATTTATTATACCTGTTGAACCCATGTACAAAATGTTATAAATTAGAGACAAAAACCAGGCCAATTAAAATAATTTGATTTATTGAGCAAGCTACAACAAGCAAAACAGCGCTGGGCGACCGGGGAGACCCTGCTCCGCCAACGGTTTGCACCCACTCCTCTAATCCCTCAATTTTTAGTCTCTTTGACCTGGTATACGTATATCTTCTGGGAGTACTCTGCGTCTGCGCGGGCTGTTGCTATGGGGTCTTCCTTCTTCTTTCTGGTGGTCGTGAGGCTGAAGGCCAAAGTCTTCCTCGGGAGGGGGGCACATCTCAGGGGGGCTCATACATCGCTTACTTCACTGGGTATAGGTCATCCTGACCTGACTTCGTTATCTGTTCCCTTTGTTCTTGCTAAGACATCTGTTTTTCTTGGCCTTGCTTAGCTTTTTGTTAGATAAAACTTGTGAGCTTTCTGACTCAATTTTAACCATTTATTCCCTGTGTGATAAACGAGGTTAACTCTCCTGTTGAAATTTAAAAGTTTAATAAAGAACAACAGGGGATCCAGTCAAGCAGGCAGTGTGGTTAGTAAAGGAAAGTCTTTTAAACTACCTCTATCAGTTATTTAACTATTATATCAAAATCTAGTTAATAACAGAAATTAAAACATTGGTTATATACCTCTATTCTTTATGACAAGACTACTTCTATAAACAGAATAAAACCATACACACAATGAATATCTGCGAAAAGCCAACACTATATTATTACGTATTTATCACACCTGGCTTAAGCAAGATTTGATTAACAAACACACACGGTTATTTATCACACAAAAGATTAATACAATCAGAAGTAGTTTTCCATCCCAAATAGACTGGAAAAAAGTTTCTTTATCCCAGAGACACTAAACCCTGTGTTTGGTGTCCCATCTCACACAACAGTCCCCAGTATCTCCACAGAGCATTTCTGCCCTGGGCAGCCGTGTGGCGATGTTGACACACCCGAGCACAGCCATTCGGGCCGGTGGCCGAAGGCATTTGGAACCGCACGGATGTTGTTTAGCAGCAGTGTCTGCCTTTATTCTCTCTGTCTTTGTGTCTCTCTCCCCGCGCAGCCGAGCGGGGCTGGCGGGAGCCGCGCTCCCCTCACAGCCCCTGAGCAATGGCGGCAGCAATGGCGGCGCCGCTCCCTCAGCGCCGCCCCGGGGCCGAGCGGGCGCCCTTTGGCGCCAAGACGGGACCGCGGCTCCTCCGGGCCCCGCTCGCCCATGGCCGCCCCCGCCGAGCCCGGGCACTCGCCCGGCTCCAAGGAGCCGCCGGCGCTGCTGCGGCTGAAGCGCAAACGCCCTGCGCGGAGGAGCGACCCCGCCGCCGCCGCTGCCAACGCTGGCCCGGCCCCGAGCCCTTCTCCAGCCCGGACAAGGCGCCGCAGCGGGCGGCGGCCGCCCCTCAGCCCCGGGCCCGGCCCCGGCGGGCGGGGAGCCCTCGGCAGCGCCCTTGTGGCAGCAGGCACCGAGCCCCGGCCCCGGGCTCTGGCCCCGGACAAGGCGCCGCAGAGCCGAGGGCACACACGGGCAGGGCACTCGGCGCCATCGCCCCCAGCCCCGCAGGCCTTTGGAACCCGGCCCGGGGCTCGGCCGCGCCTCCTCCCAGGCCCTGCTGTGCTCGAGCTGTTGCTCAGCGCTGCCTGCGGATCTTGTGCTCGCCCCGAGCGGCCTTTGTTTGCAGCCCGGGCTGCTGAGGGTCACTCGTGAAATGGCACTGCAAGGGCACTTTTTAAAATTACCAGCCCAGTGCTTCCTCTGTGCTGTGCCTTATGCTGCTGCTTTATTCCCCTTTTGGAGCCTGCCCGTGAAGAAAAGCCCCCCAGGACATAAGAGCCTGCTAAAAGATCCAACATCCTTGCCCTAAGCAAGGGATGAAACAGACTGCTGAAAAGATTCCAGCTGTTCTCAGGGCATAGAGAAACCTGAAACAGTTTAACTTGGTATTTTGTGGTCCACATCTGTATGAAAGAATGCCCTAAAACATCAGCTTTCCAGAAAATTTTTCAGACTGATGTTTCCTCTGCTGGTGCCTGTCTTTTAAACCCAGCCTACTGCCTGACCTCTCTGCTGTTGCAGTTCCATGGACAGAGGTTGTTGTCCTTTCCCCCTTCCCGTGGGCAGGGCAGTGTTCAGCCATGTCCAGGACAGCAGGGCCCCATCCCATGTCACTGTGACCTGGGAAGACAAAATCCATCACTCCAAATGTCCCCTCCTTCCCCCTTCTTCCCAGGCATTTGGCCCTGGCAGTGGGGTTTGCTGCTGGTTGCCACAGGAAAAAGGAGAGCACTGTGACACTTTGGGGCACATGGAGCCAAAGGAGCCCTTGTGACGCTGAGGAAACTCATGGAACCAAAGGTCCATGGTGACACTGTGGGACTCCATGGAACCAAATATCCATTGTGACAGTGGGGGACCTCATGGACCCCATTGGCCATTGTGACAATGCAGATCCTAGGAGACCATTGTCTTGCTCATTGTTTATGCAAAGCTTTTGTATTCTGTGAAAAACAAAGTTCACTTTCCTGTTAAAATTTAAAAGTTTAATGAAACACAATAGGGGACAAAGACAACAAAGCAAAGGAACAGCACTGGGTGCTTGGCCCTAAGCCAAGAAGCATGCCTGCCATTGAAGGAGTCATCTTAAATACGCTTTGTATTGCATCAGCTTCATGGCTATTCATAAGCATTCATGCATATTCAAACTTTTCTCAAAATTATTTTGCATGTTCCAAGAACTGTTTTGCATGGCTCCTCCTTGGTGCCACCTTTTTAGAGCATGTGTATTTCTTGGCTGTGTTTTTTTCAGTCTTTGTTATCATCTCCAGTTTGAGCTTTACTCCGTGGTTCTTGCATCTGGTTATGGCTGATAGTCAGGTATCAGTGGCAGGTCTTCTGTGTGCTGTTCTTTGGGTGTTATCCAGTCAAGCAGGCAGTGTGGTTAGTGAAAGTATAAAGTTTTTAAACTCACTCTATTAGTTATTTCACTACTATATCGAAATCTAGTTAGTAACAGAAATAAAGGCATTTGTTATATACCTCTATCTTTATAACAAGGCTACTTCTATATAAAAAGAATAAAACCATACGCACAATAAATGTTTGCAAAAAGGCAACACTATAATATGTATTTATCACACATTTATGAAGGTGCCCACCGCACTCTCATGGATCTGAGCCCCGGGAATGCCAGGAATGCCCTTGGCCCAGAGGGCCTTCCTCGGGCCTCTCTCAGGCTCGAAGCTGCTGCTCTTGCTCACTCTTGCCAAAAGCCACAGAGCGCAGCCTCCCCCACAACAGGAAAAAGATTCAATAGCCAGGCAGTCGAGTGCATGGCCTAAGGCTGAGGGGCTGGGCCCAGCCTCGAGGGCAGGGAGGGCACACGTCCAGCCCTGTTGAACTAGGGGCACGTTGGAGGGAGGCAATGCACTCTCCGATGAGGTCGGCAAAGCTCTCGTTTATTGATTATACAATTATGCTTTTATAGACAACATAATTAATTCATGCATATTGCAAAACTATAGCTCATCATTGGTTAACTCTGATTGACGTTTTTGCAGTCCTTTCTGGCATCCTGTTGCTCTCCTCCCTGATCTCTGGCATCCTGTAGTCCTCCTCCCTGGTTTCTTCCCTGTTCTTGATGTTTCCTTTTTGTTCCGCTGGATGTTTCACAATGCTTCTTCAGCATTGTACAAGCTCTTCAAGGACAATTCGCCCTTCAGTCCTCTCTCACATACCCATCTCTGAATATATGGATCCACATTTCCCCCGCTTTCTTTTACAATCGCTATGTTTGCATTCAGAATGCGTTTTTCAATACACCCCAATACAATGTTTCCAACAATGATGAACCCCAATACAATCACAATCCACTGCAATGCTTCAATGATCAAACCCTTAGCCCATTTTCCAATGCCCAGTCCGTCCAACCACCCCCAAACATCCCATCCCTCCTGTTCCTTTAGTTTGTTCAGGTTATTTTTGATCTCTTTTATTTTGGCGTGGATGGATGTAGAGTGGTTCGTCAATTCCATGCAGTACATGCCCTCGAACTCTTCACATCCGTGGCCTTGGGCTAAAAGCAAAAAATCAATTGCTGCCCTATTCTCTAATATTGAGTGTTGTGTGCTATCCATATCACTTGAAAGCATATCTAAAACTTGCGACGTTTTGTTAATTTCATTTCTGGCCCAGCATGCTATTTGTTTAGCTAGATTCAGTGCTTTCATTGCAGAGCCCCCTGGGAGCAGTGTAGATGTAATTACTCCCCTCAAAGTGGACCAAAAAATAGGTTCACCCACATCAGTGCACTTCAGGTCATGCACACCTCGTTTGCTCCTTGGGGTTTTTGGCTCTGCCCACCGCATTAACTGAGTAAGATTAGGATGTAACAGCACTAATTTTCCTAGAAAGCACGGTCCTCCCTCCAGCCTTTTTGGAACCCCATTCCATGCTCGGTCCCCACAGATAAAGAAAATCCCTGGAGGAAGTCCATGTGGCTGCGTAATGTTTTTAGCATTGCACTGAGTGTATTTAACAGTAGATTCTATCTTATCACTGCCTTCCCATTCTAGAGTTCCCCATGTCTTTCTTTCTTGATTTATGTTAGTGATACTGTATGGCTCAAATTCTACCCATCCTGACTGATTTACACATCCAAACAGCTCTAACTCTTCCGGATCGTGGGGTAATGTCGCATTTAAACTGTGAATGATGCGACACTGCCACTCCCCGTCTTTCTGCAACTCTGTCATCCCTGGTCCTCCTAATTGACTTACATTCATCCTCAGTACAGCTCTGTTTTCCACCCAACCCTCAAACTCCTTGGCCTGCCATACAGGAACGCCCACCAAACATGTTCTGAACGGTGACTCAGCTGATCCCAATGACAGGCAAATTGAGGATTGATTGGCCATGTTTGCAATTGTCACCCACATATTCTGTCGTGGTTTAACAAACTGAGTGATCGAATACACCTGCAACACCAACATCGTCGTCACTCCCAGCACTACCGTCGTCCTCATGATGCTGGGGTGCCGCTCGAATCCACTTTGCCGGTATCCACAGGTTTCCTGTTGGAGCAGAAACACTGACATACCCTCGGCCCCAATACAGTACTGGAGCTGGCCCTTGCCATGTCCCTGTACTGGGGTCTCGGTAATGTACCCATGTTGTCCCCACATTCCTCTTTTTTGTTTCTCCCTGGTGCACTAAAGCAGGCGGCTCTCTCTCATCCCCAAATATACATAGGTGATTTATCACAAACAGTGCTTTACTTAACTTAGTGTGTACATCTGTCTCATCCTCTTGTTTCTTAAGATACTGCTTCAATGTACGATGTGCCCTCTCCACTATGGCCTGCCCCGTAGGGGAGTGGGGTATACCCGTACGATGTTGTACCTCCCATTTCTTTAACCACTTCTGCACCCTCTGGCTAACATAAGCCGGACCATTGTCTGTTTTAATCTGTTCAGGCACTCCCATTACTGCAAATGCTGAGGATAGGTGTCTTATAACATGCCCTGCCTTTTCCCCTGTCTGTGCTGTGGCCCATATATACCTGCTAAATGTATCTATGCAAACATGTACATTTTTTAACCTCCCGAACTCCGGTACATGTGTAACATCCATCTGCCATATCTCATTCTGTTTCAGCCCTCGAGGGTTAACTCCTACTCCTAATCCTATTCCTTCATTATGCCTACTGCATACTGGACATGGTCTAACAATTGCTGTGGCTTCCCCCAGCGGCAACCCTGTCTGCCGTGCCAACCCTTTGGCATTCATATGGTACATTTCGTGAACCTGGCGAGCCTCCTGAAATCTTCTACTATCCTCCGTTATTGCTGTCGTAACCAAGTCATCTGCTCTTTGATTCCCTTCTCTCAATCCCTCTGTTCCTTGATGGCTCCTTATGTGCATAATAAAATATTCCTCCTCTCTCTCCTGAATTGCCTTCCTCAGACCCTGTAACAACATTCCCAGCACCTTATTTTTCACATCCTTTATCATAGCCTGCTCAATCCTCTTTACAATTCCTACAACATCCAGTGAATCCGATACCACATTTACCCGTTGCTTAAACTCACACATCACCCAAACCACTGCTCTCAGTTCTAATGTTTGCAAACTACCTTCCTCCACTGCATCTAGGATCTTGTGCTGCCACTGGCCTGAATCATCCTGCCACGTAGCAGCAGCCCGCCTAGAATTCTTTCCTGCGTCTGTAAATACCGTGACTGCATCTTGCAATGGCTGCTTGCTCAGCTTACTCCTTTCTACCCACTGCTGCTTTCCCATCCACCTTTCTACCTGACTATCAATTTGCTTCAGATGCACTTGCCCCTCTGCTTCTAAAACCGCTTCTTGTATTTCTGGACTCTGTTTAATAAACCATTCAAGTCGTTCCCGCTTTATAGGTACCCAAATCTCCTTTGGCTCTTTCCCCGTGATCTGCACTGCTCTTTCCCTGCCAAGTTTTATTGTCTTTGCTAGTTTCTCTACCAGCTGTTTCACAGTTTTCCCCTGTGTTAGAGGCGGTACCACCCACTCTATCGTCGCCCAACCTCCCTCCTCCCCCGCTTTCTTTTGACCCAGTGCCCCAATCAGGTGCCCCTCAGCTAGCCAAATGGCCAGCTCCACCGGCCCCGTAGGATCCCATCTGTGCACACAGCCGTGTGCTATTCTGTCAGCAATGCCTTTTAGCGCAGTTTCCTGCTCTAACGACAACGTCACTGGTCTCGCTGGATCTCCGCCCTGCAGTAAGGGAAGAAGGGGAGTAAGGAAATGATTGAGTATCTTGCGCTCAGCAAGGGGTGGCATCGTCGCCACAGTCGCTTCTGTCGTCTTCGCTGTCATCAGGAACAGCACCAAGGGAGCGAGACACTGCCTTGGTGCATTTTGCTGGAACTCACTGTGTACCTGTGGATGTAAGCACACATGCATATTCTCTTCTCTAGGTTAACAGGTTAACATCTGAGCTTTGTCATTACATGTTATTACACACTCAATTGTGAGTTTTGCATTATAAGCAAAGGTGATCAAGGCAACAGGTACAACAACTAATATACATAAGAGAAAGACAACAGTACTTCAAAAGTATACAGATTATTAACCATTTAAGTATTAGCTACTACTCAGAGTATACAATCACTGGAGAGTCCCACTTTACAGGCGAGACTTGAAGACCTTTCTCAGGCAAAGCTCTCAAGTCTACGTGAAAGGGGTTCCAGTTCTTACCAAGCCAAATTGGTGAGCTAAAATGACTCAATTGCAGTTTTAGGGTAGAAACATCTGAGATTAAAGATTCAGTACCCGATCAGCTTAGGGCTAGGACTTGGCCAGAGCCCAGGCCTTAACTGAGAGGGTCTTCCTAAACCATCTTACAAAGAAGCCTCTATTAGTATCAATTCTTTAAAACAATACACTTCTTACGGATAACTACACAGGGTTATGTGAAAATTTCTAAAGCAGCCAGCTTTAGAAAGCTGGCTGTCATTTTGTTTGGTACCATAAACAAATTGCAAATAACTGTGAACACACATTTAGAATTGTTAATACAGTAACAGTAATTGTTCTGAAAAAGTTCTTCATCATGAACATTTCAGTTAACTTCATCTTACCTCTATAGCAAAAGAACTGCAAAGAACTCTTTTCCCTTGAAAAGAGGGAAAATGTGCACTTGATCTCTCCTTTCTTTTAGAGGTTACTAAAATTTAACTTCTTAATAGAACTTAAAATCAACAGACTTTACATAAACATTGATCAACTCAACGTTGACAGGTCTGACATATAAACTCAGAAAATATAAAGGATTCGAACAACATTTCTAGTACATTTGCTGCAGCACATTCACACTTGCATGCACACAGAGATACTGTTGAAGTATACAGAAATGATAGTATTGCACATCCTATATAATATTGCCGTGGGTCTGGACACGTACTTTCCTTAGTGTTGTGGATGTATAAAACTGACACGTGTAGAAGCAACTGTAGTTATGGTTTTAACTGATTGCAAAGGAGTGTACTAATGTTTTTCACTGTGGCCTCTTTGCCATAAGGGCAAAGAACACCAAGAACTCAGGTACTGAGCAGACAACTGAGCAAGTGTATTTTATGAGATAAGATTACATTGAGTTACTTTTCTGGGCAATTAATGTACTTAAACTATTTTAATGTTAAGTTTTTGTGCAAGCTATAGGTGACAAGGAAGAACAAGTATTCTTGAATCTGTGAACAGCTGTAAAAGCTGGAAATGTTGTCACATAGGCAAACAGGTAAAGTTCGCACTATGCTGTTTTTACCGTAGAAAACTATGGGTCAATTATAGTTGATTCTCAAAAGTTTCTGCAGATAAGAAATACGGAGCGAGGCCTAGCATGGGCCTCATAGAGTTAATTGTTGCTGGTTTGCAGCTCAAGGAATGCCAAGGTCAAATGGTGGAGGCATGCCAAGTGCTTCACAAACTCTGAGGGTAAATAGAAAAATAAAATGTATCCTGTGGAAAAAACAAATTTTACACTCCCAAGTTTTGGATCTATCGTGTGGGAAAAAGCAAATTTTTAACTTAAAACTGTGGATCACAATAAAGCTGAGGTAATACATAAATAACTAAACAGAACATAAAATTATTTTTTCTTTTCAAATTAAATACTTCAGGTGTATCTATGAAAACTTGTCAGTTGAAACACATACACAACCACCCACTCCTCCCCCCATGGGCAAGCAATCGGTTTCTTCTGTGCGGCTTTCTTGCTTCTTTTGAAGACATCCCGCAATTGGTTGCAGCTGAATCAGCCCTCCAGCCGAGGGGTGAGCACTGGGACCCGGGGGGGAGAGATGTCATCCCCAAGGCTTGACTCATGTAGAAAGCAATTTCAGAGTTCCATAAGGAATAATAAAAGTCTTACAGTCATTGTACCCATTTTTCACACAAGCTTTCTCTGTCGTTTCTGAAATCAACTCGGGGGGGCTGAAGGTCGAGCCTCCTCTTGCTCCGGCTGTTGCGGGTGAGTTACTTCCCTTCCCCCCACCTTTCCTCTGTCCATAAACCTTGCACTCTGAGAACTGGGAGCGACCCGCTGGTCGGGGGGGTTGCTGTACAGCGTCTCTCTAGCGTAAGTCTTTCAGGAATGTCTTCCCCCCTCTCTGTGTCCGCTGACCTTTCTGTCGCTACTGCTGCAAACTTTTTCTCTGTGTGATACCTTCGTATACAGTCTATTACTTCTTTCCATGCTTTACAGAGCTTTTTCGCAACTTTATTATTATTAATTGCTTGCAATAAACAACTCCTCTCTAAACTTTTTCCACTCACTCTCCTTGCAAAAGGCATCCCTCCATTCCGATAGCTCGTGCAAGGTGTTCGGATTTGTAAAACACCCTTTAGCCACCCCGTATGTAACTAATCCAGGTAGTTCCTTACTTAAATCTATCTCTTTGACCCCTTTCTGTTTTAAGAACGATGTTAATAATGATAACGCTGCCTGCCTCTCCATTACAGCTTTTGCCTATGGAGTCTGCCATTACGGCTTTTACGCCTGTGGCTTTCACCACTACGGCTTTTACGCCTGTGGACCACTACGGCTTTTACGCCTGTGGATTTCAACTTACAGTCTTGGCTAGCCCTTGCAGCTCTTTTTCCTCGGCTTTTGCAGCGTCTTCCGGCCGATGAGTAATTCTCCCTCGGGGCGCGGGGTGTCTTTCGCCTGCGAACGATCACCCTTTCGCCGTCCTGCTGCCGGACCCGGAATCCCTTCTCCGATTTTGCCTCCTAGTTGTCTAAGTTACAGTTGCTGTTATCACGTCGAGGGGTCACCATTCTGTTGAACTAGGGGCACGTCGGAGGGAGACAATGCACTCTCAGATGAGGTCGGCAAAGCTCATTTATTGATTATACAATCATGCTTTTATAGACAATATAATTAGTTCATGCATATTGCAAAGCTGTAGCTCATCATTGGTTAATTCTTCTTGACGTTCTTGCGATCTTTTCTGGCATCTTGTTGTTCTCCTCCCTGGTTTCTGGCATCCTGTAGTTCTCCTCCCTAGTCACTTCCCTGTTCTTGTTGTTTCCTTTTTGTTCCGCTGGATATCTCACAATGCCTCCTCAGCATTGTACAAGCTCTCCAAGGACAAGCTGCCTTTCAGCCCTCTCTCACATACCCATCTTTGAATATATGGTTCCACACCCTGCAACCTGGGAAAAATCTTTCCTTATCTCTGGGTTGAACATCCTCTATTTCACCCAACAGCCTTGTCTTTCATCCTCTTGACATGCTCCAGCTAAGCTTTTCCTTCCTAAAATCAACAAAGTCACCGTATCTCCATTTCCCCTTTGCAAACTGTCCTTGCTGACACCTCCTGGCTGTGGCTTCACGAGCCCTGTCAGAGCCAGCCCTGTCCCTGGCCTGCCCCAGCTCTGCTGCCCACAGCTGCTGGATCAGGAAGGGCAGAGCCATGGGGGAGGGAAATGCACGGGGATTCCTCCTGGGAGGGACTTCAGGATGTTTCCAGGCCAAACCAAAGTGCAGTCAGCAGAGAAAGGGACACAAGGATGGGCTGTTTGTGTGCTCTGCCACAGCAGGATCAGATGCAGAGCTGCAGAGATACCCAGCTGTCAGGAACAATTAATCCACAAACACCAGAGGTTTATGTCCAAAAAGGAGACAGAGGAGTCCTTTGACTTTATTCATGAATAAAGGGAGAGGTCATGGGCATTTCCCATGGGGTCTCTCACATTGCTAGAGGACGCAGCCTCTTTTTATCCTAATTTCCCAGCCGCAGGTTCCCTCTTCCTTTCCCCATAGGCTGAGGTACTCGAGAGGTACAGGCTTCCCAGAACGCCTAATGCAGACACAAGTAATATACATTTCACCTAACTGTAGACACTCTCAATACACACATCCCTTTTCTTCTTTTTGTTGTATCTCTGTTCCTGTAGTTTATTAACACTGTCTTGGGCAAGTCAGTCACTGGAATTCCTATGGAAATCCTTCCCATTGTTTCTTCTATCTCTCAGTAGAGGCCTTATCTTACCAGCAGTTTGTTTGTAAAGACACTCCCTTATTCCTTTCAATCCCTCCTCTTTTTATTTCTCAATAATTGTCTTTACAAACTTTAGTTATCATTGACTTGATTTTCTGCTCCTGGGTCTTTTTTTGTTTTGTGTTCATTTGCAGTGACATGATTTTCTGTCCTTTTGTAGCCATTTCTGGATCAGTAGGCGTGGCTACTACCTGCATCCCCTAAGAAAAGCATTTGTTTAACCCATAGTTCACCAGGTAACCACGAAAACATGTCCCATATCATCCTTTCCACCTTTGGACTGGTGCATGAGCTAATTTCCTTATTCCCTTTGTTATTTGTTTCACTACTTTTCTATTGTGATTTATTTGCAAACAGCAGTTTGAGTAATTTAGTTTTCCACACACTTCCCCTTCTTCTGCTAATAGCTGATCTAGTCATGTGTTTTGATTCCTAACTGATTTCCCTGAACTTGTGGTAACAAAAAGAACAACAGTTTAATATACCTTACATAACGTATTCCTGACCAGTTTGGAGGTAACCTGCAATAAGCACTTTGGCCACAAATCCAATAATGCCCTTTCAAAGCACAGGTTCCATTAGCGAAGGGACCTTTCCAATTTTCATTATTAATTGGTGGGTCAAAACACAGCTTTTCTTCTCGGCCTAACAGTTCTCCAGCAATAGTTGCCTTACTGTAAGAGTCACAATATTTGCATCTCCAAGCTCCCACGTGAGGTTTCCACCTACAGTTACATCCCAGACCTGTTTTGTTAGATCTGGACCACAACCTACTCAAAAGGGTTCTGGTCCCATTCTGGTGTTGCCACTTCCAGTGATAGTCACAGACAACATGTGTTTTACTTGTGGAATTCTCTCGGTGACAGGTTAAAAATGCATAGTCAAAAACCCTGTCCCTTCTCCACTGCTCCACAGCCTTCAAAATCCCTTTGGTAATTATGGTAGGAACACCCCACCCAGCCACCATTAGTGAGCTCAACATGTGTTTGATTCCATCGGCCCTGATACCTGGAGCAATCATAGGAGGGCAGTTGGGGGCCCAGCAATCTAAACCCAAAGATAAAATCCAGTCACCAACACTTTTTCCCATGTATGCACCCCCTCTTCTGTTTAGAAAATAAATGCCTTTTTTTTTAGAAGAATGAAGTCTCCATGGACTTCCTTCCTCATCCCAAAATCCCGTTCTGTTATGTACATTACTCAGGGTGCTGACCCACCACTTAGGTTCGACTGGGCTGGCCACCCACGGCCAATTTTCAGATCTACCTGGCCCTCTGCAGACCCAGCAATTACTGAGGGTAAAGGTCTTTGCTACTTCTTCTCCTAGGGTTCAAAAAAATTACTATCCCACTTCTGGCCCAAACTTAACTGACAATATAAAGGTAAGATCATTAGGAAAAACATTCTAATAGTGCAATCTAGTCACCTAATCTAATTTTCATGTTATCTTCCACACCACTTGTGGCAAGTGAAGGCACTGAAACCACTTAACATAAAACCAGCAAGGATTAGCCCCCGCAGTGACTGGAGATCACTGGGCAGGAGGGATGCCCACACAGACTATTCCAGCAGACAGTCTGTGGGGAGGCACAGAGGCTTCCCCCGATGTCGACGCACGGCTGCTGCTCCGGTCTGCTCCAGCGGAGTGTCAGTCATGGCTTCCCACCCTTCTCCTCCAGCTGAGATGTCCAAATCTCGGGGGCTTTAGAGGCCTTGACCCGAGTGTGATGGATCCACCCAAGTTCAGCTGTCCTGACGGCTGTTTCTGTGGTCAGTAACACCTGGAAAGGTCCACGTCACTTCACCACCAGTGGTGCTTCTTTCCGCACCTTAAAGAGGACCCAATCTCCCGGCTGGATGTTGTGAACAGCAAAGTCCAAAGGCAGGGTCTGTGCCAGCCGAGCTTCCTGTCAAAGAGATTTCACAAGAGACAGGATCCGGGCCACATATTGTTTTAAATACACATCACTTATTTCCATCTCCCCACTAGGTTGAGAATTACAAGGGTAAGGAATTCCAAACATCAATTCAAAGGGAGATAACTGAATATCTCCCCTGGCTCTGACCCTTATTCTTGCTAAAGCCAGTGGCAAAAGCTGTGCCCATGGCATTTTAGTTTCTATCACCAGCTTCAAAAGGCGCTTCCCCATTTCCCTCATTCATTCCCCCTAGCCGAACTCTGGGGGTGTCAGGGGGCAGGGAGGTTCCACTGTACTCCCAAAGCAGCCAGAACTGCCCCAAGGCCTCTGGCTACCTTGTCAGCTGAGACAGCACCACCAGGAGATATCCAAGCCTTGCCACTCAGGGCATTACAGCAACATCCACCGACATCTTTGGAAGGCACACACAGCCCAAGGCCTCCCTCCCCCAGCAATTTTCTTTGTAACCTTGTTATTGCTTTTAGCACTAACCAAACAAACCTCAATAGCTCCTTTTGCCAGACTAAAAAAACCCCCAGCAGCATACACCCCAAGGAACGCCTCTGCCAATTTTAACAGGAGGCTGGGGCAAAGCCCCCCTTCATTTCTCAATTCCAAATTCTCTCCTTCCACCAAACAAAATTCACACTGTAATAGCCAAGCGCTGATCATCCACTGAAGAGGTTCTTTCAGTTAACAAAGCTTCCACCTGGTGTGAATCATTAACAATCAGATATTTTCCTATTGTCAGCCCTTGGGCCCCAGTTCCCATCAAGGCCGTGGCTGCACAGCTCTGCAGACAATGCAGCCTCTGGCTCCATTCTGAGACATCCTGAGACAATGAGTAGCCTCTGGCCACTGGATCTAGCAACTTAGAAAAATAAGAGCAAACCATGCAAAAAGGCAAATCACCTTGCCAATTACAAAATTTGGTATATCCTTTCTACCAAATCAAGGTTCTGAGGGTTCTTACAGATGGAACTTTAGTTTTGACTGTAAACACATTGTTTTAGTTTTGCACCAAAAAAGCCAAACTCCAAATCCTTGTGTACACCAAAGACTTTTGAATTCACTATGCACTTGTATTTTCACCAGGCACTGATTCCCAAAATCACTATTATAAACACAATAACACTCAACATTCTTCACAATACTAATGTGCATTCCCACTTAACCCATCAAATCTCTTCCCAGTAAATTACAATCACAATTAGGAACAAACAGAAATTCATGCATTTCAAACCTATCCCCCACATCTACCAACAGTGGTTGAATAAGGCACATGCTCATCTTTTCCACTCACCCCTTGAGTAAAGATCTAGTTGACAACTCCCCCCTACTTAGGGATAAAATTTAAAGTGGATCAAGAACTCCCTGTGTCTAAGAAACACTTCTCGTGTCGATCCAGGCTGTCTCGGGTTAGAGACAATTTTCCTGGGTGGGAAATGCTCTGAATAGAACACCTCCTCCCACAGCAAAGGCCTCCGGCACCCCCTCCCCCACAGACAGCAAAAAAAGCTCGGGGAAAGTGGAAAGAACTGTTTATTCAGCCCCCCCACACACAGACACAGGGGAAAGGGAAAGGGGAAAAGGAATCACCAAACCCGAATGAATAGCTGATGGAACTTTAGAGTCCTCCTCAGGTGTAGTGACCCCCTTTCCGGGGGTTTCCCCCCCAGGGATTTCCTGTCCACCGTCCTCCGGGGCTCCCAGGGTTCTCCGACGAAAAAGTCGAGGAAAAAGGGTCCAAAAAAAAAGACGATGAAGAAGCAATCCCAGGGCAGGAGGGAAGAAAAGCAGCAGTCACAGCAGCAGCAGCAGCCCGACTAAACAACGTCCCTTCCTCCCGGAACAGCGAGCGGGGGAGCTTTTCAAAACATCCCGCGCAGGCCGAGCTTCTCCCGGCTGCTGAGCACAGTTAAAGTGACAGGACATTTTAGGCAGGCATGCGAACGATATGGAATACAGGATTATCATTACATCACCCCAGGACACACAGGAGCAGAGTGTTCCCTCCTCACCATCATGTGCTATGACCACTACGTGTCCATCTGCAAACCCCTGCACTATGGGACCCTCCTGGGCAGCAGAGCTTGTGCCCACATGGCAGCAGCTGCCTGGGCCTGTGCCTTTCTCAATGCTCTGCTGCACACAGCCAATACATTTTCCCTGCCCCTGTGCCAGGGCAATGTCCTGGGCCAGTTCTTCTGTGAAATCCCACACATCCTCAAGCTCTCCTGCTCGCACTCCAAACTCAGGGAACTTGGGCTTTTTGCAGTTAGTGGCCCTTTAGCACTTGGCTGTTTTGTGTTCATAGTTTTCTCCTATGTGCAGATCTTCAGGGCTGTGCTGAGGATCCCCTCTGAGCAGGGACGGCACAAAGCCTTTTCCACGTGCCTCCCTCACCTGGCTGTGGTCTCCCTGTTTCTCAGCACTGGCATCTTTGCCTACATGAAGCCCCCCTCCATCTCTTCCCCATCCCTGGATCTGGGAGTGTCAGTTCTGTACTCAGTGGTTCCTCCAGCCCTGAACCCCCTCATCTACAGCCTGAGGAACCAGGAGCTCAAGGCTGCAGTGTGGAGACTGATGACTGGATGGTTTCAGAAACATTAAACTGCTGGCCATTTTCTGCAAATCAATTGTTATTTAAGTCATCTTAGATAGTTCTTGTTGGTTTGGTTGTGGGGTTTTTTCCTTTGTTTTTGTTTTTTAATGTTGTCCACAAATAAAGGCCTCTTTTGGTGCCATTTCTCATTTTCTTTCTCTCCATCTTCACTGTGGCCACAGATTGTGTCAATGAGGAGCTATGCTCTCCGTGGCTTTAAACAAACTAAAGGATCTCCCAGCCAAGTTTTCACCAGAGGTCCCCCTCTTCGATTCCCTTCTCGGGAGCTGCAGCAGCAATGTCTGTGTCCTGAGCTGGGGCAGATCAGGGGTGGCACAGCAGCTCTGCCAAGGAGCAGCAGCACTTGGTGTTGCCAGCGCTGCTCCCGTGCCACTGCCCCGCTGCCCTCCTGCCCCTCGTGTTGCTGTAGGGCCTGAGTGCTCTCGGGGTGGCTCCCAGTGCTGGGGGTGGCAGTGCCGGGGCTGCAGCAGGGACAGGCCATGGGCACTGCTGGGGCAGAGCTGACGCCTCAGGGCAGGGCCTGGGGGCTCGAGGCTCCTTGCCCAGGGTCTCTCAAGAACACGCCCAGACCAATGCTCAGCAGAGAAAACCCCCGTGAGCAGCCCCAGGGTGGCCGTGGGCAGGGTGGGGGCAAACAGCATGGCTGGGGCTCTGCAAGGTCCCTGGGGGAGCCGGGAAGGAGCAGCAGAGCAGGGGCTGATCCATCCCCACTGCGCTGGACAGCCCAGGGCAGCGTCCCAGAGCTGTGTCCTGATGGAGCTGCCAACAACATCCCCCCTTTGCAGCCCTGGCCTCTCCCCCAGCTGCCAGAGGTGCTTGATCCTTGCAGGCAGAGCCACGGCAGCACTGCTCAGGAGCCCCTGTTTGCATTGCACAGAGCAGGCGTGAGCAGCGCCATGCTGTTGGTGTGGGGAGATGAACCTGAGGGAGCACAAACGCCATCAGCCCCTGGAGGCCAGCAAGGGCTGGGGATGGCAGGGAAACCACTCAGGTTTGTGGTGACCTCTGAAGTCAGCCAGAAAGTTTGTTCCCACGAGCTGTGAGTTTCCTGTCCCACTGCAGACGTTGTTGCTCAGCCCCAGGGCTGCCTGGCAGCCACCCCCAAACAGCCCTGAGCATTTCCTTTGCTTCACCTTTGCTTTCTTTCCTCTTTCCTGCTCCACATTTCTTCCTCTTGCCTGTCCCTGTCCCCTCCCCTGCAAACAGCCCATCCCTGTTTGCCCTTTCCTCTCTGGCCCCACTCCCCATTTCAGTTCCTGACTTGGCACCATGGGAACGTCCCTTGGTGAGCAGGATCATCCTCCAAGTGCTTCATGAATTGTCTGCCGGCTCCTGCAGTGCCTCGTGCTGTTCCCTTGCCACAGGCACCCCAGGCCAGGGGGCACATCTGGACTGGTGTGTGTGGGTGTGGGGCTCCCTGTTCTGGGGCAATGGGGAGGAGCTGGAGAGGCTCTGCAGGACTGACAGGATGGGCTTTGGGGCCTGTGTGGAGAAGCTGAGGGCCATGCGCTGCTGGACCTTCAAATACCATGGGGCCATTTTGTTACTGTGGGGCCTCAGGTAACTTAGAGTCCACTGTGACACATCAGGGGCTTGTGGAACTCAGGGGACACTTGTAACACTGCAGGGCCTCATGGAACCAGGGGGCCATTGTGACATTGTGCAACCAAGGACTCCATTGTGGCACTCTGGGACCTCATGGAACCAAGGGATCACTGTGACACTGTGGGGCCTCATGGAATCAAGTAGACTGTTGTGACACTGCAGGGGCATGTGAAACCACAGAGACAATTGTGAAGATAGTGAAGGACCTTGTGTAACAATGGCGTCATTGTCACACTTTGAGGCTCTATGGAACCAAGGGGCCATTGTTACTCTGTGGGGCCTTGTGGAACCATGGAGACCACTGTGAGTGTAGGACCTTGTATAACCAAGGGGCCATTGTTACACTGATTCACGGAACGAAAGAAACAATTTTGATGCCTTGGTGCCCCATGGGACCAAGAGGCCATTGTGACATTATGGAAACAAGGAGACCATTGCTGCACTGTGAGACCTCATGGAACCAAGGGACATTGTGACACTGAGAGGCCCTATAGAACCCAGGGGCCATTGTGAAACTACAGAGCCTCATGTAGCAGAAAACTGTGACACTTTAGGACCTCTTGGTACTGTAGTGACACCAAGCCGGGTGTGAGTGTGGATCTGCTGCAGGGTAGGAGGGCTCTGCAGAGGGACCTGGACAGGCTGGATCCAGGGGCCAAATCCAACAATGTGAGGTTTAACCAGACCAAGTGCCAGGTCCTGCACTTTGGCCACAACAACCCCTGCAGCACTACAGGCTGGGGACACAGTGGCTGGAGAGTGGCCAGGCAGAAAGGGACGTCGGGGCACTGATGGACAGCAGGCTGGACATGAGGCAGCAGTGTGCCCACGTGGCCAAGAAGGCCAATGGCACCTGGCCTGGATCAGGAATGGTGTGGCCAGCAGGACCAGGGCAGTGATTCTTCCCCTGTACTTGGCACTGGTGAGGCCTCACCTCGAGTGCTGTGTCCAGTTCTGGGCCCCCAATTTAGGAAGGACATTGAGGGGCTGGAGCATGTCCAGAGAAGGGCAACAAGGCTGGTGAAGGGCCAGGAACACAAGTCCTGTGAGGAGTGTCTGAGGGAGCTGGGGTTGTTTATCGTGGAGAAGAGGAGGCTCAGGGCAGACAAGGTGGTGTTGGGTCACATGTTGGACTTGGTCTGAAAGGTCTTTTCCCACCTTGTTGATTCTGTGATTCTCTGAAACCACCCTTGAAGCAGTTGCAGGATGAGCCATGTCAGACATGGTGAGGTTGGAGGTGAGGAGCAAGTTGTCCAAACAGGGTCAGCCCACAAGGGGCTCATTCGTCTCTGTGACCAGACCTCCTGAAGAGATGTTCAGCGTCAAGATCACTCGGGGAATGCTTGTATCACCTCTTCTTTGAACTGAAAAGAAAAAAAAATACTCACTTGATTAAAAATAAAATTAATGAGATGCACTTTGAAATCTCTCTCCTTAACAGAACACCAAACAGACTCCAGTCAGCTGCACAAGCCCCAGCCCTGCTCACAGGGAGGTGGCACAGTGCAAAGCCAGCCATGGCACCCTGAAGGTGTCTGTAAGAAACGGCCTAACACCGTTTGTGTTTAACTGGTTTATTAATAATAACTGGAAGCGGGAAATTGAGGTATGCCCAAAATCCCAACGGCAAAGCAGAGGAAAGGAGCAGCATGCACATCGCTGGGTGCTCCTTTGGTCAAACGAGGAGCTCAGGAGCACACAGTGCAGAGCACCACAAGAGTTCCCATAAGCTGTGTCTGCACAGGATCAGTCTGTTTCCTGATTCTCGCTGTGGTTGGCTTGTCTAGGGCTCTTTTGATTGGCTCATTTTAGCAGAGCATTCCCGTCCAATCGTTTGTCCACAAGTCCATCTCATTGGTTCAGTTGGTCCACCAATCCACGCTCGAGGTGATGCCATTATACCTGTGGAAAGTTTCTAGAAAGTTCCTATTGAACCATCCTATATTTACCATTACCATCTAGTGGTTTTACAAAGGTATTTCACCCATACCTCGTGTTATAAATAACTCTAAGTTGCAATTAACCAATTGACCAAGCTCAGCCCTGATACAACTTAACCAATTCATGAACATTGTAACATACAACCGGCCTAGGAAAGCCAACCCATCTATAACAGTGCCCACCGCACTGTCATTGTCATCTGTGTCCCGGGAATGCCAGGAATGCTCTTGGCCCAGAGGGCCTTGCTCGGGCCCCTCTCAGCTTGAAGCTGCTGCTCTTCTTGCTCACTCTTGCCAAAGGCCACAGAGCGCAGCCTCCCCCACAACAGGAAAAAGATTCAATAGCCATGCAGTCGAGTGCATGGCCTAAGGCTGAGGGGCTGGGCCTAGCCTCGAGGGCAGGGAGGGCACACACCCAGCCCCACCACTCCTGGGCCCACAGCTCTGAAAGGCCAGGACCAGGGATACACGCCTGATTTTGGGGTGTCTGTCCAACTGTCTGCTGAGGGAGGTGCCTTGGGGAAGCACCAGAGCAGCCGGCTGGCAGGAACAAGGCGGCTGCCTGGGGGCTGCTCATGGCCTCTGACACCCAATTCCTCAGGGCTGCCCACCACCCCATCCCCTCAGGGGCCTCCTGTCCCCCACCCCTCACACATCCTTCTCGTGCCTTCCCACTGCCTTGTCCCATCAGGACCTCCGCAGCACCTCATCCCTGCACAGCCTCCCACCGCCGTGTCCCCTCAGGGTCTCCCCCAGCCCGGCCATCCTGCCCGGCAGTGGCAGCCCCAACGCAGCTCCAGAGGGGCCCTGGATCAAGAGGAACCTGGGAGCCCTCAGCAATGCCGCCAGCAACACACGGGCAGGAGGACACAGATGGCGCTTCTCTGCTGGCACAGGGCTTGTGGCCATCTCCAGGCACCAGCCTCACAGGGATCCCTGTGGCTCCGGCCTCTGCCCACTCGCTGTGTCGGAAGTGTTAAGGCTTCAGCAGAACCACCAAAGGCCAAGGCACTTCTGGCCACTTTCCCTTCCACACTGCATGCCTGGGCAACTTGCTGAGTACAAGCACCCTCTTTCCTCTCTTCCCTGACCTGGGGCAGACACTGGGCACCAAAAGAAAGATCTTGGAAGTCTGTGTATTAGAACACATTCTGTATTTACATAGTAAAGAAACTGAAAAGAAGAAAAGAATCCTGAAGAAAAGAAAAATCCCCACTGGCTCAGGTGGCCCCAGCAGCCAGAGCCTCAAAGATCAGCTCTCCACAGAGCTCCAGCAGGACAGCCAGCCACGGCCCCACAGACGAGGCCTTGTCCTCCATGCCTTGTGGAGTTGATCTCGCAACCTCGGGAAGATGGAGATGGGAGCTCCTTCTAGTGCTCTGATGATGTGAAGTGTTTGCAGAGCCAGATTTGAGATGGCAGGGCTGATGTCACTTATCATGTTTCCAAGGGCTGAAACAGAAGAGGGCGGGAGCCACAGAGCCTGGATCTGCAGGGACCCGAGGACACCCTCCTGCCCAGGCCATCCCAGCCAGCTCTTGCCATGGCCAGGAGGGAGCAGGGACCAACAGGATCAGCTGGAAGGTGCTGGCCACGAATCCCCCACATGTCCCTAAAATCTCTCTGTGCTCTGCCCAAGCTGCCCCTCGTCCACACAGGGAGCAGAGCCCTCCGCAGCCGGGCAGGGATTGCAGCTCCTGCCCAGGGATTGCAGCTCCCCCTGAAAAGCCCTGGTGACACCTCGCTGCCCTCACTCACCTGTGCAGATGAACTGGACCTCTCCTGACTGCCCCCTCAAGCACCGCCCGGCCATCCCTGGTGAAAGGAATAAGGGAGTGTCTTTACAAAGAGCTGGTAAGATAAGGCCTATACTGAGAAATAGAAGAAACAACGGGAATGATTTCCATAGGAATTCCAGTGACTGACTTGCCCAATACTGTGTTAATAAACTACAGGAAGAGAGACATAAGAAAAAGAAGAAAAGGAGCGTGTGTATTGATAGTGTCTGCATTAGGGGAGATGTATAGTATGGGTGTCTACATTTAGGAGAAATGTCTATTACTTATGTCTGCATTAGGCATTCTGGGAAGTCTGTACCTCTTGAGTACCTCAGCCTATGGGGAAAGGGAGAGGGAGCTGCGGCCGGAAAATTAGGATAAAAAGAGGCTGCGTCCTCTAGCGATTGGAGAGCCCCCATGGGAAATGCCCATGACTTCTTCCTTTATTCATGAATAAAGTTACAGGACTCCTCTGTCTCCTTTTTGGACATAAACCTCTGGTGTTTGTGGATTAATTTTTCCTGACACTCACCAATGAACCTGATGGCCTCCTCTCGCAGGGGCTCCTGTGGGCTGTCCAGGTACGGCACGGCCTGGTGCAGGTGCTTGACCCTTTGGCTCCTGTCCTCTGCCAGCTGCAGAGAGAATCAGTGTTGGAAAATACACCAGGTTAAAAATTTTGTATAACTTTATTCGAAGGTTTGTTTGTCTGTACCCCGGGAAAAGGAATTTTAAGTTTCTTTTCAGGACATTGTTCTGCCAGGTGAGGTCTGATGAACTCAACATATCTACAGACTGGAGCAGCCCAAAGATACCCAGAGAGATAAAGGCCATCAATGGAACATTAACAGAACATTGGTGGCCATCTACAAACATCCGCCCCAGACCTGCCTCTGACAGAGCTGAAGACATCTCACCCAGAAAGGACTGACAAGAAAATTGAAAAATGAATATCTAATTTACATCGGAGGCGAGGGGATCTGGATCCAATAGAAAACTGAATACTGAGGCTTGTTCAACTCTAGACCAATGAACTTTGAAACAATGCATCTCTATGGGTTTTGACTGTATAAAATTTGGGGGAAAGTCCTGTAAAATTCGTGTGTCATGGAATGATTCTCTCTGCACACCTGGGCTATGTGTGGATGAGATAATTTCTGTGGTACACCCTGGCCAGAACAACATCCTGGCCAGATAATAAAGTAATGCCTTGACTCTGTAGCATTAAAAATGTTTTTGGAGGGTTTTTGTCTTTCCCACAGTTTTGGTCACACCAGGAGGGAAGGTTTGGGCTCTGCCCCTTGGCTGGGCTCTCCCTGTGCCCAGCCCTGGCCTCCCCTGCCTGCACAGCCCAAAGGCCTGCGGCCAGCAGCCGCTGGCGCTGGCCTTTGGAGGGGCAGAGGGCCTGATGCTGCCCAGGGAGCCGCGGTGCCGCCCCGGCACACGGCCCAGCTGGGCCGGGGCTCCATCGGCACCCGGCTCGGGGCCAGAGCAGCCTGGAGAAGAGCCCACATGGCCCCTGGGTGCAGCAGTGGGCAGGGGCACAGCTGCCAGCCCCACACACTGAGCACCGTGGTCAGTGTCCTTCTCCAGGCTGAGGCTGGGGCTTCCAGACTGTCCTAACCAGGCACTCGCCGAACTTCCACAGCTCCTTCCTCTTCACCAGCCTCTTCAGATCCTTCCTCTTGAGGAACTCGGCCGCACAAAGCAGCGTTGACCAAGAGGCCTGGAGAGCAGCAGAGACACGGAGATGGCCCCACAGCCCAGGGCACAGGAGCAGTGTCCGTATGCCCAGGCCAGGAGGCTGCAGCCCGCGAGGCACCAGGGCAGGAGGCAGCTGAGCCCCCTCCCAGGGGGACACCAGCAGCCCCTAAGTCCTTACATCTGCCACTTCCTGGCTCTCATCATGGCAGTGGAAGAAGAGTGGGAGCAGGCTCTGACGCACAGGTAACTTGAAAGGCTTTTTTCCCTCTTCCACTAAAGCATTCATCATTTCTTGAAAGAGGATCATGGAGAGAAGCTGCACATGGCTATTGTCCTGTATGAAAGGAAGGAAAAAAGACCTCAGCATCGGCTGCTCCAGGCACAGCTGGGCACAGGCCTGAAAATCCACAGGGCACAAAGTGTCCAGACAGCACCCAGTGCCCGTGGCTGGAGGCACAGAGCCTTACATTGTCAAAGAGTGGCAGGAGCGCCTCAGCCAGCTGCAGGGCAATGGGGCTGAGTATCAGCATGTCCCAGTCCGAGACTGTAAATCTGAGTACGGTGAGTGTCATCACAACCATGTCTCCATCTCTGTCCCACAGGAGCTGGATGAGCCTTTCGGTCAGGCTCCACATTCTTTTGGCCTGTGTGGAACACAATCTGTGAAACCCCAAAGGGCAGTCCCAAAGCACTGGGGCAGCTGAAGCGGGAGGCAGGAGAGCTGGGAGCAGCTGCCTCAGCTCCCGAAGCCCAGCCAAGCCCAATGACTGCGTTCCCCAGCCCCACGCTGCCAGCTCGGCTTGTGCCACTGCCCCTTCTCACCATCGAGGGATCCTCAATGAGTGCGACGAGGGCCCTGAGAACCTGGCGCTGCCTCTCCCTGCACTCACTCTGCAGGTTCTTTGCCATGATCTGCAGGACGCTGTCACTGCATTTACTCAAGTCCAGGCACCCCAGGGTCTGAAAGGCACAGGGCAGTGCCGGGGGAGCTGGCCAGCAGGAGCCCAGAACTGCGCAGGGCTGGGCCCAGGCAGCAGCACAGGGCGCAGGCACCGTCGCAGGCAGCTGCAGCTGCAGGAGGGCAGAGAGCTGGGAGGCAGCTGAGCGAGGCAGCGCTGCCCTTCAGGCTCACCTCCACAAGGAACGCCAGGGCGGGAAGATCCCAGGGTGACTCTTCCCTGCTGAGCAGCCTGAGGAGGTGCAGCGCAATACGGGAACACAAGGGTATGGATGCACGGCGCATCTCGCTGGAGGTGGGAAAAAGAACCAAGAGCCTGAGGTGAGAGGGCAAACCTCTGCCAGGCCTGACTCACAGAGGTCTGCTCTTTCCCCACCACCCTGCCAGGGGACATGGGCCCTTTGGGAGGTGGCTGCTCCTGGGCCTTTTCCAGTCTGCTCTGCTGTCCCTTGGTGACAAGGCCCTCTGGCCCATGACCACGGGGGCTGTGAGAGGCACAGCGGGCACAGGGCATGAATGCCAGGGGCAGTGGGGAGAAGGGCTTCTCACCTGGCCAGCACACCCACGGCATAGTGCTGGGTGTCAGCACAGAGCAGTGTGTCCCAGCCACACTTGCGTTCCATTGCCACCACCACATCCTCCCACTGGAGAAGGCAGAGCAGGGCCTTCAGGGTCCGCACTGCAAAGCTGTGTGTAGAGCAAAGCCCAGGTCACGCTGGGAGTGCTGGCTCCTGCCCTGGGGACATGGGAGGGACAGGAGGACTGGCATGGAGCACCTGTTGGGGTTGGTGGCAAGGCCATGTTGCTCCTGGCATCCCTTCCAGAAGGTCTGGACCTCGTCTGGCATATCCAATGTGCTGAAGAACACTTGGAAGAGCAGATGCACAAAGAGGCGAGGGAAATACACCATCACTGCACGTGGGCAGCAGGGCACCTGCAGGAACTTCCACATCACCACAGTTGCCTGCAAAGGACAAACCGCCCTGAGGCAGTGCTCAGTGCCGAGGTGTCCATGGGGCAGGGCCTGAGTGTAGGAGGGAGAGGCCAGGGAGACGCAGGGGGAGCACCGGGCCTGGTGCCCCCAAACCTGTCCCTAGCGCAGGTTTCTGCCCAGTGCCAGAGGCAGGGAGATGCAGTGGGGGAAGGAGGATGGAGAGCTGCTGGAGAGGCGACCTGGGGGCGAGCAAAGGCCAGTTCCAGGAACTCACAGCCAGGGCAAAGACATTTGTGTTGTCCCCATCAGAGGTGCACGTGCTGTGCTCTGGCCAGCTCCCCAGCACATTGAGCAGTGTCAGCAGCACCGGCTTCACTGTCCTGCTCGAGGACATGATCACCCTCCACATGGTTGTAGCAGCTCTGTGGGGTCAAAGCTTCATGTCAAGTGCGTCTCAGCCACCACCCCTGCCTCTGCCCACTGCCCCTCACCGGCAGCACCCAGGCCATCCACCACTGTGGGGACAGGCCAGGGAGGGGCAGGGAGGGAGCATGGCAGCAGGCTCGGGGGCTGACATGCCAGGGCTGGGAAATGGAGGAGCCAGAGGGCCCTGGACCTCTCTTTTTGTCAGACACCTGGGACAGGCTCCACAGGGCTGGGGAGCCCTGAGCCCTCTGGGCAGGTGAGCCCCGTACCTGTCACACGATGGGGCCACGCGCAGGAGAGTTATCACAACATCAGTGGGGTGTGCCTCGGTCAGTTCCAGAAGGCTCCTGTCCAGATCGTGCTCACCAGACTCATTGGATGTGAGGCACTGGTGGATGTACCTCACCATGGCAGGCACCTGGAGAAGGCCCGGGGAGAGCTGGAAAGCTGCCAGAGGGAGTAATGTCCCCAGCTTCCCCAGAGAAGTGCTTCCCTTGCCACCACACTGCGATGGCCTCAAAAGCTTCAAGGGACCAGCGGGCGTGGCTTGGGAGGCCAAGCAATTCCTGGGGGGCTCCAGCCCTGACCACAGGCTGCTTACTTGCTCTGGAATGGAGACACCTTTCTTCACAAGCAAATCCAGCAGGACAGCACTGGGATCAGCTCTGTTGATGTCAGAGTTTGGCATGGCCCCAGTGCCCATGTCGCTGGTCTCTTCCTGCCAAAGGCACTTGATGAATTTGCAAGTCATTGGTGGGAGAACGAAGGGCAAGAAGAGAGGGATGTTCCATGGAGTGCTCCAAGCGCGGTGCTCGGCTGAGCAGGGACAGCAGGCCCAGCCCAGGTGGGGATGGCTGCAGTACCTGTGCTGTTCTGCAGAAGAGGCCACAGACGGGGTCCTGCTCTTGTGTGTGGCCTGTGCCTGCATCTGGCAAAGAGTGAGCGCAGCCAGAGCTGAGGGACTGCGGGAGAGGCTGGAGAGCACAGCCCAGCCCTGCGCTGCCCAGGCAGGGACAGCCCTGGGGTGCCCTGGGGATGGAGCACGGCTGAGGGGGGGCAGCCCCAGCCCCTCTTCCATCTTGTCCATGGGCATGTCCCCAGGGGATGGGATGGGATGGGATGGGATGGGATGGGATGGGATGGGATGGGATGGGATGGGATGGGATGGGATGGGATGGGATGGGATGGGATGGGATGGGATGGGATGGGATGGGATGGGATGGAGCCAGGCTGACTGCAGGCACCAGCCCTGTGGCCCAGCCCTGCCACTCACCCTCCTGTGTCAGCAGCAACTGCTCCACCTCTCCAGGCTGCTGTGCTGGGGCAGTTCCAGGGCCTTCTTCCTCCTCCTTCACCCAGGCCAGCTTGGGCGTGCTCGGAGGTCTCTGCTCCATGTCACTGATGAGATTCAAGGCTCCTTGCAGGAGGGATGCCTTGAGAAAGCTCTGGGTCAGCAAGTCCTGCAGTCGTGCCTTATAGGCACCTGCAAGAGAGAAGTCTTGGGAAGGCTACAGGACAGCAAGTCCTGCACTCTGGTCTCGAGGTCTCCTGCCACAAGGACAGGAGACTCCTTGTCAAGGATTGTGGTCAGCAAGTCCCACGGTCTGGCCTCGAGGGCACAGGCCGCAGGGATGGGAGATGCCTTGGAAAAGCACCGGGCCACCAAGTCCTGTGGTCTGTCCTCGAGGGCACCTGCAGAACAAAAGCCTCGGGAAGACCACAGGTCACCAAACCCTGTGGTCTGGTCACAAGGCCACCTGCAGGAGAAACGCCTCGGAAAAGCTCTGGGTCAGCAAGGAACGAGTGCGCTGTGCGGGGGCTACTCACGGCACTGCTCTGTCCCGTCCTGTCCCGTCGAGTGCTCCGAGCACTGTGGTGTGGCTGTGCTGCCACCAGCACCTATGTCACTGATGTGTCACAAAGGGTCCTTGCACACATGGCCACCTGCCCTGGGGCTGCCCCCACCCCACCCAAAGTGGCCCAGGTTGGAAGGAATCTGTTGCCCCAAGCGTCTAAGGCAGCCTGACAGGGACATTAGGAACAGCTCAGACAAGAAGCAAATGCTCCCCTGCTCTGCGGGCTCAGGGCAGCAGAAGGAGCCCCCAGGGCTGCTGACACAGCTGCAGCAGGAAGGGCACGGGGCCTTCCACAGGAGTTGGCATAGCCTCCTTGGGACAATCCCAGCTGCTGGCCATCCTAAACACGGGGGTGTGACACAGACAGGGAACATGCGGGCCAGGGCACCAATGCTGCTCTGACCCCTGGGGCCCAGGGAGCACTGAAATCAGCAGGTGTGGCACAGTCCCTGCCAAAGCAGACCTGCCACTCCCTGAGCCCTGGCAGCGCCAGTGCCATCTCCTGCCCCAGAGACCTGTGCCCCTGGGGTGCTTCTCTGCCACAGGGCAGCCAAAGCCAACCTTGGTGTGTTGGTGTCTGTGCTCCTTCCTGCAGGTGGCTGTTGGCAGGAGCACCTGGAGCAACTGGTGGCAACACTTGGTCTCTGTCAGGAGGCAGAAGCTGTTACTCAATTTTGAAATTATTTTTGTCATGGAAGGGATTGGCAGTAGCACAAAACCACCATCAGCTGCTGAGTTTCACAGGACGATTAGATTGTGCAGAGACACTGTCCTGTTTCCTTGTGTTCTGGGAAAAGCATTAGCCCAGTCTCTGATGGTCAGCGCTCCGGTTGCTGCGTGTCCAGCTGGGGCAGCTCATGTGCAAACACAGCTGGTGCCTGCTGGGCCAGGCAATGGCTGGCCACAAGCAGGGAAGTTCAAGCATTGCAATATTTCAAGCTTCCAACAATCTCTTCTCCATTTCCAAATGCAGACATCAGCAAACACATGTTGGAAAAGTCAACAATGCAATTCAATGCAATTCCCCCAGGATACAAATTATCACCAAAGAAAGCAGCAAGGATTGCACACAAGGCCTTTGGAAACACTTCCTAGATGAATTCAAGTCTCTCCCATGCAGGGCTGGAATAGCTGAGCTTCTGCACTGCTGCACGGCTCCAGGTAGAGCAGGAAGAAGTCCACAGTGCTCATGTACAGTCTGAAATAGGGATGCAGGCTTGGACCAAAGGCTTTCCTCAGGGGCATGATGCCGAAATCCACTGCATTCAGGCATGCCAGCATTGTGATTAATATCTTGTCCCCAGGTTATGGGGCCAGTTGCTTCCCAATCAGGCTCCTGGAGCAGAAGTGGCTTCACAAT
Organism: Acanthiza pusilla; assembly: GCA_036630365.1. Lineage (NCBI taxonomy): Eukaryota > Metazoa > Chordata > Aves > Passeriformes > Acanthizidae > Acanthiza > Acanthiza pusilla. The sequence continues at coordinate 450,993 of JAXCHO010000108.1, forward strand.
CCACATGTGAATTTGGGTCCCCTTTGCCCATCTCTCCTCATCCCCACCCTCAATTCCTCATCTCTGCTGAGTGCAGAAGCTGAGGCAACAAGGAGTTCATGCTCTGCTGGGCCTCCAGCCACGAGAGCCATAGAGCCAGAGGAGAGTTGGAGCAGGCTGGGGCTGGAAAGGGCTGTGCTGGGGTGGGGCAGGACCTTTCTGGGGCCACTTCCCTTTCTGGCCCATGGTGACACAATGACACAACGGACAGAGCAAGTGGGGTCAAGAAGTGGCCATGAACTGTCCCCTGGGGGTCAGTCCAGTAGAGGGGGGTTGAGATGAGCAAAAGGCCCTCCAAGGCCCCCAGCCCATTTCCAGAAAGGTCCAGAAGGTTGGGCATGGAAAACTCACCTATAAAAAGGTTCCCCCACAAAGCCCAGGAGGTGCCCCCAGAACCCTGGACACCCTGTTGGCTGTGCGAGAAATGGAGCTGCTGTTGCAGCTGTCTCCAGCTCAGTGTCTGAAACTTTCAGTTCTTTCTCTAAACCTTGAACCTGTCCACCTTCCAACTCATATCTCTGTGGACAATGGGATAAAATATATTTTCAACTCTTCTGTGTGTAATGCCAAATTGTGAGGAGCCCTTGAGGAGCCTCATAGTTAATGGTGCCTGTAAGAGAAGGGGTTGGGAAAGATGACCTTGGTGGGTTGAACCTGTCAGGCCATCAGGTGCCCACCAAGCTGCTCTCTCACTCCCCTTCGTCAGCAAGATAAGGGGAGAAAATAAGGTGAAAAAAAATCACAGATCCACATAAAACCAGATTAAGGGGTGGGTTAAGAGGTGTGGGGTGAATCAAAAAGTAAAGGCCACCTGCACAAGTGAAGCAAAACCAAAGGAGAGCTATTCTCTAATTCCCATTGGGTGAAAATCTCCAGAAACATCCTGAAAGGATGCAGTCCATGTGCTTTGGAAGATGAAGATCTCAGTACTGACCACCAACAATGGTCTCTGTTCCCCTGCCCCTTTCTCTCAGTTCATTGCTCAGCAATAAAACAAGCTCAGGTCTCTCTGCTCAGGTTGGGGTCACAAAAAGGAGGCTGCTGGCTGCGTACAGGATCCCGTGATCAGTTGTGTCTCAGGAACTCATCACCCAGTGGGAACCTGAGGGCTGTGAAGGGCTGTGAGGTCACTTGTGCCTCTGGAGGGGACAGGCCAAGGGCAGAGCCATGGCTGCAGAAGGGACTGTGAGGTCACTTCTCTGAGCAGGAGCTGCTGGCTGAGCCCGTGACTCCTGGCTGGGCCATGGCTGTCCAGCTCAGCCCTGCCAGGTCTCTGCCAGCCCAGCAGAAGGCACCTGGCTGGCACAGGGCCTGGGCCATCCCCTCTGCCCCAGGGCCTGGGCTCACTGCAGCCACGGGGCTTCTCTTGGGGCTGTGCTGTCCCTGCAGCTGAGCCAGGAGGGGACAGCAGCAGGCACAGCTGGGCCGGGGCTGTGCCAGGAGCTGCAAGGAGCAGCCTGGGCAGAGCACAGGGAGGCTGCTGCTCTCTGCTCAGGGGAACGGGCCCAGCAGGGCTGAGGGCTTGGGATGCTGCTGGAAGGGATGTGTCCCACATGCTGCAGCTTTCCTGGGAGGGAGGAACAGCAGGAGAGACAAACACTGTCCCACAGAGCAGCTGGGCAGGTGGGGACTGGGCATGAGGAGGAGGAAATGTCCCTGCAAGGGCAAGGCTGTGGTGGGAGAAGCACCCAAAGGAGGATGAGCTCAGTGCTTGTGTGTGTGTCCCAAGGCACAGAGGGTGAGGGTGGGCAGAGGTCAGGGCAGGGCTGGCAATAGCAGGGCAGAGCCAGGGGGCAGCGAGATGGGAGTGTGCAGCCTGCAGGGACACAGGGACAGCTGTGGGACAGCGCAGGACAAGCTGTGCTGGACATGGCCAAGGGCCCTGGCCAGGCTGGCAGTGCCCAGGAGAAGCCAAGTCTTGGTGCCCTGGGGCACAGCAGAGTCTGTGCCACCAAGGGCTGTGAGGAGACACCTTGTCCTGAGGCCCTGGGGCCTCCTGGCACAGCCCCAGCAAGGCTGGGCCCTGTCACCCCCTTGTCCTGCCCTCAGCATCCCCCCCCATCCCAGTGGCCTCAAGGATCTGCTGGAAGGAGTCCCTGGGGAGCCTTGGGCAGCAATGGCCCTGGGGGCTCCTTCATGCTCCCAGGGACTGCAGGTTTTCCAAAGGACTTTGGCTTTTGCTTTTGCCTTGGAGTCTCTGAGAGCTTTGTGCAATCATGGCCTCCAATTATCTGCTGTAACGAGTCCCTGGAGATTCTTTGTCAGTAACAACACTCAGAGGGCTCATTAATGCTTCAAGTTACTTCACTTTTTTAAAGTACTTTCTTATTTCCTTTTCACATTGAGTCTCTGAGAAGTTTCTGCTATCATGGCCTCCAATTCTCTCCTCCAAGGAGTCCATGAGGAGCCTCTGTTGGTGATGGACCTCAGTGGGATTGTCACCGAAACTGCATGAAAAACACAAACTCTCCAACAACATCTTTTCAGTGTTAGAGAATTCAGGCATTACTTTATTCTGGCCAGGCTGTTGTTCTGGTCAGCACATGCAATAGAAATCATTCCATCCACACATTTCCATGTTGTGCAGTGAAAATCATTCCATCTCACATGGCTCTCTACTAGACTTTTCACATATTTGTATAGACAGAACCCAAAGAAATTCAGGTTCATTGGTCTTATATTACACAGTAGTGTTCTGTCTCCTATTGGTTATTGATACCTTTGCTTTTGATGTTAATTAGGTGCTCATTCTTTGATTCTCTCATCAATCTTTTCCCAGACCAGGTGTCTCGAACTGCACTGAAAGGTGATTTTCATTAATGTTTATTTACCTCCTGTGTATCTTCTGGCTACTCCCAGTCTGTAGATGTTAAACTCATCAGGCCTTACCCAACTTTGGTGAACAGAGTCTTTTGATGAGAAACTTCAATTCCCCTCCCCCTGGGCAAAGGTGAACAAACCCCTGACTGAAGTTACATTAAAAAAAAAAATAAAAGTTGTATAATTTCCAACAATTCCATTAGATTCCAAGGCGAAGAAACCCCTGACTGAAGTTACATGAAAAAAATTTTAAAAGTTGTATAATTTCCAACAATTCCATTAGGTTCTGTCGAATCACAATGGTCTCCTCAGTGCCATGTACCCACACAGTGTCACATCGACCCCTTGGTTCCACAAAGCCCTGCAGTGTCACAGTTGCCTCTTTGTTCCGTGGGGCACCACAGTGCCACAACTGTCCCTTCATTCCATGAAGCCCTGCAGTGTCACAAAGGTCTCCTTGGTTCCATGAGGATGTGCAATGTCACCTTTGCCCCTTGGATCCATGTGGCCCCCCAGTGTCACAACAGTCCCTTGGTACCATGGCCTGCTTTTCGGTAGCTGGAGCTGCACAGAGGTGGCTTCTGTGAGAAGCTGCTGGAAGCTTCCACCATGTCGGGCAGAGCCAATCCCTGGTGGCTCCAAAGATGGACATGCCACTGCCAAGGCCGGGCCAATTACAAATGGTGGTAACACCTCTGTGATCACAGATTTGAGAAAGAAAAAACCAAGAAGTTGTTGCACAACTGTCATTGCGACCAGAGAAGAGTGGAGTGAGAACATGTGAGGAAAACAGCTGTGCAGACACCAAGGTCAGTGAAGGAGGGGCAGGAGCTGCTCCAGGCACTGGAACTGGGATTCCTCTGCAGCCCTTGGTGAAGATCATGGTGAAGCAGCTGTGCCCCTGCAGCCCCTGGAGATCCATGGGAATGCAGAGATCCACCCACAGCCCCTGGAGATCCATGGGGATGCAGAGATCCACCCACAGCCCCTGGAGATCCATGGGGATGCAGAGATCCACCCACAGCCCCTGGAGATCCATGGGGATGCAGAGATTCACCTGCAGCCCATGGAGGAGGAGCCCACGCCGGAGCAGGGATGCCTGGGAGGAGGCTGTGAGCCGTGGAGAGAGGGGCCCTGCTCCCAGGCTGGAGCAGCCTGTCCTTCAAGGACTGACCCTGTAGGAGAGTGACCCACACTGCAGCAGTTTTGGGGACTGTTGCCCATGGGATGGACTCACATTGCAGCAGTTCACAGGGAGCTGCTGCTCGTGGGATGGACTCACATCGGAGAAGTTCCTGGAGAACTCTCCCATGGGAGGGACCCCATGGTGCAGCAGGGGAACGACTCCTCTCCCTGAGCAGTGGGAGAAGCCTCGGGTGATGAACTGACCATAACCCCCATTCCCATCTCCCTGCGCTGCTGGGGGAGGAGATAGAGCTGGGCTGGAGGGAGAGCTGGGGGAAGGCACTTTTAAGGTTTTATTTTACATCTCCTGCTCTGATTTTGTCAGCAATAATTCAATTAATATCTCTAATTTGAGCCTGTTTTTCCCATGACCATATTTGATGAGCGATCTCTCCCTGTCCTTATCTCAACTTATGAATCCCTCGTTCTATTTCCTCTCCCCTGTCCAACTGCAGAGGGGAGTGAGAGAGAGGCTTTGATGGGTGCCTGGCATCCAGCCAGCATCAACCCACTACACCTGATCTTGTACATGCCATGTATACCCGAAAAATGTTAAAAAGAGAAAAACACATTTACTTTTGAAGAGAAAAACATATTTATTATGTCTTTCAGTCTTTGTAAGGTAACTTGGGGTGGTTTTGTTTGGTTTTGTTAATTCAGGCTTCAGACCCATTAATTGTAGTCTAATTGAAGATGTGTTTCATGGCACAGAATAGAAGAATCTACCATGTAGAATGAAGTGTCATGGCTTAAAATTAATCCTATTTGATCTATGACTTGCCATCCTTATAAATCCACTGTCCAAGGGCTGGGTTTGCAAGTTGGAGTAGGAAGCACAGGAAGTTTCTCTGGATAATGCTGTACCCAGGATTTTCCCTGCAGTGTCTGCTTGGGGCAGACAGAACAGATGGGGAAGTGTTTGCAGAGCCCCTGGGAGGGAATATTTGGGTTTCTGTCAGCAGGAGCCTTGTGTAGCTCAGGCTGGGCTGGGCAGCAGTTCCATCTGCAGATCCATGTGCTGCTCCAACAGCTGCTGCTGGGGACCCTGAGGGAAGAGGCCACGGGAGGGATGGAAATGTTGCATGGACAACACCATGGCAATCCTTGTAAAAAGCCTTTCCAGTTTCCCCTTGGATATATAGGATTCCAGGGCCCACAGCTGGGCTTCAGAGTTCTACTGATTTTTATTTGTCAAGTTTTGAAACAGAGCTCTGAATTGGGCATCTCTTGTCATTTTTGCTGCCCTCCTAACTTGAAGAAGGATCTGTGCTCCTGTGAGCCACATCCTGAAGGGTGGTTGGCAACCATGGAATCCTCTGGGAAAGCACTTGATTGACTTCAGTGCCCTGGCTGGAAGTTCAGCCTGAGGAAAGAACTGCTCCAGCTGCCTCTGTGCATGTCCAGTTCCTCACAGCTGAGTCCCTGAACACACAGGCTGGTTTTCAGGGGTTTCTTTTCCCCTCCTGTTTGCTTGGAGGTGATTTTGGGACCCTTTAGAGCAACATCTGACCAGCCCCTGCCCCCATCCTGTTTTATTGTCTCTTCTTTGGAGTTGACCTGCTGGGTTTGACATGGAAATTGGTGGTGTCTCCCTGTTCTTCTCTCCAGCCCTCAATTGTAACTTGCATTAAGCAGTGAAAATGGCCTCGTTTATCTGGTGGGGAAGAGGTGAGGGGGAGAAAGTTAATTGGATTTGTTTTTATGAGCCTTGTGACAGTAAAGAAAAATGAGGTTTGTCTTTTTGGGGTGGTGCTGTGTGTTGGGATTTGCAGGTTTATTTCTTGTTAAAGTTGTTATTGTTTATTAGTATTACTTATTAGTGTCATACTTTTAAATCTGACATTATTGCCAGTGTCTGGATGTCAGCTCACTGGAAAGAATCCCTTCTTTCTCCAAGTGGGATTGAGCTGTACAGTCTCTTGCAAGATGCCAGTGGATTCTAAAGATGGGAAGCCCTGGTTACGGGATTTTAGTGTGATTTGGAGCTGGGGAAGGGTCTCATACGATCCCAGAGTTGCCCTGAGCCTGCTCTGCCACCACATCTGTGCTTGTGGCCCCTCACAGCTGCCCTGCCCTGGGAACATGGGGGGACCCCCTCCTGCCAGGGCTGAGGCTCCTCACAGCTCCTCATGGCCTCTCACAGCTCCTCATGGCCTCTCACAGCTCCTCATGGCCTCTCACAGCTCCTCATGGCCTCTCACAGCCCTCATGGCCTCTCACAGCTCCTCATGGCCTCTCACAGCTCCTCATGGCCTCTCACAGCTCCTCATGGCCTCTCACAGCCCCTCATGGCCTCTCACAGCTCCTCATGGCCTCTCACAGCCCCTCATGGCCTCTCACAGCTCCTCATGGCCTCTCACAGCTCCTCATGGCCTCTCACAGCCCCAGGCTCAGGGCTCCTCCCAAAGCAGAAGGGGTCGGGCCCTGCTTGTTCTCCTTTTATTTCGCTCCCTTCACAGCCATGAGGAAAGAAAGGCTGAAATGGAGCCTTTCCCCAGCGTTGCCCTCGGGGTTAATGTGGGGCGGAAGCTGTGTGCTGGCGCTGGCCCGAGCACGAACATCAGTGCAGCCGCACGGCCTTTGCTGTCCCCCCGTGTCCATGGGCTGTCCCCGAGTCCCGCCCGGCTCTGGCAGCAGCAGGAGCCGCAGCGCAGTGGGCGCCGGCCCGGCCCAGCCGCGGCTCCCGGGCAGGAGCAGCAGCAGCGCCAGCCCTTCCCAGCTGCTCCTGCCTCGGCTGCCCCAGGGGTTTTTCCGGTGGAACTCTGGAGTAGAGCAGCAATCACCCCCAAACAGCCCTCATTCCCCAGGGCCTGCCTGTGCTGCCCTGAACCAACCTTCAGAGAGAGAAAGGATCAGGTTCCAGCACTGTTTGCAGCACTGCTTTACTCACCCTGAGGTGACAGCAGGAGGCTGTTTTTGCCTTTGCCTTATGAATTGTAGATCACAGAGGGGCTGCTGTTGCTCCTCTTCTGGTTGCCACCTGAATTTTATCAGTACAACTGCAATTTCCTCTTTCAATCAGTGCAACCCACAGTGCTTTTGTCATGGTGAACTCAGTATTTTTATCTCAGGCATTAAGATCAGCAGATGTTAAAATGCTCACAAGTCCCTAAGCACTAAGACAAGGAGAATTAAAGCCATCCAGGCCACATTCACAGTGCTCAAACACTGCCCTGTTGCTGGTGCTGTTCAAATAGGATCAACTTACAGAGGCCATCACAGAAATTGCCTCTGGAGTGTCAAATAAAATGAAAAATTCCACTAGGAGAAAGAAAAACCAGAACTTCTCAACTTGCTTCATTGCTTCCTCTGAGCAGCAGAAATTGGAGATGGCCAGAGGGATTTGCAGCTGCTGCTGACCCCAGCTGGAGCCCAGCTGCTGCAGAGTCCCAGTGGAGCCTGAGCCCAGCCCGGGGAGCTCCCGCAGTGTCAGGGAGCTCAGCGCACGCGGGGCCAGGCCCAGAGCCCTGGGCACGGCCGCCGATTGCGGGGCAGCGGCACAGACGGAATGTCCTGCGGCCCAAACCTCCTGCTCCTTCCACACAGCGCCCATCGTGCTCCCCCTCCTCCTGTCCCAGCACTGCACAAATTCCAGCTGGGAGGAGGCTTCCCAAGAGAGGGCTCCAGCTCCCGGCTCCAGTGTCACCCTGAGTGTCCCTGCAGAGGAACAGCGCATCTTTCAGACAGTTCCAGAAGCTCAGGGCTCTCATTTCATGAGGAATCTGGGATGTAAATGGTCGTGTTAGGAAGGACAAAAGCAGAGGGAATGGGTTAGAAATTATTAGAAAAAATTACCCCTCTTACAGACAAAGTTCACCAAGTTATTCCAGGCATTTCTCCTTTTCAGATTCATTCAGTCGTCTACTCTGAGAAGTCCAGCTTGTTCTGGTGCTTATCATGAACTGATTGTACCCTTGAATTACACCAGCACAAGAGATGTAGAATCATCGAAAGTGAACACAGATACAAACTACCACTGTCAGCCCATTTCCATGTTCTAGATCACTGCCAAGATATCCATGGAGATGTTGGAATGATTATCACACAACTCTCCATTTCTGGCTGCAGCCTCTTGAGATTCTTTCTCTGAATTCAGGCAGGGCTGTATTCCCTAACAATTCCTGGTACCACCTCCTGTTTTCTTAGGTTAGAACAGTAACAATGAAAACCTTGCCAATAGCACAACTCCCCAGCTCACAAGCAAAAGAAAGGACAAATTGTAAAGTTCTCCAAACATTTGTCCTGCTTTGCTGCAAAAGCCGTGCTGCACACACAGTGCAGAAAGCGAAGAGAAGAGGCAATTGGTGGCACATCTTGTGACAGGAGCTCGACCTCATTCTCCAGGAAAGGTTCTTGAAAAGAGCAAAGAGGACTGTGGAGAAGATTCCTGGAAACCTGAAAGGGCTTTCAAGAAGTGAAATGAAAATGGAAAGAAAAAATCCAAGATGTTTTCCTGTATTTATTTCTATGCTACCATTTTCCATGTTGCACTACTTCTCCATCTCATTAATTCCAAATGGATCTCACCTCAAAGATCTATGACTTAATGAGTTTTAGTCACTCTAAAATACCATGAGCTACATCCAGTTTGCCTTCCCCTGTGTTTCTTGGAAAGCAATGCTGGAGACGTAAGTGCAGTGCTTGGGTCAGGTACGAACTCTACAGACAGGGAATGTGCTCCGATAGTGTCTGACCCTCAGCAGGGACTGCACAGCAGCAGCCAAGGGCATTCCTGTGCCATTGTGTCAAGCCTCTGGATCTGGGCTGAACACGGCAAAGTTCCCGTGTTTGGACAGACTCAGGGGCTGCCCCCCGGGCACGCGGGGCTCGGCCGTGGGGCGCGCGGGGGGAGCGGGGAACGGACAAACGGACACTCGGACACACGGACACTCGGACACACGGACACTCGGACAAACGGACACTCGGAAAAACGGCCCCGGAGCTTCAGTTGCAGCGGCGGCAGCGGCGGCAGCGGCGGCAGCGGCGGCAGCGGCGGCAGCGGCGGCAGCGGCGGCAGCGGCGGCAGCGGCGGCAGCGGCGGCAGCGGCGGCAGCGGCGGCAGCGGCGGCAGCGAAAGCAGGGACTCTATCGACTCCCTCTTCCTTCTCCTCTCCCTCTCCCGCTGTCCCGCACACACTCCCGGTCTCCCTTTCCCGGTGTCCCTCTCCCGGTATCCCTTTCCCGGTGTCCCTCTCCCCGTGCCGGGCCGGGCCATGCCCCAGGCCCGCCCCCGGCCCCGGGCGGGGCCGCCCCCTCCCCGCCCCGGGCCGTCCCGCCGCGCTCTCGCCTCCGCGCGGTTCTCGCCATCGCGGCTGTGGCGCTGCTGGGCGGGCAGCAGTGGCTGGGGCGGCACCGCCAGCCTTTGGCTCCGCCTGGCCCGAGCCCGGCCCCGGCCCCGGCCCCGCCGCGGGCTGCAGTCGCGGCCCCGGCCCCGTTGCCGGCGCCTCCCGGGGCCCGCGGAGGACACAGGCGGCGGGGCCGCTCCCGCCGCCTCCGCTGCGGCTTCCCCGGCCCGAGCTCCGCCGCTCGGCAGCGCGGCCGCCGGCCCCGAGCCGCCGGTGCCCGGGGCGGGTGGCAGTGCCCGGCCCGGGGCGCTCGGGGGGCGCTCGGGGGCCGTGTGTGGCCCCGGGCCGAGCGCTGACGGCCGCGTGTCGCCCGCAGGGACGGCGCAGGAGGCCCTGCAGGAGCGGTACCGCCTGGGCTCGCTGCTGGGCAGAGGCGGCTTCGGCAGCGTCTACGCGGGGACGCGGCTGGCGGACGGCGCCCCGGTGAGTGGCGGGGCCGGCGGAGGAGGAGGAGGAGGAGGAGGAGGAGGAGGAGGACGGGGCGCAGCGGGGCGGGCGGCGAGCTCAGCGCGCTGCTCCCCTTGGCTTGCAGGTTGCCTTCAAATGCGTGCCGCGGGATCGCATCCGGCACTGGGGCGAGCTGGTGAGTGAGCGGGGCCAGCGGCAGCAGCCGGGGCGTGCCGGGCGAGGAGCCGGGGCCCGGCAGGGTGGGAGCCGCCGGGAGCCCCGGAGGGAGAGCGGGCGTGGGGTGAGCGGGGGCGCAGAGCATCCCGGGCTAGGTGAGGGGTCCCAGAGCCCTGGCACAGCCCCAGCCCCACTGACAGCATCTTGGTCCTCCCTCAGCCCAATGGCACCTGTGCGCCCCTGGAGATCGTGCTGCTGGCCAAGGTGTCCACTGGGTTCCACGGTGTAATTCAGCTCCTGCAGTGGGTTGAGCTGCCCAACAGCTTCTTGTTGGTGATGGAGCGTCCGGAGCAGTGTCAGGACCTCCATGATTTCATCCTGGCTCGGGGGTTCCTGCCGGAGGAGGAGGCGCGGGGGCTGTTCCGCCAGGTGCTGGAGGCCGTGCGGCACTGCAGCAGCTGCGGGGTCCTGCACAGAGACATCAAACCTGGCAACATCCTCATCGACCTGGCCACCAGACAGGCCAAACTGATTGACTTTGGCTGTGGCACCTTCCTCCAGGACACAGTCTACACCAAATTCGCAGGTGAGCCCTCCCAGGGGATGCTCCTGGGCATCTCATGGCGCAGCCTGGATGTAGCACCAGGGATTCCCCCATTTGCTGTGGGTCATGGGATTGTTTCTTTAGCCAAATTGCTTTAGGGTGGGGGCACGAGCTCCCGGCCCTGCTGACAGCCTTCAGCACCCACTGTGCCCTGGGCTGGGGCAGCCAGCCCGACAAAACCCCCATGGGCATAGCAGAGAGGGGGTCAGACCCCGTGCCCCGCCCAGTTTGGTGTGCAGGCGAGGAAGGGCTTGGACTGCTCCACTCCCCTTGTTTGCCTTGGCTTGTTAATGTTTGTTGGGGGCAATGCAGGCAGGGAGGAGAGTGGTTTTTCCCCCCCACTGGGTGGGTTTTTCACTTGCATGTCATGGTCAGGCCTTGCCAGGGCTTCTGCTGCCCTCTTCCAGCACCACTGGCTTCTTTTACAATCCCAAGTTTGTTCACAAGTCACAGGTGCTGGCGAGAAGGCAGTGGGTCACCCTGTGTGCCACTGGTGCAGCCCCTGCATGCCCAGGGATGCTGGGGCGAGGTTCTGGGAGCAGCAGCATCCACCTGATGAACTCCATCTGTACTCCACAGGAACACTGTCCTACAGCCCACCAGAATGGACCCAGCTCAGATGCTACCATGGCGAGGCAGCGACGATCTGGTCCCTGGGGATCCTGCTGTACCAGATGGTCTGCGGGAAGCACCCGTTCAAGAAGGGCCGGGACATCATCTGGGGCGAGCTCTTGTTCCCACAACATCTCTCTCAAGGTAGATCCTCATCCCTGTGGCACAGGGGGAATACCAGCGTTGGGAGACAGCAGCAGGCTCATGAGCATCCTGCTCTGGCAGCTGCTGAGGAGGTGGCACATGTCCTGCTCTCCTCCAAAACAGAGAACTGACTGGAAATTTTAGGCACAGCTCTGAGCACATCCAGCATAGTCAGGGCTTGGGAACAGCGGAGCAAAGTGGACAGGTTCCTTCTCCAAGTGACTGACAGTTTCTGGTTTCTTTCCCCAGAGTGCCAAGATCTCATCAAGTGGTGTTTATCCATGAACTCCTTGGACAGGCCGTCATTGGAGGATCTATTCTATGAGCCTTGGCTGCAGGGCCGTCTGCCCTAGAAGATGGGAGAGATCCACAGGCACTGTTTGGACCTCGTAAGTAACAGCTGCACACATCTCTTGGCAATAAGAAGCAAAGAAAACCAAACTTTTTTGTCCTGCTTGTAGCCCGGAGCAGGGATCATCAGATGGGAACATGCAGCTCTTGTGCTGGAGCTGAGCTGCTCTGGCAAGCACTGAGGGCCACTATCCAATCTGGTTTTGCTTGTCCTGGTTCACTGATGGCTGGGGCCCTGGGCAGAACACTGACAGCCTGCTCTGGCCCCCAGGGAAGAAGGAGCCCCTGGAGAAGCTGGACCAGGTGGGGCTGCTGCTGGAGACACCAAGGACAACCTCAAGGATGAGAACCTCTTCCTCGACCTGGCCATCTGCAGCTGGAGATGATTGACTTTGATTCTGGCACCTTCTGCAAAGACACACTCCATACCCAATGTGCAGGTGAGTCCAGAGCCAGGGGATGCTCCCAGATCTGGGCATTGCACAGCCTGGCTGGGCACCAAAGGTTCCCTCCTTTGCTGGGGTGGATGCAATGAATTCTTCAGTCGGCTGCCAAGCTGCTTTTTGGCTCTGGGCAGCTGCTGAGGAGGTGGATCTGCCGTGGCTGGCTGGAGGCTGGGCACATGTGCTGCCCTCCTGCTCTGCTCCCAAAGGCAGCAATGATGGGGAGCTTTGGGCACAGCTCTGAGCACAGCCAGCACGGCCTGGGCACTGCGGGCGCTTGGGACAAGGGGACAGGAGCCTTCAGCTGACAGACGGTTTCTGGTTTGTCTCCTTCCAGCCAGGCTCTGCTGATGCTGAGGCTGTTCTGGGCTCTGCCAGGGCTCTGCTGGGGCTCAGCCCTGGGCACAGCTGGGCCTGCTCTACCCTCCCATTGCTCTGACAGCTTTGCATCAGACGAGCCTGTTCTGAGCACAGCAACGGAGCTTTCTGCTTTGGCAGGTGAGTGAGACTCTCCTGCAGGCCCAGAGATTGCAGTGAGGGATACACATCCAATTGGCAAGAGCCCAAACCCTCCACAGTCCCAGCTGAACGCCTGTATCTCCACAGATGTTTTGTCTGTCCCACTCTTCATTCCTTTTGGGCTGGAATTGTGTAATTGCACTTTCTTCCTCCTCTAGAATTGCCACGAGTGGGCCAAACCTGGCCAGTGGGCCATGTTCCTAAGGCAGTGCAGTCTGGAGCTGATGGATGAAGAATTGCCCTTCTGCACTTGCAAACCAGAGAGAAAAGCAGTAAGTGGGACTTTCTGTCTTTCAGAAACCACTGACAATTTCAGAGGGCATGTGGAGCTCATTCACAGGGTGAGAAGGAAGGGCATCTTCTAAAGGAGTTGAAGTTTGATAGAGTTTAGATTCCCAATCCTGCTCAGAACTGGCAGGGCACAGTCAATTTCCTATTGCTTCAACCAGAATTTAAAATAACAATATTGGAAACAAACCCCAAAATCTTTACAAAAAGGCTGCTGTTGTCAGTAAGATGGAGCTATGTCATCAGCACATTTACAAAGTAAATTAACTGAGTTCTCTTCTTGAAAGATCAGTTACCTCTTAATTGAAGTTTACAGAAGATTTTTCACTACACATTTGAAGTTTGTTTTTATATTTCGGGGGTTTTTTCTGATTTCTTTTTATTTTTCCTTTTTTTTTTTTTTTTTTTACAGAAAACATGTCCTAAAAGAGGAATGTCCCTTGCTCCTTGTTCCCATGTGGAGCAGCTCCCTTCCCACAGAGCCTGGCAGCTCGTGGCCCCTGCAGGGCTGAGGCTTTTCCCCTCTGCTGTGCACAGACTGATGGAGCAGCACTGCTGAACACAGGGACACTCAGAGGGACCAAAAGCCTTTGTCCACCTGAAGCTCCAAGGTCCAAACTGTGAGCAGACACAGCTGGAAGAGACTCACAGGCTCCCTGTTTGGTGTGCTGCCCCACCTGTGAGGGGCCCTGGGCTCCTGGAGGTTGTGCAAGGAACGCAGGTGGGGACTCCCTGTCCATATGGAGCCTCCAGATGGAAAAGGCTGCTGTGCCCAGGCAGCTCCAGGGACAGAGAAATGAGGTCTTGACCACTTGATCTGGGCCAGCTCCACAGTCCTGGGCAGCAGCCACCGAGCCCAGGGGGAGCAGAGGGCACAGCAAGAGGGACAAAAGCAGTCAAGTGCAGAGAGTGGAGAGAGCGAGACCTGGCAGAAGCAACAGCTGCTTCATTTCACTCTTGAAGAAAGCTCTTGGTGTTTCAAAGTGCTGAAAGGCATGAAGGGCACAGAGGAGGTGACACCAAACAATGCTCCTGTTTTCACAGCCTCCCCTCTCAGTGTCCCAGAAGGAATTGGATGAACTGTATTCTTCTCCCTGAGTCATCTCGTTCAGCATGAGCAGCTCAGCACCAGGAGCTAAAGGAGCTGAAGCCTTAGGCCACAAGAGCTGACCAAGAGGGGACTTTTTGAGCAAAGCAATGCTGCTAATGTGGACCTAGCTGAATGCAGCAGATAGAATGCTGGAATTCTAGAATCCTTTCTGTTGGAAAAGACCTCTGAGCTGATCAAGTCCAGCTGTTTACCCAGCACTGTCAAGCCCAGCACTAAACCATGTCCCTGAAGCACCGAGGCCTGAACAAGAGGCCTGAGTGAGGACTGAACAAGAGGCCCTGAGCCAAAGGTGACCACTCAATGAACCTTTCACCCAAAGGTTATCTTTGTATCTGCTCACTACCAAAATATGCATGATTATTAGCATTGTGATAAATGTATCCACTCCTTAGTGAAACATGTATTTACCTTTCCATATTTAGAAGCCAGAGAAGGTCATGAATTCTGACATCTCTTTGTGGGAGTATGGTCAAAGTCAGCTCCCTTGGTTCCTCCTTGAGCCCTGGCCAGGCTTTGGGAGAGCCCAAGAGGAGGATGAAACCAGATGTTGCTGCACTAGAAGTGCTGTCAGTTTGTTTATTCAGCACTGTCCAAGCTGGGCCCTCTCCCAGCGAGGTTGGAAGCCTCACCTGTGGGTGGCTGCACCTGCAGGGATTGCCAATTGTTGGGAGTGGCTCTGCAGTCCTTGGCTGGGACAGCTCCCCCAGCTGATGAGGGGATCTGGGTGATGGTAAAGTCTGAGGGTAGCTGCTGATGGATCTTTCTTAGTCACTCCAGGCAATCTTTGGTAGTGCTGATTGGGTGCATTGCTGAGCTTCTCCTTTTGTGATAATTTGCTGCTTTGAACTATAGGAAATTGCAGTGATTCCCTCAGTAAATTACACTGATTCCTTCAGTTGGTGTCTGTGTCTTTGGTGCTGACCCTGCCCACTGGCAAAACAAAATTGGCATAGTTTGGCTAGATCACAAAGAAATGTCACTTTTTAAATGTAAATATAAGGAATCAGTCCCATCCGAAATTCCCAGTTGGGAAGACTTTGCCTAGAGTTCACTGCCGCTGGAGGTGGGTGAGATTGGAGCACCATGTGAGCAATGGGGAAATTGGTTAAAAGAAGCTGAACCGATGGATGTATTAAAATGCATCCAAAAATTGCATATGGAAAAAGGAAAATAACTTTTGGATTTGGGAAGACGAGGATAAATTTTGCTAACAGTATATTGGAAACAGCACCAACAGCAGGAACAATTGTTTCTGGAACGCTCCCACATGGAGCAACAGAAGTTTTTAATCTTGATCTCAGATTTCTTTGTGCAAGTGAAATAATAAAATAATATAGTAAATACATTGATATATATAAAATAAAAATTACGTAAATTATATTTAAAACATATATGTGTATATATATAAGCTAAATAACAATGTGAAATAATGCTGACAATACTAATTTGCTAGCTTTGGCTGCTCAGGGATGTAACACTAAATACCCTACAGAAAATGTGTGGCCAGGACCGAATCATCAGTGGGAAACTTGGCGAGATTGTATATAATGAATAGAGGAGGGATGAAATTGGCTATTTTTATAGGGTTTGCTGATACTGTGATGTGGAATGCTTTGTCTGTTATTGTGAGACATAAAGTGATTAAGGCTGCTGGGTTTTCATATACCGCACTATCCACAACTGCAGGATTGGTGGAACGGAGGGAGGGGTTGTGAAAAGAGCAGATGAAAAAATGAGGAGATGGGAACCTGTCCTGATGGAGAACCTTTTACAGATCCACCCCAAAAGCTGCAGGGCTGGACCTTTATTCATTAGAATTAATTAGGATAAATCAGAAGCAAATAAGAGTTCTCACTACCAGAACAGGAATTCAGATTCCTCCAGAACACTTTGGTTTGATAACTGCTCACTAAAGCTTGGCCTTGCAAGGTGTTCATGTCATGGGAGGAGTAATTGATGCAGATTATCAAGGAGAAATTAAATTCTGTCAAACAATAGTGAGCATGATTTGATTATGCAACCCTGTGACAGGGTAGGACAATTATTGATACTGCTGTTTTAAAGCAGTAAGCTTTATCAGCAGACAATTTGATACTGCAGATTTGAGATCTGCCTCAAATCACCACTGTTCATGGAGATAAAGGGTTTGGATCCACCTAATGTCCTAATAATGGAGCCACAGTGTGGGTCCAGAGGCCAAGTGGCCCTCCCGAGGCAGCTGAAGGAACAGCCTCTGGGGAAAGACAGCACAGTTTGAATCCTGAAACCTGGGCAGGAACGATGGGAATATGTCCCTGCAGCCAAGTGTTCCATGGGAGAACAAGCAGATGTTGTAGGATGTTGTTTTAGAGATCCTGCCAGACCAAATCTCCTGTTTGCCCCAACGGTCCCTTGGGAAAATGCTCTGATCCACGGGGCTCGATGTGAGCACTGATGTGACACTGAGTGCCTTCCACACGAATCCCAGCCAGGAGCCTGCGTGCCCCTCAAGGACTGGGACCAGCACCTCTCCAGCCAAAGGGGAAAGGACCCCACCAAGTCTTGTTCCCCACAGACACCACGGTGAAGCTGAACAGCAAAGGACCTTGGGGCATTATTCTGGAATTAAAAAGGAGCCAGCTCCATGGACAATGGAATTATTGTTCCTATTGCAAATGAGATTGAGGAAAAAGAAGGAATAACTGTGTCACTGAGGTACTGCTGATGTCTGTCAGTTGTATCTTGATAGTCAACCAGAATCTTTGTTTGCCAGAAACACCTCTAGAGTTTCACCAAGGGATTAGTCATGAACATTTGTATGGAAATGTAAAGATCAAAGTAGCTGAAATAGTGTAACTAATCGCTGGATATATTCTCAGTTGATGTTGGGAGGAATGGGATTCCCTTGGAGGCCCCACCCTGTGGGATGGCAGAACTCTGTCAATGTGCTCTGACTCGTAACAGAGTCAGTGAAGGGACAGTTAAAGAAAATTGCTGTGGAACAAAAGAATACAATGGTCAGTTTTACAGGATTCAGTAAGATTTCCCTTCAGGAGAAACCAAACCCTGTTATGGTTAGAGGCCAAAATGTGAAAGGATTTCTATGTTTTGGCATTACTGAAAATGTCGATAGAACTTGGGGTGCTGGAGCTGGTCAGGGTCAGTGTTACACCACTCCCAGCTGCAGTGCCACCATTTAGGGAACTTCAGCAACAACCACGGGGAAGAGTTGGGGCCAAGAGAGCATTTTCCACCCAAAGAATGCCTTGGATTTCAGAAACCAAAGATTCTGGTTCACCCTGTGCCCTATGTGCACTGCCTTGTCCTGTGGAGTTTCCATTAACTAAGAGCTAAATCGATTATTAGAAGAAGCAGCAAATGATGCTATTAAGATATCGAATAGCACATCCTAAGAAACATGCATGGGGGCTCTACAGAACTGTATGGCCTTGGATTATCTGCTTGCTGGCTGTCTTCGTTTGATAGACAGGTGTCTGCTAAGGAAGGTGGGAACCTTCCTTAGAACAGAGAATGTGAATCCCCTTCCCTCCGAATTATTATAACTTTAAAATTAAGGGCTCTCAGGCAAAGGTATGGGAAAAGGAATAAGAGTTTTTACTAGTATCTATAATGAGGTAAACAATCAGTAACAAAGAAACAGTAAACAAGGTAAAAAAACAGTAAACAAAACCAAAAAAACTCGGTGGCAAATGTCCCTGGGGCTGTCAGGCACTTTCCCGTTTGGTGCAGTCACAGTCACGGCCAGCAGGGGCGCTGTTGGGCTCCTAGACCAGCAGCGCAGGTGCGATGACTCCCGGGAAGCTGCAGATGGCGCTGTGCCGCGAGGTTGGATCTGTGCCGCGTGTAATGGCGGACGGCTGGAGCTGGGTGGAGTGCAGATGGACAGGAGCGCAGCAGAGAGCCCAGCGCCGGGCGATGGAGCAGCCGGGTCAGCTCACCGGGGCCAGCCAGCAGAGGAGGCGGCAGGAAACTCCGCAGTTGGGGCAGGCAGGGTACCGAGCAGCGGCAGGCAGGCTGCGGGGTGGTGGCAGGCAGGGGGGTCCCGCTCCGCGGCGGCGCGGCTGGTAGATGCCCTCCCGGAGGGGACGAGAGGATCGGAGTCCCGTGACCTTCCCCCCAAAGCAAGGACTCACCCAGCAGGCAGAGAAAACCTAGTGCAAGACCGGGCCTTTTCTGCAGTTGCAGCCAAAAAAGCAGAGCCGCCTTTTCCCCGTGCTCCCTCCTCCAAGAACTCCGGGCGAGTGAGTGTGCTGTTATCAAATCTCCAATCTCTAGTTCCCCCCGCCTGGCAGCCAAAGGCTTTGTCTCCTTTGTGAGCGTAGATGGCCCTTAAAGACCGGTCATTAGTTGCTTAGCAACAGAATGGGAAAAAATTCCTCCTGCCCCCTGCTCCCTCCCCCAACCTTCCACATTATCCACCCCGAATTTTTTTCCATTCCAACATATTACATTGAACTTAAACCTCTAAACTATATACATACAAGCATTACTCTGGTTATATACATACGGGTATCGACACAGGCACAGTGTTATGGGCAGTTCAACCCCAACTGAGGTCCCCCTGAGGTATGCATCGTGTCTCTCCATCCTCTTGCATCACCCACCAGGTACACCCTGGTCCTTGAGCAAAGACAACCCCACGGGTGGGTCTATCTTTGCTCAAGGCGGAATGAATCCAAACAGTTTTTCCCAGCATGCCTCTCATTTGCACCACTGGAACCTTATCCCCGTCTGCTGTTTGCAAGGGTTCAGATTGGGCAGGGCCAGCCCTGTTGGTGGAGCCTCGGGTGTTAACTAGCCAGGTGGCCTTGGCTAAATGCTGTTCCCAATTTCTGAAAGTCCCCCCACCTAGAGCCTTCAAGGTGGTTTTGAGCAGGCCGTTGCATCACTCTACTTTACCAGCAGCAGGTGCGTGATAAGGAATGTGGTACACCCACTCGATGCCATGTTCCCTAGCCCAGGTGTTTACAAGGCTATTTTTGAAATGAGTCCCATTGTCCGACTCAATTCTCTCAGGGGTACCATGCCTCCAAAGGACTTGCCTTTCAAGGCCCAGGATGGTGTTGCGGGCAGTGGCATGAGGCACAGGGTAGGTCTCCAGCCACCCCGTGGTGGCTTCTACCATTGTGAGCACGTAGCGCTTGCCGTGGCGGGTTTGAGGCAGTGTGATGTAATCAATCTGCCAGGCCTCACCATACTTGTATTTGGACCACCTTCCCCCATACCACAGGGGTTTCACCCGCTTGGCTTGCTTGATGGCAGCGCATGTCTCACAGTTATGGATCACCTGGGAGATACAGTCCATGGTTAGATCCACCCCTCGGTCTCGTGCCCACTTATAGGTGGCATCTCTGCCCTGATGGCCTGAGGCATCATGGGCCCATCGGGCTAGGAACAGCTCTCCTTTGTGCTGCCAATCTAAATCTACCTGTGACACCTTTATTTTTGCAGCCTGATCTACCTGTTCATTGTTTCGGTGTTCTTCATTAGCTCGGCTCTTGGGGACATGGGCATCCACATGACGGACTTTCACAGGTAGCTTCTCTACCCGAGTGGCAATGTCTCGCCATTCGTCAGCAGCCCAAATTGGTCTTCCTCTACGTTGCCAGTTGGCCTTTTTCCACCTTTCCAACCAACCCCACAGAGCATTGGCTACCATCCATGAATCAGTGTACAGATATAGCTTTGGCCACTTCTCTCTTTCAGCAATGTCCAGGGCCAGCTGAACGGCTTTGAGTTCAGCGAGTTGGCTTGATCCACCTTCTCCTTCTGTAGCCTCTGCGACCTGCCGTGTGGGGCTCCATACAGCTGCTTTCCATTTTCGGTTTGCCCCCACAATACGACAGGAACCATCAGTGAAGAGAGCGTAGCATGTTTCATCTTGTGGCAGTTGGTTGTACGGTGGAGCTTCCTCTGCACGAGTCACCTGTTCCTGCTCCTCTTCATCGGTGAGACCAAAGTTTTCACCTTCGGGCCAATTTGCGATTATTTCCAAGATCCCAGGGCGATTCGGGTTTCCAATACGGGCGCGCTGTGTGATGAGGGCAGTCCATTTACTCCACGTGGCATCGGTGGCGTGGTGGGTAGAGGGAACCTTTCCCTTGAACATCCACCCCAGCACCGGTAGTCGGGGTGCGAGGAGAAGTTGTGCTTCCGTGCCAATAACTTCTGAAGCGGCTTGGACACCTTCATAGGCTGCCAGAATTTCCTTCTCTGTGGGAGTGTAGTTGGCTTCGGACCCTCTGTAGCTTCGGCTCCAGAATCCCAGTGGACGACCTCGAGTCTCACCAGGCACCTTCTGCCAAAGGCTCCAGGACAGACCATTGCCCCCGGCTGCAGAGTAGAGCACGTTCTTCACTTCTGGTCCTGTCCTGACTGGGCCAAGGGCTACCGCATGAGCGATCTCTTGCTTGATCTGGGCGAAGGCTTGTTGTTGTTCAGGGCCCCAGTGGAAATCATTCTTCTTGCGTGTCACCAGGTAGAGAGGGCTCACAATCTGGCTGTACTCAGGGATGTGCATCCTCCAGAAGCCTATGGCACCTAGGAAAGCTTGTGTCTCCTTCTTGTTGGTTGGTGGGGACATCGCTGTGATTTTATTGATGACCTCGGTGGGAATCTGACGCCGTCCATCTTGCCACTTCACGCCGAGGAACTGGATCTCTTTGGCAGGCCCCTTGACTTTGCTCCTTTTGATGGCGAGACCGGCTTCCAGAAGAATCTGGATGATTTTCTCTCCTTTCTCAAACACTTCTTCTGCCGTGTCCCCCCACACAATGATGTCATCGATGTACTGCAGATGTTCCGGAGCCTCACCCTTTTCCAGTGCAGCCTGGATCAGTCCATGGCAGATGGTGGGACTGTGTTTCCACCCCTGGGGCAGTCGGTTCCAGGTGTACTGCACGCCTCTCCAGGTGAAAGCAAACTGAGGCCTGCACTCTGCTGCCAGAGGAATGGAGAAAAATGCGTTTGCAATGTCAATAGTGGCGTACCACTTTGCTGCTTTGGACTCCAGTTCATACTGGAGCTCCAGCATGTCTGGCACGGCAGCGCTCAGCGGTGGAGTCACCTCGTTCAAGGCTCGATAGTCCACAGTCAATCTCCAATCTCCATCAGATCTGCGTACAGGCCAGATGGGGCTGTTGAAGGGTGAGTGGGCCTTGCTGACCACCCCTTGGCTCTCCAGCTCACGGATCAGCTTGTGGATGGGAATCACAGCATCTCGATTCGTTCGATACTGCCGGCGGTGCACTGTCGAGGTGGCAATTGGTACCCGTTGTTCCTCCTCCTTCAAGAGTCCAACTGCAGAAGGGTTCTCTGACAGTCCAGGCAAGGTGTTTAATTGCCTAACGCCCTCTGCCTCAACAGCAGCTATTCCAAAAGCCCACCTGAGTCCTTTCGGGTCTTTGAAATAGCCATTCCGGAGGAAATCTATGCCCAGAATACACGGGGCCTTTGGACCAGTCACGATGGGATGTTTCTGCCACTCCTTCCCAGTCAGGCTCACCTCAGCTTCCACCAGCGTCAACTCTTGTGATCCCCCTGTTACCCCAGCAATAGAAATGGGTTCTGCCCCAACATGTCCCGATGGCATTAGGGTACACTGTGCACCTGTATCGACCAATGCTTCATATTTTTGTGGCTCTGATGTACCAGGCCATCGAATCCACACAGTCCAAAAGACACGGTTTTCCCATGCCTCTACCTGGCTAGAGGCAGGGCCCCTCTAGCCCTGGTTATCATTCCCTTCCTGGGCATACATTCCACCGTCAAGGGAATCTGACACAACATCTTCCCTTCTGCTGTACTCAGCAGGTCGGCTACGGGAAGCTGAGGCTACCTTCCCTCTGACAGAACCCCCTCGGTTAGCGTTGCCCTCCTTAAGCTGGCGCACCCGTTCTGCCAGGACAGAAGTGGGCTTCCCATCCCACCTATTCATGTCTTCCCCATGGTCATTCAGAAAGAACCACAACTCAGCTCGTGGGGTGTACCCTCTCTCTCTAGCTGGGGGACGTCGGGCTCTGGTGTTGGGGCCTGTGACTCTCACTGGTGCCACACTGGTTTTCCTCATTTCCTCTCTCATCTCCCTCATCTCTTCCTTCAACTCCTTAACCACAGCAGAGATCTGAGCCTGCATTGGGCCATTGATCACACTTGCATAGTGCCTGAGCTTGTCAGCTACAGAGCTTACTGTCTCACGGTTGTCATCGGGATTAATTGTTGCAATGTAGGTGACATATTGGGTTGGCCCTAGACTTGCCAGGTTCCACAACATTTGCCCTGTGCACCTGACCTTGTCAGGATCATTTTCATGCTGTCCGTCCCTCCCAAAAAGCACCTCCTGTACTGCCACTTCTCTCAACCGTTGGATCGCTTCCTCAACGGTCTTCCAGGGCAATCTACGGTAGCTCTCCTGCATTCTGTCTTTGTGAACAAACCTTTCTCTTACACTCATTAAAAGCCTGTCCCAGAGAGAAATGGGTCCTGCCTCCCTCACAAACACCTTGTCAACACCCGCGTCCAGGGCCACGGATCCCAAATTCCTGGCCTCACCACCATCCAGCTGCACGCCTGGGCCCATGCGGTCCCAAACCCGAAGTAACCAGGTTGAGAAAGCCTCGCCCTTCCGCCGCACAATGTCATTGTGCAGACTACGGATAGTGTCGTACGACAGGGACTCGGTGATGATTATAGGCTCAGGCTCCCCTACTGGTTGTGAGGGCCCTGGTTCCCCATCATCATTAACTGGGCGTACTGATTTGGTCTTATACTTCCTCCGCTGCACAGGGGCAACTGCTGCTGGCTGTGACTGCCCTTGCGAGTCAGCTGGAACCTGGGCGGTTGTAATGTCCGTGGGTTCCGCTGCTGCACCATCCACCTCTTCCCCTGTAGGGCAAGGAGAGGGCTTCCCACCAGCTGAGGAAGTGTATTCCCTCAACACCTGACGCATCTTTTCCTCTATTACCTCCATCCAATTTGGTTGGTTCATTTCTGGGGCAGGCCGTTGGACAGGGTCAGGCCGTGGGGCAGGGTCAGGCTCAGGGACAGGGTCAGGTTTGGGCATACTCTCAGGCTCTGGGACAGCCTCAGTCTCTGTAGCAACATCCCTAGTCCCTGTGGCAACATCCCTAGTTCCCGTGGCAACATCCCTAGTTTCTATGGCAGCATCCCTAGTCTCCGTGGCGACATCCCTAGTCCCTGCAGCAACATCCCTAGTCTCTGTGGCAACATCCCTAGCCTCCGTGGCAACATCCCTAGTCTCTGGGGCCGCATTCCTATTCTCTGGGGCAGCTGTTAGAGTGGTTACCCAGGGCAGTCTCCCCCTTTCTCGGGATGCAAAGAGGAATAGACCTATCAGCAACGCCAACCACTGTACAATGTCATTAGCATTTAGAGAGTATATGAACCCTCTGAGCCCTGGTAGGGTAGGCCCAAAGAAAGGGGTGAAAGATTGAGAAAAAGTTCCCCCTGGTGTCATCTCCTCACAAAATGTACCATTACCAAACAGACTCCAAAAACATGTACTCACGGTGTTAAAGCCCTGTAACCAAGTGCCCGCTGTCCAAAGGACATGAAAAATCCATAAATTTCTCATCTTATTGACCCATTGTGAGAACTGGATAACAACCACCACGACCTTAGTCATAAGACCCATCTTTAGACAAGGAGCTGCAAATGGGAAAAATGTGGCCACGAGAATGTGCCAGCCAAACCAAGGTATCTTAGACCACATGGTGCCGCTTAATGAGGTTTCTATGTTCAGCGCCCTAAAAATGGGTCTCCTAGAAACTGTTATTCCTTTTGCACCTTTTTCTCTCAATGCCCTCGTGCCCCACATTGGGCGCCAAAATCTGTCTTCGTTTGATAGACAGGTGTCTGCTAAGGAAGGTGGGAACCTTCCTTAGAACAGAGAATGTGAATCCCCTTCCCTCCGAATTATTATAACTTTAAAATTAAGGGCTCTCAGGCAAAGGTATGGGAAAAGGAATAAGAGTTTTTACTAGTATCTATAATGAGGTAAACAATCAGTAACAAAGAAACAGTAAACAAGGTAAAAAAACAGTAAACAAAACCAAAAAAACTCGGTGGCAAATGTCCCTGGGGCTGTCAGGCACTTTCCCGTTTGGTGCAGTCACAGTCACGGCCAGCAGGGGCGCTGTTGGGCTCCTAGACCAGCAGCGCAGGTGCGATGACTCCCGGGAAGCTGCAGATGGCGCTGTGCCGCGAGGTTGGATCTGTGCCACACGTGTAATGGCGGACGGCTGGAGCTGGGTGGAGTGCAGATGGACAGGAGCGCAGCAGAGAGCCCAGCGCCGGGCGATGGAGCAGCCGGGTCAGCTCACCGGGGCCAGCCAGCAGAGGAGGCGGCAGGAAACTCCGCAGTTGGGGCAGGCAGGGTACCGAGCAGCGGCAGGCAGGCTGCGGGGTGGTGGCAGGCAGGGGGGTCCCGCTCCGCGGCGGCGCGGCTGGTAGATGCCCTCCCGGAGGGGACGAGAGGATCGGAGTCCCGTGACCTTCCCCCCAAAGCAAGGACTCACCCAGCAGGCAGAGAAAACCTAGTGCAAGACCGGGCCTTTTCTGCAGTTGCAGCCAAAAAAGCAGAGCCGCCTTTTCCCCGTGCTCCCTCCTCCAAGAACTCCGGGCGAGTGAGTGTGCTGTTATCAAATCTCCAATCTCTAGTTCCCCCCGCCTGGCAGCCAAAGGCTTTGTCTCCTTTGTGAGCGTAGATGGCCCTTAAAGACCGGTCATTAGTTGCTTAGCAACAGAATGGGAAAAAATTCCTCCTGCCCCCTGCTCCCTCCCCCAACCTTCCACACTGGCCAAGGAGGGAACTGTGCTATTACAGGACAGGAATCTGGTGCTTCTGTCAGGGATGGGTTTGAAGTCCAGCAGTCAGGAATCACCTCGATAGAAAGATCAATAGAAGAGTGGCAGAAAGAAGAAAGTCTTCTTGGTGGGATTGGCTTCATGGCTGCCAAAGTGGAGGCTGCTGCAAAATGCATTTGTGGCAGTCACTGTAATCATTGCATTGTGTGCTCTTGGTGTGTTATGATTCCATGTCAGAGTTGTTATAACACTTTGTGCTGGAAAATGGAGAATTGAGACTTGTCTAAAAAGAGACATAATCTCAAGAAAAAAGGGCGATTTGATAACATAGAGAATAGCAACTAATTAGGCATGTTTGAAACGGAATGCAAGTTACAGCTCTGAGTAAAGAATTTGAAGAGCACTTAACTGAAGAACAAGAGGTGATGCCTTTATGCCTAACAGCTAAATCTAAGGTTCTGTTATGGAAAGAATTGTTGTGAAGATTGAGTACATCTGTGAGTCAAAGGACCAATTGAAGTACTAAGGCCTGAACGACAGGCCCTGAGCCAAAGCTGACCTCTAGGTGAACCTTCCAACCAAATGTTATGTTTGTATCTGCTAATTAAGAAAATATTATTAGCAAAATGATCTTTGTAGCTGTTCATTGGTGAAACATGGATTTACTGTTCTGTATTTAGAAACCAGACCAGGGCCCATCTGGCCTTGTTTGGGCCATCTGGCCTGACTTTGTAGGATCAAAGTCAGCTCCCTTGGTTCCTCCTTGAGCCCTGGCCAGGCTTTGGGAGAACCCAAGAGGAGGATGAAACCAGATGTTGCTGCACTAGAAGTGCTGTCAGTTTGTTTATTCAGCACTGTCCAAGCTGGGCCCTCTCCCAGCGAGGTTGGAAGCCTCACCTGTGGGTGGCTGCACCTGCAGGAATTGCCAATTGTTGGGAGTGGCTCTGCAGTCCTTGGCTGGGACAGCTTCCCCAGCTGATGAGGGATCTGGGTGATGGTAGAGTCTGAGGGTAGCTGCTGATGGATCTTTCTTAATCGCTACAGGCAATCTTTGGTAGTGCTGATTGGGTGCATTGCTGAGCTTATCCTTTTGTAATTCTTTGCTATTTTGCATTTATATAAATTACACTGTTCCTTCAGTTGGTGTCTGTATCTTTGGTGCTGACCCTGCCCATGGCAAAACAGGGCCCCCTCCCACCTCAGTGTTCCCTGGGAAGACAAAAACCATCACTCCAAACGTCCCCCCTTCCTCCTTGTTCCCCCCACTTTATGCACTGACCATGATGTCCTATGGTCTGGAATATCCTATGGTCAGTTGGGGTCACCTGTCCTGTCTGTGTGTTGGGATCCAAGCGAGGAATGGACTACAGCACACCAAAGTGATGTTCTGATAACCAATTTATTGCTGTGTAAGCTCATGATTTATAACACAATTTGTTCTGTGCACGCGATCATGCGGTGATCACGCATAATATGATTGGATGTGCCGCTCTGTCCACGCGAACAGTTCTCTTTTATGATTGGATAAATATTCATAAGCTGTTAGTAAGTAAAACCACTTCTTGCTACAGTATCCTGGTTTTTGTTACTTGCTTCCACCTTCTGTTGTCACTTCAGCAGATTTTCTTATTGCTTCAGTGGTTTTAATCTGCAACTGTCCTTTCATTGTTCTTTCATACCTTTTACAGTACCTCCCATTGTTCTTTCATGCCCTTTACAGTTCTTCCACTACCCAGGCCCCAACACCTGTGTCCCCTCCCAACCCCCATGGACCCCCAGCCCCTCCCCAGCATGGCTGGACGAGGGGCAGGAAAGGCCTTGGCTCTGTGCAAGCTCAGCGAGAACAAAACCATCTCTGTGTGCTCATCGCTGTGCTCAGCACAAACCCAAACACAGCCCAGAGAAAGCCCTGGGGAGGAAATTCCCTCTGGCCCAGCCCAGAGCAGCACCCCATGGCCATCCCCCATCCCCACGGCTCCACAGGTTCCTTTCCATGCCCTGACCCTGGCCAGGGCACCTTGGGATGGTGGCCATGGCCGCCGGCGGTGGCACAGGGCTCAGTGCTGTGTCCATGGCAGCACAGCCCAGCCACGGGCCCTGAGTGCAGGTGACAGTGACAATCCCAGCACAGCGGGCCCAGGCATTGGTGGCCATGGCACCAAACTGAGGAACAGGTCCTTGTGGTCATTCCCACAGCACCTGAGGACAGCAACGAGTGTCAGTGCCATTGGACCTGGCAGCAGCCCCAGAACTGCTGTGTCCTGAGAGCTGCCATGGCCCCAAGGAGAGCACCAGGTCTGCGTGCAAGTGCCATGGAACCTGACTGCAGAAATGGCTCCTTAGGGAGGTTTCTGAGGATCCTTGACCTTCTCACGGTGGCCATGGCATCCCAACCCAGCAGTGGGGTCAGTGCAGTGTCCATGGCACAGCCCCTGGCCATGGCCAGTGCAGGTTGGGATGAGAATCCATGCTCAGAGCTGGCCCAGGGCAGGGCTGCAGTGCCTTCCCAGCAGCTCTGTCTGCACAGCAGCACTGCCAGGGCTCTCTGCATTGCCCTTGCCCTCACTCTTGGCTCACTCACACACCTCCCAAAAACACCCTTGGTGCTTTGAGCTGCAAGGAGTTCAAAGCTTCTCTGTCCTTCAGCAGTTGCTCTAATTCTGCCTTCAGCCAACTCTGGATTTGTGTTTCTTGTAGAACTTCCTGTGTGTCCAAAACATTCCTTGCAGGGTTCTGCCTTGGGGAAGGGGAACCTCCTTGGTGGCACCTTGGGCTTGGCACACACTTGAGGAGGTGTCTGTTTTCAATGGGGAAACTTAGGAGTTTCAGATTGTTTAAAAAAAAAAAAAAAACAAACCAAAGAAAACCCATCTTTGAGTGCAGGCAGTTCTCCAAACGAAGCAAGTGCCAGGTAAGTGAGGAGAGACAGGATGGGGTTGGGGAATGTGGAGCAAGGTTGTCCACAATGGGTCAGACCTCAAGGCACAGCTTCTCTGACCAGGCCAGACCTCATCAGGAGAGACCCTGGATCAATATCCATTACAGAATGCTGCAATCACCTCTTCTCTAAAGAGAACAGTAATAAAATAAACCCTTTAAAATAGGAATGAATATTTCTTAGAAGCTCTTTGAAATATTTCTCCATAACTATTGTAGGAAACCTTCCTAATGAACTGCACCAGAGCAGAGGGAAATCAAGGCAGAGCCATGGTTTGTCAGGACTTGCTTGATCACAATGAGCCCCGAGGTGCATTTGGTGCTGAGCCCTTGAACCTCAGGGCCTGAGAGGAGATTGCACAAACCTTTCCAGGAGTCAAAGTCAGAAGAAAAACCCAAAGTGTCTCCAAGAATGAATGGGTCCAGTGGAGGTCCATCCCCAACACAGGCTCCTCATGGACCCCTTGGAGGAGAGAATTGGAGGCCATGATTGCACAAAACCCTCTCAGATATTCAGTGTGAAAAGGAAAAAGGAAAATACCTTAAAAAAACTGAAGTACTCAAAGCATTAATGAGTCCCACTGAGTATCCTTACTAACAAGGGCCCTCTAGGGACTAATTAAATCAGATAATTGGAGGCCATGATTGCAGAAACTTGTCAGAGACTCAGGGTGAAAAAAGAAGGACTTTAATAATCCCTGAGTACCTTGAAGCATTAATGAGCCCCAGTGAGTGTTGTTACTGACAAAGAATCTCCAGGGACTCGTTACAGCAGATAATTGGAGGCCATGATTGCACAAAGCTCTCAGAGACTCCAAGGCAAAAGAAAAAGCCAAAGTCCTTTGGAAAACCTGCAGTCCCTGGGAGCATGAAGGAGCCCCCCAGGGCCATTGCTGCCAAAGGCTCCCCAGGGACTCCTTCCAGCAGATCCCTGAGGCCACTGGGATGGGGGGGGATGCTGAGGGCAGGACAAGGGGGTGACAGTGCCCAGCCTTGCTGGGGCTGTGCCAGGAGGCCCCAGGGCCTCAGGACAAGGTGTCTCCTCACAGCCCTTGGTGGCACAGATGCTGCTGTGCCCCAGGGCACCAAGACTTGGCTTCTCTTTGTCCCACCCTGTCATCACTACCTCCATTTCCTGCTCTAACTGGAACCTGGGGACACTTTCTCAGTCATGTCCCTCACTGGGACCCATTAAAACTTCAAGAAACTTTGGAGATTGCTTGTGACTTTGAATTCTTGAGAGGTTTCTTCAACTCTCTCTCAGGGACTGATGTTCAGGGCCTCAGCACCAAAGCCCCGAGAGGATCATTAGAGTCCTTGTGCTGTTGCTGTGCTGCTGAGCTGGGCTGGGCTCCTGGCACAGAGACAGCTCCTGGCAACCAAGAAGGGCTTCAAAAAGACCTTTCTGCTGAGGAGCAGCTCCTGTGCACAGCCCTGAAGCTGGCACATGGCACAGCTTTTGGGATCTTGCAGGAGGACTCTGAGAGTTGCTGCAGTGCAGGGGATGTGGCCCTAGGGCAGAGCTGGGTTTCCCTGCTGCAGCATCCAAGGCACAGCACAGGACAGCTCCCTGTTGCCAGGCTGTGCTGCAGGGCTGAGCAGCCGCGGGTGCAGCCAGGGGTGCCCAGGGCTGTGGTGCAGAGCAGGGTCCTGCAGCCCAGGGCGCTGTGCTGGGCCAGGGACTGTGCTGCCTGCCAGGGGCAGCTCTCAGCCGGCGCGGGGAGCTGCTGCCAGCGCTGGGGGAGAAGCTGTGGGGGGAAGGAGCGACCCTGAGCAGGGCAGGTGCTGCTGCTGAGAGGTGCAGTGTGCGGCAGGGCTGCTGCCAGCTCCAGATCAGCCTGGGGACAGCTCTGGAGGACACTGCCCAAAGAAGGTAAGCCACGGATTGATGTAAAGATCAGGAGCTTTCCTGAGATTGTTTTCAGTTTCCTACTTGGAGCAGGCTTGGGAAGGTTGGGAAGGTTGGGGGATGAGAGAAGTAGAAAATATCTGTGATATTTGAACATGTCCCAAGACTCCTGATCTGTGATGTTCAGTGGTCAGTGTCTCTGCTGGAGCCTCCCAAAGGGCCTTCAGCCCCTCCTCAGCCCATGGGCAGCACCAGCATCACCTTGGCAGGGCCCAGCAGGGCTCTCTGAGCTGCCCTTGCCCACCTGCACACAGAGGCTGCCCCAGGCAGGGCCCTGCAGACAGGCAGGTTTCTGTAGGGCCGGGCCGAGTGCACAGAGGGTGGGATGGGCTCTGTGAGCGCTGACAGGGACAAGGCACCTGTGAGGAGGAAAATGTGCAGGCCCAGGGAGAGGATGAGGGCAGGAGAGGGAGCTGAGCAGAGCAATGCTGTGGGCAGGAGGGCACTGTTGGTGTGTGGGAGGTGCCGTGCACAGCTGGGGACAGGGAACACTGTCCTGAGTGCGCGGCTGTCTCTGCCCTGCCCTCTCAGGCACAGCACCACAAGATCTTCTCTTGGTTCTGCACTCTCTGATATTGTCATTGTTATCTTGTGCTCTCAGGGAGGCTCTGGCATTTGCAGCAGCTGAGTCAGGCACTGCCCTTGGGATTCCTGCCAGGCAGGGGTGTCCATGGGAATGGGGTGTCCAAGCTTCCCTGTGACCTGTGGGGCTGTGGGCAAAGCAGTCGATGGGAAAGGGGAAGGAGCTGAGCCTCCCTCGCTGAGATGCCATCATGAGCACACCTGGGGATCTCCTTGCTGTGTCCTTCCAAGCTCTGAGCTGCCCTCCTGGGTGCAAATCTGTGCCAGAGCCTCTTGGAGTTCCCTGAATGTCCCACGAGGAAGTGCAGAGATGCCACAAGTGAGGAAATGCTGTTGGGTTTGCTGAGGGCACCGTGAGTGTCCTTGGCAGAAGGGAGTGCTGAGACCTTGCTCAGAGACCTTTGGAGAGGGTGAGACATTCAGTGATGCCTCTGCTCTCAGCAGGGTCTGGTTTCTCCTCAGGGTGACACAGGAGTGTGATTGTGCTCTGATTGCAGCCAAAGGTGCAACCCCAGGGCAGTTGGGAACAAGCCCATCCAGCCCCTGACCTTGCCCTGAGCCATGGGGAATCCCTTTGCCTCTCATCTCTCAGTGGCAAAATCTGAGTGCAGCAGAAATGCTGGGGATTTGTGTCCTCAGAGAACCAGGAATGATGTAAGGGGAGGAGAAAAATTCCTAGAACTCCTTCCTTCCGTCCATGTCCTGCAGAACTGGGAGTGGTGATGCTAAGAAGCCTTGCTGCATTAGGAATGATTCCACTGCCAAATCCTGAATATCCAGCCTTGTCCCTCTGCCACATGGCCACAAACCCAGGGCAGCAGGGCAGGGATGGCTCCTCGAGAGCCCCACGCACAGGCCTGGCTGCTCATGGCACACTCAGACAGCACAAGTGGAGCTCAGGCAGGGACCTGGATGAAGGTTTTCCCAGAGAAGGAACAAGGGTGGATGAGTCCCAGTGGGACAGTCTGCAGGGAATGGCACAGGTTTGGCTCCAAGCAGCCTCTCCTAACTTGTCACTGTCCTTTTCTCTGTGAACAGGTGCCCATGGCCAGAGGCTCAAAATGTCCAACAGCAGCTCCATCAGCCACTTCCTCCTCCTGGCATTCGCAGACACGCGGCAGCTGCAGCTGCTGCACTTCTGCCTCTTCCTGGGCATCTCCCTGGCTGCCCTCCTGGGCAACAGCCTCATCATCAGCGCCGTAGCCTGTGGCCACCACCTGCACACGCCCATGTTCTTCTTCCTGCTCAACCTGGCCCTCACCGACCTGGGCTCCATCTGCACCACTGTCCCCAAAGCCATGCACAATTCCCTCTGGGACACCAGAGACATCTCCTACTCAGGATGTGCTGCACAGCTCTTTTTCTTTCTGTTCTTCATTTCAACAGAGTATTTCCTCCTCACCATCATGAGCTATGACCGCTATGTGTCCATCTGCAAACCCCTGCACTATGGGACCCTCCTGGGCAGCAGAGCTTGTGCCCACATGGCAGCAGCTGCCTGGGCCTGTGGCTTTGTCTATTCACTAATGCACACAGCCAATACATTTTCCCTGCCCCTGTGCCAGGGCAATGCCCTGGGCCAGTTCTTCTGTGAAATTCCCCAGATCCTCAAGCTCTCCTGCTCCAAATCCTACCTCAGGGAGCTTGGGCTTATCGCTGCTGGTGCCTGTTTGGTATTTGGTTGTTTTGTGTTCATTGTTTTCTCCTATGTGCAGATCTTCAGGGCTGTGCTGAGGATCCCCTCTGAGCAGGGACGGCACAAAGCCTTTTCCACGTGCCTCCCTCACCTGGCTGTGGTCTCCCTGTTTGTCAGCACTGGCATTTTTGCCTACCTGAAGCCCCCCTCCATCTCCTCCCCATCCCTGGATCTGGTGGTGTCAGTTCTGTACTCAGTGGTGCCTCCAGCCCTGAACCCTCTCATCTACAGCCTGAGGAACCAGGAGCTCAAGGCTGCAGTGTGGAGACTGATGACTGGACCATTTCAGAAACATTAAACTGCTGGCCACTTTCTGCAAATCAATTGTTATTTAAGTCATCTTAGATAGTTCTTGTTGGTTTGGTTGTGGGGTTTTTTCCTTTGTTTTTGTTTTTTAATGTTGTCCACAAATAAAGGCCTTTTTTGGTGCCATTTCTCATTTTCTTTCTCTCCATCTTCACTGTGGCCACAGATTGTGTCAATGAGGAGCTATGCTCTCAGTGGCTTTAAACAAACTAAAGGATCTCCCAGCCAAGTTTTCACAAGAGGTCCCCCTTTTCTATTCCCTTCTCAGGAGCTGCAGCAGCAATGTCTGTGTGCAGAGCTGGGGCAGATCAGGGCTGGCACAGCAGCTCTGCCAAGGAGCAGCAGCACTTGGTGTTGCCAGCGCTGCTCCCGTGCCACTGCCCCGCTGCCCTCCTGCCCCTCGTGTTGCTGTAGGGCCTGAGTGCTCTCGGGGTGGCTCCCAGTGCTGGGGGTGGCAGTGCTGGGGCTGCAGCAGGGACAGGCCATGGGCACTGCTGGGGCAGAGCTGACGCCTCAGGGCAGGGCCTGGAGGCTCGAGGCTCCTTGCCCAGGGTCTCTCAAGAACACGCCCAGGCCAATGCTCAGCAGAGAAAACCCCCGTGAGCAGCCCCAGGGTGGCCGTGGGCAGGGTGGGGGCAAACAGCATGGCTGGGGCTCTGCAAGGTCCCTGGGGGAGCCGGGAAGGAGCAGCAGAGCAGGGGCTGATCCATCCCCACTGCGCTGGACAGCCCAGGGCAGCGTCCCAGAGCTGTGTCCTGATGGAGCTGCCAACAACATCCCCCCTTTGCAGCCCTGGCCTCTCCCCCAGCTGCCAGAGGTGCTTGATCCTTGCAGGCAGAGCCACGGCAGCACTGCTCAGGAGCCCCTGTTTGCATTGCACAGAGCAGGCGTGAGCAGCGCCATGGTGTTGGCGTGGGGAGATGAACCTGAGGGAGCACAAACACCATCAGCCCCTGGGGCCAGCAATGGCTGGGGATGGCAGGGAAACCACTCAGGTTTGTTGTGAGCTCTGAAGTCAGCCAGAAAGTTTGTTCACATGAGCTCTGACTTTCCTGTCCCACTGCAGATGTTGTTGCTCAGCCCCAGGGCTGCCTGGCAGCCACCCCCAAACAGCCCTGAGCATTTCCTTTGCTTCACCTTTGCTTTCTTTCCTCTTTCCTGCTCCACATTTCTTCCTATTGCCCATCCCTGTCCCCTCCCCTGCAAACAGCCTATCCCTGTTTGCCCTTTCCTCTCTGGCCCCACTCCCCATTTCAGTTCCTGACTTGGCACCATGGGAACGTCCCTTGGTGAGCAGGATCATCCTCCAAGTGCTTCATGAATTGTCTGCAGGCTCCTGCAGTGCCTCGTGCTGTTCCCTTGCCAGAGGCACCCCAGGCCAGGGGGGCACATCTGGACTGCTGTGTGTGGGTGTGGGGCTCCCTGTTGTGGGGCAATGGGGAGGAGCTGGAGAGGCTCTGCAGGACTGACAGGATGGGCTTTGGGGCCTGTGTGGAGAAGCTGAGGGCCATGGGCTGCTGGAGCTTCTGAAGAGGAGGCCCAGGGCTCATCCTGCAACTGCTTCAAGGGTGGTTTCAGAGAATCACAGAATCAGCCAGGTTGGAAAAGACCTTGGAGATCATCAAGTCCAACCTGTGACTCAACACCACCTTGTCTGCCCTGAGCCTCCTCTTCTCCAGGATAAACAGCCCCAGCTCCCTCAGCCACTCCTCACAGGACTTCTGCTCCAGACCCTTCACCAGCCTTGTTGCCCTTCTCTGGACACACTCCAGCTCCTCAGTGTCCTTCCTCCATTTGGGGGGCCCAGAACTGGACACAGCACTTGAGGTGTGACCTCACCAGTGCCGAGTACAGGGGAAGAATCACTACCCTGTTCCTGCTGGCCACACCATTCCTGATCCAGGCCAGGTGCCATTGGCCTTCTTGGCCACCTGGGCACACTGCTGGCTCATGTCCAGCCTGCTGTCCATCAGTGCCCCCAGGTCCCTTTCTGCCTGGCCACTGTCCAGCCACTCTGTCCCCAGCCTGTAGTGCTGCAGGGGTTGTTGTGGCCAAAGTGCAGGACCTGGCACTTGGTCTTGTTCAACCTCACATTGTTGAATTTGACCCCTGGATCCAGCCTGTCCAGGTCCCTCTGCAGAGCCCTCCTACCCTCCAGCAGATCCACACTCACACCCAGCTTGGTGTCACTACAGTTCCATGCGGTCTTAAAGTGTTACAATAGTCTATGATTCCACAAGGCTCTGCAGTGTCACAGTGGCCTTTCGGTTCCCAAGGCCCTAGAACATGACAGTGTCACTTTGTCCCTTGGGCCCTGCAGTGTCACAATGGCCCCTTGGTTCCATGAGACCCCGCAGTGTTACAAGTGTCCCCTAAGTTGTGCGAGGCCCTGATATGTCACAGTGGCCTCTAAGTTACCTGAGGCCCTGCAGTACAATGGCGCATTGGTTCTGCGGGTCACCACAGTATCAAAATTGTTCCCTTAGTTCCGTGAGTCCTCGGAGTGTCACAATGGCCCTTTGGTTCAACAAGGCCCCCAGTGTCACAATGGCCTCTGTGGTTCCACAAGAACCCAGAGTGTCACAATGGACTCCTTGGTTCCTTTTAGCCCCACAGCGTCACAATGGCCTCCTGCTTCCCTGGGGCCCTGCAGTGTCACAATCATCACGGAATTGTTGCAAAATTGCTGCAAGATGGCTTGAGGCCTTGTGTGAGCAAGGCAAGGCTTAGGCCGAGAGGAATACGTGACTCAAGCTGAGGGTCACCGTGCCCTTAAACCACTATAGAAAGCACTTTCAGATCTGCCAAGAGTTACTTGTAGTTAAAGGTATGAAGGATTCGTGGTGGTAGAGGCCCCATTTGGGAGAGATATGTAAATGAAGTTCTTTGTATCTAACCAATGACCTTATGACTAGTAGGCATAATAAACTGTAACAGTGTATAAGTAGTAAACAGCAAAATAAACTCGGAGCTTGCTTAATGACTCATATTGAGTAGTATGTGTCTTGCTCCCCCCGCCGTTCAGCACAGAATCACAGAATCAACCAGGCTGGAAAAGACCTTGGAGATCATCACTTCCAACCTGTGACCCAACACCACCTTGTCACCTAGACCATGGCACTGAGTCCCACACCCTGTCTTTTCTGGAACACCTCTGGGGTTGGTGACTCCACCACATCCCTGGGCAGCCCATTCCAATGTCTAATCACTCTTTCTGTGTAGAACCTCTTCCTCATGTCCAGCCTAAACCTCCCCTGGCACAGCTTGAGGCTGTGGCCTCTTGTCCTGTCACTGTTTCCTGGGAGCAGAGCCCAACCCCACCTGGCTGCACCCTCCTGTCAGGGAGTTGTAGAGAGTGATGAGGTCTCCCCTGAGCCTCCTCTTCTCCAGGATCAACAATCCCAGCTCCCTCAGACACTCCTCACAGGACTTGTGCTCCAGACCCTTCACCAGCCTTGTTGCCCTTCTCTGGACATGCTCCAGCCCCTCAATGTCCTTCCTAAATTGGGGACACAGAACTGGACACAGCACTCGAGGTGTGGCATCACCAGTGCTGAGTACAGGGGAAGAATCACTGTCCTGGTCCTGCTGGCCACACCATCCCTGATCCAGGCCAGGTGCCATTGGCCTTCTTGGCCATCTGGGCACACTGCTGGCTCATGTCCAGCCTGCTGTCCATCAGTGCCCCCAGGTCCCTTTCTGCCTGGCCACTGTCCAGCCACTCTGTCCCCATCCTGTAGCACTGCAGGGGTTGTTGTGGCCAAAGTGCAGGACCTGGCACTTGGTCTTGTTAAACCTCACATTGTTGGATTTGGCCCCTGGATCCAGCCTGTCCAGGTCCCTCTGCAGAGCCTTCCTACCCTCCAGCAGATCCACACTCACACCCAGCTTGGTGTCATCTGCAAATTTGCTGAAGGTGGAATCAATCCCCTCATCCAGATCATCAATAAAGATATTGAAATCCACACTGGCTGGGTCTGATCCCTCAGCCATCCTGTAGGTGCCGTGTGATGGCACTCACGGTGATCTGTTCCATAACCTTGCCAGGCACTGAGGTCAGGCTGACAGGCCTGGAGTTTCCCAGATCCTCCTTCCAGCCCTTCTTGTGGATGGGGTCACATTGGCACCTCCTGTCCTCTGGGACCTCCCCGGTGAGCCAGGACTGATGGTAAATGATGGAGAGCAGCTTGGAGAGCTCATCCACTATGACCCTCATTCCCCTAGGATGGATCCCATCTGATCCCATAGATTTGTGAGCATCTCAGTGGCTCAGGAGGTCCCCAACTGCTTCCTCCTGGATTACAGGGTCTCCATTCTGCTCCCTGTCCCTGTTCAGGAGGCCACTTCTCCTGAGAACAACCTGTCTTATTGTTGAAAGATGAGGCAATTAAGGAGTTAAGTACTTCAGTGTTTTCCTCATCATTGGTAACTCTATCCCCCCAATAAAGAATGGAGGTTTTCCTTGCCCCTCCTTTTGCCATTAATATATTTACAAAAACATTTTTATTATCCTTCATAGAGGTGGCCAGGTTAAGCTCTACTTGAGCTTTCACCTCTCTAATTTTCTTTCTGCATGGCCTAACAACATCCTTAAACATTTCCTGAGTTTCCTGTCCCTCTGTCCAAAGGTGCTGCATCCTCTTTTTTCCCCTGGGTTCCTGCAAAAGCTCCATGCCCAGCCAGGCCAGTCGTGTTCATCGCTGGCTCATCTTTTGGCACATAGGCACAGCCTGCTCCTGTTCCTTCAAGATTTCTTTACTGAAGTGTGTCCATCCCTCCTGGACCCTTTTGTTTTCAAGAGCTGTTTCCTTTTAAAAAAATAAGTACCTGGTTTGGTTCTCCTCAATCTGCATCCTGAATAGAACAAAGTCTGCTCTCCATAATTCCAGTGGAGAAGTTTTGTTGATGCCTCTCCTTTCACAGAACATTGAAAACTTGATTATTTCATGGTCACTGTACCCCAGTCCAGGTAGGTACACATTGGGTCAAGCTACTGTATATTTTAACCTATTGTTCATGCAAAAACAGCCAGTGTTCCTTATTCCCTGCACAGGGCTCTAGGTATACATCACATCCAGCTCTTGTCTTCCTGTTTTACCAGTTTTGCTTACTAAATTTCCTGCCCAGTGGTACCTATTCTGAATATTGCTATACCGAATGTAAAGTCTTAATTTTGATAAGTTATAGTCACGTCTATACTTTAATTCACATGTGTTAATCACAAGCTCTTGGTTTAATTACTCCCCATTTCGGCCCAGAATTCCCTTGTTTTGGAACCAAACTACCACTTTGTGGATCCAAAGTTCCCCATTTGGGACCAAAATCTCCATTTTTGAGGCCAAACTCCCCTTTTAGGGGTCACACTCCCATTTTTTCCAATCCAAACTGTCCTTTTTAGGTCTAAACAGCCCCCTTCTGTTGCTCAAAGTCTCAGTTTTTGACCAAACTGTCCTTTTGGGGGACCAAACTGCCCTTTCCGAGTCCAAACTTCCTATCTGGTGCCCAAATTCCCCTTTTTTGGGCCCAAATTATCAACTTTCAGACCAAAACTGCCTTTTTTTTTCTTTTGGGGAGCCAAACTCACCGTATGATCCCAAATCTCCCTTTTTTGCCCCAAATTTCCGCCCCCCCCCATCTCATTGGATCCCCTGGGTTCACCTGTTTTCCCCACTCACTTCCGGGAGTGCATTTCCCATCATCCCCAGCAGCGATTTCCTGTACTAACTCCGCCCTTTCCGGTCTGGGCTCAGCTAAGTTCCGGTCAGGTGGCCCGCGGGTGCTGCCATGTTCCTGCAGTGCTACTACAACGAGCGCGGCGAGCGCATTTACACCCTGCGGGTACGGGGGGGACTTAGGGGGGGTTGGGGAGGTGTAGTGGGGATCTGGGCATGCGGGGGGGGTGCCAGGGGAGACCCGCGGGGTTTGGGTGTTGCGGGCTTGGGTTTGGGAGCTATGTGTGGGAGCTTGGGGATCCTGGGGGCGTAACGGGGGGAGTTTGGGGGTCCTGGGGGTGGTAATAGGGGAAATCCAGGAGAACTTGGGGGAACTCTGGGGGGGTGTGGTTGGGGGGCGCTCTGGGGAGGGGTGGTTGGGCGAATTTCGGGGTCCCGCCAGGGGGAAATAGGGGGAATCTGAGGGAGTTTGGGGGTCTCGGGGGTCGTTTGAGGGCGATCCAGGGGAACATGGGGGGTACTTCAAATTCCTGGGTGGTCCGTGG
Organism: Acanthiza pusilla; assembly: GCA_036630365.1. Taxonomy (NCBI): domain Eukaryota; kingdom Metazoa; phylum Chordata; class Aves; order Passeriformes; family Acanthizidae; genus Acanthiza; species Acanthiza pusilla. The sequence goes on from JAXCHO010000108.1 coordinate 489,489, forward strand.
GGGGGTCCTGGTGGTGTTTGGGGTCCCAAGGTAGCCATAGGGGGATCCAGGGGTATTTTAGTGTTCTGGAGGTATTTTGGGATTCTGGGGTGGGCAGAGGGGGGATCCCGGGGGTATTTGGGGTTCCAGGTGGATCAGTAAGGGATTTTGGGGGATATTTTGGGGTCCCAGGCTTGTCGGTGTCTCTCTGACCCCCTGCCCCCACAGAAGGTGTCTCCAGGTGGGGTCCCCACATTCTCGGCTCACCCCGCCCACTTCTCCCCCCATGACAAATTCTCCCGGCACCGTGTGACCCTGAAACGGCGCTTTGGGCTCCTGCCCACCCAGCGGGGACGGGTCCTGCTCTGAGGGACCCCCGGGGTGCGCCCCCCAGACCCCTGAGATGGCCCCAAGACCCCTGGAATGATCCTGAGATCCTCGGAATGATCCCTGCTCTGAGAGACCCCCAGGACTCCCCTGGAATGGCTCTGAAACTTCTGGAATGGCCCTTGCTATGAGAGGCCCCCCTGAGAATTCTGAGATGGCATCGAGACCCCCGTGAACCCTGAGAGACCCCCAAGACCCCTGGAAAGGCATCAAGAGACCCCCAAGGACCCCGGGATGATCCATGTCCCAGCAGACCATCAGAGTTATCCCTGCTCTAAGAGACCCCCATGGGATCCCCAAAATACCCCTGGCACCTTCCTGGGACCCCTGAGATGGCCCCAAGGCCCCTGGAACAGCCCCTGCTCCAAGAGTCCCATGAGACCCCCGGGAGACCCCCAGGACCCTCAAAACCGCCCAGAGATTGCCCAGAAGAGGAGGAGGTAGAAGGAGGTGAAACAAAATAAAATCAAAATGCCAATTAATTGAAATAATGGCGCTCTGTGGGTCATGAGGTTTGATGGGAGATGGAGCCTCGTCTGTAATGGTGCTCTATGGGTGCCGCGGGGCATGATGGGAGCTAAAGTCCCAAAAGTGGCTCTAAGGCAGCACTTGGAGGTCTGAGCGGCCACTTTGGGTCTCCACGAGGTACCTAGGGGGAACTTAGGGGATCGGAGAGCACTTGGGGGCACTTGGGGAGCTCTGATTTGGCTCTTTGGGGCGGGGGACATGACAGGAGTTGCAGAGGCAGAACTGGCTTGTGTCAGGGCTCTGGGGTCGCAGGGGATGAGGGACACTCTATGCAGCGCAGAGCATGATGGGAGATGGAGTCCTGGCTGTAGTTCATCGCCATGGGTGCTGTGGAGCATGACAATAGCAGTAGATCCGAAGGCTCTAACGCAGTGCTTGGAGGTCCGAGCAGCCACTTGGGGTTCTCAGGGGCACCTGGGAAGAGCTTATGTGGTCGGGGGGCTCTTGGGGGCACTTGGGGAGCCTAGAGAAGCTCTTCAAAGCGCGGGGCATGACGGGAGTTGTAGGCGCCTCGCTGGGTTGTGATGGGGTCGGGACACGAGGGGTGACAGCTGTGAGAAGGCTTTATGGGCGCGGTGCATCATGGGAAATGTAGGCGCAGCTGTAATGGATCTCAGCGGGTGCCGCAGGGGGCGATGGGAGCTGTAGTCCCAAAAGTGTCTTTAACAGGCCTACCTGGTGTTAGGGCTACTTAGGGGACACTTGGGGGACTGGAGAGGCATTTAGGGGTCCCGAATGGGTCTGGAGAGGGCACTTAAGGATCCTGGAGGGTCTGGGGGGAGATTATGGGGCACATGGGAGCGTATGCCTGGGCTCTGTGGGGCGCGGTGCATGATGGGAGTAATAGGCAAAATAGTAAAAAATGGCACTGGCTCCAGGCACCGCCCCCAAGGGCCCCAGCCCAGATTCTGATTGGCTGCAGGTGATGATGGGCAGGAGACTGGGCCAATGAGTGACATCAGAGGTGGGAACAGCTCATTCAACCCCTCCAGACCCTCCCACTACAGCCCAGTTCATCCCCAGTACAGCTCAGTACAACCCCAGTGCCCCTCCAGGTCCTCCCAATACAGCCCAGTTCATCCCAATACACCCAAGTTCATTTCCCAGTCCCTCCCAGTACCCCCCAGCTCCCCCCAGACCCTTTCAGTCTCCCCCAGTTGATGCCAGTCTCCCCCAGTCTGCCCTCCGGAGTACCCAACCCTGCCAGTACTGCCCAGGTTCCTCCCCAGTCCCTTTCAGTACTCCCCTGTGTCCTTCCCCAGCACTTCCAACATCCACTGGTATGTCCCAGTCCGTCAAAGAGTCATTCCCAGTATGTCCCTGTGTCCCCACCCATATCCCACACGTTCACAGTGCCCCCAGTTTGTCGCAGTATCCCTCACTATCACTCCCAGTATCCCCAGTTTGCTCCAGTGTCGCCCAATAAAGCCCAGTATTGCTCCCGGTATGTCCTAGAATGTCTCAGTGTACCCTCACAGTCCATTCTGGTCTGCCCAGTAACCCCCCAGAATTCCCAGCATTCCCAGTTCATCCCAGTCCTCCCCAGTGTCACTCCCAGTATGTCCCAGTCCTCCCCAGTGTTTCTGAGGACACTTGACCTTCTCACGGTGGCCATGGCATCCCGACCCAGCAGTGGGGTCAGTGCAGTGTCCATGGCACAGCCCCTGGCAATGGCCAGTGCAGGTTGGGATGAGAATCCACGCTCAGAGCTGGCCCAGGGCAGGGCTGCAGTGCCTTCCCAGCAGCTCTGTCTGCACAGCAGCACTGCCAGGGCTCTCTGCATTGCCCTTGCCCTCACTCTTGGCTCACTCACACACCTCCCAACAACGCCCTTGGTGCTTTGAGCTGCAAGGAGTTCAAAGCTTCTCTGTCCTTCAGCATTTGCTCTAATTCTGCCTTCAGCCAACTCTGCATTTGTGTTTATTGTAGAATGTCCTGTGTGTCCAAAACATTCCTTGCAGGGTTCAGCCTTCGGGAAGGGGAACCTCCTTGGTGGCACCTTGGGCTTGGCACACACTTGAGGAGGTGTCTGTTTTCAGTGAGGAAACTTAGGAGTTTCAGATTGTTTAAAAAAAAAAAAAACAAACCGAAGAAAACCCATCTTTGGCTGAGTGCAGGCAGTTCTCCAAGCAAAGCAAGTGCCAGGTAAGTGAGGGGAGACAGGATGGGGTTGGGGAATGTGGAGCAAGGTTGTCCACACTGGGTCAGACCTCAAGGCACAGCTTCTCTGAGCAGGCCAGACCCCATCAGGAGAGATCCTGGATCAATATCCATTACAGAATGCTGCAATCACCTCTTCTCTAAAGAGAACAGTAATAAAATACATCCTTTAAAATAAGAATGAATATTTCTTAGAAGCTCTTTGAAATATTTCTCCATAACTGGAGTAGGAAACCTTCCTAATGAACTGCACCAGACCAGAGGGAAATCAAGGCAGAGCCATGGATTGTCAGGACTTGCTTGATCCTAAAGAGCCCCGAGGTGCATTTGGTGCTGAGCCCTTGAACCTCAGGGCCTGAGAGGAGATTGCACAAACCTTTCCAGGAGTCAAAGTCAGAAGAAAAACCCAAAGTGTCTCCAAGCATGAATGGGTCCAGTGGAGGTCCATCCCCAACACAGGCTCCTCATGGACCCCATGGAGGAGAGAATTGGAGGCCATGATTGCAGAAACCTCTCAGATATTCAGTGTGAAAAGGAAAAAGGAAAATACCTTAAAAAAACTGAAGTACTCAAGGCATTAATGAGCCCCACTGAATATCCTTACTAACAAGGGCTCTCAAGGGACTAATTAAAGCAGATAATTGAATGCCATGATTGCAGAAACTTCTCAGAGACTCAGGGTGAAAAAAGAAGGACTTTAATAAACCCTGAGTACCTTGAAGCATTAATGAGCCCCAGTGAGTGTTGTTCCTGACAGAGAATCTCCAGGGACTCGTTAGAGCAGATAATTGGAGGCCATGATTGCACAAAGCTCTCAGAGACTCCAAGGCAAAAGGAACAGCCAAAGTCCTTTGGAAAACCTGCAGTCCCTGGGAGCATGAAGGAGCCCCCCAGGGCCATTGCTGCCAAAGGCTCCCCAGGGACTTCTTCCAGCAGATCCCTCAGGCCACTGGGATGTGGGGGGGATGCTGAGGGCAGGACAAGGGGGTGACAGTGCCCAGCCTTGCTGGGGCTGTGCCAGGAGGCCCCAGGGCCTCAGGACAAGGTGTCTCCTCACAGCCCTTGGTGGCACAGACTCTGCTGTGCCCCAGGGCACCAAGACTTGGCTTCTCTTTGTCCCACCCTGTCATCCCTGCCACCATTTCCTGCTCTAACTGGAACCTGGGGACACTTTCTCACTCATGTCCCTCACTGGGACCCATTAAAACTTCAAGAAACTTTGGATATTGATTGTGATTTTGAATTCTGGAGAGGTTTCCCCAACTCCCTCTCAGGGACTGATGTTCAGGGCCTCAGCACCAAAGCCCCCAGAGGGTCATTAGAGTCCTTGTGCTGTTGCTGTGCTGCTGAGCTGGGCTGGGCTCCAGGCACAGAGACAGCTCCTGGCAAGCAAGAAGGGCTTCAAAAAGACCTTTCTGCTGAGGAGCAGCTCCTCTACACAGCCCTGAAGCTGGCACATGGCACAGCTTTTGGGATCTTGCAGGAGGACTCTGAGAGTTGCTGCAGTGCAGGGGATGTGGCCCTAGGGCAGAGCTGGGTTTCCCTGCTGCAGCATCCGAGGCACAGCACAGGACAGCTCCCTGTTGCCAGGCTGTGCTGCAGGGCTGAGCAGCCGCGGGTGCAGCCAGGGGTGCCCAGGGCTGTGGTGCAGAGCAGGGTCCTGCAGCCCAGGGCACTGTGCTGGGCCAGGGACTGTGCTGCCTGCCAGGGGCAGCTCTCAGCCGGCGCGGGGAGCTGCTGCCAGCGCTGGGGGAGAAGCTGTGGGGGGAAGGAGCGACCCTGAGCAGGGCAGGTGCTGCTGCTGAGAGGTGCTGTGTGGGGCAGGGCTGCTGCCAGCTCCAGATCAGCCTAGGGACACCTCTGCAGGACACTTCCCAAAGAAGGTAAGCCACAGATTGCTGTAAAGATCAGGAGCTTTCCTGAGACTGTTTTCAATTTCCTACTTGGAGCAGGCTTGGGAAGGTTGGGAAGGTTGGGGGATGAGAGAAGTAGAAAATATCTGTGATACTTGAACATGTCCCAAGACTCCTGATCTGTGATGTTGAGTGGTCAGTGTCTCTGCTGGAGCCTCCCAAAGGGCCTTCAGGCACTCAGCCCATGGACAGCACCTGCATCACCTTGGCAGGGCCCAGCAGGGCTCTCTGAGCTGCCCTTGCCCACCTGCACACAGAGGCTGCCCCAGGCAGGGCCCTGCAGACAGGCAGGTTTCTGTAGGGCCGAGCCGAGTGCACAGAGGGTGGGATGGGCTCTGTGAGCGCTGCCAGGGACAAGGCACCTGTGAGGAGGAAAATGTGCAGGCCCAGGGAGAGGATGAGGGCAGGAGAGGGAGCCGAGCAGAGCAATGCTGTGGGCAGGAGGGCACTGTTGGTGTGTGGGAGGTGCCGTGCACAGCTGGGGACAGGGAACACTGTCCTGAGTGCGCGGCTGTCTCTGCCCTGCCCTCTCAGGCACAGCACCACAAGATCTTCTCTTGGTTCTGCACTCTCTGATATTGTCATTGTTATCTTGTGCTCTCAGGGAGGCTCTGGCATTTGCAGGAGCTGAGTCAGGCCCTGCCCTTGGGATTCCTGCCAGGCAGGGGTGTCCATGGGAATGGGGTGTCCAAGCTTCCCTGTGACCTGTGGGGCTGTGGGCAAAGCAGTCGATGGGAAAGGGGAAGGAGCTGAGCCTCCCTCGCTGAGATGCCATCATGAGCACACCTGGGGATCTCCTTGCTGTGTCCTTCCAAGCTCTGAGCTGCCCTCCTGGGTGCAAATCTGTGCCAGAGCCTCTTGGAGTTCCCTGAATGTCCCACGAGGAAGTGCAGAGATGCCACAAGTGAGGAAATGCTGTTGGGTTTGCTGAGGGCACCGTGAGTGTCCTTGTCAGAATGGGGTGCTGAGACCTTGCCCAGAGACCTTTAGAGAGGGTGAGACATTCAGTGATCCCTCTGCTCTCAGCAGGGTCTGGTTTCTCCTCAGGGTGACAGGGGAGTGTGATTGTGCTCTGATTGCAGCCAAAGGTGCAACCCCAGGGCAGTTGGGAATAAGCCCATGCAGCCCCTGACCTTGCTCTGAGCCACAGGGAATCCTTGCCTCTCACATCTCTCAGTGGCAAACTGTGGGTGCAGCAGAAATGCTAGGGATTTGTGACCTCATAGAGCCAGGAAGAAGGTGTGGGTAGGAAAAAATTTCATTCCTGGGAGATAGCAACAAACATTTCTGCATTAGGAGAGATTCCACTGAAAAATCCTGAATATCCAGCCTTGTCCCTTTGCCACATGGCCACAAACCCAGGGCAGCAGGGCAGGGATGGCTCCTCGAGAGCCCCACGCACAGGCCTGGCTGCTCATGGCACACTCAGACAGCACAAGTGGAGCTCAGGCAGGGGCCTGGATGAAGGTTTTCCCAGAGAAGGAACAAGGGTGGATGAGTCCCAGTGGGACAGTCTGCAGGGAATGGCACAGGTTTGGCTCCAAAAAGCCTCCCCTAACTTGTCACTGTCCTTTTCTCCATGAACAGGTCCCCATGGCCAGAGGCTCAAAATGTCCAACAGCAGCTCCATCAGCCACTTCCTCCTCCTGCCATTCGCAGACACGCGGCAGCTGCAGCTGCTGCACTTCTGCCTCTTCCTGGGCATCTCCCTGGCTGCCCTCCTGGGCAACAGCCTCATCATCAGCGCCGTAGCCTGCGGCCACCACCTGCACACGCCCATGTTCTTCTTCCTGCTCAACCTGGCCCTCACCGACCTGGGCTCCATCTGCACCACTGTCCCCAAAGCCATGCACAATTCCCTCTGGGACACCAGGGACATCTCCTGCTCAGGATGTGCTGCTCAGCTCTTTTTCTTTCTGTTCTTCATTTCAGCAGAGTATTCCCTCCTCACCGTCATGTGCTATGACCGCTACGTGTCCATCTGCAAACCCCTGCACTATGGGACCCTCCTGGGCAGCAGAGCTTGTGCCCACATGGCAGCAGCTGCCTGGGCCTGTGCCTTTCTCTATGCTCTGCTGCACACAGCCAATACATTTTCCCTGCCCCTGTGCCAGGACAATGAGCTGGGCCAGTTCTTCTGTGAAGTGCCACACATCCTCAGGCTCTCCTGCTCACACTCCAACCTCAGAAAAAGTGGGATTTCTGTGGCTTCTGCCTGTTTAGGACTTGGTTGTTTTGTGTTCATAGTTTTCTCCTATGTGCAGATCTTCAGGGCTGTGCTGAGGATCCCCTCTGAGCAGGGACGGCACAAAGCCTTTTCCACGTGCCTCCCTCACCTGGCTGTGGTCTCCCTGTTTGTCAGCACTGGCATTTTTGCCTACCTGAAGCCCTCGTCCATCTCCTCCCCATCCCTGGATCTGGCACTGTCAGTTCTGTACTCCTTGGTGCCTCCAGCCCTGAACCCTCTCATCTACAGCCTGAGGAACCAGGAGCTCAAGGCTGCAGTGTGGAGACTGATGACTGGACAGTTTGAGAGACTTTAAACTGGTTGCCAATTTCTCCCAATCACTTGGAATAAAAGCCCTCTTTAATAGTTCTTGTTGGTTTGCTTGTGGGTTTTTTCTCCCTCTATTTTAGTTTGTTAATCTTGTCTGCAAATAAAGATAATTTTTTGTGCGATTTGTCATTTTGTTTCATTCCATCTTCGCTGTGATCACTGACTGTGTCAATGAGGGAATGTGGTCTCAGTGGCTTTAAATATATAAAGGATCTACCAGCCAAGTTTTCACCACAGATCCCCCTTTGTTCCCTTCTCGGGAGCTGCAGCAGCAATGTCTGTGTGCAGAGCTGGGGCAGATCAGGGGTGGCACAGCAGCTCTGCCAAGGAGCAGCAGCACTTGGTGTTGCCAGCGCTGCTCCCGTGCCACTGCCCCGCTGCCCTCCTGCCCCTCGTGTTGCTGTAGGGCCTGAGTGCTCTCGGGGTGGCTCCCAGTGCTGGGGGTGGCAGTGCCGGGGCTGCAGCAGGGACAGGCCATGGGCACTGCTGGGGCAGAGCTGACGCCTCAGGGCAGGGCCTGGGGGCTCGAGGCTCCTTGCCCAGGGTCTCTCAAGAACACGCCCAGGCCAATGCTCAGCAGAGAAAACCCCCGTGAGCAGCCCCAGGGTGGCCGTGGGCAGGGTGGGGGCAAAGAGCATGGCTGGGGCTCTGCAAGGTCCCTGGGGGAGCCGGGAAGGAGCAGCAGAGCAGGGGCTGATCCATCCCCACTGCGCTGGGCAGCCCAGGGCAGCGTCCCAGAGCGTCCTGATGGAGCTGCCAACACCATCCCCCCTTTGCAGCCCTGGCCTCTCCCCCAGCTGCCAGAGGTGCTTGATCCTTGCAGGCAGAGCCACGGCAGCACTGCTCAGGAGCCCCTGTTTGCATTGCACAGAGCAGGCATGAGCAGCGCCATGCTGTTGGTGTGGGGAGATGAACCTGAGGGAGCACAAAGGCCATCAGCCCCTGGGGGCCAGCAAGGGCTGTGGAGGGCAGGGAAACCACTCAGGTTTGTGGTGAGCTCTGAAGTCAGCCAGAAAGTTTGTTCCCATGAGCTGTGAGTTTCCTGTCCCACTGCAGACGTTGTTGCTCAGCCCCAGGGCTGCCTGGCAGCCACCCCCAAACAGCCCTGAGCATTTCCTTTGCTTCACCTTTGCTTTCTTTCCTCTTTCCTGCTCCACATTTCTTCCTCTTGCCCATCCCTGTCCCCTCCCCTGCAAACAGCCCATCCCTGTTTGCCCTTTCCTCTCTGGCCCCACTCCCCATTTCAGTTCCTGGTTGGCACCATGGGAACGTCCCTTGGTGAGCAGGATCATCCTCCAAGTGCTTCATGAATTGTCTGCAGGCTCCTGCAGAGCCTCATGCTGTTCCCTTGCCAGAGGCACCCCAGGCCAGGGGGGCACATCTGGCCTGGTGTGTGTGGGTGTGGAGCTCCCTGTTCTGGGGCAATGGGGAGGAGCTGGAGAGGCTCTGCAGCACTGACAGGATGGGCTTTGGGGCCTGTGTGGAGAAGCTGAGGGCCATGGGCTGCTGGAGCTTCTGAAGAGGAGGCCCAGGGCTCATCCTGCAACTGCTTCAAGGGTGGTTTCAGAGAATCACACAATCAACGAGGTTGGAAAAGACCTTTGAGATCCTCAAGTCCAACCTGTGACCCAACACCACCTTGTGTGCCCTGAGCCTCCTCTTCTCCAGGATAAAGAGCCCCAGCTCCTGAGTAAAGGGGAAGAATCACTGTCTGGTCCTGCTGGCTCATGTCCAGCCTGCTGTCCATCAGTGCCCCCAGCTCCCTTTCTGCCTGGCCACTGTCCCCAGCCACTCTGTCCCCAGCCTGTAGTGCTGCAGGGGTTGTTGTGGCCAAAGTGCAGGACCTGGCACTTGGTCTTGTTAAACCTCCCATTGTTGGATTTGGCCCCTGGATCCAGCCTGTCCAGGTCCCTCTGCAGAGCCCTCCTGCCCTCCAGCAGATCCACACTCACACCCAGCTTGGTGTCACAATGGTTCCGTTAGGCTCTGTAGTGTCACACTGACTTCTTGGTTCCATGATGCCCCTCGGTGGCATAATGTTTCTTGGTTCGTTCGGCCCTGCAGTGTCACAATAGATCCTTGGTTCCATGAGGTCTCTCAGTGCAATGGTCTCCTTGGGTCCATAGTGTGAAAATGGCCTCTTGGTCCCATGGGGCACCACAATGTCGAAATTGTTTTCTTCATTCCACAAGTCCTTGCAGTGTAACAATGGATACAAGGTCCTGCAGTGTCACAGTGGTTTCCATGGCTCCATGAGGCCCCGCAGAGTCACAATGGCCCCTTGGTTCCATGAGGCACCACAATGTAGAAAGGGTCCCCTTACTTTGACAAGGCCCTGATGTTTCACAGTGGCCTCTACATTTCATGAGGCCTCGCAGTATTACAATGGCCCCTTGGCTCCATCGGCCACCAGGGTGTCAAAATGGTTCCCCTAGTTCCACAAGGCTCCACAATGTCACAATGGCCTCTTGCTTCCCTGGGGCCCTGCAGTGTCACAATCACCACAGAATCACAAGATCAACCAGGCTGGAAAAGACCTTGGAAATTATCAAGTCTAACCTGTGACCCAACGCCACCTTGTCACCCAGACCATGCCACCGAGTGCCACATCCAATCCTTCCTTAAACTCCTCCAGGGATGGTGACTCCACCACCTCCCCAGGTAGCCCAATCCAATGCCCAACCACATTTTCTGTGAAGAATTTATTTCTAATGTCCAGCGTAAACCTCACCTGGTGCAGCTTAAGGCTGTGGCCTCTTGTCCTGTCACTGTTTCCTGGGAGCAGAGCCCAACCCCCACCTGGCTGCACCCTCCTGTCAGGGAGTTGTAGAGAGTGATGAGGTCTCCCCTGAGCCTCCTCTTCTCCAGGATAAGCAGCCCCAGCTCCCTCAGACACTCCTCACAGGACCTGTGTTCCAGACCCTTCACCAGCTTTGTTGCTCGTCTCTGGACATGCTCCAGCCCCTCAATGTCCTTCCTCAATTGGGGGGCAGAACTGGACACAGCACTCGAGGTTTGGCCTCACCAGTGCCAAGTACAGGGGAAGAATCACAGCCCTGCTCCTGCTGGCATTGGAATGGACTGCCCCGGGAGGTGGTGGAGTCACAGTCCCCAGAGGTGTTCCAGAAAGGATTGGATGTGGCACTCAGTGCCATGGTCTGGGTGACAAGGTGGTGTTGGGTCACAGGTTTGAGTTGATGATCTCCAAAATCTTTTCCAGCCTGGTTGATTCTGTGATTCTGTGATGATTGTGACACTGCAGGGCCCCAGGGAAGCAAGAGGCCATTGTGACACTGTGGGGCCTTGTTGAACCAAGGGGCCATTGTGACATTGCAGAACCAAGGAAATCCTTGTGAGATTCCAGAGCCCAATGGAACCAAACAGACACTGTGACACTGCAGGGCCTTGGGGAACAAAGGATCCATTGTGACACTGCAGGGCCCAAGGGGCCAAGGGGCCATAGTGACACCACAGAGCCTCATGGAATCATAGAGAGCACTGTAACACTCTAGGTTGTCATGGAGGAGGGTCAAGCCCACAGGAAATTGGGCTCTGTTCCCAGGGAACAAGGGACAGGATGATAGGAAATGTCTTAAGCTCTGCTACAGGAAGTTTAGGCTGGACATCAGAAACAAGTTCTTCACAGAAAGGGTGATTGGGCATTGGAATAGGCTGCCCAGGGAGGTGGTGGAGTCACCTTCCCTGGAGCTGTTTAAGGAAAGACTGGATGTGGCACTTAAAGCCACAATCTGGTGACAAGCTGGTGTTAGGTCACAGGTTAGACTTGATGGTCTCAAATGTCTTTTCCAACCTGGTTAATCCTGTGATTCTGTGATTCTGTCCCTGAGGCAGCAGGAGCTGCCTGAGGAGCCCCAGGGCCAACTCTCTGCTGCTGTCCTGGGCAGCGGGGCTGGCCCTGGGGCTGCAGGAGCTGCCTGAGCTGAGCATCTCCTGAGCATTCCAGACACAGAGTGGCTGTCCCTGACCTCCAGTGCCTCCAGTTCCTGCTGCAGGGCCAGACAGGGCTGGGCTGCTCTGCGGGGCTGCAGATGGGACATGGATGTCAGTGCTGGCACATGAAGAGAAGGAGCAGATTCAAGCAAGGCTGTGCCTGGGACAGCTTGGGTGCCACAGGAGCTTTAGCAGGGTGTGGGAAGAAGGCAGGAGTTGGGAATCCCACAGGAACTGGCCATTCCTCAGCCAAACACAGCTTTTTGTTTGCAGCAAGAGCGAGTGAGGACAGAGGGACATCAGGAAAGCTTTGGGAGCTCCCAGGGTCAGGGGGAGGAGGGGAAATGGGGCGGTGGGTAAAGTGTGCAAGGGAAGCAGCACAGGCCTGGGCCAGGGCAGGAGAGCTGCAGTGGGGGTGACCAAAGGCCTTGTGGGGCTGGGACCACCCCCTGCCACCAGCAATGAGATTTGTGTCCCCTGGCTGTGGCTGCTGTCCCTGCCACTGAGGCCCATGAGAAGACAGCAGTTCCTGCCAGCCCCAGGCCTTGTGGCCTCCTCCCCCAGCCCACAGAGCTTTGCAGGGCTCCTGCTGCTCTCCTGCCCTCACCATCCCACACCCCACATGCCACTGCTCCGGGACAGCCACGAGCATCCTGTGAGGGCACCGATCCCATTCCCAGGGGATGGGGCTCAGGGCTTGGCTGTGCTGCTTGGCCAAGCCCAGGCAGGGCTTTCCCAGCTACATTCCAGAGTCCATTTCCCACCTGGAGCCCCTGGTGCCTCTGAGTTCCTGCTTCCCCAGCCCCAGGGACACTCTCCTTGTCTGCTCATTGCCCCCATGGTCTCTTGGCAGTCATGGCCTCAGTGGGGGCTGCTGACATCCTCAGCCACTGGAAGGTTGCTGATGAACTTTCCTTCTCCAGAGGCTTCTTCAGCCTTCAGCTCTTCAGTTCAGGAATTCAGTGCCAAAGGGTTCATTAACATTTCAATACACCCTAACAAGGCACTGGAAATAATTTAGGTCTTCAATTCTTTTGTGGTTAATTAGATGGATTTCAGAAGGTTATTCAAAGTGAATAGATTCTGTTATAAATGGGTTGGCTTTCATAGGCCAGTTCTGTATTATATTGGTTAACATTTGGTTAAATTGTATCAGGGCTGAGTTTGGGTAATTGGTTAATTGTTACTTGAAGTTATTTAATTTATTGCGCACAATGTACGGGTGCAATGTCTTTGAAAGAACGCTAGATGTCAGTAATGCATATAGGAAATTGCAGTCAGAATGTTCCAGAAGCTGTCCAAAGGCACCATGGCATCTACTTGAGAATGGATTGGTGGACTGAACTGACCAATGAAATGGACTTATGGAGAAATGATTGGACAGGAATGCTCCTCACTAACGAGCCAATCATGGAGCCCCTAGATGAGCCAACCGCATCAAGGATTGACAAACAGACCAATCCTGCCCAGTCATAGCTTTAAGAATTGTTGTGGTGCTTTGTGCCACATTCTCCTGAGCTCCTCGAGCAGGTGATGGAGCACCCTGCATCGTGTGCACGCAGCTTCCTCTGCTTTGCTGTGAGGGATCAGGCTTATCCTGATTTCCTTGTTCCCAGTTGTTGTTTCTTTCTTAGGTTAATAAAACCTATTGAGAATAAGCAGTGTCCTGCTGTTTATTACGTATTATAGTAAAAAATAGAAAAGATCTTTCTTTACACTTAATCTCCTTCTGTTTATATACTGATACCAAAAATCTCCAACTGATATCGATCCCCAGCACCTCCTCATGCAGTCTGAATAGATATGAAAATCAATACCCTTTATGGCTGACAATCAATCAGACTTGGTCCCTACCCCCTCGCCATCATTTCCCTCATCCAACCCCTGGGACTCAGAGCAGCCTTGTGCAAATCTGAGCTTCCTCCACTCCAGCCTGCACCTGCAGCTTTCAGCTCCTTGGCACTAACTCCCACCTGCTTTCCTTGGACAAGGAGCTGCCCAAGACACAGAGGAATGTTCATTCATTGTCAGGGAACAAAACCTAGGTGAGGCACAGCTCCAAAAAATGCAAAAGTCATTCCTCTGCCGGATATTAAATCCACTTTCCACAGTCTCAGAGCAATGGAAAACATGTTCTGTGCCCAGCGCAGATCCCAAGATCCCCCAAACCCTCCCTGCCCCGATTCTGTCCACATTTGCTCTTTGCGCACACAAGTCACACACTGAAGTCATGAGCTCCCTCCATGGCCAGAGGGAGGAAAAGAGAGAAAGTGGATGAAGAGCTCTCTTGTGCAGAGCTACAGCTGCACTGATCCCAATATTCTGGGCTCACAGGAACTTGATCCAACACCCTCTGCAGCATCTGTTCCCTGGCTCAAAATCTGTCTGCATGGCCAGGCCCAAGGAGTGCTGGGCAATGGAGTCACATCCAGGGGTGTCCCCAGGGCTCAGGATTGGGGCCAGTGCAGTTCAATCTCTTTATTGCTGATCTGGATGAGGGATCGAGGGCACCCTCAGTCAGGTGCCAGGTGAGCCCAAGCTGGGTGGCAGTGTGGCTGTGCTGGAGGGCAGGAAGCTCTGCACAGGGATCTGGACAGGCTGCAGCCATGGGCCCAGGACAATTGGATGAGGTTCACCAAGGCCAAGGGCTGCGTCCTGCCCTGGCCTCACAACCACACCAAATCCCTGGCCGTGCCCTGGCCCTGATCCCCACAGCCTGTCCTGTTTCCTTCATCCCTGCATTGCCAGGGACTTTGTGGGACAAGGGAGCTCTGCTCTGGGGATGGAGGGAGGTCCAAGTGCAGCCACTGGAGTGGGAACCACAACTGATCAGGTTTGTGTCCTTTAGGGTCAGGAACTGGTGGGACACAGAGACACAGACAGTTTCTCTTCATGGCCAATTGTCAAAAAATATAATGATTATATGGTTTATAAAACATCAAAATTCTTCCCTCAGCTCTGTGCGATGTCCCAGAATCATCTGACATGTCCACCATTCACAATGGATTTCCATACAGGAACAGTTTTAAACAAAGATATAAGAAAAGGTGATTCTAAAAGATATAAACACAATTAAGATGTTGACTGATGTGTTATTTAATGTTCTGAAAGACTGGGACACTCCCTGCAGCTCAAAGTGTGCAGCCAGTCAGTTGAGAGGCATTGGAATGACTGGAGAGGATATAGAGGAGGAAGTCTGGGAGCAATGGGAAGGACATGGATCCAGCTGGTCTGATGAAGAGATGTCCTTAGACATGGCCATTTAAACAGGAGAGGTGGAAACACCTGAATAAAGAGGGACACGTATTATTAGATGGAATGTTGGTGACAAAAGTAGAGGAGAAGATCAATATTTCTTCTCCTGCTAACAGTACACTTCCAGGAAATTCCTGTTCTTTCCTGGTAGGAGAGCTTTGCCATTTCTTAAATGCACTGAAATGACACAGCTAATGAAGATGTGCTCGTGCCCCTCACAAGCTGCAGGTCCCCTACAGCCCCAGAGGGCTCCTGTCCCATCAACATCTGCTCTGCTCCAGTCTGAAATAGGGACCAGCATCATCCCAGGATCATCAGAGAGCTGAGGTTGGAAGGGACCTCAGCAAGTCTGCAGCCCAACCGGTCAGAAACAGGGTCAGACCAAGGCTTGATTTGGTCTGGATTGGAAAATCCCAAGGGACAGGGACGGGGCAGCATCTCAGCACCTGGCTGAGCCCATGGGAACAAAGGTTTCCTCCTGTCCTGGCTGAACCTCCAATCTCTCCGCTTCCACCCATTGTCTTTTGTCTCCCACCAGGCCCCGGTGAAGAGCCTGGCTCTGTGTTCTCCATCACCTCCTCGGTGGCACTGCCAGGCTGGGAGCCCCTCAGCCTTCCCTTCTCTGGGCTGGACAAGCCCAGCTCCCTCAGCCTCTCCTCACAGCCCAAGGGCTCCAGCCCCACCCTGGAGGCCCTTCCCTAACCCTGCTCCAGCTGCCAGACATCTTTCCTGCCCTGGGGAACCCAAACCAGGCCACAGTGACCTGGATAATCCATGTCCTTGATGTCCTGCTCACACAGCCCCAGCCCATTGTCCCCATGTCAGGCTCTGGGTGTCGATTTGTGGGACATCCTTGGGGGAGGCTGTGGTGCCAGGAAGGGCCGGAGCTGGGGAGACAGGGGACCCTGCTGCACACAGCAGTGTTGGATGTCTATGGGGGGGGCTCTGTGAGGGGGTGTCCAGGGCACAGTGACCTCTCCAGTGACATTACACAGCCTCCCTGCAACATCACAGCCCTGTGTGACATCACAACACACTCTGTGATGTCACACCGTCCTCCATGTGTTGTCAAACAACCCTCCTTTGATGTCACAGCCCACTCTCTGTTGTCCCTGCCCACTCTGTGATGTCACTCTGCTCCCCCTATGATGTCACAGCCTGCTCTGTAATGTCACAGCGCACCCTGTGATGTCACAGGGGGCTCTATGACTTCACATCACCACTTTGAGATGTCACAGCCCACACTGTGATATCACACAGCTGCCCTGTGATGTCAAAGCTTGCTCTCTGATGTCACACAGCCACTCAGTGATGTCACACAGGCCCCTCTATTATCCCTTAGCTGCTTGAGGACCTCACACAACCCACTCTGTGATGTCACACAGCCCCTTTCTGACATCACAGCTGCTCTGTGCCTCTATGACACAGGACCCTCTGGGATATCACACAGGCCCTCTACGACATCACAGCCCCTCTCTGGAATGTCCCTCAGTGTCACCTTTGGGGTGGGGTGGTCAGGCTGCCTCCAGGCACGTTTGGGCCCCTCTGCTCGAAGCCCCCAGCACTCGGAGGTGCCCAGCAGCTCCCGCAGGCTGCAGAACCTCCGCGCCACCCCCAACAGCCACAAGTGTCCATCCTCATCCCGGTGGACCTGGCACTGCTTGGAATCCTGGCCGGAGTGCGGCTGTGGAGTGACTGCCGGACTCAGTGGGGCAGGGACCCCCCGAGATCCCCCAATTCCTTCCTGCCCCACGGGTGCCCACAGCAGCCCTGGGGCTGTGCCTGTCCCCATGGCACCGTCCCCGCGGGTGCTAGGGCTGTGTTTCCCTCCTGGGGACAGGGCCCTGCACGGTCCTGGCTCCCCCAAACCCCCGGGGGTGCCATGGGGGTCTCACCTGGACGCAGACACTCAGCAGGGAACTGTCCAAGGCCTGGGGGCTGTGGCACAGCAGGGACAGCCCCGCGGTGATTCTGTCACCTCCCTTCCCCTGTCACCTCCGCCTTGGGGCTGCTCAGGGCTCCCGGCACCCCCTGAGGGCTCTGTGGCACAGCTTGGCCACGTCCCCCAGGAGCCGGGGAGGAGCCACCTCCCTGCAGAAGGAGCGCTGGGCATCGCCCTCAGCCGGGAGTGGCCATGGAGGAGAGGCACGAAGGAACGAGCCTCCCGCAGCGTGGGGAGCTGCCCATCCTGTGCCAGGCGGGGGCAGCCCCACGTCCCCCCGAGTCCCCAGGGGCTCCCCAAAGCCCCCCAGCTCAGCAGCACCCGGCTGTCCGCCTTGGGGAGGGTGACGAGCCGCTTCTCCACGGGGCTGCTCTCCCGGCTCGCTGCCTGCTCGGTGCCCATGGCGGCGATGTCGGGGAAGTCGCACAAGTGCTGGCGCTTCTGTGGGGACACCGCCGGGGTGACACTGCTGTCACCCACGTCTCCACACCGCGGGACCTCCGCCACAGCCACCGCCAGCGCCTCGGAGCTGCCTGGGACGGGAGGCAGAGGTGGCTGGCAGGGTGTCCCCAGGGATGTCAGGCTGTCCCCCAGGGTGCCATGCTGTCTCCATGGGCTTCAGGCTGTCCCAGTGGGTGTCACACTGTCCTTATGGGTGCCAGGCTGTCCTGATGGATGCCAGGCTGTCCTCAAGGATGTCACACTGTCCTCCTGGGTTTCAGGATCTCCTGATGGATGTCAGGTGTCACGAAACGGTTTAAACACTGAAGAGCAAAGGAAGGTAAGTCTGTGAATAAAATGGATGGAACCCAGAAAGTTTTGAAATATACCCAAAAGACATGATTAAAACCAAATGAGGTTAGGCGTTGGTGCCAAAAAATGGATATATTTTATTTAATAGTAGAAGAGGTAAAGAGAAAGAAAAAGAAAGAAATAGAAAAAGAGGTGTGCGGGGGGAGTGGGGGGACAGGGAAAGAGTGACAGGGGTTAAGTAGAAACATATCATCCATCCAAGGGTCCCAAAGACATCTCATGGCTTCCCTCCATCTGTTCTTGGTGGTAAGGGTCCCCCACTGCCGCCACACCAAAGAGTACAGAATCCAGTGGATTAATATAGGTTTGGGGCAGGTGGGAACGCCCACATACCTCCTGAGGGGGCTAGGCTTTGACACTGTCCCTTGCAACACCGTGGATCTGTCACATCATCTCTGGTGCAGGGTCTGGGGACCCCTTGGGGGGTCTTTGATGGGCCATGGCACCCCCTCTGCTGCCCTCCACGTGGATGAGCTTTTCCCAGGCTGAAGGGCCCCACAGCTGAGCTCCTCTGCTCAGCAGAGGATGGACGTTCACTGCCTCTGA
This sequence comes from Acanthiza pusilla, assembly GCA_036630365.1. NCBI lineage: Eukaryota > Metazoa > Chordata > Aves > Passeriformes > Acanthizidae > Acanthiza > Acanthiza pusilla. Next base: position 507,520 of record JAXCHO010000108.1, read on the forward strand.
CCAGAGGCTTTTCCACTGCGCACCCAAAACCTCTCTTCCCCCACGCTGTGGTGTGAGGGTCTGTGTGAGCCTGGCAGCTGATAGCCCTGGGGCTGTGCTCTCCACCCCCAAGGTGCTAAGCTTGATCCCTCTGGGAATGTATTTCTTCTGCCCCAGCCCTGAGCTGTTCCTTTATCTTACCTTCTTCAATGGGACATGAGCAGTGTAGTTCAGGGCCCCTGAATTCAGGGTTTTGATGGTTTTTCTCTGCAGCTTTTGTACAGTTTTGCCATAATAGGCAAAAGTCCTTCATGAAGATGTTTAAGCCATAAACAATAACATTTCAGTCTCCAACAGGGGCCACATGGAACCAAGGGGCAATTGTGACATCGTGGGACCCTAACAGACCAAAGGGCCATTGTGACACTGCAGAACCAAGGAGACCTTTCTGTCACTGCAGAATGACAAAGGACCCCTTGGTACCAGAGGCCATTGTTACTCTGCAGGGGCTCGTAAAACCAAATGGAGCATAGTGACACTGTGAGCCCCATGGACCCAAGGGGCCAATGTGACACTGCAGGGCCTCATGGAACCATGGAGACCATTCTGACCCTGCGGGGACTCGTATAACCAAGGGCCCATTGTTTTCCTCTCCCTGGCACTGCCCAGTCCAGCCTCTCCCTGCTCCTGCCCCAGCCCTGCAGAGCAGCCCAGCCCTGTCTGGCCCTGCAGCAGGAACTGGAGGCACTGGAGGTCAGGGACAGTGACTCTGTGTCTGGAATGTTCAGGAGATGCTCAGCTCGGGCAGCTCCTGCAGCCCCAGGGCCAGCCCTGCTGCCCAGGACAGCAGCAGAGAGTTGGCCCTGGGGCTCCTCAGGCAGCTCCTGCTGCCCCAGGGCCAGGGCAGCCTCTTGCCAGGGCTCCTGTGCACACACACAGCTCCTGCTCTCCTCCTGGCACATCCCAGCTGCCCACGGAGCCTTTCCCAGGGGAACACGGCTGTGCTGGCCTGAGCAGCCATTGCTGCAGCCCCTGCCCTGCTCCCCACAGTCCCCCCAGAGCTGGGGGTGCTGCTCTGCAGAGCACGGGGGCTGTGCTGCCTGGGGCCATGGGCTGCCTCTGCTGGGCTCTGCTGCTCCAGCTGGGACACAGAGGCAGCTGATGCTGCTCCCTGCACTGAGCCCTCCACACAAGCTCTGCTGGGCCATGGAGGCTGCTCAGAGGTGCCTGCCTTGTTCCAGGGCTGCCACATGGCCTTGGGGCTGCCCTGGATCCTCCTGGGGAAGTCCCCTGAGGGTCAGAGGAGTCCCTGCCCAGACTCCTTTCCCTGTCCCTGCTGTGTCCCCTGGGGCTGCAGAGCTCTCCTTTGCCAGTTTGTTGCCAGTGAGGAACTGTTTGCACCTGGTGGGTTAATGCAATGCTTACACTTCAAAAACCCCCAGCCTATAAACCTGCTCAATGCTTATCTGTAGGATCATGTTAAATATTAACCAAGAAAAACAATGGGAGAGTAACCAGCCCTGCAATGCCAGCTTTTCTCAGAATTTGGAAAGTAGTACCAATTCATCAGGTGGTCCAATATGACTTTGAGGCCGCCGACCACTAGGGACCACGAAAGACACTGTCTCAGGTTAGAGACAAATTTCCTGGGTGGGAAATGCTCTGAACAGAACACCTCCTCCCACAGCAAAGGCCTCCGGCACCCCCTCCCCCACAGACAGCAAAAAAAAAAGCTCGGGGAAAGTGGAAAGAACTGTTTATTCAGCCCCCCCCCACACAGACACAGGGGAAAGGGAAAGGGTAAAAGGAATCACCAAACCCGAATGAATAGCTGATGGAACTTTAGAGTCCTTCTCAGGTGTAGTGACCCCCTTTCCGGGGGTTTCCCCCCCAGGGATTTCCTGTCCACCGTCCTCCGGGGCTCCCAGGGTTCTCCGACGAAAAAGTCGAGGAAAAAGGGTCCAAAAAAAAGACGATGAAGAAGCAATCCCAGGGGAGGAGGGAAGAAAAGCAGCAGTCACAGCAGCAGCAGCAGCCCGACTAAACAACATCCCTTCCTCTCGGAACAGCGAGCGGGGGAGCGTTTCAAAACATCCCGCGCAGGCCGAGCTTCTCCCGGCTGCTGAGCACAGTTAAAGTGACAGGACATTTTAGGCAGGCATGCGAACGATATGGAATACAGGATTATCATTACATCACCCCAGGACATTCCACCCCTTATTCCATATCGTTGGCTTAAAGCCTACACTAATATGTCTTAATTCTAAACACACACATATATATATTTGGCATGTATGCCAAATGGTGGCAGTAACTTTCAGCAAACAATGGGACATCCCGACATTACACATGACCCTCACCCAAAATCAAATCTCCCTGAGGTACACATCGTATTTTTCCATTTTCCTGCATTATCCACCAAGTACACCCTGGTCCCTGAGCAAAAACAACCCCACGGGTAGGTTTCTCTTTACACGAGGCAGAATTAATCCAAACTGTCTTTCCTAACAAGCCTCTGGCATGTACTGCTGGAACCTTACCTCCATCTACTGTATGGAGGAGCTCAGACTGGGCAGGGCCTGCTCGGTTGATGGAGCCTCGGGTATTAACTAACCAAGTGGCCTTTGCTAAATGCTGCTCCCAGTTTTTGAAAGTCCCTCCACCCAGTGCCTTCAAGGTGGTTTTTAACAATCCATTGTACCGCTCTACTTTGCCAGCAGCAGGGGCATGATAAGGGATATGGTATACCCATTCAATGCCATGCTCCCTAGCCCAGGTGTTAATGAGGTTGTTTTTGAAATGAGTCCCGTTGTCTGACTCAATTCTTTCGGGCGTACCATGCCTCCAAAGGACTTGCCTTTCAAGGCCCAGGATGGTGTTGCGGGCAGTGGCATGAGGCACAGGGTAGGTCTCTAGCCACCCCGTGGTGGCTTCTACCATTGTGAGCACGTGACGCTTGCCGTGGCGGGTTTGAGGCAGTGTGATGTAATCAATCTGCCAGGCCTCACCATACTTGTATTTGGTCCACCTTCCCCCATACCACAGGGGTTTCACCCGCTTGGCTTGCTTGATCTCAGCACATGTCTCACAGTCATGGATCACCTGGGAGATACAGTCCATGGTTAGATCCACCCCTCGGTCTCGTGCCCACTTATAGGTGGCATCTCTGCCCTGATGGCCTGAGGCATCATGGGCCCATCGGGCTAGGAACAGCTCTCCCTTATGCTGCCAATCCAAGTCTACCTGGGACACCTTTATCTTTGCAGCTTGATCCACCTGGTTGTTGTTTTGGTGTTCCTCATTAGCTCGGCTCTTGGGGACATGGGCGTCTACATGGCGGACCTTCACAGATAGTTTCTCTGCCCAGGCAGCAATGTCTTTCCACTCCTCAGCAGCCCAAATTGGTTTTCCTCTATGCTGCCAATTGGCCCTTCTCCACTTTTCCAGCCAGCCCCACAGAGCATTGGCTACCATCCATGAATCGGTGTACAAGTATAGCCTTGGCCACTTCTCCCTTTCAGCAATGTCCAGGGCCAGCTGGACGGCTTTGAGCTCAGCAAATTGGCTCGATCCACCTTCTCCTTCTGTAGCTTCTGCAACCTGTCGTGTGGGGCTCCATACAGCTGCTTTCCATCTTCGCTTTGCTCCCACAATGCGACAGGAACCATCAGTGAAGAGAGCATAGCGTGTTTCATCTTGTGGCAGTTGGTTGTACGGTGGAGCTTCCTCCGCCCGAGTTACCTGTTCTGGCTCTTCTTCATCGGTCAGACCAAATTCTTCACCTTCAGGCCAATTTGTAATTACCTCCAGGATCCCAGGGCAATTCAGATTTCCCATACGGGCGCGCTGTGTAATGAGGGCAATCCATTTACTCCATGTGGTGTTGGTGGCATGGTGGGTAGAGGGAACCTCTGCTTTGAATATCCACCCCAGCACCGGTAGTCGGGGTGCCAGGAGGAGTTGTGTTTCTGTGCCGATTGCCTCTGAGGCAGCTCGGACTCCTTCATAGGCTGCCAAGATCTCTTTCTCTGTTGGGGTGTAGTTGGCTTCAGCCCCTCTGTAGCTTCGGCTCCAGAATCCCAGTGGTTGCCCTCGAGTCTCACCAGGCACCTTCTGCCAAAGGCTCCAAGACAAACCATGACTCCCGGCTGCAGATTAGAGCACATTCTTTACTTCTGGTCCTGTCCTGACTGGGCCAAGGGCTACTGCATGGGCAATCTCCTGCTTGATCTGGGCGAAGGCTTGCTGCTGTTCAGGGCCCCAGTAGAAATCGTTCTTCTTGCAGGTAACCTGGTAGAGAGGACTCACAATTTGACTGTACTCAGGAATATGCATTCTCCAAAAACCTATGGCTCCCAGGAAAGCTTGTGTCTCCTTCTTGTTGGTTGGTGGGGACATCGCTGTGATTTTATTGATGACTTCGGTGGGTATCTGACGCCGTCCATCTTGCCACCTCACTCCCAGGAACTGGATCTCTTTGGCAGGCCCCTTGACTTTGCTCCTTTTGATGGCGAGACCGGCTTCCAGGAGAATCTGGATGATTTTCTCTCCTTTCTCAAACACTTCTTTCGCTGTGTCCCCCCACACAATGATGTCATCGATGTACTGCAGATGTTCTGGAGCCTCACCCTTTTCCAGTACATTCTGGACCTGTCCATGGCAAATGGTGGGACTGTGTTTCCACCCCTGGGGCAGTCGGTTCCAGGTGTACTGCACGCCCCTCCAGGTGAAAGCAAACTGAGGCCTGCACTCTGCTGCCAGAGGAATGGAGAAGAATGCGTTCGCAATGTCAATGGTGGCATACCACTTTGCTGCCTTGGACTCCAGCTCATACTGGAGCTCCAGCATATCTGGCACGGCAGCGCTCAGCGGTGGAGTCACCTCGTTCAAAGCACGATAATCCACAGTCAGTCTCCAATCTCCATCAGATCTGCGCACAGGCCAAATGGGGCTGTTGAAGGGTGAGTGGGTCCTGCTGACCACCCCTTGGCTCTCTAGCTCACGGATCAGCTTGTGGATGGGAATCACAGCATCTCGATTTGTCCGGTACTGCCGGCGGTGCACTGTCGAGGTGGCAATTGGTACTTGTTGCTCTTCCCCTCTCAGGAGTCCTACTACAAATGGGTTCTCTGACAGTCCAGGCAAGGTGTTCAATTGCTTAATGCCCTCTGTCTCTACAGCAGCTATCCCAAATGCCCACTTGAGTCCCTTTGGGTCTTTGAAATATCCATTTTGGAGGAAGTCTATGCCCAGAATACATGGGGCCTCTGGACCAGTCACAATGGAATGTTTCTTCCACTCTTTTCCAGTCAGGCTCATCTCAGCTTCCACCAGAGTCAAGTTCTGTGATCCTCCGGTCACGCCGGCAATAGAAATAGACTCTCTCCCCACGTGTTGCGATGGAATTATTGTGCACTGCGCACCAGTGTCAACCAAAGCCTCGTATTTTTGTGGTTCCGTTGTGCCAGGCCATCGAATCCACACAGTCCAAAAAGCACGATTTTCCCTGGCCCCTACCTGGCTAGAGGCAGGGCCCCTCTAGCCCTGGTGGGTATGCATGTTAGAGGTTCCTTCAAGGGGATTGGACACGTCAACTGGAGCTACTTCTCTTCTGGTGGAGTTTCCTCTCTGAGTCTTGCCCTCCTTCAGTTCACGCACCCGTCGCGCCAGAGCAGCGGTGGGTTGTTGGTCCCACCTCCTCATGTCTTCTCCACTCTCACACAGGAAATACCACAGCTCACGTCGAGGGGTGTACCTGCTCCTCATAGCCGGGGAACGTCTGCGTTCAGTAACAGAATCTTTAATCTTTACTGTCGAGATTTGGAGAAGGCCCTCTTTAATCTCCTTACTGAGTTTATTGTGATTCTCCTCTATCCTATCCTCAAGTTTCTGTAGACGTGTCTCCACAGCTGAGATTCTTGCATTCACTGGGCCATGCACGGTATCTGCATATGCTCGGAGCTTCCTTGCCGTATCAAGCATGGTCTCATGCCCATCATCTTGCTTCATTATTGCTAAAGCAGAAGCATATTCCTTTGGCCCAAGTCGTACGAGTTTTTGCCACATCACAGGCGTACATTCAACCGCATCTGGATCCATAAGCGGGGCTGGGTTTGCTATGTCCTCTGAGAAGACAATCTCTACCACCCCCATTTCTCTCAGGCGTTGAATCCCTTGTTCTATGGTCTTCCACAGGGTTTGTTGTTGATAGAGATCCTCGGGGCACAGGTATCTCTCCCTCACACCTCTGATAACTCGTCTCCAGAGGCTGCAAGGGTCAGCCCCATTCCGTGCCACTCGGTTGATATCTGCATCATGTGACAGGGTCCCCAAATGCCTCATCTCATTGCCATCTAGAAGTGTAACATCGCCTGCAGCATCCCAAAGACAGATCAACCAACTAATTATAGATTCATTATCTCGTTGATTGTAATCTTTCCTTAGGCCGCGAAGGTCCCTTACGGACATGGACTCGACAATGACTTCTGACTCAGTCGTTGGCTTTGAGGATCCCTCGCCCCCATCATCATCTGCTGGGCGATCGGTTTTGACTTGCTGTTTCCTGCTTCTCGTAACAGGAGCAACTGCCATTGGCTTAGGCTCCCTATCTGCCTGCTCTAGGGTATTAAACAATGTACGATAAGCATATGCCAGGCCCCAACATATTGTCTTAAGGTTTTCATTGCACTTCTCTTTGAGATATTTCCCCATCTCAGCTGGTCCCAGAATTTGTTCAAGGGGAATCTCCCAATCTATTGGGTCAGAGAATTTCTTTAAAACTTGGCCTATGTCCCCCCATACTCCTCACCACTCAAATTTCCCCACGTTTGCATCAGGTGTCTGCTCCTGCTCAGGCCCTCTGGACCTCTCAGCCCTCATTCTGGACAAAGTGACCATCACATAGCTGAAACCTATCAGATTAAGCACCATGAATACCAGGACAGTGGTCTCTTTAACATCCAGGGGAAAGTGAACATTTTCAAAAGGTGACATACTAGGTTGGGTAATATTACTAACAAAACTCCAAAAGAAGCTACTATAACTAGGAGAGGAAAGCAGCAGAGCATATACATTATTATCAGTTTCCAATACCTCTGTTACCTTTTTATAGATCACGCATACTGTGCACATTACTATAACAAGCCGGAGTCATGCTCCTGATCTATAAAAATTATACATCAGAGACAAAATTGCCCCTATCTGTTGGCAGGGAAACAGGTCTACATGCCAGAGAGACAGAATCACATCAAACAACATCCCATCAAACAACATGGTGATCACTGATTGCTGCAATCCAATACAGAGTGTTCAAAACCAGAATGTAATTATTAGTTTTTTCCACTTTCTCTACCCCACAAAAGGTGGGCACCAAATTGTCAAGCCCCTTTAAGTTGGGCGCCAAGAACTTGTCTCGGGTTAGAGACAATTTTCCTGGGTGGGAAATGCTCTGAACAGAACACCTCCGGCACCCCCTCCCCCACAGACAGCAAAAAAAGCTCGGGGAAAGTGGAAAGAACTGTTTATTCAGCCCCCCCACACACAGACACAGGGGAAAGGGAAAGGGAAAAGGAATCACCAAACCCGAATGAATAGCTGATGGAACTTTAGAGTCCTTCTCAGGTGTAGTGACCCCCTTTCCGGGGGTTTCCCCCCCAGGGATTTCCTGTCCACCGTCCTCCGGGGCTCCCAGGGTTCTCCGACGAAAAAAGTCGAGGAAAAAAGGGTCCAAAAAAAGACGATGAAGAAGCAATCCCAGGGGAGGAGGGAAGAAAAGCAGCAGTCACAGCAGCAGCAGCAGCCCGACTAAACAACGTCCCTTCCTCTCCGAACAGCGAGCGGGGGAGCGTTTCAAAACATCCCGCGCAGGCCGAGCTCCTCCCAGCTGCTGAGCACAGTTAAAGTGACAGGACATTTTAGGCAGGCATGCGAACGATATGGAATACAGGATTATCATTACATCACCCCAGGACAACATGGCATGTACAAGATCAGGTGTAGTGGGTTGATGCTGGCTGGATGCCAGGCACCCATCAAAGCCTCTCTCTCACTCCCCTCTGCAGTTGGACAGGGGAGAGGAAATAGAACGAGGGATTCATGAGTTGAGATAAGGACAGGGAGAGATCCCTCATCAAATATGATCATGGAAAAGCAGGCTCAAATTAGAGATATTAGTTGAATTATTGCTGACAAAATCAGAGCAGGAGAAGTAAAATAAAATCTTAAAAGTGCCTTCCCCAGCTCTCCCTCCAGCCCAGCTCTATCTCCTCCCCCAGCAGCGCAGGGAGATGGGAATGGGGGTTATGGTCAGTTCATCACCCGAGGCTTCTCCCACTGCTCAGGGAGAGGAGTCGTTCCCCTGCTGCACCATGGGGTTCCTCCCATGGGAGAGTTCTCCAGGAACTTCTCCGATGTGAGTCCATCCCACGAGCAGCAGCTCCCTGTGAACTGCTGCAATGTGAGTCCATCCCATGGGCAACAGTCCCCAAAACTGCTGCAGTGTGGGTCACTCTCCTATGGGGTCAGTCCTTGAAGGACAGGCTGCTCCAGCCTGGGAGCAGGGCCCCTCTCTCCACGGCTCACAGCCTCCTCCCAGGCATCCCTGCTCCAACATGGGCTCCTCCTCCATGGGCTGCAGGAGAATCCCTGCCTCCCCATGGATCTCCAGGGGCTGTGGGTGGATCTCTGCATCCCCATGGATCTCCAGGAGCTGCAGGGGCATAGCTGCTTCACCATGGCCTACACCAAGGCCTGCAGAGGAATCCCAGTTCCAGTGCCTGGAGCAGCTCCTCCTCCTCCTCCTTCACTGACCTTGGTGTCTGCAGAGCTGTTCTCCTCACATGTTCTCACTCCGCTCTTCTCTGGTCGCAATTACAGCTGTGCAACAACGTCTTCATTTTTTCTTTCTCTTTAAATCTCTTATCCCAGAGGCATTGCCACCATTTGTAATTGGCCCAGCCTTGGCCAGTCCATCTTTGGAGCCACCAGGGATTGGCTCTGCCTGACATGGTGGAAGCTTCCAGCAGCTTCTCAGAGAAGCCACCTCTGTGGGCCCCTGCTACCAAAAACCCAGGCCATGGGACCAAGGGACTATTGTGACACTGGGGGCCACATGGATCCAAGGGGCAAAGGTGACATTGCACAGTCTCATGGAACCAAGGACACCATTGTGACACTGCGGGGCCTCATTGAATCATGGAGACCTTTGTGACACTGCAGGGCTTCATGGAATGAAGGGACAGTTGTGACACTGTGGGGCCTCACGGAACAAAGAGGCAACTGTGACGCTGCAGGGCTTGGTGGAACCAAGGGGTCGATGTGACACTGTGTGGGTACATGGTGCTGAGGAGACCATTGTGATGCTACAGAACCTAATGGAATTGTTGGAAATGATACAACTTTTAATTTTTTTAATGTAACTTCTGTCTGGGGTTTGTTCATATTTTGGCCATGGGAGGGGAGTTGAAGTTTCTCTTCAAAATACTCTGTTCACCAAAGTTGGGTAAGGCCTGAGGAGTTTAACATCTACAGACTGGGAGTAGCCAGAAGACACACAGGAGGTAAATAAACATTAATGAACATCACCTTTCAGTGCAGTTAGAGACACCTGGTCTGGGAAAAGATCGATGAGAGAATCAAAGAACGAGCACCTAGTTAATATCCAAAGCAAGACAATCAATAAAAAAGGGATCAATAACGAACAGGAGATCGAACACTACAAATTGTGTAATTTAAGAGCAATGAACCTGAATTTCTTTGGGTATTGTCTGTGTAGATATGTGAGAAGAACCATGTGAGATGGAATGATTTTCACTGCACAACCTGGGAATGTGTGGATGGAATAATTTCTATTGCATGTGCTGGCCAGAACAACATGCTGGCCAGAATAAAGTAATGCCTAAATTCTCTAACACTGAAAAGATGTTGTTGGAGAGTTTGTGTTTTTCATGCAGTTTGGGTGACAGTCCCACTGAGGTCCATCACCAACAGAGGCTCCTCATGGACTCCTTGGAGGAGAGAATTGGAGGCCATGATTGCAGAAACTTCTCAGAGATTCAGTGTGAAAAGGAAAAAAGAAAGTACTTTAAAAAAGTGAAGTAACTTGAAGCATTAATGAGCCCCAGTGAGTGTTGTTACTGACAAAGAATCTCCAGGGACTCGTTACAGCAGATAATTGGAGGCCATGATTGCACAAAGCTCTCAGAGACTCCAAGGCAAAAGCAAAAGCCAAAGTCCTCTGGAAAACCTGCAGTCCCTGGGAGCATGAAGGAACCCCCAGGGCCATTGCTGCCCAAGGCTCCCCAGGGACTCCTTGCAGCAGATCCCTGAGGCCAGGAGTGCAGGGAGGCCGAGGCTCTGTGCAGGCAGCTCAGGTGCTGAGCAGAGCCTGGGCTGGCTGGAGGCAGCAGAAAGGCCAAGGGCTGAGCCCCAGCCCCGGGGAAGGCAGATCCTGTCCCTCCTGCCTTGCTCAGGGCTCTGCCGGGGGCACTGGGATGTGGGGGGATGCTGAGGGCAGGACAAGGGGGTGACAGTGCCCAGCCTTGCTGGGGCTGTGCCAGGAGGCCCCAGGGCCTCAGGACAAGGTGTCTCCTCACAGCCCTTGGTGCCACAGTACAGTGAATGAATTCTACAATCACATTGCATTTCGGTAAAATGTGTCAGGAAACCTCCTTGACCTGGGGCCAAGCCTTCCCTGTTGTTCAACTTCAAAGCAGAATTCAGCCCTGGGGCACTAGCACAATCAGCCCCTGTGAGCTGCTCTATGGTCAACCCTACCAAGTGCCACATTCCAGGAAACACGTGTGAAAGGAGGGGTCAATTTGAACAATTACCTAATTTCTCTGAGTAAAACCTTACAGGATTTGCAGTGAGCAGTGGAGATCTCCAGACTGAAGAGACTGGACACACAAGAGCATGAGTTACAATCAGGAGATTGGGTCTGGTTAAAAGACTGAGGAGCTGCTCCACTCCAGCGAAAGTGGAAGGTACCTTTACAAATACTATTGGCAACTTTTTAAAATGCACAGCTCAAGATGGCACCTCCTGGAGATTTGAAGAAATCTGGACCAAAATTAACGCATGGTTATCCAGGTGGATTTGGTTAAAACATCTGTTTATAATGGTCACCATAATAATTGCTGTATGGTTCTAGCTTGCATCAAGATTCAGTGTTGTAGCTGTTGTAATGCCTTTAACTTTAAAATGAAACTGAGATATTGAGAGACCATTCCCATAAGGAACTGAGTCTCAAGAAAAGGGGGGACTTGATATGGACAGTAGAACAGAACAGCACAGCCTTGGAGAAATAGATAATGGATGTAACTCAGGCGAACAGAAGTCACGCAAAACACAAGCAGGATGCCAGCTCAGCTCTGCAAGGCTGACAAAGCACAAGTGATTCAAAACAATGATATTGCCCTTAATCAATAGTGGGGGTCAAGGAACAGCCACCTAAAAAGGACACTGGATGTTGAAGAGAGACCCCAAAGAACCATACAAAGACTTCTGATAAAGGGTGCAATTATGTAAAGTAATACATATCCATCAAGTAAGCAGGGATAGCTCATGAATATGTAATTAGTGTGTGTGACTAAAACACTTCACTTGATGCTCAGGGGACTGGATTAGAGGAAGTGTCTTATGAGTGCCCAGAACTTCAATAAAGAATGGCTGCTTTCTAATACTCAAACTGTGTCAGAAAGCTCATATCCTGCCAATTTTGGTATGAGTTCCATGGGGCCCTGCAGTGTCACAATGGCCCCTTGGTTCCATGAGGTTCCACAGTCTCACAGTGACTCCTTGGTTCTGCAGTGTCATTATGGCCTCTTGGTCCCACGAGGCCCCACAGTGTCACAATGGTCACCTTCATTCCATGGGGCCCTGAAGCTTTACAATGGCCCCTTGCTTCCATGGGGTTCCACACTGTCACAATGAACCCTTGGGTGCTTGGAGCCCTGAAGTGTCACAATGGTCTCCTTGGTTCCACAAGACCCCACAGTGTCACCCTGGGGCAGGACACCAGGAGGGATTCGTTCCCCACTCGCTGCAGCTCCCTGGCCCAGCTGGCACCGACACCTTCTCCCAAGCCAGCGCTCCCAGGCACAGCCAGGGCCGTGCCACACTGCAGCTCCTGCAAACCACGGTGGCAGCTTCGAGGCCAAAACCCGAGTCACAGACAGTTTGCCACTCTTTCTGTCTCTATTTGACCAAGAAATGTCCCATTGTGGAGTGTCCCTTTCCTGCAGTCACTGCAACACTGGGACCATACACGGAGCTGTGAGCGAGAGAAATGGCCAGCGCTGCACCTCTGCACTGACTCGGGGATGGTGGGAAATGCTCTGTGGGGGAGGCTGGAACGATGGAAAAAGGACAATTGGCAGCACAGAGGGTAACCCATCTGGGCTGCTGGATTGGGGCAAGACATCGCTGCCCAGGTAGAGAAGTTGGCTGTGAAAGTCCCTCCTGTGGATGCTCACGTACCCAAGAGTTGGCACTGAAGAGCATCGCAACAATGGACAGGGGGATGGGGCTGCCAGGATTAAAGTGTCTCAGGTGGGTCTGGACTGGCCACACAAGGCTGAGTTATTTCTGGCTTGATGGGCCCAGGACACCTCAGGTCATCAGGGAAGAGATGCAACCTACAGATGGGCTGGTGAGCGAGGGGTGGATTTACCCATGGACAGCATCTCCAGGTTATCCATGAGTGTGAAATGTGTGCTGAGATCAAGCAGGGCCAGGTAGGTAAAGCCCCTGTGGTGTGGGGGATGATGGTGGGAATATAAATGTGGGGAGACACATGGTGTTTTTAGTGGGAGTAGTAAATGGGAGAACATCATTCCTAAACCACAACAGCTCTGTCAGAGCCAGCCCTGTCCCTGCACTGCCCCAGCTCTGCTGCCCCACAGCTGCTGATCAGGAAGGGCAGAGCCATGGGGGAGGGAAATGCACAGGGACTCCTCCTGGGAGGGACCTCGGGAGGTTTCCAGGCCAAGCCCAAGCACAGTCAGTGCAGAAAGGGACACAAGGATGGGCTGTTTGTGTGCTCTGCCATGGCAGGAGGAGATGCAGAGCTGCACACACACCCAGACAATGTGGATCCCTGCAGGAGCTGATCTCACACAGCAGCTCCCAGGCCTCTGCTGCTCGCTGCTTGCTCTGCTTTGATGTTCCCTGCTGGTTACAGCCACCCCACACACCCCAGTGCTGTGTGCACACACACCAGTCTCACCAGTGCCTGGGCCCCCACAGGACACAGGACCTGATGGTTTGTGGTTCCCACTCCAGTGTCTGACACTTGGACCTCCCTCTGTACCCAGAGCAGAGAGAGCTCTCTTGTCCCAGAAGGTTCTTGGCTATGGAGTAATTAGGAAAATGCCACAGGCTGTGGGGGTCAGCTGTAGGACACAACTAAAAGAATGTCCTGACCAGCCAACAGTGTAAATCCTGTTTAAACATTATCATCTCCTCTTATCCTTCTTTCTCTCTGTTTTCTCATGCCTTTTCCTCAGCAAACCACCTTGATCCCCCCACCCTTTCTATTCCTGTGGCCCTTTCCTAGACATCCCACGGAAAATCTTGCAAAATCCCCAAATGCCCTTTCTGGATGCCCATTGTGAGTCTCAGACCCCGAGGCAGAAACTCTCATGCTCAGCTGGCAAGGTCTTGCTGGAAAGCTCCTCCATTGACCTCCTTGGTGAGTCTTTCATGCAGAGATGTCTGAACTTTCCTTGAATTAACTTTTTATCTTTTGCTTTTTAAATTGGAATGGTGCTAAAATATGATCTACTGCAGTCCCCTTGCTGTGGGATGGGGCAGCTACCACTGGATCAGACTGCTCAAAGCTCCTGACCTTGAACACTTTTTGGGATGGGGCATCCAGTTCTATGGACGATCTGCTTCTCTTGTCACCCTTATCAGAAAATATTTCTTCCTTATACCAAATCTAAATTTCTCCTTGACCATTTTAAAGACATTGCCCCTTTGTCTGGCACTACAGGCCTGAAAAATAATCTCAGTCTTTGTTGTCTTATGTATGACCACAATGTTTTAATCGGAAAAGACCTTGAAAGGACACAAAAAATGCACAAGATGGGATTTGATGCCTCAAGCCCATGACCCACAGAGAGACTGAGGGCCCTGGGCTCAGTTGTCTGAAGACAGAGGACAGAAGAGGAGTAGCCTGGGAGGCCTGGAAGGGTGGATTCAGAGATGTGGAGCATTTCTCCATAGCAAAAATAAGCATGAGAAAGAAATAATGTGAGCCAGGGCAGCTGGGTAGGTCCAGACTGGACATGAGGAGAAAGGAATTTCCCTCCCAGGGCAGGGCTGTGGTGCAACACATCCCAAGAAGGAGTCAGGGTCAGCCCAAGGCTCTGTGTGCCAAGGCAGAGGCAGGCAGGACGCAGAGCTGTCAGCAAAGGAAGGGCCAGCGAGGTGGGGCAGCCGGGGGATGGCGACAGCCTGCAGGGCCAGAGGCGCAGGGCATGGACAGCGTAGGACAGCCTGGGCTGGAGAGGGCCCAGGGATGTGCAGAAGCTGCAAGGCCCTGCCAGAGGCAACTTGTGCTGCACTTTGGCCATGGCTGCTGGCCCTGGCCCTGAGGCCATGAGGAGGACACAAGTGAGCCTTGCAGCCCTGGGGCCTCATGGCCTCCTTGTCCCTGCTCAGCAGCCTGGCAGGGGCCGCCCCATGGTGCTGCCCTTGGCATTGCACATCCCCACATGGCAGTGCCCCGGGAAGAGCCCTGAGCACTGAGGGAGGGACAGGATGTGCCTTGCCAGGGGCTGGGGCTCAGGCCTTGGCCCTTTGCATTCCTCAAACACATCCAGGTTGGCTCAGCATCAGAGACACCTTTGCCTTGTTTGTCCCCCCTGTCATCACTGCCTCCAGTGTTCTGCTCCAACTGGAACCTGGGGACACTTTCTCAGTCATGTCTCCCTCAGTGGGGCCCATTTAAACTTCAAGAAAGTTTGGAGTTTGAATCTTTGAGTTCTTGAGAAGTTTTTTGAAGACACACTCAGGGACTGAGTCTCTTGTAAACACCAAAGCCCCGAGAGGCTCATTAGAGTCCTTGTGCTGTTGCTGTGCTAATGAGCTGGGCTGGGCTCCTGGCACAGAGGGAGCTCCTAAAGCTTCAAAGAGGCAGCTCTGCTGAGGGGCAGATTCTCTCCCAGCCCAGCAGGGCTGAGGGCACTGCCTGCAGGCACCTGAGAGGAGTGAAGCAGACAGAGATGGTTAAAGCAGCTGGAAGGACAATCCTGAGATTATTCATGGAGAAATCTTCACAACTCCTGACACAGTGAGTCTCTGGCTGCAGGGATCTTCTAAAGCTGACACAGGACAGGACTGATATGACTGTAAGGATGGCTCTGCTGCCGTTTGTGGTTTGGGGGAGGATGTGCTGCAGAGCAGGGCTGCCCTGGGCACCGTCAGAGGGACAGGGCAGGACGGCTCCTGCTGCCAGGGACGGCTGCAGGCTGTGAAGGTGGGGGTGCAGCCAGGGCTGCCCAGGGCTGTGGTGCAGAGCAGCTCCTGCAGCCCTGAGGGCTCTTGGCCAGGGCAGGGCATGTGCCACCTGCCAGGGGCAGCTCTCAGCCTGCCTGGGAGCTCCCCATGGACGCTGGAGTGGAGCTGTGGGTGCAAGGAGTGACTCCTGCCAGGGCAGGTCCTGCTGCTGGGGAGAGGCTGCTGTGTGGGCCAGGGCTGCTCAGAGCTCCAGCTCATGCCCAGGACATTTCTGAGGGGATTTTCTGAGGATATTCAGGACAGGAGTTCCTTGCTTGGGTTTCTGCTTTCCTGAATCTGTGCTCCAATTTTCCCTGCCTCAGCTTGGTGGGAATGGAAACTCAGCTGGGCAGGGCAGAGCAGGGGCTGAGGCTCTTAAACCATCACGCTGAGGATTCCTGGGAACCTCAGCAAGTGCCTCCACCTCCCCAGCCCCCAAATCCATCCAGCATCACCTTTCCATGGTCCCCAGGCTTGGGGGAGCTGTTCTTTAATCCCTGCAGCCCCGAGCGGCTGCAGGGCAGAGCTGGCCCAGGGCTGGGCTGGGCTCTGGCAGCACTGGCAGGGAAGGACCCCGGGGCCACAGGAACAGCTCCCGGCTGGGACAGCTCCAGCAGCAGAGCCGTGGGCAGGCAGGGAGGGAGGCAATGCTGAGGGAAGCGCTGCTGCAGGGCAGATGTGGCACCTGCTGGCCCTGGCCTGCAGTGCAGACACTGCCCTGAGCAGCAGAGCTCTTGTGTCCCCTCGCAGCCAGCACAGCCCTCAGCCCGGGGGCTCGGGGCCCTCAGTGCCCTCCTGGGCTGCCAGAGCAGCCCCAGAGATGAAGGGCATCTCTCCTGCCATTGCCCATTCCCTGCTGCCCAGGGCCTGAGGGCGACTGTCCTGCACTGGGGCTGCCTGGGAGGGGCTGTGCAGGGCTGGGGAGAGAAAGGCTTTTCCTCAGGCCCAGCTCTGTCTCTCCTTGCCTTGCTCAGGTGCTGCTGGCATTGCTGACAGGCTCTCTGGGAATGGCAGCTCCAGCTGCAGGGTCAGCCACAGCCCTTGGGGCTCCTCCTGTGCAGGCTGAGCACAGCAATGGTGTCCCAGCTCCCTCTGCCCTGGGCAGCTCTGGGCAGGGCAGGCTGGGAGGCTGCGAATGAGCCGACTCTCCTCCAGCAGTTCCATGGACAGGACCCTTGGTGTGTCCTCGGGATGTCCATGCAAGCTGTGAGCTGCCTTGCAGGGGACACTGGGGGACAGGAGTGTCCTTGGCCAGGAGTGTCCTTGGCCAGCAGTGGGGCTGAGACTGAGAAAGGCTGAGCCATTTGGCTCTGCTGTGGGTCCCTCTGCTCTCAGCTGTGTCAGGTTGATTTTCAGGGGAACACAGTGACTGCCCTCGGTCTCAGAAAGGGTGGCTGGGAACAGATGGAGCAACAGAGCAGCTCCTGTCACCCTTCACTGAGTTACAGCCAATCCTCTTGAATTGCACATTTCTCTCTGTTCTCCCTGAGCACAGCAGGAAATCCTCTCAAACTGCCTGTGGCCATCACCGTTCCTTAGCCCTGGGACAGGAGATGCTGCCACACTCCTCTGCCTCAGGAGCAGTTTGGTCTGACAAAGTCCAATCCAGGACTGGTCCCTGTCCCCCATTCCCATGGCTCCACTGCTGCAGAGCAGAGCTGACCCCTCAGTGTCCATGGGCAGAGCCCCTGCTCGTCACAGCAATGGGGCCAGATCCCAGCAGAGCTCCAGGCATGGGGCTGAAGGAAGGAGTCCAAGAGAAGGGAAATTGGGTGGCTCAGAGTGGCAGGGGCAGGGCTGGGAGAAAGGGCTTGGACATTGCTCAGCAAAGAGTCTCCTGACTTGTCACTGTCTCCTCCTTGAACAGGTGCCCATGGCCAGAGGCTCAAAATGTCCAACAGCAGCTCCATCAGCCACTTCCTCCTCCTGGCATTCGCAGACACGCGGCAGCTGCAGCTGCTGCACTTCTGCCTCTTCCTGGGCATCTCCCTGGCTGCCCTCCTGGGCAACAGCCTCATCATCAGCGCCGTAGCCTGCGGCCACCACCTGCACACGCCCATGTTCTTCTTCCTGCTCAACCTGGCCCTCACCGACCTGGGCTCCATCTGCACCACTGTCCCCAAAGCCATGCACAATTCCCTCTGGGACACCACGGACATCTCCTACACAGGATGTGCTGCACAGTTCTTTCTGTTTGTCTTCTTTCTTGGAGCAGAATTTTCTTTCCTCACCATCATGTGCTATGACCGCTATGTGTCCATCTGCAAACCCCTGCACTATGGGACCCTCCTGGGCAGCAGAGCTTGTGCCCACATGGCAGCAGCTGCCTGGGCCTGTGGCTTTCTCAATGCTCTGCTGCACACAGCCAATACATTTTCCCTGCCCCTGTGCCAGGGCAATGAGCTGGGCCAGTTCTTCTGTGAAATCCCCCAGATCCTCAAGCTCTCCTGCTCACACTCCTACCTCAGGGAACTTGGGCTCCTTGCTTTTAGTGCCTGTTTTTTATTTGGCTGTTTTGTGTTCATTGTTTTCTCCTATGTGCAGATCTTCAGGGCTGTGCTGAGGATCCCCTCTGAGCAGGGACGGCACAAAGCCTTTTCCACGTGCCTCCCTCACCTGGCTGTGGTCTCCCTGTTCATCAGCACTGCTGCTTTTGCCTACCTGAAGCCCCCCTCCATCTCCTCCCCCTCCCTGGATCTGGTGGTAGCTGTTCTGTATTCTGTGGTCCCTCCAGTCCTGAACCCCCTCATCTACAGCCTGAGGAACCAGGAGCTCAAGAATGCCCTGAGGAAAATGACCACTCTGTGCCTTTCAGAAACAATGAAGTGCCAGTTTACTTCTGCATAGCATTCAGAATGTAACTCGTTACTGGCCCAGACTGCTTTGTGCCATGTATCTTTTTTGTTGTTCTGTTTGGTATATTCTGGTTTTTTACCTTTTCTCTTTTACTTGTGATACTGTTTTCCATAAAGGGATGTCATATTATTGCTACATCAGTATCAACCGTGCTTGTGTTAAGCAGAGACATTGAGGAGCCACGATCACTGCATTTTGGTAAAATAAAGTGTCCTGCTCTGCCGTGTGTGTCCAAGATGCTTCCTGAGCCCTTCTCTGTCTCTGCAGGGGCAGTGCCTGTGAGCACACATGGAGGGAAGAGGCTCCCAGCACAGCAGCACAGCCAGGGACAATGGCCCTGGCCCTTCCCACATCTGCTCTCCCCAACTCCACCCTCTCCTTCCCAGCCCTTCTGTGGGTGCAAGGCCGCAGTGCTCTGCAGCTCGGGCACAGCCCTGCTGCGTGTCCGTGCTGTGAGCACAGGCAGGGACAGGCCATGGGCACTGCTGGGACACAGCTGGGCTCCACCACAGCAGTGCCATCAGCAAAGGGCATCTCCTGAGGGCACTGCAGGAAGGCTCTGCTCTCCCTCCAGAGCTGCTGTCAGGAACGTGCTCCAGGCAGTGCCCTGGCAAAGCAAACCCAGTGCCCAAGAGCAAAGGGGCAGTGTGCAGGGGACACACAGCAGTGTCCTGGCACAGCAGAGCCCCTGGGAGAGACCTGAGGGAGCAGCAGAGCAGGGTCTGGGCTGTGGCTGTGCTCCAGGGACAGCCTGGGAAGGTGCCCCAGGGCAATTGTCCCACACCAGCCACTGCAACCACCAATCCCAGCACTGGCCTGTCCCCCCACCTGCAAGAGGTTGTTTGTCCCTGCATGGAGGGACATCAAGTGACCAGGTCAGCTGTCCATGTTTGCTTTGTACTGAGGAGACTGCAGCATGTGCATCGTGTGTGTGTGTGGGGAGATGAACCCGAGTGAGCACAAACACCATCAGCAGCACTTGGGGGTGGCACAGCTCCAGTGGCACCAACAGTGTCTTGAGGCCACTTCACTCTGGGAAACCACCTGAATTCAGTACTGGGATGTGCTTAGGGCTGCATGGAGAGAAACATCCAGGGCAGGGAGGCTCCAGGGAAAATGCTCAGGACAGCCATGGACTGCACAGAGACCATTGGAGTGGGGTCTGTGGGGAGAAATCACAGCTGCCTCCCTTCTGAACCACCCCAAGGACCTGGACAGGGCTGTGCTGTGTTCTGGGCACTGACCTGGGACTGAGGGATATGGAAAAGGCCTTTGGTGTCAGGGATGTTGAGAAGGCTGGGCAGGGTCATTGTGAGACCTCTCCCAAAGCCCTTGGAAAGGCCAGAGCCATGCCAGAGGGTCCTGGGCACTTGGGAAGGGCAGCCATGGAACCAGTCTGCAAACAGGGCAGGAACGGGGATTGGGAGAGTCCCAGACTGGGCAGGCTCAGCAGGGAAGGGGACGTGGCAAATCCTCCTGCAGCCATTGCAGGCCCTGGCAGGACAAGGCAGGGATTGCAGAACCCACGTGGGAGGGCAAAGAAGGGCATGTTGTGTGCCCAGACTTCAGCCAGGCCTGTGACATGGTCTGCTGGGGTCTGCTCAGAGCCAGATTGGTGAGAGCTGGACTGAAGGAGTGGAACATGGGCTGGGTGGGAATTGGGCTGAACAATGAGAGTCAAATGTCACCTGTGGCACAGAGTCCTCTTGGCAGCCACTCCCTGGTGACATCCCTCAGTGACCAGCCCTTGACCACCACTGTGGGACATTTTTATTATCCCTACAATGGGATGAAATGCACTTTCAACTCTTTTGTGGATGCTGCCAAGTTGCAGGGAGTCTGTGACCAAACTCATCTAGTTAATGGTGACTGCAAAACATAATTGGGCAAAGATGAGTGAGCTGGATAAATTTATCTTGCCATCAGTTTCCAACCAAGCCACAAGAAAAGGGAGAAAAAAGTTACGCATCAGAAGAAAGGCAGTTCAATGAGGAAAAAAAAAAACAAACAGGGGAAAAAAGCAAAACAAAATCCACCCACAACAACACAAAAACCCCGCTATCAAACCAACCACAAAAAGCAAAGGCCACAAACAGAAGAAAAGCAAATCCACAAGAAATCTCTGATCAGCAGAAAATATTTAACACCTTGTGGCAGGAGAGGATTCTGTATGTGCAGGCGCTGTTTTGAAAGAAAAACATCTTAAAAAAGAAATTAATCTCTTCCACCCTCTGCTTCTCTGAGTTTATTGCTGATCATGGTGTGACATGGAATGGAACATCCCTTGGGTCAGTCCAGCCAAGCTGTGCCATCCCTGTTCCCTCAGGAGCACTTGCCCACCCCAAGCCCATTGGCTGGGGGGGTTGCAGACACACCTCATGGGGGGCGAGCACTGTGACAAGGACAGTAGAACAGAACAGCACAGCCTTGGAGAAATAGATAAAGGATGTAATTCATGCTAACAGAAGCCATTCAAAATGCAAGCAGGATGCCAGCCCGGCTCTGCAAGGCTGACAAAGAAGAAGTTACACAAAACAACAATACTGCACTTACTCAAAAGTGGGGGTCGAGGAACAGCAACCTGAAAAAGACATCAGACACTGAAGACAGACCCCAAAGAACCATATAAGGACTTGTGATAAGGGGTGCAACTATGTCAAATAAAGTCAATGGAAGTGGGGATAACTAATGAATATATGATCACTGTGTGTGATAAAACTCTGTTCATTTAATTGTCAGGGCACCTGAGTGGAGGCTCATCCAAGTGACCAACATGCTGTAATAAAGAATACCTGCTTTCAAATACTCAAAACTGTGTTTAGAAGTTTCTGTCTGGTGGATTTCAGTATCAGTGGTGTTCTTGACTCCATTATGCCCCACAGTTTCACAATGTCCCCTTGGTTCCATGAGGCCTTGCTGTGTCACAATGGATCCTGTGTTCCATGAGGTTCTGTACCATAAATAATGATCCCCTTGGTTCCATAGTGTCAAAAAGGCCCTTTGGTTCCATAAAGTTCCTCAGCGTCACAGTGGTCTCCTTGGTTCCATGAGTCTCTGCAGTGTCACAATGGCCCCTTGGATCCATGAGGTTCTGTAGTGTAACATGGTCACCTTTATTCCATGAGGTTTCGTATTGTCACAATACAATTAGAAATCCTTATTCCATTCAGCCCCGGAGTTTGTCAATGGTCTCTTTGATTCCATGAGGCACCCCTGTGTCACAATGGATCCTTGCTTCCATGTGGTTCCATAGTGTCCCAGTCATTGCCATGGTTACATGAGTTTCCCTAGTGTCACAATGGTCTCCATGTGGTCTCCACTAGGCCCTGCTTTGTCACCATGGTCCCCTCGGTTCCAATACAGCCCTGCTGTGCCACAGAGGACCCTCAGTTCCATGAGGCCCTGCTGTGTCAGAATGGACAATTTTTCCCATTACGTTTCGAAGTGTCACAGTGTTCTCCTTGGTTCTGTGAGGGTCCCCCTGTGTCACGATGGACATATGGTTCCATGAGGTTCTGTAGTGTCACCAAAGTCTTTTGAGTCGGTAGTGTAACAATGGACCATTGGTTCCTTGTGGCCTCACTGTGTCACAATTGTCTTCTTGATTCCATGATTCCCCACAGTGTCACAATGGAGCCTTGTTTCTCTGAGGTTCCATATTGTCACAATTGTCTCTTTGATTCCATTAGCCCCCTCAGTGTCACAATGGACAATTGGATCCATGAGGCCCCTTAGAGTCACAAGTCTCATTGGTTCCATGAGGAACACAAAATTTTGCATAAACATTGAGCAACACCTGCCTAACACACCTGGAAACATCTGTTTACATCCCAAAGAGGGGTTCAAGGTGACAGTGGCACCAGCAGCTTCCATCTGCAGCAGAGATCCAGGGAAAGGACAGGGACAGAGAATTCAGCTTAAAGATGCAGAGAATTCTGCTTACAGAGATCATTTCTGGTCACATTGTCCCTTGTAGAAAGGTGACATCATCAGAGGCAGCTTGTACTGAGCATGTGGTTCCTCAGTGGGGTTTGTTGTTCAGCAAACCTGCTCAGGCTTTGCCATTCTTTCCTTACAAACAGGAAAACTTCTGCTGGGCCTGTGTGCAGGCAGAGCCCTGAGGAGAGGAGGTGGCACGTGGTGCCATGGGCTGGGACACGCAGCTGCAGAGCTCAGGGGACAAGTTTGTGATGCAGGGGACAGGGATGTGAGTGCCAGGTGGGCCATGTCAGCCATGGTGAGGTTGGGGTGAGGAGCAGGTTGTCCCAACAGGGTCAGCCCACAAGGGGCTCATTGTTCTGTGTGCCCAGAGCTCCTAAGGAGACATTCAGCATCAAGATCACTTGGGGAATGCTTCAGTCACCTCTTCTCGGAACTGGAAAGTTCAGAGGTTGTTTCAAGATCACCAGCCCTTGTTCTTGTAGATGAACCTGCCAGATATCTGCTGGGAACTCACCACAGCTGAGAAGAGGCAGTCTAGGAGGTTCTTAGAGTGTATGGAGGACAGGTTTTTGTCTCAGTTGGTGAGTGAGCCTAGCAGGGGAGGGACTATGCTAAACCTGCTGTTTGCAAACAGAGAAGGGCTGGGGGGAGATGTGGTGGCTGGAGGCTGTCTGGGGCGTGGTGACCATGAAATTATAGAGTTTTCAATATTTGGTAAAACAAGGAGGGGCATCAATAAAACTTCCACACTGAAATTCCAGAGGGCAGACTTTGGCCTATTCAAGAGATTTGTTTGGGGAGTGCCTTGGGAAGCAGCCCTTAGAAAAAAAAGGAGCCCAGGAAGAATGGATGTGCTTCAGAACAAAAATCTTGAAGGTACAGGAACAGACTGACCCTATGTGCTGAAAGAGGATCTGATGAGGAAAATTACCAGCCTGGATGGGCAAGGAGCTAAGGGGAAAAAAAAGGGGGTATCACCTTAGGAAGGAGGGTCAGGTATGACTAAAGCCCAGGTACAACTCAATCTGGCCAGTGCTGCGAAGGATAACAAAAATATTTTTATTAATACAGTAATGGCAAAAGGAAAAGCAAGGACAACCTCCATTATCCATCGGATATGGGAGGGAATTTAGATGAGGAATAGGCAAAGGTACTTAATTCCTTCTTTGCCTCAACTTTCAACAGAAAGACAGGTTGTCCTCAGGACAAGTGGCCTCCTGAGCTGGTAGATGGGGTCAGGAAACAGAATAGCCCCCCTGTTATCCCCGAGGAAGCAGTCAGAGAGCTGCTGAGCCTCTTAGATGATCACAAATCTATGGGACCAGATGGGATCCATCCTAGGGGAATGAGGGTGATGGTGGATGAGCTCTCCAAGCTGCTCTCCATCATTTACCATCAGTCCTGGCTCACTGGGAGGTCCCAGAGGACAGGAGGTGCCAATGTGACCCCATCCACAAGAAGGGCTGGAAGGAGGATCTGGGAAACTCCAGGCCTGTCAGCCTGACCTCGGTGCCTGGCAAGGTTATGGAACAGATCACCTTGAGTGCCATCACACGGCACCTACAGGATGGCTGAGGGATCAGACCCAGCCAGCGTGGGTTTCAATATCTTTATTGATGATCTGGATGAGGAGATTGATTCCACTATCGGCAAATTTGCAGATGACACCAAGCTGGGTGTGAGTGTGGATCTGCAGGAGGGTAGGAGGGCACTGCAGAGAGACCTGGACAGGCTGGATCCAGGGGCCAAATCCAACAGTGTGAGGTTGAACAAGACCAAGTGCCAGGTCCTGCACTTTGGCCACAACAACCCCTGCAGCACTACAGGCTGGGGACAGAGTGGCTGGACAGTGGCCAGGCAGAAAGGGACCTGGGGGCACTGATGGCCAGCAGGCTGGACATGAGGCAGCAGTGTGCCCAGGTGGCCAAGAAGGCCAATGGCACCTGGCCTGTAAGGTACGGATTAATTCTACAGCTAAAAGAAAAGTTGTAAAGTAGGTACATTTATTCCAGCACTGGGGTGCATGGGGAATAGTTTCTTCCAAAATGTGAGACACGCCGGTGGTACTCTGTCCTGTTTCTATCAGGTTACAGGTTGCATATTCATTACATTGCCCAACACGCCTATACATATTCATTTTCTATTCCCTCTTCGTATTATAATGAGTCCAAAGTTCATTTACATAGGCTTGCACCTGCGCAGTGCCGCCTGGTGGTCGTGGGCAGGAGTCTTAAGATGAAGTAAGGAGTCTTCCTCAGGTTGAACTCTTCTCTCTGCTTCCCTGTGCATACTCCCTGGGTCCCTGCTCCAGGTCCAAGCCCTGAAGCTGGCTTGGGCTGGTTTCAGGATCCAGAAGTAGGATATCTGGTCACGGTTCCTTCTCTTTATCAATAGTTTGGCATCTTCTTTATATCCTCCCTCTTTGCTTAGCAACCACAAAAACATTGAGCAATCTATATGTGTTGATTTAGCAAGCAGCCCTTAGTAAGTCATTATCTGCCTCGTAGTCCCTAAACCACAAGCTATATACCTTGTTTTAAGAAACACTTTCTAGTAAATCTCTTAGCCCCCCTAAATCACAGGTGGGGATGTCGGAGCCAGGGGGGGTGTGGGAGCCAGGTGGGGGATGTGGGAGCCAGGTGAGGGGTGTCGGAGCTGGTGCCGCCGTCGCTGCACAAGAACCTCCTGCACAAAGGGACGGTGACGTTTCCTGGCTGTGCTCTCTGCTGTGTTCAAACCGCACAAACCCCCCCAAATAAGGTTTCTTATCTGAAGCCCGGCCAGGCTCGTGCCTTACATAAACATTCCTACCCCGGTCCTTCTGAGTCCTTTCACTCCGATCCGCCCCGAGGCATCAATCACAAGACCCTCAGTCACCACCTCAGAGCTGGGCGGTAACAGTGAATTGCCGTCCCAGACAGGATTCCTTGGCTGCTGTGATCAGCGTGCTCCAGAGCTGTTGTCCCATCCCTCTGCTGTGCCCCGGACCTGCTGAGAGGTTTTTCTCCGGAAGAGAAGTCAGACGGACCCTGTGAGGGAAATGGGAGGACATTGATCCTCATGGGGTCAGTGACAGATTTGAAATGTCTGAGTGCCCCGGGGGAGTCGAATGGAGACTGTTCCCTCCTGAAACAAAGAGCCGTAACTGCTAATCCTCCTCCCCTTAGGACCTGGCACATGAAAAGGTATGCGATGCACAGGGAAGTGGGATTTGAATCCCAGCGGAATTCTGTGACCTCAAACCTGGCAAAGTGGGAGTGGAATCGCTGGTTTGGGTTCTGCCCTCGTGGGGGCACTGAAGGAGCGATTGAAGGCTCCGCAATCTGAAAGTGAAACAAAAGGTGTTGAGAAGTCGTTTGAGGGAAAATCTAGAAAAGGAATGTCTGGAAAAGGAGTTCACAGGGAGCTGCTGAACGGACTGAAAGGGAAATGAATCTATCGATTCAATCGGCCCTTCAGGAAGCGATGGATTGAGGTGAATCCCTTAGAAAGGACCTAGAAACAAACTGGGAATAATGGGACATCAAGTGAGGATGCCCCTGAGCAATGCTGGTCACTAAATCGCTGTCTCTCTGGGCATTCGCAAGAGCAATGTTGGTCACTAAATCGCTGTGTCCCTCTGGGGAGTTCAAGAGCTTGGGAAACATTAGCCAGAGGACAAAGGGATGCAAATGCTTCCCCTCATTAGACTGAAACCGCTAATGATGGCCAGGGGGAAGCCCGACAGTTTACCCTGCTTACACAGGGAACAATAAACATCCAGGAAAGCTGGAGCCGCGAATCCAAGGGAACAGCAACAGGGACCCTCAGCTGAGCCCCCCATGCGGCCCTCGGGAGAGCGCGGGGTGGAAATGCTCGGCTGGGAGAGCTCCTGCCGGGATGGGGTGGAGCGGGATAGAGAAGGAGCCCGGATCCACCCGACAGCTCCCGGCTCTCCCGCGGTGGTTTAGAGGGGGAACTGAATGGTTTTCCTTTGCCAGCGGAACCGGGGGGAACTGAGTCCCAGTGTGGCGAAAGGAGAAATGGGAAGAGATTTTGGTCGCTAAATGTCAGGGGAAAGCTGACAAGAGCAGGTCTGCGGAGGAAGGCGATGCTTTTTCTCCTGCCAATCCTCTCCCTCCCTCCCTCCCTCCCTCCCTCCCGCCCTCCCTCCCTCCCTCCCGCCCTCCCTCCGCACGAAGTTCTCGCCTAAACTTGAACTTCTTTTCCCCGTCAAACCCGCAATGGACCGAGACCGCGACCATCGCTCCGACCGCAGACATCGCAATTGCCAAAATCTCCTCACCTGATCCACAGGTGGTGATATCTTTCCTCTCCTCTGTTTACTCCTGTCCTTTCCATATCTGTCCTTCCTTTCTGTGATACTTCTGTATTTTTAGTAAAGAACCCAAACGGCTGCATCCTCTTTTCCCGAGGCAATTCAATTGTTTTAAAACCAAACTTGCCTCGTATTGCTCAGAGCAGCTCCCTGGATTGAAATGCCATCCCCAGCTGAATTGCCCGGGCCAACGCTCAGCCGAGGACACGAGATTTATGCCAAGGTGTCCTTTTGTCAGGGGACAAACCCCCCGGTCCGTCCTTGTAATGACAAATTCTCATCCCCCGGCTTAGACCTTAACTCGGGGCACACTCTACACCTTATTAACCACGGCTGTGCCACGCGCTGTGGGCCGGGCTGTGCTCAAAGCATCTTTGCAGTTGCGCTGAACAGAGTATTTTTTTGTTAAATTGTTTTTCAAAAACATTTCTGGCATCAGGGCTTCTACCCCTCGTTCCTCCCCGGTGCCCCACTGCATTTTCCTCACTGTTTTATGCTTCCAACATCCAACCCAAGGAATCCAAGGAATCCCGTCAGGACCTGGCACGTAACTGTCGCGATCTGCAGGCGGTGGAGGATGAGATTGAAATCCCAAAGGAATTATTTGAGCTGAACCTGGCAAAGGAAAGGCAGTGGCACTCGTGGCTCTGGGTGCTGCCCTCACGGCAGCACAGAAGGAGCGATTGACGACTCAGAGATCTAAAAATGTGAAACAAAAATGCCAAGAAGTTGTTGGCAAGAGCAACTAGAAAAGGAACGACTCGAAAACGAATGTTTACACGGAGCTGCTGAACGGGAGGTTCAGAGGACTGCAGTGGATTCAGAGGGATTTGGGGGAAATTCTGAGATATTTGGAGTGAATTCAGGGGTATTTTACGAGTGTCCAAGAATATTTTAGGAAGATATAGAATATTTAGGGAGATTTCCGATATTTTCAGAGGATTCAGACTTCTTTTTGGGGAGAGTTTGGAGGTATTTTAGGACAATTCAGAAGTGTTTGAGAGAACTGAAATCTTTTCGGACGCCTCAGAGGTATTTTGGGATGAGGACTCAATAGTATTGGAGAGGAATCGGAAGTATTTGAGGTTTCAATTACTTGGGGAGAATTCAGAGATCTTTGTGCTAGGGAGTTATTTTGGGATATTCACACACGTGAGTCTGACCGCGCTTCCCCCGCCGGCTGTGACCTGCCCCAGGAGACCCCGAACCCTCTGTTCTGCCCTAAATTTGCCGCCAGCGGTTCCCCCACTGCTGCAATCCCCGCTCGGTGGCACTGAGATGCCGCTGCTCGCCGGGAGCGTCACGGCATAAAACCTCCATGGAAAGGTTTTTAGTGCCTGGGAGCGATTTCTCGGAGTTTCTGGGCTCCGTGGGCCGAGGCGGCGGCAGCGGGACCCGCGGGGCCCGGCCCGTGGGGGCGGCCGGGGCCGAGAAATGCGCGGCGGCCCCAGCGCGGTGCTGAGGGCTGAGCGGAGCTGTTGGGAACAACCCCCGGAGCTTCCCTCGGTGCCCGAGGGCTGACCGGAGCTGTTGGGAACAACTCCCGGAGCTTCCCTCGGTGCCTGAGGGCTGAGCGGATCTGTCGGGAGCACTCCGCTCATCTCCGCCGCTCGAAGTCCTTCCCCGGCTCGGCTGCCGCCGCCGCTCGGCCCCGGTGCGCTGCCGCGGGGTCGCCGCTCGTCGCGCAGCTGGACGGGGTCGATCCGGGCCGCGCCCCGCCCGTCCCTCGCTGCGGCTCCTTCAGTGACCCGGGGCGGCCGAGAGCCCTCGGGGCGCCTCCAGAAGCCCCAACTCGCCCTGGCTGTGGCTCTTTCACAGACAGGGAGCAGCGGAGACCCCCCCGGTTCTGCCCCGACGCTCCCTCGGTGCAGCTCTTTCAGTCTCGGGCAGCGGCCTCTCCCGGTGCGGCTCTTTCATTATTTTTTTTTTATTCCATTCTCTCTGTTTTATTCCATTCACAGCTCCCACTCCGCGTCCCTCTGGTGCGGCTCTTTCACCGCCTCGGCTCCTCGCCGGTCTCTCGGTGCAGCTCTTCAGACACACGGGGCTCCGGGGACCCCTGGGTGCGGCCCTTTTACTGTATTTGATCCTATTCTCTATACTTTATTTTCTTCACACTTCCGACCCCTCGGCGCTGCCCTTCTGGCGACACCCGACAGCGCCCGTCCCGCGGTGCGGCTCTTCAGTGACACTGGGGCCTAGGGACCCCCCGGTGCAGTTTTTTATTCTATGTTGCCCTATTCTCTGTATTTTATTCTGTTCACACCCCGCCCGTCCCTCGGTGCAGCTCCTTCAGACGCGGGCGGCGGAGACACCGTCTCGCCTTCGGGGCAGCTTCTCTCGCCCCTCCCAGCCGCGGTTCCGCGGGGCCGCCCCGCCGGTCCCGCCCTGCAGCTCCTTCGGTGCCACGGGCCGGCGGAGACGCCCCTCGGTGCGGCTCTTTCTATTTGATTCTTTTCTCTGTGTTTTCTCCCGTTCCCACCTCGCCCGTGCCGCGGAGCGACTCCTTCAGGGGCCCGGGGCGGCACAAAGCCCTCGGGGCGGCTCCAAAGGGCCCCGCCCGCGGCCGCTCCCCGAGGCCTCCCCGCTGCTCCGGGGATCGGACACCGCCGGCGGCCCCGGCCCCTTCTTGTTCTTCTTGTTCTTCTTGGTCTCCTTGCTGCTGCCGGGATTCAGCCCCCGCCGCCGCCCGGCTCCTTCTGCCGGCCCTGCCCGGCACGGAGCGGCGCTGCCGCTGACGGGGCCGGAGCGCGGCTGCGACACGAGTGCCCCGCGCCTCGGGACCGGGCCGAGAAGTGACCGCACGGGTGGGGAGGGACCCCCCTGGACAGGGCAGGGACTGAGCCCATGGGAGGGACCCCCCTGGACAGGGCAGGGACTGACCCCATGGGAGGGACCCCCGCTGGACAGGGCAGGGACTGAGCCCATGGGAGGGACCCCCCTGGACAGGGCAGGGACTGAGCCCATGGGAGGGACCCCCCGCTGGACAGGGCAGGGACTGACCCCATGGGAGGGACCCCACGCCGGAGCAGGGGTAGGATTCCTGCCCCTGAGGGGAAGCAGCGGCACGAACTGACCATGACTCCCATCCCTTCTCCCTGCACCGCTGGGCAGAGCACAGAGGGAACCGGGGATAAAGTGAACTCCGGGAAGGAGAGAGAGGTCGGGAGAAGGTGCTTTATCAGAATTTGTTTTACTCCTCATTCTCCTGTTCTGATCTGCTTAGTCATAAATCCAATTCATTTCCCCACGTCGGGGCTGTTGTGCCCGTGATGGCGATCCCTGAGTGACCTCTCCCTGCCCTTATCTCGCCCCACCAGGACTTGGATTTGTTTCAATTCCGTGGAATTAACTGTGATTTGGGGCAGCTGGAGCAAAGCAGCTGAAAACCTCATTGGGCTTGGGAGGGACTAAACCGCGGCAGGAGCTGGGGCTGCCCCGGGGGAGTTCTCAGAACACGAACCTTCGTGGGGTCTTTCTACGGGAATTTTGTTGAATTTTTACATTCATTGTTGCAAGGCAGAGTCACAACTGGAGCTGAGCTTTCAGCTTGAAATGAGGGAATGGAACATGTGTGCTGGGACTCTGTAACCTCAAGGTGTTACCTGATACTTGATAGCTTAGTTTGGGAAATATTCAGCCCTTCAGCAGCAATGTCTCTCCCGGACACTTGTTTGTGGCTCAGACCCAGCTCGGAGCTTGGACAAGAAACCCAAAGTCCCACCGGAAAAAACTTTGCCGCTATTCTCTTTTTTCGTAGTTATTTTATGTTATTTTTTAAAAAATAATTTTATGTTATTATTTTTGTATATTCTATTCTAACTTTAATTTTTTAAAAATTTTTTTTAAATTTCATGTTTAATCTCTCTTCCCTCCCGCCCCCGCCCCCCCGCCTTTGTCCCCCTCCCGGAGGTTTTGGAGGTGCTGTCCCACAGCCCTGCCTGCCCCGGCACCCGCGGCCTCTCCGGTGCCATCAGGCGCCGCTCGAAGGGAAACCACAGAACCCTCTGGAAATAAACCCGGTTTGGGGGAAAACCCTGCCGGGGGGATTGAATCCTAAGGACAGCGACTGCTGAGAGTTGGAGATTCCAAGGGGCCGGAGGGAACCGCACTGGGGCCTCGGGGCCTCCCTGGGGCACCTCCGGGACGCCCCCCGAGCAGAGCGACCCCTCCTGCCCCCCAAAATCCGCGGGTTTGGGTCAGCTGTAGAAAAGAGCTGGAAAAAGGGGCTGGAAAGGGGGTGGAGCTGAAGGAGGCCCCTCACCCACAACTTGGAGCAGCCACAGGAAAATCCCCCAGAAACCCAAGGAAATCAATGGAAATAAGGATGAATTTTTTCACTCTTTCCGCTGCTGTTTCCAGGAGGTCCCAGCCGGGTCCTGCCGGAAGGAGCGGGAGCGGGCTCAGGGCTTGACTGTGGAGAAAAGTTTAATTGGGGCAAGCAAACTTGAATTGTGCAGAGAAAATGTGAATGGAGGGGATTTGAATGCGAGGGGATGATTTGAACTGGAGAGAGAAAATGAAGTGCGGGAAGGAGCCCCCCAGCCCTCGGCTGTGCCCCGAAGGTGCTGCCAGCAGTTCCCCTGCCCCGACCTCCCGGCCTGGGGGCGTGGAGCTGCCGCTGCTCCCCGGGAATGTCATAGGATAAAAATTCCATTAAAGCTTTGACAGCCGTGGTAGCGACACTCCGAGTTCATTGGACCTTCCACGTTCCTTGGACATTCCGTATCTCTTGGACATTCCGTGTCCCTTGGACATTCTGTGTGCCTCGGCTGTTCCGTGTTCCCTGCCTGTTCCATGTTCGCCCAGTTTGTTCCAGCATGCTCCCAGTCACTCCGAGCTGCTGCCAGTTGCCCTCAGCACGCTTCCAGCTGCTCCCAGGAGCCCTCAGTGTGTTCCCAGTTGCTCCCAGTATGATCCCTGTTACCCCAGTTCTGGTCCCAGGGGGTTCCAATCCTGGTCCGGGTCCTGGTGTATCCCGGTGTCCCAGTCCGTCCCAGCCTGTCCCGCTCCATCCCGGTCCCTTCCCGGCAGCCGCCGCCGTTTCCAGGATCCTGTCCCCCCCGCCCCCCAGAGCTGCCGCAGAACGCCCCCAAGGCGCCACGGAGGTCGGGGGCTTCGTGTTTGGCTTCGTCTGCCTGGGCTGGGGCTCGGCCTCCACCTGCGGTCTCTGGGGTATGCAGGGGGTCCCAGGAGGGGATCCAGGTGAATTCCCTGGAATTTCCCCGTCCCCTCTCCGCCGCGAGCCTTCGCTCACTTTCGCTTTCGCGTCTCCCAACCTGCGTCGCCTGGATCAGCCCAGCAACAGATGACGATGCGGAGGATTCTGACTGCCATTGGCGGACAAGAAATAACGGCGCCAATCGCGGGGCCGGAGGCGGCTCTAGGGGCGGGGCCAGGGCTGGGGGCGGGGCCAGGGCTGGGGGCTCTGAGCGGGGCCGCAGCGAAGCAGCGCCATGGCTCCAGAGCTGGGTCTGGGGGCGCTCCTGGGGCTCCTGGGGCTCCTCTGGGACCCTGGGGGGACAGCGCAAGGTGAGTGGGACCCCCCGGCACCGGGATCCTCCTGAACGCCCATTTCCGGGCAACGGAACCCCCTCCACGCCCATTCCCGGGCACGGGAACCCCCCGGACTCTCATTCCTGGGTACTGTGAGCCCCCTGCATCCCCTTCCGCAGCACCGGGACCCTCCCGTACCCCCTTATCTGGCACCGGGATCACCCTGAACCCCCATTCCTGGGCATGGGCATCCCCTGAACTGCCATTTCCGAGCATTCGAATCCACCGAACCCCCGTTCCTGAGCACGGGGATCCCCTTGAGCCTTCATTTCGGGGCACCAGGACGCCCCGGCACCGCCTTCCCCAGCCCCGGCAACCCCTGCACCCCGTTATCTGTCACCGGGGCTGCCCTGAACGCCCATTGCTGGGCACCGGGACCCCCTTGAGCCTCGAATCTCGGGAAGGGAACTGCCCTGAACCCGCATTCGCTGGCACAGGAACCCCACTGAGCCCCCATTCCTGGGTACTGGCACCCCCTGCACCCCGTTAGCCGGCACTGGGGCCCGCTGAGCCCCCATTTCTGGGCACGGGAACCCCCCTGAAACACCATTTTTGAGCATCGGATTCTGCTAGACCCCCACTCCTGGGCACGGGGACCCCCTTGAACGTCCATTTTCGGGTACCAGGATCCCCCAGCACAGGCAACCCTGCACCCCTTTATCTGTCACTCCACTGAACTCCCATTGCTGGAGACTGCCACCCCTTTGAATATCCATTTTCGGGCACCGGGATCCCCTTGAACCCTGAATCCCAGGAAGGGGAGTTCACCGAACCCACATTCTCTGGCACGGGAGCCCCTGTGAACCCCCTTTCCTGGGCACTGGGACCCCCCTGCACCCCATTATCTGCACCGGGACCTCCTGGATCCCCATTACTGAGCACTGGCACTTCCCTCAATACTTCCATTTCTGGGCACTGGGACCACCCTGCACCCCCTCACCCGGCACTGGACCCCTCCTCAACCCCCATTCCTGGGCACCAGGACTGGCTGCATCCCCTTACCCAGCCTCGGGACCCCCTGGGTCCCCATTCTGCTGCACCAGGACACCCCTGAATCCCCACATCCAGGACTGGAACCCCCTGAACCACCTATTCCCGTGCACAGGAACCCCCCTGCACCCCTTAGCCAGCACCGGGACTCCCCTGCGCCCCTCATCCTGCTCCAATACATCCCTGCCCCCCCTTTTCCCTGCCATCCACCCTCTCCCAAACCCCCTTTTCCTTGACCCTGGGACCCCCTGGACACCCATTCCTGCCTTTCCCAGCTCCCTTTTTCCTCAGCACTGGGCACCTGTGGACCCACCTTTCCTGGGGACAGGAGCCCCCTGGGCCCCCCATCCTGCTGCTCTCAGTGCCCTCATCCCCCTTTCCTTGACTCTGGGACCCCCTGCACCCCCTTATTCTGCACCGACACATCCCTACAACCCCTTCCAGCCACCCTGCCTTTCCCAGCCCCTACCCCACTTTTCCTTGACCATTGGATTCCCCAGACCTCCCAAATTCTTATGCCCCCCCAATTGTCCACTCCTCACCCTTCGTGGGCCCCCTCAGGACCCCCTGCGCCCCCTTTCCTGGTCCTCCTGCTTCTCCCAACCTCCCAAGCTCCCTCTTCCTTGACCCTGAGACCCCCTGGAGTTCCATTCCTGCCTTTCCCAGTGCTCAGACCCCACTTCCCTCAATGTCAAGGACCCCCTGGATCCCCATTTCCAGCCACCCCATGCTGTGAATAGGGACACTGTGAACCCGTGGACCCCCCCCTTTCCTGGGCACAGAGACCCTCTGGACCCCACCATCCCACCTCTCCCATCCCTGCACCCCCCTCTCCTTGACCCTGAGATTTTCTCCCAGCTCCCCCCTTCATTGATCCATGGCCTCCCAGACCCCAAATCTCCGTGTCCCCCCAGTTCTCCACTCCCTGCGTTACCTGGACGTGACAGTGTCGGAGCCCGGCCTGGGGGTTCCCCAGTTCATGGAAATAGGGTACCTGGATGGGATCCCCATCACGCGCTACGACAGCGAGCGGGGCCGGATGGAGCCACAGACACCGTGGATGGCAGCCGGAGCCGAGCCGGGATATTGGGATAGCGAAACGCGGCGAAGTGAGAGATACCAGCACGTGGATGCCTGGAACCTGGAGATACTGCGGGAGCGGTACAACCAGAGCGGGGGTGAGTGGGGGAGATGGGGCTGGGATGGGATCCGTGGGGCCGGGATGGGATCCATGGGGCTGGGGAGAATCCATGGGGCCGGGATGGGATCCATGGGACTGGGATGGGATCCATGGGGCTGGGATGGCGATCCATGGGGCTGGGATGGGGATCCATGGGGCTGGGATGGGATCCATGGGGCTGGGGTGGGATCCATGGGGCTGGAATGAGGTCCATGGGGCTGGGGTGGGATCCATGGGACTGGGATGGGGATCTATGGGGCTGGGATGGGATCCATGGGGCTGAGACATAATTCCATGGGTATCCATGGGTCCAATTTTCCTGCCAAGCTCTCCACACGCTGCAGCTGATTTTTGGCTGTGACCTCTTGTCTGACGGGAGCATCCGTGGATCCTATCGGTATGGCTATGACGGGCGGGATTTCCTCTCCTTCGAGCTGGGATCCAGGAGCTTCGTGGCGGCCGATGGCGCTGCCCAGATCACCAAGAGGCGCTGGGAACACGAAGGGATCGTGGCTGAGGAGTGGACGAATTACCTGCAGGACACCTGTGTGGATGCACTGCAGAGATTTTTTGGATACGGGCGGGAGGAGCTGGAGCGCAAAGGTGGGATGGGCAGAATTCCCATGGGAATGTGGGATTTGGGAGGGCAAAATTTGGGAACATGGGAATTCCCATGGGAGTTCCATGGATGGCTCCCACTGCTGTCCCATTCCAATGGGAATTCTGTGGATGGATCTTGCTGTCATCGCATTGCCATTGGAAGTCCATGGATGGATCACATTGCCTTCCCATTCCCATGGGAATTCCATGGGCAGATCTCACCCCATCCCATTCCCATGGGAATTCCATGCATGCATCTCACCATTATCCCATTCCAGAGCCCCCTGATGTCCATGTGTCTGGAAAAGTGGAATATGGGATCCTGACACTGTCCTGCCATGCGTTTGGATTCTACCCCAGCACCATCGAGATCAGCTGGATGAAGGGGAATGAAGTCTGGGATCAGGAGACGCAGTGGGATGGGGTCGTTCCCAACACTGACGGCACCTTCCACACCCGGGCCAGGATCAAGGCGCGGCCGGAGGAGCGGGAGCGGTACCGGTGCCGGGTGGAGCATTCCGGAATGCCGGAGCCTGGGATCTTTGTCTGGGGTGCGGCTGGGAATGTGGGAATTGGGAATATGGGAATGAGGAATTTGGGAATGTGGAGCAACGGGATGGAGGTTCCCTTCCCTCTCCTCACTATCCTGTGCTTCCCAGAGCCAGAATCCAGTGGGAATCTCATCCTGGTGGTT
Organism: Acanthiza pusilla; assembly: GCA_036630365.1. Classification (NCBI taxonomy): domain Eukaryota; kingdom Metazoa; phylum Chordata; class Aves; order Passeriformes; family Acanthizidae; genus Acanthiza; species Acanthiza pusilla. The sequence goes on from JAXCHO010000108.1 coordinate 543,136, forward strand.
GCTGTGTCCATCATCGCTGCCATCATTGTCATTGTCATCGGATTCGTCATCTGGAAGTTCCGATCTGGTAGCACATGGGATGGGGGTTGGGAAGGGGCACAGATCTGCCTGGCAGCATTCTGGGAATCCTGTGCCCCCCGTGCTGATCCCACTGTTTTTCCGTAGGGAAGAGGGAGAGGAATGGACACAGTGCGGCAGACAGTGAGTACCAGGTGACAGTGGTTCTGGATTTCCTCTGTGTGGATCCCAGGATGGATCTTGGGGTTAATCCGAGTGTGAGATCCCTGCTGGAACCTCATGGATCTTCTCTTTCCAAAGGAACAGACTTAGGATCCGAGAGCTTGACCGCAGGCGTGGAGCAGGATCAGGGTGGGATTCCAGAGGTGGACTGGGGCAGATGAATTGAGTGCAATCAGAGAGGGATTTTGGATCAAGGCAGGATTCCAGAGTGATATCAGATGGAATTGTGGAGCAGGGTCAGGGCTGGATTCTGGAGCATGATCAGTTGGGATGGATGGAGTGGGATTGGGGCAGGATTTCAGAGCAGAATTGGGCGGGAGGGATGGAGCAGGATTGGTGTGGGGTGGATGGAGTGGGATCAGGGGAGATTCCAGAGCAGCTCCTGCTCTCCGTGGGCTCCACAGCCAGGTCCATCCTGCAGGATGGGGACAGGGACAGGGTGACACCGTGACCCACTCTCATCCCAGCAGGAATCACTGCCTGAGCAATCCACAGAGCTGGATCCAGCCCCTTTCCGCTTCCCAGGAAAGCCGAGAGCTGCCAGCAGAGCTCATCCTGCTGCTCCCACCCACCCCGGCCCTGCCACGGCTCTTCCGATGGATCAACTTCCCATTTTCCTGTGTTTGAAGCCAAGAACCCCAATTGCTGGCGCTGTTTAATTGCGGTGTGACAATGTCCTGGCGTGGCAGTGCCCTGGCTCTGGCGGGGCTGGAGTTCATTGTCTGCGCAGGGGCAGCTCTGGGGCCGTGTTTGGGGCTGTGCTGAGCCCGGGGCTGAGAGCACAGACAGGGCTTTGTTCTTGCTGAGCTCAGCCACAGCCGAGGCCTTTCCTGCCCCTGTGCGGCCACACTGGGGAGGGGCTGGGGATGCAGGGGAGGGGACACGGCCAGGACAGGTGACCCCAACTGACCCCAGGGATATTCCAGACCTTATGGCATCATGCTCAATAAAGAAAGTGGGAGAAAGTCATTCGAGCAAGGGGAGGAGCTATCTCCAGGCCATTCCTGGCCATTCCAGAGAGGCTCTGGAGGGGGCGAGCGGCCCAGAGCACGGTGAACAGGCATGGGCAGACAGGGCTGTGGCACGTTTGTGAAGGTGTGGCACAGCAGTTTGAGCAGCAGTTCACACAGGCAGGACAAGCAGGCAGGGCTGGAGCCACACTTTTTGTAGTGAGTTGTGTTCTGCTGTTTTTGTCTTCTTATTTTAGCAATGGTCAAGAGCTACTGTCAGGAAAAGTTCAGTAACACAAACAGAGCCCCCAGAGAAGGACACAGCTGTGGAAGCCTCTGGCTGCAGGGAATGTCTGAGCCTGGCGGCAGTGCCAGAGGATAGCGCAAAAGACTCCTGCACGCGGTGTGAGAAGGTGAATGATCTCCTGTGCCTGGTGGCAGAGCTTGAGGAGGAAGTAGAAGGATTAAGAAGTATTAGGGAGAGTGAAAGGGAAATAGACTGGTGGAGTTTCACCCTTCCATCCCTGAGAGAAGCCAGCCAGGACTCAGAGAAGTTCCACACCTCTGACCATCAAACAGAAGGAGACCATTTAGATGAGGGGGAATGGAAATGAGTCCCTGTTTGGGGAGGTAATAAAATTCCCTCCTGACCCCCATCACCCTCCCAGGTGCTGCTACAGAATAGGTACAAGGCCCTGGATCCAGAGGGTCAGGCAGATGATATCGAAGGAAATAATGTGCCTGGAGAGTCTCCCAATTACACTTCATCTTTCAGATGGATCACAACCTCTTGTACTAAAAAGAGAAGAAGGGTAGTGGTAGCAGGTGACTCCTTTCTGAGGGGAACAGAAGGCCCCGAATGTCACCTGGACCCATCCCACAGGGAAGTCTGCTGCCTCCCTGGGGCCTGGGTCCAGGATATCACTGGGAGACTTCCTGAGCTGATTCAGTGCTCTGATTGTTACCCACTGCTGGTTGTCCAGGCTGGCAGTGATGAGGTTGGCAAGAAGGGCACCAGGGCAATAAAAAAGGACTTCAAGGCTCTTTGGTTGATGGGGCAGGAGTGCAGGAGGTGTTCTGCTCAGTTCTTTTAGTAGCAGAGATGAAGGGTGAAAGGAACAGGAGAACTCACATCAAAAATAAATGGCTTAAGGGCTGGTGCCATCAGCAGAATTTTGGGTTCTTTGATCACAGGGAAACTTTTAGGGCACCTGGCCTGCTGGAGCCAGATGGGCTCCATCTGTCTAATGGGGCAAAAGGATTCTATCCCATGGCTTGGCAGGGCAGATTGAGAGGCTTCAAACTAGGTCTGAAGGGGGAAGGGGATGCGAGCAGGCTCTCCAGAGATGAGAGCAAGGGAGCTAAGCCAGAGTCAGGGCTGGAGCAGCAGCCCTGCTGAAGTGCATGGACACTGATGCTCGCAGCGTCCGTGGGGAATAAAGCAGAGGAGCTGCAAGCCATGGAAAGACCAAGCAGGAGAGCTCTGACGTAGTCACCATCACAGAAATATGGTGGAATGACACATAACCAGGGCACTGCAAGGGATGGCTACGAGCTCTTCAGAAGAGACAGCAGAGGGAGAAGAGGTGGAGGGGTGGCTCTGTATATTAGGGAGGATCTCAACAACACAAAACTCGAGATGAATGACGGTAAGGTCGAGTGCCTGTGGGTAAGAATCAGGGGAAGCCAACAAGGCCGACATGCTGGTGGGAGTCTGTTATAGACCACCCAGCCAGGATGGAGAGGTGGATGAATTATTGTATGAACAGCTGGAAAATGTTTCCAGATCACCAGCCCTTGTTCTTGTAGGAGACTTTAACCTGCCAGACATCTGCTGGGAACTCAGCACAGCCGAGAAGAGGCAGTCTAGGAGGTTCTTGGAGTGTATGGAAGACAGGTTTTTGTCTCAGCTGGTGAGTGAGCCTGCCAGGGGAGGGACTATGCTAGACCTGCTGTTTGCAAACAGAGAAAGCTGGTGGGAGATGTGGTGGTTGGGGCCATTTGGGATATAGTGATCATGAAATAACAGAATTCTCAATAATTGGTGAAACAAGGAGAGGTACCAACAAAACTTCCACACTGGACTCCAGGGGGGCAGACTTTGGCCTTTTCAAGAAGCTAATTTGGGAAGTTCCTTGGAAAACAGCCCTTAAAAACAAAGGGGTCCAGGAAGGATGGACATACTTCAAGAAAGTAATTTTGAAGGCACAGAAGCAGCCTGTTCCTGTGTGCTGAAAGAGGAGACATCAGAGAAGACGACTGGCCTGGATGAGCAAGGATCGTCTGAAGGAAGAAAAAGAGGATGTGTCACCTTAAGAAAAGAGAGGCAGGTAACTCAGGAAATGTTTAAGGATGTGGCTAGGTCATGTAGGAAAAGGAGGCAAAAGCCCAATTAGAACTTCATCTGGTCACTTCTGTGAAGAATAAGAAATATTTTTATAAATTAATGGCAAAAGGTGGGACAAGGACAACCTCCATTCATTATTAGATGAGGGAGGGAATTTAGTAACTAAAGATGATGAAAAGGCGGAGGTTCTTAACTCCTTCTTTGCCTCAATTTTCATCAGTAAGTCAGGTTGTCCTCAGGACAAGTGGCCTCCTGAGCTGATGGATGGGGTCAGGTCTTTTTATTTAATATTTAATTATTTTTATAATTTCATTAATTATATTTTTATTCATAATGATATTGCTATTTATATTTTTATTAGGTTTTTTAATTATATAAAGAATCTGTAAATTTTCAGCTGCCAAAGAAATAGATATTCATTGGTTCTAAGTTACAAATTTACCCGTATTAATCTATGCTCTATTGCTTATAGATTTCTCCCTCTTTATGCCTATTAGTTCTGATTTTATTAGTTTTGTCATTTTTTTATCATGTTTTTCTCAGACAGGGGTCAAGGGGGCACTTCGGGTTCCGGGTAGACATTTATGGGACACATTCGGGGCAGTTTTGGGTGCGGGGAGGGAATTTAGAGAGAATTTGGGGGTCGGGTGGACATTTGTGGGACCGCAGTGGGCACTGAGGGGGCACTTAGGGAGCTTGAGGGAAAGTTTCAGGTTCGGAGTGGCACTTGAGGGTCCCGGGGGACACCTGGAGGTCAGGGAGGGACAGTCGGGGGCCCTTCGGTGTCCGGGAGGGCACTAGGAGGCTATAACGGAGCTCTATGGGGCCGCGGGGGATGATGGGAGTTGTAGGCGCGGCTATAATAGGGCTAATGGAGCCGCGGAGCATCATGGGAGTCGAAGGCGCTGCTACAACGGCTCTCTATGGGGCGCCGGGCATGACGGGAGTTGGAAGTCAGGACTGCAATGGAGCTCTACGGGCGCCGCGGGGCATGATGGTAACTGTAGTCCCGGAAGTGGCTCGAACGGGGCGTTTGGGGGTACGGGAAAGCGCTTGGGGGACACCTTTTCGTTCCAAAGAGCCACTTCAAGTGCTCAGGGGGGAACGTGTACAGTTCGAGAGCACTTGGAGGGAACTTGGGGAGCCCTAACCGGGCTTTTTAGGGCGCGGGGCGTGACAGGCATGTTAGGTGCAGAACTGTGTTATGAGGGGCTCTTGGGCCGCGGGGACGATAGGAGATGGAGTCCAGAAAGTGACTATTACGGGCATCTGTGGGGTTGGGAGCACTTGGGGGTGCGAGGAGCCTTTTGGGGGTCCCGAATGGGCACTGAGGGGGCACCTAGGGATCCTGGAGGGTCTGGGGGACACCTACGGAGTACATGGGGGCGGAGAACGGGGAATCTGTGGAGCGCGGGGCATGACGGGAGTTGTAGTCCCTGCTCCAATGGGGCCTTACCGGGGCGCGGGGCACGACGGGAGTTATAGGCAAAAGGAAACAAGAATGGCACCGACTCCAGGCCCCGCCCCCAGGCCGCATTTCCTGGCGCTGATTGGCTGTGAATTGTGATAGGCGGCAGCGGGGACCAATGGGTGGTGGTGGAGGCGGGAACAGCACATTCCACCTCTCCAGTCCCTCCCAGTACACCCCAGTTCAACCCCCTTACACCCCAGTACAATCTCAGAGCTCCTCCAGGCCCTTCCAGTACAGCACAGTTCATCCACAGTACAGCCCAGTATAACCCCAGTGCCCCTCCAGGCCCTCTCAATATACCCGAGTTCATTCCCAGTCTGTTCCATTTCCTCCCAACATCCCCCAGTATGTCCCAGTTCATCCCAGTGTCACTCCCAGTATGCCCCTGTGTCTCCCAGTATTCCCCACAGTGTTCCCAGTGTCCCCAGTTTGTCCCAATATCCCCCAGTATCACTCCCAGTATCCCCAGTTTGCCCCAGTATTGGCCAGTATCACTCCCAGTATGTCCTGGTGTGTCCCAGTATGTCTCAGTGTACCCTCACAGTCCATCCCAGTCCATCGCGGTCCACCCAGTTTCCCCCTCAGCATTCGCAGTGTTCCCAATTTGTCCCAGTCCACCCCAATGTCACTCCCAGTATGTCCCAGTGTCCCCCAGTGTGTCCCAGTCCTCCCCAGTGTTCCCAAGGACACTTGACCTTCTCATGGTGGCCATGGCATCCCAACCCAGCAGTGGGGTCAGTGCAGTGTCCATGGCACAGCCCCTGGCCATGGCCAGTGCAGGTTGGGATGAGAATCCACGCTCAGAGCTGGCCCAGGGCAGGGCTGCAGTGCCTTCCCAGCAGCTCTGTCTGCACAGGAGCAAGGTTGGCCACTCTGGGTCAGACCTCCAGGGAAAGGTTCTCTGAGCAGGCCAGAGCTCCTCAGGAGAGACCCTGGATCAATATCAATCACAGAATGCTGCAATCACCTCTGCTCTAAAGAGAACACTAAAAATAAAATGGAACCTTTAAAATAGGAATATATTTTTCTTAGAAGTTTTTTGAAATATTTCTCCATAACTGTAGCAGGAAACCTTCCTAATGAACTGCACCAGACCAGAGGGAAATCAAGGCAGAGCCATGGTTTGTCAGGACTTGCTTGATCCTAATCAGCCCCGAGGTGCATTTGGTGCTGAGCCCTTGAACCTCAGGGCCTGAGAGGAGATTGCACAAACCTTTCCAGGAGTCAATGTCAGAAGAAAAACCCAAAGTGTCTCCAAACATTAATGGGTCCCACTGAGGTCCATCCCCAAGACAGGCTCCTCATGGACTCCTTGGAGGAGAGAACTGGAGGCCATGATTGCAGAAACCTCTCAGAGACTCAGGATGAAAAAAAAAGACTTTAATAAACCCTGAGTACCTTGAAGCATTAATGAGCCCCACTGAGTGTTGTTACTGACAGAGAATCTCAAGGGACTCGTTACAGCAGATAATTGGAGGCCATGATTGCACAAAGCTCTCAGAGACTCCAAGGCAAAAGCAAAAGCCAAAGTGCTTTGGAAAACCTGCAGTCCCTGGGAGCATGAAGGAGCCCCCCAGGGCCATTGCTGCCAAAGGCTCCCCAGGGACTCCTTGCAGCAGATCCCTGAGGCCAGGAGTGCAGGGAGGCCAAGGCTCTGTGCAGGCAGCTCAGGTGCTGAGCGGAGCCTGGGCTGGCTGGAGGCAGCAGAAAGGCCAAGGGCTGAGCCCCAGCCCCGGGGAAGGCAGATCCTATCCCTCCCGCCTTGCTCAGGGCTCTGCCGGGGGCACTGGGATGTGGGGGGATGCTGAGGGCAGGACAAGGGGGTGACAGTGCCCAGCCTTGCTGGGGCTGTGCCAGGAGGCCCCAGGGCCTCAGGACAAGGTGTGTCCTCACAGCCCTTGGTGCCACAATAGAGCATATGAATTCTACAATCAAATTGCATTTGAGTAAAATATGTCAGGAAACCTCCTTGCCCTGGGGCCAAGCCTTACCTGTGACTCTACTTCAAAGCAGAATTCAGCTGTGGGGCACCAGCCAAATCTGCCCCTGTGAGCTGCTCTGTGGTTCACCCTACCAAGTGCCACATTCCAGGAAAAGCACAGATAAAAGGAGGGGTCGATTTGAATAATTCCCTCATTTCTCTTAGTTAAACCTTACAGGATTTGCAGTGTGCAGTGGACATCTCCAGACTGATGGGATTGGACACAGCAGGGCACAAGTTCCAAGCAGGAGATTGGGTCTGCTTGAAAAGCTGGGGAAGTGCTCTACTCCAGCCAAAGTGGAAGGGACCTTTCCAAATACTATTGACAACTTTTTATGATGAACAGCTCAAGATGGCACTTCCTGGGGATTTGAAGAAATCTGGACCGAACTTCCTTCATGGTTATGCAGCTGGACATGGTTAAAACATCTGTTTATAATGGTCACCATAATAATTGCTGTATGGTTTTAGCTTGCATCAGGATTCAGTGTTGTAGCTGTTGTAATGCCTTCTGCTATACAATGAAATAGAGATGCTGAAAGATTAGTTCCCATCAGGAACTTATTCTGAAGAACAACGGAGACTTGATAAGGACAATGGAACAGAACAGCACAGCCTTGGAGAAATAGATAAAGGATGTAACTGAGACAAACAGAAGTCACACAAAATGCAAGCAGGATGTCAGCTCAGCTCTGCAAGGCTTACAAGGCAGGAATTATGCAGAAAAACCATATTGCCCTTACATAAAAGTGGGGTTCAAGGAACAGCCACCTGAAAAGGACACCGGACATTGAAGAGAGACCCCTAAAGAACCATACAAGGCCTTCTGATAAAGGGTGCAATTCTGTAAAATAAAGTAATACATATCCATCAAGTGAGCAGGGATAGCTCATGAATATGTAATCAGTGTGTGAGAAAACCTCTGTTCACGATGCACAGGGCACTCGAATGGAGGAAGGATCCTCTGAATGACCAGTGCTGCAATAAAGAATGGCTGCTTTCTAATACTCAAACTCTTTAGAAAGTTTCTATTCAGCCAATTTATGTATCAGTTCCATGAGGCTCCACAGTGTCACAATGGTCACCTTCATTCCATGTGGCCCTAAGTGTCACAATGGCCTCTTGGTTCCATGAGGTTCCACAGTGTCATAATAGACCCTTGGGTGCTTGGAGCCCTGAAGTGTCACAATGGTCTCCTTGGTCCCACAAGGCCCCACAGTGTCACCCTGGGGCAGGACACCAGGAGGGATTCGTTCCCCACTCGCTGCAGCTCCCTGGCCCAGCTGGCACCGACACCTTCTCCCAAGCCAGCGCTCCCAGGCACAGCCAGGGCCGTGCCACACTGCAGCTCCTGCAAACCACGGCAGCGGCTTCGAGGCCAAAACCCGAGTCACAGACAGTTTGCCACTCTTTCTGTCTCTCTTTGACCAAGAAATGTCCCATTGTGGGGTGTCCCTTTCCTGCAGTCACTGCAACACTGGGACCATACACGGAGCTGTGAGCGAGAGAAATGGCCAGCGCTGCACCTCTGCACTGACTCGGGGATGGTGGGAAATGCTCTGTGGGGGAGGCTGGAATGATGGAAAAAGGACAATTGGCAGGGCAGAGGGAAACCCTTCTGGGCTGCTGGCTTGGGGCAAGACATCGCTGCCCAGGTGGAGAAGTTGGCTGTGAAAGTCCCTCCTGTGGATGCTCACATACCCAAGAGTTGGCACTGAAGAGCATCACAACAATGGACAGGGGGATGGGGCTGCCAGGATTAAAGTGTCTCAGGTGGGTCTGGACTGGCCACACAAGGCTGAGTTATTTCTGGCTTGATGTGCCCAGGACACCTCAGGTCATCAGTGAAGAGATGCAACCTCCAGATGGGCTGGTGAGCGAGGGGTGGATTTACCCATGGACAGCATCTCCAGGTTATCCATGAGTGTGAAACTGATGCCTGAAAGAGAGGCCAAAACAAATTAGGAGTATAAAATGCGGACAAATTTATTTGAGGCCTTCAAGGTACATTCGGGCAAGCGAAAGTCGCCCCCCAGGGACGACACCCAAAATGGACGACCGGTCACGAGCCCTTCACCTTTTACAAGTTCTGTCCCATTCGCATATTGGCTCTCAATTCTCCAATCGCACCCTTAGGTGATGATGTTCACTACGCAAGGCCTGCCCCCCCCATCTCACAGTTGTTTACATATTTTCAGGCCCTAAGGCAATGAATATGTCCTTGAATCTGTATTCAGAAAGCCTTGTTTTGGCTAAAGGTGCTGGGAACAGAGGATTTTAGCACTTTGTAAGAAGCACAAAACTACAGCAAGTTACAGATGCATGAAGAGGAAAAAATTAGAAATACTTGAAGGCATCAAAACATGTGCTGAGATCAAGCAGGGCCAAGTGGGTAAAGTCCCTGTGCTCTGGGGGACGATGGTGGGAATATAAATGTGGGGACACACGTGGTCTTTTTAGTGGGAGAGAACACCATTCCTAAATCACAACAGCCCTGTCAGAGCCAGCCCTGTCCCTGCACTGTCCCAGCTCTGCTGCCCCACAGCTGCTGATCAGGAAGGGCAGAGCCATGGGGGAGGGAAATGCACAGGGACTCCTCCTGGGAGGGACCTCGGGAGGTTTCCAGGCCAAGCCAAAGCACAGTCAGTGCAGAAAGGGACACAAGGATGGGCTGTTTGTGTGCTCTGCCATGGCAGGATGAGATGCAGAGCTGCACACACACCCAGACAATGTGGATCCCTGCAGGAGCTGATCTCACACAGCAGCTCCCAGGCCTCTGCTGCTCACTGCTTGCTCTGCTTTGATGTTCCCTGCTGGTTACAGCCACCCCACACACCCCAGTGCTGTGTGCACACACACCAGTCTCACCAGTGCCTGGGCCCCCAAAGGACACAGGACCTGATGGTTTGTGGTTCCCACTCCAGTGTTGGGCACTTGGACCTCCCTCTGTACCCAGAACAGAGAGAGCTCTCTTGTCCCAGAAAGTTCTTGGCAATGGAGGGATTCAGAAAACAGGACAGGCTGTGGGGATCAGCGGCAGGGCACGTTCGGGGACCTGTTTATATAGAATCAGCTCTTTCATCCCTTTTTCTCTCTCTTTTCTCATGCCTGTTCTTTCATAACCCACCATGGTGCCACCCTGTCCCTTCTTGTGGTCATTTCCTAGACATGCCATGGCAAGTCTTGCACAGTCCCCAAATGCCCTTTCTGGATGCCCATCATGAGTGTCAGACATCAAGGCAGAAACCTCCATCCTCAACTGTGAGGTCAGTCTGGGTGGCTCTGCCATCATCCCAATCAGTGAATCTTTCCCACACAGATGTTGGACTTTGCTTTCAGCTTCTTTACCTTTTGGGTTTTTAATGTTTGTCCATAAACCTGGCAATTCATGTCCCTGGTATGGGGACATGAATTTTTATGGAAGTGTTTGGGATTAGGACACATTAAAATGCGGATTTGGTGTGTGCAGTTATTTGGAACCCTGTAGTGAAGGATTTGGGGATTGAAGAATCAAAGAATTATTAATTGTATTGTGATAGAAGAGACCTAAAAGAGCCTCTGGCCCAACTCCCCTTCCATTAGCCTGGGATACCTTCACTTGTTCAGGTTGGACAAAGCTCCTGACCCTGAACACTTCCAGGGATGGGATTTCCACACAGTGGGCAACTTGTGCCAGAGTCCTGACACCCTCATGACAAAATATTTCATCCTTACATCCAATCTAAATCTGCCCTTGTTTAGTATAAATATACTGTGTCTTGTTCTGCCAATGCAACCCCTGGCAAAAAGTGTCTCTCCATCTTTCCTGGATTAAGAGCACAACATTTTCATGGTCAAACCATGGAGATGGCCCAGAGATCTCCCAGGAGAGGGTTTGAAGGCCTCAAGTAAAGGATCACTCTATAAGGAATGAAGGCCCTGAGCTCAGTGGATTGGAGTCTGAGGACAGAAAAAAATATCTTGGGACGGCTTGAAGGTTTCAGATATATAGGAGCTTTTTCTTCATAGTGGAAATGAGCCTGAGAAAGGAATAATGACCAAAGGCAGGTGGGAGGCGCAGTGGACAGTGCCGCGGCCTGAGGTGTAGGGAGTGAAACAGCACACCAATATGATGTGGAATCAAACTCCGTTTATTGTCATTTCTAGACAGTCTTTTATACATGATTATGTTCCGTACACGCGACAAGCAGCTTGTCAACAAGCTATTCATTGGTTAAACTATGTTTTCAAGCGCTGTCCACGTGCCTAAATAAAGCTAGCGATTGGTTGGCACAATTTTAGCAATATTCAGCTTTTGTGGTTAACTTTAAGCTTTCTCATCCTTGTCTCTTTGCTAACTTCTTCTTTTTCATATCCCACTTCCTCATATCTAATCGGACAAGGACAGACTATCCTTGCCTGTTGCAACACTTACAAGTGTTCATAATGATGCATCACCCCCAGGGCCCCAACAGGACAGGAGAAAGGAATTTCTCTCCCAGGGCAGTGCTGGGGTACAAAACGTCCCCCAGAAAGAGTCAGGGTCAGCCCAAGGCTCTGTGTGCCAAGGCAGAGGCAGGCAGGACGCAGAGCTGTCAGCAAAGGAAGGGCCAGCGAGGTGGGGCAGCCGGGGGATGGCGACAGCCTGCAGGGCCAGAGGCGCAGGGCATGGACAGCGTAGGACAGCCTGGGCTGGAGAGGGCCCAGGGATGTGCAGAAGCTGCAAGGCCCTGCCAGAGGCAACTTGGGCAGCACTTTGGCCATGGCTGCTGGCCCTGGCCCTGAGGCCATGAGGAGGACACAAGTGACCCTTGCAGCCCTGGGGCCTCATGGCCTCCTTGTCCCTGCTCAGCAGCCTGGCAGGGGCTGCCCCATGGTGCTGCCCTTGGCATTGCACAGAATCCCCACATGGCAGTGCCCCGGGAAGAGCCCTGAGCACTGAGGGAGGGACAGGATGTGCCTTGCCAGGGGCTGGGGCTCAGGCCTTGGCCCTTTGCATTCCTCAAACACATCCAGGTTTGCTCAGCATCAGAGACACCTTGGCCTTGTTTGTCCCCTCCTGTCATCATTGCCTCCAGTGTTCTGCTCTAACTGGAACCTGGGGACACTTTCTCAGCTGTGTCCCTCAGTGGAACCCATTAAAAGTTAAAGAAACTTTGGAGTTTGAATCTTTGAGTTCTTGAGAAGTTTTTTGAAGACACTCTCAGGGACTGAGTCTCATGTAAACAACACCAAAGCCCCCAGAGGGTCATTAAAGTCCTTGTGCTGTTGCTGTGCTGCTGAGCTGGGCTGGGCTCCTGGCACAGAGGGAGTTCCTCCTAAAGCTTCAAAGAGGCAACTCTGCTGAGGAGTAGCTCCTCTCCCAGCCCAGCAGGGCTGAGGGCACTGCCTGCAGGCACCTGAGAGGAGTGAAGCAGGCAGAGATGGTGAAAGCAGCTGGAAGGACAATTCTGAGCTTCTTCATGGAGAAATCTTCACAACTTCTGACACAGTGAGTCTCTGGCTGCAGGGATCTTCTAAAGCTGACACAGGACAGGACTGATATGACTGTAAGGATGGCTCTGCTGCCGTTTGTGGTTTGGGGGAGGATGTGCTGCAGAGCGGGGCTGCCCTGGGCACCGTCAGAGGGACAGGGCAGGACGGCTCCTGCTGCCAGGGACGGCTGCAGGCTGTGAAGGTGGGGGTGCAGCCAGGGCTGCCCAGGGCTGTCGTGCAGAGCAGCTCCTGCAGCCCTGAGGGCTCTTGGCCAGGGCAGGGCATGTGCCACCTGCCAGGGGCAGCTCTCAGCCTGCCTGGGAGCTCCCCATGGACGCTGGAGTGGAGCTGTGGGTGCAAGGAGTGACTCCTGCCAGGGCAGGTCCTGCTGCTGGGGAGAGGCTGCTGTGTAGGCCAGGGCTGCTCAGAGCTCCAGCTCATGCCCAGGGCATTTCTGAGGGGACTTTTTTGAGCATATGCAGGGCAGGAGTTCACTGCTTGGGTCTCTGCTTTCCTGAATCTGTGCTCCCACTTTTCCCTGGCTCAGCTTGGTGGGAATGGAAACTCAGCTGGGCAGGGCAGAGCAGGGGCTGAGGCTCTTAAACCATCACGCTGAGGATTCCTGGGAACCTCAGCAAGTGCCTCCACCTCTCCAGCCCCCAAATCCATCCAGCATCACCTTCCCATGGTCCCCAGGCCTGGGGGAGCTGTTCTTTAATCCCTGCACCCCCGAGCAGCTGCAGGGCAGAGCTGGCCCAGGGCTGGGCTGGGCTCTGGCAGCACTGGCAGGGAAGGACCCCGGGGCCACAGGAACAGCTCCCGGCTGGGACAGCTCCAGCAGCAGAGCCGTGGGCAGGCAGGGAGGGAGGCAATGCTGAGGGAAGCGCTGCTGCAGGGGAGATGTGGCACCTGCCGGCCCTGCTCTGCAGTGCAGATACTGCCCTGAGCAGCAGAGCTCTTGTGTCCCCTCGCAGCCAGCACAGCCCTCAGCCTGGGGGCTCGGGGCCCTCAGTGCCCTCCTGGGCTGCCAGAGCAGCCCCAGAGATGAAGGGCATCTCTCCTGCCATTGCCCATTCCCTGCTGCCCAGGGCCTGAGGGTGACTGTCCTGCACTGGGGCTGCCTGGGAGGGGCTGTGCAGGGCTGGGGAGGGAAAGGCTTTTCCTCAGGCCTGGCTCTGTCTCTCCTTGCCTTGCTCAGGTGCTGCTGGCATTGCTGACAGGCTCTCTGGGAATGGCAGCTCCAGCTGCAGGGTCAGGCACAGCCCTTGGGGCTCCTCCTGTGCAGGCTGAACACAGCAATGGTGTCCCAGCTCCCTCTGCCCTGGGCAGCTCTGGGCAGGGCAGGCTGGGAGGCTGCGAATGAGCTGACTCTCCTCAAGCAGTTCCATGGACAGGACCCTTGGTGTGTCCTCGGGATGTCCATGCAAGCTGTGAGCTGCCTTCCAGGGGACACTGGGGGACAGGAGTGTCCTTGGCCAGGAGTGTCCTTGGCCAGCAGTGGGGCTGAGGCTCTGAGAAAGGCTGAGCCATTTGGCTCTGCTGTGGGTCCCTCTGCTCTCAGCTGTGTCAGGTTGATTTTCAGGGGAACACAGTGACTGCCCTCGATCTCAGGAAGGGCAGCTGGGAATAGATGGAGCAACAGAGCAGCTACTGTCACCCTTCACTGAGTTACAGCCAATCCTCTTGCCTTGCACAGTTCTCTCTGTTCTCCCTGAGCACAGCAGGAAATCCTCTCAAACTGCCCTTGGCTGTCACCGTTCCTTAGCCCTGGGACAGGAGATGCTGCCAGGCTCCTCTGCCTTAGGAGCAGTTTGGTCTGATGAAATCCAACCCAGGACTGGTCCCTGTCCCCCGTTCCCATGGCCCCACTGCTGCAGAGCAGAGCTGACCCCTCGGTGTCCATGGGCAGAGCCCCTGCTCGTCACAGCAATGGGGCCAGATCCCAGCAGAGCTCCAGGCACGGGGCTGAAGGAAGGAGTCCAAGAAAAGGGAAATTGGGTGGCACAGAGTGGGAGGGGCAGGGCTGGGAGAAAGGGCTTGGACATTGCTCAGGAAAGTCTCCCCTGACTTGTCACTGTCTCCTCCTTGAACAGGTGCCCATGGCCAGAGGTGAAAGATGTCCAACAGCAGCTCCATCAGCCACTTCCTCCTCCTGCCATTCGCAGACACGCGGCAGCTGCAGCTGCTGCACTTCTGCCTCTTCCTGGGCATCTCCCTGGCTGCCCTCCTGGGCAACAGCCTCATCATCAGCGCCGTAGCCTGCGGCCACCACCTGCACACGCCCATGTTCTTCTTCCTGCTCAACCTGGCCCTCACCGACCTGGGCTGCATCTGCACCACTGTCCCCAAAGCCATGCACAATTCCCTCTGGGACACCACGGACATCTCCTACACAGGATGTGCTGCACAGTTCTTTCTGTTTGTCTTCTTTCTTGGAGCAGAATTTTCTTTCCTCACAGTCATGAGCTATGACCGCTACGTGTCCATCTGCAAACCCCTGCACTATGGGACCCTCCTGGGCAGCAGAGCTTGTGCCCACATGGCAGCAGCTGCCTGGGCCTGTGCCTTTCTCAATGCTCTGCTGCACACAGCCAATACATTTTCCCTGCCCCTGTGCCAGGGCAATGCCCTGGGACAGTTCTTCTGTGAGGTGCCCCACATCCTCAAGCTCTCCTGCTCACACTCCTACCTCTGGGAACTTGGGCTCATTGTGGTTAGTGTCAGTTTAGCTTTTGGCTGTTTTGTGTTCATTGTTTTCTCCTATGTGCAGATCTTCAGGGCTGTGCTGAGGATCCCCTCTGAGCAGGGACGGCACAAAGCCTTTTCCACGTGCCTCCCTCACCTGGCTGTGGTCTCCCTGTTCATCAGCACTGCTGCTTTTGCCTACCTGAAGCCCCCCTCCATCTCCTCCCCCTCCCTGGATCTGGTGGTAGCTGTTCTGTATTCTGTGGTCCCTCCAGTCCTGAATCCCCTCATCTACAGCCTGAGGAACCAGGAGCTCAAGAATGCCCTGAGGAAAATGACCACTCTGTGCCTTTCAGAAACAATGAAGTGCCAGTTTACTTCTGCATAGCATTCAGAATGTAACTCGTTACTGGCCCAGACTGCTTTGTGCCATGTATCTTTTTTGTTGTTCTATTTGGTATATTCTGGTTTTTTACCTTTTCTCTTTTACTTGTGTTAATGTTTTCCATAAAGGGATGTCATATTATTGCTACATCAGTATCAACCGTGGTTGTGTTAAGCAGAGACATTGAGGAGCCACGATCACTGCATTTTGGTAAAATAAAGTGTCCTGCTCTGCCTCTGGGTGTCCAAGATGCTTCCTGAGCCCTCCTCTGTCTCTGCAGGGACAGTGCTGTGAGCACACGTGGAGGGAAGAGACTCCCAGCCCAGCAGCACAGCCAGGGACAATGGCCCTGGCCCTTCCCACATCTGCTCTCCCCAACTCCTCCCTCTCCTTCCCAGCCCTTCTGTGGGTGCAAGGCCGCAGTGCTCTGCAGCTCAGGCACAGCCCTGCTGCGTGTCCGTGCTGTGAGCACAGGCAGGGGCAGGCCATGGGCACTGCTGGGACACAGCTGGGCTCCACCACTGCAGTTCCATCAGCAAAGGCATCTCCTGAGGGCACTGCAGGAAGGCTCTGCTCTCCCTCCAGAGCTGCTGTCAGGAATGTACTCCAGGCAGTGCCCTGGCAGAGCAAACCCAGTGCCTGGGGCAGAGGGGGAGTGTGCAGGGGACACACAGCAGTGTCCTGGCACAGCCAGAGCTCCTGGGAGAGACCTGAGGGAGCAGCAGAGCAGGGTCTGGGCTGTGGCTGTGCTCCAGGGACAGCCTGGGAAGGTGCCCCAAGGCAATTGTCCCACACCAGCCCCTGCAACCACCAATCCCAGCACTGGCCTGTCCCCACACCTGCAAGAGGTCGTTTGTCCCTGCATGGAGGGACATCAAGTGACCAGGTCAGCTGTCCATGTTTGCTTTGTACTGAGGAGATTTCAGCATGTGCATCGTGTGTGTGTGTGGGGAGATGGACCCGAGTGAGCACAAACACCATCAGCAGCACTTGGGGGTGGCACAGCTCCAGTGGCACCAACACTGTCTTGAGGCCACTTTACTCTGGGAAAGCACCTGAATTCAGTACTGGGATGTGCTTAGGACTGCATGGAGAGAAACATCCAGGGCAGGGAGGCTCCAGGGAAAATGCTCAGGACAGCCATGGACTGCACAAAGAGACCATTGCAGTGGGGGTCTGTGGGGAGAAATCACAGCTGCCTCCCTTCTGAACCACCCCAAGGACCTGGACAGGCCTGTGCTGTGTTCTGGGCACTGACCTGGGACTGAGGGATATGGAAAAGGCCTTTGGTGTGAGGGATGTTGAGAAGGCTGGGCAGGGTCATTGTGAGACCTCTCCCAAAGCCCTTGGAAAGGCCAGAGCCATGCCAGAGGGTCCTGGGCACTTGGGAAGGGCAGCCATGGAACCAGTCTGCAAACAGGGCAGGAACAGGGATTGGGAGAGTCACAGACTGGGCAGGCTCAGCAGGGAAGGGGATGTGGCAAATCCTCCTGCAGCCATTGCAGGCCCTGGCAGGACAAGGCAGGGATTGCAGAACCCACGTGGGAGGGCAAAGAAGGGGATGTTGTGTGCCCAAACTTCAGCCAGGCCTGTGACATGGTCTGCTGGGGTCTGCTCAGAGCCAGATTGGTGAGAGCTGGACTGAAGGAGTGGAACATGGGCTGGGTGGGAATTGGGCTGAACAATGAGAGTCAAATGTCACCTGTGGCACAGAGTCCTCTTGGCAGCCACTCCCTGGTGACATCCCTCAGTGACCAGCCCTTGACCACCACTGTGGAACATTTTTATTATTTCTACAATGGGATGAAATGCACTTTTAGCTCCTTTGTGGATGCTGCCAAGTTGCAGGGAGTCTGTGACCAAACTAATCTACTTAGTGGTGACTGCAAAACAGAATTGGGCAAGATGAGTGAGTTGGATAAATTTGTTCTGCCATCAGGTGCCAACCAAGCCACAAGAAAAGGGAGAAGAACTTATGCATCAGAAGAACGGCAGTTCAATAGGGAAAAAACCAAACTCAACCAAAAAAACCAAACCCAACCAAAACATCAAAGCAAAACCCACCCACAATACCACAAAAACCCCAGGAACAAACCAACTGTAAAAAGCAAAGGCCACAAACAGAAGAAAAGCAAATCCACAGGAAATCTCCAATCAGTGGAAAATGTTTAACCACCTTATGGCAGGAGAGGATTCTGTATGTGAAGGTGCTGTTTTGAAAGAAAAATATCTTTAAAAAGCCATTAATTCACTCCAACCCCTGCTTCTCTCAGTTCATTGCTGATCATGGTGTGACATGGAACGGAACATCCCTTGGGTCAGTCCAGCCAAGCTGTCCCATCCCTGTTCCCTCAGGAACACTTGCCCACCCCAAGCCCATTGGCTGGGGGGGTTGCAGACACACCTCATGGGGGGCGAGCACTGTGACAAGGACAGTAGAACAGAACAGCACAGCCTTGGAGAAATAGATAAAGGATGTAACTGAGGAAAACAGAGTCACCTTGGATCTCCTTGGATCTGCATTGTCACAATGGACAGTTGGTTCCATGGGCCCCACAATGTCACAATGGCCCCTTCGTTCCATGAGATTCCAAAGTGTAACATGGTTGCCTCGATTCCAAGAGGTTCTGCTGTGTCACAATGGACCCTTAGTCCCATGAGCTTCTGTAGTCACAATGGTCTCCTTGGATCTGCAGTATCACTAAGGACCAATGGTTCTATGTGGCATTGCTGTGTCACAATGTCCCCTTGATCCATGAAGTTCCACTGTATAACAATGGACCCTTGATTCCATGAGATTCTGTATTGTCAAAATGGTCTCTTTGGTTCTGGACTGTAACAACGGACCCTTCGTTCCATGAGGTTCCATTATGTCACAATGGTCTTCTTGGTTCCATGAGGCCTTGCTGTGTCACAATGAACCCATGGTTCCATGAGCTTCCATAGTGTCACCATGGTCTCCTTGGATCCACATTGTCACAATGGACAATTGGTTCCATGGGACCCAACTGTGTAACAATAAACCCTTACGGCCATGAGGTTCTGTAGTGTCACAATGGTCTCCCTGGTTCAGGTAGGGCTTGGAGTGGCACAATGGCCCCTTGGTTTCCTGAACTTCCATAGTGTCTACAATCGTCTCCTTGTCTCTTCAGTGTCACAATGGCCTCTGGGTTCCATGAGGTTTTGTAGTGTAACAATGGACTCCTTGGTTCTGTGAGTTACCCTGCTGTTAGCAGTGGTTTCTTTGGTTCCAACAAGGCCCCACTGTGTCTCAATGCACTCTTGGTTCCATGAGGATCTGGAGTATCACAATGGCTCCTTGGTTCCACGAGGCCTGATTGTGTCACAAGGGACCCTCTATTCCATGAGGCTCTACAGAGTGACAGTGGCCCCTTGGTTCCATGAGTTCCTGTAGTGTGATATGGTCACCTTGATTCCATGAGGTTCCATAGTGTCACAGTAAGAAACCCTTATTCCATTAGGCCCCCAAAGTTCACAATTGATTCCATGAGGCACCACAGCGTCACAATGGACCCTTGGTTCTATGAGGTTCCATAGTGTCCCAATGGTTGCCATGGTTACATGAGTTTCCTTAGTGTCACAATGGTCTCCATGAATCCCTTAGGCTCTCCTTTGTCACCGTGATCCCCTCGGTTCCAACGCAGCCCTGCTGTGCCACAGAGGACCCTCGGTTCCATGAGGCCCTGCTGTGACAGAAGGGACAGTTTTTTCCATTAAGTTCCAAAGTGTCACTGTGGTCTCCTTGGTTCCATGAGGCGCCCCTGTGTCACAACGGGCGTATGGTTCCATGAGGCTTCATAGTGTCACCATGGTCTTCTTGTACCCACAGTGTAACAATGGACCATTGGTTCCATGTGGCCTCGCTGAGTCACAATTGTCTTCTTGATTCCATCAGCCCCCACAGTGTCACAATGGTCCCTTGGTTCCATGAGGACCACAAAAGCTTTGCATAGACATTGAGCAACACCTGCCTAACACACCTGGAAACATCTGTTTGCATTCAAAAGAGAGGTTCAAGGTGACAATGGCACCAGCAGCTTCCATCTGCAACAGAGATCCAGAAAAAGGACAGGGACAGAGAATTCGGCTGAAAGATACAGAGAATTCTGCTTACAGAGATCATTTCTTGTCACATTGTCCCTTGTAGAAAGGTGACACCATTCAAAGCAGCTTGTACTGAGCATGTGGCTCCTGAGTAAGGTTTGTCGTTCAGCAAACCTGCTCAGGCTTTGCCATTCTTTCCTTGCAAACAGGAAAACTTCTGCTGGGCCTGTGTGCAGGCAGAGCCCTGAGGAGAGCAGGTGGGACATGGTGCCATGGGCTGGGACACGCAGCTGCAGAGCTCAGGGGACAAGTTTGTGATGCAGGGAACAGGGATGTGAGTGCCAGGTGGGCCATGTCAGCCATGGTGAGGTTGGGGTGAGGAGCAGGTTGTCCAAACAGGGTCAGCCCACAAGGGGCTCATTCTTCTGCATGCCCAGACCTCCTAAGGAGACATTCAGCATCAAGATCACCTGGGGAATGCTTCAGTCACTTCTTCTCTGAACTGGAAAGGTCAGAGGTTGTTCCAAGATCACCAGCCCTCGTTCTTGTAGGAGAATTTAACCTGCCAGATATCTGCTGGGAGCTCAGCACAGCCGAGAAGAGGCAGTCTAGGAGGTTCTTGGAGTGTATGGAGGACAACTTCTTGTCTCAGTTGGTGAGTGAGCCTGCCAGGGGAGGGACTGCGCTAGACCTGCTGCTTGCAAACAGAGAAGGGCTGGTGGGAGATGTGGTGGTTGGAAGCTGTCTGGGGCACAGTGACCATGAAATTATAGAGTTTTCAATATTTGGTGAAACAAGGAGGGGCATCAATAAAACTCCCACACTGGATTTCCGGAGGGCAGACTTTGGCCTACTCAAGAGACTTATTTGGGGAGTATCTTGGGAAGCAGCCCTTAAAAACAAAGGAGCCCAGGAAGAATGGATGTGCTTCAAAACAGAAATCCTGACGGCACAGGAATAGACTGTCCCTATGACAGATGAGCTGATGAGGAAAACGACCAACCTGGAAGGGCAAGCAGCTTTGGAAAGAACTAAGAAAAAAAAAAGGGTGTATCACATTTGGAAGGAGGGTCAGGTATCTCAGAGAATGTTCAAGGGAGTTGCTAGGTCATGTAGGAAAAAATTAGAGAGGCTAAAGCCCAGTTAGAACTCAATCTGGCTGCTTCTGTGAAGGATAATAAAAACTATTTTATAAATATATTAATGGCAAAAGGAAAAGCAAGGACAACCTCCATTCTCCATTCTCCATTGGATGCAGGAGGGAATTTAGTAACTAAAGATGAGGAATAGGCAGAGGTATTGAACTCTTTCTTTGCCTCAGTTTTCAACAGAAAGACAGGTTGTCCTCAGGACAAGTGGCCTCCTGAGCTGGTGGATGGGGTCAGGGAGCAGAATGGAGCCCCTGTTATCCAGGAGGAAGCAGTCAGAGACCTGCTGAGCCACTTAGATGATCACAAATCTATGGGACCAGATGGGATCCATCCTAGGGTGATAAGGGTGATGGTGGATGAGCTCTCCAAGCTGCTCTCCATCATTTACCATCAGTCCTGGCTCACCAGGGGGTCCCAGGTGACAGGAGGTGCCAATGTGACCCCATCCACAAGAAGGGCTGGAAGGAGGGTCTGGAAACTCCAGGCCTGTCAGCCTGACCTCAGTGCCTGGCAAGGTTATGGAACAGATCACCTTGAGTGCCATCACACGGCACCTACAGGATGGCCAAGGGATCAGACCCAGCCAGAGTGGATTTCAATATCTTTATTGATGATCTGGATGAGGGAATTGAGTTCACCATCAGCAAATTTGCAGA
This sequence comes from Acanthiza pusilla, assembly GCA_036630365.1. Classification (NCBI taxonomy): domain Eukaryota; kingdom Metazoa; phylum Chordata; class Aves; order Passeriformes; family Acanthizidae; genus Acanthiza; species Acanthiza pusilla. Next base: position 564,521 of record JAXCHO010000108.1, read on the forward strand.
TGACACCAAGCTGGGTGTGAGTGTGGATCTGCTGGAGGGGAGGAGGGCTCAGCAGAGGGACCTGGACAGGCTGGATCCAGGGGCCAAATCCAACAATGGGAGGTTTAACAAGACCAAGTGCCAGGTCCTGCACTTTGGCCACAACAACCCCTGCAGCGCTACAGGCTGGGGACAGAGTGGCTGGACAGTGGCCAGGCAGAAAGGGACCTGGGGGCACTGAAGGACAGCAGTCTGGACATGAGCCAGCAGTGTGCCCACGTGGTCAAGAAGGCCAATGGCACCTGGCCTGGATCAGGAATGGTGTGGCCAGCAGGACCAGGGCAGTCATTCTTCCCCTGTACTCAACACTGGTGAGGCCACACCTCGAGTGATGTGTCCAGTTCTGCCCCCCAATTTAGGAAGGACATTGAGGGGCTGGAGTGTGTCCAGAGAAGGGCAACAAGGCTGGGGAAGGGTCTGGAACACAAGTCCTGTGAGGAGTGTCTGAGGGAGCTGGGGCTGTTTATCCTGGAGAAGAGGAGGCTCAGGAGAGACCTCATCACTCTCTACAACTCCCTGGCAGGAGGGTGCAGCCAGGTGGGGTTGGGCTCTACTCCCAGGAAACAGTGAGAGGAGAAGAGCCCACAGCCTTAAGCTGCACCAGGGGAGGTTTAGGCTGCACATTAGGAAGAGGTTCTACACAGAAAGAATCATTGGGCATTGGAATGGGCTGCCCAGGGAGATGGTGGAGTCACTATCCCTGCAGCTGTTTAAGGAAAGACTGGATGTGGCACTTGAAGCTATAAGCTTGTGACAAGCTGATTTTAGGTCACAGGTTGGACTTGAAGATCTCAAAGGTCTTTTCCAACCTTTGTTCCATGAGGCCCTGTAGTGTCTCAGTGTTCTCCTTCGTTCTGCAGTGTCACAATGGCACTTTGCTTCCATGAGTCCTTGCAATGCCACAATGGCTTCTTGGTTTGACAAAGCCCTGAAGTGTCACAGTGGCCCCTTGGTTCCGTGCAGCCCTCCTGTGTCACAATGGCTGCTCCATGGCCATATGGGCTCCACAGTGTCACCACTGTCCCTTGGTTCCATGGGACCCCCAAGTGTCACAATGGTCACCTTGGTTCCATGAGGCCCAACAGTGTCACATTGGCCCCTTGGTTCCATGAGGTTCTGTACTCTCAACGATTGTCTCCTTGGTTCCGCAGTGTATCTCACCCACATGGGAGCCCTAGGGGTTGGCAGCTATCTGTGTGTCTTTCTATATCGCTTCTGTCTTTCTGTTTCTCTCTCTTTCTCTCTTCTCCTTCTAATTGCCTTTACCTGGAACATTTTTGGGTAACTTAGCATCTTAAGTGTTTAAAGCTTTCTGGGTTTAATGGGCTAAGTTAATGAAGTTACTGCTGTGAAAAGTGTTTTATGTTAAACTGGATGTTGTATTAAATCCTTTGCCAAAGTTCCTTGATTTTCTGTATTTTTCTAGTAAAATTTTGTGTAATTTTGAGCTCTTGAAAATATCTGGTTGGTGTTTCTCCTGTGCACCAAACTCGAGTAAAGGATCCTTTTCTTACCGCCAGCATTTAAGTGTTCTGGGGTGTCACAGGCCTGCAGGCTCACAATGGCCTCTTGTTTCCATGAGGCCTTGCTGTGTCACACTGATCCCCCTGGTTCCATGGTACCCCAGAGTGTCACAATGTCCCCTTGGTTCCATGAGGATCTGGAGAGTCACAGTTCCATGACATTTGTCCTTCCTCCCCCTCACATCCACTGCCCCACAAACAGCCCCGAGCCACCCGAGAGGGACAGGCCCTGCTGTCCCAGGGCTTTCTCAGGCCTTGGCCTTTCTGCTCCTCCAACCAACCCAGGGCTTTCTCAGCATTGCAGTTCCTGCTCAGAGCCTTTGGCTCCCTGCAATCCTGGCACACCCCAAGGATCTGCTCTCACGAGTCCCTGGGGAGGCTTTGGCAGTCCCTACCCTCAGTGGGGCCCAGTGATGCTCCAAGGGACTTGGAGTTTTGCTTCTGACTCCTTGAGCAGTTTCTGCAACTTCTCTCAGTCCCTGAGGGTCATGGACTCAGCCCCAAATCCACCGTGGGGCTCATTAAAATACAGATAGCCCTCAGGAGCTCTTTCTCTTCCTTCAATTGTCTTCAAGTCTTCAGGGCTTGTGCAGCTGATTGGAGTCAGTGTGGAGTTCTGTTAAGAAGGAAGATGTCAAAGTGCACCTCATGACTTTTACTTTCTTCAATCAACAGAATTTTTTTTTTTTAAATTTTCGTGCTCAGAGAGGAGGTAATAGAAGCATTCCCCAAGTGATCTTGATGCTGAATGTCTCCTTAGGAGGTCTGGGCATGCAGAAGAATGAGCCCCTTGTGGGCTGACCCTGTTTGGACAACCTGCTCCTCACCCCAACCTCACCATGGCTGACATGGCCCACCTGGCACTCACATCCCTGTTCCCTGCATCACAAACTTGTCCCCTGAGCTCTGCAGCTGCGTGTCCCAGCCCATGGCACCATGTCCCACCTGCTCTCCTCAGGGCTCTGCCTGCACACAGGCCCAGCAGAAGTTTTCCTGTTTGTGAGGAAAGAATGGCAAAGCCTGAGCAGGTTTGCTGAACGACAAACCCCACTCAGGAGCCACATGCTCAGTACAAGCTGCCTCTGATGGTGTCACCTTTCTAGAAGGGACAATGTGACCAGAAATGATCTCTGTAAGCAGAATTCTCTGTATCTTTCAGCAGAATTCTCTGTCCCTGTCCTTTCCCTGGATCTCTGTTGCAGATGGAAGCTGCTGGTGCCATTGTCACCTTGAACTCCTCTTTGGGATGCAAACAGATGTTTCCAGGTGTGTTTGGCAGGTGTTGCTCAATGTTTATGCAAAGCTTTTGTGTTCCTCATGGAACCAAGGAGACTCTTGTGACTCTGAGGGGCCTCATGGAACCAAGGGGCCATTGTGACACTGTGGGGGCTGATGGAATCAAGGAGACATTTGTGACCATACAGAACCTCATAGAAACAAGGCTCCATTGTGACACTGTGGGGAATCATGGGATCAAGAAGACCATTGTGGCAGAGTGAGGCCACAGGGAACCAATGGTCCATTGTGACTCTGTAGGGCCTCATGGAATAGAGGGTCCATTGTGACACAATCAGGCCTCATAGAACCAAGGAGCCATTGTGATACTCCAGATCCTCATGGAACCAAGGGTGCGTTGAGACACAGTGGGGCCTTGTTGGAACCAAAGAAACCACTGCTAACAGCAGGGTAACTCACAGAACCAAGGAGTCCATTGTGACACTACAAAACCGATGGAATCAAGGGGGCATTTTGACACTGAAGAACTTCATGGAACCCAGGGTCCATTGTGACACTGGAACAAAGGAACCATTGCTGACACTACAGAACCTCATGGAACCAAGGGTCCATTACGACACTGCAGAAACAAGGAGACCATTGTAGACACTATGGAAGCTCAGGAAACCATGGGGCCATTGTGACACTCCAAGGCCTCACTGAACCTGGGTGACCATTGCGACACTAAGGAAACTCATGGCACTAAGGGTTTATTACGAAACAGTGAGGTCCCATGGAACCAATTGTCCATTGTGACAATGCGGATCCAAGGAGACCATGGTGACACTATGGAAGCTCATGGAACCAAGGGTCCATTGTTACAGTCCAGAACCAAGGAGACCATTGTGACATAATGGAACCTCATGGAATCCAAGGGGCACTGTGACATAGCAGGGTTGCATAGAACCAATGGTCCATAGTGATACTGTGGATCCAAGGAGACCATGGTGGTACTATGGAACCTCATGGAACCATGGGGTGATTGTGACATTGTGGGGCCTCATGGAATCAGTTGTTCATTGTGACAATGCAGATCCAAGGAGATCATGGTGACACTACAGAAGCTCATGGATCTAAGGAGCCACTGTGACAGAGCAAGGCCACATGGAACCAAGGAGACCATTGTGACATTACAGAAACTCATGGAACCAAGGGGCCATTGTGACACTGTGGTGCCTCATGGAGTCAAGGAAACCATTGTGAAACTCTGGGGCCTCATGGAAGCAAGGAGCCATTGTGACACTGTGGGACCTCATTGGAACAAAGGACACTGTTGATAGTACGGAAGCTCATGGAGACTATGAGGCCTTGTGACACTGCAGAGCTTTGTGGAATTGAGACCACTGTGACATTGAGGAACTTTATGGCACCAAGGGGCCATTGTGACTCAAGGGGCTGCTTGTAACTAATTGACCAATGCGATACTGCTGATCCTAGAGACCAAGATCCATGAGACACTATGTAGAGACACTCTGGAAGGTCATGGAACCAAGCGGCTATTGTGACACACCATAGGCTCCAGAAACCAAGGAGAGCATTGTGATAGTGCAGAACCAAGGAGACCATTTTACAGTATGGAACCTAATGGAACCAAGGGTCCACTCTTGCACAGCAGGGCCTCATGAAACCGAGGAGCCATTGTGAAACTGTGGGGCATAATGGAGTCAAGGACACCATCAATACTGAAATCCACCAGACAGAAACATTTAAACACAGTTTTGAGTATTTGAAAGCAGGTATTCTTTACTACAGCATGCTGGTCAATTGGACGAGCCTCCATTCGAGTGCACTGACAATTAAATGAAGAGTTTTATCACACACACTGATTACATACTAATGAGCTATCCCCAATTCCTTTAACTTCATTTGAGATAGTTGAACCCCTTATCACAAGTCCTCATATGGTTCTTTGGGGTCTGTCTTCAATGTCCAGTATCCTTTTTAGGTGGCTGTTCCTGGACCCCCACTTTTGAGTAGGGCAATATCATTGTTTTGCATAGTTTCTGCTTTTTCAGCCTTGCAAAGCTGAGCTGGCATCCTGCTTGTGTTTTGAACAACTTCTGTTTGCCTCAGCTACATCCTTTATCTATTCCTCCAAGGCTGTGTTTAGTTCTACTGTCCTTGTCACAGTGCTCGCCCCCCATGAGGTGTGTCTGCAACCCCCCCAACCAATGGGCTAGGGGTGGGCAAGTGTTCCTGAGGGAACAGGGATGGGACAGCTTGGCTGGACTGACCCAAGCGGTGTCCCATTCCATGTCACAGCATGATCAGCAATAAACTGAGAGAAGCAGGGTGTGGAGGGGATTAATTTATTTTTTAAGACATTTTTCTTTCAAAACTGCGACAACACATAGGTAATCCTCTCCTGCCATAAGGTGTTACACATTTTCCACAGATAGGAGATTTCCTGGGGATTTGCTTTTCTTCTGCTTGTGGCCTTTGCTTTTTGTTTTTGGTTTGTTTGGGGGGTTTCTGTGTTGTTCTGGGTGGGTTTTCCTTTGGGTTTTTTGGTTGGGTTTGGTTTTCTTTTGGTTGGGTTTGGTTTGTTTCGCTATTGAACTGCCTTTCTTCTGATGCATAAGTTTTTCTCCCTTTTCTTGTGGCTTGGTTGGCACCTGAAAACAAGACAAATTTATCCTACTCACTCATCTTTGCCCAATTTGCAGTCACCATTAACTTGCAGTCACAGACTCCCTGCAACTTGGCAGCATCCACAAAGGAGTTGAAAGTGCATTTCATCCCATTGTAGAGACAATAAAAATGTTCCACAGTGGTGGCCAAGGGCTGGTCACTGAGGGATGTCACCAGGGAGTGGCTGCCAAGAGGACTCTGTGCCACAGGTGACATTTGACTCTCATTGTTCAGCCCAATTCCCACCCAGTCCATGTTCCACTCCTTCAGTCCAGCTCTCACCAATCTGGCTCTGAGCAGACCCCAGCAGACCATGTCACAGGCCTGGCTGAAGTCTGGGCACACAACATGCCCTTCTTTGCCCTCCCACGTGGGTTCTGCAATCCCTGCCTTGTCCTGCCAGGGCCTGCAATGGCTGCAGGAGGATTTGCCACATCCCCTTCCCTGCTGAGCCTGCCCAGTCTGTGACTCTCCCAATCCCTGTTCCTGCCCTGTTTGCAGACTGGTTCCATGGCTGCCCTTCCCAAGTGCCCAGGACGCTCTGGCATGGCTCTGGCCTTTCCAAGGGGTTTGGGAGAGGTCTCACAATGACCCTGCCCAGCCTTCTCAACATCCCTCACACCAAAGGCCTTTTCCATATCCTGCGGTTCCAGGTCAGTGCCCAGAACACAGCACAGGCCTGTCTAGGTCCTTGGGGTGGTTCAGAAGGGAGGCAGCTGTGATTTCTCCCCACAGACCCCCACTGCAATGGTCTCTCTGTGCAGTCCATGGCTGTCCTGAGCATTTTCCCTGGAGCCTCCCTGCCCTGGATGTTTCTCTCCATGCAGCCCTAAGCCCATCCCAGTACTGAATTCAGGTGGTTTCCCAGAGTGAAGTGGCCTCAAGACACTGTTGGTGCCACTGGAACTGTGCCACCCCCAAGTGCTGCTGATGGTGTTTGTGCTCACTCGGGTTCATCTCCCCACACACACACGATGCACATGCTGAAGTCTCCTCAGTACAAAGCAAATATGGACAGCTGACCTGGTCACTTCATGTGCCTCCATGCAGGGACGAAAAGCCTCTTGCAGGTGTGGGGACAGGCCAGTGCTGGGATTGGTGGTTGCAGTGGCTGGTGTGGGACAATTGCCCTGGGGCACCTTCCCAGGCTGTCCCTGGAGCACAGCCACAGCCCAGACCCTGCTCTGCTGCTCCCTCAGGTCTCTCCCAGGGGCTCTGGCTGTGCCAGGACACTGCTGTGTGTCCCCTGCACACACCCCCTCTGCCCTTGGGCACTGGGTTTGCTTTGCCAGGGCCCTGCCTGGAGCACGTTCCTGACAGCAGCTCTGGAGGGAGAGCAGAGCCTTCCTGCAGTGCCCTCAGGAGATGCCCTTTGCTGATGGAACTGCTGTGGTGGAGCCCAGCTGTGTCCCAGCAGTGCCCATGGCCTGTCCCTGCCTGTGCTCACAGCACGGACACGCAGCAGGGCTGTGCCCGAGCTGCAGAGCACTGCGGCCTTGCACCCACAGAAGGGCTGGGAAGGAGAGGGAGGAGTTGGGGAGAGCAGATGTGGGAAGGGCCAGGGCCATTGTCCCTGGCTGTGCTGCTGGGCTGGGAGCCTCTTCCCTCCATGTGTGCTCACAGGCACTGCCCCTGCAGGGACAGAGGAGGGCTCAGGAAGCATCTTGGACACACAGAGGCAGAGCAGGACACTTTATTTTACCAAAATGCAGTGATCGTGGCTCCTCAATGTCTCTGCTTAACACAAGCATGATAGACACTGATGTAGCAATACTATGACATTCCTTTATGGAAAACAGTATCATAAGTAAAAGAAAAAAGGTGGAAAAAGAGAATATACCAAATAGAACAAGAAAAAGATACATGGCACAAAGCAGTCTGGGCCTGTAATGAGTTACATTCTGAATGCTATGCAGAAGTAAACTGGCACTTCATTGTTTCTGAAAGGCACAGAGTGGTGATTTTCCTCACGGCATTCTTGAGCTCCTGGTTCCTCAGGCTGTAGATGAGGGGGTTCAGGGCTGGAGGCACCACTGAGTACAAAACTGACACCACCAGATCCAGGGAGGGGGAGGATATGGAAGAGGGCTTCAGGTAGGAAAAAATGCCAGTGCTGATAAACAGGGAGACAACAGCCAGGTGAGGGAGGCATGTGGAAAAGGCTTTGTGCCGTCCCTGCTCAGAGGGGATCCTCAGCACAGCCCTGAAGATCTGCACATAGGAGAAAACAATGAACACAAAACAACCAAAAGATAAACTGACACTAACCACAATGAGCCCAAGTTCCCTGAGGGAGGATTTGGAGCAGGAGAGCTTGAGGATGTGTGGGATTTCACAGAAGAACTGGCCCAGGGCATTGCCATGGCACAGGGGCAGGGAAAATGTATTGGCTGTGTGCACCAATGAATAGAGAAATGCACTGGCCCAGGCAGCTGCTGCCATGTGGGCACAAGCTCTACTGCCCAGGAGGGTCTCGTAGTGCAGGGGTTTGCAGATGGACACGTAGCGGTCATAGCACATGATGGTGAGGAGGGAAAACTCAGCTACAATGAAGAACAGAAAAAAAAAGAGCTGAGAAGCACATCCTGCATAGGAGATGTCCGTGGTGTCCCAGAGGGAATTGTGCATGGCTTTGGGGACAGTGGTGCAGATGGAGCCCAGGTCGGTGAGGGCCAGGTTGAGCAGGAAGAAGAACATGGGCGTGTGCAGGTGGTGGCCGCAGGCTACGGCGCTGATGATGAGGCTGTTGCCCAGGAGGGCAGCCAGGGAGATGCCCAGGAAGAGGCAGAAGTGCAGCAGCTGCAGCTGCCGCGTGTCTGCGAATGGCAGGAGGAGGAAGTGGCTGATGGAGCTGCTGTTGGACATTTCTTCACTCTGGGCATCATGAACTGTTGAAAGAAGACACTGACATGCTTGGACACATTTCCTTAAAGCAGTCTTATACTATCTTCCTAGGAATACCCTCAAAACTGCGTCTCTTTCTGCAGGGGAACTTAGATGAACATTTTTATTTTGAAGTTTGGGTTTGTGCTGCTATGTTAATGCCTCATCTTCAGCCTTCCTCTCAGCCTGTACACTGGTGTCCTGGGGTGATGTAATGATAATCCTGTATCCCATATCGTTCGCATGCCTGCCTAAAATGTCCTGTAGTTTTAACTGTGCTCAGCAGCCAGGAGAAGCTCCGCCAACACGGAATGTTTTGAAACGCTCCCCTACTCGGCTGTTCCAGGAGGAAGGGACATTCCTTTGTAGGGCTGCTGCTGCTGCTGTCACTGCTGCTTTTTTTCCCTCCTCCCCTGGGATTGCTTCTTCATTGTCTTTTTTTGGACCCTTTTTTCCTCGACTTTTTTGTCGGAGAACCCTGGGAGCCCCGGAGGACAGTGGACAGGAAATCCTTGGGGGGGAAAGCCCCGGAAAGGGGGTCACTACGCCTGAGGAGAAGGACACTAAAGTTCATCAACAGTTCATTCAGGTTTGGTGATTCCTTTTCCCCTTTCCCCTTCCCCTGTGCCTGTGGGAGGGTGTGCTGAATAAACAGCTTTTTCCACTTTCCTTCCTGAGCTTCTGCTGTTGTGGGGGAGGGGGTGCCGGAGGCCTTTGCTGTGGTGGGAGGTGTTCTGTTCAGAGCACTTTCCACCCAGGAAAATTGTCTCTAACCCAAGACAACTGGGGAGCCCAGAGTGAAACTGGACTCCCATTGCCTCAGCGCAATCCCCACACAGGTGCCTTTTGCTCATTACACCTCCATCTAGTTCAGGGTGGCTGCATTTAAAACATGCTTTACAAATAAAGTGGACTGTTTGAAGTCTGCAGTTTCAAAGCCAGTTTCTCTAAATTTTTCTCTCTTTTCCTGAGCAGCTGGACAGGGAGGGATACCAAGGCTTGGTCTTGCTGTTGCTACTGGGAGCTGTGCCCATTGGGAGCTGTTTCCCTCTATCCAAGCCTGGATATCCCTGCCAGTGCTCCCAGAGCCCAGCCCAGCCCTGGGGGCTCAGCTCTGCCCTGCACAGCCCTCCCAGCACAGGGCACTGCCCAGGGCCATCTCCCTGGCAGCAGCTCCTTAAGGGCAGGGCAGACAAACAGAGATGCTGCAAGCCAAGGTGCTGCTGCTGCTGTCTGTAGGAAGAGGAGGGTGAGGAGGCACTTTCTGAGGCAGATCTGAGGCACATCTGCTGATCCCCAGTGGCACAGTGCAGGAGTGTCAGGGACACATCCAAAGCTGACAGCCCCTTGCCCTTTCCTTGAGGAGAAGGCTGAGAGCAGCCCTGGCCATGCAGCACCATCTCCCCAGCAGGAGGAATCTGCCCTGATGGGGGTCGCTCCTTGCACCTCCAACTTCTCCCCAGAGAGCCATGGGGAGCTGCCAGGCAGGCTGAGAGCTGCCCCTGGCAGGTGGCACATGCCCTGCCCTGGCCAAGAGCCCTCAGGGCTGCAGGAGCTGCTCTGCACGACAGCCCTGGGCAGCCCTGGCTGCACCCCCACCTTCACAGCCTGCAGCTGTCCCTGGCAGCAGGAGCCGTCCTGCCCTGTCCCTCTGACGGTGCCCAGGGCAGCCCCGCTCTGCAGCACATCCTCCTCCTCCTCGTCTGCAAGAGAGAAACTGGGAGAGTCCTCCTGACACATCCCCCAGGCTGTGGGGTGTGCAGGCTTCAGGAGATCCCTCCAGGAGCACAGGGGACATTGCCCTGCACCCACAGACTCACCATGCAGAGGCTGTGAAGATGTTTCCCCAAGTGAAGTCTCAGCTCAGTGTCTCTCCAGTCCTGGTTCCCTTTAGCTGTCTCTGCCTGGCTCCTTTCCCCTCGGTGCCTGCAGGCAGTGCCCTCAGCCCTGCTTGGTTGCAAAAGGAGCTGCTCATGAGGAGAAATGTCTTTTTGAAGCTCTTCTTGGTTGCCAGGAGCTCCCTCTGTGCCAGGAGCCCAGCCCAGCTCAGCAGCACAGCAACAGCACAAGGACTTTAATCACCCTCTCAGGGCTTTGGTGTTGTTTACATCAGACTCAGTCCCTGAGAGTGTCTTCAAAAAACTTCTCAAGAACTCAAAGTCAGATTCAAAGTCCAAAGTTTCTTTTACTTTTAATGGGTCCCACTGAGGGACACAACTGAGAAAGTGTCCCCAGGTTCCAGTTAGAGCAGAACACTGGAGGCAGTGATGACAGAGGGGACAAACAAGGCAAAGGTGTCTGTGATGCTGAGCAAACCTGGATGTGTTTGAGGAATGCAAAGGGCCAAGGCCTGAGCCCCAGCCCCTGGCAAGGCACATCCTGTCCCTCCCTCAGTGCTCAGGGCTCTTCCCGGGGCACTGCCATGTGGGGATGTGCAATGCCAAGGGCAGCACCATGGGGCGGCCCCTGCCAGGCTGCTGAGCAGGGACAAGGAGGCCATGAGGCCCCAGGGCTGCAAGGCTCACTTGTGTCCTCCTCATGGCCTCAGGGCCAGGGCCAGCAGCCATGGCCAAAGTGCTGCACAAGTTGGCTCTGGCAGGCCCTTGCAGCTTCTGCACATCCCTGGGCCCTCTCCAGCCCAGGCTGTCCTACGCTGTCCATGCCCTGCGCCTCTGGCCCTGCAGGCTGTCGCCATCCCCCGGCTGCCCCACCTCGCTGGCCCTTCCTTTGCTGACAGCTCTGCGTCCTGCCTGCCTCTGCCTTGGCACACAGAGCCTTGGGCTGACCCTGACTCCTTCTGGGGATGTGTTACACCACAGCCCTGCCCTGGAAGGGAAATTCCTTTCTCCTCATGTCCCCACTGGGCCTCCCCACCTGCCTTTGGTGACATTATTTCCTTCTCAGGTTGTTTCCCACTATCAAGAAAAGCTCCACCATCTCTGAAACTCCTCTTCAAGCCCTCTCAGGCTATTCCTGTTCTATTCTCACTCTCCACACCACTGAGGCCAAGGCCCTCAGTCTCTCTATATGGATCATGTGCTTGAGGCCTCCAAATCCTATCTTGGGCTGTTTTGTGTCCTTTCAAGGACTTTTCAGATTAAAACATTTTGGTCATACATAATCCAAGAAGGACAGAGATTATTTTTCAGGCCTGTCATGGCAGAGGAAGGGGCAATGCCTTTAAGATGGTCAAGGACAAATTTAGCTTGGTTATAAGGAAGAAATATTTTATGATGAGGGTGACAAGACAGAGAAACAGGTTGCCCATAGAAATGGATGCCCCATCCAAAAATGCGTTCAAGGTCAGGAGCTTTGAGCATCCTGGGCCAGTGGTAGTTGTGCTATTCTACACAAGGGGGCTGCAGTAGATGATATTGTACAGCCATTCCAATTTAAAAAAACAGAAGTTAAAAAATTAATTGAAGAAAAGTTCTAACACCTCCTCATGAAAGTCTCACCAAGGGGGTCAATGGCAGAGCTTTCCAGCATGACCTTGCCAGCTGAGCATGGGGGTTTCTGCCTCAGGGTCTGAGACTCACAATGGACATCCACAAAGGGCATTTTGGGAATGTGCAAGATTTTCCATGGGATGTCAAAGAAAGGTGCCCAGGAAGAGAAAGTGTGGAGGGATCGAGGTGGTTTGACGAGGAACACGCATGAGAAAACAGAGAAAGAAGGATGAGAGATCATAATGTGTGAAAAGGTTTTGCACTCTTGGCTGGTCAGGACACTCTTTTAGCTGTGCCCTACCGCTGATCCCCACAGCCTGTGGCATTTTCCTAAACTCTCCATTGCAAAGAAGTTTCTGGGACAAGGGAGCTCTTTCTGCTCTGGGTACAAATCAGGGTCCAAGTGCCACACACTGGAGTGGGAGCCACAAACCATCAGGTCCTGTGTCCTTTGGGGGCCCAGGCACTGGTGAGACTGGTGTGTGTGCACACAGCACTGGGGTGTGTGGGGTGGCTGTAACCAGCAGGGAACATCAAAGCAGAGCAAGCAGCGAGCAGCAGAGGCCTGGGAGCTGCTGTGTGAGATCAGCTCCTGCACGGATCCACATTGTCTGGGTGTGTGTGCAGCTCTGCATCTCATTCTGCCATGGCAGAGCACACAAACAGCCCATCCTTGTGTCCCTTTCTGCACTGACTGTGGTTTGGCTTGGCCTGGAAACCTCCCGAGGTCCCTGCCAGGAGGAGTCCCTGTGCATTTCCCTCCCCCATGGCTCTGCCCTTCCTGATCAGCAGCTGTGGGGCAGCAGAGCTGGGGCAGTGCAGGGACAGGGCTGGCTCTGACAGGGCTCTTGTGGTTTAGGAATGGTGTTCTCCAATTTGCTACTCCCACTAAAAACACCATGTGTCTCCCCACATTTATATTCCCACCATTGTCCCCCACACCACAGGGGCTTTACCCACCTGGCCCTGCTTGATCTCAGCACACATTTCACACTCATGGATAACCTGGAGATGCTGTCCATGGGTAAATCCACCCCTCGGTCACCAGCCCATCTGGAGGTTGCATCTCTTCCCTGATGACCTGAGGTGTCCTGGGCCCATCGAGCCAGAAATAACTCAGCCTTGTGTGGCCAGTCCAGACCCACCTGAGACACTTTAATCCTGGCAGCCCCATCCCCCTGGCCATTGTTGCGATGCTCTTCAGTGCCAACTCTTGGGTACGTGAGCATCCACAGGAGGGACTTTCACAGACAACTTCTCTACCTGGGCAGTGATGTCTTGCCCCATTCCAGCAGCCCAGATGGGTTTCCCTCTGTGCTGCCAATTGTCCTTTTTCCATCGTTCCAGCCACCCCCACAGAGCATTTCCCACCATCCCCGAGTCAGTGCAGAGGTGCAGCGCTGGCCATTTCTCTCGCTCACAGCTCCGTGTATGGTCCCAGTGTTGCAGTGACTGCAGGAAAGGGACACCCCACAATGGGACATTTCTTGCTCAAGTATAGACAGAAAGAGTGGCAAACTGTCTGTGACTCAGGTTTTGGCCTTGGAGCCACCGCCGTGGTTTGCAGGAGCTGCAGTGTGGCACGGCCCTGGCTGTGCCCGGGAGCGCTGGCTTGGGAGAAGGTGTCGGTGCCAGCTGGGCCAGGGAGCTGCAGCGAGTGGGGAACGAATCCCTCCTGGTGTCCTGCCCCAGGGTGACACTGTGGGGCCTTGTGGGACCAAGGAGACCATTGTGACACTTCAGGGCTCCAAGGATCCAAGGGTTCATTGTGACACTGTGGAACCTCGTGAAAGCAAGGGGACATTGTAAAGCTTCAGGGCCCCATGGAATGAAGGTGACCATTGTGACACTGTGGGGCCTCGTGGGACCAAGAGGCCATAATGACACTGCAGAACCAAGGAGTCACTGTGAAACTGTGGATCCCCGTGGAACCAAGGGCCCATTGTGACATGGTGGGGCCTTGTGGAAGTGATACCAAAATCGGCAGGACATGAGCTTTCTGACACAGTTTGAGTACTAGAAAGCAGCCATTCTTTTTGGCAGTACTGGACACTTGGAGTATATTTCCTCTAATGCATTTCCCCGAGTGTCGGGTGAAGAGAGTTTTAATCACACACACTGATTACATATTTGTGACCTATCCCTGCTCACTTGATGGATATGTATCACTTTTTTTAATTGCACCCTTTATCAAAGAACCTTAGATGGTTCTTGGGGTCTCTCTTCAACCTCCGGTGTCCTTTTCAGGTTTCGAGGCTGTTCCTCAACCCTGCTTTTGAGCAAGGGCAATATCTTTGTTTTGCAGACCTCCTGCTTTGTCAGCCTTGCAGAGCTGAACTGGCATGCTGCTTGCATTTTGTGTGATTTCTGTTCACCTGAGTTACATCCTTTATCTATTTCTCCAAGGCTGTGCTGTTCTGTTCTACTGTCCTTATCAAGTCTCTCTTGACACTCAGTTGCTTATGCGAATAGATCTCTCAATATCTCTATTTACTTTTATAGCTTAAGTCAATACAAGAGCTGCAACACTGAATCTTGATGCAAGCTAGAACCATACAGCAATTATTAAGGTGACCTTTAAAAAAAGATGTTTTAAGCAAGTGCTAACTATTGATTCGCCCCAAGCAGGCCCAGAGACACTTCAGAGACAAAGTCACATCAGTAGGTATTTGCTTTATTCGGCACGCCGGGTGTGGGGGATTCACTCCTTCAAACACACACACCCTGGCACTTCCAACACACAATATTATGGGTAACATTCATGAGTATTCATCACATTCCCCGGGATAGGAGTGGTTATACAAATAATTTCTTGGAAATCATTAATATCATTAGCATGTGTGCCACACATGTGCTGTGTGTCCTGGCGGTCATTGGGGGTCTTCTAGTGATGAAGATCTGTAGTCTTCATCACAAAGCACTTTTCACCTTTCTCTCTGGAGCATGGGCAGTCCTTGCTGGGCAATTCAGAAGCTTCTGTGCTGGCCTCAAACAGATTCTTGTCCCTCTTATCTTGACAAGATAAAGGGAATCCTGTTATTCTAGGTTTAGAATTCACATATTCTGTCTCTCAGTAGTTAACTTGAGTTACCTATTGACCAACCCTTTCTCACCATGAAGGAGGTTTGCTCCAGGTTTCTTGAAATCTCCAGAAGGTGCCATCTTGAGCTGTGCATTGTAAAAAGTTCTCAGTAGCCCTTGGAAAGGTCCCTTCTACTTTGGCTGGAGCAGAGCACTTCCCCAGTCATTCAAGCAGACCCAATTTCCTGGTTGGAACCCGTGCCCTGGTGTGTCCAATCTCTTCAGTCTGGAGATCTCCACTGCTCACTGCAAATCCTGTAATGAGGGAATTATGCAAATCGACCCCTCTTTTTACGTGAGTGTTTCCTGGAATGTGGCCCTGGGTAAGGTTGACCACAGAGCAGCTCACAGGGGCTGATTTTGCTGGTGCCCCATGACTGAATTCTGCTTTAAAGTAGAACAACAGAGAAGGCTTGGACCCAGGTCAAGGAGGTTTCCTGACATATTTTACCCAATTGCAATTTGATTGTAGAATTTATTTGCTCTACTGTGGCACCAAGGGCTGTGAGGAGACACCTTGTCCTGAGGCCCTGGGGCCTCCTGGCACAGCCCCAGCAAGGCTGGGCACTGTCACCCCCTTGTCCTGCCCTCAGCATCCCCCCACATCCCAGTGCCCCCGGCAGAGCCCTGAGCAAGGCGGGAGGGACAGGATCTGCCTTCCCCGGGGCTGGGGCTCAGCCCTTGGCCTTTCTGCTGCCTCCAGCCAGCCCAGGCTCTGCTCAGCACCTGAGCTGCCTGCACAGAGCCTTGGCCTCCCTGCACTCCTGGCCTCAGGGATCTGCTGCAAGGAGTCCCTGGGGAGCCTTTGGCAGCAATGGCCCTGGGGGGCTCCTTCATGCTCCCAGGGACTGCAGGTTTTCCAAAGCACTTTGGCTTTTGCTTTTGCCTTGGAGTCTCTGAGAGCTTTGTGCAATCATGGCCTCCAATTATCTGCTGTAACGAGTCCCTGGAGATTCTTTGTCAGTAACAACACTCACTGGGGCTCATTAATGCTTCAAGTTACTTCACTTTTTTAAAGAACTTTCTTTTTTCCTTTTCACATTGAGTCTCTGAGAGGTTTCTGCTATCATGGCCTCCAATTCTCTCCTCCAAGGAGTCCATGAAGAGCCTCTGTTGGTGATGGACCTCAGTGGGACTGTCACCAAAACTGCATGAAAAACACAAACTCTCCAACAACATCTTTTCAGTGTTAGAGAATTTAGCCATTACGTTATTCTGTCCAGGCTGTTGTTCTGGCCAGCATGTACAATAGAAATCATTCCATCCACACACTCCTGTGTTGTGCAGTGAAAATCATTCCATCTCACATGGTTCTTTTCACATATTTACACAGACAATACCAAAGAAATTCAGGTTCATTGCTCTTAAATTACACAATTTGTAGTGTTCAATCTGCTGTTGGTTATTGATCCCTTTTTTATTGATTGCCTTGCTTTGGATATTAATTAGGTGCTCATTTTTTGATTCTCTTATCAATCTTTCCCCAGACCAGGAGTCTCTAACTGCACCAGGGGCTGATGTTCATTAATGTTTATTTACCTCCTATGTATCTTCTGGCTACTCCCAGTCTGTAGATGTTAAACTCATCAGGCCTTACCCAACTTTGGTGAACAGAGTCTTTTGAAGAGAAACTTCAATTCCCCTCCCCTGGCCAAATGTGAACAAACCCCTGACTGAAGTTACATTAAAAAAAGCTAGCAGTTGTATCATTTCCAACAATTCCATTAGGTTCTGCAGAATCACAATGGTCCCCTCAGTGCCATGTACCCACACAGTGTCACATCAACCCCTTGGTTCCACAAAGCCCTGCAGTGTCACAGTTGCCTCTTTGTTCCATGGGCCCCACAGTGTCACAATGGTCTCCTTGGTACCTTGGCCTGCACAGTCACACAATGCTTTCCTTGGTTCCATGGGGCCCCACAGTGTCACAACTGTCCCTTCATTCCATGAAGCCCTGCAGTGTCACAAAGGTCTCCTTGGTTCCATGAGGCTGTGCAATGTCACATTTGCCCCTTGGATCCATGTGGCCTCAGTGTCACAATAGTCCCTTGGTACCATGGCCTGGTTTTTGGTAGCAGGGGCAGCACAGAGGTGACTTCTGTGAGAAGCTGCTGGAAGCTTCCACCATGTCAGGCAGAGCCAATCCATGGTGGCTCCAAAGATGGACATGCCACTGGCCAAGGCTGGGCCAATTACAAATGATGGTAACACCTCTGTGATCACAGATTTAAGGAGAAAGAAAAAACCAAGAAGTTGTTACACAATTGTAATTGTGACCAGACAAGAGTGGAGTGAGAACATGTGAGGAGAACAGTTCTGCAGACACCAAGGTCAGTGAAGAAGGGGCAGGAGCTGCTCCAGGCACTGGAACTGGGATTCCTCTGCAGCCCTTGGCAAAGATCATGGTGAAGCTGCTGTGCCCCTGGAGGCCATGGAGATCCATGGGGATGCAGAGATCCACCTGCAGCTCCTGGAGATCCATGGGGATGCAGAGATTCACCCACAGCCCTGGAGATCCATGGGGATGCAGAGATCCACCAGCAGCCCATAGAGGAGCAGGTGGGTGCCTGAGAGGAGGCTGTGACTCTGTGGGAGACCCAGTGGAGAGAGGGGCCCTGCTCCCAGGCTGGAGCAGCCTGTCCTTCAAGGACTGACCCCGTAGGAGACTGACCCACACTGCAGCAGTTTTGGGGACTGTTGCCCATGGGATGGACTCACATTGCAGCAGTTCACAGGGAGCTGCTGCTCATGGGATGGACTCACATCGGAGAAGTTCCTGGAGAACTCTCCCGTGGGAGGGACCCCATGGTGCAGCAGGGGAACGACTCCTCTCCCTGAGCAGGGGGAGAAGCCTCGGGTGATGAAGTGACCATAACCCCCATTCCCATCTCCCTGCACTGCTGGGGGAGGAGATAGAGCTGGGCTGGAGGGAGAAGTGGGGGAAGACACTTTTAAGGTTTTATTTTACTTCTCCTGCTCTGATTTTGTCAGCAATAATTCAATTAATATCTCTAATCTGAGCCAGCTTTTCCCATGACTGTATTTGATGAGTGATTTCTCCCTGTCCTTATCTCAACTCATGAATCCCTCGTTCTGTTTCCTCTCCCCTGTCCAACTGCAGAGGGGAGTGAGAGAGAGGCTTTGATGGGTGCCTGGCATCCAGCCAGCATCAACCCCCTACACCTGATCTTGTACATGCCATGTACACCTGAAAAATGTTTTGAAGAGAAAAACACATTTACTTTTGAAGAGAAAAACATATTTATTATGTTTTTCAGTCTTTGTAAGGTAACTTGGTGTGGTTTTGTTTGGTTTTGTTACTTCAGGCTTCAGACCCACTAACTGCAGTCTAATTGAAGATGTGTTTCATGGCACAGAATAGAAGAATCGACCACATAGAATGAAGTGTCATGGTTTAAAATTAATCCTATTTGGTCTATGACTTGCGGTCCTTATAAAGCCACTGTCCAAGGGCTGGGTTTGCAAGTTGGAGTAGGAAGCACAGGAAGTTACCCTTATGGAGTCAAGGAGACCATTGCTGTGCAGTGAGGCTTCATGGAACCAAGGGGACATTGTGACACAGTGGGGCCTCACAGAACCAAGGAGACCATTGTGACACTAATGAACCTCATGGAACCAAATGTCTATTGTGACACTGTGATGCATCATGGAATCCAGGAGATCATTGTGACACTTAGGAACCTCATGAAACCAAGGGATCATTGATACACTTTGGAACGTAGGAGACAATTGCTGAGAGTACAGAACCTCATGGAACCAAAGAGCCATTTTGACACAGCAAGGCCTCATGGAACCAGGCAGTCCAAAGGTCTAAAATATTTCATTCAGGGTTCTGCCTTGGGGAGAGGGAACCTCAATGGTGGAACCATGGACTTGGCACACACTTGAGGAGTGTGTCTGTTTTCTGTGGGGAAACATAGAAGTTTTACAATGCTTAAAAAAAAAAAAAAAAAGGAAAATCCCCTTTTTGCCTGAGTGCAGCCACTTCTCCAAGCAAAGCAGGCCCCAGGTGAGTGAGGACAGGCAGGATGGGGTTGGGAATGTGGAGCAAGGTTGTCCACACTGGGTCAGACCTCCAGGCAAAGGTTCTCTGACCAGGCCAGACCTCCTGAGGAGAGACCCTGGATCAGCATCAATCACAGAATGTCACGATCATCTCTTCTCTAAAGAGAACAGTAATAAAATACACCCTTTAGAATCGGAATGCATATTTTTTAGAAGCTTGTAGCGTTGGTTCAAGCCCAGAGAGTTCCTTCCCCCCTGAGGAACCTCTGGAGGCCTAGAGAATAAGACCCCCCTGGAGCAGAGTAGAAAGTGGACTGCCCCAGAGAGGGGTCAAGGTTCCCCCCCTGTCCCTCAGTTCATAATGGTATTCGTATCTCCCTCTCTCCTCCCTTCCTCCTTCCCGAGTGGTCCGAGTCCCTTGTCCCTCCCTGGTCCTCCCCTGCGCGGTTCCATTATTGGTTGTTACCCTCTGAATAAAAGTCTGATGCCCGTCTGGGTCGAGGTCTTTCGCCCTAGACGGAAGCTGCCTACCACCAAAGGACCCCCGTGTCTGCTTCTAGTCCGGGCGGGAGAACCCTCTCTCTCTACAGCACTCCAGCTCACGCGGCGTGGCTGCATTCTGGGACGGTACAGCCCCCGGCCAGGAGATCCGTCTCTAACTGCAGCGAACCTAGACATTAGGAACGCTGGCAGACACAGCTGCCGGGCTGTGACCGTTCCCAGGTGGCCAGCGAGACCAGCGCGCCCTCGCTGCGTCATCCGTGGCGCCCGAACTCGGACTCCAGCCAGCGTGGAATCCGTGCAGAGTGACCCTGGATTCCAGGTGCACCGTCGAGGCAGCTACCGCCCTAAAGAACGAAAATTCCGTTTTTCGGAAGGCGTTCAGAAGGGACACCAAGTCTAACCCCCTCCGAAAAGGAGAGAAAACCTTGGAAAGCCGGAGAAACCCGAGGAATTCCAGTCCTAGCAAAGACGAGTGGTTTTCAAGCTAGAAACCAGAGGAGCTGCACGGAAATCAGAAGTCCACGTGGTGTAGTAAGTGCACGCTGTCTTTGCGAAACACCCCTTTTTTTTTCTTTTCGTTTTTTTTCCCCTGCCCTATTCCTCGGGTTCCAACCATCTGCCCATAGCAGTACATACAATGGGGAACAGCAGTTCCCAGCCACAGAGAGAGTTGTACTCATATATTAAAGCCACCCTAGTTTTAAAAAAATGCAACGTTAACCAACGACAATTAACTAAGTTTATTAGATGGATTTGTATGAACTTCCCTTCAGCTTCGGCGGCTTCCGCCTCCTCCCTCCAGTTTTGGGACGAAGTTGGGGAAAATTTAACCGAAAAAATTCGCGGGGGAGAACATAAAGTCTCTAAGTATTTTCCTCTTTTAATATTAATCTGTGATGCCCTGGGGGAAAAGGAGAAAGGCTCGGAAACCCTGTTCGCCCCCCCCGCCCCAGTCCCATCTGCTCCCTACCCTGCAAAGGCTCAGCGCGGCGAACTGGACGACGCGCGCGATTCCTGCTATCCCCTCTACCCCCTCCCACCCCCCTTGTCCTCCACCGGTGGCGAACCTTACACATTCGCAGGCAGCTCTCTCCCATCGCCTCTCCCCGAGTCCACGGGCTCGGCGGAGCCCGCCGCGCCACCGCCCCGGTACGCGGGAAAGCCCTCGGAAAACCGCTGCCGAGAAGAATATTTCGCAAGAATAAACTGCGATCATGGCGACGGCCACGTGCAGTATTACGCAACCCGTCCTGGCCACGCGGCCGAGAGCCCGGTGGGGGGTCGCCATGGCGGGGGCGGGTCTGTCGAGACTGTCGCAAGCAGGGACTCCTCCTCCTCCTCCCCCCACGTCCCTCTCCCTGCGGCGGACGGAACGCCCCCGCCCGCCTCCTCCGCCCGCACCGTGACAGATATTTCGCCACCGACTTCCCCCACCCCCGCGCCGATGGGTGTATCTGCTCCGGGAAAGTCCCCTCCCACCAGGAACACCCCCCCCGCGGCCACAGAGCTCTCCCACTCTGTTCCCCGCCCCCTGGAACGCCCCCACACCCCTCTTGCGACACCGGGTACAGCTGCGCCAGACCCCCCCCCAACCCATGCCGTTTCTAACTCTCCGCGCGCCGCGGTTAGCTGCCAGCAGCAGCAGCCTTGCGGCTTGCACATCCCTCCTACCGAACCACGGCCAGCCGCGTCAGCGGGGGCGGCCCTGCTCCTGGACGCCGTCCCGGGAGGCGCGGGGCGTCCCCAAACACCCGCCGGTCCCGCGCCACACGGTCCCGCGGAGCAACCATCGGCCGCCTCGGGGCCGGCGATTCTGCTGCCGCCGGGGGCCCCGGGGGGCGCGGAGCCGCCCCGCGCTTCCGACACCCCTGCGCCTCGCGAACCAGCCCACACGGTCCCGCCCCCACCCCTTCCTCCCCCAAACTGGCTGTGCCAGCCCCCCAACACCATCGCAGCCGGCTCGGTCCCGCCCAATCCTCCCAAACCTATACCCCAAAACCCCACGGTAGCTGAGTGCAATCCCTTCAGCCCCTACAGTTCACAACACGATATTGCAAATGTACCATCCTGTGCTGTTACCACAGACAAACAGTTTCTAGTCGCTCCAGTAACTTATAACACAAGGGGAAATAATCCACAATGGACAGCTTTTTCCTATCAAAATTTAAAAGAACTTTGCAAAATTGATAAAGAGTTTGGCAGAGAATCACCATATTTTAAGGGAGTTTTAAATGCCACATTCGAAACACATGTAATGGTACCACATGACATAAAAACGTTAATGACTAGTCTGTTAACTGAAGCTCAATTCTGGCTCTGGGAAAGATCATGGCACCGGCATTTAAAAGAATTATTAGAGACTTATAAATCTAACCAACAAACAGCTTTTCTTACTCTGAACCACCTTGCTGGTCAAGCAGATATGGACAAACCACAAACCCAGGCTGCACAAATACCAATAGAAGTTTTAAATGACATAAAAAACGCAGCAAAGAGAGCCTTATTTTGCTTACCATCCTCCAAAACCCCTTCAGAGGGCTATGCAACTATCAGGCAGGGGCCTGAAGAGAACTTTGTGGACTTTGTAGACAGATTGAGAGAAGCGATGACAAAGCAAATAGAGGATGCAAAAATGCAAAAGGAACTATTAAGATCACTCGCTAAGGAAAATGCAAACACTGAATGTAAGAGAGTCCTCAAAGCCCTTCCACCAGATCCAAAGCCTACCATCGAGCAAATGGTGGAGGCTTGTGCTGAAATAATGCCTGACCAAACAGAACCTTCCCCCCAACACTCTTTATTAAGGGGACTGCAGAAAAAGACCATAGGTGCCGCTACCATCACAGACTCCAATAAAGACACCCGCAAATGCTTCAACTGTGGCTCACCACAACATTTCGCGAAAAACTGCCCTAAGCCCCGCAGAACTAACCCTATTCCTGCTAAGCCTCCCACAGGTCCTGGAGTGGCACACTGCCCATGCCTTCAGCAGCACCAGCAGGGAAACGGGCCGTGGAGCGCGGAGCAGCACCGCGCTGTGACACAAAATTAAACGCTGACAACATCGTACCTGCCACCCCAGAGAAGCCTGCCGCTCCATCACCAGCAGACACAGGAGGCCCACCGAGGACTTGGGGCAAGAGATTGGACTTGGTAAGTGCAACAGCACACCATATCACCAGCGAACACTTTCACCCGTTCGAGGTCTCCCTCCAAGGAGACATAGACTGTCAGACGGACATACTAGTTGTTGGGAACTCCACCCGGGGACCACCTATGCTCTTTGTCCTACCTCAAGTGATGACCGTGTCCCCAGGGGTGAATTTTAATATCACTATATCTTGCACAAACGCCCCAGAGTTTATCCCACAAGGCCAGTGGGTGGCACACGCCGTTGTACTGCCCAAGGAGTTTCCCAGACATCTGCGAACACCAGCCATTTGCTGGGCCCAGCTCGTGGGCTCTGACCGCCCGTCCCTAAACTGTAAGTTGACCAATGGGAAGTCAACAGTGCATCTTAGTGGGATGCCAGACACAGGAGCCGATGTCACCATCATCTCAGCATCCGAGTGGCCCTCCCAGTGGGGTCTCAGACCTTCAGGGGGAGAAATCACAGGGGTAGGGGGAACAGCAACCTCCCAGAGAAGTTCAAACAACATCACCATAGAGGGACCTCACGGACATATAGCTTCTATCAGACCCTTTGTTGTACCATCAGGTTTTACTCTATGGGGGAGGGACCTGCTCGAGCAGTGGGGGACCCGCCTAGAAATCCCACCAGCATCCCAGGATTTCTAGTGGGGGCCACTGAGGGGCGCACCACCCCAGCCCTGACATGGAAAACTGATAAGCCAGTGAAGGTGGATCAGTGGTCCCTAACTAAGGACAAACTAAGCGCCCTCGAGTCACTGGTAGAGGAACAGCTTGCCAAAGGCAATATTGTTCCGTCAACCAGCCCTTGGAACTCTCCTATCTTTGTCATAAAAAAGGCGGGCAAAGACAAGTGGAGACTGCTCCACGACCTGCGAGAGATAAACAAAGTCATCGTAGAGATGGGTCCCCTCCAGCCAGGCCTTCCATCGCTTGCAATGCTCCCCCGACAGTGGCCACTTGCTGTCATTGATATAAAAGACTGTTTCTTTTCCATACCCCTACACCCGCGTGATGCCCCGCGCTTTGCATTCACCGTTCCGTCGATAAACCGACAGGCCCCCCAGAAGCGTTACCATTGGCGGGTATTACCCATGGGCATGTGCAACTCGCCTGTCATCTGCCAGTGGTACGTGGCAGGAGTCCTGTCACCGGTCCGCAAAGCCTTCCCCAAAGCAATCATCTATCACTACATGGACGACGTGCTGGTCTGTGCCCCTGCCCAGCCCTACTTGGAAAAGACTTTAGCAGCCACCATAGACGCCATTCAACGTGCCGGGATGGAGATACAACCTGAGAAAGTGCAGCGCACCTGCCCGTGGACGTACCTGGGGATTCGCATCTCCGAGAGGACTATCGCACCCCAGCAGCTCACCATAGAGGACAACCCAAAGATCCTGCGAGACCTCCAGAAGCTCTGCGGATCGATAAACTGGGTGCGCCCTCTGCTGGTGTTGACAAAGGCGGACCTGACCCCTTTGTTCGACCTCCTGAAGGGGGGCGAGACACCGAACTCGCCGAAGGCTCTCACCGCAGAAGCCAAGGCTGCCATTGGTAAGGTGCAGCACGCACTTTCCTCCCGACATGCACACAGAGTAGCGCCAGACCTGCCCTTCCGATTCATCATCCTCGGGAAGGTACCGTGTTACCAGGGTCTAATCTTTCAGTGGGACGAGAGGTTGAAAGATGCTCTCCTCATCATAGAGTGGATCTTTCTTCCTCATCAACCGTCCAAAACTGTCACAACGCCACAAGAGCTGGTGGCAAAACTAATACAAAGAGCGAGAACCAGACTTCGCATCCTCGCTGGATGTGAGTTCGCACACATACATGTCCCCTGGCATGGTCAAGATCTGGAGAAGTTGCTCCAAACCAATGAGCACCTCCAGATCGCTCTGGACAGTTACCCAGGCCAAATTACTGGCCACAAATTGGGACACCCTCTGTTCAACACAAAATTCCAATTAGCACCAAAAATGCTTCAAAGCAAATCCCCATTAGATGCCCTGACCATTTTCACTGATGGCTCAGGGTCTTCCCACAAGTCAGTCTTGACGTGGAAAGACCCTGAAACCCAGCAGTGGGAAGCTGAGGTCCACGTGGTGGAAGGCTCCCCACAGATTGCAGAATTGGCAGCCGTTGTCAGGGTATTCGAGAGGTTCCAGGAACCTCTGAATCTGGTAACTGATTCAGCATATGTGGCTGGAGTCGTAGCCAGAGCAGAACATTCCTTGTTAAAGGAGGTAACAAACCAAAAATTGTTTGGATTGCTCTCTCGGTTAGTGTACCTGCTGTCCCACAGAGAACATCCTTTCCATGTCATGCATGTTAGATCACACCAGGATCTCCCAGGGTTCATATCTGAAGGGAACCGCAGGGCAGATGCCTTAGCCATGGTCGTGCGGATGGCTAACACACCTGACATCTTTGCACAGGCTAAGCTCAGCCACCAGTTCTTCCACCAGAACGCTCCCGCCCTCAAGAGGATGTTCCACTTGCCTCTTGGGCAAGCGAGAGCCATTGTAGCGACATGTCCCAGTTGTCAAACCTATCAACTTCCATCGATGAACCCGGGAGTAAACCCCCGAGGACTAGCCAGCTGCCAGATATGGCAGACTGACATTACCCACCTTAATGAATTTGGCAGGCTCAAGTATGTCCATGTGTCGGTTGACACATTTTCTGGTGTTATTTTTGCCTCTGCCCACACAGGCGAGAAGGCAAAAGATGCTGTTAAACACTTCCTTATGGCCTTCTCTGTACTTGGAACCCCCAAAGAAATTAAGACAGACAATGGTCCCGCGTATACCTCGTCCCACCTTCGAGAGTTCTTCCAGCAGTGGGGAGTGACCCACACCACTGGGATCCCTCACTCCCCCACTGGACAGGCAATCGTGGAGAGAACACACCAAACCCTCAAAAGGGTCCTCCACCAGCAGCAGGGAGGAGCAGGGAACAAATCGCCCGTTGAGCGACTCTGCAAAGCGCTCTTCACGATCAATTTTTTAAATAACACCCAGGAAGAGCCCGTCCCCCCTGTGTTCAGGCACTTTTCCAATTCGACCTCAGCCAAATTAAAAGAACAACCACCAGTGCTGGTCAAAGACCCTGAGACCCATGAAATTAAAGGGCCCCTCCCACTGATTGTCTGGGGACGAGGGTACGCGTGTGTGTCCACCCCTAAGGGACCAAGGTGGGTGCCAGCCAAAAACATAAGGCCATACAGGCCCTCTAATCAAGTATCCAAGAGTGTACTTCCAGGCACAGCTCGAGCGGAAGGCGGAGAACAACAACAAGCCCAGCTGGCCTGGAAAAGAAGAAGAAAGAAGGACCCTCAGACAAAACGGAGGAAAAGACAGTGAAAACCTCCTCCAGAAAACCTGTGAAAGAACTGACCTGATCGAAGAAAAAGAAGAACCCCCTTCCCTGGTCTTCCCCCCCCCTGCCTCCCCTCATGTGTTTTCCCTTACCCCCCTTTGTTCCCACCCCATACCCCTAAGGAGGTAAGGAAAGAGGGAGTTTATCCTTAATCTTAGATTATCTCGTTTCAGTTAAAATCCCACCGGAAAAACCCCAGAAGATGCAGCCACATCTCCTCGTCGTCCTGCATCTGATCCTGCTGGTCCCAAGAGCGAACCCGTGGCTTGTGCAGCAGCCAAAAGAGAACGTCTGGGTAACTTTAGCAAAGTCGCTCAACCAACCAGAATTCTGCCTTAACACCCATGCCACAGAAAACCCCATGTCGATGTGCCTGGTGGGGATTCCTTGGGAACCCCTCGACTTCCGTGCCACCTTTGCTGATGCCCACCCAGCCCACAGCTGGGACAAATGGATAAGGACTCTCCCACATACCCAAGCTGAACCCCAAGAATTAGACCTTGTAGGGTCAGCCCAACCTCATTTCTGTACAAAATTCAACTCTGAATACAATTGGCTAGACCCCTCCATAAAGGGTAGGAAGCCAAACAATGACGTATCCCCGATTGACAAAAAATCATATGTAAAAGGGTTATGGTGCAGTTTTGCAGAAAACACTCAGTCCGCGTCCATTCTGTACCCAAGAGTGCTCCCCAAAGGAGTATTCCTTATCTGTGGGGATCGGGCTTGGGCAGGAATCCCCTCTCAGCTGCACGGAGGGCCATGCACGCTAGGCAAACTCTCCATGTTAACACCGGGAAAGACCCAACTCTTAGCTTGGAAAAACCACACCCAATTGGCCCGTCAAAAAAGAGCCACCCTAGATTTAGATCCAAATTGTGATAGTAATGTGAAATCCTGGTCTTTCTCGAAGAGAGTTGCCGCATCTTTATTTTTGCCTTGGGTGGCAGCGGCAAAAGCCCTTGGTGAGCTTTCTCACCTAGAGTGTTGGCTGGCGAAGCACGCCAATTTAACATCTAAAGCGTTGTCGGACCTCCTCGCAGATGAAGAAACAACCAGGCAAGCCACCCTACAGAATCGAGCGGCTATCGACTTCTTGCTGCTGGCACATGGCCACGGGTGTGAAGAATTTGAAGGACTTTGCTGTTTTAACTTATCTTCACACGCCCAAAGCATCCACCAGACAATTAAGCAAATGCAAGACCAGATTCATCAACTACGCACCGAAGGCAATGACTGGCTGCAGGACGTTTTTCACGGATGGGGCATCTCCGGTTGGGTGGCGCAAACTTTAAGAACTTTACTTTGGACTGTGTTTACGATTCTCATTGTGTTATGTTCCCTCAGTTGTCTTAAGAGTTTCATTATGTCCCTAGCTAGTAAAACTTTCTCTTTTTATAATAGAGAAGGGGGAGATGTAGCGTTGGTTCAAGCCCAGAGAGTTCCTTCCCCCCTGAGGAACCTCTGGAGGCCTAGAGAATAAGACCCCCCTGGAGCAGAGTAGAAAGTGGACTGCCCCAGAGAGGGGTCAAGGTTCCCCCCCTGTCCCTCAGTTCATAATGGTATTCGTATCTCCCTCTCTCCTCCCTTCCTCCTTCCCGAGTGGTCTGAGTCCCTTGTCCCTCCCTGGTCCTCCCCTGCGCGGTTCCATTATTGGTTGTTACCCTCTGAATAAAAGTCTGATGCCCGTCTGGGTCGAGGTCTTTCGCCCTAGACGGAAGCTGCCTACCACCAAAGGACCCCCGTGTCTGCTTCTAGTCCGGGCGGGAGAACCCTCTCTCTCTACAGCACTCCGGCTCACGCGGCGTGGCTGCATTCTGGGACGGTACAGCCCCCGGCCAGGAGATCCGTCTCTAACTGCAGCGAACCTAGACATTAGGAACGCTGGCAGACACAGCTGCCGGGCTGTGACCGTTCCCAGGTGGCCAGCGAGACCAGCGCGCTCTCGCTGCGTCAGAAGCTCTTTGAAATATTCCTCGAAACTATTGTAGAAAACCTTCCTAATGAACTGCACCAGACCAGAGGGAAATCAAGGCAGAGCCATGGTTTGTCAGGACTTGCTTGATCCTAATGAGCCCCGTGGTGCATTTGGTGCTGAGCCCTTGAACCTCAGGGCCTGAGAGGAGATTGCACAAACCTTTCCAGGAGTCAAAGTCAGAAGAAAAACCCAAAGTGTCTCCAAACATTAATGGGTCCCACTGAGGTCCATCCCCAAGACAGGCTCCTCATGGACTCCTTGGAGGAGAGAATTGGAGGCCATGATTGCACAAAAACCTCTCAGAGACTCAGGATGAAAAAAAAGGACTTTAATAATCCCTGAGTACCTTGAAGCATTAATGAGCCCCACTGAGTGTTGTTACTGACAAAGAATCTCCAGGGACTCGTTACAGCAGATAATTGGAGGCCATGATTGCACAAAGCTCTCAGAGACTCCAAGGCAAAAGCAAAAGCCAAAGTGCTTTGGAAAACCTGCAGTCCCTGGGAGCATGAAGGAGCCCCCAGGGCCATTTGTGCCAAAGGCTCCCCAGGGACTCCTTGCAGCAGATCCCTGAGGCCAGGAGTGCAGGGAGGCCAAGGCTCTGTGCAGGCAGCTCAGGTGCTGAGCAGAGCCTGGGCTGGCTGGAGGCAGCAGAAAGGCCAAGGGCTGAGCCCCAGCCCCGGGGAAGGCAGATCCTGTCCCTCCCGTCTTGCTCAGGGCTCTGCCGGGGGCACTGGGATGTGGGGGGGATGGTGAGGGCAGGCCAAGGGGGTGACAGTGCCCAGCCTTGCTGGGGCTGTGCCAGGAGGCCCCAGGGCCTCAGGACAAGGTGTCTCCTCACAGCCCTTCGTGGCAAAGTTGAGAGAATGAATTCTACAATCAAATTGCTATTGGGTAAAGTATGTCAGGAAACCTCCTTGACCTGGGGCCAAGCCTTCCCTGTTGTTCAACTTCAAAGCAGAATTCAGCCCTGGGGCACCCGGAAAACCAGCCCCTGTGATCTGCTCTGTGGTTGACCCTACCAAGTGCCACATTCCAGGAAAAGCACAGATAAAAGGTGGGGTCGATTTGAATAATTCCCTCATTTCTCTTAGTAAAACCTTACAGGATTTGCAGTGAGCAGTGGAAATCTCCAGACTGAAGAGATTGGACACAGCAGGGCACAAGTTCCAGTCAGGAGACTGGGTCTGCTTGAAAGGCTGGGGAAGTGCTCTGCTCCAGCCAAAGTGGAAGGGACCTTTCCAAATACTATTGACAACTTTTTATGATGAACAGCTCAAGGTGGCACTTCCTGGGGATTTGAAGAAATCTGGACCAAACTTCCTTCATGGTTATGCAGCTGGACATGGTTAAAACATCTGTTTTTAATGATCACCATAATAATTGCTGTATGGTTTCAGCTTGCATCAGGATTCAGAGTTGTAGCTGTTGTAATGCCTTATGCTATAAAATGAAATAGAGATGTTAAGAGATCAGTTCCCATCCGGAACTTATTCTGAAGAAGAACGGAGACTTGATAAGGACAATAGAACAGAAGAGCACAGCCTTGGAGAAATAGATAACGGATGTAAATGAGACAAACAGAAGTCACACAAAATGCAAGCAGGATGTCAGCTCAGCTCTGCAAGGCTGACAAAGCAGGAATTATGCAAAAACCCATATTGCCCTTACTCAAAAGCAGGGTTCAAGGAAGAGCCACCTGAAAAGGACACTGAACATTGAAGAGAAACCCCCAAAGAACCATACAAGGACTTCTGATAAAGGGTGCAATTCTGTAAAATAAAGTAATATATATCCATCCAGTAATCAGGGATAGCTCATGAATATGTAATCAGTGTGTGAGAAAACCTCTGTTTGCCTGATGCACAGGACACTCGAATGGAGGAAGGATCCTCTGAATGACCAGCGCTGCAATAAGGAATGGCTGCTTTCTAATACTCGAACTCTTTAGAAAGTTTCTATTCAGCCAATTTCAGTATCAGTTCCATGAGGCTCCACAGTGTCACAATGGTCACCTTCATTCCATGTGGCCCTGAGTGTCACAATGGCCTCTTGGTTCCATGAGGTTTCACAGTGTCATAATAGACCCTTGGGTGCTTGGAGCCCTGAAGTGTCACAATGGTCTCCATGGTCCCACAAGGCCCCACAGTGTCACCCTGGGGCAGGACACCAGGAGGGATTCGTTCCCCACTGGCTGCAGCTCCCTGGCCCAGCTGGCACCGACACCTTCTCCCAAGCCAGCGCTCCCGGGCACAGCCAGGGCCGTGCCACACTGCAGCTCCTGCAAACCACGGCGGCGGCTCCGAGGCCAAAACCTGAGTCACAGACAGTTTGCCACTCTTTCTGTCTCTATTTGACCAGGAAATGTCCCATTGTGGAGTGTCCCTTTCCTGCAGTCACTGCAACACTGGGACCATACATGGAGCTGTGAGCGAGAGAAATGGCCAGCGCTGCACCTCTGCACTGACTCGGGGATGGTGGGAAATGCTCTCTGGGGGAGGCTGGAAGGATGGAAAAAGGACAATTGGCAGCACAGAGGGAAACCCATCTGGGCTGCTGGAATGGGGCAAGACATCGCTGCCCGGGTGGAGAAGTTGGCTGTGAAAGTCCCTCCTGTGGATGCTCACGGACCCAAGAGTTGGCACTGAAGAGCATCACAACAATGGACAGGGGGATGGGGCTGCCAGGATTAAAGTGTCTCAGGTGGGTCTGGACTGGCCACACAAGGCTGAGTTATTTCTGGCTCGATGGGCCCAGGACACCTCAGGTCATCAGGGCAGAGATGCAACCTCCAGATGGGCTGGTGACCGAGGGGTAGATTTACCCATGGACAGCATCTCCAGGTTATCCATGAGTGTGAAATGTGTGCTGAGATCAAGCAGGGCCAGGTGGGTAAAGCCCCTGTGGTGTGGGGGATGATGGTGGGAATATAAATGTGGGGAGACACATGGTGTTTTTAGTGGGAATAGTGAATGGGAGAACACCATTCCTAAACCACAACAGCCTTGTCAGTGCCAGCCCTGTCCCTGCACTGCCCCAGCTCTGCTGCCCCACAGCTGCTGATCAGGAAGGGCAGAGCCATGGGGGAGGGAAATGCACAGGGACTCCTCCTGGGAGGGACCTCGGGAGGTTTCCAGGCCAAGCCCAAGCACAGTCAGTGCAGAAAGGGACACAAGGATGAGCTTTTGGTGTGCTCTGCCATGGCAGGATGAGATGCAGAGCTGCACACACACCCAGACAATGTGGATCCCTGCAGGAGCTGATCTCACACAGCAGCTCCCAGGCCTCTGCTGCTCGCTGCTTGCTCTGCTTTGATGTTCCCTGCTGGTTACAGCCACCCCACACACCCCAGTGCTGTGTGCACACACACCAGTCTCACCAGTGCCTGGGCCCCCACAGGACACAGGACCTGATGGTTTGTGGTTCCCACTCCAGTGTTGGGCACTTGGACCTCCCTCTGTACCCAGAGCAGAGAGAGCTCTCTTGTCCCAGAAAGTTCTTGGCAATGGAGTATTCTGGAAAATGCCACAGGCTGTGGGGATCAGCTGTGAGGCACAGCCAAAAGAGTGTCCTGACCAGCCAAGTGTGTAAAACCTTTTCACACATTATGATCTCTCATGGTTCTTTCGCTCAGTTTTCTCATTCCTGTTCCTCATCAGACCACCTTGATCCCCCCACACTTTGCCCTCCTGGACTCCTGTTTTAGACATCCTCTGGAAAATCTTGCACATTCCCCAAATGCCCTTTGTGGATGCCCCTTGTGAGTCTCAGGCCCCAAGGCAGAAACCCCCATGCTCAGCTGGCTAGGTCATGCTGGAAAGTTCTGCCATTGACCTCCTTGGTGAGTCTTTCACGTACAGATGTCAGAATTGTCCTTGAATTCAATTTTTAACCATTGTTTTTTAAATTTTAATGGCTGTAAAATATCATCTACTGCACTGCCGTTTGCCTTGGGAAGGCACAACTAACCACTGACCCACTAAAAGATCCTGACCATGGACACTTCTTGGGATGGGGCATCCACTTATGTGGACAACCTGTTTGTCTATTTGTCACCCACAACATAAAATCTTTCTTCTTTACAACCAAGCTAAATTTGTCCTTGACCATGTTAAAGGCATTGCCCCTTCCTCGCCACAGCAGGCCTGAAAAATAATCTCTGTCTTTCTTGGATTATGTATGACCACAATGTTTTAATCAGAAAAGTCCTTGAAAGGACACAAAAAAACCCCAGGATAGGATTTGGAGTCCTCAAGCACATGACCCATAGAGATACTGAGGGCCCTGGCCTCAGTGGTGTGGAGAGTGAGAATAGAACAGGAATAGCCTGAGAGGGCTGGAAGAGGAGTTTCAGAGACGGTGGAGCTTTTCTTGATAGTGGAAATAAACCTGAGAAGGAAATAATGTCACCAAAGGAAGGTGGAGAAGCCAAGACTGGACACAAAGAGAAAGAAATTTCCCTTCCAGGGCAGGGCTGTTGTGCAACACATCCCCAGAAGGAGTCAGGGTCAGCCCAAGGCTCTGTGTGCCAAGGCAGAGGCAGGCAGGACGCAGAGCTGTCAGCAAAGGAAGGGCCAGCGAGGTGGGGCAGCCGGGGGATGGCGACAGCCTGCAGGGCCAGAGGCGCAGGGCATGGACAGCGTAGGACAGCCTGGGCTGGAGAGGGCCCAGGGATGTGCAGAAGCTGCAAGGCCCTGCCAGAGGCAACTTGGGCAGCACTTTGGCCATGGCTGCTGGCCCTGGCCCTGAGGCCATGAGGAGGACACAAGTGAGCCTTGCAGCCCTGGGGCCTCATGGCCTCCTTGTCCCTGCCCAGCAGCCTGGCAGGGGCCGCCCCATGGTGCTGCCCTTGGCATTGCACATCCCCACATGGCAGTGCCCCGGGAAGAGCCCTGAGCACTGAGGGAGGGACAGGATGTGCCTTGCCAGGGGCTGGGGCTCAGGCCTTGGCCCTTTGCATTCCTCAAACACATCCAGGTTTGCTCAGCATCAGAGACACCTTTGCCTTGTTTGTTCCCACCTGTCATCACTGCCTCCAGTGTTCTGCTCTAACTGGAACCTGGGGACACTTTCTCAGTTGTGTCTCTCAGTGGGACCCATTTAAGCTGCAAGAAACTTCAGTGTGTCAATTTAACTTTGAGTTCTTGAGAAGTTTTGTGAACACTCTCTCAGGGACTGAGTCTCATGTAAACAACACCAAAGCCCCGAGAGGCTCATTAAAGTCCTTGTGCTGTTGCTGCGCTGCTGAGCTGGGCTGGGCTCCTGGCACAGAGGGAGCTCCTGGCAACCAAGAAGAGCTTCAAAAAGACATTTCTCCTCATGAGCAGCTCCTTTTGCAACCAAGCAGGGCTGAGGACACTGCCTGCAGGCACTGAGAAGAGCCAGGCAGAGACAGCTAAAGGGAACCAGGATTGGAGAGACATTGAGCTGAGACTTCACTTGGGGAAACATCTTCACAACCTCCACATGGTGAGTCTGTGGGTGCAGAGCAATGTCCCCTGTGCTCCTGGAGGGATCTCCTGAAGCCTGCATACCCCACAGCCTGGGGGATGTGTCAGGAGGACTCTCCCAGTTTCTCTGGTGCACAGGAGGAGGAGGAGGAGGATGTGCTGCAGAGCAGGGCTGCCCTGGGCACCGTCAGAGGGACAGGGCAGGACGGCTCCTGCTGCCAGGGACGGCTGCAGGCTGTGAAGGTGGGGGTGCAGCCAGGGCTGCCCAGGGCTGTCGTGCAGAGCAGCTCCTGCAGCCCTGAGGGCTCTTGGCCAGGGCAGGGCATGTGCCACCTGCCAGGGGCAGCTCTCAGCCTGCCTGGCAGCTCCCCATGGCTCTGTGGGGAGAAGTTGGAGGTGCAAGGAGCCACCCCCATCAGGGCACATTCCTCCTGCTGGGGAGATGGTGCTGCATGGCCAGGGCTGCTCTCAGCTTTCTCCTCAAGGAAAGGGCAAGGGGCTGTCAGCTTTGCATCTGTCCCTGACACTCCTGCACTGTCCCACTGGGGATCAGCAGATGTGCCTCAGATCTGCCTCAGAAAGTGCCTCCTCAGCCTCCTCTCCCTACAGACAGCAGCAGCAGCACCTTGGCTTGCAGCATCTCTGTTTGTCTGCCCTGTCCTTAAGGAGCTGCTGCCAGGGAGATGGCCCTGGGCAGTGCCCTGTGCTGGGAGGGCTGTGCAGGGCAGAGCAGAGCCCCCAGGGCTGGGCTGGGCTCTGGGAGCTCTGGCAGGGACAAGGCTTGGATAGAGGGAAACAGCTCCCAATGGGCACAACTCCAGGCAGCAGAGAGCCAGACCAACCCTGGATATCCCTCCCTGTCCAGGGGCACAGGAAAGGTATAAGGGTTTAGAGAAATTAACTATGAAACTGGAACCTTCAAAAATTCCACTTTATTTTTCAAGGCCAATTTAATTGTGATTACTGTGAAATAGAGGGAGGTGTAATGATCAAAGGGCACCTGTGTGGGGACCAGCAGGTCTGACTGCCCTGGGGCACAGGCAGCCCTGTTTTAGCTCTAGGCTCCCCAGTGTTCAGGATGAGAGCAATGCCGAAAGTGAGGATTTCTGCCCCTTCTAAGAAAGGGGCAATTACTCAGCAGCACAAATGCAAGCTCAAAAAAAAAAAAAAAAAAAAAAAAAAAAGTTGAGTGAAATTTCGCCAAAGTAAGAGATGCAATTTCAAATTAATGTGTAAGAAATCAGCATAGGATTGACACAAGAAACTGTCTGACTTTTCAATGTTTTCTTTCAACAGTCCACAATGCCCAGAGTGAAGCAATGTCCAACAGCAGCTCCATCAGCCACTTCCTCCTCCTGCCATTCGCAGACACGCGGCAGCTGCAGCTGCTGCACTTCTGCCTCTTCCTGGGCATCTCCCTGGCTGCCCTCCTGGGCAACAGCCTCATCATCAGCGCCGTAGCCTGCGGCCACCACCTGCACACGCCCATGTTCTTCTTCCTGCTCAACCTGGCCCTCACCGACCTGGGCTCCATCTGCACCACTGTCCCCAAAGCCATGCACAATTCCCTCTGGGACACCACGGACATCTCCTACTCAGGATGTGCTGCACAGGTCTTTCTGTTTGTCTTTTTCATGTCAGCGGAGTTTTCCCTCCTCACCATCATGTGCTACGACCGCTACGTGTCCATCTGCAAACCCCTGCACTATGGGACCCTCCTGGGCAGCAGAGCTTGTGCCCACATGGCAGCAGCTGCCTGGGCCTGTGCCTTTCTCTATTCACTGCTGCACACAGCTAATACATTTTCCCTGCCCCTGTGCCAGGGCAATGAGCTGGGACAGTTCTTCTGTGAAATCCCACACATCCTCAAGCTCTCCTGCTCACACTCCAAACTCAGGGAACTTGGGCTCATTGTGGTTAGTGTCAGTTTATCTTTTGGTTGTTTTGTGTTCATTGTTTTCTCCTATGTGCAGATCTTCAGGGCTGTGCTGAGGATCCCCTCTGAGCAGGGACGGCACAAAGCCTTTTCCACGTGCCTCCCTCACCTGGCTGTGGTCTCCCTGTTTCTCAGCACTAGCATTTTTGCCTACCTGAAGCCCCCCTCCATCTCCTCCCCATCCCTGGATCTGGCCCTGTCATTTCTGTACTCAGTGGTGCCTCCAGTATTGAACCCCCTCATCTACAGCCTGAGGAACCAGGAGCTCAAGGCTGCAGTGTGGAGACTGATGACTGGACAATTTCAGAAACATTAAACTGGTTGCCAATTTCAGCAAATCACTTGGATTAAAGTCCTCTTTGATAGTTCTTGTTGGTTTGCTTGTGGGGCTTTTCTTCCTCTGTTTTAGTTTTTTAATATTGTCCACAAATAAAGATAATTTTTTGTGCCATTTCTGGTTTTGTTTCACTCCATCTTCACTGTGGCCACAGACTGTGTCAATGACGAGCCATGCTCTCGGTGGCTTTAAATGAACTAAAGTTTTCAGCCAAGTTTTCACCACAGATCCCGCCTGTGTTCCCTTCTCGGGAGGTGCAGCAGCAATGTCTGTGTGCAGAGCTGGGGCAGATCAGGGGTGGCACAGCAGCTCTGCCAAGGAGCAGCAGCACTTGGTGTTCCCAGCACTGCTCCCGTGCCACTGCCCCGCTGCCCTCCTGCCCCTCTTGTTGCTGTAGGGCCTGAGTGCTCTCGGGGTGGCTCCCAGTGCTGGGGGTGGCAGTGCCGGGGCTGCAGCAGGGACAGGCCATGGGCACTGCTGGGGCAGAGCTGACGCCTCAGGGCAGGGCCTGGGGGCTCGAGGCTCCTTGCCCAGGGTCTCTCAAGAACACGCCCAGGCCAATGCTCAGCAGAGAAAACCCCCGTGAGCAGCCCCAGGGTGGCCATGGGCAGGGTGGGGGCAAACAGCATGGCTGGGGCTCTGCAAGGTCCCTGGGGGAGCTGGGAAGGAGCAGCAGAGCAGGGGCTGATCCATCCCCACTGCGCTGGACAGCCCAGGGCAGCGTCCCAGAGCGTCCTGATGGAGCTGCCAACAACATGCCCCCTTTGCAGCCCTGGCCTCTCCCCCAGCTGCCAGAGGTGCTTGATCCTTGCAGGCAGAGCCACGGCAGCACTGCTCAGGAGCCCCTGTTTGCATTGCACAGAGCAGGCGTGAGCAGCGCCATGCTGCTGGTGTGGGGAGATGAACCTGAGGGAGCACAAATGCCATCAGCCCCTGGGGGCCAGCAAGGGCTGGGGATGGCAGGGAAACCACTCAGGTTTGTGGTGACCTCTGAAGTCAGCCAGAAAGTTTGTTCCCATCAGCTGTGAGTTTCCTGTCCCACTGCAGACGTTGTTGCTCAGCCCCAGGGCTGCCTGGCAGCCACTTCCAAACAGCCCTGAGCATTTCCTTTGCTTCACCTTTGCTTTCTTTCCTCTTTCCTGCTCCACATTTCTTCCTCTTGCCCATCCCTGTCCCCTCCCCTGCAAACAGCCCATCCCTGTTTGCCCTTTCCTCTCTGGCTCCACTCCCCATTTCAGTTCATTTCATCCATGGGAATGCCCCTTGGTGAGCAGGATCATCCTCCAAGTGCTTCAGGAATTGTCTGCAGGCTCCTGCAGTGCCTCGTGCTGTTCCCTTGCCAGAGGCACCCCAGGCCAGGGGGGCACATCTGGGCTGCTGTGTGTGGGTGTGGGGCTCCCTGTTCTGGGGCAATGGGGAGGAGCTGGAGAGGCTCTGCAGGACTGACAGGATGGGCTTTGGGGCCTGTGTGGAGAAGCTGAGGGCCATGGGCTGCTGGAGCTTCTGAAGAGGAGGCCCAGGGCTCATCCTCCAACTGCTTCAAGGGTGGTTTCAGAGAATCACAGAATCAGTGAGGTTGGAAAAGACCTTTGAGATCATCAAGTCCAACCTGTGACCCAACACCACCTTGTGTGCCCTGAGTCTCCTCTTCTCCAGGATAAACAGCCCCAGCTCCCTCAGACACTCCTCACTGGACTTGTGCTCCAGACCCTTCCCCAGCCTTGTTGCCCTTCTCTGGACACACTCCAGCCCCTCAATGTCCTTCCTAAATTGGGGGCCCAGAACTGGACACAGCACTCGAGGTGAGGCCTCACCAGTGCTGAGTACAGGGGAAGAATCACTGCCCTGGTCCTGCTGGCCACATCATTCCTGATCCAGGCCAGGTGCCATTGGCCTTCTTGGCCACCTGGGCACACTGCTGGCTCATGTCCAGCCTGCTGTCCATCAGTGCCCCCAGGTCCCTTTCTACCTGGCCACTGTCCAGCCACTCTGTCCCCAGCCTGTAGCACTGCAGGGCTTGTTGTGGCCAAAGTGCAGGACCTGGCACTTGCTCTTGTTCAACCTCCCATTGTCGGATTTGGCCCCTGGATCCAGCCTGTCCTGGTCCCTCTGCAGAGCCCTCCTACCCTCCAGCAGGTCCACACTCACACCCAGCTTGGTGTCATCATGCTTCCATGAGGCCCTAGAGTGTCACAATTCTCTCCATGATTCCATGAGGCTCCATCATGTCACAATGTCCCCTTGGTTCCCAAGGCTCTGCAGTGTGACAATGGCCCTTTGGTTCCATGGGGCCCTTGGGTGTCAAAATTGTTTCCTTCATTCCAGGAGTCTCTGCAGTGTAACAATGGCCCCTTTGGTATAACCAAAGGCCTTGCAGTGTCACATTTGTCTCCGTGGTTCTAGGAGGCCCCACAGAGTAACACTGGCCATTTGGTTCCATGATGCCCCAGAGTGCCACAATAGAGTCCTTGGCTGTGCAGTGTCACAATGGACCCTTGGTTCCAGTGGGCCCTGGAATCTCACAAGTGTCTCCTTGGTTCTGCAGTGTCACAATGAAGTGACAATGAAGTTCAATGAAGCCCCACAGCATCACAATGGCCTCTGTGGTTCCACGATGGTCCAGAGCATCACAATGGACTCCTTGGTTCCATTTAGCCCCACAGTGTCGCAATGGCCCCTTGGCTCTGTGGGGCCTCTCGGTGTCACAATGTGCCTTATTTCCTTGGTCCTGCAGTGTCCCAATGGATCCTTGGTTCCATGAGGTCTCACAGTGCAGCAATGGTCTCCCTGGTTCCGTAGTGTCACAATAGCCTCTTTGTCCAATGGGGCACCACAATATCGAAGTAGTTTCCTTCATTCCACAAGCCCCCACAGTTTCACAATGGCCCCTTGGTTATACAGAGCCTTGGTTCCACAGGGCTCTCCATGGTTCCATGAGGCCCTGCAGAGTAACAATGGAGTCCTTCGTTCCATGGGACCCCAAAATGCGACAATGTCCCTTTCGTTCCATGGGCCCCCACAGTGTCACAGAGGCCTCTGTGGTTCCACGAGGACCCAGAGTGTCACAAAGGACTCGTTGGTTCCATTCAGCCCCACAGTGTCACAGTGGCCCTTTGCTCCCCTGGGGCCCTGCAGTGTCACAGTCATCACTGCACTTTGGCCACAACAACCCCTGCAATGCTACAGACTGGGGACAGAGTGGCTGGACAGTGGCCAGGCAGAAAGGGACCTGGGGGCACTGATGGACAGCAGGCTGGACATGAGCCAGCAGTGTGCCCAGGTGGCCAAGAAGGTCAATGGCACCTGGCCTGGATCAGGAATGATGTGGCCAGCAGGACCAGGGCAGTGATTCTTCCCCTGTACTCAACACTGGTGAGGCCACACCTCGAGTGTTGTGTCCAGTTCTGGGCCCCCAATTTAGGAAGGACATTGAGGGGCTGGAGCGTGTCCAGAGAAGGGCAACAAGGCTGGTGAAGGGTCTGGAACACAAGTCCTGTGAGGAGTGTCTGAGGGAACTGGGGCTGTTTATCCTGGAGAAAAGGAGGTTTGGGGGACACAAGGTGGTGTTGGGTCACAGGTTGGACTTGATGATCTCAAAGGTCTTTTCCAGCCTTGGTTCCATGAGGTCCTGGAGTGTCACAGTGGCCCTTTGCTTCCATGAGTCCTTGCAGTGCCAGAATGGCCCCTTGGTTCCATGCAGCCCTCCTGTGTCACAACGGCTGCTCCACGGCCATATGGGCTCCACAATGTCACCATTGGCCCATTGTTCCACAGGGCCCCCAAGGTTCACAATGGTCTCCTTGAAGCCATGAGGCACCAGAGTGTCACAATGGTCTCCTTGGTTCCATGAGGCCCAACAGTGTCACATTGGCCCCTTGGTTCCGTGAGGTTCTGTACTCTCAGCAATGGTCTCCTTGGTTCTGCAGTGTATCTCACCCACATGGGAACCCTAGGGGTTGGCAGCTATCTGTGTGTCTTTCTATATCGCTTCTGTCTTTCTGTCTCTCTCTCTTTCTCTCTTCTCATTCTATTCCCTTTTACCTGGAACATTTTTGGGTAACTTAGCATCTTAAGTGTTTAAAGCTTTCTGGGTTAAATGGACTAAGTTAATGAAGTTATTGCTGTGATTAGTTTGTGTTAAACTGGATATTTTATTAAATCCTTTGCCAAAGTTCCTTGATTTTCTGTATTTTACCAGTAAAATTTTATGCAATGTTGAGCTCTTGAGGATATCTGGTTGGTGTTTCTCCTCTGCACCAAACTCACGTAAAGGAACCTGTGCTTACCCCCAGCATTTAAGTGTTCTGGGGTGTCAGAGCCCTGCAGGCTCACAATGGCCTCTTGTTCCATGAGGCTTTGCTGTGTCTGGCTCTGGGTTCCATGGTACCCCACAGTGTCACAATGTCCCCTTGGTTCCATGAGGATCTGGAGTGTCACAGTTCCATGACATTTGTCCCTCCTCCCCCTCACATCCACTGCCCCACAAACAGCCCCGAGCCACCCGAGAGGGACAGGCCCTGCTGTCCCAGGGCTGGGCTCAGGCCTTGGCCTTTCTGCTCCTCCAACCAACCCAGGGCTTTCTCAGCATTGCAGTTCCTGCTCAGAGCCTTTGGCTCCCTGCAATCCTGGCACATCCCAAGGATCTGCTCTCACGAGTCCCTGGGGAGGCTTTGGCAGTCCCTGCCCTCAGTGGGGCCCAGTGATGCCCCAAGGCACTTGGAGTTTTGCTTCTGACTCCTTGAGCAGCTTCTGCAACCTGCTCTCAGTCCCTGAGGGTCATGGACTCAGCCCCAAATCCACCATGGGGATCATGAAAATACAGAAAGCCCTCAGGAGCTCTTTCTCTTCCTGCAATTGTCTTCAAGTCTCCAGGGTGTGCACAGCTGGTTGGAGTCAGTTTGGAGTTCTGTTAAGGAGGAAGATTTCAAAGTGCACTTCATGACTTTTTCTTTTTTTAATCAAGCATTTTTTTATTTTTCAGTTCAGAGAAGAGGTGACTGAAGCATTCCCCAAGTGATCTTGATGCTGAATGTCTCCTTAGGAGCTCTGGGCACACAGAAGAATGAGCCCCTTGTGGGCTGACCCTGTTTGGACAACCTGCTCCTCACCCCAACCTCACCATGGCTGACATGGCCCGCCTGGCACTCACATCCCTGTCCCCTGCATCACAAACTTGTCCCCTGAGCTCTGCAGCTGCGTGTCCCAGCCCATGGCACCATGTCCCCCCTGCTCTCCTCAGGGCTCTGCCTGCACACAGGCCCAGCAGAAGTTTCCCTGTTTGTGAGGAAAGAATGGCAAAGCCTGAGCAGGTTTGCTGAACAACAAACCCCACTCAGGAGCCACATGCTCAGTACAAGCTGCCTCTGATGGTGTCACCTTTCTACAAGGGACAGTGTGACCAGAAATGCTCTCTGTAAGCAGAATTCTCTGCATCTTTCAGCAGAATTCTCTGAGTGTTTAAGCTGAATTCTCTGTCCCTGTCCTTTCCCTGGATCTCTGCTGCAGATGGAAGCTGCTGGTGCCATTGTCACCTTGAGCCCCTCTTTGGGATGCACACAGATGTTCCCAGCTGTGCTCAGCAGGTGATGGATCTCATCCAGCAGTGGCTGTGGCTGAGAGTTGCCATGGCAATGGCTCTTCCTGGAGCTGCCATGGGATGTCAGCAACAGGACCTGGGGGTGGTTGCCATGGAAACACATTTTTATACAGCAACTTATTTTTACATTTAGTATTTTATTTTCAGAACTTCTAAAATTTACATTTCTAAGCAATAATATGAATGTAATTTTTCTTTTTAATTAATATTTAATTATTTTAAATAATTGTATTAATTATCATTGTTTCTTATTCATAATATTATTATTTATATTTTTATTAGTTTTTTTATTTATATAAAGAATCTCTAAATTTTTAGCTGCCAAAGAAATAATGCATTGCTTCTAAGTTACATAATTCCCCTTATTAATCTATGCTCTATTGCTTATTGATCTTTTCCCTCTTTATACTAATTAGTCCTGATTTTATTAGTTTTTGTAATTTTTTAATCATCTTTCTCTTAGGGTTCAGGGGGGCACTTTGGGGTCCGGGTAGACATTTATGGGATACATTTGGGGGGGGTTTGGGTGTGGTGAGGGAATTTAGAGAGAACTTGGGGGTCGGGTGGACACTTGTGGGGTCCCAATGGGCACTGAGGGAGGACATAGGGATCCTGAGGGAAAGTTTCGGGTTCGGAGTGGCACTTGAGGGTCCCGGGGGACACCTGGAGGTCAGGGAGGGACATTCGGGAGCCCTTTGGGGTCCGGGAGGGCACTAGGAGGCTATAACGGAGCTCTATGGGGCCGCGCGGGATGATGGGAGTTGGAGGCGCGGGTATAACGGGGCTCTATGGGGCCGCGGGGGGTGACGGGAGTTGGAGGCGCGAATATAAGGGGGCGAAGGAGCCGCGGAGCATCATGGGAGGAGTAAGCGCTCCTACGATGGCTCTCTATGGGGCGCAGGGCATGACGGGAGATGGAGTCAGGACTGCAATGGAGCTCCACGGGCGCCGCGGCGCATGATGGGAACTGTAGTCCCGGAAGTGGCTCGAACGGGGGATTGGGGTCCGGGAAGGCACTGGGGGGGCACTTTTTCGTCCGAGGCACCACTTCACGTCCTCAAGGGCGAATGTGTACGATTCCGGGGCACTTGGGGGGAACTCGGGGAGCTCTAACCGGGCTCTTTAGGGCTCGGGGCATGACAGGAGTTTTAGCGGCAGAACTGTACTATGAGAGGCTCTTGGGCCGCGGGGGACGATAGGAGATGAAGTCCCGGAAGTGGCTATAACAGGCATCTGTGCGGTTCGGAGCACTTGGGGGTCCGGGGAGGCTTTTGGGGCTCTCAAATGGGCACTGAGGGGGCATTAGGGATCCTGGAGGGTCTGGGGGACACTTACGGAGTACATGGGGGCAGAGAACGGGGAATCTGTGGAGCGCGGGGCATGACGGGAGTTGTAGTTCGGGCTCCAATGGGGCTTTATCGGGGCGCGGGGCATGACGGGAGTTATACAGGCAAAAAGAAACCAAAATGGCACCGACTCCAGGCCCCGCCCCAGACCCCATTTCCAGGCGCTGATTGGCTGTGAATGGTGATAGGCGGCAGCGATGACCAATGCGTGGTGGTGGAGGCGGGAACAGCTCATTCAACCTCTCCAGTTCCTCCCAGTACAGCGCAGCTCATCCCCAATACAAACCCAGTGCCCCTCCAGGCCCTCCCAGTACAGTCCAGTTAATCCCCAGTATAGCCCAGTATAACCCCAGTACCCCTCAGGCCCTCTCAATACACCTGAGTTCATTCCCAGTCTCTTCCATTTCCTCCCAATGTCCCCCAGAATGTCCCAGTTCATCCCAGTGTCACTGCCAGTATGCCCTAGTGTACCCCAGTATTCCCCACAGTGTTCCCAGTGTCCTCAGTTTGTCCCAATATCCCCCAGTATCACTCATGGTATCCCCAGCTTGGCCCAGTATTGGCCAGTATCACTCCCAGTATGTCCTGGTGTGTCCCAGTATGTCTCAGTGTACCCTCACAGTCCATCCCAGTCCATCCCGGTCCACCCAGATTCCCCCTCAGCATTCCCAGAGTTCCCAATTTGTCCCAGTCCACCCCAATGTCACTCCCGGTATGTCCCAGTGTCCCCCAGTGTTTCCGAGGACACTTGACCTTCTCACGGGGGCCATGGCATCCCAACCCAGCAGTGGGGTCAGTGCAGTGTCCATGGCACAGCCCCTGGCCATGGCCAGTGCAGGTTGGGATGAGAATCCACGCTCAGAGCTGGCCCAGGGCAGGGCTGCAGTGCCTTCCCAGCAGCTCTGCCTGCACAGGAGCAAGGTTGGCCACTCTGGGTCAGAGCTCCAGGCAAAGGTTCTCTGAGCAGGCCAGAGCTCCTCAGGAGAGACCCTGGATCAATATCAATCACAGAATGCTGCAATCACCTCTGCTCTAAAGGCAACAGTAGTAATAAAATGCACCCTTTAAAATAGGAATATATTTTTCTTAGAAGCTCTTTGACAGATTTGTCCATAACTTTGTTATAAATAAAAATAAAGTGATTTTTCGCATGTTGGAGTTAATAATTACTGTTGTATTGTTATACCTGTTGAATAAAGTTGAAAGTTTGGATTTTTGATAAAGTTATAGATTGAAAAGTTAAAAAGAGACTGTTTTAAAGATGTTTTAAGAGTGTAATGTTTCGGGGTAAAAGCATTGGGATATTAAAGTTGTTTGGAGCAAAATAAAAGGGATTGAAGGGACTTTAGATGGAAAAGCAGTTGAACCCATGTAACCCTGAGTTCAGAAGTTATGTACTTTTTTAAAAAATCCTTTATCTTTTTAATTTTTGTTTATGTAAAACTCAGTTTTTATGTTGTATTGTAAATCTGTAAGCCCATCACCCATCCCAATATTAAAGGCACCCTGCAGCACCCGAGCTAAAAATAGAAGGTTTGCACCTCTCCGCCCACCTCAAGTGGAATACTAATGAGGCTCTTTCCCGCCTTTGCAAATTACCCCTAGACACAAGCCATCTATTGGTGGGGAAGTCCACCTCATTAATTAGTATTCCCAATCACCAGCGAGCGAGAGGGCGGAGAGGCTAATTCGGACCAGCCCATCAAAAACTTTATAAATTTGGCCCTCCTCAGGAGCTGACAGGTTTTTTTTCCAGGTGCCTTTACCTCCAACAGCTGCAGACTCTGGTCTGTGCAGGGTGCCTGGTGTCTCTGTCTCTCTGACTAGCAGGGAGTCAGAGACTGGGTCGGGTGCTGGGCCTCTTGCCCATTTTTATGGGCTATACTTAAAATCTTTTTTTTTGGACTTAAGATTAGCTTAAGTTCGCCACCCGGCCTGAGGGATCTCCTTGTCCTTGACCACCAACCCGTGGCAGGGGGAGTCTAATCACTGTCCCGGGACCTTCCTTTTTTGTGCTTTTTTTCTTTTTCTTTTCCTCCTCCTTTGGGAGATTCTGGACCTCGTGGGTCTGGGCAATAAACACCTTTTGCTTCACCCCACGAGTGTGAAATTGTCTTTTTTATGACAATTTCTTGGGGACTCGTCCGGGAT
Organism: Acanthiza pusilla; assembly: GCA_036630365.1. NCBI lineage: Eukaryota > Metazoa > Chordata > Aves > Passeriformes > Acanthizidae > Acanthiza > Acanthiza pusilla. The sequence continues at coordinate 609,254 of JAXCHO010000108.1, forward strand.
ATCCCCTTTTTGCCCAAATTTGCCCAAAATCCCGATTTTTTTGGTTTTTTTTCCAAATTTTTAATTTTTCCGATTTTTTCCCTCAAATTTGGACTCCGGCGGATACCATCTACGGTGAGAGGACTCCAAGACCATCGCAGGAGATCGGTGAGGCCCTACCCCTTGCTAGGGGACTGTAGTTAGGGAAAACCAACTTTTAAAAAGAAAATTTCTGTTTAGATTCTCCCTAGCGCCAGCCCTGATTGGAGTGTGAGTGTGGGGCTTGGCCACCCCTAGTGTGAGTGCAGAGTGAGTGAGACAGGGCAAGGAGCAGAGAGCCAGAGCTCTCTGACTCAGTTTTGGGGCAAGAGCAGAGAGAGTGAGCTTGAAGCGACTGAAAGTGGGAGATTCAAAGAAAATTGAAAATTTTTGTTAAGGGAAAAAGCCCAGCCCCAGAAAGAAAAATAAATACCGCGCGGCCTTCATATATATATATTTTCTCCTCAGTTTTTATATTTCTATCTACTCTGTCCCCTTTTCTCTAACTGTCCTTTAGCCAGAAGCTTCTCCGGGAAGGGGGGAGCGGCCATTTTGGGTTCTTCTTCTTTAGCCAGAAGCTTCTCCGGGAAGGGGGGAGCGGCCATTTTGGGTTCTTCTTCTTCAGCCAGAAGCTTCTCCGGAAAGGGGGAAGCGGCCATTTTGGTTATCAGCTGGTGGCCATCTTGGTTCCTTATTGTTTAATTGTTCATTGAGTTGTTTAATTGATTAAGTGAATCATTTATAGCGGCCATTTTGGTTTTCAGTTGTCGGCCATCTTGGTTCTTTATTGTTTAATTGTTCATTGCTTTATTTAATTGCTTGAGTGAATTATTTATAGCAGCCATTTTGGTTTTCAGTTGTCGGCCATCTTGGTTATTTATTGTTTAATTGTTCATTGATTTAGTGAATCATTTATAGCGGCCATTTTGGTTTTCAGTTGTCGGCCATCTTGGTTCTTTATTGTTTAATTGTTCATTGCTTTATTTAATTGCTTGAGTGAATTATTTATAGCAGCCATTTTGGTTTTCAGTTGTCGGCCATCTTGGTTCCTTATTGTTTAATTGTCCATTGCATTGTTTAAGTGCTTAAGTGAAGTATTTATTTTTCCCACGGGAAGTTATTAATTTCCCATCATAGAAAACAATTATTGTCAGCCATCTTGGTTCCTTATTGTTGAATTGTACATTGCTTTATTTAATTGTTTAAGTGAATTATTAATTTTTCCCACGGGAAGTTATCAAGTTCCCATCATAGAAAATAATTAAGTTAAGTAAAGAACATCAAAAGATATAGAAATCAATAAATAAATAAATTAAATTTAAAACAAAAAAAAAAAAAAGAAAGAAAAAAAATATAAAAATAAATTTAAATAAATAAATTAAATAAAAAAAATTAGAAAAAAAATTGTAAAAATAAATTAAATCAATATATTCATATATTATTTATATTTATATTATTAAAAAAAAAAAAAAAAAAAAAAAGGAAAATAGAGAGTGGGTATTTTAAATTCTATATTCTTTTTATTTTCCCATCGTTGCAGTTGAGCCAAAATGGGTCAGTGTGTAAGCAAGAGCCACTCTTCCCTGAAGAATTACAAAGTAGCACCTGACAGTCCCCTAGGCATTATGCTCAAAAATTGGGACAGTCATGAATTAACTAAAGGGAAGGATGCAGTGCAAATGATCCAGTACTGTGTCTTCGAGTGGCCTAGAAAGAAAATTCGAGAGGATGGACTCAAGTGGCCCAAACAGGGATCTTCAGAGATATGGCTCTGTAAGGCCCTTTGCTTATATCTACATTATAAGGGCCCAAAGAAATTGGAACAATTGGATTACGCACGAATTTGGTTAAAATATTGGAACAATGTGGAAACAAAAGACGAGAAAATCTTAACAGTAAAAGACAACTCAAAATTAACTAAACATGAAACATCAACCACTGACCAAAAAGATCAAAAAGTAAGGAAAGTTCAACCAAAGCGATGGGACCCTTTAGATGCCCTTCCACCAGTTGCTGCTAACCAAATTGATGGAGATAGTAGTGCCGAATCCTCAATAGAGGAGGAGGACACAAATAATTCCAGTCAGTCAGATGAGGGAGAAGTCTGTACACCAAAAAGAAAACATACCCTCTCTAACTCTCCTCGTCCAAAACATTCAAAAAGCAAAATTACTTCAATTGGAAAAGAAAAATCTCTCTCCTCATCCAGAAAACGAAATGTTAAATTGGCCTGCTCAATTTGTGAGGATTGTTCCAAAACTCCACAAGGTAAAACAAAGGCTTTCCCCCTGCGAGAAGTGCCTATGGGTGGAGCACGGGGAGGAATTGGATATGTAGTTGCACCTCTTTCCTCCTCAGAGGTAAGAGACTTCAAAAGAGAAATGAAGTCCTTATTGAGTGACCCGATAGGGTTATCTCAACAATTCGATCAATTTCTCGGGCCAAACATATTCACTTGGCACGAAATGCAGTCCATCCTCCAGTCCCTGTTCTCCCTGGAGGAGCAATGTTTAATAAGGACTGCGGGAATGAAAGTGTGGGAGAGAGAAAATAATGATAATCAGGGCCCTCCTGGAGAACGGAAAATGCCAAATGAAGATCCAAATTGGAACCCAAATGATGAGGAGGATAGGAAAAATATGGAAGATTATAGAAAATTGATAATAAAAGGGATTAGAGAGGCTGTTCCGAGGGTGAACAACATCAAGAAGGCATTTGGAAGTACCCAAGGTAAAGATGAAACTCCCCATGACTGGCTGGAAAGGTTAAAGAACAATGTGCAATTGTACACCCAATTGGATTTAGACAGCGACAGCGGGCAAACAATGTTGAAAGTACATTTTGTGCTATACTCCTGGCCGGATATTCGTAAAAAACTGGAAAAATTGGACAAGTGGCCAGAGAGAGATTTAAAGGAATTACTCGAGGAAGCTCAGAGGGTCTTTGTTCGAAGAGATGAAGAAAATTGGAAAACAAAAGCAAAAATAATGAAAAATGTTGAAAAAGACCCTCCCAAAGATACTACAATTGACTCTCCTAAACCCACTCAATTTACTAGAGGTGACTCGAGGTTGAGTGACCCGAGTATGAACAAAGCAAACCACTATTGTACCTATTGTAAGAAACCAGGCCATGGGACCTGGTATTGTTACAGGAAGCAGAAAGACCAAGTAGTGTACCAGGAAACCCAGGCCGAAAGTAACTGAAGGTGTCAGGGGCTCTATCCAGTGGGGACCGATAAACATCAACAAGAGCCCTTGATAACTTTATTAGTAGGTCCCCATCATCAACCTGTAACGTTTCTTGTGGACACTGGAGCTGAAAGGACTTGTATTGCGGAAGTACCAAAAGGACTATACGTTACCAAAAACAACACCATAGAGATCTCAGGAGCGAAGGGTGACACTTTTACCGTCCCAATCATTCCAAATGTGGAGATCAGGGGAAATGGAAGAATTCACATTAATGACATGCTTTTTGTTCCTCAAGCAGGAATAAATCTATTGGGGAGAGACCTGCAGATTCCACTGCAAATTGGGGTAGTCCCCCGTAAAGGTAAAATGGTTACCAAGCTATTTGTATTATCAGTACAGGATGAGAACCAGATAAACCCCATTGTCTGGGCCAAACCGGGCAACCGGGGAAAAATAGACATGACACCACTAACTGTGAACTTACTTCCAGGAACGAATCCTATTCGAGTTCCACAGTATCCCCTAACCAAGGAGAAGCGGAAGAAACTGAAGGTCACCATCGAAGAGCTGCTAGAGGATGGCATCCTAGAGCCTTGCAAGTCTCCCTTCAACACACCGATTCTGGGTGTCAGCAAACCAGACGGGGGCTGCCGACTTGTCCACGACCTGCGTAAGGTAAATGACAGAGTGGAAACCAGGTACCCCCTGGTTCCTAACCCATACACACTTTTAAATCAAATTCCACCATCACATGCCTGGTTCTCTGTTGTTGACCTTAAGGACGCATTCTGGTCATGTTCCCTAGATCCTTCCTGCAGAAACATCTTTGCATTTACTTGGGAGGATCCAGATACAGGGAGAAAGCGGCAGCTTCGATGGACTCGGTTGCCTCAGGGTTACACTGAGTCCCCCACGCTTTTTGGCCAGGCCCTTGAAGGCCTTTTAACTACCTTTGATCCACCAGAGGGCATAAAAATCACGCAGTATGTGGACGACCTGCTGGTGTCTGGGGAGCAGGAGGAGACAGTCAAATTGGCTACTATAAAATTATTAAACTTTCTAGGGCAGAAAGGGTTGCGAGTGTCAAAACAAAAATTACAATTCGTACTACAAGAAGTAAAATACCTCGGACATTTAATTGGGCATGGCACAAAAAAACTGAGTGCCGAAAGAATAAAGGCAATAATTGACCTGCCACCTCCAAAAACAAAACGAGAAATTAGACAGTTACTGGGCCTGTTTGGATATTGTAGGCTCTGGATTGACAAGTACTCGCAATCCGTTCAATTCCTATACGAAAAATTAACTGAGGAGGAGCCAGTGCATTGGACAAAATCAGACGATCAAAAACTAAAAGATTTGAAAGACAAATTAATGCAAGCTCCAGTCCTCAGCTTACCTGCCCTAGATAAGCCCTTTGATTTGTTTGTAAATGTGGACAAGGGAGTTGCCTTTGGGGTGCTGACCCAAACGTGGGGCGGGTCCAGAAAACCTGTAGCTTTCATTTCGAAGATCTTGGACCCTGTATCAAGGGGATGGCCACAATGCATCCAGGCAATCGCAGCGTCGGCAGTTCTGGTTGCTGAGGCTCAGAAGCTGGTGTTTGGAGGGACACTCACAGTGCACACACCTCACTGTGTAAAGGCCATTCTAACTCAGCGGGCCTCAGAGTGGCTCACGGATGCCCGAATTGTGCAATATGAGAGCCTCCTAATTGAATCTAAACATCTTCACTTCGCCACATGTACCTCACAGAACCCAGCACAATTTCTTTATGGCTTACCACAAGATGACTTAGCCCACAATTGCATAAATGTGATCGACCTACAAACAAAGGTGCGGGAAGACCTAACTGACATCGCCATCCTCGAAGGGAAAAAGATCTTTGTAGACGGATCATCCAGGGTAGTACGTGGAAACCGATGTTCCGGGTATGCCGTGGTAGACGGGTTGGAAATGAAAGTAATAGAAAAAGGGAAACTACCAGGACATTGGTCTGCTCAGGTATGCGAGCTTTATGCGTTGGAAAGAGCCCTCCACCACCTAGCCGGGGAAATCGGAACTATATACACAGACTCTAAATATGCCTTCGGGGTGGTCCACACCTTTGGTAAAATTTGGATGGAACGTGGGCTATTGAATTCAAAAGGGAAAGACATTTTGCACAAAGAAATGATTGTAAAAATCTTAGAGAGCTTAAAGAGACCAAAAGCCATTGCTGTGGTACATGTACCAGGACACCAAACCGGGCTCAGTCTAGAAGCTAGGGGAAATACTCTAGCAGATAATACAGCTAGAGAGGCAGCTATTGAAGGACTGTTCACAGAGACTGTTTTAAAGGTAACCACACGAACAGCAGCGAAAAGACAAGAAACAACTGATGCAGAGGAATCGAATGAGATCAAAGAAACCTCCGAGGAGGATGAAGTCCCTAAAACCCTGGAAGCAAATGAGGAAGAGATACCATCAGCACCAGACCAACAAGGGGTAAGTGAGAAAAACTTACCCAGGCCCATTTTCAACAACAAAGAAAAAGAACAATTGGCGGCAATTGGCGGAATAGAAGACCAGGAAGGTAGGTGGCACCTTCCTGATGGTAGGCAAATTCTAAACAAATCACTGACTCGTGAGATTTTATTCGCTATACACAGAAATTACCATTGGGGCACAAAGGCTCTAGTAGATCACTTTTCCCGGGTCTTCTGTTGCCTGGGAGTATACGAAATTGCAAACCAAATTACCAGAAATTGTCTAGTATGCCAAAAAGTCAATAAAAAACAAATGAAAAATGTTCCAAAAGGGGGAATGGACATAGCTTCTCGTCCATTCCAGAGCATCCAGATTGACTTCACAGAGATGCCCCTTGTACAGCGGTGGAAGTACCTATTGGTCATAGTAGATCACCTCACTCACTGGGTGGAAGCTTTTCCTACCACCAATGCCACCGCCCACACAGTGAGTAAGATGCTCTTAGAATAGATAATTCCCCGCTATGGAGTCCCTCTAAGAATTGACTCGGATAGAGGAACTCACTTTACATCTCAAATCACTCTAAATCTAATCAACCAATTAGGCTCAGATTGGAAATTGCATACTCCCTGGCACCCGGAGAGTTCGGGAAGAGTAGAACGCATGAATCAGACACTAAAAAGAATACTCACAAAATTAATGATAGAAACAAAGTGGTCCTGGGTTAAGTGCCTCCCACTTGCCTTGTTAAGTGTTCGAACACAACCGCGAACAGACATCCAGGTCTCAGCGTATGAAATGTTGTTCGGACTCCCTTATTTAGCTGGACAGCGAGAAATCGATGTAAAAGAGACTGGAAACATAGCAATAAGGGAGTATGTAAAGATCATTGCACACAACATCCAAGAGTTAAAGGAAAAGGGCCTGCTTGTGCAAACACCACCTCTTGATTTCAATTTACATAATATTCATCCAGGAGAGTGGGTGTTAATCAAATGCTGGAAAGAAAAATCTCTAACCCCTTCTTGGGAAGGCCCCTTCCAGGTTCTTTTAACAACAGAAACAGCGATAAGAACAGCCGAAAAGGGATGGACACACATTCGGAGAGTAAAAGGTCCAGTGACTCCACCAGAGGATGAAGAAGAGCTCCGAGAAAAAGGAAGACCTTGAACCGCAACAGTATCCTTTAAAACTAAGATCTAGGCAAAGAAATGTTACCAGTTATTGTAAATGTTATTGTTGTTGAAGTTAAAAGACTGTTCAAGTTTCAAGTTATCATGTTCAACATTTGTTACATATATAAAACACTAACCTTGTTTCTCTCACTTCCCACTTTTTGTAGGAAGGAAAACCTGCCTGATAAGATCTGCCTCTTCTTCTAAGACCAAAATAATTTGGCTACAAATTAACGGGCACGCGTTCCTCACAGGAACTGACCAAGGCCAAGTAAAAATGAATCTCCTGCGGCCTGAGAAAGAAAATGCGCTTAGCACCAGTCCAGAGACTCCAGGAAAGGAATGCCAACCACCAGCACAAGCAGGAATAGAGCCCAAACCGAGAAGGGTCACCATACAGCTCTTCCTGGCCGTGGCACTAATCATCGTTGTGCCGAAGATCCTGGAAGCAAAGGCAGACGTAAGGTGCAACAAGTGCTATCACACCATCTACCAGACCGCAGGAAATTCATTCAAAATAAAACACTTTTTTCGTGCACATTCCTATGTGAGCCCAGGTTGCTACAATATTGAGAACTTAGGAAGGTGTACGGAAAAAGGACAAAGGTACTGGATTGGGCAAAACATTGGTACTCAAATTCAAAAGATAAAAGGAGAGTGCCCCTCCGATGATGTTTGGCTTTGTTTCAATTTCAATTATATCACAAAAAAGGAAGATTTAATAAAAAGAAAAACCTTTGAATTGGACCTGATTCAAGAAACTGTAATCGAAGAAAACCAAAAACAACAGGAAGCTGGCTTATCAAAAGTAGACCAAAATTTATTTATTGATTTGGCGGAGAGGATAAGTCAGCAACTAAATTTAACAAATTGTTGGGTGTGCGGAGGAACTTTAATGTCCGAGTACTGGCCTTGGCGAGGGGTCGGGATTGGACCCCTCGAAATCTTACAGCTGGGCAATCTTCCGCCAAACACCCGAACTGATAATGAAATTTGGCATTTAAGTAACACAGTCTTAGGGGAAGAGTGCATTTGGAGAAAAGCCCCAAGATTCTTCCAGATGGTGGGAGAAACAACGTGTAAAAGATACCTGGTCACAGACGGGAAAAAGAGCTGGTGGCTGCCCACAACACCAAACGTATACTGGTCAAGTACACAACTACCTCATAAAAACTGTGTTTACAACAAAATCGAGAAGCTGTTCCAATGCTGGGAGGATGGTAATCCTTTTTCCACACTTCCTGCTTTCTCGAGGTATTGGACTCAGGCGAACTCAGTTAAAGACAGTTTCTGGGCAGCTCCAGAAAATTTGTTTTGGATCTGCGGGAATAAAGCATACTCTAGACTCCCAGCTCACTGGGAAGGAAGTTGCACCCTTGGTGCCATTCAGCCTAATTTTTTCCTTTTAGCCGACAAGGCTGGACAACATCTTGGGGTCCCCTTATACGATGAACTATCCCGTTCTAAAAGACATGTTATCGGGGGTTCCCAGAGGTGGAAAGATGAGGACTGGCCACCCGAGAGGATCCTTGAAACCTACGGACCAGCTACCTGGGCACAAGACGGCAGCTGGGGGTATCGTACCCCTATTTATATGCTCAACAGAATCATCCGGTTACAAGCTTTAATCGAGGTAATCACTAACAAAACCTCCCTGGCACTAGAACTTCTTTCACAACAACACAGCCAGACTCGGGCAGCAGTATACCAGAATAGGTTGGCTTTGGACTATCTACTCGCTGAAGAAGGAGGCGTATGTGGAAAGTTTAACAACTCCGATTGCTGCCTCCATATCGATGATCATGGAAAAACAATCACACAGATTACAAAGGACATTAGAAAACTTGCACATGTTCCTGTGCAAACTTGGCAGTCAATCACTTCAACCAAATGGTGGGACAATCTGCTGAATGCCCAATGGTGGAAGAAAGCCCTGCTCATAGTAGGGGGATCCTTAATCGGACTGTTATTCCTGCCATGCTTAATTCCTTGTCTCATTAGGCTGATAACTTCGGTAGTCACCCAGATGCCTGTGATCCAGAACTTACAAAACCATTACCAGCAGCAACGGAACAACACCATAACACCACCGTCTCGGGTCCTTGAGGTCACAGTAGAAAAAAACTAAAAATAAACAAAAACATGCATACCGAATTCTTAAAAGTTTTCAAGAGCCACCAGCAATACAAGAAGAAATGACAACTTTTCTGTAGCCGAAAAGACTTTATTTTGTTCCTCCAGTGTTGCGTATGAGTGAAGTGGGTACACTGTGAGAGTAATGCGAAAAATCAAGGTTCCCTAAGAAAAAGAAAAAGGGGGGAGTTTGTTATAAATAAAAATAAAGTGATTTTTCGCATGTTGGAGTTAATAATTACTGTTGTATTGTTATACCTGTTGAATAAAGTTGAAAGTTTGGATTTTTGATAAAGTTATAGATTGAAAAGTTAAAAAGAGACTGTTTTAAAGATGTTTTAAGAGTGTAATGTTTCGGGGTAAAAGCATTGGGATATTAAAGTTGTTTGGAGCAAAATAAAAGGGATTGAAGGGACTTTAGATGGAAAAGCAGTTGAACCCATGTAACCCTGAGTTCAGAAGTTATGTACTTTTTTTAAAAATCCTTTATCTTTGTAATTTTTGTTTATGTAAAACTCAGTTTTTATGTTGTATTGTAAATCTGTAAGCCCATCACCCATCCCAATATTAAAGGCACCCTGCAGCACCCGAGCTAAAAATAGAAGGTTTGCACCTCTCCGCCCACCTCAAGTGGAATACTAATGAGGCTCTTTCCCGCCTTTGCAAATTACCCCTAGACACAAGCCATCTATTGGTGGGGAAGTCCACCTCATTAATTAGTATTCCCAATCACCAGCGAGCGAGAGGGCGGAGAGGCTAATTCGGACCAGCCCATCAAAAACTTTATAAATTTGGCCCTCCTCAGGAGCTGACAGGCTTTTTTTCCAGGTGCCTTTACCTCCAACAGCAGCAGACTCTGGTCTGTGCAGGGTGCCTGGTGTCTCTGTCTCTCTGACTAGCAGGGAGTCAGAGACTGGGTCGGGTGCTGGGCCTCTTGCCCATTTTTATGGGCTATACTTAAAATCTTTTTTTTTGGACTTAAGATTAGCTTAAGTTCGCCACCCGGCCTGAGGGATCTCCTTGTCCTTGACCACCAACCGGTGGCCAGGAGAGTCTTATTGCCGTCCTGGGACCTTCCTTTTTTTTTGTGCTTTTTTCCTTTCTTTTTCCTTTCATTTCTCCCTCGGGAGATCCTGGACCTCGTGGGTCCAGCAATAAACATCTTTTGCTCTAACCCACGAGTGTGAAATTGTCTTCTTTTTATGACAACTTTCACAGGAAACCTTCCTAATGAACTGCACCAGACCAGAGGGAAATCAAGGCAGAGCCATGGTTTGTCAGGACTTGCTTGATCCTAATGAGCCCCGAGGTGCATTTGGTGCTGAGTCCTTGAACCTCAGGGCCTGAGAGGAGATTTCACAAACTTTTCCAGGAGTCAAAGTCAGAAGAAAAACCCAAAGTGTCTCCAAACATTAATGGGTCCCACTGAGGTCCATCCCCAAGACAGGCTCCTCATGGACTCCTTGGAGGAGAGAATTGGAGGCCATGATTGCAGAAACCTCTCAGAGACTCAGGGTGGAAAAAGAAGGACTTGAATAATCCCTGAGTATCTTGAAGCATTAATGAGCCCCAGTGAGTGTTGTTACTGACAGAAAATCTCCAGGGACTCGTTAGAGCAGATAATTGGAGGCCATGATTGCACAAAGCTCTCAGAGACTCCAAGGCAAAAGCAAAACCCAAAGTGCTTTGGAAAACCTGCAGTCCCTGGGAGCATGAAGGAGCCCCCCAGGGCCATTTGTGCCAAAGGCTCCCCAGGGACTCCTTGCAGCAGATCCCTGAGGCCAGGAGTGCAGGGAGGCCAAGGCTCTGTGCAGGCAGCTCAGGTGCTGAGCAGAGCCTGGGCTGGCTGGAGGCAGCAGAAAGGCCAAGGGCTGAGCCCCAGCCCCGGGGAAGGCAGATCCTGTCCCTCCCGCCTTGCTCAGGGCTCTGCTGGGGGCACTGGGATGTGGGGGGGATGCTGAGGGCAGGACAAGGGGGTGACAGTGCCCAGCCTTGCTGGGGCTGTGCCAGGAGGCCCCAGGGCCTCAGGACAAGGTGTCTCCTCACAGCCCTTGGTGCCACAGTAGAGCAAATCACTTCTGCAGTCAAATTGCAGTTGGGAAAAATACATCAGGAAACCTCCTTGACCTGTGTCCAAGCCTTCCCTGTTGTTCAACTTCAAATCAGAATTCAGCCCTGGGGCACCAGCAAAATCAGCCCCTGTGAGCTGCTCTGTGGTCGACCCTACCAAGTGCCACATTCCAGGAAACACATGTAAAAGGAGGAGTAAATTAGAATAATTCCCCCATTTCTCTTAGTAAAACCTTACAGGATTTGCAGTGAGGAGTGGAGATCTCCAGACTGATGGGACTGGACACACAAGGGCATGAGTTCCAATCAGGAGATTGGGTCTGCTTGAAAGACTGAGTAACTGCTCTGCTCCAGCCAAAATGGAAGGGACCTTTCCAAGTGCTATTGACAATTTTTTACAACACACAGCTCAAGACGGCACCTCCTGGGGATTTGAAGAAATTTGGACCAAAATTAACGCACGGTTACTCAGCTGGATTTGGTTAAAAAATGTCTTTATAATGATCACCATAATAATTGCTGTATGGTTTTAGCTTGCATCAAGATTCAGTGTTGTAGCTGTTGTAATGCCTTAAGCTATAAAATGAAATTGAGATATTGAGAGATTAGTTCCCATAAAGAATTGAGTCTCAAGAAAAGGGGAGACTTGATAAGGACGGTAGAACAGAACAGCACAGCCTTGGAGAAATAGATAAAGGATATAACTCAGGCAAAGAGAAGTCATTAAAAACACAAGCAGGATTCCAGCTCAGCTCTGCAAGGCTGACAAAGCAGAACTTTTGCAAAACAACAATACTGCCCTTACTCAAAAGCAGGGTTCAAGGAACAGCCACCTAAAAAGGACACCGGATGTTGAAGACAGACGTCAAAGAACCATATAAGGACTTTGGATTCTGTAAAATAAAGTAATAGATATCCACCAAGTAAGTGGGGATCGCTCATGAATATGTATTCAGTGTGTCTGATAAAAACTCTCTTCACCTGATGAATGGGACATTGAAGTGTCCTCAGAGTGACCAGAGCTACAATGAAGAATGCCTGCTTTCTAATACTCAAACTGTGTTAGAAAGTTTCTGTTCAGCCGCTTTCAGTATCAGTTCCATGAGGCCTGACAGGGTCACAATGGTCCCTTGGTTCCATGGGGTTCTTCAGTTTCACAGTGACCCCTTGGTTCTGCAGTGTCACAATGGCCTCTCTCACAAGGCCCTGTAGTGTCACAATGGTCACCTTGATTTCATAAGGGCCCAGAGCGTCACAGTGGTCCCTTAGTCCCACAAGGCCCCACAGTGTCACCCTGGGGCAGGACACCAGGAGGGATTCGTTCCCCACTCGCTGCAGCTCCCTGGCCCAGCTGGCACCGACACCTTCTCCCAAGCCAGCGCTCCCGGGCACAGCCAGGGCCGTGCCACACTGCAGCTCCTGCAAACCACGGCAGCTCCGAGGCCAAAACCCGAGTCACAGACAGTTTGCCACTCTTTCTGTCTATATTTGACCAGGAAATGTCCCATTGTGGGGTGTCCCTTTCCTGCAGTCACTGCAACACTGGGACCATACACGGAGCTGTGAGCGAGAGAAATGGCCAGCACTGCACCTCTGCACTGACTCGGGGATGGTGGGAAATGCTCTGTGGGGGAGGCTGGAACGATGGAAAAAGGACAATTGGCAGTGCAGAGGGAAACCCATCTGGGCTGCTGGACTGGGGCAAGACATCGCTGCCTGGGTAGAGAAGTTGGCTGTGAAAGTCCCTCCTGTGGATGCTCACGTACCCAAGAGTTGGCACTGAAGAGCATCGCAACAATGGACAGGGGGATGGGGCTGTCAGGATTAAAGTGTCTCAGGTGGGTCTGGACTGGCCACACAAGGCTGAGTTATTTCTGCTCGATGGGCCCAGGACACCTCAGGTCATCAGGGAAGAGATGCAACCTCCAGATGGGCTGGTGACCGAGGGGTGGCTTTACCCATGGACAGCATCTCCAGGTTATCCATGAGTGTGAAAGGTGTGCTGAGATCAAGCAGGGCCAGGTGGGTAAAGCCCCTGTGGTGTGGGGGATGATGGTGGGAATATAAATGTGGGGAGACACATGGTGTTTTTAGTGGGAGTAGTAAATTGGAGAACACCATTCCTAAAGCACAAGAGCCCTGTCAGAGCCAGCCCTGTCCCTGCACTGCCCCAGCTCTGCTGCCCCACAGCTGCTGATCAGGAAGGGCAGAGCCATGGGGGAGGGAAATGCACAGGGACTCCTCCTGGGAGGGACCTCAGGAGGTTTCCAGGCCAAGCCAAAGCACAGTCAGTGCAGAAAGGGACACAAGGATGGGCTGTTTGTGTGCTCTGCCATGGCAGGAGGAGATGCAGAGCTGCACACACACCCAGACAATGTGGATCCTTCAGGAGCTGATCTCACACAGCAGCTCCCAGGCCTCTGCTGCTCGCTGCTTGCTCTGCTTTGATGTTCCCTGCTGGTTACAGCCACCCCACACACCCCAGTGCTGTGTGCACACACACCAGTCTCACCAGTGCCTGGGCCCCAAAGGACACAGGACCTGATGGTTTGTGGTTCCCACTCCAGTGTTGGGCACTTGGACCTCCCTCTGTACCCAGAGCAGAGAGAGCTCTCTTGTCCCTGAAACTTCTTGGCAATGGAGAGATTCAGGAAACAGGACAGGCTGTGGGGATCAGCTGCAGGACAGAGTCAGGGATGGGTGCTGACCATCCCCTATTTAGATATGACCAGTTCTTTCATCCTCTTTTCTTTCTGTTTTCATGTGTTTTTTCTATTACAACCCACCATGGTGCCACACTCTCCCTTCCTGTGGTCATTTCCTAGACATCCCATGGCAAGTCTTGCACAGTCCCCAAATGCCCTTTCTGGATGCCCATCATGAGTCTCATATCTCAGGGCAGGAACCTCCATCCTCAACTGTGAGGTCACCCTGGTAGTCTCTGCCATTGTCCCACTTGGTGAGTCTTTCACACAGATATTGGACCTTGCTTTCAGTTTCTTTACCCTTTGGGTTTTTAATGGTTCCTCCATAAACCTGGCAATTCATGTCCCTGGTGTGGTATTTCTTTCCATTTTATGGAATTGTTGGGGATTAGATCACATTAAAATGCTGACATGGTTTGTATTTAGGTATTTGCAGCCCTCTAGAGAAGGAGTTGGGCATATAAGAATCAAAGAATTATAAAATGCTTAGGGTTAGAAGAGACCCAAAATAGCCTCTAGTCCAACTACCCTTCCATTTCCCAGGGACACCTTCACTTGTTCAGGTTGCACAAAGCTCCTGACCCGGAACACTTTCAGGGATGGAGTTTCCACTCACTGCGCAACCTCTGCCAGAAACTTGCCCCCCTCATCATAAAATATTTCATCCTTACATCCAATCCAAATCTGGCCTTGTTCAGCATAAAGGTATTGTGCCTTGTTTTACCAGTACAACCCTCGGCAAAAAGTGCTTTTCCATTTTTCCTGGACTAACAACATGACATTTTTATGGCTAAACCATGGACAGGTCAGAGAAATGTCCCAAACAGGGGTTTGGAGGCCTCAAGTAAAGGACCAGTATACAAGGAATGAAGGCCCTGGGTTCAATGGTTTGGAGACTGAGGACAGAGCAGGAATAGCCTGGGAGAGCTGACAGAGTGGATTCAGATATATGGGAGCTTTTTGTTCACAGTGGAAATGAGCATGAGAAAGGAATAATGACCAAGAGAAGATGGGGAGGCCCAGAGTGGACACAAGAAGAAAGGAATTTCCCTCCCAGGGCAGGGCTGTGGTGCAACACATCCCCAGAAGGAGTCAGGGTCAGCCCAAGGCTCTGTGTGCCAAGGCAGAGGCAGGCAGGACACAGAGCTGTCAGCAAAGGAAGGGCCAGCGAGGTGGGGCAGCTGGGGGATGCCGACAGCCTGCAGGGCCAGAGGCGCAGGGCATGGACAGCGTAGGACAGCCTGGGCTGGAGAGGGCCCAGGGATGTGCAGAAGCTGCAAGGGCCTGCCAGAGGCAACTTGTGCAGCACTTTGGCCATGGCTGCTGGCCCTGGCCCTGAGGCCATGAGGAGGACACAAGTGAGCCTTGCAGCCCTGGGGCCTCATGGCCTCCTTGTCCCTGCTCAGCAGCCTGGCAGGGGCCGCCCCATGGTGCTGCCCTTGGCATTGCACATCCCCACATGGCAGTGCTCCGGGAAGAGCCCTGAGCACTGAGGGAGGGACAGGATGTGCCTTGCCAGGGGCTGGGGCTCAGGCCTTGGCCCTTTGCATTCCTCAAACACATCCAGGTTTGCTCAGCATCAGAGACACCTTTGCCTTGTTTGTCTCCACCTGTCATCACTGCCTCCAGTATTCTGCACCAAATGCAACCTGGGGACACTTTCTCAGTTGTCTCCCTCAGTGGGGCCCATTAAAAGTTAAAGAAACTTTGGAGTTTGAATCTTTGAGTTCTTGAGAAGTTTTTTGAAGACTCTCTCAGGGACTGAGTCTGATGTAAACAACCCCAAACTCCCGAGAGGCTCATTAAAGTCCTTGTGCTGTTGCTGTGCTGCTGAGCTGGGCTGGGCTCCTGGCACAGAGGGAGCTCCTAAAGCTTCAAAGAGGCAGCTCTGCTGAGGAGCAGATTCTCTCCAAGCCCAGCAGGGCTGAGGGCACTGCCTGCAGGCACCTGAGAGGAGTGAAGCAGACAGAGATGGTGAAAGCAGCTGGAAGGACAATTCTGAGATTATTCATGGAGAAATCTTCACAACTCCTGACACAGTGAGTCTCTGTCTGCAGGGATCTTCTAAAGCTGACACATGGCATGACTGATATGACTGTAAAGATGGCTCTGCTGCCGTTTGCGGTTTGGGGGAGGATGTGCTGCAGAGCGGGGCTGCCCTGGGCACCGTCAGAGGGACAGGGCAGGACGGCTCCTGCTGCCAGGGACGGCTGCAGGCTGTGAAGGTGGGGGTGCAGCCAGGGCTGCCCAGGGCTGTCGTGCAGAGCAGCTCCTGCAGCCCTGAGGGCTCTTGGCCAGGGCAGGGCATGTGCCACCTGCCAGGGGCAGCTCTCAGCCTGCCTGGGAGCTCCCCATGGACGCTGGAGGGGAGCTGTGGGTGCAAGGAGTGACTCCTGCCAGGGCAGGTCCTGCTGCTGGGGAGAGGCTGCTGTGTGGGCCAGGGCTGCTCAGAGCTCCAGCTCATGCCCAGGGCATTTCTGAGAGGACTTTTCATGAGCACATTCAGGGCAGGAGTTCCCTGCTTGGGTCTCTGCTTTCCTGAATCTGTGCTCCCACTTTTCCCTGGCTCAGCTTGGTGGGAATGGAAACTCAGCTGGGCAGGGCAGAGCAGGGGCTGAGGCTCTTAAACCATCACGCTGAGGATTCCTGGGAACCTCAGCAAGTGCCTCCACCTCCCCAGCCCCCAAATCCATCCAGCATCACCTTCCCATGGTGCCCAGGCTCGGGGGAGCTGTTCTTTAATCCCTGCAGCCCCGAGCAGCTGCAGGGCAGAGCTGGCCCAGGGCTGGGCTGGGCTCTGGCAGCACTGGCAGGGAAGGACCCCGGGGCCACAGGAACAGCTCCCGGCTGGGACAGCTCCAGCAGCAGAGCCGTGGGCAGGCAGGGAGGGAGGCAATGCTGAGGGAAGTGCTGCTGCAGGGGAGATGTGGCACCTGCCGGCCCTGCCCTGCAGTGCAGACACTGCTCTGAGCAGCAGAGCTCTTGTGTCCCCTCGCAGCCAGCACAGCCCTCAGCCCGGGGGCTCGGGGCCCTCAGTGCCCTCCTGGGCTGCCAGAGCAGCCCCAGAGATGAAGGGCATCTCTCCTGCCATTGCCCATTCCCTGCTGCCCAGGGCCTGAGGGCGACTGTCCTGCACTGGGGCTGCCTGGGAGGGGCTGTGCAGGGCTGGGGAGGGAAAGGCTTTTCCTCAGGCCCAGCTCTGTCTCTCCTTGCCTTGCTCAGGTGCTCCTGGCATTGCTGACAGGCTCTCTGGGAATGGCAGCTCCAGCTGCAGGGTCAGGCACAGCCCTTGGGGCTCCTCCTGTGCAGGCTGAGCACAGCAATGGTGTCCCAGCTCCCTCTGCCCTGGGCAGCTCTGGGCAGGGCAGGCTGGGAGGCTGTGAATGAGCTGACTCTCCCCAAGCAGTTCCATGGACAAGACCCTTGGTGTGTCCTCGGGATGTCATTGCAAGCTGTGAGCTGCCTTCCAGGGGACACTGGGGGACAGGAGTGTCCTTGGGCAGGAGTGTCCTTGGGCAGGAGTGTCCTTGGCCAGGAGTGTCCTTGGCCAGGAGTGGGGCTGAGGCTCTGAGAAAGGCTGAGCCATTTGGCTCTGCTGTGGGTCCCTCTGCTCTCAGCTGTGTCAGGTTGATTTTCAGGGCAACACAGTGACTGCCCTCGATCTCAGGAAGGGCAGCTGGGAACACATGGAGTGACAGAGCAGCTCCTCTCACCCTTCACTGAGTTACAGCCAATCCTCTTGCCTTGCACAGTTCTCTCTGTTCCCCCTGAGCACAGCAGGAAATCCTCTCAAACTGCCTTTGGCCATCACCGTTCCTTAGCCCTGGGACAGGAGATGCTGCCAGGCTCCTCTGCCTTAGGAGCAGTTTGGTCTGACAAAGTCCAACCCAGGACTGGTCCCTGTCCCCTGTTCCCATGGCCCCACTGCTGCAGAGCAGAGCTGACCCCTCGGTGTCCATGGGCAGAGCCCCTGCTCGTCACAGCAACAGGGCCAGATCCCAGCAGAGCTCCAGGCACGGGGCTGAAGGAAGGAGTCCAAGAAAAGGGAAATTGGGTGGCACAGAGTGGCAGGGGCAGGGCTGGGAGAAAGGGCTTGGACATTGCTCAGCAAAGTCTCCCCTGACTTGTCACTGTCTCCTCCTTGAACAGGTCCCCATGGCCAGAGGTGAAAGATGTCCAACAGCAGCTCCATCAGCCACTTCCTCCTCCTGCCATTCGCAGACACGCGGCAGCTGCAGCTGCTGCACTTCTGCCTCTTCCTGGGCATCTCCCTGGCTGCCCTCCTGGGCAACAGCCTCATCATCAGCGCCGTAGCCTGCGGCCACCACCTGCACACGCCCATGTTCTTCTTCCTGCTCAACCTGGCCCTCACCGACCTGGGCTCCATCTGCACCACTGTCCCCAAAGCCATGCACAATTCCCTCTGGGACACCAGGGACATCTCCTACTCAGGATGTGCTGCTCAGCTCTTTTTCTTTCTGTTCTTCATTTCAGCAGAGTATTTCCTCCTCACCATCATGAGCTATGACCGCTACGTGTCCATCTGCAAACCCCTGCACTATGGGACCCTCCTGGGCAGCAGAGCTTGTGCCCACATGGCAGCAGCTGCCTGGGCCTGTGCCTTTCTCAATGCTCTGCTGCACACAGCCAATACATTTTCCCTGCCCCTGTGCCAGGGCAATGCCCTGGGCCAGTTCTTCTGTGAAATCCCACACATCCTCAAGCTCTCCTGCTCACACTCCAAACTCAGGGAACTTGGGCTTATCATGCTAATTGCTTTTCTATTTTTGGGATGTTTTGTGTTCATTGTTTTCTCCTATGTGCAGATCTTCAGGGCTGTGCTGAGGATCCCCTCTGAGCAGGGACGGCACAAAGCCTTTTCCACGTGCCTCCCTCACCTGGCCGTGGTCTCCCTGTTTATCAGCACATCGTTTTTTTCCTACCTGAAGCCCCCCTCCATCTCCTCCCCAACCCTTGATCTGGCAGTGTCAGTTCTGTACTCGGTGGTGCCTCCAGCCCTGAATCCTCTCATCTACAGCCTGAGGAACCAGGAGCTCAAGGCTGTCCTGAGGAAAGTGATGACTGTATCCTTTTCAGAAGTTAAAATCTTTCTGGTTTCTTCTGCAGAGTATTCGTGATGTAATACATTACATGCCCAACCTGCCTTTGAAAACTTTTAATAGTGCTGGGAGTGGGAGGACAGGCTTTCCTCTTTTTTATCCTTGTGATAATTTTCACACTGAAAGTTTAGTCATCATCCACATTGAATTCACTGTCTACCTCCTTCTTTTACTTTGCCCAAAACTGTGTAAATGAGGAATTTTGCTGTGTGTGTTTCAGTAAAGTAAATGTTCTTGCAGTGATTTATTTGTGAAAAACGCTCCCTCTATTACCTCTCCTTCAGCTGCAGGGGCAGTGCCTGTGTTCAGGGGTAGAGATTAAAAGAGTCCCAGCCCAGCAGCATTGCCAGGGAGCAGCAGCACTTGGTCATTTCAGAGCTGTACTTTTTCCACTTCCCCCCTCCCCTTTCTTGTCCTTGTCCAAGGCCTGAGTGTAGCTCTGGCAGCTCAGTCCCTGTCCTGCTGCGTGTCCGTGCTGTGAGCACAGGCAGGGACAGGCCATGGGGACTGCTGGGACACAGCTGGGCCCCACCACAGCAGTTCCGTCAGCAAAGAGCATCTCCTTACTGCAGTCCCCAAAGGCTGAGCTCTTTTTGCTAATTTACTCTCAAGCAGAAGCCCAAGGAATGGATTTTGCAGAGTCTCACTGCTTTGCTGGTTTGTCTCTGGAGTCAGTGCAGTGAGATCAGGGTCCCACTGTGGTACTTCAGGGACTGAGGGCTGGGTCAGGTGTTCTGTGTTGGTGGCCCATGGCCATGGAGGTGACAAATGCTCTCCAAGTCACCTGCCTGTGGCTGTGCAGCTCGTGATGGCTCTGGTGGCAGGTGAGCACTTTTCTGTAGGACATCAGAACATGCCAGGGGGGCACAGAGGATCTGCAGGGACAGCTCATCCCATCAGGTCAGCAGTGAATGGAGCCCTGGAGCAGAATCCTGCCCAGGGTGGGGTCACCCAGAGATAAAGGACTGAATCTCTATGTGAACTTGTTACCAAAAATTGGTAGAATAAAACTCCTTAACATCAACGTAGAATTAAGAAGCAGCATTTTCTTTATTCGGCTGGATGCATGAGGGGATATCTCCTCCAAAGTACTGTGAATGCTGAGTCCTGTATATAAGCTCTATTTCACATCCATACTCACTGATTTTCCTGGAATAAACATCTATATGATAACCATTTTCCCATAATCAATAACATATATTCCCTCTCCTCTGTGCATGTATTTGTCTGTCCCAAAGGTGTCTTTCGTGGTCCCTAGTGGTCGGCGACCCCAAAGTCATATTGGACCACCTGATGAATTGGTACTACTTTCCAAATTCTGAGAAAAGTTGGCATTACAGGCCTGGTTACTCTCCCATTGTTTTTCTTGGTTAATATTTAACATGATCCTACAGATAAGCATTGAGCAGGTTTATAGGCTGGGGGTTTTTAAGGAGTAAGCATTGCAATAACCCACCAGATGCAAACAGTTCCTCACCTGGCAACAAACTGGCAAAGGAGAGCTCTGCAGCCCCAGGGGACACAGCAGGGACAGGGAAAGGAGTCTGGGCAGGGACTCCTCTGACCCTCAGGGGACTTCCCCAGGAGGATCCAGGGCAGCCCCAAGGCCATGTGGCAGCCCTGGAACAAGGCAGGCACCTCTGAGCAGCCTCCATGGCCCAGCAGAGCTTGTGTGGAGGGCTCAGTGCAGGGAGCAGCATCAGCTGCCTCTGTGTCCCAGCTGGAGCAGCAGAGCCCAGCAGAGGCAGCCCATGGCCCCGGGCAGCACAGCCCCTGTGCTCTGCAGAGCAGCACCCCCAGCTCTGGGGGGACTGTGGGGAGCAGGGCAGGGGCTGCAGCAATGGCTGCTCAGGCCAGCACAGCCGTGTTCCCCTGGGAAAGGCTCTGTGGGCAGCTGGGATGTGCCAGGAGGAGAGCAGGAGCTGTGTGTGTGCACAGGAGCCCTGGCAAGAGGCTGCCCTGGCCCTGGGGCAGCAGGAGCTGCCTGAGGAGCCCCAGGGCCAACTCTCTGCTGCTGTCCTGAGCAGCAGGGCTGGCCCTGGGGCTGCAGGAGCTGCCCAAGCTGAGCATCTCCTCAGCATTTCCAGACACAGAGTCACTGTCCCTGACCTCCAGTGCCTCCAGTTCCTGCTGCAGGGCCACACAGGGCTGGGCTGCTCTGCGGGGCTGGGGCAGGAGCAGGGAGAGGCTGGACTGGGCAGTGCCAGGGAGAGGAAAACAATGGGCCCTTGGTCATACAAGTCCCCGCAGTGTCAGAATGGTCTCCATGGTTCCATGAGGCCACGAAGTGTCACATTGGCCCCTTGGGTCCATGGGGCTCACAGTGTCACTATGCTCCATTTGGTTTTACGGGGCCCTGAAGAGTAACAATGTCCTCTTGGTTCCAAGGGGTCCTTTGTCATTCTGCAGTGACAGAAAGGTCTCCTTGGTTCTGCAGTGTCACAATGGCCCTTTGGTCTGTTAGGGTCCCATGATGTCACAGTTGCCCCTTGGTTCCATGTGGCCCCTGTTGGAGACTGAAATGTTATTGTTTATGGCTTAAACATCTTCATGAAGGACTTTTGCCTATTATAGCAAAACTACAAGAGCTGCAGAGAAAAACCAACAAAACCTTGAATTCAGGGGCCCTGAACTACACTGCTCATGTCCTGTTGAAGAAGGTAAAATAGAGGAACAGCTCAGGGCTGGGGCAGAAGAAATACATTCCCAGAGGGACCAAGCTTAGCACCTTCGGGGTGGAGAGCACTGCCCCAGGGCTATCAGCTGCCAGGCTCACACAGACCCTCACACCACAGCGTGGGGGGAGAGAGGTTTTGGGTGCGCAGTGGAAAAGCCTCTGGTCAGAGGCAGTGAACGCCCATCCTCTGTTGAGCAGAGGAGTTCAGCTGTGGGGCCCTTCAGCCTGGGAAAAGCTCATCCACGTGGAGGGCAGCAGAGGGGGTGTCATGGCCCATCAAAGACCCCCCAAGGGGTCCCCAGACCCTGCACCAGAGATGATGTGACAGATCCACGGTGTTGCAAGGGACAGTGTCAGAGCCTAGCCCCCTCAGGAGGTATGTGGGCGTTCCCACCTGCCCCAAACCTATATTAATCCACTGGATTCTATACTCTTTGGTGTGGCAGCGGCGGGGAACCCTTACCAAGAGGAGCAGATGGAGGGAAGCCATGAGACGTCTCTGGGACCCTTGAACGGGAGATATGTTTCTACTTAACCCCTGTCACTCTCTCCCGGTCCCCCCACTCCCCCCATCACCTCTTTTTCTATTTCTTTCTTTTTCTTTCTCTTTGCCTCTTTTACTATTAAATTAAATATATCCATTTTTTGGCACCAACGCCTAACCTCGGTTTTAATCATGTGTTTTGGGTATATTTTGAACCTTTCGGGGTTTGATCCATTTTATTCACAGACTTACCTTTCTTTGCTCTTCTGTGTTTAAACCATTTCATGACGCCTGACATCCATCAGGAGATCCTGAAACCCAAGAGGACAGTGTGACATCCTTGAGGACAGCCTGGCATCCATCAGGACAGCCTGACACCCATAAGGACAGTGTGACACCCACTGGGACAGCCTGAAGCCCATGGAGACAGCATGGCACCCCTGGGGACAGCCCGACATCCCTGGGGGACACCCTGCCAGCCACCTCTGCCTCCCGCCCCAGGCGGCTCCGAGCCGCTAGCGGTGGCTGTGGCGGAAGTCCCGTGGTGTGGGGACGTGGGTGACAGCGGTGTCACCCCGGCGGTGTCCCCACAGAAGCGCCAGCACTTGTGCGACTTCCCCGACATCGCCACCATCGGCACCGAGCAGGCAGCGAGCCGGGAGAGCAGCCCCGTGGAGAAGCGGCTCGTCACCCTCCCCAAGGCGGACAGCCGGGTGCTGCTGAGCTGGGGGGGTTTGGGGAGCCCCTGGGGACTCGGGGGGACGTGGGGCTGCCCCCCGCCTGGCACAGGATGGGCATTTCCCCACGCTGCGGGAGGCTCGTTCCTTCGTGCCTCTCCTCCATGGCCACTCCCGGCTGAGGGCGATGCCCAGCGCTCCTTCTGCAGGGAGGTGGCTCCTCCCCGGCTCCTGGGGGACGTGGCCAAGCTGTGCCACAGAGCCCTCAGGGGGTGCCGGGAGGCCTGAGCAGCCCCGAGGCGGAGGTGACAGGGACAGGGAGGTGACAGAATCACCCCGGGAGGGGCGGGTCCCCATCCCACCCCCTGGGCACCCCGGGACCTGTGGAGCTTGGGGACACCGTGGTGAGGGGTGGGCAAAGGGGTGGGCACAGGGGGTCCCTGGGGTGTTCCTGAAGGGCACCAGGGCCATCCCTGCCCTTGGCAGCGCCGAGTTCGCTGTGACCAAACTGGAGGTGGCCGGGGGTGCCCCGGGGCTGTCCCTGCTGTGCCACAGCCCCCAGGCCTTGGACAGTTCCCTGCTGAGCGTCTGCGTCCAGGTGAGACCCCCACGGCACCCCCGGGGGTTTGGGTGGGCCGGGTGTTACCAATGGAGACAGAAGCTTAGACAAACCTCTGCCTTTTGCCTAGGCCTTTTGACAGCAGGCAGTAGCTCTTATTGGGGTGGCCAGGACCCCAAGACTCAGTCTCGGTTGCAAGTTCTTTAATAATGGCTGATTAGATCTAATAAAAAATAAATTCTTATTTATTAGACACAAAAATAACAGACATAAGACTTGGGACAAAACTACATAGTACACAAAAATTAAACTAAAGTAATCTAAACTAAACTAAACTAAAATAAAATAAAATAAAATAATAGTAGACAAAATGCACCAGGCAAAAAGGTACCTATTATTATGGCTAGGAATAAATAATGTAACTTAGGAACCAATGTATCTTACCATCCGATTAGTTGAGGGAAGCATACATTAGAATCCTTTCCCCTAGTTCCCAGGAAAGTAACCAGCAGAGCTTGGATCCAAACTCTGGGGAGAAGTCTTGCACATTTCCAGAGTGTGTGTAGGAGACTTCTGTCTCTGTGATAATTCGTGTGTCTTTTATAGTATAAAAATGTGTCTTTCAGTCATGTTTTCTGCTTCCTTTCATCTCTTTCTCCATCTGTTTTCCCATACCAGGGTTTAGCCTCTCAGTTGGAGCTCAGACTTTAGGGTGCCAAAAGATGACCTCTTGCTGGGCCTTTTGACCCCTGCTTGGGCCTTTTGACCCTTTGTTGAGCCTTTCCATATGGCAGCCATCTGTGAGGGAAAGGGGTGGGGGACATCTGGCCATACCAGGAACCCACAGAGCTCCGTCCCTATGAGGGAAACACAGCCCTGGAACCATGGGGACAGTGCCATGGGGACAGGCAGAGCCCTGGGGCTGCTGAGGGCACCCGTGGGGCAGGAGGGGTTTGGGGGCTCCTGGAAGGTCCCCACCCCCCCCACCCGCTGAGCCTGGCAGTCACTCCACAGCCACGCTCTGGCCAGGATTCCAAGCGATGCCAGGTCCACCGGGACAAGGGTGGACACTTGAGGCTGTCGGGGGTGGCGCGGAGGTTCTGCAGCCTGCGGGAGCTGCTGGGCACCTCTGGGTGCTGGGGGCTGCAAGCAGAGGGGCCCAAAAGTGCCTGGAGGCTGTCTGTCCCTCCTGCCCCAAAGGTGACACTGAGGGACATTCCAGAGAGGGGCTGTGAGGTCACAGAGCAGCTGTGACGTCATAGAAGGGCTGTGTGATGTACCAGAGGGGGCTGTGTCATAGAGGCACAGAGCAGCTGTGATGTCAGAAAGGGGCTGTGTGACATCACAGGATGGGTTGTGTGAGGTCACAGATTGGGCTATGACATCACAGAGTGAGGTCATCAAGCAGCTGTGGCATAATAGAAGGGACTGTGTAACTTCACCGAGTGGCTGTTTGACATCAGAGAGCAGGCTTTGAGATCACAGGACAGCTGTGTGACATCAAAGAGTGGTAGTGAGAAATCATAGAGCCGGCTGTGAAATCACAGGGTGGGCTGTGACATTACAGAGCAGGCTGTGACATCATAGATGGGGCACAGTGACATCACAGAGTGGGCAGTGAGAACAGAGACTGGGCTGTGACATCACAGGAGGGTGGTTTGACAACACATGGGGGGCGGTGTGACATCACAGAGTGGGTTGTGATGTCACAGGGGGCTGTGTAATGTCACTGCAAAGGTCACAGTGCCCCAGACACCCCCTCACAGAGCCCCCCATAGACATCTAACACTGCTGTGTGCAGCAGGGTCCCCTATCCCCCCAGCTCCTGCCCTTCCTGGCACTGCAGCCTCCCCCAAGAATGTCCCACAAATCGACACCCAGAGCCTGACATGGGGACAATGGGCTGGGGCTGTGTGACCATCAAAGGACATGGATTATCCAGGTCACTGTGGCCTGGTTTGGGTTCCCCAGGGCAGGAAAGATGCCTGGCAGCTGGAGCAGGGTTAGGGAAGGGCCTCCAGGGTGGGGCTGGAGCCCTTGGGCTGTGAGGAGAGGCTGAGGGAGCTGGGCTTGTCCAGCCCAGAGAAGGGAAGGCTGAGGGGCTCCTCATCCCAGCCTGGCAGTGCCACTGAGGAGGTGATGGAGAACACAGAGCCAGGCTCTTCACTGGGGGCCTGGTGGGAGACAAAAGACAATGGGTGAAAGGGGAAAGAGGGGAGGTTCAGCCAGGAGAGGAGGAAACCTTTGTTCCCATGGGCTCAGCCAGGTGCTGAGATGCTGCCCCATCCCTGTCCCTTGGCATTTTCCAGTCCAGACCAAATCAAGCCTTGGTCTGACCCTGTTTCTGACAGGTTGGGCTGCAGATTTGCTGAGGTCCCTTCCAACCTCAGCTCTCTTATGATCCTGGGATGATGCTGGTCCCTATTTCAGACTGGAGCAGAGCAGATGTTTATGGGACAGGAGCCCTCTGGGGCTGTAGGGGACCTGCAGCTTGGGAGGTGCACAAGCACATCTTCATTAGCTGTGTCATTTGAGTACTTTTAAGAAATGGCAGTTTTCCCACCAGGAAAGAACAGGAATTTTGTCTAAGTGTACTGATTGTAGGAGAAGAAATACTGATCTTTCCCTCTTCTTGTGTCACCACTATTCTGTCTATTATTTCATGTCTCTCTTCCTTCAGGTGTTTCCACCTCTCCTGTCTAAATGGCCATGTCTACGGACATGTCTTCACCAGACCAGTTGGATCTATGTCATTATGGATCTATGTCAGATTTTCCATATGGATCTATGGATCTATGTCAGATTTTCTCCTCTCGATCATCTCCTGTAATTCCAATCCATCTCAATAGAGTGGTTTCACACTTTCAGCTTCAGCGAGTTTCCCAGTCTTTCAAAACTATAATAACACATCAGTCAAAAACTTACTTGTGTTTATGTCTTTTAGAATCACTTTCTCTAATGTCATTGTTTTAAAATGTTCCTGTGTGGAAATCCCTTGTGGATGGTGGATTTGTCAGATGCTGCAGGGATGTTTCACATTGCTGAGGGAAGAGTTTTGATGTTTTTAAAATTTTATCATATTTATATTTTTTATATTGGTCCTGAAGAGAAACTTTCTCTGCCTCTGAGTCTCAGGAGTTCCTGACCCCAAAGGACACAAACCTGATCAGTTGTGGTTCCCACTCCAGTGGTTGCACTTGGACGTCCCTCCATGCCCAGAGCAGAGCTCCCTTGTCCCACAAAGTCCCCGGCAATGCAGGGATGAAGGAAACAGGACAGGCTGTGGGGATCAGGGCCAGGGCACGGCCAGGGATTTGGTGTGGTTGTGAGGCCAGGGCAGGACGTGGCCCTTGGCCTTGGTGAACCTCATCCAATTGTCCTGGGCCCATGGCTGCAGCCTGTCCAGATCCCTGTGCAGAGCTTCCTGCCCTCCAGCACAGCCACACTGCCACCCAGCTTGGGCTCACCTGGACACTGACTGAGGGTGCCCTCGATCCCTCATCCAGATCAGCACTAAAGAGATTTAACTGCATTGGCCCCAATCCTGAGCCCTGGGGACAGCCCTGGATGTGACTCCATTGCCCAGCACTCCTTGGGCCTGGCCATGCAGACAGATTTGGAGCCAGGGAAGAGATGCTGCAGAGGGTGTTGCATCAAGTTCCTGTGAGCCCAGAATATTGGGATCAGTGCAGCTGTAGCTCTGCACAAGAGAGCTTTTCATCCACTTTCTTTTCCTCCCTCTGGCCATGGAGGGAGCTCGTGACTTCAGTGTGTGACTCGTGTGTGTAAAGAGCAAATGTGGACAGAATCGGGGCAGGGAGGGTTTGGGGGATTTTGGGATCTGTACTGGGCACAGAACGTGTTTTACATTGGTCTGAGACTGTCTGCTGTGGAAAGTGGATTTAATATCCAGCAGAGGAATGACTTCTGCATTTTAGTGAGCTGTGCCTTCCTTTGGTTTTGTTTGCTGACAATAAATTAACATCCTTCTCCCTCTCAGGCAGCTCCTTGTCCAAGGAAAGCAGGTGGGAGTTGGTGCCAAGGAGCTGAAAGCTGCAGGTGCAGCCTGGAGTGGAGGAAGCTGAGATTTGCACAAGGCTGCTCTGTGTCCCAGGGGTTGGATGAGGGAAATGGTGGGGAGGGGATAGGGACAGTGTCTGATTGACTATCAGCCATGAAGGGTATTGATGTTCCTGTCTATTCAGACTGCATTAGGGGATGCTTGGGCTCAATATCAATTGGAGAATACTGATATCAGTGTATAAACAGAAAAGGAAGAAACAGAAAAATAGAGATCTATATTATAATATATGTCATACATTCACTTTGAGTATGCTTATGGAGCTGGTCTAATTAACCGCAAAAATTGAAGATTTAAAATTAAATCATTCCCAGGGGCTTGTCTTCTTAGGGTGTTTTCAAATCTTAAGGAGATTGAATGGAAGAGCTGAAGACAGAGCAATCCTCTGGAGAAGTAAAATTCATCAGGGAAACTCTATGTTGCTAAGGATCCATCCTCATCAAATCAGGGATGAACAGAAATGGGCACAGCTTTCTGGCTGTCCCAGCTTTATGGTGGGCCCTAGGCCTGGAGCAGGAACAGCTCTTGAGGGTTACAAGGGCCGAGGCTGTTGTGCTGGCCTGGGGACATGGGATGGCAGGAGGGGCTGCAGAGCTCTCAGCATCTCCTGGAGAGGAGAGCAGGGCACCCAGGGAGCCTCCTTTTCCTTGGGCCAGGCACGTTTCCCCATCAATGGGGCAGAGTCACAGTGTACCCCTGGTTACACAAGATCCTGCTTTGTCAGAACAGACCCTTGGTTCCATGAGGCCCTGCAGTGTTACAAGTGTCCCCTTAGTTCCACAAGGGCCTGATGTGCCACAGTGGCCTCAAAGTTACCTGAAGCCTCACAGTACCACAATGGTCCCTTGGTACCATAGGGCACCATGGTGTCAAAATAGTTCCCTTAGTTCCATGAATCCTCAGAGTGTCACAATGGCCCCTTGGTTTCACAGGGCTCCAAAACATCACAAGGATCTCCTTGGTTCCACAGTGTCACAATGGCCCCTTGGTTCAGTGAGGACCTGGAATGCCAAAATGGCCTCTTCCATCCCTGGTGCCCTGCAGTGTCACAATCATCACAGAATCACAGAATCAACCAGGTTGGAAAAGACCTTGGAGATCATCAAGTCCAACCTGTGTCCCAACAACACCTTGTCACCCAGAACATGGCACTGAGCACCACATCCAATCGTTCCTTAAACACGTCCAGGGATGATGACTCCACCACCTCCCTGGGCAGCCCATTCCAATGCCTAATCACTCTTTCTGTATGGAACCTCTTCCTAATGTCCAGCCTAAACCTCCCCTGCTGCAGCTTCAGGCTGTGGCCTCTTGTCCTGTCACTGTTTGCCCAGGAGCAGAATCTGACCCCACCTGGCTGCACCCTCCTGTCAGGGAGTTGTAGAGAGTGATGAGGTCTCCCCTGAGCCTCCTCTTCTCCAGGATAAACAGCCCCAGCTCCCTCAGACACTCCTCACAGGACTTGTGCTCCAGATCCCTCACCAGCCTTGTTGCCCTGCTCTGGACATGCTCCAGCCCCTCTATGTCCTTCCCAATTGGGGGACCCAGAACTGGACACAGCACTCGAGGTGTAGCCTCAGCAGTGCCAAGTACAGGGGAAGAATCACTGCCCTGGTCCTGCTGGCCACACCATTCCTGATCCAGGCCAGGTGCCATTGGCCTTCTTGGCCACCTGGGCACACTGCTGGCTCATGTCCAGCCTGCTGTCCATCAGTGCCCCCAGCTCCCTTTCTGCCTGGCCGCTGTCCAGCCACTCTGTCCCCAGCCTGTAGTGCTGCAGGGGTTGTTGTGGCCAAAGTGAAGGACCTGGCAGTTGGTCTTGTTAAACCTCATCTCAATGGATTCATTTCTTGGATCCAGCCTGTCCAGGTCCCTCTGCAGAGCATTCTTACCCTCTGGCAGATCCACACTCGCACCCAGCTTGGTGTCACTACAGTTTCATGAGGTCCTAAAGTGTCTCAGTGTTCTCCATGATTCCATGAGGCTCTGTAGTGTCATAATGGCCCCTGGGTTCTCCAAGGACCTCTAGTGTCATAATGGTCCCTGGGTTCCATGGGGCCTCTCAGTGTCACAATGTCCCTTGGTTGCCTGAGGCCTGCAGTGTCACAGTGTCCCTTGGTTCCATGAGGTCTCACAGTGCAGCAATGGTCTCCTTGATTCCATAATGTCACAATGGCCTCTTGGTCCCATGGGGCACCACGGTGTCAAAATTGTTTCCTTCATTCCATGAGTCCCTGCAGTGTAAGAATGGCCCCTTGGTTATACAAGGTCCTAAACTCACAGTGGTCTCCATGGTTCCACAAGGCCCTGCAGAGTAACAATGGACCCTTGGTTCCATGGGGCCCTGCAGTGTCACAATGGCGCCATTGTTACACAAGGTCCCTCACTGTCACAATTGTCTCTGTGGTTTCACATGGCGCTGCAGTGTCACAACAGTCTACTTCATTCCATGAGGCCCCACAGTGTCACAGTGATCCCTTGGTTCCATGAGACCCCAGAGTGCCACAATGGAGTCCCTGGTTGCACAATGTCACAATGGGCCCTTGTTCCATGAAGCCTCACAGTGTTACAAGTGCCCCCTTAGTTCCACGAGGCCCTGATGTGTCACAGTGGCCTCTAAGTTACCTGAGGACTCAGAATACTACAATGGCTCCTTGGAACCATGGGGCACCATGGTGTCAAAACTCTTCCCTTAGTTCCATGTGTCCTTGGAGTGTCACAATGGCCCCTTGGTTCCACTGTGCTCTGGAATATCTCCAGGGTCTCCTTGGTTCCACAGTGTCCCAATGGCCCCTTGGTTCAACAAGGCCCCACAGTCTCACAGTGGCTTCCATGGTTCCACCACATTGTGACACTCTGGACCCACTCTTTCCACAGCAGACAATCTCAGACCAATGGAAAACATGTTCTGTGCACAGCACAGATCCCAAGATCCCCCAAACCCTCCCTGCCCCGATTCTGTCCACATTTGCTCTTTGCACACACGAGTCACACGCTGAAGTCACGAGCTCCCTCCATGGCCAGAGGGAGGAAAAGAGAGAAAGTGGATGAAGAGCTCTCTTGTGCAGAGCTACAGCTGCACTGATCCCAATATTCTGGGCTCACAGCAACTTGATGCAACACCCTCTGCAGCATCTCTTCCCTGGCTCAAAATCTGTCTGCATGGCCAGCCCCAAGGAGTGCTGGGCAATGGAGTCATATCCAGGGGTGTCCCCAGGGCTCAGGATTGGGGCCAGTGCAGTTCAATCTCTTTAGTGCTGATCTGGATGAGGCATTGAGGGCACCCTCAGTCAGTGTCCAGGTGAGCCCAAGCTGGGTGGCAGTGTGGCTGTGCTGGAGGGCAGGAAGCTCTGCACAGGGATCTGGACAGGCTGCAGCCATGGGCCCAGGACAATTGGATGAGGTTCACCAAGGCCAAGGGCCACGTCCTGCCCTGGCCTCACAACCACACCAAATCCCTGGCCGTGCCCTGGCCCTGATCCCCACAGCCTGTCCTGTTTCCTTCATCCCTGCATTGCCAGGGACTTTGTGGGACAAGGGAACTCTGCTCTGGGGATGGAGGGAGGTCCAAGTGCAACCACTGGAGTGGGAACCACAACTGATCAGGTTTGTGTCCTTTGGAGTCAGGAACTGGTGAGACTCAGGGGCACAGAAAGTTTCTCTTCATGGCCAACTGATTAAAAATGTAAACATGATACTGTTTAAAAAACATCAAAACTCTTCCGTCAGCTCTGTGTGACATCCCAGCAGCATCTGACATGTCCACCATTCACAAGGGATTTCCATACAGGAACAGTTTTAAACAAAGGCATACGAAGAGGTGATTCTAAAAGATATAAACACAATGAAGATGTTGACTGCTGGGATATTTAAATGTTTTGAAAGACTGGGCCACGCTCTGAAGCTCCAAGTGTGAAGCCAGTCAGTTGAGAGGCACTGGAATGACAGAAAAAGATCTAGAGGAGGATGCCAGGGAGTAATGGGAAGGACATAGATCCAGCTGGTGTGGTGAAGAGATGTCCTTAGACATGGCCATTTAAACAGGAGAGGTGGAAACACCTGAATGAAGAGGGACATGAAATAGTAGATGAAATATTGGTGACAAAAGTAGAGGGGAAGATCAGTATTTCTTCTGCTGCTAGCAGTACACTTCCAGGGAATTCCTGTCCTCTCATGGTAGGAGAGCTTTGCCATTTCTTAAAAGTGCTCAAATGACACAGCTAATGAAGATGTGCTTGTGTACCTCACAAGCTGCAGGTCCCCTACAGCCCCAGAGGGCTCCTGTCCCATAAACATCTGCTCTGCTCCAGTCTGAAACAGGGACCAGCATCGTCCTACGATCATCAGAGAGCTGAGGTTGGAAGGTACCTCAGCAAGTCTGCAGCCCAACCTGTCAGAAACAGGGTCAGACCAAGGCTTGATTTGGTCTAGATGAGAAAAACCCAAGGGACAGGGATGGGGCAGCATCTCAGCACCTGGCTGAGCCCATGGGAACAAAGGTTTCCTCCTGTCCTGGCTGAACCTCCAATCTCTGTGCTTTCACCCATTCTCTTTCATCTCCCACCAGACTCCCTGTGAAGAGCCTGGCTCTGTGTTCTCCATCACCTCCTCACTGGCACTGCCAGGCTGGGATGAGGAGCCCCTCAGCCTTCCCTTCTCTGGGCTGGACAAGCCCAGCTCCCTCAGCCTCTCCTCACAGCCCAAGGGCTCCAGCCCCACCTTGGAGGCCCTTCCCTAACCCTGCTGCAGCTGCCAGACATCTTTCCTGCCCTGGGGAACCCAAACCAGGCCACAGTGACCTGGATAATCCATGTCCATGATGTCCTGCTCACACAGCCCAGAGTGCTCCTGGCCTCCCTTGCTGCCAGGGCACACGGCTGCCTCCTGCCCAGCTCCTGCCCACCAAGAGTTTTCTGCCAGGGCTGCTCCCAGCCAGGCAGCTCCAGCCTGGGCCATTGCCAGGGGGAGTCCCCTGCAGGGGCAGACACTGGCATTTGTCCCTCTGGGATTCCATGACGGTCCTGCCAAGATGAGCTCTCCTCCTCCTTGGAGCCCTTCCTGAACACAGAGGCCTGAGAAACCTTTCCAGGACAGACTCAGGCCAAGAAGCTCTTGAGTCCCTCAGCCCCACATCAGTGTCTGCTGGAATTCAATCCCCTCCCCATCCCACAGCAGCCCTGCATTTCCCTCCTCCAGCCTTGCTCTCCAGCACAGCCATGGAGGCTCTTTTGCCTCTTGACTTTTCCTGCAGCCACCAAGGCCAGCTGAGCTCTGCCTTTGCCACACTCAGCCCTGCCCAGCACAGGCAATGCACAGCAATTCCTTGGCTGCTCCTGGCTTTGCTGTCAGCCCCGGCTGTCAGCGGCTCCGTGGCCCCTTTGTGCCGCGCTGGCCCAGCCATGGTGCCACAGCCCCCCTGGGCAGGCCCAGCCCAGGCCAGGAGCATTGCGGGTGGGAACGGCCCCTGTGCCGTGGTGCCCACAGCAGCCCCTGGGGCTCGGTGCCCCCATGGCCTCCCTGCTGGGCAGCCTCTCCAAGCTCCTGCACAGGCCGTGCCACCTGTGGGCCTTCCCACACAGCCCTGCCCCAGGCTCTGCCAGGCTCGGGGCCAGCACAGACCCGGCCAGGGCTGGCCATTGCCGGGAACAGGCCCTGAGCCCCGCAGGAGGATGGAGCTGGGCACAGCCAAACTCACCGCAAACCTGGGCTGAGCAGCCAGTGATTTAGGGGTAGATAGTGATTTATTTGGGGCTGCTCACTAAACAATACATATTGCTTGCTTGACATGTTTTGCGCTTACCAAATAGAAAGAGCTTATTGACCCATTGTTAAGGAGACCAGGCATCCTGGTTTTGGACTCCCAAACCAACCCAAGCCAGCTATAGGGCTTGGAGTCAGGCCCGGGACCCAGGGAGCATGTGCAAGAAAGAAAGGTGAAGAGTTAAATGTGAGGAAGACTCCTTACTTCATCAGAGGAAGACTCTTTTACTTCATCTAAGACCCGCATCCACAACCACCAGGCAGCACTGCGCAGGTGCAAGTGTATTTAAATGAACTTTGGACTCATTATAATACGAACTGGGAATTGATAATGAATATGTATAGGGCATTGTATAGCTTTATGCATATGTAACCTGTAACTCAATAGAAACCAAGCAAAGTGCCACAGATGGGGTGCACGAACTTTTAGGGAGCTATCCCTTGTGCATCCCAGCGCTGGAATAAACATACCTACTTTACAACTTCTGTTGTGGAGTCCTAACCGTGCCTCATTTTGGCACCCCAGATGGATGGAGTCTGCCTGACTGCAGGGTCGACTGAGGGGCGAACGTCCAAGGCGCGCCCCAGGATTTTCCTGGTGGAACTCTGCTCCTTGGCCGCCCACTGCGGGGGTAGACAATGACCATCTACTACAGTGGACAAACGGTATGTTTTGGATCTAGGGAAGCCACATGGCCAGGGCTGCTGGAAAGTGACGCAGAGATGTCTGGCGCACAGCGCAGTCCCTGATTTGGTTAAGGTTGAAATGCTTGCTAGCAGGCACACGGCAGAAAGGGGGGGGACTGTCTGTGGTTCGCAGCAGTGCTCTCAGCAGCCATGCGGGGGAAGCCAGCCGGGGGAGGGGCAGTTTGCTGACCGACCTGAATGTCAATCAAGTGTTGTTATCACTGGTGTTTGTGTGAGTGTGTTCGTGGTGGAATATATGTCTGTCTTGGAATTTATATTGTAATTTGTCAAGGTTGTAGTTGCGATAAAGTGCTTGCTATGTATGGTATAAGGTGTTGTGATAAAGAGCTGTGTGTTTGAATTGGGTTATAAGTTGGTTTGATTTAGTTTTGTCACCGTGGCTAGCCGGAGGGTACTCCCCCTCCCCCAGTGGTTATGCCAGAGGAGCATAGCTCCTGCACCTCTGACCATGTGTGGGTGTAGGATTGCATTCACACCACGGCACAATTGGTGGGCTTTGACTCAGTGTTGGTCTTGTGGAGTTAGGAGATATTACGCCTCCACTGAACTGCTGGAGGTGGAAGGAAAGTGTGTGAGTTGCCGCGAGAATAAAGGTTGGTATATTATTAAGATTGTGTGTGGACTAGAACATCGGGTCCCAGAGAGCTGGATAGTGTTAGAAGAGGATTGGGAAGACACCGTTAAACTTTGTGAAAGACAAAAGAGTAAGAGGGCTAGGCGCAGGCAGAGTGCTAGAGATAAAGCATACAGAGAGTGGTTAATTCACTATACAGGGGATGTGGATTGGATGACACAGCATATGAATGAACTTTATTTTTAGGAATTTGTTGGGCAACACAGAACTGTGAATACAGTGGGTGCACACCGTGCATGTTTGTGTAGTCCTTGGGAAGTTAAAAGACAGTTGAAGAGGGCCAGAGAAGTTTTGCGTGGAAGTGGGATAAGAGACAGAGAAGGAAATAAAGAAGATGGGAACCGGACAGAGTAAGGAAATTTCTAAAGCAAGGCCTCTTGGTTGTGTTTTAGCACATTGGAGAAAAATGGCAGGGTCCGGTGGAACAGAGAACAAAAGAACTTTGGTTAAATACTGTGTTGAGTGGTGGCTGCTATATAAGCTAGATAATGAAGCAAGGTGGCCACCTAGCGGAACTTTAGATTATAACACCCTGTTACAATTAATGGTGTTTCTAAGGCGGGTAGGCAAGTGGGATGAGGTGTCTTATGCGCACATGTTTTTTGTTCTTAGAAATCACCCTGAGTGGCAGAGAGACTGTGGAATTAGACCCCCTACCGACCCTATGGTATTAGCCCTTGAAAAAGAAAATAAGGCTACAAAAGGCAAACTTAAGCGGTGTTGTTCGGCATGTAATATAGGTCAAAGGTGTACAAAATTAGATAAGGTTTACCAGACAGTGGCACAGGAACAAGATCTAACTGATCTGTTTAAGCCTCCCCCTAGGAAACAGGAGGAGGATGAGGACTCGAAAGGAACACCTACTCCAGCTCCCTCTCCCCCTCCTTCGAGCAGCCCCATCGCATCCTGAACAAGGAACCAGGAACTCCAAGCACCTCTGCGAGAAGCAGTGGGGCCTGAGGGGGAAAGGATGTTAGTTAAAGTACCCTTTTCTACCATTGACCTAGATGCGTGGGAAAAAGTTGCCAAAAATTACAGAAGCGATCCGATATGAACCACCAAACGCTTTCGGTTTATAATAAAGCAACATAATCCAGATTGGAATGATATGCAGTTGTTATTAGATGTAGTAACTGAAACAGAGAAACAACTGATTCTAAAAACAGCAGGGGATTTCGCAGAGGATTATTATAAAACACAACAGCAGCATGTAAAAGATTATTTCCCACTTCAGGACCCACATTGGGACCCCAACAGGTCAGTGGAAATGCAAATGTTAAAAGATTACCAGTAATGGATAGTCAAGGGAATGGAGAGGGCCATTCCCAAGAGTATAAATTGGTCAGCCTTATATGCAGTTAAACAGGGCCCTTCTGAGTCACCATCCGAATTCCTGGATCGTTTGAGGGATGCAATGCGCCGCAACACACTGCTGGATCCTGGGAGTGAGGTAGGAATACAACAGCTAATATCCCTGTTTTTAGGACAGTCCACAGGGGATATTAGATGCAAACTTCAAAAACTTCAGGGGGTAGATATGAGGAACTTAGAGACCCTAGTAGATGAGGCATGGAGAGTATTTAGTAACCAAGAAGAGAGTTACAAACAAGGTATGAGAAAATTAGTAGCGATGGTGGGGGAGGAAGGAAAGGGAAAATGTGGGCAAGGACCGCCCAGACAGGCACCACCCAGACAGGGCCCACCCCGGTTAGGTAAAGATCAATGTGCACATTGTAAGAAATTCGGTCATTGGAAAATCAATGCCCAGAAAGGAGACAAGATAACCGGCAAGGACAAAGAAACCAGGAAGGGGTGGTTGCACATGTGAAAGAAGACTGAAGAAGACCGGGGGACTCCACCCTAGCGGATCCACTGGTTATAATAAAGCTAGGGGAAAAAGAAAAAGAAGTGAAGTTTTTGGTAGACACGGGGGCAACATATTCAGTTTTGAATAAAGCCTTAATGCCGGTGGGAAATGATTACATTATGGTAAAAGGGGCAACTGGCAAATCTGAAAAAGCATGTTTTTGTAAACCTTTAAAGTATAAACTTGGAAAGCAATGGGGTATTCACAAGTTTTTGTACATGCCTAATTCTCCAAAAGCCCTTTTGGGCAGAGACTTATTGGAACAATTACAAGCAACCATTATGTTTAAAGATGGGGAAATTACTCTGGAGGTAAATGATCAACAGTATGTAGAAATGTTAAGTTTAATGTTAACAAGCATAGAAACTGAGGAGGAAACTAGGGAAGAAATTAGGAATCAAGTATTCCCTGGAGGATGGGCAACAAATGTACCTGGGAGAGCCAAGAATGCACTCCCAATACAGATCAGGCTCAAGGAAGGGAAACAACCAGTTAGGGTTAAACAGTATCCACTTGAAAAGGAGGACAAGGAGGGAATTAGCCCAGTGATTCAAAACTTCTTGCAGCTAGGACAACTGAGAGAGTGCTAATCTGACTTTAACACCCCCATTTTACCAGTCCGCAAGCCTGATGGATCATATTGGGTGGTACAGGACTTACGAGCGGTTAACAAGGTAACCGAGGATCTCCACCCTGTGGTGTCAAACCCCTACACTTTATTAACTGAGTTAACACCTGAACTAACCTGGTTTACCATCCTAGATTTGAAAGATGCCTTCTTTTGCCTCCCTGTCCATGAAGATAGCCAGAAAATATTTGCGTTCGAATGGGAAGATCCCAAAAGCGGACGCAAAACTCAACTCACTTGGATGGTGTTGCCTCAAGGATTCAAGAATAGCCCCACACTATTCGGAGACCAACTTGCAAAGGATTTGGAGTCTTGGGAAGCCCCACCTGGAGAAGGGAAGCTATTGCAGTATGGAGATGACATCCGAATAGCTACCTGGACGGAGGAAGCTTGCGTGGTTTGGACAGTAAGTTTACTAAATTTCTTGGGGCTCCAAGGGTACCGGGTGACTAAGAAAAAGGCTCAAATAGTAAAAACAAAAATGATCTATTTGGGTTATGAAATCAGTGCTGGGCAGAGGATTCTGGGACAGAACTGGAAAGAGGCAATCTGCCAAACACCCAAACCCCAAACCGTGAAAGAGTTGCCAGCATTTTTGGGGATGACAGGATGGTGTAGGCTTTGGATTTATAACTATGGAGTGCTTGTAAAACCCTTGTACGAGCTCATTACAAAGGAAAACCGAGACCTACAGTGGACGAAAGAAGCCACAAGAGCCTTCAACCAGCTAAAGAATGCCCTGATGTCAGCACCAGCTTTGGGACTCCCAGATGTGAGTAAACCATTCTTTCTGTTTTCTCATGAGAAGCAGGGGATTGCCTTGGGAATACTAGCACAGGACCTGGGCCTGTACCGACGGGCAGTTGCTTATTTTTCTAAGCAACTAGACGCAGTGGCCAAAGGGTGGCCTGGATACCTCAGAGCCATCGCAGCAGTCATGCTGAACATCCAAGAGGCATGCAAATTCACCATGGGCCAGAAAATGACTGTGCTAGTGTCACACACAGAATCCGCAGTGCTGGAAGTGAAAGGCAGACACTGGCTCTCCCCACAGAGGTTCCTGAAATACCAAGCCATCATGGTGGAGCAGGACGATGTGGAGATAGTGGTAACTAACATTGTCAACCCAGCCTCTTTCCTCAGCAGAAACACAGGAGAGCAGGTACACCATGACTGCCTGGAGACTATTGAAGCCACATACTCCAGTCGTCCAGATCTGAAGGATCCCCCTTTGGACAATGCACAAACCTGGTTTACTGATGGAAGCAGCTATGTCATCAGTGGAAAGCGACATGCAGGGTATGCAGTTACCACTTGCAAGGAGGTAATAGAATCTGGACTGCTGCCAACAAATACCTCTGCACAGAAGGCCGAAATAATTGCTTTAACCCGTGCTTTGGAAATGGCAAAAGGAAAGAAGGTAAACATTTATACTGACTCCAAGTATGCATTTGGAGTTGTACATGCACACGGGGCCATATGGAAGGAAAGGGGACTGTTGAACTCGCAAGGAAAAAACATTAAACATGCTCAAGAAATAGTACGACTATTGGAAGCAGTCCAGCTGCCTGAGAAGGTAGCAATCATGCACATTAAGGCACACCAGAAAGTGAGCTCAGAATTGGAAGAAGGAAACAAATTGGCAGACAGAGAGGCAAAAGAAGCAGCAAAAGGTGAGGTGACAACTGAAGGGGCTCTAATCCCAGATGGCCAAATCTCCCTAGAAGGTAAGCCAACCTATAACAAAGAGGATAGAAAAGTAATTGAGGATCAGGATGGGTCATGCAATAAAGAGGGTTGGGCTATCACTGCACAAGGGAGGTTGGTCATTCCCTCTCATTTAGTTTGGGCACTAGTAAGGGAGGAACACCAAAAGACACACTGGGGAGTAGATGCCATACATAAATATCGAAATGAAAAGATTATTGACAGGAATCTATATGCTACCATCACACAAGTAACCCAACAATGTGACCTTTGCCTCCAGACTAATCCTAAAAACACCCCCAAACCAAAACTGGGCCAAATTGGAAAGGGAAATGGGCCTGGACAGCAGTGGCAAATTGATTTTTCAGAACTTCCAAGAAAAGGGGGATATCGATATTTGTTGGTATTAACAGATACCTTTTCAGGATGGCCAGAAGCTTTCCCCACCAGAACAGCCAAGGCTCGGGAAGTAGCAAAGGTATTGTTGCAGGAGATAATACCATGCTTCAGAGTCCCAGCCACAATATCCTCAGACAGAGGACCACACTTCATTTCAAAGGTGATACAACAAATTAGGCGACATTTGGGCACAAATTGGGAGCTTCACACCCTGTACCACCCACAGTCAAGTGGTCAGGTAGAGAAAATGAACCACCTGATCAAACAGCAAATTGTAAGGTTAGGGCAAGAAGCCAATTTCACCTGGCCCCAGTCTCTTCCACTTGCATTATTATGAATTCGGACTAAACCCAGAACTAAAGAAAAGTTAAGTCCATTTGAAATGCTTTATGGGAGACCATATGGAGTACAGAAAGGGTTATCCACCCAAATTGGGGAGGAAACACTGACCACCTATATGGTGGTCTTGAGCAAACAGTTTAGGAAAATTGAAAAGCATGTGGCTGGAACTCAAATTCAAAGTCTAGATGGTCCAGTATAATATTCAGCCTGGGGATTATGTATATGTTTAGTCTCTTGCAGAGAAAACTTTAGAGCCACAGTGGGAAGGACCGTTTCAGGTGCTCCTTACCACTTTCACTGCAATCAAGATCAAGGAACAGAATGCCTGGATTCATCACCCTCGGGTGAAAAAGGCTCCAGAGGCCCCTTAGAAAGTGATCCCTGGTGATGATGAACTGAAATTAAAATTCAGCAGAGTAAAATGAAGATGGTTTGGTGGTGGGGAGTATTAATTCTGAAAGTGAGCACTTGGGAAGTTGCCTATGGACAAGGCCCGAACAATACTGAATGGCCTTGGTCTCAGGGTTTTGTCTGGGTTACTGGATCCATGGGAAAACATTCTGACACAAAGGGTTTAAATCTATTAACTGTGGTTATGCATGAAAATCAAGTCACAGAGAGAGCTAAGACATCACAGAGTGAGGTCATCAAGCAGCTGCAGCATAATACAGGGGCTGGGTGACATCACTGAGAGGCTGTGTGACATCAGAGAGCAGGCTTTAACATCACAGGGCAGCTGTGTGACATCACAGGGTGGGCTGAGACATCACAGAGTGGTGGTGTGAAATCATAGAGTCCCCTGTGACATCACAGGCTGGGCTGTGACATTACAGAGCAAACTGTGACATCATAAAGGGGGCAGAGTGATGTCACAGAGTGGGCTCTGACATCACAGGAGGGTGGTTTGACAACACATGGGGGACAGTGTGACATCACAGAGTGGGTTGTGATGTCACAGAAGGCTGTGATGTCACAGGGGGGCTCTGTGAGGTCACTTGTGAGGTCACTGTGCCCTGGGCACCCCTCACAGAGCCCCCCATAGACATCCAACACTGCTGTGTGCAGCAGGGTCCCCGGCCCCCCCATCTCCTGCCCTTCCTGGCACCACAGCCTCCCCCAAGGATGTCCCACAAATCGACACCCAGAGCCTGACACAGGCACAATGGGCTGGGGCTGTGTGAGCAGGACATCAAGGACATGGATTGCCCAGGTCACTGTGGCCTGGTTTGGGTTCCCCAGGGCAGGAAAGATGCCTGGCAGCTGCAGCAGGGTTAGGGAAGGGCCTCCAGGGTGGGGCTGGAGCCCTTGGGCTGTGAGGAGAGGCTGAGGGAGCTGGGCTTGTCCAGCCCAGAGAAGGGAAGGCTGAGGGGCTCCTCATCCCAGCCTGGCAGTGCCAGTGAGGAGGTGATGGAGAACACAGAGCCAGGCTCTTCATGGGGGGCCTGGTGGGAGACAAAAGACAATGGGTGGAAGTGGAGAGATTGGTGGCTCAGCCAGGACATGAGGAAATCTTTGTTCCCATGGGCTCAGCCAGGTGCTGAGATGCTGCCCTGTCCCTGTCCCTTGGGATTTTCCAGTCCAGACCAAATCAAGCCTTGGTCTGGCCCTGTTTCTGACAGGTTGGGCTGCAGACTTGCTGAGGACCCTTCCAGCCTCAGCTCTCTGCTGATCCCAGGATGATGCTGGTCCCTATTTCAGACTGGAGCAGAGCAGATGTTTACGGGACAAGAGCCTATCAGTGTTGTAGGGGACCTGCAGCTTGTGAGGTGCACAAGCACATCTTCATTAGCTGTGTCATTTGAGCACTTTTAAGAAATGGCAAAGCTCTCCTACCATGAGAGGACAGAAATTCCCTGGAAGTGTACTGCTGGCAGGAGAAGAAATACTGATCTTCCCCTCTATTTTTACACCAATATTCCATCTACTATTTCATGTCCCTCTTCATTCAGGTGTTTCCACCTCTCCTGTTTAAATGGCCATGTCTAAGGACATCTCTTCACCACACCAGCTGGAACTATGTCCTTCCCATTGCTCCCTGATTTC
Organism: Acanthiza pusilla; assembly: GCA_036630365.1. Classification (NCBI taxonomy): domain Eukaryota; kingdom Metazoa; phylum Chordata; class Aves; order Passeriformes; family Acanthizidae; genus Acanthiza; species Acanthiza pusilla. Next base: position 650,704 of record JAXCHO010000108.1, read on the forward strand.
CTCCTCTAGATCCTCTCCAGTCATTCCAATGCCTCTCAACTGTCTGGCTTCACACCTTGAGCTCCAGAGCATGGCCCAGTCTTTCAAAACTTTAAATAACACATCAGTCAACATCTTTATTGTGTTTATATCTTTTAGAACCACCTCTTCTTATGTCTTTGTTTAAAAACGTTCATGTATGAAAATCCCTTGTGAATGGTGGACATGTCAGGTGCTGCTAGGATGTCGCACAGAGCTGAGGGAAGAGTTTTGATGTTTTTTAAACAGTATCATGTTTACATTTTTTGTCAGTTGGCCATGAAGAGAAACTTCTGTGCCTCTGAGTCTCCCCAGTTCCTGACCCCCAAAGGACACAAACCTGATCAGTTGTGGTTCCCACTCCAGTGGTTGCACTTGGACCTCCCTCCATCCCCAGAGCAGAGCTCCCTTGTCCCACAAAGTCCCTGGCAATGCAGGGATGAAGGAAACAGGACAGGTTGTGGGGATCAGGGCCAGGGCATGGCCAGGGATTTGGTGTGGTTGTGAGGCCAGGGCAGGACGCGGCCCTTGGCCTTGGTGAACCTCATCCAATTGTCCTGGGCCCATGGCTGCAGCCTGTCCAGATCCCTGTGCACAGCTTCCTGCCCTCCAGCACAGCCACACTGCCACCCAGCTTGGGCTCACCTGACAACTGACTGAGGATGCCCTTGATCCCTCATCCAGATCAGCACTAAAGAGATTGAACTGCACTGGCCCCAATCCTGAGCCCTGGGGACAGCCCTGGATGTGACTCCATTGCCCAGCACTCCTTGGGCCTGGCCATGCAGACAGATTTTGAGCCAGGGGACAGGTGCTGCAGAGGGTGTTGGATCAAGTTCCTGTGAGCCCAGAAAACTGGGAACAGTGCAGCTGTAGCTCTGCACAAGAGAGCTCTTCATCCACTTTCTCTCTTTTCCTCCCTCTGGCCATGGAGGGAGCTCGTGACTTCAGTGTGTGACTCATGTGTGCAAAGAGCAAATGTGGACAGGATTGGGGCAGGGAAAGTTTGGGGGATCTTGGGATCTGTGCTGGGCACAGAACGTGTTTTCCATTGGTCTGAGACAGTCTGCTGTGGAAAGTGGATTTAATATCCAGCAGAGGAATGACTTTTGCATTTTATGGAGCTGTGCCTTCCTTTGGTTTTGTTTGCTGACAATAAATGAACATCCCTCTGTGTCTCGAGCAGCTCCTTGTCCAAGGAAAGCAGGTGGGAGTTGGTGCCAAGGAGCTGAAAGCTGCAGGTGCAGCCTGGAGTGGAGTAAGCTGAGATTTGCACAAAGACGCTCTGTGTGCCAGGGTGTGGATAAGGGAAATGGTGGGGAGGGGGTAGGGACAAAGCCTGATTGACTATCAGCCATGAAGGCTATTGACGGTCATATCTATTCAGACTGCATTAGGGGATGCTTGGGATTAATATCAATTGGAGAATGCTGATATCAGTGTATAAACAGAAAAGGAAGAAACAGAAAAATAGAGATCTATATTATAATATATGTCATACATTTACTTTGAGTATGCTTCTGGAACTGGTCTAATTAACCGCAAAAGAATTGAAGACTTAGAAAGAAATCATTCCCATGGGCTTGTCTTCTTAGGTTGTTTTCAAATCTTAAAGATACTGAACTGAAGAGCTGAAGACAGAGCAAACCTCTGGAGAAGTAAAATTCATCAGGGAACATCCATGTTGCTGAGGATCCATCCTCATCAAAACAGGAATGAACAGAAATGGGCACAGCTTTCTGACTGCCCCAGCTCTGGCATGGGCCCTGGGCCTGGAGCAGGAACAGCTCTGGAGGGCCACAAGGGCTGGGGCTGTTGTGCTGGCCTGGGGACATGAGATGGCAAGAGGAGCTGCAGAGCCCTCAGCATCTCCTGGAGAGGAGAGCAGGGCACCCAGGGAGCCTCCTTTTCCTTGGGCCAGGCACATGCCCCCATGGGTGGGGCAGAGTCACAATGGACCCCTGGTTACACAGGATCCTGCATTGTCACAAGAGACCCTTGGTTCCATGAGGCCCTGCAGTGTTACACGTGTCCCCTTTGTTCCATGAGGACCTGATGTGTCACAGTGGCCTCTAAGTTACCTGAAGCCTCAGAGTACCACAATGGCCCTTTCGTACCATGGGGCACCACAGTGTCAAAATAGTTCCTGTAGTTCCATGAGTCCTCAGAGTGTCACAATGGCCCCTTGGTTTCACTGGGCTCCGAAATATCACAAGAGCCTCATTGGTTCCACAGTGTCCCCATGGCCTCTTGGTTTAACAAGGCCCCACAGTGTCACAATGGCCTCTGTGCTTCCATTTAGCCCCAAAGTGTCACAATGGTCCCTTGCTTCCCTGGGTCCCTGCAGTGTCACAATCATCACAAAATCACAGAATCAACCAGGTTGGAAAAGACTTTTGAGAACATCAAGTCCAACCTGTGTCCCAACAACACCTTGTCACCCAGACCATGGCACTGAGTGCCACATGCAATCTTTCCTTAAACACCTCCCAGTATGGTGACTCCACCATCTCCCTGGGCAGCTGTCGTGGGTTTGACCCTGGCTAAATGCCAGGCACCTACGACGTTTGCTCTCTATGCTCTCTCCTGCTGTGGTTATGCAGAGGAGGGAAAAAAAGCTAACACACTGGACTTATGAGTTGAGATAAGACTACTGATAACGAGGACGCACTAAATTCAGGGCAAAAGCAGGCGGGAGACTTAAAGTTGCAAAAAAGGTGATTTATTAATCTAACAGAGTCGGAGGATAAATCAGAGGTAAAAATAAGCTCTCAAGACACCGTTTCTTCACTGACCTCCCTTCCCTCTTAAGGCACTGCTTTCCAGCTCACCCCCTCCCTCCTTTCCAACTAACCAACAACTCCCGGGCAGGGGCAGGGTGTGGGTTTTTTTTTTCTTAAATCAGTCTATCACAACTCTTTTACTGCAGACACTGTTTCTCTATTCGCCCCCTCTCTCTATTCAACTCACAGATCCGGGCTGGGGCAAGGTACGTGGCTTCTCTTAGTCAGTCCAATGCCACAATTCTTCTGCTACAAACGTTGTGTCTCTACTCACCCCCCTCCCTATTAAGGCCATTTCTCAGCTCACCCCCTCCCTCCTTCCTTCTAACCAACAGCTCCGGGGTGGGGGCAGGGCATGGGGGTTTCCTTTGGTCAGGGTCAGTCCATCAGGGAGAGGAGTCTTCTACTTAGCCATGGGGGTCCCTCCCACGAGAGACAGTCCTCTGGGAACTTCTTTGGCGTGGGTCCAATCTCACGAGCAGCACCCGCCCGATTGCTGCAGTCCGAGATTCCTCTGTCCAGGCTGCAGAATTCCAAGCTGAGGCCAGGCTGTTTCCATCCCGGGAGCAAGGCCTCTCTCTCTCTTGCAAGGCCTTTGCAACTCTCAGTCTCTGGGACTCCCACTGGATCACAGCTTCCTGCAGGCATCACCTGCTCCTCTGGCGTGGGCACCTCCCCACAGGCTGTGGGGGGTTCTCTGCATCCTCTGGACCCCATGGGCTGCAGGGGGACCTCCTGCTTCCCCACGGTCTTCACCACGGCTGGCAGAAGGTTTCAGCTCTGGCGCCTAGAGCATCTCCTCCCCCACCTCCTCCACTGACCTTGGTGCCTCCATGTTGTTCTCCCTCACATATTTTCACCTCCTCCTCCTCCTGCCCTGGCTAAAAAGAAGTGCATGCTCACGTTGTTCTGATTTCGTCTTAAATATGTTTTCACAGAGGCGTAACTAATATCTCTAATTGGCCCAGGTTTGGCCAGCAGCATGTCCATCATCTTCAGAGCCATCAGAGACTGGCTCTGCTGGACATGATGGAAAAATTTCCAGAATCTTTACTCAGGACATGCAGGAGCCATCTTTGTGCCCCACCCTGCTCACTGGCAAAAACTGGGCCAGGCAAAACTACCACATTCCACCCCTCGCTTCTGTGAATCACATATTTAAGAATCATCGAAATCAACATGCTAACCTACAATAAATCCACCCCTAGGATTTTCACTACAACTACAAGATAGATATTTTACTATCATTCTACCTTAAAACAGAACTAATACTTGCTTTGCCCATTATTTTCTCCAAATCAGTACTCTCATCTCAAAATCCTCATGAGTCCCCGTACGGGCCACCAAAAATGTCGTGGGTTTGACCCTGGCTAAATGCCAGGCACCTACGACGTTTGCTCTCTATGCTCTCTCCTGCTGTGGTTATGCAGAGGAGGGAAAAAAAGCTAACACACTGGACTTATGAGTTGAGATAAGACTACTGATAATGAGGACGCACTAAATTCAGGGCAAAAGCAGGCGGGAGACTTAAAGTTGCAAAAAAGGTGATTTATTAATCTAACAGAGCCGGAGGATAAATCAGAGGTAAAAATAAGCTCTCAAGACACCGTTTCTTCACTGACCCCCCTTCCCTCTTAAGGCACTGCTTCCCAGCTCACCCCCTCCCTCCTTTCCAACTAACCAACAACTCCCGGGTGGGGGCAGGGTGTGGGTTTTTTTTTCTTAAATCAGTCTATCACAACTCTTTTACTGCAGACACTGTTTCTCTATTCGCCCTCTCTCTCTATTCAACTCACAGATCCGGGCTGGGGCAAGGTATGTGGCTTCTCTTAGTCAGTCCAATGCCACAATTCTTCTGCTACAAACGTTGTGTCTCTACTCACCCCCCTCCCTATTAAGGCCATTTCTCAGCTCACCCCCTCCCTCCTTCCTTCTAACCAACAGCTCTGGGGTGGGGGCAGGGCATGGGGGTTTCCTTTGGTCAGGGTCAGTCCATCAGGGAGAGGAGTCTTCTACTTAGCCATGGGGGTCCCTCCCACGAGAGACAGTCCTCTGGGAACTTCTTTGGCGTGGGTCCAATCTCACGAGCAGCACCCGCCCGATTGCTGCAGTCCGAGATTCCTCTGTCCAGGCTGCAGAATTCCAAGCTGAGGCCAGGCTGTTTCCATCCCGGGAGCAAGGCCTCTCTCTCTCTTGCAAGGCCTTTGCAACTCTCAGTCTCTGGGACTCCCACTGGATCACAGCTTCCTGCAGGCATCACCTGCTCCTCTGGCGTGGGCACCTCCCCACAGGCTGTGGGGGGTTCTCTGCATCCTCTGGACCCCATGGGCTGCAGGGGGACCACCTGCTTCCCCACGGTCTTCACCACGGCTGGCAGAAGGTTTCAGCTCTGGCGCCTAGAGCATCTCTTCCCCCACCTCCTCCACTGACCTTGGGGCCTCCATGTTGTTCTCCCTCACATATTTTCACCTCCTCCTCCTCCTGCCCTGGCTAAAAAGAAGTGCGTGCTCACGTTGTTTTGATTTCGTCTTAAATATGTTTTCACAGAGGCGTAACTAACATCTCTAATTGGCCCAGGTTTGGCCAGCAGCATGTCCATCATCTTCAGAGCCATCAGAGACTGGCTCTGCTGGACATGATGGAAAAATTTCCAGAATCTTTACTCAGGACATGCAGGAGCCATCTTTGTGCCCCACCCTGCTCACTGGCAAAAACTGGGCCAGGCAAAACTACCACAGCAGCCCATTCCCATGCCCAATCACTCTTTCTGTATAGAACCCCTTCCTAATGTTCAGCCTAAACCTCCCTTCGTGCAGCTTCAGGCTGTGGCCTCTTTTCCATTCACTGTTTGCCCAGGAGAAGAATCTGACCCCACCTGGCTGCACCCTCCTGTCAGGGAGTTGTAGAGAGTGATGAAGTCTCCCCCGAGCCTCCTCTTCTCCAGGATAAACAGCCCCAGCTCCCTCAGACACTCCTCACTGGACTTGAGTTCCAGACCCCCCACCAGCCTTCTTGCCCTTCTCTGGACATGCTCCAGCCCCTCAATGTCCTTCCTAAATTGGGGGGCCCAGAACTGGACACAGCACTTGAGGTGTGTCCCCACCAGTGCCGCGTACAGGGGAAGAATCACTGCCCTGGTCCTGCTGGCCACATCATTCCTGATCCAGGCCAGGTGCCATTGGCCTTCTTGGCCACCTGGGCACACTGCTGGCTCATGTCCAGCCTGCTGGCCATCAGTGCCCCCAGCTCCCTTTCTGCCTGGCCACTGTCCAGCCACTCTGTCCCCAGCCTGTAGTGCTGCAGGGGTTGTTGTGGCCAAAGTGCAGGACCTGGCACTTGGTCTTGTTAAACCTCATCTCACTGGATTCATTTCTTCGGTCCAGCCTGTCCAGGTCCCTCTGCAGAGCCTTCCTAACCTCCAGCAGATCCACACTCACACCCAGCTTGGTGTCACTACAGTTTCATGAGGTTCTAAAGTGTCACACTGTTCTCCATGATTCCATGAGGCTCTGCAGAGTCACAATGGCCCCTTGGTTCTCCAAGGCTTTCTAGTGTCATTATGGCCCCTGGGTTCCATGGGGCCTCTCAGTGTCACAATGTCCCTTGGTTCCCTGGGCCCTGCAGTGTCACAATGGATCCTTGGTTCCATGAGGTCTCACAGTGCAGCAATGGTCTCCTTGATTCCCTAATGTCACAATGGCCTCTTGGTCCCGTGGGGCACCACGGTGTCAAAATTTTTTCCTTCATTCCATGAGTCCCTGCAGTGTAAGAATGGCCCCTTGGTTATACAAGGTCCTACACTCACAGTGGTCTCCATGGTTCCACAAGGCCCTGCAGAGTAACAATGGCCCCTTGGTTCCATGGGGCCTCACTGTGTCACAATGGAGCCATTGTTACACAAGGTCCTTCACTATCACAATTGTCTCTGTGGTTTCACATGGCCCTGCAGTGTCACAATGGTCTTCTTGATTCCATGAGGCCCCACAGTGTCACAATGATACCTTGGTTCCATGAGGGCCCAGAATGCCACAATGGAGTCCTTGGTTGCACAATGTCACAATGGGCCCTTGTTCCATGAAGCCTCGCAGTGTTACAATTGTCCCCTTAGTTCCACGAGGCCCTGATGTTTCACAGTGGCCTCTAAGTTACCCAAGACCTCAAAGTACTACAATGGCTTCTTGGTCAAAATTGTTCCCCTAGTTCCATGTGTCCTTGGAGTGTCACAATGGCCCCTTGGTTCCACTGGGTTCTGGAATATCACAAGGGTCGCCTTAGTTCCACAATGTCCCAATGACCCCTTGGTTCAACAAGGCCCCACAATATCACCGTGGCCCCCATGGTTCCACGAGGACCCAGAGTGTCACAATGGACTCCTTGGTTCCATTCAGCCCCTCAGTGTCACAATGGCCTGTTGAAAGTTCGGAGAATTTCCCTCCTTCTGTTGTTAGGAAACGAATGACCAGGTACTAAAGAAAAAAAAGATGTGGCCGGGGGTGTGGTGACAGGAGCATCAGTCATCATTAACTTCTCACTTGCTCCTGGGGCTTGGGAGGGGAAACAGTGACAACTGCTGTCTCTTTTTCGCTGCGACTGCAGAAAAGCCTGGCTCTGCACTGCCTTCTCTTCCTTGCTGGGTGAGCGTTTGTTTGGGGAAAAAAGCATGGGATTCCAGCCCCCTCTTCCCCTCCTGGAGTGTGCATCTTCCCACCTGCACTTGCAGCTGCTGAGGAGGTGGGCCCGGCTGCCTCTGCCCTGCACCTCGCCTGCTGGAATGCACTGCCACCTTTTGCTGGCTAGCCCGGGTGAGCCCATCCTGCCACTCCAGCTCCCTGCTCTGAACTCCCTGCCCAGCCCTGTCCATCTGCACACCACCCCTGCCCAGCCTCGTCCTGCTCACGCCATCCCTGCCCAGCCTGTCCTGCTCACGCCATCCCTGCCCAGCCTGTCCTGCTCACACCATCCCTGCCCAGCCTGTCCTGCTCACGCCATCCCTGCCCAGCCCGTCCGCCATTACTGACATGACACAGACCTGACCTCGTGCCACAGCGCCCCCTGCAGCTGCACGGGAGCCATCGCACCTGCCCTGCCCGGCCGGGCGCCAACAGTGCCCCTGCTGGCTGTGACTGTGACTGCACCAAACGGGACAGTGCCGGGCAGCCCAGGGACATCTGCCACCGGATTTTTCGTTTTGTTTGTTGTTACTGTTGTTATTACTATTATTATTGACTGTTTGCCTCGTTATAGATACTAGTAAAGAACTGTTAATCCTTTTCCCATATCTATGCATGAAAGCCCTTGATTCCAAAGTTATAATAATTCAGATGGAAGGGAGTCGCACTATCCATTCCAAGGGAGGTTCAAACCTTCCGTAGCAGACACCTGTCTTTCAAACCAAGACATTATCCTGGAGAAGAGGAGGCTAAGGGGAGACCTCATCACTCTCTACAACTCCCTGACAGGAGGGTGCAGCCAGGTGGGGTCAGATTCTTCTCCTGGACAAACAGTGTCAAGACCAGAGGCCACAATATTAAGCTGCATCAGGGGAGATTTAGGTTGGGCATTAGGAAGAAGTTCTTCAGAGAAATGGTGATTGGGCATTGGAATGGGCTGCCCAGGGAGATGGTGGAGTCACCATCCCTGGAGGTGTTTAAGGAAAGACTGGATGTGGCACTCAGTGCCATGGTCTGGGTGACAAGGCAGTGTTGGGTCACAGGTTGGACTTGATGCACTCAAAGGTCTTTTCCAACCTGGTTGATTCTGTTATTCTGTGATGATTGTGACACTGTAGGGCCCCAGGGAAGGAAGAGGCCATTGTGACACTTTGAGGCTAAATGGAACCCCAGAGGCCACTGTGACACTGTGGGGCCTTGTTGAACCTAGGGGCCATTGTGACACTGTGGAACCAAGGAAAACCCCGGAGATATTTTGGAGCCCAAGGGGCCATTGTGACATTCCGAGGACTCATGGAACTAAAGAAACTATTTTGACACCGTGGTGCCCCATGGTACCAAGGGGCCATTCTGGTACTGCAGGGCCTCAGGTAACTTAGAGGCCACAGTGACACTCAGGTCCCCATGGAACTAAGGGGACACTTGTAACACTGCGGGACCTCATGGAACCAAGGGTCTCTTGTGACAATGCAGGATCCTGTGTAACCAGGGGCCCGTTGTGATTCTGCCCCACCCATGGGGGAACGTGCCTGGCCCAAGGAAAAGGAGGCTCCCTGGGTGCTCTGCTCTCCTCTCCAGGAGATGCTGAGAGTTCTGCAGCCCCTCCTGCCATCCCATGTCCCCAGGCCAGCACAACAGCCCCAGCCCTTGTGGCCCTCCAGAGCTGTTCCTGCTCCAGGGACAGGGCCCATGCCAGAGCTGGGGCAGCCAGAAAGCTGTGCCCATTTCTGTTCATTCCTGTTTTGATGAGGATGGATCCTCAGCAACATGGATGTTCCCTGATGAATTTTACTTCCCCAGAGGTTTGCTCTGTCTTCAGCTCTTCAGTTCAGTCTCCTTAAGATTTGAAAGCAACCTAAGAAGACAAGCCCATGGGAATGATTTCATTTTAAGTCTTCAATTATTTTGTGATTAATTAGACCAGTTGCAGAATCATACTCAAAGTGAATGTTTGACATATATTGTATTATAATATAGATCTCAATGTTTCTGTTTCTTCCTTTTCTCTTTATACACTGATATCAGCATTCTCCAGTTGATATTGATCCCAAGCTGTTGCATTCGACACGCAGCGCGGTGGCCTGAGTCAAGAACAGCACGATGGCCACTCTCCGGCCGCTCGGGCCATAGCTCACAGACACCAATGTGGTGGACGGCAAATGGCGTTTATTGGTGATTAGCACCGTGTAATATACCTTTGGTTTACAACGTCACATCCGCCTGCTTACATCATAAAACTAATTGTTATTGGCTACCTGGGGAGGGGGTCTTATCTTTCCGTACAGCGCGGTTTCTTCCGATCGCCAGGCCCTACCTGCCCACATTTCCCCCCTCCCTATGCTAATCTAAGAGAGCTAACAAACGTATAAAAGGCATTAACGAGGTAAAGTATAAGGCACCTTGAACTAATAAACGTATAAAAGGTATTGACGAGGTAAAGTATAAGGCACTTTAAACTAGTGGTAACTAGGGGGCATAAGGGGACAGGATATAAATTGGGGTAACTAGGGAGAACTAGGGATAATACTGCATAAGGAATTAGGGATAACTGGGGATAACACTACAGAAGTACATTCTTAACACGGTTGTTTGTTTTCTACTAACAGAATGTTGACCTTGCTTAGTCGGTTCTGGACAAATGACACGAGCTTGCTCAGTATGCAGGGCCCGAAGGCCAATGCCAGTATGATCATTGCGATCGGACCCAGCAAAGTAGATATCAGGGTGGTTAGCCATGGCGAATGGTTGAACCAGGATTTGAACCAATTCTGCTGTGCTTCTTGCTTTCTTCTTCTCTTCTTTCTTTTTTCTTTTTCTTTTTCTGCTTTGCTCTTTTCAGCAGCAGCTTGCAGGGAAGGAGAAGATGCTAAAGGCTGAGCAGCATCAGATGATATCTGAGTAGGAGGTACTGTAGCTGCTGGTAAAGGATTAGAGATCATTGGGTTAAAGATATTTAGGTTATTATTCAGTGTTGTGACAGTAGCAGTGCTTTTAATCTGTTAGAGGGATTGGACTCTCTAACGGCATCTCCTTATTCTGGGTTTTAATTCTGTTTGCTCTCATCTCTTTCCACTCCGAGTCTGAATCAGTGGAAAGCCACTTGCTCCAGCTTGTGTCTGACTCAGAGCTGGAAGTTGACTGGCTGGCTACTTCCTGTTTCCAGTACTTTTTGGTAGGGCTCCGGCCCTGCCCCCCTCCCTTGCGGGCGGGCAGTTCCCTCCCTGTTGCCTCGCCCCGCCTTCTGCTCGGCGGGGGGTTGAGCTTATAGGGGGAGTGTTTAAAATAAGCACTCTGGTTAACTCTCCGCCCCTCACTCGCGCTCTCCTCCCCCTTTTGGTTGCTCTCGCAGTTTCTCTCCTTATCACATTCCTTATCACTTTCCTCCCCCACTCGTTTACTTGCGCATGTTGGATTCGGCACTATCTCTCTGTTCCCACCGGGCACATCTCCGTCCCGCCCACCTTCTTTGTTCTCGGCACCATGCTGGGGTGCATAGGGAGGTGGCCTGGGCCAGCTTTCTTTGGACCCCCCTCCCCCCGCGGCAATCTTAGCTTCTCGGGCTAATTCGTCCGAAAAAGCCTCTGCCTGCCTTGGCTCTCTCGCAAACGAGCCTGGATTCGGGGATTGTGGGGGTGCAGCACCCCCCCGCGAGTCCCCAGGCTTAGCCGAATCGCCATCGTCTGGGGGGTGCAGAGTCTGGGTAGCCGCCCCAACCCCCAGCTTTGGGACGGCCATCAAACAGTTTTTTGCTGCCTTCCAGGTCTCCTGCTCTTGGATAGCTTTTTGCAGGGCCTGCACAACTCTACCCCACGATTTAAGATGTTTTCCGCTACCTGAGGACATCGTCTCCTCAGCAAAAGCCTTAGTACATTTATCCCACACCTCAAGGTGGAGTATATCTGCCGGTTGGTCTATGACCCCGATCTGCATAAGTCTCGCAACAGCGAGCGTAAAATCTTTGGGTTTACAATCTACCCACCACTGTCTCTGAATTTCATATACGACCTTCACAAGAGCCTCCATCCTCCTTGTGGGTCCCGGAGCGTCCTCCGTCACCAGAGACAGTCCAGCTGCTCTGGCCGCTGTTCACCTGGTCTCAGGCGATCTCCCGAAGTCCCCAGTTGTGTCCCGAGGGTTCGGCACCACTTTGTTGCATTCGCCACGCAGCGCGGTGGCCTGAGTCAAGAACAGCACGATGGCCACTCTCTGGCCGCTCGGGCCATAGCTCACAGACACCAATGTGGTGGACGGCAAATGGCGTTTATTGGTGATTAGCACCGTGTAATATACCTTTGGTTTACAACGTCACGTCCGCCTGCTTACATCATAAAACTAATTGTTATTGGCTACCTGGGGAGGGGGTCTTATCTTTCCGTACAGCACGGTTCCTTCCGATCGCCAGGCCCTACCTGCCCACACCAAGCATCCCCTAATGCAGTCTGAACAGATATGAACTTCAATACCCTTCATGGCAAACAATCAATCAGACTTTGTCCCTACCCACCCCCCCCCAACATTTCCCTCATCCAAGCCCTGGGACTCAGAGCTACCTTGTGCAAATCTCAGCTTCCTCCACTCCAGGCTGCACCTGCAGCTTTCAGCTCCTTGGCACCAACTCCCACCTGCTTTCCTTGGACAAGGAGCTGCCCGAGCCAGGGAAAGATGTTCACTTATTGTCAGCAAACAAAACCAAAGGAAGGCACAGCTCCATAAAATGCAAAAGTCATTCCTCTGCTGGATATTAAATCCACTTTCCACAGCAGACTGTCTCAGACCAATGGAAAACACATTCTGTGCCCAGCACAGATCCCAAGATCCCCCAAACCCTCCCTGCCCCAATTCTGTCCACATTTGCTCTTTGCACACACGAGTCACACACTGAAGTCACGAGCTCCCTCCATGGCCAGAGGGAGGGAAAGAGAGAAAGTGGATGAAGAGCTCTCTTGTGCAGAGCTACAGCTGCACTGATCCCAATATTCTGGGCTCACAGGAACTTGATCCAACACCCTCTGCAGCATCTGTTCCCTGGCTCAAAATCTGTCTGCATGGCCAGGCCCAAGGAGTGCTGGGCAATGGAGTCACATCCAGGGGTGCCCCAGGGCTCAGGATTGGGGCCAGTGCAGTTCAATCTCTTTAGTGCTGATCTGGATGAGGGATCAAGGGCACCCTCAGTCAGTTGCCAGGTGATCCCAAGCTGGGTGGCAGTGTTGCTGTGCTGGAGGGCAGGAAGCTGTGCACAGGGATCTGGACAGGCTGCAGCCATGGGCCCAGGACAATTGGATGAGGTTCACCAAAGCCAAGGGTCACGTCCTGCCCTGGCCTCACAACCACACCAAATCCCTGGCCATGCCCTGGCCCTGATCCCCACAGCCTGTCCTGTTTCCTTCATCCCTGCATTGCCAGGGACTTTGTGGGACAAGGGAACTCTGCTCTGGGGATGGAGGGAGGTCCAAGTGCAACCACTGGAGTGGGAACCACAACTGATCGTGTTTCGTCCTTTGGGACTCAGCAACTGGTAAAATTTAGATGCAAAGAAAAGTTTCTTGCTAACAGTAAAGTTGAACACGGTACAATTTAATAACCATCGAAGCTCTTCCCTCAGCTCTGTGCGATGTCCCCGCAGCATCTGTGGTGGTGGAGTCCACCATTCACAAGGGATTACTGTACTAAACCAGGTTTAGAAAGAGATGATCCTATCATAGTTATAAATAAATTTAAGGTGTTTTGTCAGTATGCTCTGAGTAGAGAGGGGGTAAAACAGCTCAAATATTGTCCTATTGGCAAAGCTATCAGTGGTGTGTTTAGAAGGAAGGTCATGCTGCTTTTGTTCCCTGTGGCATTGTCTGGGAGAGTCCCCTGCAGGGGCAGACACTCGCATTTGTGCCTCTGGGATTCCATGAAGGTCCTGCCATGATATGCTCTCCTCCTCCTTGGAGCTCTTCCTGAGCACAGAGGCCTGAGAGACCTTTCCAGGACAGACTCAGCCCAAGAAGCCCTTGAGTCCCTCAGCCCCACATCAGTGTCTGCTGGAATTCAATCCCCCTCCCCAACCCACAGCAGCCCTGCATTTTCCTCCTCCAGCCTTGCTCTCCAGCACAGCCATGGAGGCTCTTTTGCCTCTTGGCTTTTCCTGCAGCCACCAAGGCCAGCTGAGCTCTGCCTTTGCCACACTCAGCCCTGCCCAGCACAGGCAATGCACAGCAATTCCTTGGCTGCTCCTGGCCTTGCTGTCAGCCCTGGCTGTCCGTGGCTCCGTGGCCCCTTTGTGCCCCGTTGGCCCAGCCACGGTGCCACAGCCCCCCTGGGCAGGCCCAGCCCAGGCCAGGAGCATTGCGGGTGGGAACGGCCCCTGTGCTGTGGTGCCCACAGCAGCCCCTGGGGCTCGGTGCCCCCATGGCCTCCCTGCTGGGCAGCCTCTCCAAGCTCCTGCACAGGCCGTGCCACCTGTGGGCCTTCCCACACAGCCCTGCCCCAGGCTCTGCCGGGCTTGGGGCCAGGACAGAGGCCGGCCAGGGATGGCCATTGCCGGGAACTGGCCCTGAGCCCCGCAGGAGGATGGAGCTGGGCACAGCCAAACTCACCGCAAACCTGGGCTGAGCAGCCAGTGATTTAGGGGTAGATAGTGATTTATTAGGGGCTGCTCACTAAACAATACATATTGCTTGCTTGACATGTTTTGCGCTTGCCAAATAGAAAGAGCTTATTGACCCATTGTTAAGGAGACCAGGCATCCTGGTTTTGGACCCCCAAACCAACCCAAGCCAGCTATAGGGCTTGGAGTCAGGCCAGGGACCCAGGGAGCATGTGCAAGAAAGAAAGGTGAAGAGTTAAATGTGAGGAAGACTCCTTACTTCATCAGAGGAAGACTCTTTTACTTCATCTAAGACCCGCATCCACGACCACCAGGCAGCACTGCGCAGGTGCAAGTGTATTTAAATGAACTTTGGACTCATTATAATACGAAGCGGGAATTGATAATGAATATGTATAGGGCATTGTATAGCTTTATGCATATGTAACCTGTAACTCAATAGAAACCAAGCAAAGTGCCACAGACGGGGCGCACGAACTTTTAGGGAGCTATCCCTTGTGCATCCCAGCGCTGGAATAAACATACCTACTTTACAACTTCTGTTGTGGAGTCCTAACCGTGCCTCATTTTGGCACCCCAGATGGGACGGAGTCTGCCTGACTGCAGGGTCGACTGAGGGGCGAACGTCCAAGGCGCGCCCCAGGATTTTCCTGGTTGGACTCTGCTCCTTGGCCGCCCACTGCGGGGGTAGACAACGACCATCTACTACAGTGGACAAACGGTATGTTTTGGATCTAGGGAAGCCACGTGGCCAGGGCTGCTGGAAAGTCACGCACAGATGTCTGGGGCACAGCGCAGTCCCTGATTTGGTTAAGGTTGAAATGCTTGCAAGCAGGCACACAACAGAAAGGGGGGGAGACTGTTTCTGGTTCGCAGCAGTGCTCTCAGCAGCCATGCGGGGGAAGCCAGCCGGGGGAGGGGCGGTTTGCTGACCGACCTGAAAGTAAATCAAGTGCTGTTATCACTGGTGTTTGTGTGAGTGTGTTTGTGGTGGAATATATGTCTGTCTTGGAATTTATATTGTAATTTGTCAAGGTTGTAGTTGCGATAAAGTGCTTGCTGTGTATGGTGTAAGGTGTTGTGATAAAGAGCTGTGTGTTTGAATTAGGTTATAAGTTGGTTTGATTTAGTTTTGTCACCGTGGCTAGTCGGAGAGTACTCCCCCTCCCCCAGTGGTTATGCCAGAGGAGCATAGTTCCTGCACCTCTGACCATGTGTGGGTGTAGGATTGCATTCACACCGTGGCACAGTTGGTGGGCTTTGACTCAGTGTTGGTCTTGTGGAGTTAGGAGATATTATGCCTCCACTGAACTGCTGGAGGTGGAAGGAAAGTGTGTGAGTTGCCGCGAGACTAAAGGTTGATATATTATTAAGATTGTGTGTGGACTAGAATATCGGGTCCCAGAGAGCTGGATAGTGTTAGAAGAGGATTGGGAAGACACCGTTAAACTTTGTGAAAGACAAAAGAGTAAAAGGGCTAGGCGCAGGCAGAGTGCTAGAGATAAAGCATACAGAGAGTGGTTAATTCACTATACAGGGGATGTGGATTGGGTGACACAGTATATGAATGAACTTTATTTTAAGGAATTTGTTGGGCAACATGGAACTGTGAATACAGTGGGTGTACACCGTGCATGTTTGTGTAGTCCTTGGGAAGTTAAAAGACAGTTGAAGAGGGCCAGAGAAGTTTTGCGTGGAAGTGGGATAGGAGACAGAGAAGGAAATAAACAAGATGGGAACCGGAAAGAGTAAGGAAATTTCTAAAGCAAGGCCTCTTGGTTGTGTTTTAGCACATTGGAGAAAAATTGCAGGGTCGGGTGGAGCAGAGAACAAAAGAACTTTGGTTAAATACTGTGTTGAGTGGTGGCTGCTATATAAGCTAGATAATGAAGCAAGGTGGCCACCTAGCGGAACTTTAGATTATAACACCCTGTTACAATTAATGGTGTTTCTAAGGCGGGAAGGCAAGTGGAATGAGGTGTCTTATATGGACATGTTTTTTGTTCTTAGAAATCACCCTGAGTGGCAGAGAGACTGTGGAATTAGGCCCTCTACCGACCCTATAGTATTAACCCTTGAAAAAGAAAATAAGGCTACAAAAGGCAAACTTAAGCGGAGTTGTTCGGCATGCAATGTAGGTCAAAGGTGTACAAAATCAGATAAGGTTTACCAGACAGTGACACAGGAACAAGATCTAACTGACCTGTTTAAGCCTCCCCCTAGGAAACAGGAGGAGGATGAGGACTCGAAAGGAATACCTATTCCAGCTCCCTCTCCCCCTCCTTCGAGCAGCCCCATCGCATTCCGAACGAGGAACCAGGAACTCCAAGCACCTCTGCGAGAAGCAGTGGGGCCTGAGGGGAAAAGGATGTTAGTTAAAGTACCCTTGTCTACTATTGACCTAGAAGCATGGGGAAAAAATTGCCAAAAATTACAGAAGCGATCCGATATGAACTACCAAATGCTTTCAGTTTATAATAAAGCAACATAATCCAGATTGGAATGATACGCAGTTGTTATTAGATGCAGTAACTGAAACAGAGAAACAACTGATTCTAAAAACAGCAGGGGATTTGGCAGAGGATTATTATAAAACACAACAGCAGCATGTAAAAGATTATTTCCCACTTCAGGACACACATTGGGACCCCAACAGCTCAGCGGAAATGCAAATGTTAAAAAGTTACCAGTAATGGATAGCCAAGGGAATGGAGAGGGCCATTCCCAAGACTATAAATTGGTCAGCCTTATATGCAGTTAAACAGGGCCCTTCCGAGTCACCATCCAAATTCGTGGATCGTTTGAGGGATGCAATGCGCCGCAACACACCGCTGGATCCTGGGAGTGAGGTAGGAATACAACAGCTAATATCCCTGTTTTTAGGACAGTCCACAGGGGATATTAGATGCAAACTTCAAAAACTTCAGGGGGTAGATATGAGGAACTTAGAGACCCTAGTAGATGAGGCATGGAGAGTATTTAGTAACCAAGAAGAGAGTTACAAACAAGGTATGAGAAAATTAGTAGCAATAGTGGGGGAGGAAGAAAAGGGAAAATGTGGGCAAGGACCGCCCAGACAGGCACCACCCAGACAGGGCCCACCCCGGTTAGGTAAAGATCAATGTGCACATTGTAAGAAATTCGGTCATTGGAAAAATCAATGCCCAGAAAGGAGACAAGATAACCGGCAAGGACAAAGAAACCAGGAAGGGGTGGTTGCACATGTGAAAGAAGACTGAAGAAGACCGGGGGACTCCACCCTAGCAGATCCACTGGTTATAATAAAGCTAGGGGAAAAAGAAAAAGAAGTGGAGTTTTTGGTAGACACGGGGGCAACATATTCAGTTTTGAATAAAGCCTTAATGCCGGTGGGAAATGATTACATTATGGTAAAAGGGGCAACTGGCAAATCTGAAAAAGCATATTTTTGTAAACCTTTAAAGTATAAACTTGGAAAGCAATGGGGTATTCACAAGTTTTTGTACATGCCTAATTCTCCAAAAGCCCTTTTGGGCAGAGACTTATTGGAACAATTACAAGCAACCATTATGTTTAAAGATGGGGAAATTACTCTGGAGGTAAATGATCAACAGTATGTAGAAATTTTAAGTTTAATGTTAACAAGCATAGAAACTGAGGAGGAAACTAGGGAAGAAATTATGAATCAAGTATTCCCTGTAGTATGGGCAACAAATGTACCTGGGAGAGCCAAGAATGCACTCCCAATACAGATCAGGCTCAAGGAAGGGAAACAACCAGTTAGGGTTAAACAGTATCCACTTGAAAAGGAGGACAAGGAGGGAATTAGCCCAGTGATTCAAAACTTCTTGCAGCTAGGACTACTGAGAGAGTGCAAATCTGACTTTAACACCCCCATATTACCAGTCCACAAGCCTGATGGATCATATTGGGTGGTACAGGACTTACGAGCGGTTAACAAGGTAACCGAGGATCTCCACCCTGTGGTGTCAAACCCCTACACTTGATTAACTGAGTTAACACCTGAACTAACCTGGTTTACCATCCTAGATTTGAAAGATGCCTTCTTTTGCCTCCTTGTCCGTGAAGATAGCCAGAAAATATTTGCGTTCGAATGGGAAGATCCCAAAAGCGGACGCAAAACTCAACTCACTTGGATGGTGTTGCCTCAAGGATTCAAGAATAGCCCCACACTATTCGGAGACCAACTTGCAAAGGATTTGGAGTCTTGGGAAGCCCCACCTGGAGAAGGGAAGCTATTGCAGTAGGTAGATGACATCCTAATAGCTACCTGGACGGAGGAAGCTTGTGTGGTTTGGACAGTAAGTTTACTAAATTTCTTGGGGCTCCAAGGGTACCGGGTGACTAAGAAAAAGGCTCAAATAGTAAAAACAAAAGTGATCTATTTGGGTTATGAAATCAGTGCTGGGCAGAGGACTCTGGGACAGAACTGGAAAGAGGCAATCTGCCAAACACCCAAACCCCAAACCGTGAAAGAGTTGCCAGCATTTTTGGGGATGACAGGATGGTGTAGGCTTTGGATTTATAACTATGGAGTGCTTGTAAAACCCTTGTACGAGCTCATTACAAAGGAAAACCGAGACCTACAGTGGACGAAAGAAGCCACAAGAGCCTTCAACCAACTGAAGAATGCCCTGATGTCAGCACCAGCTTTGGGACTCCCAGATGTGAGTAAACCATTCTTTCTGTTTTCTCATGAGAAGCAGGGGATTGCCTTGGGAATACTAGCGCAGGACCTGGGCCTGTACCGACGGGCAGTTGCTTATTTTTCTAAGCGACTAGACGCAGCGGCCAAAGGGTGGCCTGGATGCCTCAGAGCCATCGCAGCAGTCATGCTGAACATCCAAGAGGCACACAAATTCACCATGGGCCAGAAAATGACTGTGCTAGTGTCACACACAGTATCTGCAGTGCTGGAAGTGAAAGGCAGACACTGGCTCTCCCCACAGAGGTTCCTGAAATACCAAGCCATCATGGTGGAGCAGGACGATGTGGAGATAGTGGTAACTAACATTGTCAACCCAGCCTCTTTCCTCAGCGGAAACACAGGAGAGCAGGTACACCATGACTGCCCAGACACTAGTGAAGCCACATACTCCAGTCGTCCAGATCTGAAGGATATCCCTTTGGACAGCACACAAACCTGGTTTACTGATGGAAGCAGCTATGTCGTCAGTGGAAAGCGACATGCAGGGTATGCAGTTACCACTTGCAAGGAGGTAATAGAATCTGGACTGCTGCAAACAAATACCTCTGCACAGAAGGCCGAAATAATTGCTTTAACCCATGCTTTGGAAATGGCAAAAGGAAAGAAGGTAAACATTTATACTGACTCCAAGTATGCATTTGGAATTGTACATGCACACAGGGCCATATGGAAGGAAAGGGGACAGTTGAACTGGCAAGGAAAAAACATTGAACATGCACAAGAAATGGTATGACTATTGGAAGCAGTCCAGCTGCCTGAGAAGGTAGCAATCATGCACATTAAGGCACACCAGAAAGTGAGCTCAGAATTGGAAGAAGGAAACAAATTGGCAGACAGAGAGGCAAAAGAAGCAGCAAAAGGTGAGGTGACAACTGAAGGGGCTCTAATCCCAGATGGCCAAATCTCCCTAGAAGGTAAGCTGACCTAGAACAAAGAGGATAGAAAACTAATTGAGGATCAGGATGGGTCATGCAATAAAGAGGGTTGGGCTATCACTGCACAAGGGAGGTTGGCCATTCCCTCTCATTTAGTTTGGGCACTAGTAAGGGAGGAACACCAAAAGACACACTGGGGAGTAGATGCCCTATATAAATATCTAACTGAAAAGATTATTGCCAGGATTCTATATGCTACCATCACACAGGTAACCCAACAGTGTGACCTTTGCCTCCAGACTAACCCTAAAAACACCCCCAAACCAAAATTGGGCCAAATTGGAAAGGGAAATGGGCCCGGACAGCAGTGGCAAATTGATTTTTCAGAACTTCCAAGAAAAGGGGGGTATCTATATTTGTTGGTATTAACAGATACCTTTTCAGGATGGCCAGAAGCTTTCCCCACCAGAACTGCCAAGTCTCGGGAAGTAGCAAAGGTATTGTTGCAAGAGATAATACCAAGCTTCGGAGTCCCAGCCACAATATCCTCAGACAGAGGACCACACTTCATTTCAAAGGTGATACAACAAATTAGGCGACATTTGGGCACAAATTGGGAGCTTCACACCCCGTACCACCCACAGTCAAGTGGTCAGGTAGAGAAAATGAACCACCTGATCACACAGCAAATTGTAAGGTTAGGGCAAGAAGCCAATTTCACCTGGCCCCAGTCTCTTCCACTTGCATTATTATGAATTCGGACTAAACCCAGAACTAAAGAAAAGTTAAGTCCATTTGAAATGCTTTATGGGAGACCATATGGAGTACAGGAAGGGTTATCCACCCAGACTGGGGAGGAAACACTGACCACCCATATGGTGGTCTTGAGCAAACAGTTTAGGAAAATTGAAAAGCATGTGGCTGGAACTCGAAGTCGAGGTCTAGACAGTCCAGTACATAATATTCAGCCTGGGGATTATGTATATGTTAAGTCTCTTGCAGAGAAAACTTTAGAGCCACAGTGGGAAGGACCGTTTCAGGTGCTCCTTACCACTTTCACTGCAATCAAGATCAAGGAACAGAACACCTGGATTCATCACACTCGGGAGGAAAAGGCTCCAGAGGCCCCTTAGAAAGTGACCCCTGGTGATAATGAACTGAAATTAAAATTCAGCAGAGTAAAATGAAGATGGTTTGGTGGTGGGGAGTATTAATTCTGGAAGTGAGCACTTGGGAAGTTGCCTATGGACAAGGCCCGAACAATACTGAATGGCCTTGGTCTCAGGGTTTTGTCTGGGTTACTGGATCCATGGGAAAACATTCTGACACAAAAGGTTTAAATCTATTAACTGTGGTAATGCATGAAAATCAAGACACAGAGAGAGCTAAGACATCACAGAGTGAGGTCATCAAGCAGCTGCAGCATAATACAGGGGCTGGGTGACATCACCGAGAGGCTGTGTGACATCAGAGAGCAGGCTTTGACATCACAGGGCGGCTGTGTGATATCACAGTGTGGGCTGAAACATCACAGAGTGGTGGTGTGAAATCATAGAGTCCCCTGTGACATCACAGGGTGGGCTGTGACATTACAGAGCAAACTGTGACATCATAAAGGGGGCAGAGTGATGTCACAGAGTGGGCTCTGACATCACAGGAGGGTGGTTTGACAACACATGGGGGACAATGTGACATCACAGAGTGGGTTGTGATGTCACAGAAGGCTGTGATGTCACAGGGGGGCTCTGTGAGGTCACTTGTGAGGTCACTGTGCCCCGGGCACCCCTCACAGAGCCCCCCCAATAGAAATCCAACACTGCTGTGTGCAGCAGGGTCCCCTGTCCCCCCAGCTCCTGCCCTTCCTGGCACCGCAGCCTCCCCCAGGGATGTCCCACAAATCGACACCCAGAGCCTGACATGGGCACAATGGGCTGGGGCTGTGTGAGCAGGACATCAAGGACATGGATTATCCAGGTCACTGTGACCTGGTTTGGGTTCCCCAGGGCAGGAAAGATGTCTGGCAGCTGGAGCAGGGTTAGGGAAGGGCCTCCAGGGTGGGGCTGGAGCCCTTGGGCTGTGAGGAGAGGCTGAGGGAGCTGGGCTTGTCCAGCCCAGAGAAGGGAAGGCTGAGGGGCTCCTCATCCCAGCCTGGCAGTGCCACCGAGGAGGTGATGGAGAACACAGAGCCAGGCTCTTCACCGGGGCCTGGTGGGAGACAAAAGACAATGGGTGGAAGTGGAGAGATTGGTGGTTCAGCCAGGACATGAGGAAATCTTTGTTCCCATGGGCTCAGCCAGGTGCTGAGATGCTGCCCTGTCCCTGTCCCTTGGGATTTTCCAGTCCAGACCAAATCAAGCCTTGGTCTGACCCTGTTTCTGACAGGTTGGGCTGCAGACTTGCTGAGGACCCTTCCAGCCTGAGCTCTCTGCTGATCCCAGGATGATGCCGGTCCCTATTTCAGACTGGAGCAGAGCAGATGTTTATGGGACAAGAGCCTATCAGTGTTGTAGGGGACCTGCAGCTTGTGGGGTGCACAAGCACATCTTCATTAGCTGTGTCATTTGAGCACTTTTAAGAAATGGCAAAGCTCTCCTACCATGAGAGAACAGGAATTCCCTGGAAGTGTACTGCTGGCAGGAGAAGAAATACTGATCTTCCCCTCTACTTTTGTCACCAATATTCCATCTACTATTTCATGTCCCTCTTCATTCAGGTGTTTCCATCTCTCCTGTTTAAATGGCCATGTCTAAGGACATCTCTTCACCAAACCAGCTGGAACTATGTCCTTCCCATTGCTCCCAGATTTCCTCCTCTGGATCCTCTCCAGTCATTCCAATGCCTCTCAACTGTCTGGCTTCACACCTTGAGCTCCAGAGCATGGCCCAGTCTTTCAAAACTTTAAATAACACATCAGTCAACATCTTTATTGTGTTTATATCTTTTAGAACCACCTCTTCTTATGTCTTTGTTTAAAAATGTTCATGTATGAAAATCCCTTGTGAATGGTGGACATGTCAGGTGCTGCTAGGATGTCGCACAGAGCTGAGGGAAGAGTTTTGATGTTTTTTAAACAGTATCATGTTTACATTTTTTGTCAGTTGGCCATGAAGAGAAACTTCTGTGCCTCTGAGTCTTCCCAGTTCCTGACCCCCAAAGGACACAAACCTGATCAGTTGTGGTTCCCACTCCAGTGGTTGCACTTGGACATCCCTCCATCCCCAGAGCAGAGCTCCCTTGTCCCACAAAGTCCCTGGCAATGCAGGGATGAAGGAAACAGGACAGGCTGTGGGGATCAGGGCCAGGGCACGGCCAGGGATTTGGTGTGGTTGTGAGGCCAGGGCAGGACGTGGCCCTTGGCCTTGGTGAACCTCATCCAATTGTCCTGGGCCCATGGCTGCAGCCTGTCCAGATCCCTGTGCAGAGCTTCCTGCCCTCCAGCACAGCCACACTGCCACCCAGCTTGGGCTCACCTGGACACTGACTGAGGGTGCCCTCGATGCCTCATCCAGATCAGCACTAAAGAGATTGAACTGCACTGGCCCCAATCCTGAGCCCTGGGGACACCCCTGGATGTGACTCCATTGCCCAGCACTCCTTGGGCCTGGCCATGCAGACAGATTGGAGCCAGGGAACAGATGCTGCAGAGGGTGTTGCATCAAGTTCCTGTGAGCCCAGAATATTGGGATCAGTGCAGCTGTAGCTCTGCACAAGAGAGCTCTTCATCCACTTTCTCTCTTTTCCTCCCTCTGGGCATGGAGGGAGCTTGAGACTTCAGTGTGTGACTCGAGTGTGCAAAGAGCAAATGTGGCCAGAATTGGGGCAGGGAGGGTTTGGGGGATCTTGGGATCTGTGCTGGGCACAGAATGTGTTTTCCATTGGTCTGAGACAGTCTGCTGTCGAAAGTGGATTTAATATCCAGCAGAGGAATGACTTTTGCATTTTATGGAGCTGTGCCTTCCTTTGGTTTTGTTTGCTGACAATAAATGAACATGCCTCTGTGTCTTGGTCAGCTCCTTGTCCAAGGAAAGCAGGTGGGAGTTGGTGCCAAGGAGCTGAAAGCTGCAGGTGCAGCCTGGAGTGGAGGAAGCTGAGAGTTGTACAAAGACGCTCTGTGTGCTAGGGGGTGGATAAGGGAAATGGTGGGGGGGGGGGTAGGGACAAAGTCTGAATGACTATCAGCCATGAAGTGTATTTATGGTCATATCTATTCAGACTGCATTAGTGGATGCTTGGGATTAATATCAATTGGAGAATGCTGATATCAGTGTATAAAGAGAAAAGGAAGAAACAGAAAAATAGAGATCTATATTATAATATATGTCATACATTTACTTTGAGTATGCTTCTGGAACTGGTCTAATTAACCGCAAAAGAATTGAAGACTTAGAATTAAATCATTCCCAGGGGCTTGTCTTCTTAGGTTGTTTTCAAATCTTAAAGAGACTGAACGGAAGAGCTGAAGACATAGCAATCCTCTGGAGAAGTAAAATTCATCAGGGAACATCCATGTTGCTGAGGATCCATCCTCATCAAAACAAGAATGAACAGAAATAGGCACAGCTTTCTGACTGCCCCAGCTCTGGCATGGGCCCTGGGCCTGGAGCAGGAACAGCTCTGGAGGGCCAAAAGGGCTGGGGCTGTTGTGCTGGCCTGGGGACATGGGATGGCAGGAGGGGCTGCAGAGGTCTCAGCATCTCCTGGAGAGGAGAGCAGGGCACACAGGGAGCCTCCTTTTCCTTTGGTCAGGCACATTCCCCCATGGGTGGGGCAGAGTCACAATGGACCCCTGGTTACATAGGATCCTGCATTGTCACAAGAGACTTTTGGTTCCATGAGGCCCTGCAGTGTTACAAGTGTCCCCTTTGTTCCATGAGGACCTGATGTGTCACAGTGGCCTCTAAGTTACCTGAAGCCTCACAGTACCACAATGGCCCTTTCGTACCATGGGGCAGCACAGTGTCAAAATAGTTCCTGTAGTTCCATGAGTCCTCAGAGTGTCACAATGGCCCCTTGGTTTCACTGGGCTTCGAAATATCACAAGGGCCTCATTGGTTCCATAGTGTCCCCATGGCCTCTTGGTTCAACAAGGCCCCACAGTGTCACAATGGCCTCTGTGCTTCCATTTAGCCCCAAAGTGTCACAATGGCCCCTTGCTTCCCTGGGTCCCTGCAGTGTCACAATCATCACAAAATCACAGAATCAACCAGGTTGGAAAAGACCTTGGAGATCATCAAGTCCAACCTGTGTCCCAACCACGCCTTGTCACCCAGACCATGGCACTGAGTGCCACATGCAGTCTTTCCTTAAACACCTCCCGGTATGGTGACTCCACCATCTCCCTGGGCAGCCCATTCCCATGCCCAATCACTCTTTCTGTATAGAACCCCTTCCTAATGTTCAGCCTAAACCTCCCTTGGTGCAGCTTCAGGCTGTGGCCTCTTTTCCATTCACTCTTTGCCCAGGAGAAGAATCTGACCCCACCTGGCTGCACCCTCCTGTCAGGGAGTTGTAGAGAGTGATGAAGTCTCCCCCGAGCCTCCTCTTCTCCAGGATAAACAGCCCCAGCTCCATCAGACACTCCTCACTGGACTTGAGTTCTAGACCCCCCACCAGCCTTCTTGCCCTTCTCTGGACATGCTCCAGCCCCTCAATGTCCTTCCTAAATTGGGGAGCCCAGAACTGGACACAGCACTCGAGGTGTGGCCTCACCAGTGCCGAGTACAGGGGAAGAATCACTGCCCTGGTCCTGCTGGCCACACCATTCCTGATCCAGGCCAGGTGCCATTGGCCTTCTTGGCCACCTGGGCACACTGCTGGCTCATGTCCAGCCTGCTGGCCATCAGTGGCCCCAGCTCCCTTTCTGCCTGGCCACTGTCCAGCCACTCTGTCCCCAGCCTGTAGTGCTGCAGGGGTTGTTGTGGCCAAAGTGCAGGACCTGGCTCTTGGTCTTGTTAAACCTCATCTCACCGGATTTATTTGTTAGAACCAACCTGTCCAGATCCCTCTGCAGAGCCCTCCTACCTTTCAGCAGATCCACACTCACACCCAACTTGGTGTCACTACAGTTCCATGAGGTCCTAAAGTGTCTCAGTGTTCTCCATGATTCCATGAGGCTCTGTAGTGTCAGAATGGCCCCTTGGTTCTCCAAGGCCTTCTAGTGTCACAATGGCCACCGGGTTCCATGGGGCCTCGCAGGGTCATAATGTCCCTTGGTTCCCTGGGCCCTGCAGTGTCACAATGTCCCTTGGTTCCATGAGGTCTCACACTGCAGCAATGGTCTCCTTGATTCCATAATGTCACAATGGCCTTTTGGTCCCATGGGGCACCACGGTGCCAAAATTGTTTCCTTCATTCCGTGAATCCCTGCAGTGTAACAATGGCCCCTTGGTTACACAAGGTCCTACACTCACAGTGGTCTCCATGGTTCCACAAAGCCCCGCAGAGTAACAGTGGCCCCTTGGTTCCATAGGGCCTCAGAGTGTCACAATGGCGCCATTGTTACGCAAGGTCCTTCACTATCACAATGGTCTCTGTGGTTTCACATGGCCCTGCAGTTTCACAACAGTCTACTTGATTCCATGAGGCCCCACAGTGCCACAGTGATCCCTTGGTTCCATGAGGCCCCAGAGTGCCACAATGGAGTCCTTGGTTGCACAATGTCACAATGGGCCCTTGTTCCATGAAGCCTCGCAGTGTTACAAGTGTCCTCTTAGTTCCATGAGGCCCTGATGTGTCACAGTGGCCTCTAAATTACCTGAGACCTCAAAGTACTACAATGGCTTCTTGGTACCATGGGGCACCATGGTGTCAAAATTCTTCCCTTAGTTCCATGTGCCCTTGGAGTGTCACAATGGCCCCTTGGTTCCACTGGGCTCTGGAATATCACAAGGGTCACCTTAGTTCCACAATGTCCCAATGGCCCCTTAGTTCAACCTGGCCCCACAATGTCACAGTGGCCTCCATGGCTCCACGAGGACCCAGAGTTTCACAATGGACTCCTTGGTTCCATTCAGCCCCTCAGTGTCACAATGGCCTGTTGAAACTTCGGAGAATTTCCCTCCTTCTGTTGTGAGGAAACGAATGACCAGGTACTTAAGAAAAAAAGATGTGGCCGGGGATGTGGTGACAGGAGCATCAGTCATCAGTAACTTCTCACTTGCTCACCAGACTTGGGAGGGGAAACAGTGACAACTGCTGTCTCCTTTTCGCTGCGACTGCAGAAAAGCCTGGCTCTGCACTGCCTTCTCTTCCTTGTTCGGTGAGCTTTCGTTTGGGGAAAAAAGCATGGGATTCCAACCCCCTCTTCCCCTCCTGGAGTGTGCATCTTCCCAGCTGCGCTTGCAGCTGCTGCGGAGGGGGGCGGGGCTGCTGCTGCCCTGCACTTCGCCTTCTGGAATGCACTGCCACCTTTTGCTGGCTAGCCCGGGGGAGCCCATCCTGCTGCTCCATCTCCCTGCTCTGAACTCCCTGCCCAGCCCTGTCCATCTGCACACCAACCCTGCCCAGCCCATCCTGCTCACACCATCCCTGCCCAGCCTGTCCTGCTCACACCATCCCTGCCCAGCCCTCTGTCCGCCATTACTGACATGACACAGAGCTGACCTCGCCCCACAGCGCCCCCTGCAGCTGCCCGGGAGTCATCGCACCTGCCCTGCCCGGCCAGGAGCCAACAGCGCCCCTGCTGGCTGTGACTGTGACTGCACCAAAGGGACAGTGCCTGGCAGCCCAGGGACATCTGCCACCGGGTTTTGATTTTGTTTGTTGTTCCTATTGTTGTTACTATTGTTGTTATTGATTGTTTACATCATTATAGATACTAGTAAAGAACTGTTATTCCTTTTCCCATATCTTTGCATGAAAGCCCTTGATTCCAAAGTTATAATAATTCGGAGGGAAGGGGGTCACATTATCCATTCTAAGGGAGGTTCCCACCTTCCTTAGCAGACACCTGTCTTTCAAACCAACACATTATCCTGGAGAAGAGAAGGCTCAGGGGAGACCTCATCACTCTCTACAACTCCCTGACAGGAGGGTGCAGCCAGGTGGGGTCAGATTCTTCTCCTGGTCAAAGATTGTCAGGACAAGAGGCCACAACTTTAAGCTGTACCAGGGGAGATTTAGTCTGGACATTGGGAAGAAGTTCTTCAGAGAAAGGGTGATTGGGCATTGGAATGGGCTGCCCAGGGAGGTGGTGGAGTCACCATCTCGGGAGGTGTTCCAGAAAAGACTGGATGTGGCACTCAGTGCCATGGTCTGGGTAGCAAGGTGGTGTTGGTTACAGGTTGGACTTGATGATCTCAAAGGCCTTTTCGAGCCTGGTTGATTCTGTTATTCTGTGATGATTGTGAGACTGCAGGGCCCCAGGGAAGCAAGGGGCCATTGTGACACTTTGGGGCTAAATGGAACCTCAGAGGCCATTGTGACACTGTGGAACCAAGGAGACTCTGGAGATATTCTGGAGCCCAGTGGAACCAAGGGGCCATTGTGACACTCCGAGGACTCACGGAACTAAGGGAACTATTTTGACACCGTGGTGCCCCATGGTACCAAGGGGCCATTGTGGTACTGTGGGGCCTCAGGTAACTTAGAGGCCACTGTGACACATCAGATCCTTGTGGAACTAAGGAGACACTTGTAACACTGCAGGGCCTGATGGAACCAAGGGTCTGTTGTGACAATGCAGCGTCTTGTGTAACCAGGGGTCCATTGTGACTCTGCCCCACCCATGGGGGAATGTGCCTGACCAAAGGAAAAGGAGGCTCCCTGGGTGCTCTGCTCTCCTCTCCAGGAGATGCTGAGAGCTCTGCAGCCCCTCCTGCCATCCCATGTCCCCAGGCCAGCACAACAGCCCCAGCCCTTGTGGCCCTCCAGAGCTGTTGCTGCTCCAGGCACAGGGCCCATCCCAAAGCTGGGGCAGCCAGAATTTCTGTTCATTCCTGTTTTGATGAGGATGGATCCTCAGCAACATGGATGTTCCCTGATGAAATTTACTTCTCCAGAGGTTTGCTCTGTCTTCAGCTCTTCTGTTCAGTCTCCTTAAGATTTGAAAACAACCTAAGAAGACAAGCCCCTGGGAATGATTTAATTTTAAGTCTTCAATTCTTTTGTGGTTAATTACTCCAGTTCCAGAGCATACTCAAAATGAATGTTTGACACATATTATATTACAATATAGATCTCAATTTTTCTGTTTATTCCTCTTCTGTTTATACACAGATGTCAGCATTCTCCAATTTATATTGATCCTAAGCTTCCCCTTATGCAGTCTGAATAGATATGAACATCAATACCCTTTATGGCTGACAATCAATCAGACTTTGTCCCTACCTTCTCCCCACCATTTCGCTCATCCAAACCCTGGGAATCAGAACAGCCTTGTGCAAATCTCAGCTTCCTCCACTCCAGGCTGCACCTGCAGCTTTCAGCTCCTTGGCACCAACTCCCACCTGCTTTCCTTGGAGAAGGAGCTGCCCCAGAAAGAGAGGGAATGTTCATTTATTTTCAGCAAACAAAACCAAAGTAAGGAACAGCTCCATAAAATGCAAAAGTCATTCCTCTGCTGGATATTAAATCCACTTTCCACAGCAGAGAGACTCAGACCAATGGAAAACATGTTCTGTGCCCAGCACAGATCCCAAGATCCCCCAAACCCTCCCTGCCCCGATTCTGTCCACATTAGCTCTTTGCACACACGAGTCACACACTGAAGTCACAAGCTCCCTCCATGCCCAGAGGGAGGAAAAGAGAGAAAGTGGATGAAGAGCTCTCTTGTGCAGAGCTACAGCTGAACTGATCCCAATATTCTGGGCTCACAGGAACTTGATGCAACACCCTCTGCAGCATCTGTTCCCTGGCTCAAAATCTGTCTGCATGGCCAGGCCCAAGGAGTGCTGGGCAATGGAGTCACATCCAGGGCTGTCCCCAGGGCTCAGGATTGGGGCCAGTGCAGTTCAATCTCTTTGTTTTTGATGTGAAAAAGGGGTTTGTGGGCACCCTCAGTCAGTGTCCAGGTGAGCCCAAGCTGGGTGGCAGTGTGGCTGTGCTGGAGGGCAGGAAGCTCTGCACAGGGATCTGGACAGGCTGCAGCCATGGGCTCAGGACAATTGGATGAGGTTCACCAAGGCCAAGGGCCGCGTCCTGCCCTGGCCTCACAACCACACCAAATCCCTGGCCGTGCCCTGGCCCTGATCCCCACAGCCTGTCCTATTTCCTTCATCCCTGCATTGCCAGGGACTTTGTGGGACAAGGGAGCTCTGCTCTGGGGATGGAGGGAGGTCCAAGTGCCACCACTGGAGTGGGAACCACAACTGATCAGGTTTGTGTCCTTTGGGGGTCAGGAACTTGTGAGACTCAGAGGCACAGAAAGGTTTCTCTTCATGGCCAACATAAAAAAGTGTAACAATGATTTAATTTAATAAACATCAAAACTTTCCTCAGCTCTGTGCGGCATCCTAGCAGCATCTGACAAGTCCACCATTCACAAGGAATTTCTATACAGGAGCAGTTTCAAACAAAGACACAAGAAAAGGTTTATATCTACCAGATATAAACACAGTGATGATGTTGAGTGATGAGTTATTTAAACTTTCAAAAGTCTAGGTAACTTCCTGGAGCTGAAAGCCTGAAGCCAGTCAATTGAGAGGCATTGAAATGACTGGAGAGGAACTAGAGGAGGAAATATGGGAGCAATGGGAAGGACATAGATCCAGCTGGTCTGGTGAAGAGATGCCCTTAGACATGGCCATTTAAACAGGAGAGGTGGAAACACCTGAATGAAGACCCACTTCCAGGAAATTCCTGTTTTTCCCTGGTGGAAAATCTCTGCCATTTCTTTGATGTACTCAAATGACCCAATTAATGAAGATGTGCTTGTGCACCTCACAAGCTGCAGGTCCCCTACAGCCCCAGAGGGCTCCTGTCCCATCAACATCTGCTCTGCTCCAGTCTGAAATAGGGACCAGCATCATCCCAGGGTCATAAGAAAGTTGAGATTGGAAGGGACCGCAGCAAGTCTGCAGCCCAACCTGTCAGCAACTGGGTCAGACCAAGGCTTGATTTGGTCTGGATTGGAAAATCCCAAGGGACAGGGACCGGACAGCATCTCAGCACCTGGCTGAGCCCATGGGAACAAAGATTTCCTCATGTCCTGGCTGAACCTCCAATCTCTCACTTTAAACCATTGTCTTTTGTCTCCCACCAGGCCCCGGTGAAGAGCCTGGCTCTGTGTACTCCATCACCTCCTCGGTGGCACTGTCAGGCTGGGATGAGGAGCCCCTCAGCCTTCCCTTCTCTGGGCTGGACAAGCCCAGCTCCCTCAGCCTCTCCTCACAGCCCAAGGGCTCCAGCCCCACCTTGGAGGCCCTTCCCTAACCCTGCTCCAGCTGCCAGACATCTTTCCTGCCCTGGGGAACCCAAACCAGGCCACAGTGACCTGGATAATCCATGCCCTTGATGTCCTGCTGACACAGCCCCAGCCCCTCATCCCATGTCAGTCTCTGGGTGTCGATTTTTGGGACATTCTTGGGGGAGGCTGCAGCACTGAGCAGAAAAGGGACTAGGGGGGACAGGGGACCCAACTGTGCATGAGCAGCACAAGGGACTGCTCTGGGGGACGGTGGGAGAGGGGAGTCCAGGACAGAGTGACCTCCCTGGTGACCTCACAGAGCCCCCCAGTGGCATCAGACAGCCTGCTCTGTGCAGTCACAGGCACCCTATGATATCAAATCCCAGTCTGTGATGTCACACAGCCTTCCTGTGATGTCACAGCCCACTCTGTGATGTCACTGGCTGCTCTGTGGTGTCACACAAACACTCTGTGATGTTAGAGCCCACTCTCTGATCACAGAGTGTTCTGTGAGGTCAGAACCCACTCTGTGATGTTTTGCAGCTGCCCTGTGATGTCACACTGCCCCCCCTGTGCCACAGCCTGCCCTGTGATATCACACAATCCCCTCTATGATGTTGTAATTGCACGACGACCTCCCAAAACTCACTCTGTGATGTAATAACCCAATCTGTGACGATATAGACCCAGTTCTGTGATGTCACACAGCCCCCTTCTGACATCACAGCTGCTCTGTGGCTCTATGACACAGCCCCCTTTGGGACATCACACAGCCCTTCTGTGAAATCACAGCTGTTCTGTAACTTCACAGCTGCTCCCTGGAATGTCCCCCAGTGTCACCTTTGGGGTGGCGTGGACACGTGGCCTCCAGGCACTTTTGGGCCACGACTGCGCCCCTGGCCCTGCAGGCTGTCGGCATCCCCCGGCTGCCCCACCTCGCTGGCCCTTCCTTTGCTGACAGCTCTGCGTCCTGCCTGCCTCTGCCTTGGCACACAGAGCCTTGGGCTGACCCTGACTCCTTCTGGGGATGTGTTGCACCACAGCCCTGCCCTGGGAGAGAAATTCCTTTCTTTTTGTGTCCAGTCTTGGCTTCCTCACCTGCCTTTGGTGATATTATTTCCTTCTCAGGTTGTTTCCCACTATCAGGAAAAGCTCCACCATTTCTCAATCTACCCTTCAAGCCCACTCAGACTTTTCTTTATCTTCAGTCTCCACACCACTGAGGCCAGGACCCTCTATGGGTCATGTGCTTGAGGCCTCCAAATCCTGTCTTGCGTTTTGTTTTTTTGTCCTTTCAAGGTCTTTTCAGATTAAAACATTTTCATCATACATAGTCCAAGAGAGACAAAGACTACTTTTCAGGCCTGTCATGGCAGAGGAGATGGCAATGCCTTTAAAATGGTAAAGGATAAATTTAGCTTGGTTATGAGGAAGAAAGATTTTATGATGAGGGTGACAAGACACAGAAACAGGTTGCCCACAGAAGTGGATGCCCTATCTGAAGAAGTGTTCAAGGTCAGGAGCTTTGAGGAATCTGATCCAGTGTTAGTTGTGCTATTCTACACAAGGGGGCTGCAGT
This sequence comes from Acanthiza pusilla, assembly GCA_036630365.1. Lineage (NCBI taxonomy): Eukaryota > Metazoa > Chordata > Aves > Passeriformes > Acanthizidae > Acanthiza > Acanthiza pusilla. Next base: position 683,273 of record JAXCHO010000108.1, read on the forward strand.
AGATGATATTGTACAGCCATTCCAATTAAAAAAAACCCCAGAAGTTCAAAAATTAATTCAAGTGAAGTTCTAATGCCTCCTCATGAAAAACTGAGCAAGGGGGTCAATGGCAGAGCTCTCCAGCATGACCTTGCCAGCTGAGCATGGGGGTTTCTGCCGTGGGGCCTGAGACTCACGATGGGCATCCACAAAGGGCATTTTGGGGAATGTGAAAGATTTTCCCTGGGATGTCTAGGAAAGGAGCCCAGGAAGAAAAAGGGTGGGGGAAGCAAGGTGGTTTGATGTGGTACAGGCTTGAGAAAACAGAGACAAAAGTGGATGGAAGGAAATCATCATGTGTGAAAGGGGTTTAATGTTTGACTGGGGGCCTGTTGCCTGGTCAGGACACTCTTTTGGCTGTGCCCTACAGCTGATCCCCACAGCCTGTGGCATTTTCCTAAACTCTCCATTGCGAAGAAGTTTCAGGGACAAGAGAGCTCTCTCTGCTCTGGGAACAGAGAGAGGTCCAAGTGCCACACACTGGAGTGGGAACCACAAACCATAAGGTCCTGTGTCCTGTGGGGGCCCAGGCACTGGTGAGACTGGTGTGTGTGCACACAGCACTGGGGTGTGTGGGGTGGCTGTAACCAGCAGGGAACATCAAAGCAGAGCAAGCAGCGAGCAGCAGAGGCCTGGGAGCTGCTGTGTGAGATCAGCTCCTGCAGGGATCCACATTGTCTGGGTGTGTGTGCAGCTCTGCATCTCCTCCTGCCATGGCAGAGCACACAAACAGCCCATCCTTGTGTCCCTTTCTGCACTGACTGTGCTTGGGCTTGGCCTGGAAACCTCCCGAGGTCCCTGCCAGGAGGAGTTCCTGTGCATTTCCCTCCCCTATGGCTCTGCCCTTCCTGATCAGCAGCTGTGGGGCAGCAGAGCTGGGGCGGTGCAGGGACAGGGCTGGCTCTGACAGGGCTCTTGTGGTTTAGGAATGGTGTTCTCCCATTTACTACTCCCACTAAAAACACCATGTATGTACCCAGATTGACATTCCCACCATCATCCCCCACACCACAGGGGCTTTACCCACCTGGCCCTGCCTGATCTCAGCACACATTTCACACTCATGGATAACCTGGAGATGCTGTCCAGGGGTAAATCCACCCCTCGGTCACCAGCCCATCTGGAGGTTGCATCTCTGCCCTGATGACCTGAGCTGTCCTGGGCCCATCGAGCAGAAATAACTCAGCCTTGTGTGGCCAGTCCAGACCCACCTGAGACACTTTAATCCTGGCAGCCCCATCCCCCTGTCCATTGTTGTGATGCTCTTCAGTGCCCAACTCTTGGGTACGTGAGCATCCACAGGAGGGACTTTCACAGCCAACTTCTCTACCTGGGCAGCAATGTCCTGCCCCAGTCCAGCAGCCCAGATGGGTTTCCCTCTGTGCTGCCAATTGTCCTTTTCCCATCGTTTCAGCCACCCCCACAGAGCATTTCCCACCATCCCCGAGTCAGTGCAGAGGTGCAGCGCTGGCCATTTCTCTCACTCAGAGCTCCGTGTATGGTCCCAGGGTTGCAATGACTGCAGGAAAGGGACACCCCACAATGGGACATTTCTTGGTCAAATATAGACAGAAAGAGTGGCAAACTGTCTGTGACTCGGGTTTTGGCCTCGAAGCTGCCGTGGTTTGCAGGAGCTGCAGTGTGGCACGGCCCTGGCTGTGCCCGGGAGCGCTGGCTTGGGAGAAGGTGTCGGTGCCAGCTGGGCCAGGGAGCTGCAGCGAGTGGGGAACAAATCCCTCCTGGTGTCCTGCCCCAGGGTGACACTGTGGGGCCTTTTGGGACCAAGGAGACCATTGTGACACTTCAGGGCTCTAAGGACCCAAGGGTTCATTGTGACACAGTGGAACCCCATGAAAGCAAGGGGCCATTGTAAGGCTGCAGGGCCCCATGGAATGAAGGTGACCATTGTGACATTGTGGGGCCTCGTGGGACCAAGAGGCCATAATGACACTGCAGAACCAAGGAGTCACAGTGAAACTGTGGGTCTCCATGGAACCAAGGGGCCATTGTGACACTGCACAGCCCCATGGAACTGATACCAAAATTTGCTGGATATAAGATTTCTGACACAGTCTGAGCATTAGAAACCAGACATTCTTTGTTGCAGCACTGGGCACTCATAGGACACTTTTTCTAACGCAGCTCCCCACGTGTTGGGTGAACAGAGGTTTTCTCACACACTGATTACACATTCATGAGCTATCCCTGCTCACTTGATGGAGATGTATTCCTTTATTTTACATAATTGCACCCTTTATCAGAAGTCCTTGTATGGTTCTTTGGGGCTCTCTCTTCAATGTCTGGTGTCCTTTTCAGGTGGCTGTTCCTTGAACCCCACTTTTGAGTAAGGGCAATGTGGTTTTTTTGCATAATTCTGGCTTTGTCACCCTTGCAGAGCTGAGCTGACATCCTGCTTGCATTTTGTGTGATTTCTGTTTGTCTCAGTTACGTCATTTATCTATTTCTCCAAGGCTGTGCTGTTCTGTTCCATTGTCCTTATCAAGTCTCTGTTGTTCTTCAGAATATTTTCCTGATGGGAACTGATCTCTCAACATCTCTACTTCATTTTACAGCAGAAGGCATTACAACAGCTACAACACTGAATCCTGATGCAAGCTAAAACCATACAGCAATTATTATGGTGAACATTATAAACAGATGTTTAAACCAAGTCCAGCTGCATAACCATGATAGAAATTTGGTCCAGATTCCTTCAAATGCCCAGGAGGTGCCATCTTGAGATGTGCATCATAAAAAGTTATCAATAGTATTTGGAAAGGTCCCTTCCACTATGGCTGGAGCAGAACAGTTCCTCAGTCTTTCAAGCACACCCAATCTCCTGGCTGGAACTTTTGCCCTGCTGTGTCAAATCCCTTCATTTTGGAGATCTCCACTGCTTGCTGCAAATCCTGTAAGGTTTTGCTAAGAGAAATGAAGTAATTATTGAAATCGACCCCTCTTTTTACATGTGTGTTCCTGGAATGTGGCACTTGGTAGCGTCGACCACAGAGCAGCTCACAGGGCCTGATTTTGCTGGTGCCCCATGGCTGAATTCTGCTTTGAAGTTGAACAACACGGAAGGCTTGGGCCAACGTCAAGGAAGTTTCCTGACGTATTTTACCCAATTGCAGTTTGATTGTAGAATTCATTCTCTCTACTGTGCCACCAAGGGCTGTGAGGAGACACCTTGTCCTGAGGCCCTGGGGCCTCCTGGCACAGCCCCAGCAAGGCTGGGCACTGTCACCCCCTTGTCCTGCCCTCACCATCCCCCCCACATCCCAGTGCCCCTGGCAGAGCCCTGAGCAAGGCGGGAGGGACAGGATCTGCCTTCCTCAGGGCTGGGGCTCAGCCCTTGGCCTTTCTGCTGCCTCCAGCCAGCCCAGGCTCTGCTCAGCACCTGAGCTGCCTGCACAGAGCCTTGGCCTCCCTGCACTCCTGGCCTCAGGGATCTGCTGCAAGGAGTCCCTGGGGAGCCTTTGGCAGCAATGGCCCTGGGGGGCTCCTTCATGCTCCCAGGGACTGCAGGTTTTTCAAAGCACTTTGGCTTCTGCTTTTGCCTTGGAGTCTCTGAGAGCTTTGTGCAATCATGGCCTCCAATTATGTGCTGTAACAAGTCCCTGGAGATTCTTTGTCAGGAACAACACTCACTGGGGCTCATTAATGCTTCAAGTTACTTCACTTTTTTTAAGTACTTTCCTTTTTCCATTTTACATTGAGTCTCTGAGAGGTTTGTGCAATCATGGCCTCCAATTCTCTCCTCCAAGGAGTCCATGAGGAACCTGTGTTGGTGCTGGACTTCAGTGGGACTGTCACCGAAACTGCATGAAAAACAAACAAACTCTTCAACAACATCTCTTCAGTGTTAGAGATTTTAGGCATTACTTTATTCTGGCCAAGATGTTGTTCTGGCCAGCATGTGCCATAGAAATCATTCCATCCACACATTCCCAGGCTGTGCAGTGAAAATCATTCCATCTCACATGGTTCTTTGTTAGACTTTTCACATATTTATACAGACAAAACCCGAAGAAATTCAGGTTCATTGGTCTTAAATTACACAGCAATGTTTGATCTCCTATTGGTTATTGATCCCTTTGCTTTTGATGTTAATAAGGTGGTCATTCTTTGATTCTCTCATCAATCTTTTCCCAGACCAAGTGTCTCTAACTGCACTGAAAGATGATGTTCGTTAATGTTTGTTTACCTCCTGTGTATCTTCTGGCTACTCCCAGTCTGTAGATGTTAAACTCATCAGGCCTTACCCAACTTTGGTGAACAGAGTCTTTTGATGAGAAACTTCAATTCCCCTCCCCTGGGCAAAGGCAAACTAACCCCTGACTGAAGTTACATTAAAAAAATTTAAAAGTTGTATCATTTCCAACAATACTATTAGGTTCTGTAGCACCACAATGGTCTCCTCAGCACCATGTACCCGCACAGTGTCACATCGACCCCTTGGTTCCACAAAGCCCTGCAGTGTCACAGTTGCCTCTTTGTTCCATGGGGCCCCACAGTGTCACAATGGTCTCCTTGGTACCTTGGCCTGCACAGTCACACAATGCTTTCCTTGGTTCCGTGGGGCCCCACAGTGCCACAACTGTCCCTTCATTCCATGAAGCCCTGCAGTGTCACAAAGGTCTCCATGATTCCATGAGGCCCCACAGTGTCACAATGGCCCCTTGGTTCCACAGGTGTCTCGGGTTAGAGACAATTTTCCTGGGTGGGAAATGCTCTGAACAGAACACCTTCCCCCACAGCAAAGGCCTCCGGCACCCCCTCCCCCACAGACAGCAAAAAAAAGATTGGGGAAAGTGGAAAGAACTGTTTATTCAGCCCCCCCACACACAGACACAGGGGAAAGGGAAAGGGGAAAAGGAATCACCAAACCCGAATGAATAGCTGATGGAACTTTAGAGTCCTCCTCAGGTGTAGTGACCCCCTTTCCGGGGGTTTCCTCCCCAGGGATTTCCTGTCCACCGTCCTCCGGGGCTCCCAGGGTTCTCCTACGAAAAAAGTCGAGGAAAAAAGGGTCCAAAAAAAGACGATGAAGAAGCAATCCCAGGGGAGGAGGGAAGAAAAGCAGCAGTCACAGCAGCAGCAGCAGCCCGACTAAACAACGTCCCTTCCTCTCCGAACAGCGAGCGGGGGAGCGTTTCAAAACATCCCGCGCAGGCCGAGCTTCTCCCGGCTGCTGAGCACAGTTAAAGTGACAGGACATTTTAGGCAGGCATGCGAACGATATGGGATACAGGATTATCATTACATCATCCCAGGACATTCCACCCCTTATTCCATATCGTTGGCTTAAAGCCTACACTAATATGTCTTAATTCTAAACACACACATATATATATTTGGCATGTATGCCAAATGGTGGCAGTAACTTTCAGCAAACAATGGGACATCCCGACATTACACATGACCCTCACCCAAAATCAAATCTCCTTGAGGTACACATCGTATTTTTCCATTTTCCTGCATTATCCACCAAGTACACCCTGGGCCCTGAGCAAAAACAACCCCACGGGTAGGTTTCTCTTTACACGAGGCAGAATTAATCCAAACTGTCTTTCCTAACAAGCCTCTGGCATGTACTGCTGGAACCTTATCTCCATCTACTGTATGGAGGATCTCAGACTGGGCAGGGCCTGCTCGGTTGATGGAGCCTCGGGTATTAACTAACCAAGTGGCCTTTGCTAAATGCTGCTCCCAGTTTTTGAAAGTCCCTCCACCCAGTGCCTTCAAGGTGGTTTTTAACAATCCATTGTACCGCTCTACTTTGCCAGCAGCAGGGGCATGATAAGGGATATGGTATACCCATTCAATGCCATGCTCCCTAGCCCAGGTGTTAATGAGGTTGTTTTTGAAATGAGTCCCGTTGTCTGACTCAATTCTTTTGGGCGTACCATGCCTCCAAAGGACTTGCCTTTCAAGGCCCAGGATGGTGTTGCGGGCAGTGGCATGAGGCACAGGGTAGGTCTCTAGCCACCCCGTGGTGGCTTCTACCATTGTGAGCACGTGACGCTTGCCGTGGCAGGTTTGAGGCAGTGTGATGTAATCAATCTGCCAGGCCTCACCATACTTGTATTTGGTCCACCTTCCCCCATACCACAGGGGTTTCACCCGCTTGGCTTGCTTGATCTCAGCACATGTCTCACAGTCATGGATCACCTGGGAGATACAGTCCATGGTTAGATCCACCCCTCGGTCTCGTGCCCACTTATAGGTGGCATCTCTGCCCTGATGGCCTGAGGCATCATGGGCCCATCGGGCTAGGAACAGCTCTCCCTTATGCTGCCAATCCAAGTCTACCTGGGACACCTTTATCTTTGCAGCTTGATCCACCTGGTTGTTGTTTTGGTGTTCCTCATTAGCTCGGCTCTTGGGGACATGGGCGTCTACATGGCGGACCTTCACAGATAGTTTCTCTGCCCGGGCAGCAATGTCTTTCCACTCCTCAGCAGCCCAAACTGGTTTTCCTCTACGCTGCCAACAGGCCCTTCTCCACTTTTCCAGCCAGCCCCACAGAGCATTGGCTACCATCCATGAATCGGTGTACAAGTATAGCCTTGGCCACTTCTCCCTTTCAGCAATGTCCAGGGCCAGCTGGACGGCTTTGAGCTCAGCAAATTGGCTCGATCCACCTTCTCCTTCTGTAGCTTCTGCAACCTGTCGTATGGGGCTCCATACAGCTGCTTTCCATCTTCGCTTTGCTCCCACAATGCGACAGGAACCATCAGTGAAGAGAGCATAGCGTGTTTCATCTTGTGGCAGTTGGTTGTACGGTGGAGCTTCCTCCGCCCGAGTTACCTGTTCTGGCTCTTCTTCATCGGTCAGACCAAATTCTTCACCTTCAGGCCAATTTGTAATTACCTCCAGGATCCCAGGGCGATTCAGATTTCCCATACGGGCGCGCTGTGTAATGAGGGCAATCCATTTACTCCATGTGGTGTTGGTGGCATGGTGGGTAGAGGGAACCTCTGCTTTGAACATCCACCCCAGCACCGGTAGTCGGGGTGCCAGGAGGAGTTGTGTTTCTGTGCCGATTGCCTCTGAGGCAGCTCGGACTCCTTCATAGGCTGCCAAGATCTCTTTCTCTGTTGGGGTGTAGTTGGCTTCAGCCCCTCTGTAGCTTCGGCTCCAGAATCCCAGTGGTTGCCCTCGAGTCTCACCAGGCACCTTCTGCCAAAGGCTCCAAGACAAACCATGACTCCCGGCTGCAGATTAGAGCACATTCTTTACTTCTGGTCCTGTCCTGACTGGGCCAAGGGCTACTGCATGGGCAATCTCCTGCTTGATCTGGGCGAAGGCTTGCTGCTGTTCAGGGCCCCAGTAGAAATCGTTCTTCTTGCGGGTAACCTGGTAGAGAGGACTCACAATTTGACTGTACTCAGGAATATGCATTCTCCAAAAACCTATGGCTCCCAGGAAAGCTTGTGTCTCCTTCTTGTTGGTTGGTGGGGACATCGCTGTGATTTTATTGATGACTTCGGTGGGTATCTGACGCCGTCCATCTTGCCACCTCACTCCCAGGAACTGGATCTCTTTGGCAGGCCCCTTGACTTTTCTCCTTTTGATGGCGAGACCGGCTTCCAGGAGAATCTGGATGATTTTCTCTCCTTTCTCAAACACTTCTTTCGCTGTGTCCCCCCACACAATGATGTCATCGATGTACTGCAGATGTTCTGGAGCCTCACCCTTTTCCAGTACATTCTGGACCTGTCCATGGCAAATGGTGGGACTGTGTTTCCACCCCTGGGGCAGTCGGTTCCAGGTGTACTGCACGCCCCTCCAGGTGAAAGCAAACTGAGGCCTGCACTCTGCTGCCAGAGGAATGGAGAAGAATGCGTTCGCAATGTCAATGGTGGCATACCACTTTGCTGCCTTGGACTCCAGCTCATACTGGAGCTCCAGCATATCTGGCACGGCAGCGCTCAGCGGTGGAGTCACCTCGTTCAAAGCACGATAATCCACAGTCAATCTCCAATCTCCATCAGATCTGCACACAGGCCAAATGGGGCTGTTGAAGGGTGAGTGGGTCCTGCTGACCACCCCTTGGCTCTCTAGCTCACGGATCAGCTTGTGGATGGGAATCACAGCATCTCGATTTGTCCGGTACTGCCGGCGGTGCACTGTCGAGGTGGCAATTGGTACTTGTTGCTCTTCCCCTCTCAGGAGTCCTACTACAAATGGGTTCTCTGACAGTCCAGGCAAGGTGTTCAATTGCTTAATGCCCTCTGTCTCTACAGCAGCTATCCCAAATGCCCACTTGAGTCCCTTTGGGTCTTTGAAATATCCATTTTGGAGGAAGTCTATGCCCAGAATACATGGGGCCTCTGGACCACTCACAATGGAATGTTTCTTCCACTCTTTTCCAGTCAGGCTCAACTCAGCTTCCACCAGAGTCAAGTTCTGTGATCCTCCGGTCACGCCGGCAATAGAAACAGACTCTCCACCCACGTGTTGCGATGGAATTATTGTGCACTGCGCACCAGTGTCAACCAAAGCCTCGTATTTTTGTGGTTCCATTGTGCCAGGCCATCGAATCCACACAGTCCAAAAAGCACGATTTTCCCTGGCCCCTACCTGGCTAGAGGCAGGGCCCCTCTAGCCCTGGTGGGTATGCATGTTAGAGGTTCCTTCAAGGGGATTGGACACGTCAACTGGAGCTACTTCTCTTCTGGTGGAGTTTCCTCTCTGAGTCTTGCCCTCCTTCAGTTCACGCACCCGTCGCACCAGAGCAGCGGTGGGTTGTTGGTCCCACCTCCTCATGTCTTCTCCACTCTCACACAGGAAATACCACAGCTCACGTCGAGGGGTGTACCTGCTCCTCATAGCCGGGGAACGTCTGCGTTCAGTAACAGAATCTTTAATCTTTACTGTCGAGATTTGGAGAAGGCCCTCTTTAATCTCCTTACTGAGTTTCTTGTGATTCTCCTCTATCCTATCCTCAAGTTTCTGTAGACGTGTCTCCACAGCTGAGATTCTTGCATTCACTGGGCCATGCACGGTATCTGCATATGCTCGGAGCTTCCTTGCCGTATCAAGCATGGTCTCATGCCCATCATCTTGCTTCATTATTGCTAAAGCAGAAGCATATTCCTTTGGCCCAAGTCGTACAAGTTTTTGCCACATTAGAGGCGTACATTCAACCGCATCTGGATCCATAAGCGGGGCTGGGTTTGCTATGTCCTCTGAGAAGACAATCTCTACCACCCCCATTTCTCTCAGGCGTTGAATCCCTTGTTCTATGGTCTTCCACGGGGTTTGTTGCTGATAGAGATCCTCGGGGCACAGGTATCTCTCCCTCACACCTCTGATAACTCGTCTCCAGAGGCTGCAAGGGTCAGCCGCATTCCGTGCCTCTCGGTTGATATCTGCATCCTGTGACAGGGTCCCCAAATGCCTCATCTCATTGCCATCTAGAAGTGTAACATCGCCTGCAGCATCCCAAAGACGGATCAACCAACTAATTATAGATTCATTATCTCGTTGATTGTAATCTTTCCTTAGGCCGCGAAGGTCCCTTACGGACATGGACTCGACAATGACTTCTGACTCAATCGTTGGCTTTGAGGATCCCTCACCCCCATCATCATCTGCTGGGCGATCGGTTTTGACTTGGTGTTTCCTGCTTCTCGTAACAGGAGCAGCTGCCATTGGCTTAGGCTCCCTATCTGCCTGCTCTAGGGTATTAAACAATGTACGATAAGCATATGCCAGGCCCCAACATATTGTCTTAAGGTTGTCATTGCACTTCTCTTTGAGATATTTCCCCACCTCAGCTGGTCCCAGAATTTGTTCAAGGGGAATCTCCCAATCTATTGGGTCAGAGAATTTCTTTAAAACTTGGCCTATGTCCCCCCATACTCCTCACCACTCAAATTTCCCCACGTTTGCATCAGGTGTCTGCTCCTGCTCAGGCCCTCTGGACCTCTCAGCCCTCATTCTGGACAAAGTGACCATCACATAGCTGAAACCTATCAGATTAAGCACCATGAATACCAGGACAGTGGTCTCTTTAACATCCAGGGGAAAGTGAACATTTTCAAAAGGTGACATACTAGGTTGGGTAATATTACTAACAAAACTCCAAAAGAAGCTACTATAACTAGGAGAGGAAAGCAGCAGAGCATATACATTATTATCAGTTTCCAATACCTCTGTTACCTTTTTATAGATCACGCATACTGTGCACATTACTATAACAAGCCGGAGTCGTGCTCCTGATCTATAAAAATTATACATCAGAGACATAATTGCCCCTATCTGTTGGCAGGGAAACAGGTCTACATGCCAGAGAGACAGAATCACATCAAACGACATCCCATCAAACAACATGGTGACCACTGATTGCTGCAATCCAATACAGAGTGTTCAAAACCAGAATGTAATTATTAGTTTTTTCCACTTTCTCTACCCCACAAAAGGTGGGCACCAAATTGTCAAGCCCCTTTAAGTTGGGTGCCAAGAACTTGTCTCGGGTTAGAGACAAATTTCCTGGGTGGGAAATGCTCTGAACAGAACACCTCCTCCCACAGCAAAGGCCTCCGGCACCCCCTCCCCCACAGACAGCAAAAAAAGCTCGGGGAAAGTGGAAAGAACTGTTTATTCAGCCCCCCCACACACAGACACAGGGGAAAGGGAAAGGGGAAAAGGAATCACCAAACCCAAATGAATAGCTGATGGAACTTTAGAGTCCTTCTCAGGTGTAGTGACCCCCTTTCCGGGGGTTTCCCCCCCAGGGATTTCCTGTCCACCGTCCTCCGGGGCTCCCAGGGTTCTCCGACGAAAAAGTCGAGGAAAAAAGGGTCCAAAAAAAAGACGATGAAGAAGCAATCCCAGGGGAGGAGGGAAGAAAAGCAGCAGTCACAGCAGCAGCAGCAGCAGCCCGACTAAACAACGTCCCTTCCTCCCGGAACAGCGATCGGGGGAGCGTTTCAAACCATCCCGCGCAGGCCGAGCTTCTCCTGGCTGCTGAGCACAGTTAAAGTGACAGGACATTTTAGGCAGGCATGCAAACGATATGGAATACAGGATTATCATTACATCACCCCAGGACACAGGCCCACCTAAAAAGTTATCAGGGGTTCCTATGTGGGGGGCCGTGGTATAATGTGAACCTCTGACATCCCAAACAATTAATTTCTATTAATCGCTGGACTTCCTCCCCCTGAGGATCCAGCCGTTTCTGTGGACATTCCCACTTCCAGTGTCCCTCTGCCCTGCAGACAGCACACCGATCCCTTCCCAAACGCTGCTTCGGTCAGCTCTCCTCTGCCAAGGAGGGAATGCCTTTGCCATGTCCTGGTGGCCAGCCCCGTCCCCTTTGTCCCAGGGCTCCCCTTGGGCCCTGCAGTTTATTCCTCCGGGGCTGAAACAACTTTGGCATCACTTTTGCCTTTGCCTTTTTCCTCATCCCATCTCACAAACACTTTCTGTGTCTTTCTAACCAGTTGATCCAGGGGCTTATGCTGCCCTTCCTCTAGCCCCCACCCCTGCTACTGCCTGTGGGTGCTCATTCTCACACATTTCCAAATCATTCCAGTGACCCAAAATCCTTAACAGACAATCCTAATCCTTCCACGTACAAGCCGCATTTTCCAGATACTCTTTCCGCAGTGTCCAAACGCATCCTGCCCTCCGGCGCTCCCGGCAGGCACGGCCAGCAGCACCGAAGGCGACCAGGGCGTCCCTCAGCCTCATGGAGACCGGGGGGCCACTGCCGCCCCTGCCCCAGGTGGTGGCAGGGTCAGGGACCGCCTGGTGCTGAGCCTGCAGCTGTCCCACGGCCCTGCCTCGGCCCCACACCTCCCCACAGGCCCCCAGCCCGCGCTCCCGGCTGGGCACCTCTGCGCCCGCTCCTGCCGCTCCTTGCCTTAACCATATTTCTCTGCACTCCCCTGTTGCCAAGATCACTTCTCCACTCCCCTTCTTCCCCCGCTGGGCACGGATTGTCGAGACCCCTTCTTGCCTTTCCCTTACTGCCCCCTTTGCGTCCATGTCCTTGTATTTCGGGATCATCATCCCTTTTGCTGGTTCCCCTTCCCAGCTTCACCTGTGCTACCCTCCATGGGTGCCCTCCCAGGTTCACTCCCCAAAGTTCCCATTGTACTCACCGGTGAGATTTTCAGTGCTCCTTCCCTGCGGACTCTTCACGGATGCCCCTGCTCCGCCACTCGTCTGTCTCCTGGACAGTCTCGGGAACCCAATCAATCGCCAGTGCCGGCCACCACCAAGGGGAGCTGATCACCGAAACGGTGAGGCACCTTCAGCTCCGCTCGCTGCAGGCCACTCTGGATGGTGGAAGGAGCCCGGACAAGAGCCCCCATTTGTGAGGAAAAATTAATCCACAAACACCAGAGGTTTATGTCCAAAAAGGAGACAGAGGAGTCCTGTAACTTTACTCATGAATAAAGAGAGAGGTCATGGGCATTTCCCATGGGGTCTCTCACATTGCTAGAGGACGCAGCCTCTTTTTATCCTAATTTCCCAGCCACAGGTTCCCTCTTCCTTTCCCCATAGGCTGAGGTACTCGAGAGGTACAGGCTTCCCAGAATGCCTAATGCAGACGTAAGTAATACACATTTCACCTAACTGTAGACACTCTCAATACACACATCCCTTTTCCTCTTTTTCTTATGTCTCTGTTCCTGTAGTTTATTAACACTGTTTTGGGCAAGTCAGTCACTGGAATTCCTATGGAAATCCTTCCCATTGTTTCTTCTATCTCTCAGTAGAGGCCTTATCTTACCAGCAGTTTGTTTGTAAAGTCATTCCCTTGTTCCTTTCAGAACTTTCCTCTGAGGGTCTGCACTTTGCTTCTCCCTCGGCCCTCCCTGAGCAGGCTGGCAGGGGTTGCAGTCTGAGGACATTTGTCCTTCCTCCCCCCCACATCCACTGCCCCACAAACAGCCCCGAGCCACCCGTGAGGGACAGGCCCTGCTGTCCCAGGCCTGGGCTCAGCCCTTGGCCTTTCTGCTTCCTCCAGCCAAGCCTGGCTTCTCTCAGCATCCCAGTTCCCTGCTCACAGCCTTTGGCTCCCTGCAATCCTGGCACACCCCAAGGATCTGCTCTCACCAGTCCCTGCGGAGCCTTTGGCACTCCCTGCCCTCAGTGGGGTCCAGTGATGCCCCAAGGCACTTGGAGTTTTGCTTCTGCCTCCTTGAGCAGCTTCTGCAACCTTCTCTCTGTCCCTGAGGGTCATGGACTCAGCCCCAAATCCACCGTGGGGCTCATGAAAATACAGAAAGCCCTCAGGAGCTCTTTCTCTTCCTTCAATTGTCTTCAATAGTTCAGGCCTTGCACAGCTCATTGGAGACAGTTTGGAGTTCCGTTAAGGAGGAAGATTTCAAAGTGCATCCCATGGCTTTTCTTTTAAATCAAGGAGATTTTTTTTTTCATTTTTCAGTTCAGAGAGGAGGTGCTAGAAGCATTCCCCAAGTGACCTTGATGGTGAATGTCTCCTTAGGAGGTGTGGGCATGCAGAAGAAGGAGCCCCTTGCAGGCTGACCCTGTTGGGACAAGCTGCTCCTCAGCCCCAACCTCACCATGGCTGACATGGCCCAGCTGGCACTGCCAGCGCTGTTCCCTGCATCACAAACTTGTCCCCTGAGCTCTGCAGCTGCGTGTCCCAGCCCATGGCACCATGTCCCACCTGCTCTCCTCAGGGCTCTGTCTGCACACAGGCCCAGCAGAAGCTTTCCTCTTTGTGAGGAAAGAATGGCAAAGCCTGAGCAGGTTTGCTGAACAACAAACCCCACTCAGGAGCCACATGCTCAGTACAGGCTGCCTCAAATGATGTCACCTTCCTGCAGGGGACAACGTGACCAGAAATGATCTCTGGAAGCAGAATTCTCTGTATCTTGAAGCAGAATTCTCTGTCCCTGTCCTCTCCCTTGATCTCTGTGGCAGATGGAAGTTGATGGTGCCATTGTCACCTTTAACCTCTCTTTGGAAGGCAAACAGATGTGCCCAGGTGTGTTAAGCAGGTGTTGCTCAATGTTTCTGCAAAGCTTTTGTGTTCCCAGTGGAATCCCAGAGATCATTGTGACACTTTGGGGCCACATGGAACCATGGAGACCATTGTGACACTGCAGGGCCTCGTGGAAGCAAGGAGACCATGGTGACACTGATGAACTTCACGGAACCAAATATCCATTGGGACACAGCAGGGCATCACTGAAACCAAGGAACCATTGGTGACAGTGCGGAAGCTCAGGGAATCAAGCGGACATTGTGATAAAATGGGGCCTGATGGAACCAACTGCCCATTGTGACCCTGAGCATCCAAGGAGACCATGGTGACACTGGGGAACCTCATGGACCCAAGAAGACCATGGTGACACTGGGGAACCTCATGGCCCCAAGTGGCAATTGTGACACAGAGGAACCAAGGACTCCATTGCTGACAGTACGGAAACTCATGGAACCAATGGACGATTGTGACACTGCAGAACCAACACAGCTGCTGGACCTTGTCACCTGGCCCTGCACAGCTCCCTTGGGAGGCACAGCAGAACCAGCACCTTGTGCTGTGGCTGTGCTGCTGAGCTGGGCCGGGCTCCTGGCACAGAGGAAGCTCCTGGCAAGCGGCAGCGCTGCAGAGAGACAGCTCTGCCCAGGAGCAGCTCCTGTGCACAGCCCAGCAGGGCTGGGGCACTGCCAGGGCAGCTCAGGGACACCAGCAGGGCACACCCAGAACTCACAGGTGCTCAGCATTGGCAGGGGCTGTGCCATGGCCCAGAGGGGCTGTGTCATAGCCATAGGCACCTCTGGGGCTGTGTCACAGAGCCCCAGAGCAGCTGTGATGTCAGAAAGGGGCTGTGTGACATCCCAGAGTGGGCTGTGTAAGGTCACCGACTGGACTATGACATCTCAGCGTTGATTTTATTAAGTCATTGGCATCATAGAGGGGACTGTGTGACATCACAGAGCAGGCTGCGACATCAGAGTACAGGCTGTGACATCAGTGTGGATGTGTGACATCATAGACCAGGCTGTTGGGTCACAGATTGGTCTCTGTGATATCACTGAGTGGGTTGTTACATCACAGAGGAGGCTGTGACATCATAGCGTGTCATCTCTGGTTGGTTGTGTCACATCTTAGAGCTGACTGTGATGCCACAGGATGGGTTGTGACATCACAGAGCAGACTGTGACATCATGTTGTGGCTGTATGGCATCACAGAGCAGCAACTTAGAGGTTGCTGCTGAATTTTACTTTTCCAGAGGTTTGTTCAGACTTCAGATCTTCAGGAATTCACTGCTTGAGGGCTCATTAACATTCAAAATAGCTTAACAAGTCAAGCCTCATGGAATAATTTAAATTTCCAAATCTTCTGTGACTAATTCAGCAAATTTAGGAAGTGTATTCAAAGTAAATATATAATACTTTAAAAAACACTTAGAGAGGATTTTTTAGGTCCTGTTTGGGTTTTTTTTCCTGTAAATACATTAATGTGTGCAATCTCCAATTGATACTGAATCCCAGTATCTCCTAATGCAGTCTGAATAGATAAGCAATTCCTCTCCTGGTGCTGGCCTTGCTGTCACCCCGGCAGCGGCTCCATGGCCCCTTTGTGCCCCGCTGGCCCAGCCATGGTGCCACAGCCCCCCTGGGCAGGCCCAGCCCAGGCCAGGAGCATTGCAGGTGGGAACGGCCCCTGTGCCGTGGTGCCCACAGCAGCCCCTGGGGCTCTGTGCCCCCATGGCCTCCCTGCTGGGCAGCCTCTCCAAGCTCCTGCCCAGGCCGTGCCACCTGTGGGCCTTCCCACACAGCCCTGCCCCAGGCTCTGCCGGGCTCGGGGCCAGCACAGACCAGGCCAGGGCTGGCCATTGCCGGGAACAGGCCCTGACCCCCGCAAGAGGATGGAGCTGGGCACAGCCAAACTCACCGCAAACCTGGGCTGAGCAGCCAGGGCTGCCAATGGCTGGGGACAGAGGCTGGCGCTGACAAATGTCCTGGGCCCCCTCCCTGCTCTGGCCGTGCCACCAAGGGCACACAGCAGCCTCCTCTCTCGGCCACTTGCCTGTTTTCCATCCCTGCCCCAGGCCCTGGCCCTGCCCCACAAGCCCTGGGCTGAGTGCTGCCCCTGCACGCTCACCCAGGCTGAGATGGACACTGATGGCTTTCTCTCCCAAATTCTCTGCAGCCCAGCCCCGCTGGCTTCAGCTGCAACCCAGGGAACATCAAAGCAGAGCAAGCAGCGAGCAGCAGAGGCCTGGGAGCTGCTGTGTGAGATCAGCTCCTGCAGGGATCCACATTGTCTGGGTGTGTGTGCAGCTCTGCATCTCCTCCTGCCATGGCAGAGCACACAAACAGCCCATCCTTGTGTCCCTTTCTGCACTGACTGTGCTTTGGCTTGGCCTGGAAGCATCCTGAGGTCCCTCCCAGGAGGAATCCCCGTGCATTTCCCTCCCCCATGGCTCTGCCCTTCCTGATCAGCAGCTGTGGGGCAGCAGAGCTGGGGCAGTGCAGGGACAGGGCTGGCTCTGACAGGGCTCGTGAAGCCACAGCCAGGAGGTGTCAGCAAGGACAGTTTGCAAAGGGGAAATGGAGATATGCTGACTTTGTTGATTTTAGGAAGGAAAAGCTTGGCTGGAGCATGCCAAGAGGATGAAAGACAAGGCTGTTGGGTGAAATAGAGGATGTTCAACCCAGAGATAAGGAAAGATTTTTCCCAGGTTGCAGGGCTGGTGCAGAGCAGGGTGGCCATGAGCCCAACTGGGCTCCCTGTGTGCCAGGGCTGGGTGGATTGTGGAGCAGAGATGGCCCAGAATCAGAGCCCAGGTGGGGCCTCTGTCACCTGCCTCAATCCTTCACCTCCCCAAGGATGGAATTCCTGTGGTGTGGGGTCTCTGATGTGCTGGGTGACCTCACAAAGCTCCTGGCCAGAATGTCTGCTGAGGGCCAGCCAGGCTGCTGCAGTGGCAGTGACCTCACAGCCTTCACCACTGCAGCCATGTCCCCTGGGCCTGCCTCTCCCCTTTCCTCTCTCCCTGGCTTCTCTCTGCTGGCAGCAGCATTTTTGTGATTAATATCTTGTCCCCAAGCTGCTGGGGCCAATTGCTTTCCAATCAGGCTCCTGGAGCAGGAGTGGCTTCACAATCAACATGTGAACACTGAGAGACAACAGCAAATGGGAAGTTAGAGGAGGCTGTGGTTGGAAAGGGCTGTGTGGATGTGGGGCAGCACTTTTCTGGGGCCAGTGTGGGGCACAATGGGTGAGATAACAACAGATCTGCCCAGAGCAGGCTGGAAACAAATTTCATCTGAGCGTTTGCTGGAATAGGTCCAGAGGCCCTGGGCACAATGTGGCTTGGGCTGCTCATGGGGTGTGGGAGCTCACCCTGTGCATATTGCCATCTGTGCTCCTCTCAGGGATCTTTTTCAGAGCAGGGAGAGGGATCAGGATTCTTTGTTGCCTCAGGTCATCAGGGAAGAGATGCAACCTCCAGATGGGCTGGTGACCCAGAGGTGGATTTACCCATGGACAGCATCTCCAGGTTATCCATGACTGTGGAACATGTGCTGTGCTCAGGCAGGGCCAAGCGGGCAAAGCCCCTGTGGTGTGGGGCACGATGGTGGAAATGCCAATCTGGGGGGGCCTGGCAGATGGATGACATCACAGTGCCACAGAGCCGCCAGGGCAAGCGCTGCTGCTGACAGTGGTGCCAACAGCCCCTGCAGGGATGGAGACGCACCCTGTGCCTCACAGCACTGCCCAGAACACCACCCTGGGCCTGGAAAAGCAAGTCCTGGGGGGACAGGGCCCCCAGGAAGAAGGGAGTCGGACAATGGGACTCATTTCCAGAACAGCCTCATGGACACCTGGGCCAGAGAGCACAGCACTGAGTGGGTGTTTCATATTCCCTGTCAGGCACCAGCCCTGGGAAAGCTGAACAGTGCAAGGCACTGCTGAAAACCACCTTGAAAGCAGTGCCTGGTGGGACCTTCAAACACTGGGAGCTGCAGTTAGCCAAGGCCACTGGTCAGTGAAGACCTGAGGCTCCACCAATCGAGCTGGCCCTGCCCAAACAAATTGTCCACGGGCCATAGAAGGGGGATAAAGTCCCCGTGGTGCCTGTGAGAAATGTGTTAGGGAAGACAGTTTGGATCAGTCCTGCCTCAATCAAAGGCAGACCCATTCCTGGGATTGTTTTACCTTGAGGACCTGACAGAATCAACTCCTGCAGGATGTTTTCTGCTCTAACTGGAACCTGGGGACACTTTATCAGTTGTATCACTCAGTGAAACCCATTTAAACTACAAGAAACTTGAGCGCTTCAGTTTAACTTTGAGTTCTTGAGAAGTTATTTGAACACACTCGGAGGGACTGAGTCTGATGTAAACAGCAGCAAAGCCCCGCGAGGCTCATTCAAGTCCCTGTGCTGTGGCTGTGCTGTTGAGCTGGGCCGGGCTCCTGGCACAGAGGCAGCTCCTGGCAAGCGGCAGCGCTGCAGAGAGACAGCTCTGCCCAGGAGCAGCTCCTGTGCACAGCCCAGCAGGGCTGGGGCACTGCCAGGGCAGCTCAGGGACACCAGCAGGGCACACCCAGAGCTCACAGGTGCTCAGCATTGGCAGGGGCTGTGCCATGGCCCAGAGGGGCTGTGTCATAGCCATAGGCACCTCTGGGGCTGTGTCACAGAGCCCCAGAGCAGCTGTGATGTCAGAAAGAGGCTGTGTGACATCTCTGAGTTGGTTGTGTGAGGCCATGGAGCAGCTAAGGCATCATAGAGCGAGCTGTGTGACATCACTGAGTGTGTTGTGACAGCACAGAGCAGGCTGTGACCTTATGGAGTGGGTGATGACAACATAGTTAAGCTTTAAGACATCACAGGGAGGTTTTGTTATCTAATAGAGTTGCCAGTGACATCTCAGAGTTGGCTGTGACATCACAGGGGCTGTGTGAGGTCACTGGGGAGGTCACTCTGCCCCAGCCCCCCCTCACAGCTCCCCCCAGGGAAGTCCAGCGCTGCTCGTGCACAGCAGAGTCCCCTGTCCCCCCGGGTCCCCCCCTGCCCCCTGACGCCGTAGCCTCCCCCAGAGGATGTTCCACGAGATCGACCCCAGAGCCTGACACGGGGACAGGAGGGACAGGGCTGTGGGAGGTGGGACAGGGGGACAGGGACCCCCCGGCAGTGTCCCTGTGTCCCCCAGGGTGAGAGCCTGGGCTAGGGCTCCTTCAGCCTCTTACGAATGAGGGGTTGAGAGCACTTAAAAAATCCCCAGCAAGAGATCAGCAAAAACCAGATTTAATATTCAGCGACAGCACAACAAAGTTCTTTGGGAAGAGTCACTCTGCTCCTGACTGGACAGTTCAGGCACAGCAAGGAAGAAAAGAAACAACCAAACCAAACAAATCCAGTTAATCAAGGAAATGAACTCCGCGTGTGTGTGTTTAGGTGTCTGTGACAAAATCACAGTGACGGCAAGCATAAAAGGAAAACAGCCTAAAAGCTTAACAGCACTCAAACTTAACAGAACTTAACTTATACCTTAACCTTTATAATTCAGGAAAAGTAGAGTGCTTAACGGTATTTAACCTCACTGATAACTGATGACTTAACAATTTAACAGACGAATAACACTTACCAGTCATTAACTTATCTTATAATTTGTATTAAAGTTACCTACGCAAAAGAACAGCCCTTAGCAGCATTTAACTTAGCTTATTACTTAGGACTAAACCTTACTTACAGGCTTAATTCCTCAGATATCCAAGGGACTGTAATGCCTCCGAGAGCAGCATTTCTCCCCCACTTGCCAGAGCACAGGCACACGTGTGTGCACACAGACACAAAGAGTCAGTGCCAGGGACCTGTCAGAAATTGCCCTCGAGGGCAGGGAAATGCTCACTCCCGATGCTTTTGCATCTCCCCAGCGGGCGAAGGGTTGAGCCTCGAGGAGTGGGGGATCGGCCCAGGCTCCCTCGTTGTTCGGGGATGCCCCGAGTGCAGCAAACGGGAGAGTTCCCGGCTCCCAGAGGCCCCACTCAGAGGGAGGTGGCTGCTCCAGGACAGCTCCAAGGGCTCATTTGGCACCGCTGTTCATAGGGCCCCAAGAGATGGGCTTTAGGCACAGCCATGGCTCATCCTGGCCGCACTTGGCATCAACAGCTTGCTTTGACACTGTGACAACAGCCATGCTGTGCCATTGAGGGAAGAAAAACAGTTGCCAAGGCTGCTCCTAAAGCAAGCAGGAGCTCGTTGGACAGCAGCAGTGCCTGGGAGCAGACAGTGTTTGTGATCAGCTGCACAGGAGCTGAGCCCAGGGGCTGTTGCTCAAGGCCCAGGCCTAAGGAGCATTTCTCACATGGAGGGCTGGCCTGGAAAGGCGGTGCTGGGGGATAATTCACGGCCTCAGGCTGCTCCCAGTTGCTCCCAGCATTTCCATGTCTGTGCTCCAAGTGCTGCTGCCAGCCCTGAGCCGTGGGGATGGCAATGTCGCGCTCCCTTGGCGGGGCAGTGTCACACCTGAGCCAGGTGTGCAGGGCAGGACCTTGCCCTGAGCCCAAGCACTGTCCCACCTGCAGGAGCTGCTGCCCATCGGCCTCTTCCTGCTGCGGCCCCAAGCCCAGATGGGAAAGCCCAGCCCTTTCCCATCTGCCCTGAGACTCACCCAATACCTCTCCAAGCCACACTGCCCAGCCTGGACCCCAAACCTCCCTCACAGACCCCACCAAGACCCCTCCAAGCACCACAGATGTCCCCAAGAACAACAGAAGGCTCTCCCAATCCCCACAGGATCCCCAAATGCCGCTCCCAGACCCCCATGGCATTGACCAGGAGAGGCTGGTGGACAGGAACATCCACAGCCAGGAGCAGCTCGGGCACTTCAGCAGAGATTTTGGCACTTTGAAGGGCACACCCCATATGGGGAGACCCAGGCCAGGGACTGGGACAGACAACTGGAATTCCTGGAGAACAGATGGGCTCAGGTGGACACGTTCTGCTGCGACAACTATGAGATCATGGCACCATCCCCCGGCCAGGGCAGCCCCAGGAACACCCAAACCCTCAGTGAACCCCAAATTCACCCTCAAATCCCAGGAAAATGCTGCAGATTTCAATCTCTTTCTTTAATTTCTTGATTTTTACCCCAATTTTGGTAGTTTTGACAGGATGAAGAAGGAAATTATTTAGGTTGGAAAAGACCTCCAAGATGCTCCAGCATTGCTTGATGCCACCAGAAGAAACAATTGGAAAGTGCGGGTGAGATTTTTTCAGCTGTAACATCAATGAGTCAGCTTTTCCCAAGCTGACATTTTACAATGTCATTCAGAGTCCCACTGGATATTCCTGCCCCTGCGTTTGCCCAGGTATGTACAGAGAATCTGAGGAGGTGGAAGCCACCAGCCAGGTGTCCTCCCAGTGTTGGTCACAGGGAGTGTGGGTCACCAGGGCTCTGCCCAGTGTGGGTCGTCTGATGGCTGATAAAGTTGGAGCAGCACACAAAGCTCTTCCCACACTCAGGGCACTCACAGGGCTTCCCTTACCGGTGCCTCTGCTGGTGTTGGGTCAAGTTAGAGCTTGTGGAGAAGCTCTTCCCACAGTCGGGACACTCATAGGGCCTCTCCCCTGTGTGGATGCGCTGGTGGGTGATGAGGTGGGAGCTGTGCTTGAAGCCCTTCCTGCAGTCGGGGCAGCGGAAGGGCCTCTCCTCTGTGTGAATCCGCTGATGGCTGAGGAGTTCTGAGCTGGTCAGAAAACTCTTTCCACACTTGGAACACTCATAGGGCCTCTCCCCAGTGTGGTACCTCTGGTGGCGGATCAGGTGGGAGCTGCAGTTGAAGCTCTTCCAACATTCTCCACACTCGTAGGGCCGTTCTCCAGTGTGGATCCTCTGGTGGGAGATCAGGCTGGAGCCATGGCTGAAGCTCATCCCACATTCTCCACACTCATAGGGTCTCTCCCCGGTGTGGATCCTCTGATGGCACAACAGGCTGGAGCTGCAGCTGAAGCTCTTCCCACATGCCCCACACTCATAGGGCCTCTCCCCAGTGTGGATGCGCCGGTGGGTGATGAGGGTGGAGTTGTGCTTGAAGCCCTTCCTGCAGTCACGGCAGCGGAAGGGCCTCTCCTCTGTGTGAATCCGCTGATGCCTGAGGAGATCTGAGCTGGTCTGAAACCTCTTCCCACACTCGGAACACTCATAGGGCCTCTCCCCGGTGTGGATCCTCTGGTGGCGGATCAGGTTGGATCTCTTGCTGAAGCCCTTTCCACATTCCCCACACTTGTAGGGCTTCTCCCCATCATGGAGCTGCTCAGGGACCACCAGGGCCGAGCTCTGGCTGAAGCTCTGAACACCTTCCCGGCACAGGGTGGGTCTCTCCTCCTCAGAGCGCCCTGGGCTGGGTTTGCAGCCCCTCCTTCTGTGGCATCTCTGGGGCTTTTCCTCCCTCTTGAACTCCTGTGCCATGGAGGTGCTCAAAACAGCCTCTTCCACCAGGTTCTGACCCAAGGCTTTGCCCTCCCTGGTCTCCGTCTGCAGCTCATTGCCTGGGGAGGAAGGACAAGGAGAGGATGGGATTTGCCTCCGTGCCACAGGGAAGGGGAAGGACATCGCCCAATCTGTCCCTGCAGGACAGCGTCGGCAGCGGGGTTGTCCTGCAGCCGGGGGCTATGCTGGGCTGGGAGATGGAGCAGAAGAGAGGGGAAAGGGGCACTGACTTCCTCCCCACCTGCCTGCAGGTCCCAGGGCATCTTCCTCTTCCCTCACAACTTCCTCCCCCATCCAGCCAAGGTCTGGGCGCCAGAAATCCTGGTTTGGGGGAAAAAAGGGTGTGAGTGCCTTGGGCTGCGGGTTCCTCATGCCCAAGTCTATCTCTAGAACTCACCGGCTGTTTTGGGTCTATAAAAAACCCTCCAAAAATCACGAGTGACTCCAAAAAAAGCCTCCCAGCAGTTCCCCCTTCCCAGTCTCCTGGCTCTGGGGTGCTGGGGTTCACCCTTCTCAAAGCTGCTGGGGCTCCCGTGGGTCCTGGGGATCTCCCTTCTCTAGGCTCCTGCTTAGGGATGCCGTGGGCTTTCGCTGGTCCCAGGGGTCCCTTCTTCTCTGATGCTGCTTTGGCTCCCAGGGCTCCCAGGCTCCCCCTCTTCAGGCTCCCCCCACTCCAGGCACTCGCGGCTTCCCCCTCTCTCCGCCGCCCCTTTCAGCATCACAGTGTCCCAGCCCTGCCTCATCTCCAGGCTCCCCCACTCCTCCAGGCTGCCGCGGGTCCCCCAGCTCTGCTATCGCCCCTCTCTGCTCTCTCCACTCTGGGAGTGCTGGGTTCCACTCCCCCGGCACTCCTGGGGATCCCCAACACCAATGTCCTGTCCCATCAATACTGGGCAATTCCCACATGGACGCCCCCGCTCCATATTCCCCAAAAATGCATTTATGAGTCAGTTTTGGAGTCCTGCAAGATCCAAACTTTCCCTCCGGTAAAGGAAATCCTCACCAGGGACATGCAAAGATATCTGGGGCTCAGTTCCAGAATCTGTGAATTCCAAACACTCCTCCAGAAAAAAAGAATCCATCCTGAAGACACCCAGATAGATTTGGGGCGAGCTCCCCCTCCCTGGTCACCTGTGGAGTGTGGGGAGGCAATGATCCCAGAGCCGGGGAAGATGTGGACACAGTGGGTGGTGAAACCTCATGGTTCTCCTGCTCCTCCTTTTCCTCCTCCTCCTCCTCCCTCCTCTTCCTCCCACAAATCCTCTGCTGCCACCCCAGACCCCCTTCCCCACACTCCTCTGCCCCACAGCTGTCGCAGCACAGGCCACTGGGAGGGTGGAACCCCCCGATCAGCCCCAGGGATGGACAGGGGACTTGGGGACCCCCCAGTGCGGATCCACCTCCCCCAGAGCCCCAAGGAATTGCCCCAGGGATTGAGTGCTGGGGGACAGGGCTGGACGCCCGTGGAACCCCCCTTCTTCCCTCCCAACCCCACCTTTCCCTCCCCTCTCCTCCCCTTTCCCATCCTTCTCCCAATCCACACACCCCTCCCAACTCAATTTCTGTGTCCCATCCCCCTCCCGCTCTCTTTGGGGGTCCCAGACCCCTCTTTTCCCCTCCACTTCTGTCCCTTTCACCATCCTCCCCTCAATCGCCAACACCCCTCTCCCATGATCGGTTTTGGGGCTTCCAGGCCCCTCCTGCCCACTCTGGGGGTCCCAATCCCCATTTCGCTCACTTTGGGCTCCCAGCCCCCGCCCCCCTTCTCACCGCGTCCCCCGCTCACCCCGCGGAGGGCCGGGGGCACTGCCAGCACCACCAGTGCCACCAGCACGGCCCCAGCTGCCCCCACACGGCCCATGCCCAGCGCCGGGCAGGTGCCCACAGCCCCAAAGCAGCCGCGCTCTGCCCTGGCCGGGTCCCCAAAGCGGCCCCGCCCCGCGCGGCACTGCGAGCACCAGGCCGGAGCAGTGCAGAGCGCGGGCGGGCGGCATCAGCCGTGCCCGGGCAGGGCCGGGCCCCGCGGGGCTCCCCCCGCACTCGGCCCCACCGGGACAGCGCCCAGCGGGGGGCCCGGCCTGCCCGCCCCACACCTCCCCCTCCCCAAATTCCGCTCCCGCCGCCCATGGGGCCCAGGGGGGCGCAGCTGGGCTCCACAGCTGCCGGACACACGTGTCACCCGCTGCCAGTGCCACCCCCCAAGGATTAGGGCTACCCCAAAACTCCCTCACACGTGGCCGATACCCCGCAAGCCCCGAAGGACTGCGGTCCCCCCGCCTTCATCACCCCCAACCTTCGGCTGCCTCATCCCAGGCCCCAGCCCACCCATCCCCCTCCCCCACACTTCATCCCACACCCCAATCCACATCCCACCCTGCCCGGGCCCCAGCCCACCCCATCCCACTTCTCCCGCCAGCCGCCACAGGGACCCCCAAAAACCCGCGTGCCGGGCACTCCCCAATATCCCCCCAGGGCCATTTGCGACTCACATTTGGAGTCCTGCAACATCCAAACATCCGCTCCCTCCCCCCCGCAAAAAACCCACACATACAAGCCTCCCAGGATCAGCCATAGCTATTTGGGGCTCTGTTCTGGAGTCCTACAAGGCCCAAAAATCCCCACCTCCCAAAAAGAACCCCACGCACCGCACAAGATCTCTGGGGCGAGCTCCCCCTGCCCGCTCACCTGCGGGATGCCCCGGGGGGGCGATGCTCCCGGGGCCGAGGGCTGCGGACACAGAGAGCGACGGGCGCACGTGGCAGCTCCTTTTCCTGCTTCTCTTGCTGCTCCACCCCCTTGATCCCTCCTCTTCCTCCCGCTTCCCCTCCTCCATATCTCCTCCCCACCCGCCCTTCCTCTTCCGTGGCTCTCCTCCTCCTGTTCTTTGGCATTCCCATCCCGGCTGTGTCTGTCCTCCCCCCTGGAGCCATCCCGTGCTGTGGAAAGCTGCAGGGCTGCAGGGGCAGCAGGGAATTTTGTTTTCCAAATCTCTGGGCTGAAAGGAAGCTCTGTGAAATCCGTCATGGAAAAGAAAGGAGAAATGGCAAGAGATGGAAATGGACACCACTTTGGACTCCGTTTATCCCTGTGGATTGCAAAAGCTGACAGACCCCGAGCGCCGGCGGACACCCGTCCCCGCCGTCACGTCGCAAGGGATCAGAGGTGCGGCTGGTGGGGCTGGAAGCTCCGTGCAGCAGCTCCGCTCCCGCGGCCCAAAGCTGGGGCTGGAGCGTGGGGTGTGGGACACAGCCCCGTGCTGGGGGCAGAGCCGCTGCTGGGGCCATGGCTGTGTCCAGGGCATCCTTTGTGGGCCTCGTGCAGCTCCAAGCTGCCGAGGGCTCGCCGAGGCTTTCTGGGGCTGTCCCTCCTGCCCAAATCTGTTGGGTTGAATGCCCGAGTGCGGCACCCCCGTGCCCTGTGGCAGCAGCCGGTGCCGGGCCACAGCCCCGGGAGCCGAGCTAATGCCCGGCCGTGCCCGGGAGGGGCTGAGGGCAGGGGAGTTCAGAAGGCTCCCCCGCGCCCCTCGCTGCGCACGGAAAGGTATTTTAGTGCATGGGAGCGATTTTCCGGGGTTCCTGGGCTCTGTGGGGCCGAGGCGGCGGCAGCGGGAGCCTCGGGGCCCAGCCCGTGGGGGCGGCCGGGGCTGCAAAGTGCGCGGCGGCGCCAGCGCGGTGCGTGAGGGCTGAGCGGAGCTGTTGGGAACAAGCCCCGGAACCGCCGCGGTGCCTGAGGGCTCAGAGCGGGGAGAGGCCCTGCGAGTGTGGGCAATGTGGGATGAGCTTCAGCCACAGCTCCAGCCTGATCTGCCACCAGAGGATCCACACCGGGGAGAGGCCCTGCGAGTGTCCCGAGTGTGGGAAGAGCTTTGTCCTCTGCTCCGACTTCATCACCCATCGGAGGACTCATTTTGGGAAGACACCTGGCTGGTGGTCCTTTTATTTTGGCCTGAATTTTCTTTTGATTCATCTTCATGCCTTCAAAACACACAAAACTGGGATAAAAATTAACAAATTGACCAAAGACATCTAAAGCCTCCCTCTTTACTAGTGTTTGGGGGGAATCTGGGATTCGGAGAAATATTTGGGAGTATTTGGGGGCTCTGGGGATATTTGGTGTCGTTTTCTCCATTGCTTTGCACTCCTAAATACAAGAGGGATCAATCTGTCACTTCAAAACCACTCAGTGCCACTGAAACCTACTCAATGCCAGCCCAAAATTACTGGATTGCCAGCCCCTGAGGGTGGAATGGGGTTGGAAGGGGATGTGGTGAAGTGGGATGCAGATCAGGAGGGGTGAGATGGGCATGGGGTGGGGCAGGATGGTTGGGATGGTACTGTGAATGAATTCACAAGCTGGAATTTTAGCAACATCATATTGAACATTTATTTATAGAACAAAGGCAAAAACAGCTGGACACTTAGCAATTTTGCCAGAGGCGCAATCCATTCATTTTACTGTGAACTTAAGTACTTTCTTTAGTTGTTACATATTCATTAAGCCTAGAAGGAAATTTAAATTCACCCAACTCCCCCCCTCCGATCCTTTCCCCCTTCTGCTAGCGCAGCGCCTGTCTTGGAGTCTCGGACCCTCTGGATTGCCTCAGAACTGAAAGCAGAAATCCTCCCATCGATGTTTCCTGAGTTCCAACTTAATTTGTAGGTGACAGTTCCTTTGGGAGGTGTGAGTCAAGATAACAGACTTCCTGGGATGCCTGTGGTTGTCTTCTTTGTTTCTTCAACATGTCTTGATCCCCAGCTCTGTGTTTTATCAACTTAAAAGACATTTATTACCATGTATTTATTACTACATTTTCTAACATATTACAACTATTTTGAAGTTACAATTCGCCCTAACCTTGTTTCTACTTAATTATATTTTATCTTAACACTATTTTTTACACAGTACATTATCACTTGTAAATGTTAAATTCATATATGCGAAAGGCAGCATTTCTCATTCACTCATTTATCACAAGGGGGTTTGGGAGGGGTGGAATGGGGGAAATAGGGTTTGGGAAGGGGTCCTTGAAGTCCAAGAGGGGTGGGATGGGTTGGGGTGTGGATTGGAGAGTGGGGCAGGGTCTGGAATGAGACAGCCGAAGGCTGGCGATGATGGAGGGAGGGGGAACTTGTTCCTGAGTGAGTTTTTGGGTATTCCACATTCCTGAAGGGGTTTTGGGGCAGCCCACATTTTGGAGGTGGTTTTGGGGTACTCCCCAGTTCCTGGGGGTTCATGAGAGCAGCTCCATGGAGCTCTGTTGCTGGGGTGGTTGCCCTGGGCACGAGCTCTGAGCTGTACCCAGAGTCTGTTGCCTCAGTGCTGGAGAGCAGAGAAATGATGAATGGCCCCAAACATCTGGAGAGTGTGTTTGGGGGGACAGGGCAAGTTCTGCGTAGGTGGGGCGGTCACTGCCCCACCCTCAGCCACTGCAGCCTCTGGTCCAGCCCCAAAGTGGCTGCCAAGGCCCTGGCACCCTGAAAACCCCACCTGTGAGAGGGACCAGAGCAGGTAAAGGCTGTGACACAGGTGTGACACTGACACGTCCCACGGCCCTGGAGCTCACAGCAGCTGAGATGGCACTGGACCCAAGGCTGGGACTGTGGATCCTTCCATGTTGCTTTAAATTTTGCCACATACCTCATCCTCTAATTTCAAATCTAAAGTTTTGAAAGGAGCTATACAAAGAATTTGGTATTTTTCTGGATTTTGTAGTTCTGTTTAAACTCTGTAACTTCATAGCTATGAGTTTAACTTTTTTTGCTCAGTTGCTTACCTGTTAGCCTGCAACAGGAAACTGCTTGAGGGCAAAGAGAACCAGGGACTGGGAAGATCAGTGAAAACTGCACACCCGTGGTCCAGTTACAAGGACCTGCACTCCCCGGAACAGTAAATGAAAGAAATAAGAGGAAGTTAGGACAGTGCCTAACTAAAGAGGAATGCCAGGGCCTCACAGCAATAAGATAAGAGAGCCTTAAGTCAGCACGTGTGACCTGGGCATGTGTCAAGAGCCACAACATGGAACTGACCCCCAAAAGGGACTGTGGCTCCGGACAATGGACAGTGCATGTGGATGAGGTACGGAGTGGGCAAGACTTTGGGGGGGAATTCAGGAAGTGTCATAGTGTAAAGGATCCAGAAACTTGTGAGAAAACTGCCGAGGTGGTCGTGTGCAAGGCGGGTCACCCTGGGATAAAGGAATGCTTTCTTAACAGTGTTGCGCTGTTCAGTCAATCTCTGTGAATCAGAATGGTATTTTATAGATCAGCCCAGATCATTTTGCAGGAGTTCTGCTTTCCCAGGCCCTTTGGAGCTGCTGCCAAATGCCCTTTCCCAGCACTGTACCCTGTGGTCCCTGGATCTCTGGCACTGGGCTGCTGCTCCAGGCCCCATGGAATGTGTCCCGGAGAACCAGGCTCTTCCCTGTGATCCAGGTGCAAGAGGAATTGTAGGTCTGTGCTTCTGACAGTACATAGGTGTGTAAAAATGGCTGTTCTTGCCAGAATGATCCTCACCATGTGGTTTCACAGTGACTTGCTTTATATGAATGTCTTTTCAATATACAGTGAAACAATTACTGATATTCAATAATTCTGCATGTTTGGCTGTGAAATTTATTACTAACACAGGCTCATTAAATACACAATCTAAGGTGTTTTTGTTAATTTGCAGATGCAGTGAGCTGAGATAGTGATAATGGCAGGAGTGGGAAAAGTTTCCAAAGAATACGAGGGAAAAGTGTCCAAAGAATTTGATCCTGAGCTCTGAGTTAGCCACTCCCATGTACAGTGACTTAGCTGTAAGATCACTGTCATTCCCTGATGAGCCTGTTCTGGGTAATGTGCACTCAGAACTCTGATCAGTGCATCTGTTGGGATGTTTTCCAGACACCAGGTATTTAATGAGTAGCTTGTGTGTACAGCAGAAAAGAAAAAGCTTGATTGCTTACACTCTGGCATTATGGAAGACATTGTTTTAGATCTTGAGGTATCTGCTTGAGCAGTGAAGGTGACCCTGAACCAGGAGCTTTCCTTTGTTGAAGCAAAGCTTCACCTGGACAGAACTTGACAGTGTTGTGCCTTTTGGTGATAAGGGATTGTGCCACAACAGCTGTCCATGACCTGCTGGGTTTGAGATGGAAAGTGGAGATATCTCCCTGTTCTTCCCTCTGCCCTCAATTGCAGCTTGTATTAAACACTGAAAATGGCCTCATTAATCTGCAGGGGCAGAATATAAATGGGACTGTTTCTCATGAGCCTTGAGGCAGTAAAGAAAAATGAGGTTTGTCCTTTTGGTGTTGTGCTGTGTGTTGGGATTTGGGGCTTTTTTCTTGTTATTGTGGTTACTATTACTTATTAGTATTATTTATTAGTGTTATACTTTAAACTCTTACACATTGTTAATAGTGGCTGCATGCCACCTCACTGGGAAGATTCCCTTCCTTATCCTGTTGGGATTAAGCTTTACAGTCAATTCCAACTTCCCAGTGCATTTTAAAGACAGAAAGCCATATTAATGGGGGTTTTGGTGTGATTTGGAGCTGGGGAAGGGTCTCATCCCCTCCCAGATGCCCCAAGCCCACTCTGGCACCACATCAGCACTCACAGCCCTTCACGGCTGTGCTGCTCTAGGGACATGGTGGGACCTCCTCCTGCCAGGGCTGAGGCTCGTCATGGACACTCACGGCTCCTCATTGCTCCTCACAGTCCCTCAAGGCCACCCACAGCTCCTCACAGTCCCTCAGGGCCACTCACGGTCCCTCACAGCCCCAGGCTCAGGGCTCCTCCCAAAGGAGAAGGGATCAGGCCCTGCTTGTTCTCCTTTTATTTCGCTCCCTTCACAGCGATGAGTCAAGAAAGGCTGAAATGGAGCCTTTCCCCAGCGTTGCCCTCGGGGTTAATGTGGGGCCGAAGCTGTGTGCTGGCGCTGGCCCGAGCACGAACATCAGTGCAGCCGCACGGCCTTTGCTGTCCCCCCGTGTCCATGGGCTGTCCCCGAGTCCCGCCCGGCTCTGGCAGCAGCAGGAGCCGCAGCGCAGTGGGCGCCGGCCCGGCCCAGCCGCGGCTCCCGGGCAGGAGCAGCAGCAGCGCCAGCCCTTCCCAGCTGCTCCTGCCTCGGCTTCCCCAGGGGTTTTTCCAGGGGAACTCTGGAGCAGAGCAACAACCACCCCCAAACAGCCCTCATTCCCCAGGGCCCGCCTGCGCTGCCCTGAACCAACCTTCAGAGAGAGAACTCATCGGGTTCCAGCACTGTTTGCAGCACTGCTTTACTCACCCTGAGGTGACAGCACGAGGCTGTTGCTGCCTTTGCCTTCGGAATTGGAGATCACAGCTGCTGCTGTCCCTCTTCTGGTTGTCAACTGAATTTTATCAGTACAACTGCAATTGCCTCTTTCCATCATTGCTACCCACAGTGCTTTTGTGGCAGTGAACTCAGTATTTTTGTCACAGACATCATGATTAGCACATCTTGAAATGCTCACAAATCCCTGAGCACTAAGTGGAGGAGAATTAAAGCCAGCCAGGCCACATTCACAGTGCCCAACCACAGCCCTGTTGCTGGTGCTGTTGAAATAGAATCAACTTACAGAGGCCATCACAGAAAATTGCCTCTGGAGTGTCAAATAAAATGAGAAAATCCACCAGGAGAAAGAAAAACCACAACTTCTTGGCTTGTTTCATTGCTTGGTCCTAGCAGAATAAAATGGAGATGCCCCGAGGGATTTGCAGCTGCTGCTGATCCCAGCTGGAGCCCAGCTGCTGCAGAGTCCCAGTGGAACCTGAGCCCAGCCCAGGGAGCTCCCAGAGTGTGCTGGAGATTCTTTCTCTGAATTCAGTCACAGTTGCATTCCCTAACAAGTCCTGCTACCTCCTCCTGTTTCCTTAGGTTAGAACAGTCACAGTGAAAACCTTGCCAATGGCACAACTCCCCAGCCCGCAAGGAAAAGAAAGGACAAATTGTAAAGTTCCACAATAATTTGTTCTGCTTTGCTGCAAAAGTCGTGCTGCACACACAGTGTGGAAAGCCAAGAGCTGCAATTGGTGGCACATCTTGTGACAGAAGCTCGACCTCGTTGTCCTGGAAAGGTTCTTGAAAAGAGCAAACAGGACCATGGAGAAGATTCCTGGAAAACTGAAAGAGCTTTCAGGAAGTGAAATGAAAATGCAAAGAGCCAATGCAAGGTGTTTTCCTGTATTTATTTCTGTGGTCCCCTTTTCCATGTTGCACTGAGTCTCCACGCCATTAATTGCAAATGGATCTGACCTCTGAAATCTGTGACTTGGCAAGTTTTAGACACTCTAAAACACCATGAGTTCCACCCAGTTTGCCTTGCCCTGTTTTCCTTGGAAAGCAATGCTGGAGACGTAAGTGCAGTGCTTGGGTCAGGTACGAATTCTAGAGACAGGGAATGTGCTCCGCTAGTGTTTGACCCTCAGCAGGGCCAGTGCAGAGCAGCGGCCGAGGGGATTGCTGTGCCACTGTGCCCGAGTCAAGCCTCTGGATGTGAGCTTAACACGGCAAAGTTCCCGTGTTTGGACAGACTCAGGGGCTGCCCCCGGGGGCGCGCGGGGCTCGGCCGTGGGGCGCGCGGGGGGAGCGGGGAACGGACAAACGGACACTCGGACACTCGGACAAACGGCCCCGGAGCTTCAGTTGCAGCGGCAGCAGCGGCAGCAGCGGCGGCAGCGGTGGCAGCAGCGGCAAAAGGAGCGAATTTACGACCCTCTCCGTCCCTTTCTCCTTCTCCTGCTCCTCCTCTCCCTCCTCTCCCGCTGTCCCGCAGCCTCTCCGGTCTCCTCGTCCTCTCCTGGTGTCCCTTTCCCTCTGTCGCCTTCCTTTCCCGGTGTCCCTCTCCCCCTGCCGGGCCGGGCCATGCCCCCGGCCCGCCCCCGGCCCCGGGCGGGGCTGCCCCCTCCCCGCCCCCGGGCGCCCCGCCGGGGCCTCGTCCCCTCCCGGCTCTCGGCGTCCTGGCTGTGGCGCTGCTGGGAGGGCATCAGTAGCTGGGTCTTGGGCAGCGTGGCGAGTCCCTGGCTCCGCCTGTCCCAACTCCGGCCCCGGCTCTGGCCCCGGCCCCGCTTCCTCCCGGGGTCCGCAGGGGACACAGGCGGCGCGGCCGCTCCCGCCGCCTCCGCTGCGGCTTCCCCGGCCCGAGCTCCGCCGCTCGGCAGCGCGGCCGCCGGCCCCGAGCCGCCGGTGCCCCGTTCAGAGGGGGATGGCCGGCCCGGGGCGGTTGAGAGGCGCTCGGGGGCCGTGTCTGAGAGCCGCGTCTCCCTTGCAGGGAAGGTGCAGGAGCCCCTGCAGGAGCGGTACCGGGTGGGCTCCCTGCTGGGCAGAGGCGGCTTCGGCAGCGTCTTCGCGGGGACGCGGCTGGCGGACGGCGCACCGGTGAGCGGCGGGGCCGGCGGCGGGCGGAGGAGGAGGAGGAGGGCGGAGGAGAAGGAGGGTGAGGCTGGGCAGGGCGGGCGTCGAGCTCAGCGCGCTGCTCCCCTTGGTTTGCAGGTCGCCATCAAATATGTGTCACGGCGTCGCATCCGGCACTGGGGCGAGCTGGTGAGTGAGCGGGGCCAGCGGCAGCAGCCGGGGCATGCCGGGCGAGGAGCCGGGGCCCGGCAGGGTGGGAGCCGCCAGGGCACCTGGAGGGAGAGCGGGCGTGGGTCAGCGGAGGGCGCAGAGCATCCCGGGCTGGCTGAGGGGCTCCAGAGCCCCGGCACGGCATCAGCCCCACTGACAGCATCGTGCTCCTCCCGCAGCCCAATGGCACCAGCGCGCCCATCGAGATTGTTCTGCTGGCCAGGGTGTCCACAGGCTTCCAAGGCGTCATCCAGCTGTTGGAGTGGGTTGAGCTCCCCAACAGCTTTTTGATTGTCATGGAGCGCCCGCAGCAGTCCCAGGACCTGTTTCATTTAATGCTGGCACGTGGAGTCCTGCCGGAGGAGGTGGCACGGGCACTGTTCCGCCAAGTCCTGGTGGCCGTGCAGCACTGCACCAGCTGTGGTGTCCTGCACAGGGACATAAAACCGGAGAACATCCTCATTGACCTGTGCACGGGACAGGCCAAATTGATTGATTTTGGCTGTGGCACCTACCTCCACAAGACACCATACACTCACTTTGCAGGTAAGCCCAACCAGGGGTCTGCTCCCGGTGCTGGCATCTCACGGCACAACCTGAGTGTGGCACCGGGGATTCTCCCTTTTAGCTGCCAGTCATGGCATTGTGTCTTCAATGAAGTTGCTCTTGAACAGGGGTGGTTGGAGGGGCAGCTTCCTGCTGACAGCCGTTGCCACCCCCTCTGCCCAGGACTAGGGCTGGGACTGGGGCAGCCAGCCTGACAGAAACCCCCATGGGGGTAGCAGAGATTGGGGGCCAGAACCTGTGCACCAGCCAGTTGGTGTGCAGGCAAGAAATGGCTTGGACTGCTCTGCTCACCTTGTTTGCCTTGGCTTGTTAATGTTTTTTGGGGCAATGCAGGCAGGGAGATTGAAGGCATGGTTTTTCCCCACCACTGAGTGGGATTTTCCTTTGAGTGTAATGGTTGGGCCTTCCCAGGGCTCCCACTGCCCTCTTCCAACATCAGTGGCTTCTTTTAGAAGCCCAAGTTTGTACACAAGCCACAGGTGCTGGCGAGAAGGCAGCGGGTCACACCACATGCCATTGGTGCAGCCCTCGCATGCCCAGGGATGCTGGGGTGAGGCTCTGGGGGCAGGCAGCGTTTCCCTGATGAACTCCATCTGTATTCCACAGGAACACGGTCGTACAGCCCACCAGAATGGAAGAAATTCCACTGGTACTACGGCGAGCCAGCTACAGTCTGGTCCTTGGGCATCTTGCTGCACGTGATGGTCTGCGGGAAGCACCCTTTCAGGAAGCACCAGAACATCAGACGGGGCCAGCTCTCGCTGCCAGGATGGCTGTCTCAAGGTGCATACTCATCTCTGCAGCACGGGGGGAATAGCAGTGCAGGAAGAGAGCAGCAGGCTCATGAGCATCCCACTCTGGCAGCTGCTGAGGAGGTGGCACATGTCCTGCTCTCCCGCTCTCCTCCAAAACAAAGGATTGATTGGGATGTTTAGGCACAGCTCTGAGCATATCCAACATAGGCTGGGCATGCTCAGGAGGAGTGGGGTAAAGTGGACAAGAACCGTCTCCAACTCACTGGCTCTTTCTGGTTTCTCTCCCCAGAGTGCCAAGATCTGCTAAGATGGTGTTTATCCGTGGACCCCTTGGCCAGGCCATCATTAGAAGACTTGTTTCGTGATCCCTGGATGCGCAATCTTCCCCTGCAGTAGAAGAAGGGAGAGAGCTACATGGCCTGTTTGATCCAGGGGCCTGGTAAGTAACAGCAGCACACAAATCCCTTAGCAATAAAAATCCAAGAAAGGCAGCCGTTTTTGTCATGCCTGTATCACTGAGCAGGGGCCATCAGATGGGAACACGCAGCTCTCGTGCTGGAGCTGAGCTGCTCTTGCCAGCACTGCTGGCCACCATCCAAGCTGCTTTTGCTTGTCCTGCTCCATGGGCTTCAGCTGGGACCCTGGGCAGAGCACTGACAGCCTGGTCTCACCCACAGGGAAGAAGGAGCCCCTGGAGAAGCTCCACCAGGTGAACTCAACTGAACTCCGAAGATCTTCCCCACCGCGAAATCACATCGACCGAAGACAGAAGCAGAGGAACGCCCTCTGGACCGGGACCTTCTAGAGACGCCGGACATCTGTGGACCCGTGGTGGTAGCTATCAACCCCCTTTTCCTCCCTTTCCTCCCTATCTTTCCCATTATCCTCTCTCCCTCTTTCTATCGCAAGCCTCTTTACGGCTTGCACAATTAATGAAGTTCCAATTTAGATTGAAACTTGACTCCCTTGACTTCTTGTACTTTCTTTGTTGCACTCCATGATCATAGGTGAAACAAGCCATCACACATCCGCTTATGAGTGGACCGTGAGAGGCTGCTGCTGGAGACATGGAGGACGACATCAAGGATGACAACCTCTTCCTCCACCTGGCCCCTGGTAAGCTGAGGACGATGGACTTTGATTGGGACACCTTCAAAGGCAGGGTCCACAGCAAATTTGCAGATGAGTCCATAGCCAGGGGCATGCTCCGAGATCTGGGCATTGCACAGCCTGGCTGGGCACCAAAGGCTCCCCCCTTTGCTGGGGCAGATGCAGCTCATTCCTCAGTTGGCTGCCAAGCTGCTTTTTGGCAGGGCTCGGGGGGATGGTCTGGGGTGGTAATGAAATGGGAGTTGGCCCCTGGCCCTGCCAACAACCCCCAGCACCCACCATGCCCTGGGCTGGGGCTGGAGCTGGGGGCAGCCTCCTTGACCAAAACAAACCCCCCTGGGGGAGCAGAGGTGGGACTCCAGAAGCCGTGCAGTGGCTGGTTTGTTTGGCAGGGGAGGAAGGGCTTGGGCTGCTCCACTGCCCTTGTTTGCCCTGGGTTCCCATTCTTTTGGGGAGCAGTGCAGGGGGGAGGGAGAAAGCCTTGGTTTCCCTCACCTGTGAGTGAGTTTTTCCCTGGCATGGAGGGGTCAGTCCTTCCTTGAGCTCCTGACAGTGATAACGTTGTAACTTTTTTCTTGTTTCCACTTTTTGTTTGTAATCTCTTCTCATTAATTTGCTGTTTGGTTTTTAAAGGCAGAGCTCTCACTGGTGTCCGGTCTGGATCGGGCAGTGTTGGGACCAGCTGCGGAATGGCTCGGACATGCCCTTGGAGACGGGTGAGGACATCATTTGGGAGCAGCTTTTCTTGCAGCAGCAGATGCCGTGAGGTGGATCCCCATGTTGTGGGCAGGGCTGGGATAACGGCTCTGGGGAGATGGCAGCGAGCACAGGAGCATCCCGCTCTGGGCAGCTGCTGAGGAGGTGGATCTGCCATGGCTGCTGCAGGCTGGGCACATGTGCTGCCCTCCTGCTCTGCTCCCAAAGGCAGCAATGATGGGGAGGTTTGGGCACAGCTCTGAGCACAGCCAGCATGGCCTGGGCACTGCGGGCGCTTGGGACAAGGGGACAGGAGCCTTCAGCTGACAGACGGTTTCTGGTTTGTCTCCTTCCAGCCACGCTCTGCGGATGCTGAGGTTGCTCTGGGCTCTGCCAGGGCTCTGCTGGGGCTCAGCCCTGGGCACAGCTGGGCCTGCTCTGCCCTCCCATTGCCCTGACAGCTTTGCATCAGACGAGCCTGTTCCGAGCACACCGACGAAGCTTTCTGCTTTGGCAGGTGAGTGAGACTCTCCTGCAGGCCCAGAGATTGCAGTGAGGGATACACATCCAATTGGCAAGAGCCCAAACCCTCACCAGTCCCAGCTGAACGCCTGTATCTCCACAGATGTTTTGTCTGTCCCACTCTTCATTCCTTTTGGGTTGGAATTGTGCAATTGCACTTTCTTCCTCCCCTAGAAGTGCCACGAGTGGGCCAAACCTGGCCAGTGGGCCGTGTTCCTAAGGCAGTGCAGTCTGGAGTTGATGGATGAAGAATTGCCCTTCTCCACTTCCAAACCTGAGCAGAAAGCCATAAGTGGGACTTTGCATCTTCAAGAAACCACTGACAATTTCAAAGGGAATGCAGAGCTCATTCATGAGGTGAGAAGGAAGGGCATCTTCCTAATGAGATGGGGTTTGGCAGAATTTAGATTCCCAGTCCTCCCTGGAGCTCGCAGGGCACAATCAATTTCCTATTGCTTCAACCACAGTTTAAAATAACTTAAGATTGGAAAAAACCACAAAATCTGTTAAAAAAGGCTGCTGAGGTCAGTAAGATGGGTTCATGCCACCAGCATATTGTCAAAATAAATAATTGAGTTCTCTTTTACAAAAGATCAGTTACCTCTTAATCCAAAGTTACAGAAGATTTTTCACTACACACTTGAGTTTTGTTTTTATCTTTCACATTTCATCTAGGTTTTTATTCTTTTTCCTTTTCCCTTTTTTTTCTCTTAAAACAGGAAACATGTCCTATAAACGAAATGTCCTTTGCTCCTGGTTCCCGTGTGGAGCAGCTCCCTTCCCACAGCGCCCGGCAGCTCCTGGCCCCTGCAGGGCTGAGGCTTTTCCCCTTTGCTGTGCACAGACTGATGGAGCAGCACTGCTGAACACGGGGACACTCAGGGGGACCAAAAGCCTTTGTCCACCTGAAGCTCCAAGGTCCAAACTGTGAGCAGACACGGCTGGAAGAGACTCACAGGCTCCCTGTTTGCTGTGCTGCCCCACCTGTGAGGGGCCCTGGGCTCCTGGAGGTTGTGCAAGGAACGCAGGTGGGGACTCCCTGTCCATATGGAGCCTCCAGATGGAAAAGGCTGCTGTGCCCAGGCAGCTCCAGGGGCAGAGAAATGAGGTCTTGACCACTTGATCTGGGCCAGCTCCACAGTCCTGGGCAGCAGCCACCGAGCCCAGGGGGAACAGAGGGCACAGCAAGAGGGACAAAAGCAGTCAAGTGCAGAGAGTGGAGAGAGCGAGACCTGGCAGGAGCAACAGCTGCTTCATTTCACTCTTGAAGAAAGCTCTTGGTGTTTCAAAGTGCTGAAAGGCGTGAAGGGCAGAGAGGAGGTGACACCAAACAATGCTGCTGTTTTCACACCGTCCCCTCTCAGTGTCCCAGAAGGAATTGGATGAACTGTATTCTTCTCTCTGAGTCGTCTTGTTCAGCATGAGCAGCTCAGCACCAGGAGCTAAAGGAGCTGAAGCCTTAGGCCACCAGAGCTGACCAAGAGGGGACTTTTTGAGCAAAGTAATGGTGCTAATGTGGACCTAGCTGAATGCAGCAGATAGAATGCTGGAATTCTAGAATCCTTTCTGTTGGAAAAGACCTCTGAGCTCATCAAGCCCAGCACTAAACCATGTCCCTGAAGCACCGAGGCCTGAACAAGAGGCCTGAGTGAGGCCTGAACAAGAGGCCTGAGCCAAAGGTGACCACTCAATGAACCTTTCAGCCAAAGGTTATCTTTGTATCTGCTCACTGCCAAAATATGCATGATCATTAGCATTGTGATAAATGTATCCACTCATTAGTGAAACATGTATTTACCTTTCCATATTTAGAAGCAGGACAAGGCCATGAAATCTGACATCTCTTTGGGGGAGTATGGTCAAAGTCACCTCCCTTGGTTCCTCCTTGAGCCCTGGCCAGGCTTTGGGAGAGCCCAAGAGGAGGATGAAAGCAGATGTTGCTGCACTAGAAGTGCTGTCAGTTTGTTTATTCAGCACTGTCCAAGCTGGGCCCTCTCCCAGCGAGGTTGGAAGCCTCACCTGTGGGTGGCTGCACCTGCAGGAATTGCCAATTGTTGGGAGTGGCTCTGCAGTCCTTGGCTGGGACAGCTTCCCCAGCTGATGAGGGATCTGGGTGATGGTAAAGTCTGAGGGTAGCTGCTGATGGATCTTCCTGAGTCACTCCAGGCAATCTTTGGTAGTGCTGATTGGGTGCATTGCTGAGCTTCTCCTTTTGTGATAATTTGCTGCTTTGAACTATAGGAAATGACACTGATTCCTTCAGTAAATTACACTGATTCCTTCAGTTGGTGTCTGTGTCTTTGGTGCTGACCCTGCCCACAGCAAAACAAAATTGGCATAGTGTGGCCAGATCACAACAAAATGTCACTTTTAAAATGTAAATGTAAGGAATCAGTCCCATCCGAAATTCCCGGTTGGGAAGACTTTCCCTAGAGTTCACTGCCTCTGGAGGTGGGTGAGATTGGAGCAACATGCGAGCAATGGGGAAACTGGCTAAAAGAAGCTGAACTGATGGATGTATTAAAATGCATCCAAAAATTGCATATGGAAAAAGGAAAAGAACTTTTGGGTTTGGGAAGACAAGGATAAATTTTGTTAACAATATATTGGAAACAGCACCAAGAGAAGGAACAGTTGTTTTTGGAATGCTCCCACATGGAGCAACAGAAGTTTTTCATCTTGAGCTAAGATTGCTTTGTACAAGTGAAATAATATAACAATGTAATAAATACATAGATATATATAAAATAAAAATTATGTAAAGTATAACTAAAACATATATGTATGTATATATAAGCTAAATAACAATGAAATAATGCTGACAGTACAAATTTGCTAGTTCTGGCTGCTCAGGGATGTAACACTAAATACCCTACAGAAAATGTGTGGCCAGGACCGAATCATCAGTGGGAAACTTGGCGAGATTGTATATAATGAATAAAGGAGGATGGGATGAAATTGGCTATTTTTATAGGGTTTGCTGATACTGTGATATGGAATGCTTTGTCTGTTATTGTGAGACATAAAGTGATTAAGGCTGCTGGGTTTTTCATATACCACACTATCCACAGCTGCAGGATTGGTGGAACGGAGGGAGGGGTTGTGAAAAGAGCAGATGAAAAAATGAGGAGATGGGAACCTGTCCTGATGGAGAACCTCTTACAGGTCCACCCCAAAAGCTGCAGGGCTGGACCTTTATTCATTAGAATTAATTAGGATAAATCAGAAGCAAATAAGAGTTATCACTACCAGAACAGGAATTCAGATTCCTCCAGAACACTTTGGTTTGATAACTGCTCGCTAAAGCTTGGCCTTGCAAAGTGTTCATGTCATGGGAGGAGTAATTGATGCAGATTATCAAGGAGAAATTAAATTCTGTCAAACAATAGTGAGCATTATTTGATTATGCAACCCATGACAGGGTAGGACAATTATTGATACTGCTGTTTTAAAAACAATTGTGAAAAAAGGAGATCCACCTCAAATCACCACTATTTGTGGAGATAAAGGGTTTGGATCCACCTAATGTCCTAATAATGGAGGCACAGTGTGGGTCCAGAGGCCAAATGGCCCTCCCGAGGCAGCTGAAGGAACAGCTCTGGGGAAAGACAATGCAGTCTGAATCCTGAAACCTGGGCAGGAACGATGGGAATATGTCCCTGCAGCCAAGTGTTCCATGGGAGAACAAGCAGATGTTGTAGGATGTTGTTTTACAGATCCTGCCAGACCAAATCTCCTGTTTGCCCCAACGGTCCCTTGGGAAAATGCTCTGATCCACGGGGTCGATGTGAGCACTGATGTGACACTGAGTGCCTTCCACACGAATCCCAGCCAGGAGCCTGCGTGCCCCTCAAGGACTGGGACCAGCACCTCTCCAGCCGAAGGGGAAAGGACCCCACCAAGTCTTGTTCCCCACAGACACCGTGGTGAAGCTGAACAGCAAAGGACCTTGGGGCCATTATTCTGGAATCAAAAAGGCACCAGCTCCATGGACAATGGAATTATTGTTCCTAAGCCAAATAAGACTGAGGAAAAAGTATGAATAACTGTGTCACTAAAGTACTACTGATGTCTGTCAGTTGTCTCTTGATAGTCAACCAGAATCTTTGTTTGCCAGAAACACCTCTAGAGTTTCACCAATGGATTAGTCATGAAAATTTGTATGAGAATGTAAGGATCAAAGTAGCTGAAATACTCAGTGTAACTAATTGCTGGATATGTTCTCAAGCAATGTTGGGAGGAATGGGATTCCCTTGGAGGGCCCACCCTGTGGGATGGCAGAACTCTGTCAATGTGCTCTGACTCGTAACAGAGTCAGTGAAGGGACAGTTAAAGAAAACTGTGCTGTGGAACAAAAGAATACAATGATCAGTTTTACAGGATTCAGTAAGATTTCCCTTCAGGTGAAACCAAACCCTGTTAAGGTTAGAGGCCAAAATGCGAAAGGATTTCTATGTTTTGGCATTACTGAAAATGTCGATAGAGCTTGGGGTGCTGGAGCTGGTCAGGGTCAGTGTTACACCACTCCCAGCTTCAGTGCCACCATTTAGGGAACTTCAGCAACAACCATGGGGAAGAGTTGGGGCCAAGAGAACATTTTCCCCCCAAAGAATGCCTTGGATTTCAGAAACCAAAGATTCTGGTTCACCCTGTGCCCCATGTGCACTGCCTCGTCCTGTGGAGTTTACATGAACTAAGAGCTAAATAGATTATTAGAAGAAGCAGCAAATGATGCTATTAAGATATCGAATAGCACATCCTAAGAAACATGAGTGGGGGCTCTACAGAACTGTATGGCCTTGGATTATCTGCTTGCTGGCCAAGGAGGAACCCAGGCTATTTTAGGACAGGAATGTTGCACTTCTGTCAGTGCTGGGATTGAAGTCCAGCAGTCAGGAGTCACCTTGACAGAAAGATCAGTAGAAGAGTGGCAGAAAGAAGAAAATTCTTCTTGGTGGGATTGGCTTCATGGCTGCCAAAGTGGAGGCTGCTGCAAAATGCATTTGTGGCAGTCACTGTAATCATTGCAGTGTGTGCACTTGGTGTGTTATGATTCCATGTTAGAGTTGTTATAACACTTTGTGCTGGAAAATGGAGAATTGAGACTTGTCTAAAAAGAGAACTAGTCTCAAGAAAAAAAAGGGATATTTGATAAATAACATAGAGAATAGCAACTAATTAGGCATGTTTGAAAAGGAATGCAAATATTAGCTCTGAGTAATGAAGAGCACTTAACTGAAGAGCAAGAGGTGATGCCTTTATGCCTAACAGCTAAATCTCAGACTCTGTTACTGAAAGAATTGCTATGAAGGTTGAGTTCATCTGTGAGTCCAAGGACCAATTGAAGCACTAAGGCCTGAACAACAGGCCCTGAGCCAAAGCTGACCTCCACATGAACCTTCCAACCAAATGTTATTTGTATCTGCTAATTAACAACGTGTTATTAGCAAAATGATATTTGTAGCTGTTCATTGGTGAAACTTGGATTTACTGTTCTGTATTTAGAAACAAACCAGGCCCCATCTGGCCTTGTTTGGGGTGTAGGATCAAAGTCAACTCCCTTGGTTCCTCCTTGAGCCCTGGCCAGGCTTTGGGAGAACCCAAGAGGAGGATGAAACCAGATGTTGCTGCACTAGAAGTGCTGTCAGTTTGTTTATTCAGCACTGTCCAAGCTGGGCCCTCTCCCAGCGAGGTTGGAAGCCTCACCTGTGGGTGGCTGCACCTGCAGGAATTGCCAATTGTTGGGAGTGGCTCTGCAGTCCTTGGCTGGGACAGCTCCCCCAGCTGATGAGGGATCTGGGTGATGGTAAAGTCTGAGGGTAGCTGCTGATGGATCTTTCTTAGTCACTGCAGGCAATCTTTGTTAGTGCTGATTGGCTGCATTGCTGAGCTTCTCCTTTTGTGATAATTTGCTGCTTTGAACTATAGTAAATTACACTGATTCCTTCAGTAAATTACACTGTTCCTTCAGTTGGTGTCTGTGTCTTTGGTGCTGACCCTGCCCACTGGCAAAACAAAATGGGCATAGAGTGGCCAGATCACAACAAAATGTCACTTTTAAAATGTAAATATAAGGAATCAGTCCCATCTG
Source organism: Acanthiza pusilla (assembly GCA_036630365.1). NCBI lineage: Eukaryota > Metazoa > Chordata > Aves > Passeriformes > Acanthizidae > Acanthiza > Acanthiza pusilla. The sequence goes on from JAXCHO010000108.1 coordinate 726,066, forward strand.
AAATTCCCGGTTGGGAAGACTTTCCCTAGAGTTCTCTGCCTCTGGAGGGGGCTGAGATCGGAGCAACATGTGAGCAATGGGGAAATTGGCTAAAAGAAGCTGAACCACTGGATGTATTAAAATGCATCCAAAAATTGCATATGGAAAAAGGAAAAGAACTTTTGGGTTTGGGAAGACGAGGATAAATTTTGTTAACAATATATTGGAAACAGCACCAAGAGAAGGAACAATTGTTTTTGGAATGCTCCCACATGGAGCAACAGAAATTTTTAATCTTGATCTCAGATTTCTTTGTACAAGTGAAATAATATAATAATATAATAAATACATAGATATATATAAAATAAAAATTATGTAAAGTATAATTAAAACATGTATGTGTATATATCTAAGCTAAATAACAATGTGAAATAATGCTGTCAATACTAATTTGCTAGCTTTGGCTGCTCAGGGATGTAACACTAAATACCCTACAGAAAATGTGTGGCCAGGACCGAATCATCAGTGGGAAACTTGGCGAGATTGTATATAATGAATAGAGGAGGATGGGATGAAATTGGCTATTTTTATAGGGTTTGCTGATACTGTGATATGGAATGCTTTGTCTGTTACTGTGAGACATAAAGTGATTAAGGCTGCTGGTTTTTCATATACCACACTATCCACAGCTGCAGGATTGGTGGAACGGATGGAGGGGTTGTGAAAAGAGCAGATGAAAAAATGAGGAGATGGGAACCTGTCCTGATGGAGAACCTCTTACAGGTCCACCCCAAAAGCTGCAGGGCTGGACCTTTATTCATTAGAATTAATTAGGATAAATCAGAAGCAAATAAGAGTTCTCACTACCAGAACAGGAATTCAGATTTGGTTTGGTAACTGCTCACTAAAGCTTGGCCTTGCAAAGTGTTCATGTCATGGGAGGAGTAATTGATGCAGATTACCAAGGAGAAATTAAATTCTGCTAAACAATAGTGAGCATTATTTGATTATGCAACCCCGTGACAAGGTAGGACAATTATTGATACTGCTGTTTTAAAAACAATTGTGAAAAATGGAGATCCACCTGAAATCACCACTGTTTGTGGAGATAAAGGGTTTGGATCCACCTAATGTCCTAATAATGGAGCCACAGTGTGGGTCCAGAGGCCAAATGGCCCTCCCGAGGCAGCTGAAGGAACAGCCCTGGGGAAAGACAGCACAGTTTGAATCCTGAAACCTGGGCAGGAACGATGGGAATATGTCCCTGCAGCCAAGTGTTCCATGGGAGAACAAGCAGATGTTGTAGGATGTTGTTTTACAGATCCTGCCAGAGCAAATCTCCTGTTTGCCCCAACGGTCCCTTGGGAAAATGCTCTGATCCACGGGGCTCGATGTGAGCACTGATGTGACACTGAGTGCCTTCCACACGAATCCCAGCCAGGAGCCTGCGTGCCCCTCAAGGACTGGGACCAGCACCTCTCCAGCCGAAGGGGAAAGGACCCCACCAAGTCTTGTTCCCCACAGACACCGTGGTGAAGCTGAACAGCAAAGGACCTTGGGGCCATTATTCTGGAATCAAAAAGGCACCAGCTCCATGGACAATGGAATTATTGTTCCTAAGCCAAATAAGACTGAGGAAAAAGTATGAATAACTGTGTCACTAAAGTACTACTGATGTCTGTCAGTTGTCTCTTGATAGTCAACCAGAATCTTTGTTTGCCAGAAACACCTCTAGAGTTTCACCAATGGATTAGTCATGAAAATTTGTATGAGAATGTAAGGATCAAAGTAGCTAAAATACTCAGTGTCACTAATTGCTGGATATGTTCTCAAGCAATGTTGGGAGGAATGGGATTCCCTTGGAGGGCCCACCCTGTGGGATGGCAGAACTCTGTCAATGTGCTCTGACTCGTAACGGAGTCAGTGAAGGGACAGTTAAAGAAAACTGTGCTGTGGAACAAAAGAATACAATGATCAGTTTTACAGGATTCAGTAAGATTTCCCTTCAGGTGAAACCAAACCCTGTTAAGGTTAGAGGCCAAAATGCGAAAGGATTTCTATGTTTTGGCATTACTGAAAATGTCGATAGAGCTTGGGGTGCTGGAGCTGGTCAGGGTCAGTGTTACACCACTCCCAGCTGCAGTGCCACCATTTAGGGAACTTCAGCAACAACCATGGGGAAGAGTTGGGGCCAAGAGAACATTTTCCCCCCAAAGAATGCCTTGGATTTCAGAAACCAAAGATTCTGGTTCACCCTGTGCCCCATGTGCACTGCCTCGTCCTGTGGAGTTTACATGAACTAAGAGCTAAATAGATTATTAGAAGAAGCAGCAAATGATGCTATTAAGATATCGAATAGCACATCCTAAGAAACATGAGTGGGGGCTCTACAGAACTGTATGGCCTTGGATTATCTGCTTGCTGGCCAAGGAGGAACCCAGGCTATTTTAGGACAGGAATGTTGCACTTCTGTCAGTGCTGGGATTGAAGTCCAGCAGTCAGGAGTCACCTTGACAGAAAGATCAGTAGAAGAGTGGCAGAAAGAAGAAAATTCTTCTTGGTGGGATTGGCTTCATGGCTGCCAAAGTGGAGGCTGCTGCAAAATGCATTTGTGGCAGTCACTGTAATCATTGCAGTGTGTGCACTTGGTGTGTTATGATTCCATGTTAGAGTTGTTATAACACTTTGTGCTGGAAAATGGAGAATTGAGACTTGTCTAAAAAGAGAACTAGTCTCAAGAAAAAAAAGGGATATTTGATAAATAACATAGAGAATAGCAACTAATTAGGCATGTTTGAAAAGGAATGCAAATATTAGCTCTGAGTAATGAAGAGCACTTAACTGAAGAGCAAGAGGTGATGCCTTTATGCCTAACAGCTAAATCTCAGACTCTGTTACTGAAAGAATTGCTATGAAGGTTGAGTTCATCTGTGAGTCCAAGGACCAATTGAAGCACTAAGGCCTGAACAAAGGCCCTGAGCCAAAGCTGACCTCCACATGAACCTTCCAACCAAATGTTATTTGTATCTGCTAATTAACAACGTGTTATTAGCAAAATGATCTTTGTAGCTGTTCATTGGTGAAACTTGGATTTACTGTTCTGTATTTAGAAACAAACCAGGCCCCATCTGGCCTTGTTTGGGGGTGTAGGATCAAAGTCAACTCCCTTGGTTCCTCCTTGAGCCCTGGCCAGGCTTTGGGAGAACCCAAGAGGAGGATGAAACCAGATGTTGCTGCACTAGAAGTGCTGTCAGTTTGTTTATTCAGCACTGTCCAAGCTGGGCCCTCTCCCAGCGAGGTTGGAAGCCTCACCTGTGGGTGGCTGCACCTGCAGGAATTGCCAATTGTTGGGAGTGGCTCTGCAGTCCTTGGCTGGGACAGCTTCCCCCAGCTGATGAGGGATCTGGGCGATGGTAAAGTCTGAGGGTAGCTGCTGATGGATCTTTCTTAATCAATATGGGCAATCTTTGTTAGTGCTGATTGGCTGCATTGCTGAGCTTCTCCTTTTGTGATAATTTGCTAATGATCATGTACTTTGCTGAGCTTATCCTTTTGTAATTCTTTGAAGTTTTGCATTTATATAAATTACACTGTTCCTTCAGCTGTGGTGTCTCTGTCTTTGGTGCTGACCCTGCCCACAGCAAAACAGGGTCCCCTCCCACCTTAGTGTTCCCTGGGAAGACAAAAACCATCACTCCAAATGTCCCCCCTTCCTCCTTGTTCCCCCACTTTGTACACTGAGTGTGATGTCCTATGGTCTGGGATATCCCCGGGGTCAGTTGGGGTCACCTGTCCCCCTGTGTCCCCTCCCAACCCCCAGGGACCCCCAGCCCCTCCCCAGCATGGCCGGACGAGGGGCAGGAAAGGCCTTGGCTCTGTGCAAGCTCAGCGAGAACAAAACCATCTCAGTGTGATCAGCGCTGTGCTCAGCACAAACCCAAACACAGCCCCAGAGAAAGCCCTGGGGAGGAAATTCCCTCTGGCCCAGCCCAAAGCAGCACCCCATGGCCATCTCCCATCCCCACGGCTCCACGGGTTCCTTTCCATGCCCCGACCCTGGCCAGGGCACCTTGGGATGGTGGCCATGGCCGCCGGCGGTGGCACAGGGCTCAGTGCTGTGTCCATGGCAGCACAGCCCAGCCACGGGCCCTGAGTGCAGGTGACAGTGACAATCCCATCACAGCAGGCCCAGGCATTGGTGGCCATGGCACCAAACTGAGGAACAGGTCCTTGTGGTCGTTCCCACAGCACCTGAGGACAGCAACGAGTGTCAGTGCCATTGGACCTGGCAGCAGCCCCAGAACTGCTGTGTCCTGAGAGCTGCCATGGCCCCAGGGAGAGCACCAGGTCTGCATGCGAGTGCCATGGAACCTGACTGCAGAAATGTGTCCTGAGGGAGGTTTCTGAGGAACCTTGACCTTCTCACGGTGGCCATGGCATCCCAACCCAGCAGTGGGGTCAGTGCAGTGTCCATGGCACAGCCCCTGGCAATGGCCAGTGCAGGTTGGGATGAGAATCCACGCTCAGAGCTGGCCCAGGGCAGGGCTGCAGTGCCTTCCCAGCAGCTCTGTCTGCACAGCAGCACTGCCAGGGCTCTCTGCATTGCCCTTGCCCTCACTCTTGGCTCACTCACACACCTCCCAACAACGCCCTTGGTGCTTTGAGCTGCAAGGAGTTCAAAGCTTCTCTGTCCTTCAGCAGTTGCTCTAATTCTGCCTTCAGCCAACTCTGGATTTGTGTTTATTGTAGAACTTCCTGTGTGTCCAAAACATTCCTTGCAGGGTTCAGCCTTGGGGAAGGGGAACCTCCTTGGTGGCAGCTTGGGCTTGGCACACACCTGAGGAGGTGTCTGTTTTCAGTGGGGAAACTTAGGAGTTTCAGATTGCTTACAAAAAAAACCGAAGAAAACCCATCTTTGGCTGAGTGCAGGCAGTTCTCCAAGCAAAGCAGGTCCCAAGTGAGTGAGGAGAGATAGGATGGGGTTGGGAATGTGGAGCAAAGTTGTCCATAATAGGTCAGACCTCTAGGCACAGCTTCTCTGACCAGGCCAGACCTCCTGATGAGAGACCCTGGATCAATATCAACCACAAAATGCTGCAATCAGGCCTGCTCTAAAGAGAACAATAATAAAATACATCCTTTAAAATAGGAATATATTTTTCTTAGAAGCTCTTTGAAACATTTCTCCATAACTATTGTAGGAACCCTTCCCAATGAACTGCACCAGACCAGAGGGAAATCAAGGCAGAGCCATGGTTTGTCAGGAGTTGCTTGATCACAATGAGCCCCGAGGTGCATTTGGTGCTGAGTCCTTGAACCTCAGGGCCTGAGAGGAGATTGCACAAACCTTTCCAGGAGTCAAAGTCAGAAAAAAAACCCAAAGTGTCTCCAAGCACGAATGGGTCCAGTGGAGGTCCATCACCAACACAGGCTCTTCATGGACTCCTTGGAAGAGAGAATTGGAGGCCATGATTGCAAAAACCTCTCAGATATTCAGTGTGAAAAGGAAAAAGGAAAATACCTTAAAAAAACTGAAGTACTTGAGGCATTAACGAGTCCCACTGAGTATGCTTACTAACAAGGGCTCTCAAGGGACTAATTAAATCAGATAATTGGATGTCATGATTGCAGAAACTTCTCAGAGACTCAGGGTGGAAAAATAAGGACTTTAATAAATCCTGAGTACCTTGAAGCATTAATGAGCCCCAGTGAGTGTTGTTACTGACAGAGAATCTCCAGGGACTCGTTACAGCAGATAATTGGAGGCCATGATTGCACAAAGCTCTCAGAGACTCCAAGGCAAAAGCAAAGGTCAAACTCCTTTGGAAAACCTGCAGTCCCTGGGAGCATGAAGGAGCCCCCCAGGGCCATTGCTGCCAAAGGCTCCCCAGGGACTCCTTGCAGCAGATCCCTGAGGCCACTGGGATGTGGGGGGATGGTGAGGGCAGGACAAGGGGGTGACAGTGCCCAGCCTTGCTGGGACTGTGCCAGGAGGCCCCAGGGCCTCAGGACAAGGTGTCTCCTCACAGCCCTTGGTGGCACAGACTCTGCTGTGCCCCAGGGCACCAAGACTTGGCTTCTCTTTGTCCCCCCCTGTCATCTCTGCCTCCATTTCCTGCTCTAACTGGAACCTGGGGACACTTTCTCAGTCATGTCCCTCACTGGGACCCATTAAAACTTCAAGAAACTTTGGATATTGATTGTGACTTTGAATTCTGGAGAGGTTTCTTCAACTCCCTCTCAGGGACTGATGTTCAGGGCCTCAGCACCAAAGCCCCGAGAGGCTCATTAGAGTCCTTGTGCTGTTGCTGTGCTGCTGAGCTGGGCTGGGCTCCTGGCACAGAGACAACTCCTGGCAACCAAGAAGGGCTTCAAAAAGACCTTTCTGCTGAGGAGCAGCTCCTCTACACAGCCCTGAAGCTGGCACATGGCACAGCTTTTGGGATCTTGCAGGAGGACTCTGAGAGTTGCTGCAGTGCAGGGGCTGTGGCCCTAGGGCAGAGCTGGGTTTCCCTGCTGCAGCATCCGAGGCACAGCACAGGACAGCTCCGTGTTGCCAGGCTGTGCTGCAGGGCTGAGCAGCCGCGGGTGCAGCCAGGGGTGCCCAGGGCTGTGGTGCAGAGCAGGGTCCTGCAGCCCAGGGCGCTGTGCTGGGCCAGGGACTGTGCTGCCTGCCAGGGGCAGCTCTCAGCCGGCGCGGGGAGCTGCTGCCAGCGCTGGGGGAGAAGCTGTGGGGGGAAGGAGCGACCCTGAGCAGGGCAGGTGCTGCTGCTGAGAGGTGCTGTGTGGGACAGGGCTGCTCCCAGCTCCAGATCAGCCTGGGGACAGCTCTGGAGGACACTGCCCAAAGAAGGTAAGCCAGGGATTGATGTAAAGATAAGAAATTTTTCTGAGACTGTTTTCAGTTTTCTGGTTGGAGCAGGGTGGGATGCTTGAGGGATGAGAGAAGTACAAAAGGATCTGTGATGTTTATGGCTGTCCCAAGACTCCTGATCTGTGATGTTGAGTGGTCAGTGTCTCTGCTGGAGCCTCCCAAAGGGCCTTCAGGCACTCCTCAGCCCATGGACAGCACCAGCATCACCTTGGCAGGGCCCAGCAGGGCTCTCTGAGCTGCCCTTGCCCACCTGCACACAGAGGCTGCCCCAGGCAGGGCCCTGCAGACAGGCAGGTTTCTGTAGGGCCGGGCCGAGTGCACAGAGGGTGGGATGGCTCTGTGAGCGCTGACAGGGACAAGGCACCTGTGAGGAGGAAAATGTGCAGGCCCAGGGAGAGGATGAGGGCAGGAGAGGGAGCTGAGCAGAGCAATGCTGTGGGCAGGAGGGCACTGTTGGTGTGTGGGAGGTGCCGTGCACAGCTGGGGACAGGGAACACTGTCCTGAGTGCGCGGCTGTCTCTGCCCTGCCCTCTCAGGCACAGCCCCACAAGATCTTCTCTTGGTTCTGCACTCTCTGGTATTGTCATTGTTATCTTGTGCTCTCAGGGAGGCTCTGGCATTTGCAGCAGCTGAGTCAGGCCCTGCCCTTGGGATTCCTGCCAGGCAGGTGTGTCCATGGGAATGGGGTGTCCAAGCTTCCCTGTGACCTGTGGGGCTGTGGGCAAAGCAGTCCATGGGAAAGGGGAAGGAGCTGAGCCTCCCTCCCTGAGATGCCATCATGAGCACACCTGGGGATCTCCTTGCTGTGTCCTTCCAAGCTCTGAGCTGCCCTCCTGGGTGCAAATCTGTGCCAGAGCCTCTCGCAGTTCCCTGAATATCCCACGGGGAAGTGCAGAGATGCCACAAGTGAGAAAATGCTGTTGGGTTTGCCAAGGGCACCGTGAGTGTCCTTGGCAGAAGGGAGTGCTGAGACCTTGCTCAGAGACCTTTGGAGAGGGTGAGACATTCAGTGATCCCTCTGCTCTCAGCAGGGTCTGGTTTCTCCTCAGGGTGACACAGGAGTGTGATTGTGCTCTGATTGCAGCCAAAGGTGCAACCCCAGGGCAGTTGGGAACAAACCCATCCAGCCCCTGACCTTGCCCTGAGCCACAGGGAATCCCTTTGGCTCTCACATCTCTCAGTGGCAGACTCTGAGTGCAGCAGAAATGCTGGGGATTTCTGACATCAGAGAACCAGGAATGATGTAAGGGAAGGAAAAAATTTCATAAACCTTCTTGCTGTCCCTGTCCTTTAAAATGGGAAGGCAGATGCTCAGGAGCCTTTCTGCATTAGGATAGATTCCACTGACAAGTCCTGAATGTCCAGCCTTGTCCCTCTGCCACATGGCCACAAACCCAGGGCAGCAGGGCAGGGATGGCTCCTCGAGAGCCCCCACGCACAGGCCTGGCTGCTCATGGCACACTCAGACAGCACAAGTGGAGCTCAGGCAGGGACCTGGATGAAGGTTTTCCCAGAGAAGGAGCAAGGGTGGATGAGTCCCAGTGGGACAGTCTGCAGGGAATGGCACAGGTTTGGCTCCAAGCAGCCTCTCCTAACTTGTCACTGTCCTTTTCTCCATGAACAGGGCCCCATGGCCAGAGACAGGAAATGTCCAACAGCAGCTCCATCAGCCACTTCCTCCTCCTGGCATTCGCAGACACGCGGCAGCTGCAGCTGCTGCACTTCTGCCTCTTCCTGGGCATCTCCCTGGCTGCCCTCCTGGGCAACAGCCTCATCATCAGCGCCGTAGCCTGCGGCCACCACCTGCACACGCCCATGTTCTTCTTCCTGCTCAACCTGGCCCTCACCGACCTGGGCTCCATCTGCACCACTGTCCCCAAAGCCATGCACAATTCCCTCTGGGACACCAGGGACATCTCCTACTCAGGATGTGCTGCACAGGTTTTTCTGTTTGTTTTTTTCATTTCAGCAGAGTATTCCCTCCTCACAGTCATGAGCTATGACCGCTACGTGTCCATCTGCAAACCCCTGCACTATGGGACCCTCCTGGGCAGCAGAGCTTGTGCCCACATGGCAGCAGCTGCCTGGGCCTGTGGCTTTCTCAATGCTCTGCTGCACACAGCCAATACATTTTCCCTGTCCCTGTGCAAGGGCAGTGCCCTGGATCAGTTCTTCTGTGAAATCCCACACATCCTCAAACTCTCCTGCTCACACTCCTACCTCAGGGAACTTGGGCTCATTGTGCTAAGTGCTTTTCTATATTTTGGTTGTTTTGTGTTCATTATTTTCTCCTATGTGCAGATCTTCAGGGCTGTGCTGAGGATCCCCTCTGAGCAGGGACGGCACAAAGCCTTTTCCACGTGCCTCCCTCACCTGGCTGTGGTCTCCCTGTTTGTCAGTACTGCCATTTTTTCCTACCTGAAGCCCTCCTCCTTCTCCTCCCCATCCCTGGATCTGGCACTGTCAGTTCTGTATTCGATGGTGCCTCCAGTATTGAACCCCCTCATCTACAGCCTGAGGAACCAGGACCTCAAGAATGCCTTGAGAAAAATGATGACTGGATTTTTTCAGAAGCAATAAATTGTCGTTTCTAAACAACATTCAGAATGGAAATAATTATACTCTTGGCCTTTTTTTGCCTCTTTGTGCCTTTTTGAGTGGTACGTGTTATTTTTCCAGAGTTACAATGTATTTAAAAAACAATTACCATTAGTCATAATATTTCTACAACAGTGTTTCCTTTTCTTTTGCAATACAAAGGCTTTCAAAGCCTTGTTCTCTGTGCATTTCAAAAAAATAAAAGTGCTTGCCCGGACTGGTGCGTCCCTGACTCCTCCTCTGTCTCTGCAGGGACAGTGCCTGTGAGCACACGTGGAGGGAAGAGGCTCCCAGCACAGCAGCACAGCCAGGGACAATGGCCCTGGCCCTTCCCACATCTGCTCTCCCCAACTCCTCCCTCTCCTTCCCAGCCCTTCTGTGGGTGCAAGGCCGCAGTGCTCTGCAGCTCGGGCACAGCCCTGCTGCGTGTCCGTGCTGTGAGCACAGGCAGGGACAGGCCATGGGCACTGCTGGGACACAGCTGGGCTCCGCCACAGCAGTTCCATCAGCAAAGGGCATCTCCTGAGGGCACTGCAGGAAGGCTCTGCTCTCCCTCCAGAGCTGCTGTCAGGAACGTGCTCCAGGCCGTGCCCTGGCAAAGCAAACCCAGTGCCCAAGAGCAAAGGGGCAGTGTGCAGGGGACACACAGCAGTGTCCTGGCACAGCAGAGCCCCTGGGAGAGACCTGAGGGAGCAGCAGAGCAGGGTCTGGGCTGTGGCTGTGCTCCAGGGACAGCCTGGGAAGGTGCCCCAGGGCAATTGTCCCACACCAGCCCCTGCAACCACCAATCCCAGCACTGGCCTGTCCCCCCACCTGCAAGAGGTCGTTTGTCCCTGCATGGAGGGACATCAAGTGACCAGGTCAGCTGTCCATGTTTGCTTTGTACTGAGGAGACCTCAGCATGTGCATCGTGTGTGTGTGGGGAGATGAACCCGAGTGAACACAAACACCATCAGCAGCACTTGGGGGTGGCACAGTTCCAGTGGCACCAACAGTGTCTTGAGGCCACTTCACTCTGGGAAACCACCTGAATTCAGTACTGGGATGTGCTTAGGGCTGCATGGAGAGAAACATCGAGGGCAGGGAGGCTCCAGGGAAAATGCTCAGGACAGCCATGGACTGCACAGAGAGACCATTGGAGTGGGGGTCTGTGGGGAGAAATCACAGCTGCCTCCCTTCTGAACCACCCCAAGGACCTGGACAGGGCTGTGCTGTGTTCTGGGCACTGACCTGGGACTGTGGGATATGGAAAAGGCCTTTGGTGTCAGGGATGTTGAGAAGGCTGGGCAGGGTCATTGTGAGACCTCTCCCAAAGCCCTTGGAAAGGCCAGAGCCATCCCAGAGGGTCCTGGGCACTTGGGAAGGGCAGCCATGGAACCAGTCTGCAAACAGGGCAGGAATGGGGATTGGGAGAGTCACAGACTGGTCAGGCTCAGCAGGGAAGGGGATGTGGCAAATCCTCCTGCAGCCATTGCAGGCCCTGGCAGGACAAGGCAGGGATTGCAGAACCCACGTGGGAGGGCAAAGAAGGGCATGTTGTGTGCCCAGACTTCAGCCAGGCCTGTGACATGGTCTGCTGGGGTCTGCTCAGAGCCAGATTGGTGAGAGCTGGACTGAAGGAGTGGAACATGGGCTGGGTGGGAATTGGGCTGAACAATGAGAGTCAAATGTCACCTGTGGCACAGAGTCCTCTTGGCAGCCACTCCCTGGTGACATCCCTCAGTGCCCAGCCCCTGGCCACCACTGTGGAACATTTTTATTGTCTCTACAATGGGATGAAATGCACTTTTAGCTCCTTTGTGGATGCTGCCAAGTTGCAGGGAGTCTGTAACCAAACTCATCTAGTTAATGGTGACTGCAAAACATAATTGGGCAAAGATGAGTGAGTTGGATAAATTTGTCTTGCCATCAGGTGCCAACCAAGCCACAAGAAACGGGAGAAGAAACTTACGCATCAGAAGAAAGGCAGTTCAATAGGGAAAAAAAAGAAACCCAACCAAAAAAATCAAACCCAACCAAAAAACCCAAAGGAAAACCCACCCTGAACAATACAAAAACCCCACAAACAAACCAACCAACCAACCAACCAACCAACCAACCAACCAACCACAAAAAGCAAAGGCCAAAAACAGAAGAAAGCAAATCCACAGGAAATCTCCAATCAGGAGAAATGTTTAAACATCTTATGGCAGGAGAGGATTATATATGTGTTGTTGCGGTTTTGAAAGAAAAATGTCTTTAAAAAGAAATTTATTCCCTCCACCCTCTCCTTGCTTCTCTCAGTTTATTGCTGATCATGGTGTGACATGGAATGGAACACCCCTTGGGTCACTCCAGCCAAACTGTCCCATCCCTGTTCCCTCAGGAACACTTGCCCACCCCAAGCCCATTGGTTGGGGGGTTGCAGAGACACCTCATGGGGGGAGAGCACTGTGACAAGGACAGTAGAACAGAACAACATTTACTCTTATCAAGGACCATGGAGGAGAATAGCATAGCCTTGGAGAAATAGATAAAAGATGTTGAGGCGTGGATTAACTCTACAACTAAAGGAATGATGTAAAGGAGGTATGTTTATTTCAGTGCTGCGACGCACGGGGAATATTTCGTCAAAGCGTGGGCACCCAAATAATGGTTTGTACGGTTTATATTGAGTTACAAATTACACATTCATAAAGTTATACAATACCCCTATACATATTCATTATCTATTCCCGCTTCATATTATAATGAGTCCAAAGTTCATTTACATAGGCTTGCACCTGCGCAGTGCTGCCTGGTGCTTGTGGGCAGGGCTCTTAAGATGAAGTAAGAAAAGTCTTCCTCTGATGAAGTAAGGAGCCTTCCTCACGTTGAACTCCTCCCCCTGCTTCCCTGCGCATACTCCCAGGGTCCCTGATCCAGGTCCAAACCTTAAAGTTGGCTTGAGCTGGTTTAAGGATCTAGAAACAAAATATCTGGTCATGATTACTTCTCTTTATCAATAGTTCGGCATCTTCTTTATATCCTCCCTCTTTGCTTGGCAAGCACAAAAATATCGAGCAGGCTATATGTATTGTTTTAGCAAGCAGCCCTTAGTAAATTATTATTTACCTCCTAGTCCCTAAAACACAAGCTATATGCCTTATTTTATAAAACAGCTTCTAGTAAATCTCTTAGCCCCCTAAATCAGCGGGAAGCCACAAGCCGTCTTTGGGACCCTTGGATGGGAGATATGTTTCTACTCAACCCCTGTAACTCTCTCCCTGCCCCCCCACTCCCGCCGCACACCTCCTTTTCTATTTCTTTCTTTTCTCTTTCTTTCTCTATGCCTCTTTTACTATTTCTGTATTTTTTATAATATTTTACTATTTTTATATATATAAGTATATATAATATATATTATATAGATTATATCTATTATATATAGTGTATATATACTATATATACTATATATATAGTATATACATTTTATATATATATATACACATGATATATATAGTAAAATATAATAATTTACTATTAAATAAAATATATCAATTTTTTGGCACCAACTCCTAATCTCAATTGGTTTTAATCAAGTGTTTTGGGTATATTTTGAACCTTTCTGGGTTCGATCACAGACTTACCTTTCTTTGCTCTTCTGTGTTTAAACTGTTTCGTGACACCTGACGTCCATCAAGAGATCCTGAAACCCAGGAGGGCAGTGTGACATCCTTGGGGACAGCCTGGCATCCTTGAGGACAGCCTGGCACCCATAAGGACAGTGTGACACCCACTGGGACAGCCTGGCACCCCTGGGGACGAGCCGGGAGAGCAGCCCCGTGGAGAAGCGGCTCGTCACCCTCCCCAAGGCGGACAGCCGGGTGCTGCTGAGCTGGGGGGGTTGGGGAGCCCCTGGGGACTCGGGGGGACGTGGGGCTGTCCCCCGCCTGGCACAGGATGGGCAGTTCCCCACGCTGCGGGAGGCTCGTTCCTTCGTGCCTCTCCTCCATGGCCGCTCCCGGCTGAGGGCGATGCCCAGCGCTCCTTCTGCAGGGAGGTGGCTCCTCCCCGGCTCCTGGGGGACGTGGCCGAGCTGTGCCACAGAGCCCTCAGGGGGTGCCGGGAGCCCTGAGCAGCCCCAAGGCGGAGGTGACAGGGACAGGGAGGTGACAGAATCACCGCGGGGCTGTCCCTGCTGTGCCACAGCCCCCAGGCCTTGGACAGTTCCCTGCTGAGCGTCTGCGTCCAGGTGAGACCCCCACGGCACCCCCGGGGGTTTGGGGGAGCCAGGACCGTGCAGGGCCCTGTCCCCAGGAGGGAAACACAGCCCTGGCACCCGCGGGGACTGTGCCATGGGGACAGGCACAGCCCCAGGGCTGCTGTGGGCACCCGTGGGGCAGGAGGGGTTTGGGGGCTCCTGAGTGTGATAAATAACCGTGTGTGTTTGTTAATCAAGTCTTGCTTAAGCCAGGTGTGATAAATACATAATAATATAGTGTTGGCTTTTCGCAGATATTCATTGTGTGTATGGTTTTATTCTGTTTATAGAAGTAGTCTTGTCATAAAGATAGAGGCATATAACAATGTTTTAATTTCTGTTATGAACTAAATTTCGATATAGTAGTAAAATAACTGATAGAGGTAGTTTAAAAGACTTTCCTTTACTAACCACACTGACTGCTTGACTGGATAACATCCAGAGAACAGCACAGAGGAGACCTGCCACTGATACCTGACTATCAGCCATAACCAGATGCAAGGACTACGGAGAAAAGTCTATGCATGATGACTAGGCATGAGGCTGACGAAGAGTATTTAAGATGACTCCCTCAATGGCAGGAGAGTGAACCTCGTTTATCACACAGGGAATAAATGGTTAAAACTGAGTCAGGAAGCTCACAAGTTTTATCTAACAAAAAGCTAAGCAAGGCCAAGAAAAACAGATGTCTAAGCAAGAACAGAGGGAACAGATAACGAAGTCAGGTCAGGATGACCTGTACCCAGTGAAGTAAGCGATGTATGAGCCCCCCTGAGATGAGCCCCCCCTGAGGAAGACTACGGCCTTCAGCCTCACGACCACCAGAAGGCAGAAGAAAGACCCCCTAGCAACAGCCTGTGGCGACACAGAGTACTCTCGGAAGATATAAGTATACCGAGTCAAAGAGACTATGAAACTTGAGGGATTAGGGGAGTGGACTGCGAACCGTTGGCAGAGCAGAGTCCCCTCAGTCACCCGGCGCTGTTTTGCTTGCTGTAGCTTGCTCAATAAATCAAATTATTTTAATTGGCCTGGCTTTTGTCTCTAACTTATAACACCGGGGGGTCCCCGCCCCTCTGAGCCCGGCAGTCACTCCACAGCCACGCTCCGGCCAGGATTCCAAGCAGTGCCAGGTCCACCAGGATGAGGATGGACACTTGTGGCTGTCGGGGGTGGCTCAGAGGTTCTGCAGCCTGCGGGAGCTGCTGGGCACCTCTGGGTGCTGGGGGCTGCAGGCAGAGGGGCCCAAAAGTGCCTGGAGGCAGCCTGCCCACCCTACCCAAAAGATGACACTGGGGGACATTCCAGAGAGGGACTGTGATGTCACAGAACAGCTGTGATGTCATAGAGGGGCTGTGTGATGTCCCAGAGGGGGCTGTGTCATAGAGCCACAGAGCAGGTCTGATGTCAGAAAGGGGATGTGTGACATCACAGGATGGGCTGTGTGATGTCAGAGAGGGCTATGACATCACAGAGTGAGGGCATCAAGCAGCTATGGCATAATAGGGGGGACTGTGTGACATCGCCAAGAGGCTGTGTGACATCAGAGAGCAGGCTATGGCATCACAGGACAGCTGTGTGACATCACGGAGTGGGCTCTGACATTACAGAGCAGGCTGTGACATCACAGAGGGGGGCAGAGTGATGTCACAGAGTGGGCAGTGACAACAGAGACTGGGCTGTGACATCACAGAAGGTTGGTTTGACAACACATGGGGGGCAGTGTGGCATCACAGAATGGGTTGTGACATCTCAGAGGGGCTATGACGTCACATGGGGCTGTGTAATGTCAATTGTGAGGTCACGGTGCCCCAGACACCCCCTCACAGAGCCCCCCATAGACATCCAACACTGCTGTGTGCAGCAGGGTCCCCTGTCCCCCCAGCTCCTGCCCTTCCTGGCACCGCAGCCTCCCCCAAGGATGTCCCACAAATCGACACCCAGAGCCTGACATGGGGACAATGGGCTGGGGCTGTGTGAGCAGGACATCAAGGACATGGATTATCCAGGTCACTGTGGCCTGGTTTGGGTTCCCCAGGGCAGGAAAGATGTCTGGCAGCTGGAGCAGGGTTAGGGAAGGGCCTCCAGGGTGGGGCTGGAGCCCTTTGGCTGTGAGGAGAGGCTGAGGGAGCTGGGCTTGTCCAGCCCAGAGAAGGGAAGGCTGAGGGGCTCCTCATCCCAGCCTGGCAGTGCCACTGAGGAGGTGATGGAGAACACAGGGCCAGGCTCTTCACCGGGGCCTGGTGGGAGACAAAAGACAATGGGTGAAAGTGGAGAGATTGGAGGTTCAGCCAGGACAGGAGGAAACCTTTGTTCCCATGGGCTCAGCCAGGTGCTGAGATGCTACCCTGTCCCTATCCCTTGGGATTTTCCAATCCAGACCAAATCAAGCCTTGGTCTGACCCTGTTTCTGACAGGTTGGGCTGCAGACTTCCTGAGGTCCCTTCCAACCTCAGCTCTCTTATGATCCCAGGATGATGCTGGTCCCTATTTCAGACTGGAGCAGAGCAGATGTTCATGGGACAGGAGCCCTCTGGGGCTGTAGGGGAGCTGCAGCTTGTGAGGTGCACAAGCACATCTTCATTAGCTGTGTCATTTGAGTGCTTTTAAGAAATGGCAAAGCTCTCCTACCAGGAGAGAACAGGAATTTCCTGGAAGTGTACTGCTGGCAGGAGAAGAAATACTGATTTTCCCTTCTACTTTGTCACCAATATTCCATCTACAATTTCATGCCCCTCTTGATGCAGGCTTTCCCACCTCTCCTGTTTAAATGGCCATGTCTAAGGACATCTCTTCACCACACCAGCTGGATCTATGTCCTTCCCATTGCCCCCAGTTTTCCTCCTCAAGATCCTCTCCAGTCATTCCAATGCCTCTCAACTGACTGGCTTCACACTTTGAGCTTCAGAGCATGGCCCAGACTTTCAGAACCCTAAATAACACCGGTCAACATCTTTATTGTGTTTATATCTTTTAGAATCACCTCTTCATATGTCTTTGTTTAAAATTGTTCCTGTATGGAAATCCCTTGTGAATGGTGGACATGTCAGATGCTGCTGGGATGTCACACAGAGCTGAGGGAAGAGTTTTGATGTTTTTTAAACAGTATCATGTTTACATTTTTTGTCAGTTCGCCATGTAGAGAAACTTTCTGTGCCTATGAGTCTCCCCAGTTCCTGACCCCCAAAGGTCACAAACCTGATCAGTTGTGGTTCCCACTCCAGTGGTTGCACGTGGACCTCCCTCCATCCCCAGAGCAGAGCTCCCTTGTCCCACAAAGTCCCTGGCAATGCAGGGATGAAGGAAACAGGACAGGCTGTGGGGATCAGGGCCAGGGCACGGCCAGGGATTTGGTGTGGTTGTGAGGCCAGGGCAGGACATTGCCCTTGGCCTTGGTGAACCTCATCCAATTGTCCTGGGCCCATGGCTGCAGCCTGTCCAGATGCCTGTGCAGAGCTTCCTGCCCTCCAGCACAGCCACACTGCCACCCAGCTTGGGCTCACCTGGCACCTGACTGAGGGTGCCCTCAATCCCTCATCCAGATCAGCAATAAAGAGATTGAACTGCACTGGCCCCAATCCTGAGCCCTGGGGACAGCCCTGGATGTGACTCCATTGCCCAGCACTCCTTGGGCCTGGCCACGCAGACAGGTTTTGAGGCAGGGAACAGATGCTGCAGAGGGTGTTGGATCAAGTTCCTGTGAGCCCAGAATATTGGGATCAGTGCAGCTGTAGCTCTGCACAAGAGAGCTCTTCATCCACTTTCTCTCTTTTCCTCCCTCTGGCCATGGAGGGAGCTCATGACTTCAGTGCGTGACTCGTGTGTGCAAAGAGCAAATGTGGGCAGAATCGGGGCAGGGAGGGTTTGGGGGATCTTGGGAACTGTGCTGGGCACAGAACGTGTTTTCCATTGGTCTGAGGCTGTCTGCTGTGGAAAATGGATTTAATATCCAGCAGAGGAATGACTTTTGCATATTATGGAGCTGTTCCTTACTTTGGTTTTGTTTGCTGACAATAAATGAATATCCCTCTCTGTCTCGGGCAGCTCCTTGTCCAAGGAAAGCAGGTGGGAGTTGGTGCCAAGGAGCTGAAAGCTGCAGGTGCAGCCTGGAGTGGAGGAAGCTCAGATTTGCACAAGGCTGCTCTGAGTCCTAGGGGTTGGATGAGGGAAATGGTGGGGGAGGGTAGGGACAGAGTCTGATTGATTGTCAGCCATAGAGCGTATTGATGTTCATCTCTATTCAGACTGCATTAGGGGCTTCCTGGGATCAATATCAGCTGGAGAATGCTGATATCAGTGTATAAACATAAAAGGAAAACCAGAAAAATCGAGATCTATATTATAATATAAATTATGTCAAACATTCACTTTGAGTTTGCTTCTGGAACTGGTCTCATTAAACACAAAAGAATTGAAGGCTTGAAATTAAATCATTCCCAGGGGCTTGTCTTCTTCTGTTGTTTTCAAATCTAAAGGAGACTGAACGGAAGAGCTGAAGACAGCACACCTCTGGAGAAGGAAAATTTATCAGGGAAACTCCATGTTTCTGAGGATCCATCCTCATCAAAACAGGAATGAACAGAAATGGGCACAGCTTTCTGGCTGCCCCAGCTCTGGGATGGGCCCTGGGTCTGGAGAAGGAACAGCTCTTGAGGGCCACAAGGGCGGGGGCTGTTGTGCTGGCCTGGGGACATGGGATGGCAGGAGGGGCTGCAGAGCTCTCAGCATCTCCTGGAGAGGAGAGCAGGGCACCCAGGGAGCCTCCTTTTCATTTGGGCCAGCCATGTTCCCTCATGGCTGGGGCAGAGTCACAATGGACCCCTGGTTCCACAGGATCCTGCATTGTCACAACAGACCCTTGGTTCCATGAGGCCCTGCAGTGTTACAAGTGTCCCCTTAGTTCCATGAGGACCTGAGTGTCACAGTGGCCTCTAAGTTACCTGAGGACCCAGAGTACCACAATGGCCCCTTGGTACCATGGGGCACCACGGTGTCAAAATGGTTCCCTTAGTTCCTTGAGTCCTCAGAGTGTCACAATGGCCCCTTGGTTTCACAGGGCTCTGGAACATCCCCAGGGTCTCCTTGGTTCCACAGGGTCCCAATGGCCCCTTGGTTCAATGAGGACCTGGAATGCCAAAATGGCCTCTTGCTTCCTTGGGGCCCTGCAGTGTCACAATCATCACAGAATCACAGAATCAACCAGGTTGGAAAAGACCTTGGAGATCATTAAGTCCAACCTGTGACCCAACACCACCTTGTCACCCAGACCATGGCACTGAGTGCCACATCCAGTCTTTTGTTAAACACCTCCAGGAATGGTGACTCCACCACCTCCCTGGGCAGCCCATTCCAATGCCCAATCACTCTTTCTGTATAGAACCTCTCCTATTTTCCAGCCTAAACCTCCCCTGCTGCAGATTAAGTCTGTGGCCTCTCGTCCTGTCACTGTTTGCTCAGGAGCAGAATCTGACCCCACCTGGCTGCAGCCTCCTGTCAGGGAGTTGTAGAGAGTGATGAGGTCTCCCCTGAGCCTCCTCTTCTCCAGGATAAACAACCCCAGCTCTCTCAGCCACTCCTCACAGGACTTGTGCTCCAGACCCTTCACCAGCCTTGTTGCCCTTCTCTGGACATGCTCCAGCCCCTCAATGTCCTTCCTAAATTGGGGGCCCAGAACTGGACACAGCACTCGAGGTGTGGCCTCACCAGTGGTGAGTACAGAGGAAGAATCACTGCCCTGGTCCTGCTGGCCACACCATTCCTGATCCAGGCCAGGTGGCATTGGCCTTCTTGGCCATGTGGGCACACTGCTGGCTCATGTCCAGCCTGCTGTCCATCAGTGCCCCCAGATCCCTTTCTGCCTGGCCACTGTCCAGCCACTCTGTCCCCAGCCTGTAGTGCTGCAGGGGCTGTTGTGGCCAAAGTGCAGGACGTGGCACTTGGTCTTGTTCAACCTCCCATTGTTGGATTTGGCCCCTGGATCCAGCCTGTCCAGGTCCCTCTGCAGAGCCCTCCTACCCTGCAGCAGATCCACACTCGCACCCAGCTTGGTGTCATCTGCAAATTTGCTGAAGGTGGAATCAATCGCCTCCTCCAGATCATCAGTAAAGATATTGAAATCCACTCTGGCTGGGTCTGGTCCCTTGGCCATCCTGTAGGTGCCGTGTGATGGCACTCAAGGTGATCAGTTCCATAACCTTGCTGGGTACCAAGGTGATATGCTAAGGCCTGAATAGCAGGCCTAATCCTGATTGACTGACAAGATGAATCTTGAGCATGATGCTATTAATACAATCAAGGTTCTATACTCTTAGATGATTAAAGCATTCATATTAGTTGTTCATGAAGACAAACCGGCTGTTGTAGAGACTTTTGTATAGCATTGTGTAGGATACATTAAGCAATCCTCCCAGCAGATATCATTGGAGGCTGGTTAGTAGAATATTTTAGGCCAAACCTTCCAGCCCTGGCCTGGGCTCTGCCCAAGCCCTGGCCAAAGCTGTTCAAGAATTGGGCCATCAGAACAAGATATTTTCTGCACAAAAAGCTAAACACGTCATTTGGACTTATCAGTTTGGGCCTATAAAAGCTGGACTCCATTTTTGGGCAAACTGCAGATCTCACCTATGGGTGGATGCACCATGTAGGATTTTCCCAGTTCCTGGGAAGGGTTCTCAAGATCGTTGCTGCAAAATGGAGCTCCCCAGTCACTGGGTTCTGGATGATAGTAAAGTATTTAGGCAATTGGTGACGTATCTTTCCCAATCACTATTCTCGCTGTCTCTCCCATATAGTAACAATTAGATGCATTATTTTCCCAATTTTTCCTTGTTGCTCAAGCCAAGTGAGTAATAAGCTTATGGTTTTACCAAATATACCCTTTTACCTCTGTTTTGCCCCAATATTAATAGTAAAACAAGACCATTCTTCTTATTGATGTCTGTGTCCATTCTAATGCCCCCGTTGATTGGCAAAACACCTGGACAGGCTGGATCCAGGGACCAAATCCAACAATGGGAGGTTTAACAAGACCAAGTGCCAGGTCCTGCACTTTGGCCACAACAACCCCTGCAGCACTACAGGCTGGGGACAGAGTGGCTGGACAGTGGCCAGGCAGAAAGGGACCTGGGGGCACTGATGGACAGCAGGCTGGACATGAGCCAGCAGTGTGCCCAGGTGGCCAAGAAGGCCAATGGCACCTGGCCTGGATCAGGAATGGTGTGGCCAGCAGGACCAGGGCAGTGATCCTTCCCCTGTACTCGGCACTGGTGCGGCCACACCTCGAGTGCTGTGTCCAGTTTTGTGTCCCCAATTTAGGAAGGACATTGAGGTGCTGGAGCATGTCCAGAGAAGGGCAACAAGGCTGGTGAAGGGTCTGGAACACAAGTCCTGTGAGGAGTGGCTGAGGGAGCTGGGGTTGTTTATCCTGAAGGAGGCTCAGGGGAGACCTCATCACTCTCTACAACTCCCTGACAGGAGGGTGCAGCCAGGTGGGGTCAGATTCTGCTCCTGAGCAAACAGTGACAGCACAAGAGGCCACAGCCTTAATCTGCACCAGGGGAGGTTTAGGCTGGGCATTAGGAAGATGTTGTACACAGGAAGGGTGATTGGGCATTGGAATGGGCTGGCCAGGGAGGTGGTGGAGTCACCATCCCTGGAGGTGTTTAAGGAAAGACTGGATGTGACACTCAGTGCCATGGTCTGGGTGACAAGGTGGTGTTGGGTCACAGGTTGGACTTGATGATCTCCAAGGTCTTTTCCAGCCTGGTTGATTCTGTGATTCTGTGATGATTGTGACACTGCAGGGCCCCAGGGAAGCAAGAGGCCATTGTGACACTGTGGGGCTGAATGGAACCAAGGAGTCCATTGTGGCACTCCAGGTCCTCGCTGAACCACAGGGCCATTGTGACAATGCAGAACCAAGCAGACCCATGTGATATTCCAGAGCCCAGCGGAACCAAAGGGCCATTGTGACACTCCAAGGACTCATGGAACTAAGGGAACTATTTTGATACCATGGTGCCCCATGGTACCTAGGGGCCATTGTGGTACTCTGGGTCCTCAGGTAACTTAGAGGCCTCTGTGACACTCAGATCCTCCTGGAACTAAGGGGACACTTGTAACACTGCAGGGCCTCATGGAACCAAGGGTCTGTTCTGGCAATGCAGCATCCCGTGTAACCAGGGGTCCATTGTGACTCTGTCTCACCCATGGGGGAACATGCCTGGCCCAAGGAAAAGGAGGCTCCCTGTGTGCCCTGCTCTCCTCTCCAGGAGATGCTGAGAGCTCTGCAGCCCCTCCTGCCATCCCATGTCCCCAGGCCAGGACAACAGCCCCGGCCCTTGTGGCCCTCCAGAGCTGTTCCTGCTCCAGGCCCAGGGCCCATCCCAGAGCTGGGGCAGCCAGAAAGCTGTGCCCATTTCTATTCATTCCTGTGTTGATGAGGATGGATCCTCAGCAACATGGATGTTCCCTCAAGAATTTTACTTCTCCAGAGGTTTGCTCTGTCTTCAGCTCTTCAGTTCAGGCTCCTTAAGACTTGAAAACAACCTAAGAAGACAAGCCCCTGGGAATGATTTAAGTCTTTAATTCTTTTGTGGTTAATTACTCCAGTTCCAGAAGCATACTCAAAGTGAATGTTTGACATATATTATATTATAATATAGATCTCTATTTTTCTGTTTATTCCTTTTCTGTTTATACACTGATATCAGCATTCGCCAATCGATATAGATCCCCAGCATCCCTAATGCAGTCTGAATAGATACGAACATCAATACCCTTCATGGCTGACAATCAATCAGACACTGTCCCTACCCCCTCCCCACCATTTCCCGGATCCAACCCCTGGGACTCAGAGCAGCCTTGAGCAAATCTCAGCTTCCTCCACTCCAGGCTGCACCTGCAGCTTTCAGCTCCTTGGCACCAACTCCCACCTGCTTTCCTTGGACAAGGAGCTGCCCGAGACAGAGAGGGATGTTCATTTATTGTCAGCAAACAAAACCAAGGCAAGGCACAGCTTCAAAAAATGCAAGTCATTCCTCTACTGGATATTAAATCCACTTTCCACACCAAAGAGTCTCAGACCAATGGAAAACACGTTCTGTGCCCAGCACAGTTCCCAAGATCCCCAAACCCTCCCTGCCCCAATTCTGTCCACATTTGCTCTTTGCACACACGAGTCACGCACTGAAGTCACGAGCTCCCTCCATGGCCAGAGGGAGGAAAAGAGAGAAAGTGGATGAAGAGCTCTCTTGTGCAGAGCTACAGCTGCACTGATCCCAATATTCTGGGCTCACAGGAACTTGATCCAACACCCTCTGCAGCATCTGTTCCCTGCCTCAAAATCTGTCTGCATGGCCAGGCCCAAGGAGTGCTGGGCAATGGAGTCACATCCAGGGGTGTCCCCAGGGCTCAGGATTGGGGCCAGTGCAGTTCAATCTCTTTATTGCTGATCTGGATGAGGCATCGAGGGCACCCTCAGTCAGTGTCCAGGTGAGCCCAAGCTGGGTGGCAGTGTGGCTGTGCTGGAGGGCAGGAAGCTCTGCACAGGGATCTGGACAGGCTGCAGCCATGGGCCCAGGACAATTGGATGAGGTTCACCAAGGCCAAGGGCCACGTCCTGCCCTGGCCTCACAGCCACACCAAATCCCTGGCCGTGCCCTGGCCCTGATCCCCACAGCGTGTCCTGTTTCCTTCATCCCTGCATTGCCAGGGACTTTGTGGGACAAGGGAGCTCTGCTCTGGGGATGGAGGGAGGTCTACGTGCAACCACTGGAGTGGGAACCACAACTGATCAGGTTTGTGTCTTTTGGGGGTCAGGATCCGGTGAGACTCAGGGGCACAGAAAGTTTCTCTTCATGGCCAACTGACAAAAAATGTAAACATGCTACTGTTTAAAACACATCAAAACTCTTCCCTCAGCTCTTCAACATCCCTGCAGCATCTGACATGTCCAGCATTCAAAAGGAATTTCTTTATAGGAACAGTTTTAAACAAAGATATAAGAAGTGGTGATTCTAAAAGATATAAAGACAATTAAGACATTGACTGAAGTGTTATTTAAAGTTCTGAAAGACTGGGCCACACTCTGAAGCTCAAAGTGTGAAGCCAGTCACTTGAGAGGCATTGGAATGACTCTAGAGGATCTAGAGGAGGAAATCTGGGAGCAATGGGAAGGACATAGATCCAGCTGGTGTGGTGAAGAGATGTCCTTAGACATGGCCATTTAAACAGGAGAGGTGGAAACACCTGCATCAAGAGGGACATGAAATAGTATATGGTGTATTGGTGACAAAAGTAGAGGGGAAGATCAGTATTTCTTCTCCTGCTAGCAGTACACTTCCAGGGAATTCTTTTTCTCTCCTGGTAGGAGAGCTTTGCCATTTCTTAAAAGCACTCAAATGACACAGCTAATGAAGATGTGCTTGTGCACCTCACAAGCTGCAGCTCCCCTACAGCCCCAGAGGGCTCCTGTCCCATAAACATCTGCTCTGCTCCAGTCTGAAATAGGGCCCAGCATTGTCCCAGGATCATCAGAGAGCTGAGGTTGGAAGGGACCTCAGCAAGTCTGCAACCCAACCTGTCAGAAACAGGGTCAGACCAAGGCTTGATTTGGTCTGGATTGGAAAATCCCAAGGGACAGGGATGGGGCAGCATCTCAGCACCTGGCTGAGCCCATGGGAACAAAGGTTTCCTCCTGTCCTGGCTGAACCTCCAATCTCTCCTCTTCCACTCATTGTCTTTTGTCTCCCACCAGGCCCCCAGTGAAGAGCCTGGCCCTGTGTTCTCCATCACCTCCTCGGTGGCACTGCCAGGCTGCGATGAGGAGCCCCTCAGCCTTCCCTTCTCTGGGCTGGACAAGCCCAGCTCCCTCAGCCTCTCCTCACAGCCCAAGGGCTCCAGCCCCACCCTGGAGGCCCTTCCCTAACCCTGCTGCAGCTGCCAGACATCTTTCCTGCCCTGGGGAACCCAAACCAGGCCACAGTGACCTGGATAATCCATGTCCTTGATGTCCTGCTCACACAGCCCCAGCTCACTGTCCCCATGTCAGGCTCTGGGTGTCGATTTGTGGGACATCCTTGGGGGAGGCTGCAATGCCAGGAAGGGCAGGAGCTGGGGGAACAGGGGACCCTGCTCCACACAGCAGTGTTGGATATCTATGGGGGAGGCTCTGTGAGGAGGTGTCTGGGGCACAGTGACCTCTCCAGTGACATTACACAGCCTCCCTGCAACATCACAGCCCTGTGTGACATCACAACCCACTCTGTGATGTCACACCATCCTCCATGTGTTGTCAAACAACCCTCCTGTGATGTCACAGCCCACTCTCTGTTGTCACTGCCCACTCTTTGATGTCACTCTGCTCCCCCTATGATGTCACAGCCTGCTCTGTAATGTCACAGCGCACCCTGTGATGTCACACAGCTGCCCTGTGATGTCAAAGCTTGCTCTCTGATGTCACACAGCCACTCGGTGATGTCACATAGGCCCCTCTATTATCCCTTAGCTGCTTGAGGACCTCACACAACCCACTCTGTGATGTCACACAGCCCCTTTCTGACATCACAGCTGCTCTGTGCCTCTATGACACAGCCCCCTCTGGGATATCACACAGGCCCTCTACGACATCACAGCCCCTCTCTGGAATGTCCCCCAGTGTCACCTTTGGGGTGGGGTGGTCAGGCTGCCTCCAGGCACGTTTGGGCCCCTCTGCTCGCAGCCCCCAGCACCCGGAGGTGCCCAGCAGCTCCCGCAGGCTGCAGAGCCTCCGTGCCACCCCCAACAGCCACAAGTGTCCATCCTCATCCCGGTGGACCTGGCACTGCTTGGAATCCTGGCCGGAGCGTGGCTGTGGAGTGACTGCTGGACTCAGTGGGGCAGGGACCCCCCAGGAGCCCCCAAACCCCTCCTGCCCCACGGGTGCCCACAGCAGCCCTGGGGCTGTGCCCGTCCCCATGGCACCGTCCCCGCGGGTGCCAGGGCTGTGTTTCCCTCCTGGGGACAGGACCCTGCACGGTCCTGGCTCCCCCAAACCCCCGGGGGTGCTGTGGGGGTCTCACCTGGACGCAGACGCTCAGCAGGGAACTGTCCAAGGCCTGGGGGCTGCGGCACAGCAGGGACAGCCCCGCGGTGATTCTGTCACCTCCCTGTCCCTGTCACCTCCGCCTTGGGGCTGCTCAGGGCTCCCGGCACCCCCTGAGGGCTCTGTGGCACAGCTTGGCCACGTCCCCCAGGAGCCGGGGAGGAGCCACCTCCCTGCAGAAGGAGCGCTGGGCATCGCCCTCAGCCGGGAGTGGCCATGGAGGAGAGGCACGAAGGAACGAGCCTCCCGCAGCGTGGGGAACTGCCCATCCTGTGCCAGGCGGGGGACAGCCCCACGTCCCCCCGAGTCCCCAGGGGCTCCCCAAACCCCCCCAGCTCAGCAGCACGCGGCTGTCCGCCTTGGGGAGGGTGACGAGCCGCTTCTCCACGGGGCTGCTCTCCCGGCTCGCTGCCTGCTCGGTGCCGATGGCGGCGATGTCGGGGAAGTCGCACAAGTGCTGGCGCTTCTGTGGGGACACCGCCGGGGTGACACTGCTGTGACCCACATCCCCACACTGCCAGACCCCCACCGCAGGCACCGCCAGCACCTCGGAGCTGCCTGGGACAGGAGGCAGAGGTGGCTGGCAGGGTATCCCCAGGGATGTTGGGCTGTCCCCATGGGTTTCATGCTGTCCCAGTGGGTGCCAGGCTGTCCTCAAAGATGTCACACTGGTCTCATGGGTGCCAGGCTCTCCTGAGGGGTGCAAGGCTCTCCTGATGGGTGCCTGGTTGTCCCCAGTGATGCTAGACCGTCCGGTGGGTTCCACACTGTCCCCGCCAGCCCCTGGCTCACCTGACGTGGCTGCAGACCTGTCCTGGGCTCTGCAGCTCCTCCTTGGCGATGGGCAGCATGTCCAGCACGGCCAGGCTCAGCCCCTGCTCCTGCGTGGGCAGGCTCAGCCCCACAGCCACGCAGCCCCAGAGGAAATCCCTGTGGGACTGGGCAGGGCACAAGGCTTGGGGGATTCTCCCATCTCCTGCTGTGTCAGGACACCTGAAGCACCCCAAGACCCCCGGCCCATGCTGGTATGGTCCTCGTGTCCCAGTGCCCACGTGAGTCACATCCTGCCCCGGGCTCTGGTTTGCTGCTGCTTCCCTGGCTCTGTCCCTGGGGCATGTCCCCCCCAGGGGACACAGTGACCCCATCTGGGCAACCTGGGGTGCCCCATGCCCATTGTGGGATGGCCATGAGCAGCTTCAGGTGAGCCAGGTAAGAGGAACCACATCCCCCAGGCACCGCAGGGTGCTGGAGGACCTCATGCTAAAAGCCTGTTGGGATCCAGAGCCCTGAGCCAGGACCCCAAGGTGAGAACGAGCACAGAACCCCAAGCCCAGAAGCAGGACCCCCAGGGAACAGATGCTGCAGAGGGTGTTGGATCAAGTTCCTGTGACCCCAGAATATTGGGATCAGTGCAGCTGTAGCTCTGCACAAGAGAGCTCTTCATCCACTTTCTCTCTTTTCCTCCCTCTGGCCATGGAGGGAGCTCGTGACTTCAGCGTGTGACTCGTGTGTGCAAAGAGCAAATGTGGACAGAATCGGGGCAGGGAGGGTTTGGGGGATCTTGGGATCTGTGCTGGGCACAGAATGTGTTTTCCATCGGTCTGAGACTGTCTGCTGTGCAAAGTGGATTTAATATACAGTAGAGGAATGACTTTT
Organism: Acanthiza pusilla; assembly: GCA_036630365.1. Lineage (NCBI taxonomy): Eukaryota > Metazoa > Chordata > Aves > Passeriformes > Acanthizidae > Acanthiza > Acanthiza pusilla. The sequence continues at coordinate 753,477 of JAXCHO010000108.1, forward strand.
GCATTTTATGGAGCTGTGGTTTCCCTTGGTTTTGTTTGCTGACAATAAATGAACATCCTTCTCTCTCTCAGGCAGCTCCTTCTGCAAGGAAAGCAGGTGGGAGTTGGTGCCAAGGAGCTGAAAGCTGCAGGTGCAGCCTGGAGTGGAGGAAGCTGAGATTTTCACAAGGCTGCTCTGAGTCCCAGGGCTTAGATGAGGGAAATGGTGGGGAGGGGGTAGGTGTCGACTGCGGGGGGAACAAAAGACACACCCAATATCAGTTCTAAGCAAGCTCCGAGTTTATTCTGCTATTTGGTACTTTTATACTGTTACAGTTGATTATGCCTACTAGCCATAGATTCATTGGCTATATGCAAAAACCTTAATTAACATATCTCCCCCAAATAGGGCCCCAACTCTAACACTCTCCTTCATACCTTTAACTAGAAGTAATTCTTGGCTGAATCTGAAGGTGCTTTCCATAGGGCTTGAGGTCATGATGACCCTCAGCCTGTATCACCTACACCCCTAGGCCTACACCTTGCTTTGCTCGCACAGGGCCTCCAGCTCCAGCGATCCATGGCCTTGTTCTTTGAGCCATTCTTCAACAGGTAGGGACAAAGTCTGATTGATTGTCAGCCATAAAGGGTATTGAAGTTTATATCTATTCAGACTGCATTAGGGGATGCTTGGGATCAATATCAATTGGAGATTGCTGATATCAGTGTATAAACAGAAAAGGAATAAACAGAAAAAAAGACCTCTCTTTTTTTTTACTGTCATATATTCACTTTGAATACACTTCTGAAATCTGTCTAGTTGACTACAATGGAATTGAAGACCTAAATTATTCGCAGGGGCTTGTCTTGTTAGGGTGTTTTGAAATGTTAATGAACCCTTTGGCTGTGAATTCCTGAACTGAAGAGCTGGAGATTGAACAAGCCTCTGGAATAGGAAAGTTCATCAGCAACCTCCAGGTTGCTGAGGATGTCAGCAGCCCCCACTGAGGCCATCACTGCCAAGAGACCGTGGGGGCAATGAGCAGACAAGGAGAGCGTCCCTGGGGCTGGGGAAGCAGGAACTCAGAGGCGCCAGCGGCTCCAGGTGGGAAATGGACTCTGGAATGTGGCTGGGAAAGCCCTGCCTGGGCTTGGCCAAGCAGCACAGCCAAGGCCTGAGCCCCATCCCCTGGGAATGGGATCGGTGCCCTCACAGGATGCTCGTGGCTGTCCCGAGCAGTGGCATGTGGGGTGTGGGATGGTGAGGGCAGGAGAGCAGCAGGAGCCCTGCAAAGCTCTGTGGGCTGGGGGAGGAGGCCACAAGGCCTGGGGCTGGCAGGAACTGCTGTCTTCTCATGGGCCTCAGTGGCAGGGACAGCAGCCACAGCCAGGGGACACAAATCTCATTGCTGGTGGCAGGGGGTGGTCCCAGCCCCCCAAGGCCTTGGTCACCCCCACTGCAGCTCTCCTGCCCTGGCCCAGGCCTGTGCTGCTTCCCTTGCACACTTTACCCACCGCCCCATTTCCCCTCCTCCCTCTGACCCTGGCAGCTCCCAAAGCTTTCCTGATGTCCCTCTGTCCTCACTCGCTGTTGCTGCAAACAAAAAGCTGTGTTTGGCTGAGGAATGGCCAGTTCCTGTGGGATTCCCAACTCCTGCCTTTTCCCACACCCTGCTAAAGCTCCTAATGTCCAGCCTAGACCTCCCCTGGCATAGCTTAAGGCTGTGTCCTCTTGTCCATTCACTGGTCGCCTGGGAGAAGAGTATGGTTTTCGAATCCCCCTGAGTGCAGAAGCTTGCTGAGAGAAACCAGGCAGACCAGGTATGGCAGAGAAGGGAAGTTTATTTACAGGAAAAGGTTTTTGCACTCTAACATACTCTAGCAACTGGTCAGTGAAAAGTCCACCTCCTAAACCCATTGGTCACAACTAAATGACACCCGATGCCAAACACAGAGATTAGAAAAGTAAAAGAATGCAAATTATCTATGCTCTCCGTGAGAAAGAACAGAAAGATTCTAAAACAGTGCAACCACAGAAGAGACCTAGCCCCACCCCCTACAGGCTGGGGACAGAGTGGCTGGACAGTGGCCAGGCAGAAAGGGACCTGGGGGCACTGATGGACAGCAGGCTGGACATGAGCCAGCAGTGTGCCCAGGTGGCCAAGAAGGCCAATGGCACCTGGCCTGGATCAGGAATGGTGTGGCCAGCAGGACCAGGGCAGTGATTCTTCCCCTGTACTCGGCACTGGTGAGGCCACACCTCGAGTGCTGTGTCCAGTTCTGGGTCCCCCAATTTAGGAAGGATATTGAGGGTCCGGGGAGTGTCCAGAGAAGGGCAACAAGGCAGGTCAAGGGTCTGGAACACAAGTCCTGTGAGGAGTGTCTGAGGGAACTGGGCTTGTTTATCCTGGAGAAAAGGAGGCTCGGGGGACACAAGGTGGTGTTGGGTCACAGGTTGGACTTGATGATCTCAAAGGTCTTTTCCAGCCTTGGTTCCATGAGGTCCTGGAGTGTCACAGTGGCCCTTTGCTTCCATGAGTCCTTGCAGTGCCAGAATGGCCCCTTGGTTCCATGCAGCCCTCCTGTGTCACAACGGCTGCTCCACGGCCATATGGGCTCCACGATGTCACCATTGGCCCATTGTTCCACAGGGCCCCCAAGGTTCACAATGGTCTCCTTGAAGCCATGAGGCACCAGAGTGTCACAATGGTCTCCTTGGTTCCATGAGGCCCAACAGTGTCACATTGGCCCCTTGGTTCCATGAGGTTCTGTACTCTCAACGATTGTCTCCTTGGTTCCGCAGTGTATCTCACCCACATGGGAACCCTAGGGGTTGGCAGCTATCTGTGTGTCTTTCTATATCGCTTCTGTCTTTCTGTCTCTCTCTCTTTCTTTCTTCTCCTTCTATTCCCCTTTACCTGGAACATTTTTGGGTAACTTAGCATCTTAAGTGTTTAAAGCTTTCTGGGTTAAATGAACTAAGTTAATGAAGTTACTGGTGTGATAAGTTTGTGTTAACCTGGATATTTTATTAAATCTTTTGCCAAAGTTCCTTGATTTTCTGTATTTTTCTAGTAAAATTTTGTGCAATGTTGAGCTGTTGAGGATATCTGGTTGGTGTTTCTCCTCTGCACCAAACTCATGTAAAGGAACCTTTGCTTACCCCCAGCATTTAAGTGTTCTGGGGTGTCAGAGCCCTGCAGGCTCACAATGTCCCCTTGTTTCCATGAGGCTTTGCTGTGTCACACTGGCCCCTGGGTTCCATGGGCCCCAACAGTGTCACAATGTCCCCTTGGTTCCATGAGGATCTGGAGTGTCACAGTTCCATGTCATTTGTCCTTCCTCCCCCTCACATCCACTGCCCCACAAACAGCCCCGAGCCACCCGAGAGGGACAGGCCCTGCTGTCCCAGGCCTGGGCTCAGCCCTTGGCCTTTCTGCTCCTCCAACCAACCCAGGGCTTTCTCAGCATTGCAGTTCCTGCTCAGAGCCTTTGGCTCCCTGCAATCCTGGCAGATCCCAAGGATCTGCTCTCACCAGTCCCTGGGGAGGCTTTAGCACTCCCTGCCCTCAGTGGGGCCCAGTGATGCCCCAAGGCACTTGGAGTTTTGCTTCTGACTCCTTGAGCAGCTTCTGCAACCTTCTCGCAGTCCCTGAGGGTCATGGACTCAGCCCCAAATCCACCATGGGGATCATTAAAACACAGAAAGCCCTCAGGAGCTCTTTCTCTTCCTTCAAATGTGTTCAAGTCTCCAGGGCTTGTGCAGCTGATTGGAGTCAGTTTGGAGTTCTGTTAAGGAGGAAGACGTCAAACTGCACCTCATGACTTTTTCTTTTTTAATTGAGCATTTCTTATTTTCCAGTTCCGAGAAGAGGTGACTGAAGCATTCCCCAGGTGATCTTGATGCTGAATGTCTCCTTAGGAGCTCTGGGCACACAGAAGAATGAGCCCCTTGTGGGCTGACCCTGTTGGGACAACCTGCTCCTCACCCCAACCTCACCATGGCTGACATGGCCCACCTGGCACTCACATCCCTGTCCCCTGCATCACAAACTTGTCCCCTGAGCTCTGCAGCTGCGTGTCCCAGCCCATGGCTCCATGTCCCACCTGCTCTCCTCAGGGCTCTGCCTGCACACAGGCCCAGCAGAAGTTTTCCTGTTTGTAAGGAAAGAATGGCAAAGCCTGAGCAGGTTTGCTGAACAACAAACCCCACTCAGGAGCCACATGCTCAGTACAAGCTGCCTCTGATGGTGTCACCTTTCTACAAGGGACAGTGTGACCAGAAATGATCTCTGTAAGCAGAATTCTCTGCATCTTTAAGGAGAATGCTCTGAGTGTTTCAGCTGAATTCTCTGTCCATGTCCTTTCCCTGGATCTCTGCTGCAGATGGAAGCTGCTGGTGCCATTGTCACCTTGAGCCCCTCTTTGGGATGCACACAGATGTTCCCAGCTGTGTTCAGCAGGTGATGGATCTCATCCAGCAGTGGCTGTGGCTGAGAGTTGTCATGGCAATGAGTCTTCCTGGAGCTGCCATGGGATGTCAGCAACAGGACCTGGCGGGGGTTGCCATGGAAACACATTTTCATATGGCAACATATTTTTATATTTAATATTTTATTTTCAGAACTTATAAAATTTACTTTTATTTACAATGATATGAAAGTAATTTTCTCTTTTTAAATTTTTATTTAATGATTTTTAATAATTTTAATAATTATATTTGTTTCTTATTCATAATATTGCTAATTATATTTTCATTAGTTTTTTAAAATTATGTAAAGAATCTGTAAATTTTTAGCCGCCAAAGAAATAAATATTCATTGGTTCTAAGTTGCACAATTCCCCTTATTAATCTATGCTCTATTGCTTATTGATTTCTCCCTCTTTATGCTAATTAGTCCTGATTTTATTAGTTTTGTCATTTTTTTATAATCTTGTTATCAGACAGGGGTCAGGGGGGCACCTTGGGGTCCCGGTAGACACTTATGGGACACATTCAGGACAGTTTTGGGCGCGGGGAGGGAATTTAGAGAGAACTTGGGGGTCTGGTGGACACTTCCGGGGCCCCAGTGGGCACTGAGGGGACACTTAGGGATTCTGAGGGAAAGTTTCGGGTTCGGAGTGGCACTTGAGGGTCCCGGGGGACACTTGGAGGTCAGGGAGGGACATTCGGGAGCCCTTTGGTGTCCGGGAGGGCACTTGGAGGCTATAACGGGGCTCAACGGGGCGCGGGGGATGATGGGAGTTGGAGGCGCGGATATAACGGAGCTCAACGGGGCTGCGGAGAATGATGGGAGTTGTAAGCACAGATATAATTGTGCTCATGGAGCCGCGGAGCGTCATGGGAGTTGTAGGCGCAGCTACAATGCCTCTCTATGCGGCTCAGGGCATGACGGGAGATGAAGTCAGGACTGCAATGGCGCTCTACAGGCGCCGCGGGGTATGATAGGAACTGTAGTCCCGGAAGTGGCTTGAACGGCTCGGGGGCTGGTGCGGCTCGGAGGAGGCGCTTAAGGAGCACTTTCTCGTCCAAAGTGCCACTTCAGGTCCTCAGGAGGGAACGTGTAGGGTTCCGGAGCACTTGGGGGGAACCTGGGGAGCTCTAATCGGGCTCTTTGGGGTCGGGGCATCACAGGAGTTTTAGGTGCAGAACTGTATTATGAGAGGCTCTTGGGCCGCGGGGGACGATAGGAGATGAAGTCCCGGAAGTGGCTATAACGGGCATCTGTGGGGTTCGGAGCACTTGGGGGTCCGAGGAGGCTTTTGGGGCTCTCAGATGGGCACTGAGGGAGCACTTATGGATCCTGGAGGGTCTGGGGGACACTTACGGGGCATATGGGGGCGGAAAACGGGGAATCTGTGGAGCGCGGGGCATGACGGGCGTTGTAGTCCCGGCTCCAATGGGGCTTTATCGGGGCGCGGGGCATGATGGGAGTTATAGGCAAAATGAGAACAATATGGCACTTCCTCCAGACCCCGCCCCCAGGCCACATTTCCTGGCGCTGATTGGCTATGGCTGGTGATAGGCGGCAGCGGGGACGAATGGGTGGTGGCAGAGGCGGGAACAGACCATTCAAGCCCTCCAGTGCCTCCCAGTACAACCCAGTTCATCCCCAGTGCAGCCCAGTATAACCTCAGAGCCCCTCCAGGCCCTCCCAGTACAGCCCAGTTCATCCCCAGTATAGCCCAGTATAACCCCAGTGCCCCTCCAGGCCGTCTCAATACACCCGAGTTCATTCCCAGTCCCTTCCATTTCCTCCCAATGCCCCCCAGTATGTCCCAGTTCATCCCAGTGTCACTCCCAGTATGGCCCTGTGTCTCCCAGTATTCCCCACAGCGTTCCCAGTGTCCCCAGTTTGTCCCAATATCCCCCAGTATCACTCATGGTATCCCCAGTTTGCCCCAGTATTGGCCAGTATCACTCCCAGTATGTCCTGGTATGTCCCAGTATGTCTCAGTGTACCCTCACAGTCCATCCCAGTCCATCGCGGTCCACCCAGTTTCCCCCTCAGCATTCCCAGTGTTCCAAATTGTCCCAGTCCACCCCAATGTCACTCCCAGTATGTCCCAGTGTCCCCCAGTGTGTCCCAGTCCTCCCCAGTGTTTCCAAGGACACTTGACCTTCTCACGGTGGCCATGGCATCCCAACCCAGCAGTGGGGTCAGTGCAGTGTCCATGGCACAGCCCCTGGCCATGGCCAGTGCAGGTTGGGATGAGAATCCACGCTCAGAGCTGGCCCAGGGCAGGGCTGCAGTGCCTTCCCAGCAGCTCTGTCTGCACAGCAGCAAGGTTGGCCACTCTGGGTCAGAGCTCCAGGGAAAGGTTCTCTGAGCAGGCCAGAGCTCCTCAGGAGAGACCCTGGATCAATATCAATCACAGAATGCTGCAATCACCTCTTCTTTAATGAGAACAGTAATAATAAAATGCAACCTTTAAAATAGGAATATATTTTTCTTAGAAGTTTTTTGAAATATTTCTCCATAACTGTAGTAGGAAACCTTCCCAATGAACTGCACCAGAGCAGAGGGAAATCAAGGCAGAGCCATGGATTGTCAGGACTTGCTTGATCCTAATGAGCCCCGAGGTGCATTTGGTGCTGAGCCCTTGAACCTCAGGGCCTGAGAGGAGATTGCACAAACCTTTCCAGGAGTCAAAGTCAGAGGAAAAACCCAAAGTGTCGCCAAGCATGAATGGGTCCCACTGAGGTCCGTCCTTAAGACAGGCTCCTCATGGACTCCTTGGAGGAGAGAATTGGAGGCCATGACTGCAGAAACCTCTCGGAGACTCAGGGTGAAAAAAGAAGGACTTTAATAATCCCTGAGTACCTTGAAGCATTAATGAGCCCCAGTGAGTGTTGTTACTGACAAAGAATCTCCAGGGACTCGTTAGAGCAGATAATTGGAGGCCTTGATTGCACAAAGCTCTCAGAGACTTCAAGGTAAAAGCAAAAGCCAAAGTGCTTTGGAAAACTTGCAGTCCCTGGGAGCATGAAGGAGCCCCCCAGGGCCATTGCTGCCAAAGGCTCCCCAGGGACTCCTTGCAGCAGATCCCTGAGGCCAGGAGTGCAGGGAGGCCAAGGCTCTGTGCAGGCAGCTCTGGTGCTGAGCAGAGCCTGGGCTGGCTGGAGGCAGCAGAAAGGCCAAGGGCTGAGCCCCAGCCCCGGGGAAGGCAGATCCTGTCCCTCCCGCCTTGCTCAGGGCTCTGCCGGGGGCACTGGGATGTGGGGGGGATGCTGAGGGCAGGCCAAGGGGGTGACAGTGCCCAGCCTTGCTGGGGCTGTGCCAGGAGGCCCCAGGGCCTCAGGACAAGGTGTCTCCTCACAGCCCTTGGTGGCACAGGTGAGAGAATGAATTCCTCAATCAAATTGCATTTGGGTGAAATAAGTCAGGAAACCTCCTTGACCTGGGGCTGAGCCTTCCCTGTTGTTCAGCTTCAAATCAGAATTCGGCCATGGGGCACCAGCAAAATCAGCCCCTGTGAGCTGCTCTGTGGTTGATCATACCAAGTGCCACATTCCAGGAAACACACACACAAAAAGAGGGGTCAATTTGAACAATTCCCTCATTTGTCTTAGTAAAACCTTTTAGGATTTTCAGCAAGCAGTGGACATCCCCATGGTGATGGGACTGGACACACCAGGGTACAAGTTCCAAGCAGGAGATGGGTCTGTTTGAAAGGCTGAGGAACTGTTCTGCTCCAGCCAAAGTGGAAGGGACCTTTCCAAATGCTATGGAGAACTTTTTACAACACACAGCTCAAGATAGCACCTCCTGGTGATTTGAAGAAATCTGGACCAAACTTCCTTTATGGTTATCCATCTGGACTCGGTTAAAACATCTGTTTATAATGGTCACCATAATAATTCTGTATGGTTTTACTTGCATCAGATTCAGTGTTGTAGCTGTTGTAATGCCTTCTGCTATAAATAGAGATATTGAGAGATCAGTTTGCATAAGGAACTGAGTCTCAAGAACAGGGGAGACTTGATAAGGACAGTAGAACAGGACAGCACAGCCTTGGAGAAATAGATAAAGGATGTAACTGAGGCAAACAGAAGTCACACAAAACACAAGCAGGATGCCAGTTCAGCTCTGCAAGGCTGACAAAGCAGGAGTTCTGCAAAACACAGATATTGCCCTTGTTCAAAAGTGGGGTTCTGAAACAGCCACCTGAAAAGGACACCGGATGTTGAAGACAGACCGCAAAGAATCATATCATGTTCTTTGATAAGGAGTGTATTTATGTAAAATAAAGTGATACATATCCATCAAGTGAGTTGGGATAGGTCATAAATATGTACTCAGTGTGTGTGATAAAAATTCTGTTCACCCCATGCTCCGGGATCTGCATTAGAGGAAGTGTTCTCTGAGTGTCCAGCGCTGCCAAAAAGAATGTCTGCTTTCTAGTACTCAAACTGTGTCAGAAACCTCATGTCCTGCTGATTTTGGTATCACTTCCACAAGGCCCTGCTGTGTCACAATGGCCCCTTGGTTCCATGAGGTTCCACAGTCTCACAGTGACTCCTTGGTTCTGCAGTGTCATTATGGCCTCTTGGTCCCACGAGGCCCCACAGTGTCACAATGGTCACCTTCATTCCATGGGGCCCTGAAGCTTTACAATGTCCCCTTGCTTTCACAAGGTTCCACACTGTCACAATGAACCCTTGGATCCTTGGAGCCCTGAAGTGTCACAATGGTCTCCTTGGTCCCACAAGGCCCCACAGTGTCACCCTGGGGCAGGACACCAGGAGGGATTCGTTCCCCACTCGCTGCAGCTCCCTGGCCCAGCTGGCACCGACACCTTCTCCCAAGCCAGCGCTCCCGGGCACAGCCAGGGCCGTGCCACACTGCAGCTCCTGCAAACCACGGCGGCGGCTTCGAGGCCAAAACCCGAGTCACAGACAGTTTGCCACTCTTTCTGTCTCTATTTGACCAAGAAATGTCCCATTGTGGGGTGTCCCTTTCCTGCAGTCACTGCAACACTGGGACCATACACGGAGCTGTGAGCGAGAGAAATGGCCAGCGCTGCACCTCTGCACTGACTCGAGGATGGTGGGAAATGCTCTGTGGGGGAGGCTGGAATGATGGAAAAAGGACAATTGGCAGCACAGAGGGAAACCCATCTGGGCTGCTGAACTGGGGCAAGACATCACTGCCCAGGTAGAGAAGTTGGCTGTGAAAGTCCCTCCTGTGGATGCTGACGTACCCAAGAGTTGGGCACTGAAGAGCATCACAACAATGGACAGGGGGATGGGGCTGCCAGGATTAAAGTGTCTCAGGTGGGTCTGGACTGGCCACACGAGGCTGAGTTATTTCTGCTTGATGGGCCCAGGACACCTCAGGCCATCAGGGAAGAGATGTAACCTCCAGATGGGCTGGTGAGCGAGGGGTGGATTTACCCATGGACAGCATCTCCAGGTTATCCATGAGTGTGAAATGTGTGCTGAGATGAAGTAGGGCCAGGTGGGTAAAGCCCCTGTGGTGTGGGGGATGATGGTGGGAATATAAATGTGGGGAGACACATGGTGTTTTTAGTGGGAGTAGTAAATTGGAGAACACCATTCCTAAACCACAACAGCCCTGTCAGAGCCAGCCCTGTCCCTGCACTGCCCCAGCTCTGCTTCCCCACAGCTGCTGATCAGGAAGGGCAGAGCCATGGGGGAGGGAAATGCACAGGGACTCCTCCTGGCAGGGACCTCAGGAGGTTTCCAGGCCAAGCCAAAGCACAGTCAGTGCAAAAAGGGACACAAGGATGGGCTGTTTGTGTGCTCTGCCATGGCAGGAGGAGATGCAGAGCTGCACACACACCCAGACAATGTGGATCCCTGCAGGAGCTGATCTCACACAGCAGCTCCCAGGCCTCTGCTGCTCGCTGCTTGCTCTGCTTTGATGTTCCCTGCTGGTTACAGCCACCCCACACACCCCAGTGCTGTGTGCACACACACCAGTCTCACCAGTGCCTGGCCCCCACAGGACACAGAACCTGATAGTTTGTGGTTCCCACTCCAGTGTCTGACACTTGGACCTCCCTCTGTACCCAGGGCAGAGAGAGCTCTCTTGTTCCAGGAAGCTCTTGGCAATGGGGGGGGTTCAGAAAACAGGACAGGCTGTGGGGATCAGCTGCAGGGCACAGCTGGGGACAGGCACTGACTGTGACCTGTTTATACAGGATCAGCTCTTTCATCTTTTTACTCTCTTTTCTCATGCCTGTTCTTTCATAACCCACCTTGGTGCCACAGTGTCCCTTCCTGTGGTCCTTTCCTAGATATGCCATGGCAAGTCTTGCACAGTCCCCAAATGCCCTTGTGGATGCCCATCATGAGTGTCAGACCTCAAGGCAGAAACCTCCATCCTCAACTGAGAGGTCAGTCTGGACGCTCTGCCATCATCCCACTTGGGGAATCTTTCCCACACAGATGTTGGGCCTTGCTTTCAGCTTCTTTACCTTTTGGGTTTTTAATGGTTTGTCCATAAACCTGGCAATTCCTGTCCCTGGTATGGCAATTCTTTCCTTTTTATGGAATTGTTTGGGATTAGGTCGCATTAAAAAGCTGATTTGGTGTGGATAGTTATTTGGAGCCTTGTAGTGAAGAACTTGGGGATTGAACAATCAAAGAATTATTAATTGTATTGTGACAAAAGAGACCTAAAAGAGCCTCTGGCCTAAATCCCCTTCCATTAGCCTGGGATACCTTCACTTGTTCAGGTTGGACAAAGCTCCTGAGCCTGAACACTTCCAGGGATGGAGTTTCCACTCACTGGGCAACCTCTGCCAGAATCTTGCCACCCTCATCATAAAATATTTCATCCGTACATCCAATCTAAATCTGCCTTGTTTAGCATAAATATATTGTGTCTTGTGGTCTCAATGCAACCCCTGGCAAAAAGTGTCTCTCCATCTTTCCTGGATTAAGAGCACGACATTTTCATGGTCAAACCATGGAGGTGGCCCAGAGATGTCCCAGGAGAGGGTTTGAAGGTCTCAAGTAAAGGATCACTCTGTAAGGAATGAAGGCCCCGGCCTCAGTGATTTGGAGTCTGAGGACAGAAAGGAGCATCTTGGGAGAGCTTGAAGGGTGGATTCAGATATATAGGAGCTTTTTCTTCATAGTGGAAATGAGTCTGAGAAAGGAATAATGCCACCAAGGACAGCTGGGGAGGACCAGAGTGGAAAAAAGGAGAGAGTAATTTTTCTCCCAGGGCAGTGCTGTGGAGCAACACATCCCCAGAAGGAGTCAGGGTCAGCCCAAGGCTCTGTGTGCCAAGGCAGAGGCAGGCAGGACGCAGAGCTGTCAGCAAAGGAAGGGCCAGCGAGGTGGGGCAGCCGGGGGATGGCGACAGCCTGCAGGGCCAGAGGCGCAGGGCATGGACAGCGTAGGACAGCCTGGGCTGGAGAGGGCCCAGGGATGTGCAGAAGCTGCAAGGGCCTGCCAGAGGCAACTTGTGCAGCACTTTAGCCATGGCTGCTGGCCCTGGCCCTGAGGCCATGAGGAGGACACAAGTGACCCTGGCAGCCCTGGGGCCTCATGGCCTCCTTGTCCCTGCTCAGCAGCCTGGCAGGGGCCGCCCCATGGTGCTGCCCTTGGCATTGCACATCCCCACATGGCAGTGCCCCGGGAAGAGCCCTGAGCACTGAGGGAGGGACAGGATGTGCCTTGCCAGGGGCTGGGGCTCAGGCCTTGGCCCTTTGCATTCCTCAAACACATCCAGGTTTGCTCAGCATCAGAGACACCTTTGCCTTGTTTGTCCCCTCCTGTCATCACTGCCTCCAGTGTTCTGCTCTGACTGCAACCTGGGGACACTTTCTGAGTTGTGTCCCTCAATGGGACCCATTAAAAGTTAAAGAAACTTTGGACTTTGAATGTGACTTTGAGTTCTTGAGAAGACTTTTGAAGACACTCTCAGGGACTGAGTCTCATGTAAACAACACCAAAGCCCTGAGAGGGTCATTAAAGTCCTTGTGCTGTTGCTGTGCTGCTGAGCTGGGCTGGGCTCTTGGCACAGAGGGAGCTCCTGGCAACCAAGAAGAGCTTCAAAAAGACATTTCTCCTCATGAGCAGCTCCTTTTGCAACCAAGCAGGGCTGAGGACACTGCCTGCAGGCACTGAGAGGAGCCAGGCAGAGACAGCTAAAGGGAACCAGGATTGGAGAGACATTGAGCTGAGACTTCACTTGGGGAAACATCTTCACAGCCTCTACATGGTGAGTCTGTGGGTGCAGGGCAATGTCCCCTGTGCTCCTGGAGGGATCTCCTGAAGCCTGCACACCCCACAGCCTGGGGGATGTGTCAGGAGGACTCTCCCAGTTTCTCTGGTGCACAGGAGGAGGAGGAGGAGGATGTGCTGCAGAGCAGGGCTGCCCTGGGCACCATCAGAGGGACAGGGCAGGACGGCTCCTGCTGCCAGGGACGGCTGCAGGCTGTGAAGGTGGGGGTGCAGCCAGGGCTGCCCAGGGCTGTCGTGCAGAGCAGCTCCTGCAGCCCTGAGGGCTCTTGGCCAGGGCAGGGCATGTGCCACCTGCCAGGGGCAGCTCTCAGCCTGCCTGGGAGCTCCCCATGGCTCTGTGGGGAGAAGTTGGAGGTGGAAGGAGCGACCCCCATCAGGGCAGATTCCTCCTGCTGGGGAGATGGTGCTGCATGGCCAGGGCTGCTCTCAGCTTTCTCCTCAAGGAAAGGGCAAGGCGCTGTCAGCTTTGGATGTGTCCCTGACACTCCTGCACTGTCCCACTGGGGATCAGCAGATGTGCCTCAGATCTGCCTCAGAAAGTGCCTCCTCACCCTCCTCTCCCTACAGACAGCAGCAGCAGCACCTTGGCTTGCAGCATCTCTGTTTGTCTGCCCTGCCCTTAAGGAGCTGCTGCCAGGGAGATGGCCCTGGGCAGTGCCCTGTGCTGGGAGGGCTGTGCAGGGCAGAGCTGAGCCCCCAGGGCTGGGCTGGACTCTGGGAGCTCTGGCAGGGACAAGCCTTCTACACAGAGAAACAGCTCCAGCCAGCAAAGAGCCAGACCAACTGTAGCTGCCCAGGGAAAGGGAGAAGGATTTAGGGAAAATGATTTTGAAAGTGGAAACTTCAAAAGACCACTTTATTTTTCAATCATGTTTTAAGTGTGATCACTGTGAAATAGAGGTAGGTGAGAAAATGGCATCTATGTGGGGACCAGCAGGTCTGACTGCACTGGGGCACAGGGAGCTCTGGTTTCCCTCTGGGCTCCACAGTGTTCAGGCTGAGAGCAATGCTGGAGATGAGGCAGTAAATCAGCAGCACAAACCTGTGCTCAAAAATGAAAAGCGTCAGCAAAATTCCCCCACAGAAAGAGAAGTAATTCGGAGGGGATTCCTAAGAAAATAGCATAGTACTGCCTGAAGGAAGTATGTCCGAGCTTGTTCATGTCTTCTTCCAACAGTCCACAATGCCCAGAGTGAAGAAATGTCCAACAGCAGCTCCATCAGCCACTTCCTCCTCCTGGCATTCGCAGACACGCGGCAGCTGCAGCTGCTGCACTTCTGCCTCTTCCTGGGCATCTCCCTGGCTGCCCTCCTGGGCAACAGCCTCATCATCAGCGCCGTAGCCTGCGGCCACCACCTGCACACGCCCATGTTCTTCTTCCTGCTCAACCTGGCCCTCACCGACCTGGGCTTCATCTGCACCACTGTCCCCAAAGCCATGCACAATTCCCTCTGGGACACCACGGACATCTCCTACTCAGGATGTGCTGCACAGCTCTTTCTGTTTGTCTTTTTCATTTCAGCAGAGGTTTCCCTCCTCACCATCATGAGCTATGACCGCTACGTGTCCATCTGCAAACCCCTGCACTATGGGACCCTCCTGGGCAGCAGAGCTTGTGCCCACATGGCAGCAGCTGCCTGGGCCTGTGCCTTTCTCAATGCTCTGCTGCACACAGCCAATACATTTTCCCTGCCCCTGTGCCAGGGCAATGCCCTGGGCCAGTTCTTCTGTGAAATCCCACACATCCTCAAGCTCTCCTGCTCACACTCCAAACTAAGGCAACTTGGGCTTATTGTGTTTAGTGCGTGTTTGGTATTTGGCTGTTTTGTGTTCATAGTTTTCTCCTATGTGCAGATCTTCAGGGCTGTGCTGAGGATCCCCTCTGAGCAGGGACGGCACAAAGCCTTTTCCACGTGCCTCCCTCACCTGGCTGTGGTCTCCCTGTTTGTCAGCACTGCAGTGTTTGCCTACCTGAAACCCCCCTCCATCTCCTCCCCGTCCCTGAATCTGGTGGTGTCAGTTCTGTACTCAGTGGTGCCTCCAGTATTGAACCCCCTCATCTACAGCCTGAGGAACAAGGAGCTCAAGGCTACAGTGCAGAGACTGATGACTTGTCTCTTTCAGAAACATTAAACTGGTTGCCAATTTTGGAAAATCACTTGGAATAAAAGTCCTCTTTGATAGTTCTTGTTGGTTTTGTTGTGGGTTTTTTCTCCCTGTGTTTTAGTTTTTTAATATTGTCCACAAATAAAGGTAATTTTTTTGCCATTTCTCTTTTTGTTTCACTACATCTTCGTTGTGATCAAATTGTCTCAATGCGAAGCTGTGGTCTCAGTGGGTTTAAATATATAAAGGATCTCCCAGCCAAGTTTTCACAAGAGATCCCCTTTGTTCCCTTCTCTGGAGCTGCAGCAGCAATGTCTGTGTGCAGAGCTGGGGCAGATCAGGGGTGGCACAGCAGCTCTGCCAAGGAGCAGCAGCACTTGGTGTTGCCAGCGCTGCTCCCGTGCCACTGCCCCGCTGCCCTCCTGCCTCTCGTGTTGCTGTAGGGCCTGAGTGCTCTCGGGGTGGCTCCCAGTGCTGGGGGTGGCAGTGCCGGGGCTGCAGCAGGGACAGGCCATGGGCACTGCTGGGGCAGAGCTGACGCCTCAGGGCAGGGCCTGGGGGCTCGAGGCTCCTTGCCCAGGGTCTCTCAAGAACACGCCCAGGCCAATGCTCAGCAGAGAAACCCCCGTGAGCAGCCCCAGGGTGGCCGTGGGCAGGGTGGGGGCAAACAGCATGGCTGGGGCTCTGCAAGGTCCCTGGGGGAGCCGGGAAGGAGCAGCAGAGCAGGGGCTGATCCATCCCCACTGCGCTGGACAGCCCAGGGCAGCGTCCCAGAGCGTCCTGATGGAGCTGCCAACACCATCCCCCCTTTGCAGCCCTGGCCTCTCCCCCAGCTGCCAGAGGTGCTTGATCCTTGCAGGCAGAGCCACGGCAGCACTGCTCAGGAGCCCCTGTTTGCATTGCACAGAGCAGGCGTGAGCAGCGCCATGCTGTTGGTGTGGGGAGATGAACCTGAGGGAGCACAAACGCCATCAGCCCCTGGGGGCCAGCAAGGGCTGGGGATGGCAGGGAAACCACTCAGGTTTGTGGTGACCTCTGAAGTCAGCCAGAAAGTTTGTTCCCATGAGCTGTGAGTTTCCTGTCCCACTGCAGACGTTGTTGCTCAGCCCCAGGGCTGCCTGGCAGCCACCCCCAAACAGCCCTGAGCATTTCCTCTGCTTCACCTTTGCTTTCTTTCCTCTTTCCTGCTCCACATTTCTTCCTCTTGCCCATCCCTGTCCCCTCCCCTGCAAACAGCCCATCCCTGTTTGCCCTTTCCTCTCTGGCCCCACTCCCCATTTCAGTTCCTGACTTGGCACCATGGGAACGTCCCTTGGTGAGCAGGATCATCCTCCAAGTGCTTCATGGATTGTCTGCAGGCTCCTGCAGTGCCTCGTGCTGTTCCCTTGCCAGAGGCACCCCAGGCCAGGGGGCACATCTGGACTGCTGTGTGTGGGTGTGGGGCTCCCTGTTCTGGGGCAATGGGGAGGAGCTGGAGAGGCTCTGCAGGACTGACAGGATGGGCTTTGGGGCCTGTGTGGAGAAGCTGAGGGCCATGGGCTGCTGGAGCTTCTGAAGAGGAGGCCCAGGGCTCATCCTGCAACTGCTTCAAGGGTGGTTTCAGAGAATCACAGAATCAGCGAGGTTGGAAAAGACCTTTGTGGTCATCAAGTCCAACCTGTGACCCAACACCACCTTGTGTGCCCTGAGCCTCCTCTTCTCCAGGACAAACAACCCAAGCTCCCTCAGACACTCCTCACTGGACTTGTGCTCCAGACCCTTTATCAGCCTTGTTGCCCTTCTCTGGACACTCTCCAGCCCCTCAATGTCCTTCCTAAATTGGGGGCCCAGAACTGGACACAGCACTCGAGGTGTGGCCTCACCAGTGCCGAGTACAGGGGAAGAATCACTGCCCTGGTCCTGCTGGCCACACCATTCCTGATCCAGGCCAGGTGCCATTGGCCTTCTTGGCCACCTGGGCACACTGCTGGCTCATGTCCAGCCTGCTGTCCATCAGTGTCCCCAGGTCCCTTTCTGCCTGGCCACTGTCCAGCCACTCTGTCCCCAGCCTGTAGCACTGCAGGGGTTGTTGTGGCCAAAGTGCAGGACCTGGCACTTGGTCTTGCTCAACCTCCCATTGTTGGATTTGGCCCCTGGATCCAGCCTGTCCAGGTCCCTGTGCAGAGCCCTCCTACCCTCCAGCAGATCCACACTCACACGCAGCTTGGTGTCACTACAGTTCCATGAGGTCCTAAAGTATCACAATGGTCTCTATGATTCCGCAGGGCTCTGCAGTGTCACAGTGGCTGCTTGGTTCCCCAAGGCCCTAGAACATCACAGTGTCCCCTGGTTCCTCGGGCCCTGCAGTGTCACAATGTCCCTTGTTCCCAAGTCTCACAGTGCAGCAATCATCTCCTTGCTTCCATAGTGTCACAATGGCCTCTTGGTTCCATGTGGCACCATGGTGTCAAAATTGCTTCCTTCATTCCTTTGTTGGTTTTGTTTGGCCCAGTTTTGCTAGTAGGGTGGCAGGAGTGGCACAAAGATGGCTCTTGTGTGAAGCTTCTCAAAGCTTTCACCACGTCCAGCAGAGGCAATCCCTGATGGCTCTGAAGATGATGGACATGCTGATGGCCAAGCCTGGGCCAATTAGAGATGTTGGTGATAACATATCTAAGAGGAAATCAAAACAATGAGAGGAGGCAGTTCTTTTTAGCCAGAGAAGGAGGAGGAGGTGGGAATATGTGAAAGAAAACAACATGGAGACACCAAGGTCAGTGGAGAGTGTGAGGGAGGAGATGCTCCTCGCCCTAGAGCTGAGAGTCCTCTGCTGACCGTGGTGATGACCATGGCTAAGCAGGTTGTCCCCCTGCAGCCCATGGGGTCCATGGGGATGCAGAGATCCACCCCCAGCCCGTGCGGAGGTGCTCACACTGGAGCAGGTGGATGCCTGGAGGAGGCTATAGTCCAGTGGGAGTCCCAGTGGAGAGAGAGGCCTTGCTCCCAAGATGGAACAGCCTGGCCTCGGAGGTCTGCACCCTGTGGATGAGAGACCCCACGCTGCAGCAGTTTTGGGAGGACCATCTGCCCGTGGGAGGAGGCTCATGTTGCAGCAGCTTTGGGCAGACTGCTGCTCGTGAGAGTGGACCCACACTGGAGGGGTTCACAGAGCTGCCTCCCATGGGAGTGAC
Organism: Acanthiza pusilla; assembly: GCA_036630365.1. Classification (NCBI taxonomy): domain Eukaryota; kingdom Metazoa; phylum Chordata; class Aves; order Passeriformes; family Acanthizidae; genus Acanthiza; species Acanthiza pusilla. Next base: position 771,455 of record JAXCHO010000108.1, read on the forward strand.
CCCGTGGCTATGCAGAGGAAAGAACTTCTCTCCCTGTGCAGCAGCATATCTCAGTGCTGAACTGACCAAAACCCCCATGCCCTCCCTCCTGTGCTGCTGGTGGGAAGGAGGGAGAGGGGTGAGCGGAGAAACAGTCACTTTGAGGGCTTTATTTTTACTTCTCATTATCTCCTCTCTGACTCTGTTAGCAATAAATTTCACTTTGTAAGTTTAAGACGAACCTGTTCTGTCCTTGGAGCATCTCCCAGTCCTTAACTCCTGAGCCCTGTGTGTATTAACTTCTTTTTCTCTCCTCTGTCCAGCTGTGGCAGGGGAGAGTGAGTGTGTAGATGTCACGGTGGCCTCTAAGTTACCTGAGGCCCTGCAGTACAATGGCCCCTTATGGCCCCTTGGTTCCATGGGGCACCACGGTGTCAAAATAGTTCCCTTAGTTCCATGAGTCCTGGGAGTGTCACAATGGCCCCTTGGTTCCACTGGGCTCTGGAATCTCACAAGGCTCTTCTTGGTTCCACAGTGTCACAATGGACTCCTTGTTTTCACTTAGCCCCCCAGTGCAACAGTGGCCTCTTGCTTCCCTGGGGCCCTGCAGTGTCACAATCATCACAGAATCACAGAATCAACCAGGTCGGAAAAGATTTTGGAGATCATCAAGTCCGCCCTGTGTCCCAACACCACCTTGTCACCCAGACCATGGCACCCAGTGCCACATCCAGTCTTTTCTGGAACACCTCCAGAGATGGTGAGTCCACCACCTCCCTGGGCAGCCTATTCCAATGCCCAATCACCCTTTCTGTGAAGATTTTTTCCTGATGTCCAGCCTAAACCTCCCCTGGTGCAGCTTAAGGCCGTGGCCTCTTGTCCTGACACTGTTGCCCTTGAGAGGGCCCGACCCCACCTGGCTGCACCCTCCTGTCAGGGAGTTGTAGAGAGTGATGAGGTCTCCTGATTTAGGGGGGCTAAGAGATTTACTAGAAAGTGTTTGTTAAGATAAGGTATATAGCTTGTGTTTTAGGGACTAGGAGGTAAATAATAATTTACTAAGGGCTGCTTGCTAAAACAATGCATATAGATTGCTCAATATTTTTGCACTTGCCAAGCAAAGAGGGAGGATATAAAGAAGATGCCAAACTATTGATAAAGAGAAGGAACCGTGACCAGATATTTTACTTCTGGATCCTGAAACCAGCCTGAGCCAGCTTTAAGGTTTGGATATGGAGCAGGGACCCAGGGAGTATGCGCAGGGAAGCAGAGTGAAGAGTTCAACCTGAGGAAGACTTCTTTACATCATCTAAAATCCCCTGCCATGACCACCAGGCAGCACTGCAGGAGCAAGTGTATTTAAATGAACTTTGGACTCATTATAATACGAAGCCGGAATAGATAATGAATATGTATAGGCCCACTGTGTATCTTTATGCATATGTAATTTTAAACTCAATATAAACCGGACAGAGCATTATTGGGGTGCACATGCTTAGAGGAAACTATTCCCTGTGCGTCCCAGCGCTGGAGTAAACATACCTACTTTACAACTTTGCTTTACTTGTAGAGTTAATCCGTGCCTCACTGGCACCCTTGGGGATGGTGCCATGGGGACAGGCACAGCCCCAGGGCTGCTGTGGGCACCTGTGGGGCAGGAGGGGATTGAGGGTCCCTGCCCCACTGAGCCTGGTGGTCACTCCACAGCCGGGCTCTGGCCAGGATTCCAAGCGGTGCTGGATCTGCTGCGCTGAGGATGGACACTTGTGGCTGTTGGGGATGGCATGGAGGTTCTGCAGCCTGCGGGAGCTGCTGGGCACCTCCGGGTGCCAGGAGCTGCAGGCAGAGGGGCCCAAAAGTGCCTGAAGGCCGCCTGCCCACCCAAAAGGTGACACCAGGGGATGTCCCAGAGAGGGGCTGTCACAGATGTCAGAGAACAGGTGTGATGTCTCAGAAGAGGCTGTGTCAGAGAGGCACAGAGCAGCTGTGATGTCAGAAGGGGGCTGTGTGACATCACAGGATGGGTTGTGTGAGGTCACAGATTGGGCTATGAGATCACAGAGTGAGGCCATCAAACAGCTGTGGCATAATAGGAGGGACTGTGTGACATCACCGAGAGGCTGTGTGACACCAGAGAGCAAGCTTTGACATCACAGGGCAGCTGTGTGATATCACAGGGTGGGCTGTGACATCACAGAGCAGGCTGTGACATCATGGGGGGGCAGAGTGATGTCACAGAGTGGGCAGTGACAACAGAGACTGGGCTGTGACATCAAAGGAGGGTGGTTTGACAACACATGGGGGGCAGTGTGACATAACAGAGTGGGTTTTGATGACTCAGGGGAGCTTTGTGAGGTCACTGGAGAGGTCACGGTGCCCCAGACACCCCCTCACAGAGCTCCCCCATAGACATCCAACACTGCTGTGTGCAGCAGGGTCCCCTGTCCCCCCAGCTCCTGCCCTTCCTGGCACCACAGCCTCCCCCAAGGATGTCCCACAAATCAACACCCAGAGCCTGACATGGGGACAATGGGCTGGGGCTGTGTGAGCAGGACATGAAGGACATGGATTATCCAGGTCACTGTGGCCTGGTTTGGGTTCCCCAGGGCAGGAAAGATGTCTGGCAGCTGCAGCAGGGTTAGGGAAGGGCCTCCAGGGTGGGCCTGCAGCCCTTGGGCTGTGAGGAGAGGCTGAGGGAGCTGGGCTTGTCCAGCCCAGAGAAGGGAAGGCTGAGGGGCTCCTCATCCCAGCCTGGCAGTGTCACCGAGGAGGTGATGGAGAACATAGAGCCAGGCTCTTCACCGGGGCCTGGTGGGAGACAAAAGACAATGGGTGAAAGCAGAGAGATTGGAGGTTCAGCCAGGACAGGAGGAAACCTTTGTTCCCATGGGCTCAGCCAGGTGCTGAGATGCTGCCCCATCCCTGTCCCTTGGCATTTTCCATTCCAGACCAAATCAAGCTTTGGTCTGACCCTGTTTCTGACAAGTTGGGCTGCAGACTTGCTGAGGTCCCTTCCAACCTCAGCTCTCTGATGATCCTGGGACAATGCTGGTCCCTATTCCAGACTGGAGCAGAGCAGATGTTTATGGGACAGGAGCCCTCTGGGGCTGTAGGGGACCTGCAGCTTGTGAGGTGCACAAGCACATCTTCATTAGCTGTGTCATTAGAGTGCTTTTAAGAAATGGCAGTTTTCTCACCAGGAAAGAACAGGAATTTTGTCTAAGTGTACTGATTGTAGGAGAAGAAATACTGATCTTCCCCTCTTCTTGTGTCACCACTATTCTGTCTATTATTTCATGTCCCTCTTCCTTCAGGTGTTTCCACCTCTCCTGTTTAAATGGCCATGTCTATGGACATGTCTTCAACAGACCAGCTGGATCTATATCCTTCCCATTGCTCCCAGATTTTCTCCTTTCGATCCTCTCCTGTAATTCCAATCCATCTCAATCGAGTGGTTTCACACTTTGAGCTTCAGTGAGTTTCCCAGTCTTTCAAAACTATAATAACACATCAGTCAAAAACTTACTTGTGTTTATGTCTTTTAGAATCACTTTCTCTTATGTCTTTGTTTGAAACTGTTCCTGTATGGAAATCCCTTGTGAATGGTGGATTTGTCAGATGCTGCAGGGATGTTTCACATTGCTGAGGGAGGAGTTCCGAAGTTTTTAAAATTTTATCATATTTATATTTTTTTATATTGGTCATGAAGACAAACTTTCCGTGCCTCTGAGTCTCACCAGTTCCTGACCCCCAAAGGACACAAACCTGATCAGTTGTGGTTCCCACTCCAGTGATTGCACTTGGACCTCCCTCCATCCCCAGAGCAGAGCTCCCTTGTCCCACAAAGTCCCTGGCAATGCAGGGATGAAGGAAACAGGACAGGCTGTGTGCATCAGGGCCAGGGCACGGCCAGGGATTTGGTGTGGCTGTGAGCCCAGGGCAGGACGTGGCCCTTGGCCTTGGTGAACCTCATCCAATTGTCCTGGGCCCATGGCTGCAGCCTGTCCAGATCCCTGTGCAGAGCTTCCTGCCCTCCAGCACAGCCACACTGCCACCCAGCTTGGGCTCACCTGGACACTGACTGAGGGTGCCCTCGATGCCTCATCCAGATCAGCACTAAAGAGATTGAACTGCACTGGCCCCAATCCTGAGCCCTGGGGACAGCCCTGGATGTGACTCCATTGCCCAGCACTCCTTGGGCCTGGCCATGCAGACAGATTTTGAGGCAGGGAACAGATGCTGCAGAGGGTGTTGGATCAAGTTCCTGTGAGCCCAGAATATTGGGATCAGTGCAGCTGTAGCTCTGCACAAGAGAGCTCTTCATCCACTTTCTCTCTTTTCCTCCCTCTGGCCAAGGAGGGAGCTTGTGACTTCAGCGTGTGACTCGTGTGTGCAAAGAGCAAATGTGGACAGAATCGGGGCAGGGAGGGTTTGGGGCATCTTGGGATCTGTGCTGGGCACAGAACGTGTTTTCCATTGGTCTCAGTCTGTCTGGAGTGGAAAGTGGATTTAATATCCATCAGAGGAATGATTTTTGGGAGCTTTGCCTTTCTTTGGTTTTGTTTGCTGACAATAAATGAACATCTCTCTCTGTCTCAGGCAGCTCATTTTCCAAGCAAAGCAGGTGGGAGTTGGTGCCAAGGAGCTGAAAGCTGCAGGTGCAGCCTGGAGAGGAGGAAACTCAGATTTGCACAAGGCTGCTCTGAGTCCCAGGGGTTGGATAAGGGAAATGGTGGGGAGGGAACAGAGACAGTCTGATTGATTCTCAGCCATAAAGGGTAGCCCTCACCCAAAATCAAATCTCCCTGAGGTACACATCGTGTTTCTCCATTTTCCTGCATTATCCACCAAGTACACCCTGGGCCCTGAGCAAAAACAACCCCACGGATAGGTTTGTCTTTACGTGAGGCAGAATTAATCCAAACAGTCTTCCCTAACAAGCCTCTGGCATGTACTGCTGGAACCTTATCTCCATCTACTGTATGGAGGATCTCAGATTGGGCAGGGCCTGCTCGGTTGATGGAGCCTCGGGTATTAACTAACCAGGTGGCCTTTGCTAAATGCTGCTCCCAGTTTTTGAAAGTCCCCCCACCCAGTGCCTTCAAGATGGTTTTTAACAATCTGTTGTAGCGTTCCACTTTGCCAGCAGCAGGGGCATGATAGGGGATGTGGTATACCCATTCAATGCCATGCTCCCTAGCCCAAGTGCTGATAAGGCTGTTCTTGAAATGAGTTCCATTGTCAGACTCAATTCTCTCAGGAGTGCCATGTCTCCAGAGGACTTGCCTTTCAAGGCCCAGGATGGTGTTGCGGGCAGTGGCATGAGGCACAGGGTAGGTCTCCAGCCACCCCGTGGTGGCTTCTACCATTGTGAGCACGTGACGCTTGCTGTGGCGGGTTTGAGGCAGTGTGATGTAATCAATCTGCCAGGCCTCTCCATACTTGTATTTGGACCACCTTCCCCCATACCACAGGGGTTTCACCCGCTTGGCTTGCTTGATCTCAGCACATGTCTCACAGTTATGGATCACCTGGGAGATACAGTCCATGGTTAGATCCACCCCTCGGTCTCGTGCCCACTTATAGGTAGCATCTCTGCCCTGATGGCCTGAGGCATCATGAGCCCATCGGGCTAGGAACAACTCTCCTTTGTGCTGCCAATCTAAATCTATCTGTGACACTTTTATCTTTGCAGCCTGATCTACCTCTTTGTTGTTCTGGTGTTCCTCATTAGCTCGGCTCTTGGGGACATGGGCGTCTACGTGGCGGACCTTCACAGGTAGCTTCTCTACCCGGGCAGCAATGTCTTTCCACTCCTCAGCAGCCCAGATTGGTTTTCCCCTACGCTGCCAACTGGCCTTTTTCCATTTTTCCAACCAACCCCATAGAGCATTGGCTACCATCCACGAATCGGTGTACAGGTAAAGCTTTGGCCACTTCTCTCTTTCAGCAATGTCCAGGGCCAGCTGAACAGCTTTGAGTTCGGCAAATTGGCTCGATCCACCTTCTCCTTCAGTAGCTTCTGCAACCCGGCGTGTGGGACTCCATACAGCTGCTTTCCATATTCGCTTTGTCCCTATAAGACGACAGGAACCATCAGTGAAAAGAGCGTAGCGTGTTTCATCTTGTGGCAGTTGGTTGTACGGTGGAGCTTCCTCCGCCCGAGTTACCTGTTCTGGCTCTTCTTCGTCAGTCAGGCCAATTTTTTCACCTTCAGGCCAATTTGTAATTATCTCCAGGATCCCAGGGCGATTCAGATTTCCCATACGGGCGTGCTGTGTGATGAGGGCAATCCATTTACTCCATGTGGTGTTAGTGGCATGGTGGGTAGAGGGAACCTCTGCTTTGAACATCCACCCCAGCACCGGTAGTCGGGGTGCCAGGAGGAGTTGTGCTTCTGTGCCAATTACCTCTGAGGCAGCTCGGACTCCTTCATAGGCTGCCAAGATCTCTTTCTCTGTTGGGGTGTAGTTGGCTTCAGCCCCACTGTAACTTCGGCTCCAGAATCCCAGTGGTCGCCCTCGAGTCTCGCCAGGCACCTTCTGCCAAAGGCTCCAAGACAAACCATGACTCCCGGCTGCAGAGTAGAGTACATTCTTTACTTCTGGTCCTGTCCTGACTGGGCCAAGGGCTACTGCATGGGCAACCTCCTGCTTGATCTGGGCGAAGGCTTGTTGCTGTTCGGGGCCCCAATGGAAATCATTCTTCTTACGGGTAACCAGGTATAGACTGATATGAGAAATCTCCAATTGATATTGCTACCAAGCACCTCCTAATGAAGTTCTGAAGTGATATGAACATCAAATTTTATGGCTGACAATCAATCAGATTTTGTCCCTACCTCCACCCCACCATTTCCCTCATCCAACCCCTGGGACTCAGAGCAGCCTTGTGCAAATCTCACCTTCCTCCACTCCAGGCTGTACCTGCAGCTTTCAGCTCCTTGGCACCAACTCCCACCTGCTTTCCTTGGACAAGGAGCTGCCCGAGACACAGAGGGATGTTCATTTATTGTCAGCAAACAAAACCAAAATAAGGCCCAGCTCCATAAAGTGCAAAAATCATTCCTCTGCTGGATATTAAATCCACTTTCCACAGCAGACAGTCTCAGACCAATGGAAAACACGTTCTCTGCCCAGCACAGATCCCAAGATCCCCCAAACCCTCCCAGCCCCAATTCTGTCCACATTTGCTCTTTGCACACACGAGTCACACACTGAAGTCATGAGCTGCCTCCATGGCCAGAGGGAGGAAAAGAGAGAAAGTGGATGAATAGCTCTCTTGTGCAGAGCTACAGCTGCACTGATCCCAATATTCTGGGCTCACAGGAACTTGATCCAACACCCTCTGCAGCATCTCTTCCCTGGGGGTCCTCCTTCTGGGCTTGGGGTTCTGTGCTCATTCTCAACAGGGGGTCCTGGCTCAGGGCTCTGAATCCCAACAGGCTTTGGGCATGAGGTCCTCCAGTGCCCACAGGTGCCTGGGGGATGTGGTTCCTCTTACCTGGCTCACCTGGATCTGCTCATGGCCATCCCACAGTGGACATGGGGCACCCCAGGTTGCCCAGATGGGGTCACTGTGTCCCCTGGGGGGGACATGCCCCAGGGACAGAGACAGGGAAGCAGCAGCAAACCAGAGCCCGGGGCAGGATATGACTCACGTGGGCTCTGTAACACGAGGACCATACCAGCATGTGCTGGGGGTCTTGGGGTGCCTCAGGTGTCCTGACACAGCAGGAGATGGGAGAATCACCCCAAGCCTTGTGCCCTGCCCAGTCCCACAGGGATTTCCTCTGTGGGCTGCGTGGCTGTGGGGCTGAGCCTGCCCACGCAGGAGCAGGGGCTGAGCCTGGCCGTGCTGGACATGCTGCCCATCGCCAAGGAGGAGCCGCAGAGCCCCTGACAGGTCTGCAGCCACGTCAGGTGAGCCAGGGGCTGGCGGGGACAGTGTGGAACCCACCGGACGGTCTAGCATCACTGGGGACAACCAGGCACCCATCAGGAGAGCCTTGCACCCATCAGGAGAGCCTGGCACCCATGAGACCAGTGTGACATCTTTGAGGACAGCCTGGCACCCACTGGGACAGCATGAAACCCATGGGGACAGCCCAACATCCCTGGGGATACCCTGCCAGCCACCTCTGCCTCCCGTCCCAGGCAGCTCCGAGGTGCTGGCGGTGGCTGCGGTGGGGGTCTGGCAGTGTGGGGATGTGGGTGACGGCAGTGTCACCCCGGCGGTGTCCCCACAGAAGCGCCAGCACTTGTGTGACTTCCCCGACATCGCCGCCATCGGCACCGAGCAGGCAGCGAGCCGGGAGAGCAGCCCCGTGGAGAAGCGGCTCGGCACCCTCCCCAAGGCGGACAGCCGGGTGCTGCTGAGCTGGGGGGGTTTGGGGAGCCCCTGGGCACTCGGGGGGACGTGGGGCTGTCCCCCGCCTGGCACAGGATGGGCAGTTCCCCACGCTGCGGGAGGCTCGTTCCTTCGTGCCTCTCCTCCATGGCCACTCCCGGCTGAGGGCGATGCCCAGCGCTCCTTCTGCAGGGAGGTGGCTCCTCCCCGGCTCCTGGGGGACGTGGCCAAGCTGTGCCACAGAGCCCTCAGGGGGTGCCGGGAGCCCTGAGCAGCGCCAAGGCGGAGGTGACAGGGACAGGGAGGTGACAGAATCACCGCGGGGCTGTCCCTGCTGTGCCACAGCCCCTGGCCTTGGACAGTTCCCTGCTGAGCGTCTGCGTCCAGGTGAGACCCCCACGGCACCCCCGGGGGTTTGGGGGAGTCAGGACCGTGCAGGGCCCTGTCCCCAGGAGGGAAACACAGCTCTGGCACCCGCGGGGACAGTGCCATGGGGACAGGCACAGCCCCAGGGCTGCTGAGGGCACCCGCGGGGCAGGAGGGGTTTGGGGGCTCCTGGGGGTCCCTGCCCCTCTGAGCCCGGAGGTTACTCCACAGCCACGCTCCGGCCAGGATTCCAGGTGGTGCCAAGTCCACCAGGATGAGGACGGACACTTGTGGCTGTCGGGGGTGGTGGGGAGGTTCTGCAGCCTGCGGGAGCTGCTGGACACCTCTGGGTGCTTGGGGCTCCAGGCAGAGGGGCCCAAAAGTGCCTGGAGGCTGCCTGCCCACCCCACCCCAAAGGTGACACTGGGGGACATTCCAGAGAGGGGCTGTGAGGTCACAGAACGGCTGTGATGTCGCAGAGGGGCTGTGTGATATCCCAGAGGGGGCTGTGCCATAGAGGCAAAGAGCAGCTGTGATGTCAGAAAGGGGCTGTGTGACATCACAGGATGGGTTGTGTAATGTCACAGAGAGGGCTATGACATCACAGAATTAGGTCATCAAGCAGCTATGGCATAATAGAGGGGGACTGTGTGGCATCACCGAGTGGCTGTGTGACATCAGAGAGCAGGTTTGACATCACAGGGCAACTGTGACATAACAGGGTGGGCTGTGGCATTACAGAGCAGGCAGTGATATCATAAAGATGACAGAGTGATGTCACAGAGTGGGCAGTAACAACAGACAGTGGGCTGTGACATCACAGGAGGGTGGGTTGACAACACATGGGGGACAGTGTGACATCACAGATTGTGTTGTGGTGTCACAGGAGGGCTGTGATGTCACAGGGGGCTGTGTAATGTCACTGGGGAGGTCACTGTGCCCCAGACACCCCCTCACAGAGCCCCCCATAGACATCCAACACTGCTGTGTGCAGCAGGGTCCCCTGTCCCCCCAGCTCCTGCCCTTCCTGGCACCGCAGCCTCCCCCAAGGATGTCCCACAAATCGACACCCAGAGCCTGACATGGGGACAATGGGCTGGGGCTGTGTGAGCAGGACATGAAGGACATGGATTATCCAGGTCACTGTGGCCTGGTTTGGGTTCCCCAGCGCAGGAAAGATGTCTGGCAGCTGGAGCAGGGTTAGGGAAGGGCCTCCAAGGTGGGGCTGGAGCCCTTGGGCTGTGAGGAGAGGCTGAGGGAGCTGGGCTTGTCCAGCCCAGAGAAGGGAAGGCTGAGGGGCTGCTCATCCCAGCCTGGACATGAGGAAATAAAATGAGTCAGACTGGTTTCAGCATTTCCTCAACACCAAAAGCAGTCTGACCCCCCTTCTCCATCCACAACTGACAGCTTTGCAAATAGGGCATTGTTTGAGCTGTTTTACCCTCACTCCTGGAACAGCATCCTGATAAAACAACTTAACTGTGTTTATATCTATCACATAATCATCGCTGACTAAAATTAGTTTTGTAAAGAAATCTGTTGTAGGTGGTGGACTCATCAGATGGTGGTGCGACGTGTCACAGAGTTGAGGGAAGAGTTTCGATGGTTATTAAATTGTATCATGTACAACTTTTACCTGTTGGCCACAGACAGAAACGTTTCTGTGCCTCTGAGTCTCAGGAGTTCCTGACCCCCAAAGGACACAAACATGATCAGTTGTGGTTCCCACTCCAGTGGCTGCACTTCGACCTCCCTCCATCCCCAGAGCAGAGCTCCCTTGTCCCACAAAGTCCCTGGCAATGCAGGGATGAAGGAAACAGGACAGGCTGTGGGGATCAGGGCCAGGGCACAGCCAGGGATTTGGTGTGGTTGTGAGGCCAGGGCAGGACGCAGCCCTTGGCCTTGGTGAACCTCATCCAATTGTCCTGGGCCCATGGCTGCAGCCTGTCCAGATCCCTGTGCAGAGCTTCCTGCCCTCCAGCACAGCCACACTGCCACCCAGCTTGGGCTCACCTGGACACTGACTGAGGGTGCCCTCGATGCCTCATCCAGATCAGCACTAAAGAGATTGAACTGCACTGGCCCCAATCCTGAGCCCTGGGGACACCCCTGGATGTGACTCCATTGCCCAGCACTCCTTGGGCCTGGCCATGCAGACAGATTTTGAGCCAGGGAACAGATGCTGCAGAGGGTGTTGGATCAAGTTCCTGTGAGCCCAGAATATTGCGATCAGTGCAGCTGTAGCTCTGCACAAGAGAGCTCTTCATCCACTTTCTCTCTTTTCCTCCCTCTGGCCATGGAGGGAGCTCATGACTTCAGTGTGTGACTCGTGTGTGCAAAGAGCAAATGTGGACAGAATTGGGGCAGGGAGGGTTTGGGGGATCTTGGGATCTGTGCTGGGCACAGAAAATCTCTTCCATTGGTCTGAGACTGTCTGCTGTGGAAACTGGACTTAATATCCAGCAGACGAATGACTTTTGGGAGCTGTGCCTTCTTTCGGTTTTGTTTGCTGACAATAAATGAGCATCCTTCTGTGTCTGGGGCAGCTCCTTCTCCAAGGAAAGCAGGTGGGAGTTGGTGCCAAGGAGCTGAAAGCTGCAGGTACAGCCTGGGGTGGAGGAAGCTGAGATTTGCACAAGGCTGCTCTGAGTCCCAGGGGTTGGATGAGGCAAATGGTGGGGAGGGGGTAGGGACAGAGTCTGACTGATTGTCAGCCATAAAGGGTCTTGATTTTCGTATCTATTCAGACTGCATGAGGAGGTGCTGGGGATCGATATCAGTTGGAGGTTGTTGGTATCAGTATATAAACAGAAGAAGATTAAGTATAAAGAAAGATCTTTTCTATTTTTTACTATAATACGTAATAAACAGCAGGACACTGCTTATTCTGAATAGGTTTTATTAACCTAAGCAAGAAACGACAACTGGGAGCAAGGAAATCGGGATAAGCCTGATCCCTCACAGCAAAGCAGAGGAAGCTGCGTGCACACGATGCAGGGTACTCTGTCACCTGCTCGAGGAGCTCAGGAGAATGTGGCACAAAGCACCACAACAATTCTTAAAGCTATGACTGGACAGGATTGGTCCGTTTGTCAATCCTTGATGCGATTGGCTCATCTAGGGGCTCCATGATTGGCTCGTTAGTGAGGAGCATTCCTGTCCAATCATTTCTCCATAAGTCCATTTCATTGGTCAGTTCAGTCCACCAATCCATGCTCAAGTAGATGCCATCGTGCCTTTGGACAGCTTCTGGAACATTCTGACTGCAATTTCCTATATGCATTACTGACATCTAGCGTTCTTTCAAAGGCATTGCACCCGTACATTGTGCGCAATAAATTAAATAACTTCAATTAACAATTAACCAATTAACCAAACTCAGCCCTGATACAATTTAACCAAATGTTAACCAATATAATACAGAACTGGCCTACGAAAGCCAACCCATTTATAACAGAATCTATTCACTTTGAATAACTTTCTGAAATCCGTCTAATTAACCACAAAAGAATTGAAGACCTAAATTATTCCCAGTGCCTTGTTAGGGTGTATTGAAATGTTAATGAACCCTTTGGCACTGAATTCCTGAACTGAAGAGCTGAAGGCTGAATAAGCCTCTGGAGAAGAAAAGTTCATCAGCAACCTTCCAGTGGCTGAGGATGTCAGCAGCCCCCACTGAGGCCATCACTGCCAAGAGACCGTGGGGGCAATGAGCAGACAAGGAGAGCGTCCCTGGGGCTGGGGAAGCAGGAACTCAGAGGCACCAGCGGCTCCAGGTGGGAAATGAACTCTGGAATGTGGCTGGGAAAGCCCTGCCTGGGCTTGGCCAAGCAGCACAGCCAAGGCCTGAGCCCCATCCCCTGGGAATGGGATCGGTGCCCTCACAGGATGCTCGTGGCTGTCCCGGAGCAGTGGCATGTGGGGTGTGGGATGGTGAGGGCAGGAGAGCAGCAGGAGCCCTGCAAAGCTCTGTGGGCTGGGGGAGGAGGCCACAAGGCCTGGGGCTGGCAGGAACTGCTGTCTTCTCATGGGCCTCAGTGGCAGGGACAGCAGCCACAGCCAGGGGACACAAATCTCATTGCTGTTGGCAGGGGGTGGTCCCAGCCCCCCAAGGCCTTTGGTCACCCCCACTGCAGCTCTCCTGCCCTGGCCTAGGCCTGTGCTGCTTCCCTTGCACACTTTACCCACCGCCCCATTTCCCCTCCTCCCTCTGACCCTGGCAGCTCCCAAAGCTTTCCTGATGTCCCTCTGTCCTCACTCGCTGCTGCTTCAAACAAAAAGCTGTGTTTGGCTGAGGAATGGCCAATTCCTGTGGGATTCCCAACTCCTGCCTTCTTCCCACACCCTGCTAAAGCTCCTGGGGCACCCAACCTGTCCCAGGCACAGCCTTGCTTGAATCTGCTCCTTCTCTCCATGTGCCAGCACTGAAATCCATGTCCCATCTGCAGCCCTGCAGAGCAGCCCAGCCCTTTCTGGCCCTGCAGCAGGAACTGGAGGCACTGGAGGTCAGGGACAGTGACTCTGTGTGTGGAATGCTCAGGAGATGCTCAGCTCGGGCAGCTCCTGCAGCCCCAGGGCCAGCCCTGCTGCCCAGGACAGCAGCAGAGAGTTGGCCCCGGGGCTCCTCAGGCACCTCCTGCTGCCCCAGGGACAGAATCACAGAATCACAGGATTGACCAGGTTGGAAAAGACATTTGAGACCATCAAGTCCAACCTGTGACCTAACACCAGCTCGTCACCAGACCGTGGCACTCAGTGCCACAGCCCGTCTTTCCTTAAACAGCTCCAGGGATTGTGACTCCACCACCTCCCTGGGCAGCCCCTTCCAATGCCCAATCACCCTTTCTGTGAAGAACTTCTTCCTAAAGTCCAGCGTAAGCTTCCTGTTGCAAAGCTTAAGACATTTCCTTTCATCCTGTCCCTTGTTCCCTGGGAACAGAGCCCAATCCCCACCTGTCTGCAACCTCCTTCATGAGGGCCTAGAGTGTCACAGTGTTCTCCATGATTCCATGAGGCTCTGTAGTGTCACAATGTCCACTTGATTCCATTGGTCCCTGGAATCTCACAAGGATTTCCTTGGTTCTGCAATGTCACAATGGCCTCTTGGTTCAACAAAGTCCCACAGTGTCACAGTGGCCTCTGTGGTTCCACAAGGACTCAGAGTGTCACAGTGGCCTCTGTGGTTCCATTCAGCCCCACAGTGTCACAATGGCCCCTTGCTCCCCTGGGGCCCTGCAGTGTCACAATCATCACAGAATCACAGAATCAACCTGGTGTGAAAAGATCTTTTACTCCATCGAGTCCAACCGATCACTCAACACCACCTTGTCACCCAGACCATGGCACCCAGTGCCACATCCAGTCTTTCCTTAAACACCTCCAGGTTTGGTAACACCACCACCTCCCTGGGCAGCCCAATCAGTCTTTCTCTGTAGATCCCCTTCCTAATATCCAGCCTAAACCTCCCCTGGTGCAGCTTAAGGTTGCGGCCTCTTGTCCTGACACTGTTTTCCTGGGAGCAGAGCCCAACCCCACCTGGCTGCACCCTCCTGTCAGGGAGTTGTAGAGAGTGATGAGGTCTCCCCTGAGCCTCCTCTTCTCCAGGATCAACAACCCCAGCTCCCTCAGACAGTCCTCACAGGACTTGTGTTCCAGACCCTTCACCAGCCTTGTTTCCCTTCTCTGGACATGCTCCAGCCCCTCAATGTTCTTCCTAAATTGGGGGGCCCAGAACTGGACACAGCACTCAAGGTGTGGCCTCACCAGTGCTGAGTACAGGGGAAGAATCACTGCCCTGGTCCTGCTGGCCACACCATTCCTGATCCAGACCTGGTGCCATTGGCCTTCTTGGCCACGTGGGCACACTGCTGGCTCATGTCCAGCCTGCTGTCCATCAGTGTCCCCAGGTCCCTTTCTGCCTGGCCACTGTCCAGCCACTCTGTCCCCAGCCTGTAGAGCTGCAGGGGTTGTTGTGGCCAAAGTGCAGGACCTGGCACTTGGTCTTGTTAAACCTCTTCTCACTGGATTCATTTTTTGGATCCAGCCTGTCCAGGTCTCTCTGCAGAGCCTTCCAACCCTCCAGCAGATCCACACTCACACCCAACTTGGTGTCACTACAGTTCCATGAGGTCTTAAAGTGTCACAGTGTTCGCCATGATTCCATGAGGCTCTGTCATGTCACAATGGCCCCTGGGTTCCACGGGTCCTCTCAGTGTCACAGAGTCCCTTGGTTCCCTGGGCCCTTCAGTGTCACAATGGATCCTTGTTCCCATGAGGTCTCACAGTGCAGCAATGGTCTCTTTGGCTCCATAGTTTCACAATGGCCTATTGGTCCCATGGGGCACCACGGTGTCAAAATTGTTTCCATCACTCCATGAATACCTGCAGTGTAAAAATGGCCCCTTGATTATATGAGGTCCTACAGTGTCACATTGGTCTTCCACAAGGCCCCGCAGAGTAACAGTGGCCCCTTGGTTCCATGAGGCCTCACAGTGTCACAGTGGCACCATTGTTACACAAGGTCCTTCACTATCACAGTTGTCACTGTGGTTTCACGTGGCCCTGCAGTGTCACAATGGTCTTCTTGATTCCATGAGGCCCCACAGTGTCACAATGATCCCTAGGTTCCATGAGGCCCCAAAATGCCACAACAGACTACTTGGTTGCACAATGTCACAATGGCCCCTTGGTTCCACAAGACCCCCCAGTGTTACAAGTGTCCCCTTAGTTCCACGAGGCCCTGATGTGTCACAGTGGCCTCTAAGTTACCTGAGGCCCTGCAGTACCACAATGGCGCCTTGGTTCCATGGGGCACCACGGTGTCAAAATAGTTCCCTTAGTTCCATGAGTCCTGGGAGTGTCATAATGGCCCCTTGGTTCCACTGGGTTCTGGGACATCAAAAGGGTCTCCTTAGTTCCACAGTGTCCCAATGGCCCTTTGGTTCAACAAGGCCCCACAGTGTCACCTCTGTGGTTCCACGAGGACACGGAGTGTCACAATGAACTCCTTGGTTCCATTCAGCCCCTCAGTGTCACAATGGCCTGTTGAAGGTTTGGAGAATTTTCCCATTCTGTTGGGAGGCCATTGTGGCACTCCGGGGCTTTGTTGAATCAAGGGGCCATTGTGACACTGTGGAACCAAGGAGACCCTGGAGGTATTCCAGAGCCCAGTGGAACCAAGGGGCTATTATGACACTCTCAGGACTCATGAAACTAAGGGAACTATTTTGACACCGTGGTGCCTCATGGTACCAAGGGGCCATTGTGTTAGTTCAGGGTCTCAGGTAACTTAGAGGCCACTGTGACACATCAGAGCCTCGTGGAACTAAGGGGACACTTGTAACACTGCAGGGCCTCATGGAACCAAGGGTCTCTTGTGACAGTGCAGGATCCTGTGTAACCAGGGGTCCATTGTGTCTCTGCCCCACCCATGGGGGAACGTGCCTGGCCCAAGGAAAAGGCGGCTCCTTGTGGGCCCTGCTCTCCTCTCCAGGAGATGCTGAGAGCTCTGCAGCCCCTCCTGCCATCCCATGTCCCCAGGCCAGCACAACAGCCCCAGCCCTTGTGGCCCTCAAGAGCTGTTCCTGCTCCAGGCCCAGGGCCCATCCCAAAGCTGGGACAGCCAGAAAGCTGTGCCCATTTCTGTTCATTCCTCTTTTGATGAGGATGGATCCTCAGCAACATGGATGTTCTCTGATGAATTTTACTTCTCCAGAGGTTTGCTCTGTCTTCAGCTCTTCCGTTCAGTCTCCTTAGGATTTGAAAACATCTTAAGAAGACAAGCCCCTGGGAATGATTTAATTTTAAGTCTTCAATTCTTTTGTGGTTAATTAGACCAGTTCCAGAAGAATACTCAAAGTGAATGTTTTACATATATTATAATATAGATCTCTTTTTTTCTGATTCTTCCTTTTCTGTTTATATACTGATATCAGCATACTCCACTTGATATTGATCCCAAGTATCCCCTAATGCAGTCTGAATAGACAGGAAAATCAAGACACCTTATGTCTGATAGTCAATCAGACTTTCTCCCAAACCCCTCCCCATCCAACCCCTGGGACTCAGAGCTGCCTTGTGCAAATCTGAGCTTCCTCCACTCCAGGCTGCAGCTGCAGCTTTCAGCTCCTTGGCACCAACTCCCACCTGCTTTCCTTGGACAAGGAGCTGCACAAGAAACAGAAGATGTCCATTTATTGTCAGCAAACAAAACCAAAGTAAGGAACAGCTCCATAAAATGCAAAAATCATTCCTCTGCTGGATATTAAATCCACTTCACATATCTCAGAGTCTCAGAGCATTGTAAAACACATTCAGTGCCCAGCAGATCCCAAAAGCCCCCAAACCCTCCCTGCCCCAGTTCTGTCCACATTTGCTCTTTGCACACACAAGTCACACGCTGAAGTCGTGAGCTCCCTCCATGGCCAGAGGGAGGAAAAGAGAGAAAGTGGATGAAGAGCTCTCTTGTGCAGAGCTACAGCTGCACTGATCCCAATATTCTGGGCTCACAGGAACTTGATCCAACACCCTCTGCAGCATCTGTTCCTTGGCTCAAAATCTGTCTGCGTGGCCAGGCCCAAGGAGTGCTGGGCAATGGAGTCACATCCAGGGGTGTCCCCAGGGCTCAGGATTGGGGCCAGATCAGTTAAATTTCTTTAGTGCTGATCTGGATGAGGGATCGAAGGCACCCTCAGTCAGGTGCCAGGTGAGCCCAAGCTGGGTGGCAGTGTGGCTGTGCTGGAGGGCAGGAAGCTCTGCCCAGGGATCTGGACAGGCTGCAGCCATGGGCCCAGGACAATTGGATGAGGTTCACCAAGGCCAAGGGCCACGTCCTGCCCTGGCCTCACAACCACACCAAATCCCTGGCCGTGCCCTGGCCCTGATCCCCACAGCCTGTCCTGTTTCCTTCATCCCTGCATTGCCAGGGACTTTGTGGGACAAGGGAGCTCTGCTCTGGGGATGGAGGGAGGTCCAAGTGCAACCACTGGAGTGGGAACCAAAACTGATCAGGTTTTTGTTCTTTGGGGGTCAGGAACTGGTGAGACTCAGAGGCACAGAAAGTTTCTCTTCATGACGAACTTGTCGACTGATGCATGACGGTCAGCGATGGAAGAGACAGGGCAGTTGCGTGGGTGCAAAAAGCCGATTTTATTGATACAAAGTCGAGTATTTATACCTTAGCAGCAGCGGCAAGTGATAATCACTGTAACAACCGTATCTATGTTTCTTAACAACAAAACTAGAAGCTAGCAGTTTTAGGTATAGCACGGTACGGTACAGTACAGTACAGTACCTACCCAGTACAGGTACATACCAAGCATGCTTTTCTTTTACACTCCCTATTTCTCCTACACTCCCTATTTCATGGTAGACTGCACTGCTTGCCATGGTGTGCGGCCTAACAGTGCTGCCGCATTCACTTCTGACACAAGTTCAGCAGTGCTCTCACTTCTGCTTTCCAGCTGTAACTCCACAGGAGGGATGGAGCAGGATTGGTGTGGGATGGATGGAGTGGGATCAGGGGAGATTCCAGAGCAGCTCCTGCTCTCCGTGGGCTCCACAGCCAGGTCCATCCTGCAGGATGGAGACAGGGACAGGATGACACCGTTACCCACTCTCATCCCAGCAGGAATCACCGCCTGAGCAATCCACAGAGCTGGATCCAGCCCCTTTCTGCTTCCCAGGAAAGCTGAGAGCTGCCAGCAGAGCTCATCCCACTGCTCCCACCCACCCCGGCCTTGCCACGGCTCTTCCGATGGATCAGCTTCCCATTTTCCGTGTTTGAAGCCAAGAACCCCAATTGCTGGCGCTGTTTAATTGCGGTGTGACAATGTCCTGGCGTGGCAGTGCCCCGGCTCTGGCGGGGCTGGAGTTCATTGTCTGCACAGGGGCAGCTCTGGGGCCGTGTTTGGGGCTGTGCTGAACCCGGGGCTGAGAGCACGGACAGGGCTTTGTTCTTGCTGAGCTCAGCCACAGCCGAGGCCTTTCCTGCCCCTGTGCGGCCACACTGGGGAGGGGCTGGGGGTGCAGGGGAGGGGACATGGCCAGGACAGGTGACCCCAACTGACCCCAGGGATATTCCAGACCTTATGGCATCATGCTCGATAAAGAAAGTGGGAGAAAGTCATTCGAGCAAGGGGAGGAGCTATCTCCAGGCCGTTCCCGGCCATTCCAGAGAGGCTCTGGAGAGGGTGAGCAGCCCAGAGCACGGTGAGCAGGCGCGGGCAGACAGGGCTGTGGCACGTTTGTGAAGGTGTGGCACAGCAGTTTGAGCAGCAGTTCACGCAGGCAGGACAAGCAGGCAGGGCTGGAGCCACACTTTTTGTAGTGAGTTGTGCTCTGGTGTTTTTGTCTTCTTATTTTAGCAATGGTCAAGAGCCACTGTCAGGAAAAGTAACACAAACAGAGCCCCCAGAGAAGGACACAGCTGTGGAAGCCTCTGGCTGCAGGGAATGTCTGAGCCTGGCGGCAGTGCCGGAGGATAGCGCAAAAGACTCCTGCACGCAGTGTGAGAAGGTGAATTGTGGGAATCACAGGCATGTAGTGAGAACTACTTTCCCATGAGAGAGAGCTGTTTGTCCAGCTCACACTATTCCTCTCTAGCTCAAAACAAGCAGAAATCCATAAACAACGATAATGAGAGACTTGCAGGTGGTGTTATTGCAAGATGTTGTTCTAACTATGGGTAGCCAATGACATTGTGGGTGATGAGCTGAGAGCCAATGAATTGCTTGCGCATAGACAAGTAGGAAAAATATATAAGCAGCCTTCTGATATGTAATAAACGGCTTCACTTGATCATATTGATCTGGCGTGATGACCCTTATTGATCCTCCAAAACAGTGAATGATCTCTGCCAGGTGGCAGAGCTAAAAGAGGAAGTAGAAGGATTAAGAAATATTGGGGAGAGTGAAAAGGAAATAGGCTGGTGGAGTTTCACCCTTCCATCCCTGAGAGAAGCCAGCCAGGACTCAGAGGAGTTCCACACCTCTGACCATCAAACAGAAGGAGACCATTTAGATGAGGGGGAATGGAAATGAGTTCCTATTTGGGGAGGTAATAAAATTCCCTCCTGACCCCCATCGCCCTCCCAGGTGCTGCTACAGAATAGGTACAAGGCCCTGGATCCAGAGGGTCAGGCAGATGATATCGAAGGAAATAATGTGCCTGGAGAGTCTCCCAATTACACTTCATCTTTCAGATGGATCACAGCCTCTTGTACTAAAAGGAGAAGAAGGGTAGTGGTAGCAGGTGACTCCTTTCTGAGGGGAACAGAAGGCCCTGAATGTCGCCCGGACCGATCCCACAGGGAAATCTGCTGCCTCCCTGGGGCCCGGGTCCAGGATATCACCAGGAGACTTCCTGAGCTGATTCAGTGCTCTGATTGTTACCCACTGCTGGTTGTCCAGGCTGGCAGTGATGAGGTTGGCAAGAAGGGCACCAGGGCAATAAAAAAGGACTTCAAGGCTCTTTGGTTAATGGGGCAGGAGTGCAGGAGGTGTTCTGCTCAGTTCTTTTAGTAGCAGAGATGAAGGGTGAAAGGAACAGGAGAACTCACATCAACAATAAATGGCTTAAGGGCTGGTGCCATCAGCAGAATTTTGGGTTCTTTGATCACAGGGAAACTTTTGGGGCACCTGGCCTGCTGGAGGCAGATGGGCTCCATCTGTCTAATGGGACAAAAGGATTCTATCCATGACTTGGCAGGGCAGATTGAGAGGCTTCAAACTAGGTTTGAAGGGGGAAGGGGATGCGAGCAGGCTCTCCAGAGATGAGAGCAAGGGAGCTAAGCCAGAGTCAGGGCTGGAGCAGCAGTCCTGCTGAAGTGCACGGACACTGATGCACGCAGCATCCATGGGGAATAAAGCAGAGGAGCTGCAAGCCATGGAAAGACCAAGCAGGAGAGCTCTGACGTAGTCACCATCACAGAAATATGGTGGAATGACACATAACTGGAGCTCTGCAAGGGATGGCTACGAGCTCTTCAGAAGGGACAGGAGAGGGAGAAGAGGTGGAGGGGTGGCTCTGTATATTAGGGAGGATCTCAACACCACAGAACTTGAGATGAATGACGGTAAGGTCGAGTGCCTGTGGGTAAGAATCAGGGGAAGCCAACAAGGCTGACAGGCTGGTGGGAGTCTGTTATAGACCACCCAACCAGGATGGAGAGGTGGATGAATTATTGTATAAACAGCTGGAAAATGTTTCCAGATCACCAGCCCTTGTTCTTGTAGGAGACTTTTACCTGCCAGATATCTGCTGGGAACTCAACACAGCAGAGAAGTGGCAGTCTAGGAGGTTCTTGGAGTGTATGGAGGACAGGTTTTTGTCTCAGTTGGTGAGTGAGCCTGCCAGGGGAGGGACTATGCTAGACCTGCTGTTTGCAAACAGAGAAGGGCTGGTGGGAGATGTGGTGGTTGGAGCCATTTGGGATATAGTGATCATGAAATAACAGAATTCTCAATAATTGGTGAAACAAGGAGGGGCACCAACAAAACTTCCACACTGGACTCCCGGAGGGCAGACTTTGGCCTTTTCCAGAAGCTAATTTGGAAAGTTCCTTGGGAAACAGCCCTTAAAAACAAAGGGGTCCAGGCAGGATGGACATACTTCAAGAAAGTAATCTTGAAGGAACAGAAGCAGCCTGTCCCTGTGTGCTGAAAGAGGAGCCATCGGGGAAGATGACTGGCCTGGATGAGCAAGGATTGTCTGAAGGAATTAAGGAAGAAAAAGAGGATGTGTCACCTTAAGAAAAGAGGGGCAGGTAACTCAGGAAATGTTTAAGGATGTGGCTAGGTCATGTAGGAAAAAAGCTAGGGAGGCAAAAGCCCAATTAGAACTTCATCTGGTCACTTCTGTGAAGAATAATAAGAAATATTTTTATAAATCAATGGCAAAAGGAGGCACAAGGACGACCTCCATTCATTATTAGATGGGGGAGGGAATTTAGTAACTAAAGATGATGAAAAGGCAGAGATACTTAACTCCATTTTTGCCTCAATTTTCGTCAGTAAGTCAGGTTGTCCTCAGGACAAGTGTCCTCCTGAGCTGATGGATGGGGTCAGGTCTTTTTATTTAATATTTAATTATTTTTATAATTTCATTAATTATATTTTTATTCATAATAATATTACTATTTATATTTTTATTTTTTTTAATTATATAAAGAATCTGTAAATTTTCAGCTGTCAAAGAAATACATATTCATTGGTTCTAAGTTACAAAATTCCCCTTATTAATCTATGCTCTATTGCTTATTGATTTCTCCCTCTTTATGCTAATTAGTCGTGATTTTATTAGTTTTGTCATTTTTTTTATCATGTTTTTCTCAGACAGGGGTCAGGGGGGCACTTCGGGTTCTGGGTAGATATTTATGGGACACATTCGGGGCACTTTTGGGTGTGGGGGAGGGAATTCAGAGAGAACTTGGGGGTCGGGTAGACACTTGCGGGGTCCCAGTGGGCACTGAGGGGCACTTAGGGAGCCTGAGGGAAAGTTTCGGGTTTGGAGTGGCACTTGAGGGTCCCGGGAGACACTTGGAGGTCAGGGAGGGACATTTGGGGGACCTTTGGTGTCCGGGAGGGCACTTGGAGGCTATAACGGGGCTCAATGGGGCCGCGGGGAATGATGGGAGTTGTAGGCGCGGGTATAATAGGGCTAATGGGGCCGCGGAGCATCATGGGAGGAGTAAGCGCAGCTACCATGGCTCCCTATGGGGCGCAGGGCATGACGGGAGATGAAGTCAGGACTGCAATTGAGCTCTATGAGCGCCGCGGGGTATGATGGGAACTGTAGTCCCGGAAGTGGCTCGAACGGGGCGATTGGGGTCCGGGAAGGCACTCGGGGGCTGTTTTTCGTCCGAGGAGCCACTTCAGGAACTCAAGAGGGAACGTGTGCGGTTCGGGAGCACTTGGGGGGAACTTGGGGAGCCCCAACCGGGCTCTTTAAACCTCGGGGCATGACAGCAGCTTTAGGTGTGGATTTGTGTTATGAGGGGCTCTTGGGCAGCGGGGGACAATAGGAGACGAAGTCCCGGAAGTGGCTATAACGGGCATCTGTGCGGTTGGGAGCACTTAGGGGTCCGAGGATGTGATAAATAACCGTGTGTGTTTGTTAATCAAATCTTGCTTAAGCCAGGTGTGATAAATACATAATAATATAGTGTTGGCTTTTCGCAGATATTCATTGTGTGTATGGTTTTATTCTGTTTATATAAGTAGTCTTGTCATAAAGAATAGAGGTATATAACCAATGTTTTAATTTCTGTTATTAACTAGATTTTGATATAATAGTAAAATAACTGATAGAGGTAGTTTAAAAGACTTTCCTTTACTAACCACACTACCTGCTTGACCGGATCCCCTATTGTTCTTTATTAAACTTTTAAATTTCAACAGGAGAGTGAACCTCGTTTATCACACAGGGAATAAATGGTTAAAATGGAGTCAGGAAGCTCACAAGTTTTATCTAACAAAAAGCTAAGCAAGGCCAAGAAAAACAGATGTCTCAGCAAGAACAGAGGGAACAGATAACGAAGTCAGGTCAGGATGACCTATACCCAGTGAAGTAAGTGATGTATGAGCCCCCCTGGGATGAGCCCCCCCCCGAGGAAGACGTCGGTCTTCGGCCTCACGACCACCAAAAGGCAGAAAGAAGACCCCATAGCAACAGCCCGCGCAGACGCAGAGTACTACCGGAAGATATACGTATACCTGCTCAAAGAGACAATAAAAATTGAGGGATTAGGGGGGTGGGGGCGAACCGTTGGCGGAGCAGGGTCTCCACGGTCGCCCAGCGCTGTTTTTTGCTTGTTGTAGCTTGCTCAATAAATCAAATTATTTTAATTGGCCTGGTTTTTGTCTCTAACCCATAACAAGGAGGCTTTTGGGGGTCTCAAATGGGCACTCAGG
Organism: Acanthiza pusilla; assembly: GCA_036630365.1. NCBI lineage: Eukaryota > Metazoa > Chordata > Aves > Passeriformes > Acanthizidae > Acanthiza > Acanthiza pusilla. The sequence goes on from JAXCHO010000108.1 coordinate 795,058, forward strand.
GATCCTGCAGGCTCTGGGGTACATGGGGCATATGGGGGCGGAGAACGGCGAATCTGTGGAGCGCGGGGCATGACGGGCGTTGTAGTCCCGGCTCCAATGGGGCTTTATCGGGGAGCGGGGCATGATGGGAGTTATAGGCAAAAGTAAACCAAAATGGCGCCGCCTCGAGGCCCCGCCCCAAGGCTAATTTCCGGGCGCTGATTGGCTGTGGGTGGTGATGGGCGGCAGCGTTGACCAATAGGTGGTGGCGGAGGCGGGAACAGCCCAACCCTTCCAGTCCCTCCCAGTACAGCCCAGTTCATCCCCAGTATAGCCCAGTGTAACCCCAGTGCCCCTCCAGGCCCTCTCAATACACCCGAGTTCATTCCCAGTCCCTTCCATTTCCTCCCAATGTCCCTCAGTATGTCCCAGTTCATCCCAGTGTCACTCCCAGTATGCCCCTGTGTCTCCTAGCATTCCCCACAGTGTTCCCAGTGTCCCCAGTTCATCCCAATATCCCCCAGTATCACTCACAGTGTCCCCAGTTTGCCCCAGTATTGACCAGTATCATTCCCAGTATGTCCTGGTGTGTCCCAGTATGTCTCAGTGTACCCTCACAGTCCATCCCAGTCCACCCAGTTTCCCCCTCAGCATTCCCAGAGTTCCCAATTTGTCTCAGTCCACCCCAATCTCACTCCCAGTATGTCCCAGTGTCCCCCAGTATGTCCCAGTCCTCCCCAGTGTTTCCAAGGAAACTTGACCTTCTCACGGTGGCCATGGCATCCCAACCCAGCAGTGGGGTCAGTGCAGTGTCCATGGCACAGCCCCTGGCCATGGCCAGTGCAGGTTGGGATGAGAATCCACGCTCAGAGCTGGCCCAGGGCAGGGCTGCAGTGCCTTCCCAGCAGCTCTGTCTGCACAGCAGCAAGGTTGGCCACTCTGGGTCAGAGCTCCAGGCAAAGGTTCTCTGAGCAGGCCAGAGCTCCTCAGGAGAGACCCTGGATCAATATCAATCACAGAATGCTGCAATCACCTCTGTTCTAAAGAGAACAGTAAAAATAAAATGCAACTTTTAAAATAGGAATATATTTTTCTTAGAAGCTCTTTGAAACATTTCTCCATAACTGTAGCAGGAAAACTTCCTAATGAACTGCACCAGAGCAGAGGGAAATCAAGGCAGAGCCATGGTTTGTCAGGACTTGCTTGATCCTAATGAGCCGCGAGGTGCATTTGGTGCTGAGCCCTTGAACCTCAGGGCCTGAGAGGAGATTGCACAAACCTTTCCAGGAGTCAAAGTCAGAAGAAAAACCCAAAGTGTCTCCAAACATTAATGGGTCCCACTGAGGTCCATCCCCAACACAGGCTCCTCATGGACTCCTTGGAGGAGAGAATTGGAGGCCATGATTGCACAAACCTCTCAGAGACTCAGGGTGAAAAAAGAAGGACTTTAATAATCCCTGAGTACCTTGAAGTATTAATGAGCCCCAGTGAGTGTTGTTACTGAGAGAGAATCTGAAGGGACTCGTTACAGCAGATAATTGGAGGCCATGGTTGCACAAAGCTCTCAGAGACTCCAAGGCAAAAGCAAAAGCCAAAGTGCTTTGGAAAACCTGCAGTCCCTGGGAGCATGAAGGATCCCCCAGGGCCATTGCTGCCAAAGGCTCCCCAGGGACTCCTTGCAGCAGATCCCTGAGGCCAGGAGTGCAGGGAGGCCAAGGCTCTGTGCAGGCAGCTCAGGTGCTGAGCAGAGCCTGGGCTGGCTGGAGGCAGCAGAAAGGCCAAGGGCTGAGCCCCAGCCCCGGGGAAGGCAGATCCTGTCCCTCCCGCCTTGCTCAGGGCTCTGCCGGGGGCACTGGGATGTGGGGGGGATGCTGAGGGCAGGACAAGGGGGTGACAGTGCCCAGCCTTGCTGGGGCTGTGCCAGGAGGCCCCAGGGCCTCAGGACAAGGTGTCTCCTCACAGCCCTTGGTGGCACAGGTGAGAGAATGAATTCCTCAATCAAATTGCATTTGGGTGAAATAAGTCAGGAAACCTCCTTGACCTGGGGCCAAGCCTTCCCTGTTGTTCAACTTCAAAGCAGAATTCAGCCCTGGGGCACCAGCAAAATCAGCCCCTGTGAGCTGCTCTGTAGTCAACCCTACCAAGGGCCACATTCCAGGAAACACACACACAAAAAGAGGGGTCAATTTGAACAATTCCCTCATTTCTCTTAGTAAAACCTTTTAGGATTTTCAGCAAGCAGTGGACATCCCCATGGTGATGGGACTGGACACACCAGGGTACAAGTTCCAAGCAGGAGATTGGGTCTGTTTGAAAGGCTGAGGAACTGTTCTGCTCCAGCCAAAGTGGAAGGGACCTTTCCAAATGCTATGGAGAACTTTTTACAACACACAGCTCAAGATAGCACCTCCTGGTGATTTGAAGAAATCTGGACCAAACTTCCTTTATGGTTATCCATCTGGACTCGGTTAAAACATCTGTTTATAAAGGTCACCATAATAATTCTGTATGGTTTTACTTGCATCAGATTCAGTGTTGTAGCTGTTGTAATGCCTTCTGCTATAAATAGAGATATTGAGAGATCAGTTTCCATAAGGAACTGAGTGTCAAGAACAGGGGAGACTTGATAAGGACAGTAGAAAAGGAGAGCACAGCCTTGGAGAAATAGATAAAGGATGTAACTGAGGCAAAGAGAAGTCACACAAAACACAAGCAGGATGCCAGCTCAGCTCTGCAAGGCTGACAAAGCAGGAGTTCTGCAAAACACAGATATTGCCCTTGTTCAAAGGTGGGGCTCTGAAACAGCCACCTGAAAAGGACACTGGATGTTGAAGAGAGACCCCAAAGAATCATATCATGTTCTTTGATAAGGAGTCTATTTATGTAAAATAAAGTGATACATATCCATCAAGTGAGTGGGGATAGGTCATAAATATGTACTCAGTGTGTGTGATAAAAATTCTGTTCACCCCATGCTCGGGGATCTGCATTAGAGGAAGTGTTCTCTGAGTGTCCAGCACTGCCAAAAAGAATGGCTGCTTTCTAGTACTCAAACTGTGTCAGAAAGCTCATATCCTGTAGATTCTGGTATCACTTCCACAAGGCCCTGCTGTGTCACAGTGGCCCCTTGGTTCCATGGAGATCCACAGTTTCACAGTGACTCCTTGGTTCTGCAGTGTCATTATGGCCTCTTGGTCCCACGAGGCCCCACAGTGTCACAATGGTCACCTTCATTCCATGGGGCCCTGCAGCCTTACAATGTCCCCTTGCTTCCATGGGGTTCCACAGTGTCACAATGGCCCCTTGGGTCCTTAGAGCCCTGAAGAGTCACAATGGTCTCCTTGGTCCCACAAGGCCCCACATTGTCACCCTGGGGCAGGACACCAGGAGGGATTCGTTCCCCACTCGCTGCAGCTCCCTGGCCCAGCTGGCACCGACACCTTCTCCCAAGCCAGCGCTCCCGGGCACAGCCAGGGCCGTGCCACACTGCAGCTCCTGCAAACCACGGCAGCGGCTTCGAGGCCAAAACCTGAATCACAGAGCTTTGCCACTCTTTCTGTCTCTATTTGACCAAGAAATGCCCCATTGTGGGGTGTCCCTTTCCTGCAGTCACTGCAACACTGGGACCATACACGGAGCTGTGAGCGAGAGAAATGGCCAGCGCTGCACCTCTGCACTGACTCGGGGATGGTGGGAAATGCTCTGTGGGGGTGGCTGGAACGATGGAAAAAGGACAATTAGCAGCACAGAGGGAAACCCATCTGGTCTGCTGGATTGGGGCAAGACATCGCTGCCCGGGTAGAGAAGTTGGCTGTGAAAGTCCCTCCTGTGGATGCTGACGTACCCAAGAGTTGAGCACTGAAGAGCATTGCAACAATGGACAGGGGGATGGGGCTGCCAGGATTAAAGTGTCTCAGGTGGGTCTGGACTGGCCACACAAGGCTGAGTTATTTCTGGCTCGATGGGCCCAGGACACCTCAGGTCATCAGGGCAGAGATGTAACCTCCAGATGGGCTGGTGAGCGAGGGGTGGATTTACCCATGGACAGCATCTCCAGGTTATCCATGAGTGTGAAATGTGTGCTGAGATCAAGCAGGGCCAGGTGGGTAAAGCCCCTGTGGTGTGGGGGATGATGGTGGGAATATAAATGTGGGGAGACACATGGTGTTTTTAGTAGGAGTAGTAAATTGGAGAACACCATTCCTAACCACAACAGCCCTGTCAGAGCCAGCCCTGTCCCTGCACTGCCCCAGCTCTGCTGCCCCACAGCTGCTGATCAGGAAGGGCAGAGCCATGGGGGAGGGAAATGCACAGGGACTCCTCCTGGGAGGGACCTCAGGAGGTTTCCAGGCCAAGCCAAAGCACAGTCAGTGCAGAAAGGGACACAAGGATGGGCTGTTTGTGTGCTCTGCCATGGCAGGATGAGATGCAGAGCTGCACACACACCCAGACAATGTGGATCCCTGCAGGAGCTGATCTCACACAGCAGCTCCCAGGCCTCTGCTGCTCGCTGCTTGCTCTGCTTTGATGTTCCCTGCTGGTTACAGCCACCCCACACACCCCAGTGCTGTGTGCACACACACCAGTCTCACCAGTGCCTGGGCCCCAAAGGACACAGGACCTGATGGTTTGTGGTTCCCACTCCAGTGTGTGGCACTTGGACCTCCCTCTGTACCCAGAGCAGAGAGAGCTCTCTTGTCCCAGAAGGTTCTTGACTATGGAGAGTTTAGGAAAATGCCACAGGCTGTGGGGATCAGCTGTAAGGCACAGCCAAAGAGTGTCCTGACCAGCCAACAGTGTAAATCCTGTTTAAACATTATCCTCTCCTCTTATCCTTCTTTCTCTCTGTTTTCTCATCCCTTTTCCTCATCAGACCACCTTGATCCCCCCACCCTTTCTATTCCTGTGGCCCTTTCCTAGACATCCCATGGAAAATCTTGCAAAATCCCCAAATGCCCTTTCTGGATGCCCATTGTGAGTCTCAGGCCCAGAGGCAGAAACCCCCATGCTTGGCTGGCAAGGTCTTGCTGGAAAGCTCCTCCATTGACCTCCTTGGTGAGTCTTTCATGCAGAGATGTCTGAACTTTCCTTGAATTAACTTTTTATCTTTTGCTTTTTAAATTGGAATGGTGCTAAAATATGACCTACTGCAGTCCCCTTGCTGTGGGATGGGGCAGCTACCACTGGACCAGATTGCTCAAAGCTCCTGACCTTGAACACTTTTTGGGGTGGGGCATCCAGTTCTATGGATGATCTGCTTCTCTTGTCACCCTCATCAAAAAATATTTCTTCCTTATACCAAATCTAAATTTATCCTTGACGATTTTAAAGACATTGCCCCTTTGTCTGGCACTACAGGCCTGAAAAATAATCTCAGTCTTTCTTGTATTATGTATGACCACAATGTTTAAATCGGAAAAGACCTTGAAAGGACACAAAAAATGCACAAGATGGGATTTGATGCCTCAAGCCCATGACCCATAGAGAGACTGAAGGCCCTGGGCTCAGTTGTCTGAAGACAGAGGACAGAATAGGAGTAGCCTGGGAGGCCTGGAAGGGTGGATTCAGAGATGTGGAGCATTTATAGGTAGCAAAAATAAGCATGAGAAAGAAATAATGTGACCAAGGGCAGCTGGGGAGGTCCAGTGGGGACATGAGGAGAAAGGAATTTCTCTCCCAGGGCAGTGCTGGGGTGCAGCACATCCCCAGAAGGAGTCTGGGTCAGCCCAAGGCTTTGTGTGCCAAGGCAGAGGCAGGCAGGACGCAGAGCTGTCAGCAAAGGAAGGGCCAGCGAGGTGGGGCAGCCGGGGGATGCCGACAGCCTGCAGGGCCAGAGGCGCAGGGCATGGACAGCGTAGGACAGCCTGGGCTGGAGAGGGCCCAGGGATGTGCAGAAGCTGCAAGGGCCTGCCAGAGGCAACTTGTGCAGCACTTTGGCCATGGCTGCTGGCCCTGGCCCTGAGGCCATGAGGAGGACACAAGTGACCCTGGCAGCCCTGGGGCCTCATGGCCTCCTTGTCCCTGCTCAGCAGCCTGGCAGGGGCCGCCCCATGGTGCTGCCCTTGGCATTGCACATCCCCACATGGCAGTGCCCCGGGAAGAGCCCTGAGCAATGAGGGAGGGACAGGGGCTGGGGCTTGTGCCTTGCCAGGGGCTGGGGCTCAGGCCTTGGCCCTTTGCATTCCTCAAACACATCCAGGTTTGCTCAGCATCAGAGACACCTTGGCCTTGTTTGTCCCCCACTGTCATCACTGCCTCCAGTGTTCTGCTCTAACTGGAACCTGGGGACACTTTCTGAGTTGTGTCCCTCAGTGGGACCCATTAAAAGTTAAAGAAACTTTGAACTTTGAATGTGACTTTGAGTTCTTGAGAAGTTTTTTGAAGACACTCTCAGGGACTGAGTCTGATGTAAACAACACCAAAGCCCCGAGAGGGTCATTAAAGTCCTTGTGCTGTTGCTGTGCTGCTGAGCTGGGCTGGGCTCCTGGCACAGAGGGAGCTCCTGACAACCAAGAAGAGCTTCAAAAAGACATTTCTCCTCATCAGCAGCTCCTTTTGCAACCAAGCAGGGCTGAGGGCACTGCCTGCAGGCACTGAGAGGAGCCAGGCAGAGACAGCTAAAGGGAACCAGGATTGGAGAGACATTGAGCTGAGACTTCACTTGGGGAAACATCTTCACAGCCTCTGCATGGTGAGTCTGTGGGTGCAGGGCAATGTCCCCTGTGCTCCTGGAGGGATCTCCTGAAGCCTGCACACCCCACAGCCTGGGGGATGTGTCAGGAGGACTCTCCCAGTTTCTCTGGTGCACAGGAGGAGGAGGAGGAGGATGTGCTGCAGAGCGGGGCTGCCCTGGGCACCGTCAGAGGGACAGGGCAGGACGGCTCCTGCTGCCAGGGACGGCTGCAGGCTGTGAAGGTGGGGGTGCAGCCAGGGCTGCCCAGGGCTGTCGTGCAGAGCAGCTCCTGCAGCCCTGAGGGCTCTTGGCCAGGGCAGGGCATGTGCCACCTGCCAGGGGCAGCTCTCAGCCTGCCTGGGAGCTCCCCATGGCTCTGTGGGGAGAAGTTGGAGGTGCAAGGAGTGACCCCCATCAGGGCAGATTCCTCCTGCTGGGGAGATGGTGCTGCATGGCCAGGGCTGCTCTCAGCTTTCTCCTCAAGGAAAGGGCAAGGCGCTGTCAGCTTTGGATGTGTCCCTGACACTCCTGCACTGTCCCACTGGGGATCAGCAGATGTGCCTCAGATCTGCCTCAGAAAGTGCCTCCTCAGCCTCCTCTCCCTACAGACAGCAGCAGCAGCACCTTGGCTTGCAGCATCTCTGTTTGTCTGCCCTGCCCTTCAGGAGCTGCTGCCAGGGAGATGGCCCTGGGCAGTGCCCTGTGCTGGGAGGGCTCTGCAGGGCAGAGCTGAGCCCCCAGGGCTGGGCTGGGCTCTGGGAGCAGTGGCAGGGACAAGGCTTGGATAGAGGGAAACAGCTCCCAATGGGCACAACTCCAGGCAGCAGAGAGCCAGACCAACCCTGGATATCCCTCCCTGTCCAGGGGCACAGGGAAAGGGAGAAGAGTTTAGAGAAACTGACTTTGAAACTGGAGCCTTCAAAAAGTCCACTTTATTTTACAGGGCAAATTTAATTGTGATCACTGTGTAATAGAGGGAGGTGAAATGAGCAAAGGGCACCTGTGTGGGGACCAGCAGGGCTGACTGCCCTGGGGCACAGAGAGGTCTGTTTTCCCCCTGGGCTCCCCAGTGTTCAGGCTGAGAGCAATGCCAAAGATGAGGATTTCTTCCCCTTCTAAGAAAGGGGCAATTACTCAGCAGCACAAACCCAAGCTCAAAAAAAATTAAAAGTTGAGTGAAATTTCCCCAAAGTAAGAGAAGCAATTTTAAGTTAATGTGTAAGAAAGCAGCATAGGATTGACTCATGAAATTTTGTCCAACTTGTCAATGTTTTCTTTCAACAGTTCAAAATGCCCAGAGTGAAGAAATGTCCAACAGCAGCTCCATCAGCCACTTCCTCCTCCTGGCATTCGCAGACACGCGGCAGCTGCAGCTGCTGCACTTCTGCCTCTTCCTGGGCATCTCCCTGGCTGCCCTCCTGGGCAACAGCCTCATCATCAGCGCCGTAGCCTGCGGCCACCACCTGCACACGCCCATGTTCTTCTTCCTGCTCAACCTGGCCCTCACCGACCTGGGCTCCATCTGCACCACTGTCCCCAAAGCCATGCACAATTCCCTCTGGGACACCAAGGAGATTTCTTACGCAGGATGTGTCACCCAGGTCTTTTTCTTTGCCTTTTTCATTGCAGCAGAATTTGCCTTTCTCACCATCATGTGCTATGACCGCTACGTGTCCATCTGCAAACCCCTGCACTATGGGACCCTCCTGAGCAGCAGAGCTTGTGCCCACATGGCAGCAGCTGCCTGGGCCTGTGGCTTCCTCAATGCTCTGCTGCACACAGCCAGTACATTTTCCCTGCCCCTGTGCCAGGGCAATGCCCTGGGCCAATTCTTCTGTGAAATCCCACAGATCCTCAAGCTCTCCTGCTCACACTCCAACCTCAGGGAACTTGGGCTTCTTGTGGTCCTTTTCTGTTTAGCTTTTGGTTGTTTTGTGTTCATTGTTTTCTCCTATGTGCAGATCTTCAGGGCTGTGCTGAGGATCCCCTCTGAGCAAGGAAGGCACAAAGCCTTTTCCACGTGCCTCCCTCACCTGGCCGTGGTCTCTCTGTTTCTCAGCACTGACACATTTGCCTACCTGAAGCCCTCCTCCTTCTCATCCCCGAAAATGGACGTTGTGGTTTCTGTTCTGTATTCAGTGGTGCCTCCAGCCCTGAACCCCATCATCTACAGCCTGAGGAACCAGGAGCTCAAGAAAGCTCTCAGGAAACTGATGGATGGATGCTTTTCAGCCTTTTCATTTTCCCATAACAACCCTCAGAGTACTTTGCATTGGGAGCCAGAAAGGAGCTGGAAACACAGTCCTGGTTTAGCTCTCGCTGGGCAGGCCTGGGACAGCAGCAACGCTGTCTCTCAGCATTCCCCCTCCATCAAGGGGCTGCGTGTGGGAAAGATCCTGGGAAGGGACACAACCAGGCCAGTGACTCAAATGAACCAAATGGATATTCCAGATTGTATGACATTAGTTCCAGTATAAAAGCTAAGTAAAGGAGGAGGAATCGGGGGCACTCCTTTTTTACAGTGTTTGCCTTCCCAAGCAACCACACTGCTTGCTGAAGTCCTGCTTCCCAGGGTGTGGCTGAACATTGATCACTGATGGGAAGTAGAGAATAAAATTATTGGTTTTCGCTAACATTTTCTTTCTAACATTTTATCTAACTTTTCTTTCTAACTTTTCTTCTTTTTCTTTTGCTTTAGTAAACTGCCTTATCTCAAACTGCAAGGTATTTTCCATCTTATTTTCTCTCCCCTGTCCAGCCAAGGAGGGCAGTGATAGAGCTGATTGATGGGCACGTGGTCTCCAGCCAAAGTCAACCCACCAGAAGCAGCCTCAGACTGCCTGCCTTCCTCTTTCAGCAGCTCCCAGTGCACATCATCACAGGCCAAATCTGTCTTTATTTATATTTTCCCTTTTCTTCTTCTTCTGATGCTGTTGGCATAAAAGAAACGCTATTATTGTTACCCTTAAAGTTAATTATCTTCCCTTCTTCTGTGACCCCGAGACTGTGTAAATGGGGACTCTCACACTGTATTGAAGTGAAATAAAGGAACCTGCAACCACTTTTTAAAAATTTTTGTACTATTCTCAGATAGAGAGCAGGAATAAAGAAAAAAAGTCATTATTTATTCCCTCTTTCTTCAGCATCTTTCTGCCTTGTATGAGCAGAGACTTAGTGAAATGGGGATTTTCACATTGTATTTAGGTGAAATAAATGAAACCACATTTAAAAAAAAAAAAAAAAGAGAATCATCATGATCAAGGCAGGAACGAACAGAAATGGGCACAGCTTTCTGGCTGCCCCAGCTCTGGGATGGGCCCTGGGCCTGGAGCAGGAACAGCTCTGGAGGGTCACAAGGACCAGGGTTGTTGTGCTGGCCTGGGGACATGGGATGGCAGGAGGGGCTACAGAGCTCTCAGCATCTCCTGGAGAGGAGAGCAGGGCACCCAGGGAGCCTCCTTTTCCTTGGGCCAGGCACGTTCCCCAATTGGTGGGACAGAGTCACAATGGACTCCTGGTTACACAGGATCCTGCATTGTCACAACAGACCCTTGGTTCCATGAGGCCCCACGCCCTAAGAGTGTCCCGTTAGTTCCACGAGGCCCTGATGTGTCACAGTGGCCTCTAAGTTACCTGAGGCCCTGCAGTACCACAATGGTGCGTTGGAACCATGGAGCACCACGGTGTCAAAATAGTTCCCTTAGTTCCATGAGTCCTCAGAGCGTCACAATGGCCCCTTGGATTCACTGGGCTCCAGAATATCTCCAGGGTCTCCTTGGTTCCACAGTGTCACAATGGCCCTTTGGTTCAACAAGCCCTCACAGTGTCACAGTGGCCTCTGTGGTTCCATTTAGCCCCAAAGTGTCACAATGGCCCCTTGCTTCCCTGGGGCCCTGCAGTGTCACAATCATCACAGAATCAGTGAATACACCAGGTTGGAAAAGACCTTGGAGATCATCAAGTCCAACCTGTGACCCAACACCACCTTGTCACCCAGACCATGGCACCCAGTGCCACATCCAGTCTTTTCTGGAACACCTCCAGAGATGGTGGCTCCACCATCTCCCTGGGCAGCCCATTCCAATGCCCAATCACCCTTTCTCTGAAGAACATTTTCCTAATGTCTGGCCTAAATCTCCCCTGGTGCAGCTTAAGGTTGTGGCCTCTTGTCCTGACACTGCCCAGGAGAAGAATCTGACCCCACCTGGCTGCACCCTCCTGTCAGGGAGTTGTAGAGAGTGATGAGGTCTCCCCTGAGCTTCCTCTTCTCCAGGATAATGTCTTGGTTTGAAAGACAGGTGTCTGCTAAGGAAGGTGGGAACCTCCCTTAGAATGGATAATGTGACCCCCTTCCCTCTGAATTGTTATAACTTTGGAATGAAGGGCTTTCATGAAAAGATATGGGAAAAGGAATAACAGCTCTTTACTAGTATCTATAATGAGGCAAACAATCAGTAAGAACAATAGTAACAGAAAACAAACCCAAAACCCAAAACCATCTACCCGGTGGTAGATGTCCCTGGGCTGCCAGGCACTGTCCCTTTGGTGCAGTCACCGTCACAGCAAGCAGGGGCGCTGTTGGCTCCTGGCCGGGCAGGGCAGGTGTGATGACTCCCGCGCAGCTGCAGGGGACGCTGTGGGGTGAGGTCAGGTCTGTGACATGTGGGTAATGGCGGACAGGCTGGGCAGGGATGGCGTGAGCAGGACAGGGCTGGGCAGTGATGGTGTGAGCAGGATGGGGCTGGGCAGGGATGGCATGAGCAGGACAGGCTGGGCAGGGAGCTCAGAGCAGGGAGATGGAGCGGCAGGATGGGCTCACCCAGGCTAGCCAGCAAAAGGTGGCAGTGCATTCCAGCAGGCAAGGTGCGGGCCAGTGGCAGTTGGGCCCCCACTCTGCAGCAGCTGCAAGTGCAGGTAGGAAGATGTGCACTCGAAGAGGGGAAGAGTGGGTTGGAATCCCATTCTTTTTTCCCCAAACGAAAGCTCACCTAACAAGGAAGAGAAGGCAGTGCAGAGCCAGGCTTTTCCTCAGTCGCAGCAAAAAGGAGACAGCAGTTTTCACTGTTTCCCCTCCCAAGTCTGGTGAGCAAGAGAGAACTTACCTATGTCAGATGCTCCTCTCACCACACCCCCGGTCACATCTTTTGTCTCTAAAGCACCTGGTCGTTGGTTTCGTAACAACAGAATGGGAAAATTCTCCGAACCTTCAACAGGCCATTGCAACACTGAGGGGCTGAATGGAACCAAGGAGTCCATTGTGACACTCCAGGTTCTCGTGGAACCACAGAGATGACACTATGGGGCCTTGTTGAACCATTGGCCATTGGGACACTGTGGAACCAAGGAGACCCTTGTGATATTCCAGAGCCCAGTGGAATCAAGGGGCCATTGTGACACTCACAGGACTTATGGAACTAAGGGAAGAATTTTGACACCGTGGTGCCCCATGGTACCAGGAAACCATTGTAGTACTCTGAGGCCTCAGGTAACTTAGAGGACACTGTGAAACATCAGGGCCCTGTGGAACTAAGGGGGCACTTGTAACACTGCAAGGCTGCATGGAACCAAGGGCCCATTGTGACATTGTGCAACCAAGGAGTCCATTGTGGCACTCTGGGGTCTCATGGAACCAAGGGATCACTGTGACACTGTGAAGGCCCATGGAACCAAGGGGCCACTGTTACGCTGCAGGGCCTTGGGGAACCATGGAGACCACTGTGAGTGTAGGACCTTGTATAATCAAGGGGCCGTTGTTACACTGCAGGGATTCATGGAATGAAGGAAACAATTTTGACACCGTGGTGCCCCATGGGACCAAGAGGCCATTGTAAAACTGTGGAGCCAAGGAGACCATTGCTGCACTGAGAGACCTCATGGAACCAAGGGATATTGCGACACTGCGAGGCCCCGTGGAACTGAGGGGCCATTGTGGCACTAGAGGGCCTTGGAGAACCAAGGGGCCATTGTGACACTACAGAGCCTCATGGAATCATGGAGAATACTGTGACACTTTAGGACCTCATGGAACTGTAGTGACATCAGGTTAGGTGTGAGTGTGGATCTGCTGGAGGGTAGGAAGGCTCTGCAGAGGGACCTGGAAAGGTTGCATCCAAGAAATGAATCCAGTGAGATGGATTTAACAAGACCAAGTGCCAGGTCCTGCACTTTGGCCACAACAACCCCTGCAGCACTACAGGCTGGGGACAGAGTGGCTGGACAGTGGCCAGGCAGAAAGGGACCTGGGGGCACAGGTGGACAGCAGGCTGGACATGAGCCAGCAGTGTGGCCACATGGCCAAGAAGGCCAATGGCACCAGGTCTGGATCAGGAATGGTGTGGGCAGCAGGACCAGGGCAGTGATTCTTCCCCTGTACTCAGCACTGGTGAGGCCACACCTCGAGTGCTGTGTCCAGTTCTGGGCCCCCCAATTGGGATGGATATTGAGGGGCTGCGGAGTGTCCGGAGAAGGGCAACAAGGCTGGTGAAGGGTCTGGAGCACAAGTCCTGTGAGGAGTGTCTGAGGGAGCTGGGGCTGTTTATCCTGGAGAAGAGGAGGCTCAGGGGAGACCTCATCACTCTCTACAATGCCCTGACAGGAGGGTGCAGCCAGGTGGGGTCAGAGCCTTCTCCTGGGCAAACAGTGTCAGGACAAGAGGCTGCAGCCTTAATCTGCACCATGGGAAGTTTAGGCTGGACATTAGGAAGAGGTTCTACACAGAAAGAGTGATTGGGTATTAGAATGGGCTGCCCAGGGAGGTGGTGGAGTCACCATCCCTGGAGGTGTTTAAGGAAAGGCTTGATGTGGCGCTCGGTGCCATGGTCTGGGTGACAAGGCAGTGTTGGGACACAAGTTGGACTTGATGATCTCCAAGGTCTTTTCCAACCTGGTTGATTCTGTGATTCTGTGATGATTGTGACACTGCAGGGCCCCAGGGAACCAATGGGGCCTTGTGACACTGTGGAACCAAGGAGACCCTTGTAATATTTCAGAGCGCAGTGGAACCAAGGGGCCATTGTGACACTCTGAGGATTCATGGAACTAAGGGAACTATTTTGGCATTGTAGTGCCCCATGCTACTAAGGGGCCATTGTGGTACTCTGAGGCTTCAGGTAACTTAGAGGCCACTGTGACACTCAGATCCTTGTAGAACAAAGGGGACACTTGTAACACTGCAGGGCCTGATGGAACCAAGGGTCTGTTGTGACAATGCAGGATCTTGTGTAACCAGGGGTCCATTGTGATTCTGCCACACCCATGGGGGAATGTGCCTGGCCCAAGGAAAAGGAGGCTCCCTGGGTGCCCTGCTCTCCTCTCCAGGAGATGCTGAGAGCTCTGCAGCCCCTCCTGCCATCCCATGTCCCCAGGCCAGCACAACAGCCCCGGCCCTTGTGGCCCTCCAGAGCTGTTCCTGCTCCAGGCCCAGGGCTCATCGCAAAGCAGGGGCAGCCAGAAAGCTGTGCCCATTTCTGTTCATTCCTCTTTTGATGAGGATGGATCCTCAGCAACATGGATGTTCCCTGATGACTTTTCCTTCTCCAGAGGTTTGCTCTGTCTTCAGCTCTTCCGTTCAGTCTCCTTAAGATTTGAAAACACCCGAAGAAGACAAGCCCCTGGGAATGATTTCATTTTAAGTCTTCAATTCTTTTGTGGTTAATTAGACCAGTGCCAGAAGCATACTCATAGTGAATGTTTGACATATATTATATTATAATATAGATCTCTTTTTTTCTGTTTATTCCTTTTCTGTTTATATACTGATATCAGCATTCTCCAACAGATTTTGATCCCAAGCATCCCCTAATGCAGTTAGAATAGACAGGAATATCAAGACAACTTATGTCTGATAGTCAGACATTGTCCCTATCCCCTCCCCATCCTTTCCTTCATCTTAGCCCTGGGACTCAGAGCAGCCTTGTGCAAATCTCAGCTTCCTCCACTCCAGGCTGCAGCTGCAGCTTTCAGCTCCTTGGCACCAACTCCCACCTGCTTTCCTTGGAGAAAGAGCTGACTGAGACACAGAGGGATGTTCATTTATTGTCAGCAAACAAAACCAAAGTAAGGCACAGCTCCATAAAATGCAAAAGTCATTCCTCTGCTGGATATTAAATCCACTTTCTACAGCAGACAGTCTCAGACCAATGGAAAACACGTTCTGTGCCCAGCACAGATCCCAAGATCCCCCAAACCCTCCCTGCCCCAATTCTGTCCACATTTGCTCTTTGAACACACGAGTCACACGCTGAAGTCACGAGCTCCCTCCATGGCCAGAGGGAGGAAAAGAGAGAAAGTGGATGAAGAGCTCTCTTGTGCAGAGCTACAGCTGCACTGATCCCAGTATTCTGGGCTCACAGGAACTTGATCCAACACCCTCTGCAGCATCTGTTCCCTGGCTCAAAATCTGTCTGCATGGCCAGGCCCAAGGAGTGCTGGGCAATGGAGTCACATCCAGGGCTGTCCCCAGGGCTCAGGATTGGGGCCAGTGCAGTTCAATCTCTTTAGTGCTGATCTGGATGAGGCATCGAGTGCACCCTCAGTCAGTGTCCAGGTGAGCCCAAGCTGGGTGGCAGTGTGGCTGTGCTGGAGGGCAGGAAGCTCTGCACAGGGATCTGGACAGGCTGCAGCCATGGGCCCAGGACAATTGGATGAGGTTCACCAAGGCCAAGGGCCGCGTCCTGCCCTGGCCTCACAACCACACCAAATCCCTGGCCGTGCCCTGGCCCTGATCCCCACAGCCTGTCCTGTTTCCTTCATCCCTGCATTGCCAGGGACTTTGTGGGACAAGGGAGCTCTGCTCTGGGGATGGAGGGAGGTCCAAGTGCAGCCACTGGAGTGGGAACCACAACTGATCAGGTTTGTGTCCTTTGGGGGTCAGGAACTGGTGAGACTCAGAGGCACAGAAAGTTTCTCTTCATGACCAGTATAAAAAAATATAAATACGATAAAATTTTAAAAACATCAAAACTCCTCCCTCAGCAATGTGAAACATCCCTGCAGCATCTGACAAATCCACCATCCACAAGGGATTTCCATACAGGAACATTTTTAAACAAAGACATAAGAGAAAGTGATTCTAAAAGACATAAACACAAGTAAGTTTTTGACTGATGTGTTATTATAGTTTTGAAAGACTGGGAAACTCCCTGAAGCTGAAAGTGTGAAACCACTCAATTGAGATGGATTGGAATTACAGGAGAGGATCGAGAGGAGAAAATCTGGGAGCAATGGGAAGGACATAGATCCAGCTGGTCTGGTGAAGACATGTCCGTAGACATGGCCATTTAAACAGGAGAGGTGGAAACACCTGAATGAAGAGGGACATGAAATAATAGACAGAGCAGTGGTGACACAAGAAGAGGGGAGGATCAGTATTTCTTCTCCTACAATCAGTACACTTAGACAAAATTCCTGTTCTTTCCTGGTGGGAAAACTGCCATTTCTTAAAAGTACTCAACTGACCCAGCTAATGAAGATGTGCTTGTGCACCTCACAAGCTGCAGGTTCCCTACAGCCCCAGAGGGCTCCAGTCCCATGAACATCTGCTCTGCTCCAGTCTGAAATAGGGACCAGCATCATCCCAGGATCATCAGAGAGCTGAGGTTGGAAGGGACCTCAGCAAGTCTGCAGCCCAACCTGTCAGAAACAAGGTCAGACCAAGGCCTGATTTGGTCTGGATTGGAAAATCCCAAGGGACAGGGACAGGGCAGCATCTCAGCACCTGGCTGAGCCCATGGGAACAAAGGTTTCCTCCTGTCCTGGCTGAACCTCCAATCTCTCCACTTCCACCCATTGTCTTTTGTCTCCCACCAGGACCCCGGTGAAGAGCCTGGCTCTGTGTTCTCCATCACCTCCTCGGTGGCACTGCCAGGCTGCGATGAGGAGCCCCTCAGCCTTCCCTTCTCTGGGCTGGACAAGCCCAGCTCCCTCAGCCTCTCCTCACAGCCCAAGGGCTCCAGCCCCACCCTGGAGGCCCTTCCCTAACCCTGCTCCAGCTGCCAGACATCTTTCCTGCCCTGGGGAACCCAAACCAGGCCACAGTGACCTGGATAATCCATGTCCTTGATGTCCTGCTCACACAGCCCCAGCCCATTGTCCCCATGTCAGGCTCTGGGTGTCGATTTGTGGGACATCCTTGGGGGAGGCTGCGGTGCCAGGAAGGGCAGGAGCTGGGGGGACAGGGGACTCTGCTGCACACAGCAGTGTTGGATGTCTATGGGGGGCTCTGTGAGGGGTTGTCCAGGGCACCGTGACCTCTGCAGTGACATTACACAGCTCCCCTGCGACATCACAGCCCCGCATGACATCACAACCCACTCTGTGATGTCACACCATCCCCCATGTGTTGTCAAACCACCCTCCTGTGATGTCACAGCCCACTGTCTGTTGTCAGTGCCCCCTCTATGATGTCACAGCCTGCTCTCTAATGTCACAGCCCACCCTCTGATATCACAGCTGGCTCTATGATTTCTTACCACCACTCTGTGATGTCACAGCCCACTCTTTGATGTCACACAGTTGCCCTGTGATGTCAAAGCCTGCTCTGTGATGTCACACAGCCCCTCGGTGATGTCACACAGTCCCCTCTATTATGCCATAGCTGCTTGATGACCTCACTCTGTGATGTCACAGCCCAATCTGTGACCTCACACAACCCACTCTGTGATGTCACACTGCCCCTTTCTGACATCACAGCTGCTCTGTGCCTCTATGACACAGCCCCCTCTGGGACATCACACAGCCCCTCTATGACATCACAGCTGTTCTGTGACCTCACAGCCCCTCTCTGGAATGTCCCTCAGTGTCACCTTTGGGGCAGGAGGGACAGGTGGCCTCCAGGCACATTTGGGTCCCTCTGCTCGCAGCCCCTGGCACCCAGAGGTGCCCAGCAGCTCCCACAGGCTGCCGAACCTCCGTGCCACCCCCGACAGCCACAAGTGTCCATCCTCGTCCCAGTGGACCTTGAACCACTTGGAATCCTGGCTGGAGCGTGGCTGTGGAGTGACCGCCGGGCTCAGCGGGGTGGGGACCCTCCAGGAGCCCCCCAACCCCTCCTGCCCCACGGGTGCCCTCAGCAGCCCCAGAGCTCTGCCTGTCCCCATGGCACTGTCCCCATGGTGCCAGGGCTGTGTTTCCCTCGTAGGGACGGAGCTCTGTGGGTTCCTGGTATGGCCTGATGTCCTCCCACCCCTTTCCCTCACAGATGGCTGCCATATGGAAAGGCTCAACAAAGGGTCAAAAGGCCCAAGGAGGGGTCAAAAGGCCCAGCAAGAGGTCATCTTCTGGAACCCTGAAGTCTGAAAGGCTAAACCCTGGTATAGGGAAACAGATGGAGAAAGAGATGAAAGGAAACAGAAAACGTGACTGAAAGACACACTTTTGTACTATAAAAGACACACGAATTATCACAGAGGCAGAAGTCTCCTAAACACACTCTGGAAATGTGCAAGACTTCTGCCCAGAGTTTGGATCCAAGCTCTGCTGGTTACTTTCCTGAGAAGTGGGGGAAAGGATTCTAATGTATGCTTCCATCAACTAATTGGATGTTAAGATACATTGGTTCCTAAGTTACATTATTTCTTCCTAGCCATAATAATAGGTACCTTTTTGCCTGGTGCATTTTGTCTACTAGTTTGTTTTTTTTTTAATTTTTGTGTACTATGTAGTTTTGTCCCAAACCTTATGTCTGTTATTTTTGTGTCTAATAAATAAGAATTTATTTTTTATTAGATCTAATCAGCCATTATTAAAGAACTTGCAACTGAGACTGAGTCTTGGGGTCCTGGGCACCCCAATAAGAGCTACTGCCTGCTGCCAAAAGGCCTAGGCAAGAGGCAGAGGTTTGTCTAAGCTCCTGTCTCCATTGGTAACACCCGGCCCCCCCAAACCCCCGGGGGTGCCGTGGGGGTCTCACCTGGACGCAGACGCTCAGCAGGGAACTGTCCAAGGCCAGGGGCTGTGGCACAGCAGGGACAGCCCCGCGGTGATTCTGTCACCTCCCTGTCCCTGTCACCTCCGCCTTGGGGCTGCTCAGGGCTCCCGGCACCCCCTGAGGGCTCTGTGGCACAGCTTGGCCACGTCCCCCAGGAGCCGGGGAGGAGCCACCTCCCTGCAGAAGGAGCGCTGGGCATCGCCCTCAGCCGGGAGTGGCCATGGAGGAGAGGCACGAAGGAACGAGCCTCCCGCAGCGTGGGGAACTGCCCATCCTGTGCCAGGCGGGGGGCAGCCCCACGTCCCCCCGAGTGCCCAGGGGCTCCCCAAACCCCCCCAGCTCAGCAGCACCCGGCTGTCCGCCTTGGGGAGGGTGACGAGCCGCTTCTCCACGGGGCTGCTCTCCCGGCTCGCTGCCTGCTCGGTGCCGATGGCGGCGATGTCGGGGAAGTCACACAAGTGCTGGCGCTTCTGTGGGGACACCGCCGGGGTGACACTGCCGTCACCCACATCTCCACACCGCGGGACCTCCGCCACAGGCACCGCCAGTGCCTCGGAGCTGCCTGGGACGGGAGGCAGAGGTGGCTGGCAGGGTGTCCCCAGGGATGTCAGGCTGTCCCCCAGGGTGCCATGCTGTCTCCATGGGCTTCAGGCTGTCCCAGTGGGTGTCACACTGTCCTTATGGGTGCCAGGCTGTCCTCAAGGATGCCAGGCTGTCCTCAAGGATGTCACACTGTCCTCTTGGGTTTCAGGATCTCCTGATGGATGTCAGGTGTCACGAAACGGTTTAAATACAGAAGAGCAAAGAAAGGTAAGTCTGTGAATAAAATGGATGGAACCCAGAAAGGTTCGAAATATACCCAAAAGACATGATTAAAACCAAATGAGGTTAGGTGTTGGTGCCAAAAACTTGACATATTTTATTTAATAGTAAAAGAGGCAAAGAGAAAGAAAAACAAAGAAATAGAAAAAGAGGTGTGCGGGGGAGTGGGGGGACAGGGAAAGGGTGACAGGCGTTAATTAGAAACATATCACCCATCCAAGGGTCCCAGAGACATCTCATGGCTTCCCTCCATCTGTTCTCGGTGGTAAGGGTCCCCCGCTGCCGCCACACCAAAGAGTACAGAATCCAGTGGATTAATATAGGTTTGGGGCAGGTGGGAACGCCCACATACCTCCTGAGGGGGCTAGGCTTTGACACTGTCCCTTGCAACACTGTGGATCTGTCACATCATCTCTGGTGCAGGGTCTGGGGACCCCTTGGGGGGTCTTTGATGGGCCATGACACTCCCTCTGCTGCCCTCCACGTGGATGAGCTTTTCCCAGGCTGAAGGGCCCCACAGCTGAGCTCCTCTGCACAGCAGAGGATGGGCGTTCACTGCCTCTGGCCAGAGGCTTTTCCACTGCACACCCAAAACCTCTCTCCCCCCACCCTGTGGTGTGAGGGTCTGTGTGAGTCTGGCAGCTGATAGCCCTGGGGCTGTGCTCTCCACCCCGAAGGTGCTAAGCTTGGTCCCTCTGGGAATGTATTTCTTCTACCCCAGCCCTGAGCTGTTCCTCTATTTTACCTTCTTCAACAGGACATGAGCAGTGTAGTTCAGGGCCCCTGAATTCAGGGGTTTGATGGTTTTTCTCTGCAGCTTTTGTACAGTTTTGCTATAAAAGGCAAAAGTCCTTCATGAAGATGTTTAAGCCATAAACAATAACATTTCAGTCTCCAACAGGGGCCACATGGAACCAAGGGGCAATTGTGACACTTTGGGGCCTCATAGAACCAAGGGGCAATTGTGACATCGTGGGACCTTAACAGACCAAAGGGCCATTGTGACACTGCAGAACCACGGAGACCTTTCTGTCACTGCAGAATGACAAAGGACCCCTTGGTACCAAGAGGCCATTGTTACTCTGCAGGGGCTCGTAAAACCAAATGGAGCATAGTGACACTGTGAGCCCCATGGACCCAAGGGGCCAATGTGACACTGCAGGGCCTCCCTGGAGACCATTCTGACCCTGCAGGGACTCGTATAACCAAGGGCCAATTGTTTTCCTCTCCCTGGCACTGCCCAGTCCAGCCTCTCCCTGCTCCTGCCCCAGCCCCGCAGAGCAGCCCAGCCCTGTCTGGCCCTGCAGCAGGAACTGGAGGCACTGGAGGTCAGGGACAGCGACTCTGTGTCTGGAATGCTCCGGAGATGCTCAGCTTGGGCAGCTCCTGCAGCCCCAGGGCCAGCCCTGCTGCCCAGGACAGCAGCAGAGAGTTGGCCCCAGGGCTCCTCAGGCAGCTCCTGCTGCCCCAGGGCCAGGACAGCCTCTTGCCAGGGCTCCTGTGCACACACACAGCTCCTGCTCTTCTCCTGGCACATCCCAGCTGCCCACAGAGCCTTTCCCAGGGGAACACAGCTGTGCTGGCCTGAGCAGCCATTGCTGCAGCCCCTGCCCTGCTCCCCACAGCCCCCACAGAGCTGGGGGTGCTGCTCTGCAGGGCACGGGGGCTGTGCTGCCCGGGGCCATGGGCTGCCTCTGCTGGGCTCTGCTGCTCCAGCTGGGACACAGAGGCAGCTGATGCTGCTCCCTGCACTGAGCCCTCCCACACAAGCTCTGCTGGGGCCATGGAGGCTGCTCAGAGGTGCCTGCCTTGTTCCAGGGCTGCCACATGGCCTTGGGGCTGCCCTGAATCCTCCTGGGGAGGTTCCCTGAGGGTCAGAGGAGTCCCTGCCCAGACTCCTTTCCCTGTCCCTGCTGTGTCCCCTGGGGCTGCAGAGCTCTCAGGGGTCACAGCAGACATTCAGTCCTTTATCTCTGGGTGACCCCAGCCTGGACAGGCCTGTGCCCAGTGAGCTCCAGGCACTGCTGATCCCTGGCACACACTGTCCCTGCAGGTCCCCTGTGTTCTCCTGGCAGCTCCCAAGGCCCCCCAGACAAACATTCCCCTGCCATCAGCCCTGGCACAAGCTGGAGAGCCCCAGGAAGGTTCATCACAGACCATTCACCATCTGATGGGCCCTGGCCACCAACAAGCAAAACCTGAGCCAGACCTGAATCCCTTGAAGGCCATGGTGGGACCTTGATCTCATCCCACTGAGCCCTGGGAGAACAAGGAACACAAGGAGCCTCTTTAGAGTCTATTCCTTGGGCCTGTTCCTGAGAGTGACTTTGGAGGGAGAGCAGAGCCTTCCTGCAGTGCCCTCAGGAGATGCCCTTTGCTGATGGAACTGCTGTGGCGGAGCCCAGCTGTGTCCCAGCAGTGCCCATGGCCTGTCCCTGCCTGTGCTCACAGCACGGACACGCAGCAGGGCTGTGCCCGAGCTGCAGAGCACTGCGGCCTTGCACCCACAGAAGGGCTGGGAAGGAGAGGGAGGAGTTGGGGAGAGCAGATGTGGGAAGGGCTAGGGCCATTGTCCCTGGCTGTTGCTGCTGGGCTAGGAGTCTCTTATTTCCACCTCTACACAAAAATGATAATTTTATACAGATGAACAGGCAACAAGACATTTGAAAGATATTGAGACACAGAATAATGGCAGATATTAATGCAGAGATAGTGCAAGTATCAAAATTCGTTTGTGGAAAATATTAAGCAAAGGCACAAATGGAAAAAAAAGACAAGAAGGACGAGATTACAATGAATTACAGTCAGAAGGTTCACCAGAAGAAAAGAGGCAGTTTATTATTTCTGAAACCCAGTCATCACTCTCCTCATGGTCTCCATGAGTTCCTTATTCCTCAGGCTGTAGATGAGGGGGTTCAGGGCTGGAGGCACCACTGAGTACAGAACTGACACTGCCAGATCCATGGATGGGGAGGAGATGAAGGGGGGCTTCAGGTAGGCAAATGTTGCACTGCTGACAAACAGGGAGACCACGGCCAGATGAGGGAGGCACGTGGAAAAGGCTTTGTGCCGTCCCTGCTCAGAGGGGATCCTCAGCACAGCCCTGAAGATCTGCACATAGGAGAAAACAATGAACACAAAACAACCAAAGGCTAAACTGATACTAACCACAAGAAGTCCAAGTTCCCTGAGGTAGGAGTGTGCACAGGAGAGCTTGAGGATCTGTGGGATTTCACAGAAGAACTGGCCCAGGACATTACCCTGGCACAGGGGCAGGGAAAATGTATTGGACGTAAGCAGCAGAGCATTGAGAAAGGCACAGGCCCAGGCAGCTGCTGCCATGTGGGCACAAGCTCTGCTGCCCAGGAGGGTCCCATAGTGCAGGGGTTTGCAGATGGACACGTAGCGGTCATAGCTCATGATGGTGAGGAGATAATACTCCGCTGAAATGAAGAAGACAAACAGAAAGACCTGTGCGACACATCCTGAGTAGGAGATGTCCGTGGTGTCCCAGAGGGAATTGTGCATGGCTTTGGGGACAGTGGTGCAGATGGAGCCCAGGTCGGTGAGGGCCAGGTTGAGCAGGAAGAAGAACATGGGCGTGTGCAGGTGGTGGCCGCAGGCTACGGCGCTGATGATGAGGCTGTTGCCCAGGAGGGCAGCCAGGGAGATGCCCAGGAAGAGGCAGAAGTGCAGCAGCTGCAGCTGCCGCATGTCTGCAAATGGCAGGAGGAGGAAGTGGCTGATGGAGCTGCTGTTGGACATTTTGAGCCTCTGGCCATGGGGACCTGTTCATGGAGAAAAGGACAGTGACAAGTTAGGAGAGGCTGCTTGGAGCCAAACCTGTGCCATTCCCTGCAGACTGTCCCACTGGGACTCATCCACCCTTGTTCCTTCTCTGGGAAAACCTTCATCCAGGTCCCTGCCTGAGCTCCACTTGTGCTGTCTGAGTGTGCCATGAGCAGCCAGGCCTGTGCGTGGGGGCTCTCGAGGAGCCATCCCTGCCCTGCTGCCCTGGGTTTGTGGCCATGTGGCAGAGGGACAAGGCTGGACATTCAGGATTTGGCAGTGGAATCACACCTAATGCAGAAAGATTTGTTACCATCTGCACTCCCAGATCCACAGGACACTGATGGCACGAAGGAGATGAAGGAATTGTTTTTAACACCACACATCATTCCTGGTTCTCTGAGGTCAGAAATCCCCAGCATTTCTGCTGCACTCAGAGTTTGCCACCGAGAGATGTGAGAGGCATGGATTCCCTGTGGCTCAGGGCAAGCTCAGGGGCTGGATGGGCTTGTTCCCAACTGCCCTGGGTTTGCACCTTTGGCTGCAATCAGAGCACAATCACACTCCTGGGTCACCCTGAGGAGAAACCAGACCCTGCTGAGAGCAGAGGGATCACTGAATGTCTCACCCTCTCCAAAGGTCTCTGGGCAAGGTCTCAGCACTCCCTTCTGCCAAGGACACTCACGGTGCTCTTGGCAAACCCAACAGCATTTCCTCACTTGTGGCATCTCTGCACTTCCCCGTGAGACATTCAGGGAACTCCGAGAGGCTCTGGCAGATTTGCACCCAGGAGGGCAGCTCAGAGCTTGGAAGGACACAGCAAGGAGATCCCCAGGTGTGCTCATGATGGCATCTCAGGGAGGGAGGCTCAGCTCCTTCCCCTTTCCCATCGACTGCTTTGCCCACAGCCCCACAGGTCACAGGGAAGCTTGGACACCCCATTCCCATGGACACCCCTGCCTGGCAGGAATCCCAAGGGCAGGGCCTGACTCAGCTGCTGCAAATGCCAGAGCCTCCCTGAGAGCACAAGATAACAATGACAATATCAGAGAGTGCAGAACCAAGAGAAGATCTTGTGGTGCTGTGCCTGAGAGGGCAGGGCAGAGACAGCCGCGCACTCAGGACAGTGTTCCCTGTCCCCAGCTGTGCACGGCACCTCCCACACACCAACAGTGCCCTCCTGCCCACAGCATTGCTCTGCTCAGCTCCCTCTCCTGCCCTCATCCTCTCCCTGGGCCTGCACATTTTCCTCCTCACAGGTGCCTTGTCCCTGTCAGTGCTCACAGAGCCCATCCCACCCTCTGTGCACTCGGCCCGGCCCTACAGAAACCTGCCTGTCTGCAGGGCCCTGCCTGGGGCAGCCTCTGTGTGCAGGTGGGCAAGGGCAGCTCAGAGAGCCCTGCTGGGCCCTGCCAAGGTGATGCTGGTGCTGTCCATGGGCTGAGGAGTGCCTGAAGGCCCTTTGGGAGGCTCCAGCAGAGACACTGAACACAGAAAGTTACAGATTATGTATTTTAATAAAAGTTCAAACATTATTCTGATGATTCTGTTGTGTCCCTTTCAACTCAGAATGTTCTGTGATTCTGGGATTACAACTCCTATTCTGCTTCTCTCATCCCCCAACCTTCCCATCCTGCTCCAAGTTAGAAATTGAAAACAGTCTCAGGAAAGTTCCTTATCCTTACATCAACCCCTGCCTTACCTTCTTTGGGCAGTGTCCTCCAGAGCTGTCCCCAGGCTGATCTGGAGCTGGCAGCAGCCCTGCCCCACACAGCACCTCTCAGCAGCAGCACCTGCCCTGCTCAGGGTCGCTCCTTCCCCCCACAGCTTCTCCCCCAGTGCTGGCAGCAGCTCCCCGCGCCGGCTGAGAGCTGCCCCTGGCAGGCAGCACAGTCCCTGGCCCAGCACAGCGCCCTGGGCTGCAGGACCCTGCTCTGCACCACAGCCCTGGGCACCCCTGGCTGCACCCGCGGCTGCTCAGCCCTGCAGCACAGCCTGGCAACAGGGAGCTGTCCTGTGCTGTGCCTCGGATGCTGCAGCAGGGAAACCCAGCTCTGCCCTAGGGCCACATCCCCTGCACTGCAGCAACTCTCAGAGTCCTCCTGCAAGATCCCAAAAGCTGTGCCATGTGCCAGCTTCAGGGCTGTGCACAGGAGCTGCTCCTCAGCAGAAAGGTCTTTTTGAAGCCCTTCTTGGTTGCCAGGAGCTGTCTCTGTGCCAGGAGCCCGGCCCAGCTCAGCAGCACAGCAACAGCACAAGGACTCTAATGAGCCTCTCGGGGCTTTGGTGCTGAGGCCCTGAACATCAGTCCCTGAGAGGGAGTTGAAGAAACCTCTCCAGAATTCAAAGTCACAATCAATATCCAAAGTTTCCTGAAGTTTTAATGGGTCCCAGTGAGGGACATGGCTGAGAAAGTGTCCCCAGGTTCCAGTTAGAGCAGGAAATTGGAGGCAGTGATGACAGGGTGGGACAAAGAGAAGCCAAGTCTTGGTGCCCTGGGGCACAGCAGAGTCTGTGCCACCAAGGGCTGTGAGGAGACACCTTGTCCTGAGGCCCTGGGGCCTCCTGGCACAGCCCCAGCAAGGCTGGGCACTGTCACCCCCTTGTCCTGCCCTCAGCATCCCCCCACATCCCAGTGGCCTCAGGGATCTGCTGCAAGGAGTCCCTGGGGAGCCTTTGGCAGCAATGGCCCTGGGGGGCTCCTTCATGCTCCCAGGGACTGCAGGTTTTCCAAAGCACTTTGGCTTTTGCTTTTGCCTTGGAGTCTCTGAGAGCTTTGTGCAATCATGGCCTCCAATTATCTGCTGTAACGAGTCCCTTGAGATTCTTTGTGAGTAACAACACTCACTGGGGCTCATTAATGCTTCAAGGTACTCAGGGTTTATTAAAGTCCTTATTTTGTCACCCTGAGTCTCTGAGAAGTTTCTGCAATCATGGCCTCCAATTATCTGCTTTAATTAGTCTCTTGAGAGCCCTTGTTAGTAAGGATATTCAGTGGGACTCATTAATGCCTCAAGTACTTCAGTTTTTTTAAGGTATTTTCTTTTTTCCTTTTCACACTGAATATCTGAGAGCTTTTTGTGCAATCATGGCCTCCAGTTCTCTCCTCCAAGGAGTCCATGAGGAGCCTGTGTTGGGCATGGACCTCCATGGGGCCCATTCATACTTGGAGACACTTTGGGTTTTTCTTCTGACTTTGACTCCTGGAAAGGTTTGTGCAATCTCAGGCCCTGAGGTTCAAGGGCTCAGCACCAAATGCACCTCGGGGCTCATTGTGATCAAGCAAGTCCTGACAAAACCATGGCTCTGCCTTGATTTCCCTTTGGCTTGGTGCAGTTCATTAGGAAGGTTTCCTACTCCAGTTATGGAGAAATGTTTCAAAGAGCTTCTCAGAGAGACACATTCCTATTTTGAATAATGTGTTTTATTACCGTTCAGTTTAGAGAAGAGGTCATTGTGACATTCTGTGATTGCTATTGATCCAGGGTCTCTCCTGAGGAGGCCTGGCCTGCTCGGAAAAGCTGTGCCTTGAGGTCTTACCCAGTGTGGACAACCTTGCTCCAAATTCCCAACCCCATCCTGTTGGTACTCACTCATCTGGGATCTGCTTTGCTTGGAGAACTGGCTGCACTCAGGCAAAAATGGGTTTTTCCAAAATTTTTTTTTTTAAAAGCAATATAAACTCCTAAGTTTTCCCGTTGAGAACAGACACCCTCCTCAAGTGTGTGCCAAGCCCAAGCTGCCACCAAGGAGGTTTCCCTTCCCCAAGGCAGAACCCTGCAAGTAATATTTTAGACCTTTGGACTCCTTCATTCCACAAGGCCTTGCTCTGTCTCAATGGACCTTTGGTTCCATGAGGTTCCTTAGTCATCAGTGGTCTCCTTAGCTCCAAAGGGTCACAATGGACCCTTGGTTCCATATGCCCCAAACTGTCACAGTGCTCTCCTTTTTCCTACAGCAACCAGCAGCAAACCCCACCGCCAGGGCCAAATGCCTGGGAAGAAGGAGCAAGGGGGGGGACATTTGGAGTGATGGATTTTCTCTTCCCAGGTCACAGTGACATGGGATGGGGCCCTCCTGTCCTGGAGATGGCTGAACACTGCCCTGCTCATGGGAAAGGGTAAAAGACAACAACCTCTGTCCATGGAACTACAATAGCAGACAGGTCAGGCAGAAGGCTGCACTTAAAAGACTGGCACCAACACAGGAAACATCAATCTGAGAAATTTTCTTGAAAGCTAATACTTTAGGGCATTCTTTTATACAGCATATATATAGCAGCTTTTGTCTTGGAGCAATCATTGGATATACAGAAATTTGGAGGAGGTATCCCAATTTTGGCCATGGATGCCTGGAATAGAAGGACAATTCTTCTCCTGTTGGGGCCCTGGGAATGATGCATCATTATGAACATTTGTAGATGTAGCAATAAGCAAGGATAGTTCGTTCTTGTTCTGAATAAGTAAGTGTTGCAATAGAAAATATGTTACAAGGATGGTCTGTACTGTCCGAGTAGATATGAGAAAGTAAGATATGATAGAGAGGAAGTCAGCAAAAGACAAGGCTGGGAAAAGCTCAAAAATTAACTGCAAAAGCTGAATGTTACTAAAATTGTGCCAACCAATCATTAGTTTTATTTAAGCGTGTGAAAGCATTGTTTAACCAATGAATAGCTTGCTTTTTACTTGTATGGAACAGAATTATGTATAAAAGACTGTCTTAAATCATCAATAAACGGAGCTTGATTCCACATCATATTGGTGTGTTGTTTCACTCCCAACACTTCAGGCCACGGCATTCTCCATACAAAGGAGAGCACAGACCCCCAGTGTTTCAGTGGCACGTGAGAAGAGGCCCTCCATATGCCAAGATCAGCCAGACCTGTCAGGTGACCCCTGGGAGGCCAAGGCAGCCAGACCTGTTTCATGTTCCCTTTGTTCCATGGGGCCCTGCAGTGTCACAATGGTCCCTTGGTTCCTTGGGGCCCCACAGTGTCACTATGACCCCTTGCTTCCATGAGGCCTTGCAATGTCCCAATGGCCCCCTTGGCTCCATGAGGCCCTGAGGTGTCATAATGGCCCCTTGGTTACATGAGGCCCTGAAGAGTCTCAATGGTCCCCACAGTTCCACAAGACCCCACAGTGTCATAATGGCCCCTTGGTTCCATGAAGCCACACTGTGTCACAATGGCCCCTTGGTTCGATGGGGCCCAGTGGTGCCACAATGATCTCCTTGGTCCCACGAGTTCCCACAGTGGCCCCTGTGTTCCACGAGGCCACAATGGTCTCCACAGGAAGGAAAGCACAGAGCCCCAGTGTTTCAGGGGAAGATGAGAGGCAGCTACCAGAGGCCAAGGCCAGGCAGACCTGTCTGTGCTGGCAGATTTGTCTGGGAGCAACCCTTGGATATACAGAATTTTGAACGTGGAATCCCAATTTTGGCCATTTGTGACTGGAGAAGAAGGACAGTTCTTTCCAATAGAAAGGAAAGCACAGAGCCTCAGTATTTGGAAAGCGAGAGCCAGCCCTCAGGAGGCTAAGGCCAGGAAAATTTGCAGTAATGGCAGATTTTTCTGAAAGCAATCCTTGGATATAGCGAAATTTGGAGATGGAATCCCAGTTTCCGTCATGAGTGCCTGGAGAAGAATGGTTCTTCTCCATAGGAAGGAAAGCACAGTGCCCCAGTGTTTGGAAAGCAGATGAGTTGCAGCCACCAGAGGCCCAGGCCAGTCAGGCCTGTCTGTACTTTTATCTGTGAGAAACCCTTGAACAGAGGGAATTGGTGAGGAGGAATTACAATTTTGGCCATGGGCATCTGGAGAGCACAGACGGTTCTCTTCCATAGGAACGAAAGCATGAAGCCCCAGAATTTTGGTGGCAGGGGACAGCTGGCCCTCAGGAAGCCAAGGCCATCCAGACCTGTCACTAATGGCATGTGGAGGGAGATTTGTGGGTTGGCGCCGCCTCCTTAGACAGCCCCGCCCTAGAGGCGGAGGATAGCCTGGAGGAGGTGGAGACAGAGGCCTAGACAACGCCTTGGGGCGGTCATGGGAGTTGTCTCGGTCCTGGCCCCACCCCTTGTTCTAGCTCCTTCCCTGCCTGTCAGGGCCAGGGGCTGGCCTTGGGCGTGGCTGAGTCCCAGGCTCCACCCAGCCTTCCAGCTCCTTCCATGATCAGACCCCTCCGATAGGGTCCTTGACATCGGGGCCGCCCTCCGGGCTGCGGGATTGGTTTTATCTTTCTTGTATACGCCCCATCGCTGTATGTTCATTGGTTGATCTGTTTCCGTTAAAAGCTGATGCGCAGCCCTTGCTCGGTGCTGGTACTGCCCATTTCGCAGGTGCTCCATACCCTTTGCCCTTTCCCCAATAAACCTGCCTCGGCATACCAGACACTCCGCTGCCTCTTGTCTTTCTGTGACTACATTGCCATCGGCACTAGGAATCAGGCGTCAACAGCCCCAGGTCGCTGCATCTTTAGGAGAAAGATCCTCCCGTGACCCCAAGAGGGTAAGCGGCGCACGCCTTCGGCGGAGCCTGCCCTGTTGCCTGTCAGCCACCTTCCTCACCTGAGCTCGCCGGACAGCCCCGGTTCGCTCCTGGCAAACCGGAGGAGGACCTCATCCTGGGAAACCAGGATCGGTCTTCTACAAGTGGCGCACCAAAGTGGGCACATTCGAGTCCACGAGGATTGTACTGCTTGTGGGTTTGCCGGACTCTTGTGCCCCTGTGTGTAGCATGTGGGAATTCCGCGGTGCTCCCAGGGAGTGGATTGCTTCAGGTGCCTCGCTGGTGACGGGACTGCCGCCGAGATACAAGGACCACTCCGTGGCCAGAAAGAACCCGACGTCATGGTTTCTGTTGGAAAGGGACTGTCGCTGCGGTAAGGGTAAGGGAGTACCCCCCTCGGCCCCCCTCTCCCCCTTCTTTTAAGTTCCGTGCATTTTTCCAGGCGTCGGGGTAGGCAGGCTTTTCCGTAGAGAACCATGGGGCAGAAACTCTGCGGAAAAGTTGGAGTTTTTTTCCCGGTTAAAATATTCCCTTGTTGCTCACAATCTGCCTTTCTCCGAGTCCCGGCTGAGGGACTTTGTCTGGGGGATTTTTAAAGAGTGACCCCACACTCTCCCGGACGAGGTGCTCTCCCCGGCGCTTTGGAGGCAAGTGGAGACGAGACTGCTTTCCTCGGGGCTCTCCAGACGCCGTCAGGCAGAGAAATTTCTCTCGCTTCTGGCGGTCTGCCGGGTGGCCATGAGGCACAGCAGATCTCAATCCCCAGTTTCTGAATTTCTTAATGTTGTCCCGACCCGCCCTCCTTCCCGGTCCCTCAGCCTTGCTAGGGGGAATGCCACGGGCGCAGCTTGCCACGAGGCACAGGTTCGCTGCCGTCAGCCCAGCGTCTCTGGCATTCCCTCTTCCCCAGCCGTGGCGAGGTCGGCCGCCCCACCCAGCATCCTGAAAAAGGTTTCCTTTGCCCCTCTACCCCAATATGCAACTTCCCCACTTGCTACCCCTGCTGTGGCGAGACACGGGTCTCTCCAAAATGGCAACCACGAAGTCGTGGTTTGCCAAGATGGGGGGGGCTGTGTGGCGCCTCAGCATACCCCGTTTTCTTCTTCCCAGAACCCCTTGTTCAAGGACCCGGACACCCCACCTCTTCCTGTACTCCTCACACCCCTTCCTACTTACACCCCTCCTACATCCCAAGGGTGGGGAGGGAGGGGACGGGCGGGAATGGGGAGGAGTCAGGGAGGGGCCCCACCACTACTCCGAGCCCCGCCTTACCGAACAAACAGCCCGCGTCACTCGGCCTAGGTACCACCCATGTCACGCCCCTTCCGGATTCCCACGGGGTAGGCCACGCCCCTTCCACAACAACATCTGGTTCCCACGGGTCTGTTCCAGGTTCCCACGCCCTGCCACCGGCCCCCTCCACTCCAGAACCACTATGGGGAATGGGGAGGGGGGAGACGGGGGCACAGGGTGGGATACCGGAAATACCCTTAACTGCTCCAGTAATGCTTCAGGCCCCAGGAGTTTTAGTGTGGGAACCCTTTGGGTACAACAACATAAGGGAGCTGTGCAAAGCCGAAAAGGAGCAAGGGAGGGACAGTAAATTCTTCCGATCACTGTTTCATGCGACATTTACTAACATTGTCTTAGTACCATCAGATATTAAACAGATAATGGAGTGCTTGTTAAATCCCTCCGAATACGACCTCTGGGAGGTGGACTGGAGGAGCAAGCTGAAAGAGAACATCCCCCTAATGCCTGGGTTAAGGGGGGGTAGAGGATCCCCTAGATCTCCTCATGGGGGAGGGGGATTACTCTAAGCCCAAGGTCCAGGTGAGGGAGTTAACACCTGCCCTTATGAAGATGATTGCGGGGACAGCAGAGAGGGTCTTTATACAACTACCACCCACAGATGCCCCAATGGTTCCCTATTCAGAAATAGTACAAGGCCCTGAGGAGCCTTTTATGACATTCTTGGACAGGTTAAGGTACGCCCTGGACAAACAGGTACCAGAGCCAGAGGCAAGGGCTAGTCTTTTAAAACAATTGGCAAAAACCAAAGCAAATGCTATCTGTAGGAATATCATCCTGTCCCTGCCACATGACCCTCTGCCGTCAGTACAGCAGATGGCGCGAGCCTGCATTAGTCAGCTGAGTGTGGTTCCTTCCAACAAGAACCCAGTGGTCAATGCATTGCATGCACGTAACCTGACATGCTTTTATTGTGGCCAGACTGGACATTATGCAAAGGACTGCCCTGTGAAACTGAGAGACCTTGAACAACTAGGGCATCAAGGGCCTCTCCAGCAACCTATCCCGAGAAACACCCGGGGAACTGCTCCTCAACCCTCCCCTCACTCGTCCTATGCTCTTTCCCCTACCCCATTACCACCGCCGGAAAACTAATGGAATGGCGTGATGAGGCGGGATTGCACCGTGTGGAGTCAACCGCCATCCGATACTGCCCGGCACAGTGGGAAGTCACCGCCTCGGACAATGCCTTAGGCTTTGCGGCAGCGTACGCCCGGATGCCTTGTACCTTAACCGAACAAGACTTCTATGGACTGGACTGTCAAACCTCAATTCGAGACACCATGGCACTTGTAATGCCCGATGCAAGGGGACCCAGGGATCTGGAGACCGTCCCTACCATCTTGCAGGTGAGTAAGGACGGTCACTTTCTACTAAAGTTGGCTTGCATACACCCGCCAGCTTCCCTTTCTAGGGAGCAGATCCTTGCCAGAGTCCTTCCCCTTCCCATGCCAACAATCTTCTCAGAGCTGCCAACGGTGTGTTGGGCAGAGGAGATCCATTGGGGCAGACCTGTGCTCGGATGCCGGTTGTCGAACCATGATTCGACTGTTTCCTGACTGGGAATGCTGGACACGGGAGCGGATGTGGCGGTCATCTCAAAGAATGATTGGCCATCACATTGGGAGGAGGGATCTCCGGTAGGCGCCATCTATGGCATCGCGGGATATGTGCCTGCTTGGAGGAGCAAAGAGCTCATTAAAATCAAGGGGCACGAAGGCCAGGTCGCCTCTGTGCGGCCTTATATCACCAATTCGGGTGTAACCCTGTGGGGTAGGGATGTACTGTCTCAGTGGGGCACCCGCCTCTCTATTGGCAATTTTGATGTGCGGGATTTTTAGTCGGGGCCACTGTGGAGCACCCGACCCAAGCCTTGAATTGGCTGACTGAAGATCCGGTATGGGTTGAGAAGTGGCCCTTGCCCCTATTCAAATTGAGAGTGCTCAAGAAGCTCATGAGGGAGCAGTTGGAGAAAGGACATATTGTCCCCTCCAACAGCTCTTGGAACTCTCCTGTTTTTGTTATCCGCAAACGGGGGGGTAACAAGTGGCGGCTCCTTCATGACCTCCGGAAAATTAATGGAGTGATAGAACCAATGGGATCCCTACAACCAGGGCTACCATCGCCCTCGATGCTCCCCCGCGGGTGGAAGATGGCAGTCATTGACATAAAGGACTGCTTCGTCCATATCCCGCTACACCCTAGAGACACTCTGCAGTTTGCCTTCTCGGTGCCGTCCATCAACAGGCATGAGCTAACACGTTGCTATCATTGGTGGGCGCTGCCCATGGGCATGAAGAACTCTCCCACCATCTGCCAATGGTATGTCGCTCGCGTCCTCTCTCCTGTCCAGAAGCGTGCATCCGATGTGATCATCATCCACTATATGGACGATGTTCTGGTCTGTGCCCGAGATCAGGGTTACCTCGGCTGGGCCTTCTCAGAGGTTGTGGGTGCCTTGGAGAGTTATGGCTTCGAAATTCAGCCGTCCAAGGTCCAGCACACAGCTCCCTGCGATTATCTTGGCATGAGAATCTGGGAACAGACAATAACCCCACAACCAATCCGGCTGATTGACAACCCTAAAATGCTGCAAGAGGTGCAGCAATTATGTGGATCTATAAATTGGATAAGAAACTATCTGGGGATTTCTACTGCGGATCTGGTACTGCTTTTTGAACTCCTCACAGGAGATCAGGATCTGTCGTCTCCTAGGACTCTCACCCCGGAAGCGCGCGACGTGATCACTAAGGTAACAAAAGCATTGTCGCACCACCAAATTCACCAATGTGACCCCAAATTGCCCTTCCAATTGGCGATCCTAGGCAAATTTCTCCACGTCTGTGGGATAATACATCAGTGGGACAAGAAGCTGGATGACCCACTTCTAATCATTGAATGGGTTTTCCTGCCTGCTCATGCCCCCAGGACCATCGTAACGCCACAGGAACGGGTAGCACAGGTTATCCGCAAGGCACGGTCCCGTCTGTCCACTCTGGCGGGGTGCAATTTTGCATGCATCCACTTACCAATCCCACAGGACTCGTTTGAATTCGTCCTCCAAAATAATGAGGAGCTCCAGTACGCACTGGACTCATTTTCTGGGAAACTTATTTGCCAATACCCGAGTCACAAATTATTTTCAGTGGAATGGAATTTGGCCCCAAAGGTTATCATAAGCCCGAGGGCTCTCAAGGCCTTGACACTTTTTACAGATGGCTCCGGCACAACAGGAAAGTCGGTTATCATGTGGCAAGACCCTTCCACGGGGAAGTGGGAATCTGATGTGGAAACGGTGCAAGAGTCCCCACAGGTAGCCGAGCTGGCAGCTGTCGTCAGGGCACTTGACAGGTTCTCGGAGCCTTTCAATTTGGTTACAGACTCGGCGTATGTGGCTGGGGTGGTGACCTGGGTGGAAGGCGCTTGGCTTTCCGGCTCCTCCAATCCGGAAATCAACAAATTACTTGCGAAACTGATTGAACGGCTTTCCCACCACGAGAACCCAATATTTGTAATGCACGTGAGATCTCACACCACCCTTCCTGGGTTTATCACGGAAGGGAACAGAGAGGCAGATCGTCTTGCGGCCCCTGTGCACGTGGCCAACACGCCTGACAAATTCCAACAGGCGAAGTTGAGCCACGACTTGTTCCACCAGAATGCACATGCCCTTGTCCATATGTTTGATCTTACTTGGGACCAGGCTAGGGCAATAGTTGCAACGTGCCCCAACTGCCAACCGCTTCAGCTTCCCTCTATGGGGACTGGAGTTAATCCAAGAGGGCTAGGCAGTGGGGAGCTGTGGCAAACTGATGTAACCCATTTTCAAGATTTTGGTCGACTCAAATTTGTACATGTGAGCATAGATACATTCTCCAGTGCGACGTTTGCCTCAGCACATTCGGGGGAGAAAGCGAAGGATGTGATGAGTCATTTCACCCAAGCTTTGCAGTCCTGGGCATCCCTAAAGAGGTGAAGACAGATAACGGCCCCGCCTACATCTCAAGGGCTGTTCGGAAATTTTTCCAGGAGTGGGAAATTTCCCATGTGACCTGAATACCCCACTCCGCCACGGGTCAGGCCCTAGTAGAAAGGGCTCACTTGAGCCTCAAGAGAATGCTGCAACAGCAGAGGGGAGGATCCGAGATTGAAGCTCCCGTGATTCGGCTGGCGAGAGCTCTTTCTACATTAAATTTCCTAAACTGCTCCGAGAAGGAGCCTGATCCCCCGGTGCTTAGGCACTTTTATAGCAGCACCCATGCTTGGCTGAAGGAGCAGCCTCTTGTACTCATTCGTGAGCCAGACTCCCTGAAGATTATGGGCCCCTATCCTCTCCTCACTTGGGGACGAGGATATGGGTGCATATCCACACCGGAAGGTCCCAAGTGGGTTCCTGGCAAGTTCATTAAGCCCCTCCATTGGCCCGCCAAGGACCCACCATGACGGCATGCATCAGGAGCCACGGACACCAAGTGGCGTCGCAAGCAGAAGAAGGAAGAGACTCCGGAGGCTGTCCAGACGTCAACTTCAGCCACCGCTCCACAGAGAACTGAAAGGAAGGAGTCTGCAAGTGCCTCTGACAGTCCTGAAAGCAAAGAGTCCGAGGACGAGACCGCCCACGCGCTCTCGGAGTTCCCC
This sequence comes from Acanthiza pusilla, assembly GCA_036630365.1. Lineage (NCBI taxonomy): Eukaryota > Metazoa > Chordata > Aves > Passeriformes > Acanthizidae > Acanthiza > Acanthiza pusilla. The sequence continues at coordinate 830,704 of JAXCHO010000108.1, forward strand.
TTTTCCCTCTTTCCTCTATGTGTTCGGGACCCCTTCCCCTGACCCTACCTGCCGGGTGTGTGTCAGTTGTTAACATGTACTTGTTTTCTTCACTAGACATGGCCCTGGTCGCACACGCAAGGCTGCCCCTAATTCTGCTGTTGGTCATGCCGTGGACAGCTATCGCGTGGATAGCCCCTCAACTGCAAGCGAAGGTGTGGAAGTTGTTGGCCCAGTCTATGGGCAATGAGGAGCTATGCCTGACGTCGGGGGTTGATCCTAACCCTCTGGCCGCGAGTCTGGTCGGAGTCCCCACAGGTAATACCAGCTTTTTGCCTTCCTTGCATGATCTCATTCAGGAGATTAATAATAAATACACCGATGAATACTGTAGGCAATGGAGAACTAACACATGGATGATTCGGAAGGCGTGCAATAAGTTGCCTATCACAAACCCACTTATATTATGGAGGGAGTGGGTGGAGAGGCTGCCAAAATTGGAAGAAGACCCAAGGGAAATTGAACTGATTGGCTCACTTAAGGTGCGTTTTTGCGTGCATTTTAATTTTAAACCCTCCCCGCACCACTCGAAATGTTTCCACTATGTCCATCAAGGACGTGTGGATTTACAGGCAGCCCAGTGGTGCGAGGATTTAGTCCAGGTCAATCACCCCTCCACAATATACGAGGGCTACAGGGACCCCCGAGCACTCCCGCGAGGGGTGTTCATGATTTGTGGAGATCGTGCCTGGAATGGGATCCCGGCAGACTTGACAGGAGGCCCATGCACCCTGGGACAGGTCACGCTTGCTTCTCGTAACATGACCCTAAAGATGATTGGCAGATCTAAAAGACGGAAAAGGGGTGCAGATAATTCGGACCCAAATTGCTCCACTAAAATCTACCATTGGAGCAAATCCAAAAGAATTGCCATATCAGTTTTTCTACCTTGGGCTGCGGCAGCCAAAGCACTTGGAGAAATTGGCCATCTCGAGTGCTGGGTTAAGAAGCAAGCCACGTTGGTTTCAGCCACCCTAAGTGACCTCCTGTCTGAAGAAAAGGCCACCAGGCTAGCCACTCTGCAGAATCGAGCAGCCATCAATTACCTCCTCCTTGCCCACGGACACGGCTGTCAAGACTTCCAGGGGCTATGTTGCTTCAACCTTTCATCATCATCCGAAAGCATCCCCGCCGTAATTCAAAAGATAAAGGACCAAATAAGGGACATTCGAGTGGAAATGGAGGATTGGTTCCAGAAGGCTGTCAATGACACAGCTCGCAAAATTTCCCACGCCATCGGAACTGTCACGAAGACTGCCAGCAGCTGGCTCGGCCAGCTGTTCCAGGACATGGGGCTGACGGAATGGGAAGCCTCGCTGGCCAAGGACTTAGGGTTTCTTTTATTTGTACTTGTGTTTGGTTTCCTGATTTATTTGCTGGCCCGAAAAGCTATGTCATCGTTAAGGAATAAAAAGAGGGAAGGTGTGGAGGAAGATTTGTGGGTTGGCACCGCCTCCTTAGACAGCCCCGCCCTAGAGGCAGAGGATAGCCTGGAGGAGGTGGAGACAGAGGCCTAGACAACGCCTCGGGGCAGTCGTGGGAGTTGTCTTGGTCCTGGCCCCACCCCTTGTTCTAGCTCTTTCCCTGCCTGTCAGGGCCAGGGGCTGGCCTTGGGCGTGGCTGGGTCCCAGGCTCCACCCAGCCTTCCAGCTCCTTCCATGATCAGACCCCTCCGATAGGGTCCTTGACATCGGGGCCGCCCTCCAGGCTGCGGGATTGGTTTTATCTTTCTTGTATACGCCCCGTCGCTGTATGTTCATTGGTTGATCTGTTTCAGTTAAAAGCTGATGCGCAGCCCTTGCTCGGTGCTGGTACTGCCCATTTCGCAGGTGCTCCATACCCTTTGCCCTTTCCCCAATAAACCTGCCTCGGCATACCAGACACTCCGCTGCCTCTTGTCTTTCTGTGACTACATTGCCATCAGCACAGGAATCGGGCATCGACAGCCCCGGGTCGCTGCGTCTTTAGGAGAAAGATCCTTCCGTGACCTCGCGAGGGTAAGCGGCGCACGCCTTCGGCGGAGCCTGCCCTGTTGCCTGTCAGCCACCTTCCTCATCTGAGCTCGCCGGACAGCCCCGGTTTGCTCCTGGCAAACCGGAGGAGGACCTCATCCTGGGAAACCAGGATCGGTCTTCTACAATGGCAGATTTTGTCTGGGAGCAATCCCTGGACAAAAGGAATTTTAGCGGCAGAATTCCAATTTTGGTCACAGACACCTGGATGGGAATGACAGTTCTTTTCCATGGAAAGCAAAGGGTGGAGCTCTGATGTTTCAAAGGCAGATGACAGGCACCCCTTAGGAGACCAATGTCAGTAAACTTGTTTGTCCTGACAACTTTTGTCTGAGACCAATCCTTGGATATAAGGAAATTTAGCAGTGACATCATTTGGGCATTGGGTGCCTGGAGCAGGACAGTTCTTTTCCGCAGGAAGGAAAGCACAGAGCCCCAGTGCTTCAGGGGCAGATGAGAAGTGACCCTCGACATGCCAAGATCAGCCAGACCTGTCAGGCAGCCCCCAGGAGGCCAAGGCAGCCAGACCTGTTCCATGTTCCCTTGGTTCCATGGGGACCCACAGTGTCACTATGGTCCCCTTGGTTCTATGGGCCCTGCAGTGTCACAGTGGCCCTTTGGTTCCTTGAGGTCTTTCAGTGTCACAATGGTCTCCAAAATGTCACAATGGCCCCTCATTTCCATGAGATGTCACAATACCACAATGGCCCCTTGGTTCTGCAGCATCACAACAGACCCACGTTTATACAAGGTCTCACAGTGTTATAATGGACGTTTTGTTCCATGGGGGCCCAGAGTGTCACAATGGTCTCCTTTGTTCCCTGAGGCCGTGCAATGTCACAGTGGCCACTTGGTTACACGTGGCCTTGCAGTGTCACAATGCTCTCCTTGGTTCCATGGGGACCTACACTGTCACAATGTTGGTCCCATAAGGCCCCACAGGGTCAAAATGGTCTCCTTGGTTCCATGTGGCCACACGATATTACAATGGCCCCTTGGTTCCATGAGGCCCTGTAGTGTCACAAAGGTCTCTGTGGTTCCGTAGTGTCACAATGGACCCTTGGTTACACAAGGGTCTCCTTGGTTCCATGAAGCCCTTGGGTATCACAATTCACCAGTTTCACAGTCACATCTCGGTTCTATGAGGCCCCACAGTTACACACTGATATCCTGGGCATCATGAGCCCCAACAGTGTCACAGGGTCCCCTTGGTCCCATGACGCCACAGTGCAACAGGGGCCCATGGGCACGATGAGACACCAAAGTGTCACAATGTCCACTGTGCACCACAAGGTCCAGCAGTGTCACAATGTCCCCTGGGCACCAGGAGGCCCTGCTGGGTTGTGAACACACCTGGTGCAGGTGGCTGAGGAGCTGCAGCTGCAATCTCCCAGGAACCAATGGAAAAAAAGACGGACAGGACCCTTGCTATGGTTGCTATAGCTTTTGGACTCTGCACCCTTGTAACTACTGCTTACTGCACGTTCTTTTAATAAACTGTTATTTTTTCATTTATATCTTCTCGCATTTGTCCCTCCTTATTGGTAGAGGGGAGATGTCAAAAATTAAGGGGAGGTAACTTACTTCAGAGGCTCCACACTGTAAAACTGTCTTAAACTAAGAGAGACATTCTCGATGAAAATGTGTTTGAAATGTAAAGAATATTTGAAAGACTTTTCCCCTTCTATTTGTTTCCCAGTTTTCCACATATATATAATTGAAAAACAAGCAAAGAAGTACAGCAGGGTAGCTCAACTGGCTTAAGCAAAGGTAGGTTTGCAAACTAGTTTTGCACTGGCAATAGTAAATAACCTTTTGAAGGAAAGAAAATAAATGCAATTCCCATTATCATAGCTGGAATTACACTGCATATTTTCCTATGGTAAAGCGAAATAGAATGATCAGTTCTGATCTCTGATATTGACGGGAGTTAAGTTCTTTTGAAGCCATTAAAAGTAGAGCTCACTGAATATCTGCATTAATGCCCTAATGACTGCTTTGTTGTCTTGGAGCTGTGCCAAGCAATCTCTCAGAGATTCACAGTCTCATGTCCAGATGTGCACATCTGCACGTGGACCCAATTTCTGCCTCGTAGACTGAGGACACATTGCAACAGCTCTGCACAAACTCAAAGTGGCAGGGCGAGGGATCTCTGAGCTGTGTCTGCACAAGGACACCCAGGCCACAGCACATTCCTTCCAAAGCCACAGGAAAGCAGGTCCAGGACTGCCAGTGCCAAATGCACAGACTGCAGAGTGTTCCTGTGGCTGCCCTCAGGTGTGGCCCTAACAGCACAGCTCTGTGCAGGAACACTTCTGTCAGTGACGGTAGAACAGCATCTAAGCCCAATCTGCAGCACCCCAAAACCTTGCATCACCTCTGTGTGGGTGGCTGATCCCAGCCCAGGGGCTGGAGGAGGTTGTTGTATTTCTCTCCACATGTATTTCATCATTTACTTCATCATTTGCCTTCTCATTACCTTCTTTTCCTTCTTTTCCAATATGGACTTACTCATGCATGTCAACATCACTGCCTTTATTTTCATCATCACTACCTCCCTTCACATTCACATCATCATTTTCTTGTTCGTTTCCCAAAACAATGTCTTTTCTTTTTCCCTCTCCTCCGAGTTGCTGCTGGAGCTCTCCTGCGCACTGCTGTCTGGCTCAGGGCTCCTTTTCTGCAGCTGAACCACAGCCCCAAGAGCAGCACCAGGACTCCAGCAAGAGCCCAGAATGGCCACTGCTGCAGGGCAGCCCCGAGCAGGGCTCCCCAGGCCCCACCACTCTGCTCCAGGCTCCCCTGCTCCAGCTCCTGCAGCAGCCGAGTCCTCTCCCGGATCAGGAGCTCTGCACATCACTGCCTGTGCTCACCTGTGACCTCATCCAGCCCATCCCTGTCCACCTGTGGGGACTGGAGGAGGCTTTGCTCAAGCAGGAGAAGCAGTAATGGGAAAGCCATGGCTGGGCCCCACAGGCAGGGGAAGAACCCAGCCCCGGGGCCAGCGTTTCTGCCCTGGCCCTTGTCCAGCCCAGCCTCCCCCTGCGTGTGCGCTGACCGCTGGCACAGGCTGCACTGGGACAGTGTGACCTGCTGGGGACATTGAAAGCTGTCCCCATTGTGACATGTCCCCTGTGATGTCACAGGCACCAGAGAACATCACAGCCAGGCCTGCCCATCTGCAGATGGAACTGCTGCACAATGCTCCTGCTGACAGGACCCCAATATTCCCTCCCAGGGAACCCTGCAAACGCTTCCCCATCTGTTTTGTCTGATCCAAGGAGACACTCGGAAAATCCTGTATCTCCCTTGGGGCAAGGCCAGCAGCCCAAAATGACATTAAAAATGCCAGATTCTGGCCCATTTCTGCATCTGGTCATAAGGGGTTGTCATGATTTAGGAACAGTGTTCCCCAGTTCAGAGCCCCCTCTGAGACTCTCCAAACCAGGGGCTGCTCCCCCTCCCCCTTCAGCTGGAGGCACAAAAGGCAAAGATCACAGGTTGAGATAAGGACAATTTACTGGAAAGAGCAAGGAGATAAGGAAATGAACAGTAACAGCAACAATATTAATGACAAAATGTATGAGAACAGAAATGATTCACATCCCCAATAGCAGTTCTGGACAGCTTCCTCTACCACATTTTTCCAGCAGAAGGAGCCCCTTTTCCCCAGTCCCCCAGCAGTGATGGGAGGTGGTACAGATTAACCTCTGGGTCCTGGCAATGCTCCCTCATGGCTACTGCAAAAATTAACTCTGTCCTGGCTGGAACCAGGGCAGGAAAATGGGCTGTGAGCATTTTAATGCTTGTCCTGCTGGAAATCCCAGGAAATCTCAGTTCCCATTTGGCTGTGCTGCTGTTGTTGCTGCTTTACCCCATCCCCTGGTGCAGCTGCTCCCTGGGTGCACATGGTAACAGCTGTCCTGGACATGCCATCCCTCAGACAAGGGGACACAGCATCTCTGAGGCCACCAAGGACTGTAGGAGGGACATCTCCTTGGAGCTTTCAGCTCACAGACCTTTTCCTCCTGCTGCCCACCTGCACTGCTGCCATCCAGTCCTCGTACAGATGTGTGACAAGGAGCTTGGAGGGGAGGCTTTGCAGGAAGTCCTGCAATGCCAAAGGCTCCCGGTGAGCCTTTGAGAATTCCAGCCCGGCCAGGAGCTCTTCCAGCTGCAGGTCAGGAGCGCTCCCCTTCAGGATGAGGGCCAGCAGCAACACAGGCTGCTGTCCTATGCCTGTGTCCCCACCCTTGTCCAGAGCCTGCAGCAGCTCCTGGAGGGCTCTCATGGTGTCAGTTCTTCAAAAGATTCCTTCTGTCATGGGCCCTCGCTGGTGCAGGACAGAAAGCAGCTCCTGCAGGTGTCCTGGGGTGGCATAATGATATTTTGTATTCCCTATCGTTGGTATACTTGAGCAGAAATATGGTCCTGTAGCTTTAACTGTGTCCCGCAGCTGGGAGAAAGCTCTGCCCGCGGGATGTTTTGAAACTTTTCCCTGGCTCTCCTATGGGGGAGTGAGAGGGAGGAAGGGACACTGTTTTTTTTTTAAATTTGTTTTTTTTTTCCCTCAGTTCAGTTGCAGCTGCGGGTGGCTGGTGCTACTGGTGTGGCTGCCGCTTGGGTTTTTTTTTTCTTCTTTTTTCCCTTTTTCCCGGGATTTGTTTTTTTCCCATCGTTTGTGGATCCTTTTCTTCGACTTGCTTTCTCATCCGAGAACCTGAGGAGCCCCGGAGGACAGCGGACGAGAATCGTCCAGGGAGCAGCCGGAGGAACAGCCCCCGGGCCCTCGGGGTGGGGGGGGACCCCGAAAAGGAGAAGCCACGAGGAAAGGGACACTAAGTTTATCAGCTGTTTATTCAGGTTTAATGACCTTTTTTCCCCTTTCCCTTTCCACTGTGTTGTCTGTTAATTAAACAGTTCTTTCCACTTTGGGCTGAGATACTCTGTTGTGGGGGAAGGGGTGCCAGAAACCTTGTTGTGGGGGGGGGGGCACCTGTTCAGAGTGCTTTCCACCTAAGATATTTGTCTCTAATCCGAGACAGCAGGAGATTCAGGAGGGCAGGGACTTGTCTGAGGAGCTGCCTTCCAACAGCAGTGGCCAGGGCCGAGCTCTGCCCCAGATGGGGCTCCTGCCAAGGGACTGAGCACCTCCACCTCCTCCTCCTCTTCCTCCACCTCCTCCTCCTCCCTCCTCCTCCCCCCCTCCCCCTACTACTCCTACTAATCCTACTACTACTCCTACTATCACTCCTACTTCTCCTACTACCATGCCTACTCCTACTGTTACTCCTACTGCTCCTGCTGCTGGGCCCTCCTGCTGCAAAGGTAAGGAGAGCAAAAGCCCATCAGTGGAGACCCCCAGGCCAGCGCTCCCAGAGCCAGCCCTGCCCTGCCCTCAGCGTTGTGCTGAGCAATGCAGCACAGGCAGGGAGTTGGCAGCTGAACTGTGGCTCCGGCTCGGGGGCTCCCGAGAGCTGGCGTGCCACCAGAACAGCCTGTCCCAGCCTGCTGCTGTCTCCCAAAACCCAGGATCCTGCCCATGTCTGAAGGCAGGCACCCATCTCCCTAGATCCATTGCTCAAAGAGGACACAGAATCTACTCTACAGCTGCTCCCAGCACTGCCCACTCCACACCGGGCACCAGCTGGAACTCTTCCTTTAAAACACAAACAACATATATAGGAAAATAGACTAACCAAGCACTGCAAATGCAACAGGGGCTCTCAGCAGCCCAGCAAAGGCCCAACCACTACATGCCAGAAATAAATCCACCAATGGACAGGGAAAATACACACCCTCTTCCTCCACCTCTGCATTGACCAAAATCCCCAATCATGTGCCAAAGCAAACAAGGGCTGCAGAGCAGCCCAGGCCTTTCCTTGCCTGCAAACCAAACCAGCAGGTGCATGGGTTCTGAAGTGCCCCTTCTGCTTTCCCCCACGGGGGCTTGTTTTTGCTAGGCTGGTTCCCCCTGCCCCAGCCCCAGCCCAGGGTTGGGAATGGCACAGGTTGCTGGCAGGGCCAGGAGTCACCTCCAACTCCACAAAACGCACCTACCACACGGCCCCCAGTGCCAAACAGCAACTTGGCAGTGACTGAAAAATGAACCCCACCCCCAGCAAAGGGGGAACCTCCAGTGCCCAGCCAGGCCCCAGGGCTGGGCTCACCTGACAATCAGGTGTAGATTGTGGCCTTGAGGAACAGCCCCAGCCAAAGTCCATCAGCTTTGCCTCACCCGTGGCTCCATGAGGATGTTCTCAGGCTTGATGTCCCCGTGCAGGACACTGCAGTTGGGGCCGAGCTGCACGACCTCCAGCACCTGGGGGAACAGCCCTGGGACCACCTCCTCCGGCAGGAACCTCTGCTCCCTCAGGAATCATGGACAGTCCATGAACGTTCCAGACCCTCCATCAAGGGTGTGAAGCTGTTGGGGAGTTTGAACCACTCCAGGAGCTGGAGGCTGATGTGGGAAGCCACAGAAGGAGACCCTGATGAGCAGCACCAGCTTCAGGGGCACATGGGGGGCACTGGGCTGCGGGGCGACCACGATGCCATCAGCAGGGCTAAAACTGCTTTGGAGTTTGGTAGCCCCCGCCCACGGGATGGCTCATTGCCCCCTTTCCCCTCCCCACTGGTGCTGGCCATTGCCCAGCTGGGATGCTCCGTGTCCCCCGGTGACCCCATGCCCACTCCCTTTGAGCTGTCCTGGCTTCCACCCACCCGGGGCTCAGGGCTCGGTGTGTCCCCTCCCGTCCTGCCCCAGCTTCTCCCGCTGGCCCTGCTCTCTCACCAGCTCGGCCCACCAGGAGATGTGATAATCCTGGGCCACACATTAGATCTCTCCCTGCCAGCCCAGGGAAGCAGAGGGCTGAGCCCCCCACCCACCCTGCCGACCTTCCTCTTCCTCCTACCCTTCTACCCCCACCACTCAGCAGGGCACAGTCCCAAGAGGTCCCAGAGCAGACGCTGCCACAGCCGCTGCTCCCCAGCCCCGGCACCACCCAGTACTGCTTCTGCAGGGGCTCCTCTGCCTTCCCTGCGGATGAGACTTGGCCATCCCTGACTGCACCGGGCTCGGCTTCCCAACCCGCCCCGGGCACCGGTGGTGTGGGGCTGTGGTCAGGCAGATGCCCCACAGAGGAGGCTCCCTACTCCCCACCATTCCAGGGCTGGTCTGGCAGCTGCTGGAATCTGGAGTTTGGAGCTCTCTGTACAGCAAGGGGGAGTTTCAGGGTTTGAATTGCCAGGCTTGACACACTGGGGCTGCTGTTATCAATAGTGCCCTGAAGGGCTGGAACACAGAGAATGGAGCCAGGGTCCGAGCCTGGATGTGCAGGGAGCCCAGGAGACCCTCCTGCCAGAACTATCCGATCCCTCAGCATTTCCATGGCCAGGAGTGAGCGGGGACCAACGAGATCAGTCGGAAGATGCTGACCATGAATCCCCCACAGGCCCCTGAACTCTCTGTGCTCTGCCCCCACCGCCCCTCATCCATGTAGGGAGCAGAGCCCTCAGCAGCTGGACAGGGATTGCAGCTCCAGGCTCTGTGCTCCCCCTGCCAGCCCCACTGCCACCCTGCTGCCCTCACTGTCCCTTGCAGATGACCTGGAGCTCTTCCTGCTGCCCCTCCCTGGGAACACAGAGCCTGTCCTGGCCCCACTGACACAGCTGCCCCACACCAGCACTGCCAGCCTGGTCACACACCCTCCTGCCCTGGCAGGGCTCAGCCCGGGCCCTTCCCAGATCCTGATGCCCAAGGGCAGGGCTGGGACAAGGCAGCAGCAGCCCCGAGAGCAGTCAGGGCTCCACAGCACCCGGGTCAGATCCTGCTGCCGGTGCCATCCCTGCCACTCACCAAATCCCCACGGCTGCTCCATCTTAGAGCTGCTCAAGATCCCTTCCAAGGCCATCGAGTCCAACTTGTGACTGATCCCCACCCTGTCACCCAGCCCAGGGCAATGAGTGTCATGTCCAGTCAGTCCTTGGACACTGCAGATTTGGGGACTCCTCCACCTCCCTGGGCAGCTCCTTCCAAGGCCTGACCACCCTTTCCTGGCCAACCTGAACCTCCCCTGGCACAGCTTGAGGCTGTTTCCTCTTGTCCTGTCACTTCTTGCCTGGGAGCCCAACCCCACCTGGCTACAACCTCCTGTCAGGGAGTACAGGAGAATTCTTCCTTTCTTAGACCCTCTCCTTCTCTTTGCTTTCCAAAACCAAAGAGGAGTCATGGGAGAATTACAAAGAAATCCCACATCAGGATTTGGGATTGGATGTTCACCCATGTCTTCTGTCTGCAGGGACAACCAAGTGTCTCCCTCCTTCCTCGCCCAATATCCAACAGCAGACAGTCCATAGGCCAGCATTCCTGTCCCTGGGAGCACCAGGAGGGAAATTTGATGGCTTACACAGCCCTGAGGGAGGAGAAGGCAGGAATGAATTCTCATCTCGTTCTTTTCCATTCCAAAGGAGATTCACGTAATGTGAAAAGGATTTATTGTTGGTGGAGCTGCCCTGCAGGGCTCCAGCCCTGAGCAGAGGCTCCAGGGATGTCAGGTGTGGTCCCACCTGCAGGTTGGCATTTCAAAGCAGTACAAGGACTTGGAAAATTTGAGTGAAAATAGATTATCTAGAACCACGTTTGATCTGTTTTTTATCACTCACTGGACTTGGTGTAGATTCACAGGAAGCTTTTGAAAACAGGAGTAATTCTGATTTGACTACTTGGTGCTGTAATGCAGCCTTGAAAAGGAGCAATGCTTTTATGCACCTGTGTACACATGTCTAAAGTACATTAATCCTCTGGTAGTTCCACATTTATTCTGAAGCTTTCTACTCAACTGCTGATTTTTTCCTGATGTTGCTCATTTTAACTTCAATGTTTGTAAAATAAAGCAAATCAGAGGAAGCAAGAAATGTAAAAGTTTAAAATCCAAGAACCACTGACAGAAGTGCAGAAGATTTTTTTTATAGTATAGCTCTTTTCTTACTCAATCTTTTGTCAGTAGTTATGTTGCTCCTTAGTCTTTATGCCTTTTGAACCACAGCTATTTATATTTTTTCTTCTTACTATTTATTATACCTGTTGAACCCATGTACAAAATGTTATAAATTAGAGACAAAAACCAGGCCAATTAAAATAATTTGATTTATTGAGCAAGCTACAACAAGCAAAACAGCGCTGGGCGACCGGGGAGACCCTGCTCCGCCAACGGTTTGCACCCACTCCTCTAATCCCTCAATTTTTAGTCTCTTTGACCTGGTATACGTATATCTTCTGGGAGTACTCTGCGTCTGCGCGGGCTGTTGCTATGGGGTCTTCCTTCTTCTTTCTGGTGGTCGTGAGGCTGAAGGCCAAAGTCTTCCTCGGGAGGGGGGCACATCTCAGGGGGGCTCATACATCGCTTACTTCACTGGGTATAGGTCATCCTGACCTGACTTCGTTATCTGTTCCCTTTGTTCTTGCTAAGACATCTGTTTTTCTTGGCCTTGCTTAGCTTTTTGTTAGATAAAACTTGTGAGCTTTCTGACTCAATTTTAACCATTTATTCCCTGTGTGATAAACGAGGTTAACTCTCCTGTTGAAATTTAAAAGTTTAATAAAGAACAACAGGGGATCCAGTCAAGCAGGCAGTGTGGTTAGTAAAGGAAAGTCTTTTAAACTACCTCTATCAGTTATTTAACTATTATATCAAAATCTAGTTAATAACAGAAATTAAAACATTGGTTATATACCTCTATTCTTTATGACAAGACTACTTCTATAAACAGAATAAAACCATACACACAATGAATATCTGCGAAAAGCCAACACTATATTATTACGTATTTATCACACCTGGCTTAAGCAAGATTTGATTAACAAACACACACGGTTATTTATCACACAAAAGATTAATACAATCAGAAGTAGTTTTCCATCCCAAATAGACTGGAAAAAAGTTTCTTTATCCCAGAGACACTAAACCCTGTGTTTGGTGTCCCATCTCACACAACAGTCCCCAGTATCTCCACAGAGCATTTCTGCCCTGGGCAGCCGTGTGGCGATGTTGACACACCCGAGCACAGCCATTCGGGCCGGTGGCCGAAGGCATTTGGAACCGCACGGATGTTGTTTAGCAGCAGTGTCTGCCTTTATTCTCTCTGTCTTTGTGTCTCTCTCCCCGCGCAGCCGAGCGGGGCTGGCGGGAGCCGCGCTCCCCTCACAGCCCCTGAGCAATGGCGGCAGCAATGGCGGCGCCGCTCCCTCAGCGCCGCCCCGGGGCCGAGCGGGCGCCCTTTGGCGCTAAGACGGGACCGCGGCTCCTCCGGGCCCCGCTCGCCCATGGCCGCCCCCGCCGAGCCCGGGCACTCGCCCGGCTCCAAGGAGCCGCCGGCGCTGCTGCGGCTGAAGCGCAAACGCCCTGCGCGGAGGAGCGACCCCGCCGCCGCCGCTGCCAACGCTGGCCCGGCCCCGAGCCCTTCTCCAGCCCGGACAAGGCGCCGCAGCGGGCGGCGGCCGCCCCTCAGCCCCGGGCCCGGCCCCGGCGGGCGGGGAGCCCTCGGCAGCGCCCTTGTGGCAGCAGGCACCGAGCCCCGGCCCCGGGCTCTGGCCCCGGACAAGGCGCCGCAGAGCCGAGGGCACACACGGGCAGGGCACTCGGCGCCATCGCCCCCAGCCCCGCAGGCCTTTGGAACCCGGCCCGGGGCTCGGCCGCGCCTCCTCCCAGGCCCTGCTGGGCTCGAGCTGTTGCTCAGCGCTGCCTGCGGATCTTGTGCTCGCCCCGAGCGGCCTTTGTTTGCAGCCCGGGCTGCTGAGGGTCACTCGTGAAATGGCACTGCAAGGGCACTTTTTAAAATTACCAGCCCAGTGCTTCCTCTGTGCTGTGCCTTATGCTGCTGCTTTATTCCCCTTTTGGAGCCTGCCCGTGAAGAAAAGCCCCCCAGGACATAAGAGCCTGCTGAAAGATCCAACATCCTTGCCCTAAGCAAGGGATGAAACAGACTGCTGAAAAGATTCCAGCTGTTCTCAGGGCATAGAGAAACCTGAAACAGTTTAACTTGGTATTTTGTGGTCCACATCTGTATGAAAGAATGCCCTAAAACATCAGCTTTCCAGAAAATTTTTCAGACTGATGTTTCCTCTGCTGGTGCCTGTCTTTTAAACCCAGCCTACTGCCTGACCTCTCTGCTGTTGCAGTTCCATGGACAGAGGTTGTTGTCCTTTCCCCCTTCCCGTGGGCAGGGCAGTGTTCAGCCATGTCCAGGACAGCAGGGCCCCATCCCATGTCACTGTGACCTGGGAAGACAAAATCCATCACTCCAAATGTCCCCTCCTTCCCCCTTCTTCCCAGGCATTTGGCCCTGGCAGTGGGGTTTGCTGCTGGTTGCCACAGGAAAAAGGAGAGCACTGTGACACTTTGGGGCACATGGAGCCAAAGGAGCCCTTGTGACGCTGAGGAAACTCATGGAACCAAAGGTCCATGGTGACACTGTGGGACTCCATGGAACCAAATATCCATTGTGACAGTGGGGGACCTCATGGACCCCATTGGCCATTGTGACAATGCAGATCCTAGGAGACCATTGTCTTGCTCATTGTTTATGCAAAGCTTTTGTATTCTGTGAAAAACAAAGTTCACTTTCCTGTTAAAATTTAAAAGTTTAATGAAACACAATAGGGGACAAAGACAACAAAGCAAAGGAACAGCACTGGGTGCTTGGCCCTAAGCCAAGAAGCACACCTGCCATTGAAGGAGTCATCTTAAATACGCTTTGTATTGCATCAGCTTCATGGCTATTCATAAGCATTCATGCATATTCAAACTTTTCTCAAAATTATTTTGCATGTTCCAAGAACTGTTTTGCATGGCTCCTCCTTGGTGCCACCTTTTTAGAGCATGTGTATTTCTTGGCTGTGTTTTTTTCAGTCTTTGTTATCATCTCCAGTTTGAGCTTTACTCCGTGGTTCTTGCATCTGGTTATGGCTGATAGTCAAGTATCAGTGGCAGGTCTTCTGTGTGCTGTTCTTTGGGTGTTATCCAGTCAAGCAGGCAGTGTGGTTAGTGAAAGTATAAAGTTTTTAAACTCACTCTATTAGTTATTTCACTACTATATCGAAATCTAGTTAGTAACAGAAATAAAGGCATTTGTTATATACCTCTATCTTTATAACAAGGCTACTTCTATATAAAAAGAATAAAACCATACGCACAATAAATGTTTGCAAAAAGGCAACACTATAATATGTATTTATCACACATTTATGAAGGTGCCCACCGCACTCTCATGGATCTGAGCCCCGGGAATGCCAGGAATGCCCTTGGCCCAGAGGGCCTTCCTCGGGCCTCTCTCAGGCTCGAAGCTGCTGCTCTTGCTCACTCTTGCCAAAAGCCACAGAGCGCAGCCTCCCCCACAACAGGAAAAAGATTCAATAGCCAGACAGTCGAGTGCATGGCCTAAGGCTGAGGGGCTGGGCCCAGCCTCGAGGGCAGGGAGGGCACACGTCCAGCCCTGTTGAACTAGGGGCACGTTGGAGGGAGGCAATGCACTCTCCGATGAGGTCGGCAAAGCTCTCGTTTATTGATTATACAATTATGCTTTTATAGACAACATAATTAATTCATGCATATTGCAAAACTATAGCTCATCATTGGTTAACTCTGATTGACGTTTTTGCAGTCCTTTCTGGCATCCTGTTGCTCTCCTCCCTGATCTCTGGCATCCTGTAGTCCTCCTCCCTGGTTTCTTCCCTGTTCTTGATGTTTCCTTTTTGTTCCGCTGGATGTTTCACAATGCTTCTTCAGCATTGTACAAGCTCTTCAAGGACAATTCGCCCTTCAGTCCTCTCTCACATACCCATCTCTGAATATATGGATCCACATTTCCCCCGCTTTCTTTTACAATCGCTATGTTTGCATTCAGAATGCGTTTTTCAATACACCCCAATACAATGTTTCCAACAATGATGAACCCCAATACAATCACAATCCACTGCAATGCTTCAATGATCAAACCCTTAGCCCATTTTCCAATGCCCAGTCCGTCCAACCACCCCCAAACATCCCATCCCTCCTGTTCCTTTAGTTTGTTCAGGTTATTTTTGATCTCTTTTATTTTGGCGTGGATGGATGTAGAGTGGTTCGTCAATTCCATGCAGTACATGCCCTCGAACTCTTCACATCCGTGGCCTTGGGCTAAAAGCAAAAAATCAATTGCTGCCCTATTCTCTAATATTGAGTGTTGTGTGCTATCCATATCACTTGAAAGCATATCTAAAACTTGCGACGTTTTGTTAATTTCATTTCTGGCCCAGCATGCTATTTGTTTAGCTAGATTCAGTGCTTTCATTGCAGAGCCCCCTGGGAGCAGTGTAGATGTAATTACTCCCCTCAAAGTGGACCAAAAAATAGGTTCACCCACATCAGTGCACTTCAGGTCATGCACACCTCGTTTGCAGCTTGGGGTTTTTGGCTCTGCCCACCGCATTAACTGAGTAAGATTAGGATGTAACAGCACTAATTTTCCTAGAAAGCACGGTCCTCCCTCCAGCCTTTTTGGAACCCCATTCCATGCTCGGTCCCCACAGATAAAGAAAATCCCTGGAGGAAGTCCATGTGGCTGCGTAATGTTTTTAGCATTGCACTGAGTGTATTTAACAGTAGATTCTATCTTATCACTGCCTTCCCATTCTAGAGTTCCCCATGTCTTTCTTTCTTGATTTATGTTAGTGATACTGTATGGCTCAAATTCTACCCATCCTGACTGATTTACACATCCAAACAGCTCTAACTCTTCCGGATCGTGGGGTAATGTCGCATTTAAACTGTGAATGATGCGACACTGCCACTCCCCGTCTTTCTGCAACTCTGTCATCCCTGGTCCTCCTAATTGACTTACATTCATCCTCAGTACAGCTCTGTTTTCCACCCAACCCTCAAACTCCTTGGCCTGCCATACAGGAACGCCCACCAAACATGTTCTGAACGGTGACTCAGCTGATCCCAATGACAGGCAAATTGAGGATTGATTGGCCATGTTTGCAATTGTCACCCACATATTCTGTCGTGGTTTAACAAACTGAGTGATCGAATACACCTGCAACACCAACATCGTCGTCACTCCCAGCACTACCGTCGTCCTCATGATGCTGGGGTGCTGCTCGAATCCACTTTGCCGGTATCCACAGGTTTCCTGTTGGAGCAGAAACACTGACATACCCTCGGCCCCAATACAGTACTGGAGCTGGCCCTTGCCATGTCCCTGTACTGGGGTCTCGGTAATGTACCCATGTTGTCCCCACATTCCTCTTTTTTGTTTCTCCCTGGTGCACTAAAGCAGGCGGCTCTCTCTCATCCCCAAATATACATAGGTGATTTATCACAAACAGTGCTTTACTTAACTTAGTGTGTACATCTGTCTCATCCTCTTGTTTCTTAAGATACTGCTTCAATGTACGATGTGCCCTCTCCACTATGGCCTGCCCCGTAGGGGAGTGGGGTATACCCGTACGATGTTGTACCTCCCATTTCTTTAACCACTTCTGCACCCTCTGGCTAACATAAGCCGGACCATTGTCTGTTTTAATCTGTTCAGGCACTCCCATTACTGCAAATGCTGAGGATAGGTGTCTTATAACATGCCCTGCCTTTTCCCCTGTCTGTGCTGTCGCCCATATATACCTGCTAAATGTATCTATGCAAACATGTACATTTTTTAACCTCCCGAACTCCGGTACATGTGTAACATCCATCTGCCATATCTCATTCTGTTTCAGCCCTCGAGGGTTAACTCCTACTCCTAATCCTATTCCTTCATTATGCCTACTGCATACTGGACATGGTCTAACAATTGCTGTGGCTTCCCCCAGCGGCAACCCTGTCTGCCGTGCCAACCCTTTGGCATTCATATGGTACATTTCGTGAACCTGGCGAGCCTCCTGAAATCTTCTACTATCCTCCGTTATTGCTGTCGTAACCAAGTCATCTGCTCTTTGATTCCCTTCTCTCAATCCCTCTGTTCCTTGATGGCTCCTTATGTGCATAATAAAATATTCCTCCTCTCTCTCCTGAATTGCCTTCCTCAGACCCTGTAACAACATTCCCAGCACCTTATTTTTCACATCCTTTATCATAGCCTGCTCAATCCTCTTTACAATTCCTACAACATCCAGTGAATCCGATACCACATTTACCCGTTGCTTAAACTCACACATCACCCAAACCACTGCTCTCAGTTCTAATGTTTGCAAACTACCTTCCTCCACTGCATCTAGGATCTTGTGCTGCCACTGGCCTGAATCATCCTGCCACGTAGCAGCAGCCCGCCTAGAATTCTTTCCTGCGTCTGTAAATACCGTGACTGCATCTTGCAATGGCTGCTTGCTCAGCTTACTCCTTTCTACCCACTGCTGCTTTCCCATCCACCTTTCTACCTGACTATCAATTTGCTTCAGATGCACTTGCCCCTCTGCTTCTAAAACCGCTTCTTGTATTTCTGGACTCTGTTTAATAAACCATTCAAGTCGTTCCCGCTTTATAGGTACCCAAATCTCCTTTGGCTCTTTCCCCGTGATCTGCACTGCTCTTTCCCTGCCAAGTTTTATTGTCTTTGCTAGTTTCTCTACCAGCTGTTTCACAGTTTTCCCCTGTGTTAGAGGCGGTACCACCCACTCTATCGTCGCCCAACCTCCCTCCTCCCCCGCTTTCTTTTGACCCAGTGCCCCAATCAGGTGCCCCTCAGCTAGCCAAATGGCCAGCTCCACCGGCCCCGTAGGATCCCATCTGTGCACACAGCCGTGTGCTATTCTGTCAGCAATGCCTTTTAGCGCAGTTTCCTGCTCTAACGACAACGTCACTGGTCTCGCTGGATCTCCGCCCTGCAGTAAGGGAAGAAGGGGAGTAAGGAAGTGATTGAGTATCTTGCGCTCAGCAAGGGGTGGCATCGTCGCCACAGTCGCTTCTGTCGTCTTCGCTGTCATCAGGAACAGCACCAAGGGAGCGAGACACTGCCTTGGTGCATTTTGCTGGAACTCACTGTGTACCTGTGGATGTAAGCACACATGCATATTCTCTTCTCTAGGTTAACAGGTTAACATCTGAGCTTTGTCATTACATGTTATTACACACTCAATTGTGAGTTTTGCATTATAAGCAAAGGTGATCAAGGCAACAGGTACAACAACTAATATACATAAGAGAAAGACAACAGTACTTCAAAAGTATACAGATTATTAACCATTTAAGTATTAGCTACTACTCAGAGTATACAATCACTGGAGAGTCCCACTTTACAGGCGAGACTTGAAGACCTTTCTCAGGCAAAGCTCTCAAGTCTACGTGAAAGGGGTTCCAGTTCTTACCAAGCCAAATTGGTGAGCTAAAATGACTCAATTGCAGTTTTAGGGTAGAAACATCTGAGATTAAAGATTCAGTACCCGATCAGCTTAGGGCTAGGACTTGGCCAGAGCCCAGGCCTTAACTGAGAGGGTCTTCCTAAACCATCTTACAAAGAAGCCTCTATTAGTATCAATTCTTTAAAACAATACACTTCTTACGGATAACTACACAGGGTTATGTGAAAATTTCTAAAGCAGCCAGCTTTAGAAAGCTGGCTGTCATTTTGTTTGGTACCATAAACAAATTGCAAATAACTGTGAACACACATTTAGAATTGTTAATACAGTAACAGTAATTGTTCTGAAAAAGTTCTTCATCATGAACATTTCAGTTAACTTCATCTTACCTCTATAGCAAAAGAACTGCAAAGAACTCTTTTCCCTTGAAAAGAGGGAAAATGTGCACTTGATCTCTCCTTTCTTTTAGAGGTTACTAAAATTTAACTTCTTAATAGAACTTAAAATCAACAGACTTTACATAAACATTGATCAACTCAACGTTGACAGGTCTGACATATAAACTCAGAAAATATAAAGGATTCGAACAACATTTCTAGTACATTTGCTGCAGCACATTCACACTTGCATGCACACAGAGATACTGTTGAAGTATACAGAAATGATAGTATTGCACATCCTATATAATATTGCCGTGGGTCTGGACACGTACTTTCCTTAGTGTTGTGGATGTATAAAACTGACACGTGTAGAAGCAACTGTAGTTATGGTTTTAACTGATTGCAAAGGAGTGTACTAATGTTTTTCACTGTGGCCTCTTTGCCATAAGGGCAAAGAACACCAAGAACTCAGGTACTGAGCAGACAACTGAGCAAGTGTATTTTATGAGATAAGATTACATTGAGTTACTTTTCTGGGCAATTAATGTACTTAAACTATTTTAATGTTAAGTTTTTGTGCAAGCTATAGGTGACAAGGAAGAACAAGTATTCTTGAATCTGTGAACAGCTGTAAAAGCTGGAAATGTTGTCACATAGGCAAACAGGTAAAGTTCGCACTATGCTGTTTTTACTGTAGAAAACTATGGGTCAATTATAGTTGATTCTCAAAAGTTTCTGCAGATAAGAAATACGGAGCGAGGCCTAGCATGGGCCTCATAGAGTTAATTGTTGCTGGTTTGCAGCTCAAGGAATGCCAAGGTCAAATGGTGGAGGCATGCCAAGTGCTTCACAAACTCTGAGGGTAAATAGAAAAATAAAATGTATCCTGTGGAAAAAACAAATTTTACACTCCCAAGTTTTGGATCTATCGTGTGGGAAAAAGCAAATTTTTAACTTAAAACTGTGGATCACAATAAAGCTGAGGTAATACATAAATAACTAAACAGAACATAAAATTATTTTTTCTTTTCAAATTAAATACTTCAGGTGTATCTATGAAAACTTGTCAGTTGAAACACATACACAACCACCCACTCCTCCCCCCATGGGCAAGCAATCGGTTTCTTCTGTGCGGCTTTCTTGCTTCTTTTGAAGACATCCCGCAATTGGTTGCAGCTGAATCAGCCCTCCAGCCGAGGGGTGAGCACTGGGACCCGGGGGGGAGAGATGTCATCCCCAAGGCTTGACTCATGTAGAAAGCAATTTCAGAGTTCCATAAGGAATAATAAAAGTCTTACAGTCATTGTACCCATTTTTCACACAAGCTTTCTCTGTCGTTTCTGAAATCAACTCGGGGGGGCTGAAGGTCGAGCCTCCTCTTGCTCCGGCTGTTGCGGGTGAGTTACTTCCCTTCCCCCCACCTTTCCTCTGTCCATAAACCTTGCACTCTGAGAACTGGGAGCGACCCGCTGGTCGGGGGGGTTGCTGTACAGCGTCTCTCTAGCGTAAGTCTTTCAGGAATGTCTTCCCCCCTCTCTGTGTCCGCTGACCTTTCTGTCGCTACTGCTGCAAACTTTTTCTCTGTGTGATACCTTCGTATACAGTCTATTACTTCTTTCCATGCTTTACAGAGCTTTTTCGCAACTTTATTATTATTAATTGCTTGCAATAAACAACTCCTCTCTAAACTTTTTCCACTCACTCTCCTTGCAAAAGGCATCCCTCCATTCCGATAGCTCGTGCAAGGTGTTCGGATTTGTAAAACACCCTTTAGCCACCCCGTATGTAACTAATCCAGGTAGTTCCTTACTTAAATCTATCTCTTTGACCCCTTTCTGTTTTAAGAACGATGTTAATAATGATAACGCTGCCTGCCTCTCCATTACAGCTTTTGCCTATGGAGTCTGCCATTACGGCTTTTACGCCTGTGGCTTTCACCACTACGGCTTTTACGCCTGTGGACCACTACGGCTTTTACGCCTGTGGATTTCAACTTACAGTCTTGGCTAGCCCTTGCAGCTCTTTTTCCTCGGCTTTTGCAGCGTCTTCCGGCCGATGAGTAATTCTCCCTCGGGGCGCGGGGTGTCTTTCGCCTGCGAACGATCACCCTTTCGCCGTCCTGCTGCCGGACCCGGAATCCCTTCTCCGATTTTGCCTCCTAGTTGTCTAAGTTACAGTTGCTGTTATCACGTCGAGGGGTCACCATTCTGTTGAACTAGGGGCACGTCGGAGGGAGACAATGCACTCTCAGATGAGGTCGGCAAAGCTCATTTATTGATTATACAATCATGCTTTTATAGACAATATAATTAGTTCATGCATATTGCAAAGCTGTAGCTCATCATTGGTTAATTCTTCTTGACGTTCTTGCGATCTTTTCTGGCATCTTGTTGTTCTCCTCCCTGGTTTCTGGCATCCTGTAGTTCTCCTCCCTAGTCACTTCCCTGTTCTTGTTGTTTCCTTTTTGTTCCGCTGGATATCTCACAATGCCTCCTCAGCATTGTACAAGCTCTCCAAGGACAAGCTGCCTTTCAGCCCTCTCTCACATACCCATCTTTGAATATATGGTTCCACACCCTGCAACCTGGGAAAAATCTTTCCTTATCTCTGGGTTGAACATCCTCTATTTCACCCAACAGCCTTGTCTTTCATCCTCTTGACATGCTCCAGCTAAGCTTTTCCTTCCTAAAATCAACAAAGTCACCGTATCTCCATTTCCCCTTTGCAAACTGTCCTTGCTGACACCTCCTGGCTGTGGCTTCACGAGCCCTGTCAGAGCCAGCCCTGTCCCTGGCCTGCCCCAGCTCTGCTGCCCACAGCTGCTGGATCAGGAAGGGCAGAGCCATGGGGGAGGGAAATGCACGGGGATTCCTCCTGGGAGGGACTTCAGGATGTTTCCAGGCCAAACCAAAGTGCAGTCAGCAGAGAAAGGGACACAAGGATGGGCTGTTTGTGTGCTCTGCCACAGCAGGATCAGATGCAGAGCTGCAGAGATACCCAGCTGTCAGGAACAATTAATCCACAAACACCAGAGGTTTATGTCCAAAAAGGAGACAGAGGAGTCCTGTAACTTTACTCATGAATAAAGAGAGAGGTCATGGGCATTTCCCATGGGGTCTCTCACATTGCTAGAGGACGCAGCCTCTTTTTATCCTAATTTCCCAGCCGCAGGTTCCCTCTCCCTTTCCCCATAGGCTGAGGTACTCGAGAGGTACAGGCTTCCCAGAACGCCTAATGCAGACACAAGTAATATACATTTCACCTAACTGTAGACACTCTCAATACACACATCCCTTTTCTTCTTTTTGTTGTATCTCTGTTCCTGTAGTTTATTAACACAGTCTTGGGCAAGTCAGTCACTGGAATTCCTATGGAAATCCTTCCCATTGTTTCTTCTATCTCTCAGTAGAGGCCTTATCTTACCAGCAGTTTATTTGTAAAGACACTCCCTTATTCCTTTCAATCCCTCCTCTTTTTATTTCTCAATAATTGTCTTTACAAACTTTAGTTATCATTGACTTGATTTTCTGCTCCTGGGTCTTTTTTTGTTTTGTGTTCATTTGCAGTGACATGATTTTCTGTCCTTTTGTAGCCATTTCTGGATCAGTAGGCGTGGCTACTACCTGCATCCCCTAAGAAAAGCATTTGTTTAACCCATAGTTCACCAGGTAACCACGAAAACATGTCCCATATCATCCTTTCCACCTTTGGACTGGTGCATGAGCTAATTTCCTTATTCCCTTTGTTATTTGTTTCACTACTTTTCTATTGTGATTTATTTGCAAACAGCAGTTTGAGTAATTTAGTTTTCCACACACTTCCCCTTCTTCTGCTAATAGCTGATCTAGTCATGTGTTTTGATTCCTAACTGATTTCCCTGAACTTGTGGTAACAAAAAGAACAACAGTTTAATATACCTTACATAACGTATTCCTGACCAGTTTGGAGGTAACCTGCAATAAGCACTTTGGCCACAAATCCAATAATGCCCTTTCAAAGCACAGGTTCCATTAGCGAAGGGACCTTTCCAATTTTCATTATTAATTGGTGGGTCAAAACACAGCTTTTCTTCTCGGCCTAACAGTTCTCCAGCAATAGTTGCCTTACTGTAAGAGTCACAATATTTGCATCTCCAAGCTCCCACGTGAGGTTTCCACCTACAGTTACATCCCAGACCTGTTTTGTTAGATCTGGACCAGAACCTACTCAAAAGGGTTCTGGTCCCATTCTGGTGTTGCCACTTCCAGTGATAGTCACAGACAACATGTGTTTTACTTGTGGAATTCTCTCGGTGACAGGTTAAAAATGCATAGTCAAAAACCCTGTCCCTTCTCCACTGCTCCACAGCCTTCAAAATCCCTTTGGTAATTATGGTAGGAACACCCCACCCAGCCACCATTAGTGAGCTCAACATGTGTTTGATTCCATCGGCCCTGATACCTGGAGCAATCATAGGAGGGCAGTTGGGGGCCCAGCAATCTAAACCCAAAGATAAAATCCAGTCACCAACACTTTTTCCCATGTATGCACCCCCTCTTCTGTTTAGAAAATAAATGCCTTTTTTTTTAGAAGAATGAAGTCTCCATGGACTTCCTTCCTCATCCCAAAATCCCGTTCTGTTATGTACATTACTCAGGGTGCTGACCCACCACTTAGGTTCGACTGGGCTGGCCACCCACGGCCAATTTTCAGATCTACCTGGCCCTCTGCAGACCCAGCAATTACTGAGGGTAAAGGTCTTTGCTACTTCTTCTCCTAGGGTTCAAAAAAATTACTATCCCACTTCTGGCCCAAACTTAACTGACAATATAAAGGTAAGATCATTAGGAAAAACATTCTAATAGTGTAATCTAGTCACCTAATCTAATTTTCATGTTGTCTTCCACACCACTTGTGGCAAGTGAAGGCACTGAAACCACTGAACATAAAACCAGGACAGCAAGGATTAGCCCCCACAGTGACTGGAGATGCGGCAGGAGGGATGCCCACACAGACTATTCCAGCAGACAGTCTGTGGGGAGGCACAGAGGCTTCCCCCGACGTCGACGCACGGCTGCTGCTCCAGTCTGCTCCTGCGGAGTGTCAGTCATGGCTTCCCACCCTTCTCCTCCAGCTGAGATGTCCAAATCTCGGGGGCTTTAGAGGCCTTGACCCGAGTGTGATGGGTCCACCCAAGTTCAGCTGTCCTGACGGCTGTTTCTGTGGTCAGTAACACCTGGAAAGGTCCACGCCACTTCACCACCAGTGGTGCTTCTTTCCGCACCTTAAAGAGGACCCAATCTCCCGGCTGGATGTTGTGAACAGCAAAGTCCAAAGGCAGGGTCTGTGCCAGCCGAGCTTCCTGTCAAAGAGATTTCACAAGAGACAGGATCCGGGCCACATATTGTTTTAAATATACATCACTTATTTCCATCTCCCCACTAGGTTGAGAATTACAAGGGTAAGGAATTCCAAACATCAATTCAAAGGGAGATAACTGAATATCTCCCCTGGCTCTGACCCTTATTCTTGCTAAAGCCAGTGGCAAAAGCTGTGCCCATGGCATTTTAGTTTCTATCACCAGCTTCAAAAGGCGCTTCCCCATTTCCCTCATTCATTCCCCCTAGCCGAACTCTGGGGGTGTCAGGGGGCAGGGAGGTTCCACTGTACTCCCAAAGCAGCCAGAACTGCCCCAAGGCCTCTGGCTACCTTGTCAGCTGAGACAGCACCACCAGGAGATATCCAAGCCTTGCCACTCAGGGCATTACAGCAACATCCACCGACATCTTTGGAAGGCACACACAGCCCAAGGCCTCCCTCCCCCAGCAATTTTCTTTGTAACCTTGTTATTGCTTTTAGCACTAACCAAACAAACCTCAATAGCTCCTTTTGCCAGACTAAAAAAACCCCCAGCAGCATACACCCCAAGGAACGCCTCTGCCAATTTTAACAGGAGGCTGGGGCAAAGCCCCCCTTCATTTCTCAATTCCAAATTCTCTCCTTCCACCAAACAAAATTCACACTGTAATAGCCAAGCGCTGATCATCCACTGAAGAGGTTCTTTCAGTTAACAAAGCTTCCACCTGGTGTGAATCATTAACAATCAGATATTTTCCTATTGTCAGCCCTTGGGCCCCAGTTCCCATCAAGGCTGTGGCTGCACAGCTCTGCAGACAATGCAGCCTCTGGCTCCATTCTGAGACATCCTGAGACAATGAGTAGCCTCTGGCCACTGGATCTAGCAACTTAGAAAAATAAGAGCAAACCATGCAAAAAGGCAAATCACCTTGCCAATTACAAAATTTGGTATATCCTTTCTACCAAATCAAGGTTCTGAGGGTTCTTACAGATGGAACTTTAGTTTTGACTGTAAACACATTGTTTTAGTTTTGCACCAAAAAAGCCAAACTCCAAATCCTTGTGTACACCAAAGACTTTTGAATTCACTATGCACTTGTATTTTCACCAGGCACTGATTCCCAAAATCACTATTATAAACACAATAACACTCAACATTCTTCACAATACTAATGTGCATTCCCACTTAACCCATCAAATCTCTTCCCAGTAAATTACAATCACAATTAGGAACAAACAGAAATTCATGCATTTCAAACCTATCCCCCACATCTACCAACAGTGGTTGAATAAGGCACATGCTCATCTTTTCCACTCACCCCTTGAGTAAAGATCTAGTTGACAACTCCCCCCTACTTAGGGATAAAATTTAAAGTGGATCAAGAACTCCCTGTGTCTAAGAAACACTTCTCGTGTTGATCCAGGCTGTCTCGGGTTAGAGACAATTTTCCTGGGTGGGAAATGCTCTGAACAGAACACCTCCTCCCACAGCAAAGGCCTCCGGCACCCCCTCCCCCACAGACAGCAAAAAAAGCTCGGGGAAAGTGGAAAGAACTGTTTATTCAGCCCCCCCACACACAGACACAGGGGAAAGGGAAAGGGGAAAAGGAATCACCAAACCCGAATGAATAGCTGATGGAACTTTAGAGTCCTCCTCAGGTGTAGTGACCCCCTTTCCGGGGGTTTCCCCCCCAGGGATTTCCTGTCCACCATCCTCCGGGGCTCCCAGGGTTCTCCGACGAAAAAGTCGAGGAAAAAGGGTCCAAAAAAAAAGACGATGAAGAAGCAATCCCAGGGGAGGAGGGAAGAAAAGCAGCAGTCACAGCAGCAGCAGCAGCCCGACTAAACAACGTCCCTTCCTCCCGGAACAGCGAGCGGGGGAGCGTTTCAAACCATCCCGCGCAGGCCGAGCTTCTCCCGGCTGCTGAGCACAGTTAAAGTGACAGGACATTTTAGGCAGGCATGCGAACGATATGGAATACAGGATTATCATTACATCACCCCAGGACACACAGGAGCAGAGTGTTCCCTCCTCACCATCATGTGCTATGACCACTACGTGTCCATCTGCAAACCCCTGCACTATGGGACCCTCCTGGGCAGCAGAGCTTGTGCCCACATGGCAGCAGCTGCCTGGGCCTGTGCCTTTCTCAATGCTCTGCTGCACACAGCCAATACATTTTCCCTGCCCCTGTGCCAGGGCAATGTCCTGGGCCAGTTCTTCTGTGAAATCCCACACATCCTCAAGCTCTCCTGCTCGCACTCCAAACTCAGGGAACTTGGGCTTTTTGCAGTTAGTGGCCCTTTAGCACTTGGCTGTTTTGTGTTCATAGTTTTCTCCTATGTGCAGATCTTCAGGGCTGTGCTGAGGATCCCCTCTGAGCAGGGACGGCACAAAGCCTTTTCCACATGCCTCCCTCACCTGGCTGTGGTCTCCCTGTTTCTCAGCACTGGCATCTTTGCCTACATGAAGCCCCCCTCCATCTCTTCCCCATCCCTGGATCTGGGAGTGTCAGTTCTGTACTCAGTGGTTCCTCCAGCCCTGAACCCCCTCATCTACAGCCTGAGGAACCAGGAGCTCAAGGCTGCAGTGTGGAGACTGATGACTGGATGGTTTCAGAAACATTAAACTGCTGGCCATTTTCTGCAAATCAATTGTTATTTAAGTCATCTTAGATAGTTCTTGTTGGTTTGGTTGTGGGGTTTTTTCCTTTGTTTTTGTTTTTTAATGTTGTCCACAAATAAAGGCCTCTTTTGGTGCCATTTCTCATTTTCTTTCTCTCCATCTTCACTGTGGCCACAGATTGTGTCAATGAGGAGCTATGCTCTCCGTGGCTTTAAACAAACTAAAGGATCTCCCAGCCAAGTTTTCACCAGAGGTCCCCCTCTTCGATTCCCTTCTCGGGAGCTGCAGCAGCAATGTCTGTGTCCTGAGCTGGGGCAGATCAGGGGTGGCACAGCAGCTCTGCCAAGGAGCAGCAGCACTTGGTGTTGCCAGCGCTGCTCCCGTGCCACTGCCCCGCTGCCCTCCTGCCCCTCGTGTTGCTGTAGGGCCTGAGTGCTCTCGGGGTGGCTCCCAGTGCTGGGGGTGGCAGTGCCGGGGCTGCAGCAGGGACAGGCCATGGGCACTGCTGGGGCAGAGCTGACGCCTCAGGGCAGGGCCTGGGGGCTCGAGGCTCCTTGCCCAGGGTCTCTCAAGAACACGCCCAGACCAATGCTCAGCAGAGAAAACCCCCGTGAGCAGCCCCAGGGTGGCCGTGGGCAGGGTGGGGGCAAACAGCATGGCTGGGGCTCTGCAAGGTCCCTGGGGGAGCCGGGAAGGAGCAGCAGAGCAGGGGCTGATCCATCCCCACTGCGCTGGACAGCCCAGGGCAGCGTCCCAGAGCGTCCTGATGGAGCTGCCAACAACATCCCCCCTTTGCAGCCCTGGCCTCTCCCCCAGCTCCCAGAGGTGCTTGATCCTTGCAGGCAGAGCCACGGCAGCACTGCTCAGGAGCCCCTGTTTGCATTGCACAGAGCAGGCGTGAGCAGCGCCATGCTGTTGGTGTGGGGAGATGAACCTGAGGGAGCACAAACGCCATCAGCCCCTGGAGGCCAGCAAGGGCTGGGGATGGCAGGGAAACCACTCAGGTTTGTGGTGACCTCTGAAGTCAGCCAGAAAGTTTGTTCCCACGAGCTGTGAGTTTCCTGTCCCACTGCAGACGTTGTTGCTCAGCCCCAGGGCTGCCTGGCAGCCACCCCCAAACAGCCCTGAGCATTTCCTTTGCTTCACCTTTGCTTTCTTTCCTCTTTCCTGCTCCACATTTCTTCCTCTTGCCTGTCCCTGTCCCCTCCCCTGCAAACAGCCCATCCCTGTTTGCCCTTTCCTCTCTGGCCCCACTCCCCATTTCAGTTCCTGACTTGGCACCATGGGAACGTCCCTTGGTGAGCAGGATCATCCTCCAAGTGCTTCATGAATTGTCTGCAGGCTCCTGCAGTGCCTCGTGCTGTTCCCTTGCCACAGGCACCCCAGGCCAGGGGGCACATCTGGACTGGTGTGTGTGGGTGTGGGGCTCCCTGTTCTGGGGCAATGGGGAGGAGCTGGAGAGGCTCTGCAGGACTGACAGGATGGGCTTTGGGGCCTGTGTGGAGAAGCTGAGGGCCATGCGCTGCTGGACCTTCAAATACCATGGGGCCATTTTGTTACTGTGGGGCCTCAGGTAACTTAGAGTCCACTGTGACACATCAGGGGCTTGTGGAACTCAGGGGACACTTGTAACACTGCAGGGCCTCATGGAACCAGGGGGCCATTGTGACATTGTGCAACCAAGGACTCCATTGTGGCACTCTGGGACCTCATGGAACCAAGGGATCACTGTGACACTGTGGGGCCTCATGGAATCAAGTAGACTGTTGTGACACTGCAGGGGCATGTGAAACCACAGAGACAATTGTGAAGATAGTGAAGGACCTTGTGTAACAATGGCGTCATTGTCACACTTTGAGGCTCTATGGAACCAAGGGGCCATTGTTACTCTGTGGGGCCTTGTGGAACCATGGAGACCACTGTGAGTGTAGGACCTTGTATAACCAAGGGGCCATTGTTACACTGATTCACGGAACGAAAGAAACAATTTTGATGCCTTGGTGCCCCATGGGACCAAGAGGCCATTGTGACATTATGGAAACAAGGAGACCATTGCTGCACTGTGAGACCTCATGGAACCAAGGGACATTGTGACACTGAGAGGCCCTATAGAACCCAGGGGCCATTGTGAAACTACAGAGCCTCATGTAGCAGAAAACTGTGACACTTTAGGACCTCTTGGTACTGTAGTGACACCAAGCCGGGTGTGAGTGTGGATCTGCTGCAGGGTAGGAGGGCTCTGCAGAGGGACCTGGACAGGCTGGATCCAGGGGCCAAATCCAACAATGTGAGGTTTAACCAGACCAAGTGCCAGGTCCTGCACTTTGGCCACAACAACCCCTGCAGCGCTACAGGCTGGGGACACAGTGGCTGGAGAGTGGCCAGGCAGACAGGGACGTCGGGGCACTGATGGACAGCAGGCTGGACATGAGGCAGCAGTGTGCCCACGTGGCCAAGAAGGCCAATGGCACCTGGCCTGGATCAGGAATGGTGTGGCCAGCAGGACCAGGGCAGTGATTCTTCCCCTGTACTTGGCACTGGTGAGGCCTCACCTCGAGTGCTGTGTCCAGTTCTGGGCCCCCAATTTAGGAAGGACATTGAGGGGCTGGAGCGTGTCCAGAGAAGGGCAACAAGGCTGGTGAAGGGCCAGGAACACAAGTCCTGTGAGGAGTGTCTGAGGGAGCTGGGGTTGTTTATCCTGGAGAAGAGGAGGCTCAGGGCAGACAAGGTGGTGTTGGGTCACATGTTGGACTTGATCTCAAAGGTCTTTTCCCACCTTGTTGATTCTGTGATTCTCTGAAACCACCCTTGAAGCAGTTGCAGGATGAGCCATGTCAGACATGGTGAGGTTGGAGGTGAGGAGCAAGTTGTCCAAACAGGGTCAGCCCACAAGGGGCTCATTCGTCTCTGTGACCAGACCTCCTGAAGAGATGTTCAGCGTCAAGATCACTCGGGGAATGCTTGTATCACCTCTTCTTTGAACTGAAAAGAAAAAAAAATACTCACTTGATTAAAAATAAAATTAATGAGATGCACTTTGAAATCTCTCTCCTTAACAGAACACCAAACAGACTCCAGTCAGCTGCACAAGCCCCAGCCCTGCTCACAGGGAGGTGGCACAGTGCAAAGCCAGCCATGGCACCCTGAAGGTGTCTGTAAGAAACGGCCTAACACCGTTTGTGTTTAACTGGTTTATTAATAATAACTGGAAGCGGGAAATTGAGGTATGCCCAAAATCCCAACGGCAAAGCAGAGGGAAGGAACAGTGTGCACATCGCTGGGTGCTCCTTTGGTCAAACGAGGAGCTCAGGAGCACACAGTGCAGAGCACCACAAGAGTTCCCATAAGCTGTGTCTGCACAGGATCAGTCTGTTTCCTGATTCTCGCTGTGGTTGGCTTGTCTAGGGCTCTTTTGATTGGCTCATTTTAGCAGAGCATTCCCGTCCAATCGTTTGTCCACAAGTCCATCTCATTGGTTCAGTTGGTCCACCAATCCACGCTCGAGGTGATGCCATTATACCTGTGGAAAGTTTCTAGAAAGTTCCTATTGAACCATCCTATATTTACCATTACCATCTAGTGGTTTTACAAAGGTATTTCACCCATACCTCGTGTTATAAATAACTCTAAGTTGCAATTAACCAATTGACCAAGCTCAGCCCTGATACAACTTAACCAATTCAT
Source organism: Acanthiza pusilla (assembly GCA_036630365.1). Lineage (NCBI taxonomy): Eukaryota > Metazoa > Chordata > Aves > Passeriformes > Acanthizidae > Acanthiza > Acanthiza pusilla. The sequence goes on from JAXCHO010000108.1 coordinate 861,115, forward strand.
GAACATTGTAACATACAACCGGCCTAGGAAAGCCAACCCATCTATAACAGTGCCCACCGCACTGTCATTGTCATCTGTGTCCCGGGAATGCCAGGAATGCTCTTGGCCCAGAGGGCCTTGCTCGGGCCCCTCTCAGCTTGAAGCTGCTGCTCTTCTTGCTCACTCTTGCCAAAGGCCACAGAGCGCAGCCTCCTCCACAACAGGAAAAAGATTCAATAGCCATGCAGTCGAGTGCATGGCCTAAGGCTGAGGGGCTGGGCCTAGCCTCGAGGGCAGGGAGGGCACACGCCCAGCCCCACCACTCCTGGGCCCACAGCTCTGAAAGGCCAGGACCAGGGATACACGCCTGATTTTGGGGTGTCTGTCCAACTGTCTGCTGAGGGAGGTGCCTTGGGGAAGCACCAGAGCAGCCGGCTGGCAGGAACAAGGCAGCTGCCTGGGGGCTGCTCATGGCCTCTGACACCCAATTCCTCAGGGCTGCCCACCACCCCATCCCCTCAGGGGCCTCCTGTCCCCCACCCCTCACACATCCTTCTCGTGCCTTCCCACTGCCTTGTCCCATCAGGACCTCCGCAGCACCTCATCCCTGCACAGCCTCCCACCGCCGTGTCCCCTCAGGGTCTCCCCCAGCCCGGCCATCCTGCCCGGCAGTGGCAGCCCCAACGCAGCTCCAGAGGGGCCCTGGATCAAGAGGAACCTGGGAGCCCTCAGCAATGCCGCCAGCAACACACGGGCAGGAGGACACAGATGGCGCTTCTCTGCTGGCACAGGGCTTGTGGCCATCTCCAGGCACCAGCCTCACAGGGATCCCTGTGGCTCCGGCCTCTGCCCACTCGCTGTGTCGGAAGTGTTAAGGCTTCAGCAGAACCACCAAAGGCCAAGGCACTGCTGGCCACTTTCCCTTCCACACTGCATGCCTGGGCAACTTGCTGAGTACAAGCACCCTCTTTCCTCTCTTCCCTGACCTGGGGCAGACACTGGGCACCAAAAGAAAGATCTTGGAAGTCTGTGTATTAGAACACATTCTGTATTTACATAGTAAAGAAACTGAAAAGAAGAAAAGAATCCTGAAGAAAAGAAAAATCCCCACTGGCTCAGGTGGCCCCAGCAGCCAGAGCCTCAAAGATCAGCTCTCCACAGAGCTCCAGCAGGACAGCCAGCCACGGCCCCACAGACGAGGCCTTGTCCTCCATGCCTTGTGGAGTTGATCTCTCAACCTCGGGAAGATGGAGATGGGAGCTCCTTCTAGTGCTCTGATGATGTAAAGTGTTTGCAGAGCCAGATTTGAGATGGCAGGGCTGATGTCACTTATCATGTTTCCAAGGGCTGAAACAGAAGAGGGCGGGAGCCACAGAGCCTGGATCTGCAGGGACCCGAGGAGACCCTCCTGCCCGGGCCATCCCAGCCAGCTCTTGCCATGGCCAGGAGGGAACAGGGACCAACAGGATCAGCTGGAAGGTGCTGGCCACGAATCCCCCACATGCCCCTAAAATCTCTCTGTGCTCTGCCCAAGCTGCCCCTCGTCCGCACACGGAGCAGAGCCCTCGGCAGCCAGGCAGGGATTGCAGCTCCTGCCCAGGGATTGCAGCTCCCCCTGAAAAGCCCTGGTGACGCCTCGCTGCCCTCACTCACCTGTGCAGATGAACTGGACCTCTCCTGATTGTCCCCTCAAGCGCCGCCCGGCTATCCCTGGGGACACAGAGCCTGTCACGGCCCCAGCGGCACAGCTCCTCCCCAGCGGTGCTGCCAGCCCTGGGGCCGCATGGCCTCCTGCGCCGGCAGGGCTCAGCCCGGGCCCTTGCCGCATCTGCCGCCCCAGGAAGGGCGCGGCTGCGACAGGAGGGCGGCAGCAGCCCCGAGGGCAGGCGGGGCTCCACAGCCCCGGGCCCGGATGGCGCTGCCGGGGCAGCAGCCGGGGCTGGGCCCGAGCTGCGGCAGGGCAGGGAGGGAGCCCGGGCTGGCGGCTCACCAATGAACCTGATGGCCTCCTCTCGCAGGGGCTCCTGTGGGCTGTCCAGGTATGGCACGGCCTGGTGCAGGTGCTTGACCCTTCGGCTCCTGTCCTCTGCCAGCTGCAGAGAGAGTGCCAGGAGGGAAGGTTTGGGCTCTGCCCTTTGGCCGGGCTCTCCCTGCGCCCAGCCCTGGCCTCCCCTGCCCGCACAGCCCTGAGGCGCGGCCAGCAGCCGCTGGCGCCAGCCTTTGGAGGGGCAGAGGGCCTGGTGCTGCCTGGGGAGCCGCGGTGCCGCCCCGGCGCACGGCCCAGCTGGGCTGGGGCTCCATCGGCACCCGGCTCGGGGCCAGAGCAGCCTGGAGAAGAGCCCACATGGCCCCTGGGTGCAGCAGTGGGCAGGGACACAGCTGCCAGCCCCACACACTGAGCATTGTGGTCAGGGGCCTTCTCCAGGCTGAGGCTGGGGCTTCCAGGCTGTCCTCACCAGGCACTCGCCGAACTTCCACAGCTCCTTCTTCTTCACCAGCCTCTTCAGATCCTTCCTCTTGAGGAACTCAGCTGCACAAAGCAGCGTTGACCAAGAGGCCTGGAGAGCAGCAGAGACACAGAGATGGCCCCACAGCCCAGGGCACAGGAGCAGTGTCTGTGTGCCCAGGCCAGGAGGCTGCAGCCCGCGAGGCACCAGGGCAGGAGGCAGCTGAGCCCCCTCGCAGGGGGACACCAGCAGCCCCTAAGTCCTTACGTCTGCCACTTCCTGGCTCTCATCATGGCAGTGGAAGAAGAGTGGGAGCAGGCTCTGACACACAGGTAACTTGAAAGGCTTTTTTCCCTCTTCCACTAAAGCATTCATCATTTCTTGAAAGAGGATCATGGAGAGAAGCTGCACATGGCTATTGTCCTGTATGAAAGGAAGGAAAAAAGACCTCAGCATCAGCTGCTCCAGGCACAGCTGGGCACAGGCCTGAAAATCCACAGGGCACAAAGTGTCCAGACAGCACCCAGTGCCCGTGGCTGGAGGCACAGAGCCTTACATTGTCAAAGAGTGGCAGGAGCGCCTCAGCCAGCTGCAGGGCAATGGGGCTGGGTATCAGCATGTCCCAGTCCGAGACTGTAAATCTGAGTACGGTGAGTGTCATCACAACCATGTCTCCATCTCTGTCCCACAGGAGCTGGATGAGCCTTTCGGTCAGGCTCCACATTCTTTTGGCCTGTGTGGAACACAATCTGTGAAACCCCAAAGGGCAGTCCCAAAGCACTCGGGCAGCTGAAGCGGGAGGCAGGAGAGCTGGGAGCAGCTGCCTCAGCTCCCGAAGCCCAGCCAAGCCCAATGACTGCATTCCCCAGCCCCACGCTGCCAGCTCGGCTTGTGCCACTGCCCCTTCTCACCATCGAGGGATCCTCAATGAGTGCAACGAGGGCTCTGAGAACCTGGCGCTGCCTCTCCCTGCACTCGCTCTGCAGGTTCTTTGCCATGATCTGCAGGACGCTGTCACTGCATTTACTCAAGTCCAGGCACCCCAGGGTCTGAAAGGCACAGGGCAGTGCTGGGGGAGCTGGCTGGCAGGAGCCCAGAACCGCGCAGGGCTGGGCCCAGGCAGCAGCACAGGGCGCAGGCACCGTCGCAGGCAGCTGCAGCTGCAGGAGGGCAGAGAGCTGGGAGGCAGCTGAGCAAGGCAGCGCTGCCCTTCAGGCTCACCTCCACAAGGAACACCAGGGCGGGAAGATCCCAGGGTGACTCCTCCCTGCTGAGCAGCCTGAGGAGGTGCAGCGCAATACGGGAACACAAGGGTATGGATGCACAGCGCATCTCGCTGGAGGTGGGAAAAGGAACCAAGAGCCTGAGGTGAGAGGGCAAACCTCTGCCAGGCCTGACTCACAGAGGTCTGCTCTTTCCCCACCACCCTGCCAGAGGACATGGGCCCTATGGGAGGTGGCTGCTCCTGGGCCTTTTCCAGTCTGCTCAGCCATCCCTTGGTGACAAGGCCCTCTGGCCCACAACCACAGGGGCTGTAAGTGGCACATTGGGAACAGGGCACGAATGCCGGGGCAGTGGGGAGAAGGGCTTCTCACCTGGCCAGCACACCCACGGCATAGTGCTGGGTGTCAGCACAGAGCAGTGTGTCCCAGCCACACTTGCGTTCCATTGCCAGCACCACATCCTCCCACTGGAGAAGGCAGAGCAGGGCCTTCAGGGTCCGCACTGCAAAGCTGTGTGCAGAGCAAAGCCCAGGTCACGCTGGGAGCGCTGGCTCCTGCCCTGGGGACATGGGAGGGACAGGAGGACTGGCATGGAGCACCTGTTGGGGTTGGTGGCCAGGCCGTGTTGCTCCTGGCATCCCTTCCAGAAGGTCTGGACCTCGTCTGGCATATCCAATGTGCTGAAGAACACTTGGAAGAGCAGATGCACAAAGAGGCGAGGGAAATACACCATCACTGCACGTGGGCAGCAGGGCACCTGCAGGAACTTCCACATCACCACAGTTGCCTGCAAAGGACAAACCACCCTGAGACAGCGCTCAGTGCTGAGGTGTCCATGGGGCAGGGCCCGAGTGTGGGAGGGAGAGGCCAGGGAGACGCAGGGGGAGCACTGGGCCTGGTGCCCCTGAACCTGCCCCTAGCGCAGGTTTCTGCCCAGTGGCAGGGGCATGGAGGTGCAGTGGGGAAAGGATGGAGATGGAGAGCTGCTGGAGAGGTGACCTGGGGGTGAGCAAAGGCCAGTTCCAGGAACTCACAGCCAGGGCAAAGACATTTGTGTTGTCCCCATCAGAGGTGCACGTGCTGTGCTCTGGCCAGCTCCCCAGCACACTGAGCAGTGTCAGCAGCACTGGCTTCACTGTCCTGCTCGATGACATGATCATCCTCCACATGGTTGTAGCAGCTCTGTGGGGTCAAAGCTTCATGTCAAGTGCGTCTCAGCCACCACCCCTGCCTCTGCCCACTGCCCCTCACCGGCAGCACCCAGGCCGTCCACCACTGTGGGGACAGGCCAGGGAGGGGCAGGGAGGGAGCATGGCAGCAGGCTCAGGGGCTGACATGCCAGGGCTGGGAAATGGAGGAGCCAGAGGGCCCTGGACCTCTTTTTGTCAGACACCTGGGACAGGCTCCACAGGGCTGGGGAGCCCTGAGCCCTCTGGGCAGGTGAGCCCCATACCTGTCACACGATGGGGCCACGCGCAGGAGAGTTATCACGACATCAGCGGGGTGTGCCTCGGTCAGTTCCAGAAGGCTCCTGTCCAGATCGTGCTCACCAGACTCATTGGACAGGAGGCACTGGTGGATGTACCTCACCATGGCAGGCACCTGGAGAAGGCCCGGGGAGAGCTTGAAAGCTGCCAGAGGGAGTAATGTCCCCAGCTTCCCCAGAGAAGTGCTTCCCTTGCCACTACACTGCGATGGCCTCAAAAGCTTCAAGGGACCAGTGGGTGTGGCTTGGGAGGCCAAGCGATTCCTGGGGGGCTCCAGTCCTGACCACAGGCCACTTACTTGCTCTGGAATGGAGACACCTTTCTTCACAAGCAAATCCAGCAGGACAGCACTGAGGTCAGCACTGTTGATGTCAGAGTTTGCCATGGACCCAGTGCCCATGTCGCTGATCTCTTCCTGCCAAATGCACTTGATGAATGTGCAAGTCATTGGTGGGAGAACAAAGGGCAAGAAGAGAGGGATGTTCCATGGAGTGCTCCAAGCGCGGTGCTTGGCTGAGCAGGGGCAGCAGGCCCAGCCCAGGTGGGGATGGCTGCAGTACCTGTGCTGTTCTGCAGAAGTGGCCACGGGCAGGGTCCTGCTCTTGTGTGCAGTCTGTGCCTGCATGTGGCAAAGAGCGAGCGCAGGCAGAGCTGAGGGGCTGTGGGAGAGGCTGGAGAACACAGCCCAGCTATGAGCTACCCAGGCAGGGACAGCCCCAGGGTGCCCTGGGGATGGATCATGGCTGTGGGGGAGCAGCCCCAGCCCCTGTTCCATCTTGTCCATGGGCATGTCCCCAGGGGATGGGATGGGATGGGATGGGATGGGATGGGATGGGATGGGATGGGATGGGATGGGATGGGATGGGATGGGATCAATGGGATGGGATGGGATGGGATGGGATGAGATGGGATGGGATGGGATGGGATGGGATGGGATGGGATGGGATGGGATGGGATGGGATGGGATGGGATGGGATGGGATGGGATGGGATGGGATCGATGGGATGGGATGGGATGGGATGGGATGAGATGGGATGGGATGGGATGGGATGGGATGGGATGGGATGGGATGGGATGGGATGGGATGGGATGGGATGATTGGGATGGGATGGGATGGGATGGGATCCATGGGATGGGATCCATGGGATGGGATCCATGGGATGGGATGGGATGGGATGGTGCCAGGCTGACTGCAGGCACCAGCCCTGTGGCCCAGCTCTGCCACTCACCCTCCTGTGTCAGGGGCAACTGCTCCACCTCTCCAGGCTGCTGTGCTGGGGCAGTTCTATGGCCCTCTTCCTCCTCCTTCACCCAGGCCAACTTGGGCACGCTCGGAGGTCTCTGCTCCATGTCACTGATGAGATTTAAGGCTCCTTGCAGGAGGGATGCCTTGAGAAAGCTCTGGGTCAGCAAGTCCTGCAGTCGTGCCTTGAAAGCACCTGCAAGAGAGAAGTCTTGGGAAGGCTACAGGACAGCAAGTCCTGCACTCTGGTCTCGAGGGCTCTTGCCACAAGGACAGGAGACTCCTTGTCAAGGATTGTGGTCGGCAAGTCCCACGGTCTGGCCTCGAGGGCACAGGCCGCAGGGATGGGAGATGCCTTGGAAAAGCTCCAGGCCACCAAGTCCTGCGGTCTGTCCTCGAGGGCACCTGCAGAACAAAAGCCTCGGGAAGGCCACAGGTCACCAAATCCTGCGGTCTGGCCACGAGGTCACCTGCAGAAGAAATGCCTCGGAAAAGCTCTGGGTCAGCAAGGAATGAGTGCGCTGTGCGGGGGCTCCTCACGGCACCGCTCTCTCCCGTCCTGTCCCATCGCGTGCTCCGAGCACTGTGGTGTGGCTGTGCTACCACCAGCACCTATGTCACGACGTGTCACAAAGGGCCCTTGCACACACTGCCACCTGCCCTGGGGCTGCCCCCACCCCACCCAAAGTGGCCCAGGTTGGAAGGAATCTGTTGCCCCAAGCGTCTAAGGCAGCCTGACAGGAACCATAGGAACAGCTCAAACAAGAAGCAAACGCTCCCCTGCTCTGCGGGCTCAGGGCAGCAGAAGGAGCCCCCAGGGCTGCTGACAAACTGCAGCAGGAAGGGCACGGGGCCTTCCACAGGAGCTGGCACGGCCTCCTTGGGACAATCCCAGCTGCTGGCCATCCTCAACACAGGGGTGTGACACAGACAGGGAACATGTGGGCCAGGGCACCAATGCTGCTCTGACCCCTGGGGCCTGGGGAGCACTGAAATCAGCAGGTGTGGCACAGTCCCTGCCAAAGCAGACCTGCCACCCCCTGAGCCCTGGCAGTGCTGGTACCATCTCCTGGCCCAGAGACCTGTGCCCCCGGGGGGCTTCTCTGCCACAGGGCAGCCAAAGCCAACATTGGTGCATTGGTGTCTGTGCTCTTTCCTGCAGGTGGCTGTTGGCAGGAGCACCTGGAGCAACTGGTGGCAACACTTGGTCTCTGTCAGGAGGCAGAAGCTGTTACTCAATCTTGAAATTATTTTTGTCATGGAAGGGATTGGCAGTAGCACAAAATCACCATCAGCTGCTGAGTTTCACAGGACAATTAGATTGTGCAGAGACACTGTCCTGATTCCTTGTGTTCTGGGAAAAGCATTAGCCCAGTCTCTGATGGTCAGCGCTCTGGTTGCTGTGTGTCCAGCTGGGGCAGCTCATGTCCAAACACAGCTGGGTGCCTGCTGGGCCAGGCAATGGCTGGCCACAAGCAGGGAAGTTCAAGCATTGCAATATTTAAAACTTCCAACAATCTCTTCTCCATTTCCAAATGCAGACATCAGCAAACACATGTTGGAAAAGTCAAATGAATTGCAATTCCCCCAGGATACAAATTATCACCAAAGAAAGCAGCAAGGATTGCACGCAAGGCCTTTGGAAACACTTCCTAGATGAATTCAAGTCTCTCCCATGCAGGGCTGGAATAGCTGAGCTTCTGCACTGCTGCACGGCTCCAGGTAGAGCGGGAAGAAGTCCACAGTGCTCATGTACAGTCTGAAATAAGGATGCAGGCTTGGACCAAAAGCTTTCCTCAGGGGCATGATGCCAAAATCCACTGCATTCAGGCATGCCAGCATTGTGATTAATATCTTGGCCCCAAGTTATGGGGCCAGTTGCTTCCCAATCAGGCTCCTGGAGCAGAAGTGGCTTCACAATCCACATGTGAATTTGGGTCCCCTTTGCCCATCTCTCCTCATCCCCACCCTCAACTCCTCATCTCTGCTGGGTGCAGAAGCCGAGGCAACAAGGAGTTCATGCTCTGCTGGGCCTCCAGCCACGAGAGCCATAGAGCCAGAGGAGAGTTGGAGCAGGCTGGGGCTGGAAAGGGCTGTGCTGGGGTGGGGCAGGACCTTGCTGGGGCCACTTCCCTCTTCTGGCCCATGGTGACACCACGACACAAAGGACAGGGCAAGTGGGGTCAAGAAGTGGCCATGAACTGTCCCCTGGGGGTCAGTCCAGTAGAGGGGGATTGAGACCACCAAAAGACCCTCAAAGGCCCCCAGCCAATTTCCAGAAAGGTCCAGAAGGTTGGGCATGGAAAACTCGCCTATAACAAGGTTCCCGCTCAAAGCCCAGGAGGTGCCCCCAGAACCCTGGACACCCTGTTGGCTGTGGGAGAAACGGAGCTGCTGTTGCAGCTGTCTCCAGCTCAGTGTCTGAAACTTTCAGTTCTTTCTCTAAAGCTTGAACTCGTCCACCTTCCAAATCATATCTCTATGTACAATGGGATGAAATACATTTTCATCTCCTTTGTGGGTGATGCCAAATTGTAAGGAGCCCTTGAGGAACCTCATGGAATAAATGCTGCCTGTAAGAGAAGGGGTTGGGAAAGATGACCTTGGTGGGTTAAACCTGTCAGGCCATCAGGTGCCCACCAAGCTGCTCTCTCACTCCCCTTCCTCAGCAAGATAAGGGGAGAACATATGGTGAAAAAAAATCACAGATCCACATAAAACCAGATTAAGGGGTGGGTTAAGAGGTGTGGGGTGAATCAAAAAGTAAAGGTCACTTGCAGAAGTGAAGCAAAACCAAAGAAGAGCTATTCTCTACTTCCCATTGGGAGAAAATCTCCAGAAACATCCTGGGAGGAAAGGATGCAGTGCATGTGCTTTGGAAGATAAAGATCTCAATAATGAACATCAACAATGGTCTCTGTTCCCCTGCCTCTTTCTCTCAGTTCATTGCTCAGCAATAAAACAAGCTCAGGTCTCTCTGCTCAGGTTGGGGTCACAAAAAGGGGGCTGCTGGCTGGGGACAGGATCCCGTGATCAGTTGTGTCTCAGGAACTCATCACCCAGTGGGAACCTGAGGGCTGGGAAGGGCTGTGAGGTCACTTGTGCCTCTGGAGGGGACAGGCCAAGGGCAGCAGCATGGCTGGAGAAGGGACTGTGAGGTCACTTCTGTGAGCAGGAGCTGCTGGCTCAGCCTGTGACTCCTGGCTGGGCCATGGCTGTCCAGCTCAGCCCTGCCAGGTCTCTGCCAGCCCAGCAGAAGGCACCTGGCTGGCACAGCGACTGGGCCATCCCCTCTGCCCCAGGGCCTGGGCTCAATGCAGCCATGGGGCTTCTCTTGGGGCTGTGCTGTTCCTGTAGCTGAGCCAGAAGGGGACAGCAGCAGGCACAGCTGGGCCGGGGCTGTGCCAGGAGCTGAAAGGAGCAGCCTGGGCAGAGCACGGGGAGGCTGCTGCTCTCTGCTCAGGGGAACGGGCCCAGCAGGGCTGAGGGCTTGGGATGCTGCTGGAAGGGCTGTGTCCCACATGCTGCAGCTTTCCTGGGAGGGAGGAACAGAAGGAGAGACAAACACTGTCCCACAGAGCAGCTGGGCAGGTGGGGACTGGGCATGAGGAGGAGGAAATGTCCCTGCAAGGGCACTGCTGTGGTGGGAGAAGCACCCAAAGGAGGATGAGCTCAGCGCTTGTGTGTGTGTCCCAAGGCACAGAGGGTGACGGTGGGCAGAGGTCAGGGCAGGGCTGGCAATGGCAGGGCAGAGCCAGGGGGCAGTGAGATGGGAGTGTGCAGCCTGCAGGGACACAGGGGCAGCTGTGGGACAGCGCAGGACAAGCTGTGCTGGACATGGCCAAGGGCCCTGGCAAGACTGGCAGTGCCCAGGAGAAGCCAAGTCTTGGTGCCCTGGGGCACAGCAGAGTCTGTGCCACCAAGGGCTGTGAGGAGACACCTTGTCCTGAGGCCCTGGGGCCTCCTGGCACAGCCCCAGCAAGGCTGGGCACTGTCACCCCCTTGTCCTGCCCTCAGCCTCCCCCCACATCGCAGTGGCCTCAGGGATCTGCTGCAAGGAGTCCCTGGGGAGCCTTTGGCAGCAATGGCCCTGGGGGGCTCCTTCATGCTCCCAGGGACTGCAGGTTTTCCAAAGCACTTTGGCTTTTGCTTTTGCCTTGGAGTCTCTGAGAGCTTTGTGCAATCATGGCCTCCAATTATCTGCTGTAACGAGTCCCTGGAGATTCTTTGTCAGTAACAACACTCACTGGGGCTCATTAATGCTTCAAGTTACTCCACTTTTTTAAAGTACTTTCTTCTTTCCTTTCCACATTGAGGCTCTGAGAAGTTTCTGCTATCATGGCCTCCAATTCTCTCCTCCAAGGAATCCATGAGGAGCCTCTGTTGCTGATGGACCTCAGTGGGACTGTCACCAAAACTGCATCAGAAACAGAAACTCTCCAACATCATCTTTTCAGTGTTAGAGAATTTAGGCATTACTTTATTCTGGCCAGGATGTTGTTCTGGTCAGCATGTCCAATAGAAATCATTCCATCCACTCATTCCTGGGTTGTGCAGTGAAAATCATTCCATCTCATTTGGTTCTTTACGAGACTTTTCACGTATTTATACAGGAAATACCCAAAGAAATTCACATTCTTTGGCCTTAAATGACACAAATCATAGTGTTTCATCTCCTGTTGGTTATTGATCCCTTTGCTTTTGATGTTAATTAGGTGCTCATTCTGTGATTCTCTCATCAATCTTTTCCCAGACCAGGTGTCTCTAACTGCACTGAAAGGTGATGTTTGTTAATGTTTATTTACCTCCTGTGTATCTTCTGGCTACTCCCAGTCTGTAGATGTTAAACTCATCAGGCCTTACCCAACTTTGGTGAACAGAGTCTTTTGAAGAGAAACTTCAATTCCCCTCGCCCTGGGCAAAGGTGAACAAACCCCTGACTAAAGCTACATTTTAAAAAATTAAAAGTTGTATAATTTCCAACAATTCCATTAGGTTCTGTAGTGTCACAATGGTCTCCTCAGTGCCATGTACCCACACAGTGTCACATCGACCCCTTGGCTCCACAAAGCCCTGCAGTGTCACAGCCACCTCTTTGTTCCATGGGGCCATGGGTTCCTGCAGTGTCACAACTGTCCCGTCATTCCATGATGCCCTGCAGTGTCACAAAGGTCTCCATAATTCCATGAGGCCCCACAGTGTCACAATGGTGTCCTTGGTTCCATGAGACTGTGCAATGTCACATTTGGATCCATGTGCCCCCCAGTGTCACAACAGCCCCTTGGTACCATAGCCTGGTTTTTGGTAGCCAGGGGCCCACAGAGGTGGCCTCTGTGAGAAGCTGCTGGAAGCTTCCACCATGTCAGGCAGAGCCAATCCTTGGTGGCTCCAAAGATGGACATGCTACTGGCCAAGGCTGGGCCAATTATAATTGGTGGCAATGCCTCTGGGATAACAGATTTAAGAAGTCAAAACAAAACTTGTGGCACAGTTTTAATTGTGACAAGAGAAGAGTGAGGTGAGAACATGTGAGGAGAACAGCTCTGCAGACACCAAGGTCAGTGAAGAAGGAGACAGAGGTGGTGCTCCAGGCGCCAGAGCTGAGATTCCTCTGCAGGCTGTGGTGAAGACCATGGTGAAATAGCTGTGCCCCTGCGGCCCCTGGGGATCCATGGGGCATGCAGAGATTCACCTGCAGCATTCCCATAGAGGAGCAGGTGGATTCCTGAGAGGAGGCTGTGACTCTGTGGGAGACCCAGTGGAGAGAGGGGCCCTGCTCCCAGGCTGGAGCAGCCTGTCCTTCAAGGACTGACCCCGTAGGAGAGTGACCCACACTGCAGCAGTTTTGGGCACTGTTGCCCATGGGATGGACTCACATTGCAGCAGTTCTCAGAGAGCTGCTGCTTGTGAGATTGGAGCCACGTTAGAGAAGTTCCTGGAGAACTCTCCCATGGGAGGGACCCCATGGTGCAGCAGGGGAACGACTCCTCTCCCTGAGCAGTGAGGGAAGCCTCGGGTGATGAACTGACCATAACCCCCATTCCCATCTCCCTGTGCTGCTGGAGGAGGAGATAGAGCTGGGCTGGAGGAAGAAGTGGGGGAAGGCACCTTTAATGTTTTGTTTTACTTCTCCTGCTCTCATTTTGTCAGCAATAATTCAATTAATATCTCTAATTTGAGCTTGTTTTTCCCATGACCATATTTGATGAGGGATCTCTCCCTGTCCTTATCTCAACTCATGAATCCCTCGTTTTATTTCCTCTCCCCTGTCCAACTGCAGAGGGGAGTGAGAGAGAGGCTTTGATGGGTGCCTGGCATCCAGCCAGCATCAATCCACTACACCCGACCTTGTCCATGTCCTGTGTACCTGAAAAACATTTTGAAGAGAAAAACACATTTTTAAAAAAAATAAAAACATATTTTTTATGTCTTTCAGTCTTTGTAAGGCAACCTGGGATGGTTTTGTTTGGTTTTGTTACTTCAGGCTTCAGAGCCATTAATTGCAGTCTAATTGAAGATGTGTTTCATGGCACAGAATAGAAGATTCTACCACGTAGAATGAAGTGTCATGGTTTAAAATTAATCCTATTTGGTCTATGACTTGCAGTCCTTATAAAGCCACTGTCCAAGGGCTGGGTTTGCAAGTTGGAGTAGGAAGCACAGGAAGTTTCTCTGGATAATGCTGTACCCAGGATTTTCCCTGCAGTGCCTGCTTGGGGCAGACAGAACAGATGGGGAAGTGTTTGCAGAGCCCCTGGCAGGGAATATTTGGGTTTCTGTCAGCAGGAGCCTTGTGTAGCTCAGGCTGGGCTGGGCAGCAGTTCCATCTGCAGATCCATGTGCTGCTCCAACAGCTGCTGCTGGGGACCCTGAGGGAAGAGGCCACGGGAGGGATGGAAATGTTGCATGGACAGCACCATGTCAATCCTTGTAAAAAGCCTTTCCAGTTTCCCCTTGGATATATAGGATTCCAGGGCCCACAGCTGGGCTTCAGAGTCCTACTGATGTTTATTTGTCAGTTTTGAAACAGAGCTCTGAATTGGGCATCTCTTGTAATTTTTTCTGCCCTCCTGACTTGAAAAAGGATCTGTGCTCCTGTGAGCCACATCCTGAAGGGTGGTTGGCAACCATGGAATCCTCTGGCAAAGCACTTGATTGACTTCAGTGCCCTGGCTGCAAGTTCAGCCTGAGGAAAGAACTGCTCCAGCTGCCTCTGTGCATGTCCAGTTCCTCACAGCTGAGTCCCTGAACACACAGGCTGGTTTTTAGGGGTTTCTTTTCCCCTCCTGTTTGCTTGGAGGTGAACTTGGGACCCTTTAGAGCAACATCTGACCAGCCCCTGTCCCCATCCTGTTTTATTGTCTCTTCTTTGGAGTTGACCTACTGGGTTTGACATGGAAATTGGTGGTGTCTCCCTGTTCTTCTCTCCAGCCCTCAATTGTAACTTGCATTGAACAGTGAAAATGGCCTCGTTTATCTGGTGGGGAAGAGGAGAGGGAGAGAACGCGAACAGGATTTGTTTTCATGAGCCTTGTGACAGTAAAGAAAAATGAGGTTTGTCTTTTTGGGGTGGTGCTGTGTGTTGGGATTTGCAGGTTTATTTTTTGTTCAAGTTGTTATTGTTTATTAGTATTACTTATTAGTGTTATACTTTTAAATCTGACATTATTACTAGTGGCTGGATGTCAGCTCACTGGAAAGAATCCCTTTTTTCTCCAAGTGGGATTGAGCTGTACAGTCTCTTCCAAGATGCCAGTGGATTCTAAAGGTGGGAAGTCCCAGTTATGGGATTTTAGTGTGATTTGGAGCTGGGGAAGGGTCTCATACGATCCCAGAGTTGCCCCGAGCCTGCTCTGCCATCACATCTGTGCTCGTGGCCTCTCACAGCTGCCCTGCCCTGGGGACATGGGGGGACCCCCTCCTGCCAGGGCTGAGGCTCCTCACAGCTCCTCATGGCCTCTCACAGCTCCTCATGGCCTCTCACAACTCCTCATGGCCTCTCACAGCTCCTCATGGCCTCTCACAGCCCCTCATTGCCTCTCACAGCTCCTCATGGCCTCTCACAGCCCCTCATTGCCTCTCACAGCTCCTCATGGCCTCTCACAGCCCCAGGCTCAGGGCTCCTCCCAAAGCAGAAGGGGTCGGGCCCTGCTTGTTCTCCTTTTATTTCGCTCCCTTCACAGCCATGAGTCAAGAAAGGCTGAAATGGAGCCTTTCCCCAGCGTTGCCCTCGGGGTTAATGTGGGGCCGAAGCTGTGTGCTGGCGCTGGCCCGAGCACGAACATCAGTGCAGCCGCACGGCCTTTGCTGTCCCCCCGTGTCCATGGGCTGTCCCCGAGTCCCGCCCGGCTCTGGCAGCAGCAGGAGCCGCAGCGCAGTGGGCGCCGGCCCGGCCCAGCCGCGGCTCCCGGGCAGGAGCAGCAGCAGCGCCAGCCCTTCCCAGCTGCTCCTGCCTCGGCTGCCCCAGGGGTTTTTCCAGGGGAGCTCTGGAGCAGAGCAACAATCACCCCCAAACAGCCCTCATTCCTCAGGGCCCGCCTGCGCTGCCCTGAACCAGCCTTCAGAGAGAGAGAAAGGATCAGGTTCCAGCACTGTTTGCAGCACTGCTTTACTCAGTGACAGCAGGAGGTTGTTTTTGCCTTTGCCTTATGAATTGTAAATCATAGAGGGGCTGCTGTTGCTCCTCTTCTGGTTGCCACCTGAATTTTATCAATACAACTGCAATTCCCTCTTTCAGTCAGTGCAACCCACAGTGCTTTTGTGATGGTGAACTCAGTACTTTTGTCACAGGCATTATAATTAGCAGATGTTGAAATGCTCACAAGTCCCTAAGCACTAAGTCAAGGAGAATCAAAGCCACACAGACCGCATTTGCAGCGTTCAAACACTGTCATGTTGCTTGTGCTGTTGAAATAGAATCAACTTACAGAGGCCATCACAGAAATTGCCTCTGGAATGTCAAATAAAATGAAAAATCCCACTAAGAGAAAGAAAAAACAGAACTTCTCAACTTGCTTCATTGCTTCCTCCGAGCAGCAGAAACTGGAGATGGCCAGAGGGATTTGCAGCTGCTGCTGACCCCAGCTGGAGCCCAGCTGCTGCAGAGTCCCAGTGGAGCCTGAGCCCAGCCCGGGGAGCTCCCGCAGTGTCAGGGAGCTCAGCGCACGCGGGGCCAGGCCCAGAGCCCTGGGCACGGCCGCCGATTGCGGGGCAGCGGCGCAGACGGAATGTCCTGCGGCACAAACCTCCTGCTCCTTCCACACAGCACCCATCGTGCTCCCCCTCCTCCTGTCCCAGCACTGCACAAATTCCAGCTGGGAGGAGGCTTCCCAAGAGAGGGCTCCAGCTCCCGGCTCCAGTTTCACCCTGAGTGTCCCTGCAGAGGAACAGGGCATCTTTCAGGCACTTCCAGAAGCTCAGGGCTCTCATTTCATGAGGAATCTGGGATGTAAATGGCCTTGTGAAGAAAGGCAAAAGCAGAGGGAATGGGTTAGAAATTATTAGAAAAAAATTACCTCTCTTACAGACAAAGTCCACCAAATCATTCCAGGCATTTCTCCTTTTCAGATTCATTCAGTCGTCTACTCTGAGAAGTCCAGCTTGTTCTGGTGCTTATCATGAGCTGATTGTACCCTTGAATTACACCAGCACAAGAGATGTAGAATCATCGAAAGTGAACACAGATACAAACCACCACTGTCAGCCCATTTTCATGTTCTAGATCACTGCCAAGATGTCCATGGAGATGTTGGAATGATTATCACACAACTCTCCATTTCTGGCTGCAGCCTCTGGAGATTCTTTCTCTGAATTCAGTCAGGGTTGTACTCCCTAACAATTCCTGGTACCACCTCCTGTTTTCTTAGGTTAGAACAGTAACAATGAAAACCTTGCCAATGGCATAACTCCCCAGCCCACAAGCAAAAGAAAGGACAAATTGTAAAGTTCTCCAAACATTTGTTCTGCTTTGCTGCAAAAGTCCTGCTGCACACACAGTGCAGAAAGCCAAGAAAAGCTGCAATTGGTGGCACACATTGTGACAGGAGCTCAACCTCGTTCTCCACAAAAAGTTCTTGGAAAGAAGAAACAGGAGAAGATTCCTGGAAACTGAAACAGCTTTCAAGAAGTGAAATGAAAACTGAAAGAAATAATCCACAGTGTTTTCCTGTATTTATTTCCATGCTCCCCTTTTCCATATTGCACTACTTCTCCATCCCATTAATTCCAAATGGATCTCACCTTGAAGGTCTATAACTTAGTGAGTTTTAGACACTCTAAAATACCATGAGCTACATCCAGTTTGCCTTCCCCTGTTTTTCTTGGTGTGGTAGTTTTGCCTGGCCCAGTTTTTGCCAGTGAGCAGGGTGGGGCACAAAGATGGCTCCTGCATGTCCTGAGTAAAGAGCTGGAGCAATGCTGGAGACATAAATGCAGTGCTTGGGTCAGGTACGAATTCTACAGACAGGGAATGTGCTCCGATAGTGTTTGACCCTCAGCAGGGACTGCACAGCAGCAGCCAAGGGGATTCCTGTGCCATTGTGTCAAGCCTCTGGATCTGGGCTGAACACGGCAAAGTTCCCGTGTTTGGACAGACTCAGGGGCTGCCCCCGGGGCACGCGGGGCTCGGCCGTGGGGCGCGCGGGGGGAGCGGGGAACGGACAAACGGACACTCGGACACACGGACACTCGGACAAACGGACACTCGGCCAAACGGACACTCGGACGAACGGCCCCGAAGCTTCAGTTGCAGCGGCGGCAGCGGCGGCAGCGGCGGCAGCGGCGGCAGCGGCGGCAGCGGCGGCAGCGGCGGCAGCGGCGGCAGCGGCGGCAGCGGCGGCAGCGGCGGCAGCGGCGGCAGCGGCGGCAGCGGCGGCAGCGGCGGCAGCGAAAGCAGGGACTCTACCGACTCCCTCTTCCTTCTCCTCTCCCTCTCCCGCTGTCCCGCACACACTCCCGGTGTCCCTCTCCCGGTGTCCCTTTCCCGGTGTCCCTTTCCCGCTGTCCCTCTCCCCGTGCCGGGCCGGGCCATGCCCCAGGCCCGCCCCCGGCCCCGGGCGGGGCCGTCCCGCCGCGCTCTCGCCTCCGCGCGGTTCTCGCCATCGCGGCTGTGGCGCTGCTGGGCGGGCAGCAGTGGCTGGGGCGGCACCGCCAGCCTTTGGCTCCGCCTGGCCCGAGCCCGGCCCCGGCCCCGGCCCCGCCGCGGGCTGCAGTCGCGGCCCCGGCCCCGTTGCCGGCGCCTCCCGGGGCCCGCGGAGGACACAGGCGGCGGGGCCGCTCCCGCCGCCTCCGCTGCGGCTTCCCCGGGCCGAGCTCCGCCGCTCGGCAGCGCGGCCGCCGGCCCCGAGCCGCCGGTGCCCGGGGCGGGTGGCAGTGCCCGGCCCGGGGCGCTCGGGGGGCGCTCGGGGGCCGTGTGTGGCCCCGGGCCGAGCGCTGACGGCCGCGTGTCGCCCGCAGGGACGGCGCAGGAGGCCCTGCAGGAGCGGTACCGCCTGGGCTCGCTGCTGGGCAGAGGCGGCTTCGGCAGCGTCTACGCGGGGACGCGGCTGGCGGACGGCGCCCCGGTGAGTGGCGGGGCCGGCGGCGGGCGGAGGAGGAGGAGGAGGAGGAGGAGGAGGACGGGGCGCGGCAGGGCGGGCGGCGAGCTCAGCGCGCTGCTCCCCTTGGCTTGCAGGTTGCCTTCAAATGCGTGCCGCGGGATCGCATCCGGCACTGGGGCGAGCTGGTGAGTGAGCGGGGCCAGCGGCAGCAGCCGGGGCGTGCCGGGCGAGGAGCCGGGGCCCGGCAGGGTGGGAGCCGCCGGGAGCCCCGGAGGGAGAGCGGGCGTGCGGTGAGCGGGGGCGCAGAGCATCCCGGGCTGGGTGAGGGGTCCCAGAGCCCTGGCACGGCCCCAGCCCCACTGACAGCATCTTGGTCCTCCCTCAGCCCAATGGCACCCGTGCGCCCCTGGAGATCGTGCTGCTGGCCAAGGTGTCCACTGGGTTCCACGGTGTGATTCAGCTCCTGCAGTGGGTTGAGCTGCCCAACAGCTTCTTGTTGGTGATGGAGCGTCCGGAGCAGTGTCAGGACCTCCATGATTTCATCCTGGCTCGGGGGTTCCTGCCGGAGGAGGAGGCGCGGGGGCTGTTCCGCCAGGTGCTGGAGGCTGTGCGGCACTGCAGCAGCTGCGGGGTCCTGCACAGAGACATCAAACCTGGCAACATCCTCATCGACCTGGCCACCGGACAGGCCAAACTGATTGACTTTGGCTGTGGCACCTTCCTCCAGGACACAGTCTACACCAAATTCGCAGGTGAGCCCTCCCAAGGGATGCTCCTGGGCATCTCATGGCCCAGCTTGGATGTAGCACCAGGGATTCCCCCATTTCCTGTGGGTCATGGGATTGCTTCTTTAGCCAAGTTTCTTTTGGGTGGGGGGACCAGCTCTCGGTCCTGCTGACAGCCTTCAGCACCCACTGTGCCCTGGGCTGGGGCAGCCAGCCCAACAAAAACCCCCATGGGCGTAGCAGAGAGGGGGTCAGACCCCGTGCCCCGGCCGGTTTGATGTGCAGGCGAGGAAGGGCTTAGACTGCTCCACTCCCCTTGTTTGCCTTGGCTAATTAATGTTTGTTGGGGGCAATGCAGGCAGGGAGGAGAGTGGTTTTTCCCCCCCACTGGGTGGGTTTTTCACTTGCATGTCATGGTCAGGCCTTGCCAGGGCTTCTGCTGCACTCTTCCAGCACCAGTGGCTTCTTTTACAATCCCAAGTTTGTTCACAAGTCACAGGTGCTGGCGAGGAGGCAGTGGGTCACCCTGTGTGCCACTGGTGCAGCCCCTGCATGCCCAGGGATGCTGGGGCGAGGTTCTGGGAGCAGCAGCATCCACCTGATGAACTCCATCTGTACTCCACAGGAACACTGTCCTACAGCCCACCAGAATGGACCCAGCTCCGATGCTACCATGGCGAGGCAGCGACGATCTGGTCCCTGGGGATCCTGCTGTACCAGATGGTCTGCGGGAAGCACCCGTTCAAGAAGGGCCAGGACATCATCTGGGGCGAGCTCTTGTTCCCACAACATCTCTCTCAAGGTAGATCCTCATCCCTGTGGCACAGGGGGAATACCAGCGTTGGGAGACAGCAGCAGGCTCATGAGCATCCTGGTCTGGCAGCTGCTGAGGAGGTGGCACATGTCCTGCTCTCCTCCAAAACAGAGAACTGACTGGAAATTTTAGGCACAGCTCTGAGCACATCCAGCATAGCCAGGGCTTGGGAACGGCGAGGCAAAGTGGAGAGGTTCCTTCTCCAAGTGACTGACAGTTTCTGGTTTCTTTCCCCAGAGTGCCAAGATCTTATCAAGTGGTGTTTATCCATGCACTCCTTGGACAGACCGTCAGTGGAGGATCTATTCTATGAGCCTTGGCTGCAGGGTCTGCCCTAGAAGATGGGAGAGATCCACAGGCACCGTTTGGACCTCGTAAGTAACAGCTGCACGCATCTCTGGGCAATAAGAAGCAAAGAAAACCAAACTTTTTTGTCCTGCCTGTAACCCAGAGCAGGGATCATCAGATGGGAACACACAGCTCTTGTGCTGGAGCTGAGCTGCTCTGGCAAGCACTGAGGGCCACTATCCAATCTGGTTTTGCTTGTCCTGGTTCACTGATGGCTGGGGCCCTGGGCAGAACACTGAGAGCCTGCTCTGGCCCCCAGGGAAGGAGAAGAAGCCCCTGGAGAAGCTGGACCAGGTGGGGCTGCTGCTGGAGACACCAAGGACGACCTCAAGGATGAGAACCTCTTCCTCGACCTGGCCATCTGCAGCTGGAGATGATTGACTTCGATTCTGGCACCTTCTGCAAAGACACACTCCACACCCAATGTGCAAGTGAGTCCAGAGCCAGGGGATGCTCCCAGATCTGGGCATTGCACAGCCTGGCCGGGCACCAAAGGTTCCCCCCTTTGCTGGGGTGGATGCAATGAATTCTTCAGTCGGCTGCCAAGCTGCTTTTTGGCTCTGGGCAGCTGCTGAGGAGGTGGATCTGCCATGGCTGCTGCAGGCTGGGCACATGTGCTGCCCTCCTGCTCTGCTCCCAAAGGCAGCAATGATGGGGAGGTTTGGGCACAGCTCTGAGCACAGCCAGCACGGCCTGGGCACTGCGGGCGCTTGGGACAAGGGGACAGGAGCCTTCAGCTGACAGACGGTTTCTGGTTTGTCTCCTTCCAGCCGCGCTCTGCCGATGCTGAGGCTGCTCTGGGCTCTGCCAGGGCTCTGCTGGGGCTCAGCCCCGGGCACAGCTGGGCCTGCTCTGCCCTCCCATTGCTCTGACAGCTTTGCATCACACGAGCCTGTTCCGAGCACACCGACGGAGCTTTCTGCTTTGGCAGGTGAGTGAGACTCTCCTGCAGGCCCAGAGATTGCAGTGAGGGATACACATCCAATTGGCAAGAGCCCAAACCCTCCCCAGTCCCAGCTGAACGCCTGTATCTCCACAGATGTTTTGTCTGTCCCACTCTTCATTCCTTTTGGGCTGGAATTGTGCAATTGCACTTTCTTCCTCCTCTAGAATTGCCACGAGTGGGCCAAACCTGGCGAGTGGGCCGTGTTCCTAAGGCAGTGCAGTCTGGAGCTGATGGATGAAGAATTGCCCTTCTGCACTTCCCTTCCAAACCAGAGAGAAAAGCAGTAAGTGGGACTTTGTGTCTTTTAGAAACCACTGACAATTTCAAAGGGAATGTACAGCTCATTCACAGGGTGAGAAGGAAGGGCATCTTCTAAAGGAGTTGAGGTTTGATAGAGTTTAGATTCCCAGTCCTGCTCAGAATTGGCAGGGCACAATCAATTTCCTATTGCTTCAACCAGAATTTAAAATAACAATATTGGAACCAAACCCCAAAATCTTTACAAAAAGGCTGCTGTTGTCAGTAAGATGGAGTCATGTCATCAGCACATTTACAAAGTAAATTAACTGAGTTCTCTTCTTGAAAGATCAGTTACCTCTTAATTGAAGTTTACAGAAGATTTTTCACTACACATTTGGAGTTTGTTTTTATATTTCAGGGTTTTTTTCTGATTTCTTTTTCCTTTTCCTTTTTTTTTTTTTTTTTTACCAGAAAACATGTCCTAAAAGAGCAATGTCCTTTGCTCCTGGTTCCCATGTGGAGCAGCTCCCTTCCCACAGAGCCCGGCAGCTCCTGGCCCCTGCAGGGCTGAGGCTTTTCCCCTTTACTGTGCACAGACTGATGGAGCAGCACTGCTGGACACAGGGACACTCAGAGGGACCAAAAGCCTTTGTCCACCTGAAGCTCCAAGGTCCAAACTGTGAGCAGACACAGCTGGAAGAGACTCACAGGCTCCCTGTTTGCTGTGCTGCCCCACCTGTGAGGGGCCCTGGGCTCCTGGAGGTTGTGCAAGGAACGCAGGTGGGGACTCCCTGTCCATATGGAGCCTCCAGATGGAAAAGGCTGCTGTGCCCAGGCAGCTCCAGGGGCAGAGAAATGAGGTCTTGACCACTTGATCTGGGCCAGTTCCACGGTCCTGGGCAGCAGCCACCGAGCCCAGGGGGAACAGAGGGCACAGCAAGAGGGACAAAAGCAGTCAAGTGCAGAGAGTGGAGAGAGCGAGCCCTGGCAGAAGCAACAGCTGCTTCATTTCACTCTTGAAGAAAGCTCTTGGTGTTTCAAAGTGCTGAAAGGTGTGAAGGGCAGAGAGGAGGTGACACCAAACAATGCTGCTGTTTTCACACCCTCCCCTCTCAGTGTCCCAGAAGGAATTGGATGAACTGTGTTCTTCTCTCTGAGTCGTCTCGTTCAGCATGAGCAGCTCAGCACCAGGAGCTAAAGGAGCTGAAGGCTTAGGCCACCAGAGCTGACCAAGAGGGGACTTTTTGAGCAAAGGAATGCTGCTAATGTGGACCTAGCTGAATGCAGCAGATAGAATGCTGGAAATCTAGAATCCTTTCTGCTGGAAAAGACCTCTGAGCTCATCAAGCCCAGCACTAAAACACGTCCCTGAAGCACCGAGGCCTGAACAAGAGGCCCTGAGCCAAAGGTGACCACTCAATGAACCTTTCAACCAAAGGTTATCTTTGTATCTGCTCACTACCAAAATGTGCATGATCATTAGCATTGTGATAAATGTATCCACTCATTAGTGAAACATGTATTTACCTTTCTGTATTTAGAACCCAGAGAAGGTCATGAAATCCAACGTCTCTTTGGGGGAGTATGGTCAAAGTCAACTCCCTTGGTTCCTCCTTGAGCCCTGGCCAGGCTTTGGGAGAACCCAAGAGGAGGATGAAACCAGATGTTGCTGCACTAGAAGTGCTGTCAGTTTGTTTATTCAGCACTGTCCAAGCTGGGCCCTCTCCCAGCGAGGTTGGAAGCCTCACCTGTGGGTGGCTGCACCTGCAGGAATTGCCAATTGTTGGGAGTGGCTCTGCAGTCCTTGGCTGGGACAGCTTCCCCCAGCTGATGAGGGGATCTGGGTGATGGTAAAGTCTGAGGGTAGCTGCTGATGGATCTTTCTTAGTCACTGCAGGCAATCTTTGTTAGTGCTGATTGGGTGCATTGCTGAGCTTCTCCTTTTGTGATAATTTGCTGCTTTGAACTATAGGAAATTACACTGATTCCTTCAGTAAATTACACTGATTCCTTCAGTTGGTGTCTGTGTCTTTGGTGCTGACCCTGCCCACTGGCAAAACAAAATTGGCGTAGTGTGGCCAGATCACAACAGAATGTCAGTTTTTAAATGTAAATGTAAGGAATCAGTCCCATCCGAAATTCCCATTTGGGAAGACTTTCCCTAGAGTTCTCTGCCTCTGGAGGGGGCTGAGATCGGAGCACCATGTGAGCAATGGGGAAATTGGCTAAAGGAAACTGAACTGATGGATGTACTAAAATGCATCCAAAAATTGCATATGGAAAAAGGAAAATAACTTTTGGATTTGGGAAGATGAGGATAAATTTTGTTAACAATATATTGGAAACAGCACCAACAGAAGGAACAAGTGTTTCTGGAACGCTCCCACATGGAGCAACAGAAGTTTTTAATCTTGATCTCAGATGTCTTTGTGCAAGTGAAATAATATAATAATATAATAATATAATAAATACCTAGATATATATAAAATAAAAATTATGTAAAGTATAATTAAAACATGTATGTGTATACATATAAGCTAAATAACAATGAAATAATGCTGACAGTACAAATTTGCTAGTTCTGGCTGCTCAGGGATGTAACACTAAATACCCTACAGAAAATGTGTGGCCAGGACCGAATCATCAGTGGGAAACTTGGTGAGATTGTATATAATGAATAGAGGAGGATGGGATGAAATTGGCTATTTTTAGAGGGTTTGCTGATACTGTGATATGGAATGCTTTGTCTGTTACTGTGAGACATAAAGTGATTAAGGCTGCTGGGTTTTTCATATACCACACTATCCACAGCTGCAGGATTGGTGGAATGGATGGAGGGGTTGTGAAAAGAGCAGATGAAAAAATGAGGAGATGGGAACCTGTCCTGGTGGAGAACCTCTTACAGATCCATCCCAAAAGCTGCAGGGCTGGACCTTTATTCATTAGCATTAATTAGGATAAATCAGAAGCAAATAAGAGTTCTCACTACCAGAACAGGAATTCAGATTCCTCCAGAACACTTTGGTTTGATAACTGCTCGCTAAAGCTTGGCCTTGCAAGGTGTTCATGTCATGGGAGGAGTAATTGATGCAGATTACCAAGGAGAAATTAAATTCTGTTAAACAATAGTGAGCATGATTTGATTATGCAATCCTGTGACAGGGTAGGACAACTATTGATACTGCTGTTTTAAAAACAATTGTGAAAAAAGGAGATCCACCTGAAATCACCACTGTTTGTGGAGATAAAGGGTTTGGATCCACCTAATGTCCTAATAATGGAGGCACAGTGTGGGTCCAGAGGCCAAATGGCCCTCCCGAGGCAGCTGAAGGAACAGCTCTGGGCAAAGACAGCACAGTTTGAATCCTGAAACCTGGGCAGGAACGATGGGAATATGTCCCTGCAGCCAAGTGTTCCATGGGAGAACAAGTAGATGTTATAGGATGTTGTTTTACAGATCCTGCCAGACCAAATCTCCTGTTTGCCCCAACAGTCCCTTGGGAAAATGCTCTGATCCACGGGGCTCGATGTGAGCACTGATGTGACACTGAGTGCCTTCCACACGAATCCCAGCCAGGAGCCTGCGTGCCCCTCAAGGGCTGGGACCCAGCACCTCTCCAGCCGAAGGGGAAAGGACCTCACCAAGTCTTGTTCCCCACAGACACCGCGGTGAAGCTGAACAGCAAAGGACCTTGGGGCCATTATTCTGGAATGAAAAAGGCACCAGCTCCGTGGACAGCAGTATTATTGTTCCTGACCCAAATAAGACTGAGGAAAAAGAATGAATAACTGTGTCACTGAAGTACTGCTGATGTCTGTCAGTTGTATCTTGGTAGTCAGCCAGAATCTTTGTTTGCCAGAAACACCTCTAGAGTTTCACCAATGGATTAGTCATGAAAATTTGTAAGAAAATGTAAAGATCAAAGTAGCTAAAATACTCAGTGTAAATAATTGCTGGATATGTTCTCAAGCAATGTTGGGAGGAATGGGATTCCCTTGGAGGGCCCACCCTGTGGGATGGCAGAACTCTGTCAATGTGCTCTGACTCGTAACGGAGTCAGTGAAGGGACAGTTAAAGAAAACTGTGCTGTGGAACAAAAGAATACAATGATCAGTTTTACAGGATTCAGTAAGATTTCCCTTCAGGAGAAACCAAACCCTGTTATGGTTAGAGGCCAAAATGTGAAAGGATTTCTATGTTTTAGCATTACTGAAAATGTCAATAGAGCTTGGGGTGCTGGAGCTGGTCAGGGTCAGTGTTACACCACTCCCAGCTGCAGTGCCACCATTTAGGGAACTTCAGCAACAACCACAGGGAAGAGTTGGGGCCAAGAGAGCATTTTCCACCCAAGGAATGCCTTGGATTTCAGAAACCAAAGATTCTGGTTCACCCTGTGCCCTATGTGCACTGCCTCGTCCTGTGGAGTTTCCATTAACTAAGAGCTAAATAGATTATTAGAAGAAGCAGCAAATGATGCTATTAAGATATTGAATAGCACATCCTGAGAAACATGAATGGGGGCTCTACAGAACTGTATGGCCTTGGATTATCTGCTTGCTGGCCAAGGAGGCAACTGTGCTATTACAGGACAGGAATCTGGTGCTTCTGTCAGGGATGGGTTTGAAGTCCAGCAGCCAGGAATCACCTCGATAGAAAGATCAGTAAAAGAGTGGCTGGAAGAAGAAAATTCTTGGTGGGATTGGCTTCATGGCTGCCAAAGTGGAGGCTGCTGCAAAATGCATTTGTGGCAGTCACTGTAATCATTGCAGTGTGTGCACTTGGTGTGTTATGATTCCATGGTAGAGTTGTTATAACACTTTGTGCTGGAAAATGGAGAATTGAGACTTGTCTAAAAAGAGACACAGTCTCAAGAAAAAAGGGAGATTTGATAAATAACATAGAGAATAGCAACTAATTAGGCATGTTTGAAAAGGAATGCAAATATTAGCTCTGAGTAATGAAGAGCACTTAACTGAAGAGCAAGAGGTGATGCCTTTATGCCTAACAGCTAAATCTCAGACTCTGTTACTGAAAGAATTGCTATGAAGGTTGAGTTCATCTGTGAGTCCAAGGACCAATTGAAGCACTAAGGCCTGAACAACAGGCCCTGAGCCAAAGCTGACCTCCACATGAACCTTCCAACCAAATGTTATTTGTATCTGCTAATTAACAACGTGTTATTAGCAAAATGATCTTTGTAGCTGTTCATTGGTGAAACTTGGATTTACTGTTCTGTATTTAGAAACAAACCAGGCCCCATCTGGCCTTGTTTGGGGTGTAGGATCAAAGTCAACTCCCTTGCTTCCTCCTTGAGCCCTGGCCAGGCTTTGGGAGAACCCAAGAGGAGGATGAAACCAGTCGTTCCTGCACTAGAAGTGCTGTCAGTTTGTTTATTCAGCACTGTCCAAGCTGGGCCCTCTCCCAGCGAGGTTGGAAGCCTCACCTGTGGGTGGCTGCACCTGCAGGAATTGCCAATTGTTGGGAGTGGCTCTGCAGTCCTTGGCTGGGACAGCTTCCCCCAGCTGATGAGGGGATCTGGGTGATGGTAAAGTCTGAGGGTAGCTGCTGATGGATCTTTCTTAATCAATATGGGCAATCTTTGTTAGTGCTGATTGGGTGCATTGCTGAGCTTCTCCTTTTGTGATAATTTGCTAATGATCATGTACTTTGCTGAGCTTATCCTTTTGTAATTCTTTGAAGTTTTGCATTTATATAAATTACACTGTTCCTTCAGCTGTGGTGTCTCTGTCTTTGGTGCTGACCCTGCCCACAGCAAAACAGGGTCCCCTCCCACCTTAGTGTTCCCTGGGAAGACAAAAACCATCACTCCAAATGTCCCCTCTTCCTCCTTGTTCCCCCCGCTTTATACACTGAGTGTGATGTCCTATGGTCTGGGATATCCCCGGGGTCCGTTGGGGTCACCTGTCCCCCTGTGTCCCCTCCCAACCCCCAGGGACCCCCAGCCCCTCCCCAGCATGGCTGGATGAGGGGCAGGAAAGGCCTTGGCTCTGTGCAAGCTCAGCGAGAACAAAACCATCTCTGTGTGATCAGCGCTGTGCTCAGCACAAACCCAAACACAGCCCCAGAGAAAGCCCTGGGGAGGAAATTCCCTCTGGCCCAGCCCAAAGCAGCAGCCCATGGCTATCCCACATCCCCACGGCTCCACGGGTTCCTTTCCATGCCCCGACCCTGGCCAGGGCACCTTGGGATGGTGGCCATGGCCGCCGGCGGTGGCACAGGGCTCAGTGCTGTGTCCATGGCAGCACAGCCCAGCCACGGGCCCTGAGTGCAGGTGACAGTGACAATCCCATCACAGCAGGCCCAGGCATTGGTGGCCATGGCACCAAACTGAGGAACAGGTCCTTGTGGTCGTTCCCACAGCACCTGAGGACAGCAACGAGTGTCAGTGCCATTGGACCTGGCAGCAGCCCCAGAACTGCTGTGTCCTGAGAGCTGCCATGGCCCCAAGGAGAGCACCAGGTCTGCATGCAAGTGCCATGGAACCTGACTGCAGAAATGGGTCCTGAGGGAGGTTTCTGAGGAACCTTGACCTTCTCACGGTGGCCATGGCATCCAAACCCAGCAGTGGGGTCAGTGCAGTGTCCATGGCACAGCCCCTGGCAATGGCCAGTGCAGGTTGGGATGAGAATCCACGCTCAGAGCTGGCCCAGGGCAGGGCTGCAGTGCCTTCCCAGCAGCTCTGTCTGCACAGCAGCACTGCCAGGGCTCTCTGCATTGCCCTTGCCCTCACTCTTGGCTCACTCACACACCTCCCAACAACGCCCTTGGTGCTTTGAGCTGCAAGGAGTTCAAAGCTTCTCTGTCCTTCAGCAGTTGCTCTAATTCTGCCTTCAGCCAACTCTGGATTTGTGTTCATTGTAGAACTTCCTGTGTGTCCAAAACATTCCTTGCAGGGTTCTGCCATGGGGAAGGGGAACCTCCTTGGTGGCAGCTTGGGCTTGGCACACACTTGAGGAGTGTGTCTGTTTTCAATGGGGAAACTTAGGAGTTTCAGATTGCTTATTAAAAAAAATGCAGAAAACCCATCTTTGGCTGAGTGCAGGCAGTTCTCCAAGCAAAGCAGGTCCCAGGTGAGTGAGCAGAGACAGGATGGGCTTGGGCAATGTGGAGCAAGATTGTCCACACCGGGTGAGACCTCAAAGCTCAGCTTCTCTCACCAGGCCAGACATGCTTAGGCGACACCCTGGATCAATATCAATCACAAAATGCTGCAATCCCCTCTGCTCTAAAGAGAACAGCAGTAAAATGCATCCTTTAAAATAGGAATGAATATTTTTTAGAAGCTCTTTGAAATATTTCTCCGTAGCTGGATGTCGTGGGTTTGACCCTGGCTAAATGCCAGGCACCTACGACGTTTGCTCTCTATGCTCTCTCCCACTGTGGCTATATAGAGGAGAGAAGAAAAACTAACACACTGGACTTATGAGTTGAGATAAGACTACTGATAACGAGGACGCACGAGAGACAGGGCAAAAGCAGGCGAGAGACTTAAAGCTGTAAAAAAAGGTGATTTATTAATCTAACAGAGTCGGAGGATAAATCAGAGGTAAAAATAAGCTCTCAAGACACCGTTTCTTACTGACCCCCCTTCCCTCTTAAGGCACTGCTTCTCAGCTCACCCCCTCCCTCCTTTCCAACTAACCAACAACTCCCAGGCAGGGGCAGGGTGTGGGGTTTTTTCTTAAGTTAGTTTATCACAGTTCTTTTACTGCAGACACTGTTTCTCTATTCGCCCCCTCTCTCCATTCAACTAACAGATCCGGGCTGGGGCAAGGTTTGTGGCTTTTCTTAGTCAGTTCAACATCACAATTCTTCTGCTACAAACACTGTTTCTCTACTCACCCCTCTCCCTATTAAGGGCATTTCTCAGCTCACCCCCTCCCTCCTTCCTTCCAACCAACAGCTCCGGGGTGGGGGCAGGGTATGGGGGTTTTCCTTTGGTCAGGGTCAGTCCATCAGGGAGAGGAGTCTTCTACTTAGCCATGGGGGTCCCTCCCACGAGAGACAGTCCTCTGAGAACTTCTTTGGTGTGGGTCCAATCTCACGAGCAGCACCCGCCCGATTGCTGCAGGACGAGATTCTTCTGTCCAGGTTGCAGAATTCCAAGCCGAGGCCAGGCTGTTTCCATCCCGGGAGCAAGGCCTTTCTCTCTCCTGCAAGGCCTTTGCAACTCTCAGTCTCTGGGACTCCCACTGGATCACAGCTTCCTGCAGGCATCCACCTGCTCCTCTGGCGTGGGCACCTCCCCACAGGCTGTGGGGGGTTCTCTGCACCCCCTGGACTCCATGGGCTGCAGGGGGACCACCTGCTTCCCCACAGTCTTCACCACGGCTGGCAGAATGTTTTCAGCTCCGGCGCCTGGAGCACCTCCTCCCCCACCTTCTCCACTGACCTTGGTGCCTCCGTGTTGTTTTCCCTCACATATTTTTACCTCCTCCTCCTCCTCCTCTGGCTAAAAAGAAGTGCGTGCTCACATTGTTTTGATTTTTTCTTAAATATGTTCTCACAGAGGTGTAACTAACATCTTTAATTGGCCCAGGTTTGGCCAGCAGCATGTCCATCATCTTCGGAGCCATCAGGGATTGGCTCTGCTGGACATGGTGAAAAACTTCCAGAAAGTTTACACAGGACACACAGGAGCCATCTTTGTATGCCACTGTACTCAGTAGCAGAAACTGGGCCAAGCAAAACCACCACAGCAGAGCAGCAGCACCGTGGGCACTGCAGCTGCAGCTGAACTGAGGAACAGCCCCTGCCGGGAGCAGCTGCTGCTGTACAGAAGAAGAAATCCAAGACCAAATCATCACCAATCCCTTAGGGAGGGAGGAAGAGGAAGCAGAGCCCTCCCAACAGGAGGAAGAGGCAGGGCCAGAGATAATGACCCATTGCCTGTCCTCAGGTGAGCTGAGAGATTTGTGAAAAGATTTCAGCCGCTGGTCAGGAGAGCCCCTGGTGACCTGGCTGCTCTGATGCTGGGATATCACAGCTCCAGTATGGAACTGGGTGATGGTGAAGTCAAGCAGCTGCGATCCCTGTCCTGGGATTTGGGCACTGACCAGGTGTAAGGACCTGATAATAAGGAAAGTGCCTCAAAAATTGCTTTGTCATTGTGTCTGCTTATCACAATCGCTCTGAACACCTGAACTTTGTGCAAAATGAGCCGTAAGCAGCGATCTTGAGGCCCATAAAAAGGAAGACAAAACCTGTGAAACTAGGGAGGAGGAAGAGAAGAACAGAAACTCTGTCCTTTGCCTCCCCTCACCCTCCCCTCTGCCTGCTGAGCCTTTCACAGCTGTGAAACCCCTGGAGCTTCCAGAAGCTGAGCCACCTCCAGCCTGGGGAAAACAGAAACTCTCTGTGATCCACGTGTGAGTTGTGGAAACCTCCCTGGTCCTGCACCCCTGGGGCAAGCAGCTCGAGTGGATGGACCAGAGCCACCCGGGAGCTGCAGGGACACGAACTGCGTCTGCATTCCAGAGCACAGCGGGATTGCATCCCAGCTGAGCCATCAGCCCTGAGGAAATCCCTGATAAAGCCACTTCGAGGGGCAGAGGAAAAAAAGGCAAAAACTGCTTCATCCCCTCCGGCCCCATCTCAGCAGAAAGGCAGCGGTGTGGGGGTGAAACTGTCCTGTGCTTTTAAAGGAATCTCAGCTTTTCCCTCCTTTTGTCTACTTTTCCCTTTCTCTCTCTTTGCCTATTCTACAGTTGATAAATTGAAAATGTGGGGGTTTTGGTACCAGCAGGTAACTTTGTTTGAGTTTAATCTCATTTTGGGGAGTATTCCAACCTGAAGTTCTTCCTGCAATTCCCAGAGAGTTCTCTTTGCTCCTCTGGGATTAAGAGGATTGTAACAGCACATCTCCCATCCCACATCCCCCCAGTCCCCACTCCATGTCCCCCATCCCATGTCCCTCATCCCACATCCCCCATCCCACACCTCCCATTCCATGTCCAACCCCACATCCCCCACATCCCCCATGTCCCCATTCCATGTCCCCATCCCAGATCTCCCATATCCCCCATCCCATGTCCTCAATTCCATGTCCCATCCCATTTGTCCCACACCCCCCATGTCCCCCATTCCATGTTCCATCCCCCATCTCCCCTCCTCCCCCAGCCCCATATCCCAGCCCCTGTCCCCATGGTGTCACCACGATGTCACAGAGGCCCCACTGAGCTCACAGTGCCACCACCAGAACCACCAGTGGTGTCACAGAGCGTCCTGGGGACACAACAGGAGGCAGTCTGGTGGTGGGACATCCCAGACCCCACATCCCAATCCCACATCCCAATCCCACATCCCAATCCCAAATCCTGAGGGAGTGCAGAATGAGCTTCTGCCCTCCCACTGCCAGGAGGACCAAGGTGGAGCTCTGGGGGGGGACAGAGGTGGCCTCAGCCACCACCCCTGAAGGTACTGGCACCCCCTGAACCCCCGTGAAAGTCAGGATCTGTGTGGATCCTGACTCAGTTTCCCTCAATTGCCAGAGCGGATGGAAATTTGGGATGCGGTGGCTGACTTTGTCCTGGACCAGCTCCTGCTGCAGAAAAAGGTCACCTTGGACTTGCCCCTCTGCCCCCTCCTGGGGGTCAAGGCCACCTCTGGCTCATCCCAAAATCCCCAAAATTCTGGTTGCAGGGGGTGTGGATCCCGACCCTCGGTACCCTGGGTGTGGTGCCCTGGCGGGCACAGGTTGGGGACATGGAGGTGACAACGCGGAGGCCAGTCTTTTGCCTGACCAGGAATTTGGTCCAGGGGCACAATTTGATGGATGACCAGGAATTCCTGCTGGGTGAGAGGGGAGGATTTTGGGACGAACACAGCTGGAGGGGGAGGATTGAGGAAGGGGGTGAGAAATGGAGGGTTTGGGGTTGAAAGGTGTTAGGAGAAACCAAAAAGTCACAAGGAGACCCAAAATAAAACATGAGGAGACCCCAAAAGGACCTGCTGAGACAGCAAAAATACATGAGAAGATCCCAAAAAACCACAGGATGATCCCAAAAACCCATGAGGGGACCCCAAAACTCACAAGGACACCCCATAAAACCAGAAGGAGACCACAAAACACCCTGGGAAGACTCCAAAAATCCATGAGAGCACCTCAAAACCCATGAGAAGACCCCATAAAACCATGAGAAAATCCAATAAAATTACAAGGAGCCCCAAAACCCCCCAAGAAGAACCCAAAAACCACAAGGAGACCCCATAAAACTTTGAGAAACCCCCAAACCCCACCAGAAAACCCCAAACCTCCTCGAGGACACCCCAACCTGCCCCATTTTCCATGTCCTCACAGGGAACCCAGATCCCCTCCGGACGTTCACAGTGGCCATGGCACTGGGGCTGCCCCGGCACAGGGTGGAGGGCACCCTCCAGGCCACCATGTCCCTCCTGTCACGGTGCCTGAGGACAGGCGAGAACATGGCCCTGGCCCTGAGGGACATCGGAGTCCTGCTGGTGGAGCGGCGCAAGGTCCGGATGAGGTTCTACCACGACTTCCTGGAGGCAGTGAGCGGGAAGGAGAACCTGGAGCAGGGGGTGTTCAAGGTGAGGGGGTTGGGGGTGGGAGATAGGGCATGGGGGGAGGGGACTGGGGCAGTCCTTCAAAATTCCCTCATCCATGGGGAGAAGATCCCACCATCTTTGGCGTCCTCAAGTCCCTTGGCTGTGTTGAAGAGATCCCACCATTTTTGGGATCCTCCAGCATTTCCTCATCCACATGGAGAAGGTCCCAACGTCTTGGAGGTCCTCTTAGTGCTCCTCCAACACTGAGTTCCTCATCCATGGGGAGAAGATCCTGTGGCTTTAAATTTCCCAAGGGTTGCAGAAGCTGGCTGAGAGAATTCAGGCAGATGAACCAAGATGGCGAAAAGGGAACTTAATTTACAAGAAGCCTCTTTATATATCCATTAATATTCTAGCAACTATTGGTCAGCAAAGAATCCACCTCCTAAAACCATTGGTCACAGCCAAATAACACCTAATACCAAACACAGAGATTAAGAAAGTAAAAGAATGCAATTTATCTCTATTCTCTCTGAGAAAGAACAGAAAGATTCTAAAACAGTGCAACTACAAGATCTCACCATCTTTGGACTCCTCTAACATTCCCTCTTCCATGTTAAGGAGCTCCCACCATCTCTGGGGCCCTCTTTGGGCTCCTCCAACGTTGGGTGTCTCATCTTTGGGGTCTTCCATCACTGAGGCCCTCATCCATGGTAGGAAGCTCCAGCCATCTTGGGGCTCCTCCAATGCTGAGTTCCTCATCCATGATGAGAAGATCCCACCATCTTTGGGGTCTTCTAATGTTGAGTTCCTCATCCCCATGGAGAAGGTCCCACCCCTGTTCTCCTCCACCGCAGATCCCAGAGCTCCTGGACATGGTGGTGCCCCGGGGGGTCCCTGTGGCTGCCCTGACCTTGTCTGGCTCCGTCATCATCTTCCCCGAGTGTGTCTGGGGGTGATCCCAGGGCTCTGGGAATGGGGGGACACCGGGGTGGGACCGGAGCAGGGTCTGACCCATCCTGCTCCAGGATTGCATGGATTTAGGGAGCCTGGAATTCTGCACTGGGTGGGGCTGGGGGATGGTGGATTTTGGGGAGATGTGGTGGATTTGGGGAAAATGGGGGATTGGGGGAAAATGTGGTGGGTTTGGGGGAAAAAGAGGGATTTGGGGAAAAAAGATGGATTTGGGAAAATCATGGTGGATTTGGGGAAAAAAGCAAGTGGATTTTGAGGAAAAATATGGTGGATTTAGGGATAATGGTAGATTTGGGGGAAAACAAAGTATATGAAGGAAAATGTGTTGGATTTAGAGAAAAAAGGTGGATTTGGGGAAAATACAATGGATTTGGGGATAATAGGGGATTTGGAAAAACATGATGGCTTTGGGGAAAGACAAGGTGGATTTGGGGGAGAACTATGGTGGATTTGGGAAAACATCATTGATTTGGTGAAAACATGGTGGATTTGTGAAAAATCTGGTGGATTTGGGACAAAAACCAAGTGGAATTTGGGGGAAATGGTGGTTTTGGGAAAAATGGGGTGGATCTGGGGAAAACTGTAGTGGACTTCTGAGAAATGGGGTGGATTAAGGGAAAAACGGTGGATTTGGGGAAAATGTGGTGGATTTAGGGAAAACTACAGTGGATTTGGAAAAAAACAAGTTGGATTAAGGAAAATGTGGTGAGTTGAGAGGGAAATGTCATGGAGTTGGGGAAAACGGTGGTGATTCCAGGGTGATTCTGGGGTGATCCTGGTGTTTCCTCCCCAGATTCGAGAGGGAAATGGTTCAGGCACTAATTCCGAGGGCACTGCTGCTCCAGATCCTCCAGAACCTCCCCAAGGAAACCCCACAGCCCAGGTGGGAATTGGAGCCACAGATCACAAAAGATGGGAAAGGCAAGAAAATTGGGAGAGATGGAAAATGTGAAATTAAAAAAAAATGGGGAGAAAAGCAAAAAAAAAAGAGAATATAAAAAAATTTGGGAAAATGGGAGATAATTGGGATAATAAAATAAAGGAATGGAGGGAAAGGAAAGAAATAGGGGGAAATCAAGAAATAGGTGAAAATAGCAAAAAATGGGGTAATTGGAATTTTTTGGATAGTGAAGCAAAAAAATTGAGGAAACATCATGAAAAGGGGGGAAATAGCAAAAAATAGGCAAAATGGAAATTAATTTGGATAATAAAGAAGTGGAAGGAAAGAAATTGTGGAAAATCAAGGAAAAGAGGGAAAACAGCAAAAATGAGGAAAATTGGAAATTTTGGGGATAATAAAGCAAAGAGATGGGAGAAAGGAAAGAAATTGGGGAAAAATCAAGGAAAAATGAAAATAGAAAAAAATGGGGGAAGGACAAAGGGGGAATGAGAGTGAAAAGGCAAAGAAATGAGGGATATAGCAATGGAATGGGTAAAAAATGGGAAAGAACTGTGTGGAAGGCAAAGGAATGGGGAAAGAGCAGAGAAATGTGGGAGAAAGGAGAAGAAATGTGGAAATAAAGGGAAGAAATGTGACAAGTGATGTCAACTCAGACTTGGCCTCTCCTTTCCAATTCCAGAGGCAGCTTCTGGAATATCAGGAGCAGAGGAACAACCTGTGGAAGAGACTCCAGAAAAGCGGAAAAGCCAGGGGAGGAAGGGGAAAGAGAGGAAGTTGGAGATGGAGCTGAGGAAGAAGGAGAAAAAGTCAGGAAAGTTGGAAACTGAATTGGGGAAAAAGAAGTCAGAAACTGAATTGGGGAGGAAGGAAAAATTGGGAAAGTCTGAAACTGAACGGGGGAGAAAAGAAAAGTTGGGAAAGTCAGAAACTGAATTGGGGAAAAAGAAGTTGGAAGGTGAACTGGGGAGAAAAGAAAAGCTGGGAAAGTCAGAAACTGAATTGGGGAGGAAGGAAAAATTGGGAAAGTCAGAAGCTGAACGGGGCAGAAAAGTTGGGAAAGTCAGAAACTGAAACAGGGAAAAAGAAGTCAGAAGCTAAACTGGGGAGGAAGGAGAAAACAGGCAAGTTGGAAACCAACTTGGGGAAAGAGCAGAAGTTGGAAAAGTCAGAATCCAAAGGGATGAAGGAAAAGCCGGAAAAGTCAGAAAAGTCAGAAAAGTCGGAAACCAAGGGGAAGAAGAAGAAGTTGGAAAAGTCCCTGGACATGTGAGACTGAAGGCTTGGGGACAATCTGGTGTCCCCAGCTCGGGATGACCTTTCCCATTGGATCCTTCCAGGGTTCAGCCTGAGATTCCAAAGGCTGAACAGCACCAGGGCCACTCTGGGTGCCAGCGCTGGACACACACGGCCAAAACTCCATGCTCTGGAGTAGGAAGTGGAGAAGGAGATGGGGACGAGGGGAAGAAGAAGGAGAAATCCAAGCGGATCCGTCCTCGGGATCCCGGGAGCATCCAAATGCCGGTGATCACTGTGCTGTCAGCTTCCAGCTCTGACTCCAGCATTCCTGAGGATCCCGATCCCAAGGAGCCCTGCCCAGCCCTGTGAGGCCACAGACAATGAGGACAAGCAATGAAAACTTCTGGCCAGTGCTGGAGGCACCTCTGGAGTAGCTTAGAATCTCTGGGAATCTCCAGGAGTCTCCAGGAGCCATCGATAAATGCATCTGTTTCAGGGTGGCTGAGGAATGACTGGAAGGAGCTTCCTTCTGTCGGGATCTCTTGGAATTTTCCCAGTTTTCACCCAGAATTTGCCCTTTCTGCCCCAAATCCCATTGGATTCAACCCCAATCTCAGTGGATCCAAGTCCAAATCCCAACAGATCCAACCCAAAATCCCAGAGGATCCAACACCAAATCCCATTGGCCCCATCCCCGTCTTGGGGGGTGGCTCATGGTGATCGGGTTATCCCATGGCTGTTTGTGCCGGGAATTGTCACTTTTGCTCCCGGACATTCTGCAGCTCAGGTGATATTGCCAGAGGTGTGAACTTCGGCAGGGCCCTGTGGGACTGGAGCTCCCCTCCCCTCCCCTCCCCTCCTCTCCCCTCCCCTCCCCTCCTCTCCCCTCCCCTCCCCTCCCCTCCCCTCCCCTCCCCTCCCCTCCCCTCCCCTCCCCTCCCCTCCCCTCCCCTCCCCTCCCCTCCCCTCCCCTCCCCTCCCCTCCCCTCCCCTCCCCTCCCCTCCCTTCCCTTCCTTATCAAGGAGTGGCCACGTGGGTGACACAGTGAGTGTGGCTGGCCCAGGGTATTGCTGCCCTGGTGTTCTCAGCGCTGCCACCAAAGCCTGCCTGCTCCTCCCTGCTTCCCTGCCCCGGGAGCCCGGAGCCACTGTGTGCGGTGCCACCTGGGGCCGAGGCTGTCCCCACCGGGTCCCTTTCTCTGCCATCACTGCCTGGGAACATCACTGCCCCTGTACCAGAGCGCCCCCTGCTGGCTGTGAGACAGTGCCTGCCACTGGCGCCCCCTGCTGGCTGAAGAGTCACTGCAGCGCCCCCTGCTGGCTGAAGAGTCATTGCAGCGCCCCCTGCTGGGCGTGGCCAGAACTACACCAAAGGGGAAAGTGGGGCCTGGTGGGTGGGAAACTCCTGCCATTGTTCGGTTGTTGCTGTTCTGTTCTGTTCTTTTTATATGTATATATTTGCCAGTGAAGAACTGTTACTCCTTTTCCATATTTTTGCCAGGAAGCTGCTATTATCACAAAGCAATAATTTGGAGGGAGGGCGTCATCTTTCCATTCCAGAAAGGTTCTCACCTTCCTGGGCAGACATCTGTTTTTAAAACCAAGACATTAACCTACTCAGTGACTATCTTACTTTGAAAGACAGGTGTCTGCTAAAGAAAGTGGGAACCTCCCTGATAATAGAGAATGTGACCCCCATTCCCTCCAAATTATTATAACTTTGGAATCAAGGGCTTTCAGGCACAGATATGAGAAAAGGATTAACAGATCTTTACTAGTATCTATAACGAGGCAAACAATCAACAACAACAGTAGCAATAACAAACCAAAACCTGGTGGCAGATGTCCCTGGGCTGCCAGGCACTGTCCCTTTGGTGCAGTCACAGTCACAGCCAGCAGGGGCGCTGTTGGCCCCTGGCCGAGCAGGGCAGGTGCGATGACTCCCGCGCAGCTGCAGGGGGCACTGGGTGGCGAGGTCAGGTCTGTGTCACATGGGCAATGGCAGACAGGCTGGGCAGGGATGGCATGAGCAGGATGGGCTGGGCAGGGAGCTCAGAGCAGGGGGATGGAGTGGCATGACTGGCTGGTTCACCCAGGCTAGCCAGCAAAAGGAGCCATTGTGACACTGAGAGGCCCCATAGAACCCAGGGACCATTATGACACTAGAGAGCCTTGGAGAATCAAGGGGACATTGTGAAACTACAGAGCCTCAGGAACCATGGAAAACAGTGTGACACTTTAGGACCTCATGGAACTGAAGTGACACCAAGTTGGGTGTGAGCATGGATCTGCTGGAGGGTAGGAAGGCTCTGCAGAGGGACCTGGACAGGATGGATCTAAGAAATGAATCCAGTGAGATGAGGTTTAACAAGACCAAGTGCCAGGTCCTGCACTTTGGCCACAACAACCCCTGCAGCACTACAGGCTGCAGAGAGAGTGGCTGGACAGTGGCCAGGCAGAAAGGGAGCTGGGGGCACTGATGGACAGCAGGCTGGACATGAGCCAGCAGTGTGCCCAGGTGGCCAAGAAGGCCAATGGCACCTGGCCTGGATCAGGAATGGTGTGGCCAGCAGGAGCAGGGCAGTGATTCTTCCCCTGTACTCAGCACTGGTGAGGCCACACCTCGAGTGCTGTGCCCAGTTCTGGGCCCCCCAATTTAGGAAGGACATTGAGGGGCTGGAGCGTGTTCAGAGAAGGGCAACAAGGCTGGTGAAGGGTCTGGAACACAAGTCCTGTGAGGAGAGCCTGAGGGAGCTGGGGTTGTTTATCCTGGAGAAGAGGAGGCTCAGGGGAGACCTCATCACTCTACAACTCCCTAACAGGAGGGTGCAGCCAGGTGGGGCTGGGCTCTTCTCCCAGGAAACAGCGACAGGACAAGAGGCCACAGCCTGAAGCTGCACCAGGGGAGGTTTAGGCTGGACATTAGAAAAAAATTCTTTACAGAAAGAGTGGTTCTGCATTGGAGTGTGCTGCCCAGGGAGGTGGTGGAGTCACCGTCCCCAGAGGTGTTTAAGGAAAGACTTCATGTGGGACTGGGTGACATGGTGTGGGTGACAAGGTGGTGTTGGGTCATAGCTTGGACATGATGGTTTCCAGCCTGGTTTTCCAGCCTGGCTGATTCTGTGATTCTGCAATGATTGTGACACTGCAGGGCCCCAGGGATGCACAGGGCATTGTGACACTGCAAGGCCTCATGAAACTTAAGAGGCCACTGTGACATATCAGGGCCCTGTGGAGCTAAGGGGACCCTTGTAACACTGTGAGGCCTCATGGAACCAAGGGGCCATTGTGGCACTGAAGGGCCTCATAGAATCAAGAAGACCATTGTGACACTGGGGGGCCCTGTGGAATCAGGAGACCCTTGTGGCAGTGCATGATCTTGTGTAAGCATGGGGCCATTGTGACAGTAAGAGGCCTCATGGAACCAAGGGGCCACTGTGACTCTGCGGGGCCTTGTGGAACCAATGGGCCATTATTGCACTGCAGGGACTTGTGGAACGAAGAAAACAATTTTGACATTGTGGTGCCCCATGTCACCAAGAGGCCATTTTGACACTATGGATCCAAGGCGACCATTGCTGCACTGTGAGACCTCATGGAACCATTGTGACACCAAGCTGGGTGTGAGTGTGGATCTGCTGCAGGGTAGGAGGGCTCTGCAGAGGCACCTGGACAGGTTGGATCCAGGGGCCAAATCCAACAATGGGAGGTTTAACAAGACCAAGTGCCAGCCCCTGCACTTTGGCCACAACAACCCCTGCAGCGCTACAGGCTGGGGACAGAGTGGCTGGACAGTGGCCAGGCAGAAAGGGACCTGGGGGCACTGATGGACAGCAGGCTGGACATGAGCCAGTAGGACCAGGAAGTGATTCTTCCCCTGTACTTGGGAGCTGGGGTTATTTATCCTGGAGAAGAGGAGGCTCAGGGTAGACAAGGTGGTGTTAGGTCACAGGTTGGACTTGATCTCAAAGGTCTTTTCCAACCTCATTGATTCTGTGATTCCCTGAAACCACCCTTGAAGCAGTTGCAGGATGAGCCCTGGGCCTCCTCTTCAGAAGCTCCAGCAGCCCATGGCCCTCAGCTTCTCCACACAGGCCCCAAAGCCCATCCTGTCAGTCCTGCAGAGCCTCTCCAGCTCCTCCCCATTGCCCCAGAACAGGGAGCCCCACACCCACACACACCAGCCCAGATGTGCCCCCTGGCCTGGGGTGCCTCTGGCAAGGGAACAGCACGAGGCACTGCAGGAGCCTGCAGACAATTCCTGAAGCACTTGGAGGATGATCCTGCTCACCAAGGGACGTTCCCATGGTGCCAAGTCAGGAACTGAAATGGGGAGTGGGGCCAGAGAGGAAAGGGCAAACACGGATGGGCTGTTTGCAGGGGAGGGCACAGGGATGGGCAAGAGGAAGAAATGTGGATCAGGAAAGAGGAAAGAAAGCAAAGGTGAAGCAAAGGAAATGCTCAGGGCTGTTTGGGGGTGGCTGCCAGGCAGCCCTGGGGCTGAGCAACAACGTCTGCAGTGGGACAGGAAACTCACAGCTCATGGGAACAAACTTTCTGGCTGACTTCAGAGGTCACCACAAACCTGAGTGGTTTCCCTGCCATCCCCAGCCCTTGCTGGCCCCAGGGGCTGATGGCGTTTGTGCTCCCTCAGGTTCATCTCCCCACACCAACAGCATGGCGCTGCTCACGCCTGCTCTGTGCAATGCAAACAGGGGCTCCTGAGCAGTGCTGCCGTGGCTCTGCCTGCAAGGATCAAGCACCTCTGGCAGCTGGGCGAGAGGCCAGGGCTGCAAAGGGGGGATGCTGTTGGCAGCTCCATCAGGACGCTCTGGGACGCTGCCCTGGGCTGTCCAGCGCAGTGGGGATGGATCAGCCCCTGCTCTGCTGCTCCTTCCCGGCTCCCCCAGGGACCTTGCAGAGCCCCAGCCATGCTGTTTGCCCCCACCCTGCCCACGGCCACCCTGGGGCTGCTCACGGGGGTTTTCTCTGCTGAGCATTGGCCTGGGCGTGTTCCTGAGAGACCCTGGGCAAGGAGCCTCGAGCCCCCAGGCCCTGCCCTGAGGCGTCAGCTCTGCCCCAGCAGTGCCCATGGCCTGTCCCTGCTGCAGCCCCAGCACTGCCACCCCCAGCACTGGGAGCCACCCCGAGAGCACTCAGGCCCTACAGCAACACGAGGGGCAGGAGGGCAGCGGGGCAGTGGCACGGGAGCAGCGCTGGCAACACCAAGTGCTGCTGCTCCTTGGCAGAGCTGCTGTGCCAGCCCTGATCTGCCCCAGCTCTGCACACAGACATTGCTGCTGCAGCTCCCGAGAAGGGAACAAAAGGGGATCTGTGGCCAAACTCGGCTGGGAGATCCTTTAGTTCATTTAAAGCCACCGAAAGCACAGCCCCTCACTGACACAGTCTGTAGCTGCAGCAAAGATGCAGAGAAACAAAATGAGAAATGGCACAAATAATGACATTTCTTTATGGACAATATTAACAAAACAAAACAAAGGAAAGAAAAGAACAAACCAACAATCAACTTCCAAAAAGAACAATCAAAGATGATTTATATAACAAGTGATTGGCAGAAATCAGCAACCAGTTTAATGTTTCTGAAATGGTCCCATCATCAGTCTCCACACTGCAACCTTGAGCTCCTGGTTCCTCAGGCTGTAGATGAGGGGGTTCAGGGCTGGAGGCACCACCGAGTACAGAACTGAGAGTGCCACATCCAGGGATGGGGAGGAGATGGAGGGCGGCTTCAGGTAGGCAAATGTGCCCGTGCTGATAAACAGGGAGACCACAGCCAGGTGAGGGAGGCATGTGGAAAAGGCTTTGTGCCGTCCCTGCTCAGAGGGGATCCTCAGCACAGCCCTGAAGATCTGCACATAGGAGAAAACAATGAAAATGAAACATCCTAAAAATGGAAAAGCAAAAACCAGAAGTAATCCAAGTTCCCTGAGGTATGAGTGTGAGCAGGAGAGTTTGAGGATCTGTGGGATTTCACAGAAGAACTGGCCCAGGGCATTGCCCTGGCATAGGGGCAGGGAAAATGTATTGGCTGTGTGCAGCAGTGAATAGAGGAAGCCACAGGCCCAGGCAGCTGCTGCCATGTGGGAACAAGTTCTGCTGCCCAGGAGGGTCCCGTAGTGCAGGGGTTTGCAGATGGACACATAGCGGTCATAGCACATGATGGTAGGAGATAATACTCTGCTGAAATGAAAAAGACAAAAATAAATAGCTGTGCAGCACATCCTGCATATGAGATGTCCGTGGTGTCCCAGAGGGAATTGTGCATGGCTTTGGGGACAGTGGTGCAGATGCAGCCCAGGTCGGTGAGGGCCAGGTTGAGCAGGAAGAAGAACATGGGCGTGTGCAGGTGGTGGCCGCAGGCTACGGCGCTGATGATGAGGCTGTTGCCCAGGAGGGCAGCCAGGGAGATGCCCAGGAAGAGGCAGAAGTGCAGCAGCTGCAGCTGCCGCGTGTCTGCGAATGGCAGGAGGAGGAAGTGGCTGATGGAGCTGCTGTTGGACATTTCCTGTCTCTGGCCATGGGGCCCTGTTCATGGAGAAAAGGACAGTGACAAGTTAGGAGAGGCTGCTTGGAGGCAAACCTGTGCCATTCCCTGCAGACTGTCCCACTGTGACTCATCCACCCTTGTTCCTTCTCTGGGAAAACCTTCATCCAGGTCCCTGCCTGAGCTCCACTTGTGCTGTCTGAGTGTGCCATGAGCAGCCAGGCCTGTGCGTGGGGGCTCTCGAGGAGCCATCCCTGCCCTGCTGCCCTGGGTTCGTGGCCATGTGGCAGAGGGACAAGGATGGACATTCAGGACTTGTCAGTGGAATCTCTCCTAAATCAGAAAGGCGTGGTAGCATTTTCACTCTTAAGTTTTACAGGATACAAGAGGCAGGAAGGATATGAAGGGATTGTTTTTAACACCACATATCATTCCTGGTTCCCTGAGGTCACAAATCCCCAGCATTTCTGCTGCATTCAGAGTTTGCCACTGAGAGATGTGAGAGGCAAAGGGATTCCCTGTGGCTCAGGGCAAGGTCAGGGGCTGGATGGGCTTGTTCCCAACTGCCCTGGGTTTGCACCTTTGGCTGCAATCAGAGCACAATCACACTCCTGGGTCACCCTGAGGAGAAACCAGACCCTGCTGAGAGCAGAGGGATCACTGAATGTCTCACCCTCTCCAAAGGTCTCTGAGCAAGGTCTCAGCACTCCCTTCTGCCAAGGACACTCACGGTGCCCTTGGCAAACCCAACAGCATTTCCTCACTTGTGGCATCTCTGCACTTCCCCGTGGGACATTCAGGGAACTGCGAGAGTCTCTGGCACAGATTTGCACCCAGGAGGGCAGCTCAGAGCTTGGAAGGACACAGCAAGGAGATCCCCAGGTGTGCTCATGATGGCATCTCAGGGAGGGAGGCTCAGCTCCTTCCCCTTTCCCATGGACTGCTTTGCCCACAGCCCCACAGGTCATAGGGAAGCTTGGACACCTCATTCTCATGGACACACCTGCCTGGCAGGAATCCCAAGGGCAGTGCCTGACTCAGCTGCTGCAAATGCCAGAGCCTCCCTGAGAGCACAAGATAACAATGACAATATCAGAGAGTGCAGAACCAAGAGAAGATCTTGTGGTGCTGTGCCTGAGAGGGCAGGGCAGAGACAGCCGCGCACTCAGGACAGTGTTCCCTGTCCCCAGCTGTGCACGGCACCTCCCACACACCAACAGTGCCCTCCTGCCCACAGCATTGCTCTGCTCAGCTCCCTCTCCTGCCCTCATCCTCTCCCTGGGCCTGCACATTTTCCTCCTCACAGGTGCCTTGTCCCTGTCAGCGCTCACAGAGCCCATCCCACCCTCTGTGCACTCGGCCCGGCCCTACAGAAACCTGCCTGTCTGCAGGACCCTGCCTGGGGCAGCCTCTGTGTGCAGGTGGGCAAGGGCAGCTCAGAGAGCCCTGCAGGGCCCTGCCAAGGTGATGCTGGTGCTGCCCATGGGCTGAGCAGTGGCTGAAGGTTCTTTAGGAGGCTCCAGTGGAGACACGGACCAGCCATCATCACAGATCAGGAGTCTTGGGACATGTTTAAACAGCTCAGATCCTTTTCCACTTCTTTAATCCCTCAAGCATCCCACCCTGATCCAAGCTGAAAATGGAAAACACTCTCAGGAAAGCTACTTATCTTTACAGCAATCCATGACCTACCTTCTTTGGGCAGTGTCCTCCAGAGCTGTCCCCAGGCTGATCTGGAGCTGGGAGCAGCCCTGCCCCACACAGCACCTCTCAGCAGCAGCACCTGCCCTGCTCAGGGTCGCTCCTTCCCCCCACAGCTTCTCCCCCAGCGCTGGCAGCAGCTCCCCGCGCCGGCTGAGAGCTGCCCCTGGCAGGCAGCACAGTCCCTGGCCCAGCACAGCGCCCTGGGCTGCAGGACCCTGCTCTGCACCACAGCCCTGGGCACCCCTGGCTGCACCCGCGGCTGCTCAGCCCTGCAGCACAGCCTGGCAGCAGGGAGCTGTCCTGTGCTGTGCCTCGGATGCTGCAGCAGGGAAACCCAGCTCTGCCCTAGGGCCACATCCCCTGCACTGCAGCAACTCTCAGAGTCCTCCTGCAAGATCCCAAAAGCTGTGCCATGTGCCAGCTTCAGGGCTCTGTAGAGGAGCTGCTCCTCAGCAGAAAGGTCTTTTTGAAGCCCTTCTTGATCGCCAGGAGCTCCCTCTGTGCCAGGAGCCCAGCCCAGCTCAGCAGCACAGCAACAGCACAAGGACTCTAATGAGCCTCTCGGGGCTTTGGTGCTGAGGCTCTGAACATCAGTTCCTGAGAGGGAATTGAAGAAACCTCTCCAGAATTGAAAGTCAGAATCAATCTCCAAAGTTTCTTGAAGTTTTAATGGGTCCCAGTGAGGGACATGACTGAGAAAGTGTCCCCAGGTTCCAGTTAGAGCAGGAAATTGGAGGCAGTGATGACAGGGTGGGACAAAGAGAAGCCAAGTCTTGGTGCCCTGGGGCACAAC
The DNA here is from genome assembly GCA_036630365.1 of Acanthiza pusilla. Classification (NCBI taxonomy): domain Eukaryota; kingdom Metazoa; phylum Chordata; class Aves; order Passeriformes; family Acanthizidae; genus Acanthiza; species Acanthiza pusilla. The sequence continues at coordinate 905,748 of JAXCHO010000108.1, forward strand.
AGAGTCTGTGCCACCAAGGGCTGTGAGGAGACACCTTGGCCTGAGGCCCTGGGGCCTCCTGGCACAGCCCCAGCAAGGCTGGGCACTGTCACCCCCTTGTCCTTTCCTCAGTATCCCCCCCCATCCCAGTGGCCTCAAGGATCTGCTGGAAGGAGTCCCTGGGGAGCCTTTGGCAGGAATGGCCCTGGGGGCTCCTTCATGCTCCCAGGGACTGCAGGTTTTTCAAAGGACTTTGGCTTTTGCTTTTGCCTTGGAATCTCTGGGATCTTTGTGCAATCATGGCCTCCAATTATCTGCTCTAACGAGTCCCTTGAGATTCTTTGTAACAACACTCACTGGGGCTCATTAATGCTTCAAGGTACTCAGGGTTTATTAAAGTCCTCCTTTTTTCATCCTGAGTCTCTGAGAAGTTTCTGCAATCATGGCCTCCAATTATCTGCTTTAATTAGTCCCCTGAGAGCCCTTGTTAGTAAGGATACTCAGTGGGACTCATTAATGCCTCAAGTACTTCAGGTTTTTAAGGTATTTTCCTTTTTTCTTTTCACACTGAATTTCTCAGAGCTTTTTGTGCAATCATGGCCTCCACTTCTCTCCTTCAAGGTGTCCATGAGGAGCCTGTGTTGGGGATGGACCTCCATGGGACCCATTCATGTTTGAAGAAACTTTGGGTTTTTTTTCTGACTGACTCCTGGAAAGGTTTGTGCAATCTCCTCTCAGGCCCTGAGGTTCAAGGGCTCAGCACCAAATGCACCTCGGGGCTCATTGGGATCAAGCAAGTCCTGACAAACCATGGCTCTGCCTTGATTTCCCTCTGGTCAGTGCAGTTCATTAGGAAGTTTTTCTACAATAGTTTTGAGGAATATTTCAAAGTGCTTCTAAAAAATATGCATTCCGATTTTAAAGGGTATATTTTATGCTTGTTCTCTTTAGAGAAGAGATGATTGTGACATTCTGTGATTGATGCTGATCCAGGGTCTCTCCTCAGGAGGTCTGGCCTGGTCAGAGAACCTTTGCCTGGAGGTCTCACCCAGTGTGGACAACCTTGCTCCACATTCCCAACCCCATCCTGCCTCTCCTCACTCACCTGGGGCCTGCTTTGCTTGGAGAACTGGCTGCACTCAGGCAAAAAGGGGATTTTCCTTTTTTTGTTTTTAAGCATTGTAAAACTTCTATGTTTCCCCACAGAAAACAGACACACTCCTCAAGTGTGTGCCAAGTCCATGGTGCCTCCAATGAGGTTCCCTCTCCCCAAGGCAGAACCCTGACTGAAATATGTTAGACCTTTTGGACTGCCTGGTTCCACAAGGCCTTGCGGTGTGAAAATGGCTCTTTGGTTCCATGAGGATCTGTACTCTCAGCAATGGTCTCCTCAGTTCCAAAGTGTATCAATGATCCCTTGGTTTCATGAGGTCCCTAAGTGTCACAATGACCTCCTGGATTCCATGAGGCATCACAGTGTCACAATGGACATTTGGTTCCATGAGGTTCATTAGTGTCACAATGGTCTCCTTGGTTCTGTGAGGCCCCACTGTGTCACAATGTCCCCTTGGTTCCATGAAGCCTCACTGCACAACAGTGATCTGCTTGACTCCATGAGGAATACAAGAGCTTTGCATAAACAATGAGCAAGACCATGGTCTCCTTGGATCTGCATTGTCACAATGGACAATTGGGTCCATGAGGTCCCAAACTGTCACAATGGATATTTGTGCTCCATGGGGCCCCAAAGAGTCACAATAGTCCCTTGGTTCCGTGGCGCCCAGCAGTGTCACCATGGCCTCCTTGGTTCCAGGAGGCTGGACAGTGTCACAATGGTCCCTTGGCTCCATTTGACTGCACAGTGTCACAAGGGTTCCCTTGGTTCTATGTACCCCAAAGTGTCACAGTGCTCTCCTTTTTCCTGCAGCAAGCAGCAGCAAACCCCACTGCCAGGGCCAAATGCCTGGGAAGAAGGAGCAAAGGGGGAACATTTGGAGTGATGGATTTTGTCTTCCCAGGTCACAGTGACATGGGATGGGGCCCTCCTGTCCTGGAGATGGCTGAACACTGCCCTGCCCATGGGAAGGGGGAAAGGACAACAACCTCTGTCCGTGGAACTGCAACAGTAGAGAGGTCAGCTGCTTCAGAGCAGAAGGCTGGGTTTAAAAGAGTGGCACCAGCACAGGAAACATCAGTCTAGGGTATTTTCTCGAAAGCTGATGTTTTAGGGCTTTCTTTTATACAGATGTGGACCACAAAATACCAAGTTAAACTGTTTCAGATTTCCCTGTGCCCTGAGAACAACTGGAATCTTTTCAGCCGTCTGTTTCCTCCCTTGCTTAGTGCAAGGATGTTGGATCTTTCAGCAGGCTCTTATGTCCTGGGGGGCTTTTCTTCACGGGCAGGCTCAAAAAAGGGAATAAAGCAGCAGCGTAAGGCACTGCACAGAGGAAGCACTGGGCTGGTAATTTTAAAAACTGCCCTTGCAGTGCCATTTCACGAATGACTCTCAGCAGCCCGGGCTGCAAAGAAAGGCCGCTCGGGGCGAGCACAAGATCCGCAGGCAGCGCTGAGCAACAGCTCGAGCCCAGCAGGGCCTGGGAGGAGGCGCGGCCGAGCCCCGGGCCGGGTTCCAAAGGCCTGCGGGGCTGGGGGCGATGGCGCCGAGTGCCCTGCCCGTGTGTGCCCTGGGCTCTGCGGCGCCTTGTCCGGGGCCAGAGCCCGGGGCCGGGGCTCGGTGCCTGCTGCCACAAGGGCGCTGCCGAGGGCTCCCCGCCCGCCGGGGCCGGGCCCGCGGCTGAGGGGCGGCCGCCGCCCGCTGCGGCGCCTTGTCCGGGCTGGAGAAGGGCTCGGGGCCGGGGCAGCGTTGGCAGCGGCGGCGGCGGGGTCGCTCCTCCGCGCAGAGCGTTTGCGCTTCAGCCGCAGCAGCGCCGGCGGCTCCTTGGAGCCGAGCGAGTGCCCGGGCTCGGCGGGGGCGGCCATGGGCGAGCGGGGCCCGGAGGAGCCGCGGTCCCGTCTTGGCGCCAAAGGGCGCCCGCTCGGCCCCGGGGCGGCGCTGAGGGAGCGGCGCCGCCATTGCTGCCGCCATTGCTCAGGGGCTGTGAGGGGAGCGCGGCTCCCGCCAGCCCCGCTCGGCTGCGCGGGGGAGAGAGACAGAGAACAAAGACACCGAGAATAAAGACAGAGAGAATAATGACACAGTGAATAAAGACACAGAGAATGAAGGCAGACATTGCTGCTGAAGAATGTCCGTGCAGTTCCAAATGCCTTCGGCCACCGGCCCGAATGGCTGTGCTCGGGTGTGTCAACATCGCCACACGGCTGCCCAGGGCAGAGAGCCCCTGTGGAGATACCGGGACCGGTTGTGTGACATGGGGCACGAAATACACGGGGATTATTCTCTTTGGGATAAAGAAACTATTTTCTCAGTCTATTTGGAATAGAAAATACTTCTGGTTGCATCAATCTGTTGTACATTGGGTTCAAAAGGCATAATAAATACTAGAAAGAAATAGCTATAAATAACTCTAATTCAAAAGGCGTAAAGACCTAGTTATGAGCAATGTATCTACTGACTAAAGATTTAATGAAAACTATGCTATAGAAAAATCTTTCTTCTGCATTTTTGTCAGTGGTTGTTATTGGTTTTATAAGTTTTAAATTTATGTTTCCTCTCAACTGCTTTATTTTGCAAACATTGAACCTACAATGAGATACATCAAGAAAAAATCAGCTGTTGGGTAGAAAGCTTCAGAATAAATGTGGAGCTACCAGACACGTGTGTACACAGGTGCATGAAAGCATCACTCCTTTTCAAGGCTGCATTGCAGCACACAAGCAGTAAAATCTGATTTACTCCTGTTTTCATAGACTTCCCTTGCATCATTTATGAAGAATGTGCTCCAAGTACAGTGTGTGATAGAAGACAATTCAAGTGTGGCTTTAGACTTTGGCTGAGGCTATTCCTCAAGGCCACAATCTACACCCGATTGTCAGGTGAGCCCAGCCCTGGGGCCTGGCTGGGCACTGGAGGTGCCCCCTTTGCTGGGGGTAGGATTCATTCTTCAGCCACTGCCAAGTTGATGTTTGGCACAGAAGCCTGTGTGGGGGTGGATTGTGTGGAGTTGGAGGAGGCTCTTGGCCCTGCCAACAACCTGTGCCACCCCTGGCCCTGTGTTGGGGCTGGGTCAGGGGGAACCAGCACAGCAAAACTGAACCTTCTTAGGGGGAGCCAAGGGGGCACTTCAGAACCATGCACCAGCTGGTTTGGTTTGCAGGCAAGGAAAGGCCTGGGCTACGCTGCTGCACTTGTTTGCTTTGGCTCATGATCGGGGATTTTGGCCAATGCAGAGGGGGAGGGAGAGGGTGCGTATTTTCCCTGTCCATAGGTGCATTTATTTCTTGTGTGTAGTGGTCAGGCCTTCGCTGAGCCCCTGAGAGCCCCTGTTGCCTTTCCAGTGTTTGGTGGTTTTAATCTGTTTTCCTGTATATATTGTTCGTGTTTTAAAGGAAGAGTTCAGCTGGTGCCTGTTGTGGAGTGGGAAGTGCTGGGAGCAGCTGTGCAGTAGATTCTGTATCCACTTGGAGAAGGACGAGGACATCATTTGGGGCCAGCTCTTGTTCCAGCAGTGGATCTAGGGATCCACTAGGCACAGGCAGGATCCTGGGTTTTGGGAGACAGCAGCAGGCTGGGACAGGCTGTCCTGGTGACACGCCAGCTCTCGTGAGCCCCCGAGCCGGAGCCACAGTTCAGCTGCCAGCTCCCTGCCTGTCCTGCATTGCTCAGCACAGCGCTGAGGACAGGGCAGGGCCGGCTCTGGGAGCGCTGGCCTGGGGGTCTCCACTGATGGGCTTTTGCTCTCCTTTCCTTTGCAGCAGGAGGGCCCAGCAGCAGGAGCAGTAGGAGTAACAGCAGGAGTAACAGTAGTAGGAGGAGTAACAATAGGAGTAGGAGTGGTAGTAGGAGAAGTCGGAGTGATAGTAGGAGTAGTAGTAGGATTAGTAGGAGTAGTAAGGGGAGGGGGGGAGGAGGAGGAAGGAGGGAGGAGGGAGAGGAGGTGGAGGTGCTGCTCAGCCCCGTGGCAGGAGCCCTGTCTGGGGCAGAGCTCGGCCCTGGCCACTGCTGTTGGAAGGCAGCTCCTCAGACAAGTCCCTGCCCTCCTGCATCTCCTGCAGGAGCTGCTGCCTGTCCTGCACCAGTGAGGGCCCACGACAGAAGGAATCTTTTGAAGAACTGACACCATGAGAGACCTCCAGGAGCTGCTGTAGGCCCTGGACAAGGGTGGGGACACAGACATGGGACAGCAGGCTGTGCTGCTGCTGGCCCTCATCCTGAAGGGGAGCACTCCTGACCTGCAGCTGGAAGAGCTCCTGGCTGGGGTGGAATTCTCAAAGGCTCACCAGGAGCCCTTGGCATTGCAGGACTTCCTCCAAAGCCTCCCCACCAAGCTCCTCGTCAGGCATCTGTACGAGGACTGGATGGCAGCAGTGCAGGTGGGCAGCAGGAGGAAAAGGTCTGTGAGCTGAAAGCTCCTGGAGCTCTCCCTCCCACAGTCCTTGGTGGCCTCAGAGATGCTGTGTCCCCTTGTCTGAGGGATGGCGTGTCTGGGACAGCTGTTACCGTGTGCCAGCAGCACCCAAGGAGCAGCTGCACCAGGGGAGGGGCTAAAGCAGCAGCAGCCGCACAGCCAAACAGGAACTGGGATTTCCTGGGATTTCCAGCAGGACAAGCATTAAAATGCTCACAGCCCATTTGCTTACCTTGGTTCCAGCCAGGACAGGGTTAAGTTTTGCAGTAACCATGAGGGGGCATGGCCAGGACCCAGAGGTTAATCTCTACTGCCTCCCATCACTGCTGGGGGACTCGGGAAAAGGGGCTCCTTCTGCTCAAAAAATGTGGTAGAGGAAGCTGTCCAGAACTGTTATGAGGGATGTGAATAATTTCTGTTCTTATACATTTTGTCAGTAATATTGTTGCTGTTACTGTTTGTTTCCTTATCTCAACCTGTGATCTTTGCCTTTTGTGCCTCCAGCTGAAGGGGGAGGGGGAGCAGCGCCTGGTTTGGAGAGTCTCGGAGGGAGTTCTGAACTGGGGAGCACCATTCCTAAATCATGACACACCCCTTAGCACCAGATGCAGAAATGGGCCAGAATCTGGCATTTTGAGTGTGATTTTGGGGTGCTGGCCTTGCCCTAAGGGAGATACAGGATTTTCCCCATGCCTGCTTGGATCAGACAAAACAGATGGGGAAGCGTTTGCAGGGTTCCCTGGGAGGGAATGTTGGGGCTCCTGTCAGCAGGAGCATTGTGCAGCAGTTCCATCTGCAGATGGGCAGGCCTGGCTGTGATGTGTTCTGGTGCCTGTGACATCACAGGGGACGTGTCACAATGGGGACAGCTTTCAATGTCCCCAGCAGGTCACACTGTCCCAGTGCAGCCTGTGCCAGCGGTCAGTGTGCGTGTGGGGGGAGGCTGGGCTGGACGAGGGCCAGGGCAGAAACGCTGGCCCCGGGGTTCTTCCCCTGCCTCTGCCGCCCAGCCATGGCTTTCCCATTACTGCTTCTCCTGCTTGTGCAAAGCCTCCTCCAGTCCCTGCAGGCGGTCAGGGATGGGCTGGATGAGGCCACAGGTGAGCACAGGCAGCGGCGTGCAGAGCTCCTGACCCGGGAGAGGACTCGGCTGCTGCAGGAGCTGGAGCAGGGGAGCCTGGAGCAGAGTGGTGGGGCCTGGGGAGCCCTGCTCGGGGCTGCCCTGCAGCGATGGCCATTCTGGGCTCTTGCTGGAGTCCTGGTGCTGCTCTTGGGGCTGTGGTTCAGCTCGGAAAAGGAGCCCTGAGCCAGACAGCAGTGCCCAGGAGGAGAGCTCCAGCAGCAACTCGGAGGAGAGGGAAAAAGAAAAGACACTGTTTTGGGAAACGAACAAGAAAATGATGATGTGAATGTGAAGGGAGGTAGTGGTGATGAAAATAAAGGCAGTGATGTTGACATGCATGAGTAAGTCCATATTGGAAAAGAAGGAAAAGAAGGTAATGAGAAGGCAAATGATGAAGTAAATGATGAAATACATGTGGAGAGAAATACAACAACCTCCTCCAGCCCCTGGGCTGGGATCAGCCACCCACACAGAGGTGATGCAAGGTTTTGGGGAGCTGCAGTTTGGGCTCAGATGCTGCTCTACAGCCACTGACAGAAGTGTTCCTGCACAGAGCTCTGCTGGTAGGGCCACACCTGAGGGCAGCCACAGGAACACTCTGTAGTCTGTGCAGTTGGCACTGGCAGTTCTGGACCTGCTTTCCCGTGGCTTCGGAAGGAATGTGCTGTGGCCAGGGTGTCCTTGTGCAGACACAGCTCAGAGATCCCTCGCCCTGTCACTCTGAGTTCATGTGGTGCTGTCACAATGTGGCCTCAGTCTACAAGGCAGAAATTGGGTCCATGTGCAGATGTTCACATCTGGACATGGGACTCTGAATCTCAGAGAGATTGCTTTGCACAGCTCCAAGACAGCAAAGCAGCCATTAGGGCATTAATGCAGATATTCAGTGAGCTCTACTTTTAATGGCTTCATAAGAACTTAACTCCTGTCAATATCAGAGATCATAACTGATCATTCTATTTCACTTTACCATAGGAAAATATGCAGTGTAGTTCAAGCTATGGTAAAGGGAATTGGGTTTATGTTCATTCCTTCAAAAGGTTATTTACCAATGCCAGTGCAAAACTAGTTTGCAAACCTACCTTTACTTACAATTGAGCTACCCTGCTGTACCTCCTTGCTTGCTTTTCAATTATATATATGTGGAAAATTGGGAAACTCATAAAAGGGGAAAATATTTCCAATTTTCTGAATATGGTCATTCTTTACATTTCAAACACATTTTCTTTGAGAATGTCCCTCTTAGTTTGAGACAATTTTACAGTGTGGAGACTCTGAAGTGAGTTACCTCCCCTTAATTTTCAATGTCTCCCCTCTACCAATGAGGGACAAATGTGAGAAGATATGAAGGAAGAAATAACAGTTTATTAAAAGAATGTACAGTAAGCAGTAGGTACAAGGGTGCAGAGTCCAAAAGCTATAGCAACCATGGCAAGGGTCCTGTCTGTCTTTTTTTCCCTTTGTTCTTGGGAGACCACGGCTGCAGCCCCTGAGCCACCTGCACCAGGTGTGTTCACAGCCCTGCAGGGCCTCCTGGTGCCCAGTGGACATTGTGACACTGCAGGACCTTGTGGTGCCTAGGGGACATTGTGACACTGCAGGACCTTGTGGTGCCCAGGGGACATTGTGACATTGTGGGACCTTGTGGTGCACAGTGGGCATTGTGACACTTTGGGGTCTCATCGTGCCCATGGGCCCCTGTGACACTGTGGGGTCAAGGGACCAAGGGAACACTGTGACACTGTGGGGTCATAGGACCAAGGGGACCCTGTGACACTGTGGGGTCATGATGCCCAGGATATCAGTGTGTAACTGTGGGGCATCATGGAACTGAGCTGTGATTGTGAAACTGGTGAATTGTGATACCCAAGGGCTTCATGGAACCAAGGAGACCCTTATGTAACCAAGGGTCCATTGTGACACTACAGAACCAGAGGGACCTTTGTGACACTACAGGGCCTCATGGAACTGAGTGGCCATTGTAATATCGTGGAGCCACATGGAAGCATGGAGACCATTTTGACCCTGCGGGGCCTTATGGAACCAGCATTGTGACAGTGTGGGTCCCCATGGAACCAAGGAGAGCATTCTGACACTGCAAGGCCACGTGTAACCAAGTGGCCACTGTGACACTGCGGGGCCACAGGGAATCAAGGGACCATTGTAACAATGTGAGTGCCCCTGGAACCAAGGAGACTTGTGACTCTATGGGGACTCATCTACCCAAAGTTCCATTGTGACAGTATGTGGCCTCAGGAAACCATTGTGACACTCTGGGCCCCCATGGAACAAAACGTCCATTATAACACTACGGGACCTCGTATAACCATGGGTCTGTTGTGACACTGCAGAACCAAGGGGCCATTGTGATATTGTGGGGTCTCATGGAAACAAGGGAAATGTCTCATTGTGACGTTTTGGAACCAAGGAGACCATTGTGACACTGCGAGACCTCAAGGAACCAAAGGGCTACTGTAACACTGCAGGGCCCATAGAACCAAGGGTGTGGTTGCACTGCTTTGGAATCTTTCTGTTCCCTCTCACTGAGAACATAGATAAGTTGCATTCTTTTACTTTGTTAATCTCTGTGTTTGGCATTGGGTGTCGTTTAGTTGTGACCAGTGGGTTTAGGAGGTGGATTCTTCACTGACCAGTAGTTGTTAGAGTATGAATGGCTGTAGAAACCTTTTCCTGTAAATAAACTGCCCTTCTCCACCATACTTTGTCTGCCTGGTTTCTCTCAGCAAGCTTCTGCACCCAGGGGGATCGGAAAGCCATACCAAGGGGACCATAGTGACACTGTGGGTCCCCATGGAACCAAGGGAACATGGAACAGGTCTGGCTGCCTTGGCCTCCTTGGGGGCTGCCTGACAGGTCTGGCTGACCTTGGCATGTCGAGGGCCACTTCTTATCTGCCCCTGAAGCACTGGGGCTCTGTGCTTTCCTTCCTGTGGAAAAGAATTGTCCTTCTCCTCCAGGCACCCAATGCCCAAATTATGATGTCACTGCTAAATTTCCTTAAATCCAAGGATTGTTCCCAGACAAAAACTGCCAGGACAAACATTGGTCTTCTAAGGGCTGCCTCTTATCTGCTTTCGAAACATTAGGGCTCCACCCTTTGCTTTCCATGGAAAAGAACTGTCATTCCCATCCAGGTGTCTGTGACCAAAACTGGGATTCTGCCTCTAAAATTCCTTCTATCCAGGGATTGCTCTCAGACAAAATCTGCCATTACTGACAGGTCTGGATGGCCTTGGCTTCCTGAGGGCCAGCTGTCCCCTGCCACCAAAACTCTGTGGTTTCATGCTTTTGTTCCTATGGAAGAGAACTGTCTGTCCTCTCCAGACACCTATGGCCAAAACTGTAATTCCTCCTCACCAATTCTTTCCATTCAATGGTTTCTCACAGATGAAAGCTGCCAGTAGAGACAGGCCTGGCTGACCGTGGTCTCCAGTGGCTGCAACTCATCTGCCTTCCAAACACTGCGGCTCTGTGCTTTCCTTCCTATGGAGAAGAACCATTCTTCTTCTCCAGGCACTCATGATGGAAATTGGTATTCCATCTCCAATTTTCTCTATATCCAAGGATTGCTTTCGGAAAAATCTGCCATTACTGAGAATTCTTCCTGCCCTTAGCCTCCCAAGGGCCAGCTCTCACTTGCTTTCCAAATACTGACTGAGGCTCTGTGCTTTCCTTTCTATAAGAAAGAGCTGTCCTTCTCCAGTCACAAATGGCCAAAATTGGGATTCCACATTCAGAATTCTGTATATCCAAGGGCTGCTCCCAGACAAACCTGCCAGCACAGACAGGTCTGCCTGGCCTTGGCCTCTGGTAGATGCCTCTCATCTCCCCTGAAACACTGGGGCTCTGTGCTTCCCTTCCTGTGGAGAGCACTGTGACCCTGTGTGGCCTCGTGGAACACAGGGGCCACTGTGACACTGTGGGAACTCGTGGAACCAAGGAGATCATTGTGGCACCACTGGGCCCCATGGAACCAAGGGGCCATTGTGACACAGTGTGACTTCATGGAACCAAAGGGCCATTATGACACTGTGGGGTCTTGTGGAACCATGGGGACCATTAAGACTCTTCAGGGCCATTATGACACCTCAGGGCCTCATGGAAGCAAGGGGACCGTTGGGACATTGCAAGGCCTCATGGAAGCAAGGGCCCATTGTGACACTGCAGGGTCCCATGGAACAAAGGGAACATGAAACAGGTCTGGCTGCCTCAGCCTCACAGGGGTCACCTGACAGGTCTGGCTGATCTTGGTATATGGAAGGCCTCTTCTCATCTGCCACTGAAACACTGGAGCTCTGTGCTTTCCTTTGTATGGAAAAGAATTGTCCTTCCAGGCATCCACAGCCAAAATTGGGATTCCACCTCCAAATTTCTGTATATCCAATGATTGCTCCCAGACAAAAGCTGCTATATATATGCTGTATAAAAGAATGCTCTAAAATGTCAGCTTTCAAGAAAAATTCTCAGATTGATGTTTTCTGTGTTGGTGCCAGTCTTTTAAACCCAGCCTTCTGCCTGACCTCTCTGCTGTTGTAGTTCCATGGACAGAGGTTGTTGTCTTTTGCCCCTTCCCATGGGCAGGGCAGTGTTCAGCCATCTCCAGGACAGCAGGGCCCCATCCCATGTCACTGTGACCTGGGAAGACAAAATCCATCACTCTAAATGTCCCCACCTTGCTCCTTCTTCCCAGGCGTTTGGCTGTGGCAGTGGGGTTTGCTGCTGGTTGCTGCAGGAAAAAGGAGACCACTGTGACACTGTGGGGCACATGGAACCAAGGGAACCCTTGTGACACTGTGTAGCCACATGGAGACAAGGGACATTGTGACACTATGGTGCCCCATGGAACCAAATATCCATTGTGACATTATGGGACCTCATGGAACCCATTGTCCATTATGACAATGTGAATGCAAGGAGACCATGGTCTTACTCATTGTTTATGCAAAGCTTTTGTATCGCTCATGGAGTCAAGGAGACCATTGCGCAGCTTCATGGAACCAAGGGGACATTGTGACACTAATGAACCTCATGGAACCAAAGGTCCATTGTGACACTGTGATGCCTCAAGGAATCAAGGACATCACTGTGCCACTTAGGGACCTCATGAAACCAAGGGATCATTGATACACTTTGGAACTAAGGAGACAATTGCTGAAAGTACAGTACCTTATGAAACCAAAGAGCCATTTTGACACAGCAAGGCCTCGTGGAACCAGGCAGTCCAAAGATCTAAAATACTTCATTCAGGGCTCTACCTTGGGGAAGGGGAACCTCATTGGTGGTACTTGGGCTTGGAAGACACTTGAGGTGGTGTGGCAGGACTCCCCCCTCACTCCTCTTTCTCCATGGCTGATGCATAGATAACTCAGATTGAGTCAAAAGCCCATCAAGAAGTTGTCTCTTGGTGCCCGACAGTCTGAGATCTCCAGCCTTGAATCCACATCTTAGTATGGAGAGAGGATGTGAAGAGAGATGAAACAAAGGAGTACGTGACTGAAAGACACACTTTTACACTATAACAGACACACAAAGTATCACAGAGGTAGAAGTTTTTCTACACGGGCACTGGAGCGTGAAAAAGCTTCTCCCCAGGGTCTGGATGCAGCTCTGTGGTAACTTCCTTGAGGATTGAGTGAGGATTCTAATGTCACCAAATTGGAGTTTGGTAAGATACATTGGTTTCCTAAATTGTATTTTCCTTTGCTAGCAATTATAATAGGTACCTTTTCACATGTTGCATTTTAGCTATTTGTCGTTTTGCAAAATAGGTACTTTTTACACACGGCATTTTAGCTATTCGTAGTTTTGCCAAATAGGTACCTTTCGTGCACTCCATTTTTACTTATTCATAGTTTTGCAGTATAGGTACCTTGCCCCATGCTGCATTTTTAGCTATTCGTAGTTTTGCAGTATAGGTACCTTGTCCCACACTGCATTTTTAGTTATTCGTAGTTTTGCAGTATAGGTACCTTGTCCTACACTGCATTTTTAGCTATTCATAATTTTCCAAACAGGTGTATTTCATGCACTGCATGTTTAGCTACTCATAGTTTTGCATTTGTTTGTGTAGTATATAGTTTGTTGAGCTCCTTGTTCTGTTTTCTCATGTGTCTAATACACAATAATCTATTTTAAATTAGACCTAATCAGCCGTTATTAAAGGACTTGCGAACGAGATGGGGTTTAGGGGTGCTGGCCACTCCAATAGGTTAACTGCCAGTGATCAAAGGCCTAGGCAAAGGGTAGAAATCTATCAACCTCTTTTCTCCATTGGTAACAGGTAGGTGTCTGTTTTCAATGGGGAAACTTTGGAGTTTTTCACTGCTTAAAAAAACAAAAAAGGAAAAGCCCCTCTTTGCCTGAGTGCAGCCAGTTCTCCAAGCAAAGCAGGTCCCAAGTGAGTGAGGAGAGACAGGATGGGGTTGGGCAATGTGGAGCAAGGTTGTCTGCACTAGGTCAGACCTCAAAGCTCAGCTTCTCTGACCAGGCCAGACCTCCTCAGGAGAGACCCTGGAACAATACCAATCACAGAATGCTGCAATCACCTCTGCTCTAAAGAAAACAGTCATAAAATACACTCTTTAAAATTGGAATGCATATCTCTTAGAAGCTCTTTGAAATATTTCTCAAAACTATTCTAGAAAACCTTCCTAATGAACTGCACCAGACCAGAGGGAAATCAAGGCAGAGCCATGGTTTGTCAGGACTTGCTTGATCCTAAAGAGCCCCGAGGTGCATTTGGTGCTGAGCCCTTGAACCTCAGGGCCTGAGAGGAGATTGCACAAACCTTTCCAGGAGTCAAAGTCAGAAGAAAAACCCAAAGTGTTTCCAAGCATGAATGGGTCCCACTGAGATCCATCCCCAACACAGGCTCTTCATGGACTCCATGGAGGAGAGAATTGGAGGCCATGACTGCACAAAAACCTCTCAGAGATTCATTGTCAAAAGGGAAATCCAAAGTACCTTCAAAAACCTTGAGTATGTCAAAGTATTAATGAGCCCCAGTGACTGTTAATACAAAGCCCTCAAGGGACTTGTTTAAGTAAATAATTGGAGGCCATAATTGCACAAACCCTCTCAGAGGCAGAAAGAGGAAAGTACCATAAAAACTGGAAGTACCTTGAAGCATTAATGAGCCCCAGTGAGTGTTGTTACTGACAAAGAATCTCAAGGGACTCGTTAGAGCAGATAATTGGAGGCCATGATTGCACAAAGCTCTCAGAGATTCCAAGGCAAAAGCAAAAGCCAAAGTCCTTTGGAAAACCTGCAGTCCCTGGGAGCATGAAGGAGCCCCCCAGGGCCATTGCTGCCAAAGGCTCCCCAGGGACTCCTTGCAGCAGATCCCTGAGGCCACTGGGATGTGGGGGGGGATGGTGAGGGCAGGCCAAGGGGGTGACAGTGCCCAGCCTTGCTGGGGCTGTGCCAGGAGGCCTCAGGGCCTCAGGACAAGGTGTCTCCTCACAGCCCTTGGTGGCACAGACGCTGCTGTGCCCCAGGGCACCAAGACTTGGCTTCTCTTTGTCCCCCCTGTCATCACTGCCTCCATTTCCGGCTCTAACTGGAACCTGGGGACACTTTCTCAGTCATGGCCCTTAGTGGGACCCATTAAAACTTCAAGAACCTTTGGAGATTGATTGTGATTTTGAATTCTGGAGAGGTTTCTTCAACTCCTTCTCAGGGACTGATGTTCAGGGCCTCAGCACCAAAGCCCTGAGAGGCTCATTAGAGTCCTTGTGCTGTTGCTGTGCTGCTGAGCTGGGCTGGGCTCCTGGCACAGAGAGAGCTCCTGGCAACCAAGAAGGGCTTCAAAAAGACCTTTCTGCTGAGGAGCAGCTCCTCTACACAGCCCTGAAGCTGGCACATGGCACAGCTTTTGGGATCTTGCAGGAGGACTCTGAGAGTTGCTGCAGTGCAGGGGATGTGGCCCTAGGGCAGAGCTGGGTTTCCCTGCTGCAGCATCCGAGGCACAGCACAGGACAGCTCCCTGCTGCCAGGCTGTGCTGCAGGGCTGAGCAGCCGCGGGTGCAGCCAGGGGTGCCCAGGGCTGTGGTGCAGAGCAGGGTCCTGCAGCCCAGGGCGCTGTGCTGGGCCAGGGACTGTGCTGCCTGCCAGGGGCAGCTCTCAGCCGGCGCGGGGAGCTGCTGCCAGCGCTGGGGGAGAAGCTGTGGGGGGAAGGAGCGACCCTGAGCAGGGCAGGTGCTGCTGCTGAGAGGTGCTGTGTGGGGCAGGGCTGCTCCCAGCTCCAGATCAGCCTGGGGACAGCTCTGGAGGACACTGCCCAAAGAAGGTAAGCCACGGATTGCTGGAAAGATAAGGAATTTTTCTGAGACTGTTTTCAGTTTCTTACTTGGAGCAGGATGGGATGGTTGGGGGATGAGTGAAGCAGAATAGGAGTTGTAATCCCAGAGTCACAGGACATTCTGAGTTGATATGGACACAACAGAATCATCAAAATAGTGTTTGAACATTTATTAAAATTCATAATCTGTAACTTTGTGTGTTCAGTGTCTCTGCTGGAGCCTCCCAAAGGGCCTTCAGGCACTCCTTAGCCCAAGGACAGCACCAGCATCACCTTGGCAGGGCCCAGCAGGGCTCTCTGAGCTGCCCTTGCCCACCTGCACACAGAGGCTGCCCCAGGCAGGGCCCTGCAGACAGGCAGGTTTCTGTAGGGCCGGGCCGAGTGCACAGAGGGTGGGATGGGCTCTGTGAGCGCTGACAGGGACAAGGCACCTGTGAGGAGGAAAATGTGCAGGCCCAGGGAGAGGATGAGGGCAGGAGAGGGAGCTGAGCAGAGCAATGCTGTGGGCAGGAGGGCACTGTTGGTGTGTGGGAGGTGCCGTGCACAGCTGGGGACAGGGAACACTGTCCTGAGTGCGCGGCTGTCTCTGCCCTGCCCTCTCAGGCACAGCACCACAAGATCTTCTCTTGGTTCTGCACTCTCTGATATTGTCATTGTTATCTTGTGCTCTCAGGGAGGCTCTGGCATTTGCAGCAGCTGAGTCAGGCCCTGCCCTTGGGATTCCTGCCAGGCAGGAGTGTCCATGGGAATGGGGTGTCCAAGCTTCCCTGTGACCTGTGGGGCTGTGGGCAAAGCAGTCCATGGGAAAGGGGAAGGAGCTGAGCCTCCCTCCCTGAGATGCCATCATGAGCACACCTGGGGATCTCCTTGCTGTGTCCTTCCAAGCTCTGAGCTGCCCTCCTGGGTGCAAATCTGTGCCAGAGCCTCTCGCAGTTCCCTGAATGTCCCACGGGGAAGTGCAGAGATGCCACAAGTGAGGAAATGCTGTTGGGTTTGCCAAGGGCACCGTGAGTGTCCTTGGCAGAAGGGAGTGCTGAGACCTTGCTCAGAGACCTTTGGAGAGGGTGAGACATTCAGTGATCCCTCTGCTCTCAGCAGGGTCTGGTTTCTCCTCAGGGTGACCCAGGAGTGTGATTGTGCTCTGATTGCAGCCAAAGGTGCAAACCCAGGGCAGTTGGGAACAAGCCCATCCAGCCCCTGACCTTGCCCTGAGCCACAGGGAATCCCTTTGCCTCTCACATCTCTCAGTGGCAAACTCTGAATGCAGCAGAAATGCTGGGGATTTGTGACCTCAGGGAACCAGGAATGATATGTGGTGTTAAAAACAATCCCTTCATATCCTTCCTGCCTCTTGTATCCTGTAAAACTTAAGAGTGAAAATGCTACCACGCCTTTCTGATTTAGGAGAGATTCCACTGACAAGTCCTGAATGTCCATCCTTGTCCCTCTGCCACATGGCCACGAACCCAGGGCAGCAGGGCAGGGATGGCTCCTCAAGAGCCCCCACGCACAGGCCTGGCTGCTCATGGCACACTCAGACAGCACAAGTGGAGCTCAGGCAGGGACCTGGATGAAGGTTTTCCCAGAGAAGGAACAAGGGTGGATGAGTCCCAGTGGGACAGTCTGCAGGGAATGGCACAGGTTTGGCTCCAAGCAGCCTCTCCTAACTTGTCACTGTCCTTTTCTCCGTGAACAGGTGCCCATGGCCAGAGACAGGAAATGTCCAACAGCAGCTCCATCAGCCACTTCCTCCTCCTGCCATTCGCAGACACGCGGCAGCTGCAGCTGCTGCACTTCTGCCTCTTCCTGGGCATCTCCCTGGCTGCCCTCCTGGGCAACAGCCTCATCATCAGCGCCATAGCCTGCGGCCACCACCTGCACACGCCCATGTTCTTCTTCCTGCTCAACCTGGCCCTCAGCGACCTGGGCTCCATCTGCACCACTGTCCCCAAAGCCATGCACAATTCCCTCTGGGACACCACGGACATCTCCTACACAGGATGTGCTGCTCAGCTCTTTCTGTTTGTCTTCTTCATTGGAGCTGAGTATTTCCTCCTCACCATCATGAGCTATGACCGCTACGTGTCCATCTGCAAACCCCTGCACTACGGGACCCTCCTGGGCAGCAGAGCTTGTGCCCACATGGCAGCAGCTGCCTGGGCCTGTGCCTTTCTCTATGCTCTGCTGCACACAGCCAATACATTTTCCCTGCCCCTGTGCCAGGGCAATGAGCTGGGACAGTTCTTCTGTGAAATCCCACACATCCTCAAGCTCTCCTGCTTACATTCCAAACTCAGGGAACTTGGGCTTCTCGTGGTTAGCACCACTTTAGCTTTTGGTTGTTTTGTGTTCATTGTTTTCTCCTATGTGCAGATCTTCAGGGCTGTGCTGAGGATCCCCTCTGAGCAGGGACGGCACAAAGCCTTTTCCACGTGCCTCCCTCACCTTGCTGTGGTCTCCCTGTTTATCAGCACTGGCATTTTTTCCTACCTGAAGCCCTCTTCCATCTCCTCCCCATCCCTGGATCTGGTGGTGTCAGTTCTGTACTCAGTGGTGCCTCCAGCCCTGAACCCTCTCATCTACAGCCTGAGGAACCAGGAGCTCAAGGATGCCCTGGGGAAACTGATAACTGGAAGAAAACTGTTTTTTGTCTACATACCATTCCGATATTGAACTTATTACAGGCTAAACCTCTCTGGCTTTTTCTGTTTTGATTTTTAACTTTTTTTCTTTACCTGACTTTGTGTATATTTCCCACATTATATTTTGTAATATTCCCATGTAATTTTTTTACATTTTCTTATTATACATTGATTCAAGTTGATGAGAGCAACAGTCTGTTCCCTCTGTGTGTTGAAACAAAATAAAAAAGCTTCTATTGACTTCTATTGCAAGGATTCTTCCTCTGAGATATTAAAGATGCAGGGGAAAAGTGTCCAACACATCACGACTGCCAGGGAGCACCAGTGTTTGTTCTTTCCAGAGCTGCTCTCTTACCATTTCCACACTCTCACACTGAGCCCCTGTGCTGCTGTAAGGCCTGAGCACTCTGAGTGTGATCACACAGCCCTGGGGGTGGCAGCCCTGTGGTCACAGGCAGGGACAGGCACTGGGAACTCCTGGAACAGAGCTGGCCTCCCTTACAGCATCTCCGTGATCCCAGGGATCTCCTGGGGCAGTGCATGGAGCCTTAGGTCTTCTCCCAAGGATGTGCCAAAGGCAGTGCCCCAGAAATGAAAACACCAGGGACAGTTTAACTGTGTGAGTGTGCAGGATGGCTCCAGCAGCAGTTCCCTTGCCCTTCATGTCTTTTCCCTGCTGGGAAAGGTGTGAAGGACCAAGAGAGCAGGGCCTTCTCTGGGGCTGTGTGTGCAGGAGGCCGAAGGGAAGGCACACAGAGCCAATAACAGCCACCACTCGTAGCACAGGTCCCTCCTCCCAGCTCTGAGAGCTTGGCTGTGCCTCAGCAGTCCATGTTTGTGTTGTATAAATGAGATGTAACCATGAACATCCTGTGCTTGTGTGAGAGGAACCAGTGAGCACAAACAGCACCAGTTCTCCCTGGCAGTTCCATGAAGGCCTGTGAGACAGACACTGTCCCCATGTCCCTCCTGTTCAGAGCAATGTCCCTTTGCCAAGCCCTGGATGCAGGGCTGGGATGAGCTCCTGTGCACAGAGCTCCCTGTGCCCATCCCTCAGGCCCTGGGGCACCTCAGGCAGGGCAGGGCAGGGCAGGGTGACACCTGCAGGGCTGAGGGGCCTGCCAGGCTCTGGCAGTGGCAGCTTTCAACAAGCACAGAGCACATCTCAGGGGTGTGGAGGGAGTCCCAGGCACACAAACCTCCA
Organism: Acanthiza pusilla; assembly: GCA_036630365.1. Lineage (NCBI taxonomy): Eukaryota > Metazoa > Chordata > Aves > Passeriformes > Acanthizidae > Acanthiza > Acanthiza pusilla. The sequence continues at coordinate 924,544 of JAXCHO010000108.1, forward strand.
TGTTTCACCCTCTGAGCTTCACAATTCCTCTAAACACCTGAGAAACAAATGCTCTCAGTCATAGCATAGGTGTCCAAGCAGGAGACAGGGGACATGAAGACCCAAAATTCCCATGGAAAAAAGGGCAATAGAACAATCAGACATTGTCAATGGGGTTTCTTTTAATGGGAATGGGGAATGTCCCCAACTTTCAGAAAAAATCTCTTCCTCTCTCTCATGACCTGCCCTATGCTTGTGGTTTGGAACAGTCTCATTGTGGGGCTGCTGGAGGAAATATTGAAAACCTGCTACAGCTGCACCCCCTGAGTGTCCCCTGACTGGGGACAGCACAGCCTCTGCTCCCAGCACTGTCACTGCTGTTTCCTGCTCCTTTGGCACGTACAGAGTGTTTCCTGCTGGTGGCCACATCCCATGACCAGCACTGGGCTGAGCCAGCCCTGCTCTCTGCAGGACTCATGGGCTGCAAGGGTTGTCTCCAGCAAACACTGCACCATGGCTCGGGGAATTCTGTCACCTACAGTCACCATTTCCTCCTTGTTCTGACACTTGTGACACTTTTGGTAGCCCCAACATACTACACCAGTTCTTCTGTGCTGTGTCCCCAGTGCTGGAACCCTCCTGCAGTGACACCATGGCACTGCTGCTCTTTGCTTTCCCAGCCTGAGTTTTAGTTTCAGTCTTCCCCTCTCGTGTTCCCAGGAGCATCCTGTGTGTGCTTCAGAGCTGCCATCGTGGGGCAGCTCCTGCCCAGCCTGGGCAGGCACAAGGTCTCTCCTCCTGCTCCTCTCACCTCAGCAGTGCCACTGTTTCCTGCAGCATCCTCAGCCTTGCCCAGCACAGCCCTCCTGAGACACTTGGACACAGCCCTTTCCTCCATCATCCTCATGCTCCTGCTCAACCTCCTCAGCCACAGCCTGATGGGCAGAGACATCCAGGGCAGGGAGGCTCCAGGGAAAATGCTCAGGACAGCCATGGACTGCACAGAGAGACCATTGGAGTGGGGGTCTGTGGGGAGAAATCACAGCTGCCTCACTTCTGAACCACCCCAAGGACCTGGACAGGGCTGTGCTGTGTTCTGGGCACTGACCTGGGACTGAGGGATATGGAAAAGGCCTTTGGTGTCAGGGATGTTGAGAAGGCTGGGCAGGGTCATTATGAAACATCTCCCAAACCCATTGGAAAGGCCAGAGCCATGCCAGAGGGTCCTGGGCACTTGGGAAGGGCAGCCACGGAACCAGTCTGCAAACAGGGCAGGAACAGGGATTGGGAGAGTCACAGACTGGGCAGGCTCAGCAGGGAAGGGGATGTGGCAAATCCTCCTGCAACCATTGCAGGCCCTGGCAGGACAAGGCAGGGATTGCAGAACCCACGTGGGAGGGCAAAGAAGGGCATGTTGTGTGCCCAGACTTCAGCCAGGCCTGTGACATGGTCTGCTGGGGTCTGCTCAGAGCCAGATTGGTGAGAGCTGGACTGAAGGAGTGGAACATGGGCTGGGTGGGAATTGGGCTGAACAATGAGAGTCAAATGTCACCTGTGGTACAGAGTCCTCTTGGCAGCCACTCCCTGGTGACATCCCTCAGTGACCAGCCCTTGACCACCACTGTGGAACATTTTTATTATCTCTACAATGGGATGAAATGCACTTTCAACTCCTTTGTGGATGCTGCCAAGTTGCAGGGAGTCTGTGACCAAACTCATCTAGTTAATGGTGACTGCAAAACATAATTGGGCAAAGATGAGCAAGTTGGATAAATTTGTCTTGCCATCAGGTGCCAATCAAGCCACAAGAAACGGGAGAAGAAACTTACGCATCAGAAGAAAGGCAGTTCAATAGGGAAAAAAAAGAAACCCAACCAAAAAAATCAAACCCAACCAAAAAACCCAAAGGAAAACCCACCCTGAACAATACAAAAACCCCACAAACAAACCAACCAACCAACCAACCAACCAACCAACCAACCAACCAACCACAAAAAGCAAAGGCCAAAAACAGAAGAAAGCAAATCCACAGGAAATCTCCAATCAGGAGAAGATGTTTAAGCATCTTATGGCAGGAGAGGATTATATATGTGTTGTTGCGGTTTTGAAAGAAAAATGTCTTTAAAAATAAATTTATTCCCTCCACCCTCTCCTTGCTTCTCTCAGTTTATTGCTGATCATGGTGTGACATGGAACGGAACATCCCTTGGGTCACTCCAGCCAAACTGTCCCATCCCTGTTCCCTCAGGAACACTTGCCCACCCCAAGCCCATTGGTTGGGGGGTTGCAGACACACCTCTTGGGGGGGGTGAGCACTGTGACAAGGACAGTAGAACAGAACAATATTTACTCTTATCAAGGACCATGGAGGAGAATAGCATAGCCTTGGAGAAATAGATAAAAGATGTTGAGGCGTGGATTAACTCTACAACTAAAGGAATGATGTAAAGGAGGTATGTTTATTTCAGTGCTGCGACGCACGGGGAATATTTCGTCAAAGCGTGGGCACCCAAATAATGGTTTGTCCGGTTTATATTGAGTTACAAATTACACATTCATAAAGTTATACAATACCCCTATACATATTCATTATCTGTTCCCGCTTCATATTATAATGAGTCCAAAGTTCATTTACATAGGCTTGCACCTGCGCAGTGCTGCCTGGTGCTTGTGGGCAGGGCTCTTAAGATGAAGTAAGAAAAGTCTTCCTCTGATGAATTAAGGAGTCTTCCTCACATTGAACTCTTCACTCTGATTCCCTGCGCATACTCCCAGGGTCCCTGGTCCAGGTCCAAACCTTAAGGTTGGCTTGAGCTGGTTTACGGATCTAGAAACAAAATATCTGGTCATGATTAGTTCTCTTTATCAATAGTTTGGCATCTTCTTTATATCCTCCCTCTTTGCTTGGCAAGCACAAAAATATCGAGCAGGCTATATGTATTGTTTTAGCAAGCAGCCTTTAGTAAATTATTATTTACCGCCTAGTCCCTAAAACACAAGCTATATGCCTTATCTTATCAAACAGCTTCTAGTAAATCTCTTAGCCCCCTAAATCGGCGGGAAGCCACAAGCCGTCTTTGGGACCCTTGGATGGGAGATATGTTTCTACTTAACCCCTGTAACTCTCTCCCTGTCCCCCCACTCCCGCCGGACACCTCCTTTTCTATTTCTTTCTTTTCTCTTTCTTTCTCTATGCCTCTTTTACTATTTCTGTATTTTTTATAGTATTTTACTATTTTTTATACATATAAGTATATATAATATATATTATATAGATTATATCTATTATATATAGTAAATATATAGTATATACATATTTTTTATATATATATATATACACACATGATATATATAGTAAAATACAATAATTTACTATTAAATAAAATATATCAATTTTTTGGCACCAACTCCTAACCTCAATTGGTTTTAATCAAGTGTTTTGGGTATATTTTGAACCTTTCTGGGTTCGATCACAGACTTACCTTTCTTTGCTCTTCTGTGTTTAAACTGTTTCGTGACACCTGACGTCCGTCAAGAGATCCTGAAACCCAGGAGGACAGTGTGACATCCTTGAGGACAGCCTGGCACCAATAAGGACAGTGTGACACCCACTGGGACAGCCTGGCACCCCTGGGGATGAGCCGGGAGAGCAGCCCCGTGGAGAAGCGGCTCGTCACCCTCCCCAAGGCGGACAGCCGGGTGCTGCTGATCTGGGGGGGTTTGGGGAGCCCCTGGGGACTCGGGGGGAGGTGGGGCTGCCCCCCCGCCTGGCACAGGATGGGCAGTTCCCCACGCTGCGGGAGGCTCGTTCCTTCGTGCCCCTCCTCTGTGGTTGCACTGTTTTAGAATCTTTCTGTTCTTTCTCACGGAGAGCATAGATAAGTTGCATTCTTTTACTTTTCTAATCTCTGTGTTTGGCATCGGGTGTCATTTAGTTGTGACCAATGGGTTTAGGAGGTGGACTTTTCACTGACCAGTAGTTGTTGGAGTATGTTAGAGTATAAAAACCTTTTCCTGTAAATAAACTGCCCTTCTCCGCCATACTTGGTGTGCTTGGTTTCTCTCAGCAATCTTCTGCGCCAGGGGGATTCGAAAACCATAATTGATGACTGCCGGCGTGCGTTCCTGGGGTAGGTGAAGCCCCCCCACCCACCTTCTTTCCCCTCCCGCCCGCCCGGGTTTGGGGCACCACGCTGGACGCCGCTGAGGCGTTGGGGCCTGCCTTGGACCCTGGCCAGGATGTTTGGGGCCCCGTTCGAGCTAAAGTTGCTGATGCCCTGCTCGATGAATTATTGTCGTGGTTTCAAGACAAGGGGCACTTCCGTATTTCGCGCGAGCTGCCCAGCTACAGGGCGTGGCTCCACCTCGGAGATGCGCTCTGGGCGGAGTTTTCTTACGTGGACGAGGGAACGCTCCGCTTGTGCCCCCTTTGGAGGCGAGTCCTGGATTTTTTACGAGATGACGCCACGGGGTTTGGAGGCGCCGCTTTTGGTTCTGCTTCCCTGGCTCCCCCGCCTCCCTCGGCCCCCCCGTGCCCTTCTGTGACTGATGGGCCAGCCACGCCCCCGTGGGGCATCGGAGGTACCTCTCTCCGAAGGACTGCGGAACCCGGAAGTACCCTTCGCCTGCAGAGGCTCTCGCTGAATTCCGAGCTTGGGAGAAGGCGGTGGGCACTGGGGCAGCCGTTCCAGTTCCCGGCCCGGGGCTGGGATCCCTGCCCGCGTCCCCGGGAGCGCGCGGGCGTGATGCGCGCCATTCCAGTGCCAGTTCAGTGTCCTCGGATGATGACGTCACCCGGCGGGCGCCGGCGACGGCCGCGGGGCCCTCCCACGCCACGCCAGGCGCCGTGCCAGCCGCGGAGCTGCCGGTACCCGGCCCGTGTCCGGCCCCGCGCTTGTCCACTCGTGTGCCCGTTCGTTCTGCGCCGGGAGGCCGGCCGGGCCGGCTGGTGGCTGCGGGGGTCGTCCCCACGGCTTCGGCCGCGTGTCAGACGGAGGCGGGGCCGGCAGAGGCCCCGTGCACCGTGGCCGGGCGGGCGCTGGAGCCGGAGGGGCCGGCGGAAGCCACACGGCCCCTGGACTTTATTGGTGCTGTTTCCCCCCAAGCCTGTGCTGGGCAGGGGCTGTCCCCCCCGCTCCGTGCTGGCTTGCTTTCCCTGCCAGGCCCGGTGGGGCAGCCCCGCTTGGGTCCCGGCCGCGGCCCCGGCTCCGAGGGGCTGCTGGGGGCAGGGCTGGACCCGGTCTGGCTCCTAGAGGGTGATTCCCATGCTGCCGCGGCAGCGCTGCGATCTGAGGTCCCGCTTTTAACCCCTTCATGCCCATCTGCGATTCTGGATCGTATTTTTCAAAGGGTCGACCCCCTTCTTGCCTCGTTGGAGCGGATTTTGGAAAAGCTGGATGTTTTCCCAGTGCTATTTGATCGTCTCTTGCAAAGCTTTTAGGGGGTCTCGGGAACCCTCTCGGAGTTGCTACATGTTACCCGTCAGAGCAGTCTTGACGAGCAGTCCTCTGGCTCCGGAGCTGCTTCTCCGACAGACTGGCATTCCTCGGATGGTCAAGCCTCTGTTGCTGCGGCTGCAGACCCTGCGGGATCCGGGCGCTCTGTGCCTTGTTCTGGTCCTGTGAGTGTTGCTGCTATTCCCCGCTCCTCCGCTCCTCCTAGCCTGCCCTCGGTGCAGGTCTTCTGTCCCCAGCCCATGCGCGTGCTCACTGGTCCTCCGTCCTTTGTGATAGGGGCGGGGGATGACGCCTGCATGGAAGACTCGGATGCTGATTTGGACGGTGGCTCTGGCCGTGGGAAAGAGAGAGCGTTGATGCGGAGGAGGAGAAGGAGGCTGTTGCAATCCCAACCGTGGCCAGTCCCCGGATGTCCTATGACCTTGAGGACGTGGAATTCGAGGAAGTATTGGGACTGTGTCAAATACGAAGCTTTGCAGGTGGGTGATTGGGACCTGTTAGCCCGAATGGGGGTGCCCCAGCCTCTGCCGGACGCCTTGGATGCTGACATGGCAGCCGTGGTGCCTTCGATGGCTGGGGCCATGGTCCTGGCTGGAGCTGCTGCTGCTCCTGCCCTGCAAGGGGATGTTCAAGCTTTTCCAGTGTTTAAGCCGGCCCCGAACACAGGCCAAACGGACTGCCATGATGTCATAGCTTGGAAGGTGGTCCAAGATTTGCAGACCAGAGTAGCCAAATATGGGCTTGGATCTCCTGAGGTCATGCTGCTTCTCCGGGCGGTCAACAGCGATCTCCTCGCGCCTTACGATCTTAGGCACTTGGCTCAGGTTCTGCTTCACCCTATGCAGCTTGCTGTTTTTGAAAGAAACTGGAGGCAAGCTGCCCAGAGGGCAGCGGAGGAGAACTCGCGCCTCCCTCCTGCCAGCCCTAGGCAGGGGGCTGGGGTGGAAGCCTTGATGGGGCTTAAGCCCTACGGCAATCCTGACATGCAGGTCCGATGGGATCCCAAAGTGTTGGAGCAGGTCCAGAAGATTGGCTTCAGTGCCCTTCTCAAGACATTCAACATGGCAGACCAAGTGGAATCGTATACTATGATACGACAGGGCGAGTCTGAGCTGTTCCTCAACTTCATTGAACGTTTAGTGGCTGCTTTGGAAAACCAGGTGGAGGATGAGACTGTGAGAGATGTGTTGTGCAAACAGCTGGCAAAGGACAATGCCAACAACGACTGCAAGAGAATCATACAGACGTTGCATGGTGATGTCACTGCTGCTCAGATGGCTGCTGCTTGCTCCCAGGTGATACCGCTGAGCCCACAGAAGCCTGCTTTGGCTGCGTTTGTGCCACCTGCTCAGGTTAATCCTGGCAGTGGGCACAAGCAGTCCAAGCCTGGGAACAGGCAGCAACGTTCTAAGTCGCAGAAGGGGAATGCAGGGGGTGCGGTTTCTCAGTGTAGCAGGTGTGGTAGATCAGGGCATTCTGTGAAATGCTGCAGGGCCAGGTTCCATGTAGATGGCCGACCATTGCCGGGAAACGGGAAGGGGAGCGCAAAACGGAGGAGTTGCCCTCCATCCCAGACCTTCCCCCACAACGGGCTGCAAACACTGGCTTATCCAGTCAGTGTGGTGCCCCAGAGCCAGCCCGGGCCAACGTTGCCTGCTCTAGCCCCTGTGGCCAGCGTGGAGACGATGCCCACGGGCCAGCTCGAGTCGACGTCTACATAGCCAGGACAGTTGTCCTAGACTCTGGTAGCCTTCACAGTGTCCCCCTGGATGTACCCGGACCCCTGACCCCAGGGTATGGTGCTCTCCTGGTGGGGAGGCCTGAGGTCACCCACCAGGGGATCTTTGTTCATCCAGATGTTATAGATGGGGATTCTGTGGGCCAGCTTCATGCTATGGTTTCCACACCGAGCCCCCCTGTCACGATCCCTGAGAAAACACTCATTGCTAATTTAGTGCTTTTTGAGACTCCTGTTCCCAGGGCTGAGCAGCAAATCTGCGGCGGCGACACTGGGCTTCCAGACCTTCCGCAGGTCTGCTGGGCCGCGGACATCTCTAATCAGAGACCACAGCTGACGTGCACTCTGATCCTGCCGGGAGCCCGCCCACGTCGAGTTCGACTTCGAGGTTTGCTCGACACTTGTGCAGACGTAACAATTCTCTCCTCCTCTTCGTGGCCTTCCTCGTGGCCCCTGGCCCCTGTGGGGTCAGCTATTGTGGGGCTAGGGGGTGCCACACAGAGCTGCTTAAGTGGACGGCCTGTGTTGGTGAGAGACCCGGAGGGTCGCACGGTTGTAATTCGGCCCTATGTTACTTCGGCCCCACTTAACCTCTGGGGGAGGGACGTGTTGGCAGCATGGGGAGTTCGGATTGGGACAAATTTTTAATAGGGGTCACTGTGTGTGAGGGCGAGCCATGCCTCACGCTATCCTTGGCTAGGCAGATGGCTGACTGATAGACCTGTATGGGTACCACAGTGGCCCCTGCCCAAAGAGAAATCAATCGCCCTTTGTCAGCTGGTTCAGGAGCAATTGCAGCAGGGGCACATTGAGCCTTCCACTAGTCCCTGGAATACTCCCGTCTTCATAGTTAAGAAAAAGTCAGGGAAGTGGAGACTGCTGCACGATCTTCGGAAAGTTAATGCAGTGATGGAAGGTATGGGGGCCTTGCAGCCTGGAATGCCCTCATCTACGATGATCCCCGCAGAGTGGGTGATCCTGATCATTGATTTGAAGGATTGTTTTTTTACGATCCCTTTGCACCCCAACGACAGACCAAAATTTGCCTTTACAGTGCCAGCGATTAATAATGCTGAGCCTATGAGGAGATTTCAATGGAAGGTGTTACTTCAGGGTATGAAAAATAGCCCCACGATCTGTCAATGGTATGTCGCTCGGGCTTTGTCTGGTGCCCGCAAGCAGTTTCCTAAGGCGCTCTGCTACCATTATATGGATGATATCCTGGTGGCAGCATCCACCCAGGATGAGTTGCAGAGATTACAGCCTCGACTGCTTGCTGCCCTGCATTCCTATGGGTTGCAAGTGGCCCCAGACAAGGTCCAACGAGAGCCTCCTTGGAAGTATTTGGGGGTCAGAATTTTGGATCGGACTGTACAACATCAAGAGGTGCAATTTTCAGACACTATCAAAACTTTGAATGATGCCCAGAAGTTGCTTGGTGTTATTAATTGGTTACGTCCTTATTTGGGACTACTCGCCTCGCAGCTTGACCCTCTTTTTAAGATTTTAAGGGGGGACCCTGATCTGAATTCGCCTTGAAAGTTGACCCCGGAGGCACGACAAGTGCTGAATGAGGTGCAACAAGCTGTTTCTGCTCGTCAGGTCTATCGAATAGATCCCTCTGTTGATGTCACTGCTTTTATTACCACTCCAGATCTTTATCCCACAGGTACCATCGGCCAATGGAACAAGCAATGGGCCGATCCTCTGCACGTTTTGGAATGGGTCTTTTTGCCCCATCAGCCAAAAAAGACAGCACCCACACTGTTTGAGTTGATCGCGTGTTTGATAATTAGATGCCGTTATCGGTGCCTGCAGTTGATGGCTGCAGATCCAGCCACCATCATTGTCCCAATCCCAAGATACATCTTTGAATGGAGCTTTGCTAACAGCGCTCCTTTGCAAAGCGCACTGCAGAGCTTTTCAGGGCAGATTGCTTATCACCTGCCCAGTCACAGATTATTACAATTGGCAACGTCTACTAATCTTGCCTTGCGACCAAAGAACAGTCCGGTGCCCGTGCGAGGTCCCACCGTTTTTACGGATGGTTCTGGGAGAACGGGAAAAGCCATTGTTACCTGGAAGGAGGGATCCGAGTGGCAGGTACTGGAAGGCCATGAGTCAGGCTCTGCCCAACTGGCTGAACTAAGGGCAGTCACCTTGGCCTTTCAGCGGTTCTCTCAAGTGCCTTTGAATTTGGTCACAGATTCTGCTTAGGTAGCAGATATAACCAAACGTCTAGATTGTTCACTTCTAAAGGAAGTCAATAATGAGGCTCTGTTTTCATTATTACAAGCTTTGTGGAATGCAATTCAGGCTCGAAAACACCCATATTACATTTTGCACATTTGGAGCCACACCAAATTGCCAGGTTTTATAACTGAAGGCAATGCCAGGGCTGATATGCTAGCCAATCCTGCATGGATGGTGCCTCAGCCTGACAAAATTGCACAAGCCAAAGCTTCCCATGATTTCTTCCACCAGAGTGCACATACTCTGCAAAAGCAGTTCCAACTGACGCCAACCGAGGCTCGTGACATTGTCAGCACTTGTGCTGATTGCCACGGACTCGCTGCACCTCTGCCGTCAGGGGTAAACCCCAGGGGCCTAAGGGCCTTGCAGCTTTGGCAGACGGATGTGACACACATCCCTGAATTTGGCCGATTTAAGTATGTGCACGTGTCTATTGACACCTTCTCCTCAGCCATGTGGGCAACTGCTCACACTGGAGAAAAGGGCCGCGATGTCATTGCCCATTGGAGATTGGCCTTCTCGGTCCTGGGCGTGCCATCTGTGGTGAAAACCGACAACGGCCCTGCCTACACCTCACAGAAAACACGCCAGTTCTTACATCTATGGGGTGTGGATCATAACTTTGGTATTCCACACTCCCCAACTGGTCAAGCGATTGTGGAACGTGCGCATGGTACTCTGAAGCGCGTTCTGGAAAAACAAAAAGGGGGAATGCATGGGGAGTCTCCACAGAGCCGATTGGAAAAAGCTTTGTATACAATCAATCATCTCACCGTACCACCAAATTCGAATAATCCTGTCATTTTGAACCATTTTCTCTCATTGCAGTCAGGCGAGTCGCATTTGCCCTGGGCGAAGGTTTGGATTCGAAACCTACTCACTAACACCTGGGAAGGCCCCCATGAGCTTATTACTTGGGGCCGTGGGTATGCTTGCGTTTCCACAGATACTGGAGTGCAGTGGCTGCCTGCGAGATGCGTTCGTCCTGATCTGCGACTTCAGAAGCAGAACCAGCAACCTCAAAACAATGATCAAGACACTGACCATCAGGCAGATGGTCCTTCAACAAGCAGAGACTGAATTTCATCTTATTGTGGAGTCAGAAACTTAAGAACCTTCAGTAGAACTAAGTTTAATAGATATGTCATTTATGGCATTGCTTGAAAGTCTCCCTGTCCATCTCTAATCAGTGGCTGGTTTGGGCCCTGTCAGTGGCTGGCCAGTACTGACAGACCCCTTATCAGTATTTAGCTCGGGATCTCCTTGGTGGCTGGCCACCGCCAAGCAGATCCCTCATGCTGAGTTCCTCTTCCCTTCTTAGGGAACAAATGGAGACTGCAAGCAATACCTTTGTTTTGCTTTTCTTTTTATAAAACAAATAAGGGGGAATTGTGGTTGCACTGTTTGGAATCTTTCTGTTCTTTCTCACGGAGAACATAGATAAGTTACATTCTTTCACTTTTCTAATCTCTGTGTTTGACACCGGGTGTGACCAATCACCCTGGGAGGTGGACTCTTCACTGACCAGTGGTGGTTGGAGTGTGTAAGAGTATAAAAAGCTTTTGCTGTAAATAAACTGCCCTTCTTCTCTCTCACACCTTGGTCTGCTTGGTGTCTCTCAGCCAGCCTCCGCGTGAAAAGGCCTCGGCCGCTGCTATACACAGCCAATACATTTTCCCTGCCCCTGTGCCACGGCAATGCCCTGGGCCAGTTCTTCTGTGAAATCTCACAAATCCTCAAGCTCTCCTGTCCACACTCCAGTCTCAGGGAACTTGGGATTCTCTTGGCTAGTACTTTTCTATTTTTGGGATGTTTTGTGTTCATTGTTTTCTCCTATGTGCAGATCTTCAGGGCTGTGCTGAGGATCTCCTCTGAGCAGGGACGGCACAAAGTCTTTTCCACGTGCGTCCCTCACCTGGCTGTGGTCTCCCTGTTTCTCAGCACTGCCATTTTTTCCTACCTGAAGCCCCCCTCCATCTCCTCCCCATCCCTGGATCTGGCAGTGTCAGTTCTATACTCAGTGGTGCCTCCAGCCCTGAATCCTCTCATCTACAGCCTGAGGAACCAGGAGCTCAAGGCTGCCCTGAGGAAAGTGATGACTGTATCCTTTTCAGAAGTTAAAATCTTTCTGTTTTCTTCTGCAGAGTATTCATGGTGTAACACATTACATGCCCAGCCTGCCTTCGAAAGCTTTTAATAGTGCTAGGATTGGGGACACAGGCTTGCCTCTTTTTTATCTTTGTGATTATTTTCACACTGAAAATTTAGTCATCATCCACATTGAATTCACTGCCTACCGCCTTCTTTTAATTTGCCCAAAAACTGTGTAAATGAGGAATTTTGCTCTGTGTGTGTTTCAGTAAAGTAAATGTTCTTGCAGTGATTTATTTGTGAAAAACCCTCCCTCTATTACCTCTCCTTCAGCTGCAGGGGCAGTGCCTGTGTTCAGGGGTAGAGATTAAAAGAGTCCCAGCCCAGCAGCACTGGCAGGGAGCAGCAGCACTTGGTCTTTACAGAGCTGTACTTTTTCCACTTCCCCCCTCTCCTTTCTTGTCCTTGTCCAAGGCCTGAGTGCAGCTCTGGCAGCTCAGTCCCTGTCCTGCAGTGTGTCCGTGCTGTGAGCACAGGCAGGGACAGGCCATGGGCACTGCTGGGTCACAGCTGGGCCCCACCACAGCAGTTCCATCAGCAAAGGGCATTTCCTTACTGCAGTCCCCAAAGGCTGGGATCTTTTTGCTAAGTCAGTCTCGAGCAGAAGCCTGAGGAACAGATTTTGCAGAATCTCACTGCTTTGCTCATTTGTCCCTGGAGTCAGTGCAGTGAGATCAGGGTCCCACTGTGGTACTTCAGGGACTGAGGGCTGGGTCAGGTGTTCTGTGTTGGTTGCCCATGGCCATGGAGGTGACAAAAGCTCTCCAAGTCACCTGCCTGTGGCTGTGCAGCTCGTGATGGCTCTGGTGGCAGGTGAGCACTATTCTGTAGGACATCAGAACCTGCCAAGGGGGCACAAGGGATCTGCAGGGACAGCTCATCCCATCAGGTCAGCAGTGAATGGAGCCCTGGAGCAGAATCCTGCCCAGGGTGGGGTCACCCAGAGATAAAGGACTGAATCTCTATGTGAACTTGTTACCAAAAATTGGTAGAATAAAACTCCTTAACATCAATGTAGAATTAAGAAGCAGCATTTTCTTTATTCGGCTGGATGCATGAGAGGATATCTCCTCCGAAGTACTGTGAATGCGGAGTACAGGAAAGCTCCTGTTTATAAACTGTATTTTACATACCTGCTGATGGATTTTCCTGGAATAAATATCTCTATGATAACCATTTTTCTGTAATCAGTAATATATGTTCCCTCTCCTCTGTGCATGTATTTGTCCCAGAGGTCCCTTTGGAGGTCCCTGGTGCTTGGTGACCCCAAAATCATACTGAATCACCTGAAGAATTGGTACTATTTTCCAAATTCCAAGAAAAGTTGGTATTACAGGCCTGGTTACTCTCCCATTGTTTTTCTTGGTTAATATTTAACATGATCTTACAGATAAGCATTGAGCAGGTTTATAGGCTGGGGGTTTTTAAAGAGTAAGCATTGCATTAACCCACCAGGTGCAAACAGTTCCTCACGGGCAACAAACTGGCAAAGGAGAGCTCTGCAGCCCCAGGGGACACAGCAGGGACAGGGAAAAGAGTCTGGGCAGGGACTCCTCTGACCCTCAGGGGACTTCCCCAGGAGGATCCAGGGCAGCCCCAAGGCCATGTGGCAGCCCTGGAACAAGGCAGGCACCTCTGAGCAGCCTCCATGGCCCAGCAGAGCTTGTGTGGGAGGGCTCAGTGCAGGGAGCAGCATCAGCTGCCTCTGTGTCCCAGCTGGAGCAGCAGAGCCCAGCAGAGGCAGCCCATGGCCCCGGGCAGCACAGCCCCTGTGCTCTGCAGAGCAGCACCCCCAGCTCTGGGGGGGCTGTGGGGAGCAGGGCAGGGGCTGCAGCAATGGCTGCTCAGGCCAGCACAGCTGTGTGCCCCTGGGAAAGGCTCTGTGGGCAGCTGGGATGTGCCAGGAGGAGAGCAGGAGCCGTGTGTGTGCACAGGAGCCCTGGCAAGAGGCTGCCCTGGCCCTGGGGAGGCAGGAGCTGCCTGAGGAACCCCAGGGCCAACTCTCTGCGGCTGTCCTGGGCAGCAGGGCTGGCCCTGGGGCTGCAGGAGCTGCCCGAGCTGAGCATCTCCTGAGCATTCCACACACAGAGTGGCTGTCCCTGACCTCCAGTGCCTCCAGTTCCTGCTGCAGGGCCAGACAGGGCTGGGCTGCTCTGCGGGGCTGGGGCAGGAGCAGGGAGATGCTGGACGGGGCAGTGCCAGAGAGAGGAAAACAATGGACCCTTGGTTATACGAGTCCTCGCAGGGTCAGAATGGTCTCCATGGTTCCATGAGGCCCTGCAGTGTCACATTGGCCCCTTGGGTCCATGGGGCTCACAGTGTCACTATGCTCCATTTGGTTTTACAAGGCCCTGCAGAGTAACAATGGCCTCTTGGTACCAATGGGTCCTTTGTCATTCTGCAGTGACAGAATGGTCTCCTTGGTTCTGCAGTGTCACAATGGCCCTTTGGTCTGTTAGGGTCCCACGATGTCACAATTGCCCCTTGGCTCTATGAGGCCCCAAAGTGTCACAATGGCCCCGTGGTTCCATGTGGCTCCTGTTGGAGACTGAAATGTTATTGTTTATGGCTTAAACATCTTCATAAAGGACTTTTGCCTTTTATAGCAAAACTGTACAAAAGCTGCAGAGAAAAACCATCAAACCCCTGAATTCAGGGGCCCTGAACTACACTGCTCATGTCCTGTTGAAGAAGGTAAGATAAAGGAACAGCTCAGGGCTGGGGGAGAAGAAATACATTCCCAGAGGGATCAAGCTTAGCACCTTCGGGGTGGAGAGCACAGCCCCAGGGCTATCAGCTGCCAGGCTCACACAGACCCTCACACCACAGCGTGGGGGAAGAGAGGTTTAGGGTGTGCAGTGGAAAAGTCTCTGCTCAGAGGCAGTGAACGTCCATCCTCCGCTGTGCAGAGGAGCTCAGCTGTGGGGCCCTTCAGCCCAGGAAAAGCTCATCCACGTGGAGGGCAGCAGAGGGGGTGCCATGGCCCACCAAAGACCCCCCAAGGGGTCCCCAGACCCTGCACCAGAGATGATGTGACAGATCCACGGTGATGCAAGGGACAGTGTCAAAGCCAAGTCCCCTCAGGAGGTATGTGGGTGTTCCCACCTGCCCCAAACCTATATTAATCCACTGGATTCTGTACTCTTTGGTGTGGCGGCAGTGGGGGACCCTTACCACCAAGAACAGATGGAGGGAAGCCATGAGATGCCTTTGGGACCCTTGGATGGGTGATATGTTTCTACTTAACCCCTGCCACTCTCTCCCTGTCCCCCCACTCCCCCCGCACACCTCTTTTTCTATTTCTTTCTTTTTCTTTCTCTTTACCTCTTTTACTATTAAATAAAATATATCCATTTTTTGGCACCAACGCCTAACCTCATTTGGTTTTAATCATGTGTTTTGGGTATATTTCGAAACTTTCTGGGTTCCATCCATTTTATTCGCAGACTTACCTTTCTTTGCTCTTCTGTGTTTAAACCGTTTCGTGACACCTGACATCCATCAGGAGATCCTGAAACCCAAGAGGACAGTGTGACATCCTTGAGGACAGCCTGGCATCCATCAGGACAGCCTGGCACCCATAAGGACAGTGTGACACCCACTGGGACAGCCTGAAGCCCATGGAGACAGCATGGCACCCCTGGGGACAGCCCAACATCCCTGGGGGACACCCTGCCAGCCACCTCTGCCTCCCGTCCCAGGCAGCTCCGAGGCGCTGGCGGTGGCTGTGGCGGAGGTCCCGCGGTGTGGAGACGTGGGTGACGGCAGTGTCACCCCGGCGGTGTCCCCACAGAAGCGCCAGCACTTGTGTGACTTCCCCGACACCGCTGCCATCGGCACCGAGCAGGCAGCGAGCCGGGAGAGCAGCCCCGTGGAGAAGCGGCTCGGCACCCTCCCCAGGGCGGACAGCCGGGTGCTGCTGAGCTGGGGGGGTTTGGGGAGCCCCTGGAGACTCGGGGGGACGTGGGGCTGCCCCCCGCCTGGCACAGGCTGGGCAGTTCCCCACGCTGCGGGAGGCTCGTTCCTTCGTGCCTCTCCTCCATGGCCACTCCCGGCTGAGGGCGATGCCCAGCGCTCCTTCTGCAGGGAGGTGGCTCCTCCCCGGCTCCTGGGGGACGTGGCCAAGCTGTGCCACAGAGCCCTCAGGGGGTGCCGGGAGCCCTGAGCAGCCCCAAGGCGGAGGTGACAGGGGAAGGGAGGTGACAGAATCACCGCGGGGCTGTCCCTGCTGTGCCACAGCCCCCAGGCCTTGGACAGTTCCCTGCTGAGCGTCTGCGTCCAGGTGAGACCCCCACGGCACCCCCGGGGCTTTGGGTGGGCCGGGTGTTACCAATGGAGGCAGGAGCTTAGACAAACCTCTGCCTTTTGCCTAGGCCTTTTGGCAGCAGACAGTAGCTCTTATTGGGGTGCCCAGGACCCCAAGACTCAGTCTTGTTCGCAAGTTCTTTAATAATGGCTGATTAGATCTAATAAAACATAAATTATCATTTATTAGACACAAAAAATAGCAGACAAAACTACATAGTACACAGAAATTAAAATAACATAACATTACATTACATTAAATTACATTAAATTACATTAAATTAAAATAAAATAAACTACTAGTACACAAAATGCAGCTGGCGAAAATGTACCTATTATTACAGCTAGGAAGAAATAATGTAACTTAGGAACCAATGTATCTTGCCATCCAATTAGTTGATGGAAGCATACATTAGAATCCTTTCCCCAGTTCTCAGGAAACTAACCAGCAGAGCTTGGATCCAAACTCTGGGCAGAAGTCTTGCACATTTCCAGAGTGTGTGTAGGAGACTTCTGCCTCTGAGATAATTCGTGTCTCTTTTATAGTGTAAAAGTGTGCCTTTCAGTCATGTTTTCTGTTTCCTTTCATCACTTTCTCCATCTGTTTCCCATACCAGGGTTTAGCCTTTCAGACTTCAGGGTTCCAGAAGATGACCTCTTGCTGGGCCTTTTGACCCCTGCTTGGGCCTTGTGACCCTTTGTTGAGCCTTTCCATATGGCAGCCATCTGTGAGGGAAAGGGGTGGGAGGACATCTGGCCATACCGGGAACCCACAGGGCTCCGTCCCTAGGAGGGAAACACAGCCCTGGAACCATGGGGACAGTGCCATGGGGACAGGCAGAGCCCTGGGGCTGCTGAGGACACTGTGGGGCAGGAGGGGTTGGGGGGCTCCTGGAGGGTCCCCACCCTGCTGAGCCCAGCGGTCACTCCACAGCCACGCTCCAGCCAGGATTCCAAGTGGTTCAAGGTCCACCGGGACAAGAATGGACTCTTGAGGCTGTTGGGGGTGGCACAGAGGTTCTGCAGCCTGCGGGAGCGGCTGGGCACCTCCGGGTGCTGGGGGCTGCAAGCAGAGGGGCCCAAATGTGCCTGGAGGCCACCTGTCCCTCCTGCCCCAAAGGTGACACTGGGGGACATCCCAGAGAGGGGCTGTGATGTCACAGAGCAGCTGTGATGTCATAGAGGGGCTGTGTGATGTCCCAGAGGGGACTGTGCCATAGAGGCACAGAGCAGCTGTGATGTCAGAAAAAGAGTGTGTGACATCACAGAATGGGTTGTGCGATGTCACAGAGAGGGCTATGACATCACAGAGTGAGGTCATCAAGCAGATATGGCATAATAAGGGGACTGTGTGACATCAGAGAGCAGGCTTTGACATCATAGGGCAGCTGTGTGACATCACAGAGTGGAGATGTGAAATCATAGAGCCAGCTGTGACATCACAGGGTGGGCTGTGACATTACAGAGCAGGCTGGGACATCATAGATGAGGGCAGAGTGAAGTCACAGAGTGGGCAGTGACAGCAGAGAGTGGGCTGTGAAATCACAGGAGGGTGGTTTGACAACACATGGGGGGGCAGTGTGACATCACAGAGTGGGTTGTGATGTCACGGGGGGGCTGTGTGAGGTCACTGGTGAGGTCACAGTGCCCCGGACGCCCCCTCACAGAGCTCCCCCATAGACATCCAACACTGCTGTGTGCAGCAGGGTCCCCTGTCCCCCGAGCTCCTGCCCTTCCTGGCACCACAGCCTCCCCCAAGGATGTCCCACAAATCGACACCCAGAGCCTGACATGGGGACAATGGGCTGGGGCTGTGTGAGCAGGACATGAAGGACATGGATTATCCAGGTCACTGTGGCCTGGTTTGGGTTCCCCAGGGCAGGAAAGATGCCTGGCAGCTGCAGCAGGGTTAGGGAAGGGCGTCCAGGGTGGGGCTGGAGCCCTTGGGCTGTGAGGAGAGGCTGAGGGAGATGGGCTTGTCCAGCCCAGAGAAGGGAAGGCTGAGGGGCTCCTCATCCCAGCCTGGCAGTGCCACCGAGGAGGTGATGGAGAACACAGAGCCAGGCTCTTCACCGGGGCCTGGTGGGAGACAAAAGACAATGGGTGGAAGGTGAAAGAGGGGAGGTTCAGCGAGGACAGGAGGAAACCTTTGTTCCCATGGGCTCAGCCAGGTGCTGAGATGCTGCCCCATCCCTGTCCCTTGGGATTTTCCAATCCAGACCAAATCAAGCCTTGGTCTGACCTTGTTTCTGACAGGTTGGGCTGCAGACTTCCTGAGGTCCCTTCCAACCTCAGCTCTCTTATGATCCTGGGACGATGCTGGTCCCTGTTTCAGACTGGAGCAGAGCAGATGTTGATGGGACAGGAGCCCTCTGGGGCTGTAGGGGACCTGCAGCTTGTAAGGTGCACAAGCACATCTTCATTAGCTGTGTTATTTGAGTGCATTGAAGAAATGGCAGAGTTTTCCCACCAGGAGAGACAGAAATTTCCTGGAAGTGTACTAATGGCTGGAGAAGAAATACTGATCTTCCCCTCTACTATTGTCACCAATATTCCATCTATTAATTCATGCTGCTCTTCATTCAGGTGTTCCCACCTCTCCTGTTTAAATGGCCATGTCTAAGGACATCTCTTCACCACACCAGCTGGATCTATGTCCTTCCCATTGCTCCAAGATTTCCTCCTCTAGATTTCTCCAGTCATTCCAATGCCTCTAAATTGAGTGGCTTCACATTTTGAGCTTCAGAGCGTGTCCCACTCTTTCAGAACTTTAAATAACACATCAGTCAACATCTTCATTGTGTTTATATCTTTTAGAATCACCTCTTCTTATGTCTTTGTTTAAAAATGTTCCTGTACAAAAATCCCTTGTGAATGGTCGAGCTGAGGGAAGAGTTTTGATGTTTTTTTAACAGTATCATGTATACATTTTTTGTGAGTTGGCCATGAAGAGAGACTCTTTTTCTCTGAACTCTGAGTTTCACCAGTTCCTGACCCCCAAAGGACACAAACCTGATCAGTTGTGGTTCCCACTCCAGTGGTTGCACTTGGACATGCCTCCATCCCCAGAGCACAGCTCCCTTGTCCCACAAAGTCCCTGGCAATGCAGGGATGAAGGAAACAGGACAGGCTGTGGGGATCAGGGCCAGGGCACGGCCAGGGATTTGGTATGGTTGTGAGGCCAGGGCAGGACGTGGCCCTTGGCCTTGGTGAACCTCATCCAATTGTCCTGGGCCCATGGCTGCAGCCTGTCCAGATCCCTGTGCAGAGCTTCCTGCCCTCCAGCACAGCCACACTGCCACCCAGCTTGGGCTCACCTGGCACCTGACTGAGGGTGCCCTCAATCCCTCATCCAGATCAGCAATAAAGAGATTGAACTGCACTGGCCCCAATCCTGAGCCCTGGGGACAGCCCTGGATGTGACTCCATTGCCCAGCACTCCTTGGGCCTGGCCATGCAGACAGATTTTGAGCCAGGGAACAGATGCTGCAGAGGGTGTTGCATCAAGTTCCTGTGAGCCCAGAATATTGGGATCAGTGCAGCTGTAGCTGTGCACAAGAGAGCTCTTCAT
Organism: Acanthiza pusilla; assembly: GCA_036630365.1. NCBI lineage: Eukaryota > Metazoa > Chordata > Aves > Passeriformes > Acanthizidae > Acanthiza > Acanthiza pusilla. The sequence goes on from JAXCHO010000108.1 coordinate 943,997, forward strand.
CCACTTTCTCTCTTTGTCTCCCTCTGGCCATGGAGGGAGCTCGTGACTTCAGTGTGTGGCTTGTGTGTGCAAAGAGCAAATGTGGACAGAATTGGGGCAGGGAGGGTTTGGGGGATCTTGGGATCTGTGCTGGGCACAGAACATGTTTTCCATTGCTCTGAGACTGTGGAAAGTGGATTTAATATCCAGCAGAGGAATGACTTTTGCATTTTTTGGAGCTGTGCCTCACCTAGGTTTTGTTCCCTGACAATGAATGAACATTCCTCTGTGTCTTGGGCAGCTCTTTGTCCAAGGAAAGCAGGTGGGAGTTGGTGCCAAGGAGCTGAAAGCTGCAGGTGCAGGCTGGAGTGGAGGAAGCTGAGATTTGCACAAGGCTGCTCTGAGTCCCAGGGCTTGGATGAGGGAAATGGTGGGGAGGGGGTAGGGACCAAGTCTGATTGATTGTCAGCCATAAAGTGTCTTGATGTTCATATCTCTTCAGACTGCATGAGGAGGTGCTGGGGATCAATATCAGTTGGAGATTTTTCGTATCAGTATATAAACAGAAGGAGATTAAGTGTAAAGAAAGATCTTTTCTATTTTTTACTATAATACGTAATAAACAGCAGGACACTGCTTATTTTGAATAGGTTTTATTAACCTAAGCAAGAAACAACAACTGGGAACAAGGAAATCAGGATAAGCCTGATCCCTCACAGCAAAGCAGAGGAAGCTGCGTGCACACGACGCAGGGTACTCTGTCACCTGCTCGAGGAGCTCAGGAGAATGTGGCACAAAGCACCACAACAATTCTTAAAGCTATGACTGGGCAGGATTGGTCCATTTTTCAATTCTTGATGTGATTGGCTCATCTAGGGGTTCCATGATTGGCTCGTTAGTGAGGAGTGTTCCTGTCCAATAATTTCTCCACAAGTCCATTTCATTGGTCAGTTCAGTCCACCAATCCATGCTCAAGTAGATGCCATCGTGCCTTTGGACAGCTTCTAGAACATTCTGACTGCAATTTCCTATATTCATTACTGACATCTAGCGTTCTTTCAAAGGCATTGCACCTGTATATTGTGCACAATAAATTAAATTACTTCAAGTAACAATTAACCAATTAACCGAACTCAGCCCTGATACAATTTAACCAAATGTTAACCAATATAATACAGAACTGGCCTATGAAAGCCAACCCATTTATAACAGAATATATTCACTTTGAATAACCTTCTGAAATCAGTCTAATTAACCACAAAAGAATTGAAGACCTAAATTATTCCCAGTGCCTTGTTAGGGTGTATTGAAATGTTAATGAACACTTTGGCACTGAATTCCTGAACTGAAGAGCTGAAGGCTGAGCAAGCCTCTGGAGAAGGAAAATTCATCAGCAACCTCCAAGTAGCTGAGGATGTCAGCAGCCCCCACTGAGGCCATCACTGCCAAGAGACCGTGGGCGCAATGAGCAGACAAGGAGAGCATCCCTGGGGCTGGGGAAGCAGGAACTCAGAGGCACCAGTGGCTCCAGGTGGGAAATGGACTCTGGAATGTGGCTGGGAAAGCCCTGCCTGGGCTTGGCCAAGCAGCACAGCCAAGCCCTGAGCCCCATCCCCTGGGAATGGGATCGGTGCCCTCACAGGATGCTCGTGGCTGTCCCGGAGCAGTGGCATGTGGGGTGTGGCATGGTGAGGGCAGGAGAGCAGCAGGAGCCCTGCAAAGCTCTGTGGGCTGGGGGAGGAGGCCACAAGGCCTGGGGCTGGCAGGAACTGCTGTCTTCTCATGGGCCTCAGTGGCAGGGACAGCAGCCACAGCCAGGGGACACAAATCTCATTGCTGGTGGCAGGGGGTGGTCCCAGCCCCCCAAGGCCTTTGGTCACCCCCACTGCAGCTCTCCTGCCCTGGCCTAGGCCTGTGCTGCTTCCCTTGCACACTTTACCCACTGCCCCATTTCCCCTCCTCCCTCTGACCCTGGCAGCTCCCAAAGCTTTCCTGATGTCCCTCTGTCCTCACTCGCTGTTGCTGCAAACAAAAAGCTGTGTTTGGCTGAGGAATGGCCAATTCCTGTGGGATTCCCAACTCCTGCCTTCCTCCCACACCCTGCTAAAGCTCCTGGGGCACCCAACTTGTCCCAGGCACAGCCTTGCTTGAATCTGCTCCTTCTCTCCATGTGCCAGCACTGAAATCCATGTCCCATCTGCAGCCCCGCAGAGCAGCCCAGCCCTGTCTGGCCCTGCAGCAGGAACTGGAGGCACTGGAGGTCAGGGACAGTGACTCTGTGTCTGGAATGCTCAGGAGATGCTCAGCTCGGGCAGCTCCTGCAGCCCCAGGGCCAGCCCTGCTGCCCAGGACAGCAGCAGAGAGTTGGCCCCGGGGCTCCTCAGGCAGCTCCTGCTGCCCCAGGGACAGAATCACAGAATCACAGGATTAACCAGGTTGGAAAAGATGTTTGAGACCATCAAGTCCAACCTGTGACCTAACACCAGCTTGTCACCAGACTGTGGCTCTAAGTGCCACATCCAGTCATTCCTTAAACAGCTCCAGAACAGTGACTCCACCACCTCCCTGGGCAGCCCCTTCCAAAGCCCAATCACTCTTTCTGTGAAAACCTTCTTCCTAATGTCCAGCCTAAACTTCATGTAGCAGAGCTTAAGACATTTCCTATCATCCTGTCCCTCGATCCCTGGGAACTGAGCCCAAACCCTCCCCTGGCTGCACCCTCCTCCATGAGGGCCAAGAGTTTCACAGTGTTCTCCATGATTCCATGAGGCTCTGTAGTGTCACAATGGCCTCTTGGTTCCTTGGGCCCTGCGGTGTCACAGTGTCTGCTTGGTTCCATTGGGCCCTGGAATCTCACTAGGTTTTCCTTGGTTCTGCAATGTCACAATGGCCCCATGGCTCAACAAGGCCCTGCAGTGTCACAATGGCCTCTGTGATTCCATGAGGACCCAGAGTGTCACAGTGAAGTCCTTGGTTCCATTTAGCCCCACAGTGTCACAATGGCCCCTTGCTTCCCTGGGGCCCTGCAGTGTCACAATCATCACGGAATCACAGAATCAACCAGGTTGGAAAAGACCTTTGAGATCACCAAGTCCAACTGATCACCCAACACCACCTTGTCAGCCAGACCATGGCACCAACTGACATATCCAGTCTTTCCTTAAACACCGCCAGGGACAGTGACTCCACTCCCTGGGCAGCCCATTCCAGTGTCCAGTATTCCTTTCCACGAAGAATCTCTTCCTAATGTCCAGCCTGAACCTCCCTTGGCACAGCTTAAAGGCTGTGTCCTCTTGTCCTTTCACTGTTGGCCTGGGAGAAGAGACCTACCCCCACCCCCTACAGGCTGGGGACAGAGTGGCTGGACAGTGGCCAGGCAGAAAGGGACCTGGGGACACTGATGGACAGCAGGGTGGACATGATCCAACACTGTGCCGAGGTGGCCAAGAAGGCCAATGGCACCTGGCCTGGATCAGGAATGGTGTGGCCAGCAGGACCAGGGCAGTGATTCTTCCCCTGTACTCGGCACTGATGAGGCCACACCTCGAGTGCTGTGTCCAGTTTTGGGCCCCCAATTTAGGAAGGACATTGAGGGGCTGGAGCATGTCCAGAGAAGGGCAACAAGGCTGGTGAAGGGTCTGGAACACAAGTGCTGTGAGGAGTGTCTGAGGGAGCTGGGGTTGTTTATCCTGGAGAAGAGGAGGCTCAGGGGAGACCTCATCACTCTCTACAACTCCCTGACAGGAGGGTGCAGCCAGCTGGGGTTGGGCTCTTCTCCCAGGAAACAGTGACAGCACCAGATGCCACAGCCTTAAGCTGCACATGGGGAGGTTTAGGCTGGACATTAGAAATAAATTCTTTACAGAAAGAGTGATTGGGTACTGGAAACGGCTGCTCAGGGAGGTGGTGGAGTCACCGGACCCAGAAGTGTTCCAGAAAAGCCTGGATGTGGCATTCGGTGCTATGATCGGGGTGACAAGGTGGTGTTGGGTCACAGGTTGGACTTGATGATCTCCAAGGTCTTTTCCAGCCTGGCTGATTCTGTGATTCTGCAATGGTTGTGACACTGCAGGGCCCCAGGGATACACAGGGCATTGTGACACTGCAAGGCCTCATGAAACTTAGATGCCACTGTGACACATCAGGGCCCTGTGGGGCTAAGGGGACCCTTGTAACACTGTGAGGCCTCATGGAACCAAGGGGCTATTGTGGCACTGAAGGGCCTCACAGAATCAAGAAGACCCTTGTGACACTGGGGGGCCCTATGGAATCAGGAGACCCTTGTGGCAGCGCATGATCTTGTGTGAGCACGGGGCCATTGTGACAGTAAGAGGCTGCATGGAACCAAGGGGCCACTGTGACTCTGCGGGGCCTTGTGGAACCATGGAAATGACAGTGACACTGCAGGACCTTGTATAACCAATGGGCCATTATTGCACTGCAGGACCTTGTGGAGTGAAGAAAACAATTTCAACGTTGTGGTGCCCCATGGCACCAAGAGGCCATTTTGACACTATGAACCCAAGGAGACCAGCGCAGCACTGTGAGACCTCATGGAACCATTGTGACACCAATCTGGGTGTGAGTGTGGATCTGCTGCAGGGTTGGAGGGCTCTGCAGAGGGACCTGGACAGGCTGGATCCAGGGGCCAAATCCAACAATGTGAGGTTGAACAAGACCAAGTGCCAGGTCCTGCACTTTGGCCACAACAACCCCTGCAGCGCTCCAGGCTGGGGACAGAGTGGCTGGACAGTGGCCAGGCAGAAAGGGACTTGTGGGCACTGATGGACAGCAGGCTGGACATGAGCCAGCAGGACCAGGTAGTGATTCTTCCCCTGTACTTGGGAGCTGGGGTTATTTATCCTGGAGAAGAGGAGGCTCAGGGCAGACAAGGTGGTGTTAGGTCACAGGTTGTGTGATAAATAACCATGTGTGTTTGTTAATCAAATCTTGCTTCAGCCAGGGAATAAATAGTTAAAACTGGGTCAGAACGCTCACAAGTCTTGTCTAACAAGAAGCTAAGCAAGGCCAGGAAAAACAGGTGTCTAAGCAAGAACAGAGGGAACTGATAACGGAGTCAGGTCAGGATGACCTATATCCAGTGAAGTAAGCGATGTATGAGCCCCCCTGGGATGAGCCCCCCCTGAGGAAGACTACGGCCTTCAGCCTCACGACCACCAGAAGGCAGAAAAAAGACCCCCTAGCAACAGCCCGCGCCGACGCAGAGTACTCTCGGAAGATACACATGTACTGGAAAAAGAAGGGTATAAAAACTAGAGACATTAGAGGGGGCGGTCGCGAACCGTTGGCGGAGCAGGGTCTCCCCGGTCGCCCAGCGCTGTTTTTGCTTGTTGTAGCTTGCTCAATAAATCAAATTATTTTAATTGGCCTGGTTTTTGTCTCTAACCTATAACAATTTTGGTGCCGTGACTTGGATAGAGGCAATTTGGCTCGAAGCTCTGCACGGGGGAGGCGCCCTGCTTGTCCGGCGTTTGGCTGGATAAGCAGCCCCTGTGTAAGTACTTCTACTGCTGGAACCTCTACCGACGAACCTAAATTAGACAGCAAGCAAATAAACGCCGGCAAACCCCATAATCTTTGTGCACGAAGCTCCGAACGAAGACGCAGGACGCGTGAGTATAGGCCAGTGATCCATTCGGTCGGGGTTGGGTATCCTGGAGTGTGCCTGTGTGAGACGTCCACTGAGGGACGAAGTGAGTGCGGACCCCTCAGTAGTGCGGTTCCCAAACCCCGCGAGGGGCTGGGCCACGAACAGGGGGTGAAGAGTGTGTGTGTGGAAAAAGGCACTCCAGACGATGGGACAGAGAAAAAGCAAGCACTCTGGTCCCATGGGTGGGTCGGAGTTTAAAATTAAACTCTCCCAGGATTAATGATAGAGAATTCGAGTGCCTACCCCTTCTAGGCGGGGTAAGGGCAAAGCAATGCCAGTTTTTACACATACGTAAATTCCAAAGAGCCATTTAGTGTGGAAGACAGTGAGTATCCACATTTATGGATAGGATCTGAGACTAGGCATTGTTCAAGGAATAAGAGAATCTGTCCCTAGGGAACAGAATATTAATAAAATTTTAAAAAAAATTTAAAAAAAATAAAAAAGAAAGGAAAAGAAAAGAAAAGATGAGACCCCTGCAGAGTGGTTAGAAAGGCTTAGGCAGGAGTGGACCCTGCTACCTCAGGCAGGATCGGAGATTGGATGAATTGTTGAGGGAAGCCTAGAAAGTGTATGCTTGTAGAGAAGAAGAGACACATAGAAAGCAAACCAGAATGTTGTTAGCGGCGTGCTGAGGGATCGGCCGGGCCGGGCACCGCCGCCCTGCGGAGCAGCCCCGCCGCCGCTCCCGCCTCCTCCGCTTCTTCCTCCTCCTCGTTGCGGCCGCGGCGGCGGCGGCTGGCGCTGCTCGTGCTGGGGCCTGCCGCCTCCGCCGAGGCCGGGGCCGGGGCCGGGGCCGGGGCCGGGGCCGGGGCCGGGGCCGGGGCGGGGGGCCGGGGCCGGGGCCGGGGTCGCGGCTGCGAGCGGGGAAGCGGTAGCGGGCGGCGAGTGCAAGAGCTGCACGTACCAGGGCTGCAGCGGGACCGCAGGACATGTCAGGAAAGATTGCAGAAAGTGGATGATGAATGAAAAGATGTTTAAAGAAGGTTAGGGGTGTCAGGAGCGCTATTTGCTGGAGACCCGAGAAGAAACAGAGCCCCTGGTAATATTAAAAGTGAGTCCCCAACAAGAAGTAGTCGAGTTCGTAGTGGACTCAGAAGCAAAGAGATCTACTTTTCAAAGACTGCCCCGGGGTTATAAAATTTGAGTCAGTTAAGTCCTGACGATCAATGGTACAGTGTAATAGATTTAAAGGATGCATTTTGGGCATGTCCTCTTGAGGAAGATTGCAGAGATTATTTTGCCTTTGAAGGGGAGGACCCAGACATACACCGTAAGCAACAGCTACGCTGGACAGTGTTACCCTAGAGATTTACAGAATGCCCAAATTTATTTGGACAAGCTCTAGAGCAAATTTTAAGGGAATATGAATTAGGTGAAAGAGTTACATTAGTTCAATATGTTGATGATTTATTGTTAGCTGGTAAAGATGAGGAGAAGGTGAGATAAGAAAGTATTGAATTGTTGAACTTTTTGAACTTACAGGGATTAAAAGTGTCAAAATCAAAATTACAATTTGTCGAAGTACTTAAGACACATATTAAGCAGGGGAACTGAGAAATTGGATCCTGAAAGAGTTAACAGCATATTGTCGCTGCCAGTTCCTAAAACCAAAAGACAAGTTAGGCAATTATTAGGCCTTTTTGGATATTGCAGACAATGGATAGAGGATTACAGCAGGGAAGTGAAATTTCTTTATAATAAAGTAATTATATAAGGTATAAGGTAGTATGTATATACACACACACACACATATATATATATGTGTGTGTATATGGTGATTATATATAAAATAAGGTAAGGATGGCCTGTTGAAATGGTTAAAGGAAGATGATGAACAATTAGAGGCATTGAAAACAGATTTAGTGAATGCCCCGGTTTCGAGTTTATCAGATGTAAAGAAACCATTTTATCTATTTACAAATGTTGATGAGAAAACTGTATTCAGAGTACTAGCACAAGAGTGGGCGGGAAGAAAGAAACCTGTGGGGTACCTCTCAAAGCTTTTGGACCCTGTGAGTAGAGGGTGGCCTACATGCCTACTGGCAGTAGTGGCTGCAGCCCTCTTAGTGAAAGAAGCCCACAAAATCACGTTTGGAGGGGAATTAAAAGTACTGTCACCCCATAATATCAGGGGAATTTTGCAGCAAAAAGCTGACAAGTGGATCACTGATGCCAGGCTCTTAAAGTACGAAGGCATCCTGATATCCTTGCCCAAGCTTGAACTCGAGGTCACCAATTTGCAGAGTCCAGCACAGTTTCTTTATGGAAAACCGAGTAAGAAAATAACCCATGATTGCTTATATAACATCGAAGAACAGACAAAGATTAGACCAGACTTAGAAGTGGAAGAGCTTCAGTTTGAAGATGTATTTCTGTGTGGATTTGATCCTAGTAGTTGAAACACCGAGCTAAAGATGCACTTATGTTTGTAGTTGTGTATCTATATTTAATTTTCTGTGAGATGTAAATAATAAAGAAGCAAAATGAATTATTGGGTTGTCAGCAATAACAAGCAAGGGAGGATAAAAAGTGCTGAAGTGCTTCTCTTTGCCATGGGAAGGCTGCCCTAGTTTACAGCTTTCCTGCTACCTGGAGTCACAGGAGGAGGCCCAAGAGTGCAAAGAACGTCACCCAGCTGAAAGGAGTTGGACTAGATTTAGCTTCGGTCTCCCTGTCACTCCTTTTCTTCATCAGTGTGTGTTTTGTGAGATCAAGATTTCAATTACTGGATGCACGCAATTACATCAGTGAGCATAAAAGAAGACTTTTCTTTAATCTGGCTGCTTGTAAAAATTTGTAAGAGTTTCTTTTTTTTTACTGTTAAGTACTTTACCCCTTTCTATTGTAACTCTTTATATTTTGTGGTATGTACTTTGGAGGCAGTGCTATATGCATGACAGCAATTATATATTATACACACACACCATTTGGATAAAGTATGTAGATATGAAATAACAAAACTTCTTAGTGTTCACATTTTACAGTTAGTGGATTTAATCCACTGATATAACAAACAAATGAAAAGTTCAGTTATTACTTGCATTCTGTTGCTCAATTAGTATGGAATGTTTCACCACCAATTGAGTTCCATACGAATGTCTCAGTGATTTATTGCATTTGCCTCAAATACAAAGCAGCTCTTTTCTCAAATGTAGAAAGCCTTGCTGTCCTGCAAACTTCAGCTGCTCTTGGTGTAACACTTAAGAGCCAGAGGAAATGTTGCATTTGAAACACTTCTAATTTGTTTTTTTTTTAGCTGTAATTATGCCAAATATGTCACCATTATACACAAAGTATAATAGATATTAGTCACTTGGATAACAGTTGTTTGCAGTATATCCATTTTATCTACTGTACTTCCTATAATGTTTCAATTAATATTTCATCTTTCTAAATATTGAGTACTCAACAATAAAGCCAGAGTGGTTTGTGGCTTTTTCCCCTTTTCTAATACCAGAAGTGCTGTCTGAACTTAGTATGCTTTTAAGCAGAATTCATTATCTTAATCTTGTTAGTGTTCTGAGGAACTTCTTTATATAGCCGCAGTTTAATGTTGATCTGCAATCGTTATGTCTTAATACAAATGCTACCTGGTTCAGCTACATATATTTGTATAAAGGCAACATCATGGAAGGAATCCTCACTAACCCCTCGTTGGGAAGGGCCTTGTCTCGTTTTGCTCACTACAGAAACAGCAATCCGGACAGCGGAACGTGGATGGACACATGCTAGTCACGTCAAGGGACCCATTCAAGACCCTCAGTGGAGAGTGACCAGCCGGCCTGGGGACCTCAAAGTCACTCTGACAAAAAGACAATAATAACCTGTGTAACTGTAGCTGCGAGAAAGGTTGGGAGCAGTACAAGAAATGTTAATATCCAATGCTTTGGTCTCGAACCATGAGAGTTTTTAAATCCAGTAAAACATTATGTAAATAGGGGGAATGAACAAATTTCATTAGAAGGAATATATAGAACACTAGTGGAGAAAATAGTAGCTTTAGATTGGGAACAGCCTCCTGTAGAACAACTACACTTTGAAAGGACTGTAATAATACCTTGTAATTGTAGATGTGTCCATGTTTTGCAATCTAATCAAGGGATACATGCCGCTTGGGTATTGATTGAATGTGAAAATTGTATGCAAAGATGGTATTGTTCTTCCTCACACAGAAATAACCTGTGTCATAAGTGTCGAAAAAGGTACCCTGATAGAATACATTTTAACCCTGAAATTCTAAAATTACTATGTGGAAGATCATGTCTGGTTCCTGAGATTTGGGAGGTATGGGAGGAAGATTGGGATCAGACTATTCAGATGTGTAAAGTGAGGTTTAGATGGAAACAAAGACAAACTGAGAAGAAAATTTAAATGTAACATTTGAAAGAAAGCTGGTGGGTTCCAAAGTATCCATCTAAAGGATACTTATTTTTCAACGAAGGGGGGAAAATAATTAGAGTAAGAGCAAATATTTACCCACAAGTCTAAGATTCTGCTCTGTAAACATCTATAATTGAAGTTACAGATATAAAAAGACCCACAAAGGCCTAGCCCCTGAAGACTGCGACTGCTGCCGAGAAGAGAAGTGACCTCGCTGCTTCAAGCAACGGAGTAGGCGAAGGAGGCAGAGGCGTATCAGAGTGGGGACATAAAGAGGCCTGTGCTCCCGAGAGCCTGGAGTGGAAAAAAGAGCAGAGCAATGTAATAAAACGAGTGAGTAACAAAGATTACACCAAATCAAAAAAGGGAGAATTGGAACTTACTAATTGTAAAAATGAAGGGGAACCCACCAACTCTCTATGCCATTTGCTGGATATTAGGATGGGTACAAAATCCAGTAAGAGGCTTTGATCACCAACCCTTTAAATGGACCTTATCCCGATGGGAAGATCAAGTTGTTATCCAAACTATAGTGGGACCTGGGTCTCCCAGTTTCAATCCTACCTTATGTCAGTTAGCTCCGATAAGCCCTTGCCTTAACCGAATGGCATTTTACTTTTGCCCTAGCTCAAACCCGGGACAAGGATATTGTAATTACCCAAATTCCTATTACTGTGCTTACTGGGGCTGTGAAACAATAGACCATAGCTCAAGTGAAAGGAAGAGGAAGATGTGTAGGTAAAGTACCAACAAATCAGACACACCTATGTGATACAACTATAAAGACCTCAAAAAAAGGAGTCCCCCGCAAATTAGCTTATACCAGCTAAAAACACAAAATGGGTGTGTGCGTCCATAAGAGTAACGCCTTGTTTGTCATTACAAACTTTTAATGAATCCTCTGATTATTGCGTGCAGATAATGATCATCCCTCGAATTGTCTATCACACTGAAAGCTTTGTGTATGACAATCACATAACTCAGGAACACCACCTAACTAAACGAGAACCCTTCACAGCACTAACAGTAGCCACACTTATGATTATGGGAGCTGCTGGGGTTGGTACAGGTGCGACATCATTAATCCAACAAAATAAAGAGTTTTACTCCTTGAGACAAGCAGTAGACGAGGACTTAACTAAGATCGAGAAATCAATCAGTGCGTTGGAAACTTCCCTACGATCTTTATCAGAAGTGGTATTACAAAATCGCCAGAGTCTAGATTTGTTACTTCTACAGCAGGGAGGACTTTGCGCCGCTTTAAAGGAAGAATGCTGTGTACATGCTGACCACACTGGACTGGTAAGAGATACTATGGCTAAATTGCGTGAAGGGCTAGAAAAACGAAAACGGGAACGAGAGGCTCAGCAGAGCTAGTACAAGTCATGGTTTAATCACTCCCCATGGTTAATGACATTGTTATCTACCATTGCAAGCCCTTTAATGTTGATAGTCTTAAGATTAACCTTTAGTCCTTGTGTATTTAACAGAATAATTGCAATAGTGAAAGACAGGCTGGAAGCTGCCCGTTTAATGTTAATTAAAGCCCACTACAAACCACTAGATCAGGAATCAGAAATAGAGGAAGCCTTAGTATTAAGCCGAGCTGAACTTCAAAGATTTGATGAACAAAATGATAAAAGAAAAAGGGGGAAATTGTGATAAATAACCGTGTGTGTTTGTTAATCAAATCTTGCTTAAGCCAGGTGTGATAAATACGTAATAATATAGTGTTGGCTTTTCGCAGATATTCATTGTGTGTATGGTTTTATTCTGTTTATATATGTAGTCTTGTCATAAAGAATAGAGGTATATAACCAATGTTTTAATTTCTGTTATTAACTAGATTTCGATATAATAGTAAAATAACTGATAGAGGTAGTTTAAAAGACTTTCCTTTACTAACCACACTGCCTGCTTGACTGGATCCCCTATTGTTCTTTATTAAACTTTTAAATTTCAACAGGAGAGTTAACCTCATTTATCATACAGGGAATAAATGGTTAAAATTGAGTCAGAAAGCTCACAAGTTTTATCTAACAAAAAGCTAAGCAAGGCCAAGAAAAAGAGATGTCTAAGCAAGAACAGAGGGAACAGATAACGAAGTCAGGTCAGGATGACCTATACCCAATGAAGTAAGTGATGTATGAGCCCCCCTGAGATGAGCCCCCCCCGAGGAAGATGTCGGTCTTCGGCCTCACGACCACCAGAAGGCAGAAGAAGAAGACCCCATAGTAACAGCCCGCGCAGACGCAGAGTACTCCCGGATACCAGGTCAAAGAGACTATAAAACTTGAGGAATTAGGAGGGGCGAGTTGCGAACCGTTGGCGGAGCAGGGTCTCCCCGGTCGCCCAGCGCTGTTTTGCTTGTTGTAGCTTGCTCAATAAATCAAATTATTTTAATTGGCCTGGTTTTTGTCTCTAACCTATAACACGAGGAGCCACTTCAGGAACTCAAGAGGGAACGTGTACGATTCGGGAGCACTTGCAGGGAACTTGGGGAGACCTAACTGGGCTCTTTAGGCCTCGGGGCATAACAGGAGCTTTAGGTGTGGATTTGTGTTATGAGGGGCTCTTGGGCCGCGGGGGACTATAGGAGACGAAGTCCCGGAAGTGGCTATAATGGGCATCTGTGCGGTTGGGAACACTTAGGGGTCCGAGGAGGCTTTTGGGGGTCTCAAATGGGCACTCAGGGATCCATCCTGCAGGCTCTGGGGTACATAGGGCATATGGGGGCGGAGAACGGCGAATCTGTGGGGCGCGGGGCATGACGGGAGTTGTAGTCCCGGCTCCAGTGGGGCTTTATGGGGCGCACGGCATGACGGGAGTTAGAGGCAAAAGTAAACCAAAATGGCGCTGCCTCCAGGCCCCGCTCCCAGGCCCCATTTCCAGGCGCTGATTGGTTACGGTTGGTGATGGGCAGCAGCATTGACCAATGGGTGTCAGCGGTTGCGGGAGCGGCCCATGCAACCCCTCCAGTCCTTCCCACTACAGAGGAGTTCATTCCCAGTAAAGCCCAGTATAACCTTAGTGCCCCTCCAGGCCTTCTCAGTACACCTGAGTTCATTCCCTGTCCCTTCCATTTCCTCCCAATGTCCCCCAGTATGTCCCAGTTCATCCCAGTGTCACTCCCAGTATGCCCCAGTGTCTCCCAGTATTCCCCACAGTGTTCCCAGTCTCCCCAGTTTGTCCCAATATCCCCAAGTATCACTCACGGTATCCCCAGTCTGCCCCAGTATTGGCCAGTATCACTCCCAGTATGTCCTGGTGTGTCCCAGTATGTCTCAGTGTACCCTCACAGTCCATCCCAGTCCATCCCAGTCGACCCAGTTTCCCCCTCAGCATTCCCAGTGTTCCCAGTTTGTCCCAGTCCACCCCAGTGTCACTCCCAGTAAGTCCCAGTGTCCCCCAGTATGTCCCAGTGTCCCCCTGTGTTTTCAAGGACACTTGACCTTCTCACGGTGGCCATGGCATCCCAACCCAGCAGTGGGGTGAGTGCAGTGTCCATGGCACAGCCCCTGGCAATGGCCAGTGCAGGTTGGGATGAGAATCCACGCTCAGAGCTGGCCCAGGGCAGGGCTGCAGTGCCTTCCCAGCAGCTCTGTCTGCACAGCAGCAAGGTTGGCCACTCTGGGTCAGAGCTCCAGGCAAAGGTTCTCTGAGCAGGCCAGAGCTCCTCAGGAGAGACCCTGGATCAATATCAATCACAGAATGCTGCAATCACCTCTCCTCTAAAGAGAACACTAATAATAAAATGCAACCTTTAAAATAGGAATATACTTTTCTTAGAAGTGCTTTGAAATATTTCTCCATAACTGTAGCAGGAAACCTTCCTAATGAACTGCACTGACCAGAGGGAAATCAAGGCAGAGCCATGGTTTGTCAGGACTTGCTTGACCCTAATGAGCCCCGAGGGGCATTTGGTGCTGAGCCCTTGAACCTCAGGGCCTGAGAGGAGATTGCACAAACCTTTCCAGGAGTCAAAGTCAGAAGAAAAACCCAAAATGTTTCAAAACATGAATGGGTCCCACGGAGGTCCATCCCCAAGACAGGCTCCTCATGGACTCCTTGGAGGAGAGAATTGGAGGCCATGATTGCACAAACCTCTCAGAGACTCAGTGACAAAAATGAAGGACTTTAATAATCCCTGAGTACCTTGAAGCATTAATGAGCCCCACTGAGTGTTGTTACTGACAAAGAATCTCCAGGGACTCGTTACAGCAGATAATTGGAGGCCATGATTGCACAAAGCTCTCAGAGACTCCAAGGCAAAAGCAAAAGCCAAAGTGCTTTGGAAAACCTGCAGTCCCTGGGAGCATGAAGGAGCCCCCCAGGGCCATTGCTGCCAAAGGCTCCCCAGGGACTCCTTGCAGCAGATCCCTGAGGCCAGGAGTGCAGGGAGGCCAAGGCTCTGTGCAGGCAGCTCAGGTGCTGAGCAGAGCCTGGGCTGGCTGGAGGCAGCAGAAAGGCCAAGGGCTGAGCCCCAGCCCCGGGGAAGGCAGATCCTGTCCCTCCCGCCTTGCTCAGGGCTCTGCCGGGGGCACTGGGATGTGGGGGGATGGTGAGGGCAGGCCAAGGGGGTGACAGTGCCCAGCCTTGCTGGGGCTGTGCCAGGAGGCCCCAGGGCCTCAGGACAAGGTGTCTCCTCACAGCCCTTGGTGGCACAGTAGAGCAAATCAATTCTACAATCAAATTGCATTTGGATAAAATATGTCAGGAACCCTCCTTGACCTGGGGCCAAGCCTTACTTGTTGTTCAACTCCAAAGCAGAATTCAGCCATGGGGCACCAGCAAAATCAGCCTCTGTGAGCTGCTCTGTGGTCAACCCTACCAAGTGCCACATTCCATGAAACAGGCAGATAAAAAGAGGGGTCAATTTGAATAATTACCTTATTTCTCTTAGTAAAACCATACAGGATTTGCAGTGAGCAGTGGAGATCTCCAGACTGAAGAGATTGGACACAGCAGGGCACGAGTTCCAAGCAGGAGGTTGGGTCTGCTTGGAAGACTGAGGAACTGCTCTGCTCCAGCCAAAGGGGAAGGGACCTTTCCAAGTGCTATTGAGAACTTTTTACAACACACAGCTCAAGATGGCTCCTCCTGGGGATTTGAAGAAATCTGGACCAAACTTCCTTCATGGTTATTCAGCTGGACATGGTTAAAACATCTGTTTATAATGGTCACCATAATAATTGCTGTATGGTTCTAGCTTGCATCAGGATTCAGTGTTGCAGCTGTTGTAACGCCTTCTGCTATAAAATGAAATAGAGATGTTGAGAGATTAGTTCCCATCAGGAAAATATTCTGAAGAACAATGGAGACTTGATAAGGACAGTAGAATGAAACAGAACATCCTTGGAGAAATAGATAAATGATGTAACTCAGACAAACAGAGGTAACACAAAATGCAAGCAGGATGTCAGCTCAGCTCTGCAAGGCTGACAAAGCAGGAATTAAGCAAAAAAAACCATATTGCCCTTGTTCAAAAGTGGGGTTCAAGGAACAGCCACCTGAAAAGGACACCAGACATTGAAGAGAGACCGCCAAAGAACCTTACAGGGACTTCCGATAAAGGATGCAATTATGTAAAATAAAGTAATACATATCCATCAAGTAAGGAGGGATAGCTCATGAATATGTAATCAGTGTGTGTGGGAAAAGCTCTGTTCACCTGACACACAGGGCACTTGAATGGAGGAAGGATCCTCTGAATGACCAGCGCTGCAATAAAGAATGGCTGCTTTCTAATACTCGAACTCTTTAGAAAGTTTCTGTTCAGCCAATTTCAGTATCAGTTCCATGAGGCTCCACACTGTCACAATGGTCACCTTCATTCCATGTGGCCCTGAGTGTCACAATGGCCTCTTGGTTCCATGAGGTTCCACAGAGTCACAATGAACCCTTGGGTGCTTGGAGCCCTGAAGAGTCACAATGGTCTCCTTGGTCCCACAAGGCCCCACAGTGTCACCCTGGGGCAGGACACCAGGAGGGATTCGTTCCCCACTCGCTGCAGCTCCCTGGCCCAGCTGGCACCGACACCTTCTCCCAAGCCAGCGCTCCCAGGCACAGCCAGGGCTGTGCCACACTGCAGCTCCTGCAAACCATGGCGGTGCCTTCGAGACCAAAACCTGAGTGACAGACAGTTTGCCACTCTTTCTGTCTATATTTGACCAAGAAATGTCCCATTGTGAAGTGTCCCTTTCCTGCAGTCACTGCAACACTGGGACCATGCACGGAGCTGTGAGCGAGAGAAATGGCCAGCGCTGCAGCTCTGCACTGACTCGGGGATGGTGGGAAATGCTCTGTGGGGGAGGCTGGAACGATGGAAAAAGGACAATGGGCAGCGCAGAGGAAAACCTATCTGGGCTGCTGGATTGGGGCAAGACATCGCTGCCCGGGTGGAGAAGTTGTCTGTGAAAGTCCCTCCTGTGGATGCTCACGTACCCAAGAGTTGGGCACTGAAGAGCATGGCAACAATGGCCAGGGGGATGGGGCTGCCAGGATTAAAGTGTCTCAGGTGGGTCTGGACTGGCCACACAAGGCTGAGTTATTTCTGGCTCGATGGGCCCAGGACACCTCAGGTCATCAGGGCAGAGATGCAACCTCCAGATGGGCTGGCAACCGAGGGGTGGATTTACCCATGGACAGCATCTCCAGGTTATCCATGAGTGTGAAATGTGTGCTGAGATCAAGCAGGGCCAGGTGGGTAAAGCCCCTGTGGTGTGGGGGATGATGGTGGGAATATAAATGTGGGGAGACACATGGTGTTTTTAGTGGGAGTAGTAAATTGGAGAGCACCATTCCTAAATCACAAGAGCCCTGTCAGAGCCAGCCCTGTCCCTGCACTGCCCCAGCTCTGCTGCCCCACAGCTGCTGATCAGGAAGGGCAGAGCCATGGGGGAGGGAAATGCACAGGGACTCCTCCTGGCAGGGACCTCGGGAGCTTTCCAGGCCAAGCCCAAGCATAGTCAGTGCAGAAAGGGACACAAGGATGGGCTGTTTGTGTGCTCTGCCATGGCAGGATGAGATGCAGAGCTGCACACTCACCCAGACAATGTGGATCCCTGCAGGAGCTGATCTCACACAGCAGCTCCCAGGCCTCTGCTGCTCGCTGCTTGCTCTGCTTTGATGTTCCCTGCTGGTTACAGCCACCCCACACACCCCAGTGCTGTGTGCACACACACCAGTCTCACCAGTGCCTGGGCCCCCAAAGGACACAGGACCTGATGGGTTGTGGTTCCCACTCCAGTGTGTGGCACTTGGACCTCCCTCTGTACCCACAGCAGAGAGAGCTCTCTTGTCGCAAAAAGTTCTTGGCAATGGAGAGTTTAGGAAAATGCCACAGGCTCTGGGGATCAGCTGTGAGGCACAGCCAAAAGAGTGTCCTGACCAGCCAAGTGTGTAAAACCTCTTCACACACTATGATCTCTCATGGTTCTTTCTCTCAGTTTTCTCATTCCTGTTCCTCATCAGACCACCGTGATCCCCCCACACTTTTCCCTCCTGGACTCCTTACTTAGACATCCTCTGGAAAATCTTGCACATTCCCCAAATGCCCTTTGTGGATGTCCATTGTGAGTCTCAGGCCCCAAGGCAGAAACCCCCATGCTCAGCTGGCAAGATCATGCTGGAAAGTTCTGCCATTGACCTCCTTGGTGAGTCTTTCACATACAGATGTCAGAATTGTCCTTGAATTCAATTTTTAACCATTGTTTTTTAAATTTTAATGGCTGTAAAATATCATCTACTGCACTGCCATTTGCCTCGGGAAGGCCCAACTAACCACTGACCCACTAAAAGATCCTGACCATGGACACTTCTTGGGATGAGGCATCCACTTATGTGGACAACCTCTTTGTCTATTTGTCACCCACATCATAAAATCTTTCTTCTTTACAACCAAGCTAAATTTGTCCTTGACCATTTTAAAGGCATTGCCCCTTCCTCGCCACAACAGGCCTGAAAAATAATCTCTGTCTTTCTTGGATTATGTATGACCACAATGTTTCAATCTGCAAAGTCCTTGAAAGGACACAAAAAAACCCCAGGATAGGATTTGGAGTTCTCAAGCACATGACCCATAGAGATACTGAGGGCCCTGGGCTCAGTGGTGTGGAGAGTGAGAATTGAACAGGAATAGCCTGAGAGGGCTGGAAGAGGAATTTCAGAGATGGTGGAGCTTTTCTTGATAGTGGAAATAAACCTGAGAAGGAAAAAATGTCACCAAAGGAAGGTGGAGAAGCCAAGACTGGACACAAAGATAAAGGAATTTCCCTCCCAGGGCAGGGCTGTGGTGCAACACATCCCCAGAAGGAGTCAGGGTCAGCCCAAGGCTTTGTGTGCCAAGGCAGAGGCAGGCAGGACGCAGAGCTGTCAGCAAAGGAAGGGCCAGCGAGGTGGGGCAGCCGGGGGATGGCGACAGCCTGCAGGGCCAGAGGCGCAGGGCATGGACAGCGTAGGACAGCCTGGGCTGGAGAGGGCCCAGGGATGTGCAGAAGCTGCAAGGGCCTGCCAGAGGCAACTTGTGCAGCACTTTGGCCATGGCTGCTGGCCCTGGCCCTGAGGCCATGAGGAGGACACAAGTGAGCCTTGCAGCCCTGGGGCCTCATGGCCTCCTTGTCCCTGCTCAGCAGCCTGGCAGGGGCCGCCCCATGGTGCTGCCCTTGGCATTGCACATCCCCACATGGCAGTGCCCCGGGAAGAGCCCTGAGCACTGAGGGAGGGACAGGATGTGCCTTGCCAGGGGCTGGGGCTCAGGCCTTGGCCCTTTGCATTCCTCAAACACATCCAGGTTTGCTCAGCATCAGAGACACCTTGGCCTTGTTTGTCCCCACCTGTCATCACTGCCTCCAGTGTTCTGCTCTAACTGGAACCTGGGGACACTTTCTCAGTTGTGTCTCTCAGTGGGACCCATTTAAGCTGCAAGAAACTTTAGTGTTTCAATTTAACTGAGTTCTTGAGAAGTTTTGTGAACACTCTCTCAGGGACTGAGTCTGATGTAAACAACCCCAAAGCCCCGAGAGGGTCATTAAAGTCCTTGTGCTGTTGCTGTGCTGCTGAGCTGGGCTGGGCTCCTGGCACAGAGGGAGCTCCTGGCAACCAAGAAGAGCTTCAAAAAGACATTTCTCCTCATGAGCAGCTCCTTTTGCAACCAAGCAGGGCTGAGGACACTGCCTGCAGGCACTGAGAGGAGCCAGGCAGAGACAGCTAAAGGGAACCAGGATTGGAGAGACATTGAGCTGAGACTTCACTTGGGGAAACATCTTCACAGCCTCTACATGGTGAGTCTGTGGGTGCAGGGCAATGTCCCCTGTGCTCCTGGAGGGATCTCCTGAAGCCTGCACACCCCACAGCCTGGGGATGTGTCAGGAGGACTCTCCCAGTTTCTCTGGTGCACAGGAGGAGGAGGAGGAGGAGGAGGAGGATGTGCTGCAGAGCGGGGCTGCCCTGGGCACCGTCAGAGGGACAGGGCAGGACGGCTCCTGCTGCCAGGGACGGCTGCAGGCTGTGAAGGTGGGGGTGCAGCCAGGGCTGCCCAGGGCTGTCGTGCAGAGCAGCTCCTGCAGCCCTGAGGGCTCTTGGCCAGGGCAGGGCATGTGCCACCTGCCAGGGGCAGCTCTCAGCCTGCCTGGGAGCTCCCCATGGCTCTGTGGGGAGAAGTTGGAGGTGGAAGGAGCCACCCCCATCAGGGCAGATTCCTCCTGCTGGGGAGATGGTGCTGCATGGCCAGGGCTGCTCTCAGCTTTCTCCTCAAGGAAAGGGCAAGGGGCTGTCAGCTTTGGATGTGTCCCTGACACTCCTGCACTGTCCCACTGGGGATCAGCAGATGTGCCTCAGATCTGCCTCAGAAAGTGCCTCCTCAGCCTCCTCTCCCTACAGACAGCACCAGCAGCACCTTGGCTTGCAGCATCTCTGTTTGTCTGCCCTGTCCTTAAGGAGCTGCTGCCAGGGAGATGGCCCTGGGCAGTGCCCTGTGCTGGGAGGGCTGTGCAGGGCAGAGCTGAGCCCCCAGGGCTGGGCTGGGCTCTGGGAGCACTGGCAGGGACAAGGCTTGGATAGAGGGAAACAGCTCCCAATGGGCACAACTGCAGGCAGCAGAGAGCCAGACCAACCCTGGATATCCCTCCCTGTCCAGCTGCAGAGGGAAAGAGAGAAGGATTTAGAGAAATGGACTATGAAGCTGGACCCTTCAAAAAGTCCCCTTTATTTTTTAAGTACATTTGAACTGCGATCCCTGAAATGGAGGGAGGTGTAATGAGCAAAGTGCACCTTTGGGTGAGGACCAGCACTGGGCTGGAATGTGCTGGGGCACAGGGAGTGCTGTTTTCCCTCTGGGCTCTCCAGTATTTAGGCTGAAGATGAGGCAGTAACTCAGCAGCATAACCTGAACTCCAAAATAAAATGTTTAGCAAAGTTCTTCCATAGAAAGAGAAGTAGTCTTGAGGGGATTCCTAAGAAAATAGCATAGGATTGACTCAAAGAAATCTGTCCCAGCTTGTCAGTGTCTTCTTTCAACAGTTCAGGATGCCCAGAGTGAAGAAATGTCCAACAGCAGCTCCATCAGCCACTTCCTCCTCCTGCCACTCGCAGACACGCGGCAGCTGCAGCTGCTGCACTTCTGCCTCTTCCTGGGCATCTCCCTGGCTGCCCTCCTGGGCAACAGCCTCATCATCAGCGCCGTAGCCTGCGGCCACCACCTGCACACGCCCATGTTCTTCTTCCTGCTCAACCTGGCCCTCACCGACCTGGGCTCCATCTGCACCACTGTCCCCAAAGCCATGCACAATTCCCTCTGGGACACCACGGACATCTCCTACACAGGGTGTGCTGCACAGTTCTTTCTGTTTGTCTTCTTTCTTGGAGCAGAATTTTCTTTCCTCACCATCATGTGCTATGACCGCTACGTGTCCATCTGCAAACCCCTGCACTATGGGACCCTCCTGGGCAGCAGAGCTTGTGCCCACATGGCAGCAGCTGCCTGGGCCTGTGCCTTTCTCAATGCTCTGCTGCACACAGCCAATACATTTTCCCTGCCCCTGTGCCAGGGCAATGCCCTGGGACAGTTCTTCTGTGAAATCCCCCAGATCCTCAAGCTCTCCTGCTCACACTCCTACCTCAGGGAACTTGGGCTCCTTGCTTTTAGTGCCTGTTTTTTATTTGGCTGTTTTGTGTTCATTGTTTTCTCCTATGTGCAGATCTTCAGGGCTGTGCTGAGGATCCCCTCTGAGCAGGGACGGCACAAAGCCTTTTCCACGTGCCTCCCTCACCTGGCTGTGGTCTGCCTCTTTATCAGCACTGCTGCTTTTGCCTACCTGAAGCCCCCCTCCATCTCCTCCCCCTCCCTGGATCTGGTGGTAGCTGTTCTGTATTCTGTGGTCCCTCCAGTCCTGAACCCCCTCATCTACAGCCTGAGGAACCAGGAGCTCAAGAATGCCCTGAGGAAAATGACCACTCTGTGCCTTTCAGAAACAATGAAGTGCCTGTTTACTTCTGCATAGCATTCAGAATGTAACTCGTTACTGGCCCAGACTGCTTTGTGCCATGTATCTTTTTTGTTGTTCTGTTTGGTATATTCTGGTTTTTTACCTTTTCCCTTTTACTTGTGTTAATGTTTTCCATAAAGGGATGTCATATTATTGCTACATCAGTATCAACCGTGCTTGTGTTAAGCAGAGACATTGAGGAGCCACGATCACTGCATTTTGGTAAAATAAAGTGTCCTGCTCTGCCTCTGTGTGTCTGTAGCGTTGGTTCAAGCCCAGAGAGTTTCTTCCCCCCTGAGGAACCTCTGGAGACCTAGAGAATAGAACTCCCCTGGAGTAGAGTCGAAGGTGGATTGCCCCAGAGAGGGGTCAAGGTTCCCCCCCTGTCCCTCAGTTCATAATGGTATTAGGATCTCCCTCTCTCCTCCCTTCCTCCTTCCCAATTGGTCCCAGTCCCTTTGTCCCTCCCTGGTTCCTCCCCTGCGCAGTTCCAAGATTGGTTGTTACCCTCGGAATAAAAGTCTGATGCCCGGCTGAGTGCGGGGTCTCCAGCCCCAGACGAAAGCCGCTGACCATCGCAGGACCCCGTGTCTGCTTTTTAGTCCGGGCGGGAGAACCCTCTCTCTCAGCAGCACTCCGGCTGAGACGCGGCGTGGCTGCTTCTGGGACGGTACAGCTCGCGGCCAGGAGATCTATCTCTGACTGCAGCAGACCTGGACTCCAAGAATGCTAGCAGACACCGCTGCCGGGCTGTGACCGATCCCAGGTGGCCAGCGAGACCAGCCCGCTCTCGCTGCGTCATGTGTCCAAGATGCTTCCTGAACCCTTCTCTGTCTCTGCAGGGGCAGTGCCTGTGAGCACACATGGAGGGAAGAGCCTCCCAGCACAGCAGCACAGCCAGGGACAATGGCCCTGGCCATTCCCATATCTGTTCTCCCCAACTCCACCCTCTCCTTCCCAGCCCTTCTGTGGGTGCAGGGCCGCAGTGCTCGGCAGCTCGGGCACAGCCCTGCTGCGTGTCCGTGCTGTGAGCACAGGCAGGGACAGGCCATGGGCACTGCTGGGACACAGCTGGGCTCCACCACAGCAGTTCCATCAGCAAAGGGCATCTCCTGAGGGCACTGCAGGAAGGCTCTGCTCTCCCTCCAGAGCTGCTGTCAGGAACGTGCTCCAGGCTGTGCCCTGGCAGAGCAAACCCAGTGCCCAGGGGCAGAGGGGGTGTGTGCAGGGGACACACAGCAGTGTCCTGGCACAGCCAGAGCTCCTGGGAGAGACCTGAGGGAGCAGCAGAGCAGGGTCTGGGCTGTGGCTGTGCTCCAGGGACAGCCTGGGAAGGTGCCCCAAGGCAATTGTCCCACACCAGCCTCTGCAACCACCAATCCCAGCACTGGCCTAACCCCGCACCTGCAAGAGGTTTTTTGTCCCTGCATGGAGGGACATCAAGTGACCAGGTCAGCTGTCCATGTTTGCTTTGTACTGAGGAGACTTCAGCATGTGCATCGTGTGTGTGTGTGGGGAGATGAACCCGAGTGAGCACAAACACCATCAGCAGCACTTGGGGGTGGCACAGCTCCAGTGGCACCAACAGTGTCTTGAGGCCACTTCACTCTGGGAAACCACCTGAATTCAGTACTGGGATGTGCTTAGGGCTGCATGGAGAGAAACATCCAGGGCAGGGAGGCTCCAGGGAAAATGCTCAGGACAGCCATGGACTGCACAGAGAGACCATTGGAGTGGGGGTCTGTGGGGAGAAATCACAGCTGCCTCCCTTCTGAACTGCCCCAAGGACCTGGACAGGGCTGTGCTGTGTTCTGGGCACTGACCTGGGACTGAGGGATATGGAAAAGGCCTTTGGTGTCAGGGATGTTGAGAAGGCTGGGCAAGGTCACTGTGAGACCTCTCCCAAAGCCCTTGGAAAGGCCAGAGCCATGCCAGAGGGTCCTGGGCACTTGGGAAGGGCAGCCATGGAACCAGTCTGCAAACAGGGCAGGAACGGGGATTGGGAGAGTCACAGAGTGGGCAGGCTCAGCAGGGAAGGGGATGTGGCAAATCCTCCTGCAGCCATTGCAGGCCCTGGCAGGACAAGGCAGGGATTGCAGAACCCACGTGGGAGGGCAAGGAAGGGCATGTTGTGTGCCCAGACTTCAGCCAGGCCTGTGACATGGTCTGCTGGGGTCTGCTCAGAGCCAGATTGGTGAGAGCTGGACTGAAGGAGTGGAACATGGGCTGGGTGGGAATTGGGCTGAACAATGAGAGTCAAATGTCACCTGTGGCACAGAGTCCTCTTGGCAGCCACTCCCTGGTGACATCCCTCAGTGCCCAGCCCTTGACCACCACTGTGGAACATTTTTATTGTCTCTACAATGGGATGAAATGCACTTTCAACTCCTTTGTGGATGCTGCCAAGTTGCAGGGAGTCTGTGACCAAACTCATCTAGTTAATGGTGACTGCAAAACATAATTGGGAAAGATGAGTGAGTTAGATAAATTTGTCTTACCATCAGGTGCCAACTAAGCCACAGGAAAAGCGAGAAAAACATGCATCAGAAGAACAGCAGTGCAATAGGGAAAAAAAACCAAACCCAACTAAAAAAAAAGAAACCCAACCAAAAACCCCAAAGGAAAACCCACCCAGAACATCACAAAAGCCCCACAAACATACCTACCACAAAAAGCACAGGCCAAAAACAGAAGAAAAGCAAATCCACAGGAAATCTGCTATCACCAGAACATGTTTAAGCACCTTATGCCAGGTGAGGATTAGATATGTGTTGTTGCGGTTTTGAAAGAAAAATGTCTTTAAATATAAATTAATCCCCACCACCCCCTGCTTCTCTCAGTTTATTGCTGATCATGGTGTGACATGGAATGGAACATCCCTTGGGTCACTCCAGCCAAGCTGTCCCATCCCTGTTCCCTCAGGAGCACTTGCCCACCCCAAGCCCATTGGTTGAGGAGGGTTGCAGACACACCTCATGGGGGGTGAGCACTGTGACAAGGACAGTAGAACAGAACAGCACAGCCTTGGAGAAATAGATAAAGGATGTAACTGAGGCAAGCAGAAGTCACACAAAATGCAAGCAGGATGCCAGCTCAGCTCTGCAAGGCTGACAAAGCAGAAGTTCTGCAAAACAACAATATTGCACTTACTCAAAAGTAGGGGTCGAGGAACAGCCACCTAAAAAGGACACTGGATGTTGAAGACAGACCCCAAAGAACCATATAAGGACTTGTGGTAAGAGGTGCAACTATGTCAAATAAAGTCAAAGGAAGTGGGGATAGCTCATGGATGTGTAATCAGTGTGTGTGATAAAAACTCTGTTCATTTAATTGTCAGGGCATTCAAATGGAGGCTCGTCCAAGTGACCAGCATGTTGTAATAAAGAATACCTGCTTTCAAATACTCAAAGCTGTGTTTAAAAGTTTCTCTCTGGTGGATTTCCGTATTGATGGTGTCCTTGACTCCATTATGCCCCACAGTTTTGCAACGGCTCTTCAGTTTTATGAGACCCTGCTGTGTAACAATGGACCCTTGGTTCCATTAGGTTCCATACTGTAAAAGGATCTTGGTTTCACAAGGCCTTGGTGTGTCACAATAGCCCCTTGGTTCCATGAACTTCCATAGTGTCTCTATACAGTGTCTCACAGATCCATGGTCTCCTGAATCAGCATTACCACAATGGATAATTGGTTACAAGCAGCCCCCCGTGTCACAATGGCCCCTTGGTTCCATCAGGTTCTGTACCATCAACAATGGTCTTCTTGGTTCCGTAGTGTCAAAAAGGCTCCTTGGTTCCATAACGTTCCTCAGTGTCACAGGGGTCTCCTTGGTTCCACAAAGCTCTGCAGGGTCACAGTGCCCCATAGTTTCCGTGAGCTTCTGTACTATCAACAATGTCCTTTGTTCCAATGAGGCCCTGCAGTGTCACAATGGCCCCTTGGCTTCATGTGGCCTTGCTCTGTGACAGTGGCCCCTTGGATCCATGAGGTTCTGCAGTGTCACCATGAGCTCCTTGGATCCGCCTTGTCACAATGGACAATTGATTCCATGAGGCCCCACAATGTCACAGTGGCCCCTTGGTTCCAGGAGGTTCCATAGTATGACAATGGTCTCCTTGGATCCGCAGCATCATTATGGACCATTGGCTCTATGCGACCCTGCTGTGTCACATTGGCCCCTTGATTCCATGAGGTTCCATAGTGTCAAAATGGTCTCCTTGATTCTGCAGTGTCATAATGGACCCTTGGTTCCATAAGGTTCCTAAGTATCACTGTCTCCTTTGTTCCATGTGGCCCTGCTACATCACAATGGCCCCTTGGTTCCATGATTTTCCATCCTGCCAACAATGGTTCCTTTTTTCCAAAGAGGCCCCACTATGTCACAATGGACCCTGGGTTCCATGAAGTTCTTCAGTGTCACAATGACCCCTGGGATCCAGGAGGTTCCATAGGGTCACCATAGTCTCCTTGGATCCATGTTGTCATAACAGACAATTGGTTCCATGAGGCCCCACTTGGTCACAATGTCCCCTTGGTTCCATCGGTTTTGTAGTGTAACAATGGACTCCTTGGTTCTGTGAGTTACCCTGCTGTTAGCAGTGGTTTCTTTGGTTCCAACAAGGCCCCACTGTGTCTCAATGCACCCTTGGTTCCATGAGGATCTGGAGTATCACAACGGCTCCTTGGTTCCACAAGGCCTCATTGTGTCACAATGGACCCTTTGTTCCATGAAGTTCCATAGTGTCCCAATGGTCGCCATGGTTACATGAGTTTCCTTAGTGTCACAATGCTTTCCATGGTTCCATTAGGCCCTGCTTTGTAAAAATGGTCCTGTGGGCACCACGGCACAGGGGCCGTTCCCACCCGCAATGCTCCTGGCCTGGGCTGGGCCTGCCCAGGGGGGCTGTGGCACCATGGCTGGGCCAGCGGGGCACAAAGGGGCCACGGAGCTGTCAGCCGGGGCTGACAGCAAGGCCAGGAGCAGACAAGGAATTGCTGTGCATTGCCTGTGCTGGGCAGGGCTGAGTGTGGCAAAGGCAGAGCTCCGCTGGCCTTGGTGGCTGCAGGAAAAGTCAAGAGGCAAAAGAGCCTCCATGGCTGTGCTGGAGAGCAAGGCTGGAGGAGGGAAATGCAGAGCTGCTGTGAGATGGGGAGGGGATTGAATTCCAGCTGACACTGATGGGGGGCTGAGGGACTCAAGGGCATCTGGCCTGAGTCTGTCTTGAAATGGTCCCTCAGGCCTCTGTGCTCAGGAAGGGCTCCAAGGAGGAGGAGAGCTCATCTTGGCAGGACCCTCATGGAATCCCAGAGGTACAAATGTCAGTGCCTGCCCCTGCAGGGGACTCCCCCTGGCAATGGCCCAGGCTGGAGCTGCCTGGCTGGGAACAGCCCTGGCAGAAAACTCTTGGTGGGCAGGAGCTGGGCAGGAGGCAGCCGTGTGCCCTGGGAGTGAGGGAGGCCAGGAGCACTCTGGGCTGTGTGAGCAGGACATGAAGGACATGGATTATCCAGGTCACTGTGGCCTGGTTTGGGTTCCCCAGGGCAGGAAAGATGTCTGGCAGCTGGAGCAGGGTTAGGGAAGGGCCTCCAGGGTGGGGCTGGAGCCCTTGGGATGTGAGGAGAGGCTGAGGGAGCTGGGCTTGTCCAGCCCAGAGAAGGGAAGGCTGAGGGGCTCCTCATCCCAGCCTGGCAGTTTCACTGAGGAGGTGATGGAGAACACAGAGCCAGGCTCTTCACCGGGGGCCTGGTGAGAGACAAAAGACAATGGGTGGAAGCAGAGAGATTGGAGGTTCAGCCAAGACAGGAGGAAACCTTTGTTCCCATGGGCTCAGCCAGGTGCTGAGATGCTGCCCCATCCCTGTCCCTTGGGATTTTCCAATCCAGACCAAATCAAGCCTTGGTCTGACCCTGTTTCCGACAGGTTGGGCTGCAGACTTGCTGAGGTCCCTTCCAATCTCAGCTCTCTGATGATCCTGAGATGATGCTGGTCCCTGTTTCAGACTGGAGCAGAGCAGATGTTGATGGGACAGGAGCCCTCTGGGGCTGTAGGGGACCTGCAGCTTGTGAGGTGCACAAGGACATCTTCATTAGCTGTGTTATTTGAGCACTTTTAAGAAATGGCAAAGCTCTCCTACCAGGAGAGAACAGGAATTCCCTGGAAGTGTACTGCTAGCACGAGAAGAAATACTGATCTTCCCCCCTGCTTTTGTCACCAATATTCCATCTACTATTTCATGTCCCTCTTCATTCAGGTGTGTCCACCTCTCCTGTTTAAATGGCCATGCCTAAGGACATCTCTTCACCAGACCAGCTGGATCTATGTCCTTCCCATTGCTCCCAGATTTCCTCCTCTAGATCCTCTCCGATCATTCAGATGCCTCTCAACTGAGTGGCTTCACATTTTGAGCTTCAGAGCGTGGCCCAGTCTTTCAGAACTGTAAATAACACATCAGTCAACATCTTAATTGTGTTTCTATCTTTTAGAATCACCTCTTCTTATGTCTTTGTTTAAAAATGTTCCTGTACGAAAGTCCCTTGTGAATGGTGGACATGTCAGGTGCCGCTAGGATGTTGCACAGAGCTGAGGGAAGAGATTTGATGTTTTTTAAACAGTATCATGTTTACATTTTTTGTCAGTTGGCCATGAAGAGAAAATTCTGTGCCTCTGAGTCTCACCAGTTCCTGATCCCCAAAGGACACAAACCTGACCAGTTGTGGTTCCCACTCCAGTGGTGGCACTTGGACCTCCCTCCATCCCCAGAGCAGAGCTCCCTTGTCCCACAAAGTCCCTGGCAATGCAGGGATGAAGGAAACAGGACAGGCTGTGGGGATCAGGGCCGGAGCACGGCCAGGGATTTGGTGTGGTTGTGAGGCCAGGGCAGGACGCGGCCCTTGGCCTTGGTGAACCTCATCCAATTGTCCTGGGCCCATGGCTGCAGCCTGTCCAGATCCCTGTGCAGAGCTTCCTGCCCTCCAGCACAGCCACACTGCCACCCAGCTTGGGGTCACCTGGACACTCACTGAGGGTGCCCTCGATGCCTCATCCAGATCAGCACTAAAGAGATTGAACTGCACTGGCCCCAATCCTGAGCCCTGGGGACAGCCCTGGATGTGACTCCACTGCCCAGCACTCCTTGGACCTGGCCATGCAGACAGATTTGGAGCCAGGGAACAGATGCTGCAGAGGGTGTTGCATCAAGTTCCTGTGAGCCCAGAATATTGGGATCAGTGCAGCTGTAGCTCTGCACAAGAGAGCTCTTCATCCACTTTCTCTCTTTCCCTCCCTCGGTGCATGGAGAGAGCTCGTGACTTCAGTGTGTGACTCGTGTGTGTAAAGAGCAAATGTGGACAGATTCAGGGCAGGGAAGGCTTGAGGGATCTTGGGACCTGTGCTGGGCACAGAAAATCCCTCCCATTATTCTGAGACTGTTCTGCTGTGGAAAGTGGATTTAATATCCAGCAGAGGAATGATTTTTGCATTTTATGGAGCTGTGCCTGACTTTGGTTTTCTTTGCTGACAATAAATGAACATCCTTCTCTGTCTCGGTCAGCTCCTTCTCCAAGGAAAGCAGGTGGGAGTTGGTGCCAAGGAGCTGAAAGCTGCAGGTGCAGCCTGGAGTGGAGGAAGCTCAGATTTGCACAAGGCTGCTCTGAGTCCCAGGGCTTGGATGGGGGAAATGGTGGGGAGGGGGTAGGGACCGAGTCTGATTGATGTTGAGACATAAGGTGTCTTGATGTTCCTGTCTATTCCGGCTGCATTAGGGGATCCTTGGGATCAATATCAGTTGGAGAATGGTGATATCAGTGTATAAATAGAAAAGGAAGAAACAGAAAAATAGAGATCTATATTATAATATAATATATGTCAAACATTCACTTTGAGTATGCTTCTGGAACTGGTTTAATTAAGCACAAAGAATTGAAGACTTAAAATTAAATCATTCCCAGGGGCTTGTCTTCTTACGTTGTTTTCAAATCTTAAGGAGACTGAACGGAAGAGCAGAAGACAGAGCAAACCTCTGGAAAAGTAAAATTTTTCCGGGAACATCCATGTTGCTGAGGATCCATCCTCATCAAAACAGGAATGAACAGAAATGGGCACAGCTTTCTGGCTGCCCCAGCTTTGGGATGGGCCCTGGGCCTGAAGCAAGAACAGCTCTGGAGGGCCACAAGGACCAGGGCTGTTGTGCTGGCCTGGGGACATGGGATGGCAGGAGGGGCTGCAGAGCTCTCAGCATCTCCTGGAGAGGAGAGCAGGGCACACAGGGAGCCTCCTTTTCATTTGGGCAGTCACGTTCCCCCATGGGTGGGGCAGAGTCACAATGGACCCCTGGTTACACAAGATCCTGCTTTGTCAGAACAGACCCTTGGTTCCATGAGGCCCTGCAGTGTTACAAGTGTCCCCTTAGTTCCATGAGGACCTGAGTGTCACAGTGGCCTCTAAGTTACCTGAGGACCTGCAGTACCACAATGGTCCCTTGGTACCATGGGGCACCATGGAGCACCATGGTGTCAAAATAGTTCCCTTACTTCCATGACTCCTCAGAGTGTCACAATGGCCCCTTGCTTCCACTGGACTCTGGAATATCTCCAGGGTCTCCTTGGTTCCACAGTGTCACAATGGCCTCTGCGGTTCTATTTAGCCCCAAAGTGTCACAATGACCCCTTGCTTCCCTGGGGCCCTCCAATGTCACAATCATCACAGAATCACAGAATCAACCAGGTTGGAAAAGACCTTGGAGATCATCAAGTCCAACCTGTGACCTTGAGGTCCAACCAGCCTCTGAAACCACAGAGAAAATTGTGATAGTGAAGGACCTTGTGTAACAATGGCGCCATTGTGACACTGTGAGGCCTCATGGAACCAAGGGGCCGCTGTTACTCTGCGGGGCCTTGTGGAACCACGGAGACAACTGTGAGTGTAGGACCTTCTAAAACCAAGGGGCCATTCTTACACTGCAGGGATTCATGGAATGAAGGAAACAATTTTGACACTGTGTGTCCCATGGGACCAAGAGGCCATTGTGACATTATGGAATCAAGGAGATCATTGCTGCACTGTGAGACCTCATGGAACCAAGGATCCATTGTGACACTGCAGGGCCCAGGGAACCAAGGGAAAATGTGACCCTGTGAGGCCCCATGGAACCTGGGGGCCATTGTGACACTAGAGGGCCTTGGAGAACCAAGGGGCCATTGTGACTCTGCAGAGCCTCATGGAATCATGGAGAACACTGAGACACTTTAGGACCTCATGAAACTGTAGTGACACCAAGTTGGGTGTGAGTGTGGATCTGCTGGAGGGTAGGAAGGCTCTGCAGAGGGACCTGGACAGGCTGGATCCAACAAATGAATCCAGTGAGATGAGGTTTAACAAGACCAAGTGCCAGGTCCTACACTTTGGCCACAACAACCCCTGCAGCGCTACAGGCTGGGGACAGAGTGGCTGGACAGTGACCAGGCAGAAAGGGACCTGGGGACACTGAAGGACAGCAGGCTGGACATGAGCCAGCAGTGTGCCCATGTGGCCAAGAAGGCCAATGGCACCTGGCCTGGATCAGGAATGGTGTGGCCAGCAGGACCAGGACAGTGATTCTTCCCTTGTACTCAGCACTGGTGAGGCCACACCTCGAGTGCTGTGTCCAGTTCTGGGTCCCCAGTTTAGGAAGGACATTGAGGGGCTGGAGTGTGTCCAGAGAAGGGAAACAGGGTGGTGAAGGGTCTGGAGCACAAGTCCAGTGAGGAGTGTCTGAGGGATCTGGGGCTGTTTATCCTGGAGAAGAGGAGGCTCAGGGGAGACCTCATCACTCTCTACAACTCCCTGACTGGAGGGTGCAGCCAGGTGGGGTCAGATTCTTCTCCTGGGCAAACTGTGTCAGGACAAGAGGCCACAACTTAAGCTGCACCAGGGAAGGTTTAGGCTGCACATTAGGAGGAGGTTCTATACAGAAGGAGTGATTGGGCATTGGAATGGGCTGCCCAGGGAGGTGGTGGAGTCACCATCCCTGGACGTAGTTAAGTAAGGACTGGATATGGCACTTGGTGTCATGGTCTGGGTGACAAGGTGGTGTTGGGTCACAGGTTGGACTCGATGATCTCAAAAGTCTTTTCCAACCTGGTTTATTCTGTGATTCTGTGATGAGTGTGATATTGCAGGGCCCCACGGAAGCAAGAGGACATTTTGACATTCCAGGTCCTCATTCAACCAAGGGGCCATTGTGACACTGTGGAACCAAGGAGACCCTGGAGATATTCCAGAGCCCATTGGAACCAAGGGGCCATTGTGACACTCCGAGGAGTCATGGAACTAAGGGAACTATTTTGACACCATGGTGCCCCATGGCACCAAGGGGCCATTGCGGTACTGTGGGGCCTCAGGTAACTTAGAGGCCACTGTGACACATCAGGGCCTCGAGGAACTATGGGGACACTTGTAACACTGCAGGGCCTCATGGAACCAAGGGTGTTTTGTGACAATGCAGGATCCTGTGTAACCAGGGGTCCATTGTGACTCAGCCCCAGCCATGGGGGAACGTGCCTGGCCAAAGGAAAAGGAGGCTCCCTGGGTGCCCTGCTCTCCTCTCCAGGAGAGGCTGAGAGCTCTGCAGCCCCTCCTGCCATCCCATGTCCCCAGGCCAGCACAACAGCCCTGGCCCTCGTGGCCCTCCAGAGCTGTTCCTTTGGCAGGCCCAGGGCCCATGCCAGAGCTGGGGCAGCCAGAAAGCTGTGCCCATTTCAGTTCATTCCTGGATGGATCCTCAGCAACTTGGAGGTTGCTGATGTATTTTACTTTTCCAGAGGCTTCTTCTATTTTCAGCTCTTCTTTTCAGGATTTCTGTGCCTGTGGGCTCATTAACATTTCAAAACACCCTAACAAGTCAAGTCCCTGGGAATAATTTGAGATTTCAATCCTTTTGTGGTTACTTAGACACATTTCAGAAGTGCCTTCAGAGTGAATATACTATATTTAAAAACAATGCACAGAGAATAGTTTTGTCCTATTTTGTTTTCTTTTCCTGTTTATAGATTGGTATCAGCAATTTCCAATTGATATTGATCCCAAGCACCTCCTCATGCAATCTGAATAGATAAGAAAATCAAACCCTTTATGGCTGACAACCAATCTGACTTTGTCCCTACCCACTCCCCACCATTTCCCTCATCCAACCCCTGGGACTCAGTGCAGCCTTGTGCAACTCTCAGCTTCCTCCACTCCAGGCTGCACCTGCAGCTTTCAGCTCCTTGGCACCAACTCCCACCTGCTTTCCTTGCAGAAGGAGCTGCCCCAGACACAGAGGGATGTTCATTTATTGTCAGCAAATAAAACCAAGGGACGGCACAGCTCCATAAAATGCAAAAGTCATTCCTCTGCTGGATATTAAATCCACTTTCCACAGCAGACAGTCTCAGACCAATGGAAAACCCATTCAGTGCCCAGCACAGATCCCAAGATCCCCCAAACCCTCTCTGCCCTGATTCTGTCCACATTTGCTCTTTGCACACACGAGTCACACACTGAAGTCACGAGCTCCCTCCATGGCCAGAGGGAGGAAAAGAGAGAAAGTGGATGAAGAGCTCTCTTGTGCAGAGCTACAGCTGCACTGATCCCAATATTCTGGGCTCACAGGAACTTGATCCAACACCCTCTGCAGCATCTCTTCCCTGGGGGTCCTGCTTCTGAGCTTGGGGTTCTGTGCTCATTCTCAACAGGGGGTCCTGCCTCAGGGCTCTGAAACCCAACACGCTTTGGGCATGAGGTCCTCCAGCACCCTGTGATGCCTGGGGGATGTGGTTCCTCTTACCTGGCTCACCTGGAGCTGCTCATGGCCATCCCACAGTGGGCACGGGGCACCCCTGGTTGCCCAGATGGGGTCACTGTGTCCCCTGCGGGGGTCATGCTCCAGGGACAGAGACAGGGAAGCAGCAGCAGACCAGAGCCCAGGGCAGGATGTGACTCACGTGGGCACTGGGACACGAGGACAATACCAGCATGGGCCAGGGGGTCTTGGCGTGCCTCAGGTGTCCTGACACAGCAGGAGATGGGAAAACCCCCCAAGCCTTGTGCCCTGCCCAGGCCCACAGGGATTTCCTCTGGGGCTGTGTGGCTGTGGGGCTGAGCCTGCCCACGCAGGAGCAGGGGCTGAGCCTGGCCGTGCTGGACATGCTGCCCATCGCCAAGGAGGAGCCGCAGAGCCCAGGACAGGTCTGCAGCCACGTCAGGTGAGCCAGGGGCTTGGGGGGACAGTGGTGCACCCACAGGACAGCCTGGCATTGCTGGGTACTAGCCTGGCAACCACTGGATAGGCTGGTACCCATGATGACAGTGTGACATCCTTGGGGACAGCTTGACACCTGTCAGGAGAGCCTGGAACCCATAGGGACAGCCCAGCATCACTGGGGCCAGTCTGACAGCCACTGGACAGCCTGGCGCCCAAGGGGACAGCATGGCACCAATGGGGACAGCCCTGCATCAATCAGGACAGACTGGCAACCATGGGGACAGAGTAACACCCTTGGGGACACCCTGGCACCCCTGAGGTCAGTGTGACACCCATAAGGACAGCCCTGCATTGCTGGGACGGCCTGGCAGACACTGGACAGTGTGGCATCCATGGGGACAACCTTCCATCCTTTGGGAGAGCCTGAGTCCTATGGGGATATTCTGGCATCCCTGGGGACAGCCTGGCACCCCTGGGGGCACCCCGCCAGCCGCCTCTGCCTCCCGTCGCCAGTGGCTCCGAGGTGCTGGCGGTGGCTGTGGCGGGGGTCCCACGGCGTGGGGACATGGGGGACAGCGGTGTTCCCACAGATTCGCCAGCACTTGGGCGACTTCCCCGACATCGCCGCCATGGGCACCGAGCAGGCAGCGAGCCGGGAGAGCAGCCCCGTGGAGAAGCGGCTCGTCACCCTCCCCAAGGCGGACAGCCGGGTGCTGCTGAGCTGGGGGGGTTTGGGGAGCCCCTGGGGACTCGGGGGGACGTGGGGCTGTCCCCCCGCCTGGCACAGGATGGGCAGCTCCCCACGCTGCGGGAGGCTCGTTCCTTCGTGCCTCTCCTCCATGGCCACTCCCGGCTGAGGGCGATGCCCAGCGCTCCTTCTGCAGGGAGGTGGCTCCTCCCCGGCTCCTGGGGGACGTGGCCAAGCTGTGCCACAGAGCCCTCAGGGGGTGCCGGGAGCCCTGAGCAGCCCCAAGGCGGAGGTGACAGGGACAGGGAGGTGACAGAATCACCGCGGGGCTGTCCCTGCTGTGCCACAGCCCCCAGGCCTTGGACAGTTCCCTGCTGAGCGTCTGCGTCCAGGTGAGACCCCCACGGCACCCCCGGGGTTTTGGGGGAGCCAGGACCGTGCAGGGCCCTGTCCCCAGGAGGGAAACACAGCCCTGGCACCCGCGGGGACAGTGCCATGGGGACGGGCACAGCCCCAGGGCTGCTGTGGGCACCCGTGGGGCAGGAGGGGTTTGAGAGCTCCCGGAGGGTCCCCGCCCCGCTGAGCCTGGTGGTCAATCCGGCCAGGATTCCAAGCGGTGCAGGATCTGCTGGGACAAGGATGGACACTTGTGACTGTAGGGGTGGCACGAAGGTTCTGCAGCCTGTGGGAGCTGCTGGGCACCTCCGAGTGCTGCGGACTGCAGGCAGAGGGGCCCCCCAAAAGTGCCTGGAGGCTGCCTGCCCACCCCACCCCAAAGGTGACACTGGGGGACATTCCAGAGAGGAGGTTGTGATGTCACAGAACAGCTGTGATGTCATAGAGGGACTGTGTGCTGTCGCAGAGGGGGCTGTGTCATAGAGGCACAGAGCAGCTGTGACATCAGAAAGGGGCTGTGTGACATCACAGGGTGGGTTGTGTGATGTCACTGGAGGGCTATGACATCACAGAATGAGGTCATCAAGCAGCTATGGCATAACAGGGGGGACTGTGTGACATCACTGAGTGGCTGTGTGACATCAGAGATCAGGCTTTGACATCAAAGGGCACCTGTGACATCACAGGAGGGTGGTTTGACAACACATGGGGGCAGTGTGACATCACAGAATGGGTTGTGATGTCACGCAGGGCTGTGATGTCACAGGGGGACTGTGTAATGTCACTGGAGAGGTCACTGTGCCCTGGACACCCCCTCACAGAGCCCCCCATAGACATCCAACACTGCTGTGTGGAGCAGGTCCCCTGTCCCCCCAGCTCCTGCCCTTCCTGGCACCGCAGCCTCCCCCAAGGATGTCCCACAAATCGACACCCAGAGCCTGACATGGGGACAATGGGCTGGGGCTGTGTGAGCAGGACATGAAGGACATGGATTATCCAGGTCACTGTGGCCTGGTTTGGGTTCCCCAGGGCAGGAAAGATGTCTGGCAGCTGGAGCAGGGTTAGGGAAGGGCCTCCAGGGTGGGGCTGGAGCCCTTGGGCTGTGAGGAGAGGCTGAGGGAGCTGGGCTTGTCCAGCCCAGAGAAGGGAAGGCTGAGGGGCTCCTCATCCCAGCCTGGCAGTGCCACCGAGGAGGTGATGGAGAACACAGAGCCAGGCTCTTCACCGGGGGCCTGGTGGGAGACAAAAGACAATGGGTGGAAGTGGAGAGTTTGGAGGTTCAGGCAGGACAGGAGGAAACCTTTGTTCCCATGGGCTCAGCCAGGTGCTGAGATGCTGCCCCATCCCTGTCCCTTGGGATTTTCCAATCCAGACCAAATCAAGCCTTGGTCTGACCCTGTTTCTGACAAGTTGGGCTGCAGACTTGCTGAGGCCCCTTCCAACCTCAGCTCTCTGATGATCCTGGGACAATGCTGGTCCCTGTTTCAGACTGGAGCAGAGCAGATGTTGATGGGACAGGAGCCCTCTGGGGCTGTAGGGGACCTGCAGCTTATGAGGTGCACAAGGACATCTTCATTAGCTGTGTCATTTGAGTGCTTTTAAAAATGGCAGAGTTTTACCACCAGGAGAGACAGGAATTTCCTGTAAGTGTACTGCTAGCACGAGAAGAAATACTGATCTTCCCCTCTACTTTTGTCACCAATATTGCATCTATTAATTCATGCTGCTCTTCATTCAGATGTTTCTAACTCTCCTGTTTAAATGGCCATGTCTAAGGACATCTCTTCACCAGACCAGCTGGATCTATGTCCTTCCCATTGCTCCCAGATTTCCTCCTCTAGATTTCTCCAGTCATTCCAATGCCTCTCAAAGGCCTCCCAATGCCTCTCACAAGACTCAGTGTGACTGGCTTCACACTTTGAGCTCCAGAGCATGTCCCACTCCTTCAAAACTTTAAACAACACATTAGTCAACATCTTAATTGTATTTATATCTTTTAGAATCACCTCTTCTTATGTCTTTGTTTAAAAATGTTCCTGTATGAAAATCCCTTGTGAATGGTGGACATGTCAGATGCTGCTGGGATGCCACACAGAGCTGAGGGAAGAGTTTTGATATTATTTAAACAGTATCATATTTACATTTTTTGTCAGTTGGCCATGAAGAGAAACTTTCTGTGCCCCTGAGTCTCACTGGTTCCTGACCCCCAAAGGACACAAACCTGATCAGTTGTGGTTCCCACTCCAGTGGTTGCACTTGGACCTCCCTCCATCCCCAGAGCAGAGCTCCCTTGTCCCACAAAGTCCCTGGCAATGCAGGGATGAAGGAAACAGGACAGGCTGTGGGGATCAGGGCCAGGGCACGGCCAGGGATTTGGTGTGGTTGTGAGGCCAGGGCAGGACGCAGCCCTTGGCCTTGGTGAACCTCATCCAATTGTCCTGGGCCCATGGCTGCAGCCTGTCCAGATCCCTGTGCAGAGCTTCCTGCCCTCCAGCACAGCCACACTGCCACCCAGCTTGGGCTCACCTGGCAACTGACTGAGGGTGCCCTCAATGCCTCATCCAGATCAGCACTAAAGAGATTGAACTGCACTGGCCCCAATCCTGAGCCCTGGGGACAGCCCTGGATGTGACTCCATTGCCCAGCACTCCTTGGGCCTGGCCATGCAGACAGATTTTGAGGCAGGGAACAGATGCTGCAGAGGGTGTTGGATCAAGTTGCTGTGAGCCCAGAAGATTGGGATCAGTGCAGCTGTAGCTCTGCACAAGAGAGCTCTTCATCCACTTTCTCTCTTTTCCTCCCTCTGGCCATGGAGGGAGCTCGTGACTTCAGCATGTGACTCGTGTGTGCAAAGAGCAAATGTGGACAGAATTGGGGCAGGGAGAGTTTGGGGGATCTTGGGTTCTGTGCTGGGCACAGAATGTGTTTTCCATTGGTCTGAGACTCTTTGCTGTGGAAAGTGGATTTAATATCCAGTTGAGGAATGACTTGCATTTTTTGAAGCTGTGCCTTGCCTTGGTTTTGTTTGCTGACAATAAATGAACATCCTTCTCTGTCTGAGGCAGCTCCTTCTCCAAGGAAAGCAGGTGGGAGTTGGTGCCAAGGAGCTGAAAGCTGCAGGTGCAGCCTGGAGTGGAGGAAGCTCAGGTTTGCACAAGGCTGCTCTGAGTCCCAGGGCTTGGATGAGGGAAATGGTGGGGAGGGGGTAGAGAGAAAGTCAGATTCATTGTCAGCCATGAAGTGTATTGATGTTCATATCTATTCAGACTGCATTAGGGATGCTGGGGATCAATATCGATTGGAGAATGCTGATATCAGTGTATAAACAGAAGAGGAATAAACAGAAAAATAGAGATCTATATTATAATATAATATATGTCAAACATTCACTTTGAGTATGCTTCTGGAACTGGAGTAATTAACCACAAAAGAATTGAAGACTTAAATCATTCCTAGGGGCTTGTCTTCTTAGGTTGTTTTCAAGTCTTAAGGAGCCTGAACTGAAGAGCTGAAGACAGACCAATCCTCTGGGGAAGTAAAATTCATCAGGGAACATCCATGTTGCTGAGGATCCATCCTCATCAAAACAGGAATGAACAGAAATGGGCACAGCTTTCTGGCTGCCCCAGCTCTGGGATGCGTCCTGGGCTTGGAGCAGGAGCAGCTCTTGAGGGCCAGAAGGCCCCGGGCTGTTGTGCTGGCCTGGGGACATGGGATGGCAGGAGGGGCTGCAGAGCTCTCAGCATCTCCTGGAGTGGAGAGCAGGGCCCACAGGGAGCCTCCTTTTCCTTTGGCCAGGCACGTTCCCCCATGGGTGGGGCAGAGTCACAATGGACCCCTGGTTACACAGGATCCTGCATTGTCACAACACACCCTTGGTTCCATGAGGCCCCACAGTGTTACAAGTGTCCCCTTAGTTCCACGAGGCCCTGATGTGTCACAGTGGCCTCTAAGTTACCTGAGGCCCCACAGTACCACAATGGTCCCTAGGTTCAACAAGGCCCCAGAGCATTAGAATGGCAGCTGTGGTTCCATTTAGCCCCACAGTGTCACAATGGCCCCTTGCTTCCCTGGAGCCCTGCAGTGTCACAATCATCACAGGATTATAGAATCAGCCAGGTTGGAAAAGTCCTTTGATATCATCATGTCCAACCTGTGACCCAACACCACCTTGTCGCCCAGACCATAGCACCGAGTGCCACATCCAGTCTTTCCTTAAACACCTCCAGTGATGGTGGCTCCACCATCTCCCTGGGCAGCCCATTCCAATGCCCAATCACTATTTCTGTGAATAATTTTTTTTCCCTAATGCCCAGCCTAAACCTCCCCTGGCACAGCTTAAGGCTGTGTCCTCTTGTCCTTTCACTGTTGGCCTGGGAGAAGAGACCTACCCCCACCCCCTACAGGCTGGGGACAGAGTGGCTGGACAGTGGCCAGGCAGAAAGGGACCTGGGGGCACTGATGGACAGCAGGCTGGACATGAGCCAGCAGTGTGCCCATGTGGCCAAGAAGGCCAATGGCACCTGGCCTGGATCAGGAATGGTGTGGCCAGCAGGACCAGGGCAGGGATTCTTCCCCTGTACTTGGCACTGGTGAGGCCACACCTCGAGTGCTGTGTCCAGTTCTGGGTCCTCAATTTAGGAAGGACATTGAGGGGCTGGAGAGTGTCCAGAGAAGGGCAGCAAGGCTGGTGAAGGGTCTGGAGCACAAGTCCTGTGAGGAGTGTCTGAGGGAGCTGGGGTTGTTTATCCTGGAGAAGAGGAGGCTCAGGGCACACAAGGTGGTGTTGGGTCACAGGTTGGACTTGATGATCTCCAAGGTCTTTTCCAACCTCATTAATTCTGTGATTCTCTGAAACTACCCTTGAAGCAGTTGCAGGATGAGCCCTGGGCCTCCTCTTCAGAAGGTGCAGCAGCCCATGGCCCTCAGCTTCTCCACACAGGCCCCAAAGCCCATCCTGTCAGTCCTGCAGAGCCTCTCCAGCTCCTCCCCATTGCCCCAGAACAGGGAGCCCCACACCCACACACAGCAGCCCAGATGTCCCCCCCTGGCCTGGGGTGCCTCTGGCAAGGGAACAGCACGAGGCACTGCAGGAGCCTGCAGACAATTCATGGAGCACTTGGAGGATGATCCTGCTCACCAAGGGACGTTCCCATGGTGCCAAGTCAGGAACTGAAATGGGGAGTGGGGCCAGAGAGGAAAGGGCAAACAGGGATGGGCTGTGTGCAGGGGAGGGGACAGGGATGGGCAAGAGGAAGAAATGTGGAGCAGGAAAGAGGAAAGAAAGCAAAGGTGAAGCAAAGGAAATGCTCAGGGCTGTTTGGGGGTGGCTGCCAGGCAGCCCTGGGGCTGAGCAACAACGTCTGCAGTGGAACAGGAAACTCAGAGCTCATGGGAACAAACTTTCTGGCTGACTTCAGAGGTCACAACAAACCTGAGTGGTTTCCCTCCCATCCCCAGCCCTTGCTGGCCCCCAGGAGCTGATGGCGTTTGTGCTCCCTCAGGTTCATCTCCCCACACCAACAGCATGGCGCTGCTCACGCCTGCTCTGTGCAATGCAAACAGGGGCTCCTGAGCAGTGCTGCCGTGGCTCTGCCTGCAAGGATCAAGCACCTCTGGCAGCTGGGGGAGAGGCCAGGGCTGCAAAGGGGGGATGTTGTTGGCAGCTCCATCAGGACGCTCTGGGACGCTGCCCTGGGCTGTCCAGCGCAGTGGGGATGGATCAGCCCCTGCTCTGCTGCTCCTTCCCAGCTCCCCCAGGGACCTTGCAGAGCCCCAGCCATGCTGTTTGCCCCCACCCTGCCCACGGCCACCCTGGGGCTGCTCACGGGGGTTTTCTCTGCTGAGCATTGGCCTGGGCGTGTTCTTGAGAGACCCTGGGCAAGGAGCCTCGAGCCCCCAGGCCCTGCCCTGAGGCGTCAGCTCTGCCCCAGCAGTGCCCATGGCCTGTCCCTGCTGCAGCCCCGGCACTGCCACCCCCAGCACTGGGAGCCACCCCGAGAGCACTCAGGCCCTACAGCAACACGAGGGGCAGGAGGGCAGCGGGGCAGTGGCACGGGAGCAGCGCTGGCAACACCAAGTGCTGCTGCTCCTTGGCAGAGCTGCTGTGCCACCCCTGATCTGCCCCAGCTCTGCACACAGACATTGCTGCTGCAGCTCCAGGGAAGGGAACAAAAGGAGATCTGTGGTGAAAACTTGGCTGGGAGATCCTTTAGTTTGTTTAATGCCATGGGGAGCACAGCTCCTCATGAACACAGTCTGTGGCCTCAGCAAAGATGGAGAGAAACAAAACAAGAAATGGCACAAACAATGATATTTCTTTGTGAAGAATATTAACAATACAAAACAAAGGAAAGAAAAGAACAAACCCCAAACAACCCGAAAAAGAACAATGAAAGATGATTCATATAACAAGAGATTGAGAGAAATTGGCAACCTGTTTAATGTTTCTGAAATTCTCCAGTCAACAGTTTCCTCAAGCAATCCTTGAGCTGCTGGTTCCTCAGGCTGTAGATGAGGGGGTTCAATACTGGAGGAACCACTGAGTACAGAACTGACAGTGCCAGATCCAGGG
The DNA here is from genome assembly GCA_036630365.1 of Acanthiza pusilla. Lineage (NCBI taxonomy): Eukaryota > Metazoa > Chordata > Aves > Passeriformes > Acanthizidae > Acanthiza > Acanthiza pusilla. Next base: position 985,389 of record JAXCHO010000108.1, read on the forward strand.
ATGGGGAGGACATGGAGGGGGGCTTCAGGTAGGCAAAAATGCCCGTGCTGACAAACAGAAAGACCACAGCCAGATGAGGAAGGCACGTGGAAAAGGCTTTGTGCCGTCCCTGCTCGGAGGGGATCCTCAGCACAGCCCTGAAGATCTGCACATAGGAGAAAACAATGAAAATGAAACATCCTAAAAATGGAAAAGCAGAAACCACAAGTAATCCAAGTTTCCTCAGGCTGGATTTTGTGCAGGAGAGCTTGAGGATGTGTGGGATTTCACAGAAGAACTGTCCCAGAGCATTGCCCTGGCACAGAGGCAGGGAAAATGTATTGGCTGTGTGCAGCAGAGCGTAGACAAAGCCACAGGCCCAGGCAGCTGCTGCCATGTGGGCACAAGCTCTGCTGCCCAGGAGGGTCCCATAGTGCAGGGGTTTGCAGATGGACACATAGCGATCATAGCACATGATGGTGAGGAGGGAATACTCTGATGAAAAGAAAAAGACAAACAGAAAGAACTGAGCAACACATCCTGAGTAGGAGATGTCCGTGGTGTCCCAGAGGGAATTGTGCATGGCTTTGGGGACAGTGGTGCAGATGGAGCCCAGGTCGGTGAGGGCCAGGTTGAGCAGGAAGAAGAACATGGGCGTGTGCAGGTGGTGGCCGCAGGCTACGGCGCTGATGATGAGGCTGTTGCCCAGGAGGGCAGCCAGGGAGATGCCCAGGAAGAGGCAGAAGTGCAGCAGCTGCAGCTGCCGCGTGTCTGCGAGTGGCAGGAGGAGGAAGTGGCTGATGGAGCTGCTGTTGGACATTTTGAGCCTCTGGCCATGGGGACCTGTTCAAGGAGAAAAGGACAGTGACAAGTTAGGAGAGGCTGCTTGGAGCCAAACCTGTGCCATTCCCTGCAGACTGTCCTGCTGGGACTCATCCACCCTTGTTCCTTCTCTGGGAAAACCTTCATCCAGGTCCCTGCCTGAGCTCCACTTGTGCTGTCTGAGTGTGCCATGAGCAGCCAGGCCTGTGCGTGGGGGCTCTCGAGGAGCCATCCCTGCCCTGCTGCCCTGGGTTTGTGGCCATGTGGCAGAGGGACAAGGCTGGATATTCAGGATTTGTCAGTGGAATCTCTCCTAAAGCAGAAAGGTTTGTTAAGCATTTTCACTCTCAGTTCTAAAGAGCACGCATGCAGGAAGTGGATGTGGGGAATATTTTTCCTACCCACACATCATTCCTGGTTCTCTGAGGTCACAAATTCCCAGCATTTCTGCTGCACTCAGAGTTTGCCACTGAGAGATGTGAGAGGCAAGGATTCCCTGTGGCTCAGGGCAAGGTCAGGGGCTGGATGGGCTTGTTCCCAACTGCCCTGGGTTTGCACCTTTGGCTGCAATCAGAGCACAATCACACTCCTGTGTCACCCTGAGGAGAAACCAGACCCTGCTGAGAGCAGAGGGATCACTGAATGTCTCACCCTCTCCAAAGGTCTCTGAGCAAGGTCTCAGCACTCCCTTCTGCCAAGGACACTCACGGTGCCCTTGGCAAACCCAACAGCATTTCCTCACTTGTGGCAACTCTGCACTTCCCTGTGGGACATTCAGGGAACTCCAAGAGGCTCTGGCACAGATTTGCACCCAGGAGGGCAGCTCAGAGCTTGGAAGGAAACAGCAAGGAGATCCCCAGGTGTGCTCATGATGGCAGCTCAGGGAGGGAGGCTCAGCTCCTTCCCCTTTCCCATGGACTGCTTTGCCCACAGCCCCACAGGTCACAGGGAAGCTTGGACACCCCATTCCCATGGACACCCCTGCCTGGCAGGAATCCCAAGGGCAGGGCCTGACTCAGCTGCTGCAAATGCCAGAGCCTCCCTGAGAGCACAAGATAACAATGACAATATCAGAGAGTGCAGAACCAAGAGAAGATCTTGTGGTGCTGTGCCTGAGAGGGCAGGGCAGAGAGAGCCGCGCACTCAGGACAGTGTTCCCTGTCCCCAGCTGTGCACGGCACCTCCCACACACCAACAGTGCCCTCCTGCCCACAGCATTGCTCTGCTCAGCTCCCTCTCCTGCCCTCATCCTCTCCCTGGGCCTGCACATTTTCCTCCTCACAGGTGCCTTGTCCCTGTCAGCGCTCACAGAGCCATCCCACCCTCTGTGCACTCGGCCTGGCCCTACAGAAACCTGCCTGTCTGCAGGGCCCTGCCTGGGGGCAGCCTCTGTGTGCAGGTGGGCAAGGGCAGCTCAGAGAGCCCTGCTGGGCCCTGCCAAGGTGATGCTGGTGCTGTCCATGGGCTGAGGAGTGCCTGAAGGCTCTTTAGGAGGCTCCAGCAGAGACAGTGAACACACAAAGGTACAGATCAGGAGTCTCTGTAAATGTTTAAACATTACTGTGATGATCCTGGTGTGTCCCTTTCAACTCAGAATTTTCTGTGACTCTGGGATTAAAACTCCTATTTTGTTTCTCATATCCCCCAACCTTCCCATCCTGCTCCAAGTTTGAAATTTAGAAAAGACTGAGGAAAGCTGCTTATCTTTACAGTAATCTGAGGCTTACCTTGTTTGGGCAGTGTCCTCCACAGGTGTCCCCAGGCTGATCTGGAGCTGGCAGCAGCCCTGCCCCACACAGCACCTCTCAGCAGCAGCACCTGCCCTGCTCAGGGTCGCTCCTTCCCCCCACAGCTTCTCCCCCAGCGCTGGCAGCAGCTCCCCGCGCCGGCTGAGAGCTGCCCCTGGCAGGCAGCACAGTCCCTGGCCCAGCACAGCGCCCTGGGCTGCAGGACCCTGCTCTGCACCACAGCCCTGGGCACCCCTGGCTGCACCCGCGGCTGCTCAGCCCTGCAGCACAGCCTGGCAACAGGGAGCTGTCCTGTGCTGTGCCTCGGATGCTGCAGCAGGGAAACCCAGCTCTGCCCTAGGGCCACATCCCCTGCACTGCAGCAACTCTCAGAGTCCTCCTGCAAGATCCCAAAAGCTGTGCCATGTGCCAGCTTCAGGGCTGTGTAGAGGAGCTGCTCCTCAGCAGAAAGGTCTTTTTGAAGCCCTTCTTGGTTGCCAGGAGCTGTCTCTGTGCCAGGAGCCCAGCCCAGCTCAGCAGCACAGCAACAGTACAAGGACTCTAATGAGCCTCTCGGGGCTTTGGTGCTGAGGCCCTGAACATCAGTCCCTGAGAGGGAGTTGGGGAAACCTCTCCAGAATTCAAAGTCACAATCAATCTCCAAAGTTTCTTGAAGTTTTAATGGGTCCCAGTGAGGGACATGACTGAGAAAGTGTCCCCAGGTTCCAGTTAGAGCAGGAAATGGAGGCAGTGATGACAGGGTGGGACAAAGAGAAGCCAAGTCTTGGTGCCCTGGGGCACAGCAGAGTCTGTGCCACCAAGGGCTGTGAGGAGACACCTTGTCCTGAGGCCCTGGGGCCTCCTGGCACAGCCCCAGCAAGGCTGGGCACTGTCACCCCCTTGTCCTGCCCTCACCATCCCCCCCACATCCCAGTGGCCTCAGGGATCTGCTGGAAGGAGTCCCTGGGGAGCCTTTGGCAGCAATGGCCCTGGGGGCTCCTTCATGCTCCCAGGGACTGCAGGTTTTTCAAAAGACTTTGGGTTTAGCTTTTGCCTTGGAGTCTCTGAGAGCTTTGTGCAATCATGGCCTCCAATTATCTGCTGTAACGAGTCCCTGGAGATTCTTTGTCAGTAACAGCACTCATTGGGGCTCATTAATGCTTCAAGGTACTCAGGGATTATTAAAGTCCTCCTTTTTTCACCCTGAGTATCTGAGAAGTTTCTGCAATCACGGCCTCCAATTATCTGCTGTAATTAGTCCCTAGAGGGCCCTTGTTAGTAAGGATACTCAGTGGGGCTCATTAATGCCTTGAGTACTTCAGTTTTTTTAAGGTATTTTCCTTTTTCCTTTTCACACTGAATATCTGAGAGGTTTTTGCAATCATGGCCTCCAGTTCTCTCCTCCAAGGAGTCCATGAGGAGCCTGTCTTGGGGATGGACGTCCATGGAACCCATTCATGCTTGGAGACACTTTGGGTTTTTCTTCTGACTTTGACTCCTGGAAAGGTTTGTGCAATCTCCTCTCAGGCCCTGAGGTTCAAGGGCTCAGCACCAAATGCACCACGGGGCTCAGTAGGATCAAGCAAGTCCTGACAAACCATGGCTCTGCCTTGATTTCCCTCTGGTCTGGTGCAGTGCATTAGGAAGGTTTCCTACAATAGTTATGGAGAAATATTTCAAAGTGTTTCTAAGAAACATGCATTCTTATTTTAAAGGATGTATTTTATTACTGTTCTCCTTAGAGAAGAGGTGATTGCAGCATTCTGTAATGGATATTGATCCAGGATCTCTCCTGATGAGGTCTGGCCTGGTCAGAGAAACTGTGCCTTGAGGTCTGACCCAGTGTGGACAACCTTGCTCCACATTCCCCAACCCCATCCTGTCTCTCCTCACTTACCTGGCACTTGCTTTGCTTGGAGAACTGCCTGCACTCAGCCAAAGATGGGTTTTCTTCGGTTTGTTTTTTTTTTTTTTTAAACAATCTGAAACTCCTAAGTTTCCCCATTGAAAACAGACACCTCCTCAAGTGTGTGCCAAGCCCAAGGTGCCACCAAGGAGATTCCCCTTCCCCAGGGCTGAGCCCTGCAAGGAATGTTTTGGACAAACAGGAAGTTCTACAATAAACACAAATCCAGAGTTGGCTGAAGGCAGAATTAGAGCAACTGCTGAAGGACAGAGAAGCTTTGAACTCCTTGCAGCTCAACGCACCAAGGGCGTTGTTGGGAGGTGTGTGAGTGAGCCAAGAGCGAGGGCAAGGGCAATGCAGAGAGCCCTGGCAGTGCTGCTGTGCAGACAGAGCTGCTGGGAAGGCACTGCAGCCCTGCCCTGGGCCAGCTCTGAGCGTGGATTCTCATCCCAACCTGCACTGGCCATTGCCAGGGGCTGTGCCATGGACACTGCACTGACCCCACTGCTGGGTTGGGATGCCATGGCCACCGTGAGAAGGTCAAGTTTCCTCAGAAACCTCCCTCAGGACCCATTTCTGCAGTCAGGTTCCATGGCACTCGCATGCAGACCTGGTGCTCTCCTTGGGGCCATGGCAGCTCTCAGGACACAGCAGTTCTGGGGCTGCTGCCAGGTCCAATGGCACTGACACTCGTTGCTGTCCTCAGGTGCTGTGGGAACGACCACAAGGACCTGTTCCTCAGTTTGGTGCCATGGCCACCAATGCCTGGGCCCGCTGTGATGGGATTGTCACTGTCACCTGCACTCAGGGCCCGTGGCTGGGCTGTGCTGCCATGGACACAGCACTGAGCCCTGTGCCACCGCCGGCGGCCATGGCCACCATCCCAAGGTGCCCTGGCCAGGGTCGGGGCATGGAAAGGAACCCCCGGAGCCGTGGGGATGGGGGATGGCCATGGGCTGCTGCTTTGGGCTGGGGCAGAGGGAATTTCCTCCCCAGGGCTTTCTCTGGGCTGTGTTTGGGTTTGTGCTGAGCACAGCGCTGAGCACACAGAGATGGTTTTGTTCTCGCTGAGCTTGCACAGAGCCAAGGCCTTTCCTGCCCCTCGTCCAGCCATGCTGGGGAGGGGCTGGGGGTCCATGGGGGTTGGGAGGGGACACAGGGGGACAGGTGACCCCAACTGACCCCGGGATATCCCAGATCATAGGACATCACACTCAGTGTATAAAGTGGGGGAACAAGGAGGAAGGGAGGACATTTGGAGTGATGGTTTTTGTCTTCCCAGGGAACACTTAGGCAGGAGGGGCCCTGTTTTGCCATGGGCAGGGTCAGCACCAAAGACACAGACACCAACTGAAGGAACAGTGTAATTTATAGAAATGCAAAAGTGCAAAAAATTACAAAAGGACAAGCTCAGCAAAGCAGATGATAATTAGCAAATTATCACAAAAGGAGAAGCTCAGCAATGCACCCAATCAGCACTACCAAAGATTGCCTGCAGTGACTAAGAAAGATCCATCAGCAGCTACCCTCAGACTTTACCATCACCCAGATCCCTCATCAGCTGGGGAAGCTGTCCCAGCCAAGGACTGCAGAGCCACTCCCAACAACTGGCAATTCCTGCAGGTGCAGCCACCCACAGGTGAGGCTTCCAACCTCGCTGGGAGAGGGCCCAGCTCTGACAGTGCTGAATAAACAAACTGACAGCACTTCTAGTGCAGCAACATCTGGTTTCATCCTCCTCTTGGGTTCTCCCAAAGCCTGGCCAGGGCTCAAGGAGGAACCAAGGGAGTTGACTTTGATCCTACACCCCCAAACAAGGGCAGATGGGCCCTTGTCCAGTTTCTAAATAGAGAACAGTAAATCCATGTTTCACCAATGAACAGCTACAAAGATCATTTTGCTAATAATACTTTGTTAATTAGCAGATACAAATAACATTTGGTTGGAAGGTTCATGTGAAGGTCAGCTTTGGCTCAGGGCCTGTTGTTCAGGCCTTAGTGCTTCAATTGGTCCTTTGACTCACAGATGAACTCAACCTTCATAACAATTCTTTCAGTAACAGAGTCTTACATTTAGGTATTGGGCATAAAGGCAGCACCTCTTGTTCTTCAGTTAAGTGCTCCTCAAGTTCATTACTCAGAGCAATAATTCACATTCCTTTTCAAACATGCCTAATTAGTTGCTATTCTCTATGTTGTTTACCAAATCTCCCTTTTTTCTTGAGCCTATGTCTCTTTTTAGACAAGTCTCAATTCTCCATTTTCCAGCACAAAGTGTTATAACAACTCTAACATGGAATCATAACACACCAAGTGCACACTCTGCAATGATTACAGTGACTGCCACAAATGCATTTTGCAGCAGCCTCCACTTTGGCAGCCATGAAGCCAATCCCCAAGAAGAATTTTCTTCTTTCTGCCACTCTTCTACTGATCTTTCTGTCAAGGTGATTCCTGACTGCTGGACTTCAAACCCATCCCTGACAGAAGCACCAGATTCCTGTCCTGTAATAGCACAGTTCCCTCCTTGGCCAGCAAGCAGATAATCCAAGGCCATACAGTTCTGTAGAGCCCCCATTCATGTTTCTTAGGATGTGCTATTCGATATCTTAATAGCATCATTTGCTGCTTCTAATAATCTATTTAGCTCTTAGTTAATGGAAACTCCACAGGACGAGGCAGTGCACATAGGGCACAGGGTGAACCAGAATCTTTGGTTTCTGAAATCCAAGGCATTCTTTGGGTGGAAAATGCTCTCTTGACCCCAACCCTTCCCCGTGGTTGTTGCTGAAGTACCCTAAATGGTGGCACTGCAGCTGGGAGTGGTGTAACACTGACCCTGACCAGCTCCAGCACCCCAAGTTCTATTGACATTTTCAGTAATGCCAAAACATAGAAATCCTTTCACATTTTGGCCTCTAACCATAACAGGGTTTCGTTTCTTACTGTAAAACTGATCATTGTATTCTTTTGTTCCACAGCACAGTTTTCTTTAACTGTCCCTTCACTGACTCCGTTACGAGTCAGAGCACATTGACAGAGTTCTGCCATCCCACAGGGTGGGCCCTCCAAGGGAATCCCATTCCTCCCAACATTGCTTGAGAACATATCCAGCAATTAGTGACACTGAGTATTTTAGCTATTTTGATCTTTACATTCTCATACAAATTTTCGTGATTTATCCCTTGGTGAAACTCTAGAGGTGTTCCTGGCAAACAAAGATTCTGGTTGACTATCAAGATACAACTGACAGACATAAGTAGTACTTTAGTGACACAGTCATTCATTCTTTTTCTTCAGTCATATTTGGGTTAGGAACAATAATTCTGCTGCCCACAGAGCTGGCTCCTTTTTCATTCCAGAATAATGGCCCCAAGGTCCTTTGCTGTTCAGCTTTACCGCGGTGTCTGTGGGGAACAAGACTTGGTGGGGTCCTTTCCCCTTCGGCTGCAGAGGTGCTGGTCCCAGTCCTTGAGGGGCACGCAGGCTCCTGGCTGGGATTCGTGTGGAAGGCACTCAGTGTCACATCAGTGCTCACATCGAGCCCCGTGGATCAGAGCATTTTCCCAAGGGACCATTGGGGCAAACAGGAGATTTGGTCTGGCAGGATCTGTAAAACAACATCCTACAACATCTGCTTGTTCTCCCATGAACACTTGGCTGCAGGGACATATTCCCATCGTTCCTGCCCAGGTTTCAGGATTCAAACTGTGGGGTCTTTCCCCAGAGCTGTTCCTTCAGCTGCCTCGGGAGGGCCATTTGGCCTCTGGACTCACACTGTGCCTCCATTATTAGGACATTAGGTGGATCCAAACCCTTTATCTCCACAAACAGTGGTGATTTCAGGTGGATCTCCTTTTTTCACAATTGTTTTTGAAACAGCAGTATCAATAATTGTCCTACCCTGTCACAGGATTGCATAATCAAATAATGCTCACTATTGTTTAACAGAATTTAATTTCTCCTTGGTAATCTGCATCAATTACTCCTCCCATGACATGAACACTTTGCAAGGCCAAGCTTTAGTGAGCAGTTATCAAACCAAAGTGTTCTGGAGGAATCTGAATTCCTGTTCTGGTAGTGATAACTCTTATTTGCTTCTGATTTATCCTAATTAATTCTAATGAATAAAGGTCCAGCCCTGCAGCTTTTGGGGTGGACTTGTAAGAGGTTCTCCATCAGGGCACGTTCCCATCTCCTCATTTTTTCATCTGCTCTTTTCACAACCCCTCCATCCATTCCACCAATCCTGCAGCTGTGGATAGGGTGGTATATGAAAACCCAGCAGCCTTAATCACTTTATTTCTCACAGTAACAGACAAAGCATTCCACATCACAGTATCAGCAAACCCTATAAAAATAGCCAATTTCATCCCATCCTCCTCTATTCATTCTATACAATCTCACCAAGTTTCCCACTGATGATTCGGTCCTGGCCAAACATTTTCTGTAGGGTATTTAGTGTTACATCCCTGAGCAGCCAAAGCTAGCAAATTAGTATTGTCAGCATTATTTCACATTGTTATTTAGCTTATATATATACACATATATGTTTTAATTATAATTTACGTAATTTTTATTTTATATATATCAATGTATTTACTATATTATTATTTCACTTGCACAAAGCAATCTGAGATCAAGATTAAAAACTTCTGTTGCTCCATGTGGGAGCGTTCCAGAAACAATTGTTCCTTCTGTTGGTGCTGTTTCCAATATACTGTTAACAAAATTTATCCTCGTCTTCCCAAACCCAAAAGTTCTTTTCCTTTTTCCATATGCAATTTTTGGATGCATTTTAATACATCCATTGGTTCAGCTTCTTTTAGCCAATTTCCCCATTGCTCACATGTTGCTCTGATCTCAGCCCCCTCCAGAGGCAGAGAACTCTAGGGAAAGTCTTCCCAACCGGGAATTTCGGATGGGACTGATTCCTTACGTTTACATTTAAAAAGTGACATTTTGTTGTGATCTGGCCACACGATGCCAATTTTGTTTTGCCAGTGGGCAGGGTCAGCACCAAAGACACAGACACCAACTGAAGGAATCAGTGTAATTTACTGAAGGAATCAGTGTAATTTACTGAAGGGATCAGTGTAATTTCCTATAGCTCAAAGCAGCAAATTATCACAAAAGGAGAAGCTCAGCAATGCACCCAATCAGCACTACCAAAGATTGCCTGCAGTGACTAAGAAAGATCCATCAGCAGCTACCCTCAGACTTTACCATCACCCAGATCCCTCATCAGCTGGGGGAAGCTGTCCCAGCCAAGGACTGCAGAGCCACTCCCAACAATTGGCAATTCCTGCAGGTGCAGCCACCCACAGGTGAGGCTTCCAACCTCGCTGGGAGAGGGCCCAGCTTGGACAGTGCTGAATAAACAAACTGACAGCACTTCTAGTGCAGCAACATCTGCTTTCATCCTCCTCTTGGGTTCTCCCAAAGCCTGGCCAGGGCTCAAGGAGGAACCAAGGGAGGTGACTTTGACCATACTCCCCCAAAGAGATGTCAGAATTCATGGCCTTGTCTGGCTTCTAAATATGGAAAGGTAAATACATGTTTCACTAATGAGTGGATACATTTATCACAATGCTAATGATCATGCATATTTTGGCAGTGAGCAGATACAAAGAAAACCTTTGGTTGAAAGGTTCATTGAGTGGTCACCTTTGGCTCAGGGCCTCTTGTTCAGGCCTCACTCAGGCTTCTTGTTCAGGCCTCGGTGCTTCAGGGACGTCGTTTAGTGCTGGGCTTGACAGTGCTGGGTGAACAGCTGGACTTGATGAGCTCAGAGGTCTTTTCCAACAGAAAGGATTCTAGAATTCCAGCATTCTATCTGCTGCATTCAGCTAGGTCCACATTAGCAGCATTCCTTTGCTCAAAAAGTCCCCTCTTGGTCAGCTCTTGTGGCCTAAGGCTTCAGCTCCTTTAGCTCCTGGTGCTGAGCTGCTCATGCTGAACGAGACAACTCAGAGAGAAGAATACAGTTCATCCAATTCCTTCTGGGACACTGAGAGGGGAGGCTGTGAAAACAGCAGCATTGTTTGGTGTCACCTCCTCTCTGCCCTTCACGCCTTTCAGCACTTTGAAACACCAAGAGCTTTCTTCAAGAGTGAAACGAAGCAGCTGTTGCTCCTGCCAGGTCTCGCTCTCTCCACTCTCTGCACTTGACTGCTTTTGTCCCTCTTGCTGTGCCCTCTGTTCCCCCTGGGCTCGGTGGCTGCTGCCCAGGACTGTGGAGCTGGCCCAGATCAAGTGGTCAAGACCTCATTTCTCTGCCCCTGGGGCTGCCTGGGCACAGCAGCCTTTTCCATCTGGAGGCTCCACATGGACAGGGAGTCCCCACCTGCGTTCCTTGCACAACCTCCAGGAGCCCAGGGCCCCTCACAGGTGGGGCAGCACAGCAAACAGGGAGCCTGTGAGTCTCTTCCAGCCGTGTCTGCTCACAGTTTGGACCTTGGAGCTTCAGGTGGACAAAGGCTTTTGGTCCCTCTGAGTGTCCCCGTGTTCAGCAGTGCTGCTCCATCAGTCTGTGCACAGCAGAGGGGAAAAGCCTCAGCCCTGCAGGGGCCAGGAGCTGCCGGGCTCTGTGGGAAGGGAGCTGTTCCACATGGGAACAAGGAGCAAAGGACATTCCTCTTTTAGGACATGTTTTCTGTAAAAAAAAAAAAAAAAAAAGGAAAAATAAAAAGAAATCAGAAAAAAACCCCGAAATATAAAAACAAACTCCAAATGTGTAGTGAAAAATCTTATGTAAACTTCAATTAAGAGGTAACTGATCTTTCAAGAAGAGAACTCAGTTAATTTACTTTGTAAATGTGATGATGACATGGCTCCATCTTACTGACAACAGCAGCCTTTTTGTAAAGATTTTGGGGTTTGTTTCCAATATTGTTATTTTAAATTCTGGTTGAAGCAATAGGAAATTGATTGTGCCCTGCCAGCTCCGAGCAGGACTGGGAATCTAAACTCTATCAAACCTCAACTCCTTTAGAAGATGCCCTTCCTTCTCACCCTGTGAATGAGCTCCACATTCCCTTTGAAATTGTCAGTGGTTTCTGAAAGACAGAAAGTCCCACTTACTGCTTTTCTCTCTGGTTTGGAAGTGCAGAAGGGCAATTCTTCATCCATCAGCTCCAGACTGCACTGCCTTAGGAACACGGCCCACTGGCCAGGTTTGGCCCACTCGTGGCAATTCTAGAGGAGGAAGAAAGTGCAATTGCACAATTCCAGCCCAAAAGGAATAAAGAGTGGGACACACAAAACATCTGTGGAGATACAGGCGTTCAGCTGGGACTGGGGAGGGTTTGGGCTCTTGCCAATTGGATGTGTATCCCTCACTGCAATCTCTGGGCCTGCAGGAGAGTCTCACTCACCTGCCAAAGCAGAAAGCTCCGTCGCTGTGCTCGGAACAGGCTCGTCTGATGCAAAGCTGTCAGAGCAATGGGAGGGCAGAGCAGGCCCAGCTGTGCCCGGGGCTGAGCCCCAGCAGAGCCCTGGCAGAGCCCAGAGCAGCCTCAGCATCGGCAGAGCCTGGCTGGAAGGAGACAAACCAGAAACCGTCTGTCACCTGAAGGCTCCTGTCCCCTTGTCCCAAGCGCCCGCAGTGCCCAGGCCGTGCTGGCTGTGCTCAGAGCTGTGCCCAAAGCTCCCCATCATTGCTGCCTTTGGGAGCAGAGCAGGAGGGCAGCACATGTGCCCAGCCTCCAGCCAGCCACGGCAGATCCACCTCCTCAGCAGCTGCCCAGAGCCAAAAAGCAGCTTGGCAGCTGACTGAAGAATTCATTGCATCCACCCCAGCAACGGGGGGAACCTTTGGTGCCTGGCCAGGCTGTGCAATGCCCAGATCTGGGAGCATCCCCTGGCTCTGGACTCACCTGCACATTGGGTGTGGAGTGTGTCTTTGCAGAAGGTGCCAGAATCGAAGTCAATCATCTCCAGCTGCAGATGGCCAGGTCGAGGAAGAGGTTCTCATCCCTGAGGTCGTCCTTGGTGTCTCCAGCAGCAGCCCCACCTGGTCCAGCTTCTCCAGGGGCTTCTTCTCCTTCCCTGGGGGCCAGAGCAGGCTCTCAGTGTTCTGCCCAGGGCCCCAGCCATCAGTGAACCAGGACAAGCAAAACCAGATTGGATAGTGGCCCTCAGTGCTTGCCAGAGCAGCTCAGCTCCAGCACAAGAGCTGCATGTTCCCATCTGATGATCCCTGCTCCGGGCTACAGGCAGGACAAAAAAGTTTGGTTTTCTTTGCTTCTTATTGCCCAGAGATGTGTGCAGCTCTTACTTACGAGGTCCAAAGGGTGCCTGTGGATCTCTCCCATCTTCTAGGGCAGACCCTGCAGCCAAGGCTCATAGAATAGATCCTCCACTGACGGTCTGTCCAAGGAGTGCATGGATAAACACCACTTGATGAGATGTTGGCACTCTGGGGAAAGAAATCAGAAACTGTCAGTCACTTGGAGAAGGAACCTCTCCACTTTGCCCCGCCGTTCCCGAGCCCTAACTATGCTGGATGTGCTCAGAGCTGTGCCTAAAATTTCCAGTCAGTTCTCTGTTTAGGAAGAGAGCAGGACATGTGCCACCTCCTCAGCAGCTGCCAGACCAGGATGCTCACGAGCCTGCTGCTGTCTCCCAACGCTGGTATTCCCCCTGTGCCACAGGGATGAGGATCTACCTTGAGAGAGATGTTGTGGGAACAAGAGCTCGCCCCAGATGATGTCCCGGCCCTTCTTGAACGGGTGCTTCCCACAGACCATCTGGTACAGCAGGATCCCCAGGGACCAGATCGTCGCTGCCTCACCATGGTAGCATCTGAGCTGGGTCCATTCTGGTGGGCTGTAGGACAGTGTTCCTGTGGAGTACAGATGGAGTTCATCAGGTGGATGCTGCTGCTCCCAGAACCTCGCCCCAGCATCCCTGGGCATGCAGGGGCTGCACCAGTGGCACACAGGGTGACCCACTGCCTTCTCGCCAGCACCTGTGACTTGTGAACAAACTTGGGGTTCTAAAAGAAGCCACTGGTGCTGGAAGAGGGCAGCAAAAGCCCTGGCAAGGCCTGACCATGACATGCAAGTGAAAAACCCACCCAGTGGGGGGGAAAAACCACTCTCCTCCTTGCCTGCATTGCCCCCAACAAACATTAACAAGCCAAGGCAAACAAGGGGAGTGGAGCAGTCCAAGCCCTTCCTCGCCTGCACACCAAACTGGGCGGGGCACAGGGTCTGACCCCCTCTCTGCTATGCCCATGGGGGTTTTTGTCAGGCTGGCTGCCCCAGCCCAGGGCACAGTGGGTGCTGAAGGCTGTCAGCAGGGCTGGGAGCTGGTCCCCCCACCCTAAAGCAATTTGGCTAAAGAAACAATCCCATGACCCACAGCAAATGGGGGAATCCCTGGTGCTACATCCAGGCTGCGCCATGAGATGCCCAGGAGCATCCCCTGGGAGGGCTCACCTGCGAATTTGGTGTAGACTGTGTCCTGGAGGAAGGTGCCACAGCCAAAGTCAATCAGTTTGGCCTGTCCGGTGGCCAGGTCGATGAGGATGTTGTCAGGTTTGATGTCTCTGTGCAGGACCCCGCAGCTGCTGCAGTGCCGCACGGCCTCCAGCACCTGGCGGAACAGCCCCCGCGCCTCCTCCTCCGGCAGGAACCCCCGAGCCAGGATGAAATCATGGAGGTCCTGACACTGCTCCGGACGCTCCATCACCAACAAGAAGCTGTTGGGCAGCTCAACCCACTGCAGGAGCTGAATCACACCGTGGAACCCAGTGGACACCTTGTCCAGCAGCACGATCTCCAGGGGCGCACGGGTGCCATTGGGCTGAGGGAGGACCAAGATGCTGTCAGTGGGGCTGGGGCCGTGCCAGGGCTCTGGGACCCCTCACCCAGCCCGGGATGCTCTGCGCCCCCCGCTCACCCCACGCCCGCTCTCCCTCCGGGACTCCCGGCGGCTCCCACCCTGCCGGGCCCCGGCTCCTCGCCCGGCACGCCCCGGCTGCTGCCGCTGGCCCCGCTCACTCACCAGCTCGCCCCAGTGCCGGATGCGATCCCGCGGCACGCATTTGAAGGCAACCTGCAAGCCAAGGGGAGCAGCGCGCTGAGCTCGCCGCCCGCCCCGCCGCGCCCCGTCCTTCTCCTCCTCCTCCTCCTCCTCCTCCGCCCGCCGCCGGCCCCGCCACTCACCGGGGCGCCGTCCGCCAGCCGCGTCCCCGCGTAGACGCTGCCGAAGCCGCCTCTGCCCAGCAGCGAGCCCAGGCGGTAGCGCTCCTGCAGGGCCTCCTGCGCCGTCCCTGCGGGCGACACGCGACCGTCAGCGCCTGGCCCGGGGCCACACACGGCCCCCGAGCGCCCCCCGAGCGCCCCGGGCCGGGCACTGCCACCCGCCCCGGGCACCGGCGGCTCGGGGCCGGCGGCCGCGCTGCCGAGCGGCGGAGCTCGGGCCGGGGAAGCCGCAGCGGAGGCGGCGGGAGCGGCCCCGCCGCCTGTGTCCTCCGCGGGCCCCGGGAGGCGCCGGCAACGGGGCCGGGGCCGCGACTGCAGCCCGCGGCGGGGCCGGGGCCGGGGCCGGGGCCGGGGCCGGGCTCGGGCCAGGCGGAGCCAAAGGCTGGCGGTGCCGCCCCAGCCACTGCTGCCCGCCCAGCAGCGCCACAGCCGCGATGGCGAGAACCGCGCGGAGGCGAGAGCGCGGCGGGACGGCCCGGGGCGGGGAGGGGGCGGCCCCGCCCGGGGCCGGGGGCGGGCCTGGGGCATGGCCCGGCCCGGCACGGGGAGAGGGAGACCGGGAAAGGGACACCGGGAGAGGGAGACCGGGAGAGGGAGACCGGGAGTGTGTGCGGGACAGCGGGAGAGGGAGAGGAGAAGGAAGAGGGAGTCGATAGAGTCCCTGCTTTCGCTGCCGCCGCTGCCGCCGCTGCCGCCGCTGCCGCCGCTGCCGCCGCTGCCGCCGCTGCCGCCGCTGCCGCCGCTGCCGCCGCTGCCGCCGCTGCCGCCGCTGCCGCCGCTGCCGCCGCTGCAACTGAAGCGCCGGGGCCGTTCGTCCGAGTGTCCGTTTGTGCGAGTGTCCGTGTGTCCGAGTGTCCGTTTGTCCGAGTGTCCGTTTTTCCGAGTGTCCGTTTTTCCGAGTGTCCGTGTGTCCGAGTGTCCGTTTGTCCGAGTGTCCGTTTTTCCGAGTGTCCGTTCGTCCGAGTGTCCGTGTGTCCGAGTGTCCGTGTGTCCGAGTGTCCGTTTGGCAGAGTGTCCGTTTTTCCGAGTGTCCGTGTGTCCGAGTGTCCATTTGTCCGAGTGTCCGTGTGTCCGAGTGTCCGTTTGTCCGTTCCCCGCTCCCCCCGCGCGCCCCACGGCCGAGCCCCGCGTGCCCCGGGGGCAGCCCCTGAGTCTGTCCAAACACGGGAACTTTGCCGTGTTCAGCCCAGATCCAGAGGCTTGACACAATGGCACAGGAATGCCCTTGGCTGCTGCTGTGCAGTCCCTGCTGAGGGTCAAACACTATCGGAGCACATTCCCTGTCTGTAGAGTTCGTACCTAACCCAAGCACAGCACTTAGTCTCCAGCATTGCTTTCCAAGAAAAACAGGGGAAGGCAAACTGGATGTAGCTCATGATATTTTAGAGTGTCTAAAACTCACTAAGTTATAGATCTTTGAGGTGAGATCCATTTGGAATTAATGAGATGGAGAAGTAGTGCAACATGGAAAATGGTAGCATAGAAATAAATACAGGCAAACATATTGGATTGTTTCTTTCCATTTTCATTTCACTTCTTGAAAGCTGTTTCAGTTTTCCAGGAATCTTCTCCTGTTTCTTCTTTCCAAGAACTTTTTGTGGAGAACGAGGTTGTGCTCTTGTCACAACATGTGCCACCAATTGCAGCTTCTCTTGCCTTTCCGCACTGTGTGTGCAGCACGGCTTTTGCAGCAAAGCAGAACAAATGTTTGGAGAACTTGACAAAGTGTCCTTTCCTTTGCTTGTGGGCTGGGGAGTTGTGCCATTGGCAAGGTTTTCATTGTTACTGTTCTAACCTAAGAAAACAGGAGGTGGTACCAGGAATTGTTAGGGAGTACAACCCTGCCTGAATTCAGAGAAAGAATCTCCAGAGACTGCAGCCAGAAATGGAGAGTTGTGTGATAATCATTCCAACATCTCCATGGACATCTTGGCAGTGATCTAGAACAATGAAATGGTCTGACAGCGGTAGTTTGTATCTGTGTTCACTTTCGATGATTCTACATCTCTTGTGCTGGTGTAATTCAAGGGTACAATCAGTTCATGATAAGCACCAGAACAAGCTGGACTTCTCAGAGCAGACGACTGAGAGAAAATGAAAAGGAGAAATGCCTGGAATGACTTGGTGAACTTTGTCTGTAGGAAGGGTCATTTTTTCTAATAATTTCTAACCCATTCCCTCTGCTTTTGCCTTTCTTCACAAGGCCATTTACATCCCAGATTCCTCATGAAATGAGAACCCTGAGCTTCTGGAAGTGCCTGAAAGATGCCCTGTTCCTCTGCAGGGACACTCAGGGTGACACTGGAGCCGGGAGCTGGAGCCCTCTCTTGGGAAGCCTCCTCCCAGCTGGAATTTGTGCAGTGCTGGCACAGGAGGAGGGGGAGCACGATGGGCGCTGTGTGGAAGGAGCAGGAGGTTTGGGCCGCAGGACATTCCGTCTGTGCCGCTGCCCCGCAATCGGCGGCCGTGCCCAGGGCTCTGGGCCTGGCCCCGCGTGCGCTGAGCTCCCTGACACTGCGGGAGCTCCCCGGGCTGGGCTCAGGCTCCACTGGGACTCTGCAGCAGCTGGGCTCCAGCTGGGGTCAGCAGCAGCTGCAAATCCCTCTGGGCATCTCCAATTTCTGCTGCTCAGAGAAAGCAATGAAGCAAGTTGAGAAGTTCTGGATTTTCTTCTCCTGGTGGAATTTTTCATTTTATTTGACACTCCAGAGGCAATTTCTATGATGGCCTCTGTAAGTTGATCCTATTTCAACAGCACCAGAAACAGGGCAGTGTTTGAGCACTGTGAATGTGGCCTGGATGGCTTTAATTCTCCTTGTCTTAGTGCTTAGGGACTTGTGAGCATTTTAACATCTGCTGATCTTAATGCCTGAGATAAAAATACTGAGTTCACCATCACAAAAGCACTGTGGGTTGCACTGACTGAAAGAGGGAATTGCAGTTGTACTGATAAAATTCAGGTGGCAACCAGAAGAGGAGCAACAGCAGCCCCTCTATGATCTACAAATCACAAGGCAAAGGCAAAAAGAGCCTCGTGGTGTCACCTCAGGGTGAGTAAAGCAGTGCTGCAAACAGTGCTGGAACCTGATCCTTTCTCTCTCTGAAGGTTGGTTCAAGGCAGCACAGGCGGGCCCTGAGGAATGAGGGCTGTTTGGGGCTGATTGTTGCTCTACTCCAGAATTCCCCTGGAAAAACCCCTGGGGAAGCCGAGGCAGGAGCAGCTGGGAAGGGCTGGCGCTGCTGCTGCTCCTGCCCGGGAGCCGCGGCTGGGCCGGGCCGGCGCCCACTGCGCTGCGGCTCCTGCTGCTGCCAGAGCCGGGCGGGACTCGGGGACAGCCCATGGACACGGGGGGACAGCAAAGGCCGTGCGGCTGCACTGATGTTCGTGCTCGGGCCAGCGCCAGCACACAGCTTCGGCCCCACATTAACCCCGAGGGCAAGGCTGGGGAAAGGCTCCATTTCAGCCTTTCTTGACTCATGGCTGTGAAGGGAGCGAAATAAAAGGAGAACAAGCAGGGCCCGACCCCTTCTGCTTTGGGAGGAGCCCTGAGCCTGGGGCTGTGAGAGGCCATGAGGAGCTGTGAGAGGCCGTGAGGAGCTGTGAGAGGCCATGAGGAGCTGTGAGAGGCCATGAGGAGCTGTGAGAGGCCATGAGGAGCTGTGAGAGGCCATGAGGAGCTGTGAGAGGCCATGAGGAGCTGTGAGAGGCCATGAGGAGCTGTGAGGAGCCTCAGTCCTGGCAGGAGGGGGTCCCCCCATGTCCCCAGGGCAGGGCAGCTGTGAGGGCCACAAGCACAAATGTGGTGGCAGAGTAGGCTTGGGGCAACTCTGGGATCGTATTGAAACACAGGGTTTTCTTTTAGCCACTTAAATGTAGAGATTTTAGATAGAAGTTCAGTTAAAATTAACTAGAATAGAAAAAGATGCAGAACTCAGCTAGAAAGAAATTAATGATTAAAAGCAGAGTAGCCTTTTGATTATTTGATATTTACTCAGCTGTGCTTAGAATAAACAATAAATAATCTTAAGAAAAGAAGTTCAAAGGAAAGCCTAGACAGTTACAAATTTTGCCCAGAAGCAACCTACTTAGAAGCAATAGAAGAGAGCATTGGGAGTTTTCCAGGGTCAAATGTATTGTCAAAAATCAGCGAAGTAAGAAGGTCACACTGAGGAAGACCTGTATTACTTCATCAAAAGCAGCCCTCAGACTCATTTTTAAGACCACGGACCCAA
This sequence comes from Acanthiza pusilla, assembly GCA_036630365.1. Classification (NCBI taxonomy): domain Eukaryota; kingdom Metazoa; phylum Chordata; class Aves; order Passeriformes; family Acanthizidae; genus Acanthiza; species Acanthiza pusilla. The sequence goes on from JAXCHO010000108.1 coordinate 1,004,266, forward strand.
TTCCATTGCAGGAACTGCGCATGCTTAATGACTTTTTGCTAATTTCCATAAGAAGCGGGGAATGGGAGGCGCTTATGTTATGAATATGTATCTGTATTTTAAATATGCATTATTGTTATAGATAAATAAGTTCTGTGTTGCATTGTTACTTTGGAGCTGTACATTCGGGAGTTATCCTTGCAGCTCTCCAGCGCTGAAATAAACATACACTTTCTAACCTTAACAAGTTAGAGAGTCTTTGCCCATCTTAGGTGGATATTGATATTAGACCTATACCCGCATTTTAATAATTCAGTATGAGACCCTTCTCCAGCTCCAAATCACACTAAAATCCCATAACTGGGACTTCCCATCTTTAGAATTCACTGCCATCTTGGAAGAGACTGCCCAGCTCAATCCCACTTGGAGAAAAAAGGGATTCTTTCCAGTGAGCTGACATCCAGACACTAGTAATAATGTCAGATTTAAAAGTATAACACTAATAAGTAATACTAATAAACAATAACAACTTGAACAAGAAATAAACCTGCAAATCCCAACACACAGCACCACCCCAAAGAGACAAACCTCATTTTTCTTTACTGTCACAAGGCTCATGAAAACAAATCCTGTTAACTTTCTCTCCCTCACCTGTTCCCCACCAGATAAACAAGGCCATTTTCACTGTTTAATGCAAGTTACAATTGAGGGCTGGAGAGAAGAACAGGGAGACACCACCAATTTCCATGTCAAACCCAGTAGGTCAACTCCAAAGAAGAGACAATAAAAGAGGGTGGGGGCAGGGGCTGGTCAGATGTTGTTCTAAAGGCTCCCAAAATCACCTCCAAGCAAACAGGAGGGGAAAATAAACCCCTAAAAACCAGCCTGTGTGTTCAGGGCCTCAGCTGTGAGGAGCTGGACATGCACAGAGGCAGCTGGAGCAATTCTTTCCTCAGGCTGAACTTCCAGCCAGGGCACTGAAGTCAATCAAGTGCTTTCCCAGAGGATTCCATGGTTGCCAACCACCCTTCAGGATGTGGCTCACAGGAGCACAGATCCTTTTCCAAGTCAGGAGGGCAGCAAAAATGACAAGAGATGCCCAATTCAGAGCTCTGTTTAAAAACCTGACAAATAAACATCAGTAGAACCCTGAAGCCCAGCTGTGGGCCCTGGAATCCTATATCCAAGGGGAAACTGGAAAGGCCTTTTACAAGGATTGCCATGGTGTTGTCCATGCAACATTTCCATCCCTCCCGTGGCCTCTTCCCTCAGGGTCCCCAGCAGCAGCTGTTGGAGCAGCACATGGATCTGCAGATGGAACTGCTGCCCAGCCCAGCCTGAGCTACACAAGGCTCCTGCTGACAGAAACCCAAATATTCCCTGCCAGGGGCTCTGCAGACACTTCCCCATCTGTTCTGTCTGCTCCAAGCACACACTGCAGGGAAAATCCTGGGTACAGCATTATCCAGAGAAACTTCCTGAACTTCCTACTCCATCTTGCAAACCCAGCCCTTGGACAGTGGGTTTACAAGGACTGCAAATCATAGACCAAATAGGATTAATTTTAAACCATGACACTTCATTCTACATGGTAGATTCTTCTATTCTGTGCCATGAAACACATCTTCAATTAGACTGCAATTAATGGGTCTGAAGCCTAAAGTAACAAAAACAAACAAAACCACCCCAGGTTGCCTTACAAAGACTGAAAGACATATTTATTATGTTTTTCTCTTCAAAAATAAATTTGTTTTTCTCTTTTTTACATTTTTCAGGTATACATGACACTTACAAGATCAGGTGTAGTGGGTTGATGCTGGCTGGATGCCCAGCACCCATCAAAGCCTCTCTCTCACTCCCCTCTGCAGTTGGACAGGGGAGAGGAAATAGAACGAGGGATTCATGAGTTGAGATAAGGACAGGGAGAGATCCCTCATCAAATATGGTCATGGGAAAAACAAGCTCAAATTAGAGATATTAATTGAATTATTGCTGACAAAATCAGAGCAGGAGATGTAAAATAAAACCTTAAAAGTGCCTTCCCCCAGCTCTCCCTCCAGCCCAGCTGTATCTCCTCCCTCAGCAGCGCAGGGAGATGGGAATGGGGGTTATGGTCAGTTCATCACCCGAGGCTCCTCCCACTGCTCAGGGAGAGGAGTCGTTCCCCTGCTGCACCATGGGGTCCCTCCCATGGGAGAGTTCTCCAGGAGCTTCTCCAATGTGAGTCCATCCCACGAGCAGCAGCCCCCTGTGAACTGCTGCAATGTGAGTTCATGCCATGGGCAACAGTCCCCAAAACTGCTGCAGTGTGGGTCACTCTCCTACAGGGTCAGTCCTTGAAGGACAGGCTGCTCCAGCCTGGGAGCAGGGCCCCTCTCTCTACGGCTCACAGCCTCCTCCCAGGCATCCCTGCTCCAGCGTGGGCTCCTCCTCTTTGGGCTGCAGGTGTATCTCTGAATCCCCATGGATCTCCAGGGGCTGCAGGTGGATCTCTGCATCCCCATGGATCTCCAGGGGCTGCAGGGGCACAGCTGCTTCACCATGATCTTCACCAAGGGCTGCAGAGGAATCCCAGTTCCAGTGCCTGGAGCAGCTGCTGCCCCTCCTTCACTGACCTTGGTGTCTGCAGAGCTGTTCTCCTCACATGTTCTCACTCCACTCTTCTCTGGTCGCAATGACAATTGTGCAACAACTTCTTGGTTTTTTCTTTCTCAAATCTGTGATCACAGAAGTGTTACCACCATTTGTAATTGGCCCAGCCTTGGCCAGTGGTATGTCCATCTTTGGAGCCACCAGGGATTGGCTCTGCCTGACATGGTGGAAGCTTCCAGCAGCTTCTCGCAGAAGCCACCTCTGTGCAGCTCCAGCTACCGAAAAGCAGGCCATGGTACCAAGGGGACCCATTGTGACACTGGGGGGCACATGGATCCAAGGGGAAAAGGTGACATTGCACAGCCTCATGGAACCAAGGAGACCATTGTGACACTGTGGGGCCTCATGGAATCATGGAGACCTTTGTGACACTGCAGGGCTTCATGGAATGAAGGGACAGTTGTGGCACTGTGGTGCCCCACGGAACAAAGAGGCAACTGTGACACTGCAGGGCTTTGTGGAACCAAGGGGTCGATGTGACACTGTGTGGGTACATGGCACTGAGGAGACCATTGTGATTCGACAGAACCTAATGGAATTGTTGGAAATTATACAACTTTTAAAATTTTTTTCATGTAACTTCAGTCAGGGGTTTCTTCACCTTGGAATCTAATGGAATTTTTGGAAATTATACAACTTTTATTCTTTTTTTTAATGTAACTTCAGTCAGGGGTTTGTTCACCTTTGCCCAGGGGGAGGGGAATTGAAGTTTCTCTTCAAAAGACTCTGTTCACCGAGGCTGGGTAAGGCCTGATGAGTTTAACATCTACAGACTGGGAGTAGCCAGAAGATACACAGGAGGTAAATAAACATTAATGAAAATCACCTTTCAGTGCAGTTCAAGACACCTGGTCTGGGAAAAGATTCATGAGAGAATCAAAGAATGAGCACCTAATTAACATCAAAAGCAAAGGTATCAATAACCAATAGGAGACAGAACACTACTGTGTAATATAAGACCAATGAACCTGAATTTCTTTGGGTTCTGTCTATATAAATATGTGAAAAGTCTAGTAGAGAGCCATGTGAGATGGAATGATTTTCACTGCACAACATGGAAATGTGTGGATGGAATGATTTCTATTGCATGTGCTGACCAGAACAACAGCCTGGCCAGAATAAAGTAATGCCTAAATGCCCTAACACTGAAAAGATGTTGTTGGAGAGTTTGTGTTTTTCATGCAGTTTCGGTGACAATCCCACTGAGGTCCATCACCAACAGAGGCTCCTCATGGACTCCTTGGAGGAGAGAATTGGAGGCCATGATAGCAGAAACTTCTCAGAGACTCAATGTGAAAAGGAAATAAGAAAGTACTTAAAAAAAGTGAAGTAACTTGAAGCATTAATGAGCCCTCTGAGTGTTGTTACTGACAAAGAATCTCCAGGGACTCGTTAGAGCAGATAATTGGAGGCCATGATTGCACAAAGCTCTCAGAGACTCCAAGGCAAAAGCAAAAGCCAAAGTGCTTTGAAAAACCTGCAGTCCCTGGGAGCATGAAGGAGCCCCCCAGGGCCATTGCTGCCAAAGGCTCCCCAGGGACTCCTTGCAGCAGACCCCTGAGACCACTGGGATGTGGGGGGATGCTGAGGGCAGGACAAGGGGGTGACAGTGCCCAGCCTTGCTGGGGCTGTGCCAGGAGGCCCCAGGGCCTCAGCACAAGGTGTTTCCTCACAGCCCTTGGTGGCACAGACTCTGCTGTGCCCCAGGGCACCAAGACTTGGCTTCTCCTGGGCACTGCCAGTCTTGCCAGGGCCCTTGGCCATGTCCAGCACAGCTTGTCCTGCGCTGTCCCACAGCTGCCCCTGTGTCCCTGCAGGCTGCACACTCCCATCTCGCTGCCCCCTGGCTCTGCCCTGCCATTGCCAGCCCTGCCCTGACCTCTGCCCACCCTCACCCTCTGTGCCTTGGGACACACACACAAGCACTGAGCTCATCCTCCTTTGGGTGCTTCTCCCAGCACAGCCTTGCCCTTGCAGGGACATTTCCTCCTCCTCATGCCCAGTCCCCACCTGCCCAGCTGCTCTGTGGGGCAGTGTTTGTCTCTGCTGCTGTTCCTCCCTCCCAGGAAAGCTGCAGCATGTGGGACACAGCCCTTCCAGCAGCATCCCAAGCCCTCAGCCCTGCTGGGCCCGTTCCCCTGAGCAGAGAGCAGCAGCCTCCCCGTGCTCTGCCCAGGCTGCTCCTTTCAGCTCCTGGCACAGCCCCGGCCCAGCTGTGCCTGCTGCTGTCCCCTCCTGGCTCAGCTACAGGGACAGCACAGCCCCAAGAGAAGCCCCGTGGCTGCAGTGAGCCCAGGCCCTGGGGCAGAGGGGATGGCCCAGGCCCTGTGCCAGCCAGGTGCCTTCTGCTGGGCTGGCAGAGACCTGGCAGGGCTGAGCTGGACAGCCATGGCCCAGCCAGGAGTCACGGGCTGAGCCAGCAGCTCCTGCTCACAGAAGTGACCTCACAGTCCCTTCTCCAGCCATGCTTCTGCCCTTGGCCTGTCCCCTCCAGAGGCACAAGTGACCTCACAGCCCTTCCCAGCCCTCAGGTTCCCACTGGGTGATGAGTTCCTGAGACACAACTGATCACGGGATCCTGTACGCAGCCAGCAGCCTCCTTTTTGTGACCCCAAGCTGAGCAGAGAGACCTGAGCTTGTTTTATTGCTGAGCAATGAACTGAGAGAAAGGGGCAGTGGAACAGAGACCATTGTTGGTGTTCAGTACTGAGATCTTTATCTTCCAAAGCACATGTACTGCATCCTTTCCTCCCAGGATGTTTCTGGAGGTTTTCTCCCAATGAGGAGTAGAGAATAGCTCTCCTTTGGTTTTGCTTTGCTGCTGCATGTGGCCCTTACCTTTTGATACTCCCACCTGAGAGCAGAAAAAGCTCTCACCCCCACACCTTAATCTGATTTTTGTTGATCTGTGATTTTTTTTCACCTTATTTTCTCCCCTTATCTTGCTGAGGAAGGGGAGTGAGAGAGCAGCTTGGTGGGCACCTGATGGCCTGACAGGTTCAACCCACCAAGGTCATCTTTCCCAACCCCTTCTCTTACAGGCACCATTAACTATGAGGCTCCTCAAGGGCTCCTCACAATTTGGCATTACACACAGAAGAGTTGAAAATATATTTTATCCCATTGTCCACAGAGATATGAGTTGGAAGGTGGACAGGTTCAAGGTTTAGAGAAAGAACTGAAAGTTTCAGACACTGAGCTGGAGACAGCTGCAACAGCAGCTCCGTTTCTCGCACAGCCAACAGGGTGTCCAGGGTTCTGGGGGCACCTCCTGGGCTTTGTGGGGGAACCTTTTTATAGGCGAGTTTTCCATGCCCAACCTTCTGGACCTTTCTGGAAATGGGCTGGGGGCCTTGGAGGGCCTTTTGGTGGTCTCAATCCTCCTCTACTGGACTGACCCCCAGGGGACAGTTCATGGCCACTTCTTGACCCCACTTGCCCTGTCCTTTGTGTTGTGGTGTCACCATGGGCCAGAAGAGGGAAGTGGCCCCAGAAAGGTCCTGCCCCAGCCCAGCACAGCCCTTTCCAGCCCCAGCCTGCTCCAACTCTCCTCTGGCTCTATGGCTCTCGTGGCTGGAGGCCCAGCAGAGCATGAACTCCTTGTTGCCTCAGCTTCTGCACCCAGCAGAGATGAGGAATTGTCGTGGGTTTGACCCTGGCTAAATGCCAGGCACCTACGACGTTTGCTCTCTATGCTCTCTCCTGCTGTGGTTATGCAGAGGAGGAAAAAAACTAACACACTGGACTTATGAGTTGAGATAAGACTACTGATAACGAGGACGCACTAAATTCAGGGCAAAAGCAGGCGGGAGACTTAAAGTTGCAAAAAAGGTGATTTATTAATCTAACAGAGTCGGAGGATAAATCAGAGGTAAAAATAAGCTCTCAAGATACCGTTTTTTCACTGACTCCCCTTCTCTCTTAAGGCACTGCTTTCTAGCTCACTCTCTCTCTCCTTTCCAACTAACTAACAACTCTCGGGCAGGGGCAGGGTGTGGGGTTTTTTTTCTTAAATCAGTCTATCACAACTCTTTTACTGCAGACACTGTTTCTCTATTCGCCTTCTCTCTCTATTCAACTCACAGATCCGGGCTGGGGTAAGGTATGTGGCTTCTCTTAGTCAGTCCAATGTCACAATTCTTCTGTTACAAACGTTGTGTCTTTACTCACCCTCCTCTCTATTAAGGCTATTTCTCAGTTCACTCCCTTCCTCTTTCCTTCTAACTAACAGCTCCGGGGTGGGGGCAGGGTATGGGGGTTTCCTTTGGTCAGGGTCAGTCCATCAGGGAGAGGAGTCTTCTACTTAGCCATGGGGGTCCCTCCCACGAGAGACAGTCCTCTGGGAACTTCTTTGGCGTGGGTCCAATCTCACGAGCAGCACCCGCCCGATTGCTGCAGTCCGAGATTCCTCTGTCTAGGCTGCAGAATTCCAAGCTGAGGCCAGGCTGTTTCCATCCTGGGAGCAAGGCCTTTCTCTCTCTCCTGCAAGGCCTTTGGAACTCTCAGTCTCTGGGACTCCCACTGGATCACAGCTTCCTGCAGGCATCACCTGCTCCTCTGGCGTGGGCACCTCCCCACAGGCTGTGGGGGGTTCTCTGCATCCTCTGGACCCCATGGGCTGCAGGGGGACCACCTGCTCCCCCATGGTCTTCACCACGGCTGGCAGAAGGTTTCAGCTCCGGCGCCTAGAGCATCTCCTCTTCCACCTCCTCCACTGACCTTGGTGCCTCCATGTTGTTTTCCCTCACATATTTTCACCTCCTCCTCCTCCTGCCCTGGCTAAAAAGAAGTGCGTGCTCACGTTGTTTTGATTTCGTCTTAAATATGTTTTCACAGAGGCGTAACTAACATCTCTAATTGGCCCAGGTTTGGCCAGCAGCATGTCCATCATCTTCAGAGCCATCAGAGACTGGCTCTGCTGGACATGGTGGAAAAATTTCCAGAATCTTTACTCAGGACATGCAGGAGCCATCTTTGTGCCCCACCCTGCTCACTGGCAAAAACTGGGCCAGGCAAAACTACCACAGGAATTGAGGGTGGGGATGAGGAGAGATGGGCAAAGGGGACCCAAATTCACATGTGGATTGTGAAGCCACTTCTGCTCCAGGAGCCTGATTGGGAAGCAACTGGCCCCATAACCTGGGGACAAGATATTAATCACAATGCTGGCGTGCCTGAATGCAATGGATTTCGGCATCATGCCCTGAGGAAAGCCTTTGGTCCAAGCCTGCATCCTTATTTCAGACTGTACATGAGCACTGTGGACTTCTTCCCGCTCTACCTGGAACCGTGCAGCAGTGCAGAAGCTGAGCTATTCCAGCCCTGCATGGGAGAGACTTGAATTCATCTAGGAAGTGTTTCCAAAGGCCTTGTGTGCAATCCTTGCTGCTTTCTTTGGTGATAATTTGTATCCTGGGGGAATTGCATTGAATTGTATTGTTGACTTTTCCAACATGTGTTTGCTGATGTCTGCATTTGGAAATGGAGAAGAGATTGTTGGAAGCTTTAAATATTGCAATGCTTGAACTTCCCTGCTTGTGGCCAGCCATTGCCTGGCCCAGCAGGCACCCAGCTGTGTTTGGACATGAGCTGCCCCAGCTGGACACACAGCAACCAGAGCGCTGAACATCAGAGTCTGGGCTGATGCTTTTCCCAGAACACAAGGAATCAGGACAGTGTCTCTGCACAATCTAATCGTCCTGTGAAACTCAGCAGCTGATGGTGGTTTTGTGCTACTGCCAATCCCTTCCATGACAAAAATAATTTCAAGATTGAGTAACAGCTTCTGCCTCCTGGCAGAGACCAAGTGTTGCCACCAGTTGCTCCAGGTGCTCCTGCCAACAGCCACCTGCAGGAAGGAGCACAGACACCAACACACCAATGTTGGCTTTGGCTGCCCTGTGGCAGAGAAGCACCCCAGGGGCACAGGTCTCTGGGCCAGGAGATGGCACCGACACTGCCAGGGCTCAGGGGGTGGCAGGTCTGCTTTGGCAGGGACTGTGCCACACCTGCTGATTTCAGTGCTCCCCGGGCCCCAGGGGTCAGAGCTACATTGGTGCCCTGGCCCACACGTTCCCTGTCTGTGTCACACCCCCGTGTTTAGGATGACCAGCAGCCAGGACTTGTCCCAAGGAGGCCATGCCAGCTCCTGTGGAAGGCCCCGTGCCCTTCCCGCTGTGGCTCTGTCGCCAACCGTGGGGGCTCCTTCTGCTGCCCTGAGCCCGCAGAGCAGGGGAGCGTTTGTTTCTTGTTGGAGCCGTTCCTACGGTTCCTGTCGGGCTGCCTTAGACGCTTGGGGCAACAGATTCCTTCCAACCTGGGCCACTTTGGGAGGGCTGGGGGCAGCCCCAGGGCAGGTGGCAGTGTGTGCGAGGGCCCTTTGTGACACATCAGTGACATAGGTGCTGGTGGCAGCACAGCCATGCCACTGTGCTTGGAGCACGCGACGGGACAGGACGGGACAGAGCAGTGCCGTGAGGAGCCCCCACACAGTGCACTCGTTCCTTGCTGACCCAGAGCTTTTCCGAGGCGTTTCTCCTGCAGGTGGCCTTGTGGCCAGACCACAGGGTTTGGTGACCTGTGGTCTTACTGAGGCTTTTGTTCTGCAGGTGCCCTCGAGGACAGACCGCAGGACTTGGTGGCCCGGTGCTTTTCCAAGGCATCTCCCATCCCTGCGGCCTGTGCCCTCGAGGCCAGACCATGGGACTTGCTGACCACAATCCTTGATTAGGAGTCTCCTGTCCTTGTGGCAGGAGCCCTCGAGACAGAGTGCAGGACTTGCTGTCCTGTAGCCTTCCCAAGACTTCTCTCTTGCAGGTGCCTTCAAGGCACGACTGCAGGACTTGCTGACCCAGAGCTTTCTCAAGGCATCCCTCCTGCAAGGAGCCTTAAATCCCATCAGTGACATGGAGCAGAGACCTCCAAGCATGCCCAAGCTGGCCTGGGTGAAGGAGGAGGAAGAGGGCCCAGGAGCTGTCCCAGTACAGCAGCCTGGAGAGGTGGAGCAGTTGCCTCTGACACAGGAGGGTGAGTGGCAGGGCTGGGCCACAGGGCTGGTGCCTGCAGTCAGCCTGGCTCCATCCCATCCCATCCCATCCCATGGATCCCATCCCATGGATCCCATCCCATCCCATCCCATCCCATCCCATCCCATCCCATCCCATCCCATCCCATCCCATCCCATCCCCTGGGGACATGCCCATGGACAAGATGGAAGAGGGGCTGGGGCTGCCCCCCCTCAGCCGTGCTCCATCCCCAGGGCACCCTGGGGCTGTCCCTGCCTGGGTAGCTCATAGCTGGGCTGTGCTCTCCAGCCTCTCCCGCAGCCCCTCAGCTCTGGCTGCGCTCACTCTTTGCCAGATGCAGGCACAGACTGCACACAAGAGCAGGACCCTGCCCGTGGCCTCTTCCGCAGAACAGCGCAGGTACCTGCAGCCATCCCCACCTGGGCTGGGCCTGCTGTCCCTGCTCAGCTGAGCACCGCGCTTGGAGCACTCCATGGAACATCCCTCTCTTCTTGCCCTTCGTTCTCCCACCAATGACTTGCACATTCATCAAGTGCATTTGGCAGGAAGAGATCAGCGACATGGGCACTGGGTCCATGGCAAACTCTGACATCAACAGTGCTGACCCCAGTGCTGTCCTGCTGGATTTGCTTGTGAAGAAAGGTGTCTCCATTCCAGAGCAAGTAAGCAGCCTGTGGTCAGGGCTGGAGCCCCCCAGGAATCACTCGGCCTCCCAAGCCACACCCGCTGGTCCCTTGAAGCTTTTGAGGCCATCGCAGTGTGGTGGCAAGGGAAGCACTTCTCTGGGGAAGCTGGGGACATTACTCCCTCTGGCAGCTTTCCAGCTCTCCCCGGGCCTTCTCCAGGTGCCTGCCATGGTGAGGTACATCCACCAGTGCCTCCTGTCCAATGAGTCTGGTGAGCACAATCTGGACAGGAGCCTTCTGGAACTGACCGAGGTACACCCCGCTGATGTTGTGATAACTCTCCTGCGTGTGGCCCCATCGTGTGACAGGTATGGGACCCACCTGCCCAGAGGGCTCAGGGCTCCCCAGCCCTGTGGAGCCTGTCCCAGGTGTCTGACAAAAAGAGAGGTCCAGGGCCCTCTGGCTCCTCCATTTACCAGTCCTGGCATGTCAGCCCCTGAGCCTGCTGCCATGCTCCCTCCCTGCCCCTCCCTGGCCTGTCCCCACAGTGGTGGACGGCCTGGGTGCTGCCGGTGAGGGGCAGTGGGCAGAGGCAGGGGTGGTGGCTGAGACTCCCTTGACATGGAGCTTTGACCCCACAGAGCTGCTACAACCATGTGGAGGATGATCATGTCCTCGAGCAGGACAGTGAAGCCAGTGCTGCTGACACTGCTCAATGTGCTGGGGAGCTGGCCAGAGCACAGCACGTGCACCTCTGATGGGGACAACACAAATGTCTTTGCCCTGGCTGTGAGTTCCTGGAACTGGCCTTTGCTTACCCCCAGGTCACCTCTCCAGCAGCTCTCCATCTCCATCCTTTCCCCACTGCACCTCCATGCCCCTGCCACTGGGCAGAAACCTGCGCTAGGGGCAGGTTCAGGGGCACCAGGCCCGGTGCTCCCCCTGCGTCTCCCTGGCCTCTCCCTCCCACACTCGGGCCCTGCCCCATGGACACCTCAGCACTGAGCGCTGTCTCAGGGTGGTTTGTCCTTTGCAGGCAACTGTGGTGATGTGGAAGTTCCTGCAGGTGCCCTGCTGCCCACGTGCAGTGATGGTGTATTTCCCTCGCCTCTTTGTGCATCTGCTCTTCCAAGTGTTCTTCAGCACATTGGATATGCCAGACGAGGTCCAGACCTTCTGGAAGGGATGCCAGGAGCAACACGGCCTTGCCACCAACCCCAACAGGTGCTCCATGCCAGTCCTCCTGTCCTTCCCATGTCCCCAGGGCAGGAGCCAGCGCTCCCAGCGTGACCTGGGCTTTGCTCTGCACACAGCTTTGCAGTGTGGACCCTGAAGGCCCTGCTCTGCCTTCTCCAGTGGGAGGATGTGGTGGTGGCAATGGAACGCAAGTGTGGCTGGGACACGCTGCTCTGTGCTGACACCCAGCACTATGCCGTGGGTGTGCTGGCCAGGTGAGAAGCCCTTCTCCCCACTGCCCCTGGCATTCGTGCCCTGTTCCCACTGTGCCTCTCACAGCCCCCGTGGTCGTGGGCCAGAGGGCATTGTCACTGAGGGATGGCTGAGCAGACTGGAAAAGGCCCAGGAGCAGCCACCTCCCAAAGGGCCCATGTCCCCTGGCAGGGTGGTGGGGAAAGAGCAGACCTCTGTGCGTCAGGCCTGGCAGAGGTTTGCCCTCTCACCTCAGGCTCTTGGTTCTTTTTCCCACCTCCAGTGAGATGCGCTGTGCATCCATACCCTTGTGTTCCCGTATTGCGCTGCACCTCCTCAGGCTGCTCAGCAGGGAGGAGTCACCCTGGGATCTTCCTGCCCTGGCGTTCCTTGTGGAGGTGAGCCTGAAGGGCAGCGCTGCCTCGCTCAGCTGCCTCCCAGCTCTCTGCCCTCTTGCAGCTGCAGCTGCCTGCGGCGGTGCCTGCGCCCTGTGCTGCTGCCTGGGCCCAGCCCTGCATGGCTCCGGGCTCCTGCAAGCCAGATGCCCTCTCACTGCCCTGTGCCTTTCAGACCCTGGGGTGCCTGGACTTGAGTAAATGCAGTGACAGCGTCCTGCAGATCATGGCAAAGAACCTGCAGAGCGAGTGCAGGGAGAGGCATCGCCAGGTTCTCAGGGCCCTCGTTGCGCTCATTGAGGATCCCTCGATGGTGAGAAGGGGCAGTGGCACAAGCTGAGCTGGCAGCGGGGGGCTGGGGAACGCAGTCATTGAGCTTGGCTGTGCTTCGGGAGCTGAGGCAGCTGCTCCCAGCTCTCCTGCCTCCCGCTTCAGCTGCCCGCCTGCTTTGGGACTGCCCTTTGGGGTTTCACAGATTGTGTTCCACACAGGCCAAAAGAATGTGGAGCCTGACCGAAAGGCTCATCCAGCTCCTGTGGGACACAGATGGAGACATGGTTGTGATGACACTCACCGTACTCAGATTTACAGTCTCGGACTGGGACATGCTGATACCCAGCCCCATTGCCCTGCAGCTGGCTGAGGCGCTCCTGCCACTCTTTGACAATTTAAGGCTCTGTGCCTCCAGCCACGGGCATTGGGTGCTGCCTGGACACTTTGTGCCCTGTGGATTTTCAGGCCTGTGCCCAGCTGTGCCTGGAGCAGCTGATGCTGAGGTCTTTTTTCCTTCCTTTCATACAGGACAATAACCATGTGCAGCTTCTCTCCATGATCCTCTTTCAAGAAATGATGAATGCTTTAGTGGAAGAGGGAAAAAAGCCTTTCAAGTTACCTGTGCGTCACAGCCTGCTCCCACTCTTCTTCCACTGCCATGATGAGAGCCAGGAAGTGGCAGCCGTAAGGACTTAGGGGCTGGTGGTGTCCCCCTGGGAGGGGGCTCAGCTGCCTCCTGCCCTGGTGCCTCGCGGGCTGCAGCCTCCTGGCCTGGGCACACGGACACTGCTCCTGTGCCCTGGGCTGTGGGGCCATCTCCATGTCTCTGCTGCTCTCCAGGCCTCTTGGTCAACGCTGCTTTGTGCAGCCAAGTTCCTCAAGAGGAAGGATCTGAAGAGGCTGGTGAAGAAGAAGGAGCTGTGGAAGTTCGGCGAGTGCCTGGTGAGGACAGCCTGGAAGCCCCAGCCTCAGCCTGGAGAAGGACACTGACCATGGTGCTCAGTGTGTGGGGCTGGCAGCTGTGTCCCTGCCCACTGCTGCACCCAGGGGCCATGTGGGCTCTTCTCCAGGCTGCTCTGGCCCCGAGCCGGGTGCCGATGGAGCCCTGGCCCAGCTGGGCCGTGCGCTGGGGCGGCACCGTGGCTCCCCGGGCAGCACCGAGCCCTCTGCCCCTCCAAAGGCCGGCGCCAGCGGCTGCTGGCCGTGCCTCAGGGCTGTGTGGCCAGGGGAGGCCAGGGCTGGGCGCAGGGAGAGCCCGGCCAAGGGGCAGAGCCCAAACCTTCCCTCCTGGCACTCTCTCTGCAGCTGGCAGAGGACAGGAGCCGAAGGGTCAAGCACCTGCACCAGGCCATGCTGTACCTGGACAGCCCACAGGAGCCCCTGCGAGAGGAGGCCATCAGGTTCATTGGTGAGCTGCGGGCCTGGGTTCCCTCCCTGCCCTGCCGCAGCTTGGCCCCAGCCCCGGCTGCTGCCCCGGCAGCGCCATCCGGGCCGGGGCTGTGGAGCCCCGCCTGCCCTCGGGGCTGCTGCCGCCCTCCTGTCGCAGCCGTGCCCTTCCTGGGGCGGCAGATGCGGCAAGGGCCTGGGCTGAGCCCTGCCGGCGCAGGAGGCTGTGCAGCCCCAGGGCTGGCAGCGCCGCTGGGGGGGAGCTGTGCCGCTGGGGCCCTGACAGGCTCTGTGTCCCCAGGGATGGCCGGGCGGCGCTTGAGGGGACAGTCAGGAGAGGTCCAGTTCATCTGCACAGGTGAGTGAGGGCAGCGAGGCATCACCAGGGCTTTTCAGGGGGAGCTGCAATCCCTGGGCAGGAGCTGCAATCCCTGCCCGGCTGTGGAGGGCTCTGCTCCCTGTGTGGATGAGGGGCGGCTTGGGCAGAGCACAGAGAGATTTTAGGGGCATGTGGGGGATTCATGGCCAGCACCTTCCAGGTGATCCTGTTGGTCCCTGAGCTGGCTGGGATGGCCCGGGTAGGAGGGTCTCCTCGGGTCCCTGCAGATCCAGGCTCTGTGGCTCTCTCCCTCTTCTGTTTCAGCCCTTGGAAACATGAGAAGTGACATCAGCCCTACCATCTCAAATCTGGCTCTGCAAACACTTCACATCATCAGAGCAATAGAAGGAGCTCCCATCTCCATCTTCCCAAGGTTGCGAGATCAACTCCACAAGGCATGGAGGACAGGGCCTCGTCTGTGGGGCCGTGGCTGGCTGTCCTGCTGGAGCTCTGTGGAGAGCTGATCTTTGAGGCTCTGGCTCCTGGGGCCACCTGAGCCAGTGGGGATTTTTCTTTTCTTCAGGATTCGTTTATTCTTTTCAGTTTCTTTAGTATGTAAATATAGAATGTGTTCTAATACACAGACTCCCAGGATCTTTCTTTTGGTGCCCAGTGAACGCCCCAGGTCAGGGAAGAGAGGAAAGAGGGTGCTTGTGCTCAGCAAGTTGCCCAGGCATGCAGTGTGGAAGGGAAAGTGGCCAGAAACCCCTTGGCCTTTGGTGGTTCTGCTGAAGCCTTAACACTTCCGACACAGTGAGTGGGCAGAGGCCGGAGCTGCGGGGATCCCTGTGAGGCTGGTGCCTGGAGATGGCCACAAGCCCTCTGCCAGCAGGGAAGTGCCATCTGTGTCCTCCTGCTCATGTGTTGCTGGCGGCATTGCTGAGGGCTCCCAGGTTCCTCTTGATCCAGGGCTCCTCTGGAGCTGCATTGGGGCTGCCACTCCGGGCAGGATGGCCGGGCTGGGGGAGACCCTGAGGGGATGTGGTGGTGGGAGGCTGTGCAGGGATGAGGTGCTGCGGAGGCCCTGATGGGACAAGGCAGTGGGAAGGCACGAGGGGGATGTGTGAGGGGTGGGGGACAGGAGGCCCCTGAGGGGATGGGGTGGTGGGAGGCCCTGAGGAATTGGGTGTCAGAGGCCATGAGCAGCCCCCAGGCAGCTGCCTTGTTCCTGCCAGCCAGCTGCTCTGGTGCTTCCCCAAGGCATCTCCCTCAGCAGACAGTTGGACAGACACTCCAAAATCAGGTGTGTATCCCTGGTCCTGGCCTTTCAGAGCTGTGGGCCCAGGAGTGGTGGGGCTGGGCATGTGCCCTCCCTGCCCTCGAGGCTGGGCCCAGCCCCTCAGCCTGAGGACATATGCTCGACTGTCTGGCTATTGAATCTTTTTCCTGTTGTGGGGGAGGCTGAGCTCTGTGGCCTTTGGCAAGAGTGAGCAAGAAGAGCAGCAGCTTAGAGCCTGAGAGAGGCCCGAGCAAGACCTTCTGGGCCAAGGGCATTCCTGGCATTCCCGGGGCTCGGATCCGTGAGAGTGCGGTGGGCACCTTTATAAATGTGTGATAAATACATATTATAGTGTTGCCTTTTTGCAAACATTTATTGCGTGTATCGTTTTATTCTTTTTATATAGAAGTAGCCTTGTTATAAAGATAGAGGTATATAACAAACACCTTTATTTCTGTTATTAACTAGATTTTGATATAGTAGTGAAATAAGTAATAGAGTTAGTTTAAAAAGTTTATACTTTCACTAACCACACTGCCTGCTTGACTGGATAACACCCAAAGAGCAGCACACAGAAGACCTGCCACTGATACCTGACTATCAGCCATAACCAGATGCAAGAACCACGGAGTAAAGCCCAAACTGGAGATGATAACAAAGATTGAAAAAAACACAGCCAAGAAATACACATACTCTAAAAAGGCGGGACCAAGGAGGAGCCATGCAAAACAGTTCTTGGAACATGCAAAACAGTTTTGAGATAAGTTTGAATATGCATTAATGCTTATGAGTAGGCATGAAGCTGATACAATAGAAAGGGTATTTAAGATGACTCCTTCAATGGCAGGCGTGCTTCTTGGCTAAGGGCCAAGCACCCAGTGCTGTTCCTTTGCTTTATTGTCTTTGTCCCCTATTGTCTTTTATTAAACTTTTAAATTTTAACAGGAAAGTGAACTTCGTTTTTCACAGAATACAAAAGCTTTGCATAAACAGTGAGCAAGACCATGGTCTCCTTGGATCTGCATTGTCACAATGGCCAATGGGGTCCATGAGATCCCCTACTGTCACAATGGATATTTGGTTCCATGGGGTCCCACAGTGTCACCATGGACCCTTGGTTCCATGAGTTTCCTCAGTGTAACAAGGGCTCCTTTGGCTCCATGTGCCCCAAAGTGTCACAGTGCTCTCCTTTTTCCTGTGGCAACCAGCAGCAAACCTCACTGCCAGGGCCAAATGCCTGGGAAGAAGGGGGAAGGAGGGGACATTTGGAGTGATGGATTTTGTCTTCCCAGGTCACAGTGACATGGTGTTATAGGTTAGAGACAAAAACCAGGCCAATTAAAATAATTTGATTTATTGAGCAGGGTACAGCAAGCAAAAACAGCGCTGGGTGACCGTGGAGACCCTGCTCCGCCAACGGTTCGTGCCCACCCCCCCCAAACCCTCAAGTTTTATAGTCTCTTTGACCTGGTATACGTATATCTTCCGGGAGTACTCTGCGTCTGCGCGGGCTGTTACTATGGGGTCTTCTTCTTCTGCCTTCTGGTGGTCGTGAGGCCGAAGACCGACGTCTTCCTCGGGGGGGCTCATCTCAGGGGGGCTCATACATCGCTTACTTCACTGGGTATAGGTCATCCTGACCTGACTTCGTTATCTCTTCCCTCTGTTCTTGCTTAGACATCTGTTTTTCTTGGCCTTGCTTAGCTTTTTGTTAGATAAAACTTGTGAGCTTCCTGACTCAATTTTAACCATTTATTCCCTGTGTGATAAACGAGGTTCACTCTCCTGTTGAAATTTAAAAGTTTAATAAAGAACAATAGGGGATCCAGTCAAGCAGGCAGTGTGGTTAGTAAAGGAAAGTCTTTTAAACTACCTCTATTAGTTATTTTACTATTATATCGAAATCTAGTTAATAACAGAAATTAAAACATTGGTTATATACCTCTATTCTTTATGACAAGACTACTTATATAAACAGAATAAAACCATACACACAATGAATATCTGCGAAAAGCCAACACTATATTATTATGTATTTATCACACCTGGCTTAAGCCAGATTTGATTAACAAACACACACGGTTATTTATCACAATGGGATGGGGCCCTGCTGTCCTGGAGATGGCTGAACACTGCCCTGCTCATGGGAAGGGGCAAAAGACAACAACCTCTGTCCATGGAACTACAACAGCAGAGAGGTCAGGCAGAAGGCTGCATTTAAAAGACTGGCACTGTGATAAATAACCGTGTGTGTTTGTTAATCAAATCTTGCTTAAGCCAGGTGTGATAAATACGTAATAATATAGTGTTGGCTTTTCGCAGATATTCATTGTGTGTATGGTTTTATTCTGTTTATATAAGTAGTCTTGTCATAAAGAATAGAGGTATATAACCAATGTTTTAATTTCTGTTATTAACTAGATTTTGATTTAATAGTAAAATAACTGATAGAGGTAGTTTAAAAGACTTTCCTTTACTAACCACACTACCTGCTTGACCGGATCCCCTATTGTTCTTTATTAAACTTTTAAATTTCAACAGGAGAGTGAACCTCGTTTATCACACAGGGAATAAATGGTTAAAATTGAGTCAGAAAGCTCACAAGTTTTATCTAACAAAAAGCTAAGCAAGGCCAAGAAAAACAGATGTCTCAGCAAGAACAGAGAGAACAGATAACGAAGTCAGGTCAGGATGACCTATATCCAGTGAAGTAAGTGATGTATGAGCCCCCCTGAGATGAGCCCCCCCTGAGGAAGACGTCGGTCTTCGGCCTCACGACCACCAAAAGGCAGAAAGAAGACCCCCTAGCAACAGCCCGCGCAGACGCAGAGTACTACCGGAAGATATACGTGTACCGGGTCAAAGAGACTATAAAAATTGAGGAATTAGGGGAGGTGGGCGCAGACCGTTGGTGGAGCACAGTCTCCCCGGTCGCCCAGCGCTGTTTTTTGCTTGTTGTAGCTTGCTCAATAAATCAAATTATTTTAATTGGCCTGGTTTTTGTCTCTAACTTATAACAATTTTGGTGCCGTGACTCGGATAGAGGCAATTCGGCTGGAAGTCCTGCACGGGGGAGGCGCGCCCTGCTTGTCCAGCGTTTGGCTGGATAAGCAGCCCCTGTGTAAGTACTTCTACTGTTGGAACCTCTACCGACGAACCTAAATTAGACAACAAGCAAATAAACGCCGGCAAACCCCATAATCTTTGTGCACGAAGCTCCGAACGAAGACGCAGGAAGATAGGCCAGTTATCCGTTCGGTCGGGGTTGGGTATCCTGGAGTGCGCTTGTGTGAGACGTCCAGTGAGGGACGAAGTGAGTGCGGACCCCTCAGTAGTGCGGTTCCCAAACCCCGCGAGGGGCTGGACCACGAACAGAGGTTGAAGACTCTGTGTGTGGAAAAAGGCACTCCAGACGATGGGACAGAGAAAAAAGCAAGCACTCTGGTCCCATGGGTGGGTCGGAGTTTAAAATTAAACTCCCCCAGGATTAATGATAGAGAATTTGAGTGCCTACCCCTTCTAGGCGGGGTAAGGACAAAGCAATGCCAGGTTTTACACATACGTAAATTCCAAAAAGCTATTTAGTGTTGAAGAAAGTGAGTATCCACAGTTATGAATAGGATCTGAAACTAGGCATTGTTCAAGGAATAAGAGAATCTGTCCCTAGGTGACAGAATAATAATAAAACTTAAAGAAGAGAGAGAGACCCCTACAGAGTGGTTAGAAAGGCTTAGGCAGGAGTGGACCCTGCTACCCCTGGCAGGATCGGAGATTGGATGAATTGTTGAGGGAAGCCTAGAAAGTGTATGCTTGTAGAGAAGAAGAGACACATAAAAAGCAAACCAGAATGTTGTTAGCGGCGTGCTGAGGGATCGGCCGGGCCGGGCACCGCCGCCCTGCGGGGCAGCCCCGCCGCTGCTCCCGCCTCCTCCGCTTCTTTCTCCTCCTCGTTGCGGCCGCGGCGGCGGCGGCTGGCGCTGCTCGTGCTGGGGCCTGCCGCCTCCGCCGAGGCGAGGGGGGGGAGGCTGGGGCCGGGGCCGGGGCCGGGGCCGGGGCCGGGGCCGGGGCCGGGGTCGCGGCTGCGAGCGGGGAAGCGGTAGCGGGTGGCGAGCGCAAGAGCTGCACGTACCAGGGCTGCAGCGGGACCACAGGACATGTGAGGAAAGATTGCAGAAAGTGGATGATGAATGAAAAGATGTTTCAAGAAGGTTAGGGGTGTCAGGAGCTCTATTTGCTGGAGACCCGAGAAGAAACAGAGCCCTTGGTAATATTAAAAGTGAGTCCCCACCAAGAAGAAGTCGAGTTCGTAGTGGACTCAGAAGCAAAGAGATCTACTTTTCAAAGACTGCCCCGGGGTTGTAAAATTTGAGTCAGTTAAGTCCTGACGATCAATGGTACAGTGTAATAGATTTAAAGGATGCATTTTGGGCATGTCCTCTTAAGGAAGATTGCAGAGATTATTTTGCCTTTGAAGGGGAGGACCCAGACACACACCGTAAGCAACAGCTACGCTGGACAGTGTTACCCTAAGGAGTTACAGAATGCCCAAATTTATTTGGACAAGCTCTAGAGCAAATTTTAAGGGAATATGAATTAGGTGAAGGAGTTACATTAGTTCAGTATGTTGATGATTTATTGTTAGCTGGTAAAGATGAGGAGAAGTTGAGACAAGAAAGTATTAAATTATTAAACTTTTTGAGCTTACAGGGATTAAAAATGTCAAAATCAAAATTACGATTTGTCAAAGAAGTACTTAAGACACAGATTAAGCAGGGGAACTAAGAAATTGGATCCTGAAAGGGTTAATGGCATATTGTCGCTGCCAGTTCCTAAAACCAAAAGACAAGTTAGGCAATTATTAGGCCTTTTTGGATATTGCAGACAATGGATAGAGGATTACAGCGAGGAAGTGAAATTTCTTTATAATAAAGTAATTGTATGGGGTATAGGGTGGTGTGTGCACACACACACAAACACACACACACACATATATATATATATATGGCAATTATATATAAAATAAGGTAAGGATGGCCTGTTGAAATGGTTAAAGGAAGATGATGAACAGTTAAAGGCATTAAAAACCGATTTAGTGAATGCCCCGGTTTTGAGTTTATCAGATGTAAAGAAACCGAGTAAGAAAATAACCCATGATTGTTTATATAACATCGAAGAACAGACAAAGATTAGACCAGACTTAGAAGTGGAAGAGCTTCAGTTTGAAGATGTATTTCTGTGTGGATTTGATCCTGGTAGTTGAAACACTGAGCTAAAGATGCACTTATGTTTATAGTTGTGTATCTATATTTAATTTTCTGTGAGATGTAAATAATAAAGAAGCATTTATTGCCATCTTCACAAGGAAAAGTAATAGGTATCTGCATGCAAGCTTTGATTGTAAAAATAAAATTAATGGATTTTAGAGATACCGGAAAAGGATACCCAGCAGGTTCTTGAAATGGTATCCATGAATATAGGGAGTGAGATAGGGAAGTGCAGAAACTAAATTCACAATTTAGAAGTCCTAAAGGAAAGAAGCGAAATGAATTATTGGGTTGTCAGCAATAACAGGCAAGGGAGGATAAGAAGTGCTGAAGTGCTTCTCTTTGCCATGGGAAGGCTGCCCTAGTTTACAGCTTTCCTGCTACCTGGAGTCATAGGAGGAGGCCCAAGAGTGCAAAGAACGTCACCCAGCTGAAAGGAGTTGGACTAGATTTAGCTTCGGTCTCCCTGTCACTCCTTTTCTTCATCAGTGTGTGTTTTGTGAGATCATGATTTCAATTACTGGATGCACGCAATTACATCAGCGAGCATAAAAGAAGACTTTTCTTTAATCTGGCTGCTTGTAAAAATTTGTAAGAGTTTCTTTTTTACTGTTAGGTACTTTACCCCTTTCTATTGTAACTCTTTATATTTTGTGGTATGTACTTTGAAGGCAGTGCTATATGCATGACAGAAATTATATATTATACACACACACCATTTGGATAAAGTATGTAGATATGAAATAACAAAACTTCTTAGTGTTCACATTTTACAGTTAGTGGATTTAATCCACTGATATAACAGACAAATGAAAAGTTCAGTTATTACTTGCATTCTGTTGCTCAATTAGTATGGAATGTTTCACCACCAATTGAGTTCCATACGAGTGTCTCAGTGATTTATTGCATTTGCCTCAGATATAAAGCAGCTCTTTTCTCAAATGTAGAAAGCCTTGCTGTCCTGCGAACTTCAGCTGCTCTTGGTGTAACACTTAAGAGCCAGAGAAAACGTTGCATTTGAAACACTTCTAATTTGTTTATTTTTTGGCTGTAATTATGCCAAATATGTCACCATAATACATAAAGTATAATATACATTAGTCACTTGGATAACAGTTATTCGCAACATATCCATTTTATCTACTGTACTTCCTATAATATTTCAATTAATATTTCATCTTTTTAAATATTGAGTACTCAACAATAAAGCCAGAGTGGTTTGTGGCGTTTTCCCCTTTTCTAATACCAGAAGTGCTGTCTGAACTTAGTATGCTTTTAAGCAGAATTCATTATCTTAATCTTGTTAGTGTTCTGAGGAACTTCTTTATATAGCTGCAGTTTAATGTTGATCTGCAATCGTTATGTCTTAATACAAATGCCACCTGGTTCAGCTACATATATTTGTATAAAGGCAACATCATGGAAAGAATCCTCACTAACCCCTCGTTGGGAAGGGCCTTGTCTCGTTTTGCTCACTACAGAAACAGCAATCCGGACAGCAGAACGTGGATGGACACATGCTAGTCATGTCAAGGGACCCATTCAAGACCCTCAGTGGAAAGTGACCAGCTGGCCTGGGGACCTCAAAGTTACTCTGACGAAAGAACAATAATAACCTGTGTAACTGTGGCTGCGAGAAAGGTTGGGAGCAGTACAAGAAATGTTAATGCCCAATGGTTTGGTCTCGAACCATGGGAGTTTTTAAATCCAGTAAAACATTATGTAAATAGGGGGAATGAACAAATTTCATTAGAAGGAATATATAGAACACTAGTGGAGAAAATAGTAGCTTTAGATTGGGAACAGCCTCCTGTAGAACAACTACATTTTGAAAGGACTGTAATAATTCCTTGTATTTGTAGACGTGTTCGTGTTTTGCAATCTAATCAAGGGATACATGCCGCTTGGGTATTGATTGAGTGTGAAAATTGTATGCAAAGATGGTATTGTTCTTCCTCACACAGACATAACCTGTGTAATAAGTGTCGAGAAAGGTACCCTGACAGAATACATTTTAACCCTGAAATTTTAAAATTACTATGTGGAAAATCATATGTAATTCCTGAGATTTGGGAGGTACGGGGGGAAGATTGGGATCAAACTATTCAGATGTGTAAAGTGAGGTTTAGATGGAAGCAAAGACAAACTGAGAAGAAAATTTAAATGTAACATTTGAAAGAAAGCTGGTGGGTTCCAAAGTATCCATCTAAAGGATACTTATTTTTCAGCAAAGGGGGGAATACAATTAGAGTAAGAGCAAGTATTTACCCACAAGCCTAAGATTCTGCTCTGTAAACATCTATAATTGAAGTTACAGATATAAAAAGACCCACGAAGGCCTAACCCCTGAAGACTGCGACTGCTGCCGAGAAGAGAAGTGACCTCGCTGCTTCAAGCAACGGAGTAGGCGAAGGAGGCAGAGGCGTATCACAGCGGGGACATAAAGAGGCCTGTGCTCCCGAGAGCCTGAAGTGGAAAATAGAGCAGAGCAATGTAATAAAACGAGTGAGTAACAAAGATTACACCAAATCAAAAAAAGGGAGAATTGGAACTTACTAATTGTAAAAATGAAGGAGAACCCACCAACTCTCTATGCCATTTGCTGGATATTAGGATGGGTACAAAATCCTGTAAGAGGCTTTGATCACCAACCCTTTAAATGGACCTTATCCCGATGGGAGGATCAAGTAGTTATCCAAACTATAGTGGGACCTGGGTCTCCCAGTTTCACTCCTACCTTCTGTCAGTTAGCTCCGATAAGCCCTTGCCTTAACCGAATGGGGTTTTATTTTTGCCCTAGCTCAAACCCGGGACGAGGATATTGTAATTACCCAAATTCCTATTACTGTGCTTACTGGGGCTGTGAGACAATGGCATCAGACTGGGCTCCGGGAGGAGGAAAGGACCAACATATTACAGTAGGGTGGGGGCCCCACGGCTGCAAGACACCCCAGCGAGATAGTACTGGTGGCACAGTGGTGTCTGGGAATTGTTGGCATATTTACATCAATGTTACCCAAAGCCAAGACCCTAGCTGGTTCTTGAGAAAGACCTGGGGAGTTAGATATTGGGAATCAGGGACCGATAGAGGTGGCCTAATCTTTATAAAAAAAGAACCAATTGCCAACAACCCCGAACCAGTCAGACCAAATCTAGTGCTATCTGGACAATTGTTACCTACAACGACCGCTCCCACAATTAACGGGTCTGCTATCATTAATACCACGGTTCTGCCTACTCCCAGTAGTGCCTTAACATCTGAATATAGCCCCCTTTGGAAATTAATGCAGGCAAGTTATCAAATATTGAATGTAACCAACCCGAACCTTACTGAGCACTGTTGGTTATGTTATGTGATTAAACCACCTTTTTATGAAGCAGTAGGGACCACAGGAGAAGCGAAACGAGTTAACGGATCCAACCCAGCACAGTGTCTATGGAAAAAGGATACATCAAAGCAGGGCATTACCATAGCTCAAGTGAAAGGAAGAAGAAGATGTGTAGGTAAAGTACCAACAAACCAGGCACACCTATGCGATACAACTATAAAAACCTCAAAAAAGGAGTCCCCCGCAAATTGGCTTATACCAGCTAAAAACACAAAATGGGTGTGTGCGTCCATAGGAGTAACGCCTTGTTTGTCATTACAAACTTTTAATGAATCCTCTGATTATTGCATTCAGATAATGATCATCCCTTGAATTGTCTATCACACTGAAAACTTTGTATATGACAATCACATAACTCAGGAACTCAGGAATTTCTGGTAGATACAGGGGCAACTTATTCAGTTTTGAATAAAGCTCTGATGCCTGTGGGGGATGATTATATCATGGTAAAAGGGGCCACTGGTCACTCTGAAAAAGCTTATTTTTGCAAACCTTTGAAGTATAAACTTGGGAAACAATGGGGAATTCATAAGTTTTTATATATGCCCAATTCCCCAAAAGCACTCTTGGGTAGGGATTTCTTGGAACAATTACAAGCAACCATTATGTTTAAAGATGGGGAAATTACTCTGGAGGTGAATGATCAACAATATGTAGAAATATTAAGTTTAATATTGACAACCCCTGAGACCGAAGAAGGAATTAGTGAGGAAATAACAAATCTGGTATTTCCTGGGGTTTGGGCTACTGTTCCAGGGAGAGCTAAGAATGCACCTCCCATACAAATTAAACTTAAAGAGGGAAAACAGCCAGTTAGAGTTAAACAATATCCTTTAAGAAAAGAAGATAGAGAAGGAGTTAGCCCAGTAATAGAAAACTTTTTGAAGCTAGGATTATTGAGAGAATGCCAGTCTGAATTTAACACCCCTATACTACCCGTTCGCAAACCTGATGGATCATACCGGGTAGTACACGATTTAAGGGCTGTAAATAAGATTACAGAAGACCTCTACCCTGTAGTGGCAAATCCATATACATTATTAACTGAATTAACACCGGAGTTAATTTGGTTTACTGTTCTAGATTTGAAAGATGCCTTCTTTTGCCTCCCTCTCCACGAAGCCAGCCAGAAAATATTCGCTTTTGAATGGGAAAGCCCTAAAAGTGGGCGCAAAACCCAGCTGACCTGGACAGTGTTGCCTCAAGGGTTCAAGAATAGTCCTACCATATTCGGAAATCAACTTGCCAAGGACTTAGAATCCCGGGAGGTCCCAGCATCAGAAGGAAAACTGTTGCAGTATGTGGATGACCTCTTGATAGCTACCAAGACTGAAGAGACCTGTCTTACCTGGACGGTAAGTCTGCTAAATTTCCTAGGACTGCAGGGATACCGAGTTTCCAAGAAAAAGGCCCAGGTAATGAAAAAAAGGTAATTTAGCTGGGCTATGAGATCAGTGCAGGACAAAGGAGCTTGGGGCAGGATCGCAAGGAAGCCATCTGCCAGACCCCAAAACCTCAGACTGTGAAAGAACTCAGAAGATTCTTGGGAATGACGGTCTGGTCCAGACTTTGGGTTTATAATTATGGTTTACTTACAAAGCCCCTATATGCTCTCATAAACACGGAACAGAGAGATCTCCAGTGGACAAAGGAAGCCACAAAGGCCTTTGAGCAGCTAAAGAATGCCCTCATGTCAGCTCCAGCTCTAGGACTTCCAGACGTGAGTAAACCATTCTTTCTGTTCTCCCATGAGAAACAGGGAATTGCCTTGGGAATATTAGCACAAGACCTGGGTCCATACCAACGGACAGTTGCTTATTTCTCTAAGCAACTAGATACAGCAGCCAAAGGATGGCTGGGATGCCTCAGAGCTGTTGCAGCAGTCGTGATGAACATTCAGGAGGCGCGGAAGTTTACATTGGGCCAGAAAATGACTGTGCTAGTGTCACACACAGTGTCCGCAGTGCTGGAAATGAAAGGCGGCCACTGGCTTTCCCCACAGAGGTTCTTGAAATACCAAGCCATCATGGTAGAACAAGATGATGTAGAAATAGTGGTGACTAACATTGTCAACCCAGCTTCTTTCCTCAGCGGAAATGAAGGAGAGCCGGTACACCACAATTGTCTGGAGACCATTGAAGCTACACATTCCAGTCGTCAAGATCTGAAGGATACCCCTTTAGATGACGCAGAAACCTGGTTCACTGATGGGAGCAGTTACGTTATTGGTGGAAAGTGACACGCTGGGTATGCAGTTACTACCTGCAAAAAGGTAATAGAATCTGGACCTTTGCCAACAAACACCTCTGCACAGAAAGCTGAGATAATTGCTCTGATATGTGCCCTGGAAATGGCAGAAGGAAAGAAAATAAACATCTATACAGACTCAAAGTATGCATTTGAGGTTGTCCATGCACATGGTGCCATTTGGAAAGAAAGGGGACTGTTGAACTCACAAGGAAAAAATATCAAACATGCACAAGAAATATTGCGGCTGTTGGAAGCAGTCCAGCTACCTGAGAAGGTAGCAATCATGCACATTAAAGCACACCAAAAGGTGAGCTCTGAATGGGAAGAAGGAAATGAGCTGGTGGACAGAGAGGCAAAAAGGGCAGCGAAAGGTCAGATAACAACAGAAAGAGCCCTGATCCCAGATGGGCAGGTCTCCCTAGAAGGTAAGCCTATATACAATGAAGAAGATAGGAAGTTAATTAAGGATGAAGAAGGAACATATAACCAAGAGGGATGGGCTATTACAGCAGAAGGAAGGATAATAATCCCTTCTCATTTGTTGTGGTCATTGATTAGGGAGGAACATCAGAAAACACACTGGGGTGTAGATGCTCTGTATAATTATCTAAATGATAAAATTATCGCCAGGCATTTACAAGATACCATCAAGCAGGTAACCCGGCAGTGTGACATTTGCCTCAGACTAAACCCAAAATTACTCGCAAAATAAAACTTGGTCAAATTGGAAGGGGCCATGGACCTGGACAGCAATGGCAAATTGATTTCACAGACCTTCCAAGAAAAGGGGGGTATCGATATTTGTTGGTATTAACAGATACCTTTTCAGGGTGGCCAGAAGCCCTTCCCACCAGAACCGCCAAGGCCCGGGAAGTAACTAAAGTATTGCTACGAGAAATAATACCACGCTTTGGGGTTCCAGCCACAATATCCTCAGACAGAGGACCCCACTTTATTGCAAGGGTGGTACAGCAAATTAGCTGCCAATTAGGCATAAAATGGAAACTCCACACCCCGTACCATCCTCAATCAAGTGGTCAGGTGGAAAAAATGAACCATCTAATCAAGCAACAGATTGTGAGGCTAGGACAAGAAGCCAATTTACCCTGGCCCCAATCTCTCCCACTTGCATTATTACGAATTCGGACCAAACCCAGAATTAGAGAACAGTTAAGCCCCTTTGAAATACTCTATGGGAGACCGTATGGAGTACAAAAGGGAATATCTACCCAAGTTGGGGAAGAAATAATGACCACCTATATGGTGGCTTTAGGTAAGCAACTCAGAAAGATTGAAAAGCATGTGGCTGGAACCCGAAGTCAAGGTTTAGATGGTCCTGTACATGATATTCAACCTGGGGATTATGTATATGTTAAGTCTTCTGCAGAAAAAACTCTGGAGCCACAGTGGGAAGGACCATTTCAAGTACTCCTTACCACTTTCACCACAATTAAAATCAAGGAGCAGAACGCCTGGATTCATCATACCAGAGTGAAGAAAGCTCATAATTCTCCATGGAAAGTCACACAAGTTCAACCAGGAAAATTATTTTTCTCACGATCATAATTATAATCCAGAGATGGGAGAGTACCTCTAGCCAAGACAATACTGATTGGCCTTGGTCTCAAGGTATCTGGCAGTATACTGGATCCATGGGGAGGTATTCTGATATAAAAGGTTTAAATCTGTTAACTGTAGTTATGCACGAAAATCAAGTGTATGCAAGACAGGAATGGGAAAAACAAAGGGTGTGGCAGCTTCAGGGGACTGTAGGTGAGGTAATCAAAATAGGATGCCGAATGGTTAATGGGACTGCCTATGAAAAAGCAAACAAGATAAGTGTCTCAGCTACCCCTACTGATAAACATGATGAAATTTGTACTAGTTCAAGTGAATTGGACTGTTGGTATACTTTTACATTAGTACAAACTGTCGAGGTGGTTTGTCTTTGGGCCCAGAATACAATAGGGCTCTCATTCAAATTTAAAATAAATGCCATAGGTGGACCTGTTACAACCTATGCCAGCACTCAGGCCCAAATCCAAACCACACCACCTAAACCTGAACCCAAAATTTATGAAACTGGTCCATATGTAATAAGGAACATAGGTCAACAACAATTGTTGTTTAACCCAGAGTGGTCTCTCAAGCGTTTTGAACTGACAATGCAAATCAATGTTTCTGAAATTCAACCAACATGTTCTCCTTTCCTACAAACATCCTTCGAGGGGTGGATAACTTGGCTGAAGAAACAAGTGCCCTTCAGGGGTAGAACACGAAGGGACTTAACTGGAGTGTTTGGGACAGGATTAGGAGTTTTAAACGGAATTGATTCAGAGATATTAGTAAATAAATTGGCCACTGTAACTAATGATTTAGTAAAATTAAGACAACCCCTGCAGTCTTCTCTATTATCATTAGGGAGTGAACAGTGGCAAGTTTCAAAAGTGTTACCAAAATGGGAAGAAGTTGAAGAACAGAACCATGAATTAATAATAAATGCACTTGGTATAGTCCAGGACAATGTATCCTTAGCCCTTAGTTGTATACAGGCGCAACTATGGACACAGTCAGCAGCTGCCTTAATTATAAGAGAAGGTAGTGAAGGCACTTTTCCCATTGAAATTCGGAAAATTGTTTGGGACAATGCCACTGATCTAGAAAGAAAATTTCAGTCTTGGTGGACCCTGGTAAACTTTACCTATGACCCTTTTGACAATGTGGCCACAGCCTTTGTGCTCACTATACGTAATGCTACTGTCTACATTATCCACCCCATTGTTGCATTAGGATTAAACCATGAGAGAACAGTGCTCTATCCCTCTGAACATAGGGTATGGGCCCGGATGGTAGAGAAAAAGTGGCAAACTGTGAATTTAGAATCTTGTATTGCACGAGAACAACAAGGGTTTATCTGTGAAAGCAATACAATTAATGCCCAGGACATATGCCTTGATACAGAGCAAGGCATTTGCCACTTTGAAGTCCATCCAGATCCCAGTCAAAAGACTGTGCTTGTGTATATTGGTCAAGGTTGTGTGTGCTTAAGGACTGTTTGTGCTTCGATAAAGATAGAAAGTGATAACATAACTTTAAATGTTAAGAATTATTCTAATTTTTGTATCTGTAATTTTGTTAAGATCATTGGGTGTGACTTTTTGTATTTTGCTCCAGTTGTATCCCACCAATTGATAAAGTCTAATTACACTATGTACCACAAGTTGTCACCCATACCTATTGGAATGAACCTTACATTAATAAGACAATTAGTAAAGCATCAAGACCTGACTGAAATTTTGAAAGAAATCCAGGAAAATGGAAAGAAAACTTTAATCACTATACATCATGACTCAGAAAAGATAAGCAGAATCCTACAAAGGGCAGGACAAGATGCAAGTCATCACTGGTGGGATGTGCTCTTTGGATGGTCACCTACTGCAACTGGTATTCTAAATACACTATGTCACCCTATTATTGTTCTTTTATTATTAGTCAGTGTTAGCTTCATTTCATCTTTTGTGTTATTTGTTTGGAATTGGAGAATGTTACAACGAATAGCGATTCTGACTTCTCTGTCCAACGCACATGGTAAAGCATTGAGAGACACCTTTCGTAGAAGTTTGTTAGAAGAATGTATGTCTTAGTAAAAGAATTTACTAATTTTATAGACAAGGGGGGAATGATGCAGGGAAGTTAGAAGTTACAGGGTAACTTGTTAGAAACTGCTTGCTAGACAGTGGATATTGCTTACTTACCATTGATTGTGTTTGTCAAAGCAGAATGAGAAGTAAAAGATTATTGACAAAAGCAGGGACTGTGACCCAGCTTGTATCCGTGGAACCCGTACGCTGGCTGAAACCAGAGTTGTTATTTGGACTTGGGCCAGGGATCCAGAGAGCATGTGCAAGACAGAAAGGTGAAAAGTTCAAGACAAGAGGATGAGTATTTTACTTCCTCCCGAGACCCCCGGAGCCCACTACCAAATGACTCTGCGCAGGCGTGACCACATGGAAATGACTTTTAAACGCATTATAATACGAAGCGGGGATAGGTCATGCATACGTATAGGCGAATTGCGAAACTCGGTGAATGTGTAACATGTAACCTGATATATACCAAGCGCTACCCGTGCTGAAGTGTGCGCGGCTGAGGAGTACCTCCCGCTCACCCAGCGCTGCGATAAACATACCTACTTCACAACTTAAAATTATGTAAGTTGCAGAGTCTTGCTCAGATCATTTTTGGATCAGCGGCACAGGCAAGCGGCGTGCGAGGGGCGCGGAGCCTCCACGCCACGGGCGGGAGAGGGAGAGGCTGTGGCTGTAGGGCTGTGTGACGTGCAGCAGCTACACATCTCGGGAGAGACAGGGCTTGGGGTGCTGCCGCTGCCATTTTTGCAAGGCTGTTTGGATTCCTAGGCAGCGGCTGGAAACGCTTGCGGGGAAGGGGTTAATGTGGCAGGATATAAAGCAGGAGTTACAAAAGAGGGATTTGCAGGGGAAATTGGAGCCGCAGGGATGGAGCTGTGTGTATGTCCCGAGGGGAGATGGCTGGGGGGTGGTGAAGCTTGAGGCGGACAGACTGGTAAAACAGGTTTGTAGGGCGTGGCGTCAGCTACCTTGTCAGCATCACAAAGCATGGTAGGGAGATCAGGATGCGAGATAAGGGGTGGTGGGAGCGGTAGGGAAATGGGAATAGCGTGGTGGAGCAGGCAGTGTGGGGGGTTCGCCTCTGTCGCCCACTCTGTTTTGTAGGGGGGTTGGGTTTAACTGGGGGGTCCCCGATAATCCCGAAATACTACAGGTTTTTTCTACTAACTTAACAATGATATGAAATAAGGGGATAAAATGAGAAACAGAAAAGTCACCAGAAGCTTGAAGAGAGTAGATTTTTCTTCCAACAAGATCCCAAAAGGAGTTAGTAAGGATAGAGTCTTTGTTTATATCTGAGAAATTCTTAGAAATCCAAATAATAAAGAACTTCAGTTTTTTCTTAGAAAGATTACCTTTAGAAAACTTAAAATTACTAGCGAGAAGGGTTTTTAAAATTGGGGAGTAAAGGTCTCTCTCAGATTCTGTGAGACTAAGTTTCCTAGCTTATGTCCCATCTTTTAATGGTCCCACTCCCTCCCCAGCAGAAAAAATAGGCAAAAAATGGACCCAAAATATAGGGACCTGCAAAAAAGCCCCAAATTTAACTTACAGCTGTCACTTGAGGTGCGGGGCTGGTCCGTAGGGTCCGAGTAAATTGTGCTGGGGAGGTGGTCAGCCGAGGTCGATCCTCAGAGAATTTCTTGTCCGAGATGGTGGGCGAGGGTGTCAAGCTATGTCTTCGGATAGTGTTTGCTAGAACGCAGACGTGTCTCCTCAGAGCAGTGACGAACTGACAGCGGCTTATATCCTGGTGAGGAGTCACTCTCGTCAAAGATGTCCAGAGTCCGTGAAGTTCGGTGCACCAAGTGTTGCTTTCGGGGGGTACCGAGGTGTCCTGGTGTGCTGTGGCCTTTCACAGAGGAAGCGTCCCCTCAAAGAATGGCTTTTCCCTCGGCCACAACAAACCCCTAAGCAACAGGGTGATTTCAGCAAGCGATTTCATCTCCTTGTGAATATCGCCCGAGGGTGATCCGGGGACAGAGAGAGAGAGGGGCGTTGTATGGCAATTCCACAAGATACCATCTATTGTTCAGTAGCTCCTGTGAAGGGAAGGCCAAGCCAACAACATCCCTGTCTAAAAGCCGCGCCAGGGGCTATTTTATGGGGAAGGCAGGGGGTGGGGTGGGGGTCGGTTGGCCAATTGGGTACAAGGTATTACCATAGAGAAGCAGGGTACACTGGGTAGTACACTGGGTAGTCACCCTGACCACGAGGTGGGTTTTGTTCTGAGGCTTCCCTCCAAGGGAGTGCAGAGGACCCTTGGGCCAAGGGCCCACAGCTCTCCACACTTGTCCACAGGGTGCAGACCTCTGAGCTGAGGCCAGGCTGTTCCATCTTGATGGCGAGGCCTTTTCTCCACTGGGATTCCCACTGGATCACAGCTTCCTGCAGGCACCTACCTGCTCCTCTGGCGTGGGCACCTCCCCACAGGCTGTGGGCGGATCTGTGCACCCCCATGGACTCCATGGGTTGCAGGGAGACCACCTGCTCCGCCATGGTCTTCACCATGGCCAGCAGAGGGTTTTTGGCTCTGGCGCCTGAAGCACCTCCTCCCCCACCTTCTCCACTGACCTTGGTGTCTCCATGTTGTCTTCCCTCACATATTTTCACCTCCTCCTCCTCCTCTAGCTAAAAAGAAGTGCGTGCTCACATTGTTTTGATTTCTTCTTCAATACATATTCACAGACGTAGTTCACAGATGGGTAACCAACCTCTCTAATTGGCCCACATTTCGCCAGCAGCATGTCCCTCATGTTCAGAGCCATCAAGGATTGGCTTTGCTGGACATGGTGAAAAACTTCCAGAATCTTCACACAGGACACACAGGAGCCATCTTTGTGCCCCTCTCCACCCACTAGCAAAAACTGGGCCAAGCAAAACCAACACACAGGGCTGTGGCAGGAAGGGGAGGGGGATTGAATTCCAGCAGACACCTCAGCTCTCTGATGATCCTGGCATGTTGCTGGTCCCTATTTCAGACTGGAGCAGAGGAGATATTTATGGGACAGGAGCCCTCTGGGGCTGTAGAGGACCTGCATTTTGCAAGGTGTTCTGCTCTCCCACAGCTCCTCTCTGAGAGATGCCAATCCCCAAGTCATAACCGCAGAGCATTAGGGCAAGTGTCACTGCCTGTTCATGGGCAGATAACTGATGTCTGCTTGGAAAGAGGCACAGGTTTTAATATTTGTACTTTTCAATAATATGTAAGCACATCTTCAGTAACTGGATCATTTGAGTACTTTTAAGAAATGGCTGTTTTCCCACCAGTAACAGGAATTTCCTGAAAGTGTAATGATGGCAGGAGAAGAAATACTGATCTTCCCCACTTCTTGTGTTACCACTGTTTTGTCTATTATTTCATCTCCCTCTTCCTTCAGGTGTTTCCAACTCTACTGCTTAAGTGACCGTGTCTAAGGACATCTCTTCACCAGACTAGCTGGATCTGTGTCCTTCCCATTGTTTCCAGATTTCCTCCTCCACTTGTTCTTTGGTCATTCCAATGTTGTTCCATTGACTGGTTTCATGCTTTGAGCTTCAGGGAGTTGCTTAGTCTTTCAGAACTTTAAACAATACATCAGTAAACATTTTAATTGCAATTTCATCTTTTATATCACATTTATGGCTTTGTCTTAAATTGATTCTGTATGTAAATTCCTGGTGGATGGTAGACTCGTCAGATGTTTCTGGGAAGTCACCAGGAGCTAAGGGAAGTGTTATAATGTTTATTAAATTGCATCATATTTACATTTTTTTATGTTGGCCATGAAGAGAAACTATCTGTGTCTCTGAGTCTCACCAGTTCCTGACCCCAAAGGTCACAAACCTGATCAGTTGTGGTTCCCACTCCAGTGGTTGCACTTGGACCTCCCTCCATCCCCAGAGCAGAGCTCCCTTGTCCCACAAAGTCCCTGGCAATGCAGGGATGAAGGAAACAGGACAGGCTGTGGGGATCAGGGCCAGGGCACGGCCAGGGATTTGGTGTGGTTGTGAGGCCAGGGCAGGACACGGCCCTTGGCCTTGGTGAACCTCATCCAATTGTCCTGGGCCCATGGCTGCAGCCTGTCCAGATCCCTGTGCAGAGCTTCCTGCCCTCCAGCACAGCCACACTGCCACCCAGCTTGGGCTCACCTGGACACTGACTGAGGGTGCCCTCGATGCCTCATCCAGATCAGCAATAAAGAGATTGAACTGCACTGGCCCCAGTCCTGAGCCCTGGGGACACCCCTGGATGTGACTCCATTGCCCAGCACTCCTTGGGCCTGGCCATGCAGACAGATTTTGAGGCAGGGAACAGATGCTGCAGAGGGTGTTGGATCAAGTTGCTGTGAGCCCAGAATATTGGGATCAGTGCAGCTGTAGCTCTGCACAAGAGAGCTCTTCATCCACTTTCTCTCTTTTCCTCCCTCTGGCCATGGAGGGAGCTCGTGACTTCAGTGTGTGACTCGTGTGTGCAAAGAGCAAATGTGGGCAGAATTGGGGCAGGGAGAGTTTGGGGGATCTTGGGATCTGTGCTGGGCACAGCATGTGTTTTCCATTGGTCTGAGACTGTCTGCTGTGGAAAGTGGATTTAATGTACAGTAGAGGAATGACTTTTGTTTTTATGAAGCGGTACCTCGCCTTGGTTTTTTTGCTGACAATAAATGAACATTTTTGGGCAGGTCCTTCTCCAAGGGAAGCAGGTGGGAGTTGGTGCCAAGGAGCTGAAAGGTGCAGGTGCAGCCTGGAGTGGAGGAAGCTGAGATTTGCACAAGGCTGCTCTGAGTCCCAGGGGTTGGATGAGGGAAATGGTGGGGAGGGAATAGAGACAGTCTGATTGATTCTCAGGTATAAAGTGTCTTGATTTTCATATCTATTCTGACTGCATGAGGAGGTGCTGGGGATCAATGTCAACTGGAAATTCCTGATATCAGTGTATAAAGAGAAAAGGAATAAACAGAAAAAAAGATCTCTCATTGTTTTTTTACGGTCATATATATATATTCACTTTGAATACAGTTCTGGAACTGGTCTAATGAACCACAGTGGAATTGAAGAGTTAAATTATTCCCAGGGGGTTGCCTTGTTAGGGTGTTTAGTAATGTTAATGAACCCTTTGGCACTGAATTCCTGAACAGAAGAGCTGAAGGCTGAACAAGCTTCCGGGGAACAATAATTCAGCAGCAACCTCCAAGTTGCTGAGGATGTCAGCAGCCCCCACTGAGGCCATCACTGCCAAGAGACTGTTGAGGCAATGAGCAGACAAGGAGAGCGTCTCTGGGGCTGGGGAAGCAGGAACTCAGAGGCACCAGCAGCTCCAGGTGGGAAATGGACTCTGGAATGTGGCTGGGAAAGCCCTGCCTGGGCTTGGCCAAGCAGCACAGCCAAGCCCTGAGCCCCATCCCCTGGGAATGGGATCGGTGCCCTCACAGGATGCTGGTGGCTGTCCCGGAGCAGTGGCATGTGGGGTGTGGGATGGTGAGGGCAGGAGAGCAGCAGGAGCCCTGCAAAGCTCTGTGGGCTGGGGGAGGAGGCCACAAGGCCTGGGGCTGGCAGGAACTGCTGTCTTCTCATGGGCCTCAGTGGCAGGGACAGCAGCCACAGCCAGGGGACACAAATCTCATTGCTGGTGGCAGGGGGTGGTCCCAGCCCCCCAAGGCCTTTGGTCACCCCCACTGCAGCTCTCCTGCCCTGGCCTAGGCCTGTGCTGCTTCCCTTGCACACTTTACCCACCACCCCATTTCCCCTCCTCCCTCTGACCCTGGCAGCTCCCAAAGCTTTCCTGATGTCCCTCTGTCCTCACTTGCTGTTGCTGCAAACAAAAAGCTGTGTTTGGCTGAGGAATGGCCAATTCCTGTGGGATTCCCAACTCCTGCCTTCTTCCCACACCCTGCTAAAGCTCCTGTGGCACCCAAGCTGTCCCAGGCACAGCCTTGCTTGAAACTGCTCCTTCTCTCCATGTGCCAGCACTGAAATCCATGTCCCATCTGCAGCCCCGCAGAGCAACCCAGCCCTGTCTGGCCCTGCAGCAGGAACTGGAGGCACTGGAGGTCAGGGACAGCCACTCTGTGTCTGGAATGCTCAGGAGATGCTCAGCTCGGGCTGCTCCTGCAGCCCCAGGGCCAGCCCTGCTGCCCAGGACAGCAGTAGAGAGTTGGCCCAGGGGCTCCTCAGGCAGCTCCTGCAGCCCTAGGGACAGAATCACAGAATCACAGGATTAACCAGGTTGGAAAAGACATTTGATACCATCATGTCCAACCTGTGACCTAATACCAGCTTGTCACCAGATTGTGCCTTTAAGTGCCACATCCAGTCTTTCCTTAAACAGCTTCAGGGTTGGTGAATACACCACCTCCCTGGGCAGCACATTCCAATGTCCAATCACTCTTTTAGTACAGAAGCTCTTCCTAATGTCCAGCCAAAACCTCCCCTGGTGCAGCTTAAGGCTGTGGCCTCTTGTCTGGTCGCTGTTTCCTGGGAGCAGAGCCCAACCCCACCTGGCTGCACCCTCCTGTCAGGGAGTTGTAGAGAGTGATGAGGTCTCCCCTGAGCCTCCTCTTCTCCAGGATAAACAACCCCAGCTCCCTCAGACACTTCTCACAAGACTTGTGTTCCTGAGCCTTCACCAGCCTTGTTGCCCTTCTCTGGACACTCTCCAGCCCCTCAATGTCCTTCCTAAATTGGGGGCCCAGAACTGGACACAGCACTCGAGGTGTGGCCTCACCAGTGCTGAGTACAGGGGAAGAATCACTGCCCTGGTCCTGCTGCCCACACCATTCCTGATCCAGGCCAGGTGCCATTGGCCTTCTTGGCCACGTGGGCACACTGCTGGCTCATGTCCAGCCTGCTGTCCATCAGTGCCCCCATGTCCCTTTCTGCCTGGCCACTGTCCAGCCACTCTGTCCCCTGCCTGTAGTGCCGCAGGGGTTGTTGTGGGCAAAGTGCAGGACCTGGCACTTGGTCTTGTTAAACCTCCCATTGTTGGATTTGGCCCCTGGATCCAGCCTGTCCAGGTGCCTCTGCAGAGCCCTCCTACCCTCCAGCAGATCCACACTCACACTCAGCTTGGTGTCACCACAGTTCCATGAGGCCCTAGAGTGTCACCATGGCCCCCACGATTCCATGAGGCTCCATAATGTCACAATGGCCCCTTGGTTCCCCAAAGCTCTGCCGTGTCACGATAGCTGCTTAGTTCCATGAGGTCTCTGGCATTTCACAATCGATCCTTGGTTCTATGAGGCCTTGCAGTGCAACAATGGTCTCCTTGGATCCATAGTGTCAAAATGGTCTCTTGGTCCTATGGGGCACCACGGCTGTGGAATTACAGGATATAGGTAGCAGAGCAACAGGCCATGAAAGCCAAAGTGACCTTCTGTCTTTGGTCCAGAAGAACCCCTGGGACCAGTAAAAACCATCCTGGTCACAGGGGAAGTGGAAAGAGTACATCACGGGCCTGTGAACTGCATTGTGGGCCTGTGAACTGCTGGGCCAGTCAGAAGTGAGAAATATCATTTGTTACCTTAATAAGTATTGTTTACCTGTTGCCATAAAAGGTAATGTTGTGAAACACAATAGTTAATTGGAGCACTTTGTAGTGTACAGTTACTTCCTGTTTGTGTTGTATATGAGGAATTATCACTGTGCAATAAACGTCTTTGCTTACCACCATCTTGTGAAGTCCATGCATTGAAATCACCACAATGGTGTCAAAATTGCTTCCTTCATTCCACAAGTCCCCGAAGTGTAACATTGGCCCCTCGGTTCCATGGGGCCCTGCTGTGTCACAATGACCCAATGATTACCCGAGGTCCTGCAGTGTCACAATGGACACTTGTTTTTATGAGGCCCCACAGAGTAACATTGGCCCCTTGGCCCCATGAGGCCCCAGAGTGCCACAATGGACTCCTTGGTTGCACAATGTCACAGAGGACCCCTGGTTACACAAGGACCTGCAGTGTCACAATGGCCACTTGGTTCAGCAAGGCACCTCAGTGTCACAGTGGTGTCCATGGTTCCACGAGGACCCAGAGTGTCACAGTGGACTCCTTCGTTCCATTTAGCCCCACAATGTCACAGTGGCCCCTTGGTTCTATTGTGCCACACAGTACACAGTGTCGCTGTGGTCCCCTTAGTTCCACAATGCCCCTCAGTGTCCCAATGGCGCTTGCTCCCCTGGGGCCCTGCAGTGTCACAATCATCACAGAATCACAGAATCAATCAGGTTGGAAAAGACCTTGGAGATCATCAAATCCAACCTGTGACCCAACACCACCTTGTCACCCAGACCATGGCACTAAGTGCCACTTCCAGTCTGTCCCAGTCTGCAAACCCCAGAGGCCACTTGTCCTGAGGATACCCTGTCTTACTGTTGAAAACTGAGGCAAAAAAGGGGTTAAGTACCTCAGCCTTTTCCTCTTCTTTGGTAACTCTATTCCCCAATAAAGAATGGAGGTTCTCCTTGCCCCTCATTTTGCCATTTATTTATTTATAAGAACACTTTTTTATCCTTCGCAGAAGTGGCCAGGTTAAACTCTAATTGAGCTTTCACCTCTAATTTTCTTTCTGCATGGCCTAACAACATCCTTAAATATTTCCTGAGTTGCCTGTCCCTCTGTCCAAAGGTGATGCACTCTCTTTTTTTTCCTGAGCTCCTGAAAAAGCTCCATGTCCAGCCAGGCCAGTTGTGTTCATCGCTGGCTCATCTTTTGGCACATAGGGACAGGCTGCTCCTGTGCCTTCAAGATTTCTTTCTTGAACTGTGTCCATCCCTCCTGGACCCCTTTGCTTCTAAGGCCTATTTCCTTTTAAAAAAATCAGTACCTGATTTGGTTCTCCTCAAATCTGCACCCTGAATAGAGCAAATCTGCTCTCCGTATGTCCAATGTAGAAGTTTTGTTGATACCCCTTCCTCTTTCAGAGCATATTTAAAATCTCGATTATTTCATGGTCACTGTGCCCCAGACAGCCTCCAACCACCACATCTCCCACCAGCCCTTCTCTGTTTGTGAACAGCAGGAGACAGAGCTTTCCTTGGGAGTGGGAAGAGAAGGAAAACTCCCCAAAGTGCAGCTTGGAAGGTTCAGACTGGAGGTGAGGAAAAAGAAAAGTCCCTCCAAGGGTAGAATTTTGGTGCACGAGGTCTCCCAGCATGAGACAGGATAATGCCGTGGCTCTGTGTGCCAGGACCCGGCAGCGCTGGGTGCAGGGACAGCAGGGAGGGCACAGCAATGCTGAGTGAGAAATGCTGGGGCACAGCGAGATGGGCGTGTGCAGCCGGCCAGGGCACAGGAGCAGCACGGACAGGGTGGCACAGGCTGCAGGAGAGATGGCCAAGGGCTGGGCAGGGCTGGCAGGGCCACAGGAACCCGGGGCTTTGTCTCCTGGGCTCTGGCACTGCCTCTGGAGGCCACACAGAAGGAACTTTCCTTTGAGGGTCTGCACTTTGGCTCTCCCTCACCCCTCCCTGAGCAGGCTGGGAAGGTTTGCAGTTTTATGACTCCTTGAGCAGCTTCTTCAACCTCTCAACACCTGAAGGTCATGGACTCAGCCCCAAATCCACCGTGGGGTTCATTAAAATACAGAAAGCCCCCAGGAGCTCTTTTTTATTATTCAATTGTCTTCAAATCTCCAGAGCTTGTGCAGCTGATTGGAGTCAGTTTGGAGTTCTGTTAAGGAAGAAGATGTCAATGTGCATCTCGTTACTTTTTTAAATCAGGTATTTTTTTATTTTTCAGTTCAGAGAAGAGGTGACTGAAGCATTCCCCAGGTGATCTTGATGCTGAATGTCTCCTTAGGAGCTCTGGGCACACAGAAGAGTGAGCCCCTTGTGGGCTGACCCTGTTGGGACAACCTGCTCCTCACCCCCAACCTCACCATGGCTGACATGGCCCACCTGGCACTCACATCGCTGTTCCCTGCATCACAAACTTGTCCCCTGAGCTCTACCGCTGCGTGTCCCAGCCCATGGCACCATGTGCCACCTGCTCTCCTCAGGGCTCTGCCTGCACACAGGCCCAGCAGAAGTTTTCCTGTTTGTAAGGAAAGAATGGCAAAGCCTGAGCAGGTTTGCTGAACAACAAACCCCACTCAGGAACCACATGCCCAGTACAAGCTGCCTCTGATGATGTCACCTTTCTACAAGGGACAGTGTGACCAGAAATTATCTCTGGAAGCAGAACTCTCTGCATCTTTAAGCAGAATTCTCTGCGTGTTTAAGGTAAATTCTCTGTCCCTGTCCTTTCCCTGGATCTCTGTTGCAGATGGAAGCTGCTGGTGCCATTGTCACCTTGAACCCCTCTTTAGGATGCACACAGATGTTTCCAGGTGTGTTAGGGAGCTGTTGCTCAATATTTATGCAAAGCTTTTGTGTTCCTCATGGAACCAAGGAGACTCTTGTGACTCTGAGGGGCCTCATGGAACCAAGGGGCCATTGTGACACACTGGGGGCTCATGGAATCAAAGAGACAATTGTGACAGTATGGAACCTCATAGAAGCAAGGCTCCATTGTGACACTGTGGGGAATCATGGAATCAAGACGATCATTGTGACACAGCGAGGCCACATGGAGCCAATGGTCCATTGTTCTGCTGCGGATTCAAGAGGATCATGGTGACACTATGGAACCTCATGGAACCATATGTCCATTGTTACATGGGGGGGCTCGTGGATGCACTATTCTAAGGATTTCTCTTCTTTCTCATGGGGAATAAAGATAAGGTGAATTCTTCTTGCTCTTTCTAATCTTTGTTTTGGTACTGGGTGCTGCAAAGCTTCGGCCAATCCCCTTAGGGGATGGATGGCAGTTGACCAATGATTGCTGGGCTATTAGTGCCTATATAAGAAGAGAACTTTTTAACAAATCTCTCTCTTGCCATTTCCATCGATGTGCTATCTGCTTGATTTACCTACGAGCTTCCTACCACAGGGGCTCACAGAACCAAGGATGCCATTGTGACACTTTGGAACTTAAGGGAAAAAACAGTCCGTTCTGACACAGAGAGGTCTCATGGAACCAAGAGTCCTTTGTGGCCCAGCAGGGACTTCTTGGAACCTGTGGGACCTGACGAGGCTGATAGCTGGTCTGAAAGCCTCCCAGGGTTTCACTTAAAAACACTCAAAATCTACCTGTGAGAATCTGCAGTCACAGTGAAAGCCAAGAAGTTAATCAATGAAAGAAGATGTTCTGCACACAAGGAGAAGATGTTCTTGTTATGGAATATCAAGAGTGTACAAGGAGGAACTTGCATATAATATGTACCCAATTGCGTGTATTGCTAATTGTATTACTGCTTGAATGGTCATTGTTTTTCAGACAGCCTTGTCATTGTCTGCTAGCAGCCAAAAAGGTATAAAACCAGCAGCAGGGAATAATAAAAAAATCTCTTCTAAACTTCTTCTACCCTTGGATTACAATGTGTGTTTGTGTTGTGTGTCCATCTCTACCATGACGGGAACTGAGGGCACCATTTTTACAAAGCAGGGCCTAATGGAACCATGGAGACCATTGTGACACTAAGGAAACTCATGTAACCATGGCAACCATTGGGACACTATGGAACCTCATGGACCCAAGGGTTCATTGTGACACTGGGGTGCCTCATGGAATGAAGGTGACCATATCACACTACAGAAACTCATGGACCCAAGCGGCCATTGTGACTCTGTAGGGCCTCATGGAATAGAGGGTCCATTGTGACACGATGGGGCCTCGTGGAACCAAGGAGCCATTGTGATACTCCAGATCCTCATGGAACCAATGATTTAGGGGTAGACAGTAATTTATTAGGGGTTGCTCACTAACAACAATGTATATAGCTTGCTTGAATTGTTTTGTGCTTACCAAACAGAAAGAAAAGATGTAGGGAGGATATTGACCCATTGTTAAGGAGACCAGGCATCCTGGTTTTGGACCCCAAACCAGCCTAAGCCAGCTATAGGGCTTGCACTCAGGCCAGGGACCCAGGGAGCATGCGTAGAGAAGCAAGGTAAAGAGTTCAACGTGAGGAAGACTCCTTACTTCATCAGAGGAAGACTCTTTACTTCATCCAAGACCCCCACCCACTACCACCAGGCAGCACTGCGCAGGCACAAGTGTATTTAAATGAACTTTGGACTCATTATAATACGAAGCGGGAATAGATATTGAATATGTATAGGGGCATTGTATAGCTTCATGCATATGTAACCTGTAACTCAATATAAACCAAGCAAAGTGCCACAGACAGGGCGCACAAAATTTTAAGGAGCTATCCCTTGTGTGTCCCAGCGCTGGAATAAACATACCTACTTTACAACTTTTGTTGTGGAGTCCTATCCGTGCCTCATTTTGGCACCCCAGATGGGACGGAGTCTGCCTGACTGCAGGGTCGACTGAGGGGTGAATGTCCACGGCGCGCCCCAGGATTTTCCTGGTGGAACTCTGCTCCTTGGCCGCCCACTGCAGGGGTAGACAACGACCATCTACTACAGTGGACAAACGGTATGTTTTGGATCTAGGGAAGCCACGTGGCCAGGGCTGCTGGTAAGTGGCGCAGAGACGTCTGGCACACAGCGCAGTCCCTGATTTGGTTAAGGTTGAAACGCTTGCAAGCAGGCACATGGCAGAAAGGGGGGGAGACTGTCTGTGGTTCGCAGCAGTGCTCTCAGCAGCTATGCAGGGGAAGCCAGCCGGGGGAGGGGCGGCTTGCTGACCGACCTGAAAGTAAATCAAGTGCTGTTGTCACTGGTGTTTGTGTGAATGTGTTCATGGTGGAATGAATGTTTGTCTTGGAATTTATATTGTGATTTGTCAAGGTTGTAGTTGCGATTAAGTGCTTGCTGTGTATGGTATAAGGTGTTGTGATAAAGAGCTGTGTGTTTGAATTAGGTTATAAGTTGATTTGATTTAGTTTTGTCACCGTGGCTAGCCGGAGGGTACTCCCCCTCCCCCAGTGGTTATGCCAGAGGAGCATAGCTCCTGCACCTCTGACTGTGTGTGGGTGTAGGATTGCATTCACGCCACAGCACAATTGGTGGGCTTTGACTCGGTGTTGGTCCTGTGGAGTCAGGATGTATTATGCCTCCACTGAACTGCTGGAGGTGGAAGGAAAGTGTGTGAGTTGCCGTGAGACTAAAGGTCGGTACATTACTAAGATTGTGTGTGGATTAGAACATCGGGTCCCAGAGAGCTGGATAGTGTTAGAAGAGGATTGGGAAGACACCGTTAAACTTTGTGAAAGACAAAAGAGTAAGAGGGCTAGGCGCAGGCAGAGGGCTAGAGGTAGAGCATAGAGAGAGTGGTTAATTCACTATACAGGGGATGTGGATTGGGTGACACAATATATGAATGAACTTTATTTTTAGGAATTTTTTGGGCAACACAGAACTGTGAATACAGTGGGTGTACACCGTGCATGTTTGTGTAGTCCTTGGGAAGTTAAAAGACAGTTGAAGAGGGCCAGAGAAGGTTTGTGTGAAAGTGGGATAGGAGACAGAGAAGGAAATAAACCAGATGGGAACCGGACAGAGTAAGGAAATTTCTAAAGCAAGGCCTCTTGGTTGTGTTTTAGCACATTGGAGAAAAATTGCAGGGTCGGGTGGAGCAGAGAACAAAAGAACTTTGGTGAAATACTGTGTTGAGTGGTGGCTGCTATAGAAGCTAGATAATGAAGCAAGGTGGCCACCTAGCGGAACTTTAGATTATAACACCCTGTTACAATTAATGTTGTTTCTAAGGCGGGAAGGCAAGTGGGATGAGGTGTCTTA
Organism: Acanthiza pusilla; assembly: GCA_036630365.1. Lineage (NCBI taxonomy): Eukaryota > Metazoa > Chordata > Aves > Passeriformes > Acanthizidae > Acanthiza > Acanthiza pusilla. The sequence continues at coordinate 1,047,904 of JAXCHO010000108.1, forward strand.
TGCGGACATGTTTTTTGTTCTTAGAAATCACCCTGAGTGGCAGAGAGACTGTGGAATCAGACCCCCTACCGACCCTATGGTATTAACCTTTGAAAAAGAAAATAAGGCTACAAAAGGCAAACTTAAGCGGTGTTGTTCAGCATGCAATACAGGTCAAAGATGTACAAAATCAGATAAGGTTTACCAGACAGTGACACAGGAACAAGATCTAACTGATCTGTTTAATCTTTCCCCTAGGAAACAGGAGGAGGATGAGGACTTGGAAGGAACACCTACTCCAGCTCCCTCTCCCCCTCCTTCGAGCAGCCCCATCGCATCCCAAATGAGGAACCAGGAACTCCAAGCATCTCTGCGAGAAGCCTGAGGGGGAAAGGATGTTAGTTAAAGTACCCTTTTCTACTATTGACCTAGAAGCGTGGGGAAGAGTTGCCAAAAATTACAGAAGCGATCCGATATGAACCACCAAACACTTTCGGTTTATAATAAAGCAACATAATCCAGATTGGAATGATATGCAGTTGTTATTAGATGCAGTAATTGAAACAGAGAAACAACTGATTCTAAAAACAGCAGGGGATTTGGCAGAGGATTATTCTAAAACACAACAGCAGGATGTGAAAGATTATTTCCCACTCCAGGACACACTTTGGGACTCCAAGAGGTCAGCGGAAATGCAAATGTTAAAAGATTACCAGTAATGGATAGCCAAGGGAATGGAGAGGGCCATTCCCAAGACTATAAATTGGTCAGCATTATATGCAGTTAAACAGGGCCTTCCAAGTCACCATCCGAATTCCTGGATCGTTTGAGGGATGCAATGCACCACAACACACCGCTGGATCCTGGGAGCGATGTAGGTGTACAACAGCTAATATCCCTGTTTTTAGGAAAGTCCACAGGGGATATTAGATGCAAACTTCAAAAACTTCAGTGGTTAGATATGAGGAACTTAGAGACCCTAGTAGATGAGGCATGGAGAGTATTTAGTAACCAAGAAGAGAGTTACAAACAAGGGATGAGAAAATTAGTAGCAATAGTGGGGGAGGAAGGAAAGGGAAAATGTGGGCAAGGACCGCCCAGACAGGCACCACCCAGACAGGGCCCACCCCGGTTAGGTAAAGATCAATGTGCACATTGTAAGAAATTTGGTCATTGGAAAAATCAATGCCCAGAAAGGAGACAAGATAACCGGCAAGGAAGAAGAAACCAGGAAGGGGTGGTTGCACATGTGAAAGAAAACTGAAGAAGAGCAGAGGACTCCACCCTAGCAGATCCACTGGTTATAATAAAGCTAGGGGAAAAAGAAAAAGAAGTGGAGTTTTTGGTAGACACGAGGGCAACATATTCAGTTTTGAATAAAGCCTTTATAGCGGTGGGAGATTATTACATTATGGTAAAAGGGGCAACTGGCAAATCTGAAAAAGCATATTTTTGTAAACCTTTAAAGTATAAACTTGGAAAGCAATGGGGTATTCATAAGTTTTTGTACATGCCTAATTCTCCAAAAGCCCTTTTGGGCAGAGACTTATTGGAACAATTACAAGCAACCATGATGTTTAAAGATGGGGAAATTACTCTGGAGGTAAATGATCAACAGTATGTAGAAATTTTAAGTTTAATGTTAACAGCCACAGAAGCTGAGGGGAAATTAGTAAAGAAATTATGACTCAAGTATTCCCTGGAGTATGGGCAACAAATGTACCTGGGAGAGCCAAGAATGCACTTCCAATACAGATCAGGCCCAAGGAAGGGAAACAAACAGTTAGGGTTAAACAATAAAAAAGGAGGGCAAGGAGGGAACTAGCCTAGTGATTGAAAACTTCTTACAGCTAGGACTACTGAGAGAGTGCAAATCTGACTTTAACACCCCCATTTCAGCAGTCCACAAGCCTGATGGATCATAGTGGGTGGTACAGGATTTACGAGCAGTTAACAAGGTAACCGAGGATCTCCACCCTGTGGTGTCAAACCCCTACACTTTATTAACTGAGTTAACACCTGAACTAACCTGGTTTACCGTCCTAGATTTGAAAGATGCCTTCTTTTGCCTCCCGGTCCATGAAGATAGCCAGAAAATATTTGCGTTCGAATGGGAAAATCACAAAAGCAGATACAAAACTCTACTCACTTGGATGGTGTTGCCTCAAGGATTCAAGAATAGCCCCACACTATTCGGAGACCAACTTGCAAAGGATTTGGAGTCTTGGGAAGCCCCACCTGGAGAAGGGAAGCTATTGCAGTATGTAGATGACATCCTAATAGCTACCCGGATGGAGGAAACTTGCATGGTTTGGACAGTAAGTTTACTAAATTTCTTGGGGCTCCAAGGGTACTGGGTGACTAAGAAAAAGGCTCAAATAGTAAAAACAAAAAAGATCTATTTGGGTTATGAAATCAGTGCTGGGCAGAGGACTCTGGGACAGAACTGGAAAGAGGCAATCTGCCAAACACCCAAACCCCAAACCATGAAAGAGCTGAGAACATTTTTGGGGATGACAGGATGGTGTAGGCTCTGGATTTATAACTATGGAGTGCTTGTAAAACCCTTGTACGAGCTCATTACAAAGGAAAACCGAGACCTACAGTGGACGAAAGAAGCCACGAGAGCCTTCAACCAACTGAAGAATGCCCTGATGTCAGCACCAGCTTTGGGACTCCCAGACGTGAGTAAACCGTTCTGTTTTCTCATGAGAAGCAGGGGATTGCCTTGGGATTACTCGCATAAGACCTGGGCCCGTACTGATGGGCAGTTGCTTATTTTTCTAAGCAACTAGACGCAGCGGCCAAAGGGTGGCCTGGATGCCTCAGAGCCGTCGCAGCAGTCGTGCTGAACATCCAAGAGGCATGCAAATTCACCATAGGCCAGAAAATGACTGTGCTAGTGTCACACACAGTATCTGCAGTGCTGGAAGTGAAAGGCGGACACTGGCTCTCCCCACAGAGGTTCCTGAAATTCCAAGTCATCATGGTAGAGTAACTAATATTGTCAACCCAGCCTCCTTCCTCAGCGGAAACACAGGAGAGTAGGTACAACATGACTGCCTGGAGACTATTGAAGCCACATACTCCAGTCGTCTGGATCTGAAGGATACCCCTTTGGACAATGCACAAACCTGGTTTACTGATGGAAGCAGCTACGTCATCAGTGGAAAGCGACATGCAGGGTATGCAGTCACCACTTGCAAGGAGGTAACAGAATCTGGACTGCTGCCAACAAATACCTCTGCACAGAAGGCCGAAATAATTGCTCTAACCTGTGCTTTGGAAATTGCAAAAGGAAAGAAGGTAAACAGTTATACTGACTCAAAGTATGCATTTGGAGTTGTACATGCACACGGGGCCATATGGAAGGAAAGGGGACTGTTGAACTCGCAAGGAAAGAACATTAAACATGCACAAGAAATAGTACGACTGTTGGAAGCAGTCCAGCTGCCTGAGAAGGTAGCAATCATGCACATTAAGGCACACCAGAAAGTGAGCTCAGAATTGGAAGAAGGAAACGAATTGGCAGACAGAGAGGCAAAAGAAGCAGCAAAAGGTGAGGTGACAACTGAAGGGGCTCTAATCCCAGATGGCCAAATCTCCCTAGAAGGTAAGCCAACCTATAACAAAGAGGATAGAAAACTAATTGAGGATCAGGATGGGTTATACAATAAAGAGGGTTGGGCTATCACTGCGCAAAGGAGGTTGGTCATTCCCTCTCATTTAGTTTGGGCACTAGTAAGGGAGGAGCACCAAAAGACACACTGGGGAGTAGATGCCCTACATAAATATCTAACTGAAAAGATTATTGCCAGGAATCTATATGCTACCATCACACAGGTAACCCAACAGTGTGACCTTTGCCTCCAGACTAACCCTAAAAACACCCCCAAACCAAAACTGGGCCAAATTGGAAAGGGAAATGGGCCCAGACAGCAGTGGCAAATTGATTTTTTGGAACTTCCAAGAAAAGGGGGGTATCGGTATTTGTTGGTATTAACAGATACCTTTTCAGGATGGCCAGAAGCTTTCCCCACCAGAACTGCCAAGGCTCGGGAAGTAGCAAAGGTATTGTTGCAGGAGATAATACCACACTTCGGAGTCCCAGCCACAATATCCTCAGACAGAAGACCACACTTCATTTCAAAGGTGGTACAACAAATTAGCCGACATTTGGGCAAAAATTGGGAGCTTCACACCTCGAACCACCCACAGTCAAGTGGTCAGGTAGAGAAAATGAATCACCTGATCAAACAGCAAATTGTAAGGTTAGGGCAAGAAGCCAATTTCACCTGGCCCCAGTCTCTTCCACTTGCATTATTATGAATTCGGACTAAACCCAGAACTAAAGAAAAGTTAAGTCCATTTGAAATGCTTTATGGGAGACCATATGGAGTACAGAAAGGGTTATCCACCCAAATTGGGGAGGAAACACTGACCACCTATATGGTGGCCCTGAGCAAACAGCTTAGGAGAATTGAAAAACATGTGTCTGGAACTTGAAGTCAAGGTCTAGGCAGTCCAGTACATAATATTCAACCTGGAGATTACGTATATGTTAAGTCTCTTGCAGAGAAAACTTTAGAGCCACAGTGGGATGGACTGTTTCAGTTGCTCCTTACCACTTTCACTGCAATCAAGATCAAGGAACAGAACGCCCCGATTCATTACACTTGGGTGGAAAAGGCTCCAGAGGCCCTTTGGAAAGTGACCCCTGGTGATGATGAACTGAAATTAAAACTCAGCAGAGTGAAATAAAGATGTTTTTGTGGTGGGAAGTAGTAATTCTGAAAGTGAGCACTTGGGAAGTTGCCTATGGACAAGGCCTGAACAATACTGAGTGGCCTTGGTCTCAGGGTTTTGTCTGGATTACTGGATCTATGGGAAAACATTCTGACACAAAGGGTTTAAATCTATTAACTGTGGTTATGCATGGAAATCAAGTCACAGAGAGGGCTAAGACATCACAGAGTGAGGTCATCAAGCAGCTACAGCATAGTACAGGGGCTGGGTGACATCACTGAGAGGCTGTGTGACATCAGGGAGCAGGCTTTGACATCACAGGGCAGCTGTGTGACATCACAGGGTGGGCTGTGACATTACAGAGCAGGCTGTGACATCATAGAGGGGGGCAGAGTGACATCACAGAGTGGGTTGTGATGTCACAGGGGGTCTGTGTGAGGTCACTGGGGAGGTCACTGTGCCCCGGACACCCCCTCACAGAGCCCCCCATAGACATCCAACACTGCTGTGTGCAGCAGGGTCCCCTGTCCCCCCAGCTCCTGCCCTTCCTGGCACTGCAGCCTCCCCCAAGGATGTCCCACAAATCGACACCCAGAGCCTGACATGGGGATGAAGGGCTGGGGCTGTGTGAGCAGGACATGAAGGGCATGGATTATCCAGGTCACTGTGGCCTGGTTTGGGTTCCCCAGGGCAGGAAAGATGTCTGGCAGCTGGAGCAGGGTTAGGGAAGGGCCTCCAGGGTGGGGCTGGAGCCCTTGGGCTGTGAGGAGAGGCTGAGGGAGCTGGGCTTGTCCAGCCCAGAGAAGGGAAGGCTGAGGGGCTCCTCATCCCAGCCTGGCAGTGCCACTGAGGAGGTGATGGAGAACACAGAGCCAGGCTCTTCACCGGGGGCCTGGTGGGAGACAAAAGACAATGGGTGGAAGGGGAGAGGTTGGAGGTTCAGCCAGGACAGGAGGAAACCTTTGTTCCCATGGGCTCAGCCAGGTGCTGAGATGCTGTCCCATCCCTGTTCCTTTGGAATTTTCCAATCCAGACCAAATCAAGCCTTGGTCTGACCCTGTTTCTGACAGGTTGGGCTGCAGACTTGCTGAGGTCCCTTCCAACCTCAGCTCTCTGATGATCCTGGGATGATACTGGTCCCTATTTCAGACTGAAGCAGAGCAGATGTTTATGGGACAGGAGCCCTCTGGGGCTGTAGGGGACCTGCAGCTTGTGAGGTGCACAAGCACATCTTCATTAGCTGTGTCATTTGAGTACTTTTAAGAAATGGCAAAGCTCTCCTACCAGCAGAGAACAGGAGTTTCCTGGAAGTGTACAGATAGCTGGAGAAGAAATACTGATCTTCCCCTCTACTTTTGTCACCAATATTCCATCTCATATTTTTCTCCCTCTTCATTCAGGAGTTTCCCTCTCTCCTGTTTAAATGGCCATGTCTAAGGACATCTCTTCAGCAGACCAGCTGGATCTATGTCCTTCCCATTGCTCCCACATTTCCTCCTCTAAATGCTCTCCTGTCATTCCAATGCCTCTCAACTGATTGGCTTCACACTTTGAGCTTCAGAGCATGGCCCAGGCTTTCAGAACATTAAATAACACATCAGTCAACAACTTAATTCTGTTTATATCTTTTAAAATCGCCTGTTCTTGTGTCTTTGTTTAAAACTGTTCCTGTACGAAAATCCCTTGTGAATGGTGGACATGTCAGATGCTGCTGGGACATCGCACAGAGCTGAGGGAAGAGTTTTGATGTTTTTTAAACAGTATCATGTTTACATTTTTTGTCTGTTGGCCATGAAGAGAAACTTTCTGTGCCTCTGAGTCTCCCCAGTTCCTGACCCCCAAAGGACACAAACCTGATCAGTTGTGGTTCCCACTCCAGTGCCTGCACTTGGACCTCCCTCCATCCCCAGAGCAGAGCTCCCTTGTCCCACAAAGTCCCTGGCAATGCAGGGATGAAGGAAACAGGACAGGCTGTGGGGATCAGGGCCAGGGCACGGCCAGGGATTTGGTGTGGTTGTGAGGCCAGGGCAGGACACGGCCCTTGGCCTTGGTGAACCTCATCCAATTGTCCTGGGCCCATGGCTGCAGCCTGTCCAGATCCCTGTGCAGAGCTTCCTGCCCTCCAGCACAGCCACACTGCCACCCAGCTTGGGCTCACCTGGACACTGACTGAGGGTGCCCTCGATGCCTCATCCAGATCAGCACTAAAGAGATTGAACTGCACTGGCCCCAATCCTGAGCCCTGGGGACTCCCCTGGATGTGACTCCATTGCCCAGCACTCCTTGGGCCTGGCCATGCAGACAGATTTTGAGGCAGGGAACAGATGCTGCAGAGGGTGTTGGATCAAGTTGCTGTGAGCCCAGAATATTGGGATCAGTGCAGCTGTAGCTCTGCACAAGAGAGCTCTTCATCCACTTTCTCTCTTTTCCTCCCTCTGGCCATGGAGGGAGCTCATGACTTCAGTGTGTGACTCGTGTGTGCAAAGAGCAAATGTGGGCAGAATTGGGGCAGGGAGAGTTTGGGGGATGTTGGGATCTGTGCTGGGCACAGAATGTGTTTTCCATTGGTCTGAGACTGTCTGCTGTGGAAAGTGGATTTAATGTACAGTAGAGGAATGACTTTTGTTTTTATGAAGCGGTACCTCGCCTTGGTTTTTTTGCTGACAATAAATGAACATTTTTGGGCAGGTCCTTCTCCAAGGGAAGCAGGTGGGAGTTGGTGCCAAGGAGCTGAAAGCTGCAGGTGCAGCCTGGAGTGGAGGAAGCTGAGATTTGCACAAGGCTGTTCTGAGTCCCAGGGGTTGGATGAGGGAAATGGTGGGGAGGGAATAGAGACAGTCTGATTGATTCTCAGGTATAAAGTGTCTTGATTTTCGTATCTATTCTGACTGCATGAGGAGGTGCTGGGGATCAATGTCAACTGGAAATTCCTGATATCAGTGTATAAAGAGAAAAGGAATAAACAGAAAAAAAGATCTCTCATTGTTTTTTTACGGTCATATATATATTCACTTTGAATACAGTTCTGGAACTGGTCTAATGAACCACAGTGGAATTGAAGAGTTAAATTATTCCCAGGGGGTTGCCTTGTTAGGGTGTTTAGTAATGTTAATGAACCCTTTGGCACTGAATTCCTGAACAGAAGAGCTGAAGGCTGAACAAGCTTCCGGGGAACAATAATTCAGCAGCAACCTCCAAGTTGCTGAGGATGTCAGCAGCCCCCACTGAGGCCATCACTGCCAGGAGACCGTGGGGGCAATGAGCAGACAAGGAGAGCGTCCCTGGGGCTGGGGAAGCAGGAACTCAGAGGCACCAGCGGCTCCAGGTGGGAAATGGACTCTGGAATGTGGCTGGGAAAGCCCTGCCTGGGCTTGGCCAAGCAGCACAACCAAGCCCTGAGCCCCATCCCCTGGGAATGGGATCGCTGCCCTCACAGGATGCTGGTGGCTGTCCCGGAGCAGTGGCATGTGGGGTGTGGGATGGTGAGGGCAGGAGAGCAGCAGGAGCCCTGCAAAGCTCTGTGGGCTGGGGGAGGAGGCCACAAGGCCTGGGGCTGGCAGCAACTGCTGTCTTCTCATGGGCCTCAGTGGCAGGGACAGCAGCCACAGCCAGGGGACACAAATCTCATTGATGTGGGCAGGGGGTGGTCCCAGCCCCCCAAGGCCTTGGGTCACCCCCACTGCAGCTCTCCTGCCCTGGCCCAGGCCTGTGCTGCTTCCCTTGCACACTTTACCCACCGCCCCATTTCCCCTCCTCCCTCTGACCCTGGCAGCTCCCAAAGCTTTCCTGATGTCCCTCTGTCCTCACTTGCTGTTGCTGCAAACAAAGAGCTGTGTTTGGCTGAGGAATGGCCAATTCCTGTGGGATTCCCAACTCCTGCCTTCTTCCCACACCCTGCTAAAGCTCCTGTGGCACCCAAGCTGTCCCAGGCACAGCCTTGCTTGAATCTGCTCCTTCTCTCCATGTGCCAGCACTGAAATCCATGTCCCATCTGCAGCCCCGCAGAGCAACCCAGCCCTGTCTGGCCCTGCAGCAGGAACTGGAGGCACTGGAGGTCAGGGACAGTGACTCTGTGTCTGGAATGCTCAGGAGATGCTCAGCTCGGGCAGCTCCTGCAGCCCCAGGGCCAGCCCTGCTGCCCAGGACAGCAGTAGAGAGTTGGCCCAGGGGCTCCTCAGGCAGCTCCTGCAGCCCTAGGGACAGAATCACAGAATCACAGGATTAACCAGGTTGGAAAAGACATTTGATACCATCATGTCCAACCTGTGACCTAATACCAGCTTGTCACCAGATTGTGCCTTTAAGTGCCACATCCAGTCTTTCCTTAAACAGCTTCAGGGTTGGTGAATACACCACCTCCCTGGGCAGCACATTCCAATGTCCAATCACTCTTTTAGTACAGAAGCTCTTCCTAATGTCCAGCCAAAACCTCCCCTGGTGCAGCTTAAGGCTGTGGCCTCTTGTCTGGTCGCTGTTTCCTGGGAGCAGAGCCCAACCCCACCTGGCTGCACCCTCCTGTCAGGGAGTTGTAGAGAGTGATGAGGTCTCCCCTGAGCCTCCTCTTCTCCAGGATAAACAACCCCAGCTCCCTCAGACACTTCTCACAAGACTTGTGTTCCTGAGCCTTCACCAGCCTTGTTGCCCTTCTCTGGACACGCTCCAGCCCCTCAGTGTCCTTCCTAAATTGGGGGCCCAGAACTGGACACAGCACTCGAGGTGTGGCCTCACCAGTGCTGAGTACAGGGGAAGAATCACTGCCCTGGTCCTGCTGCCCACACCATTCCTGATCCAGGCCAGGTGCCATTGGCCTTCTTGGCCACGTGGGCACACTGCTGGCTCATGTCCAGCCTGCTGTCCATCAGTGCCCCCATGTCCCTTTCTGCCTGGCCACTGTCCAGCCACTCTGTCCCCAGCCTGTAGTGCCGCAGGGGTTGTTGTGGGCAAAGTGCAGGACCTGGCACTTGGTCTTGTTCAACCTCCCATTGTTGGATTTGGCCCCTGGATCCAGCCTGTCCAGGTGCCTCTGCAGAGCCCTCCTACCCTCCAGCAGATCCACACTCACACTCAGCTTGGTGTCACCACAGTTCCATGAGGCCCTAGAGTGTCACCATGGCCCCCACGATTCCATGAGGCTCCATAATGTCACAATGGCCCCTTGGTTCCCCAAAGCTCTGCCGTGTCACGATAGCTGCTTAGTTCCATGAGGTCTCTGGCATTTCACAATCGATCCTTGGTTCTATGAGGCCTTGCAGTGCAACAATGGTCTCCTTGGATCCATAGTGTCAAAATGGTCTCTTGGTCCTATGGGGCACCACGGTTGTGGAATTACAGGATATAGGTAGCAGAGCAACAGGCCATGAAAGCCAAAGTGACCTTCTGTCTTTGGTCCAGAAGAACCCCTGGGACCAGTAAAAACCATCCTGGTCACAGGGGAAGTGGAAAGAGTACATCACGGGCCTGTGAACTGCATTGTGGGCCTGTGAACTGCTGGGCCAGTCAGAAGTGAGAAATATCATTTGTTACCTTAATAAGTATTGTTTACCTGTTGCCATAAAAGGTAATGTTGTGAAACACAATAGTTAATTGGAGCACTTTGTAGTGTACAGTTACTTCCTGTTTGTGTTGTATATGAGGAATTATCACTGTGCAATAAACGTCTTTGCTTACCACCATCTTGTGAAGTCCATGCATTGAAATCACCACAATGGTGTCAAAATTGCTTCCTTCATTCCACAAGTCCCCGAAGTGTAACATTGGCCCCTCGGTTCCATGGGGCCCTGCTGTGTCACAATGACCCAATGATTACCCGAGGTCCTGCAGTGTCACAATGGACACTTGTTTTTATGAGGCCCCACAGAGTAACATTGGCCCCTTGGCCCCATGAGGCCCCAGAGTGCCACAATGGACTCCTTGGTTGCACAATGTCACAGAGGACCCCTGGTTACACAAGGACCTGCAGTGTCACAATGGCCACTTGGTTCAGCAAGGCACCTCAGTGTCACAGTGGTGTCCATGGTTCCACGAGGACCCAGAGTGTCACAGTGGACTCCTTCGTTCCATTTAGCCCCACAATGGCACAGTGGCCCCTTGGTTCTATTGTGCCACACAGTACACAGTGTCGCTGTGGTCCCCTTAGTTCCACAATGCCCCTCAGTGTCCCAATGGCGCTTGCTTCCCTGGGGCCCTGCAGTGTCACAATCATCACAGAATCACAGAATCAATCAGGTTGGAAAAGACCTTGGAGATCATCAAATCCAACCTGTGACCCAACACCACCTTGTCACCCAGACCATGGCACTAAGTGCCACTTCCAGTCTGTCCCAGTCTGCAAACCTCAGAGGCCACTTGTCCTGAGGATACCCTGTCTTACTGTTGAAAACTGAGGCAAAAAAGGGGTTAAGTACCTCAGCCTTTTCCTCTTCTTTGGTAACTCTATTCCCCAATAAAGAATGGAGGTTCTCCTTGCCCCTCATTTTGCCATTTATTTATTTATAAGAACACTTTTTTATCCTTTGCAGAAGTGGCCAGGTTAAACTCTAATTGAGCTTTCACCTCTAATTTTCTTTCTGCATGGCCTAACAACATCCTTAAATATTTCCTGAGTTGCCTGTCCCTCTGTCCAAAGGTGATGCACTCTCTTTTTTTTCCTGAGCTCCTGAAAAAGCTCCATGTCCAGCCAGGCCAGTTGTGTTCATCGCTGGCTCATCTTTTGGCACATAGGGACAGGCTGCTCCTGTGCCTTCAAGATTTCTTTCTTGAACTGTGTCCATCCCTCCTGGACCCCTTTGCTTCTAAGGCCTATTTCCTTTTAAAAAAATCAGTACCTGATTTGGTTCTCCTCAAATCTGCACCCTGAATAGAGCAAAATCTGCTCTCCGTATGTCCAATGTAGAAGTTTTGTTGATACCCCTTCCTCTTTCAGAGCATATTTAAAATCTCGATTATTTCATGGTCACTGTGCCCCAGACAGCCTCCAACCACCACATCTCCCACCAGCCCTTCTCTGTTTGTGAACAGCAGGAGACAGAGCTTTCCTTGGGAGTGGGAAGAGAAGGAAAACTCCCCAAAGTGCAGCTTGGAAGGTTCAGACTGGAGGTGAGGAAAAAGAAAAGTCCCTCCAAGGGTAGAATTTTGGTGCACGAGGTCTCCCAGCATGAGACAGGATAATGCCGTGGCTCTGTGTGCCAGGACCCGGCAGCGCTGGGTGCAGGGACAGCAGGGAGGGCACAGCAATGCTGAGTGAGAAATGCTGGGGCACAGCGAGATGGGCGCGTGCAGCCGGCCAGGGCACAGGAGCAGCACGGACAGGGTGGCACAGGCTGCAGGAGAGATGGCCAAGGGCTGGGCAGGGCTGGCAGGGCCACAGGCACCCGGGGCTTTGTCTCCTGGGCTCTGGCACTGCCTCTGGAGGCCACACAGAAGGAACTTTCCTTTGAGGGTCTGCACTTTGGCTCTCCCTCACCCCTCCCTGAGCAGGCTGGGAAGGTTTGCAGTTTTATGACTCCTTGAGCAGCTTCTTCAACCCCTCAACACCTGAAGGTCATGGACTCAGCCCCAAATCCACCGTGGGATTCATTAAAATACAGAAAGCCCCCAGGAGCTCTTTTTTATTATTCAATTGTCTTCAAATCTCCAGAGCTTGTGCAGCTGATTGGAGTCAGTTTGGAGTTCTGTTAAGGAAGAAGATGTCAAAGTGCATCTCGTTACTTTTTTAAATCAGGTATTTTTTTATTTTCCAGTTCAGAGAAGAGGTGACTGAAGCATTCCCCAGGTGATCTTGATGCTGAATGTCTCCTTAGGAGCTCTGGGCACACAGAAGAGTGAGCCCCTTGTGGGCTGACCCTGTTGGGACAACCTGCTCCTCACCCCCAACCTCACCACGGCTGACATGGCCCACCTGGCACTCACATCCCTGTTCCCTGCATCACAAACTTGTCCCCTGAGCTCTGCAGCTGCGTGTCCCAGCCCATGGCACCATGTGCCACCTGCTCTCCTCAGGGCTCTGCCTGCACACAGGCCCAGCAGAAGTTTTCCTGTTTGTAAGGAAAGAATGGCAAAGCCTGAGCAGGTTTGCTGAACAACAAACCCCACTCAGGAACCACATGCTCAGTACAAGCTGCCTCTGATGATGTCACCTTTCTACAAGGGACAGTGTGACCAGAAATTATCTCTGGAAGCAGAACTCTCTGCATCTTTAAGCAGAATTCTCTGCGTGTTTAAGGTAAATTCTCTGTCCCTGTCCTTTCCCTGGATCTCTGTTGCAGATGGAAGCTGCTGGTGCCATTGTCACCTTGAACCCCTCTTTAGGATGCACACAGATGTTTCCAGGTGTGTTAGGGAGCTGTTGCTCAATATTTATGCAAAGCTTTTGTGTTCCTCATGGAACCAAGGAGACTCTTGTGACTCTGAGGGGCCTCATGGAACCAAGGGGCCATTGTGTCACAGCAGGGGCTCATGGAATCAAATAGACAATTGTGACAGTATGGAACCTCATAGAAGCAAGGCTCCATTGTGACACTGTGGGGAATCATGGAATCAAGACGATCATTGTGACACAGCGAGGCCACATGGAACCAATGGTCCATTGTTCTGCTGCGGATTCAAGAGGATCATGGTGACACTATGGAACCTCATGGAACCATATGTCCATTGTTACATGGGGGGGCTTGTGGATGCACTATTCTAAGGTTTTCTCTTCTTTCTCATGGGGAATAAAGATAAGCTGAATTCTTCTTGCTCTTTCTAATCTTTGTTTTGGTACTGGGTGTTGCAAAGCTTCAGCCAATCCCCTTAGGGGATGGATGGCAGTTGACCAATGATTGCTGGACTATTAGTGCCTATATAAGAAGAGAACTTTTTAATAAATCTCTCTCTTGCCATTTCCATCGATGTGCTATCTGCTTGATTTACCTACGAGCTTCCTACCACAGGGGCTCACAGAACCAAGGATACCATTGTGACACTTTGGAACTTAAGGGAAAAAACAGTCCGTTCTGACACAGAGAGGTCTCATGGAACCAAGAGTCCTTTGTGGCCCAGCAGGGACTTCTTGGAACCTGTGGGACCTGACGAGGCTGATAGCTGGTCTGAAAGCCTCCCAGGGTTTCACTTAAAAACACTCAAAATCTACCTGTGAGAATCTGCAGTCACAGTGAAAGCCAAGAAGTTAATCAATGAAAGAAGATGTTCTGCACACAAGGAGAAGATGTTCTTGTTATGGAATATCAAGAGTGTACAAGGAGGAACTTGCATATAATATGTACCCAATTGCGTGTATTGCTAATTGTATTACTGCTTGAATGGTCATTGTTTTTCAGACAGCCTTGTCATTGTCTGCTAGCAGCCAAAAAGGTATAAAACCAGCAGCAGGGAATAATAAAAAAATCTCTTCTAAACTTCTTCTACCCTTGGATTACAATGTGTGTTTGTGTTGTGTGTCCATCTCTACCATGACGGGAACTGAGGGCACCATTTTTACAAAGCAGGGCCTAATGGAACCATGGAGACCATTGTGACACTAAGGAAACTCATGTAACCATGGCAACCATTGGGACACTATGGAACCTCATGGACCCAAGGGTTCATTGTGACACTGGGGTGCCTCATGGAATGAAGGTGACCATATCACACTACAGAAACTCATGGACCCAAGCGGCCATTGTGACTCTGTAGGGCCTCATGGAATAGAGGGTCCATTGTGACACGATGGGGCCTCGTGGAACCAAGGAGCCATTGTGATACTCCAGATCCTCATGGAACCAATGATTTAGGGGTAGACAGTAATTTATTAGGGGTTGCTCACTAACAACAATGTATATAGCTTGCTTGAATTGTTTTGTGCTTACCAAACAGAAAGAAAAGATGTAGGGAGGATATTGACCCATTGTTAAGGAGACCAGGCATCCTGGTTTTGGACCCCAAACCAGCCTAAGCCAGCTATAGGGCTTGCACTCAGGCCAGGGACCCAGGGAGCATGCGTAGAGAAGCAAGGTAAAGAGTTCAACGTGAGGAAGACTCCTTACTTCATCAGAGGAAGACTCTTTACTTCATCCAAGACCCCCACCCACTACCACCAGGCAGCACTGCGCAGGCACAAGTGTATTTAAATGAATTTTGGACTCATTATAATACGAAGCGGGAATAGATATTGAATATGTATAGGGGCATTGTATAGCTTCATGCATATGTAACCTGTAACTCAATATAAACCAAGCAAAGTGCCACAGACAGGGCGCACAAAATTTTAAGGAGCTATCCCTTGTGTGTCCCAGTGCTGGAATAAACATACCTACTTTACAACTTTTGTTGTGGAGTCCTATCCGTGCCTCATTTTGGCACCCCAGATGGGACGGAGTCTGCCTGACTGCAGGGTCGACTGAGGGGTGAATGTCCATGGCGCGCCCCAGGATTTTCCTGGTGGAACTCTGCTCCTTGGCCGCCCACTGCAGGGGTAGACAACGACCATCTACTACAGTGGACAAACGGTATGTTTTGGATCTAGGGAAGCCACGTGGCCAGGGCTGCTGGTAAGTCGCGCAGAGACGTCTGGCACACAGCGCAGTCCCTGATTTGGTTAAGGTTGAAACGCTTGCAAGCAGGCACATGGCAGAAAGGGGGGGAGATTGTCTGTGGTTCGCAGCAGTGCTCTCAGCAGCTATGCAGGGGAAGCCAGCCGGGGGAGGGGCGGCTTGCTGACCGACCTAAAAGTAAATCAAGTGCTGTTGTCACTGGTGTTTGTGTGAATGTGTTCATGGTGGAATGTATGTTTGTCTTGGAATTTATATTGTGATTTGTCAAGGTTGTAGTTGCGATTAAGTGCTTGCTGTGTATGGTATAAGGTGTTGTGATAAAGAGCTGTGTGTTTGAATTAGGTTATAAGTTGGTTTGATTTAGTTTTGTCACCGTGGCTAGCCGGAGGGTACTCTCCCTCCCCCAGTGGTTATGCCAGAGGAGCATAGCTCCTGCACCTCTGACTGTGTGTGGGTGTAGGATTGCATTCACGCCACAGCACAATTGGTGGGCTTTGACTCGGTGTTGGTCTTGTGGAGTCAGGATGTATTATGCCTCCACTGAACTGCTGGAGGTGGAAGGAAAGTGTGTGAGTTGCCGCGAGACTAAAGGTCGGTACATTATTAAGATTGTGTGTGGATTAGAACATCGGGTCCCAGAGAGCTGGATAGTGTTAGAAGAGGATTGGGAAGACACTGTTAAACTTTGTGAAAGACAAAAGAGTAAGAGGGCTAGGCACAGGCAGAGGGCTAGAGGTGGAGCATACAGAGAGTGGTTAATTCACTATACAGGGGATGTGGATTGGGTGACACAATATATGAATGAACTTTATTTTTAGGAATTTTTTGGGCAACACAGAACTGTGAATACAGTGGGTGTACACTGTGCATTTTGTGTAGTCCTTGGGAAGTTAAAAGACAGTTGAAGAGTGCCAGAGAAGGTTTGTGTGAAAGTGGGATAAGAGACAGAGAAGGAAATAAACCAGATGGGAACCGGACAGAGTAAGGAAATTTCTAAAGCAAGCCCTCTTGGCTGTGTTTTAGCACATTGGAGAAAAATTGCAGGGTTGGGTGGAGCAGAGAACAAAAGAACTTTGGTTAAATACTGTGTTGAGTGGTGGCTGCTATATAAGCTAGATAATGAAGCAAGGTGGCCACCTAGCGGAACTTTAGATTATAACACCCTGTTACAATTAATGGTGTTTCTAAGGCGGGAAGGCAAGTGGGATGCGGTGTCTTATGCGGACATGTTTTTTGTTCTTAGAAATCACCCTGAGTGGCAGAGAGACTGTGGAATCAGACCCCCTACCGACCCTATGGTATTAACCTTTGAAAAAGAAAATAAGGCTACAAAAGGCAAACTTAAGCGGTGTTGTTCAGCATGCAATACAGGTCAAAGATGTACAAAATCAGATAAGGTTTACCAGACAGTGACACAGGAACAAGATCTAACTGATCTGTTTAATCTTTCCCCTAGGAAACAGGAGGAGGATGAGGACTTGGAAGGAACACCTACTCCAGCTCCCTCTCCCCCTCCTTCGAGCAGCCCCATCGCATCCCAAATGAGGAACCAGGAACTCCAAGCACCTCTGCGAGAAGCCTGAGGGGGAAAGGATGTTAGTTAAAGTACCCTTTTCTACTATTGACCTAGAAGCGTCGGGAAAAGTTGCCAAAAATTACAGAAGCGATCCGATATGAACCACCAAACACTTTCGGTTTATAATAAAGCAACATAATCCAGATTGGAATGATATGCAGTTGTTATTAGATGCAGTAATTGAAACAGAGAAACAACTGATTCTAAAAACAGCAGGGGATTTGGCAGAGGATTATTCTAAAACACAACAGCAGGATGTGAAAGATTATTTCTCACTCCAGGACACACATTGGGACTCCAACAGGTCAGCGGAAATGCAAATGTTAAAAGATTACCAGTAATGGATAGCCAAGGGAATGGAGAGGGCCATTCCCAAGACTATAAATTGGTCAGCCTTATATGCAGTTAAACAGGGCCTTCCAAGTCACCATCCGAATTCCTGGATCGTTTGAGGGATGCAATGCACCGCAACACACCGCTGGATCCTGGGAGCGATGTAGGAGTACAACAGCTAATATCCCTGTTTTTAGGAAAGTCCACAGGGGATATTAGATGCAAACTTCAAAAACTTCAGTGGTTAGATATGAGGAACTTAGAGACTCTAGTAGATGAGGCATGGAGAGTATTTAGAAACTGAGAAGAGAGTTACAAACAAGGCATGAGAAAATTAGTAGCGATGGTCGGGGAGGAAGAAAAGGGAAAATGTGGGCAAGGACCACCCAGACAGGCACCACCCAGACAGGGCCCACCCCAGTTAGGTAAAGATCAATGTGCACATTGTAAGAAATTCAGTCATTGGAAAAATCAATGCCCAGAAAGGAGACAAGATAACCGGCAAGGAAGAAGAAACCAGGAAGGGGTGGTTGCACATGTGAAAGAAAACTGAAGAAGAGCAGAGGACTCCACCCTAGCGGATCCACTGGTTATAATAAAGCTAGGGGAAAAAGAAAAAGAAGTGGAGTTTTTGGTAGACACGAGGGCAACATATTAAGTTTTGAATAAAGCCTTAATGCCAGTGAGAGATTATTATATTATGGTAAAAGGGGCAACCAGCCAATCTGAAAAAGCATATTTTTGTAAACCTTTAAAGTATAAACTTGGAAAGCAATGGGTTATTCTTAAGTTTTTGTACATGCCTAATTCTCCAAAAGCCCTTTTGGGCAGAGACTTATTGGAACAATTACCAGCAACCATTATGTTTAAAGATGGGGAAATTACTCTGGAGGTAAATGATCAACAGTATGTAGAAATTTTAAGTTTAGTGTTAACAGCCACAGAAGCTGAGGGGAAATTAGTAAAGAAATTATGACTCAAGTATTCCCTGGAGTATGGGCAACAAATGTACCTGGGAGAGCCAAGAATGCACTCCCAATACAGATCAGGCCCAAGGAAGGGAAACAAACAGTTAGGGTTAAACAATTAAAAAGGAGGGCAAGGAGGGAACTAGCCTAGTGATTGAAAACTTCTTACAGCTAGGACTACTGAGAGAGTGCAAATCTGACTTTAACATCCCCATTTCAGCAGTCCACAAGCCTGATGGATCATAGTGGGTGGTACAGGATTTACGAGCAGTTAACAAGGTAACCAAGGATCTCCACCCTGTGGTGTCAAACCCCTACACTTTATTAACTGAGTTAACACCTGAACTAACCTGCTTTACCGTCCTAAAGATCTGAAAGATGCCTTCTTTTGCCTCCCTGTCCACGAAGATAGCCAGAAAATATTTGCGTTTGAATGGGAAAATCACAAAAGCAGATACAAAACTCTACTCACTTGGATGGTGTTGCCTCAAGGATTCAAGAATAGCCCCACACTGTTCAGAGATCAACTTGCAAAGGATTTGGAGTCTTGGGAAGCCTCACCTGGAGAAGGGAAGCTATTGCAGTATGTAGATGACATCCTAATAGCTACCCGGATGGAGGAAACTTGCATGGTTTGGACAGTAAGTTTACTAAATTTCTTGGGGCTCCAAGGGTACCGGGTGACTAAGAAAAAGGCTCAAATAGTAAAAACAAAAAAGATCTATTTGGGTTATGAAATCAGTGCTGGGCAGAGGACTCTGGGACAGAACTGGAAAGAGGCAATCTGCCAAACACCCAAACCCCAAACCATGAAAGAGCTGAGAACATTTTTGGGGATGACAGGATGGTGTAGGCTTTGGATTTATAACTATGGAGTGCTTGTAAAACCTTTGTACGAGCTCATTACAAAGGAAAACCGAGACCTACAGTGGACGAAAGAAGCCACGAGAGCCTTCAACCAACTGAAGAATGCCCTGATGTCAGCACCAGCTTTGGGACTCCCAGACGTGAGTAAACCGTTCTGTTTTCTCATGAGAAGCAGGGGATTGCCTTGGGATTACTAGCATAAGACCTGGGCCCGTACTGATGGGCAGTTGCTTATTTTTCTAAGCGACTAGACGCAGCGGCCAAAGGGTGGCCTGGATGCCTCAGAGCCGTCACAGCAGTCGTGCTGAACATCCAAGAGGCATGCAAATTCCCCATAGACCAGAAAATGACTGTGCTAGTGTCACACACAGTATCTGCAGTGCTGGAAGTGAAAGGCGGACACTGGCTCTCCCCACAGAGGTTCCTGAAATTCCAAGTCATCATGGTAGAGTAACTAAT
Source organism: Acanthiza pusilla (assembly GCA_036630365.1). Taxonomy (NCBI): domain Eukaryota; kingdom Metazoa; phylum Chordata; class Aves; order Passeriformes; family Acanthizidae; genus Acanthiza; species Acanthiza pusilla. The sequence continues at coordinate 1,067,361 of JAXCHO010000108.1, forward strand.
ATTGTCAACCCAGCCTCCTTCCTCAGCGGAAACACAGGAGAGCAGGTACAACATGACTGCCTGGAGACTAGTGAAGCCACATTCTCCAGTCGTCTGGATCTGAAGGATACCCCTTTGGACAATGCACAAACCTGCTTTACTGATGGAAGCAGCTACGTCATCAGTGGAAAGCGACATGCAGGGTATGCAGTCACCACTTGCAAGGAGGTAACAGAATCTGGACCACTCTCAACAAATACCTCTGCACAGAAGGCCGAAATAATTGCATTAACCCATGCTTTGGAAATGGCAAAAGGAAAGAAGGTAAACAGTTATACTGACTCAAAGTATGCATTTGGAGTTGTACATGCACACGGGGCCATATGGAAGGAAAGGGGACTGTTGAACTCGCAAGGAAAGAACATTAAACATGCACAAGAAATAGTACAACTATTGGAAGCAGTCCAGCTGCCTGAGAAGGTAACAATCATGCACATTAAGGCACACCAGAAAGTGAGCTCAGAATTGGAAGAAGGAAACAAATTGGCAGACAGAGAGGCAAAAGAAGCAGCAAAAGGTGAGGTGACAACTGAAGGGGCTCTAATCCCAGATGGCCAAATCTCCCTAGAAGGTAAGCCAACCTATAACAAAGAGGATAGAAAACTAATTGAGGATCAGGATGGGTCATACAATAAAGAGGGTTGGGCTATCACTGCGCAAAGGAGGTTGGTCATTCCCTCTCATTTAGTTTGGGCACTAGTAAGGGAGGAGCACCAAAAGACACACTGGGGAGTAGATGCCCTACATAAATATCGAACTGAAAAGATTATTGCCAGGAATCTATATGCTACCATCACACAAGTAACCCAACAGTGTGTCCTTTGCTTCCAGACTAACCCTAAAAACACCCCCAAACCAAAACTGGGCCAAATTGCAAAGGGAAATGGGCCTGGACAGCAGTGGCAAATTGATTTTTTGGAACTTCCAAGAAAAGGGGGATATCGATATTTGTTGGTATTAACAGACACCTTTTCAGGATGGCCAGAAGCTTTCCCCACCAGAACTGCCAAGTCTCGGGAAGTAGCAAAGGTATTGTTGCAGGAGATAATACCATGCTTCAGAGTCCCAGCCACAATATCCTCAGACAGAGGACCACACTTCATTTCAAAGGTGATACAACAAATTAGGCGACATTTGGGCACAAATTGGGAGCTTCACACCCTGTACCACCCACAGTCAAGTGGTCAGGTAGAGAAAATGAACCACCTGATCAAACAGCAAATTTTAAGGTTAGGGCAAGAAGCCAATTTCACCTGGCCCCAGTCTCTTCCACTTGCATTATTATGAATTCGGACTAAACCCAGAACTAAAGAAAAGTTAAGTCCATTTGAAATGCTTTATGGGAGACCATATGGAGTACAGAAAGGGTTATCCACCCAAATTGGGGAGGAAACACTGACCACCTATATGGTGGTCTTGAGCAAACAGCTTAGGAAAATTGAAAAGCATGTGGCTGGAACTCAAAGTCAAAGTCTAGATGGTCCAGTATAATATTCAGCCTGGGGATTATGTATATGTTAAGTCTCTTACAGAAAAGCTTTAGAGCCACAGTGGGAAGGACCGTTTCAGGTGCTCCTTACCACTTTCACTGCAATCAAGATCAAGGAACAGAATGCCTGGATTCATCACACTCGGGTGAAAAAGGCTCCAGAGGCCCCTTGGAAAGTGACCCCTGTTGATGATGAACTGAAATTAAAATTCAGCAGAGTAAAATGAAGATGGTTTGGTGGTGGGGAGTATTAATTCTGAAAGTGAGCACTTGGGAAGTTGCCTATGGACAAGGCCCGAACAATACTGAATGGCCTTGGTCTCAGGGTTTTGTCTGGGTTACTGGATCCATGGGAAAACATTCTGACACAAAGGGTTTAAATCTATTAACTGTGGTTATGCATGAAAATCAAGTCACAGAGAGAGCTAAGACATCACAGAGTGAGGTCATCAAGCAGCTGCAGCATAATACAGGGGGCTACATAATCACTGAGAGGCTGTGTGACATCAGAGAGCAGGCTTTGACATCACAGGGCAGCTGTGTGATATCACAGTGTGGGCTGAGACATCACAGAGTGGTGGTGTGAAATCATAGAGTCCCCTGTGACATCACAGGGTGGGCTGTGACATTACAGAGCAAACTGTGACATCATAAAGGGGGCAGAGTGATGTCACAGAGTGGGCTCTGACATCACAGGAGGGTGGTTTGACAACACATGGGGGACAGTGTGACATCACTGAGTGGGTTGTGATGTCACAGAAGGCTGTGATGTCACAGGGGGGCTCTGTGAGGTCACTTGTGAGGTCACTGTGCCCCAGGCACCCCTCACAGAGACCCCCATAGACATCCAACACTGCTGTGTGCAGCAGGGTCCCCGGCCCCCCCATCTCCTGCCCTTCCTGGCACCGCAGCCTCCCCCAAGGATGTCCCACAAATCGACACCCAGAGCCTGACATGGGCACAATGGCCTGGGACTGTGTGAGCAGGACATCAAGGACATGGATTGCCCAGGTCACTGTGGCCTGGTTTGGGTTCCCCAGGGCAGGAAAGATGTCTGGCAGCTGGAGCAGGGTTAGGGAAGGGCCTCCAGGGTGGGGCTGGAGCCCTTGGGCTGTGAGGAGAGGCTGAGGGAGCTGGGCTTGTCCAGCCCAGAGAAGGGAAGGCTGAGGGGCTCCTCATCACAGCCTGGCAGTGCCAGCGAAGAGGTGATGGAGAACACAGAGCCAGGCTCTTCACCCGGGGCCTGGTGGGAGACAAAAGACAATGGGTGGAAGGTGAAAGAGGGGAGGTTCAGCAAGGACATGAGGAAATCTTTGTTCCCATGGGCTCAGCCAGGTGCTGAGATGCTGCCCTGTCCCTGTCCCTTGGGATTTTCCAGTCCAGACCAAATCAAGCCTTGGTCTGACCCTGTTTCTGACAGGTTGGGCTGCAGACTTGTTGAGGACCCTTCCAGCCTCAGCTCTCTGCTGATCCCAGGATGATGCTGGTCCCTATTTCAGACTGGAGCAGAGCAGATGTTTATGGGACAAGAGCCTATCAGTGTTGTAGGGGACCTGCAGCTTGTGGGGTGCACAAGCACATCTTCATTAGCTGTGTCATTTGAGCACTTTTAAGAAATGGCAAAGCTCTCCTACCAGGAGAGGACAGGAATTCCCTGGAAGTGTACTGCTGGCAGGAGAAGAAATACTGATCTTCCCCTCTGCTTTTGTGGCCAATATTCCATCTACTATTTCATGTCCCTCTTCATTCAGATGTTTCTTCCTCTCCTGTTTAAATGGCCTTGTCTAAGGACATCTCTTCACCACACCAGCTGGAACTATGTCCTTCCCATTGCTCCCAGATTTCCTCCTCTAGATCCTCTCCAGTCATTCCAATGCCTCTCAACTGTCTGGCTTCACACCTTGAGATACAGAGCACGGCCCAGTCTTTCAAAACTTTAAATAACACATCAGTCAACATCTTTATTGTGTTTATATCTTTTAGAACCACCTCTTCTTATGTCTTTGTTTAAAAATGTTCATGTATGAAAATCCCTTGTGAATGGTGGACATGTCAGGTGCTGCTAGGATGTCGCACAGAGCTGACGGAAGAGTTTTGATGTTTTTTAAACAGTATCATGTTTACATTTTTTGTCAGTTGGCCATGAAGAGAAACTTCTGTGCCTCTGAGTCTCCCCAGTTCCTGACCCCCAAAGGACACAAACCTGATCAGTTGTGGTTCCCACTCCAGTGGTTGCACTTGGACCTCCCTCCATTCCTAGAGCAGAGCTCCCTTGTCCCACAAAGTCCCTGGCAATGCAGGGATGAAGGAAACAGGACAGGCTGTGGGGATCAGGGCCAGGGCATGGCCAGGGATTTGGTGTGGTTGTGAGGCCAGGGCAGGACGCGGCCCTTGGCCTTGGTGAACCTCATCCAATTGTCCTGGGCCCATGGCTGCAGCCTGTCCAGATCCCTGTGCAGAGCTTCCTGCCCTCCAGCACAGCCACACTGCCACCCAGCTTGGGCTCACCTGGACACTGACTGAGGGTGCCCTCGATGCCTCATCCAGATCAGCAATAAAGAGATTGAACTGCACTGGCCCCAATCCTGAGCCCTGGGGACAGCCCTGGATGTGACTCCATTGCCCAGCACTCCTTGGGCCTGGCCATGCAGACAGATTTTGAGGCAGGGAACAGATGCTGCAGAGGGTGTTGCATCAAGTTCCTGTGAGCCCAGAAGATTGGGATCAGTGCAGCTGTAGCTCTGCACAAGAGAGCTCTTCATCCACTTTCTCTCTTTTCCTCCCTCTGGCCATGGAGGGAGCTCGTGACTTCAGTGTGTGACTCGTGTGTGCAAAGAGTAAATGTGGACAGAATTGGGACAGGGAGGGTTTGGGGGATCTTGGGATCTGTGCTGGGCACAGAATGTGTTTTCCATTGGTCTGAGACAGTCTGTGGTGGAAAGTGGATTTAATATCCTGCAGAGGAATGACTTTTGCATTTTATGGAGCTGTGCCTTCCTTTGGTTTTGTTTGCTGACAATAAATGAACATCCCTCTGTGTCTCGAGCAGCTCCTTGTCCAAGGAAAGCAGGTGGGAGTTGGTGCCAAGGAGCTGAAAGGTGCAGGTGCAGCCTGGAGTGGAGGAAGCTGAGAGTTGCACAAAGACGCTCTGTGTGCCAGGGTGTGGATAAGGGAAATGGTGGGGGGGGGGTGTAGGGACAAAGTCTGATTGATTATCAGCCATGAAGGGTATTGATGGTCATATCTATTCAGACTGCATTAGGGGATGCTTGGGATTAATATCAATTGGAGAATGCTGATAGCAGTGTATAAAGAGAAAAGGAAGAAACAGAAAAATAGAGATCTATATTATAATATATGTCATACATTTACTTTGAGTATGATTCTGGCCGGGTCTAATTAACCACAAAATAATTGAAGACTTAGAATTAAATCATTCCCAGGGGCTTGTCTTCTTAGGTTGTTTTCAAATCTTAAAGAGACTGAACTGAAGAGCTGAAGACATAGCAATCCTCTGGAGAAGTAAAATTCATCAGGGAACATCCATGTTGCTGAGGATCCATCCTCATCAAAACAAGAATGAACAGAAATGGGCACAGCTTTCTGACTGCCTCAGCTCTGGCATGGGCCCTGGGCCTGGAGCAGGAACAGCTCTGGAGGGCCACAAGGGCTGGGGCTGTTGTGCTGGCCTGGGGACATGGGATGGCAGGAGGGGCTGCAGAGCTCTCAGCATCTCCTGGAGAGGAGAGCAGGGCACACAGGCAGCCTCCTTTTCCTTTGGTCAGGCACATTCCCCCATGGGTGGGGCAGAGTCACAATGAACCCCTGGTTACACAGGATCCTGCATTGTCACAAGAGACCCTTGGTTCCATGAGGCCCTGCAGTGTTACAAGTGTCCCCTTTGTTCCATGAGGACCTGATGTGTCACAGTGGCCTCTAAGTTACCTGAAGCCTCACAGTACCACAATGGCCCTTTCGTACCATGGGGCACCACAGTGTCAAAATAGTTCCTGTAGTTCCATGAGTCCTCAGAGTGTCACAATGGCCCCTTGGTTTCACTGGGCTCCAAAATATCACAAGGGCCTCATTGGTTCCATAGTGTCCCCATGGCCTCTTGGTTCAACAAGGCGCCACAGTATCTCAATGGCCTCTGTGCTTCCATTTAGCCCCAAAGTGCCACAATGGCCCCTTGCTTCCCTGGGTCCCTGCAGTGTCACAATCATCACAGAATAACAGAATCAACCAGGTTGGAAAAGACCTTTGAGATCATCAAGTCCAACCTGTGTCCCAACAACACCTTGTCACCCAGACCATGGCACTGAGTGCCACATCCAGTCTTTCCTTAAACACCTTCCGGTATGGTGACTCCACCATCTCCCTGGGCAGCTCATTCCAATGCCCAATCACTCTTTCTGTATAGAACCCCTTCCTAATGTTCAGCCTAAACGTCCCTTGGTGCAGCTTCAGGCTGTGGCCTCTTTTCCATTCACTGTTTGCCCAGGAGAAGAATCTGACCCCACCTGGCTGCAGCCTCCTGTCAGGGAGTTGTAGAGAGTGATGAAGTCTCCCCCGAGCCTCCTCTTCTCCAGGATAAACAACCCCAGCTCCCTCAGACACTCCTCACTGGACTTGAGTTCCAGACCCCCCACCAGCCTTCTTGCCCTTCTCTGGACATGCTCCAGCCCCTCAATGTCCTTTCTAAATTGGGGGGCCCAGAACTGGACACAGCACTTGAGGTGTGGCCTCACCAGTGCCAAGTACAGGGGAAGAATCACTGCCCTGGTCCTGCTGGCCACACCATTCCTGATCCAGGCCAGGGGCCATTGGCCTTCTTGGCCACCTGGGCACACTGCTGGCTCATGTCCAGCCTGCTGTCCATCAGTGCCCCCAGCTCCCTTTCTGCCTGGCCACTGTCCAGCCACTCTGTCCCCAGCCTGTAGTGCTGCAGGGGTTGTTGTGGCCAAAGTGCAGGACCTGGCACTTGGTCTTGTTAAACCTCATCTCACTGGATTCATTTCTTCGGTCCAGCCTGTCCAGGTCCCTCTGCAGAGCCTTCCTAACCTCCAGCAGATCCACACTCACACCCAGCTTGGTGTCACTACAGTTTCATGAGGTTCTAAAGTGTCACAGTGTTCTCCATGATTCCATGAGGCTCTGCAGAGTCACAATGGCCCCTTGGTTCTCCAAGGCCGCCTAGTGTCATTATGGTCCCTGGGTTCCATGGGGCCTCTCAGTGTCACAATGTCCCTTGGTTCCCTTGGCCCTGCAGTGTCACAATGGATCCTTGGTTCCATGAGGTCTCACAGTGCAGCAATGGTCTCCTTGATTCCCTAATGTCACAATGGCCTCTTGGTCCCATGGGGCACCACGGTGTCAAAATTCTTTCCTTCATTCCATGAGTCCCTGCAGTGTAAGAATGGCCCCTTGGTTATACAAGGTCCTACACTCACAGTGGTCTCCATGGTTCCACAAGGCCCTGCAGAGTAACAATGGCCCCTTGGTTCCATGGGGCCTCACTGTGTCACAATGGAGCCATTGTTACACAAGGTCCTTCACTATCACAATTGTCTCTGTGGTTTCACATGGCCCTACAGTGTCACAATGGTCTTCTTGATTCCATGAGGCCCCACAGTGTCACAGTGATACCTTGGTTCCATGAGGGCCCAGAGTGCCACAATGGAGTCCTTGGTTGCACAATGTCACAATGGGCCCTTGTTCCATGAAGCCTCGCAGTGTTACAAGTGTCTCCTTAGTTCCACGAGGCCCTGATGTTTCACAGTGGCCTCTAAGTTACCCAAGACTTCAAAGTACTACAATGGCTTCTTGGTCAAAATTGTTCCCCTAGTTCCATGTGTCCTTGGAGTGTCACAATGGCCCCTTGGTTCCACTGGGTTCTGGAATATCACAAGGGTCGCCTTAGTTCCACAATGTCCCAATGACCCCTTGGTTCAACAAGGCCCCACAATATCACCGTGGCCCCCATGGTTCCACGAGGACCCAGAGTGTCACAATGGACTCCTTGGTTCCATTCAGCCCCTCAGTGTCACAATGGCCTGTTGAAAGTTCGGAGAATTTCCCTCCTTCTGTTGTTAGGAAACGAATGACCAGGTACTAAAGAAAAAAAAGATGTGGCCGGGGGTGTGGTGACAGGAGCATCAGTCATCATTAACTTCTCACTTGCTCCCGGGGCTTGGGAGGGGAAACAGTGACAACTGCTGTCTCTTTTTCGCTGCGACTGCAGAAAAGCCTTGCTCTGCACTGCCTTCTCTTCCTTGCTGGGTGAGCTTTTGTTTGGGGAAAAAAGCATGGGATTCCAGCCCCCTCTTCCCCTCCTGGAGTGTGCATCTTCCCACCTGCACTTGCAGCTGCTGAGGAGGTGGGCCCGGCTGCCTCTGCCCTGCACCTCGCCTGCTAGAATGCACTGCCACCTTTTGCTGGCTAGCCCGGGTGAGCCCATCCTGCCACTCCAGCTCCCTGCTCTGAACTCCCTGCCCAGCCCTGTCCATCTGCACACCACCCCTGCCCAGCCCCGTCCTGGTCATGCCATCCCTGCCCAGCCCATCCTGCTCACGCCATCCCTGCCCAGCCCTGTCCTGCTCACGCCATCCCTGCCCAGCCCGTCCTGCTCACGCCATCCCTGCCCAGCCCGTCCGCCATTACTGACATGACACAGACCTGACCTGGTGCCACAGCGCCCCCTGCAGCTGCACGGGAGCCATCGCACCTGCCCTGCCCGGCCGGGAGCCAACAGCGCCCCTGCTGGCTGTGACTGTGACTGCACCAAACGGGACAGTGCCGGGCAGCCCAGGGACATCTGCCACCGGATTTTTGGTTTTGTTTGTTTTTACTGTTGTTGTTACTATTGTTATTATTGACTGTTTGCCTCGTTATAGATACTAGTAAAGAACTGTTAATCCTTTTCCCATATCTATGCATGAAAGCCCTTGATTCCAAAGTTATAATAATTCAGATGGAAGGGAGTCGCACTATCCATTCCAAGGGAGGTTCAAACCTTCCGTAGCAGACACCTGTCTTTCAAACCAAGATATGAGCCAGGACAAGAGGAGGCTAAGGGGAGACCTCATCACTCTCTACAAGTCCCTGACAGGAGGGTGCAGCCAGGTGGGGTCAGATTCTTCTCCTGGGCAAACAGTGTCAAGACAAGAGGCCACAATATTAAGCTGCATCAGGGGAGATTTAGGTTGGGCATTAGGAAGAAGTTCTTCAGAGAAATGGTGATTGGGCATTGGAATGGGCTGCCCAGGGAGATGGTGGAGTCACCACACCTGGAGGTGTTTAAGGAAAGACTGGATGTGGCACTCAGTGCCATGGTCTGGGTGACAAGATGGTGTTGGGTCACAGGTTGGACTTGATGCACTCAAAAGTCTTTTCCAACCTGGTTGATTCTGTGATTCTGTGATGATTGTGACACTGTAGGGCCCCAGGGAAGGAAGAGGCCATTGTGACACTTTGAGGCTAAATGGAACCCCAGAGGCCACTGTGACACTGTGGGGCCTTGTTGAACCTAGGGGCCATTGTGACACTGTGGAACCAAGGAAAACCCTGGAGATATTTTGGAGCCCAAGGAGCCATTGTGACATTCCGAGGACTCATGGAACTAAAGAAACTATTTTGACACCGTGGTGCCCCATGGTACCAAGGGGCCATTGTGGTACTGCAGGGCCTCAGGTAACTTAGAGGCCACAGTGACACTCAGGTCCCCATGGAACTAAGGGGACACTTGTAACACTGCGGGACCTCATGGAACCAAGGGTCTGTTGTGACAATGCAGGATCCTGTGTAACCAGGGGCCCGTTGTGATTCTGCCCCACCGATGGGGGAACGTGCCTGGCCCAAGGAAAAGGAGGCTCCCTGGGTGCTCTGCTCTCCTCTCCAGGAGATGCTGAGAGTTCTGCAGCCCCTCCTGCCATCCCATGTCCCCAGGCCAGCACAACAGCCCCGGCCCTTGTGGCCCTCAAGAGCTGCTCCTGCTCCAGGGACAGGGCCCATCCCAAAGCTGGGGCAGCCAGCAAGCTGTGCCCATTTCTGTTCATTCCTGTTTTGCTGAGGATGGATCCTCAGCAACATGGATGTTCCCTGATGAATTTTGCTTCCCCAGAGGTTTGCTCTGTCTTCAGCTCTTCTGTTCAGTCTCCTTAAGATTTGAAAGCAACCTAAGAAGACAAGCCCCTGGGAATGATTTCATTTTAAGTCTTCAATTCTTTTGTGGTTAATTAGACCAGTTCCAGAATCATACTCAAAGTGAATGTTTGACATACATTGTATTATAATATAGATCTCAATTTTTCTGTTTCTTCCTTTTCTCTTTATACACTGATATCAGCATTCTCCAGTTGATATTGATCCCAAGCATCCCCTAATGCAGTCTGAACAGATATGACCATCAATACCCTTTATGGCTGATAATCAATCAGACTTTGTCCCTACCCCCTCCCCACCATTTCCCTCATCCAACCCCTGGGACTCAGAGCAGCCTTGTGCAAATCTCAGCTTCCTCCACTCCAGGCTGCACCTGCACCTTTCAGCTCCTTGGCACCAACTCCCACCTGCTTTCCTTGGACAAGGAGCTGCCCGAGCCAGGGAAAGATGTTCACTTATTGTCAGCAAACAAAACCAAAGGAAGGCACAGCTCCATAAAATGCAAAAGTCATTCCTCTGCAGGATATTAAATCCACTTTCGACAGCAGACTGTCTCAGACCAATGGAAAACACATTCTGTGCCCAGCACAGATCCCAAGATCCCCCAAACCCTCCCTGTCCCAATTCTGTCCACATTTACTCTTTGCACACACGAGTCACACACTGAAGTCACGAGCTCCCTCCATGGCCAGAGGGAGGAAAAGAGAGAAAGTGGATGAAGAGCTCTCTTGTGCAGAGCTACAGCTGCACTGATCCCAATATTCTGGGCTCACAGGAACTTGATGCAACACCCTCTGCAGCATCTGTTCCCTGGCTCCAAATCTGTCTGCATGGCCAGGCCCAAGGAGTGCTGGGCAATGGAGTCACATCCAGGGGTGTCTCCAGGGCTCAGGATTGGGGCCAGTGCAGTTCAATCTCTTTAGTGCTGATCTGGATGAGGCATCGAGGGCACCCTCAGTCAGTGTCCAGGTGAGCCCAAGCTGGGTGGCAGTGTGGCTGTGCTGGAGGGCAGGAAGCTCTGCACAGGGATCTGGACAGGCTGCAGCCATGGGCCCAGGACAATTGGATGAGGTTCACCAAGGCCAAGGGCTGCGTCCTGCCCTGGCCTCACAACCACACCAAATCCCTGGCCATGCCCTGGCCCTGATCCCCACAGCCTGTCCTGTTTCCTTCATCCCTGCATTGCCAGGGACTTTGTGGGACAAGGGAGCTCAGCTCTGGGGATGGAGGGAGGTCCAAGTGCAACCACTGGAGTGGGAACCACAACTGATCGTGTTTTGTCCTTTGGGGCTCAGCAACTGGTAAAACTTAGATGCAAAGAAAAGTTTCTTGCTAACAGTAAAGTTGAACACGGTACAATTTAATAACCATCGAAGCTCTTCCCTCAGCTCTGTGCGATGTCCCTGCAGCATCTGTGGTGGTGGAGTCCACCATTCACAAGGGATTACTGTACTAAACCAGGTTTAGAAAGAGATGATCCTATCATAGTTATAAATAAATTTAAGGTGTTTTGTCAGTATGCTCTGAGTAGAGAGGGGGTAAAACAGCTCAAATATTGTCCTATTGGCAAAGCTATCAGTGGTGTGTTTAGAAGGAAGGTCATGCTGCTTTTGTTCCCTGTGGCATTGTCTGGGAGAGTCCCCTGCAGGGGCAGACACTCGCATTTGTGCCTCTGGGATTCCATGAAGGTCCTGCCATGATATGCTCTCCTCCTCCTTGGAGCTCTTCCTGAGCACAGAGGCCTGAGAGACCTTTCCAGGACAGACTCAGCCCAAGAAGCCCTTGAGTCCCTCAGCCCCACATCAGTGTCTGCTGGAATTCAATCCCCCTCCCCATCCCACAGCAGCCCTGCATTTCCCTCCTCCAGCCTTGCTCTCCAGCACAGCCATGGAGGCTCTTTTACCTCTTGACTTTTCCTGCAGCCACCAAGGCCAGCTGAGCTCTGCCTTTGCCACACTCAGCCCTGCCCAGCACAGGCAATGCACAGCAGTTCCTTGCCTGCTCCTGGCCTTGCTGTCAGCCCCGGCTGTCAGCGGCTCCGTGGCCCCTTTGTGCCCCGCTGGCCCAGCCACGGTGCCACAGTCCCCCTGGGCAGGCCCAGCCCAGGCCAGGAGCATTGCGGGTGGGAACGGCCCCTGTGCCGTGGTGCCCACAGCAGCCCCTGGGGCTCGGTGCCCCCATGGCCTCCCTGCTGGGCAACCTCTCCAAGCTCCTGCACAGGCCGTGCCACCTGTGGGCCTTCCCACACAGCCCTGCCCCAGGCTCTGCCGGGCTCGGGGCCAGCACAGAGCCGGCCAGGGCTGGCCATTGCCGGGAACAGGCCCTGAGCCCCGCAGGAGGATGGAGCTGGGCACAGCCAAACTCACCGCAAACCTGGGCTGAGCAGCCAGTGATTTAGGGGTAGATAGTGATTTATTAGGGGCTGCTCACTAAACAATACATATTGCTTGCTTGACATGTTTTGCGCTTGCCAAATAGAAAGAGCTTATTGACCCATTGTTAAGGAGACCAGGCATCCTGGTTTTGGACTCCCAAACCAACCCAAGCCAGCTATAGGGCTTGGAGTCAGGCCAGGGACCCAGGGAGCATGTGCAAGAAAGAAAGGTGAAGAGTTAAATGTGAGGAAGACTCCTTACTTCATCAGAGGAAGACTCTTTTACTTCATCTAAGACCCGCATCCACGACCACCAGGCAGCACTGCGCAGGTGCAAGTGTATTTAAATGAACTTTGGACTCCTTATAATACGAACCGGGAATTGATAATGAATATGTATAGGGCATTGTATAGCTTTATGCATATGTAACCTGTAACTCAATAGAAACCAAGCAAAGTGCCACAGACGAGGCGCACAAACTTTTAGGGAGATATCCCTTGTGCATCCCAGCGCTAGAATAAACATACCTACTTTACAACTTTTGTTGTGGAGTCCTATCCATGCCTCATTTTGGCACCCCAGATGGATGGAGTCTGCCTGACTGCAGGGTCGACTGAGGGGCGAACGTCCAAGGCGCGCCCGAGGATTTTCCTGGTGGAACTCTGCTCCTTGGCCGCCCACTGCGGGGATAGATAACGACCATCTACTACAGTGGACAAACGGTATGTTTTGGATCTAGGGAAGCCACGTGGCCAGGGCTGCTGGAAAGTCACGCAGAGACGTCTGGCGCACAGTGCAGTCCCTGATTTGGTTAAGGTTGAAATGCTTGCAAGCAGGCACACGGCAGAAAGGGGGGAGACTGTCTGTGGTTCGCAGCAGTGCTCTCAGCAGCCATGTGGGGGAAGCTGGCCGGGGGAGGGGCGGTTTGCCGACCGACCTGAATGTCAATCAAGTGCTGTTATCACTGGTGTTTGTGTGAATGTGTTTGTGGTGGAATATATGTCTGTCTTGGAATTTATATTGTAATTTGTCAAGGTTGTAGTTGCGATTAAGTGCTTGCTGTGTATGGTATAAGGTGTTGTGATAAAGAGCTGTGTGTTTGAATTGGGTTATAAGTTGGTTTGATTTAGTTTTGTCACCGTGGCTAGTCAGAGAGTACTCCCCCTCCCCCAGTGATTATGCCAGAGGAGCATAGCTCCTGCACCTCTGACCATGTGTGGGTGTAGGATTGCATTCACGCCGTGGCACAATTGGTGGGCTTTGACTCAGTGTTGGTCTTGTGGAGTTAGGAGATATTACACCTCCACTGAACTGCTGGAGGTGGAAGGAAAGTGTGTGAGTTGCCGCGAGACTAAAGGTTGGTATATTATTAAGATTGTGTGTGGACTAGAACATCGGGTCCCAGAGAGCTGGATAGTGTTAGAAGAGGATTGGGAAGACACCGTTAAACTTTGTGAAAGCCAAAAGAGTAAGAGGGCTAGGCGCAGGCAGAGTGCTAGAGATAAACCATACAGAGAGTGGTTAATTCACTATACAGGGGATGTGGATTGGGTGACACAGTATATGAATGAACTTTATTTTTAGGAATTTGTTGGGCAACACGGAACTGTGAATACAGTGGGTGTACACCGTGCATGTTTGTGTAGTCCTTGGGAAGTTAAAAGACAGTTGAAGAGGGCCAGAGAAGGTTTGTGTGAGAGTGGGATAGGAGACAGAGAAGGAAATAAACAAGATGGGAACCAGACAGAGTAAGGAAATTTCTAAAGCAAGGCCTCTTGGTTGTGTTTTAGCACATTGGAGAAAAATGGCAGGGTCCGGTGGAACAGAGAACAAAAGAACTTTGGTTAAATACTGTGTTGAGTGGTGGAAGCTATATAAGCTAGATAATGAAGCAAGGTGGCCACCTATTGGAACTTTGGATTATAACAGCCTGTTACAATTAATGTTGTTTCTAAGGCGGGAAGGCAAGTGGGATGAGGTGTCTTATGCGGACATGTTTTTTGTTCTTAGAAATCACCCTGAGTGGCAGAGAGACTGTGGAATCAGACCCCCTACCGACCCTATGGTATTAGCCCTTGAAAAAGAAAATAAGGCTACAAAAGGCAAACTTAAGCGGTGTTGTTCGGCATGCAATATAGGTCAAAGATGTACAAAATCAGATAAGGTTTACCAGACAGTGACACAGGAACAAGATCTAACTGACCTGTTTAAGCCTCCCCCTAGGAAACAGGAGGAGGATGAGGACTTGGAAGGAACACCTACTCCAGCTCCCTCTCCCCCTCCTTCGAGCAGCCCCATCGCATCCCAAACGAGGAACCAGGAACTCCAAGCACCTCCGCGAGAAGCAGTGGGGCCTGAGGGGGAAAGGATGTTAGTTAAAGTACCCTTTTCTACCATTGACCTAGATGCGTGGGAAAAAGTTGCCAAAAATTACAGAAGCGATCCGATATGAACCACCAAACGCTTTCGGTTTATAATAAAGCAACATAATCCAGATTGGAATGATATGCAGTTGTAACTGAAACAGTAACTGAAACAGAGAAACAAGTGATTCTAAAAACAGCAGGGGATTTGGCAGAGGATTATTATAAAACACAACAGCAGGATGTGAAAGATTATTTCCCACTTCAGGACCCACATTGGGACCCCAACAGGTCAGTGGAAATGCAAATGTTAAAAGATTACCAGTAATGGATAGCCAAGGGAATGGAGAGGGCCATTCCCAAGACTATAAATTGGTCAGCCTTATATGCAGTTAAACAGGGCCCTTCCGAGTCACCATCCGAATTCCTGGATTGTTTGAGGGATGCAATGCGCCGCAACACACCGCTGGATCCTGGGAGTGATGTAGGAGTACAACAGCTAATATCCCTGTTTTTAGGACAGTCCACAGGGGATATTAGATGCAAACTTCAAAAACTTCAGTGGTTAGATATGAGGAACTTAGAGACTCTAGTAGATGAGGCATGGAGAGTATTTAGGAACTGAGAAGAGAGTTACAAACAAGGGATGAGAAAATTAGTAGCGATGGTCGGGGAGGAAGAAAAGGGAAAATGTGGGCAAGGACCGCCCAGACAGGCACCACCCAGACAGGGCCCACCCCGGTTAGATAAAGATCAATGTGCACATTGTAAGAAATTCGGTCGTTGGAAAATCAATGCCCAGAAAGGAGACAAGATAACCGGCAAGGACAAAGAAACCAGGAAGGGGTGGTTGCACATGTGAAAGAAAACTGAAGAAGACCGGGGGACTCCACCCTAGCGGATCCACTGGTTATAATAAAGCTAGGGGGAAAAGAAAAAGAAGTGGAGTTTTTGGTAGACATGGGGGCAACATATTCAGTTTTGAATAAAGCCTTAATGCCGGTGAGAGATGATTACATTATGGTAAAAGGGGCAACTGGCAAATCTGAAAAAGCATATTTTTGTAAACCTTTAAAGTATAAACTTGGAAAGCAATGGGGTATTCACAAGTTTTTGTACATGCCTAATTCTCCAAAAGCCCTTTTGGGCAGAGACTTATTGGAACAATTACAAGCAACCATGATGTTTAAAGATGGGGAAATTACTCTGGAGGTAAATGATCAACAGTATGTAGAAATTTTAAGTTTAATGTTAACAACCACAGAAGCTGAGGAGGAAACTAGGGAAGAAATTAGGAATCAAGTATTCCCTGGAGTATGGGCAACAAATGTACCTGGGAGAGCCAAGAATGCACTTCCAATACAGATCAGGCTCAAGGAAGGGAAACAACCAGTTAGGGTTAAACATACCCACCTAAAAAGGAGGACAAGGAGGGAATTAGCCCAGTGATTGAAAACTTCTTGCAGCTAGGACTACTGAGAGAGTGCAAATCTGACTTTAACACCCCCATTTTACCAGTCTGTAAGCCTGATGGATCATATTGGGTGGTACAGGACTTACGAGCGGTTAACAAGGTAACCGAGGATCTCCACCCTGTGGTGTCAAACCCCTACACTTTATTAACTGAGTTAACACCTGAACTAACCTGGTTTACCATCCTAGATTTGAAAGATGCCTTCTTTTGCCTCCCGGTCCATGAAGATAGCCAGAAAATATTTGCGTTCGAATGGGAAGATCCCAAAAGCGGACGCAAAACTCAACTCACTTGGATGGTGTTGCCTCAAGGATTCAAGAATAGCCCCACACTATTCGGAGACCAACTTGCAAAGGATTTGGAGTCTTGGGAAGCCCCACCTGGAGACGGGAAGCTACTGCAGTATGTAGATTACATCCTAATAGCTACCTGGACGGAGGAAGCTTGCGTGGTTTGGACAGTAAGTTTACTAAATTTCTTGGGGCTCCAAGGGTACTGGGTGACTAAGAAAAAGGCTCAAAAACAAAAAAGATCAAAAAAGATCTATTTGGGTTATGAAATCAGTGCTGGGCAGAGGACTCTGGGACAGAACCAGAAAGAGGCAATCTGCCAAACACCCAAACCCCAAACCGTGAAAGAGTTGCCAGCATTTTTGGGGATGACAGGAT
This sequence comes from Acanthiza pusilla, assembly GCA_036630365.1. Taxonomy (NCBI): domain Eukaryota; kingdom Metazoa; phylum Chordata; class Aves; order Passeriformes; family Acanthizidae; genus Acanthiza; species Acanthiza pusilla. The sequence continues at coordinate 1,083,929 of JAXCHO010000108.1, forward strand.
GGTGTAGGCTTTGGATTTATAACTATGGAGTGCTTGTAAAACCCTTGTACGAGCTCATTACAAAGGAAAACCGAGACCTACAGTGGACGAAAGAAGCCACAAGAGCCTTCAACCAGCTAAAGAATGCCCTGATGTCAGCACCAGCTTTGGGACTCCCAGATGTGAGTATATTTTTCTTTCTGTTTTCTCATGAGAAGCAGGGGATTGCCTTGGGAATAATAGCACAAGACCTGGGCCCGTACCGATGGGCAGTTGCTTATTTTTCTAAGCAACTAGACGCAGCGGCCAAAGGGTGGCCCGGATGCCTCAGAGCGTTGCAGCAGTCGTGCTGAACATCCAAGAGGCATGCAAATTCACCATGGGCCAGAAAATGGCTGTGCTACTGTCACACACAGTATCCACAGTGCTGGAAGTGAAAGGCAGACACTGGCTCTCCCCACAGAGGTTCCTGAAATACCAAGCCATCATGGTGGAGCAGGACGATGTGGAGATAGTGGTAACTAACATTGTCAACCCAGCCTCTTTCCTCAGTGGAAACACAGGAGAGCAGGGACACCATGACTGCCCAGAGACTAGTGAAGCCACATACTCCAGTCGTCTGGATCTGAAGGATACCCCTTTGGACAATGCACAAACCTGGTTTACTGACGGAAGCAGCTATGTCATCAGTGGAAAGCGACATGCAGGGTATGCAGTTACCACTTGCAAGGAGGTAACAGAATCTGGACTGCTGCCAACAAATGCCTCTGCACAGAAGGCCGAAATAATTGCTTTAACCCGTGCTTTGGAAATGGCAAAAGGAAAGAAGGTAAACATTTATACTGACTCAAAGTATGCATTTGGAATTGTACATGCACACGGGGCCATATGGAAGGAAAGGGGACTGTTGAACTGGCAAGGAAAAAACATTGAACATGCACAAGAAATAGTATGACTATTAGAAGCAGTCCAGCTGCCTGAGAAGGTAGCAATCATGCACATTAAGGCACACCAGAAAGTGAGCTCAGAATTGGAAGAAGGAAACAAATTGGCAGACAGAGAGGCAAAAGAAGCAGCAAAAGGTGAAGTGACAACTGAAGGGGCTCTAATCCCAGATGGCCAAATCTCCCTAGAAGGTAAGCCAACCTATAACAAAGAGGATAGAAAACTAATTGAGGATCAGGATGGGTTATACAATAAAGAGGGTTGGGCTATCACTGCCCAAGGGAGGTTGGTCATTCCCTCTCATTTAGTTTGCACACTGGTAAGGGAGGAGCACCAAAAGACACACTGGGGAGTAGATGCCCTACATAAATATCGAACTGAAAAGATTATTGCCAGGAATCTATATGCTACCATCACACAAGTAACCCAACAGTGTGACCTTTGCCTCCAGACTAACCCTAAAAACACCCCCAAACCAAAATTGGGCCAAATTGGAAAGGGAAATGGGCCCGGACAGCAGTGGCAAATTGATTTTTCAGAACTTCCAAGAAAAGGGGGGTATCGATATTTGTTGGTATTAACAGATACCTTTTCAGGATGGCCAGAAGCTTTCCCCACCAGAACTGCCAAGGCTCGGGAAGTAGCAAAGGTATTGTTGCAGGAGATAATACCACACTTCGGAGTCCCAGCCACAATATCCTCAGACAGAGGACCACACTTCATTTCAAAGGTGATACAACAAATTAGCTGACATTTGGGCATAAATTGGGAGCTTCACACCCCGTACCACCCACAGTCAAGTGGTCAGGTAGAGAAAATGAACCACCTGATCAAACAGCAAATTGTAAGGTTAGGGCAAGAAGCCAATTTCACCTGGCCCCAGTCTCTTCCACTTGCATTATTATGAATTCGGACTAAACCCAGAACTAAAGAAAGTTAAGTCCATTTGAAATGCTTTATTGGAGACCATATGGAGTACAGAAAGGGTTATCCACCCAGACTGGGGAGGAAACACTGACCACCTATATGGTGGCCCTGAGCAAACAGCTTAGGAAAATTGAAAAGCATGTGGCTGGAACTCAAAGTCAAAGTCTAGATGGTCCAGTACACAATATTCAGCCTGGGGATTATGTATATGTTAAGTCTCTTACAGAAAAGCTTTAGAGCCGCAGTGGGAAGGACCGTTTCAGGTGCTCCTTACCACTTTCACTGCAATCAAGATCAAGGAACAGAACACCTGGATTCATCACACTTGGGTGAAAAAGGCTCCAGAGGCCCCTTGGAAAGTGATCCCTGGTGATGATGAACTGAAATTAAAACTCAGCAGAGTAAAATGAAGATGGTTTGGTGGTGGGGAGTATTAATTCTGAAAGTGAGCACTTGGGAAGTTGCCTATGGACAAGGCCCGAGCAATACTGAATGACCTCGGTCTCAGGGTTTTGTTTGGATTACTGGATCCATGGGAAAACATTCTGACACAAAGGGTTTAAATCTATTAACTGTGGTTATGCACGGAAATCAAGTGTATGCAAGACAAGAATGGGAAAAACAGAAGATGTGACAACTTCAGGGGACTGTAGAAGAAAAAATCAAAATAGGATGTTGAATGATAAATGAAACTACTCATCAAAAAGCAATTCAAATTAGTGTCCCTCCTAAAGATAAGATAAGATAAGATAAGATAAGATAAGATAAGATAAGGTGAGGTGAGGTGAGGTGAGGTGAGATGAGATAAGATAAGATAAGATAAGATAAGATAAGATAAGATACGATACGATACGATACGATACGATACGATACGATACGATACGATACGATAAGAATGAAGAGATTTGCATGTACTCAAATGAATTAGATTGCTGGAATAATTTTACATTAGTTCAGACTGTCGAAGTGGTCTGTCTGTGGGCCCATGACACTAATGGGCTCTCATTCAAATTCAAAATAGATGCCATAGCCAAGCCTGTCGCAACCCATGCCACCACCCAAGCCCAAACCCAAACCACAACACATAAACTTGAGCCCCAAATTTATGAAATTGGCCCCTATGTAGTAAGAAATACAGGCCGACAACAATTGTTGTTTAACCCAGAGTGGTCCCTCAAGCGTGTTGGATTATTGATGCAAGCTAATATCTCTGAAATTCAGCCAGCCTGTTCTCCCCTCCTAAAGACATCCTTTGAGGGCTGGGCAACATGGCTACAGAAACAAGCACCCTTCAGGGGCAGAATGAAGAGGGATTTAACTGGGATGCTAGGAACAGGATTAGGAGTCTTAAATGGGATTGACTCAGAAATATTAATGAATAAATTGACTACTGCAACAAGCGATTTGACGAAACTGAGACAACCCCTGCAATCTTCTCTTTTAGCTTTAGGAAATGGCCAGTGGCAAGTTTCAAAAGTACTTCCAGATTTTGCAAAAGCTAACAACCAGGACCATAAACTGATAATAGCCACGCTTGGTATGGTCCAGGGTAATGTATCCCTAGCCCTTAGCTGCGCCCAAGCACAACTACGGATGCAATCAGCAGCCTCCTTAATTATAAGAGAAGGAAACAAAGGTGTTTTTCCTATTGAAATTCAAAAGGCTGTTTGGGATAATGCCACTAAGTTAGAAAAGAAGCTCCAGTCTTGGTGGACCTTAGTGAACTTCACTTATGACCCAATTACTAACATGGCTACAGCTTTTGTGCTTACCATATGTAATGCCACAATTTATGTAATCCACCCTATTATTGCTTTAGGATTAAATAATGACAGGGCAGTACTTTACCCCTCTGAACACAGGGCATGGGCTCGGATGGTCAATAAGAAATGGCAGACAGTAAATTTGGAATCTTGTATTACACGAGAACAACAAGGGTTTATTTGTGAGAGCAATACAATTGATGCCAAAGGTATTTGTCTGGATGCTGAGCAAGGTATTTGCCACTTCGAAGTTTATCCAGACAATAGTCAAAGGACAGTACTAGTATATATTGGCCAAGGTTGTGTGTGTTTAAGAACTGTTTGTGTTTCCATAAAAGTAGATAATGAGAATGTAACCCTAAATGTTAAGAATTATTCTGATTTCTGTATTTGTAACTTTGTAAAAATTACCAGATGTGACTCTTCCTATTTGGCACCAGTTGTATCCCATCAATTGATACAGCCTAATTACACAATGTATCACAAATTATCACCCACACCTACTGGGATGAACCTCACCTTGGTGAAACAATTAGTGAAGCATCAGGACTTGATTGAAATCCTGAAGGAAGTTCAGGAAAATGGGAAGAAAACTTTAATAACCATTCACCATGACACAGAGGAGATAAGTAGAGTCCTGCAAAGAATGAGACAAGATGCAGATCATCACTGGTGGGATGTGCTTTTTGGATGGTCACCCACTGCAACTGGTATTTTAAATACGTTATGTCACCCCATAGTTGTTTTACTAATCTTGGTAGGTATCAGTCTTGTATTATCTATTTATGTTACTTGTTTGGAATTACAGAATGCTGAAGAGGTTATCCATTTTAACCACTTTATCCAATGTACATGGAAAGGTATTGAGGGATGCCTACTGTAAAAGATTACTGGAAGAAGAATCTACTTATTATTAGAAGAATTTACTAACTTTATAGAAAAGGGGGGATTGATTTAAGGGTAGATAGTGATTTATTAGGGGCTGCTCACTAAACAATACATATTGCTTGCTTGACATGTTTTGCGCTTGCCAAACAGAAAGAGAGGATGTAGGGAGGATATTGACCCATTGTTAAGGAGAGCAGGCATCCTGGTTTTGGACCCCCAAACCAGCTCAAGCCAGCTATAGGGCTTGGACTCAGGCCAGGGACCCAGGGAGTATGCGCAAGAAAGAAAGGTGAAGAGTTAAATGTGAGGAAGACTCCTTACTTCATCAGAGGAAGACTCTTTTACTTCATCTAAGACCCCCACCCACGACCTCCAGGCAGCACTGCGCAGGCACAAGTGTATTTAAATGAACTTTGGACTCATTATAATACGAACCGGGAATAGGTAATGAATATGCTTAGGGGCATTGTATAGCATTATGCATATGTAACCTGTAACTCAATACAAACCAAGCAAAGTGCCACAGATGGGGCTCACCAAATTTAGGGAGCTATCCCTCGTGTGTCCCAGCGCTGGAATAAACATACCTACTTTACAACTTTTGTTGTGGAGTCCTATCCACGCCTCACCAGGACATACTGGGAGTGGTACTGGCCAATACTGGGGCAAACTGGTGATACTGTGAGTGATACTGGGGGATATTGGGACAAACTGGGGACACTGGGGACACTGTGGGGAATGTGATAAATAACCGTGTGTGTTTGTTAATCAAATCTTGCTTAAGCCAGGTGTGATAAATACATAATAATATAGTGTTGGCTTTTCGCAGATATTCATTGTGTGTATGGTTTTATTCTGTTTATATAAGTAGTCTTGTCATAAAGAATAGAGGTATATAACCGATGTTTTAATTTCTGTTATTAACTAGATTTCGATATAGTAATAAAATAACTAATAGAGGTAGTTTAAAAGACTTTCCTTTACTAACCACACTGCCTGCTTGACTGGATCCCCTATTGTTCTTTATTAAACTTTTAAATTTCAACAGGAGAGTGAACTTTGTTTATCACACAGGGAATAAATGGTTAAAATTGAGTCAGGAAGCTCACAAGTTTTATCTAACAAAAAGCTAAGCAAGGCCAAGAAAAACAGATGTCTAAGCAAGAACAGAGGGAAGAGATAACGAAGTCAGGTCAGGATGACCTATACCCAGTGAAGTAAGCGAAGTATGAGCCCCCCTGAGATGTGCCCCCCTCCCGAGGAAGACTTTGGCCTTCAGCCTCACGACCACCAGAAAGAAGAAGGAAGACCCCATAGCAACAGCCCGCGCAGATGCAGAGTACTCCCGGAAGATATACGTATACCAGCTCAAAGAGACTATAAAACTTGGGGGATTAGGGGAGTGGGCCGCGAACCGTTGGCGGAGCAGGGGCTCCACGGTCACCCAGCGCTGTTTTGCTTGTTGTAGCTTGCTCAATAAATCAAATTATTTTAATTGGCCTGGTTTTTGTCTCTAACCTATAACAATTTTGGTGCCGTGACTCGGATAGAGGCAATTCGGCTGGAAGTCCTGCACGGGGGAGGCACGCCCTGCTTGTCCAGCGTTTGGCTGGATAAGCAGCCCCTGTGTAAGTACTTCTACTGCTGGAACCTCTACCGACAAACCTAAATTAGACAACAAGCAAATAAACGCCGGCAAATCCCATAATCTTTGTGCACGAAGCTCCGAACGAAGACGCAGGAAGATAGGCCAGTTATCCATTCGGTCGGGGTTGGGTATCCTGGAGTGCGCTTGTGTGAGACGTCCAATGAGGGACGAAGTGAGTGTGGACCCCTCAGTAGTGCGGTTCCCAAACCCCGCGAGGGGCTGGACCACGAACAGAGGTTGAAGACTCTGTGTGTGGAAAAAGGCACTCCAGACGATGGGACAGAGAAAAAAGCAAGCACTCTGGTCCCATGGGTGGGTCGGAGTTTAAAATTAAACTCCCCCAGGATTAATGATAGAGAATTTGAGTGCCTACCCCTTCTAGGCGGGGTAAGGACAAAGCAATGCCAGGTTTTACACATACGTAAATTCCAAAAAGCTATTTAGTGTTGAAGAAAGTGAGTATCCACATTTATGAATAGGATCTGAAACTAGGCATTGTTCAAGGAATAAGAGAATCTGTCCCTAGGTGACAGAATAATAATAAAACTTAAAGAAGAGAGAGAGACCCCTACAGAGTGGTTAGAAAGGCTTAGGCAGGAGTGGACCCTGCTACCCCTGGCAGGATCGGAGATTGGATGAATTGTTGAGGGAAGCCTAGAAAGTGTATGCTTGTAGAGAAGAAGAGACACATAAAAAGCAAACCAGAATGTTGTTAGCGGCGTGCGGAGGGATCGGCCGGGCCGGGCACCGCCGCCCTGCGGGGCAGCCCCGCTGCTGCTCCCGCCTCCTCCGCTTCTTTCTCCTCCTCGTTGCGGCGGCGGCGGCGGCGGCTGGCGCTGCTCGTGCTGGGGCCTGCCGCTGGGGCCGGGGCCGGGGCCGGGGCCGGGGCCGGGGCCGGGGCTGGGGTCGCGGCTGCGAGCGGGGAAGCGGTAGTGGGTGGCGAGCGCAAGAGCTGCACGTACCAGGGCTGCAGCGGGACCGCAGGACATGTCAGGAAAGATTGCAGAAAGTGGATGATGAATGAAAAGATGTTTAAAGAAGGTTAGGGGTGTCAGGAGCTCTATTTGCTGGAGACCCGAGAAGAAACAGAGCCCTTGGTAATATTAAAAGTGAGTCCCCACCAAGAGAAGTTGAGTTCGTAGTGGACTCAGAAGCAAAGAGATCTACTTTTCAAAGACTGCCCCGGGGTTGTAAAATTTGAGTCAGTTAAGTCCTGACGATCAATGGTACAGTGTAATAGATTTAAAGGATGCATTTTGGGCATGTCCTCTTAAGGAAGATTGCAGAGATTATTTTGCCTTTGAAGGGGAGGACCCAGACACACACCGTAAGCAACAGCTACGCTGGACAGTGTTACCCTAAGGAGTTACAGAATGCCCAAATTTATTTGGACAAGCTCTAGAGCAAATTTTAAGGGAATATGAATTAGGTGAAGGAGTTACATTAGTTCAGTATGTTGATGATTTATTGTTAGCTGGTAAAGATGAGGAGAAGTTGAGATAAGAAAGTATTAAATTATTAAACTTTTTGAGCTTACAGGGATTAAAAATGTCAAAATCAAAATTACAATTTGTCAAAGAAGTACTTAAGACACAGGTTAAGCAGGGGAACTAAGAAATTGGATCCTGAAAGGGTTAATGGCATATTGTCGCTGCCAGTTCCTAAAACCAAAAGACAAGTTAGGCAATTATTAGGCCTTTTTGGATATTGCAGACAATGGATAGAGGATTACAGCAAGGAAGTGAAATTTCTTTATAATAAAGTAATTGTATGGGGTATAGGGTGGTGTGTGCACACACACACAAACACACACACACACATATATATATATATGGCAATTATATATAAAATAAGGTAAGGATGGCCTGTTGAAATGGTTAAAGGAAGATGATGAACAGTTAAAGGCATTAAAAACCGATTTAGTGAATGCCCCGGTTTTGAGTTTATCAGATGTAAAGAAACCGAGTAAGAAAATAACCCATGATTGTTTATATAACATCGAAGAACAGACAAAGATTAGACCAGACTTAGAAGTGGAAGAGCTTCAGTTTGAAGATGTATTTCTGTGTGGATTTGATCCTGGTAGTTGAAATACTGAGCTAAAGATGCACTTATGTTTATAGTTGTGTATCTATATTTAATTTTCTGTGAGATGTAAATAATAAAGAAGCATTTATTGCCATCTTCACAAGGAAAAGTAATAGGTATCTGCATGCAAGCTTTGATTGTAAAAATAAAATTAATGGATTTTAGAGATACCGGAAAAGGATACCCAGCAGGTTCTTGAAATGGTATCCATGAATATAGGGAGTGAGATAGGGAAGTGCAGAAACTAAATTCACAATTTAGAAGTCCTAAAGGAAAGAAGCGAAATGAATTATTGGGTTGTCAGCAATAACAGGCAAGGGAGGATAAGAAGTGCTGAAGTGCTTCTCTTTGCCATGGGAAGGCTGCCCTAGTTTACAGCTTTCCTGCTACCTGGAGTCATAGGAGGAGGCCCAAGAGTGCAAAGAACGTCACCCAGCTGAAAGGAGTTGGACTAGATTTAGCTTCGGTCTCCCTGTCACTCCTTTTCTTCATCAGTGTGTGTTTTGTGAGATCAAGATTTCAATTACTGGATGCACGCAATTACATCAGCGAGCATAAAAGAAGACTTTTCTTTAATCTGGCTGCTTGTAAAAATTTGTAAGAGTTTCTTTTTTACTGTTAGGTACTTTACCCCTTTCTATTGTAACTCTTTATATTTTGTGGTATGTACTTTGAAGGCAGTGCTATATGCATGACAGCAATTATATATTATACACACACACCATTTGGATAAAGTATGTAGATATGAAATAACAAAACTTCTTAGTGTTCACATTTTACAGTTAGTGGATTTAATCCACTGATATAACAAACAAATGAAAAGTTCAGTTATTACTTGCATTCTGTTGCTCAATTAGTATGGAATGTTTCACCACCAATTGAGTTCCATACGAGTGTCTCAGTGATTTATTGCATTTGCCTCAGATATAAAGCAGCTCTTTTCTCAAATGTAGAAAGCCTTGCTGTCCTGCGAACTTCAGCTGCTCTTGGTGTAACACTTAAGAGCCAGAGAAAACGTTGCATTTGAAACACTTCTAATTTGTTTATTTTTTGGCTGTAATTATGCCAAATATGTCACCATAAGACATAAAGTATAATATACATTAGTCACTTGGATAACAGTTATTCGCAACATATCCATTTTATCTACTGTACTTCCTATAATATTTCAATTAATATTTCATCTTTTTAAATATTGAGTACTCAACAATAAAGCCAGAGTGGTTTGTGGCGTTTTCCCCTTTTCTAATACCAGAAGTGCTGTCTGAACTTAGTATGCTTTTAAGCAGAATTCATTATCTTAATCTTGTTAGTGTTCTGAGGAACTTCTTTATATAGCTGCAGTTTAATGTTGATCTGCAAATGTTACATCTTAATATAAATGCCACCTGGTTCAGCTACATATATTTGTATAAAGGCAACATCATGGAAAGAATCCTCACTAACCCCTCGTTGGGAAGGGCCTTATCTCGTTTTGCTCACTACAGAAACAGCAATCCGGACAGCAGAACGTGGATGGACACATGCTAGTCATGTCAAGGGACCCATTCAAGACCCTCAGTGGAAAGTGACCAGCTGGCCTGGGGACCTCAAAGTTACTCTGACGAAAGAACAATAATAACCTGTGTAACTGTGGCTGCGAGAAAGGTTGGGAGCAGTACAAGAAATGTTAATGCCCAATGGTTTGGTCTCGAACCATGGGAGTTTTTAAATCCAGTAAAACATTATGTAAATAGGGGGAATGAACAAATTTCATTAGAAGGAATATATAGAACACTAGTGGAGAAAATAGTAGCTTTAGATTGGGAACAGCCTCCTGTAGAACAACTACATTTTGAAAGGACTGTAATAATTCCTTGTATTTGTAGACGTGTTCGTGTTTTGCAATCTAATCAAGGGATACATGCCGCTTGGGTATTGATTGAGTGTGAAAATTGTATGCAAAGATGGTATTGTTCTTCCTCACACAGACATAACCTGTGTAATAAGTGTCGAGAAAGGTACCCTGACAGAATAGATTTTAACCCTGAAATTTTAAAATTACTATGTGGAAAATCATATGTAATTCCTGAGATTTGGGAGGTACGGGGGGAAGATTGGGATCAAACTATTCAGATGTGTAAAGTGAGGTTTAGATGGAAGCAAAGACAAACTGAGAAGAAAATTTAAATGTAACATTTGAAAGAAAGCTGGTGGGTTCCAAAGTATCCATCTAAAGGATACTTATTTTTCAGCAAAGGGGGGAATATAATTAGAGTAAGAGCAAGTATTTACCCACAAGCCTAAGATTCTGCTCTGTAAACATCTAGAATTGAAGTTACAGATATAAAAAGACCCACGAAGGCCTCACCCCTGAAGACTGCGACTGCTGCCGAGAAGAGAAGTGACCTCGCTGCTTCAAGCAACGGAGTAGGCGAAGGAGGCAGAGGCGTATCACAGTGGGGACATAAAGAGGCCTGTGCTCCCGAGAGCCTGAAGTGGAAAATAGAGCAGAGCAATGTAATAAAACGAGTGAGTAACAAAGATTACACCAAATCAAAAAAAGGGAGAATTGGAACTTACTAATTGTAAAAATGAAGGGGAACCCACCAACTCTCTATGCCATTTGCTGGATATTAGGATGGGTACAAAATCCTGTAAGAGGCTTTGATCACCAACCCTTTAAATGGACCTTATCCCGATGGGAGGATCAAGTAGTTATCCAAACTATAGTGGGACCTGGGTCTCCCAGTTTCACTCCTACCTTATGTCAGTTAGCTCTGATAAGCCCTTGCCTTAACCGAATGGGGTTTTACTTTTGCCCTAGCTCAAACCCGGGACGAGGATATTGTAATTACCCAAATTCCTATTACTGTGCTTACTGGGGCTGTGAGACAATGGCATCAGACTGGGCTCCGGGAGGAGGAAAGGACCAACATATTACAGTAGGGTGGGGGCCCCACGGTTGCAAGACACCCCAGCAGGATAGCACTGGTGGCACAGTGGTGTCTGGGAATTGTTGGCATATTTACATCAATGTTACCCAAAGCCAAGACCCTAGCTGGTTCTTGGGAAAGACCTGGGGAGTTAGATATTGGGAATCAGGGACCGATAGAGGTGGCCTAATCTTTATAAAAAAAGAACCAATTGCCAACGTCCCCGAACCAGTCGGACCAAATCTAGTGCTATCTGGACAATTGTTACCTACAACAACCGCCCCCACAATTAACAGGTCTGCTATCATTAATATCACGGTTCTGCCTACTCCCAGTAGTGCCTTAACATCTGAATATAGCCCCCTTTGGAAATTAATGCAGGCAAGTTATCAAATATTGAATGTAACCAACCCGAACCTTACTGAGCACTGTTGGTTATGTTATGTGATTAAACCACCTTTTTATGAAGCAATAGGGACCACAGGAGAAGCGAAACGAGTTAACGGATCCAACCCAGCACAGTGTCTATGGAAAAAGGATACATCAAAGCAGGGCATTACCATAGCTCAAGTGAAAGGAAGAGGAAGATGTGTAGGTAAAGTACCAACAAACCAGGCACACCTATGCGATACAACTATAAAAACCTCAAAAAAGGAGTCCCCCGCAAATTGGCTTATACCAGCTAAAAACACAAAATGGGTGTGTGCGTCCATAGGAGTAACGCCTTGTTTGTCATTACAAACTTTTAATGAATCCTCTGATCATTGCATTCAGATAATGATCATCTATAGCAGCGGCCGAGGCCTCCGCGCGGAGGCTGGCTGAGAGACACCAAGCAGACCAAGGTATGGCAGAGAGAAGGGCAGTTTATTCACAGCAAAAGCTTTTTATACTCTTATCAAACTCCAATTACTACTGGTCAGTGAAAAGTCCACCTCCCAAGTCCATTGGTCACAACCAGTGTCAAACATGGAGATTAGAAAAGTGAAAGAATGCAACTTATCTATGTTCTCCGTGAGAAAGAACAGAAAGATTCCAAACAGTGCAACCACAATCATCCCTTGAATTGTCTATCACACTGAAAACTTTGTATATGACAATCACATAACTCAGGAACTCAGGAATTTCTGGTAGATACAGGGGCAACTTATTCAGTTTTGAATAAAGCTCTGATGCCTGTGGGGGATGATTATATCATGGTAAAAGGGGCCACTGGTCACTCTGAAAAAGCTTATTTTTGCAAACCTTTGAAGTATAAACTTGGGAAACAATGGGGAATTCATAAGTTTTTATATATGCCCAATTCCCCAAAAGCACTCTTGGGTAGGGATTTCTTGGAACAATTACAAGCAACCATTATGTTTAAAGATGGGGAAATTACTCTGGAGGTGAATGATCAACAATATGTAGAAATATTAAGTTTAATATTGACAACCCCTGAGACCGAAGAAGGAATTAGTGAGGAAATAACAAATCAGGTATTTCCTGGGGTTTGGGCTACTGTTCCAGGGAGAGCTAAGAATGCACCTCCCATACAAATTAAACTTAAAGAGGGAAAACAGCCAGTTAGAGTTAAACAATATCCTTTAAGACAAGAAGATAGAGAAGGAGTTAGCCCAATAATAGAAAACTTTTTGAAGCTAGGATTACTGAGAGAATGCCAGGCTGAATTTAACACCCCTATACTACCCGTTCGCAAACCTGATGGATCATACCCGGTAGTACACGATTTAAGGGCTGTAAATAAGATTACAGAAGACCTCTACCCTGTAGTGGCAAATCCACATACATTATTAACTGAATTAACACCGGAGTTAATTTGGTTTACTGTTCTAGATTTGAAAGATGCCTTCTTTTGCCTCCCTCTCCACGAAGCCAGCCAGAAAATATTCGCTTTTGAATGGGAAAGCCCTAAAAGTGGGCGCAAAACCCAGCTGACCTGGACAGTGTTGCCTCAAGCGTTCAAGAATAGTCCTACCATATTCAGAAATCAACTTGCCAAGGACTTAGAATCCTGGGAGGTCCCAGCATTAGAAGGAAAACTGTTGCAGTATGTGGATGACCTCTTGATAGCTACCAAGACTGAAGAGACCTGTCTTACCTGGACGGTAAGTCTGCTAAATTTCCTAGGACTGCAGGGATACCGAGTTTCCAAGAAAAAGGCCCAAGTAATGAAAAAAAGGTAATTTAGCTGGGCTATGAGATCAGTGCAGGACAAAGGAGCTTGGGGCAGGATCGCAAGGAAGCCATCTGCCAGACCCCAAAACCTCCGACTGTGAAAGAACTCAGAAGATTCTTGGGAATGACGGGCTGGTCCAGACTTTGGGTTTATAATTATGGTTTACTTGTAAAGCCCCTATATGCTCTCATAAACACGGAACAGAGAGATCTCCAGTGGACAAAGGAAGCCACAAAGGCCTTTGAGCAGCTAAAGAATGCCCTCATGTCAGCTCCAGCGCTAGGACTTCCAGACCACGTGAGTAAACCATTCTTTCTGTTCTCCCATGAGAAACAGGGAATTGCCTTGGGAATTTTAGCACAAGACCTGGGTCCATACCGACGGACAGTTGCTTATTTCTCTAAGCAACTAGATACAGCAGCCAAAGGATGGCTGGGATGCCTCAGAGCTGTTGCAGCAGTTGTGATGAACATTCAGGAGGCGCGGAAGTTTACATTGGGCCAGAAAATGACTGTGCTAGTGTCACACACAGTGTCCGCAGTGCTGGAAATGAAAGGCGGCCACTGGCTTTCCCCACAGAGGTTCTTGAAATACCAAGCCATCATGGTAGAACAAGATGATGTAGAAATAGTGGTGACTAACATTGTCAACCCAGCTTCTTTCCTCAGCGGAAATGAAGGAGAGCCGGTACACCACAATTGCCTGGAGACCATTGAAGCTACACATTCCAGTCGTCAAGATCTGAAGGATACCCCTTTAGATGACGCAGAAACCTGGTTCACTGATGGGAGCAGTTATGTTATTGGTGGAAAGTGACACGCTGGGTATGCAGTTACTACCTGCAAAAAGGTAATAGAATCTGGACCTTTGCCAACAAACACCTCTGCACAGAAAGCTGAGATAATTGCTCTGATATGTGCCCTGGAAATGGCAGAAGGAAAGAAAATAAACATCTATACAGACTCAAAGTATGCATTTGAGGTTGTCCATGCACATGGTGCCATTTGGAAAGAAAGGGGACTGTTGAACTCACAAGGAAAAAGTATCAAACATGCACAAGAAATATTGCGGCTGTTGGAAGCAGTCCAGCTACCTGAGAAGGTAGCAATCATGCACATTAAAGCACACCAAAAGGTGAGCTCTGAATGGGAAGAAGGAAATGAGCTGGTGGACAGAGAGGCAAAAAGGGCAGCAAAAGGTCAGATAACAACAGAAAGAGCCCTGATCCCAGATGGGCAGGTCTCCCTAGAAGGTAAGCCTATATACAATGAAGAAGATAGGAAGTTAATTAAGGATGAAGAAGGAACATATAACCAAGAGGGATGGGCTATTACAGCAGAAGGAAGGATAATAATCCCTTCTCATTTGTTGTGGTCATTGATTAGGGAGGAACATCAGAAAACACACTGGGGTGTAGATGCTCTGTATAATTATCTAAATGATAAAATTATCGCCAGGCATTTACAAGATACCATCAAGCAGGTAACCCGGCAGTGTGACATTTGCCTCAGACTAAACCCAAAACTACTCGCAAAATAAAACTTGGTCAAATTGGAAGGGGCCATGGACCTGGACAGCAATGGCAAATTGATTTCACAGACCTTCCAAGAAAAGGGGGGTATCGATATTTGTTGGTATTAACAGATACCTTTTCAGGGTGGCCAGAAGCCTTTCCCACCAGAACCGCCAAGGCCCGGGAAGTAACTAAAGTATTGCTACGAGAAATAATACCACGCTTTGGGGTTCCAGCCACAATATCCTCAGACAGAGGACCCCACTTTATTGCAAGGGTGGTACAGCAAATTAGCTGCCAATTAGGCATAAAATGGAAACTCCACACCCCGTACCATCCTCAATCAAGTGGTCAGGTGGAAAAAATGAACCATCTAATCAAGCAACAGATTGTGAGGCTAGGACAAGAAGCCAATTTACCCTGGCCCCAATCTCTCCCACTTGCATTATTACGAATTCGGACCAAACCCAGAATTAGAGAACAGTTAAGCCCCTTTGAAATACTCTATGGGAGACCGTATGGAGTACAAAAGGGAATATCTACCCAAGTTGGGGAAGAAATAATGACCACCTATATGGTGGCTTTAGGTAAGCAACTCAGAAAGATTGAAAAGCATGTGGCTGGAACCCGAAGTCAAGGTTTAGATGGTCCTGTACATGATATTCAACCTGGGGATTATGTATATGTTAAGTCTTCTGCAGAAAAAACTCTGGAGCCACAGTGGGAAGGACCATTTCAAGTACTCCTTACCACTTTCACCACAATTAAAATCAAGGAACAGAACGCCTGGATTCATCATACCAGAGTGAAGAAAGCTCATAATTCTCCATGGAAAGTCACACAAGTTCAACCAGGAAAATTATTTTTCTCACAATCATAATTATAATCCAGAGATGGGAGAGTACCTCTAGCCAAGACAATACTGATTGGCCTTGGTCTCAAGGTATCTGGCAGTATACTGGATCCATGGGGAGGTATTCTGATATAAAAAGTTTAAATCTGTTAACTGTAGTTATGCACGAAAATCAAGTGTATGCAAGACAGGAATGGGAAAAACAAAGGGTGTGGCAGCTTCAGGGGACTGTAGGTGAGGTAATCAAAATAGGATGCCGAATGGTTAATGGGACTGCCTATGAAAAAGCAAACAAGATAAGTGTCTCAGCTACCCCTACTGATAAACATGATGAAATTTGTACTAGTTCAAGTGAATTGGACTGTTGGTATACTTTTACATTAGTACAGACTGTTGAGGTGGTTTGTCTTTGGGCCCAGAATACAATAGGGCTCTCATTCAAATTTAAAATAAATGCCATAGGTGGACCTGTTACAACCTATGCCAGCACTCAGGCCCAAATCCAAACCACACCACCTAAACCTGAACCCAAAATTTATGAAACTGGTCCATATGAAATAAGGAACATAGGTCAACAACAATTGTTGTTTAACCCAGAGTGGTCTCTCAAGCGTTTTGAACTGACAATGCAAATCAATGTTTCTGAAATTCAACCAACATGTTCTCCTTTCCTACAAACATCCTTCGAGGGGTGGATAACTTGGCTGAAGAAACAAGTGCCCTTCAGGGGTAGAACATGAAGGGACTTAACTGGAGTGTTTGAGACAGGATTAGGAGTTTTAAACGGAATTGATTCAGAGATATTAGTAAATATATTGGCCACTGTAACTAATGATTTAGTAAAATTAAGACAACCCCTGCAGTCTTCTCTATTATCATTAGGGAGTGAACAGTGGCAAGTTTCAAAAGTGTTACCAAAATGGGAAGAAGTTGAAGAACAGAACCATGAATTAATAATAAATGCACTTGGTATAGTCCAGGACAATGTATCCTTAGCCCTTAGTTGTATACAGGAGCAACTATAGACACAGTCAGCAGCTGCCTTAATTATAAGAGAAGGTAGTGAAGGCACTTTTCCCATTGAAATTCGGAAAATTGTTTGGGACAATGCCACTGATCTAGAAAGAAAATTTCAGTCTTGGTGGACCCTGG
Source organism: Acanthiza pusilla (assembly GCA_036630365.1). Classification (NCBI taxonomy): domain Eukaryota; kingdom Metazoa; phylum Chordata; class Aves; order Passeriformes; family Acanthizidae; genus Acanthiza; species Acanthiza pusilla. Next base: position 1,100,779 of record JAXCHO010000108.1, read on the forward strand.
TAAACTTTACCTATGACCCTTTTGACAATGTGGCCACAGCCTTTGTGCTCACTATACGTAATGCTACTGTCTACATTATCCACCCCATTGTTGCATTAGGATGAAACCATGAGAGAACAGTGCTCTATCCCTCTGAACATAGGGTATGGGCCCGGATGGTAGAGAAAAAGTGGCAAACTGTGAATTTAGAATCTTGTATTGCACGAGAACAACAAGGGTTTATCTGTGAAAGCAATACAATTAATGCCCAGGACATATGCCTTGATACAGAGCAAGGCATTTGCCACTTTGAAGTCCACCCAGATCCCAGTCAAAAGACTGTGCTTGTGTATATTGGTCAAGGTTGTGTGTGCTTAAGGACTGTTTGTGCTTCTATAAAGATAGATAGTGATAACATAACTTTAAATGTTAAGAATTATTCTAATTTTTGTATCTGTAATTTTGTTAAGATCATTGGGTGTGACTTTTTGTATTTTGCTCCAGTTGTATCCCACCAATTGATAAAGTCTAATTACACTATGTACCACAAGTTGTCACCCATACCTATTGGAATGAACCTTACATTAATAAGACAATTAGTAAAGCATCAAGACCTGACTGAAATTTTGAAAGAAATCCAGGAAAATGGAAAGAAAACTTTAATCACTATACATCATGACTCAGAAAAGATGAGCAGAATCCTACAAAGGGCGGGACAAGATGCAAGTCATCACTGGTGGGATGTGCTCTTTGGATGGTCACCTACTGCAACTGGTATTCTAAATACACTATGTCACCCTATTATTGTTCTTTTATTATTAGTCAGTGTTAGCTTCATTTCATCTTTTGTGTTATTTGTTTGGAATTGGAGAATGTTACAACGAATAGCGCTTCTGACTTCTCTGTCCAACGCACATGGTAAAGCATTGAGAGACACCTTTCGTAAAAGCTTGTTAGAAGAATGTATGTCTTAGTAAAAGAATTTACTAATTTTATAGACAAGGGGGGAATGATGCAGGGAAGTTAGAAGTTACAGGGTAACTTGTTAGAAACTGCTTGCTAGACAGTGGATATTGCTTACTTAACATTGATTGTGTTTGTCAAAGCAGAATGAGAAGTAAAAGATTATTGACAAAAGCAGGGACTGTGACCCAGCTTGTATCCGTGGAACCCCTACGCTGGCTGAAACCAGAGTTGTTATTTGGACTTGGGCCAGGGACCCAGAGAGCATGTGCAAGACAGAAAGGTGAAAAGTTCAAGACAAGAGGATGAGTATTTTGCTTCCTCCCGAGACCCCCGGAGCCCACTACCAAATAACACTGCGCAGGCGTGACCACATGGAAATGACTTTTAAACTCATTATAATACGAAGCGGGGATAGGTCATGCATACGTATAGGCGAATTGCGAAACTCGGTGAATGTGTAACATGTAACCTGATATATACCAAGCGATACCCGTGCTGAAGTGTGCGCGGCTGAGGAGTACCTCCCGCTCACCCAGCGCTGCAATAAACATACCTACTTCACAACTTAAAATTATATAAGTTGCGGAGTCGTGCTCAGATCATTTTTGGATCAGCGGCACAGGCAAGCGGCGTGCGAGGGGCGCGGAGCCTCCACGCCACGGGCGGGAGAGGGAGAGGCTGTGGCTGTAGGGCTGTGTGACGTGCAGCAGCTACACATCTCGGGAGAGACAGGGCTTGGGGTGCTGCCGCTGCCATTTTTGCAAGGCTGTTTGGATTCCTAGGCAGCGGCTGGAAACGCTTGCGGGGAAGGGGTTAATGTGGCAGGATATAAAGCAGGAGTTACGAAAAAGGGATTTGCAGGGGAAATTGGAGCCGCAGGGATGGAGCTGTGTGTATGTCCAGAGGGGAGATGGCTGGGGGGTGGTGAAGCTTGAGGCGGACAGACTGGTAAAACAGGTTTGTAGGGCGTGGCGTCAGCTACCTTGTCAGCATCACAAAGCATGGTAGGGAGATCAGGATGCGAGATAAGGGGTGGTGGGAGCGGTAGGGAAATGGGAATAGCGTGGTGGAGCAGGCAGTGTGGGGGGTTCGCCTCTGTCGCCCACTCTGTTTTGTAGGAGGGTTGGGTTTAACTGGGGGGTCCCCGATAGTCCCGAAATACTACAGGTTTTTTCTACTAACTTAACAATGATATGAAATAAGGGGATAAAATGAGAAACAGAAAAGTCACCAGAAGCTTGAAGAGAGTAGATTTTTCTTCCAACAAGATCCCAAAAGGAGTTAGTAAGGATAGAGTCTTTGTTTATATCTGAGAAATTCTTAGAAATCCAAATAATAAAGAACTTCAGTTTTTTCTTAGAAAGATTACCTTTAGAAAAATTAAAATTACTAGCGAGAAGGGTTTTTAAAATTGGGGAGTAAAGGTCTCTCTCAGATTCTGTGAGACTAAGTTTCCTAGCTTATGTCCCATCTTTTAATGGTCCCACTCCCACCCCAGCAGAAAAAATAGGCAAAAAATGGACCCAAAATATAGGGACCTGCAAAAAAGCCCCAAATTTAACTTACAGCTGTCATTTGAGGTGCGGGGCTGGTCCGTAGGGTCCGAGTAAATTGTGCTGGGGAGGTGGTCAGCCGAGGTCGATCCTCAGAGAATTTCTTGTCCGAGATGGTGGGCGAGGGTGTCAAGTTATGTCTTCGGATAGTGTTTGCTAGAACGCAGACGTGTCTCCTCAGAGCAGTGACGAACTGACAGCGGCTTATATCCTGATGAGGAGTCACTCTCGTCAAAGATGTCCAGAGTCCGTGAAGTTCGGTGCACCAAGTGTTGCTTTCGGGGGGCACCGAGGTGTCCTGGTGTGCTGTGGCCTTTCACAGAGGAAGCGTCCCCTCAAAGAACGGCTTTTCCCTCGGCCACAACAAACCCCTAAGCAACAGGGTGATTTCAGCAAGCGATTTCATCTCCTTGTGAATATCGCCCGAGGGTGATCCGGGGACAGAGAGAGAGAGGGGCGTTGTATGGCAATTCCACAAGATACCATCTATTGTTCAGTAGCTCCTGTGAAGGGAAGGCCAAGCCAACAACACCCCTGTCTAAAGGCCGCGCCAGGGGCTATTTTATGGGGAAGGCAGGGGGTGGGGTGGGGGGCGGGTGGCCAATTGGGTACAAGGTATTACCATAGAGAAGCAGGGTACACTGGGTAGTACACTGGGTAGTCACCCTGACCACGAGGTGGGTTTTGTTCTTAGGCTTCCCTCCAAGGGAGTGCAGGGGACCCCTGGGCCAAGGGCCCACAGCTCTCCACACTTGTCCACAGGGTGCAGACCTCTGAGCTGAGGCCAGGCTGTTCCATCTTGATGGCGAGGCCTTTTCTCCACTGGGATTCCCACTGGATCACAGCTTCCTGCAGGCACCTACCTGCTCCTCTGGCGTGGGCACCTCCCCACAGGCTGTGGGTGGATCTGTGCACCCCCATGGACTCCATGGGTTGCAGGGAGACCACCTGCTCCCCCATGGTCTTCACCATGGCCAGCAGAGGGTTTTTGGCTCTGGCGCCTGAAGCAATTCCTCCCCCACCTTCTCCACTGACCTTGGTGTCTCCATGTTGTCTTCCCTCACATATTTTCACCTCCTCCTCCTCCTCTAGCTAAAAAGAAGTGCGTGCTCACATTGTTTTGATTTCTTCTTCAATACATATTCACAGACGTAGTTCACAGATGGGTAACCAACCTCTCTAATTGGCCCACATTTCGCCAGCAGCATGTCCCTCATGTTCAGAGCCATCAAGGATTGGCTTTGCTGGACACGGTGAAAAACTTCCAGAATCTTCACACAGGACACACAGGAGCCATCTTTGTGCCCCTCTCCACCCACTAGCAAAAACTGGGCCAAGCAAAACCAACACACAGGGCTGTGGCAGGAAGGGGAGGGGGATTGAATTCCAGCAGACACCTCAGCTCTCTGATGATCCTGGGATGTTGCTGGTCCCTATTTCAGACTGGAGCAGAGGAGATATTTATGGGACAGGAGCCCTCTGGGGCTGTAGAGGACCTGCATTTTGCAAGGTGTTCTGCTCTCCCACAGCTCCTCTCTGAGAGATGCCAATCCCCAAGTCACAACCGCAGAGCATTAGGGCAAGTGTCACTGCCTGTTCATGGGCAGATAACTGATGTCTGCTTGGAAAGAGGCACAGGTTTTAATATTTGTACTTTTCAATAATATGTAAGCACATCTTCAGTAACTGGATCATTTGAGTACTTTTAACAAATGGCTGTTTTCCCACCAGTAACAGGAATTTCCTGAAAGTGTAATGATGGCAGGAGAAGAAATACTGATCTTCCCCACTTCTTGTGTTACCACTGTTTTGTCTATTATTTCATCTCCCTCTTCCTTCAGGTGTTTCCAACTCTACTGTTTAAGTGACCGTGTCTAAGGACATCTCTTCACCAGACTAGCTGGATCTGTGTCCTTCCCATTGTTTCCAGATTTCCTCCTCCACTTGTTCTTTGGTCATTCCACTGTTGTTCCATTGACTGGTTTCATGCTTTGAGCTTCAGGGAGTTGCTTAGTCTTTCAGAACTTTAAACAATACATCAATAAACATTTTAATTGCAATTTCATCTTTTATATCACATTTATGGCTTTGTCTTAAATTGATTCTGTATGTAAATTCCTGGTGGATGGTAGACTCGTCAGATTTTTCTGGGAAGTCACCAGGAGCTGAGGGAAGTGTTTTAATGTTTATTAAATTGCATCATATTTACATTTTTTTATGTTGGCCATGAAGAGAAACTATCTGTGTCTCTGAGTCTCACCAGTTCCTGACCCCAAAGGTCACAAACCTGATCAGTTGTGGTTCCCACTCCAGTGGCTGCACTTGGACCTCCCTCCATCCCCAGAGCAGAGCTCCCTTGTGCCACAAAGTCCCTGGCAATGCAGGGATGAAGGAAACAGGACAGGCTGTGGGGATCAGGGCCAGGGCATGGCCAGGGATTTGGTGTGGTTGTGAGGCCAGGGCAGGACGCGGCCCTTGGCCTTGGTGAACCTCATCCAATTGTCCTGGGCCCATGGCTGCAGCCTGTCCAGATCCCTGTGCAGAGCTTCCTGCCCTCCAGCACAGCCACACTGCCACCCAGCTTGGGCTCACCTGGACACTGACTGAGGGTGCCCTCGATGCCTCATCCAGATCAGCACTAAAGAGATTGAACTGCACTGGCCCCAATCCTGAGCCCTGGGGACAGCCCTGGATGTGACGCCACTGCCCAGCACTCCTTGGGCCTGGCCATGCAGACAGATTTGGAGCCAGGGAACAGATGCTGCAGAGGGTGTTGGATCAAGTTCCTGTGAGCCCAGAATATTGGGATCAGTGCAGCTGTAGCTCTGCACAAGAGAGCTCTTCATCCACTTTCTCTCTTTTCCTCCCTCTGGCCATGGAGGGAGCTCGTGACTTCAGCGTGTGACTCGTGTGTGCAAAGAGCAAATCTGGGCAGAATTGGGGCAGGGAGAGTTTGGGGGATCTTGGGATCTGTGCTGGGCACAGAATGTGTTTTCCATTGGTCTGAGACTGTCTGCTGTGGAAAGTGGATTTAATGTACAGTAGAGGAATGACTTTTGTTTTTATGAAGCGGTACCTCGCCTTGGTATTTTTGCTGACAATAAATGAACATTTTTGGGCAGGTCCTTCTCCAAGGGAAGCAGGTGGGAGTTGGTGCCAAGGAGCTGAAAGGTGCAGGTGCAGCCTGGAGTGGAGGAAGCTGAGATTTGCACAAGGCTGTTCTGAGTCCCAGGGGTTGGATGAGGGAAATGGTGGGGAGGGAATAGAGACAGTCTGATTGATTCTCAGGTATAAAGTGTCTTGATTTTCGTATCTATTCTGACTGCATGAGGAGGTGCTGGGGATCAATGTCAACTGGAAATTCCTGATATCAGTGTATAAAGAGAAAAGGAATAAACAGAAAAAAAGATCTCTCATTGTTTTTTTATGGTCATATATATATTCACTTTGAATACAGTTCTGGAACTGGTCTAATGAACCACAGTGGAATTGAAGAGTTAAATTATTCCCAGGGGGTTGCCTTGTTAGGGTGTTTAGTAATGTTAATGAGCCCTTTGGCACTGAATTCCTGAACAGAAGAGCTGAAGGCTGAACAAGCTTCAGGGGAACAATAATTCAGCAGCAACCTCCAAGTTGCTGAGGATGTCAGCAGCCCCCACTGAGGCCATCACTGCCAAGAGACTGTGGAGGCAATGAGCAGACAAGGAGAGCGTCCCTGGGGCTGGGGAAGCAGGAACTCAGAGGCACCAGCGGCTCCAGGTGGGAAATGGACTCTGGAATGTGGCTGGGAAAGCCCTGCCTGGGCTTGGCCAAGCAGCACAGCCAAGCCCTGAGCCCCATCCCCTGGGAATGGGATCGGTGCCCTCACAGGATGCTGGTGGCTGTCCCGGAGCAGTGGCATGTGGGGTGTGGGATGGTGAGGGCAGGAGAGCAGCAGGATCCCTGCAAAGCTCTGTGGGCTGGGGGAGGAGGCCACAAGGCCTGGGGCTGGCAGGAACTGCTGTCTTCTCATGGGCCTCAGTGGCAGGGACAGCAGCCACAGCCAGGGGACACAAATCTCATTGCTGTGGGCAGGGGGTGGTCCCAGTCCCCCAAGGCCTTGGGTCACCCCCACTGCAGCTCTCCTGCCCTGGCCCAGGCCTGTGCTGCTTCCCTTGCACACTTTACCCACCGCCCCATTTCCCCTCCTCCCTCTGACCCTGGGAGCTCCCAAAGCTTTCCTGATGTCCCTCTGTCCTCACTTGCTGTTGCTGCAAACAAAAAGCTGTGTTTGGCTGAGGAATGGCCAATTCCGGTGGGATTCCCAACTCCTGCCTTCTTCCCACACCCTGCTAAAGCTCCTGTGGCACCCAAGCTGTCCCAGGCACAGCCTTGCTTGAATCTGCTCCTTCTCTCCATGTGCCAGCACTGAAATCCATGTCCCATCTGCAGCCGCGCAGAGCAACCCAGCCCTGTCTAGCCCTGCAGCAGGAACTGGAGGCACTGGAAGTCAGGGACAGCCACTCTGTGTCTGGAATGCTCAGGAGATGCTCAGCTCGGGCAGCTCCTGCAGCCCCAGGGCCAGCCCTGCTGCCCAGGACAGCAGTAGAGAGTTGGCCCAGGGGCTCCTCAGGCAGCTCCTGCAGCCCTAGGGACAGAATCACAGAATCACAGGATTAACCAGGTTGGAAAAGACATTTGATACCATCATGTCCAACCTGTGACCTAATACCAGCTTGTCACCAGATTGTGCCTTTAAGTGCCACATCCAGTCTTTCCTTAAACAGCTTCAGGGTTGGTGAATACACCACCTCCCTGGGCAGCACATTCCAATGTCCAATCACTCTTTTAGTACAGAAGCTCTTCCTAATGTCCAGCCGAAACCTCCCCTGGTGCAGCTTAAGGCTGTGGCCTCTTGTCTGGTCGCTGTTTCCTGGGAGCAGAGCCCAACCCCACCTGGCTGCACCCTCCTGTCAGGGAGTTGTAGAGAGTGATGAGGTCTCCCCTGAGCCTCCTCTTCTCCAGGATAAACAACCCCAGCTCCCTCAGACACTTCTCACAAGACTTGTGTTCCTGAGCCTTCACCAGCCTTGTTGCCCTTCTCTGGACACGCTCCAGCCCCTCAATGTCCTTCCTAAATTGGGGGCCCAGAACTGGACACAGCACTCGAGGTGTGGCCTCACCAGTGCTGAGTACAGGGGAAGAATCACTGCCCTGCTCCTGCTGGCCACACCATTCCTGATCCAGGCCACGTGCCATTGGCCTTCTTGGCCACGTGGGCACACTGCTGGCTCATGTCCAGCCTGCTGTCCATCAGTGCCCCCAGGTCCCTTTCTGCCTGGCCACTCTCCAGCCACTCTGTCCCCAGCCTGTAGTGCCGCAGGGGTTGTTGTGGGCAAAGTGCAGGACCTGGCACTTGGTCTTGTTCAACCTCCCATTGTTGGATTTGGCCCCTGGATCCAGCCTGTCCAGGTCCCTCTGCAGAGCCCTCCTACCCTCCAGCAGATCCACACTCACACTCAGCTTGGTGTCACCACAGTTCCATGAGGCCCTAGAGTGTCACCATGGCCCCCACGATTCCATGAGGCTCCATAATGTCACAATGGCCCCTTGGTTCCCCAAAGCTCTGCCGTGTCACGATAGCTGCTTAGTTCCATGAGGTCTCTGGCATTTCACAATCGATCCTTGGTTCTATGAGGCCTTGCAGTGCAACAATGGTCTCCTTGGATCCATAGTGTCAAAATGGTCTCTTGGTCCTATGGGGCACCACGGTTGTGGAATTACAGGATATAGGTAGCAGAGCAACAGGCCATGAAAGCCAAAGTGACCTTCTGTCTTTGGTCCAGAAGAACCCCTGGGACCAGTAAAAACCATCCTGGTCACAGGGGAAGTGGAAAGAGTACATCACGGGCCTGTGAACTGCATTGTGGGCCTGTGAACTGCTGGGCCAGTCAGAAGTGAGAAATATCATTTGTTACCTTAATAAGTATTGTTTACCTGTTGCCATAAAAGGTAATGTTGTGAAACACAATAGTTAATTGGAGCACTTTGTAGTGTACAGTTACTTCCTGTTTGTGTTGTATATGAGGAATTATCACTGTGCAATAAACGTCTTTGCTTACCACCATCTTGTGAAGTCCATGCATTGAAATCACCACAATGGTGTCAAAATTGCTTCCTTCATTCCACAAGTCCCCGAAGTGTAACATTGGCCCCTCGGTTCCATGGGGCCCTGCTGTGTCACAATGACCCAATGATTACCCGAGGTCCTGCAGTGTCACAATGGACACTTGTTTTTATGAGGCCCCACAGAGTAACATTGGCCCCTTGGCCCCATGAGGCCCCAGAGTGCCACAATGGACTCCTTGGTTGCACAATGTCACAGAGGACCCCTGGTTACACAAGGACCTGCAGTGTCACAATGGCCACTTGGTTCAGCAAGGCACCTCAGTGTCACAGTGGTGTCCATGGTTCCACGAGGACCCAGAGTGTCACAGTGGACTCCTTCGTTCCATTTAGCCCCACAATGGCACAGTGGCCCCTTGGTTCTATTGTGCCACACAGTACACAGTGTCGCTGTGGTCCCCTTAGTTCCACAATGCCCCTCAGTGTCCCAATGGCGCTTGCTTCCCTGGGGCCCTGCAGTGTCACAATCATCACAGAATCACAGAATCAATCAGGTTGGAAAAGACCTTGGAGATCATCAAATCCAACCTGTGACCCAACACCACCTTGTCACCCAGACCATGGCACTAAGTGCCACTTCCAGTCTGTCCCAGTCTGCAAACCCCAGAGGCCACTTGTCCTGAGGATACCCTGTCTTACTGTTGAAAACTGAGGCAAAAAAGGGGTTAAGTACCTCAGCCTTTTCCTCTTCTTTGGTAACTCTATTCCCCAATAAAGAATGGAGGTTCTCCTTGCCCCTCATTTTGCCATTTATTTATTTATAAGAACACTTTTTTATCCTTCGCAGAAGTGGCCAGGTTAAACTCTAATTGAGCTTTCACCTCTAATTTTCTTTCTGCATGGCCTAACAACATCCTTAAATATTTCCTGAGTTGCCTGTCCCTCTGTCCAAAGGTGATGCACTCTCTTTTTTTTCCTGAGCTCCTGAAAAAGCTCCATGTCCAGCCAGGCCAGTTGTGTTCATCGCTGGCTCATCTTTTGGCACATAGGGACAGGCTGCTCCTGTGCCTTCAAGATTTCTTTCTTGAACTGTGTCCATCCCTCCTGGACCCCTTTGCTTCTAAGGCCTATTTCCTTTTAAAAAAATCAGTACCTGATTTGGTTCTCCTCAAATCTGCACCCTGAATAGAGCAAAATCTGCTCTCCGTATGTCCAATGTAGAAGTTTTGTTGATACCCCTTCCTCTTTCAGAGCATATTTAAAATCTCGATTATTTCATGGTCACTGTGCCCCAGACAGCCTCCAACCACCACATCTCCCACCAGCCCTTCTCTGTTTGTGAACAGCAGGAGACAGAGCTTTCCTTGGGAGTGGGAAGAGAAGGGAAACTCCCCAAAGTGCAGCTTGGAAGGTTCAGACTGGAGGTGAGGAAAAAGAAAAGTCCCTCCAAGGGTAGAATTTTGGTGCACGAGGTCTCCCAGCATGAGACAGGATAATGCCGTGGCTCTGTGTGCCAGGACCCGGCAGCGCTGGGTGCAGGGACAGCAGGGAGGGCACAGCAATGCTGAGTGAGAAATGCTGGGGCACAGCGAGATGGGCGTGTGCAGCCGGCCAGGGCACAGGAGCAGCACGGACAGGGTGGCACAGGCTGCAGGAGAGATGGCCAAGGGCTGGGCAGGGCTGGCAGGGCCACAGGCACCCGGGGCTTTGTCTCCTGGGCTCTGGCACTGCCTCTGGAGGCCACACAGAAGGAACTTTCCTTTGAGGGTCTGCACTTTGGCTCTCCCTCACCCCTCCCTGAGCAGGCTGGGAAGGTTTGCAGTTTTATGAGTCCTTGAGCAGCTTCTTCAACCTCTCAACACCTGAAGGTCATGGACTCAGCCCCAAATCCACCGTGGGGTTCATTAAAATACAGAAAGCCCCCAGGAGCTCTTTTTTATTATTCAATTGTCTTCAAATCTCCAGAGCTTGTGCAGCTGATTGGAGTCAGTTTGGAGTTCTGTTAAGGAAGAAGATGTCAAAGTGCATCTCGTTACTTTTTTAAATCAGGTATTTTTTTATTTTTCAGTTCAGAGAAGAGGTGACTGAAGCATTCCCCAGGTGATCTTGATGCTGAATGTCTCCTTAGGAGCTCTGGGCACACAGAAGAGTGAGCCCCTTGTGGGCTGACCCTGTTGGGACAACCTGCTCCTCACCCCCAACCTCACCATGGCTGACACGGCCCACCTGGCACTCACATCCCTGTCCCCTGCATCACAAACTTGTCCCCTGAGCTCTGCAGCTGCGTGTCCCAGCCCATGGCACCATGTGCCACCTGCTCTCCTCAGGGCTCTGCCTGCACACAGGCCCAGCAGAAGTTTTCCTGTTTGTAAGGAAAGAATGGCAAAGCCTGAGCAGGTTTGCTGAACAACAAACCCCACTCAGGAACCACATGCTCAGTACAAGCTGCCTCTGATGATGTCACCTTTCTACAAGGGACAGTGTGACCAGAAATTATCTCTGGAAGCAGAACTCTCTGCATCTTTCAGCAGAATTCTCTGCGTGTTTAAGGTAAATTCTCTGTCCCTGTCCTTTCCCTGGATCTCTGTTGCAGATGGAAGCTGCTGGTGCCATTGTCACCGTGAACCCCTCTTTAGGATGCACACAGATGTTTCCAGGTGTGTTAGGGAGCTGTTGCTCAATATTTATGCAAAGCTTTTGTGTTCCTCATGGAACCAAGGAGACTCTTGTGACTCTGAGGGGCCTCATGGAACCAAGGGGCCATTGTGTCACAGCAGGGGCTCATGGAATCAAAGAGACAATTGTGACAGTATGGAACCTCATAGAAGCAAGGCTCCATTGTGACACTGTGGGGAATCATGGAATCAAGACGATCATTGTGACACAGCGAGGCCACATGGAACCAATGGTCCATTGTTCTGCTGCGGATTCAAGAGGATCATGGTGACACTATGGAACCTCATGGAACCATATGTCCATTGTTACATGGGGGGGCTTGTGGATGCACTATTCTAAGGTTTTCTCTTCTTTCTCATGGGGAATAAAGATAAGGTGAATTCTTCTTGCTCTTTCTAATCTTTGTTTTGGTACTGGGTGCTGCAAAGCTTCAGCCAATCCCCTTAGGGGATGGATGGCAGTTGACCAATGATTGCTGGACTATTAGTGCCTATATAAGAAGAGAACTTTTTAATAAATCTCTCTCTTGCCATTTCCATCGATGTGCTATCTGCTTGATTTACCTACGAGCTTCCTACCACAGGGGCTCACAGAACCAAGGATACCATTGTGACACTTTGGAACTTAAGGGAAAAAACAGTCCGTTCTGACACAGAGAGGTCTCATGGAACCAAGAGTCCTTTGTGGCCCATCAGGGACTTCTTGGAACCTGTGGGACCTGACGAGGCTGATAGCTGGTCTGAAAGCCTCCCAGGGTTTCACTTAAAAACACTCAAAATCTACCTGTGAGAATCTGCAGTCACAGTGAAAGCCAAGAAGTTAATCAATGAAAGAAGATGTTCTGCACACAAGGAGAAGATGTTCTTGTTATGGAATATCAAGAGTGTACAAGGAGGAACTTGCATATAATATGTACCCAATTGCGTGTATTGCTAATTGTATTACTGCTTGAATGGTCATTGTTTTTCAGACAGCCTTGTCATTGTTTGCTAGCAGCCAAAAAGGTATAAAACCAGCAGCAGGGAATAATAAAAAAATCTCTTCTAAACTTCTTCTACCCTTGGATTACAATGTGTGTTTGTGTTGTGTGTCCATCTCTACCATGACGGGAACTGAGGGCACCATTTTTACAAAGCAGGGCCTAATGGAACCATGGAGACCATTGTGACACTAAGGAAACTCATGTAACCATGGCAACCATTGGGACACTATGGAACCTCATGGACCCAAGGGTTCATTGTGACACTGGGGTGCCTCATGGAATGAAGGTGACCATATCACACTACAGAAACTCATGGACCCAAGCGGCCATTGTGACTCTGTAGGGCCTCATGGAATAGAGGGTCCATTGTGACACGATGGGGCCTCGTGGAACCAAGGAGCCATTGTGATACTCCAGATCCTCATGGAACCAATGATTTAGGGGTAGACAGTAATTTATTAGGGGTTGCTCACTAACAACAATGTATATAGCTTGCTTGAATTGTTTTGTGCTTACCAAACAGAAAGAAAAGATGTAGGGAGGATATTGACCCATTGTTAAGGAGACCAGACATCCTGGTTTTGGACCCCAAACCAGCCTAAGCCAGCTATAGGGCTTGGACTCAGGCCAGGGACCCAGGGAGCATGCGTAGAGAAGCAAGGTAAAGAGTTCAACGTGAGGAAGACTCCTTACTTCATCAGAGGAAGACTCTTTACTTCATCCAAGACCCCCGCCCACTACCACCAGGCAGCACTGCGCAGGCACAAGTGTATTTAAATGAATTTTGGACTCATTATAATACGAAGCGGGAATAGATATTGAATATGTATAGGGGCATTGTATAGCTTCATGCATATGTAACCTGTAACTCAATATAAACCAAGCAAAGTGCCACAGACAGGGCGCACAAAATTTTAAGGAGCTATCCCTTGTGTGTCCCAGCGCTGGAATAAACATACCTACTTTACAACTTTTGTTGTGGAGTCCTATCCGTGCCTCATTTTGGCACCCCAGATGGGACGGAGTCTGCCTGACTGCAGGGTCGACTGAGGGGTGAATGTCCACGGCGCGCCCCAGGATTTTCCTGGTGGAACTCTGCTCCTTGGCCGCCCACTGCAGGGGTAGACAACGACCATCTACTACAGTGGACAAACGGTATGTTTTGGATCTAGGGAAGCCACGTGGCCAGGGCTGCTGGTAAGTGGCGCAGAGACGTCTGGCACACAGCGCAGTCCCTGATTTGGTTAAGGTTGAAACGCTTGCAAGCAGACACATGGCAGAAAGGGGGGGAGATTGTCTGTGGTTCGCAGCAGTGCTCTCAGCAGCCATGCGGGGGAAGCCAGCTGGGGGAGGGGCGGCTTGCTGACCGACCTGAAAGTAAATCAAGTGCTGTTGTCACTGGTGTTTGTGTGAATGTGTTCATGGTGGAATGTATGTTTGTCTTGGAATTTATATTGTGATTTGTCAAGGTTGTAGTTGCGATTAAGTGCTTGCTGTGTATGGTATAAAGTGTTGTGATAAAGAGCTGTGTGTTTGAATTAGGTTATAAGTTGGTTTGATTTAGTTTTGTCACCGTGGCTAGCCGGAGGGTACTCCCCCTCCCCCAGTGGTTATGCCAGAGGAGCATAGCTCCTGCACCTCTGACTGTGTGTGGGTGTAGGATTGCATTCACGCCACAGCACAATTGGTGGGCTTTGACTCGGTGTTGGTCTTGTGGAGTCAGGATGTATTATGCCTCCACTGAACTGCTGGAGGTGGAAGGAAAGTGTGTGAGTTGCCGCGAGACTAAAGGTCGGTACATTATTAAGATTGTGTGTGGATTAGAACATCGGGTCCCAGAGAGCTGGATAGTGTTAGAAGAGGATTGGGAAGACCCCGTTAAACTTTGTGAAAGACAAAAGAGTAAGAGGGCTAGGCGCAGGCAGAGGGCTAGAGGTGGAGCATACAGAGAGTGGTTAATTCACTATACAGGGGATGTGGATTGGGTGACACAATATATGAATGAACTTTATTTTTAGGAATTTTTTGGGCAACACAGAACTGTGAATACAGTGGGTGTACACCGTGCATGTTTGTGTAGTCCTTGGGAAGTTAAAAGACAGTTGAAGAGTGCCAGAGAAGGTTTGTGTGAAAGTGGGATAAGAGACAGAGAAGGAAATAAACCAGATGGGAACCGGACAGAGTAAGGAAATTTCTAAAGCAAGCCCACTTGGCTGTGTTTTAGCACATTGGAGAAAAATTGCAGGGTCGGGTGGAGCAGAGAACAAAAGAACTTTGGTGAAATACTGTGTTGAGTGGTGGCTGCTATAGAAGCTAGATAATGAAGCAAGGTGGCCACCTATTGGAACTTTAGATTATAACACCCTGTTACAATTAATGTTGTTTCTAAGGCGGGAAGGCAAGTGGGATGAGGTGTCTTATGCGGACATGTTTTTTGTTCTTAGAAATCACCCTGAGTGGCAGAGAGACTGTGGAATTAGACCCCCTACCGACCCTATGGTATTAACCTTTGAAAAAGAAAATAAGGCTACAAAAGGCAAACTTAAGCGGTGTTGTTCGGCATGCAATACAGGTCAAAGATGTACAAAATCAGATAAGGTTTACCAGACAGTGACACAGGAACAAGATCTAACTGATCTGTTTAATCTTTCCCCTAGGAAACAGGAGGAGGATGAGGACTTGGAAGGAACACCTACTCCAGCTCCCTCTCCCCCTCCTTCGAGCAGCCCCATCGCATCCCAAATGAGGAACCAGGAACTCCAAGCACCTCTGCGAGAAGCCTGAGGGGGAAAGGATGTTAGTTAAAGTACCCTTTTCTACTATTGACCTAGAAGCGTGGGGAAAAGTTGCCAAAAATTACAGAAGCGATCCGATATGAACCACCAAACACTTTCGGTTTATAATAAAGCAACATAATCCAGATTGGAATGATATGCAGTTGTTATTAGATGCAGTAACTGAAACAGAGAAACAAGTGATTCTAAAAACAGCAGGGGATTTGGCAGAGGATTATTCTAAAACACAACAGCAGGATGTGAAAGATTATTTCTCACTCCAGGACACACATTGGGACTCCAACAGGTCAGCGGAAATGCAAATGTTAAAAGATTACCAGTAATGGATAGCCAAGGGAATGGAGAGGGCCATTCCCAAGACTATAAATTGGTCAGCCTTATATGCAGTTAAACAGGGCCTTCCAAGTCACCATCCGAATTCCTGGATCGTTTGAGGGATGCAATGCACCGCAACACACCGCTGGATCCTGGGAGCGATGTAGGAGTACAACAGCTAATATCCCTGTTTTTAGGAAAGTCCACAGGGGATATTAGATGCAAACTTCAAAAACTTCAGGGGGTAGATATGAGGAACTTAGAGACTCTAGTAGATGAGGCATGGAGAGTATTTAGAAACTGAGAAGAGAGTTACAAACAAGGGATGAGAAAATTAGTAGCGATGGTCGGGGAGGAAGAAAAGGGAAAATGTGGGCAAGGACCACCCAGACAGGCACCACCCAGACAGGGCCCACCCCAGTTAGGTAAAGATCAATGTGCACATTGTAAGAAATTCAGTCATTGGAAAAATCAATGCCCAGAAAGGAGACAAGATAACCGGCAAGGAAGAAGAAACCAGGAAGGGGTGGTTGCACATGTGAAAGAAAACTGAAGAAGAGCAGAGGACTCCACCCTAGCGGATCCACTGGTTATAATAAAGCTAGGGGAAAAAGAAAAAGAAGTGGAGTTTTTGGTAGACACGAGGGCAACATATTAAGTTTTGAATAAAGCCTTAATGCCAGTGAGAGATTATTATATTATGGTAAAAGGGGCAACCAGCCAATCTGAAAAAGCATATTTTTGTAAACCTTTAAAGTATAAACTTGGAAAGCAATGGGTTATTCTTAAGTTTTTGTACATGCCTAATTCTCCAAAAGCCCTTTTGGGCAGAGACTTATTGGAACAATTACCAGCAACCATGATGTTTAAAGATGGGGAAATTACTCTGGAGGTAAATGATCAACAGTATGTAGAAATTTTAAGTTTAATGTTAACAGCCACAGAAGCTGAGGGGAAATTAGTAAAGAAATTATGACTCAAGTATTCCCTGGAGTATGGGCAACAAATGTACCTGGGAGAGCCAAGAATGCACTCCCAATACAGATCAGGCCCAAGGAAGGGAAAGAAACAGTTAGGGTTAAACAATTAAAAAGGAGGGCAAGGAGGGAACTAGCCTAGTGATTGAAAACTTCTTACAGCTAGGACTACTGAGAGAGTGCAAATCTGACTTTAACATCCCCATTTCAGCAGTCCACAAGCCTGATGGATCATAGTGGGTGGTACAGGATTTACGAGCAGTTAACAAGGTAACCAAGGATCTCCACCCTGTGGTGTCAAACCCCTACACTTGATTAACTGAGTTAACACCTGAACTAACCTGGTTTACCGTCCTAAAGATCTGAAAGATGCCTTCTTTTGCCTCCCTGTCCACGAAGATAGCCAGAAAATATTTGCGTTTGAATGGGAAAATCACAAAAGCAGATACAAAACTCTACTCACTTGGATGGTGTTGCCTCAAGGATTCAAGAATAGCCCCACACTGTTCAGAGATCAACTTGCAAAGGATTTGGAGTCTTGGGAAGCCCCACCTGGAGAAGGGAAGCTATTGCAGTATGTAGATGACATCCTAATAGCTACCCGGATGGAGGAAACTTGCATGGTTTGGACAGTAAGTTTACTAAATTTCTTGGGGCTCCAAGGGTACCGGGTGACTAAGAAAAAGGCTCAAATAGTAAAAACAAAAAAGATCTATTTGGGTTATGAAATCAGTGCTGGGCAGAGGACTCTGGGACAGAACTGGAAAGAGGCAATCTGCCAAACACCCAAACCCCAAACCATGAAAGAGCTGAGAACATTTTTGGGGATGACAGGATGGTGTAGGCTTTGGATTTATAACTATGGAGTGCTTGTAAAACCTTTGTACGAGCTCATTACAAAGGAAAACCGAGACCTACAGTGGACGAAAGAAGCCACGAGAGCCTTCAACCAACTGAAGAATGCCCTGATGTCAGCACCAGCTTTGGGACTCCCAGACGTGAGTAAACCGTTCTGTTTTCTCATGAGAAGCAGGGGATTGCCTTGGGATTACTAGCATAAGACCTGGGCCCGTACTGATGGGCAGTTGCTTATTTTTCTAAGCGACTAGACGCAGCGGCCAAAGGGTGGCCTGGATGCCTCAGAGCCGTCACAGCAGTCGTGCTGAACATCCAAGAGGCATGCAAATTCCCCATAGACCAGAAAATGACTGTGCTAGTGTCACACACAGTATCTGCAGTGCTGGAAGTGAAAGGCGGACACTGGCTCTCCCCACAGAGGTTCCTGAAATTCCAAGTCATCATGGTAGAGTAACTAATATTGTCAACCCAGCCTCCTTCCTCAGCGGAAACACAGGAGAGCAGGTACAACATGACTGCCTGGAGACTAGTGAAGCCACATTCTCCAGTCGTCTGGATCTGAAGGATACCCCTTTGGACAATGCACAAACCTGCTTTACTGATGGAAGCAGCTACGTCATCAGTGGAAAGCGACATGCAGGGTATGCAGTCACCACTTGCAAGGAGGTAACAGAATCTGGACCACTCTCAACAAATACCTCTGCACAGAAGGCCGAAATAATTGCATTAACCCATGCTTTGGAAATGGCAAAAGGAAAGAAGGTAAACAGTTATACTGACTCAAAGTATGCATTTGGAGTTGTACATGCACACGGGGCCATATGGAAGGAAAGGGGACTGTTGAACTCGCAAGGAAAGAACATTAAACATGCACAAGAAATAGTACAACTATTGGAAGCAGTCCAGCTGCCTGAGAAGGTAACAATCATGCACATTAAGGCACACCAGAAAGTGAGCTCAGAATTGGAAGAAGGAAACAAATTGGCAGACAGAGAGGCAAAAGAAGCAGCAAAAGGTGAGGTGACAACTGAAGGGGCTCTAATCCCAGATGGCCAAATCTCCCTAGAAGGTAAGCCGACCTATAACAAAGAGGATAGAAAACTAATTGAGGATCAGGATGGGTCATACAATAAAGAGGGTTGGGCTATCACTGCGCAAAGGAGGTTGGTCATTCCCTCTCATTTAGTTTGGGCACTAGTAAGGGAGGAGCACCAAAAGACACACTGGGGAGTAGATGCCCTACATAAATATCGAACTGAAAAGATTATTGCCAGGAATCTATATGCTACCATCACACAAGTAACCCAACAGTGTGTCCTTTGCTTCCAGACTAACCCTAAAAACACCCCCAAACCAAAACTGGGCCAAATTGCAAAGGGAAATGGGCCTGGACAGCAGTGGCAAATTGATTTTTTGGAACTTCCAAGAAAAGGGGGATATCGATATTTGTTGGTATTAACAGACACCTTTTCAGGATGGCCAGAAGCTTTCCCCACCAGAACTGCCAAGTCTCGGGAAGTAGCAAAGGTATTGTTGCAGGAGATAATACCATGCTTCAGAGTCCCAGCCACAATATCCTCAGACAGAGGACCACACTTCATTTCAAAGGTGATACAACAAATTAGGCGACATTTGGGCACAAATTGGGAGCTTCACACCCTGTACCACCCACAGTCAAGTGGTCAGGTGGAGAAAATGAACCACCTGATCAAACAGCAAATTGTAAGGTTAGGGCAAGAAGCCAATTTCACCTGGCCCCAGTCTCTTCCACTTGCATTATTATGAATTCGGACTAAACCCAGAACTAAAGAAAAGTTAAGTCCATTTGAAATGCTTTATGGGAGACCATATGGAGTACAGAAAGGGTTATCCACCCAAATTGGGGAGGAAACACTGACCACCTATATGGTGGTCTTGAGCAAACAGTTTAGGAAAATTGAAAAGCATGTGGCTGGAACTCAAAGTCAAAGTCTAGATGGTCCAGTATAATATTCAGCCTGGGGATTATGTTTATGTTAAGTCTCTTGCAGAGAAAACTTTAGAGCCACAGTGGGAAGGACCGTTTCAGGTGCTCCTTACCACTTTCACTGCAATCAAGATCAAGGAACAGAATGCCTGGATTCATCACACTCGGGTGAAAAAGGCTCCAGAGGCCCCTTGGAAAGTGATCCCTGGTGATGATGAACTGAAATTAAAATTCAGCAGAGTAAAATGAAGATGGTTTGGTGGTGGGGAGTATTAATTCTGAAAGTGAGCACTTGGGAAGTTGCCTATGGACAAGGCCCGAACAATACTGAGTGGCCTTGGTCTCAGGGTTTTGTCTGGGTTACTGGATCCATGGGAAAACATTCTGACACAAAGGGTTTAAATCTATTAACTGTGGTTATGCATGAAAATCAAGTCACAGAGAGAGCTAAGACATCACAGAGTGAGGTCATCAAGCAGCTGCAGCATAATACAGGGGGCTACATAATCACTGAGAGGCTGTGTGACATCAGAGAGCAGGCTTTGACATCACAGGGCAGCTGTGTGATATCACAGTGTGGGCTGAGACATCACAGAGTGGTGGTGTGAAATCATAGAGTCCCCTGTGACATCACAGGGTGGGCTGTGACATTACAGAGCAAACTGTGACATCATAAAGGGGGCAGAGTGATGTCACAGAGTGGGCTCTGACATCACAGGAGGGTGGTTTGACAACACATGGGGGACAGTGTGACATCACTGAGTGGGTTGTGATGTCACAGAAGGCTGTGATGTCACAGGGGGGCTCTGTGAGGTCACTTGTGAGGTCACTGTGCCCCAGGCACCCCTCACAGAGCCCCCCATAGACATCCAACACTGCTGTGTGCAGCAGGGTCCCCGGCCCCCCCATCTCCTGCCCTTCCTGGCACCGCAGCCTCCCCCTAGGATGTCCCACAAATCGACACCCAGAGCCTGACATGGGCACAATGGCCTGGGACTGTGTGAGCAGGACATCAAGGACATGGATTATCCAGGTCACTGTGGCCTGGTTTGGGTTCCCCAGGGCAGGAAAGATGTCTGGCAGCTGGAGCAGGGTTAGGGAAGGGCCTCCAGGGTGGGGCTGGAGCCCTTGGGCTGTGAGGAGAGGCTGAGGGAGCTGGGCTTGTCCAGCCCAGAGAAGGGAAGGCTGAGGGGCTCCTCATCCCAGCCTGGCAGTGCCAGCGAAGAGGTGATGGAGAACACAGAGCCAGGCTCTTCACCGGGGGCCTGGTGGGAGACAAAAGACAATGGGTGGAAGGTGAAAGAGGGGAGGTTCAGCAAGGACATGAGGAAATCTTTGTTCCCATGGGCTCAGCCAGGTGCTGAGATGCTGCCCTGTCCCTGTCCCTTGGGATTTTCCAGTCCAGACCAAATCAAGCCTTGGTCTGACCCTGTTTCTGACAGGTTGGGCTGCAGACTTGCTGAGGACCCTTCCAGCCTCAGCTCTCTGCTGATCCCAGGATGATGCTGGTCCCTATTTCAGACTGGAGCAGAGCAGATGTTTATGGGACAAGAGCCTATCAGTGTTGTAGGGGACCTGCAGCTTGTGGGGTGCACAAGCACATCTTCATTAGCTGTGTCATTTGAGCACTTTTAAGAAATGGCAAAGCTCTCCTACCAGGAGAGGACAGGAATTCCCTGGAAGTGTACTGCTGGCAGGAGAAGAAATACTGATCTTCCCCTCTGCTTTTGTGGCCAATATTCCATCTACTATTTCATGTCCCTCTTCATTCAGATGTTTCTTCCTCTCCTGTTTAAATGGCCTTGTCTAAGGACATCTCTTCACCACACCAGCTGGAACTATGTCCTTCCCATTGCTCCCAGATTTCCTCCTCTAGATCCTCTCCAGTCATTCCAATGCCTCTCAACTGTCTGGCTTCACACCTTGAGATACAGAGCACGGCCCAGTCTTTCAAAACTTTAAATAACACATCAGTCAACATCTTTATTGTGTTTATATCTTTTAGAACCACCTCTTCTTATGTCTTTGTTTAAAAATGTTCATGTATGAAAATCCCTTGTGAATGGTGGACATGTCAGGTGCTGCTAGGATGCCGCACAGAGCTGACGGAAGAGTTTTGATGTTTTTTAAACAGTATCATGTTTACATTTTTTGTCAGTTGGCCATGAAGAGAAACTTCTGTGCCTCTGAGTCTCCCCAGTTCCTGACCCCCAAAGGACACAAACCTGATCAGTTGTGGTTCCCACTCCAGTGGTTGCACTTGGACCTCCCTCCATTCCTAGAGCAGAGCTCCCTTGTCCCACAAAGTCCCTGGCAATGCAGGGATGAAGGAAACAGGACAGGCTGTGGGGATCAGGGCCAGGGCACGGCCAGGGATTTGGTGTGGTTGTGAGGCCAGGGCAGGACGCGGCCCTTGGCCTTGGTGAACCTCATCCAATTGTCCTGGGCCCATGGCTGCAGCCTGTCCAGATCCCTGTGCAGAGCTTCCTGCCCTCCAGCACAGCCACACTGCCACCCAGCTTGGGCTCACCTGGGCACTGACTGAGGGTGCCCTCGATGCCTCATCCAGATCAGCACTAAAGAGATTGAACTGCACTGGCCCCAGTCCTGAGCCCTGGGGACAGCCCTGGATGTGACTCCATTGCCCAGCACTCC
Source organism: Acanthiza pusilla (assembly GCA_036630365.1). Classification (NCBI taxonomy): domain Eukaryota; kingdom Metazoa; phylum Chordata; class Aves; order Passeriformes; family Acanthizidae; genus Acanthiza; species Acanthiza pusilla. The sequence goes on from JAXCHO010000108.1 coordinate 1,122,606, forward strand.
TTGGGCCTGGCCATGCAGACAGATTTTGAGGCAGGGAACAGATGCTGCAGAGGGTGTTGGATCAAGTTGCTGTGAGCCCAGAATATTGGGATCAGTGCAGCTGTAGCTCTGCACAAGAGAGCTCTTCATCCACTTTCTCTCTTTTCCTCCCTCTGGCCATGGAGGGAGCTCATGACTTCAGTGTGTGACTCGTGTGTGCAAAGAGTAAATGTGGACAGAATTGGGACAGGGAGGGTTTGGGGGATCTTGGGATCTGTGCTGGGCACAGAATGTGTTTTCCATTGGTCTGAGACAGTCTGCTGTCGAAAGTGGATTTAATATCCTGCAGAGGAATGACTTTTGCATTTTATGGAGCTGTGCCTTCCTTTGGTTTTGTTTGCTGACAATAAATGAACATCCCTCTGTGTCTCGAGCAGCTCCTTGTCCAAGGAAAGCAGGTGGGAGTTGGTGCCAAGGAGCTGAAAGGTGCAGGTGCAGCCTGGAGTGGAGGAAGCTGAGAGTTGCACAAAGACGCTCTGTGTGCCAGGGTGTGGATAAGGGAAATGGTGGGGGGGGGTGTAGGGACAAAGTCTGATTGATTATCAGCCATGAAGGGTATTGATGGTCATATCTATTCAGACTGCATTAGGGGATGCTTGGGATTAATATCAATTGGAGAATGCTGATAGCAGTGTATAAAGAGAAAAGGAAGAAACAGAAAAATAGAGATCTATATTATAATATATGTCATACATTTACTTTGAGTATGATTCTGGCCTGGTCTAATTAACCGCAAAAGAATTGAAGACTTAGAATTAAATCATTCCCAGGGGCTTGTCTTCTTAGGTTGTTTTCAAATCTTAAAGAGACTGAACTGAAGAGCTGAAGACATAGCAATCCTCTGGAGAAGTAAAATTCATCAGGGAACATCCATGTTGCTGAGGATCCATCCTCATCAAAACAAGAATGAACAGAAATGGGCACAGCTTTCTGACTGCCTCAGCTCTGGCATGGGCCCTGGGCCTGGAGCAGGAACAGCTCTGGAGGGCCACAAGGGCTGGGGCTGTTGTGCTGGCCTGGGGACATGGGATGGCAGGAGGGGCTGCAGAGCTCTCAGCATCTCCTGGAGAGGAGAGCAGGGCACACAGGCAGCCTCCTTTTCCTTTGGTCAGGCACATTCCCCCATGGGTGGGGCAGAGTCACAATGAACCCCTGGTTACACAGGATCCTGCATTGTCACAAGAGACCCTTGGTTCCATGAGGCCCTGCAGTGTTACAAGTGTCCCCTTTGTTCCATGAGGACCTGATGTGTCACAGTGGCCTCTAAGTTACCTGAAGCCTCACAGTACCACAATGGCCCTTTCGTACCATGGGGCACCACAGTGTCAAAATAGTTCCTGTAGTTCCATGAGTCCTCAGAGTGTCACAATGGCCCCTTGGTTTCACTGGGCTCCGAAATATCACAAGGGCCTCATTGGTTCCATAGTGTCCCCATGGCCTCTTGGTTCAACAAGGCCCCACAGTATCTCAATGGCCTCTGTGCTTCCATTTAGCCCCAAAGTGCCACAATGGCCCCTTGCTTCCCTGGGTCCCTGCAGTGTCACAATCATCACAGAATAACAGAATCAACCAGGTTGGAAAAGACCTTTGAGATCATCAAGTCCAACCTGTGTCCCAACAACACCTTGTCACCCAGACCATGGCACTGAGTGCCACATCCAGTCTTTCCTTAAACACCTTCCGGTATGGTGACTCCACCATCTCCCTGGGCAGCTCATTCCAATGCCCAATCACTCTTTCTGTATAGAACCCCTTCCTAATGTTCAGCCTAAACGTCCCTTGGTGCAGCTTCAGGCTGTGGCCTCTTTTCCATTCACTGTTTGCCCAGGAGAAGAATCTGACCCCACCTGGCTGCAGCCTCCTGTCAGGGAGTTGTAGAGAGTGATGAAGTCTCCCCCGAGCCTCCTCTTCTCCAGGATAAACAACCCCAGCTCCCTCAGACACTCCTCACTGGACTTGAGTTCCAGACCCCCCACCAGCCTTCTTGCCCTTCTCTGGACATGCTCCAGCCCCTCAATGTCCTTTCTAAATTGGGGGGCCCAGAACTGGACACAGCACTTGAGGTGTGGCCTCACCAGTGCCAAATACAGGGGAAGAATCACTGCCCTGGTCCTGCTGGCCACACCATTCCTGATCCAGGCCAGGGGCCATTGGCCTTCTTGGCCACCTGGGCACACTGCTGGCTCATGTCCAGCCTGCTGGCCATCAGTGCCCCCAGCTCCCTTTCTGCCTGGCCACTGTCCAGCCACTCTGTCCCCAGCCTGTAGTGCTGCAGGGGTTGTTGTGGGCGAAGTGCAGGACCTGGCACTTGGTCTTGTTAAACCTCATCTCACTGGATTCATTTCTTCGGTCCAGCCTGTCCAGGTCCCTCTGCAGAGCCTTCCTAACCTCCAGCAGATCCACACTCACACCCAGCTTGGTGTCACTACAGTTTCATGAGGTTCTAAAGTGTCACAGTGTTCTCCATGATTCCATGAGGCTCTGCAGAGTCACAATGGCCCCTTGGTTCTCCAAGGCCTTCTAGTGTCATTATGGTCCCTGGGTTCCATGGGGCCTCTCAGTGTCACAATGTCCCTTGGTTCCCTTGGCCCTGCAGTGTCACAATGGATCCTTGGTTCCATGAGGTCTCACAGTGCAGCAATGGTCTCCTTGATTCCCTAATGTCACAATGGCCTCTTGGTTCCATGGGGCACCACGGTGTCAAAATTCTTTCCTTCATTCCATGAGTCCCTGCAGTGTAAGAATGGCCCCTTGGTTATACAAGGTCCTACACTCACAGTGGTCTCCATGGTTCCACAAGGCCCTGCAGAGTAACAATGGCCCCTTGGTTCCATGGGGCCTCACTGTGTCACAATGGAGCCATTGTTACACAAGGTCCTTCACTATCACAATTGTCTCTGTGGTTTCACATGGCCCTACAGTGTCACAATGGTCTTCTTGATTCCATGAGGCCCCACAGTGTCACAGTGATACCTTGGTTCCATGAGGGCCCAGAGTGCCACAATGGAGTCCTTGGTTGCACAATGTCACAATGGGCCCTTGTTCCATGAAGCCTCGCAGTGTTACAAGTGTCTCCTTAGTTCCACGAGGCCCTGATGTTTCACAGTGGCCTCTAAGTTACCCAAGACTTCAAAGTACTACAATGGCTTCTTGGTCAAAATTGTTCCCCTAGTTCCATGTGTCCTTGGAGTGTCACAATGGCCCCTTGGTTCCACTGGGTTCTGGAATATCACAAGGGTCGCCTTAGTTCCACAATGTCCCAATGACCCCTTGGTTCAACAAGGCCCCACAATATCACCGTGGCCCCCATGGTTCCACGAGGACCCAGAGTGTCACAATGGACTCCTTGGTTCCATTCAGCCCCTCAGTGTCACAATGGCCTGTTGAAAGTTCGGAGAATTTCTCTCCTTCTGTTGTTAGGAAACGAATGACCAGGTACTAAAGAAAAAAAAGATGTGGCCGGGGGTGTGGTGACAGGAGCATCAGTCATCATTAACTTCTCACTTGCTCCCGGGGCTTGGGAGGGGAAACAGTGACAACTGCTGTCTCTTTTTCGCTGCGACTGCAGAAAAGCCTGGCTCTGCACTGCCTTCTCTTCCTTGCTGGGTGAGCTTTTGTTTGGGGAAAAAAGCATGGGATTCCAGCCCCCTCTTCCCCTCCTGGAGTGTGCATCTTCCCACCTGCACTTGCAGCTGCTGAGGAGGTGGGCCCGGCTGCCTCTGCCCTGCACCTCGCCTGCTGGAATGCACTGCCACCTTTTGCTGGCTAGCCCGGGTGAGCCCATCCTGCCACTCCAGCTCCCTGCTCTGAACTCCCTGCCCAGCCCTGTCCATCTGCACACCACCCCTGCCCAGCCCCGTCCTGCTCACGCCATCCCTGCCCAGCCCCGTCCTGCTCACGCCATCCCTGCCCAGCCTGTCCTGCTCACGCCATCCCTGCCCAGCCCGTCCTGCTCACGCCATCCCTGCCCAGCCCATCCGCCATTACTGACATGACACAGACCTGACCTGGTGCCACAGCGCCCCCTGCAGCTGCACGGGAGCCATCGCACCTGCCCTGCCCGGCCGGGAGCCAACAGTGCCCCTGCTGGCTGTGACTGTGACTGCACCAAACGGGACAGTGCCGGGCAGCCCAGGGACATCTGCCACCGGATTTTTGGTTCTGTTTGTTGTTACTGTTGTTGTTACTATTGTTATTATTGACTGTTTGCCTCATTATAGATACTAGTAAAGAACTGTTAATCCTTTTCCCATATCTATGCATGAAAGCCCTTGATTCCAAAGTTATAATAATTCAGATGGAAGGGAGTCGCACTATCCATTCCAAGGGAGGTTCAAACCTTCCGTAGCAGACACCTGTCTTTCAAACCAAGATATGAGCCAGGACAAGAGGAGGCTAAGGGGAGACCTCATCACTCTCTACAAGTCCCTGACAGGAGGGTGCAGCCAGGTGGGGTCAGATTCTTCTCCTGGGCAAACAGTGTCAAGACAAGAGGCCACAATATTAAGCTGCATCAGGGGAGATTTAGGTTGGGCATTAGGAAGAAGTTCTTCAGAGAAATGGTGATTGGGCATTGGAATGGGCTCCCCAGGGAGATGGTGGAGTCACCACACCTGGAGGTGTTTAAGGAAAGACTGGATGTGGCACTCAGTGCCATGGTCTGGGTGACAAGATGGTGTTGGGTCACAGGTTGGACTTGATGCACTCAAAAGTCTTTTCCAACCTGGTTGATTCTGTGATTCTGTGATGATTGTGACACTGTAGGGCCCCAGGGAAGGAAGAGGCCATTGTGACACTTTGAGGCTAAATGGAACCCCAGAGGCCACTGTGACACTGTGGGGCCTTGTTGAAGCTAGGGGCCATTGTGACACTGTGGAACCAAGGAAAACCCTGGAGATATTTTGGAGCCCAAGGGGCCATTGTGACATTCCGAGGACTCATGGAACTAAAGAAACTATTTTGACACCGTGGTGCCCCATGGTACCAAGGGGCCATTGTGGTACTGCAGGGCCTCAGGTAACTTAGAGGCCACAGTGACACTCAGGTCCCCATGGAACTAAGGGGACACTTGTAACACTGCGGGACCTCATGGAACCAAGGGTCTGTTGTGACAATGCAGGATCCTGTGTAACCAGGGGCCCGTTGTGATTCTGCCCCACCGATGGGGGAACGTGCCTGGCCCAAGGAAAAGGAGGCTCCCTGGGTGCTCTGCTCTCCTCTCCAGGAGATGCTGAGAGTTCTGCAGCCCCTCCTGCCATCCCATGTCCCCAGGCCAGCACAACAGCCCCGGCCCTTGTGGCCCTCAAGAGCTGCTCCTGCTCCAGGGACAGGGCCCATCCCAAAGCTGGGGCAGCCAGCAAGCTGTGCCCATTTCTGTTCATTCCTGTTTTGCTGAGGATGGATCCTCAGCAACATGGATGTTCCCTGATGAATTTTACTTCCCCAGAGGTTTGCTCTGTCTTCAGCTCTTCAGTTCAGTCTCCTTAAGATTTGAAAGCAACCTAAGAAGACAAGCCCATGGGAATGATTTCATTTTAAGTCTTCAATTATTTTGTGGTTAATTAGACCAGTTCCAGAATCATACTCAAAGTGAATGTTTGACATACATTGTATTATAATATAGATCTCAATTTTTCTGTTTCTTCCTTTTCTCTTTATACACTGATATCAGCATTCTCCAGTTGATATTGATCCCAAGCATCCCCTAATGCAGTCTGAACAGATATGACCATCAATACCCTTCATGGCTGATAGTCAATCAGACTTTGTCCCTACCCCCTCCCCACCATTTCCCTCATCCAACCCCTGGGACTCAGAGCAGCCTTGTGCAAATCTCAGCTTCCTCCACTCCAGGCTGCACCTGCACCTTTCAGCTCCTTGGCACCAACTCCCACCTGCTTTCCTTGTACAAGGAGCTGCCCGAGCCAGGGAAAGATGTTCACTTATTGTCAGCAAACAAAACCAAAGGAAGGCACAGCTCCATAAAATGCAAAAGTCATTCCTCTGCAGGATATTAAATCCACTTTCCACAGCAGACAGTCTCAGACCAATGGAAAACACATTCTGTGCCCAGCACAGATCCCAAGATCCCCCAAACCCTCCCTGTCCCAATTCTGTCCACATTTACTCTTTGCACACACGAGTCACACACTGAAGTCATGAGCTCCCTCCATGGCCAGAGGGAGGAAAAGAGAGAAAGTGGATGAAGAGCTCTCTTGTGCAGAGCTACAGCTGCACTGATCCCAATATTCTGGGCTCACAGCAACTTGATCCAACACCCTCTGCAGCATCTGTTCCCTGGCTCCAAATCTGTCTGCATGGCCAGGCCCAAGGAGTGCTGGGCAATGGACTCATATCCAGGGGTGTCTCCAGGGCTCAGGATTGGGGCCAGTGCAGTTCAATCTCTTTAGTGCTGATCTGGATGAGGCATCGAGGGCACCCTCAGTCAGTGTCCAGGTGATCCCAAGCTGGGTGGCAGTGTGGCTGTGCTGGAGGGCAGGAAGCTCTGCACAGGGATCTGGACAGGCTGCAGCCATGGGCCCAGGACAATTGGATGAGGTTCACCAAGGCCAAGGGCCGCGTCCTGCTCTGGCCTCACAACCACACCAAATCCCTGGCCATGCCCTGGCCCTGATCCCCACAGCCTGTCCTGTTTCCTTCATCCCTGCATTGCCAGGGACTTTGTGGGACAAGGGAGCTCAGCTCTGGGGATGGAGGGAGGTCCAAGTGCAACCACTGGAGTGGGAACCACAACTGATCGTGTTTTGTCCTTTGGGGCTCAGCAACTGGTAAAACTTAGATGCAAAGAAAAGTTTCTTGCTAACAGTAAAGTTGAACACGGTACAATTTAATAACCATCGAAGCTCTTCCCTCAGCTCTGTGCGATGTCCCTGCAGCATCTGTGGTGGTGGAGTCCACCATTCACAAGGGATTACTGTACTAAACCAGGTTTAGAAAGAGATGATCCTATCATAGTTATAAATAAATTTAAGGTGTTTTGTCAGTATTCTCTGAGTAGAGAGGGGGTAAAACAGCTCAAATATTGTCCTATTGGCAAAGCTATCAGTGGTGTGTTTAGAAGGAAGGTCATGCTGCTTTTGTTCCCTGTGGCATTGTCTGGGAGAGTCCCCTGCAGGGGCAGACACTCGCATTTATGCCTCTGGGATTCCATGAAGGTCCTGCCATGATATGCTCTCCTCCTCCTTGGAGCTCTTCCTGAGCACAGAGGCCTGAGAGACCTTTCCAGGACAGACTCAGCCCAAGAAGCCCTTGAGTCCCTCAGCCCCACATCAGTGTCTGCTGGAATTCAATCCCCCTCCCCATCCCACAGCAGCCCTGCATTTCCCTCCTCCAGCCTTGCTCTCCAGCACAGCCATGGAGGCTCTTTTACCTCTTGACTTTTCCTGCAGCCACCAAGGCCAGCTGAGCTCTGCCTTTGCCACACTCAGCCCTGCCCAGCACAGGCAATGCACAGCAGTTCCTTGTCTGCTCCTGGCCTTGCTGTCAGCCCCGGCTGTCAGCGGCTCCGTGGCCCCTTTGTGCCTTGCTGGCCCAGCCACGGTGCCACAGCCCCCCTGGGCAGGCCCAGCCCAGGCCAGGAGCATTGCGGGTGGGAACGGCCCCTGTGCCGTGGTGCCCACAGCAGCCCCTGGGGCTCTGTGCCCCCATGGCCTCCCTGCTGGGCAACCTCTCCAAGCTCCTGCACAGGCCGTGCCACCTGTGGGCCTTCCCACACAGCCCTGCCCCAGGCTCTGCCGGGCTCGGGGCCAGCACAGAGCCGGCCAGGGCTGGCCATTGCCGGGAACAGGCCCTGAGCCCCGCAGGAGGATGGAGCTGGGCACAGCCAAACTCACCGCAAACCTGGGCTGAGCAGCCAGTGATTTAGGGGTAGATAGTGATTTATTAGGGGCTGCTCACTAAACAATACATATTGCTTGCTTGACATGTTTTGCGCTTGCCAAATAGAAAGAGCTTATTGACCCATTGTTAAGGAGACCAGGCATCCTGGTTTTGGACTCCCAAACCAACCCAAGCCAGCTATAGGGCTTGGAGTCAGGCCAGGGACCCAGGGAGCATGTGCAAGAAAGAAAGGTGAAGAGTTAAATGTGAGGAAGACTCCTTACTTCATCAGAGGAAGACTCTTTTACTTCATCTAAGACCCGCATCCACGACCACCAGGCAGCACTGCGCAGGTGCAAGTGTATTTAAATGAACTTTGGACTCCTTATAATATGAACCGGGAATTGATAATGAATATGTATAGGGCATTGTATAGCTTTATGCATATGTAACCTGTAACTCAATAGAAACCAAGCAAAGTGCCACAGACGAGGCGCACGAACTTTTAGGAAGATATCCCTTGTGCATCCCAGCGCTAGAATAAACATACCTACTTTACAACTTTTGTTGTGGAGTCCTATCCATGCCTCATTTTGGCACCCCAGATGGATGGAGTCTGCCTGACTGCAGGGTCGACTGAGGGGCGAACGTCCAAGGCGCGCCCGAGGATTTTCCTGGTGGAACTCTGCTCCTTGGCCGCCCACTGCGGGGATAGATAACGACCATCTACTACAGTGGACAAACGGTATGTTTTGGATCTAGGGAAGCCACGTGGCCAGGGCTGCTGGAAAGTCACGCAGAGACGTCTGGCGCACAGTGCAGTCCCTGATTTGGTTAAGGTTGAAATGCTTGCAAGCAGGCACACGGCAGAAAGGGGGGAGACTGTCTGTGGTTCGCAGCACTGCTCTCAGCAGCCATGTGGGGGAAGCTGGCCGGGGGAGGGGCGGTTTGCCGACCGACCTGAATGTCAATCAAGTGCTGTTATCACTGGTGTTTGTGTGAATGTGTTTGTGGTGGAATATATGTCTGTCTTGGAATTTATATTGTAATTTGTCAAGGTTGTAGTTGCGATTAAGTGCTTGCTGTGTATGGTATAAGGTGTTGTGATAAAGAGCTGTGTGTTTGAATTGGGTTATAAGTTGGTTTGATTTAGTTTTGTCACCATGGCTAGTCAGAGAGTACTCCCCCTCCCCCAGTGATTATGCCAGAGGAGCATAGCTCCTGCACCTCTGACCATGTGTGGGTGTAGGATTGCATTCACGCCGCGGCACAATTGGTGGGCTTTGACTCAGTGTTGGTCTTGTGGAGTTAGGAGATATTACACCTCCACTGAACTGCTGGAGGTGGAAGGAAAGTGTGTGAGTTGCCGCGAGACTAAAGGTTGGTATATTATTAAGATTGTGTGTGGACTAGAACATCGGGTCCCAGAGAGCTGGATAGTGTTAGAAGAGGATTGGGAAGACACCGTTAAACTTAGTGAAAGCCAAAAGAGTATGAGGGCTAGGCGCAGGCAGAGTGCTAGAGATAAAGCATACAGAGAGTGGTTAATTCACTATACAGGGGATGTGGATTGGGTGACACAGTATATGAATGAACTTTATTTTTAGGAATTTGTTGGGCAACACGGAACTGTGAATACAGTGGGTGTACACCGTGCATGTTTGTGTAGTCCTTGGGAAGTTAAAAGACAGTTGAAGAGGGCCAGAGAAGGTTTGCGTCAAAGTGGGATAAGAGACAGAGAAGGAAATAAACAAGATGGGAACCGGACAGAGTAAGGAAATTTCTAAAGTAAGCCCTCTTGGTTGTGTTTTAGCACATTGGAGAAAAATGGCAGGGTCCGGTGGAACAGAGAACAAAAGAACTTTGGTTAAATACTGTGTTGAGTGGTGGAAGCTATATAAGCTAGATAATGAAGCAAGGTGGCCACCTAGCGGAACTTTGGATTATAACAGCCTGTTACAATTAATGTTGTTTCTAAGGCGGGAAGGCAAGTGGGATGTGGTGTCTTATGCGGACATGTTTTTTGTTCTTAGAAATCACCCTGAGTGGCAGAGAGACTGTGGAATTAGACCCCCTACCGACCCTATGGTATTAGCCCTTGAAAAAGAAAATAAGGCTACAAAAGGCAAACTTAAGTGGTATTGTTCGGCATGCAATATAGGTCAAAGATGTACAAAATCAGATAAGGTTTACCAGACAGTGACACAGGAACAAGATCTAACTGACCTGTTTAAGCCTCCCCCTAGGAAACAGGAGGAGGATGAGGACTTGGAAGGAACACCTACTCCAGCTCCCTCTCCCCCTCCTTCGAGCAGCCCCATCGCATCCCAAACGGGGAACCAGGAACTCCAAGCACCTCCGCGAGAAGCAGTGGGGCCTGAGGGGGAAAGGATGTTAGTTAAAGTACCCTTTTCTACCATTGACCTAGATGCGTGGGAAAAAGTTGCCAAAAATTACAGAAGCGATCCGATATGAACCACCAAACGCTTTTGGTTTATAATAAAGCAACATAATCCAGATTGGAATGATATGCAGTTGTTATTAGATGCAGTAACTGAAACAGAGAAACAACTGATTCTAAAAACAGCAGGGGATTTGGCAGAGGATTATTATAAAACACAACAGCAGGATGTAAAAGATTATTTCCCACTTCAGGACCCACATTGGGACCCCAACAGGTCAGTGGAAATGCAAATGTTAAAAGATTACCAGTAATGGATAGCCAAGGGAATGGAGAGGGCCATTCCCAAGACTATAAATTGGTCAGCCTTATATGCAGTTAAACAGGGCCTTCCAAGTCACCATCCGAATTCCTGGATCGTTTGAGGGATGCAATGCTCCGCAACACACTGCTGGATCCTGGGAGTGATGCAGGAGTACAACAGCTAATATCCCTGTTTTTAGGACAGTCCACAGGGGATATTAGATGCAAACTTCAAAAACTTCAGTGGTTAGATATGAGGAACTTAGAGACCCTAGTAGATGAGGCATGGAGAGTATTTAGTAACCAAGAAGAGAGTTACAAACAAGGGATGAGAAAATTAGTAGCAATAGTGGGGGAGGAAGGAAAGGGAAAATGTGGGCAAGGACCGCCCAGACAGGCACCACCCAGACAGGGCCCACCCCGGTTAGATAAAGATCAATGTGCACATTGTAAGAAATTCGGTCGTTGGAAAATCAATGCCCAGAAAGGAGACAAGATAACCGGCAAGGACAAAGAAACCAGGAAGGGGTGGTTGCACATGTGAAAGAAGACTGAAGAAGACCGGGGGACTCCACCCTAGCGGATCCACTGGTTATAATAAAGCTAGGGGAAAAAGAAAAAGAAGTGGAGTTTTTGGTAGACATGGGGGCAACATATTCAGTTTTGAATAAAGCCTTAATGCCGGTGAGAGATTATTACATTATGGTAAAAGGGGCAACTGGCAAATCTGAAAAAGCATATTTTTGTAAACCTTTAAAGTATAAACTTGGAAAGCAATGGGGTATTCACAAGTTTTTGTACATGCCTAATTCTCCAAAAGCCCTTTTGGGCAGAGACTTATTGGAACAATTACAAGCAACCATTATGTTTAAAGATGGGGAAATTACTCTGGAGGTAAATGATCAACAGTATGTAGAAATTTTAAGTTTAATGTTAACAGCCACAGAAGCTGAGGAGGAAACTAGGGAAGAAATTAGGAATCAAGTATTCCCTGGAGTATGGGCAACAAATGTACCTGGGAGAGCCAAGAATGCACTTCCAATACAGATCAGGCTCAAGGAAGGGAAATAACCAGTTAGGGTTAAACAGTATCCACTTGAAAAGGAGGACAAGGAGGGAATTAGCCCAGTGATTGAAAACTTCTTGCAGCTAGGACTACTGAGAGAGTGCAAATCTGACTTTAACACCCCCATTTTACCAGTCCGCAAGCCTGATGGATCATATTGGGTGGTACAGGACTTACGAGCGGTTAACAAGGTAACCGAGGATCTCCACCCTGTGGTGTCAAACCCCTACACTTTATTAACTGAGTTAACACCTGAACTAACCTGGTTTACCATCCTAGATTTGAAAGATGCCTTCTTTTGCCTCCCGGTCCATGAAGATAGCCAGAAAATATTTGCGTTCGAATGGGAAGATCCCAAAAGCGGACGCAAAACTCTACTCACTTGGATGGTGTTGCCTCAAGGATTCAAGAATAGCCCCACACCATTCGGAGACCAACTTGCAAAGGATTTGGAGTCTTGGGAAGCCCCACCTGGAGAAGGGAAGCTATTGCAGTATGTAGATGACGTCCTAATAGCTACCTGGACGGAGGAAGCTTGCGTGGTTTGGACAGTAAGTTTACTAAATTTCTTGGGGCTCCAAGGGTACCGGGTGACTAAGAAAAAGGCTCAAATAGTAAAAACAAAAAAGATCTATTTGGGTTATGAAATCAGTGCTGGGCAGAGGACTCTGGGACAGAACTGGAAAGAGGCAATCTGCCAAACACCCAAACCCCAAACCGTGAAAGAGTTGCGAACATTTTTGGGGATGACAGGATGGTGTAGGCTTTGGATTTATAACTATGGAGTGCTTGTAAAACCCTTGTACGAACTCATTACAAAGGAAAACCGAGACCTACAGTGGACGAAAGAAGCCACAAGAGCCTTCAACCAGCTAAAGAATGCCCTGATGTCAGCACCAGCTTTGGGACTCCCAGATGTGAGTAAACCATTCTTTCTGTTTTCTCATGAGAAGCAGGGGATTGCATTGGGAATACTAGGACAAGACCTGGGCCTGTACCGACAGGCTGTTGCTTATTTTTCTAAGCGACTAGACGCAGCGGCCAAAGGGTGGCCTGGATACCTCAGAGCCATCGCAGCAGTCGTGCTGAACATCCAAGAGGCATGCAAATTCACCATGGGCCAGAAAATGACTGTGCTAGTGTCACACACAGTATCTGCAGTGCTGGAAGTGAAAGGCAGACACTGGCTCTCCCCACAGAGGTTCCTGAAATACCAAGCCATCATGGTGGAGCAGGACGATGTGGAGATAGTGGTAACTAACACTGTCAACCCAGCTTCATTCCTCAGCAGAAACACAGGAGAGCAGGTACACCATGACTGCCTGGAGACTAGTGAAGCCACATTCTCCAGTCGTCCGGATCTGAAGGATATCCCTTTGGACAGCACACAAACCTGGTTTACTGACGGAAGCAGCTATGTCATCAGTGGAAAGCGACATGCAGGGTATGCAGTTACTACTTGCAAGGAGGTAATAGAATCTGGACTGCTGCCAACAAATACCTCTGCACAGAAGGCCGAAATAATTGCTTTAACCCATGCTTTGGAAATGGCAAAAGGAAAGAAGGTAAACATTTATACTGACTCAAAGTATGCATTTGGAATTGTACATGCACACGGGGCCATATGGAAGGAAAGGGGACTGTTGAACTGGCAAGGAAAAAACATTGAACATGCACAAGAAATAGTATGACTATTGGAAGCAGTCCAGCTGCCTGAGAAGGTAGCAATCATGCACATTAAGGCACACCAGAAAGTGAGCTCAGAATTGGAAGAAGGAAATGAATTGGCAGACAGAGAGGCAAAAGAAGCAGCAAAAGGTGAGGTGACAACTGAAGGGGCTCTAATCCCAGATGGCCAAATCTCCCTAGAAGGTAAGCCAACCTATAACAAAGAGGATAGAAAACTAATTGAGGATCAGGATGGGTCATACAATAAAGAGGGTTGGGCTCTCACTGCACAAGGGAGGTTGGTCATTCCCTCTCATTTAGTTTGGGCACTAGTAAGGGAGGAGCACCAAAAGACACACTGGGGAGTAGATGCCCTACATAAATATGTAACTGAAAAGATTATTGCCAGGAATCTATATGCTACCATCACACAAGTAACCCAACAGTGTGACCTTTGCCTCCAGACTAACCCTAAAAACACCCCCAAACCAAAATTGGGCCAAATTGGAAAGGGAAATGGATAGCAGTGGCAAATTGATTTTTCAGAACTTCCAAGAAAAGGGGGATATCGATATTTGTTGGTATTAACAGACACCTTTTCAGGATGGCCAGAAGCTTTCCCCACCAGAACTGCCAAGGCTCGGGAAGTAGCAAAGGTATTGTTGCAGGAGATAATACCAAGCTTCTGAGTCCCAGCCACAATATCCTCAGACAGAGGACCACACTTCATTTCAAAGGTGGTACAACAAATTAGCTGCCACTTGGGCATAAATGGGGTGCTTCACACCCCATACCACCTACAATCAAGTGGTCAGGTGGAGAAAATGAACCACCTGATCAAACAGCAAATTGTAAGGTTAGGGCAAGAAGCCAATTTAACCTGGCCCCAGTCTCTTCCACTTGTCTTCTTACGAATTCGGACTAAACCCAGAACTAAAGAAAAGTTAAGTCCATTTGAAATGCTTTATGGGAGACCATATGGAGTACAGAAAGGGTTATCCACCCAAATTGGGGAGGAAACTCTGACCACCTATATGGTGGCCCTGAGCAAACAGCTTAGGAGAATTGAAAAGCATGTGGCTGGAACTCAAAGTCAAAGTCTAGATGGTCCAGTATAATATTCAGCCTGGGGATTATGTATATGTTAAGTCTCTTACAGAAAAGCTTTAGAGCCAGAGTGGGAAGGACCGTTTCAGGTGCTCCTTACCACTTTCACTGCAATCAAGATCAAGGAACAGAACGCCTGGATTCATCACACTCGGGTGAAAAAGGCTCCAGAGGCCCCTTGGAAAGTGACCCCTGGTGATGATGAACTGAAATTGAAACTCAGCAGAGTAAAATGAAGATGGTTTGGTGGTGGGGATTATTAATTCTGGAAGTGAGCACTTGGGAAGTTGCCTATGGACAAGGCCCGAGCAATATTGAATGGCCTGGGTCTCAGGGTTTTGTCCAGACTACTGGATCCATGGGAAAACATTCTGACACAAAGGGTTTAAATCTATTAACTGTGGTTATGCATGGAAATCAAGTGTATGCAAGACAAGAATGGAAAAAACAGAAGATGTGACAACTTCAGGGGACTGTAGAAGAAAAAATCAAAATAGGATGTTGAATGATAAATGAAACTACTCATCAAAAAGCAATTCAAATTAGTGTCCCTCCTAAAGATAAGATAAGATAAGATAAGATAAGATAAGATAAGATAAGAAAGAAGAGATTTGCATGTACTCAAATTAATTAGATTGCTGGAATAATTTTACATTAGTTCAGACTGCCGAAGTGGTCTGTCTGTGGGCCCATGACACTAATGGGCTCTCATTCAAATTCAAAATAGATGCCATAGCCAAGCCTGTCACAACCTATGCCACCACCCAAGCCCAAACCCAAACCACAACACATAAACTTGAGCCCCAAATTTATGAAATTGGCCCCTATGTAGTAAGAAATACAGGCCGACAACAATTGTTGTTTAACCCAGAGTGGTCCCTCAAGCGTGTTGGATTATTGATGCAAGCTAATATCTCTGAAATTCAGCCAGCCTGTTCTCCCCTCCTAAAGACATCCTTTGAGGGCTGGGCAACATGGCTACAGAAACAAGCACCCTTCAGGGGCAGAATGAAGAGGGATTTAACTGGGATGCTAGGAACAGGATTAGGAGTCTTAAATGGGATTGACTCAGAAATATTAATGAATAAATTGACTACTGCAACAAGCGATTTGACGAAACTGAGACAACCCCTGCAATCTTCTCTTTTAGCTTTAGGAAATGGCCAGTGGCAAGTTTCAAAAGTACTTCCAGATTTTGCAAAAGCTAACAACCAGGACCATAAACTGATAATAGCCACGCTTGGTATGGTCCAGGGTAATGTATCCCTAGCCCTTAGCTGCGCCCAAGCACAACTATGGATGCAATCAGCAGCCTCCTTAATTATAAGAGAAGGAAACAAAGGTGTTTTTCCTATTGAAATTCAAAAGGCTGTTTGGGATAATGCCACTAAGTTAGAAAAGAAGCTCCAGTCTTGGTGGACCTTAGTGAACTTCACTTATGACCCAATTAGTAACATGGCTACAGCTTTTGTGCTTACCATATGTAATGCCACAATTTATGTAATCCACCCTATTATTGCTTTAGGATTAAATCATGATAGGGCAGTACTTTACCCCTCTGAACACAGGGCATGGGCTCGGATGGTCAATAAGAAATGGCAGACAGTAAATTTGGAATCTTGTATTACACGAGAACAACAAGGGTTTATTTGTGAGAGCAATACAATTGATGCCAAAGGTATTTGTCTGGATGCTGAGCAAGGTATTTGCCACTTCGAAGTTTATCCAGACAATAGTCAAAGGACAGTACTAGTATATATTGGCCAAGGTTGTGTGTGTTTAAGAACTGTTTGTGTTTCCATAAAAGTAGATAATGAGAATGTAACCCTAAATGTTAAGAATTATTCTAATTTCTGTATTTGTAACTTTGTAAAAATTACCAGATGTGACTCTTCCTATTTGGCACCAGTTGTATCCCATCAATTGATACAGCCTAATTACACAATGTATCACAAATTATCACCCACACCTACTGGGATGAACCTCACCTTGGTGAAACAATTAGTGAAGCATCAGGACTTGATTGAAATCCTGAAGGAAGTTCAGGAAAATGGGAAGAAAACTTTAATAACCATTCACCATGACACAGAGGAGATAAGTAGAGTCCTGCAAAGAATGAGACAAGATGCAGATCATCACTGGTGGGATGTGCTTTTTGGATGGTCACCCACTGCAACTGGTATTTTAAATACATTATGTCACCCCATAGTTGTTTTACTAATCTTGGTAGGTATCAGTCTTGTATTATCTATTTATGTTACTTGTTTGGAATTACAGAATGCTGAAGAGGTTATCCATTTTAACCACTTTATCCAATGTACATGGAAAGGTATTGAGGGATGCCTACTGTAAAAGATTACTGGAAGAAGAATCTACTTATTAGTAAAAGAATTTACTAACTTTATAGAAAAGGGGGGATTGATTTAAGGGTAGATAGTGATTTATTAGGGGCTGCTCACTAAACAATACATATTGCTTGCTTGACATGTTTTGCGCTTGCCAAACAGAAAGAGAGGATGTAGGGAGGATATTGACCCATTGTTAAGGAGAGCAGGCATCCTGGTTTTGGACCCCCAAACCAACCCAAGCCAGCTATAGGGCTTGGAGTCAGGCCAGGGACCCAGGGAGTATGCGCAAGAAAGAAAGGTGAAGAGTTAAATGTGAGGAAGACTCCTTACTTCATCAGAGGAAGACTCTTTTACTTCATCTAAGACCCCCACCCACGACCTCCAGGCAGCACTGCGCAGGCACAAGTGTATTTAAATGAACTTTGGACTCATTATAATACGAACCGGGAATAGGTAATGAATATGCTTAGGGGCATTGTATAGCATTATGCATATGTAACCTGTAACTCAATACAAACCAAGCAAAGTGCCACAGATGGGGCTCACCAAATTTAGGGAGCTGTCCCTCGTGTGTCCCAGCGCTGGAATAAACATACCTACTTTACAACTTTTGTTGTGGAGTCCTATCCACGCCTCACCAGGACATACTGGGAGTGGTACTGGCCAATACTGGGGCAAACTGGTGATACTGTGAGTGATACTGGGGGATATTGGGACAAACTGGGGACACTGGGGACACTGTGGGGAATGTGATAAATAACCGTGTGTGTTTGTTAATCAAATCTTGCTTAAGCCAGGTGTGATAAATACATAATAATATAGTGTTGGCTTTTCGCAGATATTCATTGTGTGCATGGTTTTATTCTGTTTATAGAAGTAGTCTTGTCATAAAGAATAGAGGTATATAACCGATGTTTTAATTTCTGTTATTAACTAGATTTCGATATAGTAATAAAATAACTAATAGAGGTAGTTTAAAAGACTTTCCTTTACTAACCACACTGCCTGCTTGACTGGATCCCCTATTGTTCTTTATTAAACTTTTAAATTTCAACAGGAGAGTGAACCTCGTTTATCACACAGGGAATAAATGGTTAAAATTGAGTCAGGAAGCTCACAAGTTTTATCTAACAAAAAGCTAAGCAAGGCCAAGAAAAACAGATGTCTAAGCAAGAACAGAGGGAAGAGATAACGAAGTCAGGTCAGGATGACCTATACCCAGTGAAGTAAGCGAAGTATGAGCCCCCCTGAGATGTGCCCCCCTCCCGAGGAAGACTTTGGCCTTCAGCCTCACGACCACCAGAAAGAAGAAGGAAGACCCCATAGTAACAGCCCGTGCAGACGCAGAGTACTCCCGGAAGATATACGTATACCAGGTCAAAGAGACTATAAAACTTGGGGGATTAGGGGAGTGGGCCGCGAACCGTTGGCGGAGCAGGGGCTCCACGGTCACCCAGCGCTGTTTTGCTTGTTGTAGCTTGCTCAATAAATCAAATTATTTTAATTGGCCTGGTTTTTGTCTCTAACCTATAACAATTTTGGTGCCGTGACTCGGATAGAGGCAATTCGGCTGGAAGTCCTGCAGGGGGGAGGCGCGCCCTGCTTGTCCAGCGTTTGGCTGGATAAGCAGCCCCTGTGTAAGTACTTCTACTGCTGGAACCTCTACCGACGAACCTAAATTAGACAACAAGCAAATAAACGCCGGCAAACCCCATAATCTTTGTGCACGAAGCTCCGAACGAAGACGCAGGAAGATAGGCCAGTTATCCGTTCGGTCGGGGTTGGGTATCCTGGAGTGCGCTTGTGTGAGACGTCCAGTGAGGGACGAAGTGAGTGCGGACCCCTCAGTAGTGCGGTTCCCAAACCCCGCGAGGGGCTGGACCACGAACAGAGGTTGAAGACTCTGTGTGTGGAAAAAGGCACTCCAGACGATGGGACAGAGAAAAAAGCAAGCACTCTGGTCCCATGGGTGGGTCGGAGTTTAAAATTAAACTCCCCCAGGATTAATGATAGAGAATTTGAGTGCCTACCCCTTCTAGGCGGGGTAAGGACAAAGCAATGCCAGGTTTTACACATACGTAAATTCCAAAAAGCTATTTAGTGTTGAAGAAAGTGAGTATCCACAGTTATGAATAGGATCTGAAACTAGGCATTGTTCAAGGAATAAGAGAATCTGTCCCTAGGTGACAGAATAATAATAAAACTTAAAGAAGAGAGAGAGACCCCTACAGAGTGGTTAGAAAGGCTTAGGCAGGAGTGGACCCTGCTACCCCTGGCAGGATCGGAGATTGGATGAATTGTTGAGGGAAGCCTAGAAAGTGTATGCTTGTAGAGAAGAAGAGACACATAAAAAGCAAACCAGAATGTTGTTAGCGGCGTGCGGAGGGATCGGCCGGGCCGGGCACCGCCGCCCTGCGGGGCAGCCCCGCCGCCGCTCCCGCCTCCTCCGCTTCTTTCTCCTCCTCGTTGCGGCCGCGGCGGCGGCGGCTGGCGCTGCTCGTGCTGGGGCCTGCCGCCTCCGCCGGGGCGAGGGGGGAGGAGGCCGGGGCCGGGGCCGGGGCCGGGGCCGGGGCCGGGGCCGGGGCTGGGGTCGCGGCTGCGAGCGGGGAAGCGGTAGTGGGTGGCGAGCGCAAGAGCTGCACGTACCAGGGCTGCAGCGGGACCACAGGACATGTGAGGAAAGATTGCAGAAAGTGGATGATGAATGAAAAGATGTTTAAAGAAGGTTAGGGGTGTCAGGAGCTCTATTTGCTGGAGACCCGAGAAGAAACAGAGCCCTTGGTAATATTAAAAGTGAGTCCCCACCAAGAAGAAGTCGAGTTCGTAGTGGACTCAGAAGCAAAGAGATCTACTTTTCAAAGACTGCCCCGGGGTTGTAAAATTTGAGTCAGTTAAGTCCTGACGATCAATGGTACAGTGTAATAGATTTAAAGGATGCATTTTGGGCATGTCCTCTTAAGGAAGATTGCAGAGATTATTTTGCCTTTGAAGGGGAGGACCCAGACACACACCGTAAGCAACAGCTACGCTGGACAGTGTTACCCTAAGGAGTTACAGAATGCCCAAATTTATTTGGACAAGCTCTAGAGCAAATTTTAAGGGAATATGAATTAGGTGAAGGAGTTACATTAGTTCAGTATGTTGATGATTTATTGTTAGCTGGTAAAGATGAGGAGAAGTTGAGACAAGAAAGTATTAAATTATTAAACTTTTTGAGCTTACAGGGATTAAAAATGTCAAAATCAAAATTACAATTTGTCAAAGAAGTACTTAAGACACAGGTTAAGCAGGGGAACTAAGAAATTGGATCCTGAAAGGGTTAATGGCATATTGTCGCTGCCAGTTCCTAAAACCAAAAGACAAGTTAGGCAATTATTAGGCCTTTTTGGATATTGCAGACAATGGATAGAGGATTACAGCGAGGAAGTGAAATTTCTTTATAATAAAGTAATTGTATGGGGTATAGGGTGGTGTGTGCACACACACACAAACACACACACACACATATATATATATATATGGCAATTATATATAAAATAAGGTAAGGATGGCCTGTTGAAATGGTTAAAGGAAGATGATGAACAGTTAAAGGCATTAAAAACCGATTTAGTGAATGCCCCGGTTTTGAGTTTATCAGATGTAAAGAAACCGAGTAAGAAAATAACCCATGATTGTTTATATAACATCGAAGAACAGACAAAGATTAGACCAGACTTAGAAGTGGAAGAGCTTCAGTTTGAAGATGTATTTCTGTGTGGATTTGATCCTGGTAGTTGAAACACTGAGCTAAAGATGCACTTATGTTTATAGTTGTGTATCTATATTTAATTTTCTGTGAGATGTAAATAATAAAGAAGCATTTATTGCCATCTTCACAAGGAAAAGTAATAGGTATCTGCATGCAAGCTTTGATTGTAAAAATAAAATTAATGGATTTTAGAGATACCGGAAAAGGATACCCAGCAGGTTCTTGAAATGGTATCCATGAATATAGGGAGTGAGATAGGGAAGTGCAGAAACTAAATTCACAATTTAGAAGTCCTAAAGGAAAGAAGCGAAATGAATTATTGGGTTGTCAGCAATAACAGGCAAGGGAGGATAAGAAGTGCTGAAGTGCTTCTCTTTGCCATGGGAAGGCTGCCCTAGTTTACAGCTTTCCTGCTACCTGGAGTCATAGGAGGAGGCCCAAGAGTGCAAAGAACGTCACCCATCTGAAAGGAGTTGGACTAGATTTAGCTTCAGTCTCCCTGTCACTCCTTTTCTTCATCAGTGTGTGTTTTGTGAGATCAAGATTTCAATTACTGGATGCACGCAATTACATCAGTGAGCATAAAAGAAGACTTTTCTTTAATCTGGCTGCTTGTAAAAATTTGTAAGAGTTTCTTTTTTACTGTTAGGTACTTTACCCCTTTCTATTGTAACTCTTTATATTTTGTGGTATGTACTTTGGAGGCAGTGCTATATGCATGACAGCAATTATATATTATACACACACACCATTTGGATAAAGTATGTAGATATGAAATAACAAAACTTCTTAGTGTTCACATTTTACAGTTAGTGGATTTAATCCACTGATATAACAGACAAATGAAAAATTCAGTTATTACTTGCATTCTGTTGCTCAATTAGTATGGAATGTTTCACCACCAATTGAGTTCCATACGAGTGTCTCAGTGATTTATTGCATTTGCCTCAGATATAAAGCAGCTCTTTTCTCAAATGTAGAAAGCCTTGCTGTTCTGTGAACTTCAGCTGCTCTTGGTGTAACACTTAAGAGCCAGAGAAAATGTTGCATTTGAAACACTTCTAATTTGTTTATTTTTTGGCTGTAATTATGCCAAATATGTCACCATAATACACAAAGTATAATATACATTAGTCACTTGGATAACAGTTATTCGCAGCATATCCATTTTATCTACTGTACTTCCTATAATATTTCAATTAACATTTCATCTTTTTAAATATTGAGTACTCAACAATAAAGCCAGAGTGGTTTGTGGCGTTTTCCCCTTTTCTAATACCAGAAGTGCTGTCTGAACTTAGTATGCTTTTAAGCAGAATTCATTATCTTAATCTTGTTAGTGTTCTGAGGAACTTCTTTATATAGCTGCAGTTTAATGTTGATCTGCAATCGTTATGTCAATACAAATGCCACCTGGTTCAGCTACATATATTTGTATAAAGGCAACATCATGGAAAGAATCCTCACTAACCCCTCGTTGGGAAGGGCCTTATCTCGTTTTGCTCACTACAGAAACGGCAATCTGGACAGCGGAACGTGGATGGACACATGCTAGTCATGTCAAGGGACCTATTCAAGACCCTCAGTGGAAAGTGACCAGCCGGCCTGGGGACCTCAAAGTCACTCTGACGAAAGAACAATAATAACCTGTGTAACTGTAGCTGCGAGAAAGGTTGGGAGCAGTACAAGAAATGTTAATGCCCAATGGTTTGGTCTCGAACCATGGGAGTTTTTAAATCCAGTAAAACATTATGTAAATAGGGGGAATGAACAAATTTCATTAGAAGGAATATATAGAACACTAGTGGAGAAAATAGTAGCTTTAGATTGGGAACAGCCTCCTGTAGAACAACTACATTTTGAAAGGACTGTAATAATTCCTTGTATTTGTAGACGTGTTCGTGTTTCGCAATCTAATCAAGGGATACATGCCACTTGGGTATTGATTGAGTGTGAAAATTGTATGCAAAGATGGTATTGTTCTTCCTCACACAGACATAACCTGTGTAATAAGTGTCGAGAAAGGTACCCTGACAGAATACATTTTAACCCTGAAATTTTAAAATTACTATGTGGAAAATCATATGTAATTCCTGAGATTTGGGAGGTACGGGGGGAAGATTGGGATCAAACTATTCAGATGTGTAAAGTGAGGTTTAGATGGAAGCAAAGACAAACTGAGAAGAAAATTTAAATGTAACATTTGAAAGAAAGCTGGTGGGTTCCAAAGTATCCATCTAAAGGATACTTATTTTTCAGCAAAGGGGGGAATACAATTAGAGTAAGAGCAAGTATTTACCCACAAGCCTAAGATTCTGCTCTGTAAACATCTATAATTGAAGTTTATAAAAAGTCTATAAAAAGACCCACGAAGGCCTAACCCCTGAAGACTGCGACTGCTGCCGAGAAGAGAAGTGACCTCGCTGCTTCAAGCAACGGAGTAGGCGAAGGAGGCAGAGGCGTATCACAGTGGGGACATAAAGAGGCCTGTGCTCCCGAGAGCCTGAAGTGGAAAAAAGAGCAGAGCAATGTAATAAAATGAGTGAGTAACAAAGATTACACCAAATCAAAAAAAGGGAGAATTGGAACTTACTAATTGTAAAAATGAAGGGGAACCCACCAACTCTCTATGCCATTTGCTGGATATTAGGATGGGTACAAAATCCTGTAAGAGGCTTTGATCACCAACCCTTTAAATGGACCTTATCCCGATGGGAAGATCAAGTAGTTATCCAAACTATAGTGGGACCTGGGTCTCCCAGTTTCACTCCTACCTTCTGTCAGTTAGCTCTGATAAGCCCTTGCCTTAACCGAATGGCGTTTTACTTTTGCCCTAGCTCAAACCCGGGACGAGGATATTGTAATTACCCAAATTCCTATTACTGTGCTTACTGGGGCTGTGAGACAATGGCATCAGACTGGGCTCCGGGAGGAGGAAAGGACCAACATATTACAGTAGGGTGGGGGCCCCATGGCTGCAAGACACCCCAGCGGGATAGTATTGGTGGCACAGTAGTGTCTGGGAATTGTTGGCATATTTACATCAATGTTACCCAAAGTCAAGACCCTAGCTGGTTCTTGGGAAAGACCTGGGGAGTTAGATATTGGGAATCAGGGACCGATAGAGGTGGCCTAATCTTTATAAAAAAAGAACCAATTGCCAACGTCCCCGAACCAGTCGGACCAAATCTAGTGCTATCTGGACAATTGTTACCTACAACAACCGCCCCCACAATTAACAGGTCTGCTATCATTAATATCACGGTTCTGCCTACTCCCAGTAGTGCCTTAACATCTGAATATAGCCCCCTTTGGAAATTAATGCAGGCAAGTTATCAAATATTGAATGTAACCAACCCGAACCTTACTGAGCACTGTTGGTTATGTTATGTGATTAAACCACCTTTTTATGAAGCAATAGGGACCACAGGAGAAGCGAAACGAGTTAACGGATCCAACCCAGCACAGTGTCTATGGAAAAAGGATACATCAAAGCAGGGCATTACCATAGCTCAAGTGAAAGGAAGAGGAAGATGTGTAGGTAAAGTACCAACAAACCAGGCACACCTATGCGATACAACTATAAAAACCTCAAAAAAGGAGTCCCCCGCAAATTGGCTTATACCAGCTAAAAACACAAAATGGGTGTGTGCGTCCATAGGAGTAACGCCTTGTTTGTCATTACAAACTTTTAATGAATCCTCTGATTATTGCGTTCAGATAATGATCATCTATAGCAGCGGCCGAGGCCTTCGCGCGGAGGCTGGCTGAGAGACACCAAGCAGACCAAGGTATGGCGGAGAGAAGGGCAGTTTATTCACAGCAAAAGCTTTTTATACTCTTATCAAACTCCAATTACTACTGGTCAGTGAAAAGTCCACCTCCCAAGTCCATTGGTCACAACCAGTGTCAAACATGGAGATTAGAAAAGTGAAAGAATGCAACTTATCTATGTTCTCCGTGAGAAAGAACAGAAAGATTCCAAACAGTGCAACCACAATCATCCCTTGAATTGTCTATCACACTGAAAACTTTGTATATGACAATCACATAACTCAGGAACTCAGGAATTTCTGGTAGATACAGGGGCAACTTATTCAGTTTTGAATAAAGCTCTGATGCCTGTGGGGGATGATTATATCATGGTAAAAGGGGCCACTGGTCACTCTGAAAAAGCTTATTTTTGCAAACCTTTGAAGTATAAACTTGGGAAACAATGGGGAATTCATAAGTTTTTATATATGCCCAATTCCCCAAAAGCACTCTTGGGTAGGGATTTCTTGGAACAATTACAAGCAACCATTATGTTTAAAGATGGGGAAATTACTCTGGAGGTGAATGATCAACAATATGTAGAAATATTAAGTTTAATATTGACAACCCCTGAGACCGAAGAAGGAATTAGTGAGGAAATAACAAATCAGGTATTTCCTGGGGTTTGGGCTACTGTTCCAGGGAGAGCTAAGAATGCACCTCCCATACAAATTAAACTTAAAGAGGGAAAACAGCCAGTTAGAGTTAAACAATATCCTTTAAGACAAGAAGAGAAAGAAGGAGTTAGCCCAATAATAGAAAACTTTTTGAAGCTAGGATTACTGAGAGAATGCCAGTCTGAATTTAACACCCCTATACTACCCGTTCGCAAACCTGATGGATCATACCGGGTAGTACACGATTTAAGGGCTGTAAATAAGATTACAGAAGACCTCTACCCTGTAGTGGCAAATCCATATACATTATTAACTGAATTAACACCGGAGTTAATTTGGTTTACTGTTCTAGATTTGAAAGATGCCTTCTTTTGCCTCCCTCTCCACAAAGCCAGCCAGAAAATATTCGCTTTTGAATGGGAAAGCCCTAAAAGTGGGCGCAAAACCCAGCTGACCTGGACAGTGTTGCCTCAAGGGTTCAAGAATAGTCCTACCATATTCAGAAATCAACTTGCCAAGGACTTAGAATCCTGGGAGGTCCCAGCATTAGAAGGAAAACTGTTGCAGTATGTGGATGACCTCTTGATAGCTACCAAGACGGAAGAGACCTGTCTTACCTGGACGGTAAGTCTGCTAAATTTTCTAGGACTGCAGGGATACCGAGTTTCCAAGAAAAAGGCCCAAGTAATGAAAAAAAGGTAATTTAGCTGGGCTATGAGATCAGTGCAGGACAAAGGAGCTTGGGGCAGGATCGCAAGGAAGCCATCTGCCAGACCCCAAAATCTCCGACTGTGAAAGAACTCAGAACATTCTTGGGAATGACGGGTTGGTCCAGACTTTGGGTTTATAATTATGGTTTACTTGTAAAGCCCCTTTGTGCTCTCATAAACACAGAACAGAGAGATCTCCAGTGGACAAAGGAAGGCACAAATGCCTTTGAGCAGCTAAAGAATGCCCTCATGTCAGCTCCAGTGCTAGGACTTCCAGACCACGTGAGTAAACCATTCTTTCTGTTCTCCCATGAGAAACAGGGAATTGCCTTGGGAATTTTAGCACAAGACCTGGGTCCATACCGATGGACAGTTGCTTATTTCTCTAAGCAACTAGATACAGCAGCCAAAGGATGGCCAGGATGCCTCAGAGCTGTTGCAGCAGTTGTGATGAACATTCAGGAGGTGCAGAAGTTTACATTGGGCCAGAAAATGACTGTGCTAGTGTCGCACACAGTGTCCGCAGTGCTGGAAATGAAAGGCGGCCACTGGCTTTCCCCACAGAGGTTCTTGAAATACCAAGCCATCATGGTAGAACAAGATGATATAGAAATAGTGGTGACTAACATTGTCAACCCAGCTTCTTTCCTCAGCGGAAATGAAGGAGAGCCGGTACACCACGATTGCCTGGAGACCATTGAAGCTACACATTCCAGTCATCAAGATCTGAAGGATACCCCTTTAGATGACGCAGAAACCTGGTTCACTGATGGGAGCAGTTACGTTATTGGTGGAAAGCGACACGCTGGGTATGCAGTTACTACCTGCAAAAAGGTAATAGAATCTGGACCTTTGCCAACAAACACCTCTGCACAGAAAGCTGAAATAATTGCTCTGACACATGCCCTGGAAATGGCAGAAGGAAAGAAAATAAACATCTATACAGACTCAAAGTATGCATTTGGGGTTGTCCATGCTCATGGAGCCATTTGGAAAGAAAGGGGACTGTTAAACTCACAAGGAAAAAATATCAAACATGCACAAGAAATATTGCGGCTGTTGGAAGCAGTCCAGCTACCTGAGAAGGTAGCAATCATGCACATTAAAGCACACCAAAAGGTGAGCTCTGAATTGGAAGAAGGAAATGAGCTGGCGGACAGAGAGGCACAAAGGGCAGCAAAAGGTCAGATAACAACAGAAAGAGCCCTGATCCCAGATGGGCAGGTCTCCCTAGAAGGTAAGCCTATATACAATGAAGAAGATAGGAAGTTGATTAAGGATGGAAAAGGAACATATAACCAAGAGGGATGGGCTATTACAGCAGAAGGAAGGATAATAATCCCTTCTCATTTGTTGTGGTCATTGGTTAGGGAGGAACATCAGAAAACACACTGGGGTGTAGATGCTCTGTATAATTATCTAAATGATAAAATTATCGCCAGGCATTTACAAGATACCATCAAGCAGGTAACCCGGCAGTGTGACATTTGCCTCAGACTAAACCCAAAATTACTCGCAAAATAAAACTTGGTCAAATTGGAAGGGGCCATGGACCTGGGCAGCAATGGCAAATTGATTTCACAGACCTTCCAAGAAAAGGGGGGTATCGATATTTGTTGGTATTAACAGATACCTTTTCAGGGTGGCCAGAAGCCTTTCCCACCAGAACCGCCAAGGCCCGGGAAGTAACTAAAGTATTGCTATGAGAAATAATACCACGCTTTGCGGTTCCAGCCACAATATCCTCAGACACAGGACCCCACTTTATTGCAAGGGTGGTACAGCAAATTAGCTGCCAATTAGGCATAAAATGGAAACTCCACACCCCGTACCATCCTCAATCAAGTGGTCAGGTGGAAAAAATGAATCATCTAATCAAGCAACAGATTGTGAGGCTAGGACAAGAAGCCAATTTACCCTGGCCCCAATCTCTCCCACTTGCATTATTACGAATTCGGACCAAACCCAGAATTAGAGAACAGTTAAGCCCCTTTGAAATACTCTATGGGAGACCGTATGGAGTACAAAAGGGAATATCTACCCAAGTTGGAGAAAAAATAATGACCACCTGTATGGTGGCTTTAGGTAAGCAACTCAGAAAGATTGAAAAGCATGTGGCCGGAACCCGAAGTCAAGGTTTAGATGGTCCTGTACATGATATTCAACCTGGGGATTATGTATATGTTAAGTCTTCTGCAGAAAAAACTCTGGAGCCACAGTGGGAAGGACCATTTCAAGTACTCCTTACCACTTTCACCGCAACTAAAATCAAGGAGCAGAACGCCTGGATTCATCATACCAGAGTGAAGAAAGCTCATAGTTCTCCATGGAAAGTCACACAAGTTCAACCAGGAAAATTATTTTTCTCACGATCATAATTATAATCCAGAGATGGGAGAGTACCTCTAGCCAAGACAATACTGATTGGCCTTGGTCTCAAGGTATCTGGCAGTATACTGGATCCATGGAGAGGTATTCTGATATAAAAGGTTTAAATCTGTTAACTGTAGTTATGCATGAAAATCAAGTATATGCAAGACAAGAATGGGAAAAACAAAGGGTGTGGCAGCTTCAGGGGACTGTAGGTGAGGTAATCAAAATAGGATGCCGAATGGTTAATGGGACTGCCTATGAAAAAGCAAACAAGATAAGTGTCTCAGCTACCCCTACTGATAAACATGATGAAATTTGTACTAGTTCAAGTGAATTGGATTGTTGGTATACTTTTACATTAGTACAGACTGTTGAAGTGGTTTGTCTTTGGGCCCAGAATACAATAGGGCTCTCATTCAAATTTAAAATAAATGCCATAGGTGGACCTGTTACAACATATGCCAGCACTCAGGCCCAAATCCAAACCACACCACCTCAACTTGAACCCAAAATTTATGAAACTGGTCCATATGTGATAAGGAACATAGGTCAACAACAATTGTTGTTTAACCCAGAGTGGTCTCTCACGCGTGTTGAACTGACAATGCAGATCAATGTTTCTGAAATTCAACCAACATGTTCTCCTTTCCTACAAACATCCTTCGAGGGGTGGATAACTTGGCTGAAGAAACAAGTGCCCTTCAGGGGTAGAACATGAAGGGACTTAACTGGAGTGTTTGGGACAGGATTAGGAGTTTTAAACGGAATTGATTCAGAGATATTAGTAAATAAATTGGCCACTGTAACTAATGATTTAGTAAAATTAAGACAACCCCTGCAGTCTTCTCTATTATCATTAGGGAGTGAACAGTGGCAAGTTTCAAAAGTGTTACCAAAATGGGAAGAAGTTGAAGAACAGAACCATGAATTAATAATAAATGCACTTGGTATAGTCCAGGACAATGTATCCTTAGCCCTTAGTTGTATACAGGAGCAACTATAGACACAGTCAGCAGCTGCCTTAATTATAAGAGAAGGTAGTGAAGGCACTTTTCCCATTGAAATTCGGAAAATTGTTTGGGACAGTGCCACTGATCTAGAAAGAAAATTTCAATCTTGGTGGACCCTGGTAAACTTTACCTATGACCCTTTTGACAATGCGGCCACAGCCTTTGTGCTCACTATACGTAATGCTACTGTCTACATGATCCACCCCATTGTTGCATTAGGATGAAACCATGAGAGAACAGTGCTCTATCCCTCTGAACATAGGGTATGGGCCCGGATGGTAGAGAAAAAGTGGCAAACTGTGCATTTAGAATCTTGTATTGCACGAGAACAACAAGGGTTTATCTGTGAAAGCAATACAATTAATGCCCAGGACATATGCCTTGATACAGAGCAAGGCATTTGCCACTTTGAAGTCCATCCAGATCCCAGTCAAAAGACTGTGCTTGTGTATATTGGTCAAGGTTGTGTGTGCTTAAGGACTGTTTGTGCTTCGATAAAGATAGATAGTGATAACATAACTTTAAATGTTAAGAATTATTCTAATTTTTGTATCTGTAATTTTGTTAAGATCATTGGGTGTGACTTTTTGTATTTTGCTCCAGTTGTATCCCACCAATTGATAAAGTCTAATTACACTATGTACCACAACTTGTCACCCATACCTATTGGAATGAACCTTACATTACTAAGACAATTAGTAAAGCATCAAGACCTGATTGAAATTTTGAAAGAAATCCAGGCACAATCCTACAAAGAGCAAAACAAGATGCAAGTCATCACTGGTGGGATGTGCTCTTTGGATGGTCACCTACTGCAACTGGTATTCTAAATACACTATGTCACCCTATTATTGTTCTTTTATTATTAGTTAGTGTTAGCTTCATTTTATCTTTTGCGTTATTTGTTTGGACTTGGAGAATGTTACAACGAATAGCGCTTCTGACTTCTCTGTCCAACGCACATGGTAAAGCATTGAGAGACACCTTTCGTAAAAGTTCATTAGAAGAATGTATGTCTTAGTAAAAGAATTTACTAATTTTATAGAAAAGGGGGAATGATGCAGGGAAATCAGAAGTTACAGGGTAACTTGCTAGAAACTGCTTGCTAGACAGTGTATATTGCTTACTTAACATTGATTATGTTTGTCAAAGCAGAATGAGAAGTAAAAGATTATTGACAAAAGCAGGGACTGTGACCCAGCTTGTATCCGTGGAACCCCTATGCTGGCTGAAACCAGAGTCGTTATTTGGACTTGAGCCAGGGACCCAGAGAGCATGTGCAAGAGAGAAAGGTGAAAAGTTCAAGACAAGAGGATGAGTATTTTACTTCCTCCCGAGACCCCTGGAGCCCACTACCAAATAACACTGCGCAGGCGTGACCACATGGAAATGACTTTTAAACTCATTATAATACGAAGTGGGGATAGGTCATGCATATGTATAGGCGAATTGCGAAACTCGGTGAATGTGTAACATGTAACCTGATATATACCAAACGATACCCGTGCTGAAGTGTGCACGGCTGAGGAGTACCTCCCGCTCACCCAGCGCTGCGATAAACATACCTACTTCACAACTTAAAATTATGTAAGTTGCGGAGTCTTGCTCAGATCATTTTTGGATCAGCGGCACAGGCAAGCGGCGTGCGAGGGGCGCGGAGCCTCCACGCCACGGGCGGGAGAGGGAGAGGCTGTGGCTGTAGGGCTGTGTGACGTGCAGCAGCTACACATCTCGGGAGAGACAGGGCTTGGGGTGCTGCCGCTGCCATTTTTGCAAGGCTGTTTGGATTCCTAGGCAGCGGCTGGAAACGCTTGCAGGGAAGGGGTTAATGTGGCAGGATATAAAGCAGGAGTTACAAAAGAGGGATTTGCAGGGGAAATTGGAGCCGCAGGGATGGAGCTGTGTGTATGTCCGGAGGGGAGATGGCTGGGGGGTGGTGAAGCTTGAGGCGGACAGACTGGTAAAACAGGTTTGTAGGGCGTGGCGTCAGCTACCTTGTCAGCATCACAAAGCATGGTAGGGAGATCAGGATGCGAGATAAGGGGTGGTGGGAGCGGTAGGGAAATGGAAATAGCGTGGTGGAGCAGGCAGTGTGGGGGGTTCGCCTCTGTCGCCCACTCTGTTTTGTAGGGGGGTTGGGTTTAACTGGGGGGTCCCCGATAGTCCCGAAATACTACAGGTTTTTTCTACTAACTTAACAATGATATGAAATAAGGGGATAAAATGAGAAACAGAAAAGTCACCAGAAGCTTGAAGAGAGTAGATTTTTCTTCCAACAAGATCCCAAAAGGAGTTAGTAAGGATAGAGTCTTTGTTTATATCTGAGAAATTCTTAGAAATCCAAATAATAAAGAACTTCAGTTTTTTCTTAGAAAGATTACCTTTAGAAAACTTAAAATTACTAGCGAGAAGGGTTTTTAAAATTGGGGAGTAAAGGTCTCTCTCAGATTCTGTGAGACTAAGTTTCCTAGCTTATGTCCCATCTTTTAATGGTCCCACTCCCTCCCCAGCAGAAAAAATAGGCAAAAAATAGACCCAAAATATAGGGACCTGCAAAAAAGCCCCAAATTTAACTTACAGCTGTCACTTGAGGTGCGGGGCTGGTCCGTAGGGTCCGAGTAAATTGTGCTGGGGAGGTGGTCAGCCGAGGTCGATCCTCAGAGAATTTCTTGTCCGAGATGGTGGGCGAGGGTGTCAAGCTATGTCTTCGGATAGTGTTTGCTAGAACGCAGACGTGTCTCCTCAGAGCAGTGACGAACTGACAGCGGCTTATATCCTGGTGAGGAGTCACTCTCTTCAAAGATGTCCAGAGTCCGTGAAGTTCGGTGCACCAAGTGTTGCTTTCGGGGGGTACCGAGGTGTCCTGGTGTGCTGTGGCCTTTCACAGAGGGAGCGTCCCCTCAAAGAACGGCTTTTCCCTCGGCCACAGCAAACCCCTAAGCAACAGGGTGATTTCAGCAAGTGATTCCAGCTCCTTGTGAATATCGCCCGAGGGTGATCCGGGCACAGAGAGAGAGAGGGGCGTTGTATGGTAATTCCACAAGATACCATCTATTGTTCAGTAGCTCCTGTGAAGGGAAGGCCAAGCCAACAACATCCCTGTCTAAAGGCCGTGCCAGGGGCTATTTTATGGGGAAGGCAGGGGGTGGGGTGGGGGTCGGTTGGCCAATTGGGTACAAGGTATTACCATAGAGAAGCAGGGTACACTGGGTAGTACACTGGGTAGTCACCCTGACCACGAGGTGGGTTTTGTTCTTAGGCTTCCCTCCAAGGGAGTGGAGAGGACCCCTGGGCCAAGGGCCCACAGCTCTCCACACTTGTCCACAGGGTGCAGACGTCTGAGCTGAGGCCAGGCTGTTCCATCTTGATGGCGAGGCCTTTTCTCCACTGGGATTCCCACTGGATCACAGCTTCCTGCAGGCACCTACCTGCTCCTCTGGCGTGGGCACCTCCCCACAGGCTGTGGGTGGATCTGTGCACCCCCATGGACTCCATGGGTTGCAGGGAGACCACCTGCTCCCCCATGGTCTTCACCATGGCCAGCAGAGGGTTTTTGGCTCTGGCGCCTGAAGCACCTCCTCCCCCACCTTCTCCACTGACCTTGGTGTCTCCATGTTGTCTTCCCTCACATATTTTCACCTCCTCCTCCTCCTCTAGCTAAAAAGAAGTGCGTGCTCACATTGTTTTGATTTCTTCTTCAATACATATTCACAGGCGTAGTTCACAGATGGGTAACCAACCTCTCTAATTGGCCCACATTTCGCCAGCAGCATGTCCCTCATGTTCAGAGCCATCAAGGATTTGCTTTGCTGGACATGGTGAAAAACTTCCAGAATCTTCACACAGGACACACAGGAGCCATCTTTGTACCCCTCTCCACCCACTAGCAAAAACTGGGCCAAGCAAAACCAACACACAGGGCTGTGGCAGGAAGGGGAGGGGGATTGAATTCCAGCAGACACCTCAGCTCTCTGATGATCCTGGGATGTTGCTGGTCCCTATTTCAGACTGGAGCAGAGGAGATATTTATGGGACAGGAGCCCTCTGGGTCTGTAGAGGACCTGCATTTTGCAAGGTGTTCTGCTCTCCCACAGCTCCTCTCTGAGAGATGCCAATCCCCAAGTCACAACCGCAGAGCATTAGGGCAAGTGTCACTGCCTGTTCATGGGCAGATAACTGATGTCTGCTTGGAAAGAGGCACAGGTTTTAATATTTGTACTTTTCAATAATATGTAAGCACATCTTCAGTAACTGGATCATTTGAGTACTTTTAAGAAATGGCTGTTTTCCCACCAGTAACAGGAATTTCCTGAAAGTGTAATGATGGCAGGAGAAGAAATACTGATCTTCCCCACTTCTTGTGTTACCACTGTTTTGTCTATTATTTCATCTCCCTCTTCCTTCAGGTGTTTCCAACTCTACTGCTTAAGTGACCGTGTCTAAGGACATCTCTTCACCAGACTAGCTGGATCTGTGTCCTTCCCATTGTTTCCAGATTTCCTCCTCCACTTGTTCTTTGGTCATTCCAATGTTGTTCCATTGACTGGTTTCATGCTTTGAGCTTCAGGGAGTTGCTTAGTCTTTCAGAACTTTAAACAATACATCAATAAACATTTTAATTGCAATTTCATCTTTTATATCACATTTATGGCTTTGTCTTAAATTGATTCTGTATGTAAATTCCTGGTGGATGGTAGACTCGTCAGATTTTTCTGGGAAGTCACCAGGAGCTGAGGGAAGTGTTATAATGTTTATTAAATTGCATCATATTTACATTTTTTTATGTTGGCCATGAAGAGAAACTATCTGTGTCTCTGAGTCTCACCAGTTCCTGACCCCAAAGGTCACAAACCTGATCAGTTGTGGTTCCCACTCCAGTGGCTGCACTTGGACCTCCCTCCATCCCCAGAGCTGAGCTCCCTTGTCCCACAAAGTCCCTGGCAATGCAGGGATGAAGGAAACAGGACAGGCTGTGGGGATCAGGGCCAGGGCACGGCCAGGGATTTGGTGTAGTTGTGAGGCCAGGGCAGGACGCGGCCCTTGGCCTTGGTGAACCTCATCCAATTGTCCTGGGCCCATGGCTGCAGCCTGTCCAGATCCCTGTGCACAGCTTCCTGCCCTCCAGCACAGCCACACTGCCACCCAGCTTGGGCTCACCTGGACACTGACTGAGGGTGCCCTCGATGCCTCATCCAGATCAGCAATAAAGAGATTGAACTGCACTGGCCCCAATCCTGAGCCCTGGGGACAGCCCTGGATGTGAGTGCATTGCCCAGCACTCCTTGGGCCTGGCCATGCAGACAGATTTTGAGGCAGGGAACAGATGCTGCAGAGGGTGTTGGATCAAGTTCCTGTGAGCCCAGAAGGTTGGGATCAGTGCAGCTGTAGCTCTGCACAAGAGAGCTCTTCATCCACTTTCTCTCTTTTCCTCCCTCTGGCCATGGAGGGAGCTCGTGACTGCAGCATGTGACTCGTGTGTGCAAAGAGCAAATGTGGGCAGAATTGGGGCAGGGAGAGTTTGGGGGATCTTGGGATCTGTGCTGGGCACAGAATGTGTTTTCCATTGGTCTGAGACTGTCTGCTGTGGAAAGTGGATTTAATGTACAGTAGAGGAATGACTTTTGTTTTTATGAAGCGGTACCTCGCCTTGGTTTTTTTGCTGACAATAAATGAACATTTTTGGGCAGGTCCTTCTCCAAGGAAAGCAGGTGGGAGTTGGTGCCAAGGAGCTGAAAGCTGCAGGTGGAGCCTGGAGTGGAGGAAGCTGAGATTTGCACAAGGCTGCTCTGAGTCCCTGGGGTTGGATGAGGGAAATGGTGGGGAGGGAATAGAGACAGTTTGATTGATTCTCAGGTATAAAGTGTCTTGATTTTCATATCTATTCTGACTGCATGAGGAGGTGCTGGGGATCAATGTCAACTGGAAATTCCTGATATCAGTGTATAAAGAGAAAAGGAATAAACAGAAAAAAAGATCTCTCATTGTTTTTTTACGGTCATATATATATTCACTTTGAATACAGTTCTGGAACTGGTCTAATGAACCACAGTGGAATTGAAGAGTTAAATTATTCCCAGGGGGTTGCCTTGTTAGGGTGTTTAGTAATGTTAATGAACCCTTTGGCACTGAATTCCTGAACAGAAGAGCTGAAGGCTGAACAAGCTTCCAGGGAACAATAATTCAGCAGCAACCTCCAAGTTACTGAGGATGTCAGCAGCTCCCACTGAGGCCATCACTGCCAAAAGACTGTGGGGGCAATGAGCAGACAAGGAGAGCGTCCCTGGGGCTGGGCAAGCAGGAACTCAGAGGCACCAGCGGCTCCAGGTGGGAAATGGACTCTGGAATGTGGCTGGGAAAGCCCTGCCTGGGCTTGGCCAAGCAGCACAGCCAAGCCCTGAGCCCCATCCCCTGGGAATGGGATCGGTGCCCTCACAGGATGCTGGTGGCTGTCCCGGAGCAGTGGCATGTGGGGTGTGGGATGGTGAGGGCAGGAGAGCAGCAGGAGCCCTGCAAAGCTCTGTGGGCTGGGGGAGGAGGCCACAAGGCCTGGGGCTGGCAGGAACTGCTGTCTTCTCATGGGCCTCAGTGGCAGGGACAGCAGCCACAGCCAGGGGACACAAATCTCATTGCTGTTGGCAGGGGGTGGTCCCAGTCCCCCAAGGCCTTGGGTCACCCCCACTGCAGCTCTCCTGCCCTAGCCTAGGCCTGTGCTGCTTCCCTTGCACACTTTACCCACCGCCCCATTTCCCCTCCTCCCCCTGACCCTGGCAGCTCCCAAAGCTTTCCTGATGTCCCTCTGTCCTCACTTGCTGTTGCTGCAAACAAAAAGCTGTGTTTGGCTGAGGAATGGCCAATTCCTGTGGGATTCCCAACTCCTGCCTTCTTCCCACACCCTGCTAAAGCTCCTGTGGCACCCAAGCTGTCCCAGGCACAGCCTTGCTGGAATCTGCTCCTTCTCTCCATGTGCCAGCACTGAAATCCATGTCCCATCTGCAGCCGCGCAGAGCAGCCCAGCCCTGTCTGGCCCTGCAGCAGGAACTGGAGGCACTGGAGGTCAGGGACAGCCACTCTGTGTCTGGAATGCTCAGGAGATGCTCAGCTCGGGCAGCTCCTGCAGCCCCAGGGCCAGCCCTGCCGCCCAGGACAGCAGTAGAGAGTTGGCCCAGGGGCTCCTCAGGCAGCTCCTGCAGCCCTAGGGACAGAATCACAGAATCACAGGATTAACCAGGTTGGAAAAGACATTTGATACCATCATGTCCAACCTGTGACCTAATACCAGCTTGTCACCAGATTGTGCCTTTAAGTGCCACATCCAGTCTTTCCTTAAACAGCTTCAGGGTTGGTGAATACACCACCTCCCTGGGCAGCACATTCCAATGTCCAATCACTCTTTTAGTACAGAAGCTCTTCCTAATGTCCAGCCGAAACCTCCCCTGGTGCAGCTTAAGGCTGTGGCCTCTTGTCTGGTCGCTGTTTCCTGGGAGCAGAGCCCAACCCCACCAGGCTGCACCCTCCTGTCAGGGAGTTGTAGAGAGTGATGAGGTCTCCCCTGAGCCTCCTCTTCTCCAGGATAAACAACCCCAGCTCCCTCAGACACTTCTCACAAGACTTGTGTTCCTGAGCCTTCACCAGCCTTGTTGCCCTTCTCTGGACACGCTCCAGCCCCTCAATGTCCTTCCTAAATTGGGGGCCCAGAACTGGACACAGCACTCGAGGTGTGGCCTCACCAGTGCTGAGTACAGGGGAAGAATCACTGCCCTGGTCCTGCTGCCCACACCATTCCTGATCCAGGCCAGGTGCCATTGGCCTTCTTGGCCACGTGGGCACACTGCTGGCTCATGTCCAGCCTGCTGTCCATCAGTGCCCCCAGGTCCCTTTCTGCCTGGCCACTGTCCAGCCACTCTGTCCCCAGCCTGTAGTGCCGCAGGGGTTGTTGTGGGCAAAGTGCAGGACCTGGCACTTGGTCTTGTTCAACCTCCCATTGTTGGATTTGGCCCCTGGATCCAGCCTGTCCAGGTGCCTCTGCAGAGCCCTCCTACCCTCTGGCAGATCCACACTCACACTCAGCTTGGTGTCACCACAGTTCCATGAGGCCCTAGAGTGTCACCATGGCCCCCACGATTCCATGAGGCTCCATAATGTCACCATGGCCCCTTGGTTCCCCAAAGCTCTGCCGTGTCACGATAGCTGCTTAGTTCCATGAGGTCTCTGGCATTTCACAATCGATCCTTGGTTCTATGAGGCCTTGCAGTGCAACAATGGTCTCCTTGGATCCATAGTGTCAAAATGGTCTCTTGGTCCTATGGGGCACCACGGTTGTGGAATTACAGGATATAGGTAGCAGAGCAACAGGCCATGAAAGCCAAAGTGACCTTCTGTCTTTGGTCCAGAAGAACCCCTGGGACCAGTAAGAAACATCCTGGTCACAGGGGAAGTGGAAAGAGTACATCACGGGCCTGTGAACTGCATTGTGGGCCTGTGAACTGCTGGGCCAGTCAGAAGTGAGAAATATCATTTGTTACCTTAATAAGTATTGTTTACCTGTTGCCATAAAAGGTAATGTTGTGAAACACAATAGTTAATTGGAGCACTTTGTAGTGTACAGTTACTTCCTGTTTGTGTTGTATATGAGGAATTATCACTGTGCAATAAACGTCTTTGCTTACCACCATCTTGTGAAGTCCATGCATTGAAATCACCACAATGGTGTCAAAATTGCTTCCTTCATTCCACAAGTCCCCGAAGTGTAACATTGGCCCCTCGGTTCCATGGGGCCCTGCTGTGTCACAATGACCCAATGATTACCCGAGGTCCTGCAGTGTCACAATGGACACTTGTTTTTATGAGGCCCCACAGAGTAACATTGGCCCCTTGGCCCCATGAGGCCCCAGAGTGCCACAATGGACTCCTTGGTTGCACAATGTCACAGAGGACCCCTGGTTACACAAGGACCTGCAGTGTCACAATGGCCACTTGGTTCAGCAAGGCACCTCAGTGTCACAGTGGTGTCCATGGTTCCACGAGGACCCAGAGTGTCACAGTGGACTCCTTCGTTCCATTTAGCCCCACAATGGCACAGTGGCCCCTTGGTTCTATTGTGCCACACAGTACACAGTGTCGCTGTGGTCCCCTTAGTTCCACAATGCCCCTCAGTGTCCCAATGGCGCTTGCTTCCCTGGGGCCCTGCAGTGTCACAATCATCACAGAATCACAGAATCAATCAGGTTGGAAAAGACCTTGGAGATCATCAAATCCAACCTGTGACCCAACACCATCTTGTCACCCAGACCATGGCACTAAGTGCCACTTCCAGTCTGTCCCAGTCTGCAAACGCCAGAGGCCACTTGTCCTGAGGATACCCTGTCTTACTGTTGAAAACTGAGGCAAAAAAGGGGTTAAGTACCTCAGCCTTTTCCTCTTCTTTGGTAACTCTATTCCCCAATAAAGAATGGAGGTTCTCCTTGCCCCTCATTTTGCCATTTATTTATTTATAAGAACACTTTTTTATCCTTCGCAGAAGTGGCCAGGTTAAACTCTAATTGAGCTTTCACCTCTAATTTTCTTTCTGCATGGCCTAACAACATCCTTAAATATTTCCTGAGTTGCCTGTCCCTCTGTCCAAAGGTGATGCACTCTCTTTTTTTTCCTGAGCTCCTGAAAAAGCTCCATGTCCAGCCAGGCCAGTTGTGTTCATCGCTGGCTCATCTTTTGGCACATAGGGACAGGCTGCTCCTGTGCCTTCAAGATTTCTTTCTTGAACTGTGTCCATCCCTCCTGGACCCCTTTGCTTCTAAGGCCTATTTCCTTTTAAAAAAATCAGTACCTGATTTGGTTCTCCTCAAATCTGCACCCTGAATAGAGCAAAATCTGCTCTCCGTATGTCCAATGTAGAAGTTTTGTTGATACCCCTTCCTCTTTCAGAGCATATTTAAAATCTCGATTATTTCATGGTCACTGTGCCCCAGACAGCCTCCAACCACCACATCTCCCACCAGCCCTTCTCTGTTTGTGAACAGCAGGAGACAGAGCTTTCCTTGGGAGTGGGAAGAGAAGGAAAACTCCCCAAAGTGCAGCTTGGAAGGTTCAGACTGGAGGTGAGGAAAAAGAAAAGTCCCTCCAAGGGTAGAATTTTGGTGCACGAGGTCTCCCAGCATGAGACAGGATAATGCCGTGGCTCTGTGTGCCAGGACCCGGCAGCGCTGGGTGCAGGGACAGCAGGGAGGGCACAGCAATGCTGAGTGAGAAATGCTGGGGCACAGCGAGATGGGCGTGTGCAGCCGGCCAGGGCACAGGAGCAGCACGGACAGGGTGGCACAGGCTGCAGGAGAGATGGCCAAGGGCTGGGCAGGGCTGGCAGGGCCACAGGCACCCGGGGCTTTGTCTCCTGGGCTCTGGCACTGCCTCTGGAGGCCACACAGAAGGAACTTTCCTTTGAGGGTCTGCACTTTGGCTCTCCCTCACCCCTCCCTGAGCAGGCTGGGAAGGTTTGCAGTTTTATGACTCCTTGAGCAGCTTCTTCAACCCCTCAACACCTGAAGGTCATGGACTCAGCCCCAAATCCACCGTGGGGTTCATTAAAATACAGAAAGCCCCCAGGAGCTCTTTTTTATTATTCAATTGTCTTCAAATCTCCAGAGCTTGTGCAGCTGATTGGAGTCAGTTTGGAGTTCTGTTAAGGAAGAAGATGTCAAAGTGCATCTCGTTACTTTTTTAAATCAGGTATTTTTTTATTTTTCAGTTCAGAGAAGAGGTGACTGAAGCATTCCCCAGGTGATCTTGATGCTGAATGTCTCCTTAGGAGCTCTGGGCACACAGAAGAGTGAGCCCCTTGTGGGCTGACCCTGTTGGGACAACCTGCTCCTCACCCCCAACCTCACCATGGCTGACATGGCCCACCTGACACTCACATCCCTGTCCCCTGCATCACAAACTTGTCCCCTGAGCTCTGCAGCTGCGTGTCCCAGCCCATGGCACCATGTGCCACCTGCTCTCCTCAGGGCTCTGCCTGCACACAGGCCCAGCAGAAGTTTTCCTGTTTGTAAGGAAAGAATGGCAAAGCCTGAGCAGGTTTGCTGAACAACAAACCCCACTCAGGAACCACATGCTCAGTACAAGCTGCCTCTGATGATGTTACCTTTCTACAAGGGACAGTGTGACCAGAAATTATCTCTGGAAGCAGAACTCTCTGCATCTTTAAGCAGAATTCTCTGCGTGTTTAAGGTAAATTCTCTGTCCCTGTCCTTTCCCTGGATCTCTGCTGCAGATGGAAGCTGCTGGTGCCATTGTCACCTTGAACCCCTCTTTAGGATGCACACAGATGTTTCCAGGTGTGTTAGGGAGCTGTTGCTCAATATTTATGCAAAGCTTTTGTGTTCCTCATGGAACCAAGGAGACTCTTGTGACTCTGAGGGGCCTCATGGAACCAAGGGGCCATTGTGCCACAGCAGGGGCTCATGGAATCAAAGAGACAATTGTGACAGTATGGAACCTCATAGAAGCAAGGCTCCATTGTGACACTGTGGGGAATCATGGAATCAAG
The DNA here is from genome assembly GCA_036630365.1 of Acanthiza pusilla. Classification (NCBI taxonomy): domain Eukaryota; kingdom Metazoa; phylum Chordata; class Aves; order Passeriformes; family Acanthizidae; genus Acanthiza; species Acanthiza pusilla. The sequence continues at coordinate 1,163,187 of JAXCHO010000108.1, forward strand.
ACGATCATTGTGACACAGCGAGGCCACATGGAACCAATGGTCCATTGTTCTGCTGCGGATTCAAGAGGATCATGGTGACACTATGGAACCTCATGGAACCATATGTCCATTGTTACATGGGGGGGCTTGTGGATGCACTATTCTAAGGTTTTCTCTTCTTTCTCATGGGGAATAAAGATAAGGTGAATTCTTCTTGCTCTTTCTAATCTTTGTTTTGGTACTGGGTGCTGCAAAGCTTCAGCCAATCCCCTTAGGGGATGGATGGCAGTTGACCAATGATTGCTGGACTATTAGTGCCTATATAAGAAGAGAACTTTTTAATAAATCTCTCTCTTGCCATTTCCATCGATGTGCTATCTGCTTGATTTACCTACGAGCTTCCTACCACAGGGGCTCACAGAACCAAGGATACCATTGTGACACTTTGGAACTTAAGGGAAAAAACAGTCCGTTCTGACACAGAGAGGTCTCATGGAACCAAGAGTCCTTTGTGGCCCAGCAGGGACTTCTTGGAACCTGTGGGACCTGACGAGGCTGATAGCTGGTCTGAAAGCCTCCCAGGGTTTCACTTAAAAACACTCAAAATCTACCTGTGAGAATCTGCAGTCACAGTGAAAGCCAAGAAGTTAATCAATGAAAGAAGATGTTCTGCACACAAGGAGAAGATGTTCTTGTTATGGAATATCAAGAGTGTACAAGGAGGAACTTGCCTATAATATGTACCCAATTGCGTGTATTGCTAATTGTATTACTGCTTGAATGGTCATTGTTTTTCAGACAGCCTTGTCATTGTCTGCTAGCAGCCAAAAAGGTATAAAACCAGCAGCAGGGAATAATAAAAAAATCTCTTCTAAACTTCTTCTACCCTTGGATTACAATGTGTGTTTGTGTTGTGTGTCCATCTCTACCATGACGGGAACTGAGGGCACCATTTTTACAAAGCAGGGCCTAATGGAACCATGGAGACCATTGTGACACTAAGGAAACTCATGTAACCATGGCAACCATTGGGACACTATGGAACCTCATGGACCCAAGGGTTCATTGTGACACTGGGGTGCCTCATGGAATGAAGGTGACCATATCACACTACAGAAACTCATGGACCCAAGCGGCCATTGTGACTCTGTAGGGCCTCATGGAATAGAGGGTCCATTGTGACACGATGGGGCCTCGTGGAACCAAGGAGCCATTGTGATACTCCAGATCCTCATGGAACCAATGATTTAGGGGTAGACAGTAATTTATTAGGGGTTGCTCACTAACAACAATGTATATAGCTTGCTTGAATTGTTTTGTGCTTACCAAACAGAAAGAAAAGATGTAGGGAGGATATTGACCCATTGTTAAGGAGACCAGGCATCCTGGTTTTGGACCCCAAACCAGCCTAAGCCAGCTATAGGGCTTGGACTCAGGCCAGGGACCCAGGGAGCATGCGTAGAGAAGCAAGGTAAAGAGTTCAACGTGAGGAAGACTCCTTACTTCATCAGAGGAAGACTCTTTACTTCATCCAAGACCCCCACCCACTACCACCAGGCAGCACTGCGCAGGCACAAGTGTATTTAAATGAATTTTGGACTCATTATAATACGAAGCGGGAATAGATATTGAATATGTATAGGGGCATTGTATAGCTTCATGCATATGTAACCTGTAACTCAATATAAACCAAGCAAAGTGCCACAGACAGGGCGCACAAAATTTTAAGGAGCTATCCCTTGTGTGTCCCAGCGCTGGAATAAACATACCTACTTTACAACTTTTGTTGTGGAGTCCTATCCGTGCCTCATTTTGGCACCCCAGATGGGACGGAGTCTGCCTGACTGCAGGGTCGACTGAGGGGTGAATGTCAACGGCGCGCCCCAGGATTTTCCTGGTGGAACTCTGCTCCTTGGCCGCCCACTGCAGGGGTAGACAACGACCATCTACTACAGTGGACAAACGGTATGTTTCGGATCTAGGGAAGCCACGTGGCCAGGGCTGCTGGTAAGTCGCGCAGAGACGTCTGGCACACAGCGCAGTCCCTGATTTGGTTAAGGTTGAAACGCTTGCAAGCAGACACATGGCAGAAAGGGGGGGAGACTGTCTGTGGTTTGCAGCAGTGCTCTCAGCAGCTATGCAGGGGAAGCCAGCCGGGGAGGGGCGGCTTGCTGACCGACCTGAAAGTAAATCAAGTGCTGTTGTCACTGGTGTTTGTGTGAATGTGTTCATGGTGGAATGTATGTTTTTCTTGGAATTTATATTGTGATTTGTCAAGGTTGTAGTTGCGATTAAGTGCTTGCTGTGTATGGTATAAGGTGTTGTGATAAAGAGCTGTGTGTTTGAATTAGGTTATAAGTTGGTTTGATTTAGTTTTGTCACCGTGGCTAGCCGGAGGGTACTCTCCCTCCCCCAGTGGTTATGCCAGAGGAGCATAGCTCCTGCACCTCTGACTGTGTGTGGGTGTAGGATTGCATTCACGCCACAGCACAATTGGTGGGCTTTGACTCGGTGTTGGTCTTGTGGAGTCAGGATGTATTATGCCTCCACTGAACTGCTGGAGGTGGAAGGAAAGTGTGTGAGTTGCCGCGAGACTAAAGGTCGGTACATTATTAAGATTGTGTGTGGATTAGAACATCGGGTCCCAGAGAGCTGGATAGTGTTAGAAGAGGATTGGGAAGACACCGTTAAACTTTGTGAAAGACAAAAGAGTAAGAGGGCTAGGCGCAGGCAGAGGGCTAGAGATAGAGCATATAGAGAGTGGTTAATTCACTATACAGGGGATGTGGATTGGGTGACACAATATATGAATGAACTTTATTTTTAGGAATTTGTTGGGCAACACGGAACTGTGAATACAGTGGGTGTACACCGTGCATGTTTGTGTAGTCCTTGGGAAGTTAAAAGACAGTTGAAGAGTGCCAGAGAAGGTTTGTGTGAAAGTGGGATAGGAGACAGAGAAGGAAATAAACCAGATGGGAACCGGACAGAGTAAGGAAATTTCTAAAGCAAGGCCTCTTGGCTGTGTTTTAGCACATTGGAGAAAAATTGCAGGGTCGGGTGGAGCAGAGAACAAAAGAACTTTGGTTAAATACTGTGTTGAGTGGTGGCTGCTATGTCAGCTAGATAATGAAGCAAGGTGGCCACCTAGCGGAACTTTAGATTATAACACCCTGTTACAATTAATGTTGTTTCTAAGGCGGGAAGGCAAGTGGGATGCGGTGTCTTATGCGGACATGTTTTTTGTTCTTAGAAATCACCCTGAGTGGCAGAGAGACTGTGGAATCAGACCCCCTACCGACCCTATGGTATTAACCTTTGAAAAAGAAAATAAGGCTACAAAAGGCAAACTTAAGCGGTGTTGTTCGGCATGCAATATAGGTCAAAGGTGTACAAAATCAGATAAGGTTTACCAGACAGTGACACAGGAACAAGATCTAACTGACCTGTTTAAGCCTCCCCCTAGGAAACAGGAGGAGGATGAGGACTTGGAAGGAACACCTACTCCAGCTCCCTCTCCCCCTCCTTCGAGCAGCCCCATCGCATCCCAAATGAGGAACCAGGAACTCCAAGCACCTCTGCGAGAAGCCTGAGGGGGAAAGGATGTTAGTTAAAGTACCCTTTTCTACTATTGACCTAGAAGCGTCGGGAAAAGTTGCCAAAAATTACAGAAGCGATCCGATATGAACCACCAAACACTTTCGGTTTATAATAAAGCAACATAATCCAGATTGGAATGATATGCAGTTGTTATTAGATGCAGTAACTGAAACAGAGAAACAAGTGATTCTAAAAACAGCAGGGGATTTGGCAGAGGATTATTATAAAACACAACAGCAGGATGTGAAAGATTATTTCTCACTCCAGGACACACTTTGGGACTCCAACAGGTCAGCGGAAATGCAAATGTTAAAAGATTACCAGTAATGGATAGCCAAGGGAATGGAGAGGGCCATTCCCAAGACTATAAATTGGTCAGCCTTATATGCAGTTAAACAGGGCCTTCCAAGTCACCATCCGAATTCCTGGATCGTTTGAGGGATGCAATGCACCGCAACACACCGCTGGATCCTGGGAGCGATGTAGGAGTACAACAGCTAATATCCCTGTTTTTAGGACAGTCCACAGGGGATATTAGATGCAAACTTCAAAAACTTCAGGGCGTAGATATGAGGAACTTAGAGACTCTAGTAGATGAGGCATGGAGAGTATTTAGGAACGGAGAAGAGAGTTACAAACAAGGGATGAGAAAATTAGTAGCGATGGTCGGGGAGGAAGAAAAGGGAAAATGTGGGCAAGGACCACCCAGACAGGCACCATCCAGACAGGGCCCACCCCAGTTAGGTAAAGATCAATGTGCACATTGTAAGAAATTCAGTCATTGGAAAAATCAATGCCCAGAGAGGAGACAAGATAACCGGCAAGGAAGAAGAAACCAGGAAGGGGTGGTTGCACATGTGAAAGAAAACTGAAGAAGAGCAGAGGACTCCACCCTAGCGGATCCACTGGTTATAATAAAGCTAGGGGAAAAAGAAAAAGAAGTGGAGTTTTTGGTAGACACGAGGGCAACATATTCAGTTTTGAATAAAGCCTTAATGCCAGTGAGAGATTATTACATTATGGTAAAAGGGGCAACCAGCCAATCTGAAAAAGCATATTTTTGTAAACCTTTAAAGTATAAACTTGGAAAGCAATGGGGTATTCACAAGTTTTTGTACATGCCTAATTCTCCAAAAGCCCTTTTGGGCAGAGACTTATTGGAACAATTACCAGCAACCATTATGTTTAAAGATGGGGAAATTACTCTGGAGGTAAATGATCAACAGTATGTAGAAATTTTAAGTTTAATGTTAACAGCCACAGAAGCTGAGGGGAAATTAGTAAAGAAATTATGACTCAAGTATTCCCTGGAGTATGGGCAACAAATGTACCTGGGAGAGCCAAGAATGCACTCCCAATACAGATCAGGCCCAAGGAAGGGAAACAAACAGTTAGGGTTAAACAATTAAAAAGGAGGGCAAGGAGGGAACTAGCCTAGTGATTGAAAACTTCTTACAGCTAGGACTACTGAGAGAGTGCAAATCTGACTTTAACATCCCCATTTCAGCAGTCCACAAGCCTGATGGATCATAGTGGGTGGTACAGGATTTACGAGCAGTTAACAAGGTAACCGAGGATCTCCACCCTGTGGTGTCAAACCCCTACACTTGATTAACTGAGTTAACACCTGAACTAACCTGGTTTACCGTCCTAAAGATCTGAAAGATGCCTTCTTTTGCCTCCCTGTCCACGAAGATAGCCAGAAAATATTTGCGTTTGAATGGGAAAATCACAAAAGCAGATACAAAACTCTACTCACTTGGATGGTGTTGCCTCAAGGATTCAAGAATAGCCCCACACTGTTCAGAGATCAACTTGCAAAGGATTTGGAGTCTTGGGAAGCCCCACCTGGAGAAGGGAAGCTATTGCAGTATGTAGATGACATCCTAATAGCTACCCGGATGGAGGAAACTTGCATGGTTTGGACAGTAAGTTTACTAAATTTCTTGGGGCTCCAAGGGTACCGGGTGACTAAGAAAAAGGCTCAAATAGTAAAAACAAAAAAGATCTATTTGGGTTATGAAATCAGTGCTGGGCAGAGGACTCTGGGACAGAACTGGAAAGAGGCAATCTGCCAAACACCCAAACCCCAAACCATGAAAGAGCTGAGAACATTTTTGGGGATGACAGGATGGTGTAGGCTTTGGATTTATAACTATGGAGTGCTTGTAAAACCCTTGTACGAGCTCATTACAAAGGAAAACCGAGACCTACAGTGGACGAAAGAAGCCACGAGAGCCTTCAAACAACTGAAGAATGCCCTGATGTCAGCACCAGCTTTGGGACTCCCAGACGTGAGTAAACCGTTCTGTTTTCTCATGAGAAGCAGGGGATTGCCTTGGGATTACTAGCATAAGACCTGGGCCCGTACTGATGGGCAGTTGCTTATTTTTCTAAGCAACTAGACGCAGCGGCCAAAGGGTGGCCTGGATGCCTCAGAGCCGTCACAGCAGTCGTGCTGAACATCCAAGAGGCATGCAAATTCACCATAGACCAGAAAATGACTGTGCTAGTGTCACACACAGTATCTGCAGTGCTGGAAGTGAAAGGCGGACACTGGCTCTCCCCACAGAGGTTCCTGAAATTCCAAGTCATCATGGTAGAGTAACTAATATTGTCAACCCAGCCTCCTTCCTCAGCGGAAACACAGGAGAGCAGGTACAACATGACTGCCTGGAGACTATTGAAGCCACATTCTCCAGTCGTCCGGATCTGAAGGATACCCCTTTGGACAATGCACAAACCTGCTTTACTGATGGAAGCAGCTACGTCATCAGTGGAAAGCGACATGCAGGGTATGCAGTCACCACTTGCAAGGAGGTAACAGAATCTGGACCACTCTCAACAAATACCGCTGCACAGAAGGCCGAAATAATTGCATTAACCCATGCTTTGGAAATGGCAAAAGGAAAGAAGGTAAACATTTATACTGACTCAAAGTATGCATTTGGAGTTGTACATGCACACAGAGCCATATGGAAGGAAAGGGGACTGTTGAACTCGCAAGGAAAGAACATTAAACATGCACAAGAAATAGTACAACTATTGGAAGCAGTCCAGCTGCCTGAGAAGGTAACAATCATGCACATTAAGGCACACCAGAAAGTGAGCTCAGAATTGGAAGAAGGAAACAAATTGGCAGACAGAGAGGCAAAAGAAGCAGCAAAAGGTGAGGTGACAACTGAAGGGGCTCTAATCCCAGATGGCCAAATCTCCCTAGAAGGTAAGCCGACCTATAACAAAGAGGATAGAAAACTAATTGAGGATCAGGATGGGTTATACAATAAAGAGGGTTGGGCTATCACTGCACAAGGGAGGTTGGTCATTCCCTCTCATTTAGTTTGGGCACTAGTAAGGGAGGAGCACCAAAAGACACACTGGGGAGTAGATGCCCTACATAAATATCGAACTGAAAAGATTATTGCCAGGAATCTATATGCTACCATCACACAAGTAACCCAACAGTGTGACCTTTGCTTCCAGACTAACCCTAAAAACACCCCCAAACCAAAACTGGGCCAAATTGGAAAGGGAAATGGGCCCAGACAGCAGTGGCAAATTGATTTTTCAGAACTTCCAAGAAAAGGGGGATATCGATATTTGTTGGTATTAACAGACACCTTTTCAGGATGGCCACAAGCTTTCCCCACCAGAACTGCCAAGTCTCGGGAAGTAGCAAAGGTATTGTTGCAGGAGATAATACCATGCTTCAGAGTCCCAGCCACAATATCCTCAGACAGAAGACCACACTTCATTTCAAAGGTGGTACAACAAATTAGGCAACATTTGGGCACAAATTGGGAGCTTCACACCCTGTACCACCCACAGTCAAGTGGCCAGGTGGAGAAAATGAACCACCTGATCAAACAGCAAATTGTAAGGTTAGGGCAAGAAGCCAATTTCACCTGGCCCCAGTCTCTTCCACTTGCATTATTATGAATTCGGACTAAACCCAGAACTAAAGAAAAGTTAAGTCCATTTGAAATGCTTTATGGGAGACCATATGGAGTACAGAAAGGGTTATCCACCCAAATTGGGGAGGAAACACTGACCACCTATATGGTGGTCTTGAGCAAACAGCTTAGGAAAATTGAAATGCATGTGGCTGGAACTCAAAGTCAAAGTCTAGATGGTCCAGTATAATATTCAGCCTGGGGATTATGTTTATGTTAAGTCTCTTGCAGAGAAAACTTTAGAGCCACAGTGGGAAGGACCGTTTCAGGTGCTCCTTACCACTTTCACTGCAATCAAGATCAAGGAACAGAATGCCTGGATTCATCACACTCGGGTGAAAAAGGCTCCAGAGGCCCCTTGGAAAGTGATCCCTGGTGATGATGAACTGAAATTAAAATTCAGCAGAGTAAAATGAAGATGGTTTGGTGGTGGGGAGTATTAATTCTGAAAGTGAGCACTTGGGAAGTTGCCTATGGACAAGGCCCGAACAATACTGAGTGGCCTTGGTCTCAGGGTTTTGTCTGGGTTACTGGATCCATGGGAAAACATTCTGACACAAAGGGTTTAAATCTATTAACTGTGGTTATGCATGAAAATCAAGTCACAGAGAGGGCTAAGACATCACAGAGTGAGGTCATCAAGCAGCTGCAGCATAATACAGGGGGCTACATAATCACTGAGAGGCTGTGTGACATCAGAGAGCAGGCTTTGACATCACAGGGCAGCTGTGTGATATCACAGTGTGGGCTGAGACATCACAGAGTGGTGGTGTGAAATCATAGAGTCCCCTGTGACATCACAGGGTGGGCTGTGACATTACAGAGCAAACTGTGACATCATAAAGGGGGCAGAGTGATGTCACAGAGTGGGCTCTGACATCACAGGAGGGTGGTTTGACAACACATGGGGGACAGTGTGACATCACTGAGTGGGTTGTGATGTCACAGAAGGCTGTGATGTCACAGGGGGGCTCTGTGAGGTCACTTGTGAGGTCACTGTGCCCCAGGCACCCCTCACAGAGCCCCCCATAGACATCCAACACTGCTGTGTGCAGCAGGGTCCCCGGCCCCCCCATCTCCTGCCCTTCCTGGCACCGCAGCCTCCCCCAAGGATGTCCCACAAATCGACACCCAGAGCCTGACATGGGCACAATGGCCTGGGACTGTGTGAGCAGGACATGACGGACATGGATTATCCAGGTCACTGTGGCCTGGTTTGGGTTCCCCAGGGCAGGAAAGATGTCTGGCAGCTGGAGCAGGGTTAGGGAAGGGCCTCCAGGGTGGGGCTGGAGCCCTTGGGCTGTGAGGAGAGGCTGAGGGAGCTGGGCTTGTCCAGCCCAGAGAAGGGAAGGCTGAGGGGCTCCTCATCCCAGCCTGGCAGTGCCAGCGAAGAGGTGATGGAGAACACAGAGCCAGGCTCTTCACCGGGGGCCTGGTGGGAGACAAAAGACAATGGGTGGAAGGTGAAAGAGGGGAGGTTCAGCAAGGACATGAGGAAATCTTTGTTCCCATGGGCTCAGCCAGGTGCTGAGATGCTGCCCTGTCCCTGTCCCTTGGGATTTTCCAGTCCAGACCAAATCAAGCCTTGGTCTGACCCTGTTTCTGACAGGTTGGGCTGCAGACTTGTTGAGGACCCTTCCAGCCTCAGCTCTCTGCTGATCCCAGGATGATGCTGGTCCCTATTTCAGACTGGAGCAGAGCAGAAGTTTATGGGACAAGAGCCTATCAGTGTTGTAGGGGACCTGCAGCTTGTGGGGTGCACAAGCACATCTTCATTAGCTGTGTCATTTGAGCACTTTTAAGAAATGGCAAAGCTCTCCTACCAGGAGAGGACAGGAATTCCCTGGAAGTGTACTGCTGGCAGGAGAAGAAATACTGATCTTCCCCTCTGCTTTTGTGGCCAATATTCCATCTACTATTTCATGTCCCTCTTCATTCAGATGTTTCTTCCTCTCCTGTTTAAATGGCCTTGTCTAAGGACATCTCTTCACCACACCAGCTGGAACTATGTCCTTCCCATTGCTCCCAGATTTCCTCCTCTAGATCCTCTCCAGTCATTCCAATGCCTCTCAACTGTCTGGCTTCACACCTTGAGATACAGAGCACGGCCCAGTCTTTCAAAACTTTAAATAACACATCAGTCAACATCTTTATTGTGTTTATATCTTTTAGAACCACCTCTTCTTATGTCTTTGTTTAAAAATGTTCATGTATGAAAATCCCTTGTGAATGGTGGACATGTCAGGTGCTGCTAGGATGTCGCACAGAGCTGACGGAAGAGTTTTGATGTTTTTTAAACAGTATCATGTTTACATTTTTTGTCAGTTGTCCATGAAGAGAAACTTCTGTGCCTCTGAGTCTCCCCAGTTCCTGACCCCCAAAGGACACAAACCTGATCAGTTGTGGTTCCCACTCCAGTGGTTGCACTTGGACCTCCCTCCATTCCTAGAGCTGAGCTCCCTTGTCCCACAAAGTCCCTGGCAATGCAGGGATGAAGGAAACAGGACAGGCTGTGGGGATCAGGGCCAGGGCATGGCCAGGGATTTGGTGTGGTTGTGAGGCCAGGGCAGGACGCGGCCCTTGGCCTTGGTGAACCTCATCCAATTGTCCTGGGCCCATGGCTGCAGCCTGTCCAGATCCCTGTGCAGAGCTTCCTGCCCTCCAGCACAGCCACACTGCCACCCAGCTTGGGCTCACCTGGACACTGACTGAGGGTGCCCTCGATGCCTCATCCAGATCAGCACTAAAGAGATTGAACTGCACTGGCCCCAATCCTGAGCCCTGGGGACACCCCTGGATGTGACTCCATTGCCCAGCACTCCTTGGGCCTGGCCATGCAGACAGATTTTGAGGCAGGGAACAGATGCTGCAGAGGGTGTTGGATCAAGTTCCTGTGAGCCCAGAATATTGGGATCAGTGCAGCTGTAGCTCTGCACAAGAGAGCTCTTCATCCACTTTCTCTCTTTTCCTCCCTCTGGCCATGGAGGGAGCTCCTGACTTCAGTGTGTGACTCGTGTGTGCAAAGAGTAAATGTGGACAGAATTGGGACAGGGAGGGTTTGGGGGATCTTGGGATCTGTGCTGGGCACAGAATGTGTTTTCCATTGGTCTGAGACAGTCTGCTGTCGAAAGTGGATTTAATATCCTGCAGAGGAATGACTTTTGCATTTTATGGAGCTGTGCCTTCCTTTGGTTTTGTTTGCTGACAATAAATGAACATCCCTCTGTGTCTCGAGCAGCTCCTTGTCCAAGGAAAGCAGGTGGGAGTTGGTGCCAAGGAGCTGAAAGGTGCAGGTGCAGCCTGGAGTGGAGGAAGCTGAGAGTTGCACAAAGACGCTCTGTGTGCCAGGGTGTGGATAAGGGAAATGGTGGGGGGGGGTGTAGGGACAAAGTCTGATTGATTATCAGCCATGAAGGGTATTGATGGTCATATCTATTCAGACTGCATTAGGGGATGCTTGGGATTAATATCAATTGGAGAATGCTGATAGCAGTGTATAAAGAGAAAAGGAAGAAACAGAAAAATAGAGATCTATATTATAATATATGTCATACATTTACTTTGAGTATGATTCTGGCCTGGTCTAATTAACCGCAAAAGAATTGAAGACTTAGAATTAAATCATTCCCAGGGGCTTGTCTTCTTAGGTTGTTTTCAAATCTTAAAGAGACTGAACTGAAGAGCTGAAGACATAGCAATCCTCTGGAGAAGTAAAATTCATCAGGGAACATCCATGTTGCTGAGGATCCATCCTCATCAAAACAAGAATGAACAGAAATGGGCACAGCTTTCTGACTGCCTCAGCTCTGGCATGGGCCCTGGGCCTGGAGCAGGAACAGCTCTGGAGGGCCACAAGGGCTGGGGCTGTTGTGCTGGCCTGGGGACATGGGATGGCAGGAGGGGCTGCAGAACTCTCAGCATCTCCTGGAGAGGAGAGCACGGCACACAGGCAGCCTCCTTTTCCTTTGGTCAGGCACATTCCCCCATGGGTGGGGCAGAGTCATAATGAACCCCTGGTTACACAGGATCCTGCATTGTCACAAGAGACCCTTGGTTCCATGAGGCCCTGCAGTGTTACAAGTGTCCCCTTTGTTCCATGAGGACCTGATGTGTCACAGTGGCCTCTAAGTTACCTGAAGCCTCACAGTACCACAATGGCCCTTTCGTACCATGGGGCACCACAGTGTCAAAATAGTTCCTGTAGTTCCATGAGTCCTCAGAGTGTCACAATGGCCCCTTGGTTTCACTGGGCTCCGAAATATCACAAGGGCCTCATTGGTTCCATAGTGTCCCCATGGCCTCTTGGTTCAACAAGGCCCCACAGTATCTCAATGGCCTCTGTGCTTCCATTTAGCCCCAAAGTGCCACAATGGCCCCTTGCTTCCCTGGGTCCCTGCAGTGTCACAATCATCACAGAATAACAGAATCAACCAGGTTGGAAAAGACCTTTGAGATCATCAAGTCCAACCTGTGTCCCAACAACACCTTGTCACCCAGACCATGGCACTGAGTGCCACATCCAGTCTTTCCTTAAACACCTTCCGGTATGGTGACTCCACCTTCTCCCTGGGCAGCTCATTCCAATGCCCAATCACTCTTTCTGTATAGAACCCCTTCCTAATGTTCAGCCTAAACGTCCCTTGGTGCAGCTTCAGGCTGTGGCCTCTTTTCCATTCACTGTTTGCCCAGGAGAAGAATCTGACCCCACCTGGCTGCAGCCTCCTGTCAGGGAGTTGTAGAGAGTGATGAAGTCTCCCCCGAGCCTCCTCTTCTCCAGGATAAACAACCCCAGCTCCCTCAGACACTCCTCACTGGACTTGAGTTCCAGACCCCCCACCAGCCTTCTTGCCCTTCTCTGGACATGCTCCAGCCCCTCAATGTCCTTTCTAAATTGGGGGGCCCAGAACTGGACACAGCACTTGAGGTGTGGCCTCACCAGTGCCAAGTACAGGGGAAGAATCACTGCCCTGGTCCTGCTGGCCACACCATTCCTGATCCAGGCCAGGGGCCATTGGCCTTCTTGGCCACGTGGGCACACTGCTGGCTCATGTCCAGCCTGCTGGCCATCAGTGCCCCCAGCTCCCTTTCTGCCTGGCCACTGTCCAGCCACTCTGTCCCCAGCCTGTAGTGCTGCAGGGGTTGTTGTGGCCAAAGTGCAGGACCTGGCACTTGGTCTTGTTAAACCTCATCTCACTGGATTCATTTCTTCGGTCCAGCCTGTCCAGGTCCCTCTGCAGAGCCTTCCTAACCTCCAGCAGATCCACACTCACACCCAGCTTGGTGTCACTACAGTTTCATGAGGTTCTAAAGTGTCACAGTGTTCTCCATGATTCCATGAGGCTCTGCAGAGTCACAATGGCCCCTTGGTTCTCCAAGGCCTTCTAGTGTCATTATGGTCCCTGGGTTCCATGGGGCCTCTCAGTGTCACAATGTCCCTTGGTTGCCTGGGGCCTGCAGTGTCACAATGGATCCTTGGTTCCATGAGGTCTCACAGTGCAGCAATGGTCTCCTTGATTCCCTAATGTCACAATGGCCTCTTGGTCCCATGGGGCACCACGGTGTCAAAATTCTTTCCTTCATTCCATGAGTCCCTGCAGTGTAAGAATGGCCCCTTGGTTATACAAGGTCCTACACTCACAGTGGTCTCCATGGTTCCACAAGGCCCTGCAGAGTAACAATGGCCCCTTGGTTCCATGGGGCCTCACTGTGTCACAATGGAGCCATTGTTACACAAGGTCCTTCACTATCACAATTGTCTCTGTGGTTTCACATGGCCCTACAGTGTCACAATGGTCTTCTTGATTCCATGAGGCCCCACAGTGTCACAGTGATACCTTGGTTCCATGAGGGCCCAGAGTGCCACAATGGAGTCCTTGGTTGCACAATGTCACAATGGGCCCTTGTTCCATGAAGCCTCGCAGTGTTACAAGTGTCTCCTTAGTTCCACGAGGCCCTGATGTTTCACAGTGGCCTCTAAGTTACCCAAGACTTCAAAGTACTACAATGGCTTCTTGGTCAAAATTGTTCCCCTAGTTCCATGTGTCCTTGGAGTGTCACAATGGCCCCTTGGTTCCACTGGGTTCTGGAATATCACAAGGGTCGCCTTAGTTCCACAATGTCCCAATGACCCCTTGGTTCAACAAGGCCCCACAATATCACCGTGGCCCCCATGGTTCCACGAGGACCCAGAGTGTCACAATGGACTCCTTGGTTCCATTCAGCCCCTCAGTGTCACAATGGCCTGTTGAAAGTTCGGAGAATTTCCCTCCTTCTGTTGTTAGGAAACGAATGACCAGGTACTAAAGAAAAAAAAGATGTGGCCGGGGGTGTGGTGACAGGAGCATCAGTCATCATTAACTTCTCACTTGCTCCCGGGGCTTGGGAGGGGAAACAGTGACAACTGCTGTCTCTTTTTCGCTGCGACTGCAGAAAAGCCTGGCTCTGCACTGCCTTCTCTTCCTTGCTGGGTGAGCTTTTGTTTGGGGAAAAAAGCATGGGATTCCAGCCCCCTCTTCCCCTCCTGGAGTGTGCATCTTCCCACCTGCACTTGCAGCTGCTGAGGAGGTGGGCCCGGCTGCCTCTGCCCTGCACCTCGCCTGCTAGAATGCACTGCCACCTTTTGCTGGCTATCCCGGGTGAGCCCATCCTGCCACTCCAGCTCCCTGCTCTGAACTCCCTGCCCAGCCCTGTCCATCTGCACACCACCCCTGCCCAGCCCCGTCCTGGTCATGCCATCCCTGCCCAGCCCATCCTGCTCACGCCATCCCTGCCCAGCCCCGTCCTGGTCATGCCATCCCTGCCCAGCCCGTCCTGCTCACGCCATCCCTGCCCAGCCCGTCCGCCATTACTGACATGACACAGACCTGACCTGGTGCCACAGCGCCCCCTGCAGCTGCACGGGAGCCATCGCACCTGCCCTGCCCGGCCGGGAGCCAACAGCGCCCCTGCTGGCTGTGACTGTGACTGCACCAAACGGGACAGTGCCGGGCAGCCCAGGGACATCTGCCACCGGATTTTTGGTTCTGTTTGTTGTTACTGTTGTTGTTACTATTGTTATTATTGACTGTTTGCCTCATTATAGATACTAGTAAAGAACTGTTAATCCTTTTCCCATATCTATGCATGAAAGCCCTTGATTCCAAAGTTATAATAATTCAGATGGAAGGGAGTCGCACTATCCATTCCAAGGGAGGTTCAAACCTTCCGTAGCAGACACCTGTCTTTCAAACCAAGATATGAGCCAGGACAAGAGGAGGCTAAGGGGAGACCTCATCACTCTCTACAAGTCCCTGACAGGAGGGTGCAGCCAGGTGGGGTCAGATTCTTCTCCTGGGCAAACAGTGTCAAGACAAGAGGCCACAATATTAAGCTGCATCAGGGGAGATTTAGGTTGGGCATTAGGAAGAAGTTCTTCAGAGAAATGGTGATTGGGCATTGGAATGGGCTGCCCAGGGAGATGGTGGAGTCACCACACCTGGAGGTGTTTAAGGAAAGACTGGATGTGGCACTCAGTGCCCTGGTCTGGGTGACAAGATGGTGTTGGGTCACAGGTTGGACTTGATGCACTCAAAAGTCTTTTCCAACCTGGTTGATTCTGTGATTCTGTGATGATTGTGACACTGTAGGGCCCCAGGGAAGGAAGAGGCCATTGTGACACTTTGAGGCTAAATGGAACCCCAGAGGCCACTGTGACACTGTGGGGCCTTGTTGAAGCTAGGGGCCATTGTGACACTGTGGAACCAAGGAAAACCCTGGAGATATTTTGGAGCCCAAGGGGCCATTGTGACATTCCGAGGACTCATGGAACTAAAGAAACTATTTTGACACCGTGGTGCCCCATGGTACCAAGGGGCCATTGTGGTACTGCAGGGCCTCAGGTAACTTAGAGGCCACAGTGACACTCAGGTCCCCATGGAACTAAGGGGACACTTGTAACACTGCGGGACCTCATGGAACCAAGGGTCTCTTGTGACAATGCAGGATCCTGTGTAACCAGGGGCCCGTTGTGATTCTGCCCCACCGATGGGGGAACGTGCCTGGCCCAAGGAAAAGGAGGCTCCCTGGGTGCTCTGCTCTCCTCTCCAGGAGATGCTGAGAGTTCTGCAGCCCCTCCTGCCATCCCATGTCCCCAGGCCAGCACAACAGCCCCGGCCCTTGTGGCCCTCAAGAGCTGCTCCTGCTCCAGGGACAGGGCCCATCCCAAAGCTGGGGCAGCCAGCAAGCTGTGCCCATTTCTGTTCATTCCTGTTTTGCTGAGGATGGATCCTCAGCAACATGGATGTTCCCTGATGAATTTTACTTCCCCAGAGGTTTGCTCTGTCTTCAGCTCTTCTGTTCAGTCTCCTTAAGATTTGAAAGCAACCTAAGAAGACAAGCCCATGGGAATGATTTCATTTTAAGTCTTCAATTATTTTGTGGTTAATTAGACCAGTTCCAGAATCATACTCAAAGTGAATGTTTGACATACATTGTATTATAATATAGATCTCAATTTTTCTGTTTCTTCCTTTTCTCTTTATACACTGATATCAGCATTCTCCAGTTGATATTGATCCCAAGCATCCCCTAATGCAGTCTGAACAGATATGACCATCAATACCCTTTATGGCTGATAATCAATCAGACTTTGTCCCTACCCCCTCCCCACCATTTCCCTCATCCAACCCCTGGGACTCAGAGCAGCCTTGTGCAAATCTCAGCTTCCTCCACTCCAGGCTGCACCTGCACCTTTCAGCTCCTTGGCACCAACTCCCACCTGCTTTCCTTGGACAAGGAGCTGCCCGAGCCAGGGAAAGATGTTCACTTATTGTCAGCAAACAAAACCAAAGTAAGGCACAGCTCCATAAAATGCAAAAGTCATTCCTCTGCAGGATATTAAATCCACTTTCGACAGCAGACTGTCTCAGACCAATGGAAAACACATTCTGTGCCCAGCACAGATCCCAAGATCCCCCAAACCCTCCCTGTCCCAATTCTGTCCACATTTACTCTTTGCACACACGAGTCACACACTGAAGTCAGGAGCTCCCTCCATGGCCAGAGGGAGGAAAAGAGAGAAAGTGGATGAAGAGCTCTCTTGTGCAGAGCTACAGCTGCACTGATCCCAATATTCTGGGCTCACAGGAACTTGATCCAACACCCCCTGCAGCATCTGTTCCCTGGCTCCAAATCTGTCTGCATGGCCAGGCCCAAGGAGTGCTGGGCAATGGACTCATATCCAGGGGTGTCCCCAGGGCTCAGGATTGGGGCCAGTGCAGTTCAATCTCTTTAGTGCTGATCTGGATGAGGGATCGAGGGCACCCTCAGTCAGGTGCCAGGTGATCCCAAGCTGGGTGGCAGTGTGGCTGTGCTGGAGGGCAGGAAGCTCTGCACAGGGATCTGGACAGGCTGCAGCCATGGGCCCAGGACAATTGGATGAGGTTCACCAAGGCCAAGGGCCGCGTCCTGCCCTGGCCTCACAACCACACCAAATCCCTGGCCGTGCCCTGGCCCTGATCCCCACAGCCTGTCCTGTTTCCTTCATCCCTGCATTGCCAGGGACTTTGTGGGACAAGGGAGCTCAGCTCTGGGGATGGAGGGAGGTCCAAGTGCAACCACTGGAGTGGGAACCACAACTGATCGTGTTTTGTCCTTTGGGGCTCAGCAACTGGTAAAACTTAGATGCAAAGAAAAGTTTCTTGCTAACAGTAAAGTTGAACACGGTACAATTTAATAACCATCGAAGCTCTTCCCTCAGCTCTGTGCGATGTCCCTGCAGCATCTGTGGTGGTGGAGTCCACCATTCACAAGGGATTACTGTACTAAACCAGGTTTAGAAAGAGATGATCCTATCATAGTTATAAATAAATTTAAGGTGTTTTGTCAGTATTCTCTGAGTAGAGAGGGGGTAAAACAGCTCAAATATTGTCCTATTGGCAAAGCTATCAGTGGTGTGTTTAGAAGGAAGGTCATGCTGCTTTTGTTCCCTGTGGCATTGTCTGGGAGAGTCCCCTGCAGGGGCAGACACTCGCATTTGTGCCTCTGGGATTCCATGAAGGTCCTGCCATGATATGCTCTCCTCCTCCTTGGAGCTCTTCCTGAGCACAGAGGCCTGAGAGACCTTTCCAGGACAGACTCAGCCCAAGAAGCCCTTGAGTCCCTCAGCCCCACATCAGTGTCTGCTGGAATTCAATCCCCCTCCCCATCCCACAGCAGCCCTGCATTTCCCTCCTCCAGCCTTGCTCTCCAGCACAGCCATGGAGGCTCTTTTACCTCTTGACTTTTCCTGCAGCCACCAAGGCCAGCGGAGCTCTGCCTTTGCCACACTCAGCCCTGCCCAGCACAGGCAATGCACAGCAATTCCTTGCCTGCTCCTGGCCTTGCTGTCAGCCCCGGCTGTCAGTGGCTCCGTGGCCCCTTTGTGCCCCGCTGGCCCAGCCACGGTGCCACAGCCCCCCTGGGCAGGCCCAGCCCAGGCCAGGAGCATGGCGGGTGGGAACGGCCCCTGTGCCATGGTGCCCACAGCAGCCCCTGGGGCTCGGTGCCCCCATGGCCTCCCTGCTGGGCAGCCTCTCCAAGCTCCTGCACAGGCCGTGCCACCTGTGGGCCTTCCCACACAGCCCTGCCCCAGGCTCTGCCGGGCTCGGGGCCAGCACAGAGCCGGCCAGGGCTGGCCATTGCCGGGAACAGGCCCTGAGCCCCGCAGGAGGATGGAGCTGGGCACAGCCAAACTCACCGCAAACCTGGGCTGAGCAGCCAGTGATTTAGGGGTAGATAGTGATTTATTAGGGGCTGCTCACTAAACAATACATATTGCTTGCTTGACATGTTTTGCGCTTGCCAAATAGAAAGAGCTTATTGACCCATTGTTAAGGAGACCAGGCATCCTGGTTTAGGACTCCCAAACCAACCCAAGCCAGCTATAGGGCTTGGAGTCAGGCCAGGGACCCAGGGAGCATGTGCAAGAAAGAAAGGTGAAGAGTTAAATGTGAGGAAGACTCCTTACTTCATCAGAGGAAGACTCTTTTACGTCATCTAAGACCCGCATCCACGACCACCAGGCAGCACTGCGCAGGTGCAAGTGTATTTAAATGAACTTTGGACTCCTTATAATATGAACCGGGAATTGATAATGAATATGTATAGGGCATTGTATAGCTTTATGCATATGTAACCTGTAACTCAATAGAAACCAAGCAAAGTGCCACAGACGAGGCGCACGAACTTTTAGGGAGATATCCCTTGTGCATCCCAGCGCAAGAATAAACATACCTACTTTACAACTTTTGTTGTGGAGTCCTATCCATGCCTCATTTTGGCACCCCAGATGGATGGAGTCTGCCTGACTGCAGGGTCGACTGAGGGGCGAACGTCCAAGGCGCGCCCGAGGATTTTCCTGGTGGAACTCTGCTCCTTGGCCGCCCACTGCGGGGATAGATAACGACCATCTACTACAGTGGACAAACGGTATGTTTTGGATCTAGGGAAGCCACGTGGCCAGGGCTGCTGGAAAGTCACGCAGAGACGTCTGGTGCACAGTGCAGTCCCTGATTTGGTTAAGGTTGAAATGCTTGCAAGCAGGCACACGGCAGAAAGGGGGGAGACTGTCTGTGGTTCGCAGCAGTGCTCTCAGCAGCCATGTGGGGGAAGCTGGCCGGGGGAGGGGCGGTTTGCCGACCGACCTGAATGTCAATCAAGTGCTGTTGCCACTGGTGTTTGTGTGAATGTGTTTGTGGTGGAATATATGTCTGTCTTGGAATTTATATTGTAATTTGTCAAGGTTGTAGTTGCGATTAAGTGCTTGCTGTGTATGGTATAAGGTGTTGTGATAAAGAGCTGTGTGTTTGAATTAGGTTATAAGTTGGTTTGATTTAGTTTTGTCACCGTGGCTAGTCAGAGAGTACTCCCCCTCCCCCAGTGATTATGCCAGAGGAGCATAGCTCCTGCACCTCTGACCATGTGTGGGTGTAGGATTGCATTCACGCCGCGGCACAATTGGTGGGCTTTGACTCAGTGTTGGTCTTGTGGAGTTAGGAGATATTACACCTCCACTGAACTGCTGGAGGTGGAAGGAAAGTGTGTGAGTTGCCGCGAGACTAAAGGTTGGTATATTATTAAGATTGTGTGTGGACTAGAACATCGGGTCCCAGAGAGCTGGATAGTGTTAGAAGAGGATTGGGAAGACACCATTAAACTTAGTGAAAGCCAAAAGAGTATGAGGGCTAGGCGCAGGCAGAGTGCTAGAGATAAACTATACAGAGAGTGGTTAATTCACTATACAGGGGATGTGGATTGGGTGACACAGTATATGAATGAACTTTATTTTTAGGAATTTGTTGGGCAACACGGAACTGTGAATACAGTGGGTGTACACCGTGCATGTTTGTGTAGTCCTTGGGAAGTTAAAAGACAGTTGAAGAGGGCCAGAGAAGGTTTGCGTCAAAGTGGGATAAGAGACAGAGAAGGAAATAAACAAGATGGGAACCGGACAGAGTAAGGAAATTTCTAAAGCAAGGCCTCTTGGTTGTGTTTTAGCACATTGGAGAAAAATGGCAGGGTCCGGTGGAACAGAGAACAAAAGAACTTTGGTTAAATACTGTGTTGAGTGGTGGCTGCTATAGAAGCTAGATAATGAAGCAAGGTGGCCACCTAGCGGAACTTTAGATTATAACAGCCTGTTACAATTAATGTTGTTTCTAAGGCGGGAAGGCAAGTGGGATGAGGTGTCTTATGCGGACATGTTTTTTGTTCTTAGAAATCACCCTGAGTGGCAGAGAGACTGTGGAATTAGACCCCCTACCGACCCTATGGTATTAGCCCTTGAAAAAGAAAATAAGGCTACAAAAGGCAAACTTAAGTGGTGTTGTTCGGCATGCAATATAGGTCAAAGATGTACAAAATCAGATAAGGTTTACCAGACAGTGACACAGGAACAAGATCTAACTGACCTGTTTAAGCCTCCCCCTAGGAAACAGGAGGAGGATGAGGACTTGGAAGGAACACCTACTCCAGCTCCCTCTCCCCCTCCTTCGAGCAGCCCCATCGCATCCCAAACGAGGAACCAGGAACTCCAAGCACCTCTGCGAGAAGCAGTGGGGCCTGAGGGGGAAAGGATGTTAGTTAAAGTACCCTTTTCTACTATTGACCTAGATGCGTGGGAAAAAGTTGCCAAAAATTACAGAAGCGATCCGATATGAACCACCAAACACTTTCGGTTTATAATAAAGCAACATAATCCAGATTGGAATGATATGCAGTTGTTATTAGATGCAGTAACTGAAACAGAGAAACAAGTGATTCTAAAAACAGCAGGGGATTTGGCAGAGGATTATTATAAAACACAACAGCAGCATGTAAAAGATTATTTCCCACTTCAGGACCCACATTGGGACCCCAACAGGTCAGTGGAAATGCAAATGTTAAAAGATTACCAGTAATGGATAGCCAAAGGAATGGAGAGGGCCATTCCCAAGACTATAAATTGGTCAGCCTTATATGCAGCTAAACAGGGCCCTTCCGAGTCACCATCCGAATTCCTGGATTGTTTGAGGGATGCAATGCTCCGCAACACACCGCTGGATCCTGGGAGTGATGCAGGAGTACAACAGCTAATATCCCTGTTTTTAGGACAGTCCACAGGGGACATTAGATGCAAACTTCAAAAACTTCAGTGGTTAGATATGAGGAACTTAGAGACCCTAGTAGATGAGGCATGGAGAGTATTTAGTAACCAAGAAGAGAGTTACAAACAAGGGATGAGAAAATTAGTAGCAATAGTGGGGGAGGAAGGAAAGGGAAAATGTGGGCAAGGACCGCCCAGACAGGCACCACCCAGACAGGGCCCACCCTGGTTAGATAAAGATCAATGTGCACATTGTAAGAAATTCGGTCGTTGGAAAATCAATGCCCAGAGAGGAGACAAGATAACCGGCAAGGACAAAGAAACCAGGAAGGGGTGGTTGCACATGTGAAAGAAGACTGAAGAAGACCGGGGGACTCCACCCTAGCGGATCCACTGGTTATAATAAAGCTAGGGGAAAAAGAAAAAGAAGTGGAGTTTTTGGTAGACATGGGGGCAACATATTCAGTTTTGAATAAAGCCTTAATGCCGGTGAGAGATGATTACATTATGGTAAAAGGGGCAACTGGCAAATCTGAAAAAGCATATTTTTGTAAACCTTTAAAGTATAAACTTGGAATGCAATGGGTTATTCTTAAGTTTTTGTACATGCCTAATTCTCCAAAAGCCCTTTTGGGCAGAGACTTATTGGAACAATTACAAGCAACCATGATGTTTAAAGATGGGGAAATTACTCTGGAGGTAAATGATCAACAGTATGTAGAAATTTTAAGTTTAATGTTAACAACCACAGAAGCTGAGGAGGAAACTAGGGAAGAAATTAGGAATCAAGTATTCCCTGGAGTATGGGCAACAAATGTACCTGGGAGAGCCAAGAATGCACTTCCAATACAGATCAGGCTCAAGGAAGGGAAAGAAACAGTTAGGGTTAAACAGTATCCACTTGAAAAGGAGGACAAGGAGGGAATTAGCCCAGTGATTGAAAACTTCTTGCAGCTAGGACTACTGAGAGAGTGCAAATCTGACTTAACACCCCCATTTTACCAGTCCGCAAGCCTGATGGATCATATTGGGTGGTACAGGACTTATGAGCGGTTAACAAGGTAACCGAGGATCTCCACCCTGTGGTGTCAAACCCCTACACTTTATTAACTGCGTTAACACCTGAACTAACCTGGTTTACCATCCTAGATTTGAAAGATGCCTTCTTTTGCCTCCCGGTCCATGAAGATAGCCAGAAAATATTTGCGTTCGAATGGGAAAATCCCAAAAGCGGACGCAAAACTCAACTCACTTGGATGGTGTTGCCTCAAGGATTCAAGAATAGCCCCACACCATTCGGAGACCAACTTGCAAAGGATTTGGAGTCTTGGGGAGCCCCACCTGGAGAAGGGAAGCTATTGCAGTATGTAGATGACATCCTAATAGCTACCCGGACAGAGGAAGCTTGTGTGGTTTGGACAGTAAGTTTACTAAATTTCTTGGGGCTCCAAGGGTACCGGGTGACTAAGAAAAAGGCTCAAATAGTAAAAACAAAAGTGATCTATTTGGGTTATGAAATCAGTGCTGGGCAGAGGACTCTGGGACAGAACTGGAAAGAGGCAATCTGCCAAACACCCAAACCCCAAACCGTGAAAGAGTTGCGAACATTTTTGGGGATGACAGGATGGTGTAGGCTTTGGATTTATAACTATGGAGTGCTTGTAAAACCCTTGTACGAGCTCATTACAAAGGAAAACCGAGACCTACAGTGGACGAAAGAAGCCACAAGAGCCTTCAACCAGCTAAAGAATGCCCTGATGTCAGCACCAGCTTTGGGACTCCCAGATGTGAGTAAACCATTCTTTCTGTTTTCTCATGAGAAGCAGGGGATTGCATTGGGAATACTAGGACAAGACCTGGGCCTGTACCGACAGGCTGTTGCTTATTTTTCTAAGCGACTAGACGCAGCGGCCAAAGGGTGGCCTGGATGCCTCAGAGCCATCGCAGCAGTCGTGCTGAACATCCAAGAGGCATGCAAATTCACCATAGGCCAGAAAATGACTGTGCTAGTGTCCCACACAGTATCTGCAGTGCTGGAAGTGAAAGGCAGACACTGGCTCTCCCCACAGAGGTTCCTGAAATACCAAGCCATCATGGTGGAGCAGGACGATGTGGAGATAGTGGTAACTAACATTGTCAACCCAGCCTCTTTCCTCAGCGGAAACACAGGAGAGCAGGTACAACATGACTGCCTGGAGACTAGTGAAGCCACATACTCCAGTCGTCCGGATCTGAAGGATATCCCTTTGGACAGCACACAAACCTGGTTTACTGACGGAAGCAGCTATGTCATCAGTGGAAAGCGACATGCAGGGTATGCAGTTACCACTTGCAAGGAGGTAATAGAATCTGGACTGCTGCCAACAAATACCTCTGCACAGAAGGCCGAAATAATTGCTCTAACCCATGCTTTGGAAATGGCAAAAGGAAAGAAGGTAAACAGTTATATTGACTCAAAGTATGCATTTGGAATTGTACATGCACACGGGGCCATATGGAAGGAAAGGGGACTGTTGAACTGGCAAGGAAAAAACATTGAACATGCACAAGAAATAGTATGACTATTGGAAGCAGTCCAGCTGCCTGAGAAGGTAGCAATCATGCACATTAAGGCACACCAGAAAGTGAGCTCAGAATTGGAAGAAGGAAACAAATTGGCAGACAGAGAGGCAAAAGAAGCAGCAAAAGGTGAGGTGACAACTGAAGGGGCTCTAATCCCAGATGGCCAAATCTCCCTAGAAGGTAAGCCAACCTATAACAAAGAGGATAGAAAACTAATTGAGGATCAGGATGGGTTATACAATAAAGAGGGTTGGGCTATCACTGCACAAGGGAGGTTGGTCATTCCCTCTCATTTAGTTTGGGCACTAGTAAGGGAGGAGCACCAAAAGACACACTGGGGAGTAGATGCCCTACATAAATATCGAACTGAAAAGATTATTGCCAGGAATCTATATGCTACCATCACACAAGTAACCTGACAGTGTGACCTTTGCTTCCACACTAACCCTAAAAACACCCCCAAACCAAAACTGGGCCAAATTGGAAAGGGAAATGGATAGCAGTGGCAAATTGATTTTTTGGAACTTCCAAGAAAAGGGGGGTATCTATATTTGTTGGTATTAACAGACACCTTTTCAGGATGGCCAGAAGCTTTCCCCACCAGAACTGCCAAGGCTCGGGAAGTAGCAAAGGTATTGTTGCAGGAGATAATACCAAGCTTCTGAGTCCCAGCCACAATATCCTCAGACAGAGGACCACACTTCATTTCAAAGGTGGTACAACAAATTAGCTGCCACTTGGGCATAAATGGGGTGCTTCACACCCCATACCACCTACAATCAAGTGGTCAGGTAGAGAAAATGAATCACCTGATCAAACAGCAAATTGTAAGGTTAGGGCAAGAAGCCAATTTCACCTGGCCCCGGTCTCTTCCACTTGTCTTCTTACGAATTCGGACTAAACCCAGAACTAAAGAAAAGTTAAGTCCCTTTGAAATGCTTTATGGGAGACCATATGGAGTACAGAAAGGGTTATCCACCCAAATTGGGGAGGAAACTCTGACCACCTATATGGTGGCCCTGAGCAAACAGCTTAGGAGAATTGAAAAGCATGTGGCTGGAACTCAAAGTCAAAGTCTAGATGGTCCAGTATAATATTCAGCCTGGGGATTATGTATATGTTAAGTCTCTTACAGAAAAGCTTTAGAGCCACAGTGGGAAGGACCGTTTCAGGTGCTCCTTACCACTTTCACTGCAATCAAGATCAAGGAACAGAACGCCTGGATTCATCACCCTCGGGTGAAAAAGGCTCCAGAGGCCCCTTGGAAAGTGACCCCTGGTGATGATGAACTGAAATTGAAACTCAGCAGAGTAAAATGAAGATGGTTTGGTGGTGGGGAGTATTAATTCTGGAAGTGAGCACTTGGGAAGTTGCCTATGGACAAGGCCCGAGCAATATTGAATGGCCTTGGTCTCAGGGTTTTGTCCAGACTACTGGATCCATGGGAAAACATTCTGACACAAAGGGTTTAAATCTATTAACTGTGGTTATGCATGGAAATCAAGTGTATGCAAGACAAGAATGGAAAAAACAGAAGATGTGACAACTTCAGGGGACTGTAGAAGAAAAAATCAAAATAGGATGTTGAATGATAAATGAAACTACTCATCAAAAAGCAATTCAAATTAGTGTCCCTCCTAAAGATAAGATAAGATAAGATAAGATAAGATAAGATAAGATAAGATAAGATAAGATAAGATAAGAATGAAGAGATTTGCATGTACTCAAATTAATTAGATTGCTGGAATAATTTTACATTAGTTCAGACTGCCGAAGTGGTCTGTCTGTGGGCCCATGACACTAATGGGCTCTCATTCAAATTCAAAATAGATGCCATAGCCAAGCCTGTCACAACCTATGCCACCACCCAAGCCCAAACCCAAACCACAACACATAAACTTGAGCCCCAAATTTATGAAATTGGCCCCTATGTAGTAAGAAATACAGGCCGACAACAATTGTTGTTTAACCCAGAGTGGTCCCTCAAGCGTGTTGGATTATTGATGCAAGCTAATATCTCTGAAATTCAGCCAGCCTGTTCTCCCCTCCTAAAGACATCCTTTGAGGGCTGGGCAACATGGCTACAGAAACAAGCACCCTTCAGGGGCAGAATGAAGAGGGATTTAACTGGGATGCTAGGAACAGGATTAGGAGTCTTAAATGGGATTGACTCAGAAATATTAATGAATAAATTGACTACTGCAACAAGCGATTTGACGAAACTGAGACAACCCCTGCAATCTTCTCTTTTAGCTTTAGGAAATGGCCAGTGGCAAGTTTCAAAAGTACTTCCAGATTTTGCAAAAGCTAACAACCAGGACCATAAACTGATAATAGCCACGCTTGGTATGGTCCAGGGTAATGTATCCCTAGCCCTTAGCTGCGCCCAAGCACAACTACGGATGCAATCAGCAGCCTTCTTAATTATAAGAGAAGGAAACAAAGGTGTTTTTCCTATTGAAATTCAAAAGGCTGTTTGGGATAATGCCACTAAGTTAGAAAAGAAGCTCCAGTCTTGGTGGACCTTAGTGAACTTCACTTATGACCCAATTACTAACATGGCTACAGCTTTTGTGCTTACCATATGTAATGCCACAATTTATGTAATCCACCCTATTATTGCTTTAGGATTAAATCATGATAGGGCAGTACTTTACCCCTCTGAACACAGGGCATGGGCTCGGATGGTCAATAAGAAATGGCAGACAGTAAATTTGGAATCTTGTATTACACGAGAACAACAAGGGTTTATTTGTGAGAGCAATACAATTGATGCCAAAGGTATTTGTCTGGATGCTGAGCAAGGTATTTGCCACTTCGAAGTTTATCCAGACAATAGTCAAAGGACAGTACTAGTATATATTGGCCAAGGTTGTGTGTGTTTAAGAACTGTTTGTGTTTCCATAAAAGTAGATAATGAGAATGTAACCCTAAATGTTAAGAATTATTCTGATTTCTGTATTTGTAACTTTGTAAAAATTACCAGATGTGACTCTTCCTATTTGGCACCAGTTGTATCCCATCAATTGATACAGCCTAATTACACAATGTATCACAAATTATCACCCACACCTACTGGGATGAACCTCACCTTGGTGAAACAATTAGTGAAGCATCAGGACTTGATTGAAATCCTGAAGGAAGTTCAGGAAAATGGGAAGAAAACTTTAATAACCATTCACCATGACACAGAGGAGATAAGTAGAGTCCTGCAAAGAATGAGACAAGATGCAGATCATCACTGGTGGGATGTGCTTTTTGGATGGTCACCCACTGCAACTGGTATTTTAAATACGTTATGTCACCCCATAGTTGTTTTACTAATCTTGGTAGGTATCAGTCTTGTATTATCTA
Source organism: Acanthiza pusilla (assembly GCA_036630365.1). Classification (NCBI taxonomy): domain Eukaryota; kingdom Metazoa; phylum Chordata; class Aves; order Passeriformes; family Acanthizidae; genus Acanthiza; species Acanthiza pusilla. The sequence continues at coordinate 1,190,235 of JAXCHO010000108.1, forward strand.
TTTATGTTACTTGTTTGGAATTACAGAATGCTGAAGAGGTTATCCATTTTAACCACTTTATCCAATGTACATGGAAAGGTATTGAGGGATGCCTACTGTAAAAGATTACTGGAAGAAGAATCTACTTATTAGTAAAAGAATTTACTAACTTTATAGAAAAGGGGGGATTGATTTAAGGGTAGATAGTGATTTATTAGGGGCTGCTCACTAAACAATACATATTGCTTGCTTGACATGTTTTGCGCTTGCCAAACAGAAAGAGAGGATGTAGGGAGGATATTGACCCATTGTTAAGGAGAGCAGGCATCCTGGTTTTGGACCCCCAAACCAGCTCAAGCCAGCTATAGGGCTTGGACTCAGGCCAGGGACCCAGGGAGTATGCGCAAGAGAGAAAGGTGAAGAGTTAAATGTGAGGAAGACTCCTTACTTCATCAGAGGAAGACTCTTTTACTTCATCTAAGACCCCCACCCACGACCTCCAGGCAGCACTGCGCAGGCACAAGTGTATTTAAATGAACTTTGGACTCATTATAATACGAACCGGGAATTGATAATGAATATGTATAAGGCATTGTATAGCTTAGTGCATATGTAACCTGTAACTCAATACAAACCAAGCAAAGTGCCACAGATGGGGCTCACCAAATTTAGGGAGCTATCCCTTGTGTGTCCCAGCGCTGGAATAAACATACCTACTTTACAACTTTTGTTGTGGAGTCCTATCCACGCCTCACCAGGACATACTGGGAGTGGTACTGGCCAATACTGGGGCAAACTGGTGATACTGTGAGTGATACTGGGGGATATTGGGACAAACTGGGGACACTGGGGACACTGTGGGGAATGTGATAAATAACCGTGTGTGTTTGTTAATCAAATCTTGCTTAAGCCAGGTGTGATAAATACATAATAATATAGTGTTGGCTTTTCGCAGATATTCATTGTGTGCATGGTTTTATTCTGTTTATAGAAGTAGTCTTGTCATAAAGAATAGAGGTATATAACCGATGTTTTAATTTCTGTTATTAACTAGATTTCGATATAGTAATAAAATAACTAATAGAGGTAGTTTAAAAGACTTTCCTTTACTAACCACACTGCCTGCTTGACTGGATCCCCTATTGTTCTTTATTAAACTTTTAAATTTCAACAGGAGAGTGAACTTTGTTTATCACACAGGGAATAAATGGTTAAAATTGAGTCAGGAAGCTCACAAGTTTTATCTAACAAAAAGCTAAGCAAGGCCAAGAAAAACAGATGTCTAAGCAAGAACAGAGGGAAGAGATAACGAAGTCAGGTCAGGATGACCTATACCCAGTGAAGTAAGCGAAGTATGAGCCCCCCTGAGATGTGCCCCCCTCCCGAGGAAGACTTTGGCCTTCAGCCTCACGACCACCAGAAAGAAGAAGGAAGACCCCATAGCAACAGCCCGCGCAGATGCAGAGTACTCCCGGAAGATATACGTATACCAGCTCAAAGAGACTATAAAACTTGGGGGATTAGGGGAGTGGGCCGCGAACCGTTGGCGGAGCAGGGGCTCCACGGTCACCCAGCGCTGTTTTGCTTGTTGTAGCTTGCTCAATAAATCAAATTATTTTAATTGGCCTGGTTTTTGTCTCTAACCTATAACAATTTTGGTGCCGTGACTCGGATAGAGGCAATTCGGCTGGAAGTCCTGCACGGGGGAGGCGCGCCCTGCTTGTCCAGCGTTTGGCTGGATAAGCAGCCCCTGTGTAAGTACTTCTACTGCTGGAACCTCTACCGACGAACCTAAATTAGACAACAAGCAAATAAATACCAGCAAACCCCATAATCTTTGTGCACGAAGCTCCGAACGAAGACGCAGGAAGATAGGCCAGTGATCCGTTCGGTCGGGGTTGGGTATCCTGGAGTGCGCTTGTGTGAGACGTCCAGTGAGGGACGAAGTGAGTGTGGACCCCTCAGTAGTGCGGTTCCCAAACCCCGCGAGGGGCTGGACCACAAACAGAGGTTGAAGACTCTGTGTGTGGAAAAAGGCACTCCAGACGATGGGACAGAGAAAAAAGCAAGCACTCTGGTCCCATGGGTGGGTCGGAGTTTAAAATTAAACTCCCCCAGGATTAATGATAGAGAATTTGAGTGCCTACCCCTTCTAGGCGGGGTAAGGACAAAGCAATGCCAGGTTTTACACATACGTAAATTCCAAAAAGCTATTTAGTGTTGAAGAAAGTGAGTATCCACATTTATGAATAGGATCTGAAACTAGGCATTGTTCAAGGAATAAGAGAATCTGTCCCTAGGTGACAGAATAATAATAAAACTTAAAGAAGAGAGAGAGACCCCTACAGAGTGGTTAGAAAGGCTTAGGCAGGAGTGGACCCTGCTACCCCTGGCAGGATCGGGGATTGGATGAATTGTTGAGGGAAGCCTAGAAAGTGTATGCTTGTAGAGAAGAAGAGACACATAGAAAGCAAACCAGAATGTTGTTAGCGGCGTGCTGAGGGATCGGCCGGGCCGGGCACCGCCACCCTGCGGGGCAGCCCCGCTGCTGCTCCCGCCTCCTCCGCTTCTTTCTCCTCCTCGTTGCGGCCGCGGCGGTGGCGGCTGGCGCTGCTCGTGCTGGGGCCTGCCGCTGGGGCCGGGGCCGGGGCCGGGGCCGGGGCCGGGGCCGGGGCTGGGGTCGCGGCTGCGAGCGGGGAAGCGGTAGTGGGTGGCGAGCGCAAGAGCTGCACGTACCAGGGCTGCAGCGGGACCGCAGGACATGTGAGGAAAGATTGCAGAAAGTGGATGATGAATGAAAAGATGTTTAAAGAAGGTTAGGGGTGTCAGGAGCTCTATTTGCTGGAGACCCGAGAAGAAACAGAGCCCTTGGTAATATTAAAAGTGAGTCCCCACCAAGAAGAAGTCGAGTTCGTAGTGGACTCAGAAGCAAAGAGATCTACTTTTCAAAGACTGCCCCGGGGTTGTAAAATTTGAGTCAGTTAAGTCCTGACGATCAATGGTACAGTGTAATAGATTTAAAGGATGCATTTTGGGCATGTCCTCTTAAGGAAGATTGCAGAGATTATTTTGCCTTTGAAGGGGAGGACCCAGACACACACCGTAAGCAACAGCTATGCTGGACAGTGTTACCCTAGAGATTTACAGAATGCCCAAATTTATTTGGACAAGCTCTAGAGCAAATTTTAAGGGAATATGAATTAGGTGAAGGAGTTACATTAGTTCAGTATGTTGATGATTTATTGTTAGCTGGTAAAGATGAGGAGAAGTTGAGACAAGAAAGTATTAAATTATTAAACTTTTTGAGCTTACAGGGATTAAAAATGTCAAAATCAAAATTACAATTTGTCAAAGAAGTACTTAAGACACAGGTTAAGCAGGGGAACTAAGAAATTGGATCCTGAAAGGGTTAATGGCATATTGTCGCTGCCAGTTCCTAAAACCAAAAGACAAGTTAGGCAATTATTAGGCCTTTTTGGATATTGCAGACAATGGATAGAGGATTACAGCGAGGAAGTGAAATTTCTTTATAATAAAGTAATTGTATGGGGTATAGGGTGGTGTGTGCACACACACACAAACACACACACACACATATATATATATATGGCAATTATATATAAAATAAGGTAAGGATGGCCTGTTGAAATGGTTAAAGGAAGATGATGAACAGTTAAAGGCATTAAAAACCGATTTAGTGAATGCCCCGGTTTTGAGTTTATCAGATGTAAAGAAACCGAGTAAGAAAATAACCCATGATTGTTTATATAACATCGAAGAACAGACAAAGATTAGACCAGACTTAGAAGTGGAAGAGCTTCAGTTTGAAGATGTATTTCTGTGTGGATTTGATCCTGGTAGTTGAAACACTGAGCTAAAGATGCACTTATGTTTATAGTTGTGTATCTATATTTAATTTTCTGTGAGATGTAAATAATAAAGAAGCATTTATTGCCATCTTCACAAGGAAAAGTAATAGGTATCTGCATGCAAGCTTTGATTGTAAAAATAAAATTAATGGATTTTAGAGATACCGGAAAAGGATACCCAGCAGGTTCTTGAAATGGTATCCATGAATATAGGGAGTGAGATAGGGAAGTGCAGAAACTAAATTCACAATTTAGAAGTCCTAAAGGAAAGAAGCGAAATGAATTATTGGGTTGTCAGCAATAACAGGCAAGGGAGGATAAGAAGTGCTGAAGTGCTTCTCTTTGCCATGGGAAGGCTGCCCTAGTTTACAGCTTTCCTGCTACCTGGAGTCATAGGAGGAGGCCCAAGAGTGCAAAGAACGTCACCCAGCTGAAAGGAGTTGGACTAGATTTAGCTTCGGTCTCCCTGTCACTCCTTTTCTTCATCAGTGTGTGTTTTGTGAGATCAAGATTTCAATTACTGGATGCACGCAATTACATCAGCGAGCATAAAAGAAGACTTTTCTTTAATCTGGCTGCTTGTAAAAATTTGTAAGAGTTTCTTTTTTACTGTTAGGTACTTTACCCCTTTCTATTGTAACTCTTTATATTTTGTGGTATGTACTTTGAAGGCAGTGCTATATGCATGACAGAAATTATATATTATACACACACACCATTTGGATAAAGTATGTAGATATGAAATAACAAAACTTCTTAGTGTTCACATTTTACAGTTAGTGGATTTAATCCACTGATATAACAGACAAATGAAAAGTTCAGTTATTACTTGCATTCTGTTGCTCAATTAGTATGGAATGTTTCACCACCAATTGAGTTCCATACGAATGTCTCAGTGATTTATTGCATTTGCCTCAGATATAAAGCAGCTCTTTTCTCAAATGTAGAAAGCCTTGCTGTCCTGCGAACTTCAGCTGCTCTTGGTGTAACACTTAAGAGCCAGAGAAAACGTTGCATTTGAAACACTTCTAATTTGTTTATTTTTTGGCTGTAATTATGCCAAATATGTCACCATAATACATAAAGTATAATATACATTAGTCACTTGGATAACAGTTATTCGCAACATATCCATTTTATCTACTGTACTTCCTATAATATTTCAATTAATATTTCATCTTTTTAAATATTGAGTACTCAACAATAAAGCCAGAGTGGTTTGTGGCGTTTTCCCCTTTTCTAATACCAGAAGTGCTGTCTGAACTTAGTATGCTTTTAAGCAGAATTCATTATCTTAATCTTGTTAGTGTTCTGAGGAACTTCTTTATATAGCTGCAGTTTAATGTTGATCTGCAAACGTTATGTCTTAATCCAAATGCCACCTGGTTCAGCTACATATATTTGTATAAAGGCAACATCATGGAAAGAATCCTCACTAACCCCTCGTTGGGAAGGGCCTTATCTCGTTTTGCTCACTACAGAAACAGCAATCCGGACAGCAGAACGTGGATGGACACATGCTAGTCATGTCGAGGGACCCATTCAAGACCCTCAGTGGAAAGTGACCAGCCGGCCTGGGGACCTCAAAGTTACTCTGACGAAAGAACAATAATAACCTGTGTAACTGTGGCTGCGAGAAAGGTTGGGAGCAGTACAAGAAATGTTAATGCCCAACGGTTTGGTCTCGAACCATGGGAGTTTTTAAATCCAGTAAAACATTATGTAAATAGGGGGAATGAACAAATTTCATTAGAAGGAATATATAGAACACTAGTGGAGAAAATAGTAGCTTTAGATTGGGAACAGCCTCCTGTAGAACAACTACATTTTGAAAGGACTGTAATAATTCCTTGTATTTGTAGACGTGTTCGTGTTTTGCAATCTAATCAAGGGATACATGCCGCTTGGGTATTGATTGAGTGTGAAAATTGTATGCAAAGATGGTATTGTTCTTCCTCACACAGACATAACCTGTGTAATAAGTGTCGAGAAAGGTACCCTGACAGAATAGATTTTAACCCTGAAATTTTAAAATTACTATGTGGAAAATCATATGTAATTCCTGAGATTTGGGAGGTACGGGGGGAAGATTGGGATCAAACTATTCAGATGTGTAAAGTGAGGTTTAGATGGAAGCAAAGACAAACTGAGAAGAAAATTTAAATGTAACATTTGAAAGAAAGCTGGTGGGTTCCAAAGTATCCATCTAAAGGATACTTATTTTTCAGCAAAGGGGGGAATATAATTAGAGTAAGAGCAAGTATTTACCCACAAGCCTAAGATTCTGCTCTGTAAACATCTAGAATTGAAGTTACAGATATAAAAAGACCCACGAAGGCCTAGCCCCTGAAGACTGCGACTGCTGCCGAGAAGAGAAGTGACCTCGCTGCTTCAAGCAACGGAGTAGGCGAAGGAGGCAGAGGCGTATCACGGTGGGGACATAAAGAGGCCTGTGCTCCCGAGAGCCTGAAGTGGAAAATAGAGCAGAGCAATGTAATAAAACGAGTGAGTAACAAAGATTACACCAAATCAAAAAAAGGGAGAATTGGAACTTACTAATTGTAAAAATGAAGGGGAACCCACCAACTCTCTATGCCATTTGCTGGATATTAGGATGGGTACAAAATCCTGTAAGAGGCTTTGATCACCAACCCTTTAAATGGACCTTATCCCGATGGGAGGATCAAGTTGTTATCCAAACAATAGTGGGACCTGGGTCTCCCAGTTTCACTCCTACCTTATGTCAGTTAGCTCCGATAAGCCCTTGCCTTAACCGAATGGGGTTTTACTTTTGCCCTAGCTCAAACCCGGGACGAGGATATTGTAATTACCCAAATTCCTATTACTGTGCTTACTGGGGCTGTGAGACAATGGCATCAGACTGGGCTCCGGGAGGAGGAAAGGACCAACATATTACAGTAGGGTGGGGGCCCCACGGCTGCAAGACACCCCAGCGGGATAGTATTGGTGGCACAGTAATATCTGGGAATTGTTGGCATATTTACATCAATGTTACCCAAAGCCAAGACCCTAGCTGGTTCTTGGGAAAGACCTGGGGAGTTAGATATTGGGAATCAGGGACCGATAGAGGTGGCCTAATCTTTATAAAAAAAAACCCAATTGCCAACGTCCCCGAACCAGTCGGACCAAATCTAGTGCTATCTGGACAATTGTTACCTACAACAACCGCCCCCACAATTAACAGGTCTGCTATCATTAATATCACGGTTCTGCCTACTCCCAGTAGTGCCTTAACATCTGAATATAGCCCCCTTTGGAAATTAATGCAGGCAAGTTATCAAATATTGAATGTAACCAACCCGAACCTTACAGAGCACTGTTGGTTATGTTATGTGATTAAACCACCTTTTTATGAAGCAATAGAGACCACAGGAGAAGCGAAACGAGTTAACGGATCCAACCCAGCATAGTGTCTATGGAAAAAGGACACATCAAAGCAGGGCATTACCATAGCTCAAGTGAAAGGAAGAGGAAGATGCGTAGGTAAAGTACCAACAAACCAGGCACACCTATGCGATACAACTATAAAAACCTCAAAAAAGGAGTCCCCCACAAATTGGCTTATACCAGCTAAAAACACAAAATGGGTGTGTGCGTCCATAGGAGTAACGCCTTGTTTGTCATTACAAACTTTTTATGAATCCTCTGATTATTGCGTTCAGATAATGATCATCCCTTGAATTGTCTATCACACTGAAAACTTTGTATATGACAATCACATAACTCAGGAACTCAGGAATTTCTGGTAGATACAGGGGCAACTTATTCAGTTTTGAATAAAGCTCTGATGCCTGTGGGGGATGATTATATCATGGTAAAAGGGGCCACTGGTCACTCTGAAAAAGCTTATTTTTGCAAACCTTTGAAGTATAAACTTGGGAAACAAAGGGGAATTCATAAGTTTTTATATATGCCCAATTCCCCAAAAGCACTTATGGGTAGGGATTTATTGGAACAATTACAAGCAACCATTATGTTTAAAAATGGGAAAATTACTCTGAAGGTGAATGATCAACAATATGTAGAAATACTAAGTTTAATATTGACAGCCCCTGAGACCGAAGAAGGAATTAGTGAGGAAATAACAAATCAGGTATTTCCTGGGGTTTGGGCTACTGTTCCAGGGAGAGCTAAGAATGCACCTCCCATACAAATTAAACTTAAAGAGGGAAAACAGCCAGTTAGAGTTAAACAATATCCTTTAAGACAAGAAGATAGAGAAGGAGTTAGCCCAGTAATAGAAAACTTTTTGAAGCTAGGATTACTGAGAGAAAGCCAGTCTGAATTTAACACCCCTATACTACCCGTTCGCAAACCTGATGGATCATACCCGGTAGTACACGATTTAAGGGCTGTAAATAAGATTACAGAAGACCTCTACCCTGTAGTGGCAAATCCATATACATTATTAACTGAATTAACACCGGAGTTAATTTGGTTTACTGTTCTAGATTTGAAAGATGCCTTCTTTTGCCTCCCTCTCCATGAAGCCAGCCAGAAAATATTCGCTTTTGAATGGGAAAGCCCTAAAAGTGGGCGCAAAACCCAGCTGACCTGGACAGTGTTGCCTCAAGGGTTCAAGAATAGTCCTACCATATTCGGAAATCAACTTGCCAAGGACTTAGAATCCTGGGAGGTCCCAGCATCAGAAGGAAAACTGTTGCAGTATGTGAATGACCTCTTGATAGCTACCAAGACTGAAGAGACCTGTCTTACCTGGACGGTAAGTCTGCTAAATTTCCTAGGACTGCAGGGATACCGAGTTTCCAAGAAAAAGGCCCAAGTAATGGAAAAAAAGGTAATTTAGCTGGGCTATGAGATCAGTGCAGGACAAAGGAGCTTGGGGCAGGATCGCAAGGAAGCCATCTGCCAGACCCCAAAACCTCAGACTGTGAAAGAACTCAGAACATTCTTGGGAATGACGGGCTGGTCCAGACTTTGGGTTTATAATTATGGTTTACTTGCAAAGCCCCTATACGCTCTCATAAACACAGAACAGAGAGATCTCCAGTGGACAAAGGAAGCCACAAAGGCCTTTGAGCAGCTAAAGAATGCCCTCATGTCAGCTCCAGCGCTAGGACTTCCAGACCACGTGAGTAAACCATTCTTTCTGTTCTCCCATGAGAAACAGGGAATTGCCTTAGGAATATTAGCACAAGACCTGGGTCCATACCGACGGACAGTTGCTTATTTCTCTAAGCAACTAGATACAGCAGCCAAAGGATGGCCGGGATGCCTCAGAGCTGTTGCAGCAGTTGTGACGAACATTCAGGAGGCGCGGAAGTTTACATTGGGCCAGAAAATGACTGTGCTAGTGTTGCACACAGTGTCCGCAGTGCTGGAAATGAAAGGCGGCCACTGGCTTTCCCCACAGAGGTTCTTGAAATACCAAGCCATCATGGTAGAACAAGATGATGTAGAAATAGTGGTGACTAACATTGTCAACCCAGCTTCTTTCCTCAGCGGAAATGAAGGAGAGCCGGTACGCCACAATTGTCTGGAGACCATTGAAGCTACACATTCCAGTCGTCAAGATCTGAAGGATACCCATTTAGATGACGCAGAAACCTGGTTCACTGATGGGAGCAGTTACGTTATTGGTGGAAAGGGACACGCTGGGTATGCAGTTACTACCTGCAAAAAGGTAATAGAATCTGGACATTTGCCAACAAACACCTCTGCACAGAAAGCTGAGATAATTGCTCTGATATGTGCCCTGGAAATGGCAGAAGGAAAGAAAATAAACATCTATACAGACTCAAAGTATGCATTTGAGGTTGTCCATGCACATGGAGCCATTTGGAAAGAAAGGGGACTGTTAAACTCACAAGGAAAAAATATCAAACATGCACAAGAAATATTGCGGCTGTTGGAAGCAGTCCAGCTACCTGAGAAGGTAGCAATCATGCACATTAAAGCACACCAAAGGGTGAGCTCTGAATTGGAAGAAGGAAATGAGCTGGTGGACAGAGAGGCACAAAGGGCAGCAAAAGGTCAGATAACAACAGAAGGAGCCCTGATCCCAGATGGGCAGGTCTCCTAGAAGGTAAGCCTATATACAATGAAGAAGATAGGAAGTTGATTAAGGATGAAAAAGGAACATATAACCAAGAGGGATGGGCTATTACAGCAGAAGGAAGGATAATAATCCCTTCTCATTTGTTGTGGTCATTGATTAGGGAGGAACATCAGAAAACACACTGGGGTGTAGATGCTCTGTATAATTATCTAAATGATAAAATTATCGCCAGGCATTTACAAGATACCATCAAGCAGGTAACCCGGCAGTGTGACATTTGCCTCAGACTAAACCCAAAATTACTCGCAAAATAAAACTTGGTCAAATTGGAAGGGGCCATGGACCTGGACAGCAATGGCAAATTGATTTCACAGATCTTCCAAGAAAAGGGGGGTATCAATATTTGTTGGTATTAACAGATACCTTTTCAGGGTGGCCAGAAGCCTTTCCCACCAGAACCGCCAAGGCCCGGGAAGTAACTAAAGTATTGCTACGAGAAATAATACCACGCTTTGCGGTTCCAGCCACAATATCCTCAGACACAGGACCCCACTTTATTGCAAGGGTGGTACAGCAAATTAGCTGCCAATTAGGCATAAAATGGAAACTCCACACCCCGTACCATCCTCAATCAAGTGGTCAGGTGGAAAAAATGAACCATCTAATCAAGCAACAGATTGTGAGGCTAGGACAAGAAGCCAATTTACCCTGGCCCCAATCTCTCCCACTTGCATTATTACGAATTCGGGACCAAACCCAGAATTAGAGAACAGTTAAGCCCCTTTGAAATACTCTATGGGAGACCGTATGGAGTACAAAAGGGAATATCTACCCAAGTTGGGGAAGAAATAATGACCACCTATATGGTGGCTTTAGGTAAGCAACTCAGAAAGATTGAAAAGCACGTGGCCAGAACCCGAAGTCAAGGTTTAGATGGTCCTGTACTTGATATTCAACCTGGAGATTATGTATATGTTAAGTCTGTTGCAGAAAAAACTCTGGAGCCACAGTGGGAAGGACCATTTCAAGTACTCCTTACCACTTTCACCACAATTAAAATCAAGGAGCAGAATGCCTGGATTCATCATACCAGAGTGAAGAAAGCTCATAATTCTCCATGGAAAATCACACAAGTTCAACCAGGAAAATTATTTTTCTCACGATCATAATTATAATCCAGAGATGGGAGAGTGCCTCGAGCCAAGACAATACTGATTGGCCTTGGTCTCAAGGTATCTGGCGGTATACTGGATCCATGGGGAGGTATTCTGATATAAAAGGTTTAAATCTGTTAACTGTAGTTATGCACGAAAATCAAGTGTATGCAAGACAAGAATGGGAAAAACAAAGGGTGTGTCAGCTTCAGGGGACCGTAGGTGAGGTAATCAAAATAAGATGCCGACTAGTTAATGGGACTGCCTATGAAAAAGCAATCAAGTTAAGTGTCTCAGCTACCCCTACTGATAAACATGATGAAATTTGTACTAGTTCAAGTGAATTGGATTGTTGGTATACTTTTACATTAGTACAGACTGTTGAGGTGGTTTGTCTTTGGGCCCAGAATACAATAGGGCTCTCATTCAAATTTAAAATAAATGCCATAGGTGGACCTGTTACAACCTATGCCAGCACTCAGGCCCAAATCCAAACCACACCACCTAAACCTGAACCCAAAATTTATGAAACTGGTCCATATGTAATAAGGAACATAGGTCAACAACAATTGTTGTTTAACCCAGAGTGGTCTCTCACGCGTGTTGAACGGACAATGCAAATCAATGTTTCTGAAATTCAACCAACATGTTCTCCTTTCCTACAAACATCCTTCGAGGGGTGGATAACTTGGCTGAAGAAACAAGTGCCCTTCAGGGGTAGAACATGAAGGGACTTAACTGGAGTGTTTGAGACAGGATTAGGAGTTTTAAACGGAATTGATTCAGAGATATTAGTAAATATATTGGCCACTGTAACTAATGATTTAGTAAAATTAAGACAACCCCTGCAGTCTTCTCTATTATCATTAGGGAGTGAACAGTGGCAAGTTTCAAAAGTGTTACCAAAATGGGAAGAAGTTGAAGAACAGAACCATGAATTAATAATAAATGCACTTGGTATAGTCCAGGACAATGTATCCTTAGCCCTTAGTTGTATACAGGAGCAACTATAGACACAGTCAGCAGCTGCCTTAATTATAAGAGAAGGTAGTGAAGGCACTTTTCCCATTGAAATTCGGAAAATTGTTTGGGACAATGCCACTGATCTAGAAAGAAAATTTCAGTCTTGGTGGACCCTGGTAAACTTTACCTATGACCCTTTTGACAATGTGGCCACAGCCTTTGTGCTCACTATACGTAATGCTACTGTCTACATTATCCACCCCATTGTTGCATTAGGATGAAACCATGAGAGAACAGTGCTCTATCCCTCTGAACATAGGGTATGGGCCCGGATGGTAGAGAAAAAGTGGCAAACTGTGAATTTAGAATCTTGTATTGCACGAGAACAACAAGGGTTTATCTGTGAAAGCAATACAATTAATGCCCAGGACATATGCCTTGATACAGAGCAAGGCATTTGCCACTTTGAAGTCCATCCAGATCCCAGTCAAAAGACTGTGCTTGTGTATATTGGTCAAGGTTGTGTGTGCTTAAGGACTGTTTGTGCTTCTATAAAGATAGATGGTGATAACATAACTTTAAATGTTAAGAATTATTCTAATTTTTGTATCTGTAATTTTGTTAAGATCATTGGGTGTGACTTTTTGTATTTTGCTCCAGTTGTATCCCACCAATTGATAAAGTCTAATTACACTATGTACCACAAGTTGTCACCCATACCTATTGGAATGAACCTTACATTAATAAGACAATTAGTAAAGCATCAAGACCTGACTGAAATTTTGAAAGAAATCCAGAAAAATGGAAAGAAAACTTTAATCACTATACATCATGACTCAGAAAAGATAAGCAGAATCCTACAAAGAGCAGGACAAGATGCAAGTCATCACTGGTGGGATGTGCTCTTTGGATGGTCACCTACTGCAACTGGTATCCTAAATACACTATGTCACCCTATTATTGTTCTTTTATTATTAGTCAGTGTTAGCTTCATTTCATCTTTTGTGTTATTTGTTTGGAATTGGAGAATGTTACAATGAATAGCGCTTCTGACTTCTCTGTCCAACGCACATGGTAAAGCATTGAGAGACACCTTTCGTAAAAGTTTGTTAGAAGAATGTATGTCTTAGTAAAAGAATTTACTAATTTTATAGACAAGGGGGGAATGATGCAGGGAAGTTAGAAGTTACAGGGTAACTTGTTAGAAACTGCTTGCTAGACAGTGGATATTGCTTACTTAACATTGATTGTGTTTGTCAAAGCAGAATGAGAAGTAAAAGATTATTGACAAAAGCAGGGACTGTGACCCAGCTTGTATCCGTGGAACCCCTACGCTGGCTGAAACCAGAGTTGTTATTTGGACTTGGGCCAGGGACCCAGAGAGCATGTGCAAGAGAGAAAGGTGAAAAGTTCAAGACAAGAGGATGAGTATTTTACTTCCTCCCGAGACCCCCGGAGCCCACTACCAAATAACACTGCGCAGGCGTGACCACATGGAAATGACTTTTAAACTCATTATAATACGAAGCGGGGATAGGTCATGCATACGTATAGGCGAATTGCGAAACTCGGTGAATGTGTAACATGTAACCTGATATATACCAAGCGATACCCGTGCTGAAGTGTGCGCGGCTGAGGAGTACCTCCCGCTCACCCAGCGCTGCGATAAACATACCTACTTCACAACTTAAAATTATATAAGTTGCGGAGTCTTGCTCAGATCATTTTTGGATCAGCGGCACAGGCAAACGGCGTGCGAGGGGCGCGGAGCCTCCACGCCACGGGCGGGAGAGGGAGAGGCTGTGGCTGTAGGGCTGTGTGACGTGCAGCAGCTACACATCTCGGGAGAGACAGGGGTTGGGGTGCTGCCGCTGCCATTTTTGCAAGGCTGTTTGGATTCCTAGGCAGCGGCTGGAAACGCTTGCAGGGAAGGGGTTACTGTGGCAGGATATAAAGCAGGAGTTACAAAAGAGGGATTTGCAGGGGAAATTGGAGCCGCAAGGATGGAGCTGTGTGTATGTCCCGAGGGGAGATGGCTGGGGGGTGGTGAAGCTTGAGGCGGACAGACTGGTAAAACAGGTTTGTAGGGCGTGGCGTCAGCTACCTTGTCAGCATCACAAAGCATGGTAGGGAGATCAGGATGCGAGATAAGGGGTGGTGGGAGCGGTAGGGAAATGGGAATAGCGTGGTGGAGCAGGCAGTGTGGGGGGTTCGCCTCTGTCGCCCACTCTGTTTTGTAGGGGGGTTGGGTTTAACTGGGGGGTCCCCGATAGTCCCGAAATACTACAGGTTTTTTCTACTAACTTAACAATGATATGAAATAAGGGGATAAAATGAGAAACAGAAAAGTCACCAGAAGCTTGAAGAGAGTAGATTTTTCTTCCAACAAGATCCCAAAAGGAGTTAGTAAGGATAGAGTCTTTGTTTATATCTGAGAAATTCTTAGAAATCCAAATAATAAAGAACTTCAGTTTTTTCTTAGAAAGATTACCTTTAGAAAACTTAAAATTACTAGCGAGAAGGGTTTTTAAAATTGGGGAGTAAAGGTCTCTCTCAGATTCTGTGAGACTAAGTTTCCTAGCTTATGTCCCATCTTTTAATGGTCCCACTCCCTCCCCAGCAGAAAAAATAGGCAAAAAATGGACCCAAAATATAGGGACCTGCAAAAAAGCCCCAAATTTAACTTACAACTGTCACTTGAGGTGCGGGGCTGGTCCGTAGGGTCCGAGTAAATTGTGTTGGGGAGGTGGTCAGCCGAGGTCGATCCTCAGAGAATTTCTTGTCCGAGATGGTGGGCGAGGGTGTCAAGCTATGTCTTCGGATAGTGTTTGCTAGAACGCAGACGTGTCTCCTCAGAGCAGTGACGAACTGACAGCGGCTTATATCCTGGTGAGGAGTCACTCTCTTCAGAGATGTCCAGAGTCCGTGAAGTTCGGTGCACCAGGTGTTGCTTTCGGGGGGCACCGAGGTGTCCTGGTGTGCTGTGGCCTTTCACAGAGGAAGCGTCCCCTCAAAGAACGGCTTTTCCCTCGGCCACAGCAAATCCCTAAGCAACAGGGTGATTTCAGCAAGCGATTTCATCTCCTTGTGAATATCGCCCGAGGGTGATCCGGGGACAGAGAGAGAGAGAGGGGCGTTGTATGGCAATTCCACAAGATACCACCTATTGTTCAGTAGCTCCTGTGAAGGGAAGGCCAAGCCAACAACACCCCTGTCTAAAGGCCGTGCCAGGGGCTATTTTATGGGGAAGGCAGGGGGTGGGGTGGGGGTCGGTTGGCCAATTGGGTACAAGGTATTACCATAGAGAAGCAGGGTACACTGGGTAGTACACTGGGTAGTCACCCTGACCACGAGGTGGGTTTTGTTCTTAGGCTTCCCTTCAAGGGAGTGCAGAGGACCCCTGGGCCAAGGGCCCACAGCTCTCCACACTTGTCCACAGGGTGCAGACCTCTGAGCTGAGGCCAGGCTGTTCCATCTTGATGGCGAGGCCTTTTCTCCACTGGGATTCCCACTGGATCACAGCTTCCTGCAGGCACCTACCTGCTCCTCTGGCGTGGGCACCTCCCCACAGGCTGTGGGCGGATCTGTGCACCCCCATGGACTCCATGGGTTGCAGGGAGACCACCTGCTCCCCCATGGTCTTCACCATGGCCAGCAGAGGGTTTTTGGCTCTGGCGCCTGAAGCACCTCCTCGCCCACCTTCTCCACTGACCTTGGTGTCTCCATGTTGTCTTCCCTCACATATTTTCACCTCCTCCTCCTCCTCTAGCTAAAAAGAAGTGCGTGCTCACATTGTTTTGATTTCTTCTTCAATACATATTCACAGGCGTAGTTCACAGATGGGTAACCAACCTCTCTAATTGGCCCACATTTCGCCAGCAGCATGTCCCTCATGTTCAGAGCCATCAAGGATTGGCTTTGCTGGACATGGTGAAAAACTTCCAGAATCTTCACACAGGACACACAGGAGCCATCTTTGTGCCCCTCTCCACCCACTAGCAAAAACTGGGCCAAGCAAAACCAACACACAGGGCTGTGGCAGGAAGGGGAGGGGGATTGAATTCCAGCAGACACCTCAGCTCTCTGATGATCCTGGGATGTTGCTGGTCCCTATTTCAGACTGGAGCAGAGGAGATATTTATGGGACAGGAGCCCTCTGGGGCTGTAGAGGACCTGCATTTTGCAAGGTGTTCTGCTCTCCCACAGCTCCTCTCTGAGAGATGCCAATCCCCAAGTCACAACCGCAGAGCATTAGGGCAAGTGTCACTGCCTGTTCATGGGCAGATAACTGATGTCTGCTTGGAAAGAGGCACAGGTTTTAATATTTGTACTTTTCAATAATATGTAAGCACATCTTCAGTAACTGGATCATTTGAGTACTTTTAAGAAATGGCTGTTTTCCCACCAGTAACAGGAATTTCCTGAAAGTGTAATGATGGCAGGAGAAGAAATACTGATCTTCCCCACTTCTTGTGTTACCACTGTTTTGCCTATTATTTCATCTCCCTCTTCCTTCAGGTGTTTCCAACTCTACTGCTTAAGTGACCGTGTCTAAGGACATCTCTTCACCAGACTAGCTGGATCTGTGTCCTTCCCATTGTTTCCAGATTTCCTCCTCCACTTGTTCTTTGGTCATTCCAATGTTGTTCCATTGACTGGTTTCATGCTTTGACCTTCAGGGAGTTGCTTAGTCTTTCAGAACTTTAAACAATACATCAGTAAACATTTTAATTGCAATTTCATCTTTTATATCACATTTATGGCTTTGTCTTAAATTGATTCTGTATGTAAATTCCTGGTGGATGGTAGACTCGTCAGATTTTTCTGGGAAGTCACCAGGAGCTAAGGGAAGTGTTATAATGTTTATTAAATTGCATCATATTTACATTTTTTTATGTTGGCCATGAAGAGAAACTATCTGTGTCTCTGAGTCTCACCAGTTCCTGACTCCAAAGGTCACAAACCTGATCAGTTGTGGTTTCCACTCCAGTGGTTGCACTTGGACCTCCCTCCATCCCCAGAGCAGAGCTCCCTTGTCCCACAAAGTCCCTGGCAATGCAGGGATGAAGGAAACAGGACAGGCTGTGGGGATCAGGTCCAGGGCACCGCCAGGGATTTGGTGTGGTTGTGAGGCCAGAGCAGGACGCGGCCCTTGGCCTTGGTGAACCTCATCCAATTGTCCTGGGCCCATGGCTGCAGCCTGTCCAGATCCCTGTGCAGAGCTTCCTGCCCTCCAGCACAGCCACACTGCCACCCAGCTTGGGCTCACCTGGACACTGACTGAGGGTGCCCTCGATGCCTCATCCAGATCAGCACTAAAGAGATTGAGCTGCACTGGCCCCAATCCTGAGCCCTGGGGACACCCCTGGATGTGACTCCATTGCCCAGCACTCCTTGGGCCTGGCCATGCAGACAGATTTTGAGGCAGGGAACAGATGCTGCAGAGGGTGTTGGATCAAGTTCCTGTGAGCCCAGAATATTGGGATCAGTGCAGCTGCAGCTCTGCACAAGAGAGCTCTTCATCCACTTTCTCTCTTTTCCTCCCTCTGGCCATGGAGGGAGCTTGTGACTTCAGTGTGTGACTCGTGTGTGCAAAGAGCAAATGTGGGCAGAATTGGGGCAGGGAGAGTTTGGGGGATCTTGGGATCTGTGCTGGGCACAGAATGTGTTTTCCATTGGTCTGAGACTGTCTGCTGTGGAACGTGGATTTAATGTACAGTAGAGGAATGACTTTTGTTTTTATGAAGCGGTACCTCGCCTTGGTTTTTTTGCTGACAATAAATGAACATTTTTGGGCAGGTCCTTCTCCAAGGGAAGCAGGTGGGAGTTGGTGCCAAGGAGCTGAAAGCTGCAGGTGCAGCCTGGAGTGGAGGAAGCTGAGATTTGCACAAGGCTGTTCTGAGTCCCAGGGGTTGGATGAGGGAAATGGTGGGGAGGGAATAGAGACAGTCTGATTGATTCTCAGGTATAAAGTGTCTTGATTTTCATATCTATTCTGACTGCATGAGGAGGTGCTGGGGATCAATGTCAACTGGAAATTCCTGATATCAGTGTATAAAGAGAAAAGGAATAAACAGAAAAAAAGTTCTCTCATTGTTTTTTTACGGTCATATATATATTCACTTTGAATACAGTTCTGGAACTGGTCTAATGAACCACAGTGGAATTGAAGAGTTAAATTATTCCCAGGGGGTTGCCTTGTTAGGGTGTTTAGTAATGTTAATGAACCCTTTGGCACTGAATTCCTGAACAGAAGAGCTGAAGGCTGAACAAGCTTCCGGGGAACAATAATTCAGCAGCAACCTCCAAGTTGCTGAGGATGTCAGCAGCCCCCACTGAGGCCATCACTGCCAGGAGACCGTGGGGGCAACGAGCAAACAAGGAGAGTGTCCCTGGGGCTGGGGAAGCAGGAACTCAGAGGCACCAGCGGCTCCAGGTGGGAAATGGACTCTGGAATGTGGCTGGGAAAGCCCTGCCTGGGCTTGGCCAAGCAGCACAGCCAAGCCCTGAGCCCCATCCCCTGGGAATGGGATCGGTGCCCTCACAGGATGCTGGTGGCTGTCCCGGAGCAGTGGCATGTGGGGTGTGGGATGGTGAGGGCAGGAGAGCAGCAGGAGCCCTGCAAAGCTCTGTGGGCTGGGGGAGGAGGCCACAAGGCCTGGGGCTGGCAGGAACTGCTGTCTTCTCATGGGCCTCAGTGGCAGGGACAGCAGCCACAGCCAGGGGACACAAATCTCATTGCTGTTGGCAGGGGGTGGTCCCAGTCCCCCAAGGCCTTGGGTCACCCCCACTGCAGCTCTCCTGCCCTGGCCTAGGCCTGTGCTGCTTCCCTTGCACACTTTACCCACCGCCCCATTTCCCCTCCTCCCTCTGACCCTGGCAGCTCCCAAAGCTTTCCTGATGTCCCTCTGTCCTCACTTGCTGTTGCTGCAAACAAAAAGCTGTGTTTGGCTGAGGAATGGCCAATTCCTGTGGGATTCCCAACTCCTGCCTTCTTCCCACACCCTGCTAAAGCTCCTGTGGCACCCAAGCTGTCCCAGGCACAGCCTTGCTTGAATCTGCTCCTTCTCTCCATGTGCCAGCACTGAAATCCATGTCCCATCTGCAGCCGCGCAGAGCAACCCAGCCCTGTCTGGCCCTGCAGCAGGAACTGGAGGCACTGGAGGTCAGGGACAGCCACTCTGTGTCTGGAATGCTCAGGAGATGCTCAGCTCGGGCAGCTCCTGCAGCCCCAGGGCCAGCCCTGCTGCCCAGGACAGCAGTAGAGCGTTGGCCCAGGGGCTCCTCAGGCAGCTCCTGCAGCCCTAGGGACAGAATCACAGAATCACAGGATTAACCAGGTTGGAAAAGACATTTGATACCATCATGTCCAACCTGTGACCTAATACCAGCTTGTCACCAGATTGTGCCTTTAAGTGCCACATCCAGTCTTTCCTTAAACAGCTTCAGGGTTGGTGAATACACCACCTCCCTGGGCAGCACATTCCAATGTCCAATCACTCTTTTAGTACAGAAGCTCTTCCTAATGTCCAGCCGAAACCTCCCCTGGTGCAGCTTAAGGCTGTGGCCTCTTGTCTGGTCGCTGTTTCCTGGGAGCAGAGCCCAACCCCACCTGGCTGCACCCTCCTGTCAGGGAGTTGTAGAGAGTGATGAGGTCTCCCCTGAGCCTCCTCTTCTCCAGGATAAACAACCCCAGCTCCCTCAGACACTTCTCACAAGACTTGTGTTCCTGAGCCTTCACCAGCCTTGTTGCCCTTCTCTGGACACGCTCCAGCCCCTCAATGTCCTTCCTAAATTGGGGGCCCAGAACTGGACACAGCACTCGAGGTGTGGCCTCACCAGTGCTGAGTACAGGGGAAGAATCACTGCCCTGCTCCTGCTGCCCACACCATTCCTGATCCAGGCCAGGTGCCATTGGCCTTCTTGGCCACGTGGGCACACTGCTGGCTCATGTCCAGCCTGCTGTCCATCAGTGCCCCCATGTCCCTTTCTGCCTGGCCACTGTCCTGCCACTCTGTCCCCATCCTGTAGCGCCACAGGGCTTGTTGTGGGCAAAGTGCAGGACCTGGCACTTGGTCTTGTTCAACCTCACATTGTTGGATTTGGCCCCTGGATCCAGCCTGTCCAGGTGCCTCTGCAGAGCCCTCCTACCCTCCAGCAGATCCACACTCACACTCAGCTTGGTGTCACCACAGTTCCATGAGGCCCTAGAGTGTCACCATGGCCCCCACGATTCCATGAGGCTCCATAATGTCACAATGGCCCCTTGGTTCCCCAAAGCTCTGCCGTGTCACGATAGCTGCTTAGTTCCATGAGGTCTCTGGCATTTCACAATCGATCCTTGGTTCTATGAGGCCTTGCAGTGCAACAATGGTCTCCTTGGATCCATAGTGTCAAAATGGCCTCTTGGTCCTATGGGGCACCACGGTTGTGGAATTACAGGATATAGGTAGCAGAGCAACAGGCCATGAAAGCCAAAGTGACCTTCTGTCTTTGGTCCAGAAGAACCCCTGGGACCAGTAAAAACCATCCTGGTCACAGGGGAAGTGGAAAGAGTACATCACGGGCCTGTGAACTGCATTGTGGGCCTGTGAACTGCTGGGCCAGTCAGAAGTGAGAAATATCATTTGTTACCTTAATAAGTATTGTTTACCTGTTGCCATAAAAGGTAATGTTGTGAAACACAATAGTTAATTGGAGCACTTTGTAGTGTACAGTTACTTCCTGTTTGTGTTGTATATGAGGAATTATCACTGTGCAATAAACGTCTTTGCTTACCACCATCTTGTGAAGTCCATGCATTGAAATCACCACAATGGTGTCAAAATTGCTTCCTTCATTCCACAAGTCCCCGAAGTGTAACATTGGCCCCTCGGTTCCATGGGGCCCTGCTGTGTCACAATGACCCAATGATTACCCGAGGTCCTGCAGTGTCACAATGGACACTTGTTTTTATGAGGCCCCACAGAGTAACATTGGCCCCTTGGCCCCATGAGGCCCCAGAGTGCCACAATGGACTCCTTGGTTGCACAATGTCACAGAGGACCCCTGGTTACACAAGGACCTGCAGTGTCACAATGGCCACTTGGTTCAGCAAGGCACCTCAGTGTCACAGTGGTGTCCATGGTTCCACGAGGACCCAGAGTGTCACAGTGGACTCCTTCGTTCCATTTAGCCCCACAATGGCACAGTGGCCCCTTGGTTCTATTGTGCCACACAGTACACAGTGTCGCTGTGGTCCCCTTAGTTCCACAATGCCCCTCAGTGTCCCAATGGCGCTTGCTTCCCTGGGGCCCTGCAGTGTCACAATCATCACAGAATCACAGAATCAATCAGGTTGGAAAAGACCTTGGAGATCATCAAATCCAACCTGTGACCCAACACCACCTTGTCACCCAGACCATGGCACTAAGTGCCACTTCCAGTCTGTCCCAGTCTGCAAACCCCAGAGGCCACTTGTCCTGAGGATACCCTGTCTTACTGTTGAAAACTGAGGCAAAAAAGGGGTTAAGTACCTCAGCCTTTTCCTCTTCTTTGGTAACTCTATTCCCCAATAAAGAATGGAGGTTCTCCTTGCCCCTCATTTTGCCATTTATTTATTTATAAGAACACTTTTTTATCCTTCGCAGAAGTGGCCAGGTTAAACTCTAATTGAGCTTTCACCTCTAATTTTCTTTCTGCATGGCCTAACAACATCCTTAAATATTTCCTGAGTTGCCTGTCCCTCTGTCCAAAGGTGATGCACTCTCTTTTTTTTCCTGAGCTCCTGAAAAAGCTCCATGTCCAGCCAGGCCAGTTGTGTTCATTGCTGGCTCATCTTTTGGCACATAGGGACAGGCTGCTCCTGTGCCTTCAAGATTTCTTTCTTGAACTGTGTCCATCCCTCCTGGACCCCTTTGCTTCTAAGGCCTATTTCCTTTTAAAAAAATCAGTACCTGATTTGGTTCTCCTCAAATCTGCACCCTGAATAGAGCAAAATCTGCTCTCCGTATGTCCAATGTAGAAGTTTTGTTGATACCCCTTCCTCTTTCAGAGCATATTTAAAATCTCGATTATTTCATGGTCACTGTGCCCCAGACAGCCTCCAACCACCACATCTCCCACCAGCCCTTCTCTGTTTGTGAACAGCAGGAGACAGAGCTTTCCTTGGGAGTGGGAAGAGAAGGAAAACTCCCCAAAGTGCAGCTTGGAAGGTTCAGACTGGAGGTGAGGAAAAAGAAAAGTCCCTCCAAGGGTAGAATTTTGGTGCACGAGGTCTCCCAGCATGAGACAGGATAATGCCGTGGCTCTGTGTGCCAGGACCTGGCAGCGCTGGGTGCAGGGACAGCAGGGAGGGCACAGCAATGCTGAGTGAGAAATGCTGGGGCACAGCGAGATGGGCGTGTGCAGCCGGCCAGGGCACAGGAGCAGCACGGACAGGGTGGCACAGGCTGCAGGAGAGATGGCCAAGGGCTGGGCAGGGCTGGCAGGGCCACAGGCACCCGGGGCTTTGTCTCCTGGGCTCTGGCACTGCCTCTGGAGGCCACCCAGAAGGAACTTTCCTTTGAGGGTCTGCACTTTGGCTCTCCCTCACCCCTCCCTGAGCAGGCTGGGAAGGTTTGCAGTTTTATGACTCCTTGAGCAGCTTCTTCAACCCCTCAACACCTGAAGGTCATGGACTCAGCCCCAAATCCACCGTGGGGTTCATTAAAATACAGAAAGCCCCCAGGAGCTCTTTTTTATTATTCAATTGTCTTCAAATCTCCAGAGCTTGTGCAGCTGATTGGAGTCAGTTTGGAGTTCTGTTAAGGAAGAAGATGTCAAAGTGCATCTCGTTACTTTTTAAAATCAGGTATTTTTTTATTTTCCAGTTCAGAGAAGAGGTGACTGAAGCATTCCCCAGGTGATCTTGATGCTGAATGTCTCCTTAGGAGCTCTGGGCACACAGAAGAGTGAGCCCCTTGTGGGCTGACCCTGTTGGGACAACCTGCTCCTCACCCCCAACCTCACCATGGCTGACATGGCCCACCTGGCACTCACATCCCTGTTCCCTGCATCACAAACTTGTCCCCTGAGCTCTGCAGCTGCGTGTCCCAGCCCATGGCACCATGTGCCACCTGCTCTCCTCAGGGCTCTGCCTGCACACAGGCCCAGCAGAAGTTTTCCTGTTTGTAAGGAAAGAATGGCAAAGCCTGAGCAGGTTTGCTGAACAACAAACCCCACTCAGGAACCACATGCTCAGTACAAGCTGCCTCTGATGATGTCACCTTTCTACAAGGGACAGTGTGACCAGAAATTATCTCTGGAAGCAGAACTCTCTGCATCTTTCAGCAGAATTCTCTGCGTGTTTAAGGTAAATTCTCTGTCCCTGTCCTTTCCCTGGATCTCTGCTGCAGATGGAAGCTGCTGGTGCCATTGTCACCTTGAACCCCTCTTTAGGATGCACACAGATGTTTCCAGGTGTGTTAGGGAGCTGTTGCTCAATATTTATGCAAAGCTTTTGTGTTCCTCATGGAACCAAGGAGACTCTTGTGACTCTGAGGGGCCTCATGGAACCAAGGGGCCATTGTGACACACTGGGGGCTCATGGAATCAAAGAGACAATTGTGACAGTATGGAACCTCATAGAAGCAAGGCTCCATTGTGACACTGTGGGGAATCAAGGAATCAAGACGATCATTGTGACACAGCGAGGCCACATGGAATCAATGGTCCATTGTTCTGCTGCGGATTCAAGAGGATCATGGTGACACTATGGAACCTCATGGAACCATATGTCCATTGTTACATGGGGGGGCTTGTGGATGCACTATTCTAAGGTTTTCTCTTCTTTCTCATGGGGAATAAAGATAAGGTGAATTCTTCTTGCTCTTTCTAATCTTTGTTTTGGTACTGGGTGCTGCAAAGCTTCGGCCAATCCCCTTAGGGGATGGATGGCAGTTGACCAATGATTGCTGGACTATTAGTGCCTATATAAGAAGAGAACTTTTTAACAAATCTCTCTCTTGCCATTTCCATCGATGTGCTATCTGCTTGATTTACCTACGAGCTTCCTACCACAGGGGCTCACAGAACCAAGGATACCATTGTGACACTTTGGAACTTAAGGGAAAAAACAGTCCGTTCTGACACAGAGAGGTCTCATGGAACCAAGAGTCCTTTGTGGCCCAGCAGGGACTTCTTGGAACCTGTGGGACCTGACGAGGCTGATAGCTGGTCTGAAAGCCTCCCAGGGTTTCACTTAAAAACACTCAAAATCTACCTGTGAGAATCTGCAGTCACAGTGAAAGCCAAGAAGTTAATCAATGAAAGAAGATGTTCTGCACACAAGGAGAAGATGTTCTTGTTATGGAACATCAAGAGTGTACAAGGAGGAACTTGCATATAATATGTACCCAATTGCGTGTATTGCTAATTGTATTACTGCTTGAATGGTCATTGTTTTTCAGACAGCCTTGTCATTGTTTGCTAGCAGCCAAAAAGGTATAAAACCAGCAGCAGGGAATAATAAAAAAATCTCTTCTAAACTTCTTCTACCCTTGGATTACAATGTGTGTTTGTGTTGTGTGTCCATCTCTACCATGACGGGAACTGAGGGCACCATTTTTACAAAGCAGGGCCTAATGGAACCATGGAGACCATTGTGACACTAAGGAAACTCATGTAACCATGGCAACCATTGGGACACTATGGAACCTCATGGACCCAAGGGTTCATTGTGACACTGGGGTGCCTCATGGAATGAAGGTGACCATATCACACTACAGAAACTCATGGACCCAAGCGGCCATTGTGACTCTGTAGGGCCTCATGGAATAGAGGGTCCATTGTGACACGATGGGGCCTCGTGGAACCAAGGAGCCATTGTGATACTCCAGATCCTCATGGAACCAATGATTTAGGGGTAGACAGTAATTTATTAGGGGTTACTCACTAACAACAATGTATATAGCTTGCTTGAATTGTTTTGTGCTTACCAAACAGAAAGAAAAGATGTAGGGAGGATATTGACCCATTGTTAAGGAGACCAGGCATCCTGGTTTTGGACCCCAAACCAGCCTAAGCCAGCTATAGGGCTTGGACTCAGGCCAGGGACCCAGGGAGCATGCGTAGAGAAGCAAGGTAAAGAGTTCAACGTGAGGAAGACTCCTTACTTCATCAGAGGAAGACTCTTTACTTCATCCAAGACCCCCACCCACTACCACCAGGCAGCACTGCGCAGGCACAAGTGTATTTAAATGAACTTTGGACTCATTATAATACGAAGCGGGAATAGATATTGAATATGTATAGGGGCATTGTATAGCTTCATGCATATGTAACCTGTAACTCAATATAAACCAAGCAAAGTGCCACAGACAGGACGCACAAAATTTTAAGGAGCTATCCCTTGTGTGTCCCAGCGCTGGAATAAACATACCTACTTTACAACTTTTGTTGTGGAGTCCTATCCGTGCCTCATTTTGGCACCCCAGATGGGACGGAGTCTGCCTGACTGCAGGGTCGACTGAGGGGTGAATGTCCACGGCACGCCCCAGGATTTTCCTGGTGGAACTCTGCTCCTTGGCCGCCCACTGCAGGGGTAGACAACGACCATCTACTACAGTGGACAAACGGTATGTTTTGGGTCTAGGGAAGCCACGTGGCCAGGGCTGCTGGTAAGTCACGCAGAGACGTCTGGCACACAGCGCAGTCCCTGATTTGGTTAAGGTTGAAACGCTTGCAAGCAGGCACATGGCAGAAAGGGGGGTAGACTGTCTGTGGTTCGCAGCAGTGCTCTCAGCAGCCATGCGGGGGAAGCCAGCCGGGGGAGGGGCGGCTTGCTGACCGACCTGAAAGTAAATCAAGTGCTGTTGTCACTGGTGTTTGTGTGAATGTGTTCATGGTGGAATGTATGTTTGTCTTGGAATTTATATTGTGATTGGCAAGGTTGTAGTTGCGATTAAGTGCTTGCTGTGTATGGTATAAGGTGTTGTGATAAAGAGCTGTGTGTTTGAATTAGGTTATAAGTTGGTTTGATTTAGTTTTGTCACCGTGGCTAGCCGGAGGGTACCCCCCTCCCCCAGTGGTTATGCCAGAGGAGCATAGCTCCTGCACCTCTGACTGTGTGTGGGTGTAGGATTGCATTCACGCCACAGCACAATTGGTGGGCTTTGACTCGGTGTTGGTCTTGTGGAGTCAGGATGTATTATGCCTCCACTGAACTGCTGGAGGTGGAAGGAAAGTGCGTGAGTTGCCACGAGGCTAAAGGTTGGTATATTATTAAGATTGTGTGTGGATTAGAACATCGGGTCCCAGAGAGCTGGATAGTGTTAGAAGAGGATTGGGAAGACACCGTTAAACTTTGTGAAAGACAAAAGAGTAAGAGGGCTAGGTGCAGGCAGAGGGCTAGAGGTAGAGCATACAGAGAGTGGTTAATTCACTCTACAGGGGATGTGGATTGGGTGACACAGTATATGAATGAACTTTATTTTTAGGAATTTTTTGGGCAACACAGAACTGTGAATACAGTGGGTGTACACCGTGCATGTTTGTGTAGTCCTTGGGAAGTTAAAAGACAGTTGAAGAGTGCCAGAGAAGGTTTGTGTGAAAGTGGGATAGGAGACAGAGAAGGAAATAAACCAGATGGGAACCGGACAGAGTAAGGAAATTTCCAAAGCAAGGCTTCTTGGTTGTGTTTTAGCACATTGGAGAAAAATTGCAGGGTCGGGTGGAGCAGAGAACAAAAGAACTTTGGTGAAATACTGTGTTGAGTGGTGGCTGCTATATAAGCTAGATAATGAAGCAAGGTGGCCACCTAGCGGAACTTTAGATTATAACAGCCTGTTACAATTAATGTTGTTTCTAAGGCGGGAAGGCAAGTGGGATGAGGTGTCTTATGTGGACATGTTTTTTGTTCTTAGAAATCACCCTGAGTGGCAGAGAGACTGTGGAATCAGACCCCCTACCGACCCTATGGTATTAACCTTTGAAAAAGAAAATAAGGCTACAAAAGGCAAACTTAAGCGGTGTTGTTCGGCATGCAATATAGGTCAAAGATGTACAAAATCAGATAAGGTTTACCAGACAGTGACACAGGAACAAGATCTAACTGATCTGTTTAATCTTTCCCCTAGGAAACAGGAGGAGGATGAGGACTTGGAAGGAACACCTACTCCAGCTCCCTCTCCCCCTCCTTCGAGCAGCCCCATCGCATCCCAAATGAGGAACCAGGAACTCCAAGCACCTCTGCGAGAAGCCTGAGGGGGAAAGGATGTTAGTTAAAGTACCCTTTTCTACTATTGACCTAGAAGCGTGGGGAAAAGTTGCCAAAAATTACAGAAGCGATCCGATATGAACCACCAAACACTTTCGGTTTATAATAAAGCAACATAATCCAGATTGGAATGATATGCAGTTGTTATTAGATGCAGTAACTGAAACAGAGAAACAAGTGATTCTAAAAACAGCAGGGGATTTGGCAGAGGATTATTATAAAACACAACAGCAGGATGTGAAAGATTATTTCCCACTCCAGGACACACTTTGGGACTCCAACAGGTCAGCGGAAATGCAAATGTTAAAAGATTACCAGTAATGGATAGCCAAGGGAATGGAGAGGGCCATTCCCAAGACTATAAATTGGTCAGCCTTATATGCAGTTAAACAGGGCCCTTCCGAGTCACCATCCGAATTCCTGGATCGTTTGAGGGATGCAATGCGCCGCAACACACCACTGGATCCTGGGAGTGAGGTAGGAATACAACAGCTAATATCCCTGTTTTTAGGACAGTCCACAGGGGATATTAGATGCAAACTTCAAAAACTTTGGGGGGTAGATATGAGGAACTTAGAGACCCTAGTAGATGAGGCATGGAGAGTATTTAGTAACTGAGAAGAGAGTTACAAACAAGGGATGAGAAAATTAGTAGCAATGGTGGGGGAGGAAGGAAAGGGAAAATGTGGGCAAGGACCACCCGGACAGGCACCAACCAGACAGGGCCCACCCTGGTTAGGTAAAGATCAATGTGCACATTGTAAGAAATTTGGTCATTGGAAAAATCAATGCCCAGAAAGGAGACAAGATAACCGGCAAGGAAGAAGAAACCAGGAAGGGGTGGTTGCACATGTGAAAGAAAACTGAAGAAGACCGGGGGACTCCACCCTAGCGGATCCACTGGTTATAATAAAGCTAGGGGAAAAAGAAAAAGAAGTGGAGTTTTTGGTAGACATGGGGGCAACATATTCAGTTTTGAATAAAGCCTTAATGCCGGTGGGAGATGATTACATTATGGTAAAAGGGGCAACTGGCAAATCTGAAAAAGCATATTTTTGTAAACCTTTTAAGTGTAAACTTGGAAAGCAATGGGGTATTCATAAGTTTTTGTACATGCCTAATTCTCCAAAAGCCCTTTTGGGCAGAGACTTATTAGAACAATTACAAGCAACCATGATGTTTAAAGATGGGGAAATTACTCTGGAGGTAAATGATCAACAGTATGTAGAAATTTTAAGTTTAATGTTAACAACCACAGAAGCTGAGGAGGAAACTAGGGAAGAAATTAGGAATCAAGTATTCCCTGGAGTATGGGCCAATGTACCTGGGAGAGCCAAGAATGCACTTCCAATACAGATCAGGCTCAAGGAAGGGAAACAACCAGTTAGGGTTAAACATACCCACCTAAAAAGGAGGACAAGGAGGGAATTAGCCCAGTGATTGAAAACTTCTTACAGCTAGGACTACTGAGAGAGTGCAAATCTGACTTAGCACCCCCATTTTACCAGTCTGCAAGCCTGATGGATCATATCGGGTGGTACAGGACTTATGAGAGGTTAACAAGGTAACCGAGGATCTCCACCCTGTGGTGTCAAACCCCTACACTTGATTAACTGAGTTAACACCTGAACTAACCTGGTTTACCATCCTAGATTTGAAAGATGCCTTCTTTTGCCTCTCTGTCCACGAAGATAGCCAGAAAATATTTGCATTCGAATGGGAAAATCCCAAAAGCGGATACAAAACTCTACTCACTTGGATGGTGTTGCCTCAAGGATTCAAGAATAGCCCCACACTATTCGGAGACCAACTTGCAAAGGATTTGGAGTCTTGGGAAGCCCCATCTGGAGAAGGGAAGCTATTGCAGTATGTAGATGACATCCTAATAGCTACCCGGATGGAGGAAACTTGCATGGTTTGGACAGTAAGTTTACTAAATTTCTTGGGGCTCCAAGGGTACCGGATGACTAAGAAAAAGGCTCCAATAGGAAAAACAAAAGTGATGTATTTGGGTTATGAAATCAGCGCTGGGCAGAGGACTCTGGGACAGAACTGGAAAGAGGCAATCTGCCAAACACCCAAACCCCAAACTGTGAAAGAGTTGCGAACATTTTTGGGGATGACAGGATGATGTAGGCTTTGGATTTATAACTATGGAGTGCTTGTAAAACCCTTGTACGAGCTCATTACAAAGGAAAACCGAGACCTACAGTGGACAAAAGAAGCCACGAGAGCCTTCAAACAACTGAAGAATGCCCTGATGTCAGCACCAGCTTTGGGACTCCCAGATGTGAGTAAACCATTCTTTCTGTTTTCTCATGAGAAGCAGGGGATTGCCTTGGGAATACTAGCATAAGACCTGGGCCCGTACCAACGGGCAGTTGCTTATTTTTCTAAGCGACTAGACGCAGCGGCCAAAGGGTGGCCTGGATGCCTCAGAGCCGTCGCAGCAGTCGTGCTGAACATCCAAGAGGCATGCAAATTCACCATAGGCCAGAAAATGACTGTGCTAGTGTCACACACAGTATCTGCAGTGCTGGAAGTGAAAGGCAGACACTGGCTCTCCCCACAGAGGTTCCTGAAATACCAAGCCATCATGGTGGAGCAGGACGATGTGGAGATAGTGGTAACTAACATTGTCAACCCAGCCTCCTTCCTCAGCGGAAACACAGGAGAGCAGGTACAACATGACTGCCTGGAGACTAGTGAAGCCACATACTCCAGTCGTCTGGATCTGAAGGATACCCCTTTGGACAATGCACAAACCTGGTTTACTGATGGAAGCAGCTACGTTATCAGTGGAAAGTGACATGCAGGGTATGCAGTCACCACTTGCAAGGAGGTAACAGAATCTGGACTGCTGCCAACAGATGCCTCTGCACAGAGGGCCAAAATAATTGCTCTAACCTGTGCTTTGGAAATTGCAAAAGGAAAGAAGGTAAACAGTTATACTGACTCAAAGTATGCATTTGGAGTTGTACATGCACACGGGGCCATATGGAAGGAAAGGGGACTGTTGAACTCGCAAGGAAAGAACACTAAACATGCACAAGAAATAGTACGACTATTGGAAGCAGTCCAGCTGCCTGAGAAGGTAGCAATCATGCACATTAAGGCACACCAGAAAGTGAGGTCAGAATTGGAAGAAGGAAACAAATTGGCAGACAGAGAGGCAAAAGAAGCAGCAAAAGGTGAGGTGACAACTGAAGGGGCTCTAATCCCAGATGGCCAAATCTCCCTAGAAGGTAAGCCAACCTATAACAAAGAGGATAGAAAACTAATTGAGGATCAGGATGGGTTATACAATAAAGAGGGTTGGGCTATCACTGCACAAGGGAGGTTGGTCATTCCCTCTCATTTAGTTTGGGCACTAGTAAGGGAGGAGCACCAAAAGACACACTGGGGAGTAGATGCCCTACATAAATATCGAACTGAAAAGATTATTGCCAGGAATCTATATGCTACCATCACACAAGTAACCTGACAGTGTGACCTTTGCTTCCACACTAACCCTAAAAACACCCCCAAACCAAAACTGGGCCAAATTGGAAAGGGAAATGGGCCCAGACAGCAGTGGCGAATTGATTTTTTGGAACTTCCAAGAAAAGGGGGGTATCAATATTTGTTGGTATTAACAGATACCTTTTCAGGATGGCCAGAAGCTTTCCCCACCAGAACTGCCAAGGCTCGGGAAGTAGCAAAGGTATTGTTGCAGGAGATAATACCACACTTCGGAGTCCCAGCCACAATATCCTCAGACAGAAGACCACACTTCATTTCAAAGGTGGTACAACAAATTAGCCGACAATTGGGGAAAAATTGGGAGCTTCACACCTCGAACCACCCACAGTCAAGCGGTCAGGTAGAGAAAATGAATCACCTGATCAAACAGCAAATTGTAAGGTTAGGGCAAGAAGCCAATTTAACCTGGCCCCAGTCTCTTCCACTTGCATTATTACGAATTCGGACTAAACCCAGAACTAAAGCAAAGTTAAGTCCATTTGAAATGCTTTATGGGAGACCATATGGAGTG
Organism: Acanthiza pusilla; assembly: GCA_036630365.1. NCBI lineage: Eukaryota > Metazoa > Chordata > Aves > Passeriformes > Acanthizidae > Acanthiza > Acanthiza pusilla. Next base: position 1,221,508 of record JAXCHO010000108.1, read on the forward strand.
CAGAAAGGGTTATCCACCCAGACTGGGGAGGAAACACTGACCACCTATATGGTGGCCCTGAGCAAACAGCTTAGGAGAATTGAAAAACATGTGTCTGGAACTTGAAGTCAAGGTCTAGGCAGTCCAGTACATAATATTCAACCTGGAGATTACGTATATGTTAAGTCTCTTGCAGAGAAAACTTTAGAGCCACAGTGGGATGGACTGTTTCAGTTGCTCCTTACCACTTTCACGGCAATCAAGATCAAGGAACAGAACGCCTCGATTCATCACACTTGGGTGGAAAAGGCTCCAGAGGCCCTTTGGAAAGTGACCCCTGGTGATGATGAACTGAAATTAAAACTCAGCAGAGTGAAATAAAGATGTTTTTGTGGTGGGAAGTAGTAATTCTGAAAGTGAGCACTTGGGAAGTTGCCTATGGACAAGGCCTGAACAATACTGAGTGGCCTTGGTCTCAGGGTTTTGTCTGGATTACTGGATCTATGGGAAAACATTCTGACACAAAGGGTTTAAATCTATTAACTGTGGTTATGCATGAAAATCAAGTCACAGAGAGAGCTAAGACATCACAGAGTGAGGTCATCAAGCAGCTGCAGCATAATACAGGGGGCTACATAATCACTGAGAGGCTGTGTGACATCAGAGAGCAGGCTTTGACATCACAGGGCAGCTGTGTGATATCACAGTGTGGGCTGAGACATCACAGAGTGGTGGTGTGAAATCATAGAGTCCCCTGTGACATCACAGGGTGGGCTGTGACATTACAGAGCAAACTGTGACATCATAAAGGGGGCAGAGTGATGTCACAGAGTGGGCTCTGACATCACAGGAGGGTGGTTTGACAACACATGGGGGACAGTGTGACATCACTGAGTGGGTTGTGATGTCACAGAAGGCTGTGATGTCACAGGGGGGCTCTGTGAGGTCACTTGTGAGGTCACTGTGCCCCAGGCACCCCTCACAGAGCCCCCCATAGACATCCAACACTGCTGTGTGCAGCAGGGTCCCCGGCCCCCCCATCTCCTGCCCTTCCTGGCACCGCAGCCTCCCCCAAGGATGTCCCACAAATCGACACCCAGAGCCTGACATGGGCACAATGGCCTGGGACTGTGTGAGCAGGACATCAAGGACATGGATTATCCAGGTCACTGTGGCCTGGTTTGGGTTCCCCAGGGCAGGAAAGATGTCTGGCAGCTGGAGCAGGGTTAGGGAAGGGCCTCCAGGGTGGGGCTGGAGCCCTTGGGCTGTGAGGAGAGGCTGAGGGAGCCGGGCTTGTCCAGCCCAGAGAAGGGAAGGCTGAGGGGCTCCTCATCCCAGCCTGGCAGTGCCACCAAGGAGGTGATGGAGAACACAGAGTCAGGCTCTTCACCCGGGGCCTGGTGGGAGACAAAAGACAATGGGTGGAAGGTGAAAGAGGGGAGGTTCAGCAAGGACATGAGGAAATCTTTGTTCCCATGGGCTCAGCCAGGTGCTGAGATGCTGCCCTGTCCCTGTCCCTTGGGATTTTCCAGTCCAGACCAAATCAAGCCTTGGTCTGACCCTGTTTCTGACAGGTTGGGCTGCAGACTTGTTGAGGACCCTTCCAGCCTCAGCTCTCTGCTGATCCCAGGATGATGCTGGTCCCTGTTTCAGACTGGAGCAGAGCAGAGGTTCATGGGACAGGAGCCTATCAGTGTTGTAGGGGACCTGCAGCTTGTGGGGTGCACAAGCACATCTTCATTAGCTGTGTCATTTGAGCACTTTTAAGAAATGGCAAAGCTCTCCTACCAGGAGAGGACAGGAATTCCCTGGAAGTGTACTGCTGGCAGGAGAAGAAATACTGATCTTCCCCTCTACTTTTGTGGCCAATATTCCATCTACTATTTCATGTCCCTCTTCATTCAGATGTTTCTTCCTCTCCTGTTTAAATGGCCTTGTCTAAGGACATCTCTTCACCACACCAGCTGGAACTATGTCCTTCCCATTGCTCCCAGATTTCCTCCTCTAGATCCTCTCCAGTCATTCCAATGCCTCTCAACTGTCTGGCTTCACACCTTGAGATACAGAGCACGGCCCAGTCTTTCAAAACTTTAAATAACACATCAGTCAACATCTTTATTGTGTTTATATCTTTTAGAACCACCTCTTCTTATGTCTTTGTTTAAAAATGTTCCTGTATGAAAATCCCTTGTGAATGGTGGACATGTCAGGTGCTGCTAGGATGTCGCACAGAGCTGACGGAAGAGTTTTGATGTTTTTTAAACAGTATCATGTTTACATTTTTTGTCAGTTGGCCATGAAGAGAAACTTCTGTGCCTCTGAGTCTCCCCAGTTCCTGACCCCCAAAGGACACAAACCTGATCAGTTGTGGTTCCCACTCCAGTGGTTGCACTTGGACCTCCCTCCATTCCCAGAGCAGAGCTCCCTTGTCCCACAAAGTCCCTGGCAATGCAGGGATGAAGGAAACAGGACAGGCTGTGGGGATCGGGGCCAGGGCACGGCCAGGGATTTGGTGTGGTTGTGAGGCCAGGGCAGGACGCGGCCCTTGGCCTTGGAGAACCTCATCCAATTGTCCTGGGCCCATGGCTGCAGCCTGTCCAGATCCCTGTGCAGAGCTTCCTGCCCTCCAGCACAGCCACACTGCCACCAAGCTTGGGCTCACCTGGCAACTGACTGAGGGTGCCCTCGATGCCTCATCCAGATCGGCAATAAAGAGATTGAACTGCACTGGCCCCAGTCCTGAGCCCTGGGGACACCCCTGGATGTGACTCCATTGCCCAGCACTCCTTGGGCCTGGCCATGCAGACAGATTTGGAGCCAGGGAACAGATGCTGCAGAGGGTGTTGGATCAAGTTCCTGTGAGCCCAGAGTATTGGGATCAGTGCAGCTGTAGCTCTGCACAAGAGAGCTCTTCATCCACTTTCTCTCTTTTCCTCCCTCTGGCCATGGAGGGAGCTCATGACTTCAGTGTGTGACTTGTGTGTGCAAAGAGCAAATGTGGACAGAATTGGGGCAGGGAGGGTTTGGGGGATCTTGGGATCTGTGCTGTGCACAGAACATGTTTTCCATTGGTCTGAGACAGTCTGCTGTCGAAAGTGGATTTAATATCCAGCAGAGGAATGACTTTTGCATTTTATGGAGCTGTGCCTTCCTTTGGTTTTGTTTGCTGACAATAAATGAACATCCCTCTGTGTCTCGAGCAGCTCCTTGTCCAAGGAAAGCAGGTGGGAGTTGGTGCCAAGGAGCTGAAAGCTGCAGGTGCAGCCTGGAGTGGAGGAAGCTGAGAGTTGCACAAAGACTCTCTGTGTGCCAGGGTGTGGATAAGGGAAATGGTGGGGGGGGGTGTAGGGACAAAGTCTGATTGATTATCAGCCATGAAGGGTATTGATGGTCATATCTATTCAGACTGCATTAGGGGATGCTTGGGATTAATATCAATTGGAGAATGCTGATAGCAGTGTATAAAGAGAAAAGGAAGAAACAGAAAAATAGAGATCTATATTATAATATATGTCATACATTTACTTTGAGTATGATTCTGGCCTGGTCTAATTAACCGCAAAAGAATTGAAGACTTAGAATTAAATCATTCCCAGGGGCTTGTCTTCTTAGGTTGTTTTCAAATCTTAAAGAGACTGAACTGAAGAGCTGAAGACATAGCAATCCTCTGGAGAAGTAAAATTCATCAGGGAACATCCATGTTGCTGAGGATCCATCCTCATCAAAACAAGAATGAACAGAAATGGGCACAGCTTTCTGACTGCCTCAGCTCTGGCATGGGCCCTGGGCCTGGAGCAGGAACAGCTCTGGAGGGCCACAAGGGCTGGGGCTGTTGTGCTGGCCTGGGAACATGGGATGGCAGGAGGGGCTGCAGAGCTCTCAGCATCTCCTGGAGAGGAGAGCAGGGCACACAGGCAGCCTCCTTTTCCTTTGGTCAGGCACATTCCCCCATGGGTGGGGCAGAGTCACAATGGACCCCTGGTTACACAGGATCCTGCATTGTCACAAGAGACCCTTGGTTCCATGAGGCCCTGCAGTGTTACAAGTGTCCCCTTTGTTCCATGAGGACCTGATGTGTCACAGTGGCCTCTAAGTTACCTGAAGCCTCACAGTACCACAATGGCCCTTTCGTACCATGGGGCACCACAGTGTCAAAATAGTTCCTGTAGTTCCATGAGTCCTCAGAGTGTCACAATGGCCCCTTGGTTTCACTGGGCTCCGAAATATCACAAGGGCCTCATTGGTTCCATAGTGTCCCCATGGCCTCTTGGTTCAACAAGGCCCCACAGTATCTCAATGGCCTCTGTGCTTCCATTTAGCCCCAAAGTGTCACAATGGCCCCTTGCTTCCCTGGGTCCCTGCAGTGTCACAATCATCACAGAATAACAGAATCAACCAGGTTGGAAAAGACCTTTGAGATCATCAAGTCCAACCTGTGTCCCAACAACACCTTGTCACCCAGACCATGGCACTGAGTGCCACATCCAGTCTTTCCTTAAACACCTTCTGGTATGGTGACTCCACCATCTCCCTGGGCAGCTCATTCCAATGCCCAGTCACTCTTTCTGTATAGAACCCCTTCCTAATGTTCAGCCTAAACGTCCCTTGGTGCAGCTTCAGGCTGTGGCCTCTTTTCCATTCACTGTTTGCCCAGGAGAAGAATCTGACCCCACCTGGCTGCAGCCTCCTGTCAGGGAGTTGTAGAGAGTGATGAAGTCTCCCCCGAGCCTCCTCTTCTCCAGGATAAACAACCCCAGCTCCCTCAGACACTCCTCACTGGACTTGAGTTCCAGACCCCCCACCAGCCTTCTTGCCTTTCTCTGGACATGCTCCATCCCCTCAATGTCCTTTCTAAATTGGGGGGCCCAGAACTGGACACAGCACTTGAGGTGTGGCCTCACCAGTGCCGCGTACAGGGGAAGAATCACTGCCCTGGTCCTGCTGGTCACACCATTCCTGATCCAGGCCAGGGGCCATTGGCCTTCTTGGCCACCTGGGCACACTGCTGGCTCATGTCCAGCCTGCTGGCCATCAGTGCCCCCAGCTCCCTTTCTGCCTGGCCACTGTCCAGCCACTCTGTCCCCAGCCTGTAGTGCTGCAGGGGTTGTTGTGGCCAAAGTGCAGGACCTGGCACTTGGTCTTGTTAAACCTCATCTCACTGGATTCATTTCTTCGGTCCAGCCTGTCCAGGTCCCTCTGCAGAGCCTTCCTAACCTCCAGCAGATCCACACTCACACCCAGCTTGGTGTCACTACAGTTTCATGAGGTTCTAAAGTGTCACAGTGTTCTCCATGATTCCATCAGGCTCTGCAGAGTCACAATGGCCCCTTGGTTCTCCAAGGCCTTCTAGTGTCATTATGGTCCCTGGGTTCCATGGGGCCTCTCAGTGTCACAATGTCCCTTGGTTCCCTTGGCCCTGCAGTGTCACAATGGATCCTTGGTTCCATGAGGTCTCACAGTGCAGCAATGGTCTCCTTGATTCCCTAATGTCACAATGGCCTCTTGGTCCCATGGGGCACCACGGTGTCAAAATTCTTTCCTTCATTCCATGAGTCCCTTGCAGTGTAAGAATGGCCCCTTGGTTATACAAGGTCCTACACTCACAGTGGTCTCCATGGTTCCACAAGGCCCTGCAGAGTAACAATGGCCCCTTGGTTCCATGGGGCCTCACTGTGTCACAATGGAGCCATTGTTACACAAGGTCCTTCACTATCACAATTGTCTCTGTGGTTTCACATGGCCCTACAGTGTCACAATGGTCTTCTTGATTCCATGAGGCCCCACAGTGTCACAGTGATACCTTGGTTCCATGAGGGCCCAGAGTGCCACAATGGAGTCCTTGGTTGCACAATGTCACAATGGGCCCTTGTTCCATGAAGCCTCGCAGTGTTACAAGTGTCTCCTTAGTTCCACGAGGCCCTGATGTTTCACAGTGGCCTCTAAGTTACCCAAGACTTCAAAGTACTACAATGGCTTCTTGGTCAAAATTGTTCCCCTAGTTCCATGTGTCCTTGGAGTGTCACAATGGCCCCTTGGTTCCACTGGGTTCTGGAATATCACAAGGGTCGCCTTAGTTCCACAATGTCCCAATGACCCCTTGGTTCAACAAGGCCCCACAATATCACCGTGGCCCCCATGGTTCCACGAGGACCCAGAGTGTCACAATGGACTCCTTGGCTCCATTCAGCCCCTCAGTGTCACAATGGCCTGTTGAAAGTTCGGAGAATTTCCCTCCTTCTGTTGTTAGGAAACGAATGACCAGGTACTAAAGAAAAAAAAGATGTGGCCGGGGGTGTGGTGACAGGAGCATCAGTCATCATTAACTTCTCACTTGCTCCCGGGGCTTGGGAGGGGAAACAGTGACAACTGCTGTCTCTTTTTTGCTGCGACTGCAGAAAAGCCTGGCTCTGCACTGCCTTCTCTTCCTTGCTGGGTGAGCTTTTGTTTAGGGAAAAAAGCATGGGATTCCAGCCCCCTCTTCCCCTCCTGGAGTGTGCATCTTCCCACCTGCACTTGCAGCTGCTGAGGAGGTGGGCCCGGCTGCCTCTGCCCTGCACCTCGCCTGCTAGAATGCACTGCCACCTTTTGCTGGCTATCCCGGGTGAGCCCATCCTGCCACTCCAGCTCCCTGCTCTGAACTCCCTGCCCAGCCCTGTCCATCTGCACACCACCCCTGCCCAGCCCCATCCTGGTCATGCCATCCCTGCCCAGCCCATCCTGCTCACGCCATCCCTGCCCAGCCCTGTCCTGCTCACGCCATCCCTGCCCAGCCCGTCCGCCATTACTGACATGACACAGACCTGACCTGGTGCCACAGCGCCCCCTGCAGCTGCACGGGAGCCATCGCACCTGCCCTGCCCGGCCGGGAGCCAACAGCGCCCCTGCTGGCTGTGACTGTGACTGCACCAAACGGGACAGTGCCGGGCAGCCCAGGGACATCTGCCACCGGATTTTTGGTTCTGTTTGTTGTTACTGTTGTTGTTACTATTGTTATTATTGACTGTTTGCCTCATTATAGATACTAGTAAAGAACTGTTAATCCTTTTCCCATATCTATGCATGAAAGCCCTTGATTCCAAAGTTATAATAATTCAGATGGAAGGGAGTCGCACTATCCATTCCAAGGGAGGTTCAAACCTTCCGTAGCAGACACCTGTCTTTCAAACCAAGATATGAGCCAGGACAAGAGGAGGCTAAGGGGAGACCTCATCACTCTCTACAAGTCCCTGACAGGAGGGTGCAGCCGGGTGGGGTCAGATTCTTCTCCTGGGCAAACAGTGTCAAGACAAGAGGCCACAATATTAAGCTGCATCAGGGGAGATTTAGGTTGGGCATTAGGAAGAAGTTCTTCAGAGAAATGGTGATTGGGCATTGGAATGGGCTGCCCAGGGAGATGGTGGAGTCACCACACCTGGAGGTGTTTAAGGAAAGACTGGATGTGGCACTCAGTGCCCTGGTCTGGGTGACAAGATGGTGTTGGGTCACAGGTTGGACTTGATGCACTCAAAGGTCTTTTCCAACCTGGTTGATTCTGTGATTCTGTGATGATTGTGACACTGTAGGGCCCCAGGGAAGGAAGAGGCCATTGTGACACTTTGAGGCTAAATGGAACCCCAGAGGTCACTGTGACACTGTGGGGCCTTGTTGAACCTAGGGGCCATTGTGACACTGTGGAACCAAGGAAAACCCTGGAGATATTTTGGAGCCCAAGGGGCCATTGTGACATTCCGAGGACTCATGGAACTAAAGAAACTATTTTGACACCGTGGTGCCCCATGGTACCAAGGGGCCATTGTGGTACTGCAGGGCCTCAGGTAACTTAGAGGCCACAGTGACACTCAGGTCCCCATGGAACTAAGGGGACACTTGTAACACTGCGGGACCTCATGGAACCAAGGGTCTGTTGTGACAATGCAGGATCCTGTGTAACCAGGGGCCCGTTGTGATTCTGCCCCACCGATGGGGGAACGTGCCTGGCCCAAGGAAAAGGAGGCTCCCTGGGTGCTCTGCTCTCCTCTCCAGGAGATGCTGAGAGTTCTTAAGCCCCTCCTGCCATCCCATGTCCCCAGGCCAGCACAACAGCCCCGGCCCTTGTGGCCCTCAAGAGCTGCTCCTGCTCCAGGGACAGGGCCCATCCCAAAGCTGGGGCAGCCAGCAAGCTGTGCCCATTTCTGTTCATTCCTGTTTTGCTGAGGATGGATCCTCAGCAACATGGATGTTCCCTGATGAATTTTACTTCCCCAGAGGTTTGCTCTGTCTTCAGCTCTTCAGTTCAGTCTCCTTAAGATTTGAAAGCAACCTAAGAAGACAAGCCCATGGGAATGATTTCATTTTAAGTCTTCAATTATTTTGTGGTTAATTAGACCAGTTCCAGAATCATACTCAAAGTGAATGTTTGACATACATTGTATTATAATATAGATCTCTATTTTTCTGTTTCTTCCTTTTCTCTTTATACACTGATATCAGCATTCTCCAGTTGATATTGATCCCAAGCATCCCCTAATGCAGTCTGAACAGATATGACCATCAATACCCTTTATGGCTGATAATCAATCAGACTTTGTCCCTACCCCCTCCCCACCATTTCCCTCATCCAACCCCTGGGACTCAGAGCAGCCTTGTGCAAATCTCAGCTTCCTCCACTCCAGGCTGCACCTGCACCTTTCAGCTCCTTGGCACCAACTCCCACCTGCTTTCCTTGGACAAGGAGCTGCCCGAGCCAGGGAAAGATGTTCACTTATTGTCAGCAAACAAAACCAAAGGAAGGCACAGCTCCATAAAATGCAAAAGTCATTCCTCTGCAGGATATTAAATCCACTTTCGACAGCAGACTGTCTCAGACCAATGGAAAACACATTCTGTGCCCAGCACAGATCCCAAGATCCCCCAAACCCTCCCTGTCCCAATTCTGTCCACATTTACTCTTTGCACACACGAGTCACACACTGAAGTCATGAGCTCCCTCCATGGCCAGAGGGAGGAAAAGAGAGAAAGTGGATGAAGAGCTCTCTTGTGCAGAGCTACAGCTGCACTGATCCCAATATTCTGGGCTCACAGCAACTTGATGCAACACCCTCTGCAGCATCTGTTCCCTGGCTCCAAATCTGTCTGCATGGCCAGGCCCAAGGAGTGCTGGGCAATGGAGTCACATCCAGGGCTGTCCCCAGGGCTCAGGATTGGGGCCAGTGCAGTTCAATCTCTTTAGTGCTGATCTGGATGAGGCATCGAGGGCACCCTCAGTCAGTGTCCAGGTGATCCCAAGCTGGGTGGCAGTGTGGCTGTGCTGGAGGGCAGGAAGCTGTGCACAGGGATCTGGACAGGCTGCAGCCATGGGCCCAGGACAATTGGATGAGGTTCACCAAGGCCAAGGGCCACGTCCTGCCCTGGCCTCACAACCACACCAAATCCCTGGCCGTGCCCTGGCCCTGATCCCCACAGCCTGTCCTGTTTCCTTCATCCCTGCATTTCCAGGGACTTTGTGGGACAAGGGAGCTCAGCTCTGGGGATGGAGGGAGGTCCAAGTGCAACCACTGGAGTGGGAACCACAACTGATCGTGTTTTGTCCTTTGGGGCTCAGCAACTGGTAAAACTTAGATGCAAAGAAAAGTTTCTTGCTAACAGTAAAGTTGAACACGGTACAATTTAATAACCATCGAAGCTCTTCCCTCAGCTCTGTGCGATGTCCCTGCAGCATCTGTGGTGGTGGAGTCCACCATTCACAAGGGATTACTGTACTAAACCAGGTTTAGAAAGAGATGATCCTATCATAGTTATAAATAAATTTAAGGTGTTTTGTCAGTATGCTCTGAGTAGAGAGGGGGTAAAACAGCTCAAATATTGTCCTATTGGCAAAGCTATCAGTGGTGTGTTTAGAAGGAAGGTCATGCTGCTTTTGTTCCCTGTGGCATTGTCTGGGAGAGTCCCCTGCAGGGGCAGACACTCGCATTTGTGCCTCTGGGATTCCATGAAGGTCCTGCCATGATATGCTCTCCTCCTCCTTGGAGCTCTTCCTGAGCACAGAGGCCTGAGAGACCTTTCCAGGACAGACTCAGCCCAAGAAGCCCTTGAGTCCCTCAGCCCCACATCAGTGTCTGCTGGAATTCAATCCCCCTCCCCATCCCACAGCAGCCCTGCATTTCCCTCCTCCAGCCTTGCTCTCCAGCACAGCCATGGAGGCTCTTTTACCTCTTGACTTTTCCTGCAGCCACCAAGGCCAGCGGAGCTCTGCCTTTGCCACACTCAGCCCTGCCCAGCACAGGCAATGCACAGCAATTCCTTGTCTGCTCCTGGCCTTGCTGTCAGCCCCGGCTGTCAGCGGCTCCGTGGCCCCTTTGTGCCCCGCTGGCCCAGCCACGGTACCACAGCCCCCCTGGGCAGGCCCAGCCCAGGCCAGGAGCATTGCGGGTGGGAACGGCCCCTGTGCCGTGGTGCCCACAGCAGCCCCTGGGGCTCGGTGCCCCCATGGCCTCCCTGCTGGGCAGCCTCTCCAAGCTCCTGCACAGGCCGTGCCACCTGTGGGCCTTCCCACACAGCCCTGCCCCAGGCTCTGCCGGGCTCGGGGCCAGCACAGACTCGGCCAGGGCTGGACATTGCCGGGAACAGGCCCTGAGCCCCGCAGGAGGATGGAGCTGGGCACAGCCAAACTCACCGCAAACCTGGGCTGAGCAGCCAGTGATTTAGGGGTAGATAGTGATTTATTAGGGGCTGCTCACTAAACAATACATATTGCTTGCTTGACATGTTTTGCGCTTGCCAAATAGAAAGAGCTTATTGACCCATTGTTAAGGAGAGCAGGCATCCTGGTTTTGGACTCCCAAACCAACCCAAGCCAGCTATAGGGCTTGGAGTCAGGCCAGGGACCCAGGGAGCATGTGCAAGAAAGAAAGGTGAAGAGTTAAATGTGAGGAAGACTCCTTACTTCATCAGAGGAAGACTCTTTTACTTCATCTAAGACCCGCATCCACGACCACCAGGCAGCACTGCGCAGGTGCAAGTGTATTTAAATGAACTTTGGACTCCTTATAAAACGAACCGGGAATTGATAATGAATATGTATAGGGCATTGTATAGCTTTATGCATATGTAACCTGTAACTCAATAGAAACCAAGCAAAGTGCCACAGACGAGGCGCACGAACTTTTAGGGAGATATCCCTTGTGCATCCCAGCGCTAGAATAAACATACCTACTTTACAACTTTTGTTGTGGAGTCCTATCCATGCCTCATTTTGGCACCCCAGATGGATGGAGTCTGCCTGACTGCAGGGTCGACTGAGGGGCGAACGTCCAAGGCGCGCCCCAGGATTTTCCTGGTGGAACTCTGCTCCTTGGCCGCCCACTGCGGGGATAGATAACGACCATCTACTACAGTGGACAAACGGTATGTTTTGGATCTAGGGAAGCCACGTGGCCAGGGCTGCTGGAAAGTCACGCAGAGACGTCTGGCGCACAGTGCAGTTCCTGATTTGGTTAAGGTTGAAATGCTTGCAAGCAGGCACACGGCAGAAAGGGGGGAGACTGTCTGTGGTTCGCAGCAGTGCTCTCAGCAGCCATGTGGGGGAAGCTGGCCGGGGGAGGGGCGGTTTGCTGACCGACCTGAATGTCAATCAAGTGCTGTTATCACTGGTGTTTGTGTGAATGTGTTTGTGGTGGAATATATGTCTGTCTTGGAATTTATATTGTAATTTGTCAAGCTTGTAGTTGCGATTAAGTGCTTGCTGTGTATGGTATAAGGTGTTGTGATAAAGAGCTGTGTGTTTGAATTGGGTTATAAGTTGGTTTGATTTAGTTTTGTCACCGTGGCTAGTCAGAGAGTACTCCCCCTCCCCCAGTGATTATGCCAGAGGAGCATAGCTCCTGCACCTCTGACCATGTGTGGGTGTAGGATTGCATTCATGCCGCGGCACAATTGGTGGGCTTTGACTCAGTGTTGGTCTTGTGGAGTTAGGAGATATTACACCTCGACTGAACTGCTGGAGGTGGAAGGAAAGTGTGTGAGTTGCCGCGAGACTAAAGGTTGGTATATTATTAAGATTGTGTGTGGACTAGAACATCGGGTCCCAGAGAGCTGGATAGTGTTAGAAGAGGATTGGGAAGACACCGTTAAACTTAGTGAAAGCCAAAAGAGTAAGAGGGCTAGGCGCAGGCAGAGTGCTAGAGATAAACCATACAGAGAGTGGTTAATTCACTATACAGGGGATGTGGATTGGGTGACACAGTATATGAATGAACTTTATTTTTAGGAATTTGTTGGGCAACACGGAACTGTGAATACAGTGGGTGTACACCGTGCATGTTTGTGTAGTCCTTGGGAAGTTAAAAGACAGTTGAAGAGGGCCAGAGAAGGTTTGCGTCAAAGTGGGATAAGAGACAGAGAAGGAAATAAACCAGATGGGAACCGGACAGAGTAAGGAAATTTCTAAAGCAAGGCCTCTTGGTTGTGTTTTAGCACATTGGAGAAAAATGGCAGGGTCCGGTGGAACAGAGAACAAAAGAACTTTGGTTAAATACTGTGTTGAGTGGTGGAAGCTATATAAGCTAGATAATGAAGCAAGGTGGCCACCTATTGGAACTTTGGATTATAACAGCCTGTTACAATTAATGTTGTTTCTAAGGCGGGAAGGCAAGTGGGATGAGGTGTCTTATGCGGACATGTTTTTTGTTCTTAGAAATCACCCTGAGTGGCAGAGAGACTGTGGAATTAGACCCCCTACCGACCCTATGGTATTAGCCCTTGAAAAAGAAAATAAGGCTACAAAAGGCAAACTTAAGTGGTGTTGTTCGGCATGCAATATAGGTCAAAGATGTACAAAATCAGATAAGGTTTACCAGACAGTGACACAGGAACAAGATGTAACTGACCTGTTTAAGCCTCCCCCTAGGAAACAGGAGGACGATGAGGACTTGGAAGGAACACCTACTCTAGCTCCCTCTCCCCCTCCTTCGAGCAGCCCCATCGCATCCCAAACGAGGAACCAGGAACTCCAAGCACCTCCGCGAGAAGCAGTGGGGCCTGAGGGGGAAAGGATGTTAGTTAAAGTACCCTTTTCTACCATTGACCTAGAAGCGTCGGGAAAAGTTGCCAAAAATTACAGAAGCGATCCGATATGAACCACCAAACGCTTTCGGTTTATAATAAAGCAACATAATCCAGATTGGAATGATATGCAGTTGTTATTAGATGCAGTAACTGAAACAGAGAAACAACTGATTCTAAAAACAGCAGGGGATTTGGCAGAGGATTATTATAAAACACAACAGCAGGATGTAAAAGATTATTTCCCACTTCAGGACCCACATTGGGACCCCAACAGGTCAGTGGAAATGCAAATGTTAAAAGATTACCAGTAATGGATAGCCAAGGGAATGGAGAGGGCCATTCCCAAGACTATAAATTGGTCAGCCTTATATGCAGCTAAACAGGGCCCTTCCGAGTCACCATCCGAATTCCTGGATCGTTTGAGGGATGCAATGCGCCGCAACACACCACTGGATCCTGGGAGTGATGCAGGAGTACAACAGCTAATATCCCTGTTTTTAGGAAAGTCCACAGGGGATATTAGATGCAAACTTCAAAAACTTCAGGGGGTAGATATGAGGAACTTAGAGACTCTAGTAGATGAGGCATGGAGAGTATTTAGGAACTGAGAAGAGAGTTACAAACAAGGGATGAGAAAATTAGTAGCGATGGTCGGGGAGGAAGAAAAGGGAAAATGTGGGCAAGGACCACCCAGACAGGCACCATCCAAACAGGGCCCACCCCAGTTAGGTAAAGATCAATGTGCACATTGTAAGAAATTCAGTCATTGGAAAAATCAATGCCCAGAGAGGAGACAAGATAACCGGCAAGGAAGAAGAAACCAGGAAGGGGTGGTTGCACATGTGAAAGAAAACTGAAGAAGAGCAGAGGACTCCACCCTAGCGGATCCACTGGTTATAATAAAGCTAGGGGAAAAAGAAAAAGAAGTGGAGTTTTTGGTAGACATGGGGGCAACATATTCAGTTTTGAATAAAGCCTTAATGCCGGTGGGAGATGATTACATTATGGTAAAAGGGGCAACTGGCAAATCTGAAAAAGCATATTTTTGTAAACCTTTAAAGTATAAACTTGGAAAGCAATGGGGTATTCACAAGTTTTTGTACATGCCTAATTCTCCAAAAGCCCTTTTGGGCAGAGACTTATTGGAACAATTACAAGCAACCATGATGTTTAAAGATGGGGAAATTACTCTGGAGGTAAATGATCAACAGTATGTAGAAATTTTAAGTTTAATGTTAACAACCACAGAAGCTGAGGAGGAAACTAGGGAAGAAATTAGGAATCAAGTATTCCCTGGAGTATGGGCCAATGTACCTGGGAGAGCCAAGAATGCACTTCCAATACAGATCAGGCTCAAGGAAGGGAAAGAAACAGTTAGGGTTAAACAGTATCCACTTGAAAAGGAGGACAAGGAGGGAATTAGCCCAGTGATTGAAAACTTCTTGCAGCTAGGACTACTGAGAGAGTGCAAATCTGACTTTAACACCCCCATTTTACCAGTCCGCAAGCCTGATGGATCATATTGGGTGGTACAGGACTTACGAGCGGTTAACAAGGTAACCAAGGATCTCCACCCTGTGGTGTCAAACCCCTACACTTGATTAACTGAGTTAACACCTGAACTAACCTGGTTTACCATCCTAGATTTGAAAGATGCCTTCTTTTGCCTCCCGGTCCATGAAGATAGCCAGAAAATATTTGCGTTCGAATGGGAAGATCACAAAAGCGGACGCAAAACTCAACTCACTTGGATGGTGTTGCCTCAAGGATTCAAGAATAGCCCCACACCATTCGGAGACCAACTTGCAAAGGATTTGGAGTCTTGGGAAGCCCCACCTGGAGAAGGGAAGCTATTGCAGTATGTAGATGACGTCCTAATAGCTACCTGGACGGAGGAAGCTTGCGTGGTTTGGACAGTAAGTTTACTAAATTTCTTGGGGCTCCAAGGGTACCGGGTGACTAAGAAAAAGGCTCAAATAGTAAAAACAAAAGTGATCTATTTGGGTTATGAAATCAGTGCTGGGCAGAGGACTCTGGGACAGAACTGGAAAGAGGCAATCTGCCAAACACCCAAACCCCAAACCATGAAAGAGTTGCGAACATTTTTGGGGATGACAGGATGGTGTAGGCTTTGGATTTATAACTATGGAGTGCTTGTAAAACCTTTGTACGAGCTCATTACAAAGGAAAACCGAGACCTACAGTGGACGAAAGAAGCCACAAGAGCCTTCAACCAGCTAAAGAATGCCCTGATGTCAGCACCAGCTTTGGGACTCCCAGATGTGAGTAAACCATTCTTTCTGTTTTCTCATGAGAAGCAGGGGATTGCATTGGGAATACTAGGACAAGACCTGGGCCTGTACCGACAGGCTGTTGCTTATTTTTCTAAGCGACTAGACGCAGCGGCCAAAGGGTGGCCTGGATACCTCACAGCCATCGCAGCAGTCGTGCTGAACATCCAAGAGGCATGCAAATTCACCATGGGCCAGAAAATGACTGTGCTAGTGTCCCACACAGTATCTGCAGTGCTGGAAGTGAAAGGCAGACACTGGCTCTCCCCACAGAGGTTCCTGAAATACCAAGCCATCATGGTGGAGCAGGACGATGTGGAGATAGTGGTAACTAACATTGTCAACCCAGCCTCTTTCCTCAGCGGAAACACAGGAGAGCAGGTACAACATGACTGCCTGGAGACTAGTGAAGCCACATACTCCAGTCGTCCGGATCTGAAGGATATCCCTTTGGACAGCACACAAACCTGGTTTACTGACGGAAGCAGCTATGTCATCAGTGGAAAGCGACATGCAGGGTATGCAGTTACCACTTGCAAGGAGGTAATAGAATCTGGACTGCTGCCAACAAATACCTCTGCACAGAAGGCCGAAATAATTGCTCTAACCCATGCTTTGGAAATGGCAAAAGGAAAGAAGGTAAACAGTTATACTGACTCAAAGTATGCATTTGGAATTGTACATGCACACGGGGCCATATGGAAGGAAAGGGGACTGTTGAACTGGCAAGGAAAAAACATTGAACATGCACAAGAAATAGTATGACTATTGGAAGCAGTCCAGCTGCCTGAGAAGGTAGCAATCATGCACATTAAGGCACACCAGAAAGTGAGCTCAGAATTGGAAGAAGGAAACAAATTGGCAGACAGAGAGGCAAAAGAAGCAGCAAAAGGTGAGGTGACAACTGAAGGGGCTCTAATCCCAGATGGCCAAATCTCCCTAGAAGGTAAGCCAACCTATAACAAAGAGGATAGAAAACTAATTGAGGATCAGGATGGGTTATACAATAAAGAGGGTTGGGCTATCACTGCGCAAAGGAGGTTGGTCATTCCCTCTCATTTAGTTTGGGCACTAGTAAGGGAGGAGCACCAAAAGACACACTGGGGAGTAGATGCCCTACATAAATATCGAACTGAAAAGATTATTGCCAGGAATCTATATGCTACCATCACACAAGTAACCCAACAGTGTGACCTTTGCTTCCAGACTAACCCTAAAAACACCCCCAAACCAAAACTGGGCCAAATTGGAAAGGGAAATGGGCCTGGACAGCAGTGGCAAATTGATTTTTCAGAACTTCCAAGAAAATGGGGATATCGATATTTGTTGGTATTAACAGACACCTTTTCAGGATGGCCAGAAGCTTTCCCCACCAGAACTGCCAAGTCTCGGGAAGTAGCAAAGGTATTGTTGCAGGAGATAATACCATGCTTCAGAGTCCCAGCCACAATATCCTCAGACAGAGGACCACACTTCATTTCAAAGGTGATACAACAAATTAGGCGACATTTGGGCACAAATTGGGAGCTTCACACCCTGTACCACCCACAGTCAAGTGGTCAGGTGGAGAAAATGAACCACCTGATCAAACAGCAAATTGTAAGGTTAGGGCAAGAAGCCAATTTCACCTGGCCCCAGTCTCTTCCACTTGCATTATTATGAATTTGGACTAAACCCAGAACTAAAGAAAAGTTAAGTCCATTTGAAATGCTTTATGGGAGACCATATGGAGTACAGAAAGGGTTATCCACCCAAATTGGGGAGGAAACACTGACCACCTATATGGTGGTCTTGAGCAAACAGCTTAGGAAAATTGAAAAGCATGTGGCTGGAACTCAAAGTCAAAGTCTAGATGGTCCAGTATAATATTCAGCCTGGGGATTATGTATATGTTAAGTCTCTTGCAGAGAAAACTTTAGAGCCACAGTGGGAAGGACCGTTTCAGGTGCTCCTTACCACTTTCACTGCAATCAAGATCAAGGAACAGAACGCCTGGATTCATCACCCTCGGGTGAAAAAGGCTCCAGAGGCCCCTTAGAAAGTGATCCCTGGTGATGATGAACT
This sequence comes from Acanthiza pusilla, assembly GCA_036630365.1. Taxonomy (NCBI): domain Eukaryota; kingdom Metazoa; phylum Chordata; class Aves; order Passeriformes; family Acanthizidae; genus Acanthiza; species Acanthiza pusilla. The sequence goes on from JAXCHO010000108.1 coordinate 1,238,883, forward strand.
GAAATTAAAATTCAGCAGAGTAAAATGAAGATGGTTTGGTGGTGGGGAGTATTAATTCTGAAAGTGAGCACTTGGGAAGTTGCCTATGGAGAAGGCCCGAACAATACTGAGTGGCCTTGGTCTCAGGGTTTTGTCTGGGTTACTGGATCCACGGGAAAACATTCTGACACAAAGGGTTTAAATCTATTAACTGTGGTTATGCATGAAAATCAAGTCACAGAGAGAGCTAAGACATCACAGAGTGAGGTCATCAAGCAGCTGCAGCATAATACAGGGGGCTACATAATCACTGAGAGGCTGTGTGACATCAGAGAGCAGGCTTTGACATCACAGGGCAGCTGTGTGATATCACAGTGTGGGCTGAGACATCACAGAGTGGTGGTGTGAAATCATAGAGTCCCCTGTGACATCACAGGGTGGGCTGTGACATTACAGAGCAAACTGTGACATCATAAAGGGGGCAGAGTGATGTCACAGAGTGGGCTCTGACATCACAGGAGGGTGGTTTGACAACACATGGGGGACAGTGTGACATCACTGAGTGGGTTGTGATGTCACAGAAGGCTGTGATGTCACAGGGGGGCTCTGTGAGGTCACTTGTGAGGTCACTGTGCCCCAGGCACCCCTCACAGAGCCCCCCATAAACATCCAACACTGCTGTGTGCAGCAGGGTCCCCGGCCCCCCCATCTCCTGCCCTTCCTGGCACCGCAGCCTCCCCCAAGGATGTCCCACAAATCGACACCCAGAGCCTGACATGGGCACAATGGCCTGGGACTGTGTGAGCAGGACATCAAGGACATGGATTATCCAGGTCACTGTGGCCTGGTTTGGGTTCCCCAGGGCAGGAAAGATGTCTGGCAGCTGGAGCAGGGTTAGGGAAGGGCCTCCAGGGTGGGGCTGGAGCCCTTGGGCAGTGAGGAGAGGCTGAGGGAGCTGGGCTTGTCCAGCCCAGAGAAGGGAAGGCTGAGGGGCTCCTCATCCCAGCCTGGCAGTGCCACCGAGGAGGCGATGGAGAACACAGAGCCAGGCTCTTCACCGGGGGCCTGGTGGGAGACAAAAGACAATGGGTGGAAGGTGAAAGAGGGGAGGTTCAGCAAGGACATGAGGAAATCTTTGTTCCCATGGGCTCAGCCAGGTGCTGAGATGCTGCCCTGTCCCTGTCCCTTGGGATTTTCCAGTCCAGACCAAATCAAGCCTTGGTCTGACCCTGTTTCTGACAGGTTGGGCTGCAGACTTGTTGAGGACCCTTCCAGCCTCAGCTCTCTGCTGATCCCAGGATGATGCTGGTCCCTATTTCAGACTGGAGCAGAGCAGATGTTTATGGGACAAGAGCCTATCAGTGTTGTAGGGGACCTGCAGCTTGTGGGGTGCACAAGCACATCTTCATTAGCTGTGTCATTTGAGCACTTTTAAGAAATGGCAAAGCTCTCCTACCAGGAGAGGACAGGAATTCCCTGGAAGTGTACTGCTGGCAGGAGAAGAAATACTGATCTTCCCCTCTGCTTTTGTGGCCAATATTCCATCTACTATTTCATGTCCCTCTTCATTCAGATGTTTCTTCCTCTCCTGTTTAAATGGCCTTGTCTAAGGACATCTCTTCACCACACCAGCTGGAACTATGTCCTTCCCATTGCTCCCAGATTTCCTCCTCTAGATCCTCTCCAGTCATTCCAATGCCTCTCAACTGTCTGGCTTCACACCTTGAGATACAGAGCACGGCCCAGTCTTTCAAAACTTTAAATAACACATCAGTCAACATCTTTATTGTGTTTATATCTTTTAGAACCACCTCTTCTTATGTCTTTGTTTAAAAATGTTCATGTATGAAAATCCCTTGTGAATGGTGGACATGTCAGGTGCCGCTAGGATGTCGCACAGAGCTGACGGAAGAGTTTTGATGTTTTTTAAACAGTATCATGTTTACATTTTTTGTCAGTTGGCCATGAAGAGAAACTTCTGTGCCTCTGAGTCTCCCCAGTTCCTGATCCCCAAAGGACACAAACCTGATCAGTTGTGGTTCCCACTCCAGTGGTTGCACTTGGACCTCCCTCCATCCCCAGAGCAGAGCTCCCTTGTCCCACAAAGTCCCTGGCAATGCAGGGATGAAGGAAACAGGACAGGCTGTGGGGATCGGGGCCAGGGCACGGCCAGGGATTTGGTGTGGTTGTGAGGCCAGGGCAGGACGCGGCCCTTGGCCTTGGTGAACCTCATCCAATTGTCCTGGGCCCATGGCTGCAGCCTGTCCAGATCCCTGTGCAGAGCTTCCTGCCCTCCAGCACAGCCACACTGCCACCCAGCTTGGGATCACCTGGACACTGACTGAGGGTGCCCTCGATGCCTCATCCAGATCAGCACTAAAGAGATTGAACTGCACTGGCCCCAATCCTGAGCCCTGGGGACACCCCTGGATGTGACTCCATTGCCCAGCACTCCTTGGGCCTGGCCATGCAGACAGATTTGGAGCCAGGGAACAGATGCTGCAGAGGGTGTTGGATCAAGTTCCTGTGAGCCCAGAATATTGGGATCAGTGCAGCTGTAGCTCTGCACAAGAGAGCTCTTCATCCACTTTCTCTCTTTTCCTCCCTCTGGCCATGGAGGGAGCTCCTGACTTCAGTGTGTGACTCGTGTGTGCAAAGAGTAAATGTGGACAGAATTGGGACAGGGAGGGTTTGGGGGATCTTGGGATCTGTGCTGGGCACAGAATGTGTTTTCCATTGGTCTGAGACAGTCTGTGGTGGAAAGTGGATTTAATATCCTGCAGAGGAATGACTTTTGCATTTTATGGAGCTGTGCCTTCCTTTGGTTTTGTTTGCTGACAATAAATGAACATCCCTCTGTGTCTCGAGCAGCTCCTTGTCCAAGGAAAGCAGGTGGGAGTTGGTGCCAAGGAGCTGAAAGGTGCAGGTGCAGCCTGGAGTGGAGGAAGCTGAGAGTTGCACAAAGACGCTCTGTGTGCCAGGGTGTGGATAAGGGAAATGGTGGGGGGGGGTGTAGGGACAAAGTCTGATTGATTATCAGCCATAAAGGGTATTGATGGTCATATCTATTCAGACTGCATTAGGGGATGCTTGGGATTAATATCAATTAGAGAATGCTGATAGCAGTGTATAAAGAGAAAAGGAAGAAACAGAAAAATAGAGATCTATATTATAATATATGTCATACATTTGCTTTGAGTATGATTCTGGCCTGGTCTAATTAACCGCAAAAGAATTGAAGACTTAGAATTAAATCATTCCCAGGGGCTTGTCTTCTTAGGTTGTTTTCAAATCTTAAAGAGACTGAACTGAAGAGCTGAAGACATAGCAATCCTCTGGAGAAGTAAAATTCATCAGGGAACATCCATGTTGCTGAGGATCCATCCTCATCAAAACAAGAATGAACAGAAATGGGCACAGCTTTCTGACTGCCTCAGCTCTGGCATGGGCCCTGGGCCTGGAGCAGGAACAGCTCTGGAGGGCCACAAGGGCTGGGGCTGTTGTGCTGGCCTGGGGACATGGGATGGCAGGAGGGGCTGCAGAGCTCTCAGCATCTCCTGGAGAGGAGAGCAGGGCACACAGGCAGCCTCCTTTTCCTTTGGTCAGGCACATTCCCCCATGGGTGGGGCAGAGTCATAATGAACCCCTGGTTACACAGGATCCTGCATTGTCACAAGAGACCCTTGGTTCCATGAGGCCCTGCAGTGTTACAAGTGTCCCCTTTGTTCCATGAGGACCTGATGTGTCACAGTGGCCTCTAAGTTACCTGAAGCCTCACAGTACCACAATGGCCCTTTCGTACCATGGGGCACCACAGTGTCAAAATAGTTCCTGTAGTTCCATGAGTCCTCAGAGTGTCACAATGGCCCCTTGGTTTCACTGGGCTCCGAAATATCACAAAGGCCTCATTGGTTCCATAGTGTCCCCATGGCCTCTTGGTTCAACAAGGCCCCACAGTATCTCAATGGCCTCTGTGCTTCCATTTAGCCCCAAAGTGCCACAATGGCCCCTTGCTTCCCTGGGTCCCTGCAGTGTCACAATCATCACAGAATAACAGAATCAACCAGGTTGGAAAAGACCTTTGAGATCATCAAGTCCAACCTGTGTCCCAACAACACCTTGTCACCCAGACCATGGCACTGAGTGCCACATCCAGCCTTTCCTTAAACACCTTCCGGTATGGTGACTCCACCTTCTCCCTGGGCAGCTCATTCCAATGCCCAATCACTCTTTCTGTATAGAACCCCTTCCTAATGTTCAGCCTAAACCTCCCTTGGTGCAGCTTCAGGCTGTGGCCTCTTTTCCATTCACTGTTTGCCCAGGAGAAGAATCTGACCCCACCTGGCTGCAGCCTCCTGTCAGGGAGTTGTAGAGAGTGATGAAGTCTCCCCCGAGCCTCCTCTTCTCCAGGATAAACAACCCCAGCTCCCTCAGACACTCCTCACTGGACTTGAGTTCCAGACCCCCCACCAGCCTTCTTGCCCTTCTCTGGACATGCTCCAGCCCCTCAATGTCCTTTCTAAATTGGGGGGCCCAGAACTGGACACAGCACTTGAGGTGTGGCCTCACCAGTGCCAAGTACAGGGGAAGAATCACTGCCCTGGTCCTGCTGGCCACACCATTCCTGATCCAGGCCAGGGGCCATTGGCCTTCTTGGCCACCTGGGCACACTGCTGGCTCATGTCCAGCCTGCTGTCCATCAGTGCCCCCACGTCCCTTTCTGCCTGGCCACTGTCCAGCCACTCTGTCCCCAGCCTGTAGTGCTGCAGGGGTTGTTGTGGCCAAAGTGCAGGACCTGGCACTTGGTCTTGTTAAACCTCATCTCACTGGATTCATTTCTTCGGTCCAGCCTGTCCAGGTCCCTCTGCAGAGCCTTCCTAACCTCCAGCAGATCCACACTCACACCCAGCTTGGTGTCACTACAGTTTCATGAGGTTCTAAAGTGTCACAGTGTTCTCCATGATTCCATGAGGCTCTGCAGAGTCACAATGGCCCCTTGGTTCTCCAAGGCCTTCTAGTGTCATTATGGTCCCTGGGTTCCATGGGGCCTCTCAGTGTCACAATGTCCCTTGGTTCCCTGGGCTCTGCAGTGTCACAATGGATCCTTGGTTCCATGAGGTCTCACAGTGCAGCAATGGTCTCCTTGATTCCCTAATGTCACAATGGCCTCTTGGTCCCATGGGGCACCACGGTGTCAAAATTCTTTCCTTCATTCCATGAGTCCCTGCAGTGTAAGAATGGCCCCTTGGTTATACAAGGTCCTACACTCACAGTGGTCTCCATGGTTCCACAAGGCCCTGCAGAGTAACAATGGCCCCTTGGTTCCATGGGGCCTCACTGTGTCACAATGGAGCCATTGTTACACAAGGTCCTTCACTATCACAATTGTCTCTGTGGTTTCACATGGCCCTACAGTGTCACAATGGTCTTCTTGATTCCATGAGGCCCCACAGTGTCACAGTGATACCTTGGTTCCATGAGGGCCCAGAGTGCCACAATGGAGTCCTTGGTTGCACAATGTCACAATGGGCCCTTGTTCCATGAAGCCTCGCAGTGTTACAAGTGTCTCCTTAGTTCCACGAGGCCCTGATGTTTCACAGTGGCCTCTAAGTTACCCAAGACTTCAAAGTACTACAATGGCTTCTTGGTCAAAATTGTTCCCTTAGTTCCATGTGTCCTTGGAGTGTCACAATGGCCCCTTGGTTCCACTGGGTTCTGGAATATCACAAGGGTCGCCTTAGTTCCACAATGTCCCAATGACCCCTTGGTTCAACAAGGCCCCACAATATCACCGTGGCCCCCATGGTTCCACGAGGACCCAGAGTGTCACAATGGACTCCTTGGTTCCATTCAGCCCCTCAGTGTCACAATGGCCTGTTGAAAGTTCGGAGAATTTCCCTCCTTCTGTTGTTAGGAAACGAATGACCAGGTACTAAAGAACAAAAAGATGTGGCCGGGGGTGTGGTGACAGGAGCATCAGTCATCATTAACTTCTCACTTGCTCCCGGGGCTTGGGAGGGGAAACAGTGACAACTGCTGTCTCTTTTTTGCTGCGACTGCAGAAAAGCCTGGCTCTGCACTGCCTTCTCTTCCTTGCTGGGTGAGCTTTTGTTTGGGGAAAAAAGCATGGGATTCCAGCCCCCTCTTCCCCTCCTGGAGTGTGCATCTTCCCACCTGCACTTGCAGCTGCTGAGGAGGTGGGCCCGGCTGCCTCTGCCCTGCACCTCGCCTGCTGGAATGCACTGCCACCTTTTGCTGGCTAGCCCGGGTGAGCCCATCCTGCCACTCCAGCTCCCTGCTCTGAACTCCCTGCCCAGCCCTGTCCATCTGCACACCACCCCTGCCCAGCCCCGTCCTGGTCATGCCATCCCTGCCCAGCCCGTCCTGCTCACGCCATCCCTGCCCAGCCCTGTCCTGCTCACGCCATCCCTGCCCAGCCCGTCCTGCTCACGCCATCCCTGCCCAGCCCGTCCTGCTCACGCCATCCCTGCCCAGCCCGTCCGCCATTACTGACATGACACAGACCTGACCTCGTGCCACAGCGCCCCCTGCAGCTGCACGGGAGCCATCGCACCTGCCCTGCCCGGCCGGGAGCCAACAGCGCCCCTGCTGGCTGTGACTGTGACTGCACCAAACGGGACAGTGCCGGGCAGCCCAGGGACATCTGCCACCGGATTTTTGGTTCTGTTTGTTGTTACTGTTGTTGTTACTATTGTTATTATTGACTGTTTGCCTCATTATAGATACTAGTAAAGAACTGTTAATCCTTTTCCCATATCTATGCATGAAAGCCCTTGATTCCAAAGTTATAATAATTCAGATGGAAGGGAGTCGCACTATCCATTCCAAGGGAGGTTCAAACCTTCTGTAGCAGACACCTGTCTTTCAAACCAAGATATGAGCCAGGACAAGAGGAGGCTAAGGGGAGACCTCATCACTCTCTACAAGTCCCTGACAGGAGGGTGCAGCCAGGTGGGGTCAGATTCTTCTCCTGGGCAAACAGTGTCAAGACAAGAGGCCACAATATTAAGCTGCATCAGGGGAGATTTAGGTTGGGCATTAGGAAGAAGTTCTTCAGAGAAATGGTGATTGGGCATTGGAATGGGCTGCCCAGGGAGATGGTGGAGTCACCACACCTGGAGGTGTTTAAGGAAAGACTGGATGTGGCACTCAGTGCCCTGGTCTGGGTGACAAGATGGTGTTGGGTCACAGGTTGGACTTGATGCACTCAAAAGTCTTTTCCAACCTGGTTGATTCTGTTATTCTGTGATGATTGTGACACTGTAGGGCCCCAGGGAAGGAAGAGGCCATTGTGACACTTTGAGGCTAAATGGAACCCCAGAGGCCACTGTGACACTGTGGGGCCTTGTTGAACCTAGGGGCCATTGTGACACTGTGGAACCAAGGAAAACCCTGGAGATATTTTGGAGCCCAAGGGGCCATTGTGACATTCCGAGGACTCATGGAACTAAAGAAACTATTTTGACACCGTGGTGCCCCATGGTACCAAGGGGCCATTGTGGTACTGCAGGGCCTCAGGTAACTTAGAGGCCACAGTGACACTCAGGTCCCCATGGAACTAAGGGGACACTTGTAACACTGCGGGACCTCATGGAACCAAGGGTCTGTTGTGACAATGCAGGATCCTGTGTAACCAGGGGCCCGTTGTGATTCTGCCCCACCGATGGGGGAACGTGCCTGGCCCAAGGAAAAGGAGGCTCCCTGGGTGCTCTGCTCTCCTCTCCAGGAGATGCTGAGAGTTCTGCAGCCCCTCCTGCCATCCCATGTCCCCAGGCCAGCACAACAGCCCCGGCCCTTGTGGCCCTCAAGAGCTGCTCCTGCTCCAGGGACAGGGCCCATCCCAAAGCTGGGGCAGCCAGCAAGCTGTGCCCATTTCTGTTCATTCCTGTTTTGCTGAGGATGGATCCTCAGCAACATGGATGTTCCCTGATGAATTTTACTTCCCCAGAGGTTTGCTCTGTCTTCAGCTCTTCAGTTCAGTCTCCTTAAGATTTGAAAGCAACCTAAGAAGACAAGCCCATGGGAATGATTTCATTTTAAGTCTTCAATTATTTTGTGGTTAATTAGACCAGTTCCAGAATCATACTCAAAGTGAATGTTTGACATACATTGTATTATAATATAGATCTCAATTTTTCTGTTTCTTCCTTTTCTCTTTATACACTGATATCAGCATTCTCCAGTTGATATTGATCCCAAGCATCCCCTAATGCAGTCTGAACAGATATGACCATCAATACCCTTTATGGCTGATAATCAATCAGACTTTGTCCCTACCCCCTCCCCACCATTTCCCTCATCCAACCCCTGGGACTCAGAGCAGCCTTGTGCAAATCTCAGCTTCCTCCACTCCAGGCTGCACCTGCACCTTTCAGCTCCTTGGCACCAACTCCCACCTGCTTCCCTTGGACAAGGAGCTGCCCGAGCCAGGGAAAGATGTTCACTTATTGTCAGCAAACAAAACCAAAGGAAGGCACAGCTCCATAAAATGCAAAAGTCATTCCTCTGCAGGATATTAAATCCACTTTCGACAGCAGACTGTCTCAGACCAATGGAAAACACATTCTGTGCCCAGCACAGATCCCAAGATCCCCCAAATCCTCCCTGTCCCAATTCTGTCCACATTTACTCTTTGCACACACGAGTCACACACTGAAGTCAGGAGCTCCCTCCATGGCCAGAGGGAGGAAAAGAGAGAAAGTGGATGAAGAGCTCTCTTGTGCAGAGCTACAGCTGCACTGATCTCAATATTCTGGGCTCACAGGAACTTGATCCAACACCCTCTGCAGCATCTGTTCCCTGGCTCCAAATCTGTCTGCATGGCCAGGCCCAAGGAGTGCTGGGCAATGGACTCATATCCAGAGGTGTCTCCAGGGCTCAGGATTGGGGCCAGTGCAGTTCAATCTCTTTAGTGCTGATCTGGATGAGGCATTGAGGGCACCCTCAGTCAGGTGCCAGGTGATCCCAAGCTGGGTGGCAGTGTGGCTGTGCTGGAGGGCAGGAAGCTGTGCACAGGGATCTGGACAGGCTGCAGCCATGGGCCCAGGACAATTGGATGAGGTTCACCAAGGCCAAGGGCTGCGTCCTGCCCTGGCCTCACAACCACACCAAATCCCTGGCCGTGCCCTGGCCCTGATCCCCACAGCCTGTCCTGTTTCCTTCATCCCTGCATTGCCAGGGACTTTGTGGGACAAGGGAGCTCAGCTCTGGGGATGGAGGGAGGTCCAAGTGCAACCACTGGAGTGGGAACCACAACTGATCGTGTTTTGTCCTTTGGGGCTCAGCAACTGGTAAAACTTAGATGCAAAGAAAAGTTTCTTGCTAACAGTAAAGTTGAACACGGTACAATTTAATAACCATCGAAGCTCTTCCCTCAGCTCTGTGCGATGTCCCTGCAGCATCTGTGGTGGTGGAGTCCACCATTCACAAGGGATTACTGTACTAAACCAGGTTTAGAAAGGGATGATCCTATCATAGTTATAAATAAATTTAAGGTGTTTTGTCAGTATGCTCTGAGTAGAGAGGGGGTAAAACAGCTCAAATATTGTCCTATTGGCAAAGCTATCAGTGGTGTGTTTAGAAGGAAGGTCATGCTGCTTTTGTTCCCTGTGGCATTGTCTGGGAGAGTCCCCTGCAGGGGCAGACACTCGCATTTGTGCCTCTGGGATTCCATGAAGGTCCTGCCATGATATGCTCTCCTCCTCCTTGGAGCTCTTCCTGAGCACAGAGGCCTGAGAGACCTTTCCAGGACAGACTCAGCCCAAGAAGCCCTTGAGTCCCTCAGCCCCACATCAGTGTCTGCTGGAATTCAATCCCCCTCCCCATCCCACAGCAGCCCTGCATTTCCCTCCTCCAGCCTTGCTCTCCAGCACAGCCATGGAGGCTCTTTTACCTCTTGACTTTTCCTGCAGCCACCAAGGCCAGCTGAGCTCTGCCTTTGCCACACTCAGCCCTGCCCAGCACAGGCAATGCACAGCAGTTCCTTGTCTGCTCCTGGCCTTGCTGTCAGCCCCGGCTGTCAGCGGCTCCGTGGCCCCTTTGTGCCCCGCTGGCCCAGCCATGGTGCCACAGCCCCCCTGGGCAGGCCCAGCCCAGGCCAGGAGCATTGCGGGTGGGAACGGCCCCTGTGCCGTGGTGCCCACAGCAGCCCCTGGGGCTCAGTGCCCCCATGGCCTCCCTGCTGGGCAACCTCTCCAAGCTCCTGCACAGGCCGTGCCACCTGTGGGCCTTCCCACACAGCCCTGCCCCAGGCTCTGCCGGGCTCGGGGCCAGCACAGAGCCGGCCAGGGCTGGCCATTGCCGGGAACAGGCCCTGAGCCCCGCAGGAGGATGGAGCTGGGCACAGCCAAACTCACCGCAAACCTGGGCTGAGCAGCCAGTGATTTAGGGGTAGATAGTGATTTATTAGGGGCTGCTCACTAAACAATACATATTGCTTGCTTGACATGTTTTGCGCTTGCCAAATAGAAAGAGCTTATTGACCCATTGTTAAGGAGACCAGGCATCCTGGTTTTGGACTCCCAAACCAACCCAAGCCAGCTATAGGGCTTGGAGTCAGGCCAGGGACCCAGGGAGCATGTGCAAGAAAGAAAGGTGAAGAGTTAAATGTGAGGAAGACTCCTTACTTCATCAGAGGAAGACTCTTTTACTTCATCTAAGACCCGCATCCACGACCACCAGGCAGCACTGCGCAGGTGCAAGTGTATTTAAATGAACTTTGGACTCCTTATAATACGAACCGGGAATTGATAATGAATATGTATAGGGCATTGTATAGCTTTATGCATATGTAACCTGTAACTCAATAGAAACCAAGCAAAGTGCCACAGACGAGGCGCACGAACTTTTAGGGAGATATCCCTTGTGCATCCCAGCGCTAGAATAAACATACCTACTTTACAACTTTTGTTGTGGAGTCCTATCCATGCCTCATTTTGGCACCCCAGATGGATGGAGTCTGCCTGACTGCAGGGTCGACTGAGGGGCGAACGTCCAAGGCGCGCCCGAGGATTTTCCTGGTGGAACTCTGCTCCTTGGCCGCCCACTGCGGGGATAGATAACGACCATCTACTACAGTGGACAAACGGTATGTTTTGGATCTAGGGAAGCCACGTGGCCAGGGCTGCTGGAAAGTCACGCAGAGACGTCTGGCGCACAGTGCAGTCCCTGATTTGGTTAAGGTTGAAATGCTTGCAAGCAGGCACACGGCAGAAAGGGGGGAGACTGTCTGTGGTTCGCAGCAGTGCTCTCAGCAGCCATGTGGGGGAAGCTGGCCGGGGGAGGGGCGGTTTGCCGACCGACCTGAATGTCAATCAAGTGCTGTTATCACTGGTGTTTGTGTGAATGTGTTTGTGGTGGAATATATGTCTGTCTTGGAATTTATATTGTAATTTGTCAAGCTTGTAGTTGCGATTAAGTGCTTGCTGTGTATGGTATAAGGTGTTGTGATAAAGAGCTGTGTGTTTGAATTGGGTTATAAGTTCGTTTGATTTAGTTTTGTCACCGTGGCTAGTCAGAGAGTACTCCCCCTCCCCCAGTGATTATGCCAGAGGAGCATAGCTCCTGCACCTCTGACCATGTGTGGGTGTAGGATTGCATTCACGCCGCGGCACAATTGGTGGGCTTTGACTCAGTGTTGGTCTTGTGGAGTTAGGAGATATTACACCTCCACTGAACTGCTGGAGGTGGAAGGAAAGTGTGTGAGTTGCCGCGAGACTAAAGGTTGGTATATTATTAAGATTGTGTGTGGACTAGAACATCGGGTCCCAGAGAGCTGGATAGTGTTAGAAGAGGATTGGGAAGACACCGTTAAACTTAGTGAAAGCCAAAAGAGTATGAGGGCTAGGCGCAGGCAGAGTGCTAGAGATAAACCATACAGAGAGTGGTTAATTCACTATACAGGGGATGTGGATTGGGTGACACAGTATATGAATGAACTTTATTTTTAGGAATTTGTTGGGCAACACGGAACTGTGAATACAGTGGGTGTACACCGTGCATGTTTGTGTAGTCCTTGGGAAGTTAAAAGACAGTTGAAGAGTGCCAGAGAAGGTTTGCGTGAAAGTGGGATAAGAGACAGAGAAGGAAATAAACAAGATGGGAACCGGACAGAGTAAGGAAATTTCTAAAGCAAGGCCTCTTGGTTGTGTTTTAGCACATTGGAGAAAAATGGCAGGGTCCGGTGGAACAGAGAACAAAAGAACTTTGGTTAAATACTGTGTTGAGTGGTGGAAGCTATATAAGCTAGATAATGAAGCAAGGTGGCCACCTATTGGAACTTTGGATTATAACAGCCTGTTACAATTAATGTTGTTTCTAAGGCGGGAAGGCAAGTGGGATGAGGTGTCTTATGCGGACATGTTTTTTGTTCTTAGAAATCACCCTGAGTGGCAGAGAGACTGTGGAATTAGACCCCCTACCGACCCTATGGTATTAGCCCTTGAAAAAGAAAATAAGGCTACAAAAGGCAAACTTAAGTGGTGTTGTTCGGCATGCAATATAGGTCAAAGATGTACAAAATCAGATAAGGTTTACCAGACAGTGACACAGGAACAAGATCTAACTGACCTGTTTAAGCCTCCCCCTAGGAAACAGGAGGACGATGAGGACTTGGAAGGAACACCTACTCCAGCTCCCTCTCCCCCTCCTTCGAGCAGCCCCATCGCATCCCAAACGAGGAACCAGGAACTCCAAGCACCTCTGCGAGAAGCAGTGGGGCCTGAGGGGGAAAGGATGTTAGTTAAAGTACCCTTTTCTACCATTGACCTAGATGCGTGGGAAAAAGTTGCCAAAAATTACAGAAGCGATCCGATATGAACCACCAAACGCTTTCGGTTTATAATAAAGCAACATAATCCAGATTGGAATGATATGCAGTTGTTATTAGATGCAGTAACTGAAACAGAGAAACAAGTGATTCTAAAAACAGCAGGGGATTTGGCAGAGGATTATTATAAAACACAACAGCAGGATGTAAAAGATTATTTCCCACTCCAGGACCCACATTGGGACCCCAACAGGTCAGTGGAAATGCAAATGTTAAAAGATTACCAGTAATGGATAGCCAAGGGAATGGAGAGGGCCATTCCCAAGACTATAAATTGGTCAGCCTTATATGCAGTTAAACAGGGCCCTTCTGAGTCACCATCCGAATTCCTGGAGCGTTTGAGGGATGCAATGCTCCGCAACACACCGCTGGATCCTGCGAGTGATGCAGGAGTACAACAGCTAATATCCCTGTTTTTAGGACAGTCCACAGGGGATATTAGATGCAAACTTCAAAAACTTCAGTGGTTAGATATGAGGAACTTAGAGACCCTAGTAGATGAGGCATGGAGAGTATTTAGTAACCAAGAAGAGAGTTACAAACAAGGGATGAGAAAATTAGTAGCAATAGTGGGGGAGGAAGGAAAGGGAAAATGTGGGCAAGGACCACCCAGACAGGCACCACCCAGACAGGGCCCACCCCGGTTAGATAAAGATCAATGTGCACATTGTAAGAAATTCGGTCGTTGGAAAATCAATGCCCAGAAAGGAGACGAGATAACCGGCAAGGACAAAGAAACCAGGAAGGGGTGGTTGCACATGTGAAAGAAAACTGAAGAAGACCGGGGAACTCCACCCTAGTGGATCCACTGGTTATAATAAAGCTAGGGGGAAAAGAAAAAGAATTGGAGTTTTTGGTAGACATGGGAGCAACATATTCAGTTTTGAATAAAGCCTTAATGCCGGTGAGAGATGATTACATTATGGTAAAAGGGGCAACTGGCAAATCTGAAAAAGCATATTTTTGTAAACCTTTAAAGTATAAACTTGGAAAGCAATGGGGTATTCACAAGTTTTTGTACATGCCTAATTCTCCAAAAGCCCTTTTGGGCAGAGACTTATTGGAACAATTACAAGCAACCATGATGTTTAAAGATGGGGAAATTACTCTGGAGGTAAATGATCAACAGTATGTAGAAATTTTAAGTTTAATGTTAACAACCACAGAAGCTGAGGAGGAAACTAGGGAAGAAATTAGGAATCAAGTATTCCCTGGAGTATGGGCAACAAATGTACCTGGGAGAGCCAAGAATGCACTTCCAATACAGATCAGGCTCAAGGAAGGGAAACAACCAGTTAGGGTTAAACAGTATCCACTTGAAAAGGAGGACAAGGAGGGAATTAGCCCAGTGATTGAAAACTTCTTGCAGCTAGGACTACTGAGAGAGTGCAAATCTGACTTTAACACCCCCATTTTACCAGTCTGTAAGCCTGATGGATCATATCGGGTGGTACAGGACTTACGAGCGGTTAACAAGGTAACCGAGGATCTCCACCCTGTGGTGTCAAACCCCTACACTTTATTAACTGAGTTAACACCTGAACTAACCTGGTTTACCATCCTAGATTTGAAAGATGCCTTCTTTTGCCTCCCGGTCCATGAAGATAGCCAGAAAATATTTGCGTTCGAATGGGAAGATCCCAAAAGCGGATACAAAACTCTACTCACTTGGATGGTGTTGCCTCAAGGATTCAAGAATAGCCCCACACTGTTCAGAGATCAACTTGCAAAGGATTTGGAGTCTTGGGAAGCCCCACCTGGAGAAGGGAAGCTATTGCAGTATGTAGATGACGTCCTAATAGCTACCTGGACGGAGGAAGCTTGCGTGGTTTGGACAGTAAGTTTACTAAATTTCTTGGGGCTCCAAGGGTACCGGGTGACTAAGAAAAAGGCTCAAATAGTAAAAACAAAAAAGATCTATTTGGGTTATGAAATCAGTGCTGGGCAGAGGACTCTGGGACAGAACTGGAAAGAGGCAATCTGCCAAACACCCAAACCCCAAACCGTGAAAGAGTTGCGAACATTTTTGGGGATGACAGGATGGTGTAGGCTTTGGATTTATAACTATGGAGTGCTTGTAAAACCCTTGTAAGAGCTCATTACAAAGGAAAACCGAGACCTACAGTGGACGAAAGAAGCCACAAGAGCCTTCAACCAGCTAAAGAATGCCCTGATGTCAGCACCAGCTTTGGGACTCCCAGATGTGAGTAAACCATTCTTTCTGTTTTCTCATGAGAAGCAGGGGATTGCATTGGGAATACTAGGACAAGACCTGGGCCTGTACCGACAGGCTGTTGCTTATTTTTCTAAGCAACTAGACGCAGCGGCCAAAGGGTGGCCTGGATACCTCAGAGCCATCGCAGCAGTCGTGCTGAACATCCAAGAGGCATGCAAATTCACCATGGGCCAGAAAATGACTGTGCTAGTGTCCCACACAGTATCTGCAGTGCTGGAAGTGAAAGGCGGACACTGGCTCTCCCCACAGAGGTTCCTGAAATACCAAGCCATCATGGTGGAGCAGGACGATGTGGAGATAGTGGTAACTAACATTGTCAACCCAGCCTCTTTCCTCAGCGGAAACACAGGAGAGCAGGTACACCATGACTGCCTGGAGACTAGTGAAGCCACATACTACAGTCGTCCGGATCTGAAGGATATCCCTTTGGACAGCACACAAACCTGGTTTACTGATGGAAGCAGCTATGTCATCAGTGGAAAGCGACATGCAGGGTATGCAGTTACCACTTGCAAGGAGGTAATAGAATCTGGACTGCTGCCAACAAATACCTCTGCACAGAAGGCCGAAATAATTGCTTTAACCCATGCTTTGGAAATGGCAAAAGGAAAGAAGGTAAACAGTTATACTGACTCAAAGTATGCATTTGGAATTGTACATGCACACGGGGCCATATGGAAGGAAAGGGGACTGTTGAACTGGCAAGGAAAAAACATTGAACATGCACAAGAAATAGTATGACTATTGGAAGCAGTCCAGCTGCCTGAGAACGTAGCAATCATGCACATTAAGGCACACCAGAAAGTGAGCTCAGAATTGGAAGAAGGAAACGAATTGGCAGACAGAGAGGCAAAAGAAGCAGCAAAGGGTGAGGTGACAACTGAAGGGGCTCTAATCCCAGATGGCCAAATCTCCCTAGAAGGTAAGCTGACCTATAACAAAGAGGATAGAAAACTAATTGAGGATCAGGATGGGTCATGCAATAAAGAGGGTTGGGCTATCACTGCACAAGGGACGTTGGTCATTCCCTCTCATTTAGTTTGGGCACTAGTAAGGGAGGAGCACCAAAAGACACACTGGGGAGTAGATGCCCTACATAAATATCGAAATGAAAAGATTATTGCCAGGAATCTATATGCTACCATCACACAAGTAACCCAACAGTGTGACCTTTGCCTCCAGACTAACCCTAAAAACACCCCCAAACCAAAACTGGGCCAAATTGGAAAGGGAAATGGATAGCAGTGGCAAATTGATTTTTTGGAACTTCCAAGAAAAGGGGGGTATTGATATTTGTTGGTATTAACAGACACCTTTTCAGGATGGCCAGAAGCTTTCCCCACCAGAACTGCCAAGGCTCGGGAAGTAGCAAAGGTATTGTTGCAGGAGATAATACCAAGCTTCTGAGTCCCAGCCACAATATCCTCAGACAGAGGACCACACTTCATTTCAAAGGTGGTACAACAAATTAGCTGCCACTTGGGCATAAATGGGGTGCTTCACACCCCATACCACCTACAATCAAGTGGTCAGGTGGAGAAAATGAACCACCTGATCAAACAGCAAATTGTAAGGTTAGGGCAAGAAGCCAATTTCACCTGGCCCCGGTCTCTTCCACTTGTCTTCTTACGAATTCGGACTAAACCCAGAACTAAAGCAAAGTTAAGTCCATTTGAAATGCTTTATGGGAGACCATATGGAGTACAGAAAGGGTTATCCACCCAAATTGGGGAGGAAACTCTGACCACCTATATGGTGGCCCTGAGCAAACAGCTTAGGAGAATTGAAAAGCATGCGGCTGGAACTCAAAGTCAAAGTCTAGATGGTCCAGTATAATATTCAGCCTGGGGATTATGTATATGTTAAGTCTCTTACAGAAAAGCTTTAGAGCCACAGTGGGAAAGACCGTTTCAGGTGCTCCTTACCACTTTCACTGCAATCAAGATCAAGGAACAGAACGCCTGGATTCATCACCCTCGGGTGAAAAAGGCTCCAGAGGCCCCTTGGAAAGTGACCCCTGGTGATGATGAACTGAAATTGAAACTCAGCAGAGTAAAATGAAGATGGTTTGGTGGTGGGGAGTATTAATTCTGGAAGTGAGCACTTGGGAAGTTGCCTATGGACAAGGCCCGAGCAATATTGAATGGCCTTGGTCTCAGGGTTTTGTCCAGACTACTGGATCCATGGGAAAACATTCTGACACAAAGGGTTTAAATCTATTAACTGTGGTTATGCATGGAAATCAAGTGTATGCAAGACAAGAATGGAAAAAACAGAAGATGTGACAACTTCAGGGGACTGTAGAAGAAAAAATCAAAATAGGATGTTGAATGATAAATGAAACTACTCATCAAAAAGCAATTCAAATTAGTGTCCCTCCTAAAGATAAGATAAGATAAGATAAGATAAGATAAGATAAGATAAGATAAGATAAGAATGAAGAGATTTGCATGTACTCAAATTAATTAGATTGCTGGAATAATTTTACATTAGTTCAGACTGCCGAAGTGGTCTGTCTGTGGGCCCATGACACTAATGGGCTCTCATTCAAATTCAAAATAGATGCCATAGCCAAGCCTGTCACAACCTATGCCACCACCCAAGCCCAAACCCAAACCACAACACATAAACTTGAGCCCCAAATTTATGAAATTGGCCCCTATGTAGTAAGAAATACAGGCCGACAACAATTGTTGTTTAACCCAGAGTGGTCCCTCAAGCGTGTTGGATTATTGATGCAAGCTAATATCTCTGAAATTCAGCCAGCCTGTTCTCCCCTCCTAAAGACATCCTTTGAGGGCTGGGCAACATGACTACAGAAACAAGCACCCTTCAGGGGCAGAATGAAGAGGGATTTAACTGGGATGCTAGGAACAGGATTAGGAGTCTTAAATGGGATTGACTCAGAAATATTAATGAATAAATTGACTACTGCAACAAGCGATTTGACGAAACTGAGACAACCCCTGCAATCTTCTCTTTTAGCTTTAGGAAATGGCCAGTGGCAAGTTTCAAAAGTACTTCCAGATTTTGCAAAAGCTAACAACCAGGACCATAAACTGATAATAGCCACGCTTGGTATGGTCCAGGGTAATGTATCCCTAGCCCTTAGCTGCGCCCAAGCACAACTACGGATGCAATCAGCAGCCTCCTTAATTATAAGAGAAGGAAACAAAGGTGTTTTTCCTATTGAAATTCAAAAGGCTGTTTGGGATAATGCCACTAAGTTAGAAAAGAAGCTCCAGTCTTGGTGGACCTTAGTGAACTTCACTTATGACCCAATTACTAACATGGCTACAGCTTTTGTGCTTACCATATGTAATGCCACAATTTATGTAATCCACCCTATTATTGCTTTAGGATTAAATCATGATAGGGCAGTACTTTACCCCTCTGAACACAGGGCATGGGCTCGGATGGTCAATAAGAAATGGCAGACAGTAAATTTGGAATCTTGTATTACACGAGAACAACAAGGGTTTATTTGTGAGAGCAATACAATTGATGCCAAAGGTATTTGTCTGGATGCTGAGCAAGGTATTTGCCACTTCGAAGTTTATCCAGACAATAGTCAAAGGACAGTACTAGTATATATTGGCCAAGGTTGTGTGTGTTTAAGAACTGTTTGTGTTTCCATAAAAGTAGATAATGAGAATGTAACCCTAAATGTTAAGAATTATTCTGATTTCTGTATTTGTAACTTTGTAAAAATTACCAGATGTGACTCTTCCTATTTGGCACCAGTTGTATCCCATCAATTGATACAGCCTAATTACACAATGTATCACAAATTATCACCCACACCTACTGGGATGAACCTCACCTTGGTGAAACAATTAGTGAAGCATCAGGACTTGATTGAAATCCTGAAGGAAGTTCAGGAAAATGGGAAGAAAACTTTAATAACCATTCACCATGACACAGAGGAGATAAGTAGAGTCCTGCAAAGAATGAGACAAGATGCAGATCATCACTGGTGGGATGTGCTTTTTGGATGGTCACCCACTGCAACTGGTATTTTAAATACGTTATGTCACCCCATAGTTGTTTTACTAATCTTGGTAGGTATCAGTCTTGTATTATCTATTTATGTTACTTGTCTGGAATTACAGAATGCTGAAGAGGTTATCCATTTTAACCACTTTATCCAATGTACATGGAAAGGTATTGAGGGATGCCTACTGTAAAAGATTACTGGAAGAAGAATCTACTTATTAGTAAAAGAATTTACTAACTTTATAGAAAAGGGGGGATTGATTTAAGGGTAGATAGTGATTTATTAGGGGCTGCTCACTAAACAATACATATTGCTTGCTTGACATGTTTTGCGCTTGCCAAACAGAAAGAGAGGATGTAGGGAGGATATTGACCCATTGTTAAGGAGAGCAGGCATCCTGGTTTTGGACCCCCAAACCAGCTCAAGCCAGCTATAGGGCTTGGACTCAGGCCAGGGACCCAGGGAGTATGCGCAAGAAAGAAAGGTGAAGAGTTAAATGTGAGGAAGACTCCTTACTTCATCAGAGGAAGACTCTTTTACTTCATCTAAGACCCCCACCCACGACCTCCAGGCAGCACTGCGCAGGCACAAGTGTATTTAAATGAACTTTGGACTCATTATAATACGAACCGGGAATAGGTAATGAATATGCTTAGGGGCATTGTATAGCTTAGTGCATATGTAACCTGTAACTCAATACAAACCAAGCAAAGTGCCACAGATGGGGCTCACCAAATTTAGGGAGCTATCCCTCGTGTGTCCCAGCGCTGGAATAAACATACCTACTTTACAACTTTTGTTGTGGAGTCCTATCCACGCCTCACCAGGACATACTGGGAGTGGTACTGGCCAATACTGGGGCAAACTGGTGATACTGTGAGTGATACTGGGGGATATTGGGACAAACTGGGGACACTGGGGACACTGTGGGGAATGTGATAAATAACCGTGTGTGTTTGTTAATCAAATCTTGCTTAAGCCAGGTGTGATAAATACATAATAATATAGTGTTGGCTTTTCGCAGATATTCATTGTGTGCATGGTTTTATTCTGTTTATAGAAGTAGTCTTGTCATAAAGAATAGAGGTATATAACTGATGTTTTAATTTCTGTTATTAACTAGATTTCGATATAGTAATAAAATAACTAATAGAGGTAGTTTAAAAGACTTTCCTTTACTAACCACACTGCCTGCTTGACTGGATCCCCTATTGTTCTTTATTAAACTTTTAAATTTCAACAGGAGAGTGAACTTTGTTTATCACACAGGGAATAAATGGTTAAAATTGAGTCAGGAAGCTCACAAGTTTTATCTAACAAAAAGCTAAGCAAGGCCAAGAAAAACAGATGTCTAAGCAAGAACAGAGGGAAGAGATAACGAAGTCAGGTCAGGATGACCTATACCCAGTGAAGTAAGCGAAGTATGAGCCCCCCTGAGATGTGCCCCCCTCCCGAGGAAGACTTTGGCCTTCAGCCTCACGACCACCAGAAAGAAGAAGGAAGACCCCATAGCAACAGCCCGCGCAGATGCAGAGTACTCCCGGAAGATATACGTATACCAGGTCAAAGAGACTATAAAACTTGGGGGATTAGGGGAGTGGGCCGCGAACCGTTGGCGGAGCAGGGGCTCCACGGTCACCCAGCGCTGTTTTGCTTGTTGTAGCTTGCTCAATAAATCAAATTATTTTAATTGGCCTGGTTTTTGTCTCTAACCTATAACAATTTTGGTGCCGTGACTCGGATAGAGGCAATTCAGCTGGAAGTCCTGCAGGGGGGAGGCGCGCCCTGCTTGTCCAGCGTTTGGCTGGATAAGCAGCCCCTGTGTAAGTACTTCTACTGCTGGAACCTCTACCGACGAACCTAAATTAGACAGCAAGCAAATAAATGCCGGCAAATCCCATAATCTTTGTGCACGAAGCTCTGAATGAAGACGCAGGAAGATAGGCCACTTATCCGTTCGGTCGGGGTTGGGTATCCTGGAGTGCGCTTGTGTGAGACGTCCAGTGAGGGACGAAGTGAGTGTGGACCCCTCAGTAGTGCGGTTCCCAAACCCCGCGAGGGGCTGGACCACAAACAGAGGTTGAAGACTCTGTGTGTGGAAAAAGGCACTCCAGACGATGGGACAGAGAAAAAAGCAAGCACTCTGGTCCCATGGGTGGGTCGGAGTTTAAAATTAAACTCCCCCAGGATTAATGATAGAGAATTTGAGTGCCTACCCCTTCTAGGCGGGGTAAGGACAAAGCAATGCCAGGTTTTACACATACGTAAATTCCAAAAAGCTATTTAGTGTTGAAGAAAGTGAGTATCCACATTTATGAATAGGATCTGAAACTAGGCATTGTTCAAGGAATAAGAGAATCTGTCCCTAGGTGACAGAATAATAATAAAACTTAAAGAAGAGAGAGAGACCCCTACAGAGTGGTTAGAAAGGCTTAGGCAAGAGTGGACCCTGCTACCCCTGGCAGGATCGGAGATTGGATGAATTGTTGAGGGAAGCCTAGAAAGTGTATGCTTGTAGAGAAGAAGAGACACATAAAAAGCAAACCAGAATGTTGTTAGCGGCGTGCTGAGGGATCGGCCGGGCCGGGCACCGCCGCCCTGCGGGGCAGCCCCGCCGCTGCTCCCGCCTCCTCCGCTTCTTCCTCCTCCTCGTTGCGGCGGCGGCGGCGGCGGCTGGCGCTGCTCGTGCTGGGGCCTGCCGCCTCCGCCGAGGCGAGGGGGGAGGAGGCTGGGGCCGGGGCCGGGGCCGGGGCCGGGGCCGGGGCCGGGGCCGGGGTCGCGGCTGCGAGCGGGGAAGCGGTAGTGGGTGGCGAGCGCAAGAGCTGCACGTACCAGGGCTGCAGCGGGACCACAGGACATGTCAGGAAAGATTGCAGAAAGTGGATGATGAATGAAAAGATGTTTAAAGAAGGTTAGGGGTGTCAGGAGCTCTATTTGCTGGAGACCCGAGAAGAAACAGAGCCCTTGGTAATATTAAAAGTGAGTCCCCACCAAGAAGAAGTCGAGTTCGTAGTGGACTCAGAAGCAAAGAGATCTACTTTTCAAAGACTGCCCTGGGGTTGTAAAATTTGAGTCAGTTAAGTCCTGACGATCAATGGTACAGTGTAATAGATGTAAAGGATGCATTTTGGGCATGTCCTCTTAAGGAAGATTGCAGAGATTATTTTGCCTTTGAAGGGGAGGACCCAGACACACACCGTAAGCAACAGCTACGCTGGACAGTGTTACCCTAAGGAGTTACAGAATGCCCAAATTTATTTGGACAAGCTCTAGAGCAAATTTTAAGGGAATATGAATTAGGTGAAGGAGTTACATTAGTTCAGTATGTTGATGATTTATTGTTAGCTGGTAAAGATGAGGAGAAGTTGAGATAAGAAAGTATTAAATTATTAAACTTTTTGAGCTTACAGGGATTAAAAATGTCAAAATCAAAATTACAATTTGTCAAAGAAGTACTTAAGACACAGGTTAAGCAGGGGAACTAAGAAATTGGATCCTGAAAGGGTTAATGGCATATTGTCGCTGCCAGTTCCTAAAACCAAAAGACAAGTTAGGCAATTATTAGGCCTTTTTGGATATTGCAGACAATGGATAGAGGATTACAGCAAGGAAGTGAAATTTCTTTATAATAAAGTAATTGTATGGGGTATAGGGTGGTGTGTGCACACACACACAAACACACACACACACATATATATATATATGGCAATTATATATAAAATAAGGTAAGGATGGCCTGTTGAAATGGTTAAAGGAAGATGATGAACAGTTAAAGGCATTAAAAACCGATTTAGTGAATGCCCCGGTTTTGAGTTTATCAGATGTAAAGAAACCGAGTATGAAAATAACCCATGATTGTTTATATAACATCGAAGAACAGACAAAGATTAGACCAGACTTAGAAGTGGAAGAGCTTCAGTTTGAAGATGTATTTCTGTGTGGATTTGATCCTGGTAGTTGAAACACTGAGCTAAAGATGCACTTATGTTTATAGTTGTGTATCTATATTTAATTTTCTGTGAGATGTAAATAATAAAGAAGCATTTATTGCCATCTTCACAAGGAAAAGTAATAGGTATCTGCATGGAAGCTTTGATTGTAAAAATAAAATTAATGGATTTTAGAGATACCGGAAAAGGATACCCAGCAGGTTCTTGAAATGGTATCCATGAATATAGGGAGTGAGATAGGGAAGTGCAGAAACTAAATTCACAATTTAGAAGTCCTAAAGGAAAGAAGCGAAATGAATTATTGGGTTGTCAGCAATAACAGGCAAGGGAGGATAAGAAGTGCTGAAGTGCTTCTCTTTGCCATGGGAAGGCTGCCCTAGTTTACAGCTTTCCTGCTACCTGGAGTCATAGGAGGAGGCCCAAGAGTGCAAAGAACGTCACCCAGCTGAAAGGAGTTGGACTAGATTTAGCTTCGGTCTCCCTGTCACTCCTTTTCTTCATCAGTGTGTGTTTTGTGAGATCAAGATTTCAATTACTGGATGCACGCAATTACATCAGTGAGCATAAAAGAAGACTTTTCTTTAATCTGGCTGCTTGTAAAAATTTGTAAGAGTTTCTTTTTTACTGTTAGGTACTTTACCCCTTTCTATTGTAACTCTTTATATTTTGTGGTATGTACTTTGAAGGCAGTGCTATATGCATGACAGAAATTATATATTATACACACACACCATTTGGATAAAGTATGTAGATATGAAATAACAAAACTTCTTAGTGTTCACATTTTACAGTTAGTGGATTTAATCCACTGATATAACAGACAAATGAAAAGTTCAGTTATTACTTGCATTCTGTTGCTCAATTAGTATGGAATGTTTCACCACCAATTGAGTTCCATACGAGTGTCTCAGTGATTTATTGCATTTGCCTCAGATATAAAGCAGCTCTTTTCTCAAATGTAGAAAGCCTTGCTGTTCTGTGAACTTCAGCTGCTCTTGGTGTAACACTTAAGAGCCAGAGAAAATGTTGCATTTGAAACACTTCTAATTTGTTTATTTTTTGGCTGTAATTATGCCAAATATGTCACCATAATACACAAAGTATAATATACATTAGTCACTTGGATAACAGTTATTCGCAGCATATCCATTTTATCTACTGTACTTCCTATAATATTTCAATTAACATTTCATCTTTTTAAATATTGAGTACTCAACAATAAAGCCAGAGTGGTTTGTGGCGTTTTCCCCTTTTCTAATACCAGAAGTGCTGTCTGAACTTAGTACGCTTTTAAGCAGAATTCATTATCTTAATCTTGTTAGTGTTCTGAGGAACTTCTTTATATAGCTGCAGTTTAATGTTGATCTGCAAACGTTATGTCTTAATACAAATGCCACCTGGTTCAGCTACATATATTTGTATAAAGGCAACATCATGGAAAGAATCCTCACTAACCCCTCGTTGGGAAGGGCCTTATCTCGTTTTGCTCACTACAGAAATAGCAATCCGGACAGCAGAACGTGGATGGACACATGCTAGTCATGTCAAGGGACCCATTCAAGACCCTCAGTGGAAAGTGACCAGCTGGCCTGGGGACCTCAAAGTTACTCTGACGAAAGAACAATAATAACCTGTGTAACTGTGGCTGCGAGAAAGGTTGGGAGCAGTACAAGAAATGTTAATGCCCAATGGTTTGGTCTCGAACCATGGGAGTTTTTAAATCCAGTAAAACATTATGTAAATAGGGGGAATGAACAAATTTCATTAGAAGGAATATATAGAACACTAGTGGAGAAAATAGTAGCTTTAGATTGGGAACAGCCTCCTGTAGAACAACTACATTTTGAAAGGACTGTAATAATTCCTTGTATTTGTAGACGTGTTCGTGTTTTGCAATCTAATCAAGGGATACATGCCGCTTGGGTATTGATTGAGTGTGAAAATTGTATGCAAAGATGGTATTGTTCTTCCTCACACAGACATAACCTGTGTAATAAGTGTCGAGAAAGGTACCCTGACAGAATACATTTTAACCCTGAAATTTTAAAATTACTATGTGGAAAATCATATGTAATTCCTGAGATTTGGGAGGTACGGGGGGAAGATTGGGATCAAACTATTCAGATGTGTAAAGTGAGGTTTAGATGGAAGCAAAGACAAACTGAGAAGAAAATTTAAATGTAACATTTGAAAGAAAGCTGGTGGGTTCCAAAGTATCCATCTAAAGGATACTTATTTTTCAGCAAAGGGGGGAATATAATTAGAGTAAGAGCAAGTATTTACCCACAAGCCTAAGATTCTGCTCTGTAAACATCTATAATTGAAGTTACAGATATAAAAAGACTCACGAAGGCCTAACCCCTGAAGACTGCGACTGCTGCCGAGAAGTGACCTCGCTGCTTCAAGCAACGGAGTAGGCGAAGGAGGCAGAGGCGTATCAGAGTGGGGACATAAAGAGGCCTGTGCTCCCGAGAGCCTGAAGTGGAAAATAGAGCAGAGCAATGTAATAAAACGAGTGAGTAACAAAGATTACACCAAATCAAAAAAAGGGAGAATTGGAACTTACTAATTGTAAAAATGAAGGAGAACCCACCAACTCTCTATGCCATTTGCTGGATATTAGGATGGGTACAAAATCCTGTAAGAGGCTTTGATCACCAACCCTTTAAATGGACCTTATCCCGATGGGAGGATCAAGTAGTTATCCAAACTATAGTGGGACCTGGGTCTCCCAGTTTCAATCCTACCTTCTGTCAGTTAGCTCTGATAAGCCCTTGCCTTAACCGAATGGGGTTTTACTTTTGCCC
Organism: Acanthiza pusilla; assembly: GCA_036630365.1. Classification (NCBI taxonomy): domain Eukaryota; kingdom Metazoa; phylum Chordata; class Aves; order Passeriformes; family Acanthizidae; genus Acanthiza; species Acanthiza pusilla. Next base: position 1,264,699 of record JAXCHO010000108.1, read on the forward strand.
TAGCTCAAACCCGGGACGAGGATATTGTAATTACCCAAATTCCTATTACTGTGCTTACTGGGGCTGTGAGACAATGGCATCAGACTGGGCTCCGGGAGGAGGAAAGGACCAACATATTACAGTAGGGTGGGGGCCCCACGGCTGCAAGACACCCCAGCAGGATAGCACTGGTGGCACAGTGGTGTCTGGGAATTGTTGGCATATTTACATCAATGTTACCCAAAGCCAAGACCCTAGCTGGTTCTTGGGAAAGACCTGGGGAGTTAGATATTGGGAATCAGGGACCGATAGAGGTGGCCTAATCTTTATAAAAAAAGAACCAATTGCCAACGTCCCCGAACCAGTCGGACCAAATCTAGTGCTATCTGGACAATTGTTACCTACAACAACCGCCCCCACAATTAACAGGTCTGCTATCATTAATATCACGGTTCTGCCTACTCCCAGTAGTGCCTTAACATCTGAATATAGCCCCCTTTAGAAATTAATGCAGGCAAGTTATCAAATATTGAATGTAACCAACCCGAACCTTACAGAGCACTGTTGGTTATGTTATGTGATTAAACCACCTTTTTATGAAGCAATAGGGACCACAGGAGAAGCGAAACGAGTTAACGGATCCAACCCAGCACAGTGTCTATGGAAAAAGGATACATCAAAGCAGGGCATTACCATAGCTCAAGTGAAAGGAAGAGGAAGATGTGTAGGTAGAGTACCAACAAACCAGGCACACCTATGCGATACAACTATAAAAACCTCAAAAAAGGAGTCCCCCGCAAATTGGCTTATACCAGCTAAAAACACAAAATGGGTGTGTGCGTCCATAGGAGTAACGCCTTGTTTGTCATTACAAACTTTTAATGAATCCTCTGATTATTGCGTTCAGATAATGATCATCTATAGCAGCGGCCGAGGCCTTTGCGCGGAGGCTGGCTGAGAGACACCAAGCAGACCAAGGTATGGCGGAGAGAAGGGCAGTTTATTCACAGCAAAAGCTTTTTATACTCTTATCAAACTCCAATTACTACTGGTCAGTGAAAAGTCCACCTCCCAAGTCCATTGGTCACAACCAGTGTCAAACATGGAGATTAGAAAAGTGAAAGAATGCAACTTATCTATGTTCTCCGTGAGAAAGAACAGAAAGATTCCAAACAGTGCAACCACAATCATCCCTTGAATTGTCTATCACACTGAAAACTTTGTATATGACAATCACATAACTCAGGAACTCAGGAATTTCTGGTAGATACAGGGGCAACTTATTCAGTTTTGAATAAAGCTCTGATGCCTGTGGGGGATGATTATATCATGGTAAAAGGGGCCACTGGTCACTCTGAAAAAGCTTATTTTTGCAAACCTTTGAAGTATAAACTTGGGAAACAATGGGGAATTCATAAGTTTTTATATATGCCCAATTCCCCAAAAGCACTCTTGGGTAGGGATTTCTTGGAACAATTACAAGCAACCATTATGTTTAAAGATGGGGAAATTACTCTGGAGGTGAATGATCAACAATATGTAGAAATATTAAGTTTAATATTGACAACCCCTGAGACCGAAGAAGGAATTAGTGAGGAAATAACAAATCAGGTATTTCCTGGGGTTTGGGCTACTGTTCCAGGGAGAGCTAAGAATGCACCTCCCATACAAATTAAACTTAAAGAGGGAAAACAGCCAGTTAGAGTTAAACAATATCCTTTAAGACAAGAAGATAGAGAAGGAGTTAGCCCAATAATAGAAAACTTTTTGAAGCTAGGATTACTGAGAGAATGCCAGGCTGAATTTAACACCCCTATACTACCCGTTTGCAAACCTGATGGATCATACCCAGTAGTACACGATTTAAGGGCTGTAAATAAGATTACAGAAGACCTCTACCCTGTAGTGGCAAATCCATATACATTATTAACTGAATTAACACCGGAGTTAATTTGGTTTACTGTTCTAGATTTGAAAGATGCCTTCTTTTGCCTCCCTCTCCACGAAGCCAGCCAGAAAATATTCGCTTTTGAATGGGAAAGCCCTAAAAGTGGGCGCAAAACCCAGCTGACCTGGACAGTGTTGCCTCAAGGGTTCAAGAATAGTCCTACCATATTCAGAAATCAACTTGCCAAGGACTTAGAATCCTGGGAGGTCCCAGCATTAGAAGGAAAACTGTTGCAGTATGTGGATGACCTCTTGATAGCTACCAAGACTGAAGAGACCTGTCTTACCTGGACGGTAAGTCTGCTAAATTTCCTAGGACTGCAGGGATACCGAGTTTCCAAGAAAAAGGCCCAAGTAATGAAAAAAAGGTAATTTACCTGGGCTATGAGATCAGTGCAGGACAAAGGAGCTTGGGGCAGGATCGCAAGGAAGCCATCTGCCAGACCCCAAAACCTCAGACTGTGAAAGAACTCAGAACATTCTTGGGAATGACGGGCTGGTCCAGACTTTGGGTTTATAATTATGGTTTACTTGCAAAGCCCCTATACGCTCTCATAAACACGGAACAGAGAGATCTCCAGTGGACAAAGGAAGCCACAAAGGCCTTTGAGCAGCTAAAGAATGCCCTCATGTCAGCTCCAGCGCTAGGACTTCCAGACCACGTGAGTAAACCATTCTTTCTGTTCTCCCATGAGAAACAGGGAATTGCCTTGGGAATTTTAGCACAAGACCTGGGTCCATACCGACGGACAGTTGCTTATTTCTCTAAGCAACTAGATACAGCAGCCAAAGGATGGCTGGGATGCCTCAGAGCTGTTGCAGCAGTTGTGATGAACATTCAGGAGGCGCGGAAGTTTACATTGGGCCAGAAAATGACTGTGCTAGTGTCACACACAGTGTCCGCAGTGCTGGAAATGAAAGGCGGCCACTGGCTTTCCCCACAGAGGTTCTTGAAATACCAAGCCATCATGGTAGAACAAGATGATGTAGAAATAGTGGTGACTAACATTGTCAACCCAGCTTCTTTCCTCAGCGGAAATGAAGGAGAGCCGGTACACCACAATTGTCTGGAGACCATTGAAGCTACACATTCCAGTCGTCAAGATCTGAAGGATACCCCTTTAGATGACGCAGAAACCTGGTTCACTGATGGGAGCAGTTACGTTATTGGTGGAAAGTGACACGCTGGGTATGCAGTTACTACCTGCAAAAAGGTAATAGAATCTGGACCTTTGCCAACAAACACCTCTGCACAGAAAGCTGAGATAATTGCTCTGATATGTGCCCTGGAAATGGCAGAAGGAAAGAAAATAAACATCTATACAGACTCAAAGTATGCATTTGAGGTTGTCCATGCACATGGTGCCATTTGGAAAGAAAGGGGACAGTTGAACTCACAAGGAAAAAGTATCAAACATGCACAAGTAATATTGCGGCTGTTGGAAGCAGTCCAGCTACCTGAGAAGGTAGCAATCATGCACATTAAAGCACACCAAAAGGTGAGCTCTGAATGGGAAGAAGGAAATGAGCTGGTGGACAGAGAGGCAAAAAGGGCAGCAAAAGGTCAGATAACAACAGAAAGAGCCCTGATCCCAGATGGGCAGGTCTCCCTAGAAGGTAAGCCTATATACAATGAAGAAGATAGAAAGTTAATTAAGGATGAAGAAGGAACATATAACCAAGAGGGATGGGCTATTACAGCAGAAGGAAGGATAATAATCCCTTCTCATTTGTTGTGGTCATTGGTTAGGGAGGAACATCAGAAAACACACTGGGGTGTAGATGCTCTGTATAATTATCTAAATGATAAAATTATCGCCAGGCATTTACAAGATACCATCAAGCAGGTAACCCGGCAGTGTGACATTTGCCTCAGACTAAACCCAAAATTACTCGCAAAATAAAACTTGGTCAAATTGGAAGGGGCCATGGACCTGGACAGCAATGGCAAATTGATTTCACAGACCTTCCAAGAAAAGGGGGGTATCGATATTTGTTGGTATTAACAGATACCTTTTCAGGGTGGCCAGAAGCCTTTCCCACCAGAACCGCCAAGGCCCGGGGAGTAACTAAAGTATTGCTACGAGAAATAATACCACGCTTTGGGGTTCCAGCCACAATATCCTCAGACAGAGGACCCCACTTTATTGCAAGGGTGGTACAGCAAATTAGCTGCCAATTAGGCATAAAATGGAAACTCCACACCCCGTACCATCCTCAATCAAGTGGTCAGGTGGAAAAAATGAACCATCTAATCAAGCAACAGATTGTGAGGCTAGGACAAGAAGCCAATTTACCCTGGCCCCAATCTCTCCCACTTGCATTATTACGAATTCGGACCAAACCCAGAATTAGAGAACAGTTAAGCCCCTTTGAAATACTCTATGGGAGACCGTATGGAGTACAAAAGGGAATATCTACCCAAGTTGGGGAAGAAATAATGACCACCTATATGGTGGCTTTAGGTAAGCAACTCAGAAAGATTGAAAAGCACGTGGCCAGAACCCGAAGTCAAGGTTTAGATGGTCCTGTACATGATATTCAACCTGGGGATTATGTATATGTTAAGTCTGTTGCAGAAAAAACTCTGGAGCCACAGTGGGAAGGACCATTTCAAGTACTCCTTACCACTTTCACCACAATTAAAATCAAGGAGCAGAACGCCTGGATTCATCATACCAGAGTGAAGAAAGCTCATAATTCTCCATGGAAAGTCACACAAGTTCAACCAGGAAAATTATTTTTCTCACGATCATAATTATAATCCAGAGATGGGAGAGTACCTCTAGCCAAGACAATACTGATTGGCCTTGGTCTCAAGGTATCTGGCAGTATACTGGATCCATGGGGAGGTATTCTGATATAAAAGGTTTAAATCTGTTAACTGTAGTTATGCACGAAAATCAAGTGTATGCAAGACAGGAATGGGAAAAACAAAGGGTGTGGCAGCTTCAGGGGACTGTAGGTGAGGTAATCAAAATAAGATGCCGAATGGTTAATGGGACTGCCTATGAAAAAGCAAACAAGATAAGTGTCTCAGCTACCCCTACTGATAAACATGATGAAATTTGTACTAGTTCAAGTGAATTGGACTGTTGGTATACTTTTACATTAGTACAGACTGTTGAGGTGGTTTGTCTTTGGGCCCAGAATACAATAGGGCTCTCATTCAAATTTAAAATAAATGCCATAGGTGGACCTGTTACAACCTATGCCAGCACTCAGGCCCAAATCCAAACCACACCACCTCAACTTGAACCCAAAATTTATGAAACTGGTCCATATGTGATAAGGAACATAGGTCAACAACAATTGTTGTTTAACCCAGAGTGGTCTCTCACGCGTGTTGAACGGACAATGCAAATCAATGTTTCTGAAATTCAACCAACATGTTCTCCTTTCCTACAAACATCCTTCGAGGGGTGGATAACTTGGCTGAAGAAACAAGTGCCCTTCAGGGGTAGAACACGAAGGGACTTAACTGGAGTGTTTGGGACAGGATTAGGAGTTTTAAACGGAATTGATTCAGAGATATTAGTAAATAAATTGGCCACTGTAACTAATGATTTAGTAAAATTAAGACAACCCCTGCAGTCTTCTCTATTATCATTAGGGAGTGAACAGTGGCAAGTTTCAAAAGTGTTACCAAAATGGGAAGAAGTTGAAGAACAGAACCATGAATTAATAATAAATGCACTTGGTATAGTCCAGGACAATGTATCCTTAGCCCTTAGTTGTATACAGGAGCAACTATAGACACAGTCAGCAGCTGCCTTAATTATAAGAGAAGGTAGTGAAGGCACTTTTCCCATTGAAATTCGGAAAATTGTTTGGGACAATGCCACTGATCTAGAAAGAAAATTTCAATCTTGGTGGACCCTGGTAAACTTTACCTATGACCCTTTTGACAATGCGGCCACAGCCTTTGTGCTCACTATACGTAATGCTACTGTCTACATGATCCACCCCATTGTTGCATTAGGATGAAACCATGAGAGAACAGTGCTCTATCCCTCTGAACATAGGGTATGGGCCCGGATGGTAGAGAAAAAGTGGCAAACTGTGAATTTAGAATCTTGTATTGCACGAGAACAACAAGGGTTTATCTGTGAAAGCAATACAATTAATGCCCAGGACATATGCCTTGATACAGAGCAAGGCATTTGCCACTTTGAAGTCCATCCAGATCCCAGTCAAAAGACTGTGCTTGTGTATATTGGTCAAGGTTGTGTGTGCTTAAGGACTGTTTGTGCTTCGATAAAGATAGATAGTGATAACATAACTTTAAATGTTAAGAATTATTCTAATTTTTGTATCTGTAATTTTGTTAAGATCATTGGGTGTGACTTTTTGTATTTTGCTCCAGTTGTATCCCACCAATTGATAAAGTCTAATTACACTATGTACCACAAGTTGTCACCCATACCTATTGGAATGAACCTTACATTAATAAGACAATTAGTAAAGCATCAAGACCTGATTGAAATTTTGAAAGAAATCCAGGCACAATCCTACAAAGGGCAAAACAAGATGCAAGTCATCACTGGTGGGATGTGCTCTTTGGATGGTCACCTACTGCAACTGGTATTCTAAATACACTATGTCACCCTATTATTGTTCTTTTATTATTAGTTAGTGTTAGCTTCATTTTATCTTTTGTGTTATTTGTTTGGACTTGGAGAATGTTACAACAAATAGCGCTTCTGACTTCTCTGTCCAACGCACATGGTAAAGCATTGAGAGACACCTTTCGTAAAAGTTCATTAGAAGAATGTATGTCTTAGTAAAAGAATTTACTAATTTTATAGAAAAGGGGGAATGATGCAGGGAAATCAGAAGTTACAGGGTAACTTGCTAGAAACTGCTTGCTAGACAGTGTATATTGCTTACTTAACATTGATTATGTTTGTCAAAGCAGAATGAGAAGTAAAAGATTATTGACAAAAGCAGGGACTGTGACCCAGCTTGTATCCGTGGAACCCCTACGCTGGCTGAAACCAGAGTTGTTATTTGGACTTGAGCCAGGGACCCAGAGAGCATGTGCAAGAGAGAAAGGTGAAAAGTTCAAGACAAGAGGATGAGTATTTTACTTCCTCCCGAGACCCCTGGAGCCCACTACCAAATAACACTGCGCAGGCGTGACCACATGGAAATGACTTTTAAACTCATTATAATACGAAGTGGGGATAGGTCATGCATATGTATAGGCGAATTGCGAAACTCGGTGAATGTGTAACATGTAACCTGATATATACCAAGCGCTACCCGTGCTGAAGTGTGCACGGCTGAGGAGTACCTCCCGCTCACCCAGCGCTGCGATAAACATACCTACTTCACAACTTAAAATTATGTAAGTTGCGGAGTCGTGCTCAGATCATTTTTGGATCAGCGGCACAGGCAAGCGGCGTGCGAGGGGCGCGGAGCCTCCACGCCACGGGCGGGAGAGGGAGAGGCTGTGGCTGTAGGGCTGTGTGACGTGCAGCAGCTACACATCTCGGGAGAGACAGGGCTTGGGGTGCTGCCGCTGCCATTTTTGCAAGGCTGTTTGGATTCCTAGGCAGCGGCTGGAAACGCTTGCGGGGAAGGGGTTAATGTGGCAGGATATAAAGCAGGAGTTACAAAAGAGGGATTTGCAGGGGAAATTGGAGCCGCAGGGATGGAGCTGTGTGTATGTCCCGAGGGGAGATGGCTGGGGGGTGGTGAAGCTTGAGGCGGACAGACTGGTAAAACAGGTTTGTAGGGCGTGGCGTCAGCTACCTTGTCAGCATCACAAAGCATGGTAGGGAGATCAGGATGCGAGATAAGGGGTGGGGGGGAGCGGTAGGGAAATGGGAATAGCATGGTGGAGCAGGCAGTGTGGGGGGTTCGCCTCTATCGCCCACTCTGTTTTGTAGGGGGGTTGGGTTTAACTGGGGGGTCCCCGATAGTCCCGAAATACTACAGGTTTTTTCTACTAACTTAACAATGATATGAAATAAGGGGATAAAATGAGAAACAGAAAAGTCACCAGAAGCTTGAAGAGAGTAGATTTTTCTTCCAACAAGATCCCAAAAGGAGTTAGTACGGATAGAGTCTTTGTTTATACCTGAGAAATTCTTAGAAATCCAAATAATAAAGAACTTCAGTTTTTTCTTAGAAAGATTACCTTTAGAAAACTTAAAATTACTAGCGAGAAGGGTTTTTAAAATTGGGGAGTAAAGGTCTCTCTCAGATTCTGTGAGACTAAGTTTCCTAGCTTATGTCCCATCTTTTAATGGTCCCACTCCCTCCCCAGCAGAAAAAATAGGCAAAAAATGGACCCAAAATATAGGGACCTGCAGAAAAGCCCCAAATTTAACTTACAGCTGTCACTTGAGGTGCGGGGCTGGTCCGTAGGGTCCGAGTAAATTGTGCTGGGGAGGTGGTCAGCCAAGGTCGATCCTCAGAGAATTTCTTGTCCGAGATGGTGGGCGAGGGTGTCAAGCTATGTCTTCGGATGGTGTTTGCTAGAACGCAGACGTGTCTCCTCAGAGCAGTGACGAAGCTTTCGGGGGGCACCGAGGTGTCCTGGTGTGCTGTGGCCTTTCACAGAGGAAGCGTCCCCTCAAAGAACAGCTTTTCCCTCGGCCACAGCAAATCCCTAAGCAACAGGGTGATTTCAGCAAGCGATTTCATCTCCTTGTGAATATCGCCCGAGGGTGATCCGGGGACAGAGAGAGAGAGGGGCGTTGTATGGCAATTCCACAAGATACCATCTATTGTTCAGTAGCTCCTGTGAAGGGAAGGCCAAGCCAACAACACCCCTGTCTAAAGGCCGTGCCAGGGGCTATTTTATGGGGAAGGCAGGGGGTGGGGTGGGGGGCGGGTGGCCAATTGGGTACAAGGTATTACCATAGAGAAGCAGGGTACACTGGGTAGTACACTGGGTAGTCACCCTGACCACGAGGTGGGTTTTGTTCTTAGGCTTCCCTCCAAGGGAGTGCAGAGGACCCCTGGGCCAAGGGCCCACAGCTCTCCACACTTGTCCACAGGGTGCAGACGTCTGAGCTGAGGCCAGGCTGTTCCATCTTGATGGCGAGGCCTTTTCTCCACTGGGATTCCCACTGGATCACAGCTTCCTGCAGGCACCTACCTGCTCCTCTGGCGTGGGCACCTCCCCACAGGCTGTGGGTGGATCTGTGCACCCCCATGGACTCCATGGGTTGCAGGGAGACCACCTGCTCCCCCATGGTCTTCACCATGGCCAGCAGAGGGTTTTTGGCTCTGGCGCCTGAAGCACCTCCTCCCCCACCTTCTCCACTGACCTTGGTGTCTCCATGTTGTCTTCCCTCACATATTTTCACCTCCTCCTCCTCCTCTAGCTAAAAAGAAGTGCGTGCTCACATTGTTTTGATTTCTTCTTCAATACATATTCACAGACGTAGTTCACAGATGGGTAACCAACCTCTCTAATTGGCCCACATTTCGCCAGCAGCATGTCCCTCATGTTCAGAGCCATCAAGGATTGGCTTTGCTGGACATGGTGAAAAACTTCCAGAATCTTCACACAGGACACACAGGAGCCATCTTTGTGCCCCTCTCCACCCACTAGCAAAAACTGGGCCAAGCAAAACCAACACACAGGGCTGTGGCAGGAAGGGGAGGGGGATTGAATTCCAGCAGACACCTCAGCTCTCTGATGATCCTGGGATGTTGCTGGTCCCTATTTCAGACTGGAGCAGAGGAGATATTTATGGGACAGGAGCCCTCTGGGGCTGTAGAGGACCTGCATTTTGCAAGGTGTTCTGCTCTCCCACAGCTCCTCTCTGAGAGATGCCAATCCCCAAGTCACAACTGCAGAGCATTAGGGCAAGTGTCACTGCCTGTTCATGGGCAGATAACTGATGTCTGCTTGGAAAGAGGCACAGGTTTTAATATTTGTACTTTTCAATAATATGTAAGCACATCTTCAGTAACTGGATCATTTGAGTACTTTTAAGAAATGGCTGTTTTCCCACCAGTAACAGGAATTTCCTGAAAGTGTAATGATGGCAGGAGAAGAAATACTGATCTTCCCCACTTCTTGTGTTACCACTGTTTTGTCTATTATTTCATCTCCCTCTTCCTTCAGGTGTTTCCAACTCTACTGTTTAAGTGACTGTGTCTAAGGACATCTCTTCACCAGACTAGCTGGATCTGTGTCCTTCCCATTGTTTCCAGATTTCCTCCTCCACTTGTTCTTTGGTCATTCCACTGTTGTTCCATTGACTGGTTTCATGCTTTGAGCTTCAGGGAGTTGCTTAGTCTTTCAGAACTTTAAACAATACATCAATAAACATTTTAATTGCAATTTCATCTTTTATATCACATTTATGGCTTTGTCTTAAATTGATTCTGTATGTAAATTCCTGGTGGATGGTAGACTCGTCAGATTTTTCTGGGAAGTCACCAGGAGCTGAGGGAAGTGTTATAATGTTTATTAAATTGCATCATATTTACATTTTTTTATGTTGGCCATGAAGAGAAACTATCTGTGTCTCTGAGTCTCACCAGTTCCTGACCCCAAAGGTCACAAACCTGATCAGTTGTGGTTCCCACTCCAGTGGTTGCACTTGGACCTCCCTCCATCCCCAGAGCAGAGCTCCCTTGTCCCACAAAGTCCCTGGCAATGCAGGGATGAAGGAAACAGGACAGGCTGTGGGGATCAGGGCCAGGGCATGGCCAGGGATTTGGTGTGGTTGTGAGGCCAGGGCAGGACGCGGCCCTTGGCCTTGGTGAACCTCATCCAATTGTCCTGGGCCCATGGCTGCAGCCTGTCCAGATCCCTGTGCACAGCTTCCTGCCCTCCAGCACAGCCACACTGCCACCCAGCTTGGGCTCACCTGGACACTGACTGAGGGTGCCCTCGATGCCTCATCCAGATCAGCACTAAAGAGATTGAACTGCACTGGCCCCAATCCTGAGCCCTGGGGACAGCCCTGGATGTGACGCCACTGCCCAGCACTCCTTGGGCCAGGCCATGCAGACAGATTTTGAGGCAGGGAACAGATGCTGCAGAGGGTGTTGGATCAAGTTGCTGTGAGCCCAGAATATTGGGATCAGTGCAGCTGTAGCTCTGCACAAGAGAGCTCTTCATCCACTTTCTCTCTTTTCCTCCCTCTGGCCATGGAGGGAGCTCGTGACTTCAGCGTGTGACTCGTGTGTGCAAAGAGCAAATCTGGGCAGAATTGGGGCAGGGAGAGTTTGGGGGATCTTGGGATCTGTGCTGGGCACAGAATGTGTTTTCCATTGGTCTGAGACTGTCTGCTGTGGAAAGTGGATTTAATGTACAGTAGAGGAATGACTTTTGTTTTTATGAAGCGGTACCTCGCCTTGGTTTTTTTGCTGACAATAAATGAACATTTTTGGGCAGGTCCTTCTCCAAGGGAAGCAGGTGGGAGTTGGTGCCAAGGAGCTGAAAGCTGCAGGTGCAGCCTGGAGTGGAGGAAGCTGAGATTTGCACAAGGCTGCTCTGAGTCCCAGGGGTTGGATGAGGGAAATGGTATGGAGGGAATAGAGACAGTCTGATTGATTCTCAGGTATAAAGTGTCTTGATTTTCGTATCTATTCTGACTGCATGAGGAGGTGCTGGGGATCAATGTCAACTGGAAATTCCTGATATCAGTGTATAAAGAGAAAAGGAATAAACAGAAAAAAAGATCTCTCATTGTTTTTTTACGGTCATATATATATTCACTTTGAATACAGTTCTGGAACTGGTCTAATGAACCACAGTGGAATTGAAGAGTTAAATTATTCCCAGGGGGTTGCCTTGTTAGGGTGTTTAGTAATGTTAATGAGCCCTTTGGCACTGAATTCCTGAACAGAAGAGCTGAAGGCTGAACAAGCTTCCGGGGAACAATAATTCAGCAGCAACCTCCAAGTTGCTGAGGATGTCAGCAGCCCCCACTGAGGCCATCACTGCCAAGAGACTGTGGAGGCAATGAGCAGACAAGGAGAGCGTCCCTGGGGCTGGGGAAGCAGGAACTCAGAGGCACCAGCGGCTCCAGGTGGGAAATGGACTCTGGAATGTGGCTGGGAAAGCCCTGCCTGGGCTTGGCCAAGCAGCACAGCCAAGGCCTGAGCCCCATCCCCTGGGAATGGGATCGGTGCCCTCACAGGATGCTGGTGGCTGTCCCGGAGCAGTGGCATGTGGGGTGTGGGATGGTGAGGGCAGGAGAGCAGCAGGAGCCCTGCAAAGCTCTGTGGGCTGGGGGAGGAGGCCACAAGGCCTGGGGCTGGCAGGAACTGCTGTCTTCTCATGGGCCTCAGTGGCAGGGACAGCAGCCACAGCCAGGGGACACAAATCTCATTGCTGTTGGCAGGGGGTGGTCCCAGCCCCCCAAGGCCTTTGGTCACCCCCACTGCAGCTCTCCTGCCCTGGCCCAGGCCTGTGCTGCTTCCCTTGCACACTTTACCCACCACCCCATTTCCCCTCCTCCCTCTGACCCTGGCAGCTCCCAAAGCTTTCCTGATGTCCCTCTGTCCTCACTTGCTGTTGCTGCAAACAAAAAGCTGTGTTTGGCTGAGGAATGGCCAATTCCTGTGGGATTCCCAACTCCTGCCTTCTTCCCACACCCTGCTAAAGCTCCTGTGGCACCCAAGCTGTCCCAGGCACAGCCTTGCTTGAAACTGCTCCTTCTCTCCATGTGCCAGCACTGAAATCCATGTCCCATCTGCAGCCCCGCAGAGCAACCCAGCCCTGTCTGGCCCTGCAGCAGGAACTGGAGGCACTGGAGGTCAGGGACAGCCACTCTGTGTCTGGAATGCTCAGGAGATGCTCAGCTCGGGCTGCTCCTGCAGCCCCAGGGCCAGCCCTGCTGCCCAGGACAGCAGTAGAGAGTTGGCCCAGGGGCTCCTCAGGCAGCTCCTGCAGCCCTAGGGACAGAATCACAGAATCACAGGATTAACCAGGTTGGAAAAGACATTTGATACCATCATGTCCAACCTGTGACCTAATACCAGCTTGTCACCAGATTGTGCCTTTAAGTGCCACATCCAGTCTTTCCTTAAACAGCTTCAGGGTTGGTGAATACACCACCTCCCTGGGCAGCACATTCCAATGTCCAATCACTCTTTTAGTACAGAAGCTCTTCCTAATGTCCAGCCAAAACCTCCCCTGGTGCAGCTTAAGGCTGTGGCCTCTTGTCTGGTCGCTGTTTCCTGGGAGCAGAGCCCAACCCCACCTGGCTGCACCCTCCTGTCAGGGAGTTGTAGAGAGTGATGAGGTCTCCCCTGAGCCTCCTCTTCTCCAGGATAAACAACCCCAGCTCCCTCAGACACTTCTCACAAGACTTGTGTTCCTGAGCCTTCACCAGCCTTGTTGCCCTTCTCTGGACACTCTCCAGCCCCTCAATGTCCTTCCTAAATTGGGGGCCCAGAACTGGACACAGCACTCGAGGTGTGGCCTCACCAGTGCTGAGTACAGGGGAAGAATCACTGCCCTGGTCCTGCTGCCCACACCATTCCTGATCCAGGCCAGGTGCCATTGGCCTTCTTGGCCACGTGGGCACACTGCTGGCTCATGTCCAGCCTGCTGTCCATCAGTGCCCCCATGTCCCTTTCTGCCTGGCCACTGTCCAGCCACTCTGTCCCCTGCCTGTAGTGCCGCAGGGGTTGTTGTGGGCAAAGTGCAGGACCTGGCACTTGGTCTTGTTCAACCTCCCATTGTTGGATTTGGCCCCTGGATCCAGCCTGTCCAGGTGCCTCTGCAGAGCCCTCCTACCCTCCAGCAGATCCACACTCACACTCAGCTTGGTGTCACCACAGTTCCATGAGGCCCTAGAGTGTCACCATGGCCCCCACGATTCCATGAGGCTCCATAATGTCACAATGGCCCCTTGGTTCCCCAAAGCTCTGCCGTGTCACGATAGCTGCTTAGTTCCATGAGGTCTCTGGCATTTCACAATCGATCCTTGGTTCTATGAGGCCTTGCAGTGCAACAATGGTCTCCTTGGATCCATAGTGTCAAAATGGTCTCTTGGTCCTATGGGGCACCACGGTTGTGGAATTACAGGACATAGGTAGCAGAGCAACAGGCCATGAAAGCCAAAGTGACCTTCTGTCTTTGGTCCAGAAGAACCCCTGGGACCAGTAAAAACCATCCTGGTCACAGGGGAAGTGGAAAGAGTACATCACGGGCCTGTGAACTGCATTGTGGGCCTGTGAACTGCTGGGCCAGTCAGAAGTGAGAAATATCATTTGTTACCTTAATAAGTATTGTTTACCTGTTGCCATAAAAGGTAATGTTGTGAAACACAATAGTTAATTGGAGCACTTTGTAGTGTACAGTTACTTCCTGTTTGTGTTGTATATGAGGAATTATCACTGTGCAATAAACGTCTTTGCTTACCACCATCTTGTGAAGTCCATGCATTGAAATCACCACAATGGTGTCAAAATTGCTTCCTTCATTCCACAAGTCCCCGAAGTGTAACATTGGCCCCTCGGTTCCATGGGGCCCTGCTGTGTCACAATGACCCAATGATTACCCGAGGTCCTGCAGTGTCACAATGGACACTTGTTTTTATGAGGCCCCACAGAGTAACATTGGCCCCTTGGCCCCATGAGGCCCCAGAGTGCCACAATGGACTCCTTGGTTGCACAATGTCACAGAGGACCCCTGGTTACACAAGGACCTGCAGTGTCACAATGGCCACTTGGTTCAGCAAGGCACCTCAGTGTCACAGTGGTGTCCATGGTTCCACGAGGACCCAGAGTGTCACAGTGGACTCCTTCGTTCCATTTAGCCCCACAATGGCACAGTGGCCCCTTGGTTCTATTGTGCCACACAGTACACAGTGTCGCTGTGGTCCCCTTAGTTCCACAATGCCCCTCAGTGTCCCAATGGCGCTTGCTTCCCTGGGGCCCTGCAGTGTCACAATCATCACAGAATCACAGAATCAATCAGGTTGGAAAAGACCTTGGAGATCATCAAATCCAACCTGTGACCCAACACCACCTTGTCACCCAGACCATGGCACTAAGTGCCACTTCCAGTCTGTCCCAGTCTGCAAACCCCAGAGGCCACTTGTCCTGAGGATACCCTGTCTTACTGTTGAAAACTGAGGCAAAAAAGGGGTTAAGTACCTCAGCCTTTTCCTCTTCTTTGGTAACTCTATTCCCCAATAAAGAATGGAGGTTCTCCTTGCCCCTCATTTTGCCATTTATTTATTTATAAGAACACTTTTTTATCCTTCGCAGAAGTGGCCAGGTTAAACTCTAATTGAGCTTTCACCTCTAATTTTCTTTCTGCATGGCCTAACAACATCCTTAAATATTTCCTGAGTTGCCTGTCCCTCTGTCCAAAGGTGATGCACTCTCTTTTTTTTCCTGAGCTCCTGAAAAAGCTCCATGTCCAGCCAGGCCAGTTGTGTTCATCGCTGGCTCATCTTTTGGCACATAGGGACAGGCTGCTCCTGTGCCTTCAAGATTTCTTTCTTGAACTGTGTCCATCCCTCCTGGACCCCTTTGCTTCTAAGGCCTATTTCCTTTTAAAAAAATCAGTACCTGATTTGGTTCTCCTCAAATCTGCACCCTGAATAGAGCAAAATCTGCTCTCCGTATGTCCAATGTAGAAGTTTTGTTGATACCCCTTCCTCTTTCAGAGCATATTTAAAATCTCGATTATTTCATGGTCACTGTGCCCCAGACAGCCTCCAACCACCACATCTCCCACCAGCCCTTCTCTGTTTGTGAACAGCAGGAGACAGAGCTTTCCTTGGGAGTGGGAAGAGAAGGAAAACTCCCCAAAGTGCAGCTTGGAAGGTTCAGACTGGAGGTGAGGAAAAAGAAAAGTCCCTCCAAGGGTAGAATTTTGGTGCACGAGGTCTCCCAGCATGAGACAGGATAATGCCGTGGCTCTGTGTGCCAGGACCCGGCAGCGCTGGGTGCAGGGACAGCAGGGAGGGCACAGCAATGCTGAGTGAGAAATGCTGGGGCACAGCGAGATGGGCGTGTGCAGCCGGCCAGGGCACAGGAGCAGCACGGACAGGGTGGCACAGGCTGCAGGAGAGATGGCCAAGGGCTGGGCAGGGCTGGCAGGGCCACAGGCACCCGGGGCTTTGTCTCCTGGGCTCTGGCACTGCCTCTGGAGGCCACACAGAAGGAACTTTCCTTTGAGGGTCTGCACTTTGGCTCTCCCTCACCCCTCCCTGAGCAGGCTGGGAAGGTTTGCAGTTTTATGACTCCTTGAGCAGCTTCTTCAACCTCTCAACACCTGAAGGTCATGGACTCAGCCCCAAATCCACCGTGGGGTTCATTAAAATACAGAAAGCCCCCAGGAGCTCTTTTTTATTATTCAATTGTCTTCAAATCTCCAGAGCTTGTGCAGCTGATTGGAGTCAGTTTGGAGTTCTGTTAAGGAAGAAGATGTCAAAGTGCATCTCGTTACTTTTTTAAATCAGGTATTTTTTTATTTTTCAGTTCAGAGAAGAGGTGACTGAAGCATTCCCCAGGTGATCTTGATGCTGAATGTCTCCTTAGGAGCTCTGGGCACACAGAAGAGTGAGCCCCTTGTGGGCTGACCCTGTTGGGACAACCTGCTCCTCACCCCCAACCTCACCATGGCTGACATGGCCCACCTGGCACTCACATCCCTGTTCCCTGCATCACAAACTTGTCCCCTGAGCTCTGCAGCTGCGTGTCCCAGCCCATGGCACCATGTGCCACCTGCTCTCCTCAGGGCTCTGCCTGCACACAGGCCCAGCAGAAGTTTTCCTGTTTGTAAGGAACGAGTGGCAAAGCCTGAGCAGGTTTGCTGAACAACAAACCCCACTCAGGAACCACATGCTCAGTACAAGCTGCCTCTGATGATGTCACCTTTCTACAAGGGACAGTGTGACCAGAAATTATCTCTGGAAGCAGAACTCTCTGCATCTTTAAGCAGAATTCTCTGCGTGTTTAAGGTAAATTCTCTGTCCCTGTCCTTTCCCTGGATCTCTGTTGCAGATGGAAGCTGCTGGTGCCATTGTCACCTTGAACCCCTCTTTAGGATGCACACAGATGTTTCCAGGTGTGTTAGGGAGCTGTTGCTCAATATTTATGCAAAGCTTTTGTGTTCCTCATGGAACCAAGGAGACTCTTGTGACTCTGAGGGGCCTCATGGAACCAAGGGGCCATTGTGCCACAGCAGGGGCTCATGGAATCAAAGAGACAATTGTGACAGTATGGAACCTCATAGAAGCAAGGCTCCATTGTGACACTGTGGGGAATCATGGAATCAAGACAATCATTGTGACACAGCGAGGCCACATGGAACCAATGGTCCATTGTTCTGCTGCGGATTCAAGAGGATCATGGTGACACTATGGAACCTCATGGAACCATATGTCCATTGTTACATGGGGGGGCTTGTGGATGCACTATTCTAAGGTTTTCTCTTCTTTCTCATGGGGAATAAAGATAAGGTGAATTCTTCTTGCTCTTTCTAATCTTTGTTTTGGTACTGGGTGCTGCAAAGCTTCAGCCAATCCCCTTAGGGGATGGATGGCAGTTGACCAATGATTGCTGGACTATTAGTGCCTATATAAGAAGAGAACTTTTTAACAAATCTCTCTCTTGCCATTTCCATCGATGTGCTATCTGCTTGATTTACCTACGAGCTTCCTACCACAGGGGCTCACAGAACCAAGGATACCATTGTGACACTTTGGAACTTAAGGGAAAAAACAGTCCGTTCTGACACAGAGAGGTCTCATGGAACCAAGAGTCCTTTGTGGCCCAGCAGGGACTTCTTGGAACCTGTGGGACCTGACGAGGCTGATAGCTGGTCTGAAAGCCTCCCAGGGTTTCACTTAAAAACACTCAAAATCTACCTGTGAGAATCTGCAGTCACAGTGAAAGCCAAGAAGTTAATCAATGAAAGAAGATGTTCTGCACACAAGGAGAAGATGTTCTTGTTATGGAATATCAAGAGTGTACAAGGAGGAACTTGCATATAATATGTACCCAATTGCGTGTATTGCTAATTGTATTACTGCTTGAATGGTCATTGTTTTTCAGACAGCCTTGTCATTGTTTGCTAGCAGCCAAAAAGGTATAAAACCAGCAGCAGGGAATAATAAAAAAATCTCTTCTAAACTTCTTCTACCCTTGGATTACAATGTGTGTTTGTGTTGTGTGTCCATCTCTACCATGACGGGAACTGAGGGCACCATTTTTACAAAGCAGGGCCTAATGGAACCATGGAGACCATTGTGACACTAAGGAAACTCATGTAACCATGGCAACCATTGGGACACTATGGAACCTCATGGACCCAAGGGTTCATTGTGACACTGGGGTGCCTCATGGAATCAAGGTGACCATATCACACTACAGAAACTCATGGACCCAAGCGGCCATTGTGACTCTGTAGGGCCTCATGGAATAGAGGGTCCATTGTGACACGATGGGGCCTCGTGGAACCAAGGAGCCATTGTGATACTCCAGATCCTCATGGAACCAATGATTTAGGGGTAGACAGTAATTTATTAGGGGTTGCTCACTAACAACAATGTATATAGCTTGCTTGAATTGTTTTGTACTTACCAAACAGAAAGAAAAGATGTAGGGAGGATATTGACCCATTGTTAAGGAGACCAGGCATCCTGGTTTTGGACCCCAAACCAGCCTAAGCCAGCTATAGGGCTTGGACTCAGGCCAGGGACCCAGGGAGCATGCGTAGAGAAGCAAGGTAAAGAGTTCAACGTGAGGAAGACTCCTTACTTCATCAGAGGAAGACTCTTTACTTCATCCAAGACCACCACCCACTACCACCAGGCAGCACTGCACAGGCACAAGTGTATTTAATTGAACTTTGGACTCATTATAATACGAAGCGGGAATAGATATTGAATATGTATAGGGGCATTGTATAGCTTCATGCATATGTAACCTGTAACTCAATATAAACCAAGCAAAGTGCCACAGACAGGACGCACAAAATTTTAAGGAGCTATCCCTTGTGTGTCCCAGCACTGGAATAAACATACCTACTTTACAACTTTTGTTGTGGAGTCCTATCCGTGCCTCATTTTGGCACCCCAGATGGGACGGAGTCTGCCTGACTGCAGGGTCGACTGAGGGGTGAATGTCCACGGCGCGCCCCAGGATATTCCTGGTGGAACTCTGCTCCTTGGCCGCCCACTGCAGGGGTAGACAACGACCATCTACTACAGTGGACAAACGGTATGTTTTGGATCTAGGGAAGCCACGTGGCCAGGGCTGCTGGTAAGTTGCGCAGAGACGTCTGGCACACAGCGCAGTCCCTGATTTGGTTAAGGTTGAAACGCTTGCAAGCAGGCACATGGCAGAAAGCGGGGGAGACTGTCTGTGGTTCGCAGCAGTGCTCTCAGCAGCTATGCAGGGGAAGCCAGCCGGGGGAGGGGCGGCTTGCTGACCGACCTGAAAGTAAATCAAGTGCTGTTGTCACTGGTGTTTGTGTGAATGTGTTCATGGTGGAATGTATGTTTGTCTTGGAATTTATATTGTGATTTGTCAAGGTTGTAGTTGCGATTAAGTGCTTGCTGTGTATGGTATAAGGTGTTGTGATAAAGAGCTGTGTGTTTGAATTAGGTTATAAGTTGGTTTGATTTAGTTTTGTCACCGTGGCTAGCCGGAGGGTACTCCCCCTCCCCCAGTGGTTATGCCAGAGGAGCATAGCTCCTGCACCTCTGACTGTGTGTGGGTGTAGGATTGCATTCACGCCACAGCACAATTGGTGGGCTTTGACTCGGTGTTGGTCTTGTGGAGTCAGGATGTATTATGCCTCCACTGAACTGCTGGAGGTGGAAGGAAAGTGTGTGAGTTGCCGCGAGACTAAAGGTCGGTACATTATTAAGATTGTGTGTGGATTAGAACATCGGGTCCCAGAGAGCTGGATAGTGTTAGAAGAGGATTGGGAAGACCCCGTTAAACTTTGTGAAAGACAAAAGAGTAAGAGGGCTAGGCGCAGGCAGAGGGCTAGAGGTAAACCATACAGAGAGTGGTTAATTCACTATACAGGGGATGTGGATTGGGTGACACAATATATGAATGAACTTTATTTTTAGGAATTTTTTGGGCAACACAGAACTGTGAATACAGTGGGTGTACACCGTGCATGTTTGTGTAGTCCTTGGGAAGTTAAAAGACAGTTGAAGAGTGCCAGAGAAGGTTTGTGTGAAAGTGGGATAGGAGACAGAGAAGGAAATAAACCAGATGGGAACCGGACAGAGTAAGGAAATTTCTAAAGCAAGCCCTCTTGGCTGTGTTTTAGCACATTGGAGAAAAATTGCAGGGTCGGGTGGAGCAGAGAACAAAAGAACTTTGGTTAAATACTGTGTTGAGTGGTGGCTGCTATGTCAGCTAGATAATGAAGCAAGGTGGCCACCTAGCGGAACTTTAGATTATAACACCCTGTTACAATTAATGTTGTTTCTAAGGCGGGAAGGCAAGTGGGATGCGGTGTCTTATGCGGACATGTTTTTTGTTCTTAGAAATCACCCTGAGTGGCAGAGAGACTGTGGAATCAGACCCCCTACCGACCCTATGGTATTAACCTTTGAAAAAGAAAATAAGGCTACAAAAGGCAAACTTAAGCGGTGTTGTTCGGCATGCAATATAGGTCAAAGATGTACAAAATCAGATAAGGTTTACCAGACAGTGACACAGGAACAAGATCTAACTGACCTGTTTAAGCCTCCCCCTAGGAAACAGGAGGAGGATGAGGACTTGGAAGGAACACCTACTCCAGCTCCCTCTCCCCCTCCTTCGAGCAGCCCCATCGCATCCCAAATGAGGAACCAGGAACTCCAAGCACCTCTGCGAGAAGCCTGAGGGGGAAAGGATGTTAGTTAAAGTACCCTTTTCTACTATTGACCTAGAAGCGTCGGGAAAAGTTGCCAAAAATTACAGAAGCGATCCGATATGAACCACCAAACACTTTCGGTTTATAATAAAGCAACATAATCCAGATTGGAATGATATGCAGTTGTTATTAGATGCAGTAACTGAAACAGAGAAACAAGTGATTCTAAAAACAGCAGGGGATTTGGCAGAGGATTATTATAAAACACAACAGCAGGATGTGAAAGATTATTTCCCACTCCAGGACACACATTGGGACTCCAACAGGTCAGCGGAAATGCAAATGTTAAAAGATTACCAGTAATGGATAGCCAAGGGAATGGAGAGGGCCATTCCCAAGACTATAAATTGGTCAGCCTTATATGCAGTTAAACAGGGCCTTCCAAGTCACCATCCGAATTCCTGGATCGTTTGAGGGATGCAATGCACCGCAACACACCGCTGGATCCTGGGAGCGATGTAGGAGTACAACAGCTAATATCCCTGTTTTTAGGAAAGTCCACAGGGGATATTAGATGCAAACTTCAAAAACTTCAGGGGGTAGATATGAGGAACTTAGAGACCCTAGTAGATGAGGCATGGAGAGTATTTAGGAACTGAGAAGAGAGTTACAAACAAGGGATGAGAAAATTAGTAGCGATGGTCGGGGAGGAAGAAAAGGGAAAATGTGGGCAAGGACCACCCAGACAGGCACCATCCAGACAGGGCCCACCCCAGTTAGGTAAAGATCAATGTGCACATTGTAAGAAATTCAGTCATTGGAAAAATCAATGCCCAGAGAGGAGACAAGATAACCGGCAAGGAAGAAGAAACCAGGAAGGGGTGGTTGCACATGTGAAAGAAAACTGAAGAAGAGCAGAGGACTCCACCCTAGCGGATCCACTGGTTATAATAAAGCTAGGGGAAAAAGAAAAAGAAGTGGAGTTTTTGGTAGGCACGAGGGCAACATATTCAGTTTTGAATAAAGCCTTAATGCCAGTGAGAGATGATTACATTATGGTAAAAGGGGCAACCAGCCAATCTGAAAAAGCATATTTTTGTAAACCTTTAAAGTATAAACTTGGAAAGCAATGGGGTATTCACAAGTTTTTGTACATGCCTAATTCTCCAAAAGCCCTTTTGGGCAGAGACTTATTGGAACAATTACCAGCAACCATGATGTTTAAAGATGGGGAAATTACTCTGGAGGTAAATGATCAACAGTATGTAGAAATTTTAAGTTTAATGTTAACAGCCACAGAAGCTGAGGGGAAATTAGTAAAGAAATTATGACTCAAGTATTCCCTGGAGTATGGGCAACAAATGTACCTGGGAGAGCCAAGAATGCACTCCCAATACAGATCAGGCCCAAGGAAGGGAAACAAACAGTTAGGGTTAAACAATTAAAAAGGAGGGCAAGGAGGGAACTAGCCTAGTGATTGAAAACTTCTTACAGCTAGGACTACTGAGAGAGTGCAAATCTGACTTTAACATCCCCATTTCAGCAGTCCACAAGCCTGATGGATCATAGTGGGTGGTACAGGATTTACGAGCAGTTAACAAGGTAACCAAGGATCTCCACCCTGTGGTGTCAAACCCCTACACTTGATTAACTGAGTTAACACCTGAACTAACCTGGTTTACCGTCCTAAAGATCTGAAAGATGCCTTCTTTTGCCTCCCTGTCCACGAAGATAGCCAGAAAATATTTGCGTTTGAATGGGAAAATCACAAAAGCAGATACAAAACTCTACTCACTTGGATGGTGTTGCCTCAAGGATTCAAGAATAGCCCCACACTGTTCAGAGATCAACTTGCAAAGGATTTGGAGTCTTGGGAAGCCCCACCTGGAGAAGGGAAGCTATTGCAGTATGTAGATGACATCCTAATAGCTACCCGGATGGAGGAAACTTGCATGGTTTGGACAGTAAGTTTACTAAATTTCTTGGGGCTCCAAGGGTACTGGGTGACTAAGAAAAAGGCTCAAATAGTAAAAACAAAAAAGATCTATTTGGGTTATGAAATCAGTGCTGGGCAGAGGACTCTGGGACAGAATCGGAAAGAGGCAATCTGCCAAACACCCAAACCCCAAACCATGAAAGAGCTGAGAACATTTTTGGGGATGACAGGATGGTGTAGGCTTTGGATTTATAACTATGGAGTGCTTGTAAAACCCTTGTACGAGCTCATTACAAAGGAAAACCGAGACCTACAGTGGACGAAAGAAGCCACGAGAGCCTTCAACCAACTGAAGAATGCCCTGATGTCAGCACCAGCTTTGGGACTCCCAGACGTGAGTAAACCGTTCTGTTTTCTCATGAGAAGCAGGGGATTGCCTTGGGATTACTAGCATAAGACCTGGGCCCGTACTGATGGGCAGTTGCTTATTTTTCTAAGCAGCTAGACGCAGCGGCCAAAGGGTGGCCTGGATGCCTCAGAGCCGTCACAGCAGTCGTGCTGAACATCCAAGAGGCATGCAAATTCACCATAGACCAGAAAATGACTGTGCTAGTGTCCCACACAGTATCTGCAGTGCTGGAAGTGAAAGGCGGACACTGGCTCTCCCCACAGAGGTTCCTGAAATTCCAAGTCATCATGGTAGAGTAACTAACATTGTCAACCCAGCCTCCTTCCTCAGCGGAAACACAGGAGAGCAGGTACAACATGACTGCCTGGAGACTATTGAAGCCACATTCTCCAGTCGTCCGGATCTGAAGGATATCCCTTTGGACAATGCACAAACCTGCTTTACTGATGGAAGCAGCTACGTCATCAGTGGAAAGCGACATGCAGGGTATGCAGTCACCACTTGCAAGGAGGTAACAGAATCTGGACCACTCTCAACAAATACCTCTGCACAGAAGGCCGAAATAATTGCTTTAACCCATGCTTTGGAAATGGCAAAAGGAAAGAAGGTAAACAGTTATACTGACTCAAAGTATGCATTTGGAATTGTACATGCACACGGGGCCATATGGAAGGAAAGGGGACTGTTGAACTCGCAAGGAAAAAACATTAAACATGCACAAGAAATAGTACAACTATTGGAAGCAGTCCAGCTGCCTGAGAAGGTAACAATCATGCACATTAAGGCACACCAGAAAGTGAGCTCAGAATTGGAAGAAGGAAACAAATTGGCAGACAGAGAGGCAAAAGAAGCAGCAAAAGGTGAGGTGACAACTGAAGGGGCTCTAATCCCAGATGGCCAAATCTCCCTAGAAGGTAAGCCGACCTATAACAAAGAGGATAGAAAACTAATTGAGGATCAGGATGGGTCATACAATAAAGAGGGTTGGGCTATCACTGCGCAAAGGAGGTTGGTCATTCCCTCTCATTTAGTTTGGGCACTAGTAAGGGAGGAGCACCAAAAGACACACTGGGGAGTAGATGCCCTACATAAATATCGAACTGAAAAGATTATTGCCAGGAATCTATATGCTACCATCACACAAGTAACCCAACAGTGTGACCTTTGCTTCCAGACTAACCCTAAAAACACCCCCAAACCAAAACTGGGCCAAATTGGAAAGGGAAATGGGCCTGGACAGCAGTGGCAAATTGATTTTTCAGAACTTCCAAGAAAAGGGGGATATCGATATTTGTTGGTATTAACAGACACCTTTTCAGGATGGCCACAAGCTTTCCCCACCAGAACTGCCAAGTCTCGGGAAGTAGCAAAGGTATTGTTGCAGGAGATAATACCATGCTTCAGAGTCCCAGCCACAATATCCTCAGACAGAGGACCACACTTCATTTCAAAGGTGATACAACAAATTAGCCGACATTTGGGCACAAATTGGGAGCTTCACACCCTGTACCACGCACAGTCAAGTGGTCAGGTGGAGAAAATGAACCACCTGATCAAACAGCAAATTGTAAGGTTAGGGCAAGAAGCCAATTTCACCTGGCCCCAGTCTCTTCCACTTGCATTATTATGAATTCGGACTAAACCCAGAACTAAAGAAAAGTTAAGTCCATTTGAAATGCTTTATGGGAGACCATATGGAGTACAGAAAGGGTTATCCACCCAAATTGGGGAGGAAACACTGACCACCTATATGGTGGTCTTGAGCAAACAGCTTAGGAAAATTGAAAAGCATGTGGCTGGAACTCAAAGTCAAAGTCTAGATGGTCCAGTATAATATTCAGCCTGGGGATTATGTTTATGTTAAGTCTCTTGCAGAGAAAACTTTAGAGCCACAGTGGGAAGGACCGTTTCAGGTGCTCCTTACCACTTTCACTGCAATCAAGATCAAGGAACAGAATGCCTGGATTCATCACACTCGGGTGAAAAAGGCTCCAGAGGCCCCTTGGAAAGTGATCCCTGGTGATGATGAACTGAAATTAAAATTCAGCAGAGTAAAATGAAGATGGTTTGGTGGTGGGGAGTATTAATTCTGAAAGTGAGCACTTGGGAAGTTGCCTATGGAGAAGGCCAGAACAATACTGAGTGGCCTTGGTCTCAGGGTTTTGTCTGGGTTACTGGATCCATGGGAAAACATTCTGACACAAAGGGTTTAAATCTATTAACTGTGGTTATGCATGAAAATCAAGTCACAGAGAGAGCTAAGACATCACAGAGTGAGGTCATCAAGCAGCTGCAGCATAATACAGGGGGCTACATAATCACTGAGAGGCTGTGTGACATCAGAGAGCAGGCTTTGACATCACAGGGCAGCTGTGTGATATCACAGTGTGGGCTGAGACATCACAGAGTGGTGGTGTGAAATCATAGAGTCCCCTGTGACATCACAGGGTGGGCTGTGACATTACAGAGCAAACTGTGACATCATAAAGGGGGCAGAGTGATGTCACAGAGTGGGCTCTGACATCACAGGAGGGTGGTTTGACAACACATGGGGGACAGTGTGACATCACTGAGTGGGTTGTGATGTCACAGAAGGCTGTGATGTCACAGGGGGGCTCTGTGAGGTCACTTGTGAGGTCACTGTGCCCCAGGCACCCCTCACAGAGCCCCCCATAGACATCCAACACTGCTGTGTGCAGCAGGGTCCCCGGCCCCCCCATCTCCTGCCCTTCCTGGCACCGTAGCCTCCCCCAAGGATGTCCCACAAATCGACACCCAGAGCCTGACATGGGCACAATGGCCTGGGACTGTGTGAGCAGGACATCAAGGACATGGATTATCCAGGTCACTGTGGCCTGGTTTGGGTTCCCCAGGGCAGGAAAGATGTCTGGCAGCTGGAGCAGGGTTAGGGAAGGGCCTCCAGGGTGGGGCTGGAGACCTTGGGCTGTGAGGAGAGGCTGAGGGAGCTGGGCTTGTCCAGCCCAGAGAAGGGAAGGCTGAGGGGCTCCTCATCCCAGCCTGGCAGTGCCAGCGAAGAGGTGATGGAGAACACAGAGCCAGGCTCTTCACCGGGGGCCTGGTGGGAGACAAAAGACAATGGGTGGAAGGTGAAAGAGGGGAGGTTCAGCAAGGACATGAGGAAATCTTTGTTCCCATGGGCTCAGCCAGGTGCTGAGATGCTGCCCTGTCCCTGTCCCTTGGGATTTTCCAGTCCAGACCAAATCAAGCCTTGGTCTGACCCTGTTTCTGACAGGTTGGGCTGCAGACTTGTTGAGGACCCTTCCAGCCTCAGCTCTCTGCTGATCCCAGGATGATGCTGGTCCCTATTTCAGACTGGAGCAGAGCAGATGTTTATGGGACAAGAGCCTATCAGTGTTGTAGGGGACCTGCAGCTTGTGGGGTGCACAAGCACATCTTCATTAGCTGTGTCATTTGAGCACTTTTAAGAAATGGCAAAGCTCTCCTACCAGGAGAGGACAGGAATTCCCTGGAAGTGTACTGCTGGCAGGAGAAGAAATACTGATCTTCCCCTCTGCTTTTGTGGCCAATATTCCATCTACTATTTCATGTCCCTCTTCATTCAGATGTTTCTTCCTCTCCTGTTTAAATGGCCTTGTCTAAGGACATCTCTTCACCACACCAGCTGGAACTATGTCCTTCCCATTGCTCCCAGATTTCCTCCTCTAGATCCTCTCCAGTCATTCCAATGCCTCTCAACTGTCTGGCTTCACACCTTGAGATACAGAGCACGGCCCAGTCTTTCAAAACTTTAAATAACACATCAGTCAACATCTTTATTGTGTTTATATCTTTTAGAACCACCTCTTCTTATGTCTTTGTTTAAAAATGTTCATGTATGAAAATCCCTTGTGAATGGTGGACATGTCAGGTGCTGCTAGGATGTCGCACAGAGCTGACGGAAGAGTTTTGATGTTTTTTAAACAGTATCATGTTTACATTTTTTGTCAGTTGGCCATGAAGAGAAACTTCTGTGCCTCTGAGTCTCCCCAGTTCCTGACCCCCAAAGGACACAAACCTGATCAGTTGTGGTTCCCACTCCAGTGGTTGCACTTGGACCTCCCTCCATCCCCAGAGCAGAGCTCCCTTGTCCCACAAAGTCCCTGGCAATGCAGGGATGAAGGAAACAGGACAGGCTGTGGGGATCGGGGCCAGGGCACGGCCAGGGATTTGGTGTGGTTGTGAGGCCAGGGCAGGACACGGCCCTTGGCCTTGGTGAACCTCATCCAATTGTCCTGGGCCCATGGCTGCAGCCTGTCCAGATCCCTGTGCAGAGCTTCCTGCCCTCCAGCACAGCCACACTGCCACCCAGCTTGGGCTCACCTGGACACTGACTGAGGGTGCCCTCGATGCCTCATCCAGATCAGCACTAAAGAGATTGAACTGCACTGGCCCCAATCCTGAGCCCTGGGGACAGCCCTGGATGTGACTCCATTGCCCAGCACTCCTTGGGCCTGGCCATGCAGACAGATTTGGAGCCAGGGAACAGATGCTGCAGAGGGTGTTGCATCAAGTTGCTGTGAGCCCAGAATATTGGGATCAGTGCAGCTGTAGCTCTGCACAAGAGAGCTCTTCATCCACTTTCTCTCTTTTCCTCCCTCTGGCCATGGAGGGAGCTCATGACTTCAGTGTGTGACTCGTGTGTGCAAAGAGTAAATGTGGACAGAATTGGGACAGGGAGGGTTTGGGGGATCTTGGGATCTGTGCTGGGCACAGAATGTGTTTTCCATTGCTCTGAGACAGTCTGTGGTGGAAAGTGGATTTAATATCCTGCAGAGGAATGACTTTTGCATTTTATGGAGCTGTGCCTTCCTTTGGTTTTGTTTGCTGACAATAAATGAACATCCCTCTCTGTCTCGGGCAGCCCCTTGTCCAAGGAAAGCAGGTGGGAGTTGGTGCCAAGGAGCTGAAAGCTGCAGGTGCAGCCTGGAGTGGAGGAAGCTGAGAGTTGCACAAAGACTCTCTGTGTGCCAGGGTGTGGATAAGGGAAATGGTGGGGGGGGGGTGTAGGGACAAAGTCTGATTGATTATCAGCCATGAAGAGTATTGATGGTCATATCTATTCAGACTGCATTAGGGGATGCTTGGGATTAATATCAATTGGAGAATGCTGATAGCAGTGTATAAAGAGAAAAGGAAGAAACAGAAAAATAGAGATCTATATTATAATATATGTCATACATTTACTTTGAGTATGATTCTGGCCTGGTCTAATTAACCGCAAAAGAATTGAAGACTTAGAATTAAATCATTCCCAGGGGCTTGTCTTCTTAGGTTGTTTTCAAATCTTAAAGAGACTGAACTGAAGAGCTGAAGACATAGCAATCCTCTGGAGAAGTAAAATTCATCAGGGAACATCCATGTTGCTGAGGATCCATCCTCATCAAAACAAGAATGAACAGAAATGGGCACAGCTTTCTGACTGCCCCAGCTCTGGCATGGGCCCTGGGCCTGGAGCAGGAACAGCTCTGGAGGGCCACAAGGGCTGGGGCTGTTGTGCTGGCCTGGGGACATGGGATGGCAGGAGGGGCTGCAGAGCTCTCAGCATCTCCTGGAGAGGAGAGCAGGGCACACAGGCAGCCTCCTTTTCCTTTGGTCAGGCACATTCCCCCATGGGTGGGGCAGAGTCATAATGAACCCCTGGTTACACAGGATCCTGCGTTGTCACAAGAGACCCTTGGTTCCATGAGGCCCTGCAGTGTTACAAGTGTCCCCTTTGTTCCATGAGGACCTGATGTGTCACAGTGGCCTCTAAGTTACCTGAAGCCTCACAGTACCACAATGGCCCTTTCGTACCATGGGGCACCACAGTGTCAAAATAGTTCCTGTAGTTCCATGAGTCCTCAGAGTGTCACAATGGCCCCTTGGTTTCACTGGGCTCCGAAATATCACAAGGGCCTCATTGGTTCCATAGTGTCCCCATGGCCTCTTGGTTCAACAAGGCCCCACAGTATCTCAATGGCCTCTGTGCTTCCATTTAGCCCCAAAGTGCCACAATGGCCCCTTGCTTCCCTGGGTCCCTGCAGTGTCACAATCATCACAGAATAACAGAATCAACCAGGTTGGAAAAGACCTTTGAGATCATCAAGTCCAACCTGTGTCCCAACAACACCTTGTCACCCAGACCATGGCACTGAGTGCCACATCCAGTCTTTCCTTAAACACCTTCCGGTATGGTGACTCCACCTTCTCCCTGGGCAGCTCATTCCAATGCCCAATCACTCTTTCTGTATAGAACCCCTTCCTAATGTTCAGCCTAAACGCCCCTTGGTGCAGCTTCAGGCTGTGGCCTCTTTTCCATTCACTGTTTGCCCAGGAGAAGAATCTGACCCCACCTGGCTGCAGCCTCCTGTCAGGGAGTTGTAGAGAGTGATGAAGTCTCCCCCGAGCCTCCTCTTCTCCAGGATAAACAACCCCAGCTCCCTCAGACACTCCTCACTGGACTTGAGTTCCAGACCCCCCACCAGCCTTCTTGCCCTTCTCTGGACATGCTCCAGCCCCTCAATGTCCTTTCTAAATTGGGGGGCCCAGAACTGGACACAGCACTCGAGGTGTGGCCTCACCAGTGCCGCGTACAGGGGAAGAATCACTGCCCTGGTCCTGCTGGCCACACCATTCCTGATCCAGGCCAGGGGCCATTGGCCTTCTTGGCCACCTGGGCACACTGCTGGCTCATGTCCAGCCTGCTGGCCATCAGTGCCCCCATGTCCCTTTCTGCCTGGCCACTGTCCAGCCACTCTGTCCCCAGCCTGTAGTGCTGCAGGGGTTGTTGTGGGCAAAGTGCAGGACCTGGCACTTGGTCTTGTTAAACCTCATCTCACTGGATTCATTTCTTCGGTCCAGCCTGTCCAGGTCCCTCTGCAGAGCCTTCCTAACCTCCAGCAGATCCACACTCACACCCAGCTTGGTGTCACTACAGTTTCATGAGGTTCTAAAGTGTCACAGTGTTCTCCATGATTCCATGAGGCTCTGCAGAGTCACAATGGCCCCTTGGTTCTCCAAGGCCTTCTAGTGTCATTATGGTCCCTGGGTTCCATGGGGCCTCTCAGTGTCACAATGTCCCTTGGTTCCCTTGGCCCTGCAGTGTCACAATGGATCCTTGGTTCCATGAGGTCTCACAGTGCAGCAATGGTCTCCTTGATTCCCTAATGTCACAATGGCCTCTTGGTCCCATGGGGCACCACGGTGTCAAAATTCTT
Organism: Acanthiza pusilla; assembly: GCA_036630365.1. Taxonomy (NCBI): domain Eukaryota; kingdom Metazoa; phylum Chordata; class Aves; order Passeriformes; family Acanthizidae; genus Acanthiza; species Acanthiza pusilla. The sequence goes on from JAXCHO010000108.1 coordinate 1,294,953, forward strand.
TCCTTCATTCCATGAGTCCCTGCAGTGTAAGAATGGCCCCTTGGTTATACAAGGTCCTACACTCACAGTGGTCTCCATGGTTCCACAAGGCCCTGCAGAGTAACAATGGCCCCTTGGTTCCATGGGGCCTCACTGTGTCACAATGGAGCCATTGTTACACAAGGTCCTTCACTATCACAATTGTCTCTGTGGTTTCACATGGCCCTACAGTGTCACAATGGTCTTCTTGATTCCATGAGGCCCCACAGTGTCACAGTGATACCTTGGTTCCATGAGGGCCCAGAGTGCCACAATGGAGTCCTTGGTTGCACAATGTCACAATGGGCCCTTGTTCCATGAAGCCTCGCAGTGTTACAAGTGTCTCCTTAGTTCCACGAGGCCCTGATGTTTCACAGTGGCCTCTAAGTTACCCAAGACTTCAAAGTACTACAATGGCTTCTTGGTCAAAATTGTTCCCCTAGTTCCATGTGTCCTTGGAGTGTCACAATGGCCCCTTGGTTCCACTGGGTTCTGGAATATCACAAGGGTCGCCTTAGTTCCACAATGTCCCAATGACCCCTTGGTTCAACAAGGCCCCACAATATCACCGTGGCCCCCATGGTTCCACGAGGACCCAGAGTGTCACAATGGACTCCTTGGTTCCATTCAGCCCCTCAGTGTCACAATGGCCTGTTGAAAGTTCGGAGAATTTCCCTCCTTCTGTTGTTAGGAAACGAATGACCAGGTACTAAAGAAAAAAAAGATGTGGCCGGGGGTGTGGTGACAGGAGCATCAGTCATCATTAACTTCTCACTTGCTCCCGGGGCTTGGGAGGGGAAACAGTGACAACTGCTGTCTCTTTTTCGCTGCGACTGCAGAAAAGCCTGGCTCTGCACTGCCTTCTCTTCCTTGCTGGGTGAGCTTTTGTTTGGGGAAAAAAGCATGGGATTCCAGCCCCCTCTTCCCCTCCTGGAGTGTGCATCTTCCCACCTGCACTTGCAGCTGCTGAGGAGGTGGGCCCGGCTGCCTCTGCCCTGCACCTCGCCTGCTAGAATGCACTGCCACCTTTTGCTGGCTATCCCGGGTGAGCCCATCCTGCCACTCCAGCTCCCTGCTCTGAACTCCCTGCCCAGCCCTGTCCATCTGCACACCACCCCTGCCCAGCCCCGTCCTGGTCATGCCATCCCTGCCCAGCCCATCCTGCTCACGCCATCCCTGCCCAGCCCTGTCCTGCTCACGCCATCCCTGCCCAGCCCGTCCTGCTCACGCCATCCCTGCCCAGCCCGTCCGCCATTACTGACATGACACAGACCTGACCTGGTGCCACAGCGCCCCCTGCAGCTGCACGGGAGCCATCGCACCTGCCCTGCCCGGCCGGGAGCCAACAGCGCCCCTGCTGGCTGTGACTGTGACTGCACCAAACGGGACAGTGCCGGGCAGCCCAGGGACATCTGCCACCGGATTTTTGGTTCTGTTTGTTGTTACTGTTGTTGTTACTATTGTTATTATTGACTGTTTGCCTCGTTATAGATACTAGTAAAGAACTGTTAATCCTTTTCCCATATCTATGCATGAAAGCCCTTGATTCCAAAGTTATAATAATTCAGATGGAAGGGAGTCGCACTATCCATTCCAAGGGAGGTTCAAACCTTCCGTAGCAGACACCTGTCTTTCAAACCAAGATATGAGCCAGGACAAGAGGAGGCTAAGGGGAGACCTCATCACTCTCTACAAGTCCCTGACAGGAGGGTGCAGCCAGGTGGGGTCAGATTCTTCTCCTGGGCAAACAGTGTCAAGACAAGAGGCCACAATATTAAGCTGCATCAGGGGAGATTTAGGTTGGGCATTAGGAAGAAGTTCTTCAGAGAAATGGTGATTGGGCATTGGAATGGGCTGCCCAGGGAGATGGTGGAGTCACCACACCTGGAGGTGTTTAAGGAAAGACTGGATGTGGCACTCAGTGCCCTGGTCTGGGTGACAAGATGGTGTTGGGTCACAGGTTGGACTTGATGCACTCAAAAGTCTTTTCCAACCTGGTTGATTCTGTGATTCTGTGATGATTGTGACACTGTAGGGCCCCAGGGAAGGAAGAGGCCATTGTGACACTTTGAGGCTAAATGGAACCCCAGAGGCCACTGTGACACTGTGGGGCCTTGTTGAACCTAGGGGCCATTGTGACACTGTGGAACCAAGGAAAACCCTGGAGATATTTTGGAGCCCAAGGGGCCATTGTGACATTCCGAGGACTCATGGAACTAAAGAAACTATTTTGACACCGTGGTGCCCCATGGTACCAAGGGGCCATTGTGGTACTGCAGGGCCTCAGGTAACTTAGAAGCCACAGTGACACTCAGGTCCCCATGGAACTAAGGGGACACTTGTAACACTGCGGGACCTCATGGAACCAAGGGTCTGTTGTGACAATGCAGGATCCTGTGTAACCAGGGGCCCGTTGTGATTCTGCCCCACCGATGGGGGAACGTGCCTGGCCCAAGGAAAAGGAGGCTCCCTGGGTGCTCTGCTCTCCTCTCCAGGAGATGCTGAGAGTTCTGCAGCCCCTCCTGCCATCCCATGTCCCCAGGCCAGCACAACAGCCCCGGCCCTTGTGGCCCTCAAGAGCTGCTCCTGCTCCAGGGACAGGGCCCATCCCAAAGCTGGGGCAGCCAGCAAGCTGTGCCCATTTCTGTTCATTCCTGTTTTGCTGAGGATGGATCCTCAGCAACATGGATGTTCCCTGATGAATTTTGCTTCCCCAGAGGTTTGCTCTGTCTTCAGCTCTTCTGTTCAGTCTCCTTAAGATTTGAAAGCAACCTAAGAAGACAAGCCCATGGGAATGATTTCATTTTAAGTCTTCAATTATTTTGTGGTTAATTAGACCAGTTCCAGAATCATACTCAAAGTGAATGTTTGACATACATTGTATTGTAATATAGATCTCAATTTTTCTGTTTCTTCCTTTTCTCTTTATACACTGATATCAGCATTCTCCAGTTGATATTGATCCCAAGCATCCCCTAATGCAGTCTGAACAGATATGACCATCAATACCCTTTATGGCTGATAATCAATCAGACTTTGTCCCTACCCCCTCCCCACCATTTCCCTCATCCAACCCCTGGGACTCAGAGCAGCCTTGTGCAAATCTCAGCTTCCTCCACTCCAGGCTGCACCTGCACCTTTCAGCTCCTTGGCACCAACTCCCACCTGCTTTCCTTGGACAAGGAGCTGCCCGAGCCAGGGAAAGATGTTCACTTATTGTCAGCAAACAAAACCAAAGGAAGGCACAGCTCCATAAAATGCAAAAGTCATTCCTCTGCAGGATATTAAATCCACTTTCGACAGCAGACTGTCTCAGACCAATGGAAAACACATTCTGTGCCCAGCACAGATCCCAAGATCCCCCAAACCCTCCCTGTCCCAATTCTGTCCACATTTACTCTTTGCACACACGAGTCACACACTGAAGTCATGAGCTCCCTCCATGGCCAGAGGGAGGAAAAGAGAGAAAGTGGATGAAGAGCTCTCTTGTGCAGAGCTACAGCTGCACTGATCCCAATATTCTGGGCTCACAGGAACTTGATGCAACACCCTCTGCAGCATCTGTTCCCTGGCTCCAAATCTGTCTGCATGGCCAGGCCCAAGGAGTGCTGGGCAATGGACTCATATCCAGGGGTGTCTCCAGGGCTCAGGATTGGGGCCAGTGCAGTTCAATCTCTTTAGTGCTGATCTGGATGAGGCATCGAGGGCACCCTCAGTCAGTGTCCAGGTGATCCCAAGCTGGGTGGCAGTGTGGCTGTGCTGGAGGGCAGGAAGCTCTGCACAGGGATCTGGACAGGCTGCAGCCATGGGCCCAGGACAATTGGATGAGGTTCACCAAGGCCAAGGGCCGCGTCCTGCCCTGGCCTCACAACCACACCAAATCCCTGGCCATGCCCTGGCCCTGATCCCCACAGCCTGTCCTGTTTCCTTCATCCCTGCATTGCCAGGGACTTTGTGGGACAAGGGAGCTCAGCTCTGGGGATGGAGGGAGGTCCAAGTGCAACCACTGGAGTGGGAACCACAACTGATCGTGTTTCGTCCTTTGGGGCTCAGCAACTGGTAAAACTTAGATGCAAAGAAAAGTTTCTTGCTAACAGTAAAGTTGAACACACTACAATTTAATAACCATTGAAGCTCTTCCCTCAGCTCTGTGCGATGTCCCTGCAGCATCTGTGGTGGTGGAGTCCACCATTCACAAGGGATTACTGTACTAAACCAGGTTTAGAAAGAGATGATCCTATCATAGTTATAAATAAATTTAAGGTGTTTTGTCAGTATGCTCTGAGTAGAGAGGGGGTAAAACAGCTCAAATATTGTCCTATTGGCAAAGCTATCAGTGGTGTGTTTAGAAGGAAGGTCATGCTGCTTTTGTTCCCTGTGGCATTGTCTGGGAGAGTCCCCTGCAGGGGCAGAAACTCGCATTTGTGCCTCTGGGATTCCATGAAGGTCCTGCCATGATATGCTCTCCTCCTCCTTGGAGCTCTTCCTGAGCACAGAGGCCTGAGAGACCTTTCCAGGACAGACTCAGCCCAAGAAGCCCTTGAGTCCCTCAGCCCCACATCAGTGTCTGCTGGAATTCAATCCCCCTCCCCATCCCACAGCAGCCCTGCATTTCCCTCCTCCAGCCTTGCTCTCCAGCACAGCCATGGAGGCTCTTTTACCTCTTGACTTTTCCTGCAGCCACCAAGGCCAGCTGAGCTCTGCCTTTGCCACACTCAGCCCTGCCCAGCACAGGCAATGCACAGCAGTTCCTTGTCTGCTCCTGGCCTTGCTGTCAGCCCCGGCTGTCAGCGGCTCCGTGGCCCCTTTGTGCCCCGCTGGCCCAGCCACGGTGCCACAGCCCCCCTGGGCAGGCCCAGCCCAGGCCAGGAGCATTGCGGGTGGGAACGGCCCCTGTGCCGTGGTGCCCACAGCAGCCCCTGGGGCTCGGTGCCCCCATGGCCTCCCTGCTGGGCAACCTCTCCAAGCTCCTGCACAGGCCGTGCCACCTGTGGGCCTTCCCACACAGCCCTGCCCCAGGCTCTGCCGGGCTCGGGGCCAGCACAGACCCGGCCAGGGCTGGCCATTGCCGGGAACAGGCCCTGAGCCCTGCAGGAGGATGGAGCTGGGCACAGCCAAACTCACCGCAAACCTGGGCTGAGCAGCCAGTGATTTAGGGGTAGATAGTGATTTATTAGGGGCTGCTCACTAAACAATACATATTGCTTGCTTGACATGTTTTGCGCTTGCCAAATAGAAAGAGCTTATTGACCCATTGTTAAGGAGACCAGGCATCCTGGTTTTGGACTCCCAAACCAACCCAAGCCAGCTATAGGGCTTGGAGTCAGGCCAGGGACCCAGGGAGCATGTGCAAGAAAGAAAGGTGAAGAGTTAAATGTGAGGAAGACTCCTTACTTCATCAGAGGAAGACTCTTTTACTTCATCTAAGACCCGCATCCACGACCACCAGGCAGCACTGCGCAGGTGCAAGTGTATTTAAATGAACTTTGGACTCCTTATAATACGAACCGGGAATTGATAATGAATATGTATAGGGCATTGTATAGCTTTATGCATATGTAACCTGTAACTCAATAGAAACCAAGCAAAGTGCCACAGACGAGGCGCACGAACTTTTAGGGAGATATCCCTTGTGCATCCCAGCGCTAGAATAAACATACCTACTTTACAACTTTTGTTGTGGAGTCCTATCCATGCCTCATTTTGGCACCCCAGATGGATGGAGTCTGCCTGACTGCAGGGTCGACCGAGGGGCGAACGTCCAAGGCGCGCCCGAGGATTTTCCTGGTGGAACTCTGCTCCTTGGCCGCCCACTGCGGGGATAGATAACGACCATCTACTACAGTGGACAAACGGTATGTTTTGGATCTAGGGAAGCCACGTGGCCAGGGCTGCTGGAAAGTCACGCAGAGACGTCTGGCGCACAGTGCAGTCCCTGATTTGGTTAAGGTTGAAATGCTTGCAAGCAGGCACACGGCAGAAAGGGGGGAGACTGTCTGTGGTTCGCAGCAGTGCTCTCAGCAGCCATGTGGGGGAAGCTGGCCGGGGGAGGGGCGGTTTGCCGACTGACCTGAATGTCAATCAAGTGCTGTTATCACTGGTGTTTGTGTGAATGTGTTTGTGGTGGAATATATGTCTGTCTTGGAATTTATATTGTAATTTGTCAAGGTTGTAGTTGCGATTAAGTGCTTGCTGTGTATGGTATAAGGTGTTGTGATAAAGAGCTGTGTGTTTGAATTGGGTTATAAGTTGGTTTGATTTAGTTTTGTCACCGTGGCTAGCCGGAGGGTACTCCCCCTCCCCCAGTGGTTATGCCAGAGGAGCATAGCTCCTGCACCTCTGACCATGTGTGGGTGTAGGATTGCATTCACGCCGCGGCACAATTGGTGGGCTTTGACTCAGTGCTGGTCTTGTGGAGTTAGGAGATATTACACCTCCACTGAACTGCTGGAGGTGGAAGGAAAGTGTGTGAGTTGCCGCGAGACTAAAGGTTGGTATATTATTAAGATTGTGTGTGGACTAGAACATCGGGTCCCAGAGAGCTGGATAGTGTTAGAAGAGGATTGGGAAGACACCGTTAAACTTAGTGAAAGCCAAAAGAGTATGAGGGCTAGGCGCAGGCAGAGTGCTAGAGATAAACCATACAGAGAGTGGTTAATTCACTATACAGGGGATGTGGATTGGGTGACACAGTATATGAATGAACTTTATTTTTAGGAATTTTTTGGGCAACACGGAACTGTGAATACAGTGGGTGTACACCGTGCATGTTTGTGTAGTCCTTGGGAAGTTAAAAGACAGTTGAAGAGGGCCAGAGAAGGTTTGCGTCAAAGTGGGATAGGAGACAGAGAAGGAAATAAACCAGATGGGGACCGGACAGAGTAAGGAAATTTCTAAAGCAAGGCCTCTTGGTTGTGTTTTAGCACATTGGAGAAAAATGGCAGGGTCCGGTGGAACAGAGAACAAAAGAACTTTGGTTAAATACTGTGTTGAGTGGTGGAAGCTATATAAGCTAGATAATGAAGCAAGGTGGCCACCTATTGGAACTTTGGATTATAACAGCCTGTTACAATTAATGTTGTTTCTAAGGCGGGAAGGCAAGTGGGATGAGGTGTCTTATGCGGACATGTTTTTTGTTCTTAGAAATCACCCTGAGTGGCAGAGAGACTGTGGAATCAGACCCCCTACCGACCCTATGGTATTAACCTTTGAAAAAGAAAATAAGGCTACAAAAGGCAAACTTAAGCGGTGTTGTTCAGCATGCAATACAGGTCAAAGATGTACAAAATCAGATAAGGTTTACCAGACAGTGACACAGGAACAAGATCTAACTGATCTGTTTAATCTTTCCCCTAGGAAACAGGAGGAGGATGAGGACTTGGAAGGAACACCTACTCCAGCTCCCTCTCCCCCTCCTTCGAGCAGCCCCATCGCATCCCAAATGAGGAACCAGGAACTCCAAGCACCTCTGCGAGAAGCCTGAGGGGGAAAGGATGTTAGTTAAAGTACCCTTTTCTACTATTGACCTAGAAGCGTGGGGAAGAGTTGCCAAAAATTACAGAAGCGATCCGATATGAACCACCAAACGCTTTCGGTTTATAATAAAGCAACATAATCCAGATTGGAATGATATGCAGTTGTTATTAGATGCAGTAACTGAAACAGAGAAACAAGTGATTCTAAAAACAGCAGGGGATTTGGCAGAGGATTATTATAAAACACAACAGCAGGATGTGAAAGATTATTTCCCACTCCAGGACACACTTTGGGACTCCAACAGGTCAGCGGAAATGCAAATGTTAAAAGATTACCAGTAATGGATAGCCAAGGGAATGGAGAGGGCCATTCCCAAGACTATAAATTGGTCAGCCTTATATGCAGTTAAACAGGGCCCTTCCGAGTCACCATCCGAATTCCTGGATCGTTTGAGGGATGCAATGCGCCGCAACACACCGCTGGATCCTGAGAGTGATGCAGGAGTACAACAGCTAATATCACTGTTTTTAGGACAGTCCACAGGGGATATTAGATGCAAACTTCAAAAACTTCAGTGGTTAGATATGAGGAACTTAGAGACCCTAGTAGATGAGGCATGGAGAGTATTTAGTAACTGAGAAGAGAGTTACAAACAAGGGATGAGAAAATTAGTAGCAATGGTGGGGGAGGAAGGAAAGGGAAAATGTGGGCAAGGACCACCCGGCCAGGCACCAACCAGACAGGGCCCACCCTGGTTAGGTAAAGATCAATGTGCACATTGTAAGAAATTTGGTCATTGGAAAAATCAATGCCCAGAAAGGAGACAAGATAACCGGCAAGGAAGAAGAAACCAGGAAGGGGTGGTTGCACATGTGAAAGAAAACTGAAGAAGACCGGGGGACTCCACCCTAGCGGATCCACTGGTTATAATAAAGCTAGGGGAAAAAGAAAAAGAAGTGGAGTTTTTGGTAGACATGGGGGCAACATATTCAGTTTTGAATAAAGCCTTAATGCCGGTGGGAGATGATTACGTTATGGTAAAAGGGGCAACCAGCCAATCTGAAAAAGCATATTTTTGTAAACCTTTTAAGCGTAAACTTGGAAAGCAATGGGGTATTCATAAGTTTTTGTACATGCCTAATTCTCCAAAAGCCCTTTTGGGCAGAGACTTATTAGAACAATTACAAGCAACCATTATGTTTAAAGATGGGGAAATTACTCTGGAGGTAAATGATCAACAGTATGTAGAAATTTTAAGTTTAATGTTAACAACCACAGAAGCTGAGGAGGAAACTAGGGAAGAAATTAGGAATCAAGTATTCCCTGGAGTATGGGCCAATGTACCTGGGAGAGCCAAGAATGCACTTCCAATACAGATCAGGCTCAAGGAAGGAAAACAACCAGTTAGGGTTAAACATACCCACCTAAAAAGGAGGACAAGGAGGGAATTAGCCCAGTGATTGAAAACTTCTTACAGCTAGGACTACTGAGATAGTGCAAATCTGACTTAACACCCCCATTTTAACAGTCTGCAAGCCTGATGGATCATATTGGGTGGTACAGGACTTATGAGAGGTTAACAAGTTAACCGAGGATCTCCACCCTGTGGTGTCAAACCCCTACACTTGATTAACTGAGTTAACACCTGAACTAACCTGGTTTACTGTCCTAGATCTGAAAGATGCCTTCTTTTGCCTCTCTGTCCACGAAGATAGCCAGAAAATATTTGCATTCGAATGGGAAAATCCCAAAAGCGGATACAAAACTCTACTCACTTGGATGGTGTTGCCTCAAGGATTCAAGAATAGCCCCACACTATTCGGAGACCAACTTGCAAAGGATTTGGAGTCTTGGGAAGCCCCACCTGGAGAAGGGAAGCTATTGCAGTATGTAGATGACATCCTAATAGCTACCTGGATGGAGGAAACTTGCATGGTTTGGACAGTAAGTTTACTAAATTTCTTGGGGCTCCAAGGGTACCGGGTGACTAAGAAAAAGGCTCCAATAGTAAAAACAAAAGTGATGTATTTGGGTTATGAAATCAGCGCTGGGCAGAGGACTCTGGGACAGAACTGGAAAGAGGCAATCTGCCAAACACCCAAACCCCAAACTGTGAAAGAGTTGCGAACATTTTTGGGGATGACAGGATGATGTAGGCTTTGGATTTATAACTATGGAGTGCTTGTAAAACCCTTGTACGAGCTCATTACAAAGGAAAACCGAGACCTACAGTGGACAAAAGAAGCCACGAGAGCCTTCAAACAACTGAAGAATGCCCTGATGTCAGCACCAGCTTTGGGACTCCCAGATGTGAGTAAACCATTCTTTCTGTTTTCTCATGAGAAGCAGGGGATTGCCTTGGGAATACTAGCATAAGACCTGGGCCCGTACCAACGGGCAGTTGCTTATTTTTCTAAGCGACTAGACGCAGCGGCCAAAGGGTGGCCTGGATACCTCAGAGCCATCGCAGCAGTCGTGCTGAACATCCAAGAGGCATGCAAATTCACCATGGGCCAGAAAATGACTGTGCTAGTGCCACACACAGTATCTGCAGTGCTGGAAGTGAAAGGCAGACACTGGCTCTCCCCACAGAGGTTCCTGAAACACCAAGCCATCATGGTGGAGCAGGACGATGTGGAGATAGTGGTAACTAACATTGTCAACCCAGCCTCTTTCCTCAGCGGAAACACAGGAGAGCAGGTACAACATGACTGCCTGGAGACTAGTGAAGCCACATACTCCAGTCATCTGGATCTGAAGGATACCCCTTTGGACAATGCACAAACCTGGTTTACTGATGGAAGCAGCTACGTTATCAGTGGAAAGTGACATGCAGGGTATGCAGTCACCACTTGCAAGGAGGTAACAGAATCTGGACTGCTGCCAACAAATGCCTCTGCACAGAAGGCCGAAATAATTGCTCTAACCTGTGCTTTGGAAATTGCAAAAGGAAAGAAGGTAAACCGTTATACTGACTCAAAGTATGCATTTGGAGTTGTACATGCACACGGGGCCATATGGAAGGAAAGGGGACTGTTGAACTCGCAAGGAAAGAACACTAAACATGCACAAGAAATAGTACGACTATTGGAAGCAGTCCAGCTGCCTGAGAAGGTAGCAATCATGCACATTAAGGCACACCAGAAAGTGAGGTCAGAATTGGAAGAAGGAAACAAATTGGCAGACAGAGAGGCAAAAGAAGCAGCAAAAGGTGAGGTGACAACTGAAGGGGCTCTAATCCCAGATGGCCAAATCTCCCTAGAAGGTAAGCCAACCTATAACAAAGAGGATAGAAAACTAATTGAGGATCAGGATGGGTTATACAATAAAGAGGGTTGGGCTATCACTGCGCAAAGGAGGTTGGTCATTCCCTCTCATTTAGTTTGGGCACTAGTAAGGGAGGAGCACCAAAAGACACACTGGGGAGTAGATGCCCTACATAAATATCGAACTGAAAAGATTATTGCCAGGAATCTATATGCTACCATCACACAGGTAACCCAACAGTGTGACCTTTGCCTCCAGACTAACCCTAAAAACACCCCCAAACCAAAACTGGGCCAAATTGGAAAGGGAAATGGGCCCAGACAGCAGTGGCGAATTGATTTTTTGGAACTTCCAAGAAAAGGGGGGTATCAATATTTGTTGGTATTAACAGATACCTTTTCAGGATGGCCAGAAGCTTTCCCCACCAGAACTGCCAAGGCTCGGGAAGTAGCAAAGGTATTGTTGCAGGAGATAATACCACACTTCGGAGTCCCAGCCACAATATCCTCAGACAGAAGACCACACTTCATTTCAAAGGTGGTACAACAAATTAGCCGACATTTGGGCAAAAATTGGGAGCTTCACACCTCGAACCACCCACAGTCAAGCGGTCAGGTAGAGAAAATGAATCACCTGATCAAACAGCAAATTGTAAGGTTAGGGCAAGAAGCCAATTTAACCTGGCCCCAGTCTCTTCCACTTGCATTATTACGAATTCGGACTAAACCCAGAACTAAAGCAAAGTTAAGTCCATTTGAAATGCTTTATGGGAGACCATATGGAGTGCAGAAAGGGTTATCCACCCAGACTGGGGAGGAAACACTGACCACCTATATGGTGGCCCTGAGCAAACAGCTTAGGAGAATTGAAAAACATGTGTCTGGAACTTGAAGTCAAGGTCTAGGCAGTCCAGTACATAATATTCAACCTGGAGATTACGTATATGTTAAGTCTCTTGCAGAGAAAACTTTAGAGCCACAGTGGGATGGACTGTTTCAGTTGCTCCTTACCACTTTCACGGCAATCAAGATCAAGGAACAGAACGCCTCGATTCATCACACTTGGGTGGAAAAGGCTCCAGAGGCCCTTTGGAAAGTGACCCCTGGTGATGATGAACTGAAATTAAAACTCAGCAGAGTGAAATAAAGATGTTTTTGTGGTGGGAAGTAGTAATTCTGAAAGTGAGCACTTGGGAAGTTGCCTATGGACAAGGCCTGAACAATACTGAGTGGCCTTGGTCTCAGGGTTTTGTCTGGATTACTGGATCTATGGGAAAACATTCTGACACAAAGGGTTTAAATCTATTAACTGTGGTTATGCATGAAAATCAAGTCACAGAGAGGGCTAAGACATCACAGAGTGAGGTCATCAAGCAGCTACAGCATAGTACAGGGGCTGGGTGACATCACTGAGAGGCTGTGTGACATCAGGGAGCAGGCTTTGACATCACAGGGCAGCTGTGTGACATCACAGGGTGGGCTGTGACATTACAGAGCAGGCTGTGACATCATAGAGGGGGCAGAGTGACATCACAGAGTGGGTTGTGATGTCACAGGGGGTCTGTGTGAGGTCACTGGGGAGGTCACTGTGCCCCGGACACCCCCTCACAGAGCCCCCCCATAGACATCCAACACTGCTGTGTGCAGCAGGGTCCCCTGTCCCCCCAGCTCCTGCCCTTCCTGGCACTGCAGCCTCCCCCTAGGATGTCCCACAAATCGACACCCAGAGCCTGACATGGGGACAATGGGCTGGGGCTGTGTGAGCAGGACATGAAGGGCATGGATTATCCAGGTCACTGTGGCCTGGTTTGGGTTCCCCAGGGCAGGAAAGATGTCTGGCAGCTGGAGCAGGGTTAGGGAAGGGCCTCCAAGGTGGGGCTGGAGCCCTTGGGCTGTGAGGAGAGGCTGAGGGAGCTGGGCTTGTCCAGCCCAGAGAAGGGAAGGCTGAGGGGCTCCTCATCCCAGCCTGGCAGTGCCACCGAGGAGGTGATGGAGAACACAGAGCCAGGCTCTTCACCGGGGGCCTGGTGGGAGACAAAAGACAATGGGTGGAAGGGGAGAGTTTGGAGGTTCAGCCAGGACAGGAGGAAACCTTTGTTCCCATGGGCTCAGCCAGGTGCTGAGATGCTGTCCCATCCCTGTTCCTTTGGAATTTTCCAATCCAGACCAAATCAAGCCTTGGTCTGACCCTGTTTCTGACAGGTTGGGCTGCAGACTTGTTGAGGACCCTTCCAACCTCAGCTCTCTGATGATCCTGGGACGATACTGGTCCCTATTTCAGACTGAAGCAGAGCAGATGTTTATGGGACAGGAGCCCTCTGGGGCTGTAGGGGACCTGCAGCTTGTGAGGTGCACAAGCACATCTTCATTAGCTGGGTCATTTGAGTACTTTTAAGAAATGGCAAAGCTCTCCTACCAGCAGAGAACAGGAGCTTCCTGGAAGTGTACAGATAGCTGGAGAAGAAATACTGATCTTCCCCTCTACTTTTGTCACCAATATTCCATCTCATATTTTTCTCCCTCTTCATTCAGGAGTTTCCCTCTCTCCTGTTTAAATGGCCATGTTTAAGGACATCTCTTCAGCAGACCAGCTGGATCTATGTCCTTCCCATTGCTCCCACATTTCCTCCTCTAAATGCTCTCCTGTCATTCCAATGCCTCTCAACTGATTGGCTTCACACTTTGAGCTTCAGAGCATGGCCCAGGCTTTCAGAACATTAAATAACACATCAGTCAACAACTTAATTGTGTTTCTATCTTTTAGAATCGCCTGTTCTTGTGTCTTTGTTTAAAACTGTTCCTGTACGAAAATCCCTTGTGAATGGTGGACATGTCAGATGCTGCTGGGACATCGCACAGAGCTGAGGGAAGAGTTTTGATGTTTTCTAAACAGTATCATGTTTACATTTTTTGTCTGTTGGCCATGAAGAGAAACTTTCTGTGCCTCTGAGTCTCACCAGTTCCTGAACCCCAAAGGACACAAACCTGATCAGTTGTGGTTCCCACTCCAGTGGTTGCACTTGGACCTCCCTCCATCCCCAGAGCAGAGCTCCCTTGTCCCACAAAGTCCCTGGCAATGGAGGGATGAAGGAAACAGGACAGGCTGTGGGGATCAGGGCCAGGGCATGGCCAGGGATTTGGTGTGGTTGTGAGGCCAGGGCAGGACGCGGCCCTTGGCCTTGGTGAACCTCATCCAATTGTCCTGGGCCCATGGCTGCAGCCTGTCCAGATCCCTGTGCAGAGCTTCCTGCCCTCCAGCACAGCCACACTGCCACCCAGCTTGGGCTCACCTGGACACTGACTGAGGGTGCCCTCGATCCCTCATCCAGATCAGCAATAAAGAGATTGAACTGCACTGGCCCCAATCCTGAGCCCTGGGGACAGCCCTGGATGTGACTCCATTGCCCAGCACTCCTTGGGCCTGGCCATGCAGACAGATTTTGAGGCAGGGAACAGATGCTGCAGAGGGTGTTGGATCAAGTTCCTGTGAGCCCAGAAGGTTGGGATCAGTGCAGCTGTAGCTCTGCACAAGAGAGCTCTTCATCCACTTTCTCTCTTTTCCTCCCTCTGGCCATGGAGGGAGCTCATGACTTCAGTGTGTGACTCGTGTGTGCAAAGAGCAAATGTGGGCAGAATCGGGGCAGGGAGAGTTTGGGGGATCTTGGGATCTGTGCTGGGCACAGAATGTGTTTTCCATTGGTCTGAGACTGTCTGCTGTGGAAAGTGGATTTAATGTACAGTAGAGGAATGACTTTTGTTTTTATGAAGCGGTACCTCGCCTTGGTTTTTTTGCTGACAATAAATGAACATTTTTGGGCAGGTCCTTCTCCAAGGGAAGCAGGTGGGAGTTGGTGCCAAGGAGCTGAAAGCTGCAGGTGCAGCCTGGAGTGGAGGAAGCTGAGATTTGCACAAGGCTGCTCTGAGTCCCAGGGGTTGGATGAGGGAAATGGTGGGGAGGGAATAGAGACAGTCTGATTGATTCTCAGGTATAAAGTGTCTTGATTTTCATATCTATTCTGACTGCATGAGGAGGTGCTGGGGATCAATGTCAACTGGAAATTCCTGATATCAGTGTATAAAGAGAAAAGGAATGAACAGAAAAAAAGATCTCTCATTGTTTTTTTACGGTCATATATATATTCACTTTGAATACAGTTCTGGAACTGGTCTAATGAACCACAGTGGAATTGAAGAGTTAAATTATTCCCAGGGGGTTGCCTTGTTAGGGTGTTTAGTAATGTTAATGAACCCTTTGGCACTGAATTCCTGAACAGAAGAGCTGAAGGCTGAACAAGCTTCCGAGGAACAATAATTCAGCAGCAACCTCCAAGTTGCTGAGGATGTCAGCAGCCCCCACTGAGGCCATCACTGCCAAGAGACTGTGGAGGCAATGAGCAGACAAGGAGAGCGTCCCTGGGGCTGGGGAAGCAGGAACTCAGAGGCGCCAGCGGCTCCAGGTGGGAAATGGACTCTGGAATGTGGCTGGGAAAGCCCTGCCTGGGCTTGGCCAAGCAGCACAGCCAAGCCCTGAGCCCCATCCCCTGGGAATGGGATCGGTGCCCTCACAGGATGCTCGTGGCTGTCCCGGAGCAGTGGCATGTGGGGTGTGGGATGGTGAGGGCAGGAGAGCAGCAGGAGCCCTGCAAAGCTCTGTGGGCTGGGGGAGGAGGCCACAAGGCCTGGGGCTGGCAGGAACTGCTGTCTTCTCATGGGCCTCAGTGGCAGGGACAGCAGCCACAGCCAGGGGACACAAATCTCATTGATGTGGGCAGGGGGTGGTCCCAGTCCCCCAAGGCCTTGGGTCACCCCCACTGCAGCTCTCCTGCCCTGGCCCAGGCCTGTGCTGCTTCCCTTGCACACTTTACCCACCGCCCCATTTCCCCTCCTCCCTCTGACCCTGGCAGCTCCCAAAGCTTTCCTGATGTCCCTCTGTCCTCACTCGCTGTTGCTGCAAACAAAAAGCTGTGTTTGGCTGAGGAATGGCCAATTCCTGTGGGATTCCCAACTCCTGCCTTCTTCCCACACCCTGCTAAAGCTCCTGTGGCACCCAAGCTGTCCCAGGCACAGCCTTGCTTGAATCTGCTCCTTCTCTCCATGTGCCAGCACTGAAATCCATGTCCCATCTGCAGCCCCGCAGAGCAGCCCAGCCCTGTCTGGCCCTGCAGCAGGAACTGGAGGCACTGGAGGTCAGGGACAGCCACTCTGTGTCTGGAATGCTCAGGAGATGCTCAGCTCGGGCAGCTCCTGCAGCCCCAGGGCCAGCCCTGCTGCCCAGGACAGCAGCAGAGAGTTGGCCCAGGGGCTCCTCAGGCAGCTCCTGCAGCCCTAGGGACAGAATCACAGAATCACAGGATTAACCAGGTTGGAAAAGACATTTGATACCATCATGTCCAACCTGTGACCTAATACCAGCTTGTCACCAGATTGTGCCTTTAAGTGCCACATCCAGTCTTTCCTTAAACAGCTTCAGGGTTGGTGAATACACCACCTCCCTGGGCAGCACATTCCAATGTCCAATCACTCTTTTAGTACAGAAGCTCTTCCTAATGTCCAGCCGAAACCTCCCCTGGTGCAGCTTAAGGCTGTGGCCTCTTGTCTGGTCGCTGTTTCCTGGGAGCAGAGCCCAACCCCACCTGGCTGCACCCTCCTGTCAGGGAGTTGTAGAGAGTGATGAGGTCTCCCCTGAGCCTCCTCTTCTCCAGGATAAACAACCCCAGCTCCCTCAGACACTTCTCACAAGACTTGTGTTCCTGAGCCTTCACCAGCCTTGTTGCCCTTCTCTGGACACGCTCCAGCCCCTCAATGTCCTTCCTAAATTGGGGGCCCAGAACTGGACACAGCACTCCAGGTGTGGCCTCACCAGTGCTGAGTACAGGGGAAGAATCACTGCCCTGGTCCTGCTGCCCACACCATTCCTGATCCAGGCCAGGTGCCATTGGCCTTCTTGGCCACGTGGGCACACTGCTGGCTCATGTCCAGCCTGCTGTCCATCAGTGCCCCCATGTCCCTTTCTGCCTGGCCACTGTCCTGCCACTCTGTCCCCAGCCTGTAGCGCCACAGGGCTTGTTGTGGGCAAAGTGCAGGACCTGGCACTTGGTCTTGTTCAACCTCCCATTGTTGGATTTGGCCCCTGGATCCAGCCTGTCCAGGTGCCTCTGCAGAGCCCTCCTACCCTCCAGCAGATCCACACTCACACTCAGCTTGGTGTCACCACAGTTCCATGAGGCCCTAGAGTGTCACCATGGCCCCCACGATTCCATGAGGCTCCATAATGTCACAATGGCCCCTTGGTTCCCCAAAGCTCTGCCGTGTCACGATAGCTGCTTAGTTCCATGAGGTCTCTGGCATTTCACAATCGATCCTTGGTTCTATGAGGCCTTGCAGTGCAACAATGGTCTCCTTGGATCCATAGTGTCAAAATGGCCTCTTGGTCCTATGGGGCACCACGGTTGTGGAATTACAGGATATAGGTAGCAGAGCAACAGGCCATGAAAGCCAAAGTGACCTTCTGTCTTTGGTCCAGAAGAACCCCTGGGACCAGTAAAAAACATCCTGGTCACAGGGGAAGTGGAAAGAGTACATCACGGGCCTGTGAACTGCATTGTGGGCCTGTGAACTGCTGGGCCAGTCAGAAGTGAGAAATATCATTTGTTACCTTAATAAGTATTGTTTACCTGTTGCCATAAAAGGTAATGTTGTGAAACACAATAGTTAATTGGAGCACTTTGTAGTGTACAGTTACTTCCTGTTTGTGTTGTATATGAGGAATTATCACTGTGCAATAAACGTCTTTGCTTACCACCATCTTGTGAAGTCCATGCATTGAAATCACCACAATGGTGTCAAAATTGCTTCCTTCATTCCACAAGTCCCCGAAGTGTAACATTGGCCCCTCGGTTCCATGGGGCCCTGCTGTGTCACAATGACCCAATGATTACCCGAGGTCCTGCAGTGTCACAATGGACACTTGTTTTTATGAGGCCCCACAGAGTAACATTGGCCCCTTGGCCCCATGAGGCCCCAGAGTGCCACAATGGACTCCTTGGTTGCACAATGTCACAGAGGACCCCTGGTTACACAAGGACCTGCAGTGTCACAATGGCCACTTGGTTCAGCAAGGCACCTCAGTGTCACAGTGGTGTCCATGGTTCCACGAGGACCCAGAGTGTCACAGTGGACTCCTTCGTTCCATTTAGCCCCACAATGGCACAGTGGCCCCTTGGTTCTATTGTGCCACACAGTACACAGTGTCGCTGTGGTCCCCTTAGTTCCACAATGCCCCTCAGTGTCCCAATGGCGCTTGCTTCCCTGGGGCCCTGCAGTGTCACAATCATCACAGAATCACAGAATCAATCAGGTTGGAAAAGACCTTGGAGATCATAAAATCCAACCTGTGACCCAACACCACTTTGTCACCCAGACCATGGCACTAAGTGCCACTTCCAGTCTGTCCCAGTCTGCAAACGCCAGAGGCCACTTGTCCTGAGGATACCCTGTCTTACTGTTGAAAACTGAGGCAAAAAAGGGGTTAAGTACCTCAGCCTTTTCCTCTTCTTTGGTAACTCTATTCCCCAATAAAGAATGGAGGTTCTCCTTGCCCCTCATTTTGCCATTTATTTATTTATAAGAACACTTTTTTATCCTTCGCAGAAGTGGCCAGGTTAAACTCTAATTGAGCTTTCACCTCTAATTTTCTTTCTGCATGGCCTAACAACATCCTTAAATATTTCCTGAGTTGCCTGTCCCTCTGTCCAAAGGTGATGCACTCTCTTTTTTTCCCTGAGCTCCTGAAAAAGCTCCATGTCCAGCCAGGCCAGTTGTGTTTATCGCTGGCTCATCTTTTGGCACATAGGGACAGGCTGCTCCTGTGCCTTCAAGATTTCTTTCTTGAACTGTGTCCATCCCTCCTGGACCCCTTTGCTTCTAAGGCCTATTTCCTTTTAAAAAAATCAGTACCTGATTTGGTTCTCCTCAAATCTGCACCCTGAATAGAGCAAAATCTGCTCTCCGTATGTCCAATGTAGAAGTTTTGTTGATACCCCTTCCTCTTTCAGAGCATATTTAAAATCTCGATTATTTCATGGTCACTGTGCCCCAGACAGCCTCCAACCACCACATCTCCCACCAGCCCTTCTCTGTTTGTGAACAGCAGGAGACAGAGCTTTCCTTGGGAGTGGGAAGAGAAGGAAAACTCCCCAAAGTGCAGCTTGGAAGGTTCAGACTGGAGGTGAGGAAAAAGAAAAGTCCCTCCAAGGGTAGAATTTTGGTGCACGAGGTCTCCCAGCATGAGACAGGATAATGCCGTGGCTCTGTGTGCCAGGACCCGGCAGCGCTGGGTGCAGGGACAGCAGGGAGGGCACAGCAATGCTGAGTGAGAAATGCTGGGGCACAGCGAGATGGGCGTGTGCAGCCGGCCAGGGCACAGGAGCAGCACGGACAGGGTGGCACAGGCTGCAGGAGAGATGGCCAAGGGCTGGGCAGGGCTGGCAGGGCCACAGGCACCCGGGGCTTTGTCTCCTGGGCTCTGGCACTGCCTCTGGAGGCCACACAGAAGGAACTTTCCTTTGAGGGTCTGCACTTTGGCTCTCCCTCACCCCTCCCTGAGCAGGCTGGGAAGGTTTGCAGTTTTATGACTCCTTGAGCAGCTTCTTCAACCTCTCAACACCTGAAGGTCATGGACTCAGCCCCAAATCCACCGTGGGGTTCATTAAAATACAGAAAGCCCCCAGGAGCTCTTTTTTATTATTCAATTGTCTTCAAATCTCCAGAGCTTGTGCAGCTGATTGGAGTCAGTTTGGAGTTCTGTTAAGGAAGAAGATGTCAAAGTGCATCTCGTTACTTTTTTAAATCAGGTATTTTTTTATTTTTCAGTTCAGAGAAGAGGTGACTGAAGCATTCCCCAGGTGATCTTGATGCTGAATGTCTCCTTAGGAGCTCTGGGCACACAGAACAATGAGCCCCTTGTGGGCTGACCCTGTTGGGACAACCTGCTCCTCACCCCCAACCTCACCATGGCTGACATGGCCCACCTGGCACTCACATCCCTGTTCCCTGCATCACAAACTTGTCCCCTGAGCTCTGCAGCTGCGTGTCCCAGCCCATGGCACCATGTGCCACCTGCTCTCCTCAGGGCTCTGCCTGCACACAGGCCCAGCAGAAGTTTTCCTGTTTGTAAGGAAAGAATGGCAAAGCCTGAGCAGGTTTGCTGAACAACAAACCCCACTCAGGAACCACATGCTCAGTACAAGCTGCCTCTGATGATGTCAGCTTTCTACAAGGGACAGTGTGACCAGAAATTATCTCTGGAAGCAGAACTCTCTGCATCTTTAAGCAGAATTCTCTGCGTGTTTAAGGTAAATTCTCTCTCCCTGTCCTTTCCCTGGATCTCTGTTGCAGATGGAAGCTGCTGGTGCCATTGTCACCTTGAACCCCTCTTTAGGATGCACACAGATGTTTCCAGGTGTGTTAGGGAGCTGTTGCTCAATATTTATGCAAAGCTTTTGTGTTCCTCATGGAACCAAGGAGACTCTTGTGACTCTGAGGGGCCTCATGGAACCAAGGGGCCATTGTGTCACAGCAGGGGCTCATGGAATCAAAGAGACAATTGTGACAGTATGGAACCTCATAGAAGCAAGGCTCCATTGTGACACTGTGGGGAATCATGGAATCAAGACGATCATTGTGACACAGCGAGGCCACATGGAACCAATGGTCCATTGTTCTGCTGCGGATTCAAGAGGATCATGGTGACACTATGGAACCTCATGGAACCATATGTCCATTGTTACATGGGGGGGCTTGTGGATGCACTATTCTAAGGTTTTCTCTTCTTTCTCATGGGGAATAAAGATAAGGTGAATTCTTCTTGCTCTTTCTAATCTTTGTTTTGGTACTGGGTGCTGCAAAGCTTCAGCCAATCCCCTTAGGGGATGGATGGCAGTTGACCAATGATTGCTGGACTATTAGTGCCTATATAAGAAGAGAACTTTTTAATAAATCTCTCTCTTGCCATTTCCATCGATGTGCTATCTGCTTGATTTACCTACGAGCTTCCTACCACAGGGGCTCACAGAACTAAGGATACCATTGTGACACTTTGGAACTTAAGGGAAAAAACAGTCCGTTCTGACACAGAGAGGTCTCATGGAACCAAGAGTCCTTTGTGGCCCAGCAGGGACTTCTTGGAACCTGTGGGACCTGACGAGGCTGATAGCTGGTCTGAAAGCCTCCCAGGGTTTCACTTAAAAACACTCAAAATCTACCTGTGAGAATCTGCAGTCACAGTGAAAGCCAAGAAGTTAATCAATGAAAGAAGATGTTCTGCACACAAGGAGAAGATGTTCTTGTTATGGAACATCAAGACTGTACAAGGAGGAACTTGCATATAATATGTACCCAATTGCGTGTATTGCTAATTGTATTACTGCTTGAATGGTCATTGTTTTTCAGACAGCCTTGTCATTGTTTGCTAGCAGCCAAAAAGGTATAAAACCAGCAGCAGGGAATAATAAAAACATCTCTTCTAAACTTCTTCTACCCTTGGATTACAATGTGTGTTTGTGTTGTGTGTCCATCTCTACCATGACGGGAACTGAGGGCACCATTTTTACAAAGCAGGGCCTAATGGAACCATGGAGACCATTGTGACACTAAGGAAACTCATGTAACCATGGCAACCATGGGGACACTATGGAACCTCATGGACCCAAGGGTTCATTGTGACACTGGGGTGCCTCATGGAATCAAGGTGACCATATCACACTACAGAAACTCATGGACCCAAGTGGCCATTGTGACTCAGTAGGGCCTCATGGAATAGAGGGTCCATTGTGACACGATGGGGCCTCGTGGAACCAAGGAGCCATTGTGATACTCCAGATCCTCATGGAACCAATGATTTAGGGGTAGACAGTAATTTATTAGGGGTTGCTCACTAACAACAATGTATATAGCTTGCTTGAATTGTTTTGTGCTTACCAAACAGAAAGAAAAGATGTAGGGAGGATATTGACCCATTGTTAAGGAGACCAGGCATCCTGGTTTTGGACCCCAAACCAGCCTAAGCCAGCTATAGGGCTTGGACTCAGGCCAGGGACCCAGGGAGCATGCGTAGAGAAGCAAGGTAAAGAGTTCAACGTGAGGAAGACTCCTTACTTCATCAGAGGAAGACTCTTTACTTCATCCAAGACCCCCACCCACTACCACCAGGCAGCACTGCGCAGGCACAAGTGTATTTAAATGAACTTTGGACTCATTATAATACGAAGCGGGAATAGATATTGAATATGTATAGGGGCATTGTATAGCTTCATGCATATGTAACCTGTAACTCAATATAAACCAAGCAAAGTGCCACAGACAGGGCACACAAAATTTTAAGGAGCTATCCCTTGTGTGTCCCAGCGCTAGAATAAACATACCTACTTTACAACTTTTGTTGTGGAGTCCTATCCGTGCCTCATTTTGGCACCCCAGATGGGACGGAGTCTGCCTGACTGCAGGGTCGACTGAGGGGTGAATGTCCACGGTGCGCCCCAGGATTTTCCTGGTGGAACTCTGCTCCTTGGCCGCCCACTGCAGGGGTAGACAACGACCATCTACTACAGTGGACAAACGGTATGTTTTGGATCTAGGGAAGCCACGTGGCCAGGGTTGCTGGAAAGTCACGCAGAGACGTCTGGCACACAGTGCAGTCCCTGATTTGGTTAAGGTTGAAACGCTTGCAAGCAGGCACATGGCAGAAAGGGGGGAAGACTGTCTGTGGTTCGCAGCAGTGCCCTCAGCAGCTATGCAGGGGAAGCCAGCCGGGGGAGGGGCGGCTTGCTGACCGACCTGAAAGTAAATCAAGTGCTGTTGTCACTGGTGTTTGTGTGAATGTGTTCATGGTGGAATGTATGTTTGTCTTGGAATTTATATTGTGATTTGTCAAGGTTGTAGTTGCGATTAAGTGCTTGCTGTGTATGGTATAAGGTGTTGTGATAAAGAGCTGTGTGTTTGAATTAGGTTATAAGTTGGTTTGATTTAGTTTTGTCACCGTGGCTAGCCGGAGGGTACTCCCCCTCCCCCAGTGGTTATGCCAGAGGAGCATAGCTCCTGCACCTCTGACTGTGTGTGGGTGTAGGATTGCATTCACGCCACAGCACAATTGGTGGGCTTTGACTCGGTGTTGGTCTTGTGGAGTCAGGATGTATTATGCCTCCACTGAACTGCTGGAGGTGGAAGGAAAGTGTGTGAGTTGCCGCGAGACTAAAGGTCGGTACATTATTAAGATTGTGTGTGGATTAGAACATCGGGTCCCAGAGAGCTGGATAGTGTTAGAAGAGGATTGGGAAGACACCGTTAAACTTTGTGAAAGACAAAAGAGTAAGAGGGCTAGGCACAGGCAGAGGGCTAGAGGTGGAGCATACAGAGAGTGGTTAATTCACTATACAGGGGATGTGGATTGGGTGACACAATATATGAATGAACTTTATTTTTAGGAATTTTTTGGGCAACACAGAACTGTGAATACAGTGGGTGTACACCGTGCATGTTTGTGTAGTCCTTGGGAAGTTAAAAGACAGTTGAAGAGTGCCAGAGAAGGTTTGTGTGAAAGTGGGATAGGAGACAGAGAAGGAAATAAACCAGATGGGAACCGGACAGAGTAAGGAAATTTCTAAAGCAAGGCCTCTTGGCTGTGTTTTGGCACATTGGAGAAAAATTGCAGGGTCGGGTGGAGCAGAGAACAAAAGAACTTTGGTTAAATACTGTGTTGAGTGGTGGCTGCTATAGAAGCTAGATAATGAAGCAAGGTGGCCACCTAGCGGAACTTTAGATTATAACACCCTGTTACAATTAATGGTGTTTCTAAGGCGGGAAGGCAAGTGGGATGCGGTGTCTTATGCGGACATGTTTTTTGTTCTTAGAAATCACCCTGAGTGGCAGAGAGACTGTGGAATCAGACCCCCTACCGACCCTATGGTATTAACCTTTGAAAAAGAAAATAAGGCTACAAAAGGCAAACTTAAGCGGTGTTGTTCGGCATGCAATATAGGTCAAAGATGTACAAAATCAGATAAGGTTTACCAGACAGTGACACAGGAACAAGATCTAACTGATCTGTTCAATCTTTCCCCTAGGAAACAGGAGGAGGATGAGGACTTGGAAGGAACACCTACTCCAGCTCCCTCTCCCCCTCCTTCGAGCAGCCCCATCGCATCCCAAATGAGGAACCAGGAACTCCAAGCACCTCTGCGAGAAGCCTGAGGGGGAAAGGATGTTAGTTAAAGTACCCTTTTCTACTATTGACCTAGAAGCGTGGGGAAAAGTTGCCAAAAATTACAGAAGCGATCCGATATGAACCACCAAACACTTTCGGTTTATAATAAAGCAACATAATCCAGATTGGAATGATATGCAGTTGTTATTAGATGCAGTAATTGAAACAGAGAAACAAGTGATTCTAAAAACAGCAGGGGATTTGGCAGAGGATTATTATAAAACACAACAGCAGGATGTGAAAGATTATTTCCCACTCCAGGACACACTTTGGGACTCCAACAGGTCAGCGGAAATGCAAATGTTAAAAGATTACCAGTAATGGATAGCCAAGGGAATGGAGAGGGCCATTCCCAAGACTATAAATTGGTCAGCCTTATATGCAGTTAAACAGGGCCTTCCAAGTCACCATCCGAATTCCTGGATCGTTTGAGGGATGCAATGCACCGCAACACACCGCTGGATCCTGGGAGCGATGTAGGAGTACAACAG
Organism: Acanthiza pusilla; assembly: GCA_036630365.1. Lineage (NCBI taxonomy): Eukaryota > Metazoa > Chordata > Aves > Passeriformes > Acanthizidae > Acanthiza > Acanthiza pusilla. The sequence continues at coordinate 1,319,462 of JAXCHO010000108.1, forward strand.
CTAATATCCCTGTTTTTAGGAAAGTCCACAGGGGATATTAGATGCAAACTTCAAAAACTTCAGGGGGTAGATATGAGGAACTTAGAGACTCTAGTAGATGAGGCATGGAGAGTATTTAGGAACTGAGAAGAGAGTTACAAACAAGGGATGAGAAAATTAGTAGCGATGGTCGGGGAGGAAGAAAAGGGAAAATGTGGGCAAGGACCACCCAGACAGGCACCACCCAGACAGGGCCCACCCCAGTTAGGTAAAGATCAATGTGCACATTGTAAGAAATTCAGTCATTGGAAAAATCAATGCCCAGAAAGGAGACAAGATAACCGACAAGGAAGAAGAAACCAGGAAGGGGTGGTTGCACATGTGAAAGAAAACTGAAGAAGAGCAGAGGACTCCACCCTAGCGGATCCACTGGTTATAATAAAGCTAGGGGAAAAAGAAAAAGAAGTGGAGTTTTTGGTAGACACGAGGGCAACATATTCAGTTTTGAATAAAGCCTTAATGCCAGTGAGAGATTATTACATTATGGTAAAAGGGGCAACCAGCCAATCTGAAAAAGCATATTTTTGTAAACCTTTAAAGTATAAACTTGGAAAGCAATGGGTTATTCTTAAGTTTTTGTACATGCCTAATTCTCCAAAAGCCCTTTTGGGCAGAGACTTATTGGAACAATTACCAGCAACCATTATGTTTAAAGATGGGGAAATTACTCTGGAGGTAAATGATCAACAGTATGTAGAAATTTTAAGTTTAATGTTAACAGCCACAGAAGCTGAGGGGAAATTAGTAAAGAAATTATGACTCAAGTATTCCCTGGAGTATGGGCAACAAATGTACCTGGGAGAGCCAAGAATGCACTCCCAATACAGATCAGGCCCAAGGAAGGGAAACAAACAGTTAGGGTTAAACAATTAAAAAGGAGGGCAAGGAGGGAACTAGCCTAGTGATTGAAAACTTCTTACAGCTAGGACTACTGAGAGAGTGCAAATCTGACTTTAACACCCCCATTTCAGCAGTCCACAAGCCTGATGGATCATAGTGGGTGGTACAGGACTTACGAGCAGTTAACAAGGTAACCAAGGATCTCCACCCTGTGGTGTCAAACCCCTACACTTGATTAACTGCGTTAACACCTGAACTAACCTGGTTTACCGTCCTAAAGATCTGAAAGATGCCTTCTTTTGCCTCCCTGTCCACGAAGATAGCCAGAAAATATTTGCGTTTGAATGGGAAAATCACAAAAGCAGATACAAAACTCTACTCACTTGGATGGTGTTGCCTCAAGGATTCAAGAATAGCCCCACACTGTTCAGAGATCAACTTGCAAAGGATTTGGAGTCTTGGGAAGCCCCACCTGGAGAAGGGAAGCTATTGCAGTATGTAGATGACATCCTAATAGCTACCCGGATGGAGGAAACTTGCATGGTTTGGACAGTAAGTTTACTAAATTTCTTGGGGCTCCAAGGGTACTGGGTGACTAAGAAAAAGGCTCAAATAGTAAAAACAAAAAAGATCTATTTGGGTTATGAAATCAGTGCTGGGCAGAGGACTCTGGGACAGAACTGGAAAGAGGCAATCTGCCAAACACCCAAACCCCAAACCATGAAAGAGCTGAGAACATTTTTGGGGATGACAGGATGGTGTAGGCTTTGGATTTATAACTATGGAGTGCTTGTAAAACCCTTGTACGAGCTCATTACAAAGGAAAACCGAGACCTACAGTGGACGAAAGAAGCCACGAGAGCCTTCAACCAGCTAAAGAATGCCCTGATGTCAGCACCAGCTTTGGGACTCCCAGATGTGAGTAAACCATTCTTTCTGTTTTCTCATGAGAAGCAGGGGATTGCATTGGGAATACTAGGGCAAGACCTGGGCCTGTACCGACAGGCTGTTGCTTATTTTTCTAAGCGACTAGACGCAGCGGCCAAAGGGTGGCCTGGATGCCTCAGAGCCATCGCAGCAGTCGTGCTGAACATCCAAGAGGCATGCAAATTCACCATGGGCCAGAAAATGACTGTGCTAGTGTCCCACACAGTATCTGCAGTGCTGGAAGTGAAAGGCAGACACTGGCTCTCCCCACAGAGGTTCCTGAAATACCAAGCCATCATGGTGGAGCAGGACGATGTGGAGATAGTGGTAACTAACATTGTCAACCCAGCCTCTTTCCTCAGCGGAAACACAGGAGAGCAGGTACAACATGACTGCCTGGAGACTAGTGAAGCCACATACTCCAGTCATCCGGATCTGAAGGATATCCCTTTGGACAGCACACAAACCTGGTTTACTGACGGAAGCAGCTATGTCATCAGTGGAAAGCGACATGCAGGGTATGCAGTTACCACTTGCAAGGAGGTAATAGAATCTGGACTGCTGCCAACAAATACCTCTGCACAGAAGGCCGAAATAATTGCTCTAACCCATGCTTTGGAAATGGCAAAAGGAAAGAAGGTAAACATTTATACTGACTCAAAGTATGCATTTGGAGTTGTACATGCACACGGGGCCATATGGAAGGAAAGGGGACTGTTGAACTGGCAAGGAAAAAACATTGAACATGCACAAGAAATAGTACGACTGTTGGAAGCAGTCCAGCTGCCTGAGAAGGTAGCAATCATGCACATTAAGGCACACCAGAAAGTGAGCTCAGAATTGGAAGAAGGAAACAAATTGGCAGACAGAGAGGCAAAAGAAGCAGCAAAAGGTGAGGTGACAACTGAAGGGGCTCTAATCCCAGATGGCCAAATCTCCCTAGAAGGTAAGCCAACCTATAACAAAGAGGATAGAAAACTAATTGAGGATCAGGATGGGTTATACAATAAAGAGGGTTGGGCTATCACTGCACAAGGGAGGTTGGTCATTCCCTCTCATTTAGTTTGGGCACTAGTAAGGGAGGAGCACCAAAAGACACACTGGGGAGTAGATGCCCTACATAAATATCGAACTGAAAAGATTATTGCCAGGAATCTATATGCTACCATCACACAAGTAACCTGACAGTGTGACCTTTGCTTCCAGACTAACCCTAAAAACACCCCAAACCAAAATTGGGCCAAATTGGAAAGGGAAATGGATAGCAGTGGCAAATTGATTTTTTGGAACTTCCAAGAAAAGGGGGGTATCTATATTTGTTGGTATTAACAGACACCTTTTCAGGATGGCCAGAAGCTTTCCCCACCAGAACTGCCAAGGCTCGGGAAGTAGCAAAGGTATTGTTGCAGGAGATAATACCATGCTTCAGAGTCCCAGCCACAATATCCTCAGACAGAGGACCACACTTCATTTCAAAGGTGGTACAACAAATTAGCTGCCACTTGGGCATAAATGGGGTGCTTCACACCCCATACCACCTACAATCAAGTGGTCAGGTGGAGAAAATGAACCACCTGATCAAACAGCAAATTGTAAGGTTAGGGCAAGAAGCCAATTTCACCTGGCCCCGGTCTCTTCCACTTGTCTTCTTACGAATTCGGACTAAACCCAGAACTAAAGAAAAGTTAAGTCCATTTGAAATGCTTTATGGGAGACCATATGGAGTACAGAAAGGGTTATCCACCCAAATTGGGGAGGAAACTCTGACCACCTATATGGTGGCCCTGAGCAAACAGCTTAGGAGAATTGAAAAGCATGTGGCTGGAACTCAAAGTCAAAGTCTAGATGGTCCAGTATAATATTCAGCCTGGGGATTATGTATATGTTAAGTCTCTTACAGAAAAGCTTTAGAGCCACAGTGGGAAGGACCGTTTCAGGTGCTCCTTACCACTTTCACTGCAATCAAGATCAAGGAACAGAACGCCTGGATTCATCACACTCAGGTGAAAAAGGCTCCAGAGGCCCCTTGGAAAGTGACCCCTGGTGATGATGAACTGAAATTGAAACTCAGCAGAGTAAAATGAAGATGGTTTGGTGGTGGGGAGTATTAATTCTGGAAGTGAGCACTTGGGAAGTTGCCTATGGACAAGGCCCGAGCAATATTGAATGGCCTTGGTCTCAGGGTTTTGTCCAGACTACTGGATCCATGGGAAAACATTCTGACACAAAGGGTTTAAATCTATTAACTGTGGTTATGCATGGAAATCAAGTGTATGCAAGACAAGAATGGAAAAAACAGAAGATGTGACAACTTCAGGGGACTGTAGAAGAAAAAATCAAAATAGGATGTTGAATGATAAATGAAACTACTCATCAAAAAGCAATTCAAATTAGTGTCCCTCCTAAAGATAAGATAAGATAAGATAAGATAAGATAAGATAAGATAAGATAAGATAAGATAAGATAAGAATGAAGAGATTTGCATGTACTCAAATTAATTAGATTGCTGGAATAATTTTACATTAGTTCAGACTGCCGAAGTGGTCTGTCTGTGGGCCCATGACACTAATGGGCTCTCATTCAAATTCAAAATAGATGCCATAGCCAAGCCTGTCACAACCTATGCCACCACCCAAGCCCAAACCCAAACCACAACACATAAACTTGAGCCCCAAATTTATGAAATTGGCCCCTATGTAGTAAGAAATACAGGCCGACAACAATTGTTGTTTAACCCAGAGTGGTCCCTCAAGCGTGTTGGATTATTGATGCAAGCTAGTATCTCTGAAATTCAGCCAGCCTGTTCTCCCCTCCTAAAGACATCCTTTGAGGGCTGGGCAACATGGCTACAGAAACAAGCACCCTTCAGGGGCAGAATGAACTGGGATGCTAGGAACAGGATTAGGAGTCTTAAATGGGATTGACTCAGAAATATTAATGAATAAATTGACTACTGCAACAAGCGATTTGACGAAACTGAGACAATCCCTGCAATCTTCTCTTTTAGCTTTAGGAAATGGCCAGTGGCAAGTTTCAAAAGTACTTCCAGATTTTGCAAAAGCTAACAACCAGGACCATAAACTGATAATAGCCACGCTTGGTATGGTCCAGGGTAATGTATCCCTAGCCCTTAGCTGCGCCCAAGCACAACTACGGATGCAATCAGCAGCCTCCTTAATCATAAGAGAAGGAAACAAAGGTGTTTTTCCTATTGAAATTCAAAAGGCTGTTTGGGATAATGCCACTAAGTTAGAAAAGAAGCTCCAGTCTTGGTGGACCTTAGTGAACTTCACTTATGACCCAATTACTAACATGGCTACAGCTTTTGTGCTTACCATATGTAATGCCACAATTTATGTAATCCACCCTATTATTGCTTTAGGATTAAATCATGATGGGGCAGTACTTTACCCCTCTGAACACAGGGCATGGGCTCGGATGGTCAATAAGAAATGGCAGACAGTAAATTTGGAATCTTGTATTACATGAGAACAACAAGGGTTTATTTGTGAGAGCAATACAATTGATGCCAAAGGTATTTGTCTGGATGCTGAGCAAGGTATTTGCCACTTCGAAGTTTATCCAGACAATAGTCAAAGGACAGTACTAGTATATATTGGCCAAGGTTGTGTGTGTTTAAGAACTGTTTGTGTTTCCATAAAAGTAGATAATGAGAATGTAACCCTAAATGTTAAGAATTATTCTGATTTCTGTATTTGTAACTTTGTAAAAATTACCAGATGTGACTCTTCCTATTTGGCACCAGTTGTATCCCATCAATTGATACAGCCTAATTACACAATGTATCACAAATTATCACCCACACCTACTGGGATGAACCTCACCTTGGTGAAACAATTAGTGAAGCATCAGGACTTGATTGAAATCCTGAAGGAAGTTCAGGAAAATGGGAAGAAAACTTTAATAACCATTCACCATGACACAGAGGAGATAAGTAGAGTCCTGCAAAGAATGAGACAAGATGCAGATCATCACTGGTGGGATGTGCTTTTTGGATGGTCACCCACTGCAACTGGTATTTTAAATACGTTATGTCACCCCATAGTTGTTTTACTAATCTTGATAGGTATCAGTCTTGTATTATCTATTTATGTTACTTGTTTGGAATTACAGAATGCTGAAGAGGTTATCCATTTTAACCACTTTATCCAATGTACATGGAAAGGTATTGAGGGATGCCTACTGTAAAAGATTACTGGAAGAAGAATCTACTTATTAGTAAAAGAATTTACTAACTTTATAGAAAAGGGGGGATTGATTTAAGGGTAGATAGTGATTTATTAGGGGCTGCTCACTAAACAATACATATTGCTTGCTTGACATGTTTTGCGCTTGCCAAACAGAAAGAGAGGATGTAGGGAGGATATTGACCCATTGTTAAGGAGACCAGGCATCCTGGTTTTGGACCCCCAAACCAGCTCAAGCCAGCTATAGGGCTTGGAGTCAGGCCAGGGACCCAGGGAGTATGCGCAAGAAAGAAAGGTGAAGAGTTAAATGTGAGGAAGACTCCTTACTTCATCAGAGGAAGACTCTTTTACTTCATCTAAGACCCCCACCCACGACCTCCAGGCAGCACTGCGCAGGCACAAGTGTATTTAAATGAACTTTGGACTCATTATAATACGAACCGGGAATTGATAATGAATATGTATAAGGCATTGTATAGCTTAGTGCATATGTAACCTGTAACTCAATACAAACCAAGCAAAGTGCCACAGATGGGGCTCACCAAATTTAGGGAGCTATCCCTCGTGTGTCCCAGCGCTGGAATAAACATACCTACTTTACAACTTTTGCTGTGGAGTCCTATCCACGCCTCACCAGGACATACTGGGAGTGGTACTGGCCAATACTGGGGCAAACTGGTGATACTGTGAGTGATACTGGGGGATATTGGGACAAACTGGGGACACTGGGGACACTGTGGGGAATGTGATAAATAACCGTGTGTGTTTGTTAATCAAATCTTGCTTAAGCCAGGTGTGATAAATACATAATAATATAGTGTTGGCTTTTCGCAGATATTCATTGTGTGCATGGTTTTATTCTGTTTATAGAAGTAGTCTTGTCATAAAGAATAGAGGTATATAACCGATGTTTTAATTTCTGTTATTAACTAGATTTCGATATAGTAATAAAATAACTAATAGAGGTAGTTTAAAAGACTTTCCTTTACTAACCACACTGCCTGCTTGACTGGATCCCCTATTGTTCTTTATTAAACTCTTAAATTTCAACAGGAGAGTGAACTTTGTTTATCACACAGGGAATAAATGGTTAAAATTGAGTCAGGAAGCTCACAAGTTTTATCTAACAAAAAGCTAAGCAAGGCCAAGAAAAACAGATGTCTAAGCAAGAACAGAGGGAAGAGATAACGAAGTCAGGTCAGGATGACCTATACCCAGTGAAGTAAGCGAAGTATGAGCCCCCCTGAGATGTGCCCCCCTCCCGAGGAAGACTTTGGCCTTCAGCCTCACGACCACCAGAAAGAAGAAGGAAGACCCCATAGCAACAGCCCGCGCAGATGCAGAGTACTCCCGGAAGATATACGTATACCAGCTCAAAGAGACTATAAAACTTGGGGGATTAGGGGAGTGGGCCGCGAACCGTTGGCAGAGCAGGGGCTCCACGGTCACCCAGCGCTGTTTTGCTTGTTGTAGCTTGCTCAATAAATCAAATTATTTTAATTGGCCTGGTTTTTGTCTCTAACCTATAACAATTTTGGTGCCGTGACTCGGATAGAGGCAATTCGGCTGGAAGTCCTGCACGGGGGAGGCGCGCCCTGCTTGTCCAGCGTTTGGCTGGATAAGCAGCCCCTGTGTAAGTACTTCTACTGCTGGAACCTCTACCGACGAACCTAAATTAGACAACAAGCAAATAAATACCGGCAAACCCCATAATCTTTGTGCACGAAGCTCCGAATGAAGACGCAGGAAGATAGGCCAGTTATCCGTTCGGTCGGGGTTGGGTATCCTGGAGTGCGCTTGTGTGAGACGTCCAGTGAGGGACGAAGTGAGTGTGGACCCCTCAGTAGTGCGGTTCCCAAACCCCGCGAGGGGCTGGACCACGAACAGAGGTTGAAGACTCTGTGTGTGGAAAAAGGCACTCCAGACAATGGGACAGAGGAAAAGCAAGCACTCTGGTCCCATGGGTGGGTCGGAGTTTAGAATTAAACTCCCCCAGGATTAATGATAGAGAATTTGAGTGCCTACCCCTTCTAGGCGGGGTAAGGACAAAGCAATGCCAGGTTTTACACATACGTAAATTCCAAAAAGCTATTTAGTGTTGAAGAAAGTGAGTATCCACATTTATGGATAGGATCCGAGACTAGGCATCGTTCAAGGAATAAGAGAATCTGTCCCTAGGCGACAGAATATTAATAAAACTTTTTTTTTTCGAAGAAAGGGAAAAAAAAAGAAAAAGGGAAAGAAAGAGGGAGAGAGAGAGACCCCTACAGAGTGGTTAGAAAGGCTTAGGCAGGAGTGGACCCTGCTACCCCTGGCAGGATCGGGGATTGGATGAATTGTTGAGGGAAGCCTAGAAAGTGTATGCTTGTAGAGAAGAAGAGACACATGAAAAGCAAACCAGAATGTTGTTAGCGGCGTGCTGAGGGATCGGCCGGGCCGGGCACCGCCGCCCTGCGGGGCAGCCCCGCCGCTGCTCCCGCCTCCTCCGCTTCTTCCTCCTCCTCGTTGCGGCCGCGGCGGCGGCGGCTGGCGCTGCTCGTGCTGGGGCCTGCCGCCTCCGCCGGGGCGAGGGGGGAGGAGGCCGGGGCCGGGGCCGGGGCCGGGGCCGGGGCCGGGGCCGGGGCCGGGGCCGGGGCCGGGGCCGGGGCAGGGGGCCGGGGCCGGGGCCGGGGCCGGGGCCGGGGCCGGGGCCGGGGCCGGGGTCGCGGCTGCGAGCGGTGAAGCGGTCGCGGGCGGCGAGTGCAAGAGCTGCACGTACCAGGGCTGCAGCGGGACCGCAGGACATGTCAGGAAAGATTGCAGAAAGTGGATGATGAATGAAAAGATGTTTAAAGAAGGTTAGGGGTGTCAGGAGCTCTATTTGCTGGAGACCCGAGAAGAAACAGAGCCCTTGGTAATATTAAATGTGAGTCCCCACCAGGAAGAAGTCGAGTTCGTAGTGGACTCGGAAGCGGGGAGGTCTGCTTTTCAAGAACTGCCCCGGGGTTGTGGAATTTGAGTCAGTTAAGTCCTGACGATCAATGGTACAGTGTAATAGATGTAAAGGATGCATTTTGGGCATGTCCTCTTAAGGAAGATTGCAGAGATTATTTTGCCTTTGAAGAGGAGGACCCAGACACACACCGTAAGCAACAGCTACGCTGGACAGTGTTACCCTAGAGATTTACAGAATGCCCAAATTTATTTGGACAAGCTCTAGAGCAAATTTTAAGGGAATATGAATTAGGTGAAGGAGTTACATTAGTTCAATATGTTGATGATTTATTGTTAGCTGGTAAAGATGAAGAGAAGGTGAGATAAGAAAGTATTGAATTGTTGAACTTTTTGAACTTACAGGGATTAAAAGTGTCAAAATCAAAATTACAATTTGTCGAAGAAGTACTTAAGACACAGATTAAGCAGGGGAACTGAGAAATTGGATCCTGAAAGGGTTAACAGCATATTGTCGCTGCCAGTTCCTAAAACCAAAAGACAAGTTAGGCAATTATTAGGCCTTTTTGGATATTGCAGACAATGGATAGAGGATTACAGCAGGGAAGTGAAATTTCTTTATAATAAAGTAATTATATAAGGTATAAGGTAGTATATATATACACACACACACACATATATATATATATGTGTGTGTATATGGTGATTATATATAAAATAAGGTAAGGATGGCCTGTTGAAATGGTTAAAGGAAGATGATGAACAATTAGAGGCATTGAAAACAGATTTAGTGAATGCCCTGGTTTCGAGTTTATCAGATGTAAAGAAACCATTTTATCTATTTACAAATGTTGATGAGAAAACTGTATTCAGAGTACTAGCACAAGAGTGGGCGGGAAGAAAGAAACCTGTGGGGTACCTCTCAAAGCTTTTGGACCCTGTGAGTAGAGGGTGGCCTATATGCCTACTGGCAGTAGTGGCTGCAGCCCTCTTAGTGAAAGAAGCCCACAAAATCATGTTTGGAGGGGAATTAAAAGTACTGTCACCCTATAATATCAGGGGAATTTTGCAGCAAAAAGCTGACAAGTGGATCACTGATGCCAGGCTCTTAAAGTACGAAGGCATCCTGATATCCTTGCCCAAGCTTGAACTCAGAGTCGCCAATTTGCAGAGTCCAGCACAGTTTTTATATGGAAAACCGAGTAAGAAAATAACCCATGATTGCTTATATAACATCGAAGAACAGACAAAGATTAGACCAGACTTAAAAGTGGAAGAGCTTCAGTTTGAAGATGTATTTCTGTGTGGATTTAATCCTGGTAGTTGAAACACTGAGCTAAAGATGCACTTATGTTTGTAGTTGTGTATCTATATTTAATTTTCTGTGAGATGTAAATAATAAAGAAGCAAAATGATTTATTGGGTTGTCAGCAATAACAAGCAAGGGAGGATAAAAAGTGCTGAAGTGCTTCTCTTTGCCATGGGAAGGCTGCCCTAGTTTACAGCTTTCCTGCTACCTGGAGTCATAGGAGGAGGCCCAAGAGTGCAAAGAACGTCACCCAGCTGAAAGGAGTTGGACTAGATTTAGCTTCGGTCTCCCTGTCACTCCTTTTCTTCATCAGTGTGTGTTTTGTGAGATCAAGATTTCAATTACTGGATGCACGCAATTACATCAGTGAGCATAAAAGAAGACTTTTCTTTAATCTGGCTGCTTGTAAAAATTTGTGAGAGTTTCTTTTTTTTTACTGTTAAGTACTTTACCCCTTTCTATTGTAACTCTTTATATTTTGTGGTATGTACTTTGGAGGCAGTGCTATATGCATGACAGCAATTATATATTATACACACACACCATTTGGATAAAGTATGTAGATATGAAATAACAAAACTTCTTAGTGTTCACATTTTACAGTTAGTGGATTTGATCCACTGATATAACAAACAAATGAAAAGTTCAGTTATTACTTGCATTCTGTTGCTCAATTAGTATGGAATGTTTCACCACCAATTGAGTTCCATACGAATGTCTCAGTGATTTATTGCATTTGCCTCAAATACAAAGCAGCTCTTTTCTCAAATGTAGAAAGCCTTGCTGTCCTGCGAACTTCAGCTGCTCTTGGTGTAACACTTAAGAGCCAGAGAAAACGTTGCATTTGAAACACTTCTAATTTGTTTATTTTTTGGCTGTAATTATGCCAAATATGTCACCATAATACATAAAGTATAATATACATTAGTCACTTGGATAACAGTTATTCGCAACATATCCATTTTATCTACTGTACTTCCTACAATATTTCAATTAATATTTCATCTTTTTAAATATTGAGTACTCAACAATAAAGCCAGAGTGGTTTGTGGCGTTTTCCCCTTTTCTAATACCAGAAGTGCTGTCTGAACTTAGTATGCTTTTAAGCAGAATTCATTATCTTAATCTTGTTAGTGTTCTGAGGAACTTCTTTATATAGCTGCAGTTTAATGTTGATCTGCAAACGTTATGTCTTAATACAAATGCCACCTGGTTCAGCTACATATATTTGTATAAAGGCAACATCATGGAAAGAATCCTCACTAACCCCTCGTTGGGAAGGGCCTTATCTCGTTTTGCTCACTACAGAAACGGCAATCTGGACAGCGGAACGTGGATGGACACATGCTAGTCATGTCAAGGGACCTATTCAAGACCCTCAGTGGAAAGTGACCAGCCGGCCTGGGGACCTCAAAGTCACTCTGACGAAAGAACAATAATAACCTGTGTAACTGTAGCTGCGAGAAAGGTTGGGAGCAGTACAAGAAATGTTAATGCCCAATGGTTTGGTCTCGAACCATGGGAGTTTTTAAATCCAGTAAAACATTATGTAAACAGGGGGAATGAACAAATTTCATTAGAAGGAATATATAGAACACTAGTGGAGAAAATAGTAGCTTTAGATTGGGAACAGCCTCCTGTAGAACAACTACATTTTGAAAGGACTGTAATAATTCCTTGTATTTGTAGACGTGTTCGTGTTTTGCAATCTAATCAAGGGATACATGCCGCTTGGGTATTGATTGAGTGTGAAAATTGTATGCAAAGATGGTATTGTTCTTCCTCACACAGACATAACCTGTGTAATAAGTGTCGAGAAAGGTACCCTGACAGAATACATTTTAACCCTGAAATTTTAAAATTACTATGTGGAAAATCATATGTAATTCCTGAGATTTGGGAGGTACGGGGGGAAGATTGGGATCAAACTATTCAGATGTGTAAAGTGAGGTTTAGATGGAAGCAAAGACAAACTGAGAAGAAAATTTAAATGTAACATTTGAAAGAAAGCTGGTGGGTTCCAAAGTATCCATCTAAAGGATACTTATTTTTCAGCAAAGGGGGGAATATAATTAGAGTAAGAGCAAGTATTTACCCACAAGCCTAAGATTCTGCTCTGTAAACATCTATAATTGAAGTTTATAAAAAGTCTATAAAAAGACCCACGAAGGCCTAACCCCTGAAGACTGCGACTGCTGCCGAGAAGAGAAGTGACCTCGCTGCTTCAAGCAACGGAGTAGGCGAAGGAGGCAGAGGCGTATCACAGTGGGGACATAAAGAGGCCTGTGCTCCCGAGAGCCTGAAGTGGAAAAAAGAGCAGAGCAATGTAATAAAATGAGTGAGTAACAAAGATTACACCAAATCAAAAAAAGGGAGAATTGGAACTTACTAATTGTAAAAATGAAGGGGAACCCACCAACTCTCTATGCCATTTGCTGGATATTAGGATGGGTACAAAATCCTGTAAGAGGCTTTGATCACCAACCCTTTAAATGGACCTTATCCCGATGGGAAGATCAAGTAGTTATCCAAACTATAGTGGGACCTGGGTCTCCCAGTTTCACTCCTACCTTCTGTCAGTTAGCTCTGATAAGCCCTTGCCTTAACCGAATGGCGTTTTACTTTTGCCCTAGCTCAAACCCGGGACGAGGATATTGTAATTACCCAAATTCCTATTACTGTGCTTACTGGGGCTGTGAGACAATGGCATCAGACTGGGCTCCGGGAGGAGGAAAGGACCAACATATTACAGTAGGGTGGGGGCCCCACGGCTGCAAGACACCCCAGCAGGATAGTACTGGTGGCACAGTGGTGTCTGGGAATTGTTGGCATATTTACATCAATGTTACCCAAAGCCAAGACCCTAGCTGGTTCTTGGGAAAGACCTGGGGAGTTAGATATTGGGAATCAGGGACCGATAGAGGTGGCCTAATCTTTATAAAAAAAGAATCAATTGCCAACGACCCCGAACTAGTCGGACCAAATCTAGTGCTATCTGGACAATTGTTACCTACAACAACCGCCCCCACAATTAACAGGTCTGCTATCATTAATACCACGGTTCTGCCTACTCCCAGTAGTGTTTTAACATCTGAATATAGCTCCCTTTGGAAATTAATGCAGGCAAGTTATCAAATATTGAATGTAACCAACCCGAACCTTACTGAGCACTGTTGGTTATGTTATGTGATTAAACCACCTTTTTATGAAGCAATAGGGACCACAGGAGAAGCGAAACGAGTTAACGGATCCAACCCAGCACAGTGTCTATGGAAAAAGGACACATCAAAGCAGGGCATTACCATAGCTCAAGTGAAAGGAAGAGGAAGATGCGTAGGTAAAGTACCAACAAACCAGGCACACCTATGCGATACAACTATAAAAACCTCAAAAAGGAGTCCCCCGCAAATTGGCTTATACCAGCTAAAAACACAAAATGGGTGTGTGCGTCCATAGGAGTAACGCCTTGTTTGTCATTACAAACTTTTAATGAATCCTCTGATCATTGCATTCAGATAATGATCATCCCCTGAAATGTCTATCACACTGAAAACTTTGTATATGACAATCACATAACTCAGGAACTCAGGAATTTCTGGTAGATACAGGGGCAACTTATTCAGTTTTGAATAAAGCTCTGATGCCTGTGGGGGATGATTATATCATGGTAAAAGGGGCCACTGGTCACTCTGAAAAAGCTTATTTTTGCAAACCTTTGAAGTATAAACTTGGGAAACAATGGGGAATTCATAAGTTTTTATATATGCCCAATTCCCCAAAAGCACTCTTGGGTAGGGATTTCTTGGAACAATTACAAGCAACCATTATGTTTAAAAATGGGGAAATTACTCTGGAGGTGAATGATCAACAATATGTAGAAATACTAAGTTTAATATTGACAACCCCTGAGACCGAAGAAGGAATTAGTGAGGAAATAACAAATCAGGTATTTCCTGGGGTTTGGGCTACTGTTCCAGGGAGAGCTAAGAATGCACCTCCCATACAAATTAAACTTAAAGAGGGAAATCAGCCAGTTAGAGTTAAACAATATCCTTTAAGAAAAGAAGATAGAGAAGGAGTTAGCCCAATAATAGAAAACTTTTTGAAGCTAGGATTACTGAGAGAATGCCAGTCTGAATTTAACACCCCTATACTACCCGTTCGCAAACCTGATGGATCATACCAGGTAGTACATGATTTAAGAGCTGTAAATAAGATTACAGAAGACCTCTACCCTGTAGTGGCAAATCCATATACATTATTAACTGAATTAACACCGGAGTTAATTTGGTTTACTGTTCTAGATTTGAAAGATGCCTTCTTTTGCCTCCCTCTCCACGAAGCCAGCCAGAAAATATTCGCTTTTGAATGGGAAAGCCCTAAAAGTGGGCGCAAAACCCAGCTGACCTGGACAGTGTTGCCTCAAGGGTTCAAAAATAGTCCTACCATATTCGGAAATCAACTTGCCAAGGACTTAGAATCCTGGGAGGTCCCAGCATCAGAAGGAAAACTGTTGCAGTATGTGGATGACCTCTTGATAGCTACCAAGACTGAAGAGACCTGTCTTACCTGGACGGTAAGTCTGCTAAATTTCCTAGGACTGCAGGGATACCGAGTTTCCAAGAAAAAGGCCCAAGTAATGAAGAAAAGGTAATTTAGCTGGGCTATGAGATCAGTGCAGGACAAAGGAGCTTGGGGCAGGATCGCAAGGAAGCCATCTGCCAGACCCCAAAACCTCAGACTGTGAAAGAACTCAGAAGATTCTTGGGAATGACGGGCTGGTCCAGACTTTGGGTTTATAATTATGGTTTACTTGTAAAGCCCCTATGTGCTCTCATAAACACGGAACAGAGAGATATCCAGTGGACAAAGGAAGCCACAAAGGCCTTTGAGCAGCTAAAGAATGCCCTCATGTCAGCTCCAGCTCTAGGACTTCCAGACCATGTGAGTAAACCATTCGTTCTGTTCTCCCATGAGAAACAGGGAATTGCCTTGGGAATATTAGCACAAGACCTGGGTCCATACCGACGGACAGTTGCTTATTTCTCTAAGCAACTAGACACAGCAGCCAAAGGATGGCCGGGATGCCTCAGAGCTGTTGCAGCAGTTGTGATGAAAATTCAGGAGGCGCGGAAGTTTACATTGGGCCAGAAAATGACTGTGCTAGTGTCGCACACAGTGTCCACAGTGCTGGAAATGAAAGGCAGCCACTGGCTTTCCCCACAGAGGTTCTTGAAATACCAAGCCATCATGGTAGAACAAGATGATGTAGAAATAGTGGTGACTAACATTGTCAACCCAGCTTCTTTCCTCAGCGGAAATGAAGGAGAGCCGGTACACCACAATTGTCTGGAGACCATTGAAGCTACAGATTCCAGTCGTCAGGATCTGAAGGATACCCCTTTAGATGACGCAGAAACCTGGTTCACTGATGGGAGCAGTTACGTTATTGGTGGAAAGCGACACGCTGGGTATGCAGTTACTACCTGCAAAAAGGTAATAGAATCTGGACCTTTGCCAACAAACACCTCTGCACAGAAAGCTGAGATAATTGCTCTGACACGTGCCCTGGAAATCGCAGAAGGAAAGAAAATAAACATCTATACAGACTCAAAGTATGCATTTGGGGCTGTCCATGCACATGGAGCCATTTGGAAAGAAAGGGGACTGTTGAACTCAGAAGGAAAAAATATCAAACATGCACAAGAAATATTGCAGCTGTTGGAAGCAGTCCAGCTACCTGAGAAGGTAGCAATCATGCACATTAAAGCACACCAAAAGGTGAGCTCTGAATGGGAAGAAGGAAATGAGCTGGCGGACAGAGAGGCACAAAGGGCAGCAAAAGGTCAGATAACAACAGAAGGAGCCCTGATCCCAGATGGGCAGGTCTCCCTAGAAGGTAAGCCTATATACAATGAAGAAGATAGGAAGTTGATTAAGGATGGAAAAGGAACATATAACCAAGAGGGATGGGCTATTACAGCAGAAGGAAGGATAATAATCCCTTCTCATTTGTTGTGGTCATTGATTAGGGAGGAACATCAGAAAACACACTGGGGTGTAGATGCTCTGTATAATTATCTAAATGATAAAATTATCGCCAGGCATTTACAAGATACCATCAAGCAGGTAACCCGGCAGTGTGACATTTGCCTCCAGACTAAACCCAAAATTACTCGCAAAATAAAACTTGGTCAAATTGGAAGGGGCCATGGACCTGGACAGCAATGGCAAATTGATTTCACAGAACTTCCAAGAAAAGGGGGGTATCGATATTTGTTGGTATTAACAGATACCTTTTCAGGGTGGCCAGAAGCCTTTCCCACCAGGACCGCCAAGGCCCGGGAAGTAACTAAAGTATTGCTACGAGAAATAATACCACGCTTTGGGGTTCCAGCCACAATATCCTCAGACAGAGGACCCCACTTTATTGCAAGGGTGGTACAGCAAATTAGCTGCCAATTAGGCATAAAATGGAAACTCCACACCCCGTACCATCCTCAATCAAGTGGTCAGGTGGAAAAAATGAACCATCTAATCAAGCAACAGATTGTGAGGCTAGGACAAGAAGCCAATTTACCCTGGCCCCAATCTCTCCCACTTGTATTATTACGAATTCGGACCAAACCCAGAATTAGAGAACAGTTAAGCCCCTTTGAAATACTCTATGGGAGACCGTATGGAGTACAAAAGGGAATATCTACCCAAGTTGGGGAAGAAATAATGACCACCTGTATGGTGGCTTTAGGTAAGCAACTCAGAAAGATTGAAAAGCATGTGGCTGGAACCCGAAGTCAAGGTTTAGATTGTCCTGTACATGATATTCAACCTGGGGATTATGTATATGTTAAGTCTTCTGCAGAAAAAACTCTGGAGCCACAGTGGGAAGGAACATTTCAAGTACTCCTTACCACTTTCACCGCAATTAAAATCAAGGAGCAGAATGCCTGGATTCATCATACCAGAGTGAAGAAAGCTCATAATTCTCCATGGAAAGTCACACAAGTTCAACCAGGAAAATTATTTTTCTCACGATCATAATTATAATCCAGAGATGGGAGAGTACCTCTAGCCAAGACAATACTGATTGGCCTTGGTCTCAAGGTATCTGGCAGTATACTGGATCCATGGGGAGGTATTCTGATATAAAAGGTTTAAATCTGTTAACTGTAGTTATGCACGAAAATCAAGTGTATGCAAGACAGGAATGGGAAAAACAAAGGGTGTGGCAGCTTCAGGGGACTGTAGGTGAGGTAATCAAAATAGGATGCCGAATGGTTAATGGGACTGCCTATGAAAAAGCAAACAAGATAAGTGTCTCAGCTACCCCTACTGATAAACATGATGAAATTTGTACTAGTTCAAGTGAATTGGATTGTTGGTATACTTTTACATTAGTACAGACTGTTGAGGTGGTTTGTCTTTGGGCCCAGAATACAATAGGGCTCTCATTCAAATTTAAAATAAATGCCATAGGTGGACCTGTTACAACCTATGCCAGCACTCAGGCCCAAATCCAAACCACACCACCTCAACTTGAACCCAAAATTTATGAAACTGGTCCATATGTGATAAGGAACATAGGTCAACAACAATTGTTGTTTTACCCAGAGTGGTCTCTCACGCGTGTTGAACTGACAATGCAAATCAATGTTTCTGAAATTCAACCAACATGTTCTCCTTTCCTACAAACATCTTTCAAGGGGTGGATAACTTGGCTGAAGAAACAAGTGCCCTTCAGGGGTAGAACACGAAGGGACTTAACTGGAGTGTTTGGGACAGGATTAGGAGTTTTAAACGGAATTGATTCAGAGATATTAATAAATAAATTGGCCACTGTAACTAATGATTTAGTAAAATTAAGACAATCCCTGCAGTCTTCTCTATTATCATTAGGGAGTGAACAGTGGCAAGTTTCAAAAGTGTTACCAAAATGGGAAGAAGTTGAAGAACAGAACCATGAATTAATAATAAATGCACTTGGTATAGTCCAGGACAATGTATCCTTAGCCCTTAGTGGTATACAGGCGCAACTATGGACACAGTCAGCAGCTGCCTTAATTATAAGAGAAGGTAGTGAAGGCACTTTTCCCATTGAAATTCGGAAAATTGTTTGGGACAATGCCACTGATCTAGAAAGAAAATTTCAATCTTGGTGGACCCTGGTAAACTTTACCTATGACCCTTTTGACAATGCGGCCACAGCCTTTGTGCTCACTATACGTAATGCTACTGTCTACATGATCCACCCCATTGTTGCATTAGGATGAAACCATGAGAGAACAGTGCTCTATCCCTCTGAACACAGGGTATGGGCCCGGATGGTAGAGAAAAAGTGGCAAACTGTGAATTTAGAATCTTGTATTGCATGAGAACAACAAGGGTTTATCTGTGAAAGCAATACAATTAATGCCCAGGACATATGCCTTGATACAGAGCAAGGCATTTGCCACTTTGAAGTCCATCCAGATCCCAGTCAAAAGACTGTGCTTTTGTATATTGGTCAAGGTTGTGTGTGCTTAAGGACTGTTTGTGCTTCGATAAAGATAGATAGTGATAACATAACTTTAAATGTTAAGAATTATTCTAATTTTTGTATCTGTAATTTTGTGAAGATCATTGGGTGTGACTTTTTGTATTTTGCTCCAGTTGTATCCCACCAATTGATAAAGTCTAATTACACTATGTACCACAAGTTGTCACCCATACCTATTGGAATGAACCTTACATTAGTAAGACAATTAGTAAAGCATCAAGACCTGATTGAAATTTTGAAAGAAATCCAGGCACAATCCTACAAAGGGCAAGACAAGATGCAAGTCATCACTGGTGGGATGTGCTCTTTGGATGGTCACCTACTGCAACTGGTATCCTAAATTCGCTATGTCACCCTATTATTGTTCTTTTATTATTAGTCAGTGTTAGCTTCATTTCATCTTTTGTGTTATTTGTTTGGACTTGGAGAATGTTACAACGAATAGCGATTCTGACTTCTCTGTCCAACGCACATGGTAAAGCATTGAGAGACACCTTTCGTAAAAGTTTGTTAGAAGAATGTATGTCTTAGTAAAAGAATTTACTAATTTTATAGAAAAGGGGGAATGATGCAGGGAAATCAGAAGTTACAGGGTAACTTGTTAGAAACTGCTTGCTAGACAGTGTATATTGCTTACTTAACATTGATTATGTTTGTCAAAGCAGAATGAGAAGTAAAAGATTATTGACAAAAGCAGGGACTGTGACCCAGCTTGTATCCGTGGAACCCCTACACTGGTTGAAACCAGAGTTGTTATTTGGACTTGGGCCAGGGACCCAGAGAGCATGTGCAAGAGAGAAAGGTGAAAAGTTCAAGACAAGAGGATGAGTATTTTACTTCCTCCCGAGACCCCCGGAGCCCACTACCAAATAACACTGCGCAGGCATGACCACATGGAAATGACTTTTAAACTCATTATAATACGAAGCGGGGATAGGTCATGCATATGTATAGGCGAATTGCGAAACTCGGTGAATGTGTAACATGTAACCTGATATATACCAAGCGCTACCCGTGCTGAAGTGTGCGCGGCTGAGGAGTACTTCCCGCTCACCCAGCGCTGCAATAAACATACCTACTTCACAACTTAAAATTATATAAGTTGCGGAGTCGTGCTCAGATCATTTTTGGATCAGCGGCACAGGCAAGCGGCGTGCGAGGGGCGCGGAGCCTCCACGCCACGGGCGGGAGAGGGAGAGGCTGTGGCTGTAGGGCTGTGTGACGTGCAGCAGCTACACATCTCGGGAGAGACAGGGCTTGGGGTGCTGCCGCTGCCATTTTTGCAAGGCTGTTTGGATTCCTAGGCAGCGGCTGGAAACGCTTGCAGGGAAGGGGTTAATGTGGCAGGATATAAAGCAGGAGTTACAAAAGAGGGATTTGCAGGGGAAATTGGAGCCGCAGGGATGGAGCTGTGTGTATGTCCCGAGGGGAGATGGCTGGGGGGTGGTGAAGCTTGAGGCGGACAGACTGGTAAAACAGGTTTGTAGGGCGTGGCGTCAGCTACCTTGTCAGCATCACAAAGCATGGTAGGGAGATCAGGATGCGAGATAAGGGGTGGGGGGGAGCGGTAGGGAAATGGGAATAGCATGGTGGAGCAGGCAGTGTGGGGGGTTCGCCTCTATCGCCCACTCTGTTTTGTAGGGGGGTTGGGTTTAACTGGGGGGTCCCCGATAGTCCCGAAATACTACAGGTTTTTTCTACTAACTTAACAATGATATGAAATAAGGGGATAAAATGAGAAACAGAAAAGTCACCAGAAGCTTGAAGAGAGTAGATTTTTCTTCCAACAAGATCTCAAAAGGAGTTAGTAAGGATAGAGTCTTTGTTTATATCTGAGAAATTCTTAGAAATCCAAATAATAAAGAACTTCAGTTTTTTCTTAGAAAGATTACCTTTAGAAAACTTAAAATTACTAGCGAGAAGGGTTTTTAAAATTGGGGAGTAAAGGTCTCTCTCAGATTCTGTGAGACTAAGTTTCCTAGCTTATGTCCCATCTTTTAATGGTCCCACTCCCTCCCCAGCAGAAAAAATAGGCAAAAAATAGACCCAAAATACAGGGACCTGCAGAAAAGCCCCAAATTTAACTTACAACTGTCACTTGAGGTGCGGGGCTGGTCCGTAGGGTCCAAGTAAATTGTGCTGGGGAGGTGGTCAGCCGAGGTCAATCCTCAGAGAATTTCTTGTCCGAGATGGTGGGCGAGGGTGTCAAGCTATGTTTTCGGATAGTGTTTGCTAGAATGCAGACGTGTCTCCTCAGAGCAGTGACGAACTGACAGCGGCTTATATCCTGGTGAGGAGTCACTCTCTTCAGAGATGTCCAGAGTCCGTGAAGTTCGGTGCACCAAGTGTTGCTTTCGGGGGGCACCGAGGTGTCCTGGTGTGCTGTGGCCTTTCACAGAGGAAGCGTCCCCTCAAAGAATGGCTTTTCCCTCGGCCACAGCAAACCCCTAAGCAACAGGGTGATTTCAGTAAGCGATTTCATCTCCTTGTGAATATCGCCCGAGGGTGATCCGGGCACAGAGAGAGAGAGGGGCGTTGTATGGTAATTCCACAAGATACCATCTATTGTTCAGTAGCTCCTGTGAAGGGAAGGCCAAGCCAACAACACCCCTGTCTAAAGGCCGCGCCAGGGGCTATTTTATGGGGAAGGCAGGGGGTGGGGTGGGGGTCGGTTGGCCAATTGGGTACAAGGTATTACCATAGAGAAGCAGGGTACACTGGGTAGTACACTGGGTAGTCACCCTGACCACGAGGTGGGTTTTGTTCTTAGGCTTCCCTCCAAGGGTGTGGAGAGGACCCCTGGGCCAAGGGCCCACAGCTCTCCACACTTGTCCACAGGGTGCAGACCTCTGAGCTGAGGCCAGGCTGTTCCATCTTGATGGCGAGGCCTTTTCTCCACTGGGATTCCCACTGGATCACAGCTTCCTGCAGGCACCTACCTGCTCCTCTGGCGTGGGCACCTCCCCACAGGCTGTGGGCGGATCTGTGCACCCCCATGGACTCCATGGGTTGCAGGGAGACCACCTGCTCCCCCATGGTCTTCACCATGGCCAGCAGAGGGTTTTTGGCTCTGGCGCCTGAAGCACCTCCTCGCCCACCTTCTCCACTGACCTTGGTGTCTCCATGTTGTCTTCCCTCACATATTTTCACCTCCTCCTCCTCCTCTAGCTAAAAAGAAGTGCGTGCTCACATTGTTTTGATTTCTTCTTCAATACATATTCACAGGCGTAGTTCACAGATGGGTAACCAACCTCTCTAATTGGCCCACATTTCGCCAGCAGCATGTCCCTCATGTTCAGAGCCATCAAGGATTGGCTTTGCGGGACATGGTGAAAAACTTCCAGAATCTTCACACAGGACACACAGGAGCCATCTTTGTGCCCCTCTCCACCCACTAGCAAAAACTGGGCCAAGCAAAACCAACACACAGGGCTGTGGCAGGAAGGGGAGGGGGATTGAATTCCAGCAGACACCTCAGCTCTCTGATGATCCTGGCATGTTGCTGGTCCCTATTTCAGACTGGAGCAGAGGAGATATTTATGGGACAGGAGCCCTCTGGGGCTGTAGAGGACCTGCATTTTGCAAGGTGTTCTGCTCTCCCACAGCTCCTCTCTGAGAGATGCCAATCCCCAAGTCACAACCGCAGAGCATTAGGGCAAGTGTCACTGCCTGTTCATGGGCAGATAACTGATGTCTGCTTGGAAAGAGGCACAGGTTTTAATATTTGTACTTTTCAATAATATGTAAGCACATCTTCAGTAACTGGATCATTTGAGTACTTTTAAGAAATGGCTGTTTTCCCACCAGTAACAGGAATTTCCTGAAAGTGTAATGATGGCAGGAGAAGAAATACTGATCTTCCCCACTTCTTGTGTTACCACTGTTTTGTCTATTATTTCATCTCCCTCTTCCTTCAGGTGTTTCCAACTCTACTGCTTAAGTGACCGTGTCTAAGGACATCTCTTCACCAGACTAGCTGGATCTGTGTCCTTCCCATTGTTTCCAGATTTCCTCCTCCACTTGTTCTTTGGTCATTCCACTGTTGTTCCATTGACTGGTTTCATGCTTTGAGCTTCAGGGAGTTGCTTAGTCTTTCAGAACTTTAAACAATACATCAATAAACATTTTAATTGCAATTTCATCTTTTATATCACATTTATGGCTTTGTCTTAAATTGATTCTGTATGTAAATTCCTGGTGGATGGTAGACTCGTCAGATTTTTCTGGGAAGTCACCAGGAGCTGAGGGAAGTGTTATAATGTTTATTAAATTGCATCATATTTACATTTTTTTATGTTGGCCATGAAGAGAAACTATCTGTGTCTCTGAGTCTCACCAGTTCCTGACCCCAAAGGTCACAAACCTGATCAGTTGTGGTTCCCACTCCAGTGGTTGCACTTGGACCTCCCTCCATCCCCAGAGCAGAGCTCCCTTGTCCCACAAAGTCCCTGGCAATGGAGGGATGAAGGAAACAGGACAGGCTGTGGGGATCAGGGCCAGGGCACGGCCAGGGATTTGGTGTGGTTGTGAGGCCAGGGCAGGACGCGGCCCTTGGCCTTGGTGAACCTCATCCAATTGTCCTGGGCCCATGGCTGCAGCCTGTCCAGATCCCTGTGCAGAGCTTCCTGCCCTCCAGCACAGCCACACTGCCACCCAGCTTGGGCTCACCTGGCACCTGACTGAGGGTGCCCTCGATGCCTCATCCAGATCAGCACTAAAGAGATTGAACTGCACTGGCCCCAATCCTGAGCCCTGGGGACACCCCTGGATGTGACTCCATTGCCCAGCACTCCTTGGGCCTGGCCATGCAGACAGATTTGGAGCCAGGGAACAGATGCTGCAGAGGGTGTTGGATCAAGTTCCTGTGAGCCCAGAATATTGAGATCAGTGCAGCTGTAGCTCTGCACAAGAGAGCTCTTCATCCACTTTCTCTCTTTTCCTCCCTCTGGCCATGGAGGGAGCTCGTGACTTCAGTGTGTGACTCGTGTGTGCAAAGAGCAAATGTGGGCAGAATTGGGGCAGGGAGAGTTTGGGGGATCTTGGGATCTGTGCTGGGCACAGAATGTGTTTTCCATTGGTCTGAGACTGTCTGCTGTGGAAAGTGGATTTAATGTACAGTAGAGGAATGACTTTTGTTTTTATGAAGCGGTACCTCGCCTTGGTTTTTTTGCTGACAATACATGAACATTTTTGGGCAGGTCCTTCTCCAAGGGAAGCAGGTGGGAGTTGGTGCCAAGGAGCTGAAAGCTGCAGGTGCAGCCTGGAGTGGAGGAAGCTGAGATTTGCACAAGGCTGCTCTGAGTCCCAGGGGTTGGATGAGGGAAATGGTGGGGAGGGAATAGAGACAGTCTGATTGATTCTCAGGTATAAAGTGTCTTGATTTTCGTATCTATTCTGACTGCATGAGGAGGTGCTGGGGATCAATGTCAACTGGAAATTCCTGATATCAGTGTATAAAGAGAAAAGGAATGAACAGAAAAAAAGATCTCTCATTGTTTTTTTACGGTCATATATATATTCACTTTGAATACAGTTCTGGAACTGGTCTAATGAACCACAGTGGAATTGAAGAGTTAAATTATTCCCAGGGGGTTGCCTTGTTAGGGTGTTTAGTAATGTTAATGAGCCCTTTGGCACTGAATTCCTGAACAGAAGAGCTGAAGGCTGAACAAGCTTCCGGGGAACAATAATTCAGCAGCAACCTCCAAGTTGCTGAGGATGTCAGCAGCCCCCACTGAGGCCATCACTGCCAAGAGACTGTGGAGGCAATGAGCAGACAAGGAGAGCGTCCCTGGGGCTGGGGAAGCAGGAACTCAGAGGCGCCAGCGGCTCCAGGTGGGAAATGGACTCTGGAATGTGGCTGGGAAAGCCCTGCCTGGGCTTGGCCAAGCAGCACAGCCAAGCCCTGAGCCCCATCCCCTGGGAATGGGATCGGTGCCCTCACAGGATGCTGGTGGCTGTCCCGGAGCAGTGGCATGTGGGGTGTGGGATGGTGAGGGCAGGAGAGCAGCAGGAGCCCTGCAAAGCTCTGTGGGCTGGGGGAGGAGGCCACAAGGCCTGGGGCTGGCAGGAACTGCTGTCTTCTCATGGGCCTCAGTGGCAGGGACAGCAGCCACAGCCAGGGGACACAAATCTCATTGCTGTTGGCAGGGGGTGGTCCCAGTCCCCCAAGGCCTTTGGTCACCCCCACTGCAGCTCTCCTGCCCTGGCCCAGGCCTGTGCTGCTTCCCTTGCACACTTTACCCACCGCCCCATTTCCCCTCCTCCCTCTGACCCTGGCAGCTCCCAAAGCTTTCCTGATGTCCCTCTGTCCTCACTCGCTGTTGCTGCAAACAAAAAGCTGTGTTTGGCTGAGGAATGGCCAATTCCTGTGGGATTCCCAACTCCTGCCTTCTTCCCACACCCTGCTAAAGCTCCTGTGGCACCCAAGCTGTCCCAGGCACAGCCTTGCTTGAATCTGCTCCTTCTCTCCATGTGCCAGCACTGAAATCCATGTCCCATCTGCAGCCCCGCAGAGCAACCCAGCCCTGTCTGGCCCTGCAGCAGGAACTGGAGGCACTGGAGGTCAGGGACAGCCACTCTGTGTCTGGAATGCTCAGGAGATGCTCAGCTCGGGCAGCTCCTGCAGCCCCAGGGCCAGCCCTGCTGCCCAGGACAGCAGTAGAGAGTTGGCCCAGGGGCTCCTCAGGCA
The DNA here is from genome assembly GCA_036630365.1 of Acanthiza pusilla. Classification (NCBI taxonomy): domain Eukaryota; kingdom Metazoa; phylum Chordata; class Aves; order Passeriformes; family Acanthizidae; genus Acanthiza; species Acanthiza pusilla. Next base: position 1,344,943 of record JAXCHO010000108.1, read on the forward strand.
GCTCCTGCAGCCCTAGGGACAGAATCACAGAATCACAGGATTAACCAGGTTGGAAAAGACATTTGATACCATCATGTCCAACCTGTGACCTAATACCAGCTTGTCACCAGATTGTGCCTTTAAGTGCCACATCCAGTCTTTCCTTAAACAGCTTCAGGGTTGGTGAATACACCACCTCCCTGGGCAGCACATTCCAATGTCCAATCACTCTTTTAGTACAGAAGCTCTTCCTAATGTCCAGCCAAAACCTCCCCTGGTGCAGCTTAAGGCTGTGGCCTCTTGTCTGGTTGCTGTTTCCTGGGAGCAGAGCCCAACCCCACCTGGCTGCACCCTCCTGTCAGGGAGTTGTAGAGAGTGATGAGGTCTCCCCTGAGCCTCCTCTTCTTCAGGATAAACAACCCCAGCTCCCTCAGACACTTCTCACAAGACTTGTGTTCCTGAGCCTTCACCAGCCTTGTTGCCCTTCTCTGGACACTCTCCAGCCCCTCAATGTCCTTCCTAAATTGGGGGCCCAGAACTGGACACAGCACTCGAGGTGTGGCCTCACCAGTGCTGAGTACAGGGGAAGAATCACTGCCCTGGTCCTGCTGCCCACACCATTCCTGATCCAGGCCAGGTGCCATTGGCCTTCTTGGCCACCTGGGCACACTGCTGGCTCATGTCCAGCCTGCTGTCCATCAGTGCCCCCAGGTCCCTTTCTGCCTGGCCACTGTCCAGCCACTCTGTCCCCAGCCTGTAGTGCCGCAGGGGTTGTTGTGGGCAAAGTGCAGGACCTGGCACTTGGTCTTGTTCAACCTCACATTGTTGGATTTGGCCCCTGGATCCAGCCTGTCCAGGTGCCTCTGCAGAGCCCTCCTACCCTCCAGCAGATCCACACTCACACTCAGCTTGGTGTCACCACAGTTCCATGAGGCCCTAGAGTGTCACCATGGCCCCCACGATTCCATGAGGCTCCATAATGTCACAATGGCCCCTTGGTTCCCCAAAGCTCTGCCGTGTCACGATAGCTGCTTAGTTCCATGAGGTCTCTGGCATTTCACAATCGATCCTTGGTTCTATGCAGTGCAACAATGGTCTCCTTGGATCCATAGTGTCAAAATGGTCTCTTGGTCCTATGGGGCACCACGGTTGTGGAATTACAGGATATAGGTAGCAGAGCAACAGGCCATGAAAGCCAAAGTGACCTTCTGTCTTTGGTCCAGAAGAACCCCTGGGACCAGTAAAAACCATCCTGGTCACAGGGGAAGTGGAAAGAGTACATCACGGGCCTGTGAACTGCATTGTGGGCCTGTGAACTGCTGGGCCAGTCAGAAGTGAGAAATATCATTTGTTACCTTAATAAGTATTGTTTACCTGTTGCCATAAAAGGTAATGTTGTGAAACACAATAGTTAATTGGAGCACTTTGTAGTGTACAGTTACTTCCTGTTTGTGTTGTATATGAGGAATTATCACTGTGCAATAAACGTCTTTGCTTACCACCATCTTGTGAAGTCCATGCATTGAAATCACCACAATGGTGTCAAAATTGCTTCCTTCATTCCACAAGTCCCTGAAGTGTAACATTGGCCCCTCGGTTCCATGGGGCCCTGCTGTGTCACAATGACCCAATGATTACCCGAGGTCCTGCAGTGTCACAATGGACACTTGTTTTTATGAGGCCCCACAGAGTAACATTGGCCCCTTGGCCCCATGAGGCCCCAGAGTGCCACAATGGACTCCTTGGTTGCACAATGTCACAGAGGACCCCTGGTTACACAAGGACCTGCAGTGTCACAATGGCCACTTGGTTCAGCAAGGCACCTCAGTGTCACAGTGGTGTCCATGGTTCCACGAGGACCCAGAGTGTCACAGTGGACTCCTTCGTTCCATTTAGCCCCACAATGGCACAGTGGCCCCTTGGTTCTATTGTGCCACACAGTACACAGTGTCGCTGTGGTCCCCTTAGTTCCACAATGCCCCTCAGTGTCCCAATGGCGCTTGCTTCCCTGGGGCCCTGCAGTGTCACAATCATCACAGAATCACAGAATCAATCAGGTTGGAAAAGACCTTGGAGATCATCAAATCCAACCTGTGACCCAACACCACCTTGTCACCCAGACCATGGCACTAAGTGCCACTTCCAGTCTGTCCCAGTCTGCAAACCCCAGAGGCCACTTGTCCTGAGGATACCCTGTCTTACTGTTGAAAACTGAGGCAAAAAAGGGGTTAAGTACCTCAGCCTTTTCCTCTTCTTTGGTAACTCTATTCCCCAATAAAGAATGGAGGTTCTCCTTGCCCCTCATTTTGCCATTTATTTATTTATAAGAACACTTTTTTATCCTTCGCAGAAGTGGCCAGGTTAAACTCTAATTGAGCTTTCACCTCTAATTTTCTTTCTGCATGGCCTAACAACATCCTTAAATATTTCCTGAGTTGCCTGTCCCTCTGTCCAAAGGTGATGCACTCTCTTTTTTTTCCTGAGCTCCTGAAAAAGCTCCATGTCCAGCCAGGCCAGTTGTGTTCATCGCTGGCTCATCTTTTGGCACATAGGGACAGGCTGCTCCTGTGCCTTCAAGATTTCTTTCTTGAACTGTGTCCATCCCTCCTGGACCCCTTTGCTTCTAAGGCCTATTTCCTTTTAAAAAAATCAGTACCTGATTTGGTTCTCCTCAAATCTGCACCCTGAATAGAGCAAAATCTGCTCTCCGTATGTCCAATGTAGAAGTTTTGTTGATACCCCTTCCTCTTTCAGAGCATATTTAAAATCTCGATTATTTCATGGTCACTGTGCCCCAGACAGCCTCCAACCACCACATCTCCCACCAGCCCTTCTCTGTTTGTGAACAGCAGGAGACAGAGCTTTCCTTGGGAGTGGGAAGAGAAGGAAAACTCCCCAAAGTGCAGCTTGGAAGGTTCAGACTGGAGGTGAGGAAAAAGAAAAGTCCCTCCAAGGGTAGAATTTTGGTGCACGAGGTCTCCCAGCATGAGACAGGATAATGCCGTGGCTCTGTGTGCCAGGACCCGGCAGCGCTGGGTGCAGGGACAGCAGGGAGGGCACAGCAATGCTGAGTGAGAAATGCTGGGGCACAGCGAGATGGGCGTGTGCAGCCGGCCAGGGCACAGGAGCAGCACGGACAGGGTGGCACAGGCTGCAGGAGAGATGGCCAAGGGCTGGGCAGGGCTGGCAGGGCCACAGGCACCCGGGGCTTTGTCTCCTGGGCTCTGGCACTGCCTCTGGAGGCCACACAGAAGGAACTTTCCTTTGAGGGTCTGCACTTTGGCTCTCCCTCACCCCTCCCTGAGCAGGCTGGGAAGGTTTGCAGTTTTATGACTCCTTGAGCAGCTTCTTCAACCTCTCAACACCTGAAGGTCATGGACTCAGCCCCAAATCCACCGTGGGGTTCATTAAAATACAGAAAGCCCCCAGGAGCTCTTTTTTATTATTCAATTGTCTTCAAATCTCCAGAGCTTGTGCAGCTGATTGGAGTCAGTTTGGAGTTCTGTTAAGGAAGAAGATGTCAATGTGCATCTCGTTACTTTTTTAAATCAGGTATTTTTTTATTTTTCAGTTCAGAGAAGAGGTGACTGAAGCATTCCCCAGGTGATCTTGATGCTGAATGTCTCCTTAGGAGCTCTGGGCACACAGAAGAGTGAGCCCCTTGTGGGCTGACCCTGTTGGGACAACCTGCTCCTCACCCCCAACCTCACCATGGCTGACATGGCCCACCTGGCACTCACATCCCTGTTCCCTGCATCACAAACTTGTCCCCTGAGCTCTACCGCTGCGTGTCCCAGCCCATGGCACCATGTCCCACCTGCTCTCCTCAGGGCTCTGCCTGCACACAGGCCCAGCAGAAGTTTTCCTGTTTGTAAGGAAAGAGTGGCAAAGCCTGAGCAGGTTTGCTGAACAACAAACCCCACTCAGGAACCACATGCTCAGTACAAGCTGCCTCTGATGATGTCACCTTTCTACAAGGGACAGTGTGACCAGAAATTATCTCTGGAAGCAGAACTCTCTGCATCTTTAAGCAGAATTCTCTGCGTGTTTAAGGTAAATTCTCTGTCCCTGTCCTTTCCCTGGATCTCTGTTGCAGATGGAAGCTGCTGGTGCCATTGTCACCTTGAACCCCTCTTTAGGATGCACACAGATGTTTCCAGGTGTGTTAGGGAGCTGTTGCTCAATATTTATGCAAAGCTTTTGTGTTCCTCATGGAACCAAGGAGACTCTTGTGACTCTGAGGGGCCTCATGGAACCAATGGGTCATTGTGACACACTGGGGGCTCATGGAATCAAAGAGACAATTGTGACAGTATGGAACCTCATAGAAGCAAGGCTCCATTGTGACACTGTGGGGAATCATGGAATCAAGACGATCATTGTGACACAGCGAGGCCACATGGAACCAATGGTCCATTGTTCTGCTGCGGATTCAAGAGGATCATGGTGACACTATGGAACCTCATGGAACCATATGTCCATTGTTACATGGGGGGGCTCGTGGATGCACTATTCTAAGGATTTCTCTTCTTTCTCATGGGGAATAAAGATAAGCTGAATTCTTCTTGCTCTTTCTAATCTTTGTTTTGGTACTGGGTGCTGCAAAGCTTCGGCCAATCCCCTTAGGGGATGGATGGCAGTTGACCAATGATTGCTGGACTATTAGTGCCTATATAAGAAGAGAACTTTTTAACAAATCTCTCTCTTGCCATTTCCATCGATGTGCTATCTGCTTGATTTACCTACGAGCTTCCTACCACAGGGGCTCACAGAACCAAGGATACCATTGTGACACTTTGGAACTTAAGGGAAAAAACAGTCCGTTCTGACACAGAGAGGTCTCATGGAACCAAGAGTCCTTTGTGGCCCAGCAGGGACTTCTTGGAACCTGTGGGACCTGACGAGGCTGATAGCTGGTCTGAAAGCCTCCCAGGGTTTCACTTAAAAACACTCAAAATCTACCTGTGAGAATCTGCAGTCACAGTGAAAGCCAAGAAGTTAATCAATGAAAGAAGATGTTCTGCACACAAGGAGAAGATGTTCTTGTTATGGAACATCAAGAGTGTACAAGGAGGAACTTGCATATAATATGTACCCAATTGCGTGTATTGCTAATTGTATTACTGCTTGAATGGTCATTGTTTTTCAGACAGCCTTGTCATTGTTTGCTAGCAGCCAAAAAGGTATAAAACCAGCAGCAGGGAATAATAAAAAAATCTCTTCTAAACTTCTTCTACCCTTGGATTACAATGTGTGTTTGTGTTGTGTGTCCATCTCTACCATGACGGGAACTGAGGGCACCATTTTTACAAAGCAGGGCCTAATGGAACCATGGAGACCATTGTGACACTAAGGAAACTCATGTAACCATGGCAACCATTGGGACACTATGGAACCTCATGGACCCAAGGGTTCATTGTGACACTGGGGTGCCTCATGGAATCAAGGTGACCATATCACACTACAGAAACTCATGGACCCAAGCGGCCATTGTGACTCTGTAGGGCCTCATGGAATAGAGGGTCCATTGTGACACGATGGGGCCTCGTGGAACCAAGGAGCCATTGTGATACTCCAGATCCTCATGGAACCAATGATTTAGGGGTAGACAGTAATTTATTAAGGGTCGCTCACTAACAACAATGTATATAGCTTGCTTGAATTGTTTTGTGCTTACCAAACAGAAAGAAAAGATGTAGGGAGGATATTGACCCATTGTTAAGGAGACCAGGCATCCTGGTTTTGGACCCCAAACCAGCCTAAGCCAGCTATAGGGCTTGGACTCAGGCCAGGGACCCAGGGAGCATGCGTAGAGAAGCAAGGTAAAGAGTTCAACGTGAGGAAGACTCCTTACTTCATCAGAGGAAGACTCTTTACTTCATCCAAGACCCCCACCCACTACCACCAGGCAGCACTGCGCAGGCACAAGTGTATTTAAATGAACTTTGGACTCATTATAATACGAAGCGGGAATAGATATTGAATATGTATAGGGGCATTGTATAGCTTCATGCATATGTAACCTGTAACTCAATATAAACCAAGCAAAGTGCCACAGACAGGACGCACAAAATTTTAAGGAGCTATCCCTTGTGTGTCCCAGCGCTGGAATAAACATACCTACTTTACAACTTTTGTTGTGGAGTCCTATCCGTGCCTCTTTTTGGCACCCCAGATGGGACGGAGTCTGCCTGACTGCAGGGTCGACTGAGGGGTGAATGTCCACGGCACGCCCCAGGATTTTCCTGGTGGAACTCTGCTCCTTGGCCGCCCACTGCAGGGGTAGACAACGACCATCTACTACAGTGGACAAACGGTATGTTTTGGATCTAGGGAAGCCACGTGGCCAGGGCTGCTGGTAAGTCGCGCAGAGACGTCTGGCACACAGCACAGTCCCTGATTTGGTTAAGGTTGAAACGCTTGCAAGCAGGCACATGGCAGAAAGGGGGGGAGACTGTCTGTGGTTCGCAGCAGTGCTCTCAGCAGCCATGCGGGGGAAGCCAGCCGGGGGAGGGGCGGCTTGCTGACCGACCTGAAAGTAAATCAAGTGCTGTTGTCACTGGTGTTTGTGTGAATGTGTTCATGGTGGAATGTATGTTTGTCTTGGAATTTATATTGTGATTTGTCAAGGTTGTAGTTGTGATTAAGTGCTTGCTGTGTATGGTATAAGGTGTTGTGATAAAGAGCTGTGTGTTTGAATTAGGTTATAAGTTGGTTTGATTTAGTTTTGTCACCGTGGCTAGCCGGAGGGTACTCCCCCTCCGCCAGTGGTTATGCCAGAGGAGCATAGCTCCTGCACCTCTGACTGTGTGTGGGTGTAGGATTGCATTCACGCCACAGCACAATTGGTGGGCTTTGACTCGGTGTTGGTCTTGTGGAGTCAGGATGTATTATGCCTCCACTGAACTGCTGGAGGTGGAAGGAAAGTGTGTGAGTTGCCGCGAGACTAAAGGTCGGTACATTATTAAGATTGTGTGTGGATTAGAACATCGGGTCCCAGAGAGCTGGATAGTGTTAGAAGAGGATTGGGAAGACACCGTTAAACTTTGTGAAAGACAAAAGAGTAAGAGGGCTAGGCGCAGGCAGAGGGCTAGAGGTAGAGCATACAGAGAGTGGTTAATTCACTATACAGGGGATGTGGATTGGGTGACACAATATATGAATGAACTTTATTTTTAGGAATTTGTTGGGCAACACAGAACTGTGAATACAGTGGGTGTACACCGTGCATGTTTGTGTAGTCCTTGGGAAGTTAAAAGACAGTTGAAGAGTGCCAGAGAAGGTTTGTGTGAAAGTGGGATAGGAGACAGAGAAGGAAATAAACCAGATGGGAACCGGACAGAGTAAGGAAATTTCCAAAGCAAGGCTTCTTGGTTGTGTTTTAGCACATTGGAGAAAAATGGCAGGGTCGGGTGGAGCAGAGAACAAAAGAACTTTGGTGAAATACTGTGTTGAGTGGTGGCTGCTATAGAAGCTAGATAATGAAGCAAGGTGGCCACCTAGCGGAACTTTAGATTATAACACCCTGTTACAATTAATGGTGTTTCTAAGGCGGGAAGGCAAGTGGGATGAGGTGTCTTATGTGGACATGTTTTTTGTTCTTAGAAATCACCCTGAGTGGCAGAGAGACTGTGGAATCAGACCCCCTACGGACCCTATGGTATTAACCTTTGAAAAAGAAAATAAGGCTGCAAAAGGCAAACTTAAGCAGTGTTGTTCAGCATGCAATATAGGTCAAAGATGTACAAAATCAGATAAGGTTTACCAGACAGTGACACAGGAACAAGATCTAACTGATCTGTTTAATCTTTCCCCTAGGAAACAGGAGGAGGATGAGGACTTGGAAGGAACACCTACTCCAGCTCCCTCTCTCCCTCCTTCGAGCAGCCCCATCGCATCCCAAATGAGGAACCAGGAACTCCAAGCACCTCTGCGAGAAGCCTGAGGGGGAAAGGATGTTAGTTAAAGTATCCTTTTCTACTATTGACCTAGAAGCGTGGGGAAAAGTTGCCAAAAATTACAGAAGCGATCCGATATGAACCACCAAACACTTTCGGTTTATAATAAAGCAACATAATCCAGATTGGAATGATATGCAGTTGTTATTAGATGCAGTAACTGAAACAGAGAAACAAGTGATTCTAAAAACAGCAGGGGATTTGGCAGAGGATTATTATAAAACACAACAGCAGGATGTGAAAGATTATTTCCCACTCCAGGACACACTTTGGGACTCCAACAGGTCAGCGGAAATGCAAATGTTAAAAGATTACCAGTAATGGATAGCCAAGGGAATGGAGAGGGCCATTCCCAAGACTATAAATTGGTCAGCCTTATATGCAGTTAAACAGGGCCCTTCCGAGTCACCATCCGAATTCCTGGATCGTTTGAGGGATGCAATGCGCCGCAACACACCGCTGGATCCTGGGAGTGAGGTAGGAATACAACAGCTAATATCCCTGTTTTTAGGACAGTCCACAGGGGATATTAGATGCAAACTTCAAAAACTTTGGGGGGTAGATATGAGGAACTTAGAGACCCTAGTAGATGAGGCATGGAGAGTATTTAGTAACCAAGAAGAGAGTTACAAACAAGGGATGAGAAAATTAGTAGCAATGGTGGGGGAGGAAGGAAAGGGAAAATGTGGGCAAGGACCACCCGGCCAGGCACCAACCAGACAGGGCCCACCCTGGTTAGGTAAAGATCAATGTGCACATTGTAAGAAATTTGGTCATTGGAAAAATCAATGCCCAGAAAGGAGACAAGATAACCGGCAAGGAAGAAGAAACCAGGAAGGGGTGGTTGCACATGTGAAAGAAGACTGAAGAAGACCGGGGGACTCCACCCTAGTGGATCCACTGGTTATAATAAAGCTAGGGGAAAAAGAAAAAGAAGTGGAGTTTTTGGTAGACATGGGGGCAACATATTCAGTTTTGAATAAAGCCTTAATGCCGGTGGGAGATGATTACATTATGGTAAAAGGGGCAACCAGCCAATCTGAAAAAGCATATTTTTGTAAACCTTTTAAGTGTAAACTTGGAAAGCAATGGGGTATTCATAAGTTTTTGTACATGCCTAATTCTCCGAAAGCCCTTTTGGGCAGAGACTTATTAGAACAATTACAAGCAACCATGATGTTTAAAGATGGGGAAATTACTCTGGAGGTAAATGATCAACAGTATGTAGAAATTTTAAGTTTAATGTTAACAACCACAGAAGCTGAGGAGGAAACTAGGGAAGAAATTAGGAATCAAGTATTCCCTGGAGTATGGGCCAATGTACCTGGGAGAGCCAAGAATGCACTTCCAATACAGATCAGGCTCAAGGAAGGGAAACAACCAGTTAGGGTTAAACATACCCACCTAAAAAGGAGGACAAGGAGGGGATTAGCCCAGTGATTGAAAACTTCTTACAGCTAGGACTACTGAGAGAGTGCAAATCTGACTTAGCACCCCCATTTTACCAGTCTGCAAGCCTGATGGATCATATCGGGTGGTACAGGACTTATGAGAGGTTAACAAGTTAACCGAGGATCTCCACCCTGTGGTGTCAAACCCCTACACTTTATTAACTGAGTTAACACCTGAACTAACCTGGTTTACCATCCTAGATTTGAAAGATGCCCTCTTTTGCCTCTCTGTCCACGAAGATAGCCAGAAAATATTTGCATTCGAATGGGAAAATCCCAAAAGCGGATACAAAACTCTACTCACTTGGATGGTGTTGCCTCAAGGATTCAAGAATAGCCCCACACTATTCGGAGACCAACTTGCAAAGGATTTGGAGTCTTGGGAAGCCCCACCTGGAGAAGGGAAGCTATTGCAGTATGTAGATGACATCCTAATAGCTACCCGGATGGAGGAAACTTGCATGGTTTGGACAGTAAGTTTACTAAATTTCTTGGGGCTCCAAGGGTACCGGGTGACTAAGAAAAAGGCTCCAATAGTAAAAACAAAAGTGATCTATTTGGGTTATGAAATCAGTGCTGGGCAGAGGACTCTGGGACAGAACTGGAAAGAGGCAATCTGCCAAACACCCAAACCCCAAACTGTGAAAGAGTTGCGAACATTTTTGGGGATGACAGGATGATGTAGGCTTTGGATTTATAACTATGGAGTGCTTGTAAAACCCTTGTACGAGCTCATTACAAAGGAAAACCGAGACCTACAGTGGACAAAAGAAGCCACGAGAGCCTTCAAACAACTGAAGAATGCCCTGATGTCAGCACCAGCTTTGGGACTCCCAGATGTGAGTAAACCATTCTTTCTGTTTTCTCATGAGAAGCAGGGGATTGCCTTGGGAATACTAGCATAAGACCTGGGCCCGTACCAACGGGCAGTTGCTTATTTTTCTAAGCGACTAGACGCAGCGGCCAAAGGGTGGCCTGGATGCCTCAGAGCCGTCGCAGCAGTCGTGCTGAACATCCAAGAGGCATGCAAATTCACCATAGGCCAGAAAATGACTGTGCTAGTGCCACACACAGTATCTGCAGTGCTGGAAGTGAAAGGCAGACACTGGCTCTCCCCACAGAGGTTCCTGAAACACCAAGCCATCATGGTGGAGCAGGACGATGTGGAGATAGTGGTAACTAACATTGTCAACCCAGCCTCTTTCCTCAGCGGAAACACAGGAGAGCAGGTACAACATGACTGCCTGGAGACTAGTGAAGCCACATACTCCAGTCATCTGGATCTGAAGGATACCCCTTTGGACAATGCACAAACCTGGTTTACTGATGGAAGCAGCTACGTTATCAGTGGAAAGTGACATGCAGGGTATGCAGTCACCACTTGCAAGGAGGTAACAGAATCTGGACTGCTGCCAACAGATGCCTCTGCACAGAAGGCCAAAATAATTGCTCTAACCTGTGCTTTGGAAATTGCAAAAGGAAAGAAGGTAAACAGTTATACTGACTCAAAGTATGCATTTGGAGTTGTACATGCACACGGGGTCATATGGAAGGAAAGGGGACTGTTGAACTCGCAAGGAAAGAACACTAAACATGCACAAGAAATAGTACGACTATTGGAAGCAGTCCAGCTGCCTGAGAAGGTAGCAATCATGCACATTAAGGCACACCAGAAAGTGAGCTCAGAATTGGAAGAAGGAAACAAATTGGCAGACAGAGAGGCAAAAGAAGCAGCAAAAGGTGAGGTGACAACTGAAGGGGCTCTAATCCCAGATGGCCAAATCTCCCTAGAAGGTAAGCCAACCTATAACAAAGAGGATAGAAAACTAATTGAGGATCAGGATGGGTTATACAATAAAGAGGGTTGGGCTATCACTGCACAAGGGAGGTTGGTCATTCCCTCTCATTTAGTTTGGGCACTAGTAAGGGAGGAGCACCAAAAGACACACTGGGGAGTAGATGCCCTACATAAATATCGAACTGAAAAGATTATTGCCAGGAATCTATATGCTACCATCACACAGGTAACCCAACAGTGTGACCTTTGCCTCCAGACTAACCCTAAAAACACCCCCAAACCAAAACTGGGCCAAATTGGAAAGGGAAATGGGCCCAGACAGCAGTGGCGAATTGATTTTTTGGAACTTCCAAGAAAAGGGGGGTATCAATATTTGTTGGTATTAACAGATACCTTTTCAGGATGGCCAGAAGCTTTCCCCACCAGAACTGCCAAGGCTCGGGAAGTAGCAAAGGTATTGTTGCAGGAGATAATACCACACTTCGGAGTCCCAGCCACAATATCCTCAGACAGAAGACCACACTTCATTTCAAAGGTGGTACAACAAATTAGCTGACATTTGGGCAAAAATTGGGAGCTTCACACCTCGAACCACCCACAGTCAAGCGGTCAGGTAGAGAAAATGAATCACCTGATCAAACAGCAAATTGTAAGGTTAGGGCAAGAAGCCAATTTAACCTGGCCCCAGTCTCTTCCACTTGCATTATTACGAATTCGGACTAAACCCAGAACTAAAGCAAAGTTAAGTCCATTTGAAATGCTTTATGGGAGACCATATGGAGTGCAGAAAGGGTTATCCACCCAGACTGGGGAGGAAACACTGACCACCTATATGGTGGCCCTGAGCAAACAGCTTAGGAGAATTGAAAAACATGTGTCTGGAACTTGAAGTCAAGGTCTAGGCAGTCCAGTACATAATATTCAACCTGGAGGTTACGTATATGTTAAGTCTCTTGCAGAGAAAACTTTAGAGCCACAGTGGGATGGACTGTTTCAGTTGCTCCTTACCACTTTCACGGCAATCAAGATCAAGGAACAGAACGCCTCGATTCATCACACTTGGGTGGAAAAGGCTCCAGAGGCCCTTTGGAAAGTGACCCCTGGTGATGATGAACTGAAATTAAAACTCAGCAGAGTGAAATAAAGATGTTTTTGTGGTGGGAAGTAGTAATTCTGAAAGTGAGCACTTGGGAAGTTGCCTATGGACAAGGCCCAAACAATACTGAGTGGCCTTGGTCTCAGGGTTTTGTCTGGATTACTGGATCTATGGGAAAACATTCTGACACAAAGGGTTTAAATCTATTAACTGTGGTTATGCATGAAAATCAAGTCACAGAGAGGGCTAAGACATCACAGAGTGAGGTCATCAAGCAGCTACAGCATAGTACAGGGGCTGGGTGACATCACTGAGAGGCTGTGTGACATCAGGGAGCAGGCTTTGACATCACAGGGCAGCTGTGTGACATCACAGGGTGGGCTGTGACATTACAGAGCAGGCTGTGACATCATAGAGGGGGGCAGAGTGACATCACAGAGTGGGTTGTGATGTCACAGGGGGTCTGTGTGACGTCACTGGGGAGGTCACTGTGCCCCGGACAGCCCCTCACAGAGCCCCCCATAGACATCCAACACTCCTGTGTGCAGCAGGGTCCCCTGTCCCCCCAGCTCCTGCCCTTCCTGGCACTGCAGCCTCCCCCTAGGATGTCCCACAAATCGACACCCAGAGCCTGACATGGGGATGAAGGGCTGGGGCTGTGTGAGCAGGACATGAAGGGCATGGATTATCCAGGTCACTGTGGCCTGGTTTGGGTTCCCCAAGGCAGGAAAGATGTCTGGCAGCTGGAGCAGGGTTAGGGAAGGGCCTCCAAGGTGGGGCTGGAGCCCTTGGGCTGTGAGGAGAGGCTGAGGGAGCTGGGCTTGTCCAGCCCAGAGAAGGGAAGGCTGAGGGGCTCCTCATCCCAGCCTGGCAGTGCCACCGAGGAGGTGATGGAGAACACAGAGCCAGGCTCTTCACCGGGGGCCTGGTGGGAGACAAAAGACAATGGGTGGAAGGGGAGAGGTTGGAGGTTCAGCCAGGACAGGAGGAAACCTTTGTTCCCATGGGCTCAGCCAGGTGCTGAGATGCTGTCCCATCCCTGTTCCTTTGGAATTTTCCAATCCAGACCAAATCAAGCCTTGGTCTGACCCTGTTTCTGACAGGTTGGGCTGCAGACTTGCTGAGGTCCCTTCCAACCTCAGCTCTCTGATGATCCTGGGACGATGCTGGTCCCTATTTCAGACTGAAGCAGAGCAGATGTTTATGGGACAGGAGCCCTCTGGGGCTGTAGGGGACCTGCAGCTTGTGAGGTGCACAAGCACATCTTCATTAGCTGGGTCATTTGAGTGCTTTTAAGAAATGGCAAAGCTCTCCTACCAGCAGAGAACAGGAGTTTCCTGGAAGTGTACAGATAGCTGGAGAAGAAATACTGATCTTCCCCTCTACTTTTGTCACCAATATTCCATCTCATATTTTTCTCCCTCTTCATTCAGGAGTTTCCCTCTCTCCTGTTTAAATGGCCATGTTTAAGGACATCTCTTCAGCAGACCAGCTGGATCTATGTCCTTCCCATTGCTCCCACATTTCCTCCTCTAAATGCTCTCCTGTCATTCCAATGCCTCTCAACTGATTGGCTTCACACTTTGAGCTTCAGAGCATGGCCCAGGCTTTCAGAACATTAAATAACACATCAGTCAACAACTTAATTGTGTTTATATCTTTTAGAATCGCCTGTTCTTGTGTCTTTGTTTAAAACTGTTCCTGTACGAAAATCCCTTGTGAATGGTGGACATGTCACATGCTGCTGGGACATCGCACAGAGCTGAGGGAAGAGTTTTGATGTTTTCTAAACAGTATCATGTTTACATTTTTTGTCTGTTGGCCATGAAGAGAAACTTTCTGTGCCTCTGAGTCTCACCAGTTCCTGACCCCCAAAGGACACAAACCTGATCAGTTGTGGTTCCCACTCCAGTGGTTGCACTTGGACCTCCCTCCATCCCCAGAGCAGAGCTCCCTTGTCCCACAAAGTCCCTGGCAATGGAGGGATGAAGGAAACAGGACAGGCTGTGGGGATCGGGGCCAGGGCACGGCCAGGGATTTGGTGTGGTTGTGAGGCCAGGGCAGGACGCGGCCCTTGGCCTTGGTGAACCTCATCCAATTGTCCTGGGCCCATGGCTGCAGCCTGTCCAGATCCCTGTGCAGAGCTTCCTGCCCTCCAGCACAGCCACACTGCCACCCAGCTTGGGATCACCTGGACACTGACTGAGGGTGCCCTCGATGCCTCATCCAGATCAGCACTAAAGAGATTGAACTGCACTGGCCCCAATCCTGAGCCCTGGGGACAGCCCTGGATGTGACTCCATTGCCCAGCACTCCTTGGGCCTGGCCATGCAGACAGATTTTGAGCCAGGGAAGAGATGCTGCAGAGGGTGTTGCATCAAGTTCCTGTGAGCCCAGAATATTGGGATCAGTGCAGCTGTAGCTCTGCACAAGAGAGCTCTTCATCCACTTTCTCTCTTTGCCTCCCTCTGGCCATGGAGGGAGCTCCTGACTTCAGTGTGTGACTCGTGTGTGCAAAGAGTAAATGTGGACAGAATTGGGACAGGGAGGGTTTGGGGGATCTTGGGATCTGTGCTGGGCACAGAATGTGTTTTCCATTGGTCTGAGACAGTCTGTGGTGGAAAGTGGATTTAATATCCTGCAGAGGAATGACTTTTGCATTTTATGGAGCTGTGCCTTCCTTTGGTTTTGTTTGCTGACAATAAATGAACATCCCTCTGTGTCTTGAGCAGCTCCTTGTCCAAGGAAAGCAGGTGGGAGTTGGTGCCAAGGAGCTGAAAGCTGCAGGTGCAGCCTGGAGTGGAGGAAGCTGAGAGTTGCACAAAGACGCTCTGTGTGCCAGGGTGTGGATAAGGGAAATGGTGGGGGGGGTGTAGGGACAAAGTCTGATTGATTATCAGCCATGAAGGGTATTGATGGTCATATCTATTCAGACTGCATTAGGGGATGCTTGGGATTAATATCAATTGGAGAATGCTGATAGCAGTGTATAAAGAGAAAGGAAGAAACAGAAAAATAGAGATCTATATTATAATATATGTCATACATTTACTTTGAGTATGATTCTGGCCTGGTCTAATTAACCGCAAAAGAATTGAAGACTTAGAATTAAATCATTCCCAGGGGCTTGTCTTCTTAGGTTGTTTTCAAATCTTAAAGAGCCTGAACGGAAGAGCTGAAGACATAGCAATCCTCTGGAGAAGTAAAATTCATCAGGGAACATCCATGTTGCTGAGGATCCATCCTCATCAAAACAAGAATGAACAGAAATGGGCACAGCTTTCTGGCTGCCCCAGCTCTGGCATGGGCCCTGGGCCTGGAGCAGGAACAGCTCTGGAGGGCCACAAGGGCTGGGGCTGTTGTGCTGGCCTGGGGACATGGGATGGCAGGAGGGGCTGCAGAGCTCTCAGCATCTCCTGGAGAGGAGAGCAGGGCACACAGGGAGCCTCCTTTTCCTTTGGTCAGGCACATTCCCCCATGGGTGGGGCAGAGTCACAATGAACCCCTGGTTACACAGGATCCTGCATTGTCACAAGAGACCCTTGGTTCCATGAGGCCCTGCAGTGTTACAAGTGTCCCCTTTGTTCCATGAGGACCTGATGTGTCACAGTGGCCTCTAAGTTACCTGAAGCCTCACAGTACCACAATGGCCCTTTCGTACCATGGGGCACCACAGTGTCAAAATAGTTCCTGTAGTTCCATGAGTCCTCAGAGTGTCACAATGGCCCCTTGGTTTCACTGGGCTCCGAAATATCACAAGGGCCTCATTGGTTCCATAGTGTCCCCATGGCCTCTTGGTTCAACAAGGCCCCACAGTATCTCAATGGCCTCTGTGCTTCCATTTAGCCCCAAAGTGCCACAATGGCCCCTTGCTTCCCTGGGTCCCTGCAGTGTCACAATCATCACAGAATAACAGAATCAACCAGGTTGGAAAAGACCTTTGAGATCATCAAGTCCAACCTGTGTCCCAACAACACCTTGTCACCCAGACCATGGCACTGAGTGCCACATCCAGTCTTTCCTTAAACACCTTCCGGTATGGTGACTCCACCATCTCCCTGGGCAGCTCATTCCAATGCCCAATCACTCTTTCTGTATAGAACCCCTTCCTAATGTTCAGCCTAAACGTCCCTTGGTGCAGCTTCAGGCTGTGGCCTCTTTTCCATTCACTGTTTGCCCAGGAGAAGAATCTGACCCCACCTGGCTGCAGCCTCCTGTCAGGGAGTTGTAGAGAGTGATGAAGTCTCCCCCGAGCCTCCTCTTCTCCAGGATAAACAACCCCAGCTCCCTCAGACACTCCTCACTGGACTTGAGTTCCAGACCCCCCACCAGCCTTCTTGCCCTTCTCTGGACATGCTCCAGCCCCTCAATGTCCTTTCTAAATTGGGGGGCCCAGAACTGGACACAGCACTTGAGGTGTGGCCTCACCAGTGCCAAGTACAGGGGAAGAATCACTGCCCTGGTCCTGCTGGCCACACCATTCCTGATCCAGGCCAGGGGCCATTGGCCTTCTTGGCCACCTGGGCACACTGCTGGCTCATGTCCAGCCTGCTGGCCATCAGTGTCCCCAGCTCCCTTTCTGCCTGGCCACTGTCCAGCCACTCTGTCCCCAGCCTGTAGTGCTGCAGGGGTTGTTGTGGCCAAAGTGCAGGACCTGGCACTTGGTCTTGTTAAACCTCATCTCACTGGATTCATTTCTTCGGTCCAGCCTGTCCAGGTCCCTCTGCAGAGCCTTCCTAACCTCCAGCAGATCCACACTCACACCCAGCTTGGTGTCACTACAGTTTCATGAGGTTCTAAAGTGTCACAGTGTTCTCCATGATTCCATGAGGCTCTGCAGAGTCACAATGGCCCCTTGGTTCTCCAAGGCCTTCTAGTGTCATTATGGTCCCTGGGTTCCATGGGGCCTCTCAGTGTCACAATGTCCCTTGGTTCCCTTGGCCCTGCAGTGTCACAATGGATCCTTGGTTCCATGAGGTCTCACAGTGCAGCAATGGTCTCCTTGATTCCCTAATGTCACAATGGCCTCTTGGTCCCATGGGGCACCACGGTGTCAAAATTCTTTCCTTCATTCCATGAGTCCCTGCAGTGTAAGAATGGCCCCTTGGTTATACAAGGTCCTACACTCACAGTGGTCTCCATGGTTCCACAAGGCCCTGCAGAGTAACAATGGCCCCTTGGTTCCATGGGGCCTCACTGTGTCACAATGGAGCCATTGTTACACAAGGTCCTTCACTATCACAATTGTCTCTGTGGTTTCACATGGCCCTACAGTGTCACAATGGTCTTCTTGATTCCATGAGGCCCCACAGTGTCACAGTGATCCCTTGGTTCCATGAGGGCCCAGAGTGCCACAATGGAGTCCTTGGTTGCACAATGTCACAATGGGCCCTTGTTCCATGAAGCCTCGCAGTGTTACAAGTGTCTCCTTAGTTCCACGAGGCCCTGATGTTTCACAGTGGCCTCTAAGTTACCCAAGACCTCAAAGTACTACGATGGCTTCTTGGTCAAAATTGTTCCCTTAGTTCCATGTGTCCTTGGAGTGTCACAATGGCCCCTTGGTTCCACTGGGTTCTGGAATATCACAAGGGTCGCCTTAGTTCCACAATGTCCCAATGACCCCTTGGTTCAACAAGGCCCCACAATATCACCGTGGCCCCCATGGTTCCACGAGGACCCAGAGTGTCACAATGGACTCCTTGGTTCCATTCAGCCCCTCAGTGTCACAATGGCCTGTTGAAAGTTCGGAGAATTTCCCTCCTTCTGTTGTTAGGAAACGAATGACCAGGTACTAAAGAAAAAAAAGATGTGGCCGGGGGTGTGGTGACAGGAGCATCAGTCATCATTAACTTCTCACTTGC
Source organism: Acanthiza pusilla (assembly GCA_036630365.1). Taxonomy (NCBI): domain Eukaryota; kingdom Metazoa; phylum Chordata; class Aves; order Passeriformes; family Acanthizidae; genus Acanthiza; species Acanthiza pusilla. Next base: position 1,363,086 of record JAXCHO010000108.1, read on the forward strand.
TCCCGGGGCTTGGGAGGGGAAACAGTGACAACTGCTGTCTCTTTTTCGCTGCGACTGCAGAAAAGCCTGGCTCTGCACTGCCTTCTCTTCCTTGCTGGGTGAGCTTTTGTTTGGGGAAAAAAGCATGGGATTCCAGCCCCCTCTTCCCCTCCTGGAGTGTGCATCTTCCCACCTGCACTTGCAGCTGCTGAGGAGGTGGGCCCGGCTGCCTCTGCCCTGCACCTCGCCTGCTAGAATGCACTGCCACCTTTTGCTGGCTATCCCGGGTGAGCCCATCCTGCCACTCCAGCTCCCTGCTCTGAACTCCCTGCCCAGCCCTGTCCATCTGCACACCACCCCTGCCCAGCCCCGTCCTGGTCATGCCATCCCTGCCCAGCCCATCCTGCTCACGCCATCCCTGCCCAGCCCTGTCCTGCTCACGCCATCCCTGCCCAGCCCGTCCTGCTCACGCCATCCCTGCCCAGCCCGTCCGCCATTACTGACATGACACAGACCTGACCTGGTGCCACAGCGCCCCCTGCAGCTGCACGGGAGCCATCGCACCTGCCCTGCCCGGCCGGGAGCCAACAGCGCCCCTGCTGGCTGTGACTGTGACTGCACCAAACGGGACAGTGCCGGGCAGCCCAGGGACATCTGCCACCGGATTTTTGGTTCTGTTTGTTGTTACTGTTGTTGTTACTATTGTTATTATTGACTGTTTGCCTCATTATAGATACTAGTAAAGAACTGTTAATCCTTTTCCCATATCTATGCATGAAAGCCCTTGATTCCAAAGTTATAATAATTCAGATGGAAGGGAGTCGCACTATCCATTCCAAGGGAGGTTCAAACCTTCCGTAGCAGACACCTGTCTTTCAAACCAAGATATGAGCCAGGACAAGAGGAGGCTAAGGGGAGACCTCATCACTCTCTACAAGTCCCTGACAGGAGGGTGCAGCCAGGTGGGGTCAGATTCTTCTCCTGGGCAAACAGTGTCAAGACAAGAGGCCACAATATTAAGCTGCATCAGGGGAGATTTAGGTTGGGCATTAGGAAGAAGTTCTTCAGAGAAATGGTGATTGGGCATTGGAATGGGCTGCCCAGGGAGATGGTGGAGTCACCACACCTGGAGGTGTTTAAGGAAAGACTGGATGTGGCACTCAGTGCCCTGGTCTGGGTGACAAGATGGTGTTGGGTCACAGGTTGGACTTGATGCACTCAAAAGTCTTTTCCAACCTGGTTGATTCTGTGATTCTGTGATGATTGTGACACTGTAGGGCCCCAGGGAAGGAAGAGGCCATTGTGACACTTTGAGGCTAAATGGAACCCCAGAGGCCACTGTGACACTGTGGGGCCTTGTTGAACCTAGGGGCCATTGTGACACTGTGGAACCAAGGAAAACCCTGGAGATATTTTGGAGCCCAAGGGGCCATTGTGACATTCCGAGGACTCATGGAACTAAAGAAACTATTTTGACACCGTGGTGCCCCATGGTACCAAGGGGCCATTGTGGTACTGCAGGGCCTCAGGTAACTTAGAGGCCACTGTGACACTCAGGTCCCCATGGAACTAAGGGGACACTTGTAACACTGCGGGACCTCATGGAACCAAGGGTCTGTTGTGACAATGCAGGATCCTGTGTAACCAGGGGCCCGTTGTGATTCTGCCCCACCGATGGGGGAACGTGCCTGGCCCAAGGAAAAGGAGGCTCCCTGGGTGCTCTGCTCTCCTCTCCAGGAGATGCTGAGAGTTCTGCAGCCCCTCCTGCCATCCCATGTCCCCAGGCCAGCACAACAGCCCCGGCCCTTGTGGCCCTCAAGAGCTGCTCCTGCTCCAGGGACAGGGCCCATCCCAAAGCTGGGGCAGCCAGCAAGCTGTGCCCATTTCTGTTCATTCCTGTTTTGCTGAGGATGGATCCTCAGCAACATGGATGTTCCCTGATGAATTTTACTTCCCCAGAGGTTTGCTCTGTCTTCAGCTCTTCTGTTCAGTCTCCTTAAGATTTGAAAGCAACCTAAGAAGACAAGCCCATGGGAAAGATTTCATTTTAAGTCTTCAATTATTTTGTGGTTAATTAGACCAGTTCCAGAATCATACTCAAAGTGAATGTTTGACATACATTGTATTATAATATAGATCTCAATTTTTCTGTTTCTTCCTTTTCTCTTTATACACTGATATCAGCATTCTCCAGTTGATATTGATCCCAAGCATCCCCTAATGCAGTCTGAACAGATATGACCATCAATACCCTTTATGGCTGATAATCAATCAGACTTTGTCCCTACCCCCTCCCCACCATTTCCCTCATCCAACCCCTGGGACTCAGAGCAGCCTTGTGCAAATCTCAGCTTCCTCCACTCCAGGCTGCACCTGCACCTTTCAGCTCCTTGGCACCAACTCCCACCTGCTTTCCTTGGACAAGGAGCTGCCCGAGCCAGGGAAAGATGTTCACTTATTGTCAGCAAACAAAACCAAAGGAAGGCACAGCTCCATAAAATGCAAAAGTCATTCCTCTGCAGGATATTAAATCCACTTTCCACAGCAGACAGTCTCAGACCAATGGAAAACACATTCTGTGCCCAGCACAGATCCCAAGATCCCCCAAACCCTCCCTGTCCCAATTCTGTCCACATTTACTCTTTGCACACACGAGTCACACACTGAAGTCATGAGCTCCCTCCATGGCCAGAGGGAGGAAAAGAGAGAAAGTGGATGAAGAGCTCTCTTGTGCAGAGCTACAGCTGCACTGATCCCAATATTCTTGGCTCACAGGAACTTGATGCAACACCCTCTGCAGCATCTGTTCCCTGGCTCCAAATCTGTCTGCATGGCCAGGCCCAAGGAGTGCTGGGCAATGGACTCATATCCAGGGGTGTCTCCAGGGCTCAGGATTGGGGCCAGTGCAGTTCAATCTCTTTAGTGCTGATCTGGTTGAGGGATCGAGGGCACCCTCAGTCAGTGTCCAGGTGATCCCAAGCTGGGTGGCAGTGTGGCTGTGCTGGAGGGCAGGAAGCTCTGCACAGGGATCTGGACAGGCTGCAGCCATGGGCCCAGGACAATTGGATGAGGTTCACCAAGGCCAAGGGCCGCGTCCTGCCCTGGCCTCACAACCACACCAAATCCCTGGCCGTGCCCTGGCCCTGATCCCCACAGCCTGTCCTGTTTCCTTCATCCCTGCATTGCCAGGGACTTTGTGGGACAAGGGAGCTCAGCTCTGGGGATGGAGGGAGGTCCAAGTGCAACCACTGGAGTGGGAACCACAACTGATCGTGTTTTGTCCTTTGGGGCTCAGCAACTGGTAAAACTTAGATGCAAAGAAAAGTTTCTTGCTAACAGTAAAGTTGAACACGGTACAATTTAATAACCATCGAAGCTCTTCCCTCAGCTCTGTGCGATGTCCCTGCAGCATCTGTGGTGGTGGAGTCCACCATTCACAAGGGATTATTGTACTAAACCAGGTTTAGAAAGAGATGATCCTATCATAGTTATAAATAAATTTAAGGTGTTTTGTCAGTATGCTCTGAGTAGAGAGGGGGTAAAACAGCTCAAATATTGTCCTATTGGCAAAGCTATCAGTGGTGTGTTTAGAAGGAAGGTCATGCTGCTTTTGTTCCCTGTGGCATTGTCTGGGAGAGTCCCCTGCAGGGGCAGACACTCGCATTTGTGCCTCTGGGATTCCATGAAGGTCCTGCCATGATATGCTCTCCTCCTCCTTGGAGCTCTTCCTGAGCACAGAGGCCTGAGAGACCTTTCCAGGACAGACTCAGCCCAAGAAGCCCTTGAGTCCCTCAGCCCCACATCAGTGTCTGCTGGAATTCAATCCCCCTCCCCATCCCACAGCAGCCCTGCATTTCCCTCCTCCAGCCTTGCTCTCCAGCACAGCCATGGAGGCTCTTTTACCTCTTGACTTTTCCTGCAGCCACCAAGGCCAGCTGAGCTCTGCCTTTGCCACACTCAGCCCTGCCCAGCACAGGCAATGCACAGCAATTCCTTGCCTGCTCCTGGCCTTGCTGGCAGCCCCGGCTGTCAGCGGCTCCGTGGCCCCTTTGTGCCCCGCTGGCCCAGCCATGGTGCCACAGCCCCCCTGGGCAGGCCCAGCCCAGGCCAGGAGCATTGCGGGTGGGAACGGCCCCTGTGCCGTGGTGCCCACAGCAGCCCCTGGGGCTCGGTGCCCCCATGGCCTCCCTGCTGGGCAGCCTCTCCAAGCTCCTGCACAGGCCGTGCCACCTGTGGGCCTTCCCACACAGCCCTGCCCCAGGCTCTGCCGGGCTCGGGGCCAGCACAGAGCCGGCCAGGGCTGGCCATTGCCGGGAACAGGCCCTGAGCCCCGCAGGAGGATGGAGCTGGGCACAGCCAAACTCACCGCAAACCTGGGCTGAGCAGCCAGTGATTTAGGGGTAGATAGTGATTTATTAGGGGCTGCTCACTAAGCAATACATATTGCTTGCTTGACATGTTTTGCGCTTGCCAAATAGAAAGAGCTTATTGACCCATTGTTAAGGAGAGCAGGCATCCTGGTTTTGGACCCCCAAACCAACCCAAGCCAGCTATAGGGCTTGGAGTCAGGCCAGGGACCCAGGGAGCATGTGCAAGAAAGAAAGGTGAAGAGTTAAATGTGAGGAAGACTCCTTACTTCATCAGAGGAAGACTCTTTTACTTCATCTAAGACCCGCATCCACGACCACCAGGCAGCACTGCGCAGGTGCAAGTGTATTTAAATGAACTTTGGACTCCTTATAATATGAACCGGGAATTGATAATGAATATGTATAGGGCATTGTATAGCTTTATGCATATGTAACCTGTAACTCAATAGAAACCAAGCAAAGTGCCACAGACGAGGCGCACGAACTTTTAGGGAGATATCCCTTGTGCATCCCAGCGCTAGAATAAACATACCTACTTTACAACTTTTGTTGTGGAGTCCTATCCATGCCTCATTTTGGCACCCCAGATGGATGGAGTCTGCCTGACTGCAGGGTCGACTGAGGGGCGAACGTCCAAGGCGCGCCCCAGGATTTTCCTGGTGGAACTCTGCTCCTTGGCCGCCCACTGCGGGGATAGATAACAACCATCTACTACAGTGGACAAACGGTATGTTTTGGATCTAGGGAAGCCACGTGGCCAGGGCTGCTGGAAAGTCACGCAGAGACGTCTGGCGCACAGTGCAGTCCCTGATTTGGTTAAGGTTGAAATGCTTGCAAGCAGGCACACGGCAGAAAGGGGGGAGACTGTCTGTGGTTCGCAGCACTGCTCTCAGCAGCCATGTGGGGGAAGCTGGCCGGGGGAGGGGCGGTTTGCCGACCAACCTGAATGTCAATCAAGTGCTGTTATCACTGGTGTTTGTGTGAATGTGTTTGTGGTGGAATATATGTCTGTCTTGGAATTTATATTGTAATTTGTCAAGGTTGTAGTTGCGATTAAGTGCTTGCTGTGTATGGTATAAGGTGTTGTGATAAAGAGCTGTGTGTTTGAATTGGGTTATAAGTTGGTTTGATTTAGTTTTGTCACCATGGCTAGTCAGAGAGTACTCCCCCTCCCCCAGTGATTATGCCAGAGGAGCATAGCTCCTGCACCTCTGACCATGTGTGGGTGTAGGATTGCATTCACGCCGCGGCACAATTGGTGGGCTTTGACTCAGTGTTGGTCTTGTGGAGTTAGGAGATATTACACCTCCACTGAACTGCTGGAGGTGGAAGGAAAGTGTGTGAGTTGCCGCGAGACTAAAGGTTGGTATATTATTAAGATTGTGTGTGGACTAGAACATCGGGTCCCAGAGAGCTGGATAGTGTTAGAAGAGGATTGGGAAGACACCGTTAAACTTAGTGAAAGCCAAAAGAGTATGAGGGCTAGGCGCAGGCAGAGTGCTAGAGATAAACCATACAGAGAGTGGTTAATTCACTATACAGGGGATGTGGATTGGGTGACACAGTATATGAATGAACTTTATTTTTAGGAATTTGTTGGGCAACACGGAACTGTGAATACAGTGGGTGTACACCGTGCATGTTTGTGTAGTCCTTGGGAAGTTAAAAGACAGTTGAAGAGGGCCAGAGAAGGTTTGCGTCAAAGTGGGATAAGAGACAGAGAAGGAAATAAACAAGATGGGAACCGGACAGAGTAAGGAAATTTCTAAAGCAAGCCCTCTTGGTTGTGTTTTAGCACATTGGAGAAAAATGGCAGGGTCCGGTGGAACAGAGAACAAAAGAACTTTGGTTAAATACTGTGTTGAGTGGTGGAAGCTATATAAGCTAGATAATGAAGCAAGGTGGCCACCTAGCGGAACTTTAGATTATAACACCCTGTTACAATTAATGGTGTTTCTAAGGCGGGAAGGCAAGTGGGATGAGGTGTCTTATGCGGACATGTTTTTTGTTCTTAGAAATCACCCTGAGTGGCAGAGAGACTGTGGAATTAGACCCCCTACCGACCCTATGGTATTAGCCCTTGAAAAAGAAAATAAGGCTACAAAAGGCAAACTTAAGTGGTATTGTTCGGCATGCAATATAGGTCAAAGATGTACAAAATCAGATAAGGTTTACCAGACAGTGACACAGGAACAAGATCTAACTGACCTGTTTAAGCCTCCCCCTAGGAAACAGGAGGAGGATGAGGACTTGGAAGGAACACCTACTCCAGCTCCCTCTCCCCCTCCTTCGAGCAGCCCCATCGCATCCCAAACGGGGAACCAGGAACTCCAAGCACCTCCGCGAGAAGCAGTGGGGCCTGAGGGGGAAAGGATGTTAGTTAAAGTACCCTTTTCTACCATTGACCTAGATGCGTGGGAAAAAGTTGCCAAAAATTACAGAAGCGATCCGATATGAACCACCAAACGCTTTCGGTTTATAATAAAGCAACATAATCCAGATTGGAATGATATGCAGTTGTTATTAGATGCAGTAACTGAAACAGAGAAACAAGTGATTCTAAAAACAGCAGGGGATTTGGCAGAGGATTATTATAAAACACAACAGCAGGATGTAAAAGATTATTTCCCACTTCAGGACCCACATTGGGACCCCAACAGGTCAGTGGAAATGCAAATGTTAAAAGATTACCAGTAATGGATAGCCAAGGGAATGGAGAGGGCCATTCCCAAGACTATAAATTGGTCAGCCTTATATGCAGCTAAACAGGGCCCTTCCGAGTCACCATCCGAATTCCTGGATTGTTTGAGGGATGCAATGCTCCGCAACACACCGCTGGATCCTGGGAGTGATGCAGGAGTACAACAGCTAATATCCCTGTTTTTAGGACAGTCCACAGGGGATATTAGATGCAAACTTCAAAAACTTCAGTGGTTAGATATGAGGAACTTAGAGACCCTAGTAGATGAGGCATGGAGAGTATTTAGTAACCAAGAAGAGAGTTACAAACAAGGGATGAGAAAATTAGTAGCAATAGTGGGGGAGGAAGGAAAGGGAAAATGTGGGCAAGGACCGCCCAGACAGGCACCACCCAGACAGGGCCCACCCCGGTTAGATAAAGATCAATGTGCACATTGTAAGAAATTCGGTCGTTGGAAAATCAATGCCCAGAGAGGAGACAAGATAACCGGCAAGGACAAAGAAACCAGGAAGAGGTGGTTGCACATGTGAAAGAAGACTGAAGAAGACCGGGGGACTCCACCCTAGCGGATCCACTGGTTATAATAAAGCTAGGGGAAAAAGAAAAAGAAGTGGAGTTTTTGGTAGACATGGGGGCAACATATTCAGTTTTGAATAAAGCCTTAATGCCGGTGAGAGATGATTACATTATGGTAAAAGGGGCAACCAGCCAATCTGAAAAAGCATATTTTTGTAAACCTTTAAAGTATAAACTTGGAATGCAATGGGGTATTCACAAGTTTTTGTACATGCCTAATTCTCCAAAAGCCCTTTTGGGCAGAGACTTATTGGAACAATTACAAGCAACCATGGTGTTTAAAGATGGGGAAATTACTCTGGAGGTAAATGATCAACAGTATGTAGAAATTTTAAGTTTAATGTTAACAACCACAGAAGCTGAGGAGGAAACTAGGGAAGAAATTAGGAATCAAGTATTCCCTGGAGTATGGGCCAATGTACCTGGGAGAGCCAAGAATGCACTTCCAATACAGATCAGGCTCAAGGAAGGGAAACAACCAGTTAGGGTTAAACAGTATCCACTTGAAAAGGAGGACAAGGAGGGAATTAGCCCAGTGATTGAAAACTTCTTGCAGCTAGGACTACTGAGAGAGTGCAAATCTGACTTAACACCCCCATTTTACCAGTCCGCAAGCCTGATGGATCATATTGGGTGGTACAGGACTTATGAGCGGTTAACAAGGTAACCGAGGATCTCCACCCTGTGGTGTCAAACCCCTACACTTTATTAACTGAGTTAACACCTGAACTAACCTGGTTTACCATCCTAGATTTGAAAGATGCCTTCTTTTTCCTCCCGGTCCATGAAGATAGCCAGAAAATATTTGCGTTCGAATGGGAAAATCACAAAAGCGGACGCAAAACTCAACTCACTTGGATGGTGTTGCCTCAAGGATTCAAGAATAGCCCCACACCATTCGGAGACCAACTTGCAAAGGATTTGGAGTCTTGGGAAGCCCCACCTGGAGAAGGGAAGCTATTGCAGTATGTAGATGACGTCCTAATAGCTACCTGGACGGAGGAAGCTTGCGTGGTTTGGACAGTAAGTTTACTAAATTTCTTGGGGCTCCAAGGGTACCGGGTGACTAAGAAAAAGGCTCAAATAGTAAAAACAAAAGTGATCTATTTGGGTTATGAAATCAGTGCTGGGCAGAGGACTCTGGGACAGAACTGGAAAGAGGCAATCTGCCAAACACCCAAACCCCAAACCGTGAAAGAGTTGCGAACATTTTTGGGGATGACAGGATGGTGTAGGCTTTGGATTTATAACTATGGAGTGCTTGTAAAACCCTTGTACGAGCTCATTACAAAGGAAAACCGAGACCTACAGTGGACGAAAGAAGCCACAAGAGCCTTCAACCAGCTAAAGAATGCCCTGATGTCAGCACCAGCTTTGGGACTCCCAGATGTGAGTAAACCATTCTTTCTGTTTTCTCATGAGAAGCAGGGGATTGCCTTGGGAATACTAGCATAAGACCTGGGCCCGTACCAACGGGCAGTTGCTTATTTTTCTAAGCGACTAGACGCAGCGGCCAAAGGGTGGCCTGGATGCCTCAGAGCCATCGCAGCAGTCATGCTGAACATCCAAGAGGCATGCAAATTCACCATAGGCCAGAAAATGACTGTGCTAGTGTCCCACACAGTATCTGCAGTGCTGGAAGTGAAAGGCAGACACTGGCTCTCCCCACAGAGGTTCCTGAAATACCAAGCCATCATGGTGGAGCAGGACGATGTGGAGATAGTGGTAACTAACATTGTCAACCCAGCCTCTTTCCTCAGCGGAAACACAGGAGAGCAGGTACAACATGACTGCCTGGAGACTAGTGAAGCCACATACTCCAGTCGTCCGGATCTGAAGGATATCCCTTTGGACAGCACACAAACCTGGTTTACTGACGGAAGCAGCTATGTCATCAGTGGAAAGCGACATGCAGGGTATGCAGTTACCACTTGCAAGGAGGTAATAGAATCTGGACTGCTGCCAACAAATACCTCTGCACAGAAGGCTGAAATAATTGCTTTAACCCATGCTTTGGAAATGGCAAAAGGAAAGAAGGTAAACATTTATACTGACTCAAAGTATGCATTTGGAATTGTACATGCACACGGGGCCATATGGAAGGAAAGGGGACTGTTGAACTGGCAAGAAAAAAACATTGAACATGCACAAGAAATAGTATGACTATTGGAAGCAGTCCAGCTGCCTGAGAAGGTAGCAATCATGCACATTAAGGCACACCAGAAAGTGAGTTCAGAATTGGAAGAAGGAAACAAATTGGCAGACAGAGAGGCAAAAGAAGCAGCAAAAGGTGAGGTGACAACTGAAGGGGCTCTAATCCCAGATGGCCAAATCTCCCTAGAAGGTAAGCCAACCTATAACAAAGAGGATAGAAAACTAATTGAGGATCAGGATGGGTTATACAATAAAGAGGGTTGGGCTATCACTGCACAAGGGAGGTTGGTCATTCCCTCTCATTTAGTTTGGGCACTAGTAAGGGAGGAGCACCAAAAGACACACTGGGGAGTAGATGCCCTACATAAATATCGAACTGAAAAGATTATTGCCAGGAATCTATATGCTACCATCACACAAGTAACCTGACAGTGTGACCTTTGCTTCCAGACTAACCCTAAAAACACCCCAAACCAAAATTGGGCCAAATTGGAAAGGGAAATGGATAGCAGTGGCAAATTGATTTTTTGGAACTTCCAAGAAAAGGGGGGTATCTATATTTGTTGGTATTAACAGATACCTTTTCAGGATGGCCAGAAGCTTTCCCCACCAGAACTGCCAAGGCTCGGGAAGTAGCAAAGGTATTGTTGCAGGAGATAATACCAAGCTTCTGAGTCCCAGCCACAATATCCTCAGACAGAGGACCACACTTCATTTCAAAGGTGGTACAACAAATTAGCTGCCACTTGGGCATAAATGGGGTGCTTCACACCCCATACCACCTACAATCAAGTGGTCAGGTGGAGAAAATGAACCACCTGATCAAACAGCAAATTGTAAGGTTAGGGCAAGAAGCCAATTTCACCTGGCCCCGGTCTCTTCCACTTGTCTTCTTACGAATTCGGACTAAACCCAGAAGTAAAGAAAAGTTAAGTCCATTTGAAATGCTTTATGGGAGACCATATGGAGTACAGAAAGGGTTATCCACCCAAATTGGGGAGGAAACTCTGACCACCTATATGGTGGCCCTGAGCAAACAGCTTAGGAGAATTGAAAAGCATGTGGCTGGAACTCAAAGTCAAAGTCTAGATGGTCCAGTATAATATTCAGCCTGGGGATTATGTATATGTTAAGTCTCTTACAGAAAAGCTTTAGAGCCACAGTGGGAAGGACCGTTTCAGGTGCTCCTTACCACTTTCACTGCAATCAAGATCAAGGAACAGAACGCCTGGATTCATCACACTCGGGTGAAAAAGGCTCCAGAGGCCCCTTGGAAAGTGACCCCTGGTGATGATGAACTGAAATTGAAACTCAGCAGAGTAAAATGAAGATGGTTTGGTGGTGGGGAGTATTAATTCTGGAAGTGAGCACTTGGGAAGTTGCCTATGGACAAGGCCCGAGCAATATTGAATGGCCTTGGTCTCAGGGTTTTGTCCAGACTACTGGATCCATGGGAAAACATTCTGACACAAAGGGTTTAAATCTATTAACTGTGGTTATGCATGGAAATCAAGTGTATGCAAGACAAGAATGGAAAAAACAGAAGATGTGACAACTTCAGGGGACTGTAGAAGAAAAAATCAAAATAGGATGTTGAATGATAAATGAAACTACTCATCAAAAAGCAATTCAAATTAGTGTCCCTCCTAAAGATAAGATAAGATAAGATAAGATAAGATAAGATAAGATAAGATAAGATAAGATAAGAATGAAGAGATTTGCATGTACTCAAATTAATTAGATTGCTGGAATAATTTTACATTAGTTCAGACTGCCGAAGTGGTCTGTCTGTGGGCCCATGACACTAATGGGCTCTCATTCAAATTCAAAATAGATGCCATAGCCAAGCCTGTCACAACCTATGCCACCACCCAAGCCCAAACCCAAACCACAACACATAAACTTGAGCCCCAAATTTATGAAATTGGCCCCTATGTAGTAAGAAATACAGGCCGACAACAATTGTTGTTTAACCCAGAGTGGTCCCTCAAGCGTGTTGGATTATTGATGCAAGCTAATATCTCTGAAATTCAGCCAGCCTGTTCTCCCCTCCTAAAGACATCCTTTGAGGGCTGGGCAACATGGCTACAGAAACAAGCACCCTTCAGGGGCAGAATGAAGAGGGATTTAACTGGGATGCTAGGAACAGGATTAGGAGTCTTAAATGGGATTGACTCAGAAATATTAATGAATAAATTGACTACTGCAACAAGCGATTTGACGAAACTGAGACAACCCCTGCAATCTTCTCTTTTAGCTTTAGGAAATGGCCAGTGGCAAGTTTCAAAAGTACTTCCAGATTTTGCAAAAGCTAACAACCAGGACCATAAACTGATAATAGCCACGCTTGGTATGGTCCAGGGTAATGTATCCCTAGCCCTTAGCTGCGCCCAAGCACAACTACGGATGCAATCAGCAGCCTCCTTAATTATAAGAGAAGGAAACAAAGGTGTTTTTCCTATTGAAATTCAAAAGGCTGTTTGGGATAATGCCACTAAGTTAGAAAAGAAGCTCCAGTCTTGGTGGACCTTAGTGAACTTCACTTATGACCCAATTACTAACATGGCTACAGCTTTTGTGCTTACCATATGTAATGCCACAATTTATGTAATCCACCCTATTATTGCTTTAGGATTAAATCATGATAGGGCAGTACTTTACCCCTCTGAACACAGGGCATGGGCTCGGATGGTCAATAAGAAATGGCAGACAGTAAATTTGGAATCTTGTATTACACGAGAACAACAAGGGTTTATTTGTGAGAGCAATACAATTGATGCCAAAGGTATTTGTCTGGATGCTGAGCAAGGTATTTGCCACTTCGAAGTTTATCCAGACAATAGTCAAAGGACAGTACTAGTATATATTGGCCAAGGTTGTGTGTGTTTAAGAACTGTTTGTGTTTCCATAAAAGTAGATAATGAGAATGTAACCCTAAATGTTAAGAATTATTCTGATTTCTGTATTTGTAACTTTGTAAAAATTACCAGATGTGACTCTTCCTATTTGGCACCAGTTGTATCCCATCAATTGATACAGCCTAATTACACAATGTATCACAAATTATCACCCACACCTACTGGGATGAACCTCACCTTGGTGAAACAATTAGTGAAGCATCAGGACTTGATTGAAATCCTGAAGGAAGTTCAGGAAAATGGGAAGAAAACTTTAATAACCATTCACCATGACACAGAGGAGATAAGTAGAGTCCTGCAAAGAATGAGACAAGATGCAGATCATCACTGGTGGGATGTGCTTTTTGGATGGTCACCCACTGCAACTGGTATTTTAAATACGTTATGTCACCCCATAGTTGTTTTACTAATCTTGGTAGGTATCAGTCTTGTATTATCTATTTATGTTACTTGTTTGGAATTACAGAATGCTGAAGAGGTTATCCATTTTAACCACTTTATCCAATGTACATGGAAAGGTATTGAGGGATGCCTACTGTAAAAGATTACTGGAAGAAGAATCTACTTATTAGTAAAAGAATTTACTAACTTTATAGAAAAGGGGGGATTGATTTAAGGGTAGATAGTGATTTATTAGGGGCTGCTCACTAAACAATACATATTGCTTGCTTGACATGTTTTGCGCTTGCCAAACAGAAAGAGAGGATGTAGGGAGGATATTGACCCATTGTTAAGGAGAGCAGGCATCCTGGTTTTGGACCCCCAAACTAGCTCAAGCCAGCTATAGGGCTTGGAGTCAGGCCAGGGACCCAGGGAGTATGCGCAAGAAAGAAAGGTGAAGAGTTAAATGTGAGGAAGACTCCTTACTTCATCAGAGGAAGACTCTTTTACTTCATCTAAGACCCCCACCCACGACCTCCAGGCAGCACTGCGCAGGCACAAGTGTATTTAAATGAACTTTGGACTCATTATAATACGAACCGGGAATTGATAATGAATATGTATAAGGCATTGTATAGCTTAGTGCATATGTAACCTGTAACTCAATACAAACCAAGCAAAGTGCCACAGATGGGGCTCACCAAATTTAGGGAGCTATCCCTCGTGTGTCCCAGCGCTGGAATAAACATACCTACTTTACAACTTTTGTTGTGGAGTCCTATCCACGCCTCACCAGGACATACTGGGAGTGGTACTGGCCAATACTGGGGCAAACTGGTGATACTGTGAGTGATACTGGGGGATATTGGGACAAACTGGGGACACTGGGGACACTGTGGGGAATGTGGTAAATAACCGTGTGTGTTTGTTAATCAAATCTTGCTTAAGCCAGGTGTGATAAATACATAATAATATAGTGTTGGCTTTTCGCAGATATTCATTGTGTGCATGGTTTTATTCTGTTTATAGAAGTAGTCTTGTCATAAAGAATAGAGGTATATAACCGATGTTTTAATTTCTGTTATTAACTAGATTTCGATATAGTAATAAAATAACTAATAGAGGTAGTTTAAAAGACTTTCCTTTACTAACCACACTGCCTGCTTGACTGGATCCCCTATTGTTCTTTATTAAACTTTTAAATTTCAACAGGAGAGTGAACTTTGTTTATCACACAGGGAATAAATGGTTAAAATTGAGTCAGGAAGCTCACAAGTTTTATCTAACAAAAAGCTAAGCAAGGCCAAGAAAAACAGATGTCTAAGCAAGAACAGAGGGAAGAGATAACGAAGTCAGGTCAGGATGACCTATACCCAGTGAAGTAAGCGAAGTATGAGCCCCCCTGAGATATGCCCCCCTCCCGAGGAAGACTTTGGCCTTCAGCCTCGCGACCACCAGAAAGAAGAAGGAAGACCCCATAGCAACAGCCCGCGCAGATGCAGAGTACTCCCGGAAGATATACGTATACCAGCTCAAAGAGACTATAAAACTTGGGGGATTAGGGGAGTGGGCCGCGAACCGTTGGCGGAGCAGGGGCTCCACGGTCACCCAGCGCTGTTTTGCTTGTTGTAGCTTGCTCAATAAATCAAATTATTTTAATTGGCCTGGTTTTTGTCTCTAACCTATAACAATTTTGGTGCCGTGACTCGGATGGAGGCAATTCGGCTGGAAGTCCTGCACGGGGGAGGCGCGCCCTGCTTGTCCAGCGTTTGGCTGGATAAGCAGCCCCTGTGTAAGTACTTCTACTGCTGGAACCTCTACCGACGAACCTAAATTAGACAACAAGCAAATAAATACCAGCAAACCCCATAATCTTTGTGCACGAAGCTCCGAACGAAGACGCAGGAAGATAGGCCAGTTATCCGTTCGGTCGGGGTTGGGTATCCTGGAGTGCGCTTGTGTGAGACGTCCAGTGAGGGACGAAGTGAGTGTGGACCCCTCAGTAGTGCGGTTCCCAAACCCCGCGAGGGGCTGGACCACGAACAGAGGTTGAAGACTCTGTGTGTGGAAAAAGGCACTCCAGACGATGGGACAGAGAAAAAAGCAAGCACTCTGGTCCCATGGGTGGGTCGGAGTTTAAAATTAAACTCCCCCAGGATTAATGATAGAGAATTTGAGTGCCTACTCCTTCTAGGCGGGGTAAGGACAAAGCAATGCCAGGTTTTACACATACGTAAATTCCAAAAAGCTATTTAGTGTTGAAGAAAGTGAGTATCCACATTTATGAATAGGATCTGAAAGTAGGCATTGTTCAAGGAATAAGAGAATCTGTCCCTAGGTGACAGAATAATAATAAAACTTAAAGAAGAGAGAGAGACCCCTACAGAGTGGTTAGAAAGGCTTAGGCAGGAGTGGACCCTGCTACCCCTGGCAGGATCGGGGATTGGATGAATTGTTGAGGGAAGCCTAGAAAGTGTATGCTTGTAGAGAAGAAGAGACACATAAAAAGCAAACCAGAATGTTGTTAGCGGCGTGCTGAGGGATCGGCCGGGCCGGGCACCGCCGCCCTGCGGGGCAGCCCCGCTGCTGCTCCCGCCTCCTCCGCTTCTTTCTCCTCCTCGTTGCGGCCGCGGCGGCGGCGGCTGGCGCTGCTCGTGCTGGGGCCTGCCGCTGAGGCCGGGGCCGGGGCCGGGGCCGGGGCCGGGGCCGGGGCCGGGGCCGGGGCCGGGGCCGGGGCCGGGGTCGCGGCTGCGAGCGGGGAAGCGGTAGTGGGTGGCGAGCGCAAGAGCTGCACGTACCAGGGCTGCAGCGGGACCGCAGGACATGTGAGGAAAGATTGCAGAAAGTGGATGATGAATGAAAAGATGTTTAAAGAAGGTTAGGGGTGTCAGGAGCTCTATTTGCTGGAGACCCGAGAAGAAACAGAGCCCTTGGTAATATTAAAAGTGAGTCCCCACCAAGAAGAAGTCGAGTTCGTAGTGGACTCAGAAGCAAAGAGATCTACTTTTCAAAGACTGCCCCGGGGTTGTAAAATTTGAGTCAGTTAAGTCCTGACGATCAATGGTACAGTGTAATAGATTTAAAGGATGCATTTTGGGCATGTCCTCTTAAGGAAGATTGCAGAGATTATTTTGCCTTTGAAGGGGAGGACCCAGACACACACCGTAAGCAACAGCTATGCTGGACAGTGTTACCCTAGAGATTTACAGAATGCCCAAATTTATTTGGACAAGCTCTAGAGCAAATTTTAAGGGAATATGAATTAGGTGAAGGAGTTACATTAGTTGAGTATGTTGATGATTTATTGTTAGCTGGTAAAGATGAGGAGAAGTTGAGATAAGAAAGTATTAAATTATTAAACTTTTTGAGCTTACAGGGATTAAAAATGTCAAAATCAAAATTACAATTTGTCAAAGAAGTACTTAAGACACAGGTTAAGCAGGGGAACTAAGAAATTGGATCCTGAAAGGGTTAATGGCATATTGTCGCTGCCAGTTCCTAAAACCAAAAGACAAGTTAGGCAATTATTAGGCCTTTTTGGATATTGCAGACAATGGATAGAGGATTACAGCAAGGAAGTGAAATTTCTTTATAATAAAGTAATTGTATGGGGTATAGGGTGGTGTGTGCACACACACACAAACACACACACACACATATATATATATATATGGCAATTATATATAAAATAAGGTAAGGATGGCCTGTTGAAATGGTTAAAGGAAGATGATGAACAGTTAAAGGCATTAAAAACCGATTTAGTGAATGCCCCGGTTTTGAGTTTATCAGATGTAAAGAAACCGAGTAAGAAAATAACCCATGATTGTTTATATAACATCGAAGAACAGACAAAGATTAGACCAGACTTAGAAGTGGAAGAGCTTCAGTTTGAAGATGTATTTCTGTGTGGATTTGATCCTGGTAGTTGAAACACTGAGCTAAAGATGCACTTATGTTTATAGTTGTGTATCTATATTTAATTTTCTGTGAGATGTAAATAATAAAGAAGCATTTATTGCCATCTTCACAAGGAAAAGTAATAGGTATCTGCATGCAAGCTTTGATTGTAAAAATAAAATTAATGGATTTTAGAGATACCGGAAAAGGATACCCAGCAGGTTCTTGAAATGGTATCCATGAATATAGGGAGTGAGATAGGGAAGTGCAGAAACTAAATTCACAATTTAGAAGTCCTAAAGGAAAGAAGCGAAATGAATTATTGGGTTGTCAGCAATAACAGGCAAGGGAGGATAAGAAGTGCTGAAGTGCTTCTCTTTGCCATGGGAAGGCTGCCCTAGTTTACAGCTTTCCTGCTACCTGGAGTCATAGGAGGAGGCCCAAGAGTGCAAAGAACATCACCCAGCTGAAAGGAGTTGGACTAGATTTAGCTTCGGTCTCCCTGTCACTCCTTTTCTTCATCAGTGTGTGTTTTGTGAGATCAAGATTTCAATTACTGGATGCACGCAATTACATCAGCGAGCATAAAAGAAGACTTTTCTTTAATCTGGCTGCTTGTAAAAATTTGTAAGAGTTTCTTTTTTACTGTTAGGTACTTTACCCCTTTCTATTGTAACTCTTTATATTTTGTGGTATGTACTTTGAAGGCAGTGCTATATGCATGACAGAAATTATATATTATACACACACACCATTTGGATAAAGTATGTAGATATGAAATAACAAAACTTCTTAGTGTTCACATTTTACAGTTAGTGGATTTAATCCACTGATATAACAGACAAATGAAAAGTTCAGTTATTACTTGCATTCTGTTGCTCAATTAGTATGGAATGTTTCACCACCAATTGAGTTCCATACGAATGTCTCAGTGATTTATTGCATTTGCCTCAGATATAAAGCAGCTCTTTTCTCAAATGTAGAAAGCCTTGCTGTCCTGCGAACTTCAGCTGCTCTTGGTGTAACACTTAAGAGCCAGAGAAAACGTTGCATTTGAAACACTTCTAATTTGTTTATTTTTTGGCTGTAATTATGCCAAATATGTCACCATAAGACATAAAGTATAATATACATTAGTCACTTGGATAACAGTTATTCGCAACATATCCATTTTATCTACTGTACTTCCTATAATATTTCAATTAATATTTCATCTTTTTAAATATTGAGTACTCAACAATAAAGCCAGAGTGGTTTGTGGCGTTTTCCCCTTTTCTAATACCAGAAGTGCTGTCTGAACTTAGTATGCTTTTAAGCAGAATTCATTATCTTAATCTTGTTAGTGTTCTGAGGAACTTCTTTATATAGCTGCAGTTTAATGTTGATCTGCAATCGTTATGTCTTAATACAAATGCCACCTGGTTCAGCTACATATATTTGTATAAAGGCAACATCATGGAAAGAATCCTCACTAACCCCTCGTTGGGAAGGGCCTTATCTCGTTTTGCTCACTACAGAAACAGCAATCCGGACAGCGGAACGTGGATGGACACATGCTAGTCATGACAAGGGACCCATTCAAGACCCTCAGTGGAAAGTGACCAGCCGGCCTGGGGACCTCAAAGTTACTCTGACGAAAGAACAATAATAACCTGTGTAACTGTGGCTGCGAGAAAGGTTGGGAGCAGTACAAGAAATGTTAATGCCCAATGGTTTGGTCTCGAACCATGGGAGTTTTTAAATCCAGTAAAACATTATGTAAATAGGGGGAATGAACAAATTTCATTAGAAGGAATATATAGAACACTAGTGGAGAAAATAGTAGCTTTAGATTGGGAACAGCCTCCTGTAGAACAACTACATTTTGAAAGGACTGTAATAATTCCTTGTATTTGTAGACGTGTTCGTGTTTTGCAATCTAATCAAGGGATACATGCCGCTTGGGTATTGATTGAGTGTGAAAATTGTATGCAAAGATGGTATTGTTCTTCCTCACACAGACATAACCTGTGTAATAAGTGTCGAGAAAGGTACCCTGACAGAATACATTTTAACCCTGAAATTTTAAAATTACTATGTGGAAAATCATATGTAATTCCTGAGATTTGGGAGGTACGGGGGGAAGATTGGGATCAAACTATTCAGATGTGTAAAGTGAGGTTTAGATGGAAGCAAAGACAAACTGAGAAGAAAATTTAAATGTAACATTTGAAAGAAAGCTGGTGGGTTCCAAAGTATCCATCTAAAGGATACTTATTTTTCAGCAAAGGGGGGAATATAATTAGAGTAAGAGCAAGTATTTACCCACAAGCCTAAGATTCTGCTCTGTAAACATCTATAATTGAAGTTACAGATATAAAAAGACCCACGAAGGCCTAACCCCTGAAGACTGCGACTGCTGCCGAGAAGAGAAGTGACCTCGCTGCTTCAAGCAACGGAGTAGGCGAAGGAGGCAGAGGCGTATCACAGCGGGGACATAAAGAGGCCTGTGCTCCCGAGAGCCTGAAGTGGAAAATAGAGCAGAGCAATGTAATAAAACGAGTGAGTAACAAAGATTACACCAAATCAAAAAAAGGGAGAATTGGAACTTACTAATTGTAAAAATGAAGGGGAACCCACCAACTCTCTATGCCATTTGCTGGATATTAGGATGGGTACAAAATTCTGTAAGAGGCTTTGATCACCAACCCTTTAAATGGACCTTATCCCGATGGGAGGATCAAGTAGTTATCCAAACTATAGTGGGACCTGGGTCTCCCAGTTTCACTCCTACCTTCTGTCAGTTAGCTCTGATAAGCCCTTGCCTTAACCGAATGGGGTTTTACTTTTGCCCTAGCTCAAACCCGGGACGAGGATATTGTAATTACCCAAATTCCTATTACTGTGCTTACTGGGGCTGTGAGACAATGGCATCAGACTGGGCTCCGGGAGGAGGAAAGGACCAACATATTACAGTAGGGTGGGGGCCCCACGGCTGCAAGACACCCCAGCAGGATAGCACTGGTGGCACAGTGGTGTCTGGGAATTGTTGGCATATTTACATCAATGTTACCCAAAGCCAAGACCCTAGCTGGTTCTTGGGAAAGACCTGGGGAGTTAGATATTGGGAATCAGGGACCGATAGAGGTGGCCTAATCTTTATAAAAAAAGAACCAATTGCCAACGTCCCCGAACCAGTCGGACCAAATCTAGTGCTATCTGGACAATTGTTACCTACAACAACCGCCCCCACAATTAACAGGTCTGCTATCATTAATATCACGGTTCTGCCTACTCCCAGTAGTGCCTTAACATCTGAATATAGCCCCCTTTGGAAATTAATGCAGGCAAGTTATCAAATATTGAATGTAACCAACCCGAACCTTACAGAGCACTGTTGGTTATGTTATGTGATTAAACCACCTTTTTATGAAGCAATAGGGACCACAGGAGAAGCGAAACGAGTTAATGGATCCAACCCAGCACAGTGTCTATGGAAAAAGGATACATCAAAGCAGGGCATTACCATAGCTCAAGTGAAAGGAAGAGGAAGATGTGTAGGTAAAGTACCAACAAACCAGGCACACCTATGCGATACAACTATAAAAACCTCAAAAAAGGAGTCCCCCGCAAATTGGCTTATACCAGCTAAAAACACAAAATGGGTGTGTGCGTCCATAGGAGTAACGCCTTGTTTGTCATTACAAACTTTTAATGAATCCTCTGATTATTGCATTCAGATAATGATCATCTATAGCAGCGGCCGAGGCCTTTGCGCGGAGGCTGGCTGAGAGACACCAAGCAGACCAAGGTATGGCAGAGAGAAGGGCAGTTTATTCACAGCAAAAGCTTTTTATACTCTTATCAAACTCCAATTACTACTGGTCAGTGAAAAGTCCACCTCCCAAGTCCATTGGTCACAACCAGTGTCAAACATGGAGATTAGAAAAGTGAAAGAATGCAACTTATCTATGTTCTCCGTGAGAAAGAACAGAAAGATTCCAAACAGTGCAACCACAATCATCCCTTGAATTGTCTATCACACTGAAAACTTTGTATATGACAATCACATAACTCAGGAACTCAGGAATTTCTGGTAGATACAGGGGCAACTTATTCAGTTTTGAATAAAGCTCTGATGCCTGTGGGGGATGATTATATCATGGTAAAAGGGGCCACTGGTCACTCTGAAAAAGCTTATTTTTGCAAACCTTTGAAGTATAAACTTGGGAAACAATGGGGAATTCATAAGTTTTTATATATGCCCAATTCCCCAAAAGCACTCTTGGGTAGGGATTTCTTGGAACAATTACAAGCAACCATTATGTTTAAAGATGGGGAAATTACTCTGGAGGTGAATGATCAACAATATATAGAAATATTAAGTTTAATATTGACAACCCCTGAGACCGAAGAAGGAATTAGTGAGGAAATAACAAATCAGGTATTTCCTGGGGTTTGGGCTACTGTTCCAGGGAGAGCTAAGAATGCACCTCCCATACAAATTAAACTTAAAGAGGGAAAACAGCCAGTTAGAGTTAAACAATATCCTTTAAGACAAGAAGATAGAGAAGGAGTTAGCCCAATAATAGAAAACTTTTTGAAGCTAGGATTACTGAGAGAATGCCAGGCTGAATTTAACACCCCTATACTACCCGTTCGCAAACCTGATGGATCATACCCAGTAGTACACGATTTAAGGGCTGTAAATAAGATTACAGAAGACCTCTACCCTGTAGTGGCAAATCCATATACATTATTAACTGAATTAACACCGGAGTTAATTTGGTTTACTGTTCTAGATTTGAAAGATGCCTTCTTTTGCCTCCCTCTCCACGAAGCCAGCCAGAAAATATTCGCTTTTGAATGGGAAAGCCCTAAAAGTGGGCGCAAAACCCAGCTGACCTGGACAGTGTTGCCTCAAGGGTTCAAGAATAGTCCTACCATATTCAGAAATCAACTTGCCAAGGACTGAGAATCCTGGGAGGTCCCAGCATTAGAAGGAAAACTGTTGCAGTATGTGGATGACCTCTTGATAGCTACCAAGACTGAAGAGACCTGTCTTACCTGGACGGTAAGTCTGCTAAATTTCCTAGGACTGCAGGGATACCGAGTTTCCAAGAAAAAGGCCCAAGTAATGAAAAAAAGGTAATTTAGCTGGGCTATGAGATCAGTGCAGGACAAAGGAGCTTGGGGCAGGATCGCAAGGAAGCCATCTGCCAGACCCCAAAACCTCCGACTGTGAAAGAACTCAGAAGATTCTTGGGAATGACGGGCTGGTCCAGACTTTGGGTTTATAATTATGGTTTACTTGCAAAGCCCCTATATGCTCTCATAAACACGGAACAGAGAGATCTCCAGTGGACAAAGGAAGCCACAAAGGCCTTTGAGCAGCTAAAGAATGCCCTCATGTCAGCTCCAGCGCTAGGACTTCCAGACCACGTGAGTAAACCATTCTTTCTGTTCTCCCATGAGAAACAGGGAATTGCCTTGGGAATTTTAGCACAAGACCTGGGTCCATACCGACGGACAGTTGCTTATTTCTCTAAGCAACTAGATACAGCAGCCAAAGGATGGCTGGGATGCCTCAGAGCTGTTGCAGCAGTTGTGATGAACATTCAGGAGGCGCGGAAGTTTACATTGGGCCAGAAAATGACTGTGCTAGTGTCACACACAGTGTCCGCAGTGCTGGAAATGAAAGGCGGCCACTGGCTTTCCCCACAGAGGTTCTTGAAATACCAAGCCATCATGGTAGAACAAGATGATGTAGAAATAGTGGTGACTAACATTGTCAACCCAGCTTCTTTCCTCAGCGGAAATGAAGGAGAGCCGGTACGCCACAATTGTCTGGAGACCATTGAAGCTACACATTCCAGTCGTCAAGATCTGAAGGATACCCTTTTAGATGACGCAGAAACCTGGTTCACTGATGGGAGCAGTTACGTTATTGGTGGAAAGTGACACGCTGGGTATGCAGTTACTACCTGCAAAAAGGTAATAGAATCTGGACCTTTGCCAACAAACACCTCTGCACAGAAAGCTGAGATAATTGCTCTGATATGTGCCCTGGAAATGGCAGAAGGAAAGAAAATAAACATCTATACAGACTCAAAGTATGCATTTGAGGTTGTCCATGCACATGGTGCCATTTGGAAAGAAAGGGGACTGTTGAACTCACAAGGAAAAAATATCAAACATGCACAAGAAATATTGCGGCTGTTGGAAGCAGTCCAGCTACCTGAGAAGGTAGCAATCATGCACATTAAAGCACACCAAAAGGTGAGCTCTGAATGGGAAGAAGGAAATGAGCTGGTGGACAGAGAGGCAAAAAGGGCAGCAAAAGGTCAGATAACAACAGAAAGAGCCCTGATCCCAGATGGGCAGGTCTCCCTAGAAGGTAAGCCTATATACAATGAAGAAGATAGGAAGTTGATTAAGGATGAAAAAGGAACATATAACCAAGAGGGATGGGCTATTACAGCAGAAGGAAGGATAATAATCCCTTCTCATTTGTTGTGGTCATTGATTAGGGAGGAACATCAGAAAACACACTGGGGTGTAGATGCTCTGTATAATTATCTAAATGATAAAATTATCGCCAGGCATTTACAAGATACCATCAAGCAGGTAACCCGGCAGTGTGACATTTGCCTCAGACTAAACCCAAAACTACTCGCAAAATAAAACTTGGTCAAATTATATAAATGAACATTTTTGGGCAGGTCCTTCTCCAAGGGAAGCAGGTGGGAGTTGGTGCCAAGGAGCTGAAAGCTGCAGGTGCAGCCTGGAGTGCAGGAAGCTGAGATTTGCACAAGGCTGCTCTGAGTCCCAGGGGTTGGATGAGGGAAATGGTGGGGAGGGAATAGAGACAGTCTGATTGATTCTCAGGTATAAAGTGTCTTGATTTTCGTATCTATTCTGACTGCATGAGGAGGTGCTGGGGATCAATGTCAACTGGAAATTCCTGATATCAGTGTATAAAGAGAAAAGGAATAAACAGAAAAAAAGATCTCTCATTGTTTTTTTACGGTCATATATATATTCACTTTGAATACAGTTCTGGAACTGGTCTAATGAACCACAGTGGAATTGAAGAGTTAAATTATTCCCAGGGGGTTGCCTTGTTAGGGTGTTTAGTAATGTTAATGAGCCCTTTGGCACTGAATTCCTGAACAGAAGAGCTGAAGGCTGAACAAGCTTCCGGGGAACAATAATTCAGCAGCAACCTCCAAGTTGCTGAGGATGTCAGCAGCTCCCACTGAGGCCATCACTGCCAAGAGACTGTGGAGGCAATGAGCAGACAAGGAGAGCGTCCCTGGGGCTGGGGAAGCAGGAACTCAGAGGCACCAGCGGCTTCAGGTGGGAAATGGACTCTGGAATGTGGCTGGGAAAGCCCTGCCTGGGCTTGGCCAAGCAGCACAGCCAAGCCCTGAGCCCCATCCCCTGGGAATGGGATCGGTGCCCTCACAGGATGCTGGTGGCTGTCCCGGAGCAGTGGCATGTGGGGTGTGGGATGGTGAGGGCAGGAGAGCAGCAGGAGCCCTGCAAAGCTCTGTGGGCTGGGGGAGGAGGCCACAAGGCCTGGGGCTGGCAGGAACTGCTGTCTTCTCATGGGCCTCAGTGGCAGGGACAGCAGCCACAGCCAGGGGACACAAATCTCATTGCTGTTGGCAGGGTGTGGTCCCAGTCCCCCAAGGCCTTGGGTCACCCCCACTGCAGCTCTCCTGCCCTGGCCCAGGCCTGTGCTGCTTCCCTTGCACACTTTACCCACCGCCCCATTTCCCCTCCTCCCTCTGACCCTGGCAGCTCCCAAAGCTTTCCTGATGTCCCTCTGTCCTCACTTGCTGTTGCTGCAAACAAAAAGCTGTGTTTGGCTGAGGAATGGCCAATTCCTGTGGGATTCCCAACTCCTGCCTTCTTCCCACACCCTGCTAAAGCTCCTGTGGCACCCAAGCTGTCCCAGGCACAGCCTTGCTTGAATCTGCTCCTTCTCTCCATGTGCCAGCACTGAAATCCATGTCCCATCTGCAGCCGCGCAGAGCAACCCAGCCCTGTGTGGCCCTGCAGCAGGAACTGGAGGCACTGGAGGTCAGGGACAGCCACTCTGTGTCTGGAATGCTCAGGAGATGCTCAGCTCGGGCAGCTCCTGCAGCCCCAGGGCCAGCCCTGCTGCCCAGGACAGCAGTAGAGAGTTGGCCCAGGGGCTCCTCAGGCAGCTCCTGCAGCCCTAGGGACAGAATCACAGAATCACAGGATTAACCGGGTTGGAAAAGACATTTGATACCATCATGTCCAACCTGTGACCTAATACCAGCTTGTCACCAGATTGTGCCTTTAAGTGCCACATCCAGTCTTTCCTTAAACAGCTTCAGGGTTGGTGAATACACCACCTCCCTGGGCAGCACATTCCAATGTCCAATCACTCTTTTAGTACAGAAGCTCTTCCTAATGTCCAGCCAAAACCTCCCCTGGTGCAGCTTAAGGCTGTGGCCTCTTGTCTGGTCGCTGTTTCCTGGGAGCAGAGCCCAACCCCACCTGGCTGCACCCTCCTGTCAGGGAGTTGTAGAGAGTGATGAGGTCTCCCCTGAGCCTCCTCTTCTCCAGGATAAACAACCCCAGCTCCCTCAGACACTTCTCACAAGACTTGTGTTCCTGAGCCTTCACCAGCCTTGTTGCCCTTCTCTGGACACGCTCCAGCCCCTCAATGTCCTTCCTAAATTGGGTGCCCAGAACTGGACACAGCACTCAAGGTGTGGCCTCACCAGTGCTGAGTACAGGGGAAGAATCACTGCCCTGGTCCTGCTGCCCACACCATTCCTGATCCAGGCCAGGTGCCATTGGCCTTCTTGGCCACGTGGGCACACTGCTGGCTCATGTCCAGCCTGCTGTCCATCAGTGCCCCCAGGTCCCTTTCTGCCTGGCCACTGTCCAGCCACTCTGTCCCCAGCCTGTAGTGCCGCAGGGGTTGTTGTGGGCAAAGTGCAGGACCTGGCACTTGGTCTTGTTCAACCTCCCATTGTTGGATTTGGCCCCTGGATCCAGCCTGTCCAGGTGCCTCTGCAGAGCCCTCCTACCCTCCAGCAGATCCACACTCACACTCAGCTTGGTGTCACCACAGTTCCATGAGGCCCTAGAGTGTCACCATGGCCCCCACGATTCCATGAGGCTCCATAATGTCACAATGGCCCCTTGGTTCCCCAAAGCTCTGCCGTGTCACGATAGCTGCTTAGTTCCGTGAGGTCTCTGGCATTTCACAATCGATCCTTGGTTCTATGAGGCCTTGCAGTGCAACAATGGTCTCCTTGGATCCATAGTGTCAAAATGGTCTCTTGGTCCTATGGGGCACCACGGTTGTGGAATTACAGGATATAGGTAGCAGAGCAACAGGCCATGAAAGCCAAAGTGACCTTCTGTCTTTGGTCCAGAAGAACCCCTGGGGCCAGTAAAAAACATCCTGGTCACAGGGGAAGTGGAAAGAGTACATCACGGGCCTGTGAACTGCATTGTGGGCCTGTGAACTGCTGGGCCAGTCAGAAGTGAGAAATATCATTTGTTACCTTAATAAGTATTGTTTACCTGTTGCCATAAAAGGTAATGTTGTGAAACACAATAGTTAATTGGAGCACTTTGTAGTGTACAGTTACTTCCTGTTTGTGTTGTATATGAGGAATTATCACTGTGCAATAAACGTCTTTGCTTACCACCATCTTGTGAAGTCCATGCATTGAAATCACCACAATGGTGTCAAAATTGCTTCCTTCATTCCACAAGTCCCCGAAGTGTAACATTGGCCCCTCGGTTCCATAGGGCCCTGCTGTGTCACAATGACCCAATGATTACCCGAGGTCCTGCAGTGTCACAATGGACACTTGTTTTTATGAGGCCCCACAGAGTAACATTGGCCCCTTGGCCCCATGAGGCCCCAGAGTGCCACAATGGACTCCTTGGTTGCACAATGTCACAGAGGACCCCTGGTTACACAAGGACCTGCAGTGTCACAATGGCCACTTGGTTCAGCAAGGCACCTCAGTGTCACAGTGGTGTCCATGGTTCCACGAGGACCCAGAGTGTCACAGCGGACTCCTTCGTTCCATTTAGCCCCACAATGGCACAGTGGCCCCTTGGTTCTATTGTGCCACACAGTACACAGTGTCGCTGTGGTCCCCTTAGTTCCACAATGCCCCTCAGTGTCCCAATGGTGCTTGCTTCCCTGGGGCCCTGCAGTGTCACAATCATCACAGAATCACAGAATCAATCAGGTTGGAAAAGACCTTGGAGATCATCAAATCCAACCTGTGACCCAACACCACCTTGTCACCCAGACCATGGCACTAAGTGCCACTTCCAGTCTGTCCCAGTCTGCAAGCCCCAGAGGCCACTTGTCCTGAGGATACCCTGTCTTACTGTTGAAAACTGAGGCAAAAAAGGGGTTAAGTACCTCAGCCTTTTCCTCTTCTTTGGTAACTCTATTCCCCAATAAAGAATGGAGGTTCTCCTTGCCCCTCATTTTGCCATTTATTTATTTATAAGAACACTTTTTTATCCTTCGCAGAAGTGGCCAGGTTAAACTCTAATTGAGCTTTCACCTCTAATTTTCTTTCTGCATGGCCTAACAACATCCTTAAATATTTCCTGAGTTGCCTGTCCCTCTGTCCAAAGGTGATGCACTCTCTTTTTTTTCCTGAGCTCCTGAAAAAGCTCCATGTCCAGCCAGGCCAGTTGTGTTCATCGCTGGCTCATCTTTTGGCACATAGGGACAGGCTGCTCCTGTGCCTTCAAGATTTCTTTCTTGAACTGTGTCCATCCCTCCTGGACCCCTTTGCTTCTAAGGCCTATTTCCTTTTAAAAAAATCAGTACCT
Source organism: Acanthiza pusilla (assembly GCA_036630365.1). Classification (NCBI taxonomy): domain Eukaryota; kingdom Metazoa; phylum Chordata; class Aves; order Passeriformes; family Acanthizidae; genus Acanthiza; species Acanthiza pusilla. The sequence goes on from JAXCHO010000108.1 coordinate 1,390,901, forward strand.
GATTTGGTTCTCCTCAAATCTGCACCCTGAATAGAGCAAAATCTGCTCTCCGTATGTCCAATGTAGAAGTTTTGTTGATACCCCTTCCTCTTTCAGAGCATATTTAAAATCTCGATTATTTCATGGTCACTGTGCCCCAGACAGCCTCCAACCACCACATCTCCCACCAGCCCTTCTCTGTTTGTGAACAGCAGGAGACAGAGCTTTCCTTGGGAGTGGGAAGAGAAGGAAAACTCCCCAAAGTGCAGCTTGGAAGGTTCAGACTGGAGGTGAGGAAAAAGAAAAGTCCCTCCAAGGGTAGAATTTTGGTGCACGAGGTCTCCCAGCATGAGACAGGATAATGCCGTGGCTCTGTGTGCCAGGACCCGGCAGCGCTGGGTGCAGGGACAGCAGGGAGGGCACAGCAATGCTGAGTGAGAAATGCTGGGGCACAGCGAGATGGGCGTGTGCAGCCGGCCAGGGCACAGGAGCAGCACGGACAGGGTGGCACAGGCTGCAGGAGAGATGGCCAAGGGCTGGGCAGGGCTGGCAGGGCCACAGGCACCCGGGGCTTTGTCTCCTGGGCTCTGGCACTGCCTCTGGAGGCCACACAGAAGGAACTTTCCTTTGAGGGTCTGCACTTTGGCTCTCCCTCACCCCTCCCTGAGCAGGCTGGGAAGGTTTGCAGTTTTATGACTCCTTGAGCAGCTTCTTCAACCTCTCAACACCTGAAGGTCATGGACTCAGCCCCAAATCCACCGTGGGGTTCATTAAAATACAGAAAGCCCCCAGGAGCTCTTTTTTATTATTCAATTGTCTTCAAATCTCCAGAGCTTGTGCAGCTGATTGGAGTCAGTTTGGAGTTCTGTTAAGGAAGAAGATGTCAAAGTGCATCTCGTTACTTTTTTAAATCAGGTATTTTTTTATTTTTCAGTTCAGAGAAGAGGTGACTGAAGCATTCCCCAGGTGATCTTGATGCTGAATGTCTCCTTAGGAGCTCTGGGCACACAGAAGAGTGAGCCCCTTGTGGGCTGACCCTGTTGGGACAACCTGCTCCTCACCCCAACCTCACCATGGCTGACATGGCCCACCTGGCACTCACATCCCTGTTCCCTGCATCACAAACTTGTCCCCTGAGCTCTGCAGCTGCGTGTCCCAGCCCATGGCACCATGTCCCACCTGCTCTCCTCAGGGCTCTGCCTGCACACAGGCCCAGCAGAAGTTTTCCTGTTTGTAAGGAAAGAATGGCAAAGCCTGAGCAGGTTTGCTGAACAACAAACCCCACTCAGGAACCACATGCTCAGTACAAGCTGCCTCTGATGATGTCACCTTTCTACAAGGGACAGTGTGACCAGAAATTATCTCTGGAAGCAGAACTCTCTGCATCTTTAAGCAGAATTCTCTGCGTGTTTAAGGTAAATTCTCTGTCCCTGTCCTTTCCCTGGATCTCTGTTGCAGATGGAAGCTGCTGGTGCCATTGTCACCTTGAACCCCTCTTTGGGATGCACACAGATGTTTCCAGGTGTGTTAGGGAGCTGTTGCTCAATATTTATGCAAAGCTTTTGTGTTCCTCATGGAACCAAGGAGACTCTTGTGACTCTGAGGGGCCTCATGGAACCAAGGGGCCATTGTGTCGCAGCAGGGGCTCATGGAATCAAAGAGACAATTGTGACAGTATGGAACCTCATAGAAGCAAGGCTCCATTGTGACACTGTGGGGAATCATGGAATCAAGACAATCATTGTGACACAGCGAGGCCACATGGAACCAATGGTCCATTGTTCTGCTGCGGATTCAAGAGGATCATGGTGACACTATGGAACCTCATGGAACCATATGTCCATTGTTACATGGGGGGGCTTGTGGATGCACTATTCTAAGGTTTTCTCTTCTTTCTCATGGGGAATAAAGATAAGCTGAATTCTTCTTGCTCTTTCTAATCTTTGTTTTGGTACTGGGTGCTGCAAAGCTTCAGCCAATCCCCTTAGGGGATGGATGGCAGTTGACCAATGATTGCTGGACTATTAGTGCCTATATAAGAAGAGAACTTTTTAATAAATCTCTCTCTTGCCATTTCCATCGATGTGCTATCTGCTTGATTTACCTACGAGCTTCCTACCACAGGGGCTCACAGAACCAAGGATACCATTGTGACACTTTGGAACTTAAGGGAAAAAACAGTCCGTTCTGACACAGAGAGGTCTCATGGAACCAAGAGTCCTTTGTGGCCCAGCAGGGACTTCTTGGAACCTGTGGGACCTGACGAGGCTGATAGCTGGTCTGAAAGCCTCCCAGGGTTTCACTTAAAAACACTCAAAATCTACCTGTGAGAATCTGCAGTCACAGTGAAAGCCAAGAAGTTAATCAATGAAAGAAGATGTTCTGCACACAAGGAGAAGATGTTCTTGTTATGGAATATCAAGAGTGTACAAGGAGGAACTTGCATATAATATGTACCCAATTGCGTGTATTGCTAATTGTATTACTGCTTGAATGGTCATTGTTTTTCAGACAGCCTTGTCATTGTTTGCTAGCAGCCAAAAAGGTATAAAACCAGCAGCAGGGAATAATAAAAAAATCTCTTCTAAACTTCTTCTACCCTTGGATTACAATGTGTGTTTGTGTTGTGTGTCCATCTCTACCATGACGGGAACTGAGGGCACCATTTTTACAAAGCAGGGCCTAATGGAACCATGGAGACCATTGTGACACTAAGGAAACTCATGTAACCATGGCAACCATTGGGACACTATGGAACCTCATGGACCCAAGGGTTCATTGTGACACTGGGGTGCCTCATGGAATCAAGGTGACCATATCACACTACAGAAACTCATGGACCCAAGCGGCCATTGTGACTCTGTAGGGCCTCATGGAATAGAGGGTCCATTGTGACACGATGGGGCCTCGTGGAACCAAGGAGCCATTGTGATACTCCAGATCCTCATGGAACCAATGATTTAGGGGTAGACAGTAATTTATTAGGGGTTGCTCACTAACAACAATGTATATAGCTTGCTTGAATTGTTTTGTGCTTACCAAACAGAAAGAAAAGATGTAGGGAGGATATTGACCCATTGTTAAGGAGACCAGGCATCCTGGTTTTGGACCCCAAACCAGCCTAAGCCAGCTATAGGGCTTGGACTCAGGCCAGGGACCCAGGGAGCATGCGTAGAGAAGCAAGGTAAAGAGTTCAACGTGAGGAAGACTCCTTACTTCATCAGAGGAAGACTCTTTACTTCATCCAAGACCCCCACCCACTACCACCAGGCAGCACTGCGCAGGCACAAGTGTATTTAAATGAACTTTGGACTCATTATAATACGAAGCGGGAATAGATATTGAATATGTATAGGGGCATTGTATAGCTTCATGCATATGTAACCTGTAACTCAATATAAACCAAGCAAAGTGCCACAGACAGGGCGCACAAAATTTTAAGGAGCTATCCCTTGTGTGTCCCAGCGCTGGAATAAACATACCTACTTTACAACTTTTGTTGTGGAGTCCTATCCGTGCCTCTTTTTGGCACCCCAGATGGGACGGAGTCTGCCTGACTGCAGGGTTGACTGAGGGGTGAATGTCCACGGCGCGCCCCAGGATTTTCCTGGTGGAACTCTGCTCCTTGGCCGCCCACTGCAGGGGTAGACAACGACCATCTACTACAGTGGACAAACGGTATGTTTTGGATCTAGGGAAGCCACGTGGCCAGGGCTGCTGGTAAGTCGCGCAGAGACGTCTGGCGCACAGCGCAGTCCCTGATTTGGTTAAGGTTGAAACGCTTGCAAGCAGGCACATGGCAGAAAGGGGGGGAGACTGTCTGTGGTTCGCAGCAGTGCTCTCAGCAGCTATGCAGGGGAAGCCAGCCGGGGGAGGGGCGGCTTGCTGACCGACCTGAAAGTAAATCAAGTGCTGTTGTCACTGGTGTTTGTGTGAATGTGTTCATGGTGGAATGTATGTTTGTCTTGGAATTTATATTGTGATTTGTCAAGGTTGTAGTTGCGATTAAGTGCTTGCTGTGTATGGTATAAGGTGTTGTGATAAAGAGCTGTGTGTTTGAATTAGGTTATAAGTTGGTTTGATTTAGTTTTGTCACCGTGGCTAGCCGGAGGGTACTCCCCCTCCCCCAGTGGTTATGCCAGAGGAGCATAGCTCCTGCACCTCTGACTGTGTGTGGGTGTAGGATTGCATTCACGCCACAGCACAATTGGTGGGCTTTGACTCGGTGTTCGTCTTGTGGAGTCAGGATGTATTATGCCTCCACTGAACTGCTGGAGGTGGAAGGAAAGTGTGTGAGTTGCCGCGAGACTAAAGGTCGGTACATTATTAAGATTGTGTGTGGATTAGAACATCGGGTCCCAGAGAGCTGGATAGTGTTAGAAGAGGATTGGGAAGACACCGTTAAACTTTGTGAAAGACAAAAGAGTAAGAGGGCTAGGTGCAGGCAGAGGGCTAGAGGTAGAGCATACAGAGAGTGGTTAATTCACTATACAGGGGATGTGGATTGGGTGACACAATATATGAATGAACTTTATTTTTAGGAATTTGTTGGGCAACACAGAACTGTGAATACAGTGGGTGTACACCGTGCATGTTTGTGTAGTCCTTGGGAAGTTAAAAGACAGTTGAAGAGTGCCAGAGAAGGTTTGTGTGAAAGTGGGATAGGCGACAGAGAAGGAAATAAACCAGATGGGAACCGGACAGAGTAAGGAAATTTCTAAAGCAAGGCCTCTTGGTTGTGTTTTAGCACATTGGAGAAAAATTGCAGGGTCGGGTGGAGCAGAGAACAAAAGAACTTTGGTTAAATACTGTGTTGGCTGCTATATCAGCTAGATAATGAAGCAAGGTTGCCACCTAGCGGAACTTTAGATTATAACACCCTGTTACAATTAATGTTGTTTCTAAGGCGGGAAGGCAAGTGGGATGAGGTGTCTTATGTGGACATGTTTTTTGTTCTTAGAAATCACCCTGAGTGGCAGAGAGACTGTGGAATCAGACCCCCTACCGACCCTATGGTATTAACCTTTGAAAAAGAAAATAAGGCTACAAAAGGCAAACTTAAGCAATGTTTTTCGGCATGCAATACAGGTCAAAGATGTACAAAATCAGATAAGGTTTACCAGACAGTGACACAGGAACAAGATCTAACTGATCTGTTTAATCTTTCCCCTAGGAAACAGGAGGAGGATGAGGACTTGGAAGGAACACCTACTCCAGCTCCCTCTCTCCCTCCTTCGAGCAGCCCCATCGCATCCCAAATGAGGAACCAGGAACTCCAAGCACCTCTGCGAGAAGCCTGAGGGGGAAAGGATGTTAGTTAAAGTACCCTTTTCTACTATTGACCTAGAAGCGTGGGGAAAAGTTGCCAAAAATTACAGAAGCGATCCGATATGAACCACCAAACACTTTCGGTTTATAATAAAGCAACATAATCCAGATTGGAATGATATGCAGTTGTTATTAGATGCAGTAATTGAAACAGAGAAACAACTGATTCTAAAAACAGCAGGGGATTTGGCAGAGGATTATTATAAAACACAACAGCAGGATGTGAAAGATTATTTCCCACTCCAGGACACACATTGGGACTCCAACAGGTCAGCGGAAATGCAAATGTTAAAAGATTACCAGTAATGGATAGCCAAGGGAATGGAGAGGGCCATTCCCAAAACTATAAATTGGTCAGCCTTATATGCAGTTAAACAGGGCCCTTCCGAGTCACCATCCGAATTCCTGGATCGTTTGAGGGATGCAATGCACCGCAACACACCGCTGGATCCTGGGAGTGAGGTAGGAATACAACAGCTAATATCCTTGTTTTTAGGACAGTCCACAGGGGATACTAGATGCAAACTTCAAAAACTTTGGGGGGTAGATATGAGGAACTTAGAGACCCTAGTAGATGAGGCATGGAGAGTATTTAGTAACTGAGAAGAGAGTTACAAACAAGGGATGAGAAAATTAGTAGCAATGGTGGGGGAGGAAGGAAAGGGAAAATGTGGGCAAGGACCACCCAGACAGGCACCAACCAGACAGGGCCCACCCTGGTTAGGTAAAGATCAATGTGCACATTGTAAGAAATTTGGTCATTGGAAAAATCAATGCCCAGAAAGGAGACAAGATAACCGGCAAGGAAGAAGAAACCAGGAAGGGGTGGTTGCACATGTGAAAGAAAACTGAAGAAGACCGGGGGACTCCACCCTAGCGGATCCACTGGTTATAATAAAGCTAGGGGAAAAAGAAAAAGAAGTGGAGTTTTTGGTAGACATGGGGGCAACATATTCAGTTTTGAATAAAGCCTTAATGCCGGTGGGAGATGATTACATTATGGTAAAAGGGGCAACCAGCCAATCTGAAAAAGCATATTTTTGTAAACCTTTTAAGTGTAAACTTGGAAAGCAATGGGGTATTCATAAGTTTTTGTACATGCCTAATTCTCCGAAAGCCCTTTTGGGCAGAGACTTATTAGAACAATTACAAGCAACCATTATGTTTAAAGATGGGGAAATTACTCTGGAGGTAAATGATCAACAGTATGTAGAAATTTTAAGTTTAATGTTAACAACCACAGAAGCTGAGGAGGAAACTAGGGAAGAAATTAGGAATCAAGTATTCCCTGGAGTATGGGCCAATGTACCTGGGAGAGCCAAGAATGCACTTCCAATACAGATCAGGCTCAAGGAAGGGAAACAACCAGTTAGGGTTAAACATACCCACCTAAAAAGGAGGACAAGGAGGGAATTAGCCCAGTGATTGAAAACTTCTTACAGCTAGGACTACTGAGAGAGTGCAAATCTGACTTAACACCCCCATTTTACCAGTCTGCAAGCCTGATGGATCATATCGGGTGGTACAGGACTTATGAGAGGTTAACAAGTTAACCGAGGATCTCCACCCTGTGGTGTCAAACCCCTACACTTGATTAACTGAGTTAACACCTGAACTAACCTGGTTTACCATCCTAGATTTGAAAGATGCCTTCTTTTGCCTCTCTGTCCACGAAGATAGCCAGAAAATATTTGCATTCGAATGGGAAAATCCCAAAAGCGGGTACAAAACTCTACTCACTTGGATGGTGTTGCCTCAAGGATTCAAGAATAGCCCCACACTATTCGGAGACCAACTTGCAAAGGATTTGGAGTCTTGGGAAGCCCCACCTGGAGAAGGGAAGCTATTGCAGTATGTAGATGACATCCTAATAGCTACCCGGATGGAGGAAACTTGCATGGTTTGGACAGTAAGTTTACTAAATTTCTTGGGGCTCCAAGGGTACCGGGTGACTAAGAAAAAGGCTCCAATAGTAAAAACAAAAGTGATGTATTTGGGTTATGAAATCAGCGCTGGGCAGAGGACTCTGGGACAGAACTGGAAAGAGGCAATCTGCCAAACACCCAAACCCCAAACTGTGAAAGAGTTGCGAACATTTTTGGGGATGACAGGATGATGTAGGCTTTGGATTTATAACTATGGAGTGCTTGTAAAACCCTTGTACGAGCTCATTACAAAGGAAAACTGAGACCTACAGTGGACAAAAGAAGCCACGAGAGCCTTCAAACAACTGAAGAATGCCCTGATGTCAGCACCAGCTTTGGGACTCCCAGATGTGAGTAAACCATTCTTTCTGTTTTCTCATGAGAAGCAGGGGATTGCCTTGGGAATACTAGCATAAGACCTGGGCCCGTACCAACGGGCAGTTGCTTATTTTTCTAAGCGACTAGACGCAGCGGCCAAAGGGTGGCCTGGATGCCTCAGAGCCGTCGCAGCAGTCGTGCTGAACATCCAAGAGGCATGCAAATTCACCATAGGCCAGAAAATGACTGTGCTAGTGCCACACACAGTATCTGCAGTGCTGGAAGTGAAAGGCAGACACTGGCTCTCCCCACAGAGGTTCCTGAAACACCAAGCCATCATGGTGGAGCAGGACGATGTGGAGATAGTGGTAACTAACATTGTCAACCCAGCCTCTTTCCTCAGCGGAAACACAGGAGAGCAGGTACAACATGACTGCCTGGAGACTAGTGAAGCCACATACTCCAGTCGTCTGGATCTGAAGGATACCCCTTTGGACAATGCACAAACCTGGTTTACTGACGGAAGCAGCTACATCATCAGTGGAAAGCGACATGCAGGGTATGCAGTTACCACTTGCAAGGAGGTAACAGAATCTGGACTGCTGCCAACAGATGCCTCTGCACAGAAGGCCAAAATAATTGCTCTAACCTGTGCTTTGGAAATTGCAAAAGGAAAGAAGGTAAACAGTTATACTGACTCAAAGTATGCATTTGGAGTTGTACATGCACACGGGGCCATATGGAAGGAAAGGGGACTGTTGAACTCGCAAGGAAAGAACACTAAACATGCACAAGAAATAGTACGACTATTGGAAGCAGTCCAGCTGCCTGAGAAGGTAGCAATCATGCACATTAAGGCACACCAGAAAGTGAGCTCAGAATTGGAAGAAGGAAACAAATTGGCAGACAGAGAGGCAAAAGAAGCAGCAAAAGGTGAGGTGACAACTGAAGGGGCTCTAATCCCAGATGGCCAAATCTCCCTAGAAGGTAAGCCGACCTATAACAAAGAGGATAGAAAACTAATTGAGGATCAGGATGGGTTATACAATAAAGAGGGTTGGGCTATCACTGCACAAGGGAGGTTGGTCATTCCCTCTCATTTAGTTTGGGCACTAGTAAGGGAGGAGCACCAAAAGACACACTGGGGAGTAGATGCCCTACATAAATATCGAACTGAAAAGATTATTGCCAGGAATCTATATGCTACCATCACACAGGTAACCCAACAGTGTGACCTTTGCCTCCAGACTAACCCTAAAAACACCCCCAAACCAAAATTGGGCCAAATTGGAAAGGGAAATGGGCCCAGACAGCAGTGGCGAATTGATTTTTTGGAACTTCCAAGAAAAGGGGGGTATCAATATTTGTTGGTATTAACAGATACCTTTTCAGGATGGCCAGAAGCTTTCCCCACCAGAACTGCCAAGGCTCGGGAAGTAGCAAAGGTATTGTTGCAGGAGATAATACCACACTTCGGAGTCCCAGCCACAATATCCTCAGACAGAAGACCACACTTCATTTCAAAGGTGGTACAACAAATTAGCCGACATTTGGGCAAAAATTGGGAGCTTCACACCTCGAACCACCCACAGTCAAGCGGTCAGATAGAGAAAATGAATCACCTGATCAAACAGCAAATTGTAAGGTTAGGGCAAGAAGCCAATTTAACCTGGCCCCAGTCTCTTCCACTTGCATTATTACGAATTCGGACTAAACCCAGAACTAAAGCAAAGTTAAGTCCATTTGAAATGCTTTATGGGAGACCATATGGAGTGCAGAAAGGGTTATCCACCCAGACTGGGGAGGAAACACTGACCACCTATATGGTGGCCCTGAGCAAACAGCTTAGGAGAATTGAAAAACATGTGTCTGGAACTTGAAGTCAAGGTCTAGGCAGTCCAGTACATAATATTCAACCTGGAGGTTACGTATATGTTAAGTCTCTTGCAGAGAAAACTTTAGAGCCACAGTGGGATGGACTGTTTCAGTTGCTCCTTACCACTTTCACGGCAATCAAGATCAAGGAACAGAACGCCTCGATTCATCACACTTGGGTGGAAAAGGCTCCAGAGGCCCTTTGGAAAGTGACCCCTGGTGATGATGAACTGAAATTAAAACTCAGCAGAGTGAAATAAAGATGTTTTTGTGGTGGGAAGTAGTAATTCTGAAAGTGAGCACTTGGGAAGTTGCCTATGGACAAGGCCTGAACAATACTGAGTGGCCTTGGTCTCAGGGTTTTGTCTGGGTTACTGGATCTATGGGAAAACATTCTGACACAAAGGGTTTAAATCTATTAACTGTGGTTATGCATGAAAATCAAGTCACAGAGAGGGCTAAGACATCACAGAGTGAGGTCATCAAGCAGCTACAGCATAGTACAGGGGCTGGGTGACATCACTGAGAGGCTGTGTGACATCAGGGAGCAGGCTTTGACATCACAGGGCAGCTGTGTGACATCACAGGGTGGGCTGTGACATTACAGAGCAGGCTGTGACATCATAGAGGGGGGCAGAGTGACATCACAGAGTGGGTTGTGATGTCACAGGGGGTCTGTGTGACGTCACTGGGGAGGTCACTGTGCCCCGGACAGCCCCTCACAGAGCCCCCCATAGACATCCAACACTCCTGTGTGCAGCAGGGTCCCCTGTCCCCCCAGCTCCTGCCCTTCCTGGCACTGCAGCCTCCCCCTAGGATGTCCCACAAATCGACACCCAGAGCCTGACATGGGGATGAAGGGCTGGGGCTGTGTGAGCAGGACATGAAGGGCATGGATTATCCAGGTCACTGTGGCCTGGTTTGGGTTCCCCAGGGCAGGAAAGATGTCTGGCAGCTGGAGCAGGGTTAGGGAAGGGCCTCCAAGGTGGGGCTGGAGCCCTTGGGCTGTGAGGAGAGGCTGAGGGAGCTGGGCTTGTCCAGCCCAGAGAAGGGAAGGCTGAGGGGCTCCTCATCCCAGCCTGGCAGTGCCACCGAGGAGGTGATGGAGAACACAGAGCCAGGCTCTTCACCGGGGGCCTGGTGGGAGACAAAAGACAATGGGTGGAAGGGGAGAGGTTGGAGGTTCAGCCAGGACAGGAGGAAACCTTTGTTCCCATGGGCTCAGCCAGGTGCTGAGATGCTGTCCCATCCCTGTTCCTTTGGAATTTTCCAATCCAGACCAAATCAAGCCTTGGTCTGACCCTGTTTCTGACAGGTTGGGCTGCAGACTTGCTGAGGTCCCTTCCAACCTCAGCTCTCTGATGATCCTGGGACGATACTGGTCCCTATTTCAGACTGAAGCAGAGCAGATGTTTATGGGACAGGAGCCCTCTGGGGCTGTAGGGGACCTGCAGCTTGTGAGGTGCACAAGCACATCTTCATTAGCTGGGTCATTTGAGTGCTTTTAAGAAATGGCAAAGCTCTCCTACCAGCAGAGAACAGGAGTTTCCTGGAAGTGTACAGATAGCTGGAGAAGAAATACTGATCTTCCCCTCTACTTTTGTCACCAATATTCCATCTCATATTTTTCTCCCTCTTCATTCAGGAGTTTCCCTCTCTCCTGTTTAAATGGCCCTGTTTAAGGACATCTCTTCAGCAGACCAGCTGGATCTATGTCCTTCCCATTCCTCCCACATTTCCTCCTCTAAATGCTCTCCTGTCATTCCAATGCCTCTCAACTGATTGGCTTCACACTTTGAGCTTCAGAGCATGGCCCAGGCTTTCAGAACATTAAATAACACATCAGTCAACAACTTAATTGTGTTTATATCTTTTAGAATCGCCTGTTCTTGTGTCTTTGTTTAAAACTGTTCCTGTACGAAAATCCCTTGTGAATGGTGGACATGTCACATGCTGCTGGGACATCGCACAGAGCTGAGGGAAGAGTTTTGATGTTTTCTAAACAGTATCATGTTTACATTTTTTGTCTGTTGGCCATGAAGAGAAACTTTCTGTGCCTCTGAGTCTCACCAGTTCCTGACCCCCAAAGGACACAAACCTGATCAGTTGTGGTTCCCACTCCAGTGCCTGCACTTGGACCTCCCTCCATCCCCAGAGCAGAGCTCTCTTGTCCCACAAAGTCCCTGGCAATGCAGGGATGAAGGAAACAGGACAGGCTGTGGGGATCAGGGCCAGGGCACAGCCAGGGATTTGGTGTGGTTGTGAGCCCAGGGCAGGACGTGGCCCTTGGCCTTGGTGAACCTCATCCAATTGTCCTGGGCCCATGGCTGCAGCCTGTCCAGATCCCTGTGCAGAGCTTCCGCCCTCCAGCACAGCCACACTGCCACCCAGCTTGGGCTCACCTGGACACTGACTGAGGGTGCCCTCGATGCCTCATCCAGATCAGCACTAAAGAGATAGAACTGCACTGGCCCCAATCCTGAGCCCTGGGGACAGCCCTGGATGTGACTCCATTGCCCAGCACTCCTTGGGCCTGGCCATGCAGACAGATTTGGAGCCAGGGAACAGATGCTGCAGAGGGTGTTGCATCAAGTTCCTGTGAGCCCAGAATATTGGGATCAGTGCAGCTGTAGCTCTGCACAAGAGAGCTCTTCATCCACTTTCTCTCTTTTCCTCCCTCTGGCCATGGAGGGAGCTCATGACTTCAGTGTGTGACTCGTGTGTGCAAAGAGCAAATCTGGGCAGAATTGGGGCAGGGAGAGTTTGGGGGATCTTGGGATCTGTGCTGGGCACAGAATGTGTTTTCCATTGGTCTGAGACTGTCTGCTGTGGAAAGTGGATTTAATGTACAGTAGAGGAATGACTTTTGTTTTTATGAAGCGGTACCTCGCCTTGGTTTTTTTGCTGACAATAAATGAACATTTTTGGGCAGGTCCTTCTCCAAGGGAAGCAGGTGGGAGTTGGTGCCAAGGAGCTGAAAGCTGCAGGTGCAGCCTGGAGTGGAGGAAGCTGAGATTTGCACAAGGCTGCTCTGAGTCCCAGGGGTTGGATGAGGAAATGGTGGGGAGGGAATAGAGACAGTCTGATTGATTCTCTGGTATAAAGTGTCTTGATTTTCATATCTATTCTGACTGCATGAGGAGGTGCTGGGGATCAATGTCAACTGGAAATTCCTGATATCAGTGTATAAAGAGAAAAGGAATAAACAGAAAAAAAGATCTCTCATTGTTTTTTTACGGTCATATATATATTCACTTTGAATACAGTTCTGGAACTGGTCTAATGAACCACAGTGGAATTGAAGAGTTAAATTATTCCCAGGGGGTTGCCTTGTTAGGGTGTTTAGTAATGTTAATGAACCCTTTGGCACTGAATTCCTGAACAGAAGAGCTGAAGGCTGAACAAGCTTCCGGGGAACAATAATTCAGCAGCAACCTCCAAGTTGCTGAGGATGTCAGCAGCCCCCACTGAGGCCATCACTGCCAAGAGACTGTGGAGGCAATGAGCAGACAAGGAGAGCGTCCCTGGGGCTGGGGAAGCAGGAACTCAGAGGCACCAGCGGCTCCCGGTGGGAAATGGACTCTGGAATGTGGCTGGGAAAGCCCTGCCTGGGCTTGGCCAAGCAGCACAGCCAAGCCCTGAGCCCCATCCCCTGGGAATGGGATCGGTGCCCTCACAGGATGCTGGTGGCTGTCCCGGAGCAGTGGCATGTGGGGTGTGGGATGGTGAGGGCAGGAGAGCAGCAGGAGCCCTGCAAAGCTCTGTGGGCTGGGGGAGGAGGCCACAAGGCCTGGGGCTGGCAGGAACTGCTGTCTTCTCATGGGCCTCAGTGGCAGGGACAGCAGCCACAGCCAGGGGACACAAATCTCATTGCTGGTGGCAGGGGGTGGTCCCAGCCCCCCAAGGCCTTTGGTCGCCCCCACTGCAGCTCTCCTGCCCTGGCCTAGGCCTGTGCTGCTTCCCTTGCACACTTTACCCACCGCCCCATTTCCCCTCCTCCCTCTGACCCTGGCAGCTCCCAAAGCTTTCCTGATGTCCCTCTGTCCTCACTCGCTGTTGCTGCAAACAAAAAGCTGTGTTTGGCTGAGGAATGGCCAATTCCTGTGGGATTCCCAACTCCTGCCTTCTTCCCACACCCTGCTAAAGCTCCTGTGGCACCCAAGCTGTCCCAGGCACAGCCTTGCTTGAATCTGCTCCTTCTCTCCATGTGCCAGCACTGAAATCCATGTCCCATCTGCAGCCCCGCAGAGCAGCCCAGCCCTGTCTGGCCCTGCAGCAGGAACTGGAGGCACTGGAGGTCAGGGACAGTGACTCTGTGTCTGGAATGCTCAGGAGATGCTCAGCTCGGGCAGCTCCTGCAGCCCCAGGGCCAGCCCTGCTGCCCAGGACAGCAGCAGAGAGTTGGTCCTGGGGCTCCTCAGGCAGCTCCTGCTGCCCCAGGGACAGAATCACAGAATCACAGGATTAACCAGGTTGGAAAAGACATTTGAGCCCATCAAGTCCAACCTGTGACCTAGCACCAGCTTGTCACCAGACTGTGCCTTTAAGTGCCACGTACACCCTTTCCTTAGCTCCAATGACGGTGACTCCACCACCTCCCTGGGCAGCCCACTCCAATCCCCAATAACGCTTTCTGTGAAGAACTTCTTCCTAATGTCCAGTCTAAACATCCTGTAGCACAGCTTAAGACATTCCCTATCATCCTGTCCCTTGTTCCCTGGGAACAGAGCCCAGTCCCCACCTGGCTAGACCGTCCTTCATGAGGCCCTAGAGTGTCACAGTGCTCTTCATGATTCCGTGAGGCTCTGTAGTGTCACAATGGATCCTTCGTTCCACGAGGTCTCAGAGTGCAGCAGTGGTCACCTTTGTTCTGTAGTGTCAAAATGACTGCTTGGTTCCCCTAGGCCCTGCACTGTCACAATGTCCACTTGATTCCATTTGGCTCTGGAATCTCACAAGGTTTTCCTTGGTTCCACAGTGCCACAACAGCCCCTTGGTTCAACAAAGCCCCATAGTGTCACATAGGCCTCTGTGGTTCCACGAGGATCCAGAGTGTCACAATTAACTCCTTGGTTTCATTCAGCCCCACAGTGTCACAATGGCCCCTTGCTTCCCTTGGGCCCTGCAGTGTCACAATCATCACAGAATCACAGAATCAACCAAGTTGGAAAAGACCTTTGAGATCATCAAGTCTAACCTATCACCCAGTGCCACATCCAGTTTTTCCTTAAACTCCTCCGGGGTTACTGACTCCACCACATCCCTGGGTAGCCCATTCAAACACCCAGTCACCCTTCCTGTGTAGATCCCCTTCCTAATGTCCAGACTAAACCTCCCCTGGTGCAGCTTGATGCTGTGGCCTCTTGTCCTGTCACTGTTTGCCCTCGAGAAGAGCCCAAGCCTCACCTGGGTGCACCTTCCTGTCAGGGAGTTGTAGAGATTGATGAGGTCTCCCCTGAGCCTCCTCTTCTCCACATTAAACAGCCCCAGCTCCCTCACACACTCCTCACAGGACTTGTGTTCCAGACCCTTCACCAGCCTTGTTGCCCTTCTCTGGACACACTCCAGCCCCTCTATGTCCTTCCTAAATTGGGGGGCCCAGAACTGGACACATCACTCAAGGTGTGGCCTCACCAGAGCCGAGCACAGGGGAAGAATCACTGCCCTGCTCCTGCTGCCCACACCATTCCTGATCCAGGCCAGGTGCCATTGGCCTTCCTGGCCACGTGGACACACTGCTGGCTCATGTCCAGCCTGCTGTCCTTCTGTGTCCCCAGGTCCCTTTCTGCCTGGCCACTGTCCAGCCACTCTGTCCCCAGCCTGTAGCACTGCAGGGGTTGTTGTGGCCAAAGTGCAGGACCTGGCACTTGGTCTTGTTAAATCTCTTCTCACTGGATTCATTTCTTGGATCCAGCCTGTCCAGGTCCCTCTGCAGAGCCTTCCTACCCTCCAGCAGATCCACACTCACACCCAACTTGGTGTCACTACAGTTCCATGAGGTCCTAAAGTGTCACAGTGTTCTCCATGATTCCTGAGGCTCTGCAGTTTCACAATGGCCCCTTGATTCTCCAAGGCCCTCTAGTGTCATAATGGTGTCTGGGTTCCATGAGGCCTCTCAGTGTCACAATGACTCCTTGGTTCCCTGGGCCCTGCAGTGTCCCTTGTTCTCATGAGGTCTCACAGTGCAGCAATGGCCTCCTTGGCTCCATGGTTTCACAATGGCCTCTTGGTCCCATGGGGCACCACGGTGTCAAAATTGTTTCCCTCATTCTGTGAATCCCTGCAGTGTAACAATGGCCCCTTGGTTATACAAGGTCCTACACCCACAGTGGTCTCCATGGTTCCACAAGGCCCCACAGAGTAACAGTGGCCCCTTGGTTCCATAGGGCCTCATAGTGTCACAATGGTGCCATTGTTACACAAGGTCCTTCACTATCACAATGGGCTCTGTGGTTTCACGTGGCCCTGCAGTGTCCCACTGCTGTTCTTGATTCCATGAGGCTGCACAGTGTCACAGTGATCCCTTGGTTCCATGAAGCCCCATAGTGTTATAAGTTTCCCCTTAGTTCCATGAGGCCCTGATGTGTCACAGTGGCCTCTAAGTTACCTGAGACCCCACAGTACCACAATGGCCCCTGGGTATTGTGGAGCACCATGGTGTCAAAGTAGTTCCCTTAGTTCCATGAGTCCTGGGAGTGTCAGAATGGTCGCTTGGTTCCATTGGGCTCTGGAATATCTCCAGGGTCTCCTTGGTTCCACAGTGTCACAATGGCCCCTTGGTTCAACAAAGCCCCACAGTGTCACAATGGCCTCCATGGTTCCACAAGGACCCCGAGTGTCACAATGGACTCCTTGGTTCCATTCAGCCCGTCAGTGTCACAATGGCCTGTTGAAGGTTCGGAGAATTTTCCCCATTGTCTTGTTAGGAAACCAATGACCAGGTACTTTAGAGACAAAAGATGTGGCTGGGGGTGTGGTCACAGGACCATTGGTCATCAGTAACTTCTCACTTGCTCACTGGACTTGGGAGGGGAAACAGTGAAAAATGCTGTCTCCTTTTCACTGTGACTGAGGAAAGGCCTAGCTCTGCACTGCCTTCTCTTCCTTGCTGGGTGAGCTTTCGTTTGGGGAAAAAAGCATGGGATTCCAGCCCCCTCTTCCCCTCCTGGAGTGTGCATCTTCCCACCTGTGCTTGCAGCTGCTGCGGAGGGGGGCCCAACTGCCACTGCCCTGTGCCCCGCCTGCTGGAATGCACTGCCTCCTTTTGCGGGCTAGCCTGGGTGAGCCCATCCTGCCCCTCCATCTCCCTGCTCTGAGCTCCCTGCCCAGCCCGTCCTGCTCACACCATCCCTGCCCAGCCCGTCCTGCTCACACCATCCCTGCCCAGCCCATCCTGCTCACACCATCCCTGCCCAGCCTGTCCTGCTCACACCATCCCTGCCCAGCCTGTCCTGCTCACGCCATCGGTGCCCAGCCCTCTGTCCGCCATTACCCACGTGACACAGCCCTGACCTTGCCCCACAGCACCCCCTGCAGGTGTGGGAGGCATCACACCTGCCCTGCCTGGCTGGGAGCCAACAGTGCCCCTGCTGGCTGTGACTGTGACTGCACCAAAGGGGACAGTGCCTGGCAGCCATGGGACATCTGCCACTGGGTTTGGTTTGTTTGTTGTTACTATTGCTGTTATTGATTGTTTGCCTCGATATAGATACTAGTAAAGAACTGTTATTCCTTCTCCCATATCTTTGCATGAAAGCCCTTGATTCCAAAGTTACAATAATTTGGAGGGAAGGGGGTCACATTATCCATTCTAAGCGAGGTTCCCATCTTACTTAGCAGACATCTGTCTTTCAAACCAAGACATTATCCTGGAGAAGAAGAGGCTCAGGGGGGATCTCATCACTCTCTACAACTCCCTGACAGGAGGGTACAGCCAGGTGGGGTCAGATTCTTCTCGAGGGCAAACAGTGTCAGGACAAGAGGCCACAACTTAAGCTGCACCACGGGAGATTTAGGCTGGACATAAGGAAGAAGTTCTTTGGAGAAAGGGTGATTGGGCATTGGAATGGGCTGCCCAGGGAGATGGTGGAGTCACCATCTCTGGAGGTGTTTAAGGAAAGACTGGATGTGGCACTGGGTGCCATGGTCTGGGTGACAAGGTTGTGTTGGGTCACAGGTTGGAGTCGATGATCTCCAAGGTCTTTTCCCACCTGGCTGATTCCGTGATTCTGTGATGATTGTGATACTGCAGGGCCCCAGGGTAGCAAGAGGCCATTGTGAGACTTTGGGGCTAAATGGAACCACAGAGGCCATTGTGACACTGTGGGACCAAGCAGACCCTGGAGATATTCCGGAACTCCCTGGAACCAAGGGGCCATTGTGACACTCTGAGGTCACATGGAACTAAGGGAATGATTTTGACACCGTGGTGCCCCATGGTACCAAGGGACCATTGTGGTACTGCAGGGCCACAGGTAACTTAGAGGCCACCGTGACACATCAGAGCCTTGTGGATCTAAGGGGACACTTGTAACACCGCAGGGCCTCATGGAACCAAGGGTCTGTTGTGACAATGCAGGATCCTGTGTAACCAGGGGTCCATTGTGACTCTGCCCCACTGATGGGGGGAATGTGCCTGGCCCAAGGAAAAGGAGGCTCCCTGGGTGCTCTGCTCTCCTCTCCAGGAGATGCTGAGAGCTCTGCAGCCCCTCCTGCCATCCCACGTCCCCAGGCCAGTACAACAGCCCTGGCCCTTGTGGCCCTCAAGAGCTGTTCCTGCTCCAGGCCCAGGGCCCATCCCAAAGCTGGGGCAGCCAGAAAGCTGTGCCCATTTCTGTTCATTCCTGGGTGGATCCTCAGCAACTTGGATGTTGCTGATTAATTTTACTTTTCCAGAGGCGTCTTCTGTCTTCAGCTCACCTGTTCAGGAATTCAGTGCCTGTGGCGTCATTAACATTTCAAAACACCCTAAGAAGACAAGCCCCTGGGAATAATTTAAGTCTTCAATTCTTCTGTGGTTAATAATACAGATTTCAGAAGTGCATTCAGAGTGAATATACTATATTTAAAAACAATGCAGAGAGAATTGTTTTGTCCTATTTCATTTTCATTTCCTATTTATAGACTCTTATGAGAAATCTCCAATTGATATTGATCCCAAGCACCTCCTCATGCAGTTCTGAAGTGATATGAATATCAAACTTTATGGCTCACAATCAATCAGATTTTGTCCCTACCTCCACCCCATTTCCTTCATCCAAGCCCTGGGACTCAGAGCAGCCTTGTGCAAATCTCAGCTTCCTCCACTCCAGGCTGCACCTGCAGCTTTCAGCTCCTTGGCACCAACTCCCACCTGCTTTCCTTGGAGAAGGAGCTGCCCCAGACATAGAGGGATGTTCATCCATTGTCAGCAAATAACCCCAAGGTGAGGAAAAGCTCCATTAAATGCAGAAGTCATTCCTCTGCTGGATATTAAATCCACTTTCCACAGCAGACAGTCTCAGACCAATGGAAAACACATTCTGTGCCCAGCACAGATCCCAAGATCCCCCAAACCCTCCTTTCCCCGATTCTGCCCAGATTTGCTCTTTGCACACACGAGTCACACACTGAAGTCACGAGCTCCCTCCATGGCCAGAGGGAGGCAAAGAGAGAAAGTGGATGAAGAGCTCTCTTGTGCAGAGCTACAGCTGCACTGATCCCAATATTCTGGGCTCACAGGAACTTGATGCAACACCCTCTGCAGCATCTGTTCCCTGGCTCCAAATCTGTCTGCATGGCCAGGCCCAAGGAGTGCTGGGCAATGGAGTCACATCCAGGGGTGTCCCCAGGGCTCAGGATTGGGGCCAGTGCAGTTCAATCTCTTTATTGCTGATCTGGATGAGGCATCGAGGGCACCCTCAGTCAGTGTCCAGGTGAGCCCAAGCTGGGTGGCAGTGTGGCTGTGCTGGAGGGCAGGAAGCTCTGCACAGGGATCTGGACAGGCTGCAGCCATGGGCCCAGGACAATTGGATGAGGTTCACCAAGGCCAAGGGCCGCGTCCTGCCCTGGGCTCACAGCCACACCAAATCCCTGGCTGTGCCCTGGCCCTGATCCCCACAGCCTGTCCTGTTTCCTTCATCCCTGCATTGCCAGGGACTTTGTGGGACAAGGGAGCTGTGCTCTGGGGATGGAGGGAGATCCAAGTGCAACCACTGGAGTGGGAACCACAACTGATCAGGTTTGTGTCCTTTGGGGGTCAGGAACTGGTGAGACTCAGGGGCACAGATAGTTTCTCTTCATGGTCAACTGTCAAAAATGTAAACATGTTACTGTTTAAAAAACATCAAAACTCTTCCCTTGGCTCTGTGCAATGTCCCAGCAGCATCTGACATGTCCACCATTCACAAGGGATTTCCATACAGGAACACTTTTAAACAACGACATAAGAAAAGGTGATTCTAAAAGATAGAAACATAATGATGATGTTGACTGATGTGTTATTTAAAGTTCTGAAGCTCACGCTCTGAAGCTCAAAGTGTGAAGCCAGTCAGTTGAGAGGCATTGGAATGACTGGAGAGGATCTAGAGGAGGAAATCTGGGAGCAATGGGAAGGACATAGATCCAGCTGGTCTGGTGAAGAGATGTCCTTAGACATGGCCATTTAAACAGGGGAGGTGGAAAAACCTGAATGAAGAGGGACATGAAATAGTAGACGAAATATTGGTGACAAAAGTAGAGGGGAAGATCAGTATTTCTTCTCTTGCTAGCAGTACACTTCCAGGGAATTCCTGTTCTCTCCTGGTGGGAGAGCTTTGCCATTTCTTAAAAGCACTCAAATGACCCAGCTAATGAAGATGTGCTTGTGCACCTCACAAGCTGCAGGTCCCCTACAGCCACAGAGGGCTCCTGTCCCATAAACATCTGCTCTGCTCCAGGCTGAAACAGGGACCAGCATCGTCCCAGGATCATCAGAGAGCTGAGGTTGGAAGGGACCTCAGCAAGTCTGGAGCCCAACCTGTCAGAAACAGGGTCAGACCAAGGCTTGATTTGGTCTGGACTGGAAAATTCCAAGGGACAGGGACAGGGCAGCATCTCAGCACCTGGCTGAGCCCATGGGAACAAAGGTTTCCTCCTGTCCTCGCTGAACCTCCAATCTCTCCACTTTCACCCATTGTCTTTTGTCTCCCACCAGGCCCCCGGTGAAGAGCCTGGCTCTGTGTTCTCCATCACCTCCTCGGTGGCACTGCCAGGCTGGGATGAGGAGCCCCTCAGCCTTCCCTTCTCTGGGCTGGACAGGCCCAGCTCCCTCAGCCTCTCCTCACAGCCCAAGGGCTCCAGCCCCACCCTGGAGGCCCTTCCCTAACCCTGCTCCAGCTGCCAGACATCTTTCCTGCCCTGGGGAACCCAAACCAGGCCACAGTGACCTGGATAATCCATGTCCTTGATGTTCTGCTCACACAGCCTGGGGGGCTCCTGGCCTCCCTCACTGCCAGGGCACACGGCTGCCTCCTGCCCAGCTCCTGCCCACCAAGAGTTTTCTGCCAAGGTTGCTCCCAGTCAGGCAGCTCCAGCCTGGGCCATTGCCAGGGGGAGTCCCCTGCAGGGGCAGACACTGGCATTTGTCCCTCTGGGATTCCATGAGGGTCCTGCCAAGATGAGCTCTGCTCCTCCTTGGAGCCCTTCCTGAGCACAGAGGCCTGAGAGACCCTTTCCAGGACAGACTCAGCCCAAGAAGCCCTTGAGTCCCTCAGCCCCACATTGGTGTCTGCTGGAATTCAATCCCCTCCCCATCCCACAGCAGCCCTGCATTTCCCTCCTCCAGCCTTGCTCTCCAGCACAGCCATGGAGGCTCTTTTGCCTCTTGACTTTTCCTGCAGCCACCAAGGCCAGCTGAGCTCTGCCTTTGCCACACTCAGCCCTGCCCAGCACAGGCAATGCACAGCAATTCCTTGTCTGCTCCTGGCCTTGCTGTCAGCCCCGGCTGTCAGCGGCTCCATGGCCCCTTTGTGCCCCGCTGGCCCAGCCATGGTGCCACAGCCCCCCTGGGCAGGCCCAGCCCAGGCCAGGAGCATTGCGGGTTGGAACGGCCCCTCTGCCGTGGTGCCCACAGGAGCATTTTTACAAAGCAGGGCCTAATGGAACCATGGAAACCATTGTGACACTGAGGAAACTCATGTAACCATGGCGACCATTGGGACACTATGGAACTTCATGGAACCAAGGGTCCATTGTGACACAATGGGGCCTCGTGGAACCAAGGAGCCATTGTGATACTCCAGATCCTCATGGAACCAAGGGTGCATTGAGACACAGTGGGGCCTTGTTGAACCAAAGAAACCACTGCTAACCGCAGGGTAACTCACAGAACCAAGGGGACCAAACCAAGTTTGTTACACTACAAAACTGATGGAACCAAGGGACATTGTGACAGAGTGGGGCCTCATGGAACCAATTGTCCATTATGACAATGTGGATCCAAGGAGACCATGGTGACACTATGGAACCGCATGGATCCAAGGGGTCATTGTGATACTGAAGAACTTCATGGAACCTGGGTCCACTGTGACATAATGGGGCCTCTTTGGAACAAAGGAACCATTGGTGACAATACAGAACCTCATGGAACCAAGGGGTCATTGTGACACAGTGGGGCCTCATGGGACCAAGGAGACCAGTGACACTTACGAACCTTATGGAACCAAGGGTGCATTATGACACTGCAGAAACAAGGAGACCATTGTGGACACTATGGAAGCTCAGGGAACCAAGGGGCCATTGTGACACTCCAAGGCTTCGTTGAACCCGGGAGACCATTGTGACACTACAGAACCTGATGGCACTAAGGGTTTATTGTGACACAGTGGGGCCACATGAAACTAATTGTCCATTGTGACAATGAGGATCTGAGGAGACCATGGTGACACTATGGAAGCTCATGGAACCATGGGTCCATTGTGACACAGCAAGGCCTCGTGGAACTAAGGAGACCATTGTAACATAATGGAACCTCATGGAACCAAGGGTCCATTGTTATAGAGTGGGGCTCCATGGAACCAAGGGGCCAATGTGACACAGCAGCATCGCATGGAACCAATGGACCTTAGTGATACTGCAGATCCAAGGAAACCTTTGTGATACTATGGAACCTCACGGAACCAAGGGTCCATTTTCATATAGTGAGGCTTATGAAACCAAGGGGCCATTGTGACACAGTGGGGCTGCTTGTAACCAATTGTCCATTGTGATGCAGCAGATCCAACAGACCATGGAAGTTCATGGATCCATGGGGCTATTGTCACACACCAAGGCCTTGTGGAACCAAGGAGAGCATGTGACAGTGCAGAGCCAAGGAGGCCATTTTGACAGTACGGAACCTAATGGAGCCAAGGGTCCATTGTTATACAGCAGGGCCTCATGAAACCAAGGAGCCATTGTGAAACTGAGGGGCATAATGAAGTCAAGAACACCATTGATGCTGAAATCCACTGGTAGAAATTTTTAACACAGTTTTGAGTATTTGAAAGCAGATATTCTTTATTACAGCATGTTGGTCACTTGGGCAATCCTTCCTCCATTTGAGTGCACTGACAATTAAATGAACAGAGTTTTTATCACACACACTGATTACATATTCATGAGCTATCCCCACTTCCTTTGACTTTATTTGACATAGTTGCACCTCTTACCACAAGTCCTTACATGGTTCTTTGGGGTCTGTCTTCAACATGCAGTGTCCTTTTCAGGTGGCTGTTCCTTGACCCCCACTTTTGAGTAAGTGCGGTATAGTTGTTTTGCATAACTTCTTCTTTGTCAGCCTTGCAGAGCTGAGCAGGCATCCTGCTTGCATTTTGAATGGCTTCTGTTAGCATGAATTACATTCTTTATCTATTTCTCCAGGGCTGTGCTGTTCTGTTCTACTGTCCTTGATAAGAGTAAATGCAACCCCCCCCAACCAATGGGCTTGGGGTGGGCAAGTGATCCTGAGGGAACAGGGATGGGACAGCTTGGCTGGACTGAGCCTAGGGATGTTCCATTCCATGTCACACCATGATCAGCAAAAAACTGAGAGAAGCAGGGTGTGGAGGAGTTTATTTTCTTTTTAAAGATGTTTTTCGTTCAAAACTTTAACTACACATACAGAATCCTCTCCAGCCATAAGGTGCTTAAACATTTTCTGCTGATAGATTTCCTGTGGATTTGCTTTTCTTCTGTTTGTGGCATTTGCTCTTTGTGGTTGGTTTGTTTGTGGGGTTTTTGTGTTGTTGTGGGTGGGTTTTGCTTTTGTTTTTTTGTTGGGTTTGGTTTATTTTTGGCTGGTTTTGTTTTTTTTCTCTATTGAGCTGCCTTTCTTCTGATGCGTAAGTTTTTTCTCCCTTTTCTTGTGGTTTGGTTGACACCTGAAAACAAGACAAATTTATCCAACTCACTCATCTTTGCCCAATTATGTTTTGCAGTCACCATTAACTAGATGAGTTTGGTAACAGATTCCCTGCAACTTGGCAGCATCCACAAAGGAGTTGAAAGTGCATTTCATCCCATTGTAGAGACAATAAAAATGTTCCACAGTGGTGGTCAAGGGCTGGTCACTGAGGGATGTCACCAGGGAGTGGCTGCCAAGAGGACTCTGTGCCACAGGTGACATTTGACTCTCATTGTTCAGCCCAATTCCCACCCAGCCCATGTTCCACTCCTTCAGTCCAGCTCTCACCAATCTGGCTCTGAGCAGACCCCAGCAGACCATGTCACAGGCCTGGCTGAAGTTTGGGCACACAACATGCCCTTCTTTGCCCTCCCACGGGGGTTCTGCAATCCCTGCCTTGTCCTGCCAGGGCCTGGAATGGCTGCAGGAGGATTTGCCACATCCCCTTCCCTGCGGAGCCTGCCCAGTCTGTGACTCTCCCAACCCCCTTTCCTGCCCTGATGATGTCTGATTGTTCTACTTACCTTTTTTGCATGGGAATTTTGGGTCTTCATGTCCCCTGTCTCCTGCTTGGACACCTATGCTATGACTGAGAGCATTTGTTTCTCAGGTGCTTAGAGGAATTGTGAAGCTCAGAGGAGTGAAACATGGAGGTTTGTGTGCCTGGGACTCCCTCCACACCCCTGAGATGTGCTCTGTGCTTGCTGACAGCTGCCACTGCCAGAGCCTGGCAGGCCCCTCAGCCCTGCAGGTGTCACCTGCCCTGCCCTGCCTGAGGTGCCCCAGGACCTGAGGGATGGGCACGGGGAGCTCTGTGCACAGGAGCTCATCCCAGCCCTGCATCCAGGGCTTGGCAAAGGGACATTGCTCTGAACAGGAGGGACATGGGGACAGTGTCTGTCTCACAGGCCTTCATGGAACTGCCAGGGAGAACTGGTGCTGTTTGTGCTCACTGGTTCCTCTCACACAAGCACAGGATGTTCATGGTTACATCTCATTTATACAATACCAACATGGACTGCTGAGGCACAGCCAAGCTCTCCAAGCTGGGAGGAGGGACCTGTGCTACGAGTGGTGGCTGTTATTGGCTCTGTGTGCCTTCCCTTCGGCCTCCTGCACACACAGCCCCAGAGAAGGCCCTGCTCTCTTGGTCCTTCACATCTTTCCCAGCAGGGAAAACACATGAAGGGCAAGGAAGCTGCTGCTGGAGCCATCCTGCACACTCACACAGCTAAACTGTCCCTGGTGTTTTCATTTGTGGGGCACTGCCTTTGGCACATCCTCGGGAGAAGACCTAAGGCTCCATGCACTGCCCCAGGAGATCCCTGGGATCACGGAGATGCTGTAAGGGAGGCCAGCTCTGTTTCAGGAGTTCCCAGTGCCTGTCCCTGCCTGTGACCACAGGGCTGCCACCCCCCAGGGCTGTGTGATCACACTCAGAGTGCTCAGGCCTTACAGCAGCACAGGGGCTGTAAACGTTGGTCAAAGAATCAAGTTCTGTCTCAACATTTCTCATCAGAAATCACAGGTGCAGGACTCATGTAAAGAATGCTGTACCTGTCGAAGCTGGGATGGAACAACTGCTCCGTGCCTGCTAAAGCTGGTATGGAATGAAGGCTTTGCACCTGTCCCCAAGTCCCTACTATTGTAAAAGATCCATGGAGCACGACGAGACCACAGCCTCTCTGCCTCCAAAGCCAACCGCGCCTCAGACACTCCTCTCTTGGCATGTGTGGCCTGCCAGGTAAAGTTTGGCATATCTCCACAAGAATTAAGGGGCAGCAAAGGCAGGTCAGAAGGGGGGACCAGGTGTATGGACTAGCATAAAAGACAGCTCTGGAACAACTGAACTCTGAAGATCTTCCCCACCGACCGAAGACAGAAGCAGAGGAACGCCTTCTGGACTGGGACCTTCCAGAGACACCGGACGTCTGTGGACTGGTAGCTATAAACCCCTTTTTCCACCCTCTCCTCCCTATTTTTTCCCATTATTCTCTCTCTCTCTTTCTATCGCAAGCTACTTTACAGGCACAATTAATAAAGTTCCTATTTTGAGTCGAAATTTAACTTCCTTGGCTTGTTGTACTTTCTTTTTGCACTGCAAGATCGTAGCTGAAATGACGATCATGCATCTGCTTATGAGTGGACCGTGACATTAAATTGGTGTCACGGGACAGGATCCTGGTAGAGCCGGAGGGGTAAAAGCCCTCCAAACTCATTTTTTGAGGACTCTATTTGGATTCCGGCTATCGGAACTTAGAGTGCAAAATAAAAAGAGGAGTTGAATCTTTATTCTAGTGAATTTGAGTTGTTGCTGTTTCTGAGGTTGTTTTTGAGGCCTGACTTTCTCAAGTGGAGATTGTTTTTTTGGAGCCTAAGTTTCTCAAGTGAATTTGAGTTGCTCGTTGTTTCTGAGGTTGTTTTTTGAGGCCTAACTTTCTCAAGTGGAGATCGTTTGTGAGGCCTAATTTGCTTACGTGAATTTGAGTTACTTGTTGTTGTCTCTGAGATTGTTTGTTGAGAATGTTCTGTTTCTGCGTCAGCATAAGGAAAATGATGACTGAAAACCAGGAGAATAGAGATTCTCAGTTGATTAATGATAGAGATTTATTTTTTGCATTTTTGGCTAAATATGGTGCTCGACCCTCTCCTGTTGGGGAAGATTGGGCTCGAGAGAACTGGAAAAATTTGCAGAGTATAATGGACCAAATTTCTTTACTGCAAAATGAGGCTAAAGCTAAGTTTTTACTGCCCAGGAAAAGCCAGGGCAATAGTCTGCTCTGTTTTGGGTGCCAGTTTGGTTGCAGCCATTAAAGACCATCTTAGGCAGCGTAGTAATGAAGAAAAAATCATAGAATCCTTAGAAAACCTGGTGTACTGTCACCAAGCAACAATTTCTAATCCAGAAAAAGAATTAGAGTGCAAGGAGGAAGAAATCCATACATTAAGGGCTGCTCTTGAAGTAAATCGTATTACCAGTACCACTAATTCACAGAACACTAGTTCACAGGATATAGTATCATCAGGACATGAGGAAAGGGTTATCCAGCAAAAAAACCCAATGTATCCACAAAGGGATTGGAACAGATGAGAAAACTTGAGAAAAATCCCCCTCATTTAAAACCCTCAATCAAAACAGAGTTTTCTTATCTTAATGATGAAGATACAGACCCCCATATAACCACCAAGGAAACACCATATTCAGCCACGAACTGGCAAAGTTAAAAAAGGAATATTCTTCTTATCAAAGAATCTGAAACAGAATATACGTGGCATGTGTCTTTAACTGGGGGTGACCAAATTCAATTGAGCAAAAAGGAAGCTGAGAGTTGCTGGGGCCACAGAGTTTTCTTAACAACAGGTGATCGCTGGGCCCCATGGTCCTTAACTCAGTGTGCTGCTTACTGGGCTGGAGGGTTAAACCCTCTGGACAGGGGAGACCCCTTGGCAATAACAGGCACAGCTGAACAGCTACTAGAAAGTGTGCATAAAGCTGCTTGCCTGCAAATGATACATGAAAGAAAATTAATTCCTGGATGTGAATCACCAATGATGTTGCCTGTTAACCCTGAAATTGCGACTGCCTTAATTAGGGGGCTCCCCGAGTCACTTAAAGACAAAGATAATTCTACAGAAAACCACAACGTTAATAGGTCCTGTGGAGAGGTTAGAGAATTTCATGTGCAGAGGTGACAATAGCAGAAATACAGGCAGTACTGTTACAGACTCTCATGCAAATTCTTTTAACTTTCCAACACCAGCCCCGCTAGGTAACAGACCTCACCCTTGACCTAAAGTCTGGGCATGGGGGGAGGTAGCACAAGAATTAATTGATTACAGTAAAAAATACTGCCTTGTGAAGCCTTTAGAAGAAAAATCAAGGGGCATCCAACATGTAGGAGCTAAAAATGCACTCCCCCATCTCAGCAAAACTGCAGATGCTGCCAAAGAACAGTCACAACCTAAATCCATTTCGGTCCAATTTGATGGGTGGCACTTTGGGCTTAAAAAAGGAATTCCTGGTGCTTTAATGGATAGTTTACCTTTAGGTAAATTGAGCAAACTGGTAACCCGGTGGTGTGTGCCAAAACCACATTCCTTTTCTCCTGTGAGAGAAAGTGCGCCTGCCACAGCTTCTGCCCCACCTTTTGTTGACGGCGTAGACAGAACACCAAAGCAAACTTTCTCCCCTCAAACAGGGAAACTAGAATCTCCATTTCCTAATGGTGGGCTGGGAAATGGAAAATGGATTTCTATTCGACAGCTCACTAAAACAGAAAAAGGAGATGTGCTGATCACAACTACTGTGGGACCTAAACAAGCACCAGTGACCTTTTCAATTGATACAGATGCACAGATTTCTGCCCTGACTGAGGAGGATGCCAAGAGGTGTGGAGTTTCTCCCTTTAAGCAAAATCTATCCATGCTAAACACGTTGAGATCAACAAAGACCATGAATGTCGCTCCAGTAAAATTAACCCTGCCGGGGAAAGAGAACTCCATTACTATTGTAATGGTGATTGGCAATATTCCTTTTAACTTGTTAGGAATAGATGTCCTTAAGGGAAAACAGTGGGTGAATACAGAAGGACTACAGTGGTCTTTCGGGATCCCCCAACTGCACATCAGATTGTTGCAGGAAGCTCCGCCACTATTGTAAGAGACGGTCCGAAGACCCTTCATCTGTCTCACGATCATCTATGGGGACTGAGGCTAAACCCCCCCATCCAAAGGGGGGCAAGAAGACTTTTGCACAAGAGTCCTGGCCAGGCTGAGGTGAGATGACTGCCAAGTCCTGCAGGTGTGTCGGATGAGAGGCGCCAAGGGAAGTGGTTGTTACTGTTCCTGACTGCCCGAGCGAGAAGGGACTGAAAGTCCTGTACACCTATGCCTATGGGACTCACTCTCCCACCCTTCGGCTACCTGCCCTTCGCCTAGAAGAGGACTATAAAGGAGCTTTCTGAGAAGACCCCTACAAAAGAAATCTCCCCATGGAAGACCGACCCATTGACAGAAGACCACGAGGACTCCACCTGCCATTGGTAGCTATAACCCCCTCCCCCCCCTTTTTCTCTCTATCCTTTGTTTCTTATATCTCTCCCTCTCTATCACAATAACCGTGTGTTGGTGTGCAATAAAGTATATTATTTTGATTGAAACTAAAAATCCTCGTTCACGTTTCTTTTGCACTCTGAGATTCTGAAACGAACCATCATGAATCCTGCTTTATGTTTAGCGGATCGTGACAGGTGTGGCACAGCAGTTCACGCAGGCAGGACAAACAGGCAGGGCTGGAGCCACACTTTTTGTAGTGAGTTGTGCTCTGCTGTTTTTGTCTTCTTATTTTAGCAATGGTCAAGAGCCACTGTCAGGAAAAGTAACACAAACAGAGCCCCCAGAGAAGGACACAGCTGTGGAAGCCTCTGGCTGCAGGGAATGTCTGAGCCTGGCGGCAGTGCCAGAGGATAGCGCAAAAGACTCCTGCACGCGGTGTGAGAAGGTGAATTGTGGGAATCACAGGCATGTTGTGATAACTACTTTCCCATGAGAGAGACCTGTTTGTCCAGCTCACACTATTCCTCTCTAGCTCAAAACAAGCAGGAATCCATAAACAACAATAATGAGAGACTTGCAGGTGGTGTTATTGCAAGATGTTCTAACTATGGGTAACCAATGGCATTGTGGGTGATGAGCTGAGAGCCAATGAATTGTTTGTGCATAGACAAGTAGAAAAAATATATAAGCAGCCTTCTGATATGTAATAAACGACTTCACTTGATCATATTGATCTGGCGTGATGACCCTTATTGATCCTCCACAACAGTGAATGATCTCTGCTGGGTAGCAGAGCTTGAGGAGGAAATAGAAGGATTAAGAAGTATTGGGGAGAGTGAATGCCGTGGCCCGAAGTGTTGGGAGTGAAACAACACACCAATATGATGTGGAATCAAGCTCCGTTTATTGATGATTTTAGACAGTCTTTTATACGTAATTCTGTTCTATACAAGTAAAAAGCAAGCTATTCATTGGTTAAACAATGCTTTCATATACAGTTCACATGCCTAAATAAAACTAATGATTGGTTGGCACAATTTTAGTAGTATTCAGCTTTTGCAGTTAATTTTGAGCTTTCCCAGCCTTGTCTTTTGCTGACTTCCTCTCTATCATGTTTTACTTTCTCATATCTACTCAGACAGTACAGACCACCTTTGTAACATATTATTTTCTATTGCAACACTTACTATTCAGGACAAGAACGAACTATCCTTGCTTATTGCTACATTTACAAATGTTCATAATGATGCATCACTCCAGGGCCCCAACATTTCCCCCTCTTTTTTCAAAAATAGCATGAGCGATATCTTCTATCCTTCGCACAAGACATTGCAATATGCAAGGCCCAAACAAACAACACAAAAAGAGCAAAAGCAACGGTGCTCCAAGCGTCATTAGCAAGCTCTTAATCCGAGGGGCGATATCTCCAAAGATTGAATTGAACCAGGAGTCTAAAGGGTTACTAACTTTTTGGATCTTATCCACGTGTTCTCTGAGCCATTGTAATTCTGCATGAACAGACTTACTGTGATCGGAAAGATTGAAACAACACATTCCCTCAAACTCCTCACATCCGTGACTTTGCGCTAATAATAAGAAATCTATTGCTGCTCAATTTTGCAAAACTGAATGCCGCAGGCTATCCATATCTTCTGATAGTTGTTCTAAGATTGCAGTGGTCGTATTGGATTGTTTGACAACCCAACAAGCTAATTTGTTGATAGTGTTGAGTGCCTGGGCTGTACCCAGTGATGATACTAGAGCGGCAAAAAATCGTGCTGTTGGTCCCCATATCTCTACATCATCGTTACAATCAGATGAAAGAGTGTCAAGGCTACGTTTGGCTCGACTTTGTCTCAATTTTATTGCCATTGTCTTATTCATTGCTAATAATGCCAATTTGCCTAAGTAACAAAGGCCTCCTTGTGCATAACGTGGTACACCATGCCAAGCTCGATCTCCACATATGAGAAAGACACCTGTTGGAAGTGCTAAAGCACTATCATTCGCCCAGATTTTTGTGTGACCACTACCCCGTCCATAAGGGTGGCCTAGCCCGCAATGAGCGCTAGCACTCGAAAACGCTGAACTGTGTGGGGTGAGCATGGTAAAACTATCATTCACATGCCTTGGATAACTTCCCAAATATACACATCCAGTTTCATTTGCAGTATGATTTAACTGTCGGCTTCCTAACAGATCTAACTCTTGGGGATCCCATGGTAGAGACACCTTCATCTGAAGCCAGGGTCGCACCCACTTGGCCGGCACCCACCGGGCTTGGTCTTGATCACCTGCAACGATACAAGCGTAACCTCTTCCCCATGTTAACAACTTAACTGGGCCTCCCCATGTAGCTTTTACCGGGTCTCATGTTTCCACTAAGACCTCATATCTAGACAAATCTTGGGGATTGCCTCCTAAATGGACCTCAAATGGAATTGGGCTCCCTTCTCCTTTCCCCACTGGGTTTTTCCAATTTAACACATAACAGGCTTTCATCAACACGTTATGGGGGGACCTCTCCCCCTCTTTTTTCAAAATGGTGACAAGGCGCTTAAGATCTTGATGCTTACGTTTAACTATAGCTTGCTCGGTATTATTGTATGGTACACCTGTTTTGTGTGTAATGTCCCAGAGTGCTAAAAACTGCTGACAAGCTTGGCTTCGATAAGCAGAACCATTATTGGTTATGTGTGTGCCAACGTGCGGGAGGATAGAAGCAAATACTCTCTGTGCTAAGTTTTAAGCTGAAACATAGAAAGGCACAGCATAGATTCGTTTAAAGCTTTAGCTAGTGTAAGTTAAATATTGCGCTCAGGAAGGGGTGGCATCGTTGCCATGGTCACTCCGGTCATCTTCACTGTCATCAGGAGCAGCACCAAGGGAGTGAGGCACTGCCGTGGTGCATTTTGCTGGAACTCACTGGGTACTTGTGGATGTAAGCACACATGCATATTCTCTTCTCTAGGTTAACAGGTTAACATCTGAGCTTTGTCATTGCATGTTATTACACACTCAATTGTGGGTTTTGCACTATGAGCAAAGGTGATCAAGGCAACAGGTACAACTACTAATATACATAAGAGAAAAACAACAGTATTTCAAAAGTATACAGATTATTAACTATTTAACTATTAGTTACTACTCAGAGTCTACAATCACTGGAGAGTCCCATTTTACAGGCGAGACTTGAAGACCTTTCCCGGGCAAGGCTCTCAAGTCTACCTGAAAAGGGGTTCCAGTTCTTATCAAGCCAAATTGGTGAGCCAAAATGACTCAATTGCATTTTTAGAGTAGAAACATCTGAGATCAAAGATTCAGCACCCGATCAGCTTAGGGCCAGGGCTTGGCCAGAGCCCAGGCCTTAAGCTGAGAGGGCCTTCTTTAACCTATCTACAAACAAGCTTTTATTAGTATCAATTCTTTAAAACAATACACTTCTTACAGATAACTACACATGGCGTTGTCATTTAGTTTGGTACCATAAACAAATTGCAAATAACTGTGAACACACATCTAAGGTTGTTAATACAGAAACAGTAATTGTTCTGAAAAAGTTCTTCATCATGAACATTTTAGTTGACTTTATCTTATCTCTATAGCAAAAGAATTGTGAAGAGCTCTTTGTAACGTGCACTTGCTCTCTTCTTTCTTTTTTTTTCTTTTTCTTCCTTTTGTTTTTCTTTTCTTCTTTTTTCTTTTAGAGGTTACTAAAATTTGACTTCTTAATAGAACTTAAAATCAACAGACTTTACATAAATATTGATCAACTCAAAGTTGACAGGTCTGACATATAAACACAGAAGATATAAAAGATTCGAACAACATTTCCAGTACATTTGCTGCAGCACATTCACACTTGCATGCACACAGAGATACTGTTTAAACTATACAGAAATGATAGTATTATACATCTTGCATTTAAAATTTGCTTAATTTGCAGATGGTAAGACAGCTTTTTGTAAATATAATTACAATAGGTTTGAGATATAAGGAAGACATCAAAGACATAATTATATAACATTGCCATGACACTGGACACGTATCTTACTTAGGGTTGTGGATGCATAAAACTGACACATGTATAGAAGCAACTGTAGTTATGGTTTTAACTGATTGCAAAGGAGTGTACTAATGTATGTTTCACTGCGGCCTCTTTGCCATAAGGGCAAAGAACATCAAGAGCTGAGGTACTGAGCAGACAACTGAGCAAGTGTATTTTATGAGATAAGATTACATTGAGCTACTTTTCTGGGCAATTAATGTACTTTAAAGTATTTTGATGTTAAGTTTATGTGCAAGCCATAGGTGACAAGGAAGAACAAGTATTCTTGAATCTGTGAACAGCTGTAAAAGCTGGAAATGTTGTCACATAGGCGAACAGGTAAAGTGCGCACTATGCTGTCTATTTTTGCCGTAGAAAAACTATGGGTTAATTATAGTTGATTCTCATAAGTTTCTGCAGATAAGAAATACAGAGCGAGGCCTAGCATGGGCCTCACAGAGTTAATTGTTGCTGGTTTGCAGCTCAAGGAATGCCAAGGTCAAATGGTGGAGGGATGCCAAGTTAGCTTCACGAACTCTGAGGGTAAATAGAAAAATAAAATATATCCTGTGGAAAGAACAAATTTTACACTCCCAAGTTCTTGATCTATCATGTGAGGAAAAGCAGATTTTTAACTTAAAACTGCGAATTACAATAAAGCTGAGGTAATACATAAATAAGCAGAACATATGATTATTTACTCAAATTAAATACTTCAGGTATATCTATGAAAATTTGTCAGTTGAAACACATACACAATTACCCACTCCTCCCCCCATTGGCAAGCAATTGGTTTCTTCTGTGTGGCTTTCTTGCTTCTTTTGAAGACATCCCGCAATTGGTTGCAGCTGAGTCAGCTCTCCGGCCGAGGGGTGAGCACTGGGACCCGAGGGGAGAGATGTCATCCCCAAAGATTGGTTCATGTAGAAAGCAATTTCAGAGTTCCGTAAGGAATAACAAAAATCTTACAGTCATTATACCCATCTTTTCACACAAGCTTTCTCTGTCCTTTCTGAAATCAGCTCGGTTCTTGCTCTCACGTTCTACAACATTCTGTGACCTTTTAATAAGAGGGGAGGCTGAAGGCCGAACCTCTTCTTGCTCTGGCTGTGGCAACGGCGGAGCAGAGGGCCACTTCTCTTCTCCTTTCCTCTGTCCATGGCAGCGGCAGAGGAGGAACACCTTGCACTCTGAGAATCGGGGGGGCCGCTGCACAGCGTCTCTCTAGCGAAAGCCTTTGAGGAATGTCCTCCCCCCTCTCTGCACCCGCTAACTTTTCTGTCGCTACTGCTGCAAACTTTTTCTCTGTTTGATACTTTCGTGTACAGTCTATTACTTCTTTCCACGCTTTACAGAGCTTTTTCACAGTCTTATCATCATTAATTACTTCAATAAACAACTTCTCTCCGAATTTTTTGCACTCACTTTCATCGAAAAACGCATCAGGGTCTTCCTCTGTTATTTCTCCCTCTTTCGCCTGGCACAAAAGCTGCTCGATCATCAAACGCACTTGCCGATATGTTTTTGCCAAGGTCTTGGCCCCTTTTTCGTCCATTTGGACACTGTCCCAGATCTCGTCCCCTACTTTCTGCCAAGCAGCAGTGTCAAAAACTTGGCTAGTTTCTGTTAGCAAACCCCGTTTCCTACACCAAATCAATAAATCAACCAAGTCCTGACGGGGTACTTTATAATCAGTTTTAGTGGCCAGCCGCATTAGTCCTTCTATAGTAGCTTTTTCTATCGCTGATGCAGCGTTCCCCATCCCGCTCCCAGACTTTTAGTCTGCCTGACTCACCAGTCAGTCGTGTGGCGGCACAGCCGTCTCTTTCGAAAACGGCACCCGTCTCTGTTGGACGTCTCCCGTCTCTGTTGGACGTCTCCCGTCTCTCTTGGACGATACCCGTCTCTCTTCGGACGGTACCCCGTCTCTCTTCGGACGGCCGGGATGGCTTCTTCACACTTCGTCTCTCGTCCGCTTTTTCACTCCTCTCAGGAGCAAAGTTCTTCTGATAGCTATTAAGGCAGTGCTATCACGTCGAGGTTCACCATTAATGCCGTGGCCCGAAGTGTTGGGAGTGAAACAACACACCAATATGATGTGGAATCAAGCTCCATTTATTGATGATTTTTGACAGTCTTTTATACATAATTCTGTTCTATACAAGTAAAAAGTAAGCTATTCATTGGTTAAACAATGCTTTCTCACGCTTAAGTAAAACTTATGATTGGTTGGCACAATTTTAGTAATATTCAGCTTTTGCAGTTAATTTCTAAGTTTTTCCCAGCCTTGTCTTTTGTTGACTTCCTTTTTATCATATCTTACTGTTTCATATCTACTTGGACAGTACAGACTATCTTTGTAACATATTTTCTATTGCAACACTTACTTTTTCAGAACAAGAACGAACTATCCTTGCTTATTGCTACATCTACAAATGTTCATAATGATGCATCATTCCCAGGGCCCCAACAGGAGAAGAATTGTCCTTCTATTCCAGGCATCCATGGCCAAAATTGGGATACCTCCTCCAAATTTCTGTATATCCAATGGTTGCTCCAAGACAAAAGCTGCTATATATATGCTGTATAAAAGAATGCCCTAAAATATTAGCTTTCAAGAAAATTTCTCAGATTGATGTTTCCTGTGTTGGTGCCAGTCTTTTAAACCCAGCCTTCTGCCTGACCTCTCTGCTATTGTAGTTCCATGGACAGAGGTTGTTGTCTTTTACCCTTTCCCATGGGCAGGGCAGTGTTCAGCCATCTCCAGGACAGGAGGGCCCCATCCCATGTCACTGTGACCTGGGAAGACAAAATCCATCACTCCAAATGTCCCCCTCCTTGCTCCTTCTTCCCAGGCATTTGGCCGTGGCAGTGGGGTTTGCAGCTGGTTGCCGAAGGAAAAAGGAGAGCACTGTGACACTTTGGGGCATATGGAACCAAGGGTCCATTGTGACCCTTTGAAGCTAAGGAGACCATTGATGACTAAGGAACCTCATGGAACCAAAGGTCCATCGAGACAGAGCAAGGCCTTGTGGAATGAAGGAGTCCAAAGGTCTAAAATATTGCTTACAGGGTTCTGCCTTGGGGAAGGGAAACCTCCTTGGTGGCAGCTTGGGCTTGGCACACACTTGAGGAGGGTGTCTGTTCTCAACGGGAAAACTTAGGAGTTTATATTGCTTTAAAAAAAAAAAAAATTGGAAAAACCCATTTTTGCCTGAGTGCAGCCAGTTCTCCAAGCAAAGCAGATCCCAGATGAGCGAGTACCAACAGGATGGGGTTGGGAATGTGGAGCAAGGTTGTCCACACTGGGTCAGACCTCAAGGCACAGCTTTTCCGAGCAGGCCAGACCTCCTCAGGAGAGACCCTGGATCAATAGCAATCACAGAATGTCACAATGACCTCTTCTCTAAACTGAACGGTAATAAAATGCATTATTTAAAATAGGAATGTGTATCTCTGAGAAGCTCTTTGAAATATTTCTCCATAACTGGAGTAGGAAACCTTCCTAATGAACTGCACCAGGCCAAAGGGAAATCAAGGCAGAGCCATGGTTTGTCAGGACTTGCTTGATCACAATGAGCCCCGAGGTGCATTTGGTGCTGAGCCCTTGAACCTCAGGGCCTGAGAGGAGATTGCACAAACCTTTCCAGGAGTCAAAGTCAGAAGAAAAACCCAAAGTGTCGCCAAGTATGAATGGGTTCCATGGAGGTCCATCCCCAACACAGGCTCCTCATGGACCCCTTGGAGGAGAGAATTGGAGGCCATGATTGCACAAAAAGCATCTCAGATATTCAGTGTGAAAAGGAAAAAGGAAAATACCTTAAAAAAACTGAAGTACTCGAGGCATTAATGAGTCCCACTGAGTATCCTTACTAACAAGGGCTCTCAGGGGAATAATTAAAGCAGATAATTGGAGGCCATGATTGCAGAAACTTGTCAGAGACTCAGGGTGACAAAATAAGGACTTTAATAAACCCTGAGTACCTTGAAGCATTAATGAGCCCCACTGAGTGTTGTTACTGACAAAGAATCTCCAGGGACTCCTTGCAGCAGATAATTGGAGGCCATGATTGCACAAAGCTCTCAGAGACTCCAAGGCAAAGGCAAAAGCCAAAGTGCTTTGAAAAACCTGCAGTCCCTGGGAGCATGAAGGAGCCCCCCAGGGCCATTGCTGCCTAAGGCTCCCCAGGGACTCCTTCCAGCAGATCCCTGAGGCCACTGGGATGTGGGGGGGATGCTGAGGGCAGGACAAGGGGGTGACAGTGCCCAGCCTTGCTGGGGCTGTGCCAGGAGGCCCCGGGGGCCTCAGGACAAGGTGTCTCCTCACAGCCCTTGGTGGCACAGACTCTGCTGTGCCCCAGGGCACCAAGACTTGGCTTCTCTTTGTCCCACCCTGTCACCACTGCCTCCAATTTCCTGCTCTAACTGGAACCTGGGGACACTTTCTCAGTCATGTCCCTCACTGGGACCCATTAAAACTTCAGGAAACTTTGGATATTGATTGTGACTTTGAATTC
The DNA here is from genome assembly GCA_036630365.1 of Acanthiza pusilla. Lineage (NCBI taxonomy): Eukaryota > Metazoa > Chordata > Aves > Passeriformes > Acanthizidae > Acanthiza > Acanthiza pusilla. The sequence goes on from JAXCHO010000108.1 coordinate 1,428,347, forward strand.
TGGAGAGGTTTCTTCAACTCCCTCTCAGGGACTGATGTTCAGGGCCTCAGCACCAAAGCCCCGAGAGGCTCATTAGAGTCCTTGTGCTGTTGCTGTGCTGCTGAGCTGGGCTGGGCTCCTGGCACAGAGGGAGCTCCTGGCAACCAAGAAGGGCTTCAAAAAGACCTTTCTGCTGAGGAGCAGCTCCTGTGCACAGCCCTGAAGCTGGCACATGGCACAGCTTCTGGGATCTTGCAGGAGGACTCTGAGAGTTGCTGCAGTGCAGGGGATGTGGCCCTAGGGCAGAGCTGGGTTTCCCTGCTGCAGCATCCGAGGCACAGCACAGGACAGCTCCGTGTTGCCAGGCTGTGCTGCAGGGCTGAGCAGCCGCGGGTGCAGCCAGGGGTGCCCAGGGCTGTGGTGCAGAGCAGGGTCCTGCAGCCCAGGGCCTGTGCTGGGCCAGGGACTGTGCTGCCTGCCAGGGGCAGCTCTCAGCCGGCGCGGGGAGCTGCTGCCAGCGCTGGGGGAGAAGCTGTGGGGGGAAGGAGCGACCCTGAGCAGGGCAGGTGCTGCTGCTGAGAGGTGCTGTGTGGGGCAGGGCTGCTGCCAGCTCCAGATCAACCTGGGGACAGCTCTGGAGGACACTGCCCAAAGAAGGTAAGGCATGGATTGATGTAAAGGAGCTTTCTTGAGACTGTGTTCAGTTTCTAACTTGGATCAGGGTGGGAAGATTGGGGGATGAGAGAAGCAGAATAGGAGCTGGAATCACAGAGTCACAGAAAATTCTGAGTTGAAAGGGACACAACAGGATCATCAAAATAATGTTTGAACATTTACTGAAACATGTGATCTGTAACTATGGGTCTCTCTGCTGGGAGCCTCCTAAAGGGCCTTCAGGCACTCCTCAGCCCATGGACAGCACCAGCATCACCTTGGCAGGGCCCAGCAGGGCTCTCTGAGCTGCCCTTGCCCACCTGCACACAGAGGCTGCCCCAGGCAGGGCCCTGCAGACAGGCAGGTTTCTGTAGGGCCGGGCCGAGTGCACAGAGGGTGGGATGGCTCTGTGAGCGCTGACAGGGACAAGGCACCTGTGAGGAGGAAAATGTGCAGGCCCAGGGAGAGGATGAGGGCAGGAGAGGGAGCTGAGCAGAGCAATGCTGTGGGCAGGAGGGCACTGTTGGTGTGTGGGAGGTGCCGTGCACAGCTGGGGACAGGGAACACTGTCCTGAGTGCGCGGCTGTCTCTGCCCTGCCCTCTCAGGCACAGCACCACAAGATCTTCTCTTGGTTCTGCACTCTCTGATATTGTCATTGTTATCTTGTGCTCTCAGGGAGGCTCTGGCATTTGCAGCAGCTGAGTCAGGCCCTGCCCTTGGGATTCCTGCCAGGCAGGGGTGTCCATGGGAATGGGGTGTCCAAGCTTCCCTGTGACCTGTGGGGCTGTGGGCAAAGCAGTCCATGGGAAAGGGGAGGGAGCTGAGCCTCCCTCCCTGAGATGCCATCATGAGCACACCTGGGGATCTCCTTGCTGTGTCCTTCCAAGCTCTGAGCTGCCCTCCTGGGTGCAAATCTGTGCCAGAGCCTCTCGGAGTTCCCTGAATGTCCCACAGGGAAGTGCAGAGATGCAACAAGTGAGGAAATATAGAGACCTTTAGAGAGGGTGAGACATTCAGTGCTCTCAGCAGGGTCTGGTTTCTCCTCAGGGTGACACAGGAGTGTGATTGTGCTCTGATTGCAGCCAAAGGTGCAAACCCAGGGCAGTTGGGAACAAGCCCATCCAGCCCCTGACCTTGCCCTGAGCCCTTTGCGTCTCACATCTCTCAGTGGCAAACTCGGAGTGCAGCAGAAATGCCCAGGATTTGTGACCTCAGGGAACCAGGAATGATATGTGGAGTTAAAAACAATCCCTTCATATCCTTCCTGCCTCTTGTATCCTGTGAAACTTAAGAGTGAAAATGCTGCCAGTCCTTTCTGATTTCAGAGAGATTCCACTGACAAATCCTGAATGTCCAGCCTTGTCCCTCTGCCCCATGGCCACAAACCCAGGGCAGCAGGGCAGGGATGGCTCCTCGAGAGCCCCCACGCACAGGCCTGGCTGCTCATGGCACACTCAGACAGCACAAGTGGAGCTCAGGCAGGGACCTGGATGAAGGTTTTCCCAGAGAAGGAACAAGGGTGGATGAGTCACAGTGGGACAGTCTGCAGGGAATGGCACAGGTTTGGCTCCAAGCAGCCTCTCCTAACTTGTCACTGTCCTTTTCTCCATGAACAGGTGCCCATGGCCAGAGGCTCAAAATGTCCAACAGCAGCTCCATCAGCCACTTCCTCCTCCTGGCATTCGCAGACACGCGGCAGCTGCAGCTGCTGCACTTCTGCCTCTTCCTGGGCATCTCCCTGGCTGCCCTCCTGGGCAACAGCCTCATCATCAGCGCCGTAGCCTGCGGCCACCACCTGCACACGCCCATGTTCTTCTTCCTGCTCAACCTGGCCCTCACCGACCTGGGCTCCATCTGCACCACTGTCCCCAAAGCCATGCACAATTCCCTCTGGGACACCACAGACATCTCCTACTCAGGATGTGCTGCACAGCTCTTTCTGTTTGTCTTTTTCATTTCAGCAGAGTTTTCTCTCCTCACCATCATGTGCTATGACCGCTACGTGTCCATCTGCAAACCCCTGCACTACGGGACCCTCCTGGGCAGCAGAGCTTGTGCCCACATGGCAGCAGCTGCCTGGGCCTGTGCCTTTCTCAATGCTCTGCTGCACACAGCCAATACATTTTCCCTGCCCCTGTGCCAGGGCAATGAGCTGGGCCAGTTCTTCTGTGAGGTGCCCCAGATCCTCAAGCTCTCCTGCTCACACTCCAGCCTCAGGAAACTTGGGCTCCTTGCTTTTAGTGCTTGTTTGTCATTTGGTTGTTTTGTGTTCATAGTTTTCTCCTATGTGCAGATCTTCAGGGCTGTGCTGAGGATCCCCTCTGAGCAGGGACAGCACAAAGCCTTTTCCACGTGCCTCCCTCACCTGGCTGTGGTCTCCCTGTTTCTCAGCACTGCCGTTTTTGCCCACCTGAAGCCCTCCTCCATCTCCTCCCCATCCCTGGATCTGGTGGTGGCAGTTCTGTATTCTGCGGTGCCTCCAGTCCTGAACCCCCTCATCTACAGCCTGAGGAACCAGGAGCTCAAGAATGCCCTGAGGAAAATGACCACTCTGTGCCTTTCAGAAACAATGAAGTGCCAGTTTACTTCTGCATAGCATTCAGAATGTAACTCATTACAGGCCCAGACTGCTTTGTGCCATGTGTCATCTTTGTTATTCTATTTGGTATATTCTGTTTTTCCATCTTTTTCTTTTACTTATGATACTGTTTTCCATAAGGGGATGTCATAGTATTGCTACATCAGTGTCTACCATGCTTGTGTTAAGCAGAGACATTGAGGAGCCACGATCACTGTGCATTTTGGTAAAATAAAGTGTCCTGCTCTGCCTCTGTGTGTCCAAGATGCTTCCTGAGCCCTTCTCTGTCTCTGCAGGGACAGTGCCTGTGAGCACACATGGAGGGAAGAGCCTCCCAGCACAGCAGCACAGCCAGGGACAATGGCCCTGGCCCTTCCCACATCTGCTCTCCCCAACTCCACCCTCTCCTTCCCAGCCCTTCTGTGGGTGCAAGGCCGCAGTGCTCTGCAGCTCGGGCACAGCCCTGCTGCGTGTCCGTGCTGTGAGCACAGGCAGGGACAGGCCATGGGCACTGCTGGGACACAGCTGGGCTCCACCACAGCAGTGCCATCAGCAAAGGGCATCTCCTGAGGGCACTGCAGGACGGCTCTGCTCTCCCTCCAGAGCTGCTGTCAGGAATGTGCTCCAGGCCGTGCCCTGGCAGAGCAAACCCAGTGCCTGGGGCAGAGCGGGAGTGTGCAGGGGGCACACAGCAGTGTCCTGGCACAGACAGAGCCCCTGGGAGAGACCTGAGGGAGCAGCAGAGCAGGGTCTGGGCTGTGGCTGTGCTCCAGGGACAGCCTGGGAAGGTGCCCCAGGGCAATTGTCCCACACCAGCCCCTGCAACCGCTGATCCCAGCACTGGCCTGTCCCCACACCTGCAAGAGGTTGTTTGTCCCTGCATGGAGGGACATCAAGTGACCAGGTCAGCTGTCCATGTTTGCTTTGTACTGAGGAGATTTCAGCATGTGCATCGTGTGTGTGTGGGGAGATGAACCCGAGTGAGCACAAACACCATCAGCAGCACTTGGGGGTGGCACAGCTCCAGTGGCACCAACAGTGTCTTGAGGCCACTTCACTCTGGGAAACCACCTGAATTCAGTACTGGGATGTGCTTAGGGCTGCATGGAGAGAAACATCCAGGGCAGGGAGGCTCCAGGGAAAATGCTCAGGACAGCCATGGACTGCACAGAGAGACCATTGGAGTGGGGGTCTGTGGGCAGAAATCACAGCTGCCTCCCTTCTGAACTGCCCCAAGGACCTGGACAGGCCTGTGCTGTGTTCTGGGCACTGACCTGGGACTGTGGGATATGGAAAAGGCCTTTGGTGTCAGGGATGTTGAGAAGGCTGGGCAGGGTCATTGTGAGACCTCTCCCAAAGCCCTTGGAAAGGCCAGAGCCATCCCAGAGGGTCCTGGGCACTTGGGAAGGGCAGCCATGGAACCAGTCTGCAAACAGGGCAGGAACAGGGATTGGGAGAGTCACAGACTGGGCAGGCTCAGCAGGGAAGAGGATGTGGCAAATCCTCCTGCAGCCAGTGCAGGCCCTGGCAGGACAAGGCAGGGATTGCAGAACCCCCGTGGGAGGGCAAAGAAGGGCATGTTGTGTACCCAGACTTCAGCCAGGCCTGTGACATGGTCTGCTGGGGTCTGCTCAGAGCCAGATTGGTGAGAGCTGGACTGAAGGAGTGGAACATGGGCTGGGTGGGAATTGGGCTGAACAATGAGAGTCAAATGTCACCTGTGGCACAGAGTCCTCTTGGCAGCCACTCCCTGGTGACATCCCTCGGTGCCCAGCCCTTGACCACCACTGTGGGACATTTTAATTATCTCTACAATGGGATGAAATGCACTTTCAACTCCTTTGTGGATGCTGCCAAGTTGCAGGGAGCCTGTGACCAAACTCATCTAATTAATGGTGGCTGCAAATTGGGCAAAGATGAGTGAGTTGGATAAATTTGTTCTGCCATCAGGTGCGAACCAAGCCACAAGAAAAGGGAGAAATAAATTATGCATCAGAAGAAAGGCAGTTCAATAGGGGAAAAAACCAAACCCAACCAAAAATAAACCAAACGCAACCAAAAAACCGAAGCTAAAGCCACCCATATCACCACAAAACCCTCACAAACAAACCAACCATAAAAAGCAAAGGCCACAAACAGAAGAAAAGCAAATCCACAGGAAATCTCCGATCAGTGGAAAATGTTTAACACCTTGTGGCAGGAGAGGATTCTGTATGTGTAAGTGCTGTTTTGAAAGAAAAACGTCTTTTAAAAGCCATTAATTCACTCCAACCCCTGTTCCTCTCAGTTCATTGCTGATCATGGTGTCACACGGAATGGAACATCCCTTGGGTCAGTCCAGCGAAGCTGTCCCATCCCTGCTCCGTCAGGAGCACCTGCCCACCCCAAGCCCATTGGTTGGGGGGGTTGCAGACACACCTCATGGGGGGCGAGCACTGTGACAAGGACAGTAGAACAGAACAGCACAGCCTTGCAGAAATAGATAAAGGATGTAACTGAGGAAAACAGAGTCACCTTGGATCTCGTTGGATCTGCATTGTCACAACGGACAATTGGTTCCATGGGGCCCACAATGTCACAATGGTCCCTCTGTTCCATGAGGTTCCAAAGTGTAACATGGTTGCCTGGATTCTAAGAGGTTCTGCTGTGTCACAATGGACCCTTAGTCCCATGAGCTTCTGTAGTCACAATGGTCTCATTGGATCCGCAGTATCACTAAGGACCATTGGTTCTATGTGGCATTGCTGTGTCACAATGTCCCCTTGTTCCATGAAGCCCCCCTGTATAACAATGGACCCTTGGTTCCATGAGGTTCCATTATGTCACAATGGTCTCCTTGGTTCCATGATGCCTTGCTGTCTCACAATGGATCCATGGTTCCATGAGCTTCTATAGTGTCACCATGGCCTCCTTGGATCCACATTGTCACCATGGACAATTGGTTCCATGTGGCCCCACTGTGTCACAATAAACCCTTAGTGCCATCAGGTTCTGTAGTGTCACAATGGTCTCCATGGTTCAGCAAGTCCTTGGAGTGTCACAATGGCCCCTTGGTTCCCTGAGCTTCCATAGTGTTAACAATGGTCTCATGGTCTCTCCAGTGTCATAATGGACCCTTGGTTCCATAAGGTTCTAAAGTATCACTGGTCTCCTTGGTTCCACGTGTCCCTGCTATGTCACAATGGCTGCTTTGTTCAATGAGGTTCTGTATTGTCACCAATGGTTCCTTTGTTCCAATGAGGCCCCGCTATGTCACAGTGGACCTGGGTTCCATTAAGTTCTTCAGTGTCACAATGTCCCCTTGGTTCCATAGGTTCTGTAGTGTAACAATGGATTTCTTGTGGGTTCTGTGAGTTACCCTGCTCTCAGCAGTGGTTTCTTTGGTTCCAACAAGGCCCCACTGTGTCTCAATGCACCCTTGGTTCCATGAGGATCTGGAGTATCACAATGGCTCCTTGGTTCCACGAGGCCTGATTGTGTCACAAGGGACCCTCTATTCCATGAGGCTCTACAGAGTGACAATGGCCCCTTGGTTCCATGAGTTCCTGTAGTGTGATATGGTCACCTTGATTCCATGAGGTTTCATAGTGTCACAGTAGAAACCCTTATTCCATTAGGCCCCCGAGGTTCACAGTGGTCTCTTTGATTCCATGAGGCACCCCAGTGTCACAATGGACCCTTGGTTCTGTGAGGTTGTGTAGTGATCCAGTGGTCGCCATGGTTACATGAGTTTCCTTAGTGTCACAATGGTCGCCATGGTTCCATTCGGCCCTGCTTTGTAAAAATGGTCCCCTTGGTTCCAACGTGGCCCTGCTGTGTCACAGAGGACCCTCGGTTCCATGAGGCCCTGCTGTGTCAGAATGGTCTGGTTTTTCCATTAATTTTCAAAGTGTCACTGTGGTATCCTTGGTTCAGTGAGGTCCCCCTGTATCAGAATGGACATATGATTCCATGAGGTTCCGTAGTGTCACCATGGTCTTCTTGAGTCCGCAGTGTACAATGGACCATTGGTTCCCTGTGGCCTCGCTGTGTCACAATTGCCTTCTTGATTCCATGATTCCCCACAGTGTCACAATGGAGCCTTGTTTCTACGAGGTTCCGTATTGTCACAATTGTCTCCTTGGTTCCATGAGCCCCCACTGTGTCACAATGGCCTCTTGGTTCCATGAGGCCCCTCAGAATCACAGGAGTCTCCTTGGTTCCATGAGGAACACAAAAGCTTTGCATATATACTGAGAAACACCTGCCTAACACAGCTGGAAACATCTGTGTGCATCCTAGAGGGGTTCAAAGTGACAATGGCACCAGCAGCTTCCATCTGCAACTGAGATCCAGGAAAAGGACAAGGACAGAGAATTCAGCTGAAAAACTCAGAGAATTCTGCTTAAAGATACAGAGAATTCTGCTTACAGAGAGCATTTCTGGTCACACTGTCCCTTGTAGAAAGGTGACATCATCAGAGGCAGCTTGTACTGAGCATGTGGCTCCTGAGTGGGGTTTGTTCTTCAGCAAACCTGCTCAGGCTTTGCCATTCTTTCCTTACAAACAGGAAAACTTCTGCTGGGCCTGTGTGCAGGCAGAGCCCTGAGGAGAGCAGGTGGGACATGGTGCCATGGGCTGGGACACGCAGCTGCAGAGCTCAGGGGACAAGTTTGTGATGCAGGGAACAGGGATGTGAGTGCCAGGTGGGCCGTGTCAGCCATGGTGAGGTTGGGGTGAGGAGCAGGTTGTCCCAACAGGGTCAGCCCACAAGGGGCTCATTCTTCTGTGTGCCCAGAGCTCCTAAGGAGACATTCAGCATCAAGGTCACTTGGGGAATGCTTCAGTCACCTCTTCTCGGAACTGGAAAGGTCAAAGGTTATTTCAACATCACCAGCCCTTGTTCTTGTAGGAGACTTTAACCTGCCAGATATCTGCTGGGAACTCAGCACAGCAGAGAAGAGGCAGTCTAGGAGGTTCTTAGAGTGTATGGAGGACAACTTCTTGTTTCAGTTGGTGAGTGAGCCTAGCAGGGGAGGGACTATGCTAGGCCTGCTGTTTGCAAACAGAGAAGGGCTGGTGGGAGATGTGGTGCTTGGAGGCTGTCTGGGGCACAGTGACCATGAAATTACAGAGTTTTCAATATTAGGTGAAACAGGGAGGGGCATCAATAAAACTCCCACACTGGATTTCCAGAGGGCAGACTTTGGCCTACTCAAGAGACTTATTTGGGGAGTACCTTGGGAAGCAGCCCTTAGAAACAAAGGAGCCCAGGAAGAATGGATGTGCTTCGGAACAGAAATCCTGACGGCACAGGAATAGACTGTCCCTATGACAGATGAGCTGATGAGGAAAACGACCAACCTGGAAGGGCAAGCAGCTTTGGAAAGAACTAAGGAAAAAAAAAAGGGTGTATCACATTTGGAAGGAGGGTCAGGTATCTCAGAGAATGTTCAAGGGAGTTGCTAGGTCATGTAGGAAAAAATTAGAGAGGCTAAAGCCCAGTTAGAACTGAATCTGGCTGCTTCTGTGAAGGATAATAAAAACTATTTTATAAATATATTAATGGCAAAAGGAAAAGCAAGGACAACCTCCATTCTCCATTCTCCATTGGATGCAGGAGGGAATTTAGTAACTAAAGATGAGGAATAGGCAGAGGTATTGAACTCTTTCTTTGCCTCAGTTTTCAACAGAAAGACAGGCTGTCCTCAGGACAAGTGGCCTTCTGAGGTGGTAGATGTGATCAGGGAGCAGAATTGCCCCGCTGTAATCCAGGAGGAAGCAGTCAGAGACCTGCGGAGCCACTTAGATGATCACAAATCTATGGGACCAGATGGGATCCATCCTAGGGGGATGAGGGTGATGGTGGATGAGCTCTCCAAGCTGCTCTCCATCATTTACCATCAGTCCTGGCTCACCAGGGAGGTCCCAGAGGACTGGAGGTGCCAATGTGACCCCATCCACAAGAATGGCTGGAAGGAGGATCTGGGAAACTCCAGGCCTGTCAGCCTGACCTCGGTGCATGGCAAGGTTATGGAACAGATCTCCTTGAGTGCCATCACACAGCACCTACAGGATGGCCAAGGGATCAGACCCAGCCAGAGTGGATTTCAATATCTTTATTGATGATCTGGATGAGGGGATTGATTCCACCATCAGCAAATTTGCAGATGACACCAAGCTGGGTGTGAGTGTGGATCTGCTGGAGGGTAGGAGGGCTCTGCAGAGGCACCTGGACAGGCTGGATCCAGGGGCCAAATCCAACAATGTGAGGTTTAACAAGACCAAGTGCCACGTCCTGCACTTTGGCCACAACAACCCCTGCAGTGCTACAGGCTGGGGACAGAGTGGCTGGACAGTGGCCAGGCAGAAAGGGACCTGGGGGCACTGATGGACAGCAGGCTGGACATGAGCCAGCAGTGTGCCCAGGTGGCCAAGAAGGCCAATGGCACCTGGCCTGTAAAGTGCGGATTAATTCTACAACTAAAAGAAAAGTTGGAAAGTAGGTATGTTTATTCCAGCACTGGGGTGCATGGGGAATATTTTCTTTCAAATTGCACGACCCGCCAGTGGTACTCTGTCCTGTTTCTATCAGGTTACAGGTTGCATATTCATTACATTGCCCAACACGCCTATACATATTCATTATCTATTCCTGCTTCCTATTATAATGAGTCCAAAGTTCATTTGCATAGGCTTGCACCTGCGCAGTGCCATGCGGTGGTTGTGGGCAGGGGTCTTAAGATGAAGTAAGGAGTCTTCCTCAGGTTGAACTCTTCACTCTGCTTCCCTGTGCATACTCCCTGGGTCCCTGCTCCAGGTCCAAACCCTGAAGCTGGCTTGGGCTGGTTTCATGATCCATAAGTAGGAGGTCATGGTTCCTTCTCTTTATCAATAGTTTGGCATCTTCTTTATATCCTCCCTCTTTGCTTGGCAAGCACAAAAATATTAAGCAGGCTATATGCGTTGTTTTAGCAAGCAGCCCTTAGTAAATTATTACCTACCTCCTAGTTCCGAAAACACAAGCTATATATTTTGTTTTAAGAAGCACTTTCTAGTAAGTCTCTTAGCCCCCCTAAATCACAGGTGGGGGATGTGGGAGCCAATGAGGGATGTAGGAACCAGGAGGGGATGTGGGAGCCAAGTGGGGATGTGGGAGCCAGGTGAGGGATGTGGGAGCCAGGTGAGGGATGTGGGAGCCAGGTGAAGGATGTCGGAGCTGGTGCCGCTGTCGCTGCACAAGAACCTCCCGCACAAAGGGACAGTGACATTTCCTGGCTCTGCTCTCTGCTGTATTCAAACCGCGTCACGAACAGAGAGCACAAACACCACCCCCACCCCCCCCCCACACCCCCCCAATAGGGTTTCTTGTTTTTGAAGCTCGGCGAGGCTCGTGCCTTCTATAAACATTCTTACCTCGGTCCTTCTGAGTCCTTTCACTCCGATCCGCCCCGAGGCATCAATCACAAGACCCTCAGTCACCGCCTCAGAGCTGGGCTGTGCCAGTGAATTGCCATCCCAGACAGGATTCCTTGGCTGCTGTGATCAGCGTGCTCCAGAGCTGTTGTCCCATCCCTCTGCTGGGCCCCGGACCTGCTGAGAGGTTTTTCTCCGGAAGAGAAGTCAGACGAACCCTGTGAGGGGAATGGGAGGACATTGACGCTCATGGGGTCAGTGAGAGATTTGAAATGTCTGAGTGCCCCGGGAAAGTCGAATGGAGACTGTTCCCTCCTGAAACAAAGAGCCGTAATTGCTAATCCTCCTCCCCTTAGGACCTGGCACATGAAAAGGTATGCGATGCACAGGGAAGTGGAATTCGAATCCCAGCGGAATTCTGTGACCTCAAACCTGGCAAAGTGGGAGTGGAATCGCTGGTTTGGGTTCTGCCTTCGTGGGGGCACTGAAGGAGCAATTGAAGGCTCGGAAATCTGAAAGTGAAACAAAAGAAGGTGACGAGAAGTCGTTTGAGGGAAAATCTAGAAAAGGAATGTCTGGAAAAGGAGTTCACAGGGAGCTGCTGAACGGACGGAAAGGGAAATGAATCTATCGATTCCATCGGCCCTTCAGGAAGCGATGGATTGAGGTGAATCCCTTAGAAAGGACCTCGAAACAAACTGGGAATAATGGGACATCAACTGAGGATGCCCCTGAGCAATGCTGGTCACTAAATCGCTGTCTCTCTGGGGACTCACAAAAGCAATGTTGGTCACTAAATCGCTGTGTCCCTCTGGGGAGTTCAAGAGCTTGGGAAACATTAGCCAGAGGACAAAGGGATGCAAATGCTCCCCCTCATTAGACTGAAACCGCTAATGATGGCCAGGGGAAGCCCGACAGTTTACCCTGCTTGCACAGGGAACAATAAACATCCAGGAAAGCTGGAGCCGCGAATCCAAGGGAACAGCAACAGGGACCCTCAGCTGAGCCCCCCATGCGGCCCCTCGGGAGAGCGTGGGGTGGAAATGCTCGGCTGGGAGAGCTCCTGCCGGGATGGGATGGAGTGGGATAGAGAAGGAGCCCGGATCCATCCGACAGCTCCCGGCTCTCCCGCGGTGGTTTAGAGGGGGAACTGAATGGTTTTCCTTTGCGAGCGGAACCGGGGGGAACTGAGTCCCAGTGCGGCGAAAGGAGAAATGGGAAGAGATTTTGGTCGCTAAATGTCAGGGGAAAGCTGACAAGAGCAGATCTGCGGAGGAAGGCGATGCTTTTTCTCCTGCCAATACCCTCCCTCCCTCCCTCCCTCCGCACGAAGTTCACGCCTAAACTTGAATTTCTTTACCGCGTCAAACCCGCAATGGACCGAGACCGCGGCCATCGCTCCGACCGCAGACATCGCAATTGCCAAAATCTCCTCACTGGATCCACAGGTGGTGATATCTTTCCTCTCCCCTGTTTACTTCTGTCCGTTCCTTATCTTTCTTCCTTTCTGTGATACTTCTGTATTTTTAGTAAAGAACCCAAACGGCTGCATCCTCTTTTCCCGAGGCAATTCAATTGTTTTAAAATCGAACTTGCCTCGTATGGCTCAGAGCAGTGCCCTGGATTGAAATGCCATCCCCAGCTGAATTGCCCGGGCCAACGCTCAGCCGAGGACACGAGATTTATGCCAAGGTGTCCTTTTGTCGGGGGACAAACCCCCCGATCTGTCCTTGTAGTGACAAATTCTCATCCCCTGGCTTAGACCTTAACTCGGGGCACACTCTACACCTTATTAACCACGGCTGTGCCACGTGCTGTGGGCCGGGCTGTGCTCAAAGCATCTTTGCAGTTACGCTGAACAGAGTAGTTTTTTGCTAAGTTGTTTTTCAAAAACATTTCTGGGCATCAGGGCTTCTACCCCTCGTTCCTCCCCCGTGCCCCACTGCATTTTCCTCGCTGTTTTATGCTTCCAACATCCAATGCAAGGAATCCAAGGAATCCCGTCAGGACCTGGCACGTAACTGTCGCGATCTGCAGGCGGTGGAGGATGGGATTGAAATCCCAGCGGAATTATTTGACCTAAACCTGGCAAAGGAAAGGCAGTGGCACTCGTGGCTCTGGGTGCTGCCCTCACGGCAGCACAGAAGGAGCGATTGACGACTCAGAGATCTAAAAATGTGAAACAAAAACGACAAGAAGTTTTTGGCAAGAACAACTAGAAAAGGAACGACTCGAAAACCAATGTTTACACGGAGCTGCTGAACGGGAAGTTCAAAGGATTGCAGTGGATTCAGAGGGATTTGGGGAAAATTCTGGGATATTTGGAGAGAATTCAGAGGTATTTTAGGAGTGTTCAATAATATTTTAAGGATATATCGAATATTTAGGGAGACCTCAGATATTTACAGAGGATTCAGAGCTCTCTTTGGGGAGAGTTTGGAGGTATTTTAGGACAATTCAGTATTATTTGAGAAAACTGAAATATTTTCGGACGACTCAGAGGTATTTTGGGATGAGGACTCAATAGTATTTGAGAGGAATCGGAAGTATTTGAGGTTTCAATTACTTGGGGAGAATTCAGAGGTCTTTGTGCTAGTGAGTTATTTTGGGATATTCACACACGTGAGTCTGACCGCGCTTCCCCCGCCGGCTGTGACCTGCCCCAGGTGGCCCCGAGCCCTCTGTTCTGCCCCAAATTTGCCGCCAGCGGTTCCCCCGCTGCTGCAATCCCTGCGCGGTGGCGCTGAGACGCCGCTGCTCGCCGGGAGCGTCACGGCATAAAACCTCCATGGAAAGGTTTTTAGTGCCTGGGAGCGATTTCCCGGAGTTTCTGGGCTCCGTGGGGCCGAGGCGGCGGCAGCGGGACCCGCGGGGCCCGGCCCGTGGGGGCGGCCGGGGCTGAGAAATGCGCGGCGGCCCCAGCGCGGTGCTGAGGGCTGAGCGGAGCTGTTGGGAACAAATCTCGGAACCGCCCCGGTGCCTGAGGGCAGAGCGGAGCTGCTTGGAACACTCCCGGGACCCCCCTGGTGCCCGAGGGCTGAGCGGAGCTGTTGGGAACAACCCCCGGAGCTTCCCTCGGTGCCTGAGGGCTGAGCGGAGCTGCCTGGAACACCCCGCTCGTCTCCGCCGCCCGAAGGCCTTCCCCGGCTCCGCCTGCCGCCGCCGCCCGGCCCCGGTGCGCTCCCGCGGGGTCGCCGCTCGTCGCGCAGCAGGACGGGGTCGATCCGGGCCGCGCCCCGCCCGTCCCTCGCTGCGGCTCCTTCAGTGACCCGGGGCGGCCGAGAGCCCTCGGGGCGGCTCCAGAAGCCCCAGCTCGCCCTGGCTGCGGCTCTTTCAAAGACAGGGAGCAGCTGAGACCCCCTCGGTTCTGCCCCGACGCTCCCTCGGTGCAGCTCTTTCAGTCGCGGGCAGCGGCCTCTCCCGGTGCGGCTCTTTCATTATTTTTTTGTTCCATTCTCTCTGTTTTATTCCATTCGCAACTCCCACTCCGCGTCCCTCCGGTGCGGCTCTTTCACCGCCTCCGCTCCTCGCCAGTCTCTCGGTGCAGCTCTTCAGACGCACGGGGCCCCGGGGACCCCTGGGCGCGGCTCTTTTACTGTATTTGATCCTATTCTCTATACTTTATTTTATTCACGCTTCCGAGCCCTCGGCGCTGCCCTTCTGGCGACACCCGACAGCGCCCGTCCCGCGGTGCGGCTCTTCAGTGACACTGGGGCCCGGGGACCCCCCGGTGCAGTTTTTTATTCTGTTTTGCCCTATTCTCTGTATTTTATTCTATTCACACCCCGCCCGTCCCTCGGTGCAGCTCCTTCAGACGCGGGCGGCGGAGACACCGTCTCGCCTTCGGGGCAGCTTCTCTCGCCCCTCACAGCCGCGGTTCCGCGGGGCCGCCCCGCCGGTCCCGCCCTGCAGCTCCTTCGGTGCCACGGGCCGGCGGAGACGCCCCTCGGTGCGGCTCTTTGTATTTGATTCTTTTCTCTGTGTTTTCTTCCGTTCCCACCTCGCCCTGACTCCTTCAGGGCCCCGGGGCGGCACAAAGCCCTCGGGGCGGCTCCAAAGGGCCCCGCCCGCGGCCGCTCCCCGAGGCCTCCCCGCTGCTCGCGGCGATCGGACACCGCCGGCGGCCCCGGCCCCTTCTTGTTCTTCTTGTTCTTCTTGTTCTTCTTGCTGCTGCCGGGATTCAGCCCCCGCCGCCGCCCGGCTCCTTCTGCCGGCCCTGCCCGGCACGGAGCGGCGCTGCCGCTGACGGGGCCGGAGCGCGGCTGCGACACGAGTGCCCCGCGCCTCGGGACCGGGCCGAGGAGTGACCGCACGGGTGGGGAGGGACCCCCCTGGACAGGGCAAGGACTGACCCCATGGGAGGGACCCCCCGCTGGACAGGGCAGGGACTGACCCCATGGGAGGGACCCCCCTGGACAGGGCAGGGACTGACCCAATGGGAGGGACCCCTCTGGACAGGGCAGGGACTGAGCCCATGGGAGGGACCCCACGCCGGAGCAGGGGAAGGATTCCTGCCCCTGAGGGGAAGCAGCGGCACGAACTGACCGTGACTCCCATCCCTTCTCCCTGCACCGCTGGGCAGAGCACGGAGGGAACCGGGGATAAAGTGAAGTCCGGGAAGGAGAGAGAGGTCGGGAGAAGGTGCTTTATCAGGATTTGTTTTACTCCTCATTCTCCTGTTCTGATCTGCTTAGTCATAAATCCAATTAATTTCCCCACGTCGGGGCTGTCGTGCCCGTGATGGCGATCCCTGAGTGACCTCTCCCTGCCCTTATCTCGCCCCCCATGAGCTGGATTTGTTTCAATTCCGTGGAATTAACTGTGATTTGGGGCAGCTGGAGCAAAGCAGCTGAAAACCTCAGTGGGCTTGGGAGGGACTAAACCAGGATTTGGGGCTGCCCCGAGGGGGTTCTCACTACACGAACCTTCGTGGGGTCTTTCTACGGGAATTTTGTTGAATTTTTACATTAGTTGTTGCAAAGCAGAGTCACAAATGGAGCTGAGCTTTCAGCTTGAAATGAGGGAATGGGTAACCGCAAGGTGTTACCTGATACTTGTTAGCTTAGTTTGGGAAATATTCAGCCCTTCAGCAGCAATGTCTCTCCCGGACACTGGCTTGTGGCTCAGACCCAGCTTGGATCATGGACAAGAAAATCAACGTCCCAGCAGAATAAGCTTTTCCACTATTTTATTTCTTCATAGTTATTTCATGTAATTCATGATGCTTTATTTTATTTAATGTATTCTATTTTATTTTTATGCTTATTTTAATTAGTTTTAAAATATTTTTATTATTATCTCGTATTTATTCTCGATTTCTCCCTCCCCCCCGCCTTTGTCCCCCTCCCGGAGGTTTTGGGAGGTGCTGTGCCGCAGCCCTTCCTGCCCCGGCACCCGCGGCCTGTCCGGTGCCATCAGGCGCCGGCTCGAAGGGAAAACACAGAACCCTCTGGAAATAAACCCGGTTTGGGGGAAAACCCTGCCGGGGGGATTGAATCCCAAGGACAGCGACTGCTGAGAGTTGGAGATTCCAAGGGGCCGAGGGAACCGCGCTGGGGCCTCGGGGCCTCCCTGGGGCACCTCCGGGACGCCCCCCGAGCAGAGCTACCCCTCCTGCCCCCCAAAATCCGCAGGTTTGGGTCAGCTGTAGAAAAGAGCTGGAAAAAGGGGCTGGAAAGGGGGTGGAGCTGAAGGAGGCCCCTCGCCCATGGCCCGGAGCAGCTGCAGGAAAATCCCCCGGAAACCCAAGGAAATCAATGGAAATAAGGATGAATTTTTTCACTCTTTCCGCTGCTGTTTCCAGAAGGTCCAGCCGGGTCCTGCCGGAAGGGGCCGGGAGCGGGCTCAGGGCTTGACTGCGGAGAAAAGTTTAATTGGGGCGAGCAAACTTGAATTGTGCAGAGAAAATGTGAATGGAGGGGATTTGAATGCGAGGGGATGATTTGAACTGGGGAGAGAAAATGAAGTGGGGGGAGGAGCCCCCCAGCCCTCGGCTGTGCCCCGAAGGTGCTGCCAGCAGTTCCACTCCCCCGACCTCCCGGGCTGGGGGCGTGGAGCTGCCGCTGCTCCCCGGGAATGTCATGGGACAAAAACTCCATTAAAGCTTTGACAGCCGCGGTAGCGACACTCCACATTCCTTGGATATTCCATTTCCCTTGGACATTCGGTGTCCCTGCCTGTTCCACGTTCGCCCAGTTTGTTCCAGTATGCTCCCAGTCACTCCGAGCTGCTGCCAGATACCCTCAGCATGCTTCCAGCTGCTCCCAGGAGCCCTCAGTGTGTTCCCAGTTGCTCCCAGTATGATCCCTGTTACCCCAGTTCTGGTCCCAGTGGGTTCCAATCCTGGTCCGGGTCCTGGTGTATCCCGGTGTCCCAGTCCGTCCCAGCCTGTCCCGCTCCATCCCGGTCCCTTCCCGGCAGCCGCCGCCGTTTCCAGCATCCTGTCCCCCCCGCCCCCCAGAGCTGCCGCAGAACGCCCCCAAGGCGCTGACGGGGGTCGGGGGCTTCGTGTTGGGCTTCGTCTGTCTGGGCTGGGGCTCGGCCTCCACCTGCGGTCTCTGGGGTATGCAGGGGGTCCCAGGAGGGGATCCAGGTGAATTCCCTGGGATTTCCCCGTCCCCTCTCCGCCGCGGTCCTTCGGTCACTTTCGCTTTCGCGTCTCCCAACCTGCGTCGCCGGGATCCGCCCAGCAACTGATGACGTCATAGACAATACGGACTGCCACTGGCAGACAAGAAATAGCAGGACCAATCGCGGGGCCGGAGGCGGCTCTGGGGGTGGGGCCAAGTCTGGGGCGGGGCCAAGGTTGGGGCGGGGCCAGGGCTGGGAGTAGGGCCAGGGCTGGGGCCGCTGAGCGGGGCCGTGGCAGAGCAGCGCCATGGCTCCCGCGCTGGGTCTCGGGGCGCTCCTTGGGCTCCTGGGGCTCCTTTGGGACCCTGGGGGTGCAGCGCAAGGTGAGTGGTACCCCCCGGCACCGTGACCCTCCTGAACGTCCATTTCCGGATAACGGAACTCCCTCCCCGCCCATTCCCGGGCACGGGAATCCCCCGGACTCTCATTCCTGGGTACTGTGAGCCCCCTGCATCCCCTTCCGCAGCACCGGGACCCTCCCGTACCCCCTTATCTGGCACCGGGATCACCCTGAACCCCCATTCCTGGGCAGCGGCATCCCCTGAACTGCCATTTCCGGGCATTCGAATCCACCGAACCCCCGTTCCTGAGCACGGGGATCCCCCTGAGCCTTCATTTCGGGGCACCAGGACGCCCCGGCACCGCCTTCCCCAGCCCCCGCAACCCCTGCACCCCGTTATCTGTCACCGGGACTGCTCTGAACGCCCATTGCTGGGCACCGGGACCCCCTTCAGCCTCAAATCTCGGGACGAGAACTGCCCTGAACCCGCAATCGCTGGCACAGGAACTCCACTGAGCCCCCATTCCTGGGTACTGGCACCCCCTGCACCCCGTTAGCTGGCACTGGGGCCCGCTGAGCCCCCATTTCTGGGCACGGGAACCCCCCGAACCACCATTTTTGGGCATCAGAATCAGCTGAACCCCCATTCCTGGGCACGGGGACCCCCTTGAACATCCATTTTCGGGTACCAGGATGCCCCAGCACCGGCAACCCTGCACCCCCTTATCTGTCACTCCACTGAACCCCCATTGCTGGACACTGGCACCCCTTGGAATATCCATTTTCGGGCACCGGGATCCCCTTGAACCCTGAATCCCAGGAAGGGAAGTTCACCGAACCCACATTCTCTGGCACGGGAGCCCCTGTGAACCTCCTTTCCTGGGCACTGGGACCCCCCTGCACCCCATTATCTGCACCGGGACCTCCTGGATCCCCATCACTGAGCACTGGCACTTCCCTCAATACTTCCATTTCCGGGCACTGGGGCCACCCTGCACCCCTTACCCGGTACTGGGACCCCTCCTCAACCCCCATTCCTGGGCACCGGGACTGGCTGCATCCCCGGACCCAGCCTCAGGACCCCCTGGGTCCCCATTCTGCTGCACCAGGACACCCCTGAATCCCCACGTCCAGGACTGGAACCCCCTGAACCACCTATTCCCATGCACAGGAACCCCCCTGCACCCCTCAGCCAGCACTGGGACTCCCCTGCACCCCTCATCCTGCACCAATACGTCCCTGCACCCCCTTTTCCCTGCCATCCACCCTCTCCCAAACCCCCTTTTCCTTGACCCAGGGACCCCCTGGACTCCCATTCCTGCCCTTCCCAGCTCCCTTTTTCCTCAGCACTGGGCACCTGTGGACCTGCCTTTCCTGGGGACAGGAACCCCCTGGGCCCCCCCATCCTACTGCTCCCAGTGCCCTCATCCCCCTTTCCTTGACTCTGGGACCCCCTGCACCCCCTTATTCTGCCCTGACACCCCCCACAACCCCTGCCAGCCACCCTGCCTTTCCCAGCCCCTACCCCACTTTTCCTTGACCATTGGATTCCCCAGACCTCCCAAATTCTTATGCCCCCCCCAGCTGTCCACTCCTGACTCTTCCTGGGCCCCCTCAGGACCCCCTGTGCCCTTTTTCCTGGTTATCCTGCCTCTCCCAACCTCCCGAGCTCCCTCTTCCTTGACCCTGAGACCCCCTGGAGTCCCATTCCTGCCTTTCCCAGTGCTCAGACTCCACTTTCCTCAATGCCAGGGACCCCCTGGATCCCCATTCCGAGCCACCCCGTGCTGTGAATGGGAACACTGTGAACCCCTGGACCCCCCTTTCCTGGGCACAGGGACCCTCTGGACCCCACCATCCCACCTCTCCCATCCCTGCACCCCCCCTTTCCTTGCCCCTGAGATTTTCTCCCAGCTCTCCCAGCTCCCCCCTTCATTGATCCATGACCTCTCAGACCCCAAATCTCCGTGTCCCCCCAGTTCTCCACTCCCTGCGTTACCTGGACGTGACGGTGTCGGAGCCCGGCCTGGGGGTTCCCCAGTTCATGGAAATAGGGTACCTGGATGGGATCCCCATCACGCGCTACGGCAGCGAGCGGGGCCGGATGGAGCCACAGACACCGTGGATGGCAGCCGGAGCCGAGCCGGGATATTGGGATAGTGAAACGCGGCGAAGTGAGAGATACCAGCACGTGGATGCCTGGAACCTGGAGATACTGCGGGAGTGGTACAACCAGAGCGGGGGTGAGTGGGGGAGAGGGGGCTGGGGAGAATCCATGGGGCCGGGATGGGATCCATAGGGCCGGGATGGGATCCATGGGGCCGGGATGGGATCCATGGGGCTGGGATGGGGATCCATGGGGCTGGGATGGGATCCATGGGGCTGGGATGGGATCCATGGGGCTGGGGAGAATCCATGGGGCTGGGATGGGATCCATGGGGCCAGGATGGGATCCATGGGGCTGGGGAGAATCCATGGGGCTGGGATGGGGATCCATGGGGCTGGGATTTGGATCCATGGGGCTGGGGAGAATCCATGGGGCCGGGATGGGATCCATGGGGCTGGGATGGGATCTGTGGTGCTCCAAGGGGCTGGGATGAAGCTCTGTGGGTCTTCATCAGACTCTGGGGCTCCATAGGGCTGGAATGGGGATCCGTGGGGCTGGGACATAATTCCATGGGTATCCATGGGTCCAATTCTCCCGCCAAGGTCTCCACACGCTGCAGCTGATTTTTGGCTGTGACCTCCTGTCTGACGGGAGCATCCGTGGATCCTATCGGTATGGCTACGACGGGCAGGATTTCCTCTCCTTCGAGCTGGGATCCAGGAGGTTCGTGGCGGCCGACGGCGCTGCCCAGATCACCAAGGGCGCTGGGAACACGAAGGGATCGTGGCTGAGGAGTGGACGAATTACCTGCAGCACACCTGTGTGGATGCACTGCAAAGATTTTTTGGATACGGGCAGGAGGAGCTGGAGCGCAAAGGTGGGGAGGGCAGAATTCCCATGGGAATGTGGGATTTGGGAGGACAAAATTTGGGAACATGTGACGCAGCGGGAGCGCGCTGGTCTCGCTGGCCACCTGGGAACGGTCACAGCCCGGCAGCTGTGTCTGCTAGCGTTCCTAATGTCTAGGTTCGCTGCAGTTAGAGACGGATCTCCTGGCCGGGGGCTGTACCGTCCCAGAATGCAGCCACGCCGCGTGAGCCGGAGTGCTGTAGAGAGAGAGGGTTCTCCCGCCCGGACTAGAAGCAGACACGGAGTCCTTTGGTGGTAGGCAGCTTCCGTCTAGGGCGAGAGACCTCAACCCAGACGGGCATCAGACTTTTATTCAGAGGGTAACAACCAATAATGGAACCGCGCAGGGGAGGACCAGGGAGGGACAAGGGACTCGGACCACTCGGGAACGAGGAAGGGAGGAGAGAGGGAGATACGAATACCATTATGAACTGAGGGACAGGGGGGGAACCTTGACCCCTCTCTGGGGCAATCCACTTTCTACTCTGCTCCAGGGGGGTCTTATTCTCTAGGCCTCCAGAGGTTCCTCAGGGGGGAAGGAACTCTCTGGGCTTGAACCAACGCTACATCTCCCCCTTCTCTATTATAAAAAGAGAAAGTTTTACTAGCTAGGGACATAATGAAACTCTTAAGACAACTGAGGGAACATAAAACAATGAGAATCGTAAACACAGTCCAAAGTAAAGTTCTTAAAGTTTGCGCCACCCAACCGGAGATGCCCCATCCGTGAAAAACGTCCTGCAGCTAGTCATTGCCTTCGGTGCGTAGTTGATGAATCTGGTCTTGCATTTGCTTAATTGTCTGGTGGATGCTTTGGGCGTGTGAAGATAAGTTAAAACAGCAAAGTCCTTCAAATTCTTCACACCCGTGGCCATGCGCCAGCAGCAAGAAGTCGATAGCCGCTCGATTCTGTAGGGTGGCTTGCCTGGTTGTTTCTTCATCTGCGAGGAGGTCCGACAACGCTTTAGATGTTAAATTGGCGTGCTTTGCCAGCCAACACTCTAGGTGAGAAAGCTCACCGAGGGCTTTTGCCGCTGCCACCCAAGGCAAAAATAAAGATGCGGCAACTCTCTTCGAGAAAGACCAGGATTTCACATTACTATCACAATTTGGATCTAAATCTAGGGTGGCTCTTTTTTGACGGGCCAATTGGGTGTGGTTTTTCCAAGCTAAGAGTTGGGTCTTTCCCGGTGTTAGCATGGAGAGTTTGCCTAGCGTGCATGGCCCTCCGTGCAGCTGAGAGGGGATTCCTGCCCAAGCCCGATCCCCACAGATAAGGAATACTCCTTTGGGGAGCACTCTTGGGTACAGAATGGACGCGGACTGAGTGTTTTCTGCAAAACTGCACCATAACCCTTTTACATATGATTTTTTGTCAGTCGGGGATACGTCATTGTTTGGCTTCCCACCCTTTATGGAGGGGTCTAGCCAATTGTATTCAGAGTTGAATTTTGTACAGAAATGAGGTTGGGCTGACCCTACAAGGTCTAATTCTTGGGGTTCAGCTTGGGTATGTGGGAGAGTCCTTATCCATTTGTCCCAGCTGTGGGCTGGGTGGGCATCAGCAAAGGTGGCACGGAAGTCGAGGGGTTCCCAAGGAATCCCCACCAGGCACGTCGACATGGGGTTTTCTGTGGCATGGGTGTTAAGGCAGAATTCTGGTTGGTTGAGCGACTTTGCTAAAGTTACCCAGACGTTCTCTTTTGGCTGCTGCACAAGCCACGGGTTCGCTCTTGGGACCAGCAGGATCAGATGCAGGACGACGAGGAGATGTGGCTGCATCTTCTGGGGTTTTTCCGGTGGGATTTTAACTGAAACGAGATAATCTAAGATTAAGGATAAACTCCCTCTCTCCTTACCTCCTTAGGGGTATGGGGTGGGAACAAAGGGGGGTAAGGGAAAACACATGAGGGGAGGCAGGGGGGGGAAGACCAGGGAAGGGGGTTCTTCTTTTTCTTCGATCAGGTCAGTTCTTTCACAGGTTTTCTGGAGGAGGTTTTCACTGTCTTTTCCTCCGTTTTGTCTGAGGGTCCTTCTTTCTTCTTCTTTTCCAGGCCAGCTGGGCTTGTTGTTGTTCTCCGCCTTCCGCTCGAGCTGTGCCTGGAAGTACACTCTCGGATACTTGATTAGAGGGCCTGTATGGCCTTATGTTTCTGGCTGGCACCCACCTTGGTCCCTTAGGGGTGGACACACACGCGTACCCTCGTCCCCAGACAATCAGTGGGAGGGGCCCTTCAATTTCATGGGTCTCAGGGTCTTTGACCAGCACCAGTGGTTGTTCTTTTAATTTGGCTGAGGTCGAATTGGAAAAGTGCCTGAACACAGGGGGGATGGGCTCTTCCTGGGTGTTATTTAAAAAATTAATCGTGAAGAGCGCTTTGCAGAGTCGCTCAACGGGCGATTTGTTCCCTGCTCCTCCCTGCTGCTGGTGGAGGACCCTTTTGAGGGTTTGGTGTGTTCTCTCCACGATTGCCTGTCCAGTGGGGGAGTGAGGGATCCCAGTGGTGTGGGTCACTCCCCACTGCTGGAAGAACTCTCGAAGGTGGGACGAGGTATACGCGGGACCATTGTCTGTCTTAATCTCCTTAGGGGTTCCAAGTACAGAGAAGGCCATAAGGAAGTGTTTAACAGCATCTTTTGCCTTCTCGCCTGTGTGGGCAGAGGCAAAAATAGCACCAGAAAATGTGTCAACCGACACATGGACATACTTGAGCCTACCAAATTCATTAAGGTGGGTAATGTCAGTCTGCCATATCTGGCAGCTGGCTAGTCCTTGGGGGTTTACTCCCGGGTTCATCGATGGAAGTTGATAGGTTTGACAACTGGGACATGTCGCTACAATGGCTCTCGCTTGCCCAAGAGGCAAGTGGAACATTCTCCTGAGGGCGGGAGCGTTCTGGTGGAAGAACTGGTGGCTGAGCTTAGCCTGTGCAAAGATGTCAGGTGTGTTAGCCATCCGCACGACCATGGCTAAGGCATCTGCCCTGCGGTTCCCCTCAGATATGAACCCTGGGAGATCCTGGTGTGATCTAACATGCATGACATGGAAAGGGTGTTCTCTGTGGGACAGCAGGTACACTAACCGAGAGAGCAATCCAAACAATTTTTGGTTTGTTACCTCCTTTAACAAGGAATGTTCTGCTCTGGCTACGACTCCAGCCACATATGCTGAATCAGTTACCAGATTCAGAGGTTCCTGGAACCTCTCGAATACCCTGACAACGGCTGCCAATTCTGCAATCTGTGGGGAGCCTTCCACCACGTGGACCTCAGCTTCCCACTGCTGGGTTTCAGGGTCTTTCCACGTCAAGACTGACTTGTGGGAAGACCCTGAGCCATCAGTGAAAACAGTCAGGGCATCCAATGGAGATTTGCTTTGAAGCATTTTTGGTGCTAATTGGAACTTTGTGTTGAACAGAGGGTGTTTTAATTTGTTGCCGGTAACTCGGCCTGGGTAACTGTCCAGTGCGATCTGGAGGTGCTCATTGGTTTGGAGCAACTCCTCCAGATCTTTGCCATGCCAGGGGACATGTACGTGTGCGAAATCACATCCAGCTAAGATGTGAAGCCTGGTTCTCGCTCTTTGTATTAGTTTTGCCACCAGCTCTTGTGGCGTTGTGACACTCTTGGATGGCTGATGAGGAAGAAAGATCCACTCTATGATGAGGAGAGCATCTTTCAACCTCTCGTCCCACTGAAAGATTAGACCATGGTAAAACGGTACCTGCCCGAGGATGATGAATCGGAAGGGCAGGTCTGGCGCTACCCTGTGTGCCTGTCGGGAGGAAAGTGCGCACTGCACCTTACCAATGGCAGCCTTGGCGTCTGCGGTGAGAGCCTTGGGCGAGTCCAGTCTCTCGCCCCCCTTCAGGAGCTGGAACAAGGGGGTCAGGTCTGTCGTCGTCAACCCCAGCAGAGGGCGCACCCAGTTTATCGATCCGCAGAGCTGATGGAGTTCTCTCAGGGACTTTGGGTTGTCCTCTATGGTGAGCTGCTGGGGTGCGATAGTCTTTTCGGCAATGCGAATCCCGAGGTATGTCCACGGGCAGGTGCGCTGCACTTTCTCAGGTTGTATCTCCATCCTGGCACATTGAATAGCGTCTATGGTGGCTGCAAAAGTCTTTTCCAGATAGGGTTGGGCAGGGGCACAGACCAGCACGTCGTCCATGTAGTGGTAGATGATTGCTTTTGGGAAGGCTTTGCGGACCGGTGACAGGACCCCTGCCACGTACCACTGGCAGATGACAGGCGAGTTGCACATGCCCATGGGCAACACTCGCCAATGGTAACGCTTCTGGGGGGCCTGTCGGTTTACCGATGGAACAGAGAATGCAAAGCGTGGGGCATCACGTGGGTGTAGGGGTATGGAAAAGAAACAGTCTTTTATATCAATGACAGCAAGTGGCCACTGTCGGGGGAGCATTGCAGGCGATGGAAGGCCTGGCTGGAGGGGACCCATCTCTACGATGACTTTGTTTATCTCTCGCAGGTCGTGGAGCAGTCTCCACTTGTCTTTGCCCGCCTTTTTTATGACAAAGACAGGGGAGTTCCAAGGGCTGGTTGACGGAACAATATTGCCTTTGGCAAGCTGTTCCTCTACCAGTGACTCGAGGGCGCTTAATTTGTCCTTAGTTAGGGACCACTGTTCCACCTTTACTGGCTTATCAGTTTTCCACGTCAGGGCTGGGGTGG
This sequence comes from Acanthiza pusilla, assembly GCA_036630365.1. NCBI lineage: Eukaryota > Metazoa > Chordata > Aves > Passeriformes > Acanthizidae > Acanthiza > Acanthiza pusilla. Next base: position 1,453,572 of record JAXCHO010000108.1, read on the forward strand.
TGCGCCCCTCTGTGGCCCCCACTAGAAATCCTGTGGTGCTGGTGGGATTTCTAGGCGGGTCCCCCACTGCTCGAGCAGGTCCCTCCCCCATAGAGTAAAACCTGACGGTACCACAAAGGGCCTGATAGAAGCTGTACGTCCATGAGGTCCCTCTATGGTGATGTTGTTGGAACTTCTCTGGGAGGTTGCTGTTCCCCCTACCCCTGTGATTTCTCCCCCAGAAGGTCTGAGACCCCACTGGGAAGACCACTTGGATGCCGAGATAATGATGACATCTGCTTCTGTGTCTGGCATCCCACTAAGATGCACTGTTGACTTCCCATTGGTCAACTTACAGTTTAGGGACAGGCGGTCAGAGCCCACGAGCTGGGCCCAGCAAATGGCTGGTGTTCGCAGATTCCTGGGAAACTCCTTGGGCAGTACAATGGCGTGTGCCACCCACTGCCCTTGTGGGATAAACTCCGGGGCGTTTGTGCAAGAAATCGTGATATTAAAATTCACCCCTGGGGACACGGTCATCACTTGAGGTAGGACAAAGAGCATAGGTGGTCCCCAGGTGGAGTTCCCAACAACTAGTATGTCTGTCTGGCAGTCTATGTCTCCTTGGAGGGAGACCTCGAACGGGTGAAATTGTTCGCTGGTGATATGGTGTGCTGTTGCACTTACCAAGTCCATTTTCTTGCCCCAAGTCCTCGGTGGGCCTCCTGTGTCTGCTGGTGGTGGAGTGGCAGGTTTGTCTGGGGTGGCAGATGCAATGTTGTCAGCATTTAATTTTGTGTCACAGCGTGGTGCTGCTCCGCGCTCCACTGCCCGTTTCCCTGCTGGTGCTGCTGAAGGCATGGGCAGTGTGCCACTCCAGGACCTGTGGGAGGCTTAGCAGGAATAGGGTTAGTTCTGCGGGGCTTAGGACAGTTTTTAGCGAAGTGTTGAGGGGACCCACAGTTGAAACATTTGCGGGTGTCTTTATTGAAGTCTGTAGTAGTAGCGGCAGCTATCGTCTTTCTCTGCAGTCCCTTTAATAAAGGGTGTTGAGGGGAAGATTCTGTTTGGTCAGGCCTTATTTCAGCACAAGCCTCCACTATTTGCTCGATGGTAGGCCTTGGATCTGGTGGAAGGGCTTTGAGGACTCTCTTACATTCAGTGTTTGCATTTTCCTTAGCGAGTGATCTTAACAGTTCCTTTTGCATTTTTGCATCCTCTACTTGCTTTGCCATCGCTTCCCTCAATCTGTCTACAAAGTCCACAAAGTTCTTTTCAGGCCCCTGCCTGATAGCTGCATAGCCTTCTGAAGGGGCTTTGGAGGATGGCAAGCATAATAAAGCTCTCTTTGCTGCGTTTTTTATATCATTTAAAACTTCTATTGGTATTTGTGCAGCCTGGTTCTGTGGCTTGTCCATATCTGCTTGGCCAGCAAGGTGGTTCAGAGTAAGGAAGGCTGTTTGTTGGTTAGATTTATAAGTCTCTAATAATTCTTTTAAATGCTGGTGCCATGATCTTTCCCAGAGCCAGAACTGAGCTTCAGTTAATAGACTAGTCATTAACGTTTTTATATCATGGGGTACCATTACATGTGTTTCGAATGTTGCATTTAAAACTCCCTTAAAATATGGTGACTCCCTTCCAAACTCTTTAGCAATTTTACACAGTTCTTTCAGATTCTGATAGGAAAAAGCTCTCCATTGTGGATTATTTCCCCGTGTGTTGTAAGTTACTGGAGCTACTAGGAACTGTTTGTCTGTGGTAACAACACAGGATTCTGCCTCTGCAGTAACGGGTCCCGAACTGTAGGGGCTGAAGGGGGGGCCCACCACCGCCGCGGGATTTTGAGGGAGGGGGTTGGGAGGACTGGGGGGGACCAGGCATACTGCAATGGTGTTGGGAGGCTGGCACAGCCAGTTTGGGGGAGGAAGGGGTGGGGGCAGAAGAGTGTGGGCAGGTCCGCGCAGCGCGGGGATGTCGGGGGTGCGGGGTGGCCCCGCACCTCCCGTGGCCCCCGCTGGGAGCGGGACCGCCAGCACCGAGGCGGCAGGCAGCTGCTCCGCAGGTACGCGCGGCGTGGGGACGCCAGGTGTTTGGGGTGGCCCTGCGCCTCCCGGGACTGCTACAGGGAGCGGGACCACTGGCACCGACGCGGCCGGCCAAGCCGCGGTGAGTGGAGGGTTAGAAACCGCGTGGGCTGGGGGAGGGTCTGGCGCAGCTGTACCCGGTGTCGCAAGAGGGCTGTGGGGGCATTCCAAGGGGCGGGGAACAGAATGGGAGAGCTCGGTGGCCGCGGGAGGGGTGTTCCCGGGGGGAGGGGATTTTCCTGGAGCAGTTACACCCAGCGGCACAGGGGTGGGGGGAGCCGGTGGCGAAATCCCTGCCGCGGCGCGTGCGGAGCAGGCGGGCGGCGGCGAGCTGTCCGCCGCAGGGAGAGGGGCGCGGGGGGAGGAGGGGCAGGGGTCCGCGATTGGGACAGTCCTGCCGCCGCCGTGGCGGCGCCCGGCTGGGCTCACGGCCGCGTGGCTAGGACCCGTTGCGCAACACTCCATGTGGGCCCTGCCATCTTTACTTTTTACTATTGCAAAATTATCTTCTCGGCAGCTGTTCTCCCAGGGCTCTCTCGTGTACAGGGGTGGAGGTGCCGCAGGCTCAGCCGAGCCCGTGGACCCGGGGAGAGGCGATGGGAGAGAGCTCCCCGCGAATTTGTAGGCTTTGCCACAGGCGGAGGACAAGGGGGGTGGGGGAGGGTAAGGGGGGGTGCAGCAGCCCCACGCGTCTCCCAGTTCGCCGCGCCGAGCGTTTGCAGGGTAGGGAGCAGACGGGACTGGGGCGGGAGGGGCGAACAGGGTTTCCGAGTTTTTCTCCTTTTTCCCCAAGGCATCACAGATTACTATTAAAAGGGGAAAGAACCTAGAAACTTTATGTTCTCCCGCACGAATCTTTTCAGTTAACTTTTCCCCAACTTCGTCCCAAAACTGGAGGAGGAGGCTGAAGCAGCCGAAGCGGAAGGGAAATTAATAAAAATCCATCTGATAAACTTAGTTAATTGTCGTCGGTTAACGTCGCATTTTCTTAAAACCAGGGTGGCCTTAATATATGAGTACAACTCTCTCTGTGGCTGGGAACCGCTGTTTCCCATTCTATTTACTGCCACAGGCAGATGGTTGGAACCCGAGGAATGGGGCAGGGAAAAAGAAAAAGAAAAGGGAGTGTTTTGCAAAGACAGCCTGCACTTACCACACCACGTGGACTTCTGATTCCCGTGCAGCACCTCTGGTTTCTAGCTGTGAGACCACTTGTCTTTGCTAGGACTGAAATTCCTCGGGTTTACTCCGGGTTTCCAAGGTTCTCTCTCCTTTTTGGAGGAGGTTAGACTTGGTGTCCCTTCTGAACAAATTCTGTAAAACAGGGACTTGTTCGTCAGGGCGGTGGCTGCACCGATGGTGCACCTGGAACTCAGGGTCACTCTCCAGGGATCCCAAGCTGCGCTGTGGGTCCCTGCTCGGGCACCACTAATGACACAGTGGGAGTGGGCTGGTCCCGCTGGCCACCGGGGATCAGTCAGCAGCCCGGCAGTGGCGTCTGCTAGCGTTCCTGAAGTCCAGGTCCACTGCAGTCAGAGATAGATCTCCTGGCCGCGGGCTGCGCCTTCCCAGAGGCAGCCACGCTGCTTCTCCACCGGAGTGCTGCTAAGAGAAAGGGTTCTCCCGCCTGGACTCGAAAGCAGACACGGAGTCACGCGGTGGTCAGCGGCTTTTGTCTGGGGCGAAGGACCCCGGACTCAGCTGGGCATCAGACTTTATTCAGAGGGTAACAACCAATCTCGGAACCGCACAGGGGAGGAACCAGGGAGGGACAAAGGGACTGGGACCAATTGGGAAGGAGGAAGGGAGGAGAGAGGGAGATACAAATACCATTATGAACTGAGGGACAGGGGAGGAACCTTGACCCCTCTCTGGGGCAATCCACCTTCGACTCTACTCCAGGGGAGTTTTATTCTCTAGGTCTCCAGAGGTTTCTCAGGGGGGAAGAAACTCTCTGGGCTTGAACCAATGCTACAGAACAACATCCAAGAACTGGGGTCAGAAGCCACTGCTGGAAGCAGTAGCTGGCTCTGCAAAGGCACTGCTGGGGGCCCCCACCCTGAACACTCCCACACTTCTGCTGTTCAGAGCTGTTTTCCTCTCCAGAGTGCTGTGTTGGGCACACCCTTGAGAGTAAATTGGGAAGAAGATTGAAGTTTTCAGGCCCTGCACTGAGGAGATGCCCTTGCATGATGCAAATGCTGTTCCTGAGCCCAGCTCTGCCCCAGAAGTGCCCATGGCCTGTCCCTGCCTGCAGTCCCTGGACAGTCACACAGCAGGACTGTGACTGAGCTGACAGAGCACCAAGGCCTTAAACCAACACAGGGGCTCTGCAGGAGAGTGTGGAAGTGAAGGAAGATGAGGTTACAAAGGAAAAGCCCTGGGGCTCCTTGGCAGTGCTGTTCTGCTGGGACTCTTTTTTCCCCCAGCTCTGCCCAGAGGCACTGACCCCCAGAGAAGTCAGGGAGGAAAGATGTCAGGCAAACAAGACAATAGAGAGTTTTTCATTTTGTTTAAGCACATATGTAGTACAGCTCCTGGATTTATAGTCTCTGGGTGCCACTAGAAGACAAATTCTAAATTAAAAATAGTAGAGACAAAGATTTTTGTGTGAATGAATTCTCAGAAGTGTAACACTTGTGTCAACAGCAAAAAATACGGGACGCAGAGGGGACATTAATGAGGAACATCAAAACAGCTATGCAGAACAATGACAGTTTATTGCTTCTGAAAACCCTGTGATCATTTTCCTCAGGCCATTCTTGAGCTCCTGGTTCCTGAGGCTGTAGATGAGGGGGTTCAGGGCTGGAGGCACCACCGCGTACAGAACTGACAGTGCCAGATCCAGGGATGGGGAGGAGATGGAGGAGGGCTTCAGGTAAGCAAACATGACACTGCTGAGGAAAAGGGACACCACGGCCAGGTGAGGGAGGCACGTGGAAAAGGCTTTGTGCCGTCCCTGCTCAGAGGGGATCCTCAGCACAGCCCTGAAGATCTGCACATAGGAGAAAACAATGAACACAAAACAACCAAAAGCTAAACAGGAACTAACAGCAAGAAACCCAAGCTCCCTGAGGTCGGAGTGTGAGCAGGAGAGCTTGAGGATGTGTGGGATTTCACAGAAGAACTGGCCCAGGACATTGCCCTGGCACAGGGGCAGGGAAAATGTATTGGCTGTGTGCAGCAGAGCAGTGAGAAAGGCATAGGCCCAGGCAGCTGCTGCCATGTGGGCACAAGCTCTGCTGCCCAGGAGGGTCCCATAGTGCAGAGGTTTGCAGATGGACACGTAGCGGTCATAGCTCATGACGGTAAGGAGGGCAAGCTCTGCTGAAATGAAAAAGACAAACAGAAAGAGCTGTGCAACACACCCTGTGTAGGAGATGTTCCTGGTGTCCCAGAGGGAATTGTGCATGGCTTTGGGGACAGTGGTGCAGATGGAGCCCAGGTCGGTGAGGGCCAGGTTGAGCAGGAAGAAGAACATGGGTGTGTGCAGGTGGTGGCCGCAGGCTACGGCGCTGATGATGAGGCTGTTGCCCAGGAGGGCAGCCAGGGAGATGCCCAGGAAGAGGCAGAAGTGCAGCAGCTGCAGCTGCCGCGTGTCCGCGAATGCTGGCAGGAGGAAGTGGCTGATGGAGCTGCTGTTGGACATTTTGAGCCTCTGGCCATGGGCACCTGTTCAAGGAGGAGATGGTGACAAGTCAGGGGAGACTTTGCTGAGCAATGTCCAAGCCCTTTCTCCCCGCCCTGCCCCTGCCACTCTGTGCCACCCAATTTCCCTTTTCTTGGACTCCTTCCTTCAGCCCCGAGCCTGGAGCTCTGCTGGGATCCGGCCCCATTGCTGTGACGAGCAGGGGCTCTGCCCATGGACACCGAGGGGTCAGCTCTGCTCTACAGCAGTGGGGCCATGGGAATGGGGGACAGGGACCAGTCCTGGGTTGGACTTTTTCAGACCAATTTTCTAAGGCAGAGGGGTTTGGCAGCATCTCCTTTCCCAGGGCTAAGGAACAGTGATGGCCAAAGGCAGTTTGAGAAGATTTCCTGCAGTGCTCAGGGAGAACAGAGAGAAATGTGCAGTTCAAGAGGATTGGCTGTAACTCAGTATAGGATGACAGGAGTTGCTCTGTCTCTCCATCTGTTCCCAGCTACCCTTCCTGAGATCGAGGGCAGTCACTGTGTTCCCCTGAAAATCAACCTGACACAGCTGAGAGCAGAGGGACCCACAGCAGAGCCAAATGGCTCAGCCTTTCTCAAGTCTCAGCCCCACTCCTGGCCAAGGACACTCCTGGCCAAGGACACTCCTGGCCAAGGACACTCCTGTCCCCCAGTGTCCCCTGCAAGGCAGCTCACAGCTTGCATGGACATCCCGAGGACACACCAAGGTTCCTGTCCATGGAACTGCTGGAGGAGAGTCGGCTCATTCGCAGCCTCCCAGGCTGCCCTGCCCAGAGCTGCCCAGGGCAGAGGGAGCTGGGACACCATTGCTGTGCTCAGCCTGCACAGGAGGAGCCCCAAGGGCTGCGCCTGACCCTGCAGCTGGAGCTGCCATTCCCAGAGAGCCTGTCAGCAATGCCAGCAGCACCTGAGCAAGGCAAGGAGAGACAGAGCTGGGCCTGAGGAAAAGCCTTTCCCTCCCCAGCCCTGCACAGCCCCTCCCAGGCAGCCCCAGTGCAGGACAGTCGCCCTCAGGCCCTGGGCAGCAGGGAATGGGCAATGGCAGGAGAGATGCCCTTCATCTCTGGGGCTGCTCTGGCAGCCCAGGAGGGCACTGAGGGCCCCGAGCCCCGGGGCTGAGGGCTGTGCTGGCTGCGAGGGGACACAAGAGCTCTGCTGCTCAGGGCAGTGTCTGCACTGCAGGCCAGGGCTGGCAGGTGCCACATGTCCCCTGCAGCAGCGCTTCCCTCAGCATTGCCTCCCTCCCTGCCTGCCCACGGCTCTGCTGCTGGAGCTGTCCCAGCCGGGAGCTGTTCCTGTGGCCCCGGGGTCCTTCCCTGCCAGTGCTGCCAGAGCCCAGCCCAGCCCTGGGCCAGCTCTGCCCTGCAGCTGCTCGGGGGTGCAGGGATTAAAGAACAGCTCCCCCGAGCCTGGGGACCATGGGAAGGTGATGCTGGATGGATTTGGGGGCTGGGGAGGTGGAGGCACTTGCTGAGGTTCCCAGGAATCCTCAGCGTGATGGTTTAAGAGCCTCAGCCCCTGCTCTGCCCTGCCCAGCTGAGTTTCCATTCCCACCAAGCTGAGCCAGGGAAAAGTGGGAGCACAGATTCAGGAAAGCAGAAACCCAAGCAAGGAACTCCTGCCCTGAATGTGCTCATGAAAAGTCCCCCCAGAAATGCCCTGGGCATGAGCTGGAGCTCTGAGCAGCCCTGGCCCACACAGCAGCCTCTCCCCAGCAGCAGGACCTGCCCTGGCAGGAGTCACTCCTTGCACCCACAGCTCCACTCCACCGTCCATGGGGAGCTCCCAGGCAGGCTGAGAGCTGCCCCTGGCAGGTGGCACATGCCCTGCCCTGGCCAAGAGCCCTCAGGGCTGCAGGAGCTGCTCTGCACGACAGCCCTGGGCAGCCCTGGCTGCACGCCCACCTTCACAGCCTGCAGCCGTCCCTGGCAGCAGGAGCCGTCCTGCCCTGTCCCTCTGACGGTGCCCAGGGCAGCCCTGCTCTGCAGCACATCCTCCTCCTCCTCCTTTGCTGTGACAGAAACTGGGAGAGTCCTCCTGACACATCCCCCAGGCTGTGGGGTGTGCAGGCTTCAGGAGATCCCTCCAGGAGCACAGGGGACATTGCCCTGCACCCACAGACTCACCATGCAGAGGCTGTGAAGGTGTTTCCCCAAGTGAAGTCTCAGCTCAGTGTCTCTCCAGTCCTGGTTCCCTTTAGCTGTCTCTGGCTGGCTCCTCTCAGTGCCTGCAGGCAGTGCCCTCAGCCTTGCGTGGTTGCAAAAGGAGCTGCTCATGAGGAGAAATGTCCTTTTGAAGCTCTTCCTGGTTGCCAGGAGCTCCCTCTGTGCCAGGAGCCCGGCGCAGCTCAGCAGCACAGCAACAACACAAGGACTCTAATGACCCTCTCAGGACTTTGGTGTTGTTTACATGAAACTCAGTCCCTGAGAGTGTCTTCAAAAAACTTCTCAAGAACTCAAAGATTCAAACACCAAGGTTTCTTTGACTTTTAATGGGTCCCACTGAAAGATACAACTGAGAAAGTGTCCCCAGGTTCAGTTAGAGCAGAACACTGGAGGCAGTGATGACAGGAGGGACAAACAAGGCCAAGGTGTCTCTGATGCTGAGCAAACCTGGATGTGTTTGAGGAATGCAAAGGGCCAAGGCCTGAGCCCCAGCCCCTGGCAAGGCACATCCTGTCCCTCCCTCAGTGCTCAGGGCTCTTCCCGGGGCACTGCCATGTGGGGATGTGCAATGCCAAGGGCAGCACCATGGGGCGGCCCCTGCCAGGCTGCTGAGCAGGGACAAGGAGGCCATGAGGCCCCAGGGCTGCAAGGCTCACTTGTGTCCTCCTCATGGCCTCAGGGCCAGGGCCAGCAGCCATGGCCAAAGTGCTGCACAAGTTGCCTCTGGCAGGCCCTTGCAGCTTCTGCACATCCCTGGGCCCTCTCCAGCCCAGGCTGTCCTACGCTGTCCATGCCCTGCGCCTCTGGCCCTGCAGGCTGTCGGCATCCCCCGGCTGCCCCACCTCGCTGGCCCTTCCTTTGCTGACAGCTCTGCCTCCTGCCTGCCTCTGCCTTGGCACACAGAGCCTTGGGCTGACCCTGACTCCTTCTGGGGATGTGTTGCACCCCAGCCCTGCCCTGGGAGAGAAATTCCTTTCTCCTCATGTCCCCAGTGCACCTCCCCAGCTGCACTTGGCATTAATTCTTTCATTCTCTGGCTGTTCTCTACTATGTCAAAATCATCCACCATCTCTCAAACTGCTCTTCAATCACTCCCAGGGCTCTCCTCCACTGTCTTCAGCTTCCACCCCACTGAGCACAGAACTTTTTTGTCCCTATATAGTGGTCATGTGCTTGAGGCCTCGAAACCTCACCTTGGGAGATTTCTGGGCCCTCTCCAAGGTGTTTGCAAATGAAAACATTCTGCTCATAGTTTAAGAAAATCACCAGAGGACAAGGCAGCCAGACCTGTCTATCCTGGCTACTTTCACTTGGATGCAATCCTTGGATAGATGGCATTTTGGAGGTAGAATCCCTGTTTTGGCCATGGACACCTTGACTAGAAGTACAGTTCTTTCCCACTGGGAGGAAACATGGAGCCCCAGCATTTGGTGGTAGAGGAGACACAGCCCTTGGGAGGCCAAGCCAGCCAGACTTGTCTCTCCTGGCAGCCTTTGGCTGGGAGAAATCCTTGGACAGATGGAATTTGGGAGGCCAAATCCCAATTTTTGTCATGGCCCCTGGATAAGAATTCTGGTTCTTTTCCATAGGAAAGAAGGAATAGAGCCCAGGTGTTTCTGGGATAGATTAGAGGCGACCATCAGAGGCCAGGGCCAGCCAGAGCTTTCTGTCCTGGCAGCTTTTGTCTGGGAGAAACTCTTGCACACAGGGAATGTTTTAGGGGGAGTACCAGTCTCAGCTCTGGGCACCTGGAGAGAGAGACGGTTCTTTTCCATAGGAGGGAAAGCACAGAGCCCCAGTGCTCCAGGGGCTGATGAGAGGCAGCCCTCAACATGCAGGGATCAGCTGGACCTGTCTGGCAGTCCCTGGGAGGCCAAGCCAGCCAGACCTGTTCCATATTCCCTTGGTTCCATGAGGCCCTGGAGTGTCACAGTGTTCTCCTTGCTTCTGAAGTGTCACAATGGCGCTTTGGTTCCATGGTGCCCCACAGTGTCACAATGGTGTCCATGGATCCATGGTGCCTCACAGGATCACAATGGCCCTTTGGTTCCACAAGGCCCTGTAGTGCCACAATGGCCTCTTGGTTCCACAAAGCCCTGCTGCTTCACACTGGCCCCTTGGGACCATGCGCCCCAGTAGTGCCACAATGATCCCCTTGGTTCCACGAGTTCCCACAGTGTCACATTGGCCCCTTGGTCCCACGAGGCCCTGCAGTGTCACAATGGTCTCCCCATAGGAAGGAAACCACCAAGCCCCAGTGCTGCAGGGGCACAGGAGAGGCCACAGGAGGCCAAGAGCAGCCAGTCCTGTCTGTCTGTGCACTGTCCTAAGGCAAATCCTCTGTGTGTGTAACACTAAGATTGCGACAATCCTCCAGAAATGCTTGATTAGATGAGGAAAATGGAACTTCTTTCAGTCTTCCTCCACTTATCAGTGTCATAATTTTGAAGCTTTAAAATGGGTGACACCATTTTCTGGATTTGGAAACAGCTTCCAACACACATTCCTTCCAAAAACACTCCCCAGAGCCCTGTTAACCACACCTCATCCTCCAGTCACAAATGCAACTCTCTTCAAAATCCAGGAACAGAAAGGTCAAACAGCAACTCCAACCCAGCAGTTTCCAACCAATTTTATACTTTGCTTTCTAAGTCCTATTTCACAGCAAATGTGGTGGCTCCAAGCACCGAGAAATGTTCCTGAGGAACAGCCCAGCCTGGTGCTGCAGCCCGAAAGCTGAACTGAGGAGCCCCTGCAGCTGTGCTTTGAGCTGCAGCCCAGAGCACTCAGGGAATGCAGCTGGGGGCTGGGGGGTCACACAATGGCCCCAGGCATGGCACAGACCCCGCAGGGAAGGCACTGTTGGCATGGGGGCTGGAAGAATCCCAAACACAACCCCCACACACCTGCACACTTCATGGCTGTTGCCATGGCCGCTCTGCATGTCATCTGTGCCTCGTCACTGATTGCTGTGTGGAAGCAGCTGGAACAGGCAGGATCGGCCCCATGAGGAGCAGATCGCAGCTGGGAACACGGCTGGCAGCGCTGGTTTGCAGAGGCTTGTGGCTCCGCAGCTGCAGCCGAGGCAGGAGCAGCTGGGAAGGGCTGGCGCTGCTGCTGCTCCTGCCCGGGAGCCGCGGCTGGGCCGGGCCGGCGCCCACTGCGCTGCGGCTCCTGCTGCTGCCAGAGCCGGGCGGGACTCGGGGACAGCCCATGGACACGGGGGGACAGCAAAGGCCGTGCGGCTGCACTGATGTTCGTGCTCGGGCCAGCGCCAGCACACAGCTTCGGCCCCACATTAACCCCGAGGGCAACGCTGGGGAAAGGCTCCATTTCAGCCTTTCTTTCCTCATGGCTGTGAAGGGAGCGAAATAAAAGGAGAACAAGCAGGGCCCGACCCCTTCTGCTTTGGGAGGAGCCCTGAGCCTGGGGCTGTGAGAGGCCATGAGGAGCTGTGAGAGGCCATGAGGAGCTGTGAGAGGCCATGAGGGGCTGTGAGAGGCCATGAGGAGCTGTGAGAGGCCATGAGGAGCTGTGAGAGGCCATGAGGAGCCGTGAGAGGCCATGAGGAGCCGTGAGAGGCCATGAGGAGCCGTGAGAGGCCATGAGGAGCTGTGAGAGGCCATGAGGAGCCGTGAGAGGCCATGAGGAGCTGTGAGAGGCCATGAGGAGCTGTGAGAGGCCATGAGGAGCTGTGAGAGGCCATGAGGAGCTGTGAGGAGCTGTGAGAGGCCATGAGGAGCTGTGAGGAGCCTCAGCCGTGGCAGGAGGAGGTCCCCACATGTTCCCAGGGCAGGACAGCTGTGAGGGGCCACGAGCACAGATGTGGTGGCAGAGAAGGCTTGGGGTGCCTCTGGCATCATATGAGACCCTTCCCCAGCCCCAATTCACACTAAAATCCCATAACTAAAATCCAAATCACACTAAAATCCCATAACTGGGACTTCCCATCTTTAGAACCCACTGGCATCTTGGAAGAGACTGTACAGCTCAATCCCACTTGGAGAAAAAAGGGATTCTTTCCAGTGAGCTGACATCCAGCCACTAGTAATAATGTCAGATTTTAAAGTATAACACTAATAAGTAATACTAATAAACAACTTCTACAAGAAATAAACCTGCAAATCCCAACACACAGCACCACCCCAAAAAGACAAACCTCATTTTTCTTTACTGTCACAAGGCTCATGAAAACAAATCCTGTTAACTTTCTCCCCCTCACCTCTTCCCCACAAGATAAACGAGGCCATTTTCACTGTTTAATGCAAGTTACAATTGAGGGCTGGAGAGAAGAACAGGGAGACACCACCTATTTCCATGTCAAACCCAGTAGGTCAACTCCAAAGAAGAGACAATAAAAGAGGATGGGGGCAGGGGCTGGTCAGATGTTGCTCTAAAGAGTCCCAAAATCACCTCCAAGCAAACAGGAGGGGAAAATAACCCCCTAAAAACCAGCTTGTGTGTTCAGGGACTCAGCTGTGGGGAACTGGACATGCACAGAGGCAGCTGGAGCAGTTCTTTCCTCAGGCTGAACTTCCAGCCAGGGCACTGAAGTCAATCAAGTGCTTTCCCAGAGGATTCCATGGTTGCCAACCACCCTTCAGGATGTGGCTCACAGGAGCACAGATCCTTTTTCAAGTCAGGAGAGCAGCAAAAATGACAAGAGATGCCCAATTCAGAGCTCTGTTTCAAAACCTGACAAATAAAAATCAGTAGAACTCTGAAGCCCAGCTGTGGGCCCTGGAATCCTATATCCAAGGGGAAACAGGAAAGGCTTTTTACAAGGATTGCCATGGTGTTGTCCATGCAACATTTCCATCCCTCCCGTGGCCTCTTCCCTCAGGGTCCCCAGCAGCAGCTGTTGGAGCAGCACATGGATCTGCAGATGGAACTGCTGCCCAGCCCAGCCTGAGCTACACAAGGCTCCTGCTGACAGAAACCCAAATATTCCCTCCCAGGGGCTCTGCAAACACTTCCCCATCTGTTCTGTCTGCTCCAAGCAGACACTGCAGGGAAAATCCTGGGTACAGCATTATCCAGAGAAACTTCCTGTGCTTCATACTCTAACTTGCAAACCCAGCCCTTGGACAGTGGCTTTATAAGGACCACAAGTCATAGACCAAATAGGATTAATTTTAAACCATGACACTTCATTCTACATGGTAGATTCTTCTATTCTGTGCCATGAAACACATCTTCAATTAGACTGCAATTAATGGGTCTGAAGCCTGAAGTAAAAAAACCAAACAAAACTACCCCACATTAGCTTACAAAGACTGAAAGACATAAAAAATATGTTTTTCTCTTCAAAAATAAATGTGTTTTTCTCTTTTTAAAATTTTTCAGGTACACATGACATGTACAAGATCAGGTGTAGTGGGTTGATGCTGGCTGGATGCCAGGCACCCATCAAAGCCTCTCTCTCACTCCCCTGTGCAGTTGGAAAGGGGAGAGGAAATAGAACGAGGGATTCATGAGTTGAGATAAGGACAGGGAGAGATCCCTCATCAAATACGGCCAGGGGAAAAACAGGCTCAAATTAGAGATATTAATTGAGTTATTGCTGACAAAATCAGAGCAGGAGAAGTAAAATAAAACCTTAAAAGTGCCTTGCCCCACCTCTCCCTCCAGCCCAGCTCTATCTCCTCCCCCAGCAGCGCAGGGAGATGGGAATGGGGGTTATGGTCAGTTCATCACCCGAGGCTTCTCCCACTGCTCAGGGAGAGGAGTCGTTCCCCTGCTGCACCATGGGGTCCCTCCCATGGGAGAGTTCTCCAGGAACTTCTCCAATGTGAGTCCATCCCATGAGCAGCAGCTCCCTGTGAACTGCTGCAATGTGAGTCCATCCCATGAGCAACAGTCCCCAAAACTGCTGCAGTGTGGGTCACTCTCCTATGGGGTCAGTCCTTGAAGGACAGGCTGCGCCAGCCTGGGAGCAGGGCCCCTCTCTCCATGGCTCACAGCCTCCTCCCAGGCATCCCTGCTCCAGCATGGGCTCCTCCTCCATGGGCTGCAGGTGAATCTCTGCATCCCCATGGATCCCCAGGGGCTGTGGGTGAATCTCTGCATCCCCATGGATCTCCAGGGGCTGTGGGTGGATCTCTGCATCCCCATGGATCCCCAGGGGCTGTGGGTGGATCTCTGCATCCCCATGGATCTCCAGGGGCCGTGGGTGGATCTCTGCATCCCCATGGATCTCCACAGACTGCAGGGGCACAGCTGCTTCACCATGATCTTCACCAAGGGCTGCAGAAGAATCCCAGTTCCAGTGCCTGGAGCAGCTCCTGCCCCTTCTTCACTGACCTTGGTGTCTGCAGAGCTGTTCTCCTCACATGTTCTCATCCACACTTCTCTGGTCACAATTACAATTGTGCAACAACTTCTTGGTTTTTTCTTTCTCTTTAAATCTGTTATCACAGAGGCATTAAACCACCATTTGTAACTGGCCCAGCCTTGGCCAGTGGCATGTCCATCTTTGGAGCCACCAGGGATTGGCTCTGCCTGACATGGTGGAAGCTTCCAGCAGCTTTGCACAGAAGCCACCTCTGTGGAGCTCCAGCTACCAAAAACCAGGCCATGGTACCAAGGGACTGTTGTGACACTGGGGGCCACATGGATCCAAGGGGCAAATGTGACATTGCACAGCCTCACGGAACCAAGGAGACCATTGGGACACTGTGGGTCCCCATGGAATTGTGGACTCCATTGTGACACTGTGGGGCCTGATCGAATCACTGAGACCATTGGGACACTGAGGGGACCCATGGAATGAAGGGGCCATTGTGACACTGTAGGGCCTCATGGAATTATGGAGACCATTGTGACACTGCAGGGCTTCATGGAATGAAGGGACAGTTGTGACACTTCAGGGACCTGTGGAACCAAGGAAAGCATTGTGTGCCTGCACAGGCCAAGGTACCAAGGAGACAATTGTGACACTGTGGGGCCCCACGGAACAAAGAGGCAACTGTGACACTGCAGGGCTTTGTGAAGCCAAGGGGTCGATGTGACACTGTGTGGGTACATGGCGCTGAGGAGACCATTGTGACGCTACGGAACCTAATGGAATTGTTGGAAATGATACAACTTTTAACATTTTTTAATGTAACTTCAGTCAGGGGTTTGTTCACCTTTGCCCAGGGGGAGCGGAATTGAAGTTTCTCTTCAAAAGACTCTGTTCACCAAAGTTGGGTAAGGCCTGATGAGTTTAACATCTACAGACTGGGAGCAGCCAGAAGATACACAGGAGGTAAATAAACATTAATGAACATCACCTTTCAGTGCAGTTAGAGACACCTGGTGTGGGAAAAGATTGATGAGAGAATCAAAGAATGAGCACCTAATTAACATCAAAGGCAAAGGGATCAATAACCAATAGGAGATAGAACACTACAAATTGTGTAATAGAAGACCAATGAACCTGAATTTCTTTGGGTTTTGTCTGTGTAAATATGTGAAAAGTCTAGTAAAGAACCATGTGAGATGGAATGATTTTCACTGCGCAACTTGTGAATGTGAGGATGGAATGATTTCTATTGCATGTGCTGGCCAGAACAACATCCTGGCCAGAATAAAGTAATGCCTAAATGCCCTAACACTGAAAAGATGTTGTTGGAGAGTTTGTGTTTCTCATGCAGTTTTGGTGACAGTCCCACTGAGGTCCATCACCAAGACAGGCTCCTCATGGACTCCTTGGAGGAGAGAATTGGAGGCCATGATAGCGGAAACTTCTCAGAGACTCAATGTAGAAAGGAAAAAAGAAAGTACTTAAAAAAAGTGAAGTAACTTGAAGCATTAATGAGCCCCAGTGAGTGTTGTTACTGACAAAGAATCTCCAGGGACTCGTTACAGCAGATAATTGGAGGCCATGATTGCACAAAGCTCTCAGAGACTCCAAGGCAAAAGACCCCAGGGCCTCAGGACAAGGTGTCTCCTCACAGCCCTTGGTGCCACAGACTCTGCTGTGCCCCAGGGCACCAAGACTTGGCTTCTCCTGGGCACTGCCAGCCTTGCCAGGGCCCTTGGCCATGTCCAGCAAAGCTTGTCCTGCGCTGTCCCACAGCTGCCCCTGTGTCCCTGCAGGCTGCACACTCCCATCTCTCTGCCCCCTGGCTCTGCCCTGCCATTGCCAGCCCTGCCCTGACCTCTGCCCACCCTCACCCTCTGTGCCTTGGGACACACACACAAGTGCTGAGCTCATCCTCCTTTGGCTGCTTCTCCCAGCACAGCCCTGCCCTTGCAGGGACATTTCCTCCTCCTCATGCCCAGTCCCCACCTGCCCAGCTGCTCTGTGGGACAGTGTTTGTCTCTCCTGCTGTTCCCTCCCTCCCAGGAAAGCTGCAGCATGTGGGACACAGCCCTTCCAGCAGCATCCCAAGCCCTCAGCCCTGCTGGGCCCGTTCCCCTGAGCAGAGAGCAGCAGCCTCCCCGTGCTCTGCCCAGGCTGCTCCTTTCAGCTCCTGGCACAGCCCCGGCCCAGCTGTGCCTGCTGCTGTCCCCTCCTGGCTCAGCTACAGGGACAGCACAGCCCCAAGAGAAGCCCCGTGGCTGCAGTGAGCCCAGGCCCTGGGGCAGAGGGGATGGCCCAGGCCCTGTGCCAGCCAGGTGCCTTCTGCTGGGCTGGCAGAGACCTGGCAGGGCTGAGCTGGACAGCCATGGCCCAGCCAGGAGTCACGGGCTGAGCCAGCAGCTCCTGCTCAGAGAAGTGACCTCACAGTCCCTTCTCCAGCCATGCTTCTGCCCTTGGCCTGTCCCCTCCAGAGGCACAAGTGACCTCACAGCCCTTCCCAGCCCTCAGGTTCCCACTGGGTGATGAGTTCCTGAGACACAACTGATCACAGGATCCTGTACCCAGCCAGCAGCCTCCTTTTTGTGACCCCAACCTGAGCAGAGAAACCTGAGCTTGTTTTATTGCTGAGCAATGAACTGAGAGAAAGGGGCAGGGGAACAGAGACCATTGTTGGTGTTCAGTACTGAGATCTTTATCTTCCAAAGCACATGTACTGCATCCTTTCCTCCCAGGATGTTTCTGGAGATTTTCTCCCAACGGGAAGTAGGGAATAGCTCTCCTTTGTTTTTGCTTCACTTCTGCTGGTGGCCTTTACTTTTTGATTCTCCCACCAGAGAGCAGAAGATGTTCTTACCCCCCCCCCCACCTTAATCTGGTTTTATGTTGATTCTTGATTTCTTTTCACCTTATTTTCCCCCCTTATCTTGCTGAGGAAGGGCGGGGGGAGAGAGCAGCTTGGTGGGCACCTGATGGCCTGACAGGTTCAACCCACCAAGGTCATCTTTCCCAAACCCTTCTCTTACAGGCACCATTAACTACAGGGGGTTCCTCAAGGGCTCCTCACAATTTGGTATCACCCACAAATGAGTTGAAAATGTATTTCATCCCATTGTACACAGAGATATGAGTTGGAAGGTGGACAAGTTCAAGCTTTAGAGAAAGAACTGAAAGTTTCAGACACTGAGCTGGAGACAGCTGCAACAGCAGCTCCATTTCTCGCACAGCTATCAGGGTGTCCAGGGTTCTGGGGGCACCTCCTGGGCTTTGTGGGGGAACCTTTTTATAGGTGAGTTTTCCATGCCCAACCTTCTGGACGTTTCTAGAAATGGGCTGGGGACCTTTGAGGGTCTTTTGCTCGTCTCAATCCCCCTCTACTGGACTGACCCCCAGGGGACAGTTCATGGCCACTTCTTGACTCCACTTGCCCTGTCCTTTGTGTCGTGGTGTCACCATGGGCCAGAAGAGGGAAGTGGCCCCAGAAAGGTCCTGCCCCAGCCCAGCACAGCCCTTTCCAGCCCCAGCCTGCTCTAACTCTCCTCTGGCTCTATGGCTCTCGTGGCTGGAGGCCCAGCAGAGCATGAACTCCTTGTTGCCTCAGCTTCTGCACCCAGCGGAGATGAGGAGTTGAGGGTGGGGATGAGGAGAGATGGGCAAAGGGGACACAAATTCACATGTGGATTGTGAAGCCACTTCTGCTCCAGGAGCCTGATTGGGAAGCAACTGGCCCCATAACTTGGGGACAAGATATTAATCACAATGCTGGCATGCCTGAATGCAGTGGATTTCGGCATCATGCCCCTGAGGAAAGCTTTTGGTCCAAGCCTGCATCCTTATTTCAGACTGTACATGAACACTGTGGACTTCTTCCAGCTCTACCTGGAACCGTGCAGCAGTGCAGAAGCTGAGCTATTCCAGCCCTGCATGGGAGAGACTTGAATTCATCTAGGAAGTGTTTCCAAAGGCCTTGTGTGCAATCCTTGCTGCTTTCTTTGGTGATAATTTGTATCCTGGGGGAATTGCAATTCATTTGACTTTTCCAACATGTGTTTGCTGATGTCTGCATTTGAAAATGGAGAAGAGATTGTTGGAAGCTTTAAATATTGCAATGCTTGAACTTCCCTGCTTGTGGCCGGCCATTGCCTGGCCCAGCAGGCACCAGCTGTGTTTGGACATGAGCTGCCCCAGCTGGACACGCAGCAACCAGAGCACTGACCATCAGAGACTGGGCTAATGCTTTTCCCAGAACACAAGGAATCAGGACAGTGTCTCTGCACAATCTAATTGTCCTGTGAAACTCAGCAGCTGATGGTGTTTTTGTGCTACTGCCAATCCCTTCCATGACAAAAATAATTTCAAGATTGAGTAACAGCTTCTGCCTCCTGACAGAGACCAAGTGTTGCCACCAGTTGCTCCAGGTTCTCCTGCCAACAGCCACCTGCAGGAAGGAGCACAGACACCAATGCACCAATGTTGGCTTTGGCTGCCCTGTGGCAGAGAAGCCCCCCGGGGGCACAGGACTCTGGGCCAGGAGATGGCACGGGCACTGCCAGGGCTCGGGGGGTGGCAGGTCTCCTTGGGCAGGGACTGTGCCACACCTGCTGATTTCAGTGCTCCCCAGGCCCCAGGGGTCAGAGCAGCATTGGTGCCCTGGCCCACACGTTCCCTGTCTGTGTCACACCCCTGTGTTTAGGATGGCCAGCAGCTGGGATTGTCCCAAGGAGGCCATGCCAGCTCCTGTGGAAGGCCCCGTGCCCTTCCTGCTGCAGTTTGTCAGCAGCCCTGGGGGCTCCTTCTGCTGCCCTGAGCCCGCAGAGCAGGGGAGCGTTTGCTTCTTGTTTGAGCCGTTCCTACGGTTCCTGTCGGGCTGCCTTAGACACTTGGGGCAACAGATTCCTTCCAACCTGGGCCACTTTGGGTGGGGTTGGGGTGGCCCCAGGGCAGGTAGCCATGTGTGCAAGGGCCCTTTGTGACATGTCATCGTGACATAGGTGCTGGTGGCAGCACAGCCACACCACAGTGCTCGGAGCACGCAACGGGACAGGACGGGACAGAGCGGTGCCGTGAGGAGCCCCCGCACAGCACACTCGTTCCTTGCTGACCCAGAGCTTTTCCGAGGCATTTCTCCTGCAGGTGACCTCGTGGCCAGACCGCAGGATTTGGTGACCTGTGGCCTTCCCGAGGCTTTTGTTCTGCAGGTGCCCTCGAGGACAGACCGCAGGACTTGGTGGCCTGGAGGTTTTCCAAGGCATCTCCCATCCCTGTGGCCTGTGCCCTCGAGGCCAGACCGTGGGACTTGCTGACCACAATCCTTGACGAGGAGTCTCCTGTCCTTGTGGCAGGAGCCCTCGAGACAGAGTGCAGGACTTGCTGTCCTGTAGCCTTCCCAAGACTTCTCTCTTGCAGGTGCCTTCAAGGCACGACTGCAGGACTTGCTGACCCAGAGCTTTCTCAAGGCATCCCTCCTGCAAGGAGCCTTAAATCCCATCAGTGACATGGAGCAGAGACCTCCAAGTGTGCCCAAGGTGGCCTGGGTGAAGGAGGAGGAAGAGGGCCCAGGAGCTGTCCCAGCACAGCAGCCTGGAGAGGTGGAGCAGTTGCCCCTGACACAGGAGGGTGAGTGGCAGAGCTTGGGCCACAGGGCTGGTGCCTGCAGTCAGCCTGGCTCCATCCCATCCCATCCCATCCCATCCCATCCCATCCCATCCCATCCCATCCCATCCCATCCCATCCCATCCCATCCCCTGGGGACATGCCCATGGACAAGATGGAAGAGGGGCCGGGGCTGCCCCCCCTCAGCCATGCTCCATCCCCAGGGCACCCTGGGGCTGTCCCTGCCTGGGCAGTGCAGGGCTGGGCTGTGTTCTCTGGCCTCTCCCTCAGCCCCTCAGCTCTGGCTGCGCTCGCTCTTTGCCAGATGCAGGCACAGACCACGCACAAGAGCAGGACCCTGCCCGTGGCCACTTCTGCAGAACAGCGCAGGTACTGCAGCCATCCCCACCTGGGCTGAGCCTGCTGTCCCTGCTCAGCCGAGCACCGCGCTTGGAGCACTCCATGGAACATCCCTCTCTTCTTGCCCTTCGTTCTCCCACCAATGACTTGCACATTCATCAAGTGCATTTGGCAGGAAGAGACCAGTGACATGGGCACTGGGTCCATGGCAAACTCTGACATCAACAGTGCTGACCTCAGTGCTGTCCTGCTGGATTTGCTTGTGAAGAAAGGTGTCTCCATTCCAGAGCAAGTAAGCAGCCTGTGGTCAGGGCTGGAGCCCCCCAGGAATTGCTTGGCCTCCCAAGTCACGCCCGCTGGTCCCTTGAAGCCTTTGAGGCCATCGCAGTGTGGTGGCAAGGGAAGCACTTCTCTGGGGAAGCTGGGGACATTACTCCCTCTGGCAGCTTTCCAGCTCTCCCCGGGCCTTCTCCAGGTGCCTGCCATGGTGAGGTACATCCACCAGTGCCTCACATCCAATGAGTCTGGTGAGCACAATCTGGACAGGAGCCTTCTGGAACTGACCGAGGCACACCCCGCTGATGTCGTGATAACTCTCCTGCGCGTGGCCCCATCGTGTGACAGGTATGGGGCCTGCCTGCCCAGAGGGCTCAGGGCTCCCCAGCCCTGTGGAGCCTGTCCCAGGTGTCTGACAAAAAGAGAGTTCCAGAGCCCTCTGGCTCCTCCATTTCCCAGCCCTGGCATGTCAGCCCCCGAGCCTGCTGCCATGCTCCCTCCCTGTCCCTCCCTGGCCTGTCCCCACAGTGGTGGAAGGCCTGGGTGCTGCCGGTGAGGGGCAGTGGGCAGAGGCAGGGGTGGTGGCTGAGACTCACTTGACATGGAGCTTTGACCCCACAGAGCTGCTACAACCATGTGGAGGATGATCATGTCGTCGAGCAGGACAGTGAAGCCAGTGCTGCTGACACTGCTCAGTGTGCTGGGGAGCTGGCCAGAGCACAGCACGTGCACCTCTGATGGGGACAACACAAATGTCTTCGCCCTGGCTGTGAGTTCCTGGAACTGGCCTTTGCTTACCCCCAGGTCACCTCTCCAGCAGCTCTCCATCTCCATCCTTTCCCCACTGCACCTCCATGCCCCTGGCACTGGGCAGAAACCTGCGTTAAGGGCAGGTTCAGGGGCACCAGGCCCGGTGCTCCCCCTGCGTCTCCCTGGCCTCTCCCTCCCACACTCGGGCCCTGCCCCATGGACACCTCAGCACTGAGCGCTGTCTCAGGGTGGTTTGTCCTTTGCAGGCAACTGTGGTGATGTGGAAGTTCCTGCAGGTGCCCTGCTGCCCACGTGTAGTGATGGTGTATTTCCCTCGCCTCTTTGTGCATCTGCTCTTCCAAGTGTTCTTTAGCACATTGGATATGCCAGACGAGGTCCAGACCTTCTGGAAGGGATGCCAGGAGCAACACGGCCTGGCCACCAACCCCAACAGGTGCTCCATGCCAGTCCTCCTGTCCCTCCCATGTCCCCAGGGCAGGAGCCAGTGCTCCCAGCGTGACCTGGGCTTTGCTCTGCACACAGCTTTGCAGTGCGGACCCTGAAGGCCCTGCTCTGCCTTCTCCAGTGGGAGGATGTGGTGCTGGCAATGGAACGCAAGTGTGGCTGGGACACACTGCTCTGTGCTGACACCCAGCACTATGCCGTGGGTGTGCTGGCCAGGTGAGAAGCCCTTCTCCCCACTGCCCCTGGCATTCGTGCCCTGTGCCTGCTGTGCCCCTCACAGCCCCCCTGGTCGTGGGCCAGAGGGCATTGTCACCAAGGGATGGCTGAGCAGACTGGAAAAGGCCCAGGAGCAGCCACCTCCCAAAGGGCCCATGTCCCGTGGCAGGGTGGTGGGGAAAGAGCAGACCTCTGTGAGTCAGGCCTGGCAGAGGTTTGCCCTCTCACCTCAGGCTCTTGGTTCTTTTTCCCACCTCCAGCGAGATGCGCCGTGCATCCATACCCTTGTGTTCCCGTATTGCGCTGCACCTCCTCAGGCTGCTCAGCAGGGAGGAGTCACCCTGGGATCTTCCCGCCCTGGCGTTCCTTGTGGAGGTGAGCCTGAAGGGCAGCGCTGCCTCGCTCAGCTGCCTCCCTGCTCTCTGCCCTCCTGCAGCTGCAGCTGCCTGTGATGGTGCCTGTGCCCTGTGCTGCTGCCTGGGCCCAGCCCTGCGCGGCTCCGGGCTCCTGCTGGCCAGCTCCCCCGGCACTGCCCTGTGCCTTTCAGACCCTGGGGTGCCTGGACTTGAGTAAATGCAGTGACAGCGTCCTGCAGATCATGGCAAAGAACCTGCAGAGTGAGTGCAGGGAGAGGCATCGCCAGGTTCTCAGAGCCCTCGTTGCGCTCATTGAGGATCCCTCCATGGTGAGAAGGGGCAGTGGCACAAGCCGTGCTGGCAGTGTGGGGCTGGGGAACGCAGTCATTGGGCTTGGCTGGGCTTCAGGAGCTGAGGCAGCTGCTCCCAGCTCTCCTGCCTCCCGCTTCAGCTGCCCGAGTGCTTTGGGACTGCCCTTTGGGGTTTCACAGATTGTGTTCCACACAGGCCAAAAGAATGTGGAGCCTGACCGAAAGGCTCATCCAGCTCCTGTGGGACACAGATGGAGACATGGTTGTGATGACACTCACCGTACTCAGATTTACAGTCTTGGACTGGGACATGCTGATACCCAGCCCCATTGCCCTGCAGCTGGCTGAGGCGCTCCTGCCACTCTTTGACAATGTAAGGCTCTGTGCCTCCAGCCATGGGCATTGGGTGCTGTGTGAACACTTTGTGCCCTGTGGATTTTCAGGCCTGTGCCCAGCTGTGCCTGGAGCAGCTGATGCTGAGGTCTTTTTTCTTCCTTTCATACAGGACAATAGCCATGTGCAGCTTCTCTCCATGATCCTCTTTCAAGAAATGATGAGTGCTTTAGTGGAAGAGGGAAAAAAGCCTTTCAAGTTACCTGTGCGTCAGAGCCTGCTCCCACTCTTCTTCCACTGCCATGATGAGAGCCAGGAAGTGGCAGACGTAAGGACTTAGGGGCTGCTGGTGTCCCCCTGGGAGAGGGCTCAGCTGCCTCCTGCCCTGGTGCCTCGCGGGCTGCAGCCTCCTGGCCTGGGCACACGGACACTGCTCCTGTGCCCTGGGCTGTGGGGCCATCTCCGTGTCTCTGCTGCTCTCCAGGCCTCTTGGTCAACGCTGCTTTGTGCAGCCAAGTTCCTCAAG
Source organism: Acanthiza pusilla (assembly GCA_036630365.1). NCBI lineage: Eukaryota > Metazoa > Chordata > Aves > Passeriformes > Acanthizidae > Acanthiza > Acanthiza pusilla. The sequence continues at coordinate 1,476,946 of JAXCHO010000108.1, forward strand.
AGGAAGGATCTGAAGAGGCTGGTGAAGAGGAAGGAGCTGTGGAAGTTCGGCAAGTGCCTGGTGAGGACAGCCTGGAAGCCCCAGCCTCAGCCTGGAGAAGGACACTGACCACGGTGCTCAGTGTGTGGGGCTGGCAGCTGTGTCCCTGCCCACTGCTGCGCCCAGGGGCCATGTGGGCTCTTCTCCAGGCTACTCTGGCCCCGAGCCAGGTGCCGATGGAGCCCCGGTCCAGCTGGGCCGTGCGCCGGGGCGGCACCACGGCTCCCCAGGCAGCACTGAGCCCTCTGCCCCTCCAAAGGCTGGCGCCAGTGGCTGCTGGCCGTGCCTCAGGGCTGTGCGGGCAGGGGAGGCCAGGGCTGGGCGCAGGGAGAGCCCTGCCAAGGGGCAGAGCCCAAACCTTCCCTCCTGGCACTCTCTCTGCAGCTGGCAGAGGACAGGAGCCGAAGGGTCAAGCACCTGCACCAGGCCGTGCCGTACCTGGAGAGCCCACAGGAGCCCCTGCGAGAGGAGGCCATCAGGTTCATTGGTGAGCCGCCAGCCCGGGCTCCCTCCCTGCCCTGCCGCAGCTCGGGCCCAGCCCCGGCTGCTGCCCCGGCAGCGCCATCCGGGCCCGGGGCTGTGGAGCCCCGCCTGCCCTCGGGGCTGCTGCCGCCCTCCTGTCGCAGCCGTGCCCTTCCTGGGGCAGCAGATGCGGCAAGGGCCCGGGCTGAGCCCTGCTGGCGCAGGAGGCCGTGCGGCCCCAGGGCTGGCAGTGCCGCTGGGGAGGAGCTGTGCCGCTGGGGCCGTGACAGGCTCTGTGTCCCCAGGGATGGCCGGGCGGCTCTTGAGGGGACAGTCAGGAGAGGTCCAGTTCATCTTCACAGGTGAGTGAGGGCAGCGAGGTGTCACCAGGGCTTTTCAGGGGGAGCTGCAATCCCTGGGCAGGAGCTGCAATCCCTGCCCGGCTGCGGAGGGCTCTGCTCCGTGTGCGGACGAGGGGCAGCTTGGGCAGAGCACAGAGAGATTTTAGGGGCATGTGGGGGATTCGTGGCCAGCACCTTCCAGCTGATCCTGTTGGTCCCTGCTCCCTTCTGGCCATGGCAAGAGCTGGCTGGGATGGCCTGGGCAGGAGGGTGTCCTCGGGTCCCTGCAGATCCAGGCTCTGTGGCTCCTGCCCTCTTCTGTTTCAGTCCTTGAACACATGAGAAGTGACATCAGCCCTGCCATCTCAAATCTGGCTCTGCAAACACTTCACATCATCAGAGCACTAGAAGGAGCTCCCACCTCCATCTTCCCAAGGTTGCGAGATCAACTCCACAAGGCATGGAGGACACAGCCTCGTCTGTGGGGCCGTGGCTGGCTGTCCTGCTGGAGCTCTGTGGAGAACTGATCTTTGAGGCTCTGGCTGCTGGGGCCACCTGAACCAGTGGGGATTTTTCTTCAGGATTCTTTTCTTCTTTTCAGTTTCTTTAGTATGTAAATATAGAATGTGTTCCAATCCACAGACTCCCAGGATCTTTCTTTTGGTGCCCAGTGTCTGCCCCAGGTCAGGGAAGAGAGGAAAGAGGGTGCTTGTGCTCAGCAAGTTGCCCAGGCGTGCAGTGTGGAAGGGAAAGGGGACAGAAGCCCCTTGGCCTTTGGTGGTTCTGCTGAAGCCTTAATGCTTCCGGCACAGCGAGTGGGCAGAGGCCGGAGCCACAGGGATCCCTGTGAGGCTGGTGCCTGGACATGGCCACAAGCCCTCTGCCAGCAGGGAAGCTCCATCTGTGTCCTGCCCATGTGTTGCTGGCGGCATTGCTGAGGGCTCCCAGGTGCCTCTTGATCCAGGGCTCCTCTGGAGCTGCGTTGGGGCTGCGCCGCTGCCGGGCATGGCCGGGCTGGGGGAGACCCTGAGGGGATGCGGCGGTGGGAGGCTGTGCAGGGATGAGGTGCTGCGGAGGCCCTGACGGGACAAGGCAGTGGGAAGGCACGAGGAGGATGTGTGAGGGGTGGGGGACAGGAGACCCCTGAGGGGATGGGGTGGTGGGCAGCCCTGAGGAATTGGGTGTCAGAGGCCATGAGCAGCCTCCAGGCAGCCACCTTGTTCCTGCCAGCCGGCTGCTCTGGTGCTTCCCCAAGGCATCTCCCTCAGCAGACAGTTGGACGGACCCCCCAAAATCAGGCATGTACTCCTGGTCCTGGCTTTTCAGAGCTGTGGGCCCAGGAGTGGTGGGGCTGGGTGTGTGCTCTCCCTGCCCTCGAGGCTGGGCCCAGCCCCTCAGCCTTAGGCCATGCACTCGACTGCATGGCTATTGAATCTTTTTCCTGTTGTGGGGGAGGCCGAGCTCTGTGGCCTTTGGCAAGAGTGAGCAAGAAGAGCAGCAGCTTTGAGCGGAGACGGGCCCGAGCAAGGCCCTCTGGGCCAAGGGCATTCCTGGCATTCCCAGGGCACGGATCTGTGAGAGTGCGGTAGGCACTGTTATAGATGGGTTGGCTTTCCTAGGCCGGTTGTATGTTACAATGTTCATGAATTGCTTGAGTTATATCAGAGCTGAGCTTGGTCAATTGGTTAATTGCAACTTAGAGTTATTTAAGTCATCTCACACGAGGTATGGGTGAAATACCTTTGTAAAACCACTAGATGGTAATGCTAAATATAGGATGGTTCAATAGGAACTTTCTAGAAACTTTTCACAGGTATAATGGCATCACCTCAAGCGTGGATTGGTGGACCAACTGAACCAATGAGATGGACTTGTGGACAAACGATTGGACGGGAATGCTCTGCTGAAATGAGCCAATCAAAAGAGCCCTAGACAAGCCAATCACAGTGAGAATCAGGAAACAGACTGATCCTGTGCAGACACAGCTTATGGGAACTCTTGTGGTGCTCTGCACTGTGTGCTCCTGAGCTCCTCGTTTGACCAAAGGAGCACCCAGCGATGTGCACGCTGTTCCTTTCCTCTGCTTTGCCGTTGGGATTTTGGGCCTACCTCAATTTCCCGCTTCCAGTTATTATTAATAAACCAGTCAAACATAAACGGTGTTAGGCCGTTTCTTACAGACACCTTCAGGGTGCCGTGGCTGGCTTTGTGCTGCGCCACCTCCCTGTGAGCAGGGCTGGGGCTTGTGCAGCTGATTGGAGTCTTGTGTTCTGTTAAGGAGGGAGATTTCAAAGTGCATTAATTTTATTTTTAATCAAGTGAGGTTTTTTTTATTTTTCAGTTCAAAGAAGAGGTGATACAAGCATTCCCCGAGTGATCTTGACACTGAACATCTCCTCAGGAGGTCTGGTCACAGAGACGAATGAGCCCCTTGTGGGCTGACCCTGTTTGGACAACCTGCTCCTCACCTCCAACCTCACCATGGCTGACATGGCTCATCCTGCAACTGCTTCAAGGGTGGTTTCAGAGAATCACAGAATCAGTGAGATTGGAAAAGACCTTTCAGACCAAGTCCAACCTGTGACCCAACACCACCTTGTGTGCCCTGAGCCTCCTCTTCTCCAGGATAAACAGCCCCAGCTCCCTCAGACACTCCTCACAGGACTTGTGTTCCAGACCCTTCACCAGCCTTGTTGCCCTTCTCTGGACACGCTCCAGCCCCTCAATGTCCTTCCTAAATTGGGTGCCCAGAACTGGACACAGCACTCGAGGTGAGGCCTCACCATTGCTGAGTACAGGGGAAGAATCACTGCCCTGCTCCTGCTGGCCACACCATTCCTGATCCAGGCCACGTACCATTGGCCTTCTTGGCCACGTGAGCACACTGCTGGCTCATGTCCAGCCTGCTGTCCATCAGTGCCCCCAGGTCCCTTTCTGCCTGGCCACTGTCCAGCCACTCTGTCCCCAGCCTGTAGCACTGCAGGGGTTGTTGTGGCCAAAGTGCAGGACCTGGCACTTGGTCTTGTTAAACCTCACATTGTTGGATTTGGCCCCTGGATCCAGTGTGTCCAGGTCCCTCTGTAGTGCCCTTGTACCCGCCAGCAGATCCACACTCACACCCAGCTTGTTGTCATTTGCCAATTTGCTGATGGAGGACTCAATCCCCTCATACAGATCATCAATAAAGATACTGATATCCACGCTGGCTGGGTTTGATTCCTCGGCCATCCTGTAGGTGCCGTGTGATGGCACTCAGGGTGATCTGTTCCATAACCTTGCCAGGCACCAAGGTCAGGCTGACAGGCCTGGAGTTTCCCAGATCCTCCTTCCAGCCCTTCGTATGGATGGGGTCACATTGGCACCTCCAGCTGTTGGCTAAAAGACAGGCTACCTGAAAGAGTGGCCAAGACAATTTAAGAGTATAAAAGCAAACCATTTATTCAAGGCCTGCAAAGGCCTTGAAGGTACATTCAGGCAAGCAAAGTCCCCCTTGGGGACTGCACCCAAAATGGACCCTGGGTCACAAGCTCTTCATCTTTTATAAATTCATTCCATTAGCTCATTGGGCCTTAATTCTCCAATCGCACACTTAGGTGATGATGTTAATCACCCCAGGCCTGCTCCCCCCATCTCACAGTTGTTTACATATTTTTAGGCCTTAAGGCAATGAATATGTCCTTGAATCTGTATTCAGAGAGCCTTGTTTGGCTAAAGGTGCTAGGAACAGAGGATTTTAGCACTTTGTAAGAAGCATGGAACCACAGCAAGTTACAAATACATGAAGAGTAAAAAACTAGAAATAATTAAGGCATCACAGCCAGGCTGAGAGCTGCCCCTGGCAGGTGGCACATGCCCTGCCCTGGCCAAGAGCCCTCAGGGCTGCAGGAGCTGCTCTGCACGACAGCCCTGGGCAGCCCTGGCTGCACCCCCACCTTCACAGCCTGCAGCCGTCCCTGGCAGCAGGAGCCGTCCTGCCCTGTCCCTCTGACGGCGCCCAGGGCAGCCCCGCTCTGCAGCACATCCTCCTCCAAACCACAAACAGCAGCAGAGCCATCCTTACAGTCATATCAGTCCTGTCCTGTGTCAGCTTTAGCAGATCCCTGCAGCCAGAGACTCACTGTGTCAGGAGTTGTGAAGATTTCTCCATGAATAAGTTAACCCTTTGCTGACAGCTCTATGTCCTTCCTGGCTCTGCCTTGGCACACAAAGCCTTGGGCTGATCCAGACTCCTTCTGGGGGACTTTTTGCACCACAGCAGTGCCCTGGGACAGAAATTACTCTCTCCTTGTGTCCCTGTCCAGTCCAAGTACCAGCTGAGAGCTGGTGGGAAACAAAGGATGGTGCCACCACTTTCCATGTCCAACCCAGCAGGGCAGGGACAGCTCTTGTGGCACAATCCCTCCTGGCCAAGGACACAACACTGGGAAGGTCTTTCCGTTCCAAGGCTTTGCTCCAGGCCAGGAAAGCTCCTGGCTCAGGGTCACCTTTCCTGCTCAGCCAGACACCCTGAGTTCCCCAGCAACAGAAGGGAATTCCTGCATTCCCACAGGCTGTGTGACTGTGACATCACAGAGCACCTGTGTGACATCACAGAGCAGACTGTGACATTACAGGGCAGATGAATGGCATCACAGAGTGGGCTATGAGGTGATAGGACAGCTGTGTGACATCACAGAGCAGACTGAAATCATAGAGGGGGCTGTATGAAATCACAGGGCAGCTGTGTGACATCAGAGAGTGGGCTGTGACATCACAGGGGGACTGTGTTAGGTCACTGGGTAGGTTAATGCCTTGGTTTAAAAACTGATGTCTGTCCAGGAAGGTGAGAACCTTTCTGGAATGTAAAGATGAGACCTCCCTCCAAATTATTGCTTTGTGATAATAGGAGCTTCCTGGGAAACATATGGAAAAGGAGTAACAGTTCTTCACTAGCAAATCTATGCATATAAATAGAACAGAACAGAAGAGCAACAACCAAACAATACAGGAGTTTCCCACCCACCAGGCCCCACTTCCCCTTTTGGTGCAGTTCTGGCCATGCCCAGCAGGGGGCGCTGCAGTGACTCTTCAGCCGACAGGGGGCGCTGCAGTGTGCCCACGTGGCCAAGAAGGCCAATGGCACCTGGTCTGGATCAGGAATGGTGTGGCCAGCAGGACCAGGGCAGTGATCCTTCCCCTGTACTCAGCACTGGTGCGGCCACACCTCGAGTGCTGTGTCCAGTGCTGGGCCCCCAATTTAGGAAGGACATTGAGGGGCTGGAGTGTGTCCAGAGAAGGGCAACAAGGCTGGTGAAGGGTCTGGAACACAAGTCCTGTGAGGAGTGTGTGAGGGAGCTGGGGTTGTTTATCCTGGAGAACAGGAGGCTAAGGGGAGACCTCATCACTCTCTACAACTCCCTGACAGGAGAGTGCAGCCAGGTGGGGTTGGGCTCTGCTCCCAGGAAACAGTGCGAGGAGAAGAGCCCACAGCCTTAAGCTGCACCAGGGGAGGTTTAGGCTGCAAATTAGGAAGAGGTTCTACACAGAAAGGGTGACTGGGCAGTGGAATGGGCTGCCCAGGGAGGTGGTGGAGTCACCATCCCTGGAGGTGTTTAAGGAAAGACTGGATGTGTCACTGGGTGCCATGGTCTGGGTGACAAGGTGGTGTTTGGTCACATGTCAGACTTGATGATCTCCAAGGTCTTTTCCAACCTGGTTGATTCTGTGATTCTGTGATGATTGTGACACTGCAGGGCGCCAGGGAAGCAAAGGGCCATTGTGACACTGTGGGGCTGAATTGAATCAAGGAGTCCTTTGTGACATTCTGAGTCCTTGTGGAACCACAGAGGCCACTGTGACACTGTGGGGCCTTGTTGAACCAAGGGGTCATTGTGACATTGCAGAACCAAGGAAGCCCTTGTGAGATTCCAGGGCCCAATGGAATCAAGTGGACATTGTGACACTGCAGGGCCTTGGGGAACCAAGGAGCCATTGTGACACTACAGAACGAAGAAGACCACTGTTGGAGACACCATGGAACCAAGGATCCATTGTGACACTGAAGGGCCAAACAAACCAAAGGGCCATTGAGACACTACAGAGCCTCATGGAATCATGGAGAGCACTGTGACACTCTAGGACCTCATGGAGGAGGGTCAAGCCAGGGGGGATTAGACTCAGCTCACCAGGGAACAAGGGACAGGATGATAGGAAATGTCTTAAGCTGTGCTACAGGAATCTTAGGCTGGACTTTAGGAAGAAGTTCTTCACAGAAAGGGTGATTGGGCACTGGAAGGGGCTGCCCAGGGAGGTGGTGGAGTCACCATCCCTGGAGGTGTTTAAGGAAAGACTGGATGTGGCATTTAGTACCATGGTCTGGTGACGAGCTGGTGTTAGGTCACAGGTTGGACTTGATGGTATCAAATGCCTTTTCCAACCTGGTTAATCCTGTGATTCTGTGATTCTGTCCCTGGGGCTGCAGGAGCTGCCTGAGGAGCCCCGGGGCCAACTCTCTGCTGCTGTCCTGGGCAGCGGGGCTGGCCCTGGGGCTGCAGGAGCTGCCTGAGCTGAGCATCTCCGGAGCATTCCACACACAGAGTCACTGTCCCTGACCTCCAGTGCCTCCAGTTCCTGCTGCAGGGCCAGACAGGGCTGGGCTGCTCTGCGGGGCTGCAGATGGGACATGGATTTCAGTGCTGGCACATGGAGAGAAGGAGCAGATTCAAGCAAGGCTGTGCCTGGGACAGCTTGGGTGCCACAGGAGCTTTAGCAGGGTGTGGGAAGAAGGCAGGAGTTGGGAATCCCACAGGAATTGGCCATTCCTCAGCCAAACACAGCTTTTTGTTTGAGGCAACAGCGAGTGAGGACAGAGGGACATCAGGAAAGCTTTGGGAGCTGCCAGGGTCAGGGGGAGGAGGGGAAATGGGGCGGTGGGTAAAGTGTGCAAGGGAAGCAGCACAGGCCTGGGCCAGGGCAGGAGAGCTGCAGTGGGGGTGACCAAAGGCCTTGTGGGGCTGGGACCACCCCCTGCCACCAGCAATGAGATTTGTGTCCCCTGGCTGTGGCTGCTGTCCCTGCCACTGAGGCCCATGAGAAGACAGCAGTTCCTGCCAGCCCCAGGCCTTGTGGCCTCCTCCCCCAGCCCACAGAGCTTTGCAGGGCTCCTGCTGCTCTCCTGCCCTCACCATCCCACACCCCACATGCCACTGCTCCGGGACAGCCACCAGCATCCTGTGAGGGCACCGATCCCATTCCCAGGGGATGGGGCTCAGGCCTTGGCTGTGCTGCTTGGCCAAGCCCAGGCGGGGCTTTCCCAGCCACATTCCAGAGTCCATTTCCCACCTGGAGCCGCTGGTGCCTCTGAGTTCCTGCTTGCCCAGCCCCAGGGACGCTCTCCTTGTCTGCTCATTGCCCCCATGGTCTCTTGGCAGTGATGGCCTCAGTGGGGGCTGTTGACATCCTCAGATACTTGGAGGTTGCTGCTGAATTTTCCTTCTCCAGAGGCTTGCTCAGCCTTCAGCTCTTCAGTTCAGGAATTCAGTGCCAAAGGCTCATCAACATTCCAAAACACCTTAACAAGCCAAGCACCTGGGAATAATTTAGATCTTCAATTCGTTTGCAGTTAATTAGACAGACCACAGAAGTGTATGCAAAGTGAATTTACTACATTAAAAACACAGTGAGAATTTTTAAAAATCTTTAATCTTTTCCTGGTTTGAGATTGGAATCAGCAATTTCCAGTTGTTATTTACCCTGAGCACCTCCTAATGCAGTATGAATAGATATGAAAATCAAGACCCTTTATGGCTGACAATCAATCAGACTTTCTCCTGACCCTGCCCCACCATTTCCCTCACCCAACCCCTGGGACTCAGAGCAGCCTTGTGCAAATCTGAGCTTCCTACACTCCAGGCTGCACCTGCAGCTTTCAGCTCCTTGGCACCAACTCCCACCTGCTTTCCTTGGACAAGGAGCTGCCTGAGACACTGAGGGATGTTCATTTATTGTCAATAAACAAAACCAAGGGAAGCCACAGCTCCATAAAAACAACAGTCATTCCTTTATTGTATATTAAATGCACTTTCCACAGCAGACAGGCTCAGATCAATGGTAAAACACATTCTGTGCCCAGCACAGATCCCAAGATCCCCCAAACTCTCCCTGCCCCAATTCTGCCCACATTTGCTCTTCGCACACACGAGTCACACACTGAAGTCATGAGCTCCCTCCATGCCCAGAGGGAGGAAAAGAGAGAAAGTGGATGAAGAGCTCTCTTGTGCAGAGCTACAGCTGCACTGATCCCAATATTCTGGGCTCACAGGAACTTGATCCAACACCCTCTGCAGCATCTGTCCCCTGGCTCAAAATCTGTCTGCATGGCCAGGCCCAAGGAGTGCTGGGCAATGGAGTCACATCCAGGGGTGTCTCCACGGCTCAGGATTGGGGCCAGTGCAGTTCAATCTCTTTAGTGCTGATCTGGATGAGGCATCGAGGGCACCCTCAGTCAGTGTCCAGGTGAGCCCAAGCTGGGTGGCAGTGTGGCAGTGCTGGAGGGCAGGAAGCTCTGCACAGGGATCTGGACAGGCTGCAGCCATGGGCCCAGGACAATTGGATGAGGTTCACCAAGGCCAAGGGCTGTGTCCTGCCCTGGCCTCACAACCACACCAAATCCCTGGCCGTGCCCTGGCCCTGATCCCCACAGCCTGTCCTGTTTCCTTCATCCCTGCATTGCCAGGGACTTTGTGGGACAAGGGAGCTCTGCTCTGGGGATGGAGGGAGGTCTAAGTGCAGCCACTGGAGTTGGAACCACAACTGATCAGGTTTGTGTCCTTTGGGGGTCAGGAACCGGTGAGACTCAGAGGCATGGAAAGTTTGTCTTCATGACCAGTATAAAAAAATATAAATATGATAAAATTTTAAAAACATCAGAACTCCTCCCTCAGCAATGTGAAACATCCCTGCAGCATCTGACAAATCCACCATCCACAAGGGATTTCCATACAGGAACTTTTTTAAACAAGGACATAAGAGAAAGTGATTCTAAAAGACATAAACACAAGTAAGTTTTTGACTGATGTGTTATTATAGTTTTGAATGACTGGGAAACTCGCTGAAGCTGAAAGTGTGAAACCACTCTATTGAGATGGACTGGAATTACAGGAGAGGATCGAGAGGAGAAAATCTGGGAGCAATGGGAAGGTCATAGATCCAGCTGGTCTGGTGAAGACATGTCCGTAGACATGGCCATTTAAACAGGAGAGGTGGAAACACCTGAATGAAGAAGGACATGAAATAATAGACAGAATAGTGGTAACACAAGAAGAGGGGAAGATCAGTATTTCTTCTCCTACAATCAGTACACTTAGACAAAATTCCTGTTCTTTCCTGGTGGGAAAACTGCCATTTCCTAAAAGTACTCAAATGACACAGCTAATGAAGATGTGCTTGTGCACCTCACAAGCTGCAGGTCCCCTACAGCCCCAGAGGGCTCCTGTCCCATAAACATCTGCTCTGCTCCAGTCTGAAATAGGGACCAGCATCGTTCCAGGATCATCAGAGAGCTGAGGTTGGAAGGGACCTCAGCAAGTCTGCAGCCCAACCTGTCAGAAACAGGGTCAGACCAAGGCCTGATTTGCTCTGGACTGGAAAATCCCAAGGGAGAGGGATGGGGCAGCATCTCAGCACCTGGCTGAGCCCATGGGAACAAAGGTTTCCTCCTGTCCTGGCTGAACCTCCAATCTCTCCACTTTCACCCATTGTCTTTTGTCTCCCACCAGGCCCCCGGTGAAGAGCCTGGCTCTGTGTTCTCCATCACCTCCTCGCTGGCACTGCCAGGCTGGGATGAGGAGCCCCTCAGCCTTCCCTTCTCTGGGCTGGACAAGCCCAGCTCCCTCAGCCTCTCCTCACAGCCCAAGGGCTCCAGCCCCACCCTGGAGGCCCTTCCCTAACCCTGCTCCAGCTGCCAGACATCTTTCCTGCCCTGGGGAACCCAAACCAGGCCACAGTGACCTGGATAATCCATGTCCTTCATGTCCTGCTCACACAGCCCCAGCCCATTGTCCCCATGTCAGGCTCTGGGTGTCGATTTGTGGGACATCCTTGGGGGAGGCTGCGGTGCCAGGAAGGGCAGGAGCTGGGGGGACAGGGGACCATGCAGCACACAGCAGTGTTGGATGTCTATGGGGGGCTCTGTGAGGGGGTGTCCGGGGCACTGTGACCCCTGCAGTGACATTACACAGCTCCCCTGTGACATCACAGCCCTCCTGTGACATCACAACCCACTCTGTGACATCACACCATCCCCCATCTGTTGTCAAACCACCCTCCTGTGATGTCACAGCCCACTCTCTGTTGTTAGTGCCCCCCCTCTGTCACAGCCTGCTCTGTAATGTCACAGCCCACCCTGTGATATCACAGCTGGCTCTATGACTTCTCACCACCACTCTGTGATGTCACAGCCCACTCTTTGATGTCACACAGCTGCCCTGTGATGTCAAAGCCTGCTCTCTGATGTCACACAGCCACTTGGTGATGTTACACAGTCCCCTTATTATGCCATATCTGCTTGATGACCTCACTCTCTGATGACATAGCCCAGTCTGTGACCTCACAGAACCCATCCTGTGATGTCACACTGCCCCTTTCTGACATCACAGCTGCTCTGTGCCTCCATGACACAGCCCCCTCTGGGATATCACACAGCCCCTCTATGACATCACAGTCAGTCTGTGACCTCACAGCCCCTCTCTGGAATGTCCCTCAGTGTCACCTTTGGGGCAGGAGGGACAGGTGGCCTCCAGGCACATTTGGGCCCCTCTGCTCGCAGCCCCTGGCACCCAGAGGAGCCCAGCAGCTCCCGCAGGCTGCAGAACCTCTGTGCCACCCCCGACAGCCTCAACTGTCCATCCTTGTCCCAGTGGACCTTGAACCACTTGGAATCCTGGCTGGAGCATGGCTGTGGAGTGACTGCCAGGCTCAGCGGGGTGGGGACCCTCCAGGAGCCCCCCAACCCCTCCTGCCCCATGGGTGCCCTCAGCAGCCCCAGGGCTCTGCCTGTCCCCATGGCACTGTCCCCATGGTTCCAGGGCTGTGTTTCCCTCCTGGGGACGGAGCCCTGTGGGTTCCCGGTATGGCCGGATGTCCTCCCACCCCTTTCCCTCACAGATGGCTGCCATATGAAAAGGCTCAACAAAGGGTCACAAGGCCCAAGCAGGGGTCAAAAGGCCCAGCAAGAGGTCATCTTTTGGCACCCTAAAGTCTGACCTCCAACTGAAAGGCTAAACCCTGGTATGGGAAGACAGATGGAGAAAGAGATGAAAGGAAACAGAAAACATGACTGAAAGGCACACTTCGACGCTGTAAAAGACACACGAATTATCACAGAGGCAGAAGTCTCCGGCACACACTCTGGAAATGTGCAAGACTTCTCCCCAGAGTTTGGATCCAAGCTCTGCTGGTTAGTTTCCTGAGAACTGAGGAAAGGATTCTAATGTATGCTTCCATCAACTAATTGGATGGCAAGATACATTGGTTCCGAAGTTACATTATTTCTTCCTAGCTGTAATGATAGGCACCTTTTCGCTGGCTGCATTTTGTCTACTATTATTTTATTTTATTGTATTGTATTGTATTGCATTGTATTGTATTGCATTGTATTTTATTTTAATTTCTGTGTAGTATGTCGTTTTGTCCCAAGCCTTATATCTGTTATTTTTGTGTCTAATAATGATAATTTATGTTTTATTAGATCTAATCAGCCATCATTACAGACCTGGCGAACAAGACTGAGTCTTGGGGGCCTGGGCACCCCAATAAGAGCTACTGCCTGCTGCCAAAAGGCCTAGGCAAAAGGCAGAGGCTTGTCTAAGCTCCTGCCTCCATTGGTAACACCCGGCCCACCCAAAACCCCCGGGGGTGCCCTGGGGGTCTCACCTGGACGCAGACACTCAGCAGGGAACTGTCCAAGGCCTGGGGGCTGTGGCACAGCAGGGACAGCCCCGCGGTGATTCTGTCACCTCCCTTCCCCTGTCACCTCCGCCTTGGGGCTGCTCAGGGCTCCCGGCACCCCCTGAGGGCTCTGTGGCACAGCTTGGCCACGTCCCCCAGGAGCCGCGGAGGAGCCACCTCCCTGCAGAAGGAGCGCTGGGCATCGCCCTCAGCCGGGAGTGGCCATGGAGGAGAGGCACGAAGGAACGAGCCTCCCGCAGCGTGGGGAACTGCCCATCCTGTGCCAGGCGGGGGGCAGCCCCACGTCCCCCCGAGTCCCCAGGGGCTCCCCAAACCCCCCAGCTCAGCAGCACCCGGCTGTCCGCCTTGGGGAGGGTGACGAGCCGCTTCTCCACGGGGCTGCTCTCCCGGCTCGCTGCCTGCTCGGTGCCCATGGCGGCGATGTCGGGGAAGTCGCACAAGTGCTGGCGCTTCTGAGGGGACACCGCCGGGGTGACACTGCCCTCACCCACGTCCCCACGCCGCGAGACTCCTTCCACAGCCAACGCCAGCATCTTGGAGCCATTGGGGACAAGAGGCAGAAGCGGCTGGCAGGGTGTCCCCCAGGGATGTCGGGCTGTCCCCAGGGGTGACAGGGTGTCCCCAGGGATGCCAGAATGTCCCCATTGGTGTCAGGCTCTCCCTATGGATGACAGGTTGGCCCCATGGATGCCACACTGTCCAGTGGCTGCCAAGCCGTCCCAGCAATGCAGGGCTGTCCCTATGGGTGTCACACTGTCCTCAGGGGTGCCAGGCTGTCCCCAAGGGTGTTACTCTGTCCCCATGTTTGCCAGTCTGTCCTGATGGATGCCAGGCTGTCCCCATTGGTGCCACACTGTCCCCTTGGGTGCCAGGCTGTCCAGTGGCTGTCAGACTGGCTCCAGTGATGCCGGGCTGTCCCCATGGGTTCCAGGCTCTCCTGACAGGTCTCAAGCTGTCCCCAAGGATGTCACACTGCCATCATGGGTACCAGCCTGTCCAGTGGTTGCCAGGCTAGTACCCAGTGATGCCAGGCTGTCCCATGGGTGTCACACTGTCCCTGACAGCCCCTGGCTCCCCTGACGTGGCTGCAGACCTGTGTTGGGCTCTGCCACTCCTCCTTGGCGATGGGCAGCATGTCCAGCATGGCCAGGCTCAGCCCCTGCTCCTGCGTGGGCAGGCTCAGCCCCACAGCCACGCAGCCCCAGAGGAAATCCCTGTGGGACTGGGCAGGGCACAAGGCTTGGGGGGATTCTCCCATCTCCTGCTGTGTCAGGACACCTGAGGCTCCCCAAGACCCCAGCCCATGCTGATATCGTCCTCGTGTCCCAGTGCCCACGTGAGTCACATCCTGCCCTGGGCTCTGGTTTGCTGCTGCTTCCCTGGCACTGTCCCCGGGGGACAAAGTGACCTCCATCTGAGAAACAGGGGGGGTGCCCCATGCCCACAGTGGGATGGCCATGAGCAGCTCCAGGTGAGCCAGGTAAGAGGAATCACATCCCCCAGGCACCCATGGGCACTGGAGGACCTCATGCCCAAAGCCTGTTGGGATTCAGAGCCCTGAGGCAGGACCCTCTGTTGAGAATGAGCACAGAACCCCTAGCCCAGAAGGAGGACCCCCAGGGAACAGATGCTGCAGAGGGTGTTGGATCAAGTTCCTGTGAGCCCAGAATATTGGGATCAGTGCAGCTGTAGCTCTGCACAAGAGAGCTCTTCATCCACTTTCTCTCCTTTCCTCCCTCTGGCCATGGAGGGAGCTCGTGACTTCAGTGTGTGACTCGTGTGTGCAAAGAGCAAATGTGGACAGAATCAGGGCACGGAGGTGTAAGAGACAGTCCGAAGACCCTTCATCTGTCTCACGATCATCTATGGGGACTGAGGCTAAACCCCCCACGTCCAAAGGGGGGCATGAGGACTTTTGCACAGGAGTCCTGGCCGGGCCAAGATGAGATGACTGCCAAGTCCTGCAGGTGTGTCCACTCGGAGACACCGGAGGAACTGGTGGTTATTGTTCCTGACTGCCCAAGCGAGAAGGGACTGAAAGTCCTGTACACCTATGCCTATGGAACTCACTCTCCCAACCTTTGGCTACCTGCCCTTCGCTTCAAGAAGGCCTACACCTGTCTCCCACCCCTTTGGCTATCTGCCCTTCGCCTTGAAGAGGACTATAAAGGAGCTTTCTGAGAAGACCCCTGCAAGATCTCCCCACGGAAGAAGACAGACCCATTGGCAGAAGACCACGAGGACTCCGCCTGCCGTTGGTAGCTATAACCCCCCCTCTTTTTCTCTCTATCCTTTGTTTCTTATATCTCTCCCTCTCTATCACAATAACCGTGTGTTGGCGTGCAATAAAGTGCATTATTTTGATTGAAACTAAAAATTCCCCCTTTTGGTGCTTCTTTTGCACTCTTAGATTCTGAAACGAACCATCACAAATCCCGCTTTATGCTTAGCAGATTGTGACAGGAGGGTTTGGGGGATCTTGGGATCTGTGCTGGGCACAGAATGTGTTTTCCATTGGTCTGAGACTGTTCTGCTGTGGAAAGTGGATTTAACATACAGACTTTTGCATTTTATGGAGCTGTGCCTTGCCTTGGTTTGCTGTCAATGAATGAACATCCCTCTGTGTCTCAGGCAGCTCCTTCTCCAAGGAAAGCAGGTGGGAGTTGGTGCCAAGGAGCTGAAAGCTGCAGGTGGAGCCTGGAGTGGAGGAAGCTGAGATTTGCACAAGGCTGCTCTGAGTCCCAGGGGTTGGATGAGGGAAATGGTGGGGAGGGTGTAGGGACAAAGTCTGATTGACTATCAGACATTAAGTGTCTTGATTTTCCTATCTATTCAGACTGCATGAGGAAGTGCGTAGGATCAATATCAATTGGAGATAACTGATATAAATCTATAAGCAGAAAACAAAACTAAACAGGACAAAAAAAATGTCTGCATTGTTTTTAAATATAGTATACTCACTTTGAATACACTTCTGAAATCTGTCTAATTAACCACAAAATAATTGAAAACTTAAATTATTCCCAGGGGCTTGCCTTGTTTGTGTGTTTTGAAATGTTAATGAGCCCACAGACACTCAATTCCTGAACTGAAGAGCCGAAGAGAGAACAAGCCTCTGGAAAAGTAAAATTCATCAGGTCAACTGTATGTTGCTGAGGATCCATTCTCATCAGAACAGGAATGAACAGAAATAGGCACAGCTTTCTGACTTCCCCAGCTCTGGCATGGGCCCTGGGCCTGGAGCAGGAACAGCTCTGGAGGGCCACAAGGGCTGGGGCTGTTGTGCTGGCCTGGGGACATGGGATGGCAGGAGGGGCTGCAGAGCTCTCAGCATCTCCTGGAGAGGAGAGCA
The DNA here is from genome assembly GCA_036630365.1 of Acanthiza pusilla. Taxonomy (NCBI): domain Eukaryota; kingdom Metazoa; phylum Chordata; class Aves; order Passeriformes; family Acanthizidae; genus Acanthiza; species Acanthiza pusilla. The sequence goes on from JAXCHO010000108.1 coordinate 1,493,086, forward strand.
GGGCACCCAGGGAGCCTCCTTTTCCTTGGGCCAGGCACGTTCCCCCATGGCTGGGGCTGAGTCCTCTCGGAGCTCCAGCTGCTGCTGTGCCCTTCAGAGGGGCTGAGGCCGTGGGGCAGTGCCCAGAGCAGCCTGGCCTGAGCAGGGCTGTGGGGCCAGAGCCAGCTGGGCTGTGCTGGGGAGAGGCCCTTGGTGCTGCCGAGAGCTCAGGGCAGCTGCGAGAGCTTGGAGGGAGCTGGGCTGGGCTGAGAGAAGCTGGCAGAGAAAGCCATCAGTGTCCATCTCAGCCTGGGTGAGCGTGCAGGGGCAGGACTCAGCCCAGGGCTTGTGGGGCAGGGCAGGGCTGGGGCAGGGATGGCAAACAGGCAAGTGGCCGAGAGAGGAGGCTGCTGTGTGCCCTTGGTGGCATGGCCAGAGCAGGGAGGGGGCCCAGGACATTTGTCAGCGCCAGCCTCTGTCCCCAGCCATTGGCAGCCCTGGCTGCTCAGCCCAGGTTTGCGGTGAGTTTGGCTGTGCCCAGCTCCATCCTCCTGCGGGGCTCAGGGCCTGTTCCCGGCAATGGCCAGCCCTGGCCGGGTCTGTGCTGGCCCCGAGCCCGGCAGAGCCTGGGGCAGGGCTGTGTGGGAAGGCCCACAGGTGGCACGGCCTGTGCAGGAGCTTGGAGAGGCTGCCCAGCAGGGAGGCCATGGGGGCACAGAGCCCCAGGGGCTGCTGTGGGCACCACGGCACAGGGGCCGTTCCCACCCGCAATGCTCCTGGCCTGGGCTGGGCCTGCCCAGGGGGGCTGTGGCACCATGGCTGGGCCAGCGGGGCACAAAGGGGCCACGGAGCCGCTGACAGCCGGGGCTGACAGCAAGGCCAGGAGCAGCCAAGGAATTGCTGTGCATTGCCTGTGCTGGGCAGGGCTGAGTGTGGCAAAGGCAGAGCTCAGCTGGCCTTGGTGGCTGCAGGAAAAATCAAGAGGCAAAAGAGCCTCCATGGCTGTGCTGGAGAGCAAGGCTGGAGGAGGGAAATGCAGGGCTGCTGTGGGATGGAGAGGGGGATTGAATTCTAGCAGACACTGATGTGGGGCTGAGGGACTCAAGGGCTTCTTGGATGAGTCTGTCCTGGAAAGGTCTCTCAGGCCTCTGTGCTCAGGAAGGGCTCCACTGAGGAGGAGAACTCATCTTGGCAGGACACTCATGGAATCCCAGAGGGAGAAATGCCAGAGTCTGCCCCTGCAGTGGACTCCCCCTGGCAAAGGCCCAGGCTGGAGCTGCCTGGCTGGGAACAGCCCTGGCAGAAAACTCTTGGTGGGCAGGAGCTGGGCAGGAGGCAGCTGTGTGCCCTGGCAGCGAGGGAGGCCAGGAGCCCCCTGGGCTGTGTGAGCAGGACATGAAGGACATGGATTATCCAGGTCACTGTGGCCTGGTTTGGGTTCCCCAGGGCAGGAAAGATGTCTGGCAGCTGGAGCAGGGTTAGGGAAGGGCCTCCAAGGTGGGGCTGGAGCCCTTGGGCTGTGAGGAGAGGTTGAGGGAGAAGGGAAGGCTGAGGGGCTCATCATCCCAGCCTGGCAGTGCCACTGAGGAGGTGATGGAGAACACAGAGCCAGGCTCTTCACCGAGGGCTTGGTGGGAGACAAAAGAGAATGGTGGACAGGGAAACAGTGATGGTTCAGTCAGGACAAGAGGAAACCTTTGTCTCATGGGCTCAGCCGGGGGCTGAGATGCTGCCCCATCCCTGTCCTTTGGAATTTTCAACTCCAGACCTAATCAAGCCTTGGTTTGACCCTGTTTCTGACAGGTTGGGCTGCAGAATTGCTGAGGTCCCTTCCAACCTCAGCTCTCTGATGATCCTGGGACGATGCTGGTCCCTATTTCAGACTGGAGCAGAGCAGATGTTTATGGGACAGGAGCCCTCTGGGGCTGTAGGGGACCTGCAGCTTGTGAGGTGCACAAGGACATCTTCATTAGCTGGGTCATTTGAGTGCATTGAAGAAATGGCAAAGCTTTCCTACCAGGAGAGAACAGGAATTCCCTGGAAGAGTACTGCTAGCAGGAGAAATATTGATCTTCCCCTCTACTTCTGTCACCAATATAGCATCTCATCTATTAATTCATGCTGCTCCTCATTCAGATGTTTCTACCTCTCCTGTTAAAATTGCTATGTCTAAGGACATTTCTTCACCAGACCAGCTGGATCTCTGTCCTTCCCATTGCTCCCAGATTTCCTCCTCTAGATTTCTCCAGTCATTCCAATGCTTCTCAACTGAGTGGCTTCACACTTTGAGCTTCAGAGCGTGGCCCAGTCTTTCAGAACTTTAAATAACACATCAGTCAACATCTTCATTGTGTTTATATCGTTTAGAATCACCTCTTCTTATGTCTTTGTTTAAAAATGTTCCTGTACGAAAATCTCTTGGAATGGTGGACATATCAGATGCTGCTGGGATGTCGCACAGAGCTGAGGGAAGAGTGTTGATGTTTTTTAAACAGTATCATGTTTACATTTTTTGTCAGTTGGCCATGAAGAGAAACTTTCTGTGCCTCTGAGTCTCACCAGTTCCTGACCCCAAAGGACACAAACCTGATCAGTTGTGGTTCCCACTCCAGTGGTTGCACTTGGACCTGCCTCCATCCCCAGAGCAGAGCTCCCTTGTCCCACAAAGTCCCTGGCAATGCAGGGATGAAGGAAACAGGACAGGCTGTGGGGATCAGGGCCAGGACACAGCCAGGGATTTGGTGTGGTTGTGAGGCCAGGGCAGGACGCGGCCCTTGGCCTTGGTGAACCTCATCCAATTGTCCTGGGCCCATGGCTGCAGCCTGTCCAGATCCCTGTGCAGAGCTTCCTGCCCTCCAGCACTGCCACACTGCCACCCAGCTTGGGCTCACCTGGCACCTGACTGAGGGTGCCCTCGATGCCTCATCCAGATCAGCACTAAAGAGATTGAACTGCACTGGCCCCAATCCTGAGCCCTGGGGACAGCCCTGGATGTGACTCCATTGCCCAGCACTCCTTGGGCCTGGCCATGCAGACAGATTTTGAGGCAGGGGACAGATGCTGCAGAGGGTGTTGGATCAAGTTCCTGTGAGCCCAGAATATTGGGATCAGTGCAGCTGTAGCTCTGCACAAGAGAGCTCTTCATCCACTTTCTCTCTTTTCCTCCCTCGGGGCATGGAGGGAGCTCGTGACTTCAGTGTATGACTCGTGTGTGTAAAGAGCAAATTTGGCCAGAATCGGGGCAGGGAAAGTTTGGGGGATCTTGGGATCTGTGCTGGGCACAGAATGTGTTTTCCATTGGTCTGAGACTGTCTGCTATGGAAAGTGGATTTAATATCCAGCAGAGGAATGACTTTTGCATTTTATGGAGATGTGCCTTACTTTAATTTTGTTTGCTGACAATAAATGAACATCCCTCTGTGTCTCAGTCAGCTCCTTCCCCAAGGAGAGCAGGTGGGAGTTGGTGCCAAGGAGCTGAAAGCTGCAGGTGCAGCCTGGAGTGGAGGAAGCTGAGATTTGCACAAGGCTGCTCTGAGTCCCAGGGGTTGGATGAGGGAAATGGTGGGGAGGGGGTAGGGACAAAGTCTGATTGACTGTCAGCCATAAAGTGTCTTGATTTTCTTATATATTCAGACTGCATTAGGAAGTGCTGGGATCAATATCAAGTGGAGATTGCTGATATCAGTGTATAAACAGGAAAAAAATGAACAGAAAAAAACCTACTCCCATTGTTTTCTTACTGGAATATGTTAAATTTGGATTCACTTCTGGAATTTATATAGTAAACCACAATGGAATCGAAAACTTAAATGATTCCCGGGGGCTTGTCTTCCTAGGGATTTTTGAAATGTTAATGAGCCCACAGGCAATGAATTCCTGAACTGAAGAACTGAAGGCTGAACAAGCCTCTGGAGAAGGAAAGTTCAGCAGCAACCTTCAGTTTGCTGAGGATGTCAGCAGCCCCCACTGAGCCCATCACTGCCAAGAGACCGTGGGGGCAATGAGCAGACAAGGAGAGCGTCCCTGGGGCTGGGGAAGCAGGAACTCAGAGGCACCAGCGGCTCCAGGTGGGAAATGGACTCTGGAATGTGGCTGGGAAAGCCCTGCCTGGGCTTGGCCAAGCAGCACAGCCAAGCCCTGAGCCCCATCCCCTGGGAATGGGATCGGTGCCCTCACAGGATGCTGGTGGCTGTCCCGGAGCAGTGGCATGTGGGGTGTGGGATGGTGAGGGCAGGAGAGCAGCAGGAGCCCTGCAAAGCTCTGTGGGCTGGGGGAGGAGGCCACAAGGCCTGGGGCTGGCAGGAACTGCTGTCTTCTCATGGGCCTCAGTGGCAGGGACAGCAGCCACAGCCAGGGGACACAAATCTCATTGCTGGTGGCAGGGGGTGGTCCCAGCCCCACAAGGCCTTTGGTCACCCCCACTGCAGCTCTCCTGCCCTGGCCCAGGCCTGTGCTGCTTCCCTTGCACACTTTACCCACCGCCCCATTTCCCCTCCTCCCCCTGACCCTGGCAGCTCCCAAAGCTTTCCTGATGTCCCTCTGTCCTCACTCGCTGTTGCCTCAAACAAAAAGCTGTGTTTGGCTGAGGAATGGCCAATTCCTGTGGGATTCCCAACTCCTGCCTTCTTCCCACACCCTGCTAAAGCTCCTGTGGCACCCAAGCTGTCCCAGGCACAGCCTTGCTTGAATCTGCTCCTTCTCTCCATGTGCCAGCACTGAAATCCATGTCCCATCTGCAGCCCCGCAGAGCAGCCCAGCCCTGTCTGGCCCTGCAGCAGGAACTGGAGGCACTGGAGGTCAGGGACAGTGACTCTGTGTCTGGAATGCTCAGAAGATGCTCAGCTCAGGCAGCTCCTGCTGCCCCAGGGACAGAATCACAGAATCACAGGATTAACCAGGTTGGAAAAGACATTTGATACCATCAAGTCCAGTCTGTGACCTAACATCAGCTTGTCACCAGATATGGCCTTTTAGTGCCACATCCAGTCTTTCCTTAAACAGCTCCATGGACAGTGACTCCACCACCTCCCGGGCATCCCCTTCCAATGCCCAACCACCCTTTCTGCGAAGGACTTCTTCCTGATGTCCAGCCTAAACTTCCTGTAGCACAGCTTAAGACATTTCCTTTCATCCTGTCATTTGTTCCCTGGGAACAGAGCCCAATCCCCACTGGGTTGTACCCTCCTCCATGAGGCCCTAGAGTGCCACCGTGTTCTCCATGATTCCATGAGGCTCCGTAGTGTCACAATGGCCCCTTGGGTCATTGGGCTCTGCAGTGTCACTACGGATTCTTAGTTCCATGAGGACCTGCAGTGTCACAGTGTTTGCTTCTTTCCATTGGGGTCAGGAACATCACAAGGGACTCGTTGGTTCTGCAATATCACAATGGCCCCTTGGTTCAACAAGGCCCCACAGTGTCACAATGGCCCCTTGCTTCCCTGGGTTCCTGCAGTGCCACAATCATCACAGAATCACAGCATCAACCAGGTTGGAAAAGACCTTTGAGTACATCAAGTCCAACCTGTGACCCAACACCACCTTGTCACACAGACCATGGCACTAAGTGCCACATCCAGTCTTTCCTTGAACACCTCCAGGTGTGGTGACTCCACCACCTCCCTGGGCAGCCCATTCCAATGCCCAATCACCCTTTCTGTGTAGAACCTCTTCCTAATGTGCAGCCTAAACCTCCCCTGGTGCACCTTAAGGCTGTGGTCTCTTGTCCATTTGCTGTTTCCTGGGAGCAGAGCCCAGCCCCACCTGGCTGCACCCTCCTGTCAGGGAGTTGTAGAGAGTGATGAGGTCTCCCCTGAGCCTCCTCTTCTCCAGGATAAACAGCCCCAGCTCCCTCAGACACTCCTCACTGGACTTGTGTTCCAGACCCTTCACCAGCCTTGTTGCCCTTCTCTGGACATGCTCCAGCCCCTCAATGTCCTTCCTAAATTGGGGGCCCAGAACTGGACACAGCACTCGAGGTGTGGCCTCAGCAGTGCTGAGTACAGGGGAAGAATCACTGCCCTGGTCCTGCTGGCCACACCATTCCTGATCCAGGCCAGGTGCCATTGGCCTTCTTGGCCATGAGGGCACACTGCTGGCTCATGTCCAGCCTGCTGTCCATCAGTGCCCCCAGGTCCCTTTCTGCCTGGCCGCTGTCCAGCCACTCTGTCCCCAGCCTGTAGTGCTGCAGGGGTTGTTGTGGCCAAAGTGCAGGACCTGGCACTTGGTCTTGTTCAACCTCCCATTGTTGGATTTGGCCCCTGGATCCTGTCAAGGTGTTTTGCCAAACAACAGGGGCAATAAAATTGACACAGACACCAATAAGAAAAATGGTCATATTTTACTATTAATATTGAGGCAAAACAGAGGTAAAAGGATACATTTGGCAAAACAATAATCTTATTACTCGCTTGGCTTTAGCAACAAGTAAAAATAAAGAAGTTAATGCAGCTAATCATTACTATATGTGACAGAGAGAGAATAGTGATTGGGAAAGATACATCACAAATTGCCTAAATACCATCATCCAGAGTCCACAGTCGCTGGGGAGCTCCGTTTCGCAGCGAGGACCTGGAGAACTCTTCCTGGCAACAGGGAAAATCTACACAGTGTATCCAACTGTAGTTCACCCAAAAAAGGGGTCCAGCTTTAACAGGCCCAAAGTGACAAGCCCAAATGAGATGTTTAACTTTTTGTATAAAAGAATCTGGTTCTGATAGCCCACTTCCCGGCCAGCTGTGGCCAGGGCTTGGCCAGACTCCAAGCCATGGGTTGGAGGTTTTCCCTAAAATATTCTAACAGTCTCTAGGGATATCGGTTGGGAAGATTTCTTGATATATCCCGCACCAGGCTATACAAACATCACTACAACAGCCAGTAGGGCATTAAGAACAATTAATATAAATTTTTAATCATCTATTTTTGACTAAAAAACTTTGATGGTATTAATAGCATCATGCTCAAGATTCATCTTTTCAGTCAACTCAGACTTTGGCCTGCTGTTCAGGCCTTCACATATCACTTTGGTGCCCAGACAGGTCATGGAACAGATCACCTTGAGTGCCATCACACAGCACCTACAGGATGGCCAAGGGATCAGACCCAGCCAGTGTGGATTTCAATATCTTTATTGATGATCTGGATGGGGGGATTGAGTCCACCTTGAGCAAATTTGCAGATGACACCAAGCTGGGTGTGAGTGTGGATCTGCTGGAGGGTAGGAGGGCTCTGCAGAGGGACCTGGACAGGCTGGATCCAGGGGCCAAATCCAACAATGGGAGGTTTAACAAGACCAAGTTGCCAGGTCCTGCCCTTGGGCCACAACAACCCCTGCAGCACTACAGGCTGGGGACAGAGTGGCTGGACAGCGGCCAGGCAGAAAGGGAGCTGGGGGCACTGATGGACAGCAGGCTGGACATGAGCCAGCAGTGTGCCCAGGTGGCCAAGAAGGCCAATGGCACCTGGCCTGGATCGGGAATGGTGTGGCCAGCAGGACCAGGGCAGTGATTCTTCCCCTGTACTTGGCACTGGTGAGGCCACACCTCGAGTGCTGTGTCCACTTCTGGGCCCCCCAATTTAGGAAGGACACTGAGGGGCTGGAGAGTGTCCAGAGAAGGGCAACAAGGCTGGTGAAGGGTCTGGAACACAAGTCCAGTGAGGAGTGTCTGAGGGAGCTGGGGTTGTTTATCCTGGAGAAGAGGAGGGTCAGGGCACACAAGGTGGTGTTGGGTCACAGGTTGGACTTGATGATCTCAGAGGTCTTTTCCAACCTCACTGATTCTGTGATCCTCTGAAACCAACCATGAAGTAGTTGCAGGATGAGCCCATGGCCTCCTCTTCAGAAGCTCCAGCAGCCCATGGCCCTCAGCTTCTCCACACAGGCCCCAAAGCCCATCCTGTCAGTCCTGCTGAGCCTCTCCAGCTCCTCCCCCTTGCCCCAGAACAGGGAGCCCCACACCCACACACACCAGCCCAGATGTGCCCCCCTGGCCTGGGGTGCCTCTGGCAAGGGAACAGCACGAGGCACTGCAGGAGCCTGCAGACAATTCGTGAAGCACTTGGAGGATGATCCTGCTCACCAAGGGACGTTCCCATGGTGCCAAGTCAGGAACTGAAATGGGGAGTGGGGCCAGAGAGGAAAGGGCAAACAGGGATGGGCTGTTTGCAGGGGAGGGGACAGGGATGGGCAATAGGAAGAAATGTGGAACAGGAAAAGAGGAAAGAAAGCAAAGGTGAAGCCAAGGAAATGCTCAGGGCTGTTTGGGGGTGGCTGCCAGGCAGCCCTGGGGCTGAGCAACAGCGTCTGCAGTGGCACAGGAAAGTCACAGCTGATGGGGACAAACTTTCTGGCTGACTTCAGAGGTCACCACAAACCTGAGTGGTTTCCCTGCCATCCCCAGCCCTTGCTGGCCCCCAGGGGCTGATGGTGTTTGTGCTCCCTCAGGTTCATCTCCCCACACCAACAGCATGGCGCTGCTCACGCCTGCTCTGTGCAATGCAAACAGGGGCTCCTGAGCAGTGCTGCCGTGGCTCTGCCTGCAAGGATCAAGCACCTCTGGCAGCTGGGGGAGAGGCCAGGGCTGCAAAGGGGGGATGTTGTTGGCAGCTCCATCAGGACACAGCTCTGGGACGCTGCCCTGGGCTGTCCAGCGCAGTGGGGATGGATCAGCCCCTGCTCTGCTGCTCCTTCCCGGCTCCCCCAGGGACCTTGCAGAGCCCCAGCCATGCTGTTTGCCCCCACCCTGCCCACGGCCACCCTGGGGCTGCTCACGGGGGTTTTCTCTGCTGAGCATTGGCCTGGGCGTGTTCTTGAGAGACCCTGGGCAAGGAGCCTCGAGCCCCCAGGCCCTGCCCTGAGGCGTCAGCTCTGCCCCAGCAGTGCCCATGGCCTGTCCCTGCTGCAGCCCCGGCACTGCCACCCCCAGCACTGGGAGCCACCCCGAGAGCACTCAGGCCCTACAGCAACACGAGGGGCAGGAGGGCAGTGGGGCAGTGGCACGGGAGCAGCGCTGGCAACACCAAGTGCTGCTGCTCCTTGGCAGAGCTGCTGTGCCACCCCTGATCTGCCCCAGCTCTGCACACAGACATTGCTGCTGCAGCTCCCGAGAAGGGAACAAAAGGGGATCTGTGGTGAAAACTTGGCTGGGAGATCCTTTAGTTTGTTTAAAGCCACTGAGAGCACCACTCCTCATTGACACAGTCCATGGTCACAGTGGATATGCAGACAAACAAAGTGAGAAATGGCACAAAAAATTATCTTAATTTGCAGACAGTATTAAAAAAACTAAAACACAGGAAGAAAAAAAAAACAACTAAACCAACAATAACTATGTAAGATGACTCATATAAAAAGAGATTTTCCAAAACTGGAAAAGAGTTTAATGTTTCTGAAATCGTCCAGCCATCAGTCTCCACACTGCACCCTTGAGCTCCTGGTTCCTCAGGCTGTAGATGAGGGGGTTCAGGGCTGGAGGCACCACTGAGTACAGAACTGACACTGCCAGATCCAGGGATGGGGAGGAGATGGAGGGGGGCTTTAGGTAGGCAAATGTGCCAGTGCTGAGAAAAAGGGAGACCACAGCCAGGTGAGGGAGGCACGTGGAAAAGGCTTTGTGCCGTCCCTGCTCAGAGGGGATCCTCAGCACAGCCCTGAAGATCTGCACATAGGAGAAAACAATGAACACAAAACAACCAAAAGCTAAACTGACACTAACCACAATGAGCCCAAGTTCCCTGAGGTAGGATTTGGAGCAGGAGAGCTTGAGGATGTGTGGGATTTCACAGAAGAACTGTCCCAGGACATTGCCCTGGCACAGGGGCAGGGAAAATGTATTGGCTGTGTGCAGCAGTGAATAGACAAAGCCACAGGCCCAGGCAGCTGCTGCCATGTGGGCACAAGCTCTGCTGCCCAGGAGGGTCCCATAGTGCAGGGGTTTGCAGATGGACACGTAGCGGTCATAGCACATGATGGTGAGGAGAAAATACTCTGCTGAAATGAAAAAGACAAAAAAAAAGAGCTGTGCAGCACATCCTGAGTAGGAGATGTCTGTGGTGTCCCAGAGGGAATTGTGCATGGCTTTGGGGACCGTGGTGCAGATGGAGCCCAGGTCGGTGAGGGCCAGGTTGAGCAGGAAGAAGAACATGGGCGTGTGCAGGTGGTGGCCGCAGGCTACGGCGCTGATGATGAGGCTGTTGCCCAGGAGGGCAGCCAGGGAGATGCCCAGGAAGAGGCAGAAGTGCAGCAGCTGCAGCTGCCGCGTGTCTGCGAATGCCAGGAGGAGGAAGTGGCTGATGGAGCTGCTGTTGGACATTGCTTCACTCTGGGCATTGTGGACTGTTGAAAGAAAACATTGACAAGTTGGACAAAATTTCTTGAGTCAATCTTTTGCTGCTTTCTTACACATTAACTTAAAATTGCTTCTCTTACTTTGGGGAAATTTCACTCAACTTTTAATTTTTTTTGAGCTTGGGTTTGTGCTGCTGAGTAATTGCCCCTTTCTTAGAAGTGGCAGAAATCCTCATCTTTGGCATTGCTCTCATCCTGAACACTGGGGAACCCAGAGCTAAAACAGGGCTGCCTGTGCCCCAGGGCAGTCAGACCTGCTGGTCCCCACACAGGTAGGTGCCCTTTGCTCATTTCACCTCCCTCTATTTCACAGTGATCACAATTAAATTGGCCCTGAAAAATAAAGTGGAATTTTTGAAGGGTCCAGTTTCATATTTAATTTCTCTAAACCCTTCTCCCTTTCCCTGTGCCCCTGGACAGGGAGGGATATCCAGGGTTGGTCTGGCTCTCTGCTGCCTGCAGTTGTGCCCATTGGGAGCTGTTTTCCTCTATCCAAGCCTTGTCCCTGCCAGAGCTCCCAGAGCCCAGCCCAGCCCTGGGGGCTCAGCTCTGCCCTGCACAGCCCTCCCAGCACAGGGCACTGCCCAGGGCCATCTCCCTGCCACCAGCTCCTTAAGGGCAGGGCAGGCAAACAGAGATGCTGCAAGCCAAGGTGCTGCTGCTGCTGTCTGTAGGGAGAGGAGGCTGAGGAGGCACTTTCTGAGGGAGATCTGAGGCACATCTGCTGATCCCCAGTGGGACAGTGCAGGAGTGTCAGGGACACATCCAAAGCTGACAGCCCCTTGCCCTTTCCTTGAGGAGAAAGCTGAGAGCAGCCCTGGCCATGCAGCACCATCTCCCCAGCAGGAGGAATCTGCCCTGATGGGGGTGGCTCCTTGCACCTCCAACTTCTCCCCACAGAGCCATGGGGAGCTCCCAGGCAGGCTGAGAGCTGCCCCTGGCAGGTGGCACATGCCCTGCCCTGGCCAAGAGCCCTCAGGGCTGCAGGAGCTGCTCTGCACGACAGCCCTGGGCAGCCCTGGCTGCACCCCCACCTTCACAGCCTGCAGCCGTCCCTGGCAGCAGGAGCCGTCCTGCCCTGTCCCTCTGACGGTGCCCAGGGCAGCCCTGCTCTGCAGCACATCCTCCTCCTCCTCCTCCTCCTCCTCGTCTGCAACAGAGAAACTGGGAAAGTCCTCCTGACACATCCCCCAGGCTGTGGGGTGTGCAGGCTTCAGGAGATCCCTCCAGGAGCACAGGGGACATTGCCCTGCACCCACAGACTCACCATGGAGAGGCTGTGAAGATGTTTCTCCAAGTGAAGTCTCAGCTCAGTGTCTCTCCAATCCTGGTTCCCTTTAGCTGTCTCTGCCTGGCTCCTCTCAGTGCCTGCAGGCAGTGCCCTCAGCCCTGCTTGGTTGCAAAAGGAGCTGCTCATGAGGAGAAATGTCTTTTTGAAGCTCTGCTTGGTTGCCAGGAGCTCCCTCTGTGCCAGGAGCCCAGCCCACCTCAGCAGCACAGCAACAGCACAAGGACTTTAATTACCCTCTCAGGGCTTTGTTGTTGTTTACATCAGACTCAGTCCCTCAGAGAGTGTTCAAAAAACTTCTCAAGAACTCAAAGTCACATTCAAAGTCCAAAGTTTCTTTAACTTTTAATGGGTTCCACTGAGGGACACAAGTGAGAAAGTGTCCCCAGGTTCCAGGTAGAGCAGAACACTGGAGGCAGTGATGACAGGAGGGATAAACAAGGCAAAGGTGTCTCTGATGCTGAGCAAACCTGGATGTGTTTGAGGAATGCAAAGGGCCAAGGCCTGAGCCCCAGCCCCTGGCAAGGCACATCCTGTCCCTCCCTCAGTGCTCAGGGCTCTTCCCGGGGCACTGCCATGTGGGGATGTGCAATGCCAAGGGCAGCACCATGGGGCGGCCCCTGCCAGGCTGCTGAGCAGGGACAAGGAGGCCATGAGGCCCCAGGGCTGCAAGGCTCACTTGTGTCCTCCTCATGGCCTCAGGGCCAGGGCCAGCAGCCATGGCCAAAGTGCTGCCCAAGTTGCCTCTGGCAGGGCCTTGCAGCTTCTGCACATCCCTGGGCCCTCTCCAGCCCAGGCTGTCCTACGCTGTCCATGCCCTGCGCCTCTGGCCCTGCAGGCTGTCGCCATCCCCCGGCTGCCCCACCTCGCTGGCCCTTCCTTTGCTGACAGCTCTGCGTCCTGCCTGCCTCTGCCTTGGCACACAGAGCCTTGGGCTGACCCTGACTCCTTCTGGGGATGTGTTGCACCACAGCCCTGCCCTGGGAGGGAAATTCCTTTCTCTTTATGTCCAGTCTTGACCTCCCCACTTGCCTTTGGTGACATTATTTCCTTCTCAGGCTGTTTCACACTATCAAGAAAAGCTCCACCATCTCTGAAACTCCTCTTCAAGCCCTCTCAGGCTATTCCTGTTCTATTCTCACTCTCCACTCCATTGAGCCCAGGGCCCTGAGTTCTTATATGGGTCATGTTCTTGAGGCCTCCAAATCGTATTTTGGGAGATTTTTGTGTCCTTTCAAGGTCTTTTTGGATTTAAACAGTGTGGTCATAGTCCAAGAAAAATTGAGATATTTTTACAGGCCTGTAGTTGCAGAAGAAGGGGCCATTGAAATGGTCAAGGTTAAATTTAGATTGGATAACATGGAAGAAATACTTTATAATGAGGGTGACAAGATAGAGAAACAGGTTGTCCACAGAAGTGGATGCCCCATCCCGAGAAATTGTCTAGGGCAGGAGCTTGGAGCAATCTGGTCCAGTGCCTTCCCACTGCAAGGGCAGTGCAGTAGATGGTATTTTATGGCCCTTCCAATTTAAAAACCAAGATTTCAAAAATTAATTCAAAGAAAATTCTGACACCTCCTCATGAAAGTCTCACTAAGGGGGTCAATGGCAGAGCTTTCCAGCAAGACCCTGCCAGCTGAGCATGGGGGCAAGAGCAAGAGTCTTGGGGTCCAAGACTCACGATGGGCAACCAGAAAGGGCATTTGGGGACTGTGTCTAAGAAAGGAGCCCAGGAAGAGACAGAGTGGGGGGATCAATGTGGTTTGATGAGGAAAAGACATGAGGAAACAGAGAGAAAAGGGGATGAAAAGAGATCATAATGTGTAAAAAGGCTTTACACTGTTGGCTGGTCAGGACACTCTTTTGGCTGTGCCCTACAGCTGATCCCCACAGCCTGAGGCATTTTCCTAATCCCTCCATTGCCAGGAAGTTTCTGGGAAAAGGGAGCTCTATGCGCTTGGTACAGATGGGGGTCCAAATATCAGGTACTGGAGTGGGGACCACAAACCATCAGGTCCTGTGTCCTTTGGGGCCCAGGCACTGGTGAGACTGGTGTGTGTGCACATAGCAGTGGGGTGTGTGGGGTGGCTGTAACCAGCAGGGAACATCAAAGCAGAGCAAGCAGCGAGCAGCAGAGGCCTGGGAGCTGCTGTGTGAGATCAGCTCCTGCAGGATCCACATTGTCTGGGTGTGTGTGCAGCTCTGCATCTCCTCCTGCCACGGCAGAGCACACAAACAGCCCATCCTTGTGTCCCTTTCTGCACTGACTGTGCTTGGGCTTGGCCTGGAAACCTCCCGAGGTCCCTCCCAGGAGGAGTCCCTGTGCATTTCCCTCCCCCATGGCTCTGCCCTTCCTGATCAGCAGCTGTGGGGCAGCAGAGCTGGGGCAGTGCAGGGACAGGGCTGGCTCTGACACGGCTCTTGTGCTTTAGGAATGGTGTTCTCCAATTTACTACTCCCACTAAAAACACCATGTGTCTCCCCACATTTATATTCCCACCATCATCCCCCACACCACAGGGGCTTTACCCACCTGGCCCTGCTTGATCTCAGCACACATTTCACACTCATGGATAACCTGGAGATGCTGTCCATGGGGAAATCCACCCCTCGCTCACCAGCCCATCTGGAGGTTACATCTCTGCCCTGATGACCTGAGGTGTCCTGGGCCCATTGAGCCAGAAATAACTCAGCCTTGTGTGGCCAGTCCAGACCCACCTGAGACACTTTAATCCTGGCAGCCCCATCCCCCTGTCCATTGTTGCCATGCTCTTCAGTGCCAACTCTTGGGTCCGTGAGCATCCACAGGAGGGACTTTCACAGCCAACTTCTCTACCTGGGCAGCGATGTCTTGCCCCAGTCCAGCAGCCCAGATGGGTTTCCCTCTGCGCTGCCAATTGTCCTTTTTCCATCGTTCCAGCCACCCCCACAGAGCATTTCCCACCATCCCCGAGTCAGTGCAGAGGTGCAGCGCTGGCCATTTCTCTCGCTCACAGCTCCGTGTATGGTCCCAGTGTTGCAGTGACTGCAGGAAAGGGACAGCCCACAATGGGACATTTCTTGGTCAAATAGAGACAGAAAGAGTGGCAAACTGTCTGTGACTCAGGTTTTGGCCTTGAAGCCGCCACCGTGGTTTGCAGGAGCTGCAGTGAGGCACGGCCCTGGCTGTGCCCGGGAGCGCTGGCTTGGGAGAAGGTGTCGGTGCCAGCCGGGCCAGGGAGCTGCAGCGAGTGGGGAACGAATCCCTCCTGGTGTCCTGCCCCAGGGTGACACTGTGGGGCCTTGTGGGACCAAGGAGACCATTGTGACACTTCAGGGCTCCAAGCACCCAAGGGTCCATTGTGACACTGTAGAACCTCATGGAACCAAGAGGCCATTGTGACACTTAGGGCCACATGGAATGAAGGTGACCATTGTGACAGTGTGGGGCCTCATGGAACTGATACTGAAATTGGCTGAATCGAAACTTTCTAAACAGTTTGAGTATTAGAAAGCAGCCATTCTTTATTGCAGCGCTGGTCATTCAGAGGATCCTTCCTCCATTCGAGTGCCCTGTGCGTTGGGTGAACAGAGGTTTTATCACACACTGATTACATATTCATGAGATATCTCTGCTCACTTGATAGATATGTATTACTTTATTTTACATAATTGCACCCTTTATCAGAAGTCCTTGTATGGTTCTTTGGGAGTCTCTCTTCAAACTCCGGTGTCCTTTTCAGGTGGCTGTTCCTTGAACCCCACTTTTGAGTAAGGGCAATATGGGTTTTTTGCATAATTCCTGCTTTTGTCAACCTTGTAAAGCTGAGCTGACATCCTGCTTGCATTTTGTGTGATTTCTGTTTGTCTCAGTTACGTCATTTATCTATTTCTCCAAGCCTGTGCTGTTCTGTTCTATTGTTCTTATCAAGTCTCCATTGTTCTTCGGAATAAGTTCCTGATGGGAACTGATCTCTCAACATCTCTATTTCATTTTACAGCAGAAGGCATTACAACAGCTACAACACTGAATCCTGATGCAAGCTAAAACCATACAGCAATTATTATGGTGACCATTATAAACAGATGTTTTAACCATGTCCAACTGCATAAACATGAAGGAAGTTTGGTCCAGATTTGTTCAAATCCCCAGGAGGAGCCATCTTGAGCTGTGCATTGTAAAAAGTTGTCAATAGAATTTGGAAAGGTCCCTTCCCCTTTGGCTGGAGCAGAGCACTTCCCCAGTCTTTCAAGCACACCCAATCTCCTGCTTGGAACTCATGCCCTGCTGTGTCCAATCCCATCAGTCTGGAGATCTCCACTGCTCACTGCAAATCCTGTAAGGTTTTATTAAGAGAAATGAGGTAATTATTCAAATCGACCCCTTTTTTATCTGTCTGTTTCCTGCAATGTGGCCCTTGGTAGGACTGACCACAGAGCAGCTCACAGGGGCTGATTTTGCTGGTGCCCCAGGGCTGAATTCTGCTTTGAAGTTGAACAACAGGGAAGGCATGGGCCAAGGTCAAGGAGGTTTCCTGACACATTTTACCCAAATGCAATTTGATTGCTAAAGTGATTTGCTCTACTGTGCCACCAAAGGCTGTGAGGAGACACCTTGTCCTGAGGCCCTGGGGCCTCCTGGCACAGCCCCAGCAAGGCTGGGCACTGTCACCCCCTTGTCCTGCCCTCACCATCCCCCCCACATCCCAGTGACCCCGGCAGAGCCCTGAGCAAGGCGGGAGGGACAGGATCTGCCTTCCCCGGGCTGGGGCTCAGCCCTTGGCCTTTCTGCTGCCTCCAGCCAGCCCAGGCTCTGCTCAGCACCTGAGCTGCCTGCACAGAGCCTTGGCCTCCCTGCACTCCTGGCCTCAGGGATCTGCTGCAAGGAGTCCCTGGGGAGCCTTTGGCAGCAATGGCCCTGGGGGGCTCCTTCATGCTCCCAGGGACTGCAGGTTTTCCAAAGGACCTTGGCTTTTAGTTTTGCCTTGGAGTCTCTGAGAGCTTTGTGCAATCATGGCCTCCAATTATCTGCTCTAACAAGTCCCTTGAGATTTTTTGTCAGTAACAACACTCACTGGGGCTCATTAATGCTTCAAGGTACTCAGGGTTTATTAAAGTCTATCTTTTTTCATCCTGTCTCTGAGAGGCTTGTGCAATTATGGCCTCCAATCCTCTCCTCCAAGGAGTCCATGAGGAGCCTCTGTTGGTGATGGACCTCAGTGGGACTGTCACTGAAACTGCATGAAAAACACAAACTCTCCAATAACGTCTTTTCAGTCTTAGAGAATTTAGGCATTACTTCATTCTGGCCAGGATGTTGTTCTGGCCTGCACACGCAATAGAAATCATTCCATCCACACATTACCAGGTTGTGCAGTGAAAATTATTCCATCTCACATTGTTCTTTACTAGACTTTTCACTTATACAGACAAAAACCAAAGAAATTTAGGTTCATTGGTCTTAAATGACACAATTCTTAGTATTCAATCTCCTGTTGGTTATTGATCCCTTTGCTTTTGATGTGAATTAGGTGCTCATTCTTTGATTCTCTTATCAATCTTTTCCCAGACCAGGTGTCTCTAACTGCACCAGGGGCTGATGTTCGTTAATGTTTATTTACCTCCTGTGTATCTTCTGGCTACTCCCAGTCTGTAGATGTTAAACTCATCAGGCCTTACCCAGCTTTGGTGAACAGAGTCTTTTGAAGAGAAACTTCAATTCCCCTCCCCCTGGGCAAAGACGAACAAACCCCTGACTGAAGCTAAATTTAAAAAAAATTAAAAGTTGTATCATTTCCAACAATTCCATTAGGTTCAGTAGTGTCACAATGGTCTCCTCAGTGCCATGTACCTACAAAGTGTCACATCAATCACTTGGTTCCACAAAGCCCTGCAGTGTCACAGTTGCCTCTTTGTTCTGTGGGGCCATGGGTCCCTGCAGTGTCACAACTGTCCCTTCATTCCATGAGGCCCCACAGTGTCACAATGGTCTCCTTGGTTCCGTGAGGCTGTGCAATGTCACATTTGCCCCTTGGATCCATGTGGCCCCCAGTGTCACAATGGCCCCTTGGTACCATGGCCTGGTTTTTGGTAGCAGGGGGCCCACAGAGGTGGCTTCTGTGAGAAGCTGCTGGAAGCTTCCACCATGTCAGGCAGAGCCAATCCCTGGTGGCTCCAAAGATGGACATGCCACTGCCAAGGCTGGGCCAATTACAAATGGTGGCAATGCCTCTGGGATAACAGATTTAAGGAGAAACCAAAACAAAACTTGTGGCACAGTTTTAATTGTGACTAGAGAAGACTGAGGTGAGAACATGTGAGGAGAACAGCTCTGCAGACACCAAAGTCAGTGAAGAAGGAGACAGAGGTGGTGCTCCAGGCGCCAGAGCTGAGATTCCTCTGCAGGCTGTGGTGAAGACCATAGTGAAGCAGCTGTGCCCCTGCAGCCCCTGGGGATCCATGGGGCATGCAGAGATTCACCAGCAGCCCATGGAGGAGCAGGTGGGTGCCTGAGAGGAGGCTGTGACCCCGTGGGAGACCCAGTGGAGAGAGGGGCCCTGCTCCCAGGCTGGAGCAGCCTGTCCTTCAAGGACTGACCCTGTAGCAGAGTGACCCACACTGCAGCAGTTTTGGGGACTGTTGCCCATGGGATGGACTCACATTGCAGCAGTTCACAGGGAGCTGCTGCTTGTGAGATTGGAGCCACGTTGGAGAAGTTCCTGGAGAACTCTCCCATGGGAGGGACCCCATGGTGCAGCAGGGGAACGACTCCTCTCCCTGAGCAGTGGGAGAAGCCTCGGGTGATGAACTGACCATAACCCCCATTCCCATCTCCCTGCGCTGCTGGGGGAGGAGATAGAGCTGGGCTGGAGGGAGAAGTGGGGGAAGGCACTTTTAAGGTTTTATTTTACTTCTCCTGCTCTCATTTTGTCAGCAATAATTCAATTAATATCTCTAATTTGAGCCTGCTTTTCCCATGACCATATTTGATGAGCGATCTCTCCCTGTTCTTATCTCAACTCATGAATCCCTCGTTCTATTTCCTCTCCCCTGTCCAACTGCAGAGGGGAGTGAGAGAGAGGCTTTGATGGGTGCCTGGCATCCAGCCAGCATCAACCCACTACACCTGATCTTGTACATGTCATGTATACCTGAAAAATGTTTTGAAGAGAAAAACATATTTATTATGTCTTTCAGTCTTTGTAAGGTAACTTGGACTGGTTTTGTTTGGTTTTGTTACTTCAGGCTTCAGACCCATTAATTACAGTCTAATTGAAGATGTGTTTCATGGCACAGAATAGAAGAATCTACCATGTAGAATGAAGTGTCATGGTTTAAAATTAATCCTATTTGGTCTATGACTTGCAGTCCTTCTAAAGCCACTGTCCAAGGGCTGGGTTTGCAAGTTGGAGTTGGAAGCACAGGAAGTTTCTCTGGACAATGCTGTAACCAGGATTTTCCCTGCAGTGTCTGCTTGGGGCAGACAGAACAGATGGGGAAGTGTTTGCAGAGCCCCTGGCAGGGAATATTTGGGTTTCTGTCAGCAGGAGCCTTGTGTAGCTGAGGCTGGGCTGGGCAGCAGTTCCATCTGCAGATCCATGTGCTGCTCCAACAGCTGCTGCTGGGGACCCTGAGGGAAGAGGCCACGGGAGGGATGGAAATGTTGCATGGACAACACCATGTCAATCCTTGTAAAAAGCCTTTCCAGTTTCCCCTTGGATATATAGGATTCCAGGGCCCACAGCTGGGCTTCAGAGTTCTACTGATGTTTATTTGTCAGGTTTTGAAATAGAGCTCTGAATTGGGCATCTCTTGTCATTTTTGCTGCTCTCCTGCCTTGAAAAAGGATCTGTGCTCCTGTGAGCCACATCCTGAAGGGTGGTTGGCAACCATGGAATCCTCTGGGAAAGCACTTGATTGACTTCAGTGCCCTGGCTGGAAGTTCAGCCTGAGGAACGAACTGCTCCAGCTGCCTCTGTGCATGTCCAGTTCCTCACAGCTGAGTCCCTGAACACACAGGCTGGTTTTTAGGGGTTTCTTTTCCCCTCCTGTTTGCTTGGAGGTGATTTTGGGACCCTTTAGAACAACATCTGACCAGCCTCTGCCCCCATCCTGTTCTATTGTCTCTTCTTTGGAGTTGACCTACTGGGTTTGGCATGGAAATTGGTGGTGTCTCTCTGTTCTTCTCTCCAGCCCTCAATTGTAACTTGCATTAAACAGTGAAAATGGCCTCGTTTATCTGGTGGGGAGAGGTGAGGGGGAGAAAGTTAACAGGATTTGTTTTCATGAGCCTTGTGACAATAAAGAAAAATGAAGTTTGTCTTTTTGGTGTGATGCTGTGTATTGGGATTTGCAGGTTTATTTCTTGTTACTGTTATTATTTATTAGTATTACTTATTAGTGTCATACTTTTAAATCTGACATTATTACTAGTGGCTGGATGTCAGCTCACTGGAAAGAATCCCTTTTTTCTCCAAGTGGGATTGAGCTGTACAGTCTCTTCCAAGATGCCAGTGGATTCTAAAGACGGGAAGTCCCAGTTACGGGATTTTAGTGTGATTTGGAGCTGGGGAAGGGTCTCATACGATCCCAGAGTTGCCCCGAGCCTGCTCTGCCACCACATCTGTGCTCGTGGCCCCTCACAGCTGCCCTGCCCTGGGAACATGGGGGGACCCCCTCCTGCCAGGGCTGAGGCTCCTCACAGCTCCTCATGGCCTCTCACAGCTCCTCATGGCCTCTCCCAGCTCCTCATGGCCTCTCACAGCTCCTCATGGCCTCTCACAGCTCCTCATGGCCTCTCACAGCCCCAGGCTCAGGGCTCCTCCCAAAGCACAAGGGGTCGGGCCCTGCTTGTTCTCCTTTTATTTCGCTCCCTTCACAGCCGTGAGGAAAGAAAGGCTGAAATGGAGCCTTTCCCCAGCGTTGCCCTCGGGGTTAATGTGGGGCCGAAGCTGTGTGCTGGCGCTGGCCCGAGCACGAACATCAGTGCAGCCGCATGGCCTTTGCTGTCCCCCCGTGTCCATGGGCTGTCCCCGAGTCCCGCCCGGCTCTGGCAGCAGCAGGAGCCGCAGCGCAGTGGGCGCCGGCCCGGCCCAGCCGCGGCTCCCGGGCAGGAGCAGCAGCAGCGCCAGCCCTTCCCAGCTGCTTCTGCCTCGGCTGCCCCAGGGGTTTTTCCAGGGGAGCTCTGGAGCAGAGCAGCAATCACCCCCAAACAGCCCTCATTCCTCAGGGCCCGCCTGTGCTGCCCTGAACCAACCTTCAGAGAGAGAAAGGATCAGGTTCCAGCACTGTTTGCAGCACTGCTTTACTCACCCCGAGGTGACAGCAGGAGGCTCTTGTTGCCTTTGCCTTGTGAATTGTAGATCATAGAGGGGCTGCTGTTGCTCCTCTTCTGGTTGCCACTTGAATTTTATCAGTACAACTGCAATTGCCTCTTTGGATCAGTGCAACCCGCAGTGCTTTTGTGATGGTGAACTTGGTATTTTTGTCACAGGCATTAAGATTAGCAGATGTTGAAATGTTCACAAGTATCTGAGCACTAAGTAAAGGAGAATTAAAGCCACACAGACCACATTCACAGCACTCAAACACTGCCCTGCTGCTGGTGCTGTTGAGGCCAGCATAAAGCACTTAAAGAGGCCATCATAGAAATTGCCTCTGGAGTGTCAAATAAAATGAAAAATCCCACTAGGAGAAAGAAAAACCAGAACTTCTCAACTTGCTTCATTGCTTTCTCTGAGCGGCAGAAATTGGAGATGCCCAGAGGGATTTGCAGCTGCTGCTGATCCCAGGTGGAGCCCAGCTGCTGCAGAGTCCCAGTGGAGCCTGAGCCCAGCCCGGGGAGCTCCCGCAGTGTCAGGGAGCTCAGCGCACGCGGGGCCAGGCCCAGAGCCCTGGGCACGGCCGCCGATTGCGGGGCAGCGGCGCAGACGGAATGTCCTGCGGCACAAACCTCCTGCTCCTTCCACACAGCGCCCATCGTGCTCCCCCTCCTCCTGTCCCAGCACTGCACAAATTCCAGCTGGGAGGAGGCTTCCCAAGAGAGGGCTCCAGCTCCTGGCTCCAGTTTCACCCTGAGTGTCCCTGCAGAGGAACAGGGCATCTTTCAGGCACTTCCAGAAGCTCAGGGTTCTCACTTCATGAGGAATCTGGGATGTAAATGGCCTTGTGAAGAAAGGCAAATGCAGAGGGAATGGGTTAGAAATTATCAGAAAAAATGACCCTTCCTAAAGACAAATTTCACCAAATCATTCCAGGCATTTCTCCTTTTCAGATTCTCTCAGTCATCTACTCTGAGAAGTCCAGCTTGTTCTGGTGCTTATCATGAGCTGATTGTACCCTTGAATTACACCAGCACCAGAGATGTAGAATCATCTAAAGTGAACACAGATACAAACTACCGCTCTCAGCCCATTTTCATGTTCATTCATCTAGATCACTGCCAAGATGTCCATGGAGATGTTGGAATGATTATCACACAACTCTCCATTTCTGGCTGCAGTCTCTGGAGATTCTTTCTCTGAATTCAGGCAGGGTTGTACTCCCTAACAATTCCTGGTACCACCTCCTGTTTTCTTAGGTTAGAACAGTAACAATGAAAACCTTGCCAATGGCACAACTCCCCAGCCCACAAGCAAAAGAAAGGACACTTTGTCAAGTTCTCCAAACATTTGTCCTGCTGCTTCTGCTGTGCTGCAGAAGTCATGCTGCACACACAGTGTGGAAAGCCAAGAGAAGCTGCAATTGGTGGCACATGTTGTGACAGGAGCTCAACCTCATTCTCCAGGAAAGGTTCTTGAAAAGAGCAAAGAGGACTGTGGAGAAGATTCATGGAAACCTGAAACAGCATTCAAGAAGTGAAATGAAAATGGAAAGAAACAATCCACGATGTTTTCCTGTATTTATTTCCATGCTCCCCTTTTCCATGTTGCACTACTTCTCCATCTCATTAATTCCAAATGGATCTCACCTCAAAGATCTATAACTTACTGAGTTTTAGACACTATAAAATACCATGAGCTACATCCAGTTTGCCTTCCCCTGTTTTTCTTGGAAAGCAATGCTGGAGACATAAGTGCAGCGCTTGGGTCAGGTACGAACTCTACAGACAGGGAATGTGCTCCGACAGGGTCTGACCCTCAGCAGGGACTGCACAGCAGCAGCCAAGGGCATTCCTGTGCCATTGTGTCAAGCCTCTGGATCTGGGCTGAACACGGCAAAGTTCCCGTGTTTGGACAGACTCAGGGGCTGCCCCCGGGGCACGCGGGGCTCGGCCGTGGGGCGCGCGGGGGGAGCAGGGAACGGAAAAACGGACACTCGGACACACGGACACTCGGACACACGGACACTCGGCCAAACGGACACTCGGACACACGGACACTCGGACAAACGGACACTCGGACAAACGGCCCCGAAGCTTCAGTTGCAGCGGCGGCAGCGGCGGCAGCGGCGGCAGCGGCGGCAGCGGCGGCAGCGGCGGCAGCGGCGGCAGCGGCGGCAGCGGCGGCAGCGGCGGCAGCGGCGGCAGCGGCGGCAGCGATTCTGCTGACTCCCTCTTCCTTCTCCTGTCCCTCTCCCGCTGTCCCGCACACACTCCCGGTCTCCCTCTCCCGGTGTCCCTTTCCCGGTGTCCCTTTCCCGGTGTCCCTCTCCCCGTGCCGGGCCGGGCCATGCCCCAGGCCCGCCCCCGGCCCCGGGCGGGGCCGCCCCCTCCCCGCCCCGGGCCGTCCCGCCGCGCTCTCGCCTCCGCGCGGTTCTCGCCATCGCGGCTGTGGCGCTGCTGGGCGGGCAGCAGTGGCTGGGGCGGCACCGCCAGCCTTTGGCTCCGCCTGGCCCGAGCCCGGCCCCGGCCCCGGCCCCGCCGCGGGCTGCAGTCGCGGCCCCGGCCCCGTTGCCGGCGCCTCCCGGGGCCCGCGGAGGACACAGGCGGCGGGGCCGCTCCCGCCGCCTCCGCTGCGGCTTCCCCGGCCCGAGCTCCGCCGCTCGGCAGCGCGGCCGCCGGCCCCGAGCCGCCGGTGCCCGGGGCGGGTGGCAGTGCCCGGCCCGGGGCGCTCGGGGGGCGCTCGGGGGCCGTGTGTGGCCCCGGGCCGAGCGCTGACGGCCGCGTGTCGCCCGCAGGGACGGCGCAGGAGGCCCTGCAGGAGCGGTACCGCCTGGGCTCGCTGCTGGGCAGAGGCGGCTTCGGCAGCGTCTACGCGGGGACGCGGCTGGCGGACGGCGCCCCGGTGAGTGGCGGGGCCGGCGGCGGGCGGAGGAGGAGGAGGAGGAGGAGGAGGAGGAGAAGGACGGGGCGCGGCGGGGCGGGCGGCGAGCTCAGCGCGCTGCTCCCCTTGGCTTGCAGGTTGCCTTCAAATGCGTGCCGCGGGATCGCATCCGGCACTGGGGCGAGCTGGTGAGTGAGCGGGGCCAGCGGCAGCAGCCGGGGCGTGCCGGGCGAGGAGCCGGGGCCCGGCAGGGTGGGAGCCGCCGGGAGCCCCGGAGGGAGAGCGGGCGTGGGGTGAGCGGGGGCGCAGAGCATCCCGGGCTGGGTGAGGGGTCCCAGAGCCCTGGCACGGCCCCAGCCCCACTGACAGCATCTTGGTCCTCCCTCAGCCCAATGGCACCCGTGCGCCCCTGGAGATCGTGCTGCTGGCCAAGGTGTCCACTGGGTTCCATGGTGTGATTCAGCTCCTGCAGTGGGTTGAGCTGCCCAACAGCTTCTTGTTGGTGATGGAGCGTCCGGAGCAGTGTCAGGACCTCCATGATTTCATCCTGGCTCGGGGGTTCCTGCCGGAGGAGGAGGCGCGGGGGCTGTTCCGCCAGGTGCTGGAGGCCGTGCGGCACTGCAGCAGCTGCGGGGTCCTGCACAGAGACATCAAACCTGACAACATCCTCATCGACCTGGCCACTGGACAGGTCAAACTGATTGACTTTGGCTGTGGCACCTTCCTCCAGGACACAGTCTACACCAAATTTGCAGGTGAGCCCTCCCAAGGGATGCTCCTGGGTATCTCATGGCACAGCCTGGATGTAGCACCAGGGATTCCCCCATTTGCTGTGGGTCATGAGATTGTTTCTCTAGCCAAATTGCTTTAGGGTGGGGGGACCAGCTCCCGGCCCTGCTGACAGCCTTCAGCACCCACTGTGCCCTGGGCTGGGGCAGCCAGCCCAACAAAAACCCCCATGGGCATAGCAGAGAGGGGGTCAGACCCCGTGCCCTGCCCAGTTTGGTGTGCAGGCGAAGAAGGGCTTCGACTGCTCCACTCCCCTTGTTTGCCTTGGCTTGTTAATGTTTGTTGGGGGCAATGCAGGCAGGGAGGAGAGTGGTTTTTCCCCACCACTGGGTGGGTTTTTCACTTGCATGTCATGGTCAGGCCTTGCCAGGGCTTTTGCTGCCCTCTTCCAGCACCACTGGCTTCTTTTACAATCCCAAGTTTGTTCACAAGTCACAGGTGCTGGTGAGAAGGCACTGGGTCACCCTGTGTGCCACTGGTGCAGCCCCTGCATGCCCAGGGATGCTGGGGCGAGGTTCTGGGAGCAGCAGCATCCACCTGATGAACTCCATCTGTACTCCACAGGAACACCGTCCTACAGCCCACCAGAATGGACCCAGCTCCGATGCTACCATGGCGAGGCAGCGACGATCTGGTCCCTGGGGATCCTGCTGTACCAGATGGTCTGCGGGAAGCACCCGTTCAAGAAGGGCCGGGACATCATCTGGGGCGAGCTCTTGTTCCCACAACATCTCTCTCAAGGTAGATCCTCATCCCTGTGGCACAGGGGGAATACCAGCGTTGGGAGACAGCAGCAGGCTCATGAGCATCCTGCTCTGGCAGCTGCTGAGGAGGTGACACATGTCCTGCTCTCTTCCTAAACAGAGAACTGACTGGAAATTTTAGGCACAGCTCTGAGCACATCCAGCATAGTCAGGGCTCGGGAACGGCAGGGCAAAGTGGACAGGTTCCTTCTCCAAGTGACTGACAGTTTCTGGTTTCTTTCCCCAGAGTGCCAAGATCTCATCAAGTGGTGTTTATCCATGAACTCCTTGGACAGACCATCACTGGAGGACCTGTTCTATGAGCCTTGGCTGCAGGGTCTGCCCTAGAAGATGGGAGAGATCCACAGGCACCGTTTGGGCCTGGTAAGTAACAGCTGCACGCATCTCTTGGCAATAAGAAGCAAAGAAAACCAAACTTTTTTGTCCTGCCTGTGGCCCGGAGCAGGGATCATCAGATGGGAACATGCAGCTCTTGTGCTGGAGCTGAGCTGCTCTGGCAAGCACTGAGGGCCACTATCCAATCTGGTTTTGCTTGTCCTGGTTCACTGATGGCTGGGGCCCTGGGCAGGACACTGACAGACTGCTCTGGCCCCCAGGGAAGGAGAAGGAGCCCCTGGAGAAGCTGGACCAGGTAGGGCTGCTGCTGGAGACACCAAGGACGACCTCAAGGGTGAGAACCTCTTCCTCGACCTGGCCATCTGCAGCTGGAGATGATTGACTTCGATTCTGGCACCTTCTGCAAAGACACACTCCACACCCAATGTGCAGGTGAGTCCAGAGCCAGGGGATGCTCCCAGATCTGGGCATTGCACAGCCTGGCCGGGCACCAAAGGTTCCCCCCTTTGCTGGGGTGGATGCAATGAATTCTTCAGTCGGCTGCCAAGCTGCTTTTTGGCTCTGGGCAGCTGCTGAGGAGGTGGATCTGCCGTGGCTGGCTGGAGGCTGGGCACATGTGCTGCCCTCCTGCTCTGCTCCCAAAGGCAGCAATGATGGGGAGGTTTGGGCACAGCTCTGAGCACAGCCAGCACGGCCTGGGCACTGCGGGCGCTTGGGACAAGGGGACAGGAGCCTTCAGCTGACAGACGGTTTCTGGTTTGTCTCCTTCCAGCTGCGCTCTGCGGATGCTGAGGCTGCTCTGGGCTCTGCCAGGGCTCTGCTGGGGCTCAGCCCCGGCACAGCTGGGCCTGCTCTGCCCTCCCATTGCTCTGACAGCTTTGCATCACACAAGCCTGTTCCGAGCACAGCGATGGAGCTTTCTGCTTTGGCAGGTGAGTGAGACTCTCCTGCAGGCCCAGAGATTGCAGTGAGGGATACACATCCAATTGGCAAGAGCCCAAACCCTCCCCAGTCCCAGCTGAATGCCTGTATCTCCACAGATGTTTTGTCTGTCCCACTTTTCATTCCTTTTGGGCTGGAATTGTGCAATTGCACTTTCTTCCACCTCCAGAATTGCCACGAGTGGGCCAAACCTGGCCAGTGGGCCATGTTCCTAAGGCAGTGCTGTCTGGAGTTGATGGATGAAGAATTGCCCTTCTGCACTTCCAAACCAGAGAGAAAAGCAGTAAGTGGGACTTTCTGTCTTTTAGAAACCACTGACAATTTCAAAGGGAATGTGGAGCTCATTCACAGGGTGAGAAGGAAGGGCATCTTCTAAAGGAGTTGAGGTATGATAGAGTTTAGATTCCCAGTCCTGCTCAGAACTGGCAGGGCACAATCAATTTCCTATTGCTTCAACCAGAATTTAAAATAACAATATTGGAAAAAAACCCCAAAATCTTTACAAAAAGGCTGCTGTTGTCAGTAAGATGGAGCTATGTCATCAGCACATTTGCAAAGTAAATTAACTGAGTTCTCTTCTTGAAAGATCAGTTACCTCTTAATTGAAGTTTACAGAAGATTTTTCACTACACATTTGGAGTTTGTTTTTATATTTCGGGGTTTTTTTCTGATTTCTTTTTATTTTTCCTTTTTTTTTTTTTTTTTTTTTTTTTTTACAGAAAACATGTCCTAAAAAAGGAATGTCCTTTGCTCCTTGCTCCCATGTGGAGCAGCTCCCTTCCCACAGAGCCCGGCAGCTCCTGGCCCCTGCAGGGCTGAGGCTTTTCCCCTTTGCTGTGCACAGACTGATGGAGCAGCACTGCTGAACACGAGGACACTCAGAGGGACCAAAAGCCTTTGTCCACCTGAAGCTCCAAGGTCCAAACTGTGAGCAGACACGGCTGGAAGAGACTCACAGGCTCCCTGTTTGCTGTGCTGCCCCACCTGTGAGGGGCCCTGGGCTCCTGGAGGTTGTGCAAGGAACGCAGGCGGGGACTCCCTGTCCATATGAAGCTTCCAGATGGAAAAGGCTGCTGTGCCCAGGCAGCTGCAGGGGCAGAGAAATGAGGTCTTGACCACTTGATCTGGGCCAGTTCCACAGTCCTGGGCAGCAGCCACCGAGCCCAGGGGGAGCAGAGGGCACAGCAAGAGGGACAAAAGCAGTCAAGTGCAGAGAGTGGAGAGAGCGAGACCTGGCAGGAGCAACAGCTGCTTCATTTCACTCTTGAAGAAAGCTCTTGGTGTTTCAAAGTGCTGAAAGGCATGAAGGGCAGAGAGGAGGTGACACCAAACAATGCTCCTGTTTTCACACCCTCCCCTCTCAGTGTCCCAGAAGGAATTGGATGAACTGTGTTCTTCTCTCTGAGTCGTCTCGTTCAGCATGAGCAGCTCAGCACCAGGAGCTAAAGGAGCTGAAGGCTTAGGCCACCAGAGCTGACCAAGAGGGGACTTTTTGAGCAAAGCAATGCTGCTAATGTGGACCTAGCTGAATGCAGCAGATAGAATGCTGGAATTCTAGAATCCTTTCTGTTGGAAAAGACCTCTGAGCTCATCAAGTCCAGCTGTTTACCCAGCACTGTCAAGCCCAGCACTAAACCACGTCCCTGAAGCACCGAGGCCTGAACAAGAGGCCCTGAGCCAAAGGTGACCACTCAATGAACCTTTCAACCAAAGGTTATCTTTGTATCTGCTCACTACCAAAATATGCATGATCATTAGCATTGTGATAAATGTATCCACTCATTAGTGAAACATGTATTTACCTTTCCATATTTAGAAGCCAGACAAGGCCATGAATTCTGACATCTCTTTGGGGGAGTATGGTCAAAGTCAACTCCCTTGGTTCCTCCTTGAGCCCTGGCCAGGCTTTGGGAGAACCCAAGAGGAGGATGAAACCAGATGTTGCTGCACTAGAAGTGCTGTCAGTTTGTTTATTCAGCACTGTCCAAGCTGGGCCCTCTCCCAGCGAGGTTGGAAGCCTCACCTGTGGGTGGCTGCACCTGCAGGAATTGCCAATTGTTGGGAGTGGCTCTGCAGTCCTTGGCTGGAACAGCTTCCCCAGCTGATGAGGGATCTGGGTGATGGTAAAGTCTGAGGGTAGCTGCTGATGGATTTTTCTTAGTCATTCCAGGCAATCTTTGGTAGTGCTGATTGGGTGCATTGCTGAGCTTCTCCTTTGTGATAATTTGCTGCTTTGAACTATAGGAAATTACACTGATTCCTTCAGTTGGTGTCTGTGTCTTTGGTGCTGACCCTGCCCACTGGCAAAACAGAATTGGCATAGTGTGGCCAGATCACAACAAAATGTCACTTTTAAAATGTAAATATAAGGAATCAGTCCCATCTGAAATTCCCGGTTGGGAAGACTTTCCCTAGAGTTCTCTGCCTCTGGAGGGAGCTGAGATCACAGCAACATGAGCAATGGGAAAATTGGCTAAAAGAAGCTGAACCAATGGATGTATTAAAATTCATCCAAAAATTGCCTATGGAAAAAGAACTTTTGGGTTTGGGAAGACGAGGATAAATTTTGTTAACAGTATATTGGAAACAGCACCAATAGAAGGAATACTTGTTTTT
Organism: Acanthiza pusilla; assembly: GCA_036630365.1. NCBI lineage: Eukaryota > Metazoa > Chordata > Aves > Passeriformes > Acanthizidae > Acanthiza > Acanthiza pusilla. Next base: position 1,522,324 of record JAXCHO010000108.1, read on the forward strand.
GGAATGCTCCCACATGAAGCAACAGAAGTTTTTAATCTTGATCTCAGATTTCTTTATGCAAGTGAAATAATACAATAAGTATACTAAGTAGATATATCTATATATCTATATCTATATCTATATATCTATATCTATATATTTTATATATATCTATATATAGATATATATAAAATAAAAATTATGTAAAGTATAATTAAAACATATATGTGTGTATATATAAGCTAAATAACAATGTGAAATAATGCTGACAATACTAATTTGCTAGCTTTGGCTGCTCAGGGATGTAACACTAAATTCCCTACAGAAAATGTGTGGCCAGGACCGAATCATCAGTGGGAAACTTGGCGAGATTGTATATAATGAATAAAGGAGGATGGGATGAAATTAGCTATTTTTATAGGGTTTGCTCATACTGTGATATGGAATGCTTTGTCTGTTACTGTGAGAAATAAAGTGATTAAGGCTGCTGGTTTTTCATATACCACACTATCCACAGCTGCAGGATTGGTGGAATGGATGGAGGGGTTGTGAAAAGAGCAGATGAAAAAATGAGGAGATGGGAACCTGTCCTGATGGAGAACCTCTTACAGGTCCACCCCAAAAGCTGCAGGGCTGGACCTTTATTCATTAGAATTAATTAGGATAAATCAGAAGCAAATAAGAGTTCTCACTGCCAGAACAGGAATTCAGATTCCTCCAGAACACTTTGATAACTGCTCGCTAAAGCTTGGTCTTGCAAGGTGTTCATGTCATGGGAGGAGTAATTGATGCAGATTACCAAGGAGAAATTAAATTCTGTTAAACAATAGTGAGCATTATTTGATTATGCAACCCTGTGACAGGGTCGGACAATTATTGATTCTGCTGTTTTAAAAACAGTTGTGAAAAAAGGAGATCCACCTCAAATCACCACTGTTTGTGGAGATAAAGGGTTTGGATCCACCTAATGTCCTAATAATGGAGCCACAGTGTGAGTCCAGAGGCCAAATGGCCCTCCCAAGGCAGCTGAAGGAACAGCTCTGGGGAAAGACAGCACAGTCTGAATCCTGAAACCTGGGCAGGAGTGATGGGAATATGTCCCTGCAGCCAAGTGTTCCATGGGAGAACAAGTAGATGTTGTAGGATGTTGTTTTACAGATCCTGCCAGACCAAATCTCCTGTTTGCCCCAACGGTCCCTTGGGAAAATGCTCTGATCCACGGGGCTCGATGTGAGCACTGATGTGACACTGAGTGCCTTCCACACGAATCCCAGCCAGGAGCCTGCGTGCCCCTCAAGGACTGGGACCCAGCACCTCTCCAGCCGAAGGGGAAAGGACCTCACCAAGTCTTGTTCCCCACAGACACCGCGGTGAAGCTGAACAGCAAAGGACCTTGGGGGCATTATTCTGGAATCAAAAAGGCACCAGCTCCATGGACAGCAGAATTTTTATTCCTAACCCAAATGAGACTGAGGAAAAAGAATGAATAACTGTGTCACTAAAGTACTACTGATGTCTGTCAGTTGTCTCTTGATAGTCAACCAGAATCTTTGTTTGCCAGAAACACCTCTAGAGTTTCACCAAGGGATTAGTCATGAAAATTTGTATGAGAATGTAAAGATCAAAGTAGCTAAAATACTCAATGTAACTAATTGCTGGATATGTTCTCAAGCAATGTTGGGAGGAATGGGATTCCCTTGGAGGCCGCACCCTGTGGGATGGCAGAACTCTGTCAATGTGCTCTGACTCATAACGGAGTCAGTGAAGGGACAGTTAAAGAAAACTGTGCTGTGGAACAAAAGAGTGCAATGATCAATTTTACAGGATTCAGTAAGATTTCCCTTCAGGAGGAACCAAACCCTGTTATGGTTAGAGGCCAAAATGTGAAAGGATTTCTATGTTTTAGGATTACTGAAAATGTCAATAGAACTTGGGGTGCTGGAGCTGGTCAGGGTCAGTGTTACACCACTCCCAGCTGCAGTGCCACCATTTAGGGAACTTCAGCAACAACCACGGGGAAGAGTTGGGGCCAAGAGAGCATTTTCCCCCCAAAGAATGCCTTGGATTTCAGAAACCAAAGATTCTGGTTCACCCTGTGCCCTGTGTGCACTGCCTCGTCCTGTGGAGTTTCCATTAACTAAGAGCTAAATAGATTATTAGAAGAAGCAGCAAATGATGCTATTAAGATATCGAACAGCACATCCTAAGAAACATGCATGGGGGCTCTACAGAACTGTATGGCCTTGGATTATCTGCTTGCTGGCCAAGGAGGGAACTGTGCTATTACAGGACAGGAATCTGGTGCTTCTGTCAGGGATGAGTTTGAAGTCCAGCAGCCAGGAATCAGCTCGATAGAAAGATCAGTAGAAGAGTGGCAGAAAGAAGAAAATTCTTCTTGGGGATTGGCTTCATGGCTGCCAAAGTGGAGGCTGCTGCAAAATGCATTTGTGGCAGTCACTGTAATCATTGCAGTGTGTGCACTTGGTGTGTTATGATTCCATGTTAGAGTTTTTATAACACTTTGTGCTGGAAAATGGAGAATTGAGACTTGTCTAAAAAGAGACACAGTCTCAAGAAAAAAGGGAGATTTGATAAATAACATAGAGAATAGCAACTAATTAGGCATGTTTGAAAAGGAATGCAAATATTAGCTCTGAGTAATGAAGAGCACTTAACTGAAGAGCAAGAGGTGATGCCTTTATGCCTAATACCTAAATCTCAGACTCTGTTACTGAAAGAATTGTTATGAAGGTTGAATTCATCTGTGAGTCCAGCGACCGATTAAAGCACTAAGGCCTGAACAAAGGCCCTGAGCCAAAGCTGACCTTCACATGAACCTTCCAACCAAATGTTATTTGTATCTGCTAATTAACAACGTGTTATTAGCAAAATGATCTTTGTATCTGTTCATTGGTGAAACATGGATTTACTGTTCTGCATTTAGAAACAGACAAGGCCCCATCTGGCCTTGTTTGGGGCTGTAGGATCAAAGTGAACTCCCTTGGTTCCTCCTTGAGCCCTGGCCAGGCTTTGGGAGAACCCAAGAGGAGGATGAAAGCAGATGTTGCTGCACTAGAAGTGCTGTCAGTTTGTTTATTCAGCACTGTCCAAGCTGGGCCCTCTCCCAGTGAGGTTGGAAGCCTCACCTGTGGGTGGCTGCACCTGCAGGAATTGCCAATTGTTGGGAGTGGCTCTGCAGTCCTTGGCTGGGACAGCTTCCCCAGCTGATGAGGGGATCTGGGTGATGGTAAAGTCTGAGGGTAGCTGCTGATGGATCTTTCTTAGTCACTCCAGGCAATCTTTGGTAGTGATGACTGAGTGCATTGCTGAGCTTCTCCTTTTGTAATAATTTGCCAATGTTCATGTGCTTTGCTGAGCTTATCCTTTTGTAATTCTTTGAGGTTTTGCATTTATATAAATTACACTGTTCCTTCAGCTGTGGTGTCTGTGTCTTTGGTGCTGACCCTGCCCACAGCAAAACAGGGTCCCCTCCCACCTTAGTGTTCCCTGGGAAGACAAAAACCATCACTCCAAATGTCCCCCCTTCCTCCTTGTTCCCCCACTTTATACACTGATTGTGATGTCCTATGATCTGGGATGTCCCCGGGGTCAGTTGGGGTCACCTGTCCCCCTGTGTCCCCTCCCACCCCCCATGGACCCCCAGCCCCTCCCCAGCATGGCCGGACAAGGGGCAGGAAAGGCCTTGGCTCTGTGCAAGCTCAGCGAGAACAAAACCATCTCTGTGTGCTCAGCGCTGTGCTCAGCACAAACCCAAACACAGCCCAGAGAAAGCCCTGGGGAGGAAATTCCCTCTGCCCCAGCCCAAAGCAGCAGCCCATGGCCATCCCCCATCCCCACGGCTCCACAGGTTCCTTTCCATGCCCCGACCCTGGCCAGGGCACCTTGGGATGGTGGCCATGGCCGCCGGTGGTGGCACAGGGCTCAGTGCTGTGTCCATGGCAGCACAGCCCAGCCACGGGCCCTGAGTGCAGGTGACAGTGACAATCCCAGCACAGCGGGCCCAGGCATTGGTGGCCATGGCACCAAAATGAGGAACAGGTCCTTGTGGTCGTTCCCACAGCACCTGAGGACAGCAACGAGTGTCAGTGCCATTGGACCCGGCAGCAGCCCCAGAACTGCTGTGTCCTGAGAGCTGCCATGGCCCCAAGGAGAGCACCAGGTCTGCATGCAAGTGCCATGGAACCTGACTGCAGAAATGGGTCCTGAGGGAGGTTTCTGAGGAAACTTGACCTTCTCACGGTGGCCATGGCATCCCAACCCAGCAGTGGGGTCAGTGCAGTGTCCATGGCACAGCCCCTGGCAATGGCCAGTGCAGGTTGGGATGAGAATCCACGCTCAGAGCTGGCCCAGGGCAGGGCTGCAGTGCCTTCCCAGCAGCTCTGTCTGCACAGCAGCACTGCCAGGGCTCTCTGCATTGCCCTTGCCCTCACTCTTGGCTCACTCACACACCTCCCAACAACGCCCTTGGTGCTTTGAGCTGCAAGGAGTTCAAAGCTTCTCTGTCCTTCAGCAGTTGCTCTAATTTTGCCTTCAGCCAACTCTGGATTTGTGTTTATTGTAGAACTTCCTGTGTGTCCAAAACATTCCTTGCAGGGTTCTGCCTTGGGGAAGGGGAACCTCCTTGGTGGCAGCTTGGGCTTGGCATACACCTGAGGAGGTGTCTGTTTTCAAGAGGAAAAATTAGGAGTCTTACATAGCTTCAAGAAAAAAAAAAAAAAGAAAGAAAAAAAGAAGAAACACCCTCTTTGGCTGAGTGCAGGCAGTTCTCCAAGCAAAGCAGATCCCACATGAGTGAGGAGAGGCAGGATGGGGTTGGGAATGTGGAGCAAAGTTGTCCACACTGGGTCAAACCTCAAGGCACAGCTTCTCTCACCAGGCCAGACCTCCTGAGGAGAGATCCTGGATCAATATCAATCACAGAATGTCACAATCACCTCTTCTCTAAAGAGAACAGTAATAAAATATACCCTTTAAAATATGAATGCATATTTCTTAGAAGCTCTTTGAAATATTTCTCCATAACTATTGTAGGAAACCTTCCCAATGAACTGCACCAGGCCAGAGGGAAATCAAGGCAGAGCCATGGTTTGTCAGGACTTGCTTGATCACAATGAGCCCTGAGGTGCATTTGGTGCTGAGCCCTTGAACCTCAGGGCCTGAGAGGAGATTGCACAAACCTTTCCAGGAGTCAAAGTCAGAAGAAAAACCCAAAGTGTCTCCAAGCATGAATGGGTCCCATGGAGGTCCATCCCCAACACAAGCTCCTCATGGACTCCTTGGAGGAGAGAACTGGAGGCCATGATTGCAAAAACCTCTCAGATATTCAGTGTGAAAAGGAAAAAGGAAAATACCTTAAAAAAACTGAAGTACTTGAGGTACTAATGAGTCTTTCTGAGTATCCTTACTAACAAGGGCTCTCAGGGGACTAATTAAAGCAGATAATAGGAGGCCATGATTGCAGAAACTTCTCAGAGACTCAGTGTCCAAAAAGAAGGACTTTAATAAACCCTGAGTACCATGAAGCATTAATGAGCCCCACTGAGTGTTGTTACAAAGAATCTCCAGGGACTCGTTAGAGCAGATAATTGGAGGCCATGATTGCACAAAGCTCTCAGAGACTCCAAGGCAAAAGCAAAAGCCAAAGTCCTTTGAAAAACCTGCAGTCCCTGGGAGCATGAAGGAGCCCCCAGGGCCATTGCTGCCAAAGGCTCCCCAGGGACTCCTTGCAGCAGATCCCTGAGGCCACTGGGATGTGGGGGGGATGCTGAGGGCAGGACAAGGGGGTGACAGTGCCCAGCCTTGCTGGGGCTGTGCCAGGAGGCCCCAGGGCCTCAGGACAAGGTGTCTCCTCACAGCCCTTGGTGGCACAGACTCTGCTGTGCCCCAGGGCACCAAGACTTGGCTTCTCTTTGCCCCACCCTGTCATCACTGCCTCCAATTTCCTGCTCTAACTGGAACCTGGGGACAATTTCTCAGTCATGTCCCTCACTGGGACCCATTAAAACTTCAGGAAACTTTGTATATTGATTGTGACTTTGAATTCTGGAGAGGTTTCCCCAACTCCCTCTCAGGGACTGATGTTCAGGGCCTCAGCACCACATGCCCGAGAGGCTCATTAGAGTCCTTGTGCTGTTGCTGTGCTGCTGAGCTGGGCTGGGCTCCTGGCACAGAGACAGCTCCTGGCAACCAAGAAGAGCTTCAAAAAGACCTTTCTGCTGAGGAGCAGCTCCTCTGCACAGCCCTGAAGCTGGCACATGGCACAGCTTTTGGGATCTTGCAGGAGGACTCTGAGAGTTGCTGCAGTGCAGGGGATGTGGCCCTAGGGCAGAGCTGGGTTTCCCTGCTGCAGCATCCGAGGCACAGCACAGGACAGCTCCCTGTTGCCAGGCTGTGCTGCAGGGCTGAGCAGCCGCGGGTGCAGCCAGGGGTGCCCAGGGCTGTGGTGCAGAGCAGGGTCCTGCAGCCCAGGGCGCTGTGCTGGGCCAGGGACTGTGCTGCCTGCCAGGGGCAGCTCTCAGCCGGCGCGGGGAGCTGCTGCCAGCGCTGGGGGAGAAGCTGTGGGGGGAAGGAGCGACCCTGAGCAGGGCAGGTGCTGCTGCTGAGAGGTGCTGTGTGGGGCAGGGCTGCTGCCAGCTCCAGATCAGCCTGGGGACAGCTCTGGAGGACACTGCCCAAAGAAGGTAAGGCAGGGGTTGCTGCAAAGATCAGGAGCTTTCCTGAGACTGTTTTCAATTTCTTACTTGGATCAGGGTGGGAAGATTGGGAGATGAGAGAAGCAGAATAGGAGCTGTAATCACAGTCACAGAAAATTCTGAGTTGAAAGGGACACACCAGGATCATCACAGTAATGTTTGAACATTTACTGAAACATCTGATCTGTAACTTTGGGTCTCTCTGCTGGGAGCCTCCTAAAGAGCCTTCAGCCCCTCGTCAGCCCATGGACAGCACCAGCATCACCTTGGCAGGGCCCAGCAGGGCTCTCTGAGCTGCCCTTGCCCACCTGCACACAGAGGCTGCCCCAGGCAGGGCCCTGCAGACAGGCAGGTTTCTGTAGGGCCGGGCCGAGTGCACAGAGGGTGGGATGGGCTCTGTGAGCGCTGACAGGGACAAGGCACCTGTGAGGAGGAAAATGTGCAGGCCCAGGGAGAGGATGAGGGAAGCAGAGGGAGCTGAGCAGAGCAATGCTGTGGGCAGGAGGGCACTGTTGGTGTGTGGGAGGTGCCGTGCACAGCTGGGGACAGGGAACACTGTCCTGAGTGCGCGGCTGTCTCTGCCCTGCCCTCTCAGGCACAGCACCACAAGATCTTCTCTTGGTTCAGCACTCCTCTGATATTGTCATTGTTATCTTGTGCTCTCAGGGAGGCTCTGGCATTTGCAGCAGCTGAGTCAGGCCCTGCCCTTGGGATTCCTGCCAGGCAGGGGTGTCCATGGGAATGGGGTGTCCAAGGTTCCCTGTGACCTGTGGGGCTGTGGGCAAAGCAGTCGATGGGAAAGGGGAAGGAGCTGAGCCTCCCTCGCTGAGATGCCATCATGAGCACACCTGGGGATCTCCTTGCTGTGTCCTTCCAAGCTCTGAGCTGCCCTCCTGGGTGCAAATCTGTGCCAGAGCCTCTCGGAGTTCCCTGAATGTCCCACGGGGAAGTGCAGATATGCCATAAATGTGGAAATACAGAGACCTTCAGAGAAGCCGAGATATTTAATGATCCCTCTGCTCTCGGCAGGGTCTGGTTTCTCCTCAGGGTGACACGGGAGTGTGATTGTGCTCTGATTGCAGCCAAAGGTGCAACCCCAGGGCAGTTGGGAACAAGCCCATCCAGCCCCTGACCTTGCCCTGAGCCACAGGGAATCCCTTTGCCTCTCATCTCTCAGTGGCAAACTCTGAGTGCAGCAGAAATGCTGGGGATTTGTGACCTCAGTGTAGCAAGAATGATGTGTGGTTAGGAAAAATTTCCCTATTTCTCCTTTCTGCCATCAATGTCCTTTAGAACTGGGAGTGCAGATGGTAACAAACCTTTCTGCATTCGGAGTGACTCCACTGACAAATCCTGAATATCCAGCCTTGTCCCTCTGCCACATGGCCACAAACCCAGGGCAGGGATGGCTCCTCGAGAGCCCTCATGCACAGGCCTGGCTGCTCATGGCACACTCAGACAGCACAAGTGGAGCTCAGGCTGGGACCTGGATTAAGGTTTTCCCAGAGAAGGAACAAGGGTGGATGAGTCCCAGAGGGACAGTCTGCAGGGAATGGCACAGGTTTGGCTCCAAGCAGCCTCTCCTGACTTGTCACTGTCCTTTTCTCCATGGACAGGTCCCCATGGCCAGAGGCTCAAAATGTCCAACAGCAGCTCCATCAGCCACTTCCTCCTCCTGGCATTCGCAGACACGCGGCAGCTGCAGCTGCTGCACTTCTGCCTCTTCCTGGGCATCTCCCTGGCTGCCCTCCTGGGCAACAGCCTCATCATCAGCGCCGTAGCCTGCGGCCACCACCTGCACACGCCCATGTTCTTCTTCCTGCTCAACCTGGCCCTCACCGACCTGGGCTGCATCTGCACCACTGTCCCCAAAGCCATGCACAATTCCCTCTGGGACACCACGGACATCTCCTACTCAGGATGTACTGCACAGCTCTTTTTCTTTCTGTTCTTCATTGTAACAGAGTTTTCCCTCCTCACCATCATGTGCTATGACCGCTACGTGTCCATCTGCAAACCCCTGCACTATGGGACCCTCCTGGGCAGCAGAGCTTGTGCCCACATGGCAGCAGCTGCCTGGGCCACTGGGTTTATCTATGCTCTGCTGCACACAGCCAATACATTTTCCCTGCCCCTGTGCCAGGGCAATGCCCTGGGCCAGTTCTTCTGTGAAATCCCACAGATCCTCAAGCTCTCCTGCTCACACTCCTACCTCAGGGAACTTGGGCTACTTGTGGTTAGTGCTTTTCTCTTATTTGGCTGTTTTGTGTTCATTGTTTTCTCCTATGTGCAGATCTTCAGGGCTGTGCTGAGGATCCCCTCTGAGCAGGGACGGCACAAAGCCTTTTCCACGTGCCTCCCTCACCTGGCCGTGGTCTCCCTGTTTATCAGCACTAGCATTTTTGCCTACCTGAAGCCCCCCTCCATCTCCTCCCCATCCCTGGATCTGTCACTGTCAGTTCTGTACTCGGTGGTGCCTCCAGCCCTGAACCCCCTGATCTACAGCCTGAGGAACCAGGAGCTCAAGGCTGCGGTGTGGACACTGATGACTGGACCATTTCAGAAACATTGAACTGGTTGGCAATTTCTGCAAATCACTAGGATTAAAGTCCCCTTTGATCGTTCTTGTTGGTTTGCTTGTGGGGCTTTTCTTCCTCTGTTTTGGTTTTTTAACATTGTCCACAAATAAAGATAATTTTTTGTGCCATTTCTCATTTTGTTTCTCACCTTCTTTGCTGTGGCCACAGACTTTGTCAATGAGGAGCTGTGCTCTCAGTGGCTTTAAACAAAATAAAGGCTCTCCCAGCCAAGTTTTCACCAGAGATCCCATTTGTTCCCTTCTCGGGAGCTGCAGCAGCAATGTCTGTGTGCAGAGCTGGGGCACATCAGGGGTGGCACAGCAGCTCTGCCAAGGAGCAGCAGCACTTGGTGTTGCCAGCGCTGCTCCCGTGCCACTGCCCCGCTGCCCTCCTGCCCCTCGTGTTGCTGTAGGGCCTGAGTGCTCTCGGGGTGGCTCCCAGTGCTGGGGGTGGCAGTGCCGGGGCTGCAGCAGGGACAGGCCATGGGCACTGCTGGGGCAGAGCTGACGCCTCAGGGCAGGGCCTGGGGGCTCGAGGCTCCTTGCCCAGGGTCTCTCAAGAACACGCCCAGGCCAATGCTCAGCAGAGAAAACCCCTGTGAGCAGCCCCAGGGTGGCCGTGGGCAGGGTGGGGGCAAACAGCATGGCTGGGGCTCTGCAAGGTCCCTGGGGGAGCCGGGAAGGAGCAGCAGAGCAGGGCCTGATCCATCCCCACTGCGCTGGACAGCTCAGGGCAGCGTCCCAGAGCATCCTGATGGAGCTGCCAACAACATCCCCCCTTTGCAGCCCTGGCCTCTCCCCCAGCTGCCAGAGGTGCTTGATCCTTGCAGGCAGAGCCACGGCAGCACTGCTCAGGAGCCCCTGTTTGCATTGCACAGAGCAGGCGTGAGCAGCGCCATGCTGTTGGTGTGGGGAGATGAACCTGAGGGAGCACAAACGCCATCAGCCCCTGGGGCCAGCAAGGGCTGGGGATGGCAGGGAAACCACTCAGGTTTGTGGTGACCTCTGAAGTCAGCCAGAAAGTTTGTTCCCATGAGCTTTGAGTTTCCTGTCCCACTGCAGACGTTGTTGCTCAGCCCCAGGGCTGCCTGGAAGCCACCCCCAAACAGCCCTGAGCTTTTCCTTTGCTTCACCTTTGCTTTCTTTGCTCTTTCCTGCTCCACATTTCTTCCTCTTGCCCATCCCTGTCCCCTCCCCTGCACACAGCCCATCCCTGTTTGCCCTTTCCTCTCTGGCCCCACTCCCCATTTCAGTTCCTGACTTGGCACCATGGGAATGTTCCTTGGTGAGCAGGATCATCCTCCAAGTGCTTCATGAATTGTCTGCAGGCTCCTGCAGTGCCTCGTGCTGTTCCCTTGCCAGAGGCACCCCAGGCCAGGGGGGCACATCTGGGCTGCTGTGTGTGGGTATGGGGCTCCCTGTTCTGGGGCAATGGGGAGGAGCTGGAGAGGCTCTGCAGGACTGACAGGATGGGCTTTGGGGCCTGTGTGGAGAAGCTGAGGGCCATGGGCTGCTGGACCTTCAAATACCATGGGGCCATTTTGTTACTGTGGGGCCTCAGGTAACTTTGAGGCCACTGTGACACATCAGGGGCTTGTGGAACTCAGGGGACACTTGCAACACTGTGAAACCAAGGACTGCATTGTGGCATTCTGGGGTCTCATGAACCAAGGGATCACTGTGACACTGTGGCACCTCATGGAATCAAGAAGACCATTGTGACACTGCTGGGCCACATGAAACCACAGAGACAATTGTGATAGTGAAGGACCTTGTGTAACAATGGCGCCATTGTGACACTGTGAGGCCCCATGGAACCAAGGGGCCATTGTTACTCTGCAGGGCCTTGTGGAACCATGGAGATCACTGTGAGTGTAGGACCTTGTATAACCAAGGGGCCATTGTTACACTGCAGGGATTCACAGAATGAAGGAAATAATTTTGACACTGTGGTGCCCCATGGGACCAAGAGGCCATTGTGACGTTATGGAATCAAGGAGACCACTGCTGCACTGTGAGACGTCATGGAACCAAGGATCCATTTTGACACTACAGGGCCCAGGGAACCAAGGGACACTGTGACACTGAGAGGCCCCATGGAATCATGGAGAGCACTGTGACACTCTAGGGCCTCATGGAGGAGGGTGCAGCCAGGTAGGGATTGGGCTCTGCTCCCATGGAACAAGGGGCAGGATGATAAGAAATGTCATAAGCTGTGCTACAGGAAGTTTAGGCTGGACATTAGGAAGAAGTTCTTCACAGAAAGAGTAATTGGGCATTGGAATGGGCTGCCCAGGGAGGTGGTGGAGTCACCGTCCCTGGAGCTGTTTAAGGAAAGACTGGATGTGGCACTTAAAGGCACAATCTGGTGACAAGCTGGTGTTAGGCCACAGGTTGGACTTGATGGTCACAAACATCTTTTCCAACCTGGTTAATCCTGTGGTTCTGTGATTCTGTCCCTGGGGCAGCCGGAGCTGCCTGAGGAGCCCCGGGGCCAACTCTCTGCTGCTGTCCTGGGCAGCAGGGCTGGCCCTGGGGCTGCAGGAGCTGCCTGAGCTGAGCATCTCCTGAGCATTCCAGACACAGAGTCGCTGTCCCTGACCTCAAGTGCCTCCAGTTCCTGCTGCAGGGCCAGACAGGGCTGGGCTGCTCTGTGGGGCTGCAGATGGGACATGGATTTCAGTGCTGGCACATGGAGAGAAGGAGCAGATTCAAGCAAGGCTGTGCCTGGGACAGCTTGGGTGCCCCAGGAGCTTTAGCAGGGTGTGGGAAGAAGGCAGGAGTTGGGAATCCCACAGGAATTGGCCATTCCTCAGCCAAACACAGCTTTTTGTTTGCAGCAGCAGCGAGTGAGGACAGAGGGACATCAGGAAAGCTTTGGGAGCCGCCAGGGTCAGAGGGAGGAGGGGAAATGGGGCGGTGGGTAAAGTGTGCAAGGGAAGCAGCACAGGCCTAGGCCAGGGCAGGAGAGCTGCAGTGGGGGTGACCAAAGGCCTTGGGGGGCTGGGACCACCCCCTGCCAACAGCAATGAGATTTGTGTCCCCTGGCTGTGGCTGCTGTCCCTGCCACTGAGGCCCATGAGAAGACAGCAGTTCCTGCCAGCCCCAGGCCTTGTGGCCTCCTCCCCCAGCCCACAGAGCTTTGCAGGGCTCCTGCTGCTCTCCTGCCCTCACTATCCCACACCCCACATGCCACTGCTCCGGGACAGCCACGAGCATCCTGTGAGGGCACCGATCCCATTCCCAGGGGATGGGGCTCAGGGCTTGGCTGTGCTGCTTGGCCAAGCCCAGGCAGGGCTTTCCCAGCCACATTCCAGAGTCCATTTCCCACCTGGAGCCGCTGGTGCCTCTGAGTTCCTGCTTCCCCAGCCCCAGGGACGCTCTCCTTGTCTGCTCATTGCCCCCATGGTCTCTTGGCAGTGATGGCCTCAGTGGGGGCTGCTCACATCCTCAGCTACTTGGAGGTTGCTGATGAATTTTCCTTCTCCAGAGGCTTGCTCAGCCTTCAGCTCTTCAGTTCAGGAATTCAGTGCCAAAGGCTCATCAACATTCCAAAACACCTTAACAAGCCAAGCACCTGGGAATAATTTAGATCTTCAATTCATTTGCAGTTGATTAGACAGACCTCAGAAGTGTATGCAAAGTGAATTTACTACATTAAAAACACAGTGAGAATTTTTTAAAATCTTTAATCTTTTCCTGGTTTGAGATTGGAATCGGCAATTTCCAGTTGATATTTACCCTGAGCACCTCCTAATGCAGTCCAAATAGATACGAAAATCAAGACCCTTTATGGCTGACAATCAATCAGACTGTCTCTACCCCCTCCCCACCATTTGCCTCATCCAAGCCCTGGGACTCAGAGCAGCCTTGTGCAAATCTCAGCTTCCTCCACTCCAGGCTGCACCTGCAGCTTTCAGCTCCTTGGCACCAACTCCCACCTGCTTTCCTTGGACAAGGAGCTGCCCCAGACAGAGAGGGATGTTCATTTATAGTCAGCAAAAAAACCTTAAGGAAAGCACGGCTCAATAAATGCAGAAGTCATTGCTCTGCTGGATATTAAATCCACTTTCCACAACAGAACAGTCTCAGACCAATGGAACAGATGTTCTGTGCCCCAGCACAGATCCCAAGATCCCCCAAACCCTCCCTGCCCCGATTCTGTCCACATTTGCTCTTTGCACACATGAGTCACACACTGAAAACACGAGATCCCTCCATGGCCAGAGGGAGGCAAAGAGAGAAAGTGGATGAAGAGCTCTCTTGTGCAGAGCTACAGCTGCACTGATCCCAATATTCTGGGCTCACAGCAACTTGATCCAACACCCTCTGCAGCATCTGTTCCCTGGCTCCAAATCTGTCTGCATGGCCAGGCCCAAGGAGTGCTGGGCAATGGAGTCACATCCAGGGGTGTCCCCAGGGCTCAGGATTGGGGCCAGTGCAGTTCAATCTCTTTAGTGCTGATCTGGATGAGGCATCGAGGGCACCCTCAGTCAGTGTCCAGGTGAGCCCAAGCTGGGTGGCAGTGTGGCTGTGCTGGAGGGCAGGAAGCTCTGCACAGGGATCTGGACAGGCTGCAGCCATGGGCCCAGGACAATTGGATGAGGTTCACCAAAGCCAAGGGCCGCGTCCTGCCCTGGCCTCACAACCACACCAAATCCCTGGCCGTGCCCTGGCCCTGATCCCCACAGCCTGTCCTGTTTCCTTCATCCCTGCATTGCCAGCGACTTTGTGGGACAAGGGAGCTCTGGTCTGGGGATGGAGGGAGGTCCAAGTGCAACCACTGGAGTGGGAACCACAACTGATCAGGTTTGTGTCCTTTGGGGGTCAGGAACTGGGGAGACTCAGAGGCACAGAAGTTTCTCTTCATGGCCAACTGACAAAAAATGTAAACATGATATGTTTAAAAACCATCAAAACTCTTCCCTCAGCTCTGTGCGACATCCTAGCAGCACCTGACATGTCCACCATTCACAAGGGATTTTCGTACAGGAACATTTTTAAACAAAGACATAAGAAGAGGTGGTTCTAAAAGATTTAAACACAATAAAGATGTTGACTGATGTGTTATTTAAAGTTTTGAAAGACTGGGCCATGCTCTGGAGCTCAAGGTGTGAAGCCAGACAGTTGAGAGGCATTGGAATGACTGGAGAGGATCTAGAGGAGGAAATCTGGGAGCAATGGGAAGGACATAGTTCCAGCTGGTGTGGTGAAGAGATATCCTTAGACATGGCCATTTAAACAGGAGAGTTGGAAACACCTGAATGAAGAGGGACATGAAATAGTAGATGGAATATTGGTGTAAAAAGTAGAGGGGAAGATCAGTATTTCTTCTCCTGCCAGCAGTACACTTCCAGGGAATTCCTGTCCTCTCATGGTAGGAGAGCTTTGCCATTTCTTAAAAGTGCTCAAATGACCCAGCTAATGAAGATGTGCTTGTGCACCCCACAAGCTGCAGGTCCCCTACAACACTGATAGGCTCTTGTCCCATAAACATCTGCTCTGCTCCAGTCTGAAATAGGGACCAGCATCATCCTGGGATCAGCAGAGAGCTGAGGCTGGAAGGGTCCTCAGCAAGTCTGCAGCCCAACCTGTCAGAAACAGGGTCAGACCAAGGCTTGATTTGGTCTGGACTGGAAAATCCCAAGGGACAGGGACAGGGCAGCATCTCAGCACCTGGCTGAGCCCATGGGAACAAAGATTTCCTCATGTCCTGGCTGAACCACCAATCTCTCCACTTCCATCCATTGTCTTTTGTCTCCCACCAGGCCCCCGGTGAAGAGCCTGGCTCTGTGCTCTCCATCACCTCCTCGCTGGCACTGCCAGGCTGGGATGAGGAGCCCCTCAGCCTTCCCTTCTCTGGGCTGGACAAGCCCAGCTCCCTCAGCCTCTCCTCACAGCCCAAGGGCTCCAGCCCCACCCTGGAGGCCCTTCCCTAACCCTGCGGCAGCTGCCAGACATCTTTCCTGCCCTGGGGAACCCAAACCAGGCCACAGTGACCTGGGCAATCCATGTCCTTGATGTCCTGCTCACACAGCCCCAGCCCATTGTCCCCATGTCAGGCTCTGGGTGTCGATTTGTGGGACATCCTTGGGGGAGGCTGCGGTGCCAGGAAGGGCAGGAGATCGGGGGACAGGGGACCCTGCTGCACACAGCAGTGTTGGATGTCTATGGGGGGGCGCTGTGAGGGGGTGTCCAGGGCACCGTGACCTCACCAGTGACCTCACACAGCCTTCCTGTGACATCACAGCCCCCGTGACATCACAACCCACTCTGTGATGTCACACTGCCCCCCCATGTGTTGTCAAACCACCCTCCTGTGATTTCACAGCCCACTCTCTGCTGTCACTGCCCACTCTGTGACTTCACTCTGCCCCCGTCTATGATGTCCCAGCCCGCTCTGTAATGTCACAGCCCACCCTGTGAGGTCACAGCTGGCTCTATGATTTCACATCTCCACTCTGTGATGTCACACAGCTGCCCTGTGATGTCAAAGCCTTCTCTCTGATGTTACACAGTCCCCTTATTATGCCATATCTGCTTGATGACCTCACTCTGTGATGTCATAGCCCTCTCTGTGACATCGCACAACCCATTCTGTGATGTCACACACTCTTTTTCTGACATCACAGCTGCTCTGTGCCTCTCTGACACAGCCCCCTCTGGGACATCACACAGCCCCTCTATGACATCACAGCTGCTCTGTGACATCACAGCCCCTCTCTGGGATGTCCCCCAGTGTCACCTTTGGGGCAGGAGGGACAGGTGGCCTCCAGGCACATTTGGGCCCCTCTGCTCGCAGCCCCCAGCACCCAGAGGTGCCCAGCAGCTCCCGCAGGCTGCAGAACCTCTGTGCCACCCCCGACAGCCACAAGTGTCCATCCTCGTCCCAGTGGACCTTGAACCACTTGGAATCCTGGCTGGAGCGTGGCTGTGGAGTGACCGACAGGCTCAGTGGGGTGGGGACCCTCCAGGAGCCCCCCAACCCCTATTGTCCCACGGGTGCCCTCAGCAGCCCCAGGGCTCTGCCTGTCCCCATGGCACTGTCCCCATGGTTCCAGGGCTGTGTTTCCCTCATAGGGACGGAGCTCTGTGGGTTCCTGGTATGGCCAGATGTCCTCCCACCCCTATCCCGTACAGATGGCTGCCATATGAAAAGGCTCAAGAAAGGGTCAAAAGGCCCAAGGAGGGGTCAAAAGGCTCAGCAAGAGGTCATCTTCTGGCACCCCAAAGTCTGAGCTCCAACTGAAAGGCTAAACCCTGGTATAGGAAAACAGATGGAGAAAGAGCTGAAAGGAAACAGAAAACATGACTGAAAGGCACACTTTGACGCTGTAAAAGACACACGAATTATCTCAGAGGCAGAAGTCTCCTACACACACTCTGGAAATGTGCAAGACTTCTGCCCAGAGTTTGGATCCAAGCTCTGCTGGTTAGTTTCCTGAGAACTGGGGAAAGGATTCTAATGTATGCTTCCATCAACTAATTGGATGGCAAGATACATTGGTTCCTAAGTTACATTATTTCTTCCTAGCTGTAATAATAGGCACCTTTTCGCCAGCTGCATTTTGTCTACTATTATTTTATTGTATTGTATTGTATTGTATTGTATTGTATTGTATTGTATTGTATTTTAATTTCTGTGTAGTATGTAGTTTTGTCCCAAGCCTTATATCTGTTATTTTTGTGTCTAATAATGATCATTTATGTTTTATTAGATCTAATCAGCCATTATTACAGACCTTGCGAACAAGACTGAGTCTTGGGGTCCTGGGCACCCCAATAAGAGCTATTGCCTGCTGCCAAAAGGCCTAGGCAAGAGGCAGAGGCTTGTCTAAGCTCCTGCCTCCATTGGTAACACTCGGCCCCCCCAAACCCCCGGGGGTGCCGTGGGGGTCTCACCTGGACGCAGACGCTCAGCAGGGAACTGTCCAAGGCCTGGGGGCTGGGGCACAGCAGGGACAGCCCCGCGGTGATTCTGTCACCTCCCTGTCCCTGTCACCTCCGCCTTGGGGCTGCTCAGGGCTCCCGGCACCCCCTGAGGGCTCTGTGGCACAGCTTGGCCACGTCCCCCAGGAGCCGGGGAGGAGCCACCTCCCTGCAGAAGGAGCGCTGGGCATCGCCCTCAGCCGGGAGCGGCCATGGAGGAGAGGCACGAAGGAACGAGCCTCCCGCAGCGTGGGGAACTGCCCATCCTGTGCCAGGCGGGGGGCAGCCCCACGTCCCCCCAAGTCCCCAGGGGCTCCTCAAACCCCCCCAGCTCAGCAGCACCCGGCTGTCCGCCTTGGGGAGGGTGACGAGCCGCTTCTCCACGGGGCTGCTCTCCCGGCTCGCTGCCTGCTCGGTGCCGATGGCGGCGATGTCGGGGAAGTCGCACAAGTGCTGGCGCTTCTGTGGGGACACCGCCGGGGTGACACTGCTGTCACCCACGTCCCCACACTGCCGGACCCCCAGCACAGGCACCGTCAGCGCCTCGGAGCTGCCTGGGACGGGAGGCAGAGGTGGCTGGTGGGGTGTCCCCAGGGATGTTGGGCTGTCCTCATGGGTTTCAGGCTGCCCCAGTGGGTGCCAGGCTGTCCCTGTGGGTGGCACGCTGTGCTCATGGGTGCCAGGGTTTCCTGTGGATTCCAGACTGTCCTGATGGATTCCAGGCTGTCCCCAAAGGTGTAAAACTGTCCCCATGGGTGCCAGGCTCTCCTGATGGGTGCCAGGCTGTCCCCAGTCATGCCAGGCTGTCCCGTCGGTGCCACACTGTCCCTGCCAGCCCCTGGCTCACCTGACGTAGCTGCAGACCTGTCAGGGGCTCTGTGGCTCCTCCTTGGCGATGGGCAGCATGTCCAGCACGGCCAGGCTCAGCCTCTGCTCCTGCGTGGGCAGGCTCAGCCCCACAGCCATGCAGTCCCAGAGAAAATCCCTGTGGGACTGGGCAGGGCACAAGGCTTGGGGGGATTCTCCCATCTCCTGCTGTGTCAGGACACCTGAGGCACCCCAAGATCCCTGGCCCATGCTGGTATCGTCCTCGTGTCCCAGTGCCCACGTGAGTCACATCCTGCCCCAGGCTCTGGTTTGCTGCTGCTTCCCTGGCTCTGTCCCTGCGGCATGTCCCCCCAGGGGACACAGTGACCCCATCTGGGCAACCTGGGGTGCCCCATGCCAACTGTGGGATGGCCACGAGCAGCTCCAGGTGAGCCAGGTAAGAGGAACCACATCCCCCAGGCACAGGAGGGTGCTGGAGGACCTCATGCCCAAAGCCTGTTGGGATTCAGAGCCCTGGGCCAGGAGCCCCTGTTGAGAATGAGCACAGAACCCCAAGCCCAGAAGGAGGACCCCCAGGGAACAGATGCTGCAGAGGGTGTTGGATCAAGTTCCTGTGATCCCAGAATATTGGGATCAGTGTAGCTGTAGCTCTGCACAAGAGAGCTCTTCATCCACTTTCTCTCTTTTCCTCCCTCTGGCCATGGAGGGAGCTCGTGACTTCAGCGTGTGACTCGTGTGTGCAAAGAGCAAATGTGGGCAGAATCGGGGCAGGGAGGGTTTGGGAGATCTTGGGATCTGTGCTGGGCACAGAACGTGTTTTCCATCGGTCTGTGACTGTCTGCTGTGGAAAGTGGATTTAATATCCAGCAGAGGAATGACTTTTGCATTTTATGGAACTGTGCCATCCCTTGTTTTTGTCTGCTGACAGTAAATGAACGTCCTTTTCTGTCTCGGGCAGCTCCTTGTCCAAGGAAAGCAGGTGGGAGTTGGTGCCAAGGAGCTGAAAGCTGCAGGTGCAGCCTGGAGTGGAGGAAGCTGAGATTTGCACAAGGCTGCTCTGAGTCCCAGGGTTTGGATGAGAGAAATGGTGGGGAGGGAGTAGGGACAGAGTCTCATTGATTGTCAGGCATGAAGGGTATTGATGTCCATATGTATTTAGACTGCATTAGGGGTGCTTGGGATCTATATCAGTTGGAGAATGCTGATATCAGTGTATAAACAGAAAAGGAATAAACAGAAAAACAGAGATCTATATTACAATATATGTCCAACATTCACTTTGAGTATGCTTCTGGAACTGGTCTGATTAACCACAAAAGAATTGAAGATTTAAAATTAAATCATTCTCAGGGGCTTGTCTTCTTAGGTTGTTTTAAAATCTTAAGGAGACTGAACGGAAGAGCTGAAGACATAGCAAACCTCTGGAGAAGAAAAATTCATCAGGGAACATCCATGTTGCTGAGGATCCATCCTCATCAAAACAGGAATGAACAGAAATGGGCACAGCTTTCTGGCTGCCCCTGCTTCGGGATGGGCCCTGTGCCTGGAGCACGAACAGCTCTGGAGGGCCACAAGGGCCGGGGCTGTTGTGCTGGCCTGGGGACATGGGATGGCAGGAGGGGCTGCAGAGCTCTCAGCATCTCCTGGAGAGGAGAGCAGGGCACCCAGGGAGCCTTCCTTTCCTTGGGCCAGGCACATGCCCCCATGGGTGGGGCAGAGTCACAATGGACCCCTGGTTACACAGGATCCTGCATTGTCACAAGAGACCCTTGGTTCCATGAGGCCCCACAGTGTTACAAGTGCCCCCTTAGTTCCATGAGGACCTGAGTGTCACAGTGGCCTCTAAGTTACCTGAGGCCCATTACCACAATGGTCCCTTGGCACCATGGTGCACCACGGTGTCAAAATAGTTCCCTTAGTTCCATGAGTCCTGAGAGTGTCACAATGGCCCCTTGGTTCCACTGGGCTCCGGAATATCTCCAGGGGCTCCTTGGTTCCACAGTGTCACAATGGCCCCTTCCTTTCCTGGGGCCCTGCAGTGTCACAATCATCACAGGATCACAGAATCAGCCAGGTTGGAAAACACCTTTGAGATCATCAAGTC
The DNA here is from genome assembly GCA_036630365.1 of Acanthiza pusilla. NCBI lineage: Eukaryota > Metazoa > Chordata > Aves > Passeriformes > Acanthizidae > Acanthiza > Acanthiza pusilla. Next base: position 1,542,455 of record JAXCHO010000108.1, read on the forward strand.
CAACCTGTGACCCAACAACACCTTGTCACCCCAACCATGACATTAAGTGCCACATGCAGTCTTTCCTTAAACACCTCCAGAGATGGTGACTCCACCACATCCCTGGGCAGCCCATTCCAATGCCCAATCACCCTGTCTCTGAAGAACTTCTTCCTAATGTGCAGCCTAAATCTCCCTTGGTGCAGCTTAAGTTGTGGCCTCTTGTGCTGTCACTGTTTGCCCAGGAGAAGAATCTGACCCCACCTGGCTGCACCCTCCTGTCAGGGAGTTGTAGAGAGTGATGAGGTCTCCCCTGAGCCTCCTCTTCTCCAGGATAATGTCTTCATTTGAAAGACAGGTGTCTGCTAAGGAAGGTGGGAACTTCCCTTAGAATGGATAATGTGACCCCCTTCCCTCCGAATTATTATAACTTTGGAATCAAGGGCTTTCATGCAGACATATGGGAAAAGGAAAAACAGCTCTTTACTAGTGTCTATGATGAGGCAAACTCTCAATAACAACAATAGTAACAACAAGCACAACCAAAACCCAGTGGCCGAAATCCCTGGGCTGCCAGGCACTGTCCCTTTGGTGCAGTCATGGTCACAGCCAGCAGGGGCGCTGTTGGCTCCTGGCCAGGTAGGGCAGGTGCAATGACTCCTGCGCAGCTGCAGGGGGCGCTGTGGCACTAGGCCAGGTCTGTGTCATGTGGGTAATGGCGGATGGGGTGGGCAGGGACAGTGTGAGCAGGATGGGCTGGGCAGGGACAGTGTGAGCAGGATGGGCTGGGCAGGGACAGTGTGAGCAGGATGGGCTGGGCAGCGATGGTGTGCAGATGGACGGGCTGGGCAGGGAGCTCAGAGCAGGGAGATAGAGTGGCAGGATTGGCTCACCCAGACTAGCCAGTAAAAGGTGGCAGTGCATTCTGGCAGGCGGGGCACAGGGCAGTGGCAGTTGGGCCCCCCTCCGCAGCAGCTGCAAGCGCAGGCGGGAAGATGCACACTCCAGGAGGGGAAGAGGGGGCTGGAATCCTATGCTTTTTTCCCCAAACGAAAGCTCACCCAACAAAGAAGAGAAGGCAGTGCAGAGCTGGGCTTTTCCTCAGTCGCAGTGAAAAGCAGACAGCAGTTTTCACTATTTCCCCTCCCAAGTCTGGTGAGCAACTGAGAAGTTAGCAATGCCAGATGCTCCCATCACCACACCTCCGGCCACATCTTTTGTCTCTAAAGCACCTGGTCGTTGGTTTCCTAACAACAGAATGGGAAAATTCTCCAAACCTTCAACAGGCCATTGTGACACTGAGGGGCTGAATGGAACCAAGGAGTCCATTGTGACACTTTGGGTCCTCGTGGAACCATGAAGGCCACTGTGACACTGTGGGGCCTTGTTGAACCAAGGGGCCATTGGGACACTGCGGAAGTAAGGAGACCCTTGTGATATTCTGGAGCCCAGTGGAACCAAGGGGCCATTGTGACACTCCAAGGACTCATGGAACTAAGGGAGCTATTTTGACACCGTGGTGCCCCATGGGACCAAGAGGTCATTGTGAAACTATGGAGCCAAGGAGACCATTGCTGCACTGTGAGACCTCATGGGAACAAGGATCCATTGTGACACTGCAGGGCCAGGGAACAAAGGATTCATTGTGAAACTGAGATGCCCTATGGAACCCAGTGGCCATTATGACACTAAAGGACCTTGGAGAACCAAGGAGCCATTGTGACACTATAGACCTTCATGGAATCATGGAGAACACTGTGACACCTTAGGACCTCATGGAACAATAGTGACACCAAGCTGGGTGTGAGTGTGGATCTGCCGGAGGGTAGGAGGGCTCTGCAGAAGGACCTGGACAGACTGGATCCAGGAAATGAATCCAGTGAGAAGAGGTTTAACAAGACCAAGTGAGAGGTCCTGCACTTTGGCCACAACAACCCCTGCAGCAGTACAGGCTGGGGACAGAGTGGCTGGACAGTGGCCAGGCAGAAAGGGACCTGGGGTGAATGATGGACAGCAGGCTGGACATGAGCCAGCAGTGTGTCCAGGTGACCAAGAAGGCGAATGGCACCTGGCCTGGATCAGGAATGGTGTGGCCAGTAGGACCAGGACAGTGATTCTTCCCCTGTACTCGGCACTGGTGAGGCCACACCTTGAGTGCTGTGTCCAGTTCTGGGCCCTCCAATTTAAGAAGGACATTGAGGGGCTGGAGCGTGTCCAGAGAAGGGCAACAAGGCTGGTGAAAGGTCTGGAACACAAATCCTGTGAGGAGTGTCTGAGGGAGCTGGGGTTGTTTATCCTGGAGAAGAGGAGGCTCAGGGCAGACAAGGTGGTGTTGGGTCAAAGGTTGGACTTGATATTCGCAAAGGTCTTTTCCAACCTCGCTGATTCTGTGATTCTCTGAAACCACCCTTGAAGCACTTGCAGGATGAGCCCTAAGCTTCCTCCTCAGAAGGTCCAGCAGCCTATGGCCCTCAGCTTCTCCACACAGGCCCCAAAGCCCATCCTGTCAGTCCTGCAGAGCCTCTCCAGCTCCTCCCCATTGCCCCACAACAGGGAGCCCCACACCCACACACAGCAGCCCAGATGTGCCCCCCTGGCCCGGGGTGCCTTAGGCAAGGGAACAGCACAAGGCACTGCACGAGCCTGCAGACAATTCATGAAGCACTTGGAGGATGATCCTGCTCACCAAGGGACGTTCCCATGGTGCCAAGTCAGGAACTGAAATGGGGAGTGGGGCCAGAGAGGAAAGGGCAAACAGGGATGGGCTGTTTGCAGGGGAGGGGACAGGGATGGGCAAGAGGAAGAAATGTGGAGCAGGAAAGAGGAAAGAAAGCAAAGGTGAAGCAAAAGAAGTGCTCAGGGCTGTTTGGGGGTGGCTGCCACGCAGCCCTGGGGCTGAGCAACAACGTCTGCAGTGGGACAGGAAACTCAGAGCTCATGGGAACAAACTTTCTGGCTGACTTCAGAGGTCACCACAAACCTAAGTGGTTTCCCTGCCATCCCCAGCCCTTGCTGGCCCCCAGGGGCTGATGGTGTTTGTGCTCCCTCAGGTTCATCTCCCCACACCAACAGCATGGCGCTGCTCACGCCTGCTCTGTGCAATGCAAACAGGGGCTCCTGAGCAGTGCTGCCGTGGCTCTGCCTGCAAGGATCAAGCACCTCTGGCAGCTGGGGGAGAGGCCAGGGCTGCAAAGGGGGGATGTTGTTGGCAGCTCCATCAGGACGCTCTGGGACGCTGCCCTGGGCTGTCCAGCGCAGTGGGGATGGATCAGCCCCTGCTCTGCTGCTCCTTCCCGGCTCCCCCAGGGACCTTGCAGAGCCCCAGCCATGCTGTTTGCCCCCACCCTGCCCACGGCCACCCTGGGGCTGCTCACGGGGGTTTTCTCTGCTAAGAATTGGCCTGGGCGTGTTCTTGAGAGACCCTGGGCAAGGAGCCTCGAGCCCCCAGGCCCTGCCCTGAGGCGTCAGCTCTGCCCCAGCAGTGCCCATGGCCTGTCCCTGCTGCAGCCCCGGCACTGCCACCCCCAGCACTGGGAGCCACCCCGAGAGCACTCAGGCCCTACAGCAACACGAGGGGCAGGAGGGCAGCGGGGCAGTGGCACGGGAGCAGTGCTGGCAACACCAAGTGCTGCTGCTCCTTGGCAGAGCTGCTGTGCCACCCCTGATCTGCCCCAGCTCTGCACACAGACATTGCTGCTGCAGCTCCAGAGAAGGGAACAAAAGGAGATCACTGGTGAAAACCTGGCTCAGAGAGCCTTTAGTTTGTTTAAAGCCACTGAGAATACAGCTCCTCAGTGACACAGTCTGTGATCACAGCGAAGATGGAGAAAAAAAAAAGAGAAACGGCACAAATATTATTTTTATTTGTGGACAATATTAAAAAACTAACACAAAGGAAGAAAAAACCCACATCCAAACCAACAAGAACTATCAAACAGGACTTTTATTCCAAGTGATTGGCAGAAATTGGGAAGAAGTTTTATGTTTCTGAAACCATCCAGTCATCAGTCTCTGCACTGCAGCCTTGAGCTCCTGGTTCCTCAGGGTGTAGATGAGGGGATTCAGAACTGGAGGCACCACTGCGTACAGAACTGCCACCACCAGATCCAGGGATGGGGAGGAGATGGAGGGGGGCTTCAGGTTGGCAAATATGGCAGTGCTGACAAACAAGGAGACCACAGCCAGGTGAGGTAGGCACGTGGAAAAGGCTTTGTGCCGTCCCTGCTCAGAGGGGATCCTCAGCACAGCCCTGAAGATCTGCACATAGGAGAAAACAATGAAAATGAAGCATCCAAAAGCTAAACTGATACTAACTGCAATAAGCCCAAGCTCCCTGAGGTTAGAGTGTGAGCAGGAGAGCTTGAGGATCTGTGGGATTTCACAGAAGAACTGGCCCAGGACATTGCCCTGGCACAGGGGCAGGGAAAACGAATGGGCTGTGTGCAGCAGAGCATTGAGAAAGGCACAGGCCCAGGCAGCTGCTGCCATGTGGGCACAAGCTCTGCTGCCCAGGAGGGTCCCATAGTGCAGGGGTTTGCAGATGGACACGTAGCGGTCATAGCACATGATGGTGAGGAGAGAAAACTCTGCTACAATGAAGAACAGAAAAAAAAACAGCTGAGCAGCACATCCTGAGTAGGAGATGTCCGTGGTGTCCCAGAGGGAATTGTGCATGGCTTTGGGGACAGTGGTGCAGACGGAGCCCAGGTCGGTGAGGGCCAGGTTGAGCAGGAAGAAGAACATGGGCGTGTGCAGGTGGTGGCCGCAGGCTACGGCGCTGATGATGAGGCTGTTGCCCAGGAGGGCAGCCAGGGAGATGCCCAGGAAGAGGCAGAAGTGCAGCAGCTGCAGCTGCCGCGTGTCTGCCAATGCCAGGAGGAGGAAGTGGCTGATGGAGCTGCTGTTGGACATTTCTTCACTCTGGGCATTATGAACTGTTGAAAGAAAGCATTGACAAGATGGGACGAAGTTCTTTGAGTCAATCCTATGCTATTTTCTCAGGAATCCCCTCAAAATTACTTATCTTCTCGTGGGTGAGCTTTGCTGATCTTTTTGATTTTTGAGCACAAGTTTGTGCTGCTGAGTTACTGCCTCATTTTCAGCATGGCTCTCAGCCTGAACACTGGGGAGCCCAGAGGGAAAATAGAGCTCCCTGTGCCCCAGTGCAGTCAGACCTGCTGGTCCCCACACAGGTGCCCTTTGCTCATTTCACCTCCCTCTAGTTCAGGGTGATCACACTTAAAACATGCCTGAAAAATAAAGTGCAATTTTTGTAGGGTCCAGTTTCAAAGTAAATTTTTCTAAACCCTTCTCTCTTGTCCTGTGCCCCTGGACAGGCAGGGATATCCAGGGTTGGTCTGGCTCTCTGCTGCCTGGAGCTGTGCCCACTGGGAGCTGTTTCCCTCTATCCAAGCCTTGTCCCTGCCAGAGCTCCCAGAGCCCAGCCCAGCCCTGGGGGCTCAGCTCTGCCCTGCACAGCCCTCCCAGCACAGGGCACTGCCCAGGGCCATCTCCCTGGCAGCAGCTCCTTAAGGGCAGGGCAGACAAACAGAGATGCTGCAAGCCAAGGTGCTGCTGCTGCTGTCTGTAGGGAGAGGAGGCTGAGGAGGCACTTTCTGAGGCAGATCTGAGGCACATCTGCTGATCCCCAGTGGGACAGTGCAGGAGTGTCAGGGACACATCCAAAGCTGACAGCCCCTTGCCCTTTCCTTGAGGAGAAAGCTGAGAGCAGCCCTGGCCATGCAGCACCATCTCCCCAGCAGGAGGAATCTGCCCTGATGGGGGTGGCTCCTTGCACCTCCAACTTGTCCCCACAGAGCCATGGGGAGCTGCCAGGCAGGCTGAGAGCTGCCCCTGGCAGGTGGCACATGCCCTGCCCTGGCCAAGAGCCCTCAGGGCTGCAGGAGTGTCGTGGGTTTGACCCTGGCTAAATGCCAGGCACCTACGACGTTTGCTCTCTATGCTCTCTCCTGCTGTGGTTATGCAGAGGAGGAAAAAAAACTAACACACTGGACTTATGAGTTGAGATAAGACTACTGATAACGAGGACGCACTAAATTCAGGGCAAAAGCAGGCGGGACACTCAAAGTTGCAAAAAAGGTGATTTATTAATCTAACAGAGTCGGAGGATAAATCAGAGGTAAAAATAAGCTCTCAAGACACCGTTTCTTCACTGACCCCCCCCTTCCCTCTTAAGGCACTGCTTTCCAGCTCACCCCCTCCCTCCTTTCCAACTAACCAACAACTCCCGGGCAGGGGCAGGGTGTGGGGTTTTTTTTTTCTTAAATCAGTCTATCACAACTCTTTTACTGCAGACACTGTTTCTCTATTCGCCCTCTCTCTCTATTCAACTCACAGATCCGGGCTGGGGCAAGGTATGTGGCTTCTCTTAGTCAGTCCAATGCCACAATTCTTCTGCTACAAACGTTGTGTCTCTACTCACCCTTCTCCCTATTAAGGCCATTTCTCAGCTCACCCCCTCCCTCCTTCCTTCTAACCGACAGCTCCAGGGTGGGGGCAGGGTGTGGGGGTTTCCTTTGGTCAGGGTCAGTCCATCAGGGAGAGGAGTCTTCTACTTAGCCATGGGGGTCCCTCCCACGAGAGACAGTCCTCTGGGAACTTCTTTGGCGTGTGTCCAATCTCACGAGCAGCACCCGCCCGATTGCTGCAGTCCGAGATTCCTCTGTCCAGGCTGCAGAATTCCAAGCTGAGGCCAGGCTGTTTCCATCCCGGGAGCAAGGCCTCTCTTTCTCCTGCAGGGCCTTTGCAACTCTCAGTCTCTGGGACTCCCACTGGATCACAGCTTCCTCCAGGCATCACCTGCTCCTCTGGCGTGGGCACCTCCCCACAGGCTGTGGGGAGTTCTCTGCATCCTCTGGACCCCATGGGCTGCAGGGGGACCACCTGCTTCCCCACGGTCTCCACCATGGCTGGCAGAAGGTTTTTCAGCTCCGGCGCCTAGAGCACTCCTCCCCCACCTTCTCCACTGACCTTGATGCTTCCATGTTGTTCTCCCTCACATATTTTTACCTCCTCCTCCTCCTGCCCTGGCTAAAAAGAAGTGCGTGCTCACATTGTTTTGATTTCGTCTTAAATATGTTTTCACAGAGGCGTAACTAACATCTCTAATTGGCCCAGGTTTGGCCAGCAGCATGTCCATCATCTTCAGAGCCATCAGAGATTGGCTCTGCTGGACATGGTGGAAAAATTTCCAGAATCTTTACTCAGGACATGCAGGAGCCATCTTTGTGCCCCACCCTGCTCACTGGCAAAAACTGGGCCAGGCAAAACTACCACAAGGAGCTGCTCTGCACGACAGCCCTGGGCAGCCCTGGCTGCACCCCCACCTTCACAGCCTGCAGCCGTCCCTGGCAGCAGGAGCCGTCCTGCCCTGTCCCTCTGACGGTGCCCAGGGCAGCCCCGCTCTGCAGCACATCATCATCATCATCATCATCCTCCTCCTCCTCCTCCTCCTCCTCCTCCTCCTCCTCCTCCTCCTCCTCCTCCTCCTCCTCCTCCTCCTCCTCCCCCCCCCCCCAGGCTGTGGGGTGTGCAGGCTTCAAAAGATCCCTCCAGGAGCACAGGGGACATTGCCCTGCACCCACAGACTCACCATGTAGAGGCTGTGAAGATGTTTCCCCAAGTGAAGTCTCAACAAAAATGTCTCTCCAATCCTGGTTCCCTTTAGCTGTCTCTGCCTGGCTCCTCTCAGTGCCTGCAGGCAGTGCCCTCAGCCCTGCTTGGTTGCAAAAGGAGCTGCTGATGAGGAGAAATGTCTTTTTGAAGCTCTTCTTGGTTGCCAGGAGCTCCCTCTGTGCCAGGAGCCTGGCCCAGCTCAGCAGCACAGCAACAGCACAAGGACTTTAATGACCCTCTCGGGGCTTTGGTGTTGTTTACATCAGACTCAGTCCCCCAGAATATGTTCAAGAAACTTCTCAAGAACTCAAAGTTAAATTGAAACACTGAAGTTTCTTGTACTTTAAATGGGTCCCACTGAGACACATCTGAAAAAGTGTCCCCAGGTTCCAGTTAGAGCAGAACACTGGAGGCAGTGATGACAGGAGGGACAAACAAGGCAAAGGTGTCTCTGATGCTGAGCAAACCTGGATGTGTTTGAGGAATGCAAAGGGCCAAGGCCTGAGCCCCAGCCCCTGGCAAGGCACATCCTGTCCCTCCCTCAGTGCTCAGGGCTCTTCCCGGGGCACTGCCATGTGGGGATGTGCAATGCCAAGGGCAGCACCATGGGGCGGCCCCTGCCAGGCTGCTGAGCAGGGAAAAGGAGGCCATGAGGCCCCAGGGCTGCAAGGCTCACTTGTGTCCTCCTCATGGCCTCAGGGCCAGGGCCAGCAGCCATGGCCAAAGTGCTGCACAAGTTGCCTCTGGCAGGCCCTTGCAGCTTCTGCACATCCCTGGGCCCTCTCCAGCCCAGGCTGTCCTACGCTGTCCATGCCCTGCGCCTCTGGCCCTGCAGGCTGTCGCCATCCCCCGGCTGCCCCACCTCGCTGGCCCTTCCTTTGCTGACAGCTCTGCGTCCTGCCTGCCTCTGCCTTGGCACACAAAGCCTTGGGCTGACCCTGACTCCTTCTGGGGATGTGTTGCACCACAGCCCTGCCCTGGGAGGGAAATTACTCTCTCCTTGTTTCCACTCTGGTCCTCCCCAGCTGTCCTTGGTGGCATTATTTCTTTCTCAGACTCATTTCCACTACGAAGAAAAAGCTCCACATCTCTGAATCCACCATTCAAACCCTCTCAGGCTACTCCTGTTCTGTCCTCAGTCTCCAAATCACTGAGCCCAGGGCCTGCATTCCTTATAGAGTGATCCTTTACTTGAGGCCTCCAAACCCCTTCCTGGACATCCTTCAAACCTCTCCAAGTTGTTTAGCCATGAAAATGTCATGCCCTTAGTCCAGGAATATTGGAAAGACACTGTTTGCCAGGGGTTGTATTGGCAGAACGAGACACAAGACATTTATGCTGAACAAACACAGATTTAGATTGCATTTAAGGATGAAGTATTTTATGATGAGGGTGGCAAGTCTGGCAGAGGTTGCCCAGTGAGTTTAAACTGCATCCCTGGAAGTGTCTAAGGTCAGGAGCTTTGTGCAACCTGAATGAGTGAAGGATCCCAGGCTAATGGAAGGGCAGTCAGACCAGAGGCTCTTTTTGGTCTCTTCTATCCCAAAGAATTTATAATTCATTTATTCTTATATTCCCAAATCCCCAGATCTCCACAGGGCTGCAAATATCTACATAAAACATGTCAGCATTTGAACCTGACCTAATCCCCAAAACTTTCATAAAAAGGAAAGAATTGCCACACCAGAGAGATGAATTGCCAGGTTTATGGAGGAACCATTAAAAACCCAAAGGTAAAGAACCTGAAAGCAAGGTCCAACATCGCAGTGTGAAAGATACACCAAGTGGGACAATGGCAGAGACGCCCATGGTCACCTCCCAGCTGAGCATGGAGGTTTCTGCCTTGAGGTCTGACACTCATGATGGGCATCCAGAAAGGGCATTTGGGACCTGTGCAAGACTTACCATGGGATGTCCAGGAAAGGACAAGAAGGGACAAGGTGGTACCATGGTGGGTTGTGAAAGAGCTGGCCTGAAAAATGAGAGAGGATGGGGGATGAAAGATCTGATCCTGTATAAACAGGTCATGGTCAGTGCCCATCCCGGGCCGTGCCCTGCAACTGATCCCCACAGCCTGTCCTGTTTTCTGAACCCTCCATTGCCAAGAGCTTTCTGGGACAAAGGAGCTCTCTCTGCTCTGGGTACAGAGGGAGCTCCAAGTGCCACATACTGGAGTGGGGACCACAAACCATCAGGTCCTGTGTCCTTGGGGGCCCAGGCACTGGTGAGACTGGTGTGTGTGCACACAGCACTGGGGTGTGTGGGGTGGCTGTAACCAGCAGGGAACATCAAAGCAGAGCAAGCAGCGAGCAGCAGAGGCCTGGGAGCTGCTGTGTGAGATCAGCTCCTGCAGGGATCCACACTGTCTGGGTGTGTGTGCAGCTCTGCATCTCCTCCTGCCATGGCAGAGCACACAAACAGCTCATCCTTGTGTCCCTTTCTGCACTGACTGTGCTTTGGCTTGGCCTGGAAACCTCCCGAGGTCCCTCCCAGGAGGAGTCCCTGTGCATTTCCCTCCCCCATGGCTCTGCCCTTCCTGATCAGCAGCTGTGGGGCTGCAGAGCTGGGGCATGGCAGGGACAGGAATAGCTCTGACAGGGCTCTTGTGATTTAGGAATGGTGTTCTCCAATTTAATACCCCCACATTTATATTCCGGCCATCATGCCCCACACCACAGGGGCTTTACCCACCTGGCCCTGCTTGATCTCAGCACACATTTCACACTCATGGATAATCTGGAGATGCTGTCCATGGGTAAATCCACCCCTTGGTCACCAGCGCATCTGGAGGTTTCATCTCTTCACTGATGACCTGAGGTGTCCTGGTCCCTGTCTTTTCCCAGTCCAGCAGCCCAGATGGGTTTTCCTCTGTGCTGCCAATTGTCCTTTTTCCATCATTCCAGCCACCCCCACAGAGCATTTCCCACCATCCCCGAGTCAGTGCAGAGGTGCAGCGCTGGCCATTTCTCTCGCTCACAGCTCCGTGTATGGTCCCAGTGTTGCAGTGACTGCAGGAAAGGGACACCCCACAATGGGACATTTCCTGGTCAAATACAGACAGAAAGAGTGGCAAACTGTCTGTGACTTGGGTTTTGGCCTCAAAGCCGCCGCCGTGGTTTGCAGGAGCTGCAGTGTGGCACGGCCCTGGCTGTGCCCGGGAGCGCTGGCTTGGGAGAAGGTGTCGGTGCCAGCTGGGCCAGGGAGCTGCAGCGAGTGGGGAACGAATCCCTCCTGGTGTCCTGTCCCAGGGTGACACTGTGGGGCCTTGTGGGACCAAGGAGACCATTGTGACACTTCAGGGCTCCAAGCACCCAAGGGTTCATTGTGACACTGTGGAACCTCATGGAAACAAGGGGACATTGTAAGTCTTCAGGGCCCCACGGAATGAAGGTGACCATTGTGACACTGTGGGGCCTCGTGGGACCAAGAGGCCATAATGACACTGCAGAACCAAGGAGTCACTGTGAAACTGTGGATCTCCATGGAACCAAGGGGCCATTGTGACACAGCGGGGCCTTGTGGAAGTGATTCCAAAATTGGCAGGACATGAGCTTTCTAACATAGTTTGAGTACTAGAAAGCAGCCGTTCTTTTTGGCAGAGCTGGACACTTGGAGCACATTTCCTCTAATGCATTTCCCCGAGTGTTGGGTGAAGAGAGTTTTAATCACACACACTGATTACATATTTTTGACCTATCCCTGCTCATTTGATGGATATGTATCAATTTATTTTACATAATTGCACCCTTTATCAAAGAACCTTCTTGGGGTCTCTCTTCAACCTCTGGTGTCCTTTTCAGGTTTCGAGGCTGTTCCTCGACCCCGCTTTTGAGCAAGGGCAGTATCTTTGTTTTGCAGACCTCCTGCTTTGTCAGCCTTGCAGAGCTGAGCTGGCATCCTGCTTGCGTTTTGTGATTTCTGTTCACCTGAGTTACATCCTTTATCTGTTTCTCCAAGGCTGTGCTGTTCTGTTCTACTGTCCTTATCAAGTCTCTCTTGACACTCAGTTCCTTATGCAAATAGATCTCTCAATATCTCTATTTACTTTTATAGCTTAAGTCAATACAAGAGCTACAACACTGGATCTTGATGCAAGCTAGAACCATACCGCAATTATTATGGTGACCTTTATAAACAGATGTTTTAAGCAAGTCCTGTTGCGTAACCATTGATTCACCCCAAGCAGGCCCAGAGACACTTCAGAGACAAAGTCAGAGCAGTGGGGATTTGCTTTATTCAGCATGCCAGGTGTGGGAGATTCACTCCTCCAAACACACACACCCTGGCACTTCCAACACACCATGTTATGGGTAACATTCATGAGTATTCATCACATTCCCCAGGATAGGAGTGGTTATACAAATTATTTCTTGGAAATCATTAATATCATTCGCATGTGTGCCACGCATGTGCTGTGTGTCCTGGTGGTCTTTGGGGGTCTTCTCGTGATGAAGATCTGTAGTCTTCATCACAATGCACTTTTCACCTTTCTCTCTGGAGCATGGGCAGTCCTTGCTGGGCGATTCAGCAGCTTCTGTGCTGGCCTCAAACAGATTCTTGTCTCTCTTATCTTGACAAGATAAAGGGAATCCTGATATTCTATGTTTAGAATTCACATATTCTGTCTCTCAGTAGTTAACTTGAGTTACCTATTGACCAACCCTTTCTCACCATGAAGGAGGTTTGCTCCAGGTTTCTTGAAATCTCCAGAAGGTGCCATCTTGAGCTGTGCATTGTAAAAAGTTCTCAATAGCACTTGGAAAGGTCCCTTCCACTTTGGCTGGAGCAGAGCAATTCCCCAGTCTTTCAAGCAGACCCAATTTCCTGCTTGGAACTCGTGCCCTGGGGTGTCCAATCCCATTGGTCCGGAGATCTCCACTGCTCACTGCAAATCCTCTAAAGTTTTACTAAGAGAAATGAGGGAATTATTCAAATCAACCCCTCCTTTTACCTGTGTTTTTCCTGGAATGTGGCACTTGGTAGGGTTGACCACAGAGCAGCTCACAGAGGCTGATTTTGCTGATGCCCCATGGCTGAATTCTGCTTTGAAGTAGAACCACAGGGAAGGCTTGGCCCCAGGTCAAGGAGGTTTCCTGACATATTTTACCTAATTGCAATTTGATTGCAGAAGTGATTTGCTCTACTGTGGCACCAAGGGCTGTGAGGAGACACCTTGTCCTGAGGCCCTGGGGCCTCCTGGCACAGCCCCAGCAAGGCTGGGCACTGTCACCCCCTTGTCCTGCCCTCAGCATCCCCCCCCATCCCAGTGCCCCCGGCAGAGCCCTGAGCAAGGCGGGAGGGACAGGATCTGCCTTCCCCGGGGCTGGGGCTCAGCCCTTGGCCTTTCTGCTGCCTCCAGCCAGCCCAGGCTCTGCTCAGCACCTGAGCTGCCTGCACAGAGCCTTGGCCTCCCTGCACTCCTGGCCTCAGGGATCTGCTGCAAGGAGTCCCTGGGGAGCCTTTGGCAGCAATGGCCCTGGGGGCTCCTTCATGCTCCCAGGGACTGCAGGTTTTTCAAAGCACTTTGGCTTTTGCTTTTGCCTTGGAGTCTCTGAGAGCTTTGTGCAATCATGGCCTCCAATTATCTGCTGTAACGAGTCCCTGGAGATTCTCTGTCAGTAACAACACTCACTGGGGCTCATTAATGCTTCAAGGTACTCAGGGGTTATTAAAGTCCTTCTTTTTTCATCCTGAGTCCCTGAGAGGTTTGTGCAATCATGGCCTCCAATTCTCTCCTCCAAGGAGTCCATGAGGAGCCTGTCTTGGGAATGGCCCTCAGTGGGACCCATTCATGCTTGGAGACACTTTGGGTTTTTCTTCTGACTTTGACTCCTGGAAAGGTTTGTGCAATCTCCTCTCAGGCCCTGAGGTTCAAGGGCTCAGCACCAAGTGCACCACGGGGCTCATTAGGATCAAGCAAGTCCTGACAAACCATGGCTCTGCCTTGATTTCCCTCTGTTCTGGTGCAGTGCATTAGGAAGGTTTCCTACAATAGTTACGGAGAAATATTTCAAAAAGCTTCTAAGAAATATGCATTCCGATTTTAAAGGGTTTATTTTATTACTCTTCTCTTTACAGAAGAGGTGATTGTGACATTCTGTGGTTGATATTGATCCAGGGTCTCTCCTCAGGAGGTCTGGCCTGGTCACAGAAGCTGTACCTTGAGGTCTGACCCAGCGTGGACAACCTTGCTCCACATTCCCAACTCCATCCTGTCTCTCCTCACTCACCTGCTTTGCTTGGAGAACTGGCTGCACTCAGGCAAAGATGGGTTTTCTTTGGGGTTTTTTTGAATCAATTTGAAACTCCTAAGTTTCCCCATTGAAAACAGACACACTCCTCAAGTGTGTGCCAAGCCCAAGGTGCCACCAAGGAGGTTCCCCTTCCCCAAGGCAGAACCCTGCAAGGAATGTTTTGGACACACAGGAAGTTCTACAATAAACACAAATCCAGAGTTGGCTGAAGGCAGAATTAGAGCAACTGCTGAAGGACAGAGAAGCTTTGAACACCTTGCAGCTCAAAGCACCAAGGGCCTTGTTGGGAGGTGTGTGAGTGAGCCAAGAGTGAGGGCAAGGGAAATGCAGAGAGCCCTGGCAGTGCTGCTGTGCAGACAGAGCTGCTGGGAAGGCACTGCAGCCCTGCCCTGGGCCAGCTCTGAGCGTGGATTCTCATCCCAACCTGCACTGGCCATTGCCAGGGGCTGTGCCATGGACACTGCACTGACCCCACTGCTGGGTTGGGATGCCATGGCCACCGTGAGAAGGTCAAGGTTCCTCAGAAACCTCCCTAAGGAGCCATTTCTGCAGTCAGGTTCCATGGCACTTGCATGCAGACCTGGTGCTCTCCTTGGGGCCATGGCAGCTCTCAGGACACAGCAGCTCTGGGGCTGCTGCCAGGTCCAATGGCACTGACACTCGTTGCTGTCCTCAGGTGCTGTGGGAACGACCACAAGGACCTGTTCCTCAGTTTGGTGCCGTGGCCACCAATGCCTGGGCCCGCTGTGATGGGATTGTCACTGTCACCTGCACTCAGGGCCCGTGGCTGGGCTGTGCTGCCATGGACACAGCACTGAGCCCTGTGCCACCGCCGGCGGCCATGGCCACCATCCCAAGGTGCCCTGGCCAGGGTCGGGGCATGGAAAGGAACCCGTGGAGCCGTGGGGATGGGGGATGGCCATGGGGTGCTGCTTTGGGCTGGGCCAGAGGGAATTTCCTCCCCAGGGCTTTCTCTGGGCTGTGTTTGGGTTTGTGCTGAGCACAGCGCTGAGCACACAGAGATGGTTTTGTTCTCGCTGAGCTTGCACAGAGCCAAGGCCTTTCCTGCCCCTCGTCCGGCCATGCTGGGGAGGGGCTGGGGGTCCATGGGGGTTGGGAGGGGACACAGGGGGACAGGTGACCCCAACTGACCCTAGGGATATCCCAGACCATAGGACATCACAATCAGTGTATAAAGTGGGGGGAACAAGGAGGAAGGGGGGACATTTGGAGTGATGGTTTTTGTCTTCCCAGGGAACACTCAGGCAGGAGGGGCCCTGTTTTGCCGTGGGCAGGGTCAGCACCAAAGACACAGACACCAACTGAAGGAACAGTGTAATTTATATAAATGCAAAACTGCAAAGAATTACAAAAGGATAAGCTCAGCAAAGCACATGATCATTAGCAAATTATTATAAAAGAGAAGCTCAGCAATGCACTCAGTCATCACTACCAAAGATTGCCCATATTGATTAAGAAAGATCCATCAGCAGCTACCCTCAGACTTTACCATCACCCAGATCCCCTCATCAGCTGGGGAAGCTGTCCCAGCCAAGGACTGCAGAGCCACTCCCAACAACTGGCAATTCCTGCAGGTGCAGCCACCCACAGGTGAGGCTTCCAACCTCGCTGGGAGAGGGCCCCGCTTGGACAGTGCTGAATAAACAAACTGACAGCACTTCCAGTGCAGGAACATCTGGTTTCATCCTCCTCTTGGGCTCTCCCAAAGCCTGGCCAGGGCTCAAGGAGGAACCAAGGGAGTTGACTTTGATCCTACACCCCAAACAAGGCCAGATGGGGCCTGGTTTGTTTCTAAATGCAGAACAGTAAATCCATGTTTCACCAATGAACAGCTACAAAGATCATTTTGCTAATAACACGTTGTTAATTAGCAGATACAAATAACATTTGGTTGGAAGGTTCATGTGGAGGTCAGCTTTGGCTCAGGGCCTGTTGTTCAGGCCTTAGTGCTTCAATCGGTCCTTGGACTCACAGATGAACTCGACCTTCATAACAATTCTTTCATTAACAGAGTCTTAGATTTAGGTATTAGGCATAAAGGCATCACCTCTTGTTCTTCAGTTAAGTGCTCTTCAAGTTCATTACTCAGAGCTGTAATTCACATTCCTTTTCAAACATGCCTAATTAGTTGCTATTCTCTATGTTATTTATCAAATCTCCCTTTTTTCTTGAGACTAGGTCTATTTTTAGACAAGTCTCAATTCTCCATTTTCCAGCACAAAATGTAGTAACAACTCTAACATGGAATCATAACACACCAAGTGCACACACTGCAATGATTACAGTGACTGCCACAATGCATTTTGCAGCAGCCTCCACTTTGGCAGCCATGAAGCCAATCCCACCAAGAAGAATTTTCTTCTTCCTGCCACTCTTCTACTGATCTTTCTATCGAGGTGATTACTGACTGTTGGACTTCAAACCCATCCCTGACAGAAGCACCAGATTCCTGTCCTGTAATAGCCCAGTTCCCTCCTTGGCCAGCAAGCAGATAATCCAAGGCCATACAGTTCTGTAGAGCCCCCATTCATGTTTCTTAGGATCTGCTATTCGATATCTTAATAGCATCATTTGCTGCTGCTTCTAATAATCTATTTAGCTCTTAGTTAAACTCCACAGGACGAGGCAGTGCACATAGGGCACAGGGTGAACCAGAATCTTTGGTTTCTGAAATCCAAGGCATTCTTTGGGTGGAAAATGCTCTCTTGGCCCCAACTCTTCCCCGTGGCTGTTGCTGAAGTTCCCTAAATGGTGGCACTGCAGCTGGGAGTGGTGTAACACTGACCCTGACCAGCTCCAGCACCCCAAGTTCTATTGACATTTTCAGTAATGCTAAAACAGAAATCCTTTCACATTTTGGCCTCTAACCATAACAGGGTTTGGTTTCTCCTGAAGGGAAATCTTACTGAATCCTGTAAAACTGATCATTGTATTCCACAGCACAGTTTTCTTTAACTGTCCCTTCACTGACTCCGTTACGAGTCAGAGCACATTGACAGAGTTCTGCCACCCCACAGGGTGGGCCCTCCACGGGAATCCCATTCCTCCCAACATTGGTTGAGAACATATCCAGCAATTAGTTACACTGAGTATTTTAGCTACTTTGATCCTTACACTTCCATACAAATTTTCCTGATTTATCCCTTGGTGAAACTCTAGAGGTGTTTCTGGCAAAGAAAGATTCTGGTTGACTACCAAGATACAACTGACAGACATCAGCAGTACTTTAGTGACACAGTTATTAATTCTTTTTCCTCAGTCTTATTTGGGTTAGGAACAATAATTCTGCTGTCCATGGAGCTGGTGCCTTTTTAATTCCAGAATAATGCCCCAAGGTCCTTTGCTGTTCAGCTTCACCGCGGTGTCTGTGGGGAACAAGACTTGGTGGGGTCCTTTCCCCTTCGGCTGGAGAGGTGCTGGGTCCCAGTCCTTGAGGGGCACGCAGGCTCCTGGCTGGGATTCGTGTGGAAGGCACTCAGTGTCACATCAGTGCTCACATCGAGCCCCGTGGATCAGAGCATTTTCCCAAGGGACCGTTGGGGCAAACAGGAGATTTGGTCTGGCAGGATCTGTAAAACAACATCCTACAACATCTACTTGTTCTCCCATGGAACACTTGGCTGCAGGGACATATTCCCATCGTTCCTGCCCAGGTTTCAGGATTCAAACTGTGCTGTCTTTCCCCAGAGCTGTTCCTTCAGCTGCCTCGGGAGGGCCATTTGGCCTCTGGACTCACACTGTGGCTCCATTATTAGGACAATAGGTGGATCCAAACCCTTTATCTCCACAAACAGTGGTGATTTGAGGCAGATCTCCTTTTTCACAATTGTTTTTAAAACAGCAGTATCAATAATCCTACCCTGTCACGGGGTTGCATAATCAAATCATGCTCACTATTGTTTAACAGAATTTAATTTCTCCTTAATAATCTGCATCAATTACTCCTCCCATGACATGAACACCTTGCAAGGCCAAGCTTTAGCGAGCAGTTATCAAAGTGTTCTGGAGGAATCTGAATTCCTGTTCTGGTAGTGAGAACTCTTATTTGCTTCTGATTTATCCTAATCAATTCTAATGAATAAAGGTCCAGCCCTGCAGCTTTGGGGGTGGACCTGTAAGAGGTTCTCCATTGGGACAGGTTCCCATCTCCTCATTTTTTCATCTGCTCTTTTCACAACCCCTCCATCCATTCCACCAATCCTGCAGCTGTGGATAGTGTGGTATATGAAAAACCCAGCAGCCTTAATCCCTTTATTTCTCACAGTAACAGACAAAGCATTCCATATCACAGTATCAGCAAACCCTATGAAAATAGCCAATTTCATCCCATCCTCCTCTATTCATTATATACAATCTCGCCAAGTTCCCCACTGATGATTCGGTCCTGGCCACACATTTTCTGTAGGGCATTTAGTGTTACATCCCTGAGCAGCCAAAGCTAGCAAATTAGTATTGTCAGCATTATTTCACATTGTTATTTAGCTTATATATATACACATATATATATATACACACATACATGTTTTAAATATACTTTACATAATTTTTATTTTATACATATATCTATGTATTTATGATATTATTATATTATTTCACTTGCACAAAGAAATCTTAGCTCAAGATTAAAACTTCTGTTGCTCCATGTGGGAGCATTCCAGAAACAATTGTTCCTTCTGTTGGTGCTGTTTCCAATATATTGTTAACAAAATTCATCCTCATCTTCCCAAACCCAAAAGTTCTTTTCCTTTTTCCATATGCAATTTTTGGATGCATTTTAATACATCCATCGGTTCAGTTTCTTTTAGCCAATTTCCCCATTGCTCACATGTTGCTGTGATCTCAGCCCCCTCCAGAGGCAGAGAACTCTAGGGAAAGTTTTCCCAACCGGGAATTTCGGATGGGACTGATTCCTTACGTTTACGTTTAAAAAGTGACATTTTGTTGTGATCTGGCCACACTACGCCAATTTTGTTTTGCCAGTGGGCAGGGTCAGCACCAAAGACACAGACACCAACTGAAGGAATCAGTGTAATTTATATAAATGCAAACGGTGTAATTTCCTATAGTTCAAAGCAGAAAATTATTACAAATTCCCCTCATCAGCTGGGGAAGCTGTCCCAGCCAAGGACTGCAGAGCCACTCCCAACAATTGGCAATTCCTGCAGGTGCAGCCACCCACAGGTGAGGCTTCCAACCTCGCTGGGAGAGGGCCCAGCTTGGACAGTGCTGAATAAACAAACTGACAGCACTTCTAGTGCAGGAACATCTGGTTTCATCCTCCTCTTGGGCTCTCCCAAAGCCTGGCCAGGGCTCAAGGAGGAACCAAGGGAGTTGACTTTGACCATACTCCCCCAAAGAGATGTCAGATTTCATGGCCTTGTCTGGCTTCTAAATATGGAAAGGTAAATACATGTTTCACTAATGAGTGGATACATTTATCACAATGCTAATGATCATGCACATTTTGGTAGTGAGCAGATACAAAGATAACCTTTGGCTGAAAGGTTCATTGAGTGGTCACCTTTGGCTCAGGGCCTCTTGTTCAGGCCTCGGTGCTTCAGGGACGTGGTTTAGTGCTGGGCTTGACAGTGCTGGGCACACAGCTGGACTTGATGAGCTCAGAGGTCTTTTCCAGCAGAAAGGATTCTAGAATTCCAGCATTCTATCTGCTGCATTCAGCTAGGTCCACATTAGCAGCATTCCTTTGCTCAAAAAGTCCCCTCTTGGTCAGCTCCTGTGGCCTAAGCCTTCAGCTCCTTTAGCTCCTGGTGCTGAGCTGCTCATGCTGAACGAGACGACTCAGAGAGAAGAATACAGTTCATCCAATTCCTTCTGGGACACTGAGAGGGGAGGGTGTGAAAACAGGAGCATAGTTTGGTGTCACCTCCTCTCTGCCCTTCACACCTTTCAGCATTTTGAAACACCAAGAGCTTTCTTCAAGAGTGAAATGAAGCAGCTGTTGCTCCTGCCAGGGCTCGCTCTCTCCACTCTCTGCACTTGACTGCTTTTGTCCCTCTTGCTGTGCCCCCTGTTCCCCCTGGGCTCGGTGGCTGCTGCCCAGGACTGTGGAACTGGCCCAGATCAAGTGGCCAAGACCTCATTTCTCTGCCCCTGCAGCTGCCTGGGCACAGCAGCCTTTTCCATCTGGAGGCTCCATATGGACAGGGAGTCCCCACCTGTGTTCCTTGCACAACCTCCAGGAGCCCAGGGCCCCTCACAGGTGGGGCAGCACAGCAAACAGGGAGCCTGTGAGTCTCTTCCAGCTGTGTCTGCTCACAGTTTGGACCCTGGAGCTTCAGGTGGACAAAGGCTTTTGGTTCCTCTGAGTGTCCCCGTGTCCAGCAGTGCTGCTCCATCAGTCTGTGCACAGCAAAGGGGAAAAGCCTCAGCCCTGCAGGGGCCAGGAGCTGCCGGGCTCTGTGGGAAGGGAGCTGCTCCACAAGGGAACAAGGAGCAAAGGACATTGCTCTTTTAAGACATGTCTTCTGTTAAAAAAAAAAAAAAAAAAAGAAAAAGGAAAAAGAAATCAGAAAAAACCCCTGAAATATAAAAACAAACTTCAAATGTGTAGTGAAAAATCTTCTGCAAACTTGGATTAAGAGGTAACTGATCTTTCAAGAAGAGAACTCAGTTAATTTACTTTGTAAATGTGATGATGACATGGCTCCATCTTACTGACCACAACAGCCTTTTTGTAAAGATTTTGGGGTTTGTTTCCAATATTGTTATTTTAAATTCTGGTTGAAGCAATAGGAAATTGATTGTGCCCTGCCAGTTCTGAGCAGGACTGGGAATCTAAACTCTATCAAACCTCAACTCCTTTAGAAGATGCCCTTCCTTCTCACCCTGTGAATGAGCTCCACATTCCCTTTGAAATTGTCAGTGGTTTCTGAAAGACAGAAGTCCCACTTACTGCTTTTCTCTCTGGTTTGCAAGTGCAGAAGGGCAATTCTTCATCCATCAGCTCCAGACTGCACTGCCTTAGGAACACGGCCCACTCGCCAGGTTTGGCCCACTCATGGCAATTCTAGAGGAGGAAGAAAGTGCAATTGCACAATTCCAGCCCAAAAGGAATGAAGAGTGTGACAGACAGAACATCTGTGGAGATACAGGCATTCAGCTGGGACTGGGGAGGGTTTGGGTTCTTGCCAATTGGATGTGTATCCCTCACTGCAATCTCTGGGCCTGCAGGAGAGTCTCACTCACCTGCCAAAGCAGAAAGCTCCGTCGCTGTGCTCGGAACAGGCTCGTCTGATGCAAAGCTGTCAGAGCAATGGGAGGGCAGAGCAGGCCCAGCTGTGCCCGGGGCTGAGCCCCAGCAGAGCCCTGGCAGAGCCCAGAGCAGCCTCAGCATCGGCAGAGCGCAGCTGGAAGGAGACAAACCAGAAACCGTCTGTCAGCTGAAGGCTCCTGTCCCCTTGTCCCAAGCGCCCGCAGTGCCCAGGCCGTGCTGGCTGTGCTCAGAGGTGTGCCCAAACCTCCCCATCATTGCTGCCTTTGGGAGCAGAGCAGGAGGGCAGCACATGTGCCCAGCCTCCAGCCAGCCACGGCAGATCCACCTCCTCAGCAGCTGCCCAGAGCCAAAAAGCACCTTGGCAGCCGACTGAAGAATTCATTGCATCCACCCCAGCAAAGGGGGGAACCTTTGGTGCCTGGCCAGGCTGTGCAATGCCCAGATCTGGGAGCATCCCCTGGCTCTGGACTCACCTGCACATTGGGTGTGGAGTGTGTCTTTGCAGAAGGTGCCAGAATCGAAGTCAATCATCTCCAGCTGCAGATGGCCAGGTCGAGGAAGAGGTTCTCATCCCTGAGGTCATCCTTGGTGTCTCCAGCAGCAGCCCCACCTGGTCCAGCTTCTCCAGGGGCTTCTTCTCCTTCCCTGGGGGCCAGAGCAGGCTGTCAGTGTTCTGCCCAGGGCCCCAGCCATCAGTGAACCAGGACAAGCAAAACCAGATTGGATAGTGGCCCTCAGTGCTTGCCAGAGCAGCTCAGCTCCAGCACAAGAGCTGCATGTTCCCATCTGATGATCCCTGCTCCGGGCTACAGGCAGGACAAAAAAGTTTGGTTTTCTTTGCTTCTTATTGCCCAGAGATGTGTGCAGCTCTTACTTAGGAGGTCCAAAGGGTGCCTGTGGATCTCTCCCATCTTCTAGGGCAGACCCTGCAGCCAAGGCTCATAGAATAGATCCTCCACTGACGGTCTGTCCAACGAGTGCGTGGATAAACACCACTTGATGAGATCTTGGCACTCTGGGGAAAGAAACCAGAAACTGTCAGTCACTTGGAGAAGGAACCTCTCCACTTTGCCCCGCCGTTCCCGAGCCCTGACTATGCTGGATATGCTCAGAGCTGTGCCTAAAATTTCCAGTCAGTTCTCTGTTTAGGAAGAGAGCAGGACATGTGCCACCTCCTCAGCAGCTGCCAGAGCAGGATGCTCATGAGCCTGCTGCTGTCTCCCAATGCTGGTATTCCCCCTGTGCCACAGGGATGAGGATCTACCTTGAGAGAGATGTTGTGGGAACAAGAGCTCGCCCCAGATGATGTCCCGGCCCTTCTTGAACGGGTGCTTCCCGCAGACCATCTGGTACAGCAGGATCCCCAGGGACCAGATCGTCGCTGCCTCGCCATGGTAGCATCTGAGCTGGGTCCATTCTGGTGGGCTGTAGGACAGTGTTCCTGTGGAGTACAGATGGAGTTCATCAGGTGGATGCTGCTGCTCCCAGAACCTCGCCCCAGCATCCCTGGGCATGCAGGGGCTGCACCAGTGGCACACAGGGTGACCCACTGCCTTCTCGCCAGCACCTGTGACTTGTGAACAAACTTGGGACTGTAAAAGAAGCCAGTGGCGCTGGAAGAGGGCAGCAGAAGCCCTGGCAAGGCCTGACCATGACATGCAAGCGAAAAACCCACCCAGTGGTGGGGAAAAACCACTCTCCTCCCTGCCTGCATTGCCCCCAACAAACATTAACAAGCCAAGGCCAACAAGGGGAGTGGAGCAGTCCAAGCCCTTCCTCGCCTGCACACCAAACTGGCCGGGGCACGGGGTCTGACCCACTCTCTGCTACGCCCATGGGGGTTTTTGTTGGGCTGGCTGCCCCAGCCCCAGCCCAGGGCACAGTGGGTGCTGAAGGCTGTCAGCAGGGCCGGGAGCTCGTGCCCCCACCCTAAAGCAATTTGGCTAAAGAAACAATCCCATGACCCACAGCAAATGGGGGAATCCCTGGTGCTACATCCAGGCTGCGCCATGAGATGCCCAGGAGCATCCCCTGGGAGGGCTCACCTGCGAATTTGGTGTAGACTGTGTCCTGGAGGAAGGTGCCACAGCCAAAGTCAATCAGTTTGGCCTGTCCGGTGGCCAGGTCGATGAGGATGTTGCCAGGTTTGATGTCTCTGTGCAGGACCCCGCAGTTGCTGCAGTGCCGCACGGCCTCCAGCACCTGGCGGAACAGCCCCCGCGCCTCCTCCTCCGGCAGGAACCCCCGAGCCAGGATGAAATCATGGAGGTCCTGACACTGCTCCGGACGCTCCATCACCAACAAGAAGCTGTTGGGCAGCTCAACCCACTGCAGGAGCTGAATTACACCATGGAACCCAGTGGACACCTTGGCCAGCAGCACGATCTCCAGGGGCACACGGGTGCCATCGGGCTGAGGGAGGACCAAGATGCTGTCAGTGGGGCTGGGGCCGTGCCAGGGCTCTGGGACCCCTCACCCAGCCCGGGATGCTCTGCGCCCCCCGCTCACCCCACGCCCGCTCTCCCTCCGGGGCTCCCGGCGGCTCCCACCCTGCCGGGCCCCGGCTCCTCGCCCGGCACGCCCCGGCTGCTGCCGCTGGCCCCGCTCACTCACCAGCTCGCCCCAGTGCCGGATGCGATCCCGCGGCACGCATTTGAAGGCAACCTGCAAGCCAAGGGGAGCAGCGCGCTGAGCTCGCCGCCCGCCCCGCCGCGCCCCGTCCTTCTCCTCCTCCTCCTCCTCCTCCGCCCGCCGCCGGCCCCGCCACTCACCGGGGCGCCGTCCGCCAGCCGCGTCCCCGCGTAGACGCTGCCGTAGCCGCCTCTGCCCAGCAGCGAGCCCAGGCGGTACCGCTCCTGCAGGGCCTCCTGCGCCGTCCCTGCGGGCGACACGCGGCCGTCAGCGCTCGGCCCGGGGCCACACACGGCCCCCGAGCGCCCCCCGAGCGCCCCGGGCCGGGCACTGCCACCCGCCCCGGGCACCGGCGGCTCGGGGCCGGCGGCCGCGCTGCCGAGCGGCGGAGCTCGGCCCGGGGAAGCCGCAGCGGAGGCGGCGGGAGCGGCCCCGCCGCCTGTGTCCTCCGCGGGCCCCGGGAGGCGCCGGCAACGGGGCCGGGGCCGCGACTGCAGCCCGCGCCGGGGCCGGGGCCGGGGCCGGGCTCGGGCCAGGCGGAGCCACAGGCTGGCGGTGCCGCCCCAGCCACTGCTGCCCGCCCAGCAGCGCCACAGCCGCGATGGCGAGAACCGCGCGGAGGCGAGAGCGCGGCGGGACGGCCCGGGGCGGGGAGGGGGCGACCCCGCCCGGGGCCGGGGGCGGGCCTGGGGCATGGCCCGGCCCGGCACGGGGAGAGGGAGACCGGGAGAGGGAGACCGGGAAAGGGACACCGGGAAAGGGAGACCGGGAAAGGGACACCGGGAGAGGGACACCGGGAGTGTGTGCGGGACAGCGGGAGAGGGAGAGGAGAAGGAAGAGGGAGTCGATAGAGTCCCTGCTTTCGCTGCCGCGCCGCTGCCGCCGCTGCCGCCGCTGCCGCCGCTGCCGCCGCTGCCGCCGCTGCCGCCGCTGCCGCCGCTGCCGCCGCTGCCGCCGCTGCCGCCGCTGCCGCCGCTGCCGCCGCTGCCGCCGCTGCCGCCGCTGCCGCCGCTGCCGCCGCTGCCGCCGCTGCCGCCGCTGCCGCCGCTGCCGCCGCTGCCGCCGCTGCAACTGAAGCGCCGGGGCCGTTTGTGCGAGTGTCCGTTTGTCCGAGTGTCCGTTTGGCCGAGTGTCCGTTTGTCCGAGTGTCCGTGTGTCCGAGTGTCCGTTTGTCCGTTCCCCGCTCCCCCCGCACGCCCCACGGCCGAGCCCCGCGTGCCCCGGGGGCAGCCCCTGAGTCTGTCCAAACACGGGAACTTTGCCGTGTTCAGCCCAGATCCCGAGGCTTGACACAATGGCACAGGAATGCCCTTGGCTGCTGCTGTGCAGTCCCTGCTGAGGGTCAGACACTATCGGAGCACATTCCCTGTCTGTAGAGTTCGTACCTGACCCAAGCACTGCATTTATGTCTCCAGCATTGCTTTCCAAGAAAAACAGGGGAAGGCAAACTGGATGTAGCTCATGTTATTTTAGAGTGTCTAAAACTCACTAAGTTATAGATCTTTGAGGTGAGATCCATTTGGAATTAATGGGATGGAGAAGTACTGCAACATGGAAAAGGGGAGCATGGAAATAAATACAGGAAAACACTGTGGATTATTTCTTTCAGTTTTCATTTCACTTCTTGAAAGCTGTTTCAGTTTTCCAGGAATCTTCTCCTGTTTCTTCTTTCCAAGAACTTTTTGTGGAGAACGAGGTTGAGCTCCTGTCACAACATGTGCCACCAATTGCAGCTTCTCTTGGCTTTCCGCACTGTGTGTGCAGCAGGACTTTTGCAGCAAAGCAGGACAAATGTTTGGAGAACTTTACAATTTGTCCTTTCTTTTGCTTGTGGGCCGGGGAGTTGTGCCATTGGTAAGGTTTTCACTGTTACTGTTCTAACCTAAGAAAACAGGAGGTGGTACCAGGAATTGTTAGGGAGTACAACCCTGCCTGAATTCAGAGAAAGAATCTCCAGAGGCTGCAGCCAGAAATGGAGAGTTGTGTGATAATCATTCCAACATCTCCATGGACATCTTGGCAGTGATCCAGAACATGGAAATGGGCTGACAGTGGTAGTTTGTGTCTGTGTTCACTTTAGATGATTCTACATCTCTTGTGCTGGTGTAATTCAAGGGTACAATCAGTTCATGATAAGCACCAGAACAAGCTGGACTTCTCAGAGTAGACAGCTGTAAGAATCTGAAAAGGAGAAATGCCTGGAATGATTTGGTGGACTTTGTCTGTAAGAGGGGTAATTTTTTCTAATAATTTCTAACCCATTCCCTCTACTTTTGTCCTTCCTAACACGGCCATTACCATCCCAGATTCCTCATGAAATGAGAACCCTGAGTTTCTGGAACTGCCTGAAAGATGCGCTGTTCCTCTGCAGGGACACTCAGGGTGACACTGGAGCCGGGAGCTGGAGCCCTCTCTTGGGAAGCCTCCTCTCAGCCGGAATTTGTGCAGTGCTGGGACAGGAGGAGGGGGAGCACGATGGGCGCTGTGTGGAAGGAGCAGGAGGTTTGGGCCGCAGGACATTCCGTCTGCGCCGCTGCCCCGCAATCGGCGGCCGTGCCCAGGGCTCTGGGCCTGGCCCCGCGTGCGCTGAGCTCCCTGACACTGCGGGAGCTCCCCGGGCTGGGCTCAGGCTCCACTGGGACTCTGCAGCAGCTGGGCTCCAGCTGGGATCAGCAGCAGCTGCAAATCCCTCTGGGCATCTCCAATTTCTGCTGCTCAGAGAAAGCAATGAAGCAAGTTGAGAAGTTCTGGTTTTTCTTTCTCCTAGTGGGATTTTTCATTTTATTTGACATTCCAGAGGCAATTTCTGTGATGGCCTTTGTAAGTTGATTCTATTTCAACAGCACAAGCAACATGACAGTGTTTGAACGCTGCAAATGTGGCCTGGCTGGCTTTGATTCTCCTTGACTTAGTGCTTAGGGACTTGTGAGCATTTCAACATCTGCTAATTATAATGCCTGGGACAAAAGTACTGAGTTCATCATCACAAAAGCACTGTGGGTTGCACTGACTGAAAGAGGGAATTGCAGTTGTACTGATAAAATTCAGGTGGCAACCAGAAGAGGGGCAACAGCAGCCCCTCTATGATCTACAGTTCAAAAGGCAAAGGCAAAAATAGCCTCCTGCTGTCACTGAGTAAAGCAGTGCTGAATACAGTGCTGGAACCCGATCCTTTCTCTCTCTGAAGGTTGGTTCAGGGCAGCACAGGCGGGCCCTGAGGAATGAGGGCTGTTTGGGGGTGATTGCTGCTCTACTCCAGAATTCCCCCGGAAAAAGCCCTGGGGAAGCCGAGGCAGGAGCAGCTGGGAAGGGCTGGCACTGCTGCTGCTCCTGCCCGGGAGCCGCGGCTGGGCCGGGCCGGCGCCCACTGCGCTGCGGCTCCTGCTGCTGCCAGAGCCGGGCGGGACTCGGGGACAGCCCATGGACACGGGGGGACAGCAAAGGCCGTGCGGCTGCACTGATGTTCGTGCTCGGGCCAGCGCCAGCACACAGCTTCGGCCCCACATTAACCCCGAGGGCAACGCTGGGGAAAGGCTCCATTTCAGCCTTTCTTTCCTCATGGCTGTGAAGGGAGCGAAATAAAAGGAGAACAAGCAGGGCCCGACCCCTTCTGCTTTGGGAGGAGCCCTGAGCCTGGGGCTGTGAGAGGCCATGAGGAGCTGTGAGAGGCCATGAGGAGCTGTGAGAGGCCATGAGGAGCTGTGAGAGGCCATGAGGAGCTGTGAGAGGCCATGAGGAGCTGTGAGAGGCCATGAGGGCTGTGAGAGGCCATGAGGGGCTGTGAGAGGCCATGAGGAGCTGTGAGAGGCCATGAGGAGCTGTGAGAGGCCATGAGGAGCTGTGAGAGGCCATGAGGAGCTGTGAGAGGCCATGAGGGCTGTGAGAGGCCATGAGGAGCTGTGAGAGGCCATGAGGAGCTGTGAGAGGCCATGAGGAGCTGTGAGAAGCCATGAGGAGCTGTGAGAGGCCATGAGGGCTGTGAGAGGCCATGAGGGCTGTGAGAGGCCATGAGGGGCTGTGAGAGGCCATGAGGAGCTGTGAGAGGCCATGAGGAGCTGTGAGAGGCCATGAGGAGCTGTGAGGAGCCTCAGCCCTGGCAGGAGGGGGTCCCCCCATGTCCCCAGGGCAGGGCAGCTGTGAGGGGCCACGAGCACAGATGTGGTGGCAGAGCAGGCTCGGGGCAACTCTGGGATCGTATGAGACCCTTCCCCAGCTTCAAATTGCCCCAAAATCCCATAACCAGGACTTTCTATCTTTAGAAACCACTGGCATCTTGGAAGAGACTGTACAGCTCAATCCCACTTGGAGAAAAAAAGGATTCTTTCCAGTGAGCTGACATCCAGCCACTAGTAATAATGTCAGATTATAAAGTATAATGATCCAAAAATCATCTGAGCAAGACTCCGCAACTTATATAATTTTAAGTTGTGAAGTAGGTATGTTTATTGCAGCGCTGGGTGAGCGGGAGGTACTCCTCGGCCACCCACACTTCAGCACGGGTATCGCTTGGTATATATCAGGTTACATGTTACACATTCACCGAGTTTCGCAATTCGCCTATACATATGCATGACCTATCCCCTCTTCGTATTATAATGAGTTTAAAAGTCATTTCCATGTGGTCACGCCTGCGCAGTGTTATTTGGTAGTGGGCTCCGGGGGTCTTGGGAGGAAGTAAATACTCATCCTCTTGTCCTGAACTTTTCACCTTTCTGTCTTGCACATGCTCTCTGGGTCCCTGGCCCAAGTCCAAATAACAACTCAGGTTTCAGCCAGCGTAGGGGTTCCACGGATACAAGCTGGGTCACAGTCCCTGCTTTTGTCAATAATCTTTTACTTCTCATTCTGCTTTGGCAAACACAATCAATGTTAAGTAAGCAATATCCACTGTCTAGCAAGCAGTTTCTAACAAGTTACCCTGTAACTTCTAACTTCCTTGCATCACTCCCTGACCTCCAAGTGTCCCCAGGGACTCTCAAGTGCCACTCCGAACCTGAAACGTTCCATCAGGATGCCTAAGTGCTCCGTCGGTGCCGACTGCGGCCCCGCAAATGCCCACCCAACACCCAAGCTCTCCCTAAATTGCCTCGCCACACCCACAACTGCCCCAAATGTGTTCCATAAATGTCTACCTGGAACCCAAAGTGCCCCCCTGAATCCTGTCTAAGAGAAAGACGATTAAAAAAATGACAAAACTAATAAAATCTTAACTAATTAGTATAAAGAGGAAAAAAATAAGTAATAGTGCATAGATTAATAAGGGGAATTATGTAACTTAGAACCAATGAATATTTATTTCTTTGGTGGCTAAAAATTTACAGATTCTTTACATAAATTTTAAAAACTAATAAAAATATAAATAGCAATATAAAACAAATATAATCAATAAAATTATTAACTATATTAAATATTAATTTAAAAAACTACATTCATATAATTGTAAATAAAAGCAAATTTTATGAGTTCTGAAAATAAAATATTTAATATAAAAACATGTTGCCATATATAAATGTGTTTCCATGGCAACCACCACCAGGTCCTGTTGCTGACATCCTGTGGCAGCTCCAGGAAGAGCCATTGCCATGGCAACTCTCAGCCACAGCCACTGCTGGATGAGATCCATCACCTGCTGAGCACAGCTGGGAACATCTGTGTGCATCCCAAAGAGGAGTTCAAGGTGACAATGGCTCCAGCAGCTTCCATCTGCAACAGAGATCCAGGGAAAGGACAGGGACAGAGAATTCAGCTTAAAGATACAGAGAATTCTGCTTACAGAGATCATTTCTGGTCACACTGTCCCTTGTAGAAAGGTGACATCATTCAAAGCAGCTTGTACTGAGCATGTGGCTCCTGAGTTGCGTTTGTTGTTCAGCAAACCTGCTCAGGCTTTGCCATTCTTTCCTTACAAACAGGAAAACTTCTGCTGGGCCTGTGTGCAGGCAGAGCCCTGAGGAGAGCAGGTGGGACATGGTGCCATGGGCTGGGACACGCAGCTGCAGAGCTCAGGGGACAAGTTTGTGATGCAGGGAACAGGGATGTGAGTGCCAGGTGGGCCATGTCAGCCATGGTGAGGTTGGGGGTGAGGAGCAGGTTGTCCCAACAGGGTCAGCCCACAAGGGGCTCATTGTTCTGTGTGCCCAGAGCTCCTAAGGAGACATTCAGCATCAAGATCACTTGGGGAATGCTTCAGTCACCTCTTCTCTGAACTGAAAAGTTCAGAGGCTTTTTCCAGATCACCAGCCCTTGTTCTTGCAGATGAACCTGCCAGATACCTGCTGGGAGCTCAACACAGCAGAGAAGAGGCAGTCTAGGAGGTTCTTGGAGTGTATGGAGGACAACTTCGTATCTCAGCTGGTGAGTGAGCCTAGCAGGGGAGGGACTATGCTAAACCTGCTGTTTGCAAACAGAGAAGGGCTGGTGGGAGATGTGGTGCTTGGAGGCTGTCTGGGGCACAGTGACCATGAAATTATAGAGTTTTCAATATCTGGTGAAACAAGGAGGGGCATCAATAAATCTTCCACACTGGACTTCGGAGGCCAGACTTTGGTGTACTCAAAAGACTGATTTGGGAAGAACCTTGGGAAGCAGCTCTTAAAAAAACAAAGGAGTCTGGGAAAAATGGATGTGCTTCAAAACAGAAATCCTGAAGGCACGGAAATAGACTGACTCTATGTGCTGAAAGATGAGCTGATGAGGAAAACGACTGGCCTGATGGGCAAGGAGCTTTTGAAGGAACTAAGAAAAAATAAGAGGGTGTATCACCTCCTGAAGGAGGGTCAGGCATCTCAGGAAATGTTTAAGGGAGCTGCTAGGTCGTGTAGGAAAAAAATTACAGGGGCTAAAGCCCAGTTAGAACTCAATCTAGCCACTTCTGTGAAGGATAATAAAAAATATTTTTATAAATACAATAATGGTGAAAGGAAAAGCAAGGACAACCTTGTGGGCAGGTAGGGCCTGGCGATCGGAAGAAACCGTGCTGTACGGAAAGATAAGACCCCCTCCCCAGGTAGCCAATAGCAATTAGTTTTATGATGTAAGCAGGCGGACGTGACGTTGTAAACCAAAGGTATATTACACGGTGCTAATCACCAATAAATCGCCATTTGCCGTGCACCACATTGGTGTCTGTGAGCCGTGGCCCGAATGGTTAGAGAGTAACCATCTTGCTGTTTCTGGCTTAGGCCACTGCGCTGCATGTCGACGGCAGCAAATTGGTGCCGAAACCCCGGGAGAACTGGGGACCTCGGGAGATCGCCTGAGACCAGGTGAACAGCGGCCGGAGCAGCTGGACTAGCTCTGGTGACGGAGGACGCTCCTGGACCCACAAGGAGGATGGAGGCTCTTGTGAAGGTCGTATATGAAATTCAGAGACAGTGGCGGGTAGATTGTAAACCCAAAGATTTTACACTCGCTGTTGCGAGACTTATGCAGATCGGGGTCATAGACCAACCGGCAGATATACTCCACCCTGAGGTGTGGGATAAATGTACCAAGGCTTTTGCTGAGGAGACGATGTCCTCAGGTAGCGGAAAACATCTTAAATCGTGGGGTAGAGTTGTGCAGGCTCTGCAAAAAGCTATTCAAGAGCAGGAGACCTGGAAGGCAGCAAAAAACTGTTTAATGGCCGTCCCGAAGCTGGGGGTTGGGGCGGCTACCCAGACTCTGCACCCCCCAGACGATGGCGACTCGGCTGAGCCTGGGGACTCGCGGGGGGGTGCTGCACCCCTGCAATCCCCGAACCCAGGCTCGTTTGCGGGGGAGCCAAGGCAGGCAGAGACTTTTTCAGACGAATTAGCCCGAGAAGCTAAGATCGCCGCGGGGGGAGGGGAGTCCGAAGAGAGCTGGCCCAGACCACCTCCCTATGCACCCCAGCATGGTGCCGGGAACAAAGAAGGTGGGCGGGACGGAGATGTGCCCGGCGGGAACAGAGAGATAGCGCCAAATCCAACATGCGCAAGTAAACGAGTGGGGGAGGAAAGTGATAAGAAATGTGATAAGGAGCGAAACTGCGAGAGCAACCGAAAGGAGGAGGGGAGCACGAGCGAGGGGCGGAGAGTTAACCAGAGCGCCTGTTTTAAACACTCCCCCTATAAGCTCAACCCCCCGCCGAGCAGAAGGCGGGGCGAGGCAACAGGGAG
The DNA here is from genome assembly GCA_036630365.1 of Acanthiza pusilla. NCBI lineage: Eukaryota > Metazoa > Chordata > Aves > Passeriformes > Acanthizidae > Acanthiza > Acanthiza pusilla. Next base: position 1,574,347 of record JAXCHO010000108.1, read on the forward strand.
GGAACGGCCCGCCCGCAAGGGACATGGGCGGGGCCGGAGCCCGAGCAAAAGGTACTGGAACCAGGAAGTAGCTAGCCAGTTGACTTCCGGCTCCGAGTCAGACACGAGCTGGAGTGAGTGGCTTTCCACTGATTCGGACTCAGAGTGGGAAGAGATGGGAGCAAACAGAATTAAAACCCAGAATAAGGAGAGGCCGCAAGGGGGTCAAATCCCTCTCACGGATTGGAGGAAAATAAAGATCGCGTGTGCTGACTGGGCCCCCTCGGCCGCTCTAGCGTTCCCGGTTCGGCTGAATGAAGGGGCGCAGAGAGTCCATTCACCAGTAAACCCCAAGGACATACAAGCGATAGTTAAAGCAATTGCGGACAAAGGGCTCAACTCTTCTATGGTCTCTACCCTTATAGATGGTATCTTTGGGGGGGATGGCATGCTTCCGTTCAATATAAAACAAACTTGTAGATTGATCCTGGATGGGGCAGGGATGATTGTTTTTAAACAAGAATGGGAGGTCAATTGTACAGAACAACTGGCCCAAGTAACTGGAGCAGATCACCCACTGCATGGCTCCAGCCTGCAGAGGTTATTGGGCACGGATCCCACAATGATCACCCCCCAGGCACAAGCCCAGGGCCTGCGGGCTCATGAAGTTATGACAACTACCCGTGCTGCTAGAGAAGCTATTCGCCCAGCTTCTAGGACAATTGCTAAACCGTCACCATGGTCCACAATAAAACAAAGTGAAAGCGAGAGCTTCACACAATTCGTAGATCGCCTCCAGGCAGCGGTCGATTCCTCGGCCCTGCCCAGGGAAGCAAAAGGCCCAGTCGTAGCAGACTGTTTATGTCAGCAGTGTAACTCAACAACCAGAGAAATTTTGCGGTCACTGCCGGCGGGATCAAACATCGCGGACATGATTAAGCATGTAGCGAAGGAGGAGCAGTTAGTTCCACTCCAGGTGGCCGTTTGCACCGCAATGGCTAATATGATGGCATGTTTTAAATGTGGCCAGGCGGGCCATTTTATAGCAAACTGCCCTCGGTCGGGGGACCCACCAACAGTGCCCCCCCCACGCCAAAACCGACCCAGGGGACCGTGTTGGGCTTGCGGGAAGAAAGGGCATTTTGCTAAAGAATGCAGATCTGTAAACCAGGGAAACAAGAGGGGGAGAGGGCACCCGGGCCGCATACGGCCCTCTCCCACTGGGGACATGAGGCGGCTCAACTATCCCAACCCTGGACCCTCAGATCTATGCCAACCCTGGATGGCTCCTCAGAACTATGCCAACCCTGGATGGGGCAGGGTGTTCCAGAACCTGCCGTCCCCCCAGGAGGCGACCAATTTTGTGGCCCAGCCAACGGCCCAGCCAAACCAGTCTCTGTCTCAGAGACAGCAGGGACCAACCCTTGGGGGTCAGACCCCAGGGTGGCCCTGGCAGTAAAGTGCGACAACCCACCGGTGGTGTGGGGAATCTGTACCCTCCACAATATCTCAAATAGTACTACCATTAGAGTCCCCTTTTTGCTTGACACCGGGGCAGACGTTACAGTCATTCCTGAGATGAATTGGCCCTCTCATTGGAAACTGGAGAATGCCCCCATGGTAGGCGGAGTTGGAGGACTAACTCAGGCTCGGAAAAGCGTCCAGTTGGTAGCAATAACGCTTCACACAGACAAGGGACCAGAGAAAACTATTACCCTTTTCCCATATGTCATGTCAGGAGTCCCACCCCTGCTGGGAAGAGATGCTCTAGCCTTACTAAAAGCCAGGGTGACAAATTTACCGTAAGGGCCACTCCGACACACCCGATTCCACCAATTAGACTGACGTGGAAGTCATGTAATCCAGTGTGGGTCGAGCAGTGGCCCCTCTCAAAGCCTCAAATGGATGCCCTTCTCAAGTTAGTTGACCGCGAATTAGAACTAGGTCATATAGAGCCTTCTACCAGCGCATGGAACACTCCAGTTTTTGTAGTACCTAAACGAAGCGGTGAGGGCTTTCGCCTCCTCCATGATTTGCGTGAAGTAAACAAGAAAATTGAACCAATGGGTCCTGTCCAGACTTTGTTGCCTATGAACTCCATGATACCAGAGGGACAACCCTGTGCTGTCCTTGATATTAAAGACTGTTTTTTCTCAATACCTTTGCACGAGGAGGACAAGGGGCGGTTTGCTTTTTGTCTCCTATTCCCAAACAGCCAGCACCCCAGCCTACGTTTCCATTGGACTGTGCTGCCCCAGGGAATGATCAATTCGCCCACTATTTGCCAGATTGTCGTGGACCGTGCATTGGCACCGATTCGAAACAGCGACCTGACCGCAACCATCATCCAATACATGGACGATATTTTGCTCGCCGCACCGTCAGGAAATCAGGTAGACCAGCTGATAGCAACGGTCTCAGACACCCTTAAAGCGCACGGATTCCAGCTTGCAAGCGCAAAAATAAAACGGGGACCGTGCGTAACCTTTTTGGGAGTAGGGATCACAGATTCTTCCATAACCCCTCCCCTAATAAGAATCCGCAGAGACATCAAAATGCTCCATGATGTACAACAGTTGGTAGGGTCCTTGCAGTGGCTCCGTAATATTGTTTTGATCCCTCCTGAGACCATGACCCCCCTGCATGATCTTCTAAAACGAAAGAACCCGTGGGAGCCAAAGATCCTGACGGCAGAAGCAATGAGCTCTCTCGACTTTATCGAGCAGCAAATATCGTCGAGCTCGCTTGCGAGGTGGAAGCCAAACGTACCACTTGACCTGTACCTACACTTCACAGAAGGAGGGGGAGTAGGGGCACTAGCTCAGGGCCCCCCAGAAAAAGCCTCCCCAATACAATGGGTAGTCCTGGGAAAACCATCATGAGCATTTTCCCCAGGAGTTGAGTGCATCAGTAACCTCATCATGAAAGGCAGAAAGCTCGCCCTGAGACACCTGGGCATTGAACCTACCAGAATATATTCACCCTTCCGCAAACGGCTCCCAGCACAATCAGTGGCGATGTCAGAGTATCTAGCCATAGCCCTTGTCGGATTCGGAGGAGAAGTCCGGTACGCTGCAAAGCCCCCCTGGACTGACATGCTGGCAATTGTCGACATTGACCTCCCACAGAAGATCACGGACCGACCCCAGCAGGGACCAACAGTCTTCACAGATGCATCATCAGTAACCTCAACTGCGGCGGCAGTATGGCAATCAGAAGGAGAATGGCACTGTGTGAAAATGACCGACTGCATGCTTTCAGTCCAGCAGTTAGAAGTGGCAGCTGTAGTACTGGCATGCAGACTATTCCCAATGGAACACCTCAACATAGTGACCGACTCAATTTTTGTGGCCAAGCTCTGCCTAGCCATGTCGGGACCTGGTGTGTCAACGTCTACAGCAGCTCAAACATTAGAAGAGGCACTTTGCTCTCGGAAGGGTACCATATCAGTCATCCACGTCAACAGCCATGACCCAATTAAAGGGTTTTTCCAAATCGGCAATGACAAAGCAGATGCTGCTGCAAAAGGACTGTGGACATTAAGAGATGCCCGTCAGCTACACGAGTCTCTCCACATTGGGGCTAAAGCGTTAGCAAAAATTTGCAAGATTTCAGTCACTGACGCGAAACACATAGTTGCCATGTGTCCCCACTGTCAGAAAGCACCATTGTGGTCCAGTGGAATCAATTCTAGCGGTCTCAAGGCCTCCGAGGTGTGGCAGACAGACTTTCCGCTTTGCCAGCTATTAAAACCTCGAGCATGGCTAGCGGTAACGGTAGACACGTACAGCGGGGTGATCATAGCTACACAACACCTCCAAACCGACTCCAAAGCGACCATCCAGCATTGGCTGACGGCCATGGCGTGGCTTGGTGTCCCTACTCAGATTAAAACAGACAATGGTGCGAATTTTGTCTCTAAATCAGCCCAGGCATTCACTTTGAAGTGGGGTATCACTTTAACACACGGGATCCCGTATAATAGCACAGGACAAGCCATAGTCGAATGGGCAAATCAAACCCTGAAATCAAAATTAGAGGTGCTAGCAAAAGCGGAAGGTTTCACTGATGCCATCCCCTTGGGAGACCAAGCGCGCCTGTTAGCAACCGCTCTGTTGGCATTAAATCAGTTCCCCAGAGGGGAGGAGGTGAATAGCCCCACCCAAAAACACTGGGCCACTCGAGCGCTAGAAGAAGGTCCATTGGTTATCATTAGAAATGAGCTGAGAGAGTGGGAACCAGGATGGAGGCTGGTTCTTACAGGGCGGGGTTATGCAGCAGTCAGAAAAGATGGCAGAGTTAAATGGTGTCCGCTTAAGTCCATTAAGCCAGATCTTCTGGATAAAACTAATGAAAACTGTGAGTTTTTGTTCACAGGACCATTTCATTGGACGCCCCTGTAACGCATACGTCCCGATGATGAGCAGAGACGATATGCCACCAGACATCCCATCCACGCCTGAGAACTCAGCGCCAACAGAACCTAGCCGACGGTGGAGAAGCCACCGAGAGAAAAGACCACGATGCCTTTGCGTGCTTTTAGTGCTCGGATTTGTTAGTTTGGGACGAGCAGAATCATATAGCCGTCACCACCAGCCATTCAAATGGTCCCTCCTTCGATTTGGGGAACAACAGGCTATCACAACCCAAATAACATCAGGTGCCCCAAGTTTTCACGCCTCCCTATGTCAGCTTGTCCCAAGACAGCATTGTTGGGAGTATCTGGGCTTTTATATGTGTCCCAGCTCAAACCCTGGGAAAGGGTATTGCAACCACCCTGGTCTGTATTATTGCACCCATTGGGGATGTGAGACCATAGCCCCTGATTGGATACCTGGTGCCGGCAGGGACAGACATTTAGAAGTCCAGTGGGGCCCACACGGCTGTATACCACCAAAAGGATGGCGGGGACGTGGAAATTGTCAATACCTCTACTTAAATGTTACCAACCCCCAAGAAGACAGTTGGTTACTTGGTAGGACTTGGGGAATAAGGTACACAGAACTAGGGACAGACAAAGGCGGCCTAATCCTCATAAAAAAGGAGATGGTCCCAAATGGTCCACTACCAGTAGCTCCCAGCCAACCATCTGTTAGTAAAGTAATCCTGACTACTCCCGGTCAAGACTACGCAACTACAGAGACTAACCACCAGGACACTTTGGCAAACACCTATCCTACTATACCCACAGTAACACGCACCACTGATGCCCCTTATCGAAATTCTTTTTGGAAAATGATGCAAGCCAGCTGTCAACTATTGAACAAAACCAACCCAAACCTCACAGAGCATTGCTGGTTGTGCTATGGGATGACACCCCCTTTTATGAGGCGGTGAGAGTAAGTGACACACCTATACAGGCGTATAGCACAAACCCAGCCCAGTGTAAATGGGACACAGAAAAGCAAGGCATCACATTGACACAGGTGGTGGGCAGTGGCGTGTGCATAGGCAAAGTCCCAGAGCATAAAAAACATCTCTGCACTAATGTGACGCAATATAAACCCTCCGCAAAGTGGTTAGTACTGGCTGAAAATGCCAGGTGGGTTTGTTCTACTATTGGAGTTACACCTTGTGTGTCGTTAGAAATATTTAGTAGGTCCTCAGACTATTGTGTTCAGGTATCCATCATTCCTAAAATATTTTACCATCCTGAAAACTTTGTTTACGATGCACAGACTGCCCCAGAACATCATCTGTCAAAACGAGAACCTTTTACAGCATTGACGGTAGCCACCCTAATGATTATAGGAGGCGCGGGAATAGGTACAGGCGTAGCATCCCTGGTGCAGCAGAGTAAAGAATTTAGTGCCTTGAGAGTGGCAGTAGATGAAGACCTGGCTAGAACTGAGCAGTCAATAACTGCACTGGAACAGTCGATTAGATCATTATCTGAAGTGGTGCTACAAAACCGAAGAGCTTTAGACCTGGTGTTCTCACAGCAAGGGGGTATGTGCGTTGCACTTAATGAGGAGTGTTGTGTATACGCAGACCACACCGGCGTAGCAAGGGTGACAATGGCCAAATTGCGAGAGGGATTGGAAAAGAGGAAAAGAGAGTGGGAGGCACAGCAGAGTTGGTTCAAATCCTGGTTCAACCATTCGCCATGGCTCACCACCCTGATATCTACTTTGCTGGGTCCGATCGCAATGATCATACTGGCATTGGCCTTCGGGCCCTGCATACTGAACAAGCTTGTGTCATTTGTCCAGAACTGACTAAGCAAGGTCAACATTCTGTTAGTAGAAAACAAACAACTGTGTTAAGAATGTATTTCTGTAGTGTTATCCCCAGTTGTCCCTAATTCCTTATGCAGTATTATCCCTAGCTCTCCCTAGTTACCCCAATTTATATCCTGTCCCCTTACACCCCCTAGTTACCACTAGCTTACAGTGCCTTATACCTTACCTCGTCAATACCTTTTATACGTTTATTAGTTCAAGGTGCCTTACACTTTACCTCGTTAATGCCTTTTATACGTTTGTTAGCTCTCTTAGATTAGCATAGGGAGGGGGGAAATGTGGGCAGGTAGGGCCTGGCGATCGGAAGAAACCGCGCTGTACGGAAAGATAAGACCCCTCCCCAGGTAGCCAATAGTGATTAGTTTTATGATGTAAGCAGGCGGACATGACGTTGTAAACCAAAGGTATATTACACGGTGCTAATCACCAATAAACGCCATTTGCCGTCCACCACATTGGTGTTGTGAGCTATGGACTGAATGGTTATTAGAGAGTAACCATCGTGCTGTTCCTGGCTTAGACCACCGTGCTGCATGTCGACGGCAGCACCATTGTGACAATGTGGATCCAAGGAGATCACAGTGACACTACAGAACCCCATGGATCCAAGCAGCCACTGTGACAGGGCAAGGCCACATAGAACCAAGGAGACCATTGTGACACTACAGCAGCTCCTGAAACTAAGGGGCCATTGTGACACTGTGGTGCCTCATGGAATCAAGGAGACCATTGTGAAACTCTGGGGCCTCATGGAACCAAGGAGCCATTGTGACACAGTGGGTCCGCATGAAGCCAAAGGGCCGTTGTGACACTGCAGGGCCTCATTGGAAGAAAGGACATTGTTGATAGTACAGAAGCTCATGGAAACTATAAGGCACTGTGACCCTGCAGAGCCTCGTGGAATCAAGGAGAGCACTGTGACACTGAGGAACTTTACAGAACCAAAGGGCCTTTTGACACTACAGATCCAAGGAGACCATTGTTGAAGGTATGGAACCTCATGGAACCAAGGGTCCACTGTGACACACTGGGCCGGTTGTAACTAATTGTCCATTGTGATACTGCAGATCCAAGAGACCATGGTGACACTATGGAAGTTCATGTAATCAAGGGGCTGTTGTGAAATACCAAGGCCTTGTGGAACCAAGGAGAGCATTGTGGCAGTGCAGAACTGAGGAGGCTATTTTGACAATACAGAATGAAATGGAGCCAAGGGTCCATTGTTATACATCAGGGCCTCATGAAACCAAGGAGCCATTGTGAAACTGTGGGGCATAATGGAGTCAAGAACACCATTGATACTGAAATCCACCACCAGGTAGAAACTTTTAAACACAGTTCTGAGTGTTTCAAAGCAGGTATTCTTTATCACAGAATTCTGGTCACTTGGGCAATCCTTCCTCCATTCAACTGCATGGACAATTAAATGAACAGAGTTTTTATCACACACACTGATTACATACTCATTAGCCATCCCCACTTCCCTTGACTTTATTTGACATAGTTGCACCCCTGATCGCAGGTCCTTATATGGTTCTTTGGGGTCTGTCTTCAACATCCAGTGTCCTTTCCAGGTGGCTGTTCCTTGAACCCCACTTTGGAGAAAAGGCAATATTGTTTTGCATAACTTCTGTTTTGTCAGCCTTGCAGAGCTGAGCTGGCATCCTGATTGTGTTTTATGTGACTTCTGTTTCCCTCAGTTACATCCTTTATCTATTTCTCCAAGGCTGTGCTGTTCTGTTCTACTGTCCTTGTCACAGTGCTCACCCCCCATGAGGTGTGTCTGCAACCCCCCCCCAGCGAATGAGCTTGGAGTGGGCAAGTGTTCCTGAGGGAACAGGGATGGGACAGCTTGGCTGGACTGACCCAAGGGATGTTCCATTCCATGTCACACAATGATCAGCAATAAACTCAGAGAAGCAGGGAAGGGATGGAGGGGATTAATTTATTTTTAAAGACATTTTTCTTTCAAAAAAAGCACCTGCACATACAGAATCCTCTCCTGCCACAAGGTGTTCAACATTTTCTGCTGATAGGAGATTTCCTTGTGGATTTGCTTTTCTTCTGTTTGTGGCCTTTGCTCTTTGTGGTTGGTTTGTTTGTGGGGTTTTTGTTTTTGTTGTTGTTCTGGGTGGGTTTTGCTTTGGTTTTTTTTTTTGGTGGGATTTGTTTTTTTTTGTTGGGCTTGGTTTTTCTCCCTTATTAAACTGCCTTTCTTCTGATGCGTAAGTTTATTCTCCCTTTTCTTGTGGCTTGGTTGGCACCTGATGGCAAGATAAATTTATCCAACTCACTCATCTTTGCCCAATTATATTTCGCAGTTACCATTAACTAGATGAGTTTGGTCACAGACTCCCTGCAACTTGGCAGCATCCACAAAGGAGTTGAAAGTGCATTTCATCCCATTGTAGAGACAATAAAAATGTTCCACAGTGGTGGTCAAGGGCTGGTCACTGAGGGATGTCACCAGGGAGTGGCTGCCAAGAGGACTCTGTACCACAGGTGACATTTGACTCTCATTGTTCAGCCCAATTCCCACCCAGCCCATGTTCCACTCCTTCAGTCCAGCTCTCACCAATCTGGCTCTGAGCAGACCCCAGCAGACCATGTCACAGGCCTGGCTGAAGTCTGGGCACACAACATGCCCTTCTTTGCCCTCCCATGTGGGTTCTGCAATCCCTGCCTTGTCCTGCCAGGGCCTGCAATGGTTGCAGGAGGATTTGCCACATCCCCTTCCCTGCTGAGCCTGCCCAGTCTGTGACTCTCCCAATCCCTGTTCCTGCCCTGTTTGCAGACTGGTTCCATGGCTGCCCTTCCCAAGTGCCCAGGACCCTCTGGCATGGCTCTGGCCTTTCCAAGGGCTTTAGGAGAGGTCTCACAATGACCCTGCCCAGCCTTCTCAACATCCCTGACACCAAAGGCCTTTTCCATATCCCTCAGTCCCAGGTCAGTGCCCAGAACACAGCACAGCCCTGTCCAGGTCCTTGGGGCAGTTCAGAAGGGAGGCAGCTGTGATTTCTCCCCACAGACCCCCACTGCAATGGTCTCTCTGTGCAGTCCATGGCTGTCCTGAGCATTTTCCCTGGAGCCTCCCTGCCCTGGATGTTTCTCTCTATGCAGCCCTAAGCACATCCCAGTACTGAATTCAGGTGGTTTCCCAGAGTGTAGTGGCCTCAAGACACTGTTGGTGCCACTGGAACTGTGCCACCCCCAAGTGCTGCTGATGGTGTTTGTGCTCACTCGGGTTCATCTCCCCACACACACAATGCACATGCTGAAATCTCCTCAGTACAAAGCAAACATGGACAGCTGACCTGGTCACTTGATGTCCCTCCATGCAGGGACAAACAACCTCTTGCAGGTGGGGGGAGAGGCCAGTGCTGGGATTGATGGTTGCAGGGGCTCCTGTTGCATAAACAGCTGCTCTGCTCCAGTCTGAAATAGGGACCACCATCATCCTGGGATCATCAGAGAGCTGAGATTGGAAGGGACCTCAGCAAGTCTGCAGCTCAACCTGTCAGAAACTGGGCCAGACCAAGTGGCTCAAGGCTTAATGAGGTCTGAATTGGAAAATCCCAAACAGGCGAGTATCTCAGCACCTGGCTGAGCCCATGGGAACAAAGGTTTCCTCCTCTCCTGGCTGAACCTCCCCTCTTCCACCTTCCACCCATGGACTTTTGTCTCTCACCAGGCCCCCGGTGAAGAGCCTGGCTCTGTGTTCTCCATCACCTCCTCGGTGGCACTGCCAGGCTGGGATGAGGAGCCCCTCAGCCTTCCCTTCTCTGGGCTGGACAAGCCCAGCTCCCTCAGCCTCTCCTCACAGCCCAAGGGCTCCAGCCCCACCCTGGAGGCCCTTCCCTAACCCTGCTCCGGCTGCCAGACATCTTTCCTGCCCTGGGGAACCCAAACCAGGCCACAGTGTCCTGGATAATCCATGTCCTTCATGTCCTGCTCACACAGCCCAGGGGACTCCTGGCCTCCTTTGCTGCCAGGGCACACAGCTGCCTCCTGCCCAGCTCCTGCCCACCAAGAGTTTTCTGGCAGGGCTGCTCCCAGCCAGGCAGCTCCAGCCTGGGCCATTGCCAGGGGGAGTCCCCAGCAGGGGCAGACACTGGCATTTGTCCCTCTGGGATTCCATGAGGGTCCTGCCAAGACGAGCTCTGCTCCTCCTTGGAGCCCTTCCTGGGCACAGAGGCCTGAGAGACCTTTCCAGGACAGACTCAGCCCAAGAAGCCCTTGAGTCCCTCAGCCCCACATTGGTGTCTGCTGGAATTCAATCCCCTCCCCATCCCACAGCAGCCCTGCATTTCCCTCCTCCAGCCTTGCTCTCCAGCACAGCCATGGAGGCTCTTTTGCCTCTTGACTTTTCCTGCAGCCACCAAGGCCAGCTGAGCTCTGCCTTTGCCACACTCAGCCCTGCCCAGCACAGGCAATGCACAGCAATTCCTTGGCTGCTCCTGGCCTTGCTGTCAGCCCCGGCTGTCAGCGGCTCCGTGGCCCCTTTGTGCCCCGCTGGCCCAACCATGGTGCCACAGCCCCCCTGGGCAGGCCCAGCCCAGGCCAGGAGCATCGCGGGTGGGAACGGCCCCTGTGCTGTGGTGCCCACAGGACCATTTTTACAAAGCAGGGCCTAATGGAAGCATTAAAAACATTGTGTCATGAAGGAAACTCATGTAACCATGGCGACTATTGGGACACTACGGAACTTCATGGAACAAAGGGTCCATTGTGACACAATGAGGCCTCATGGAACCAAGGAGCCATTGTGATACTCCAGATCCTCATGGGACCAAGGGTGCATTGAGACACAGTGGGGCCTTGTTGAACCAAAGAAACCACTGCTACCAGCAGGGTAACTCACAGAACCAAGGAGTCCATTGTTACACTACAAAACCGATGGAACCAAGGGGACATTGTGACCAAGTGGGGCCTCATGGAACCAATTGTCTGTTATGACAACGTGGATGCAAGGAGACCATGGTGACACTATGGCACCTCATGGATCCAAGGGGTCATTGTGACACTGAAGAACTTCATGGAACCCAGGGTCCATTGTGACATAGTGGGGCCTCTTTGGAAAAAAGGAACCATTGTTGACAGGATGGAAAATCATGGAACCAAGGGGCCATTGTGACGTAGCAGGGCCACATGGAACAAAGGAGACAGTGATACTTAGGAACCTTATGGAACCAAGGGTCCATTATGACACTGCAGAATCCAGGAGACCATTTTGACACTATGGAACCTCATGGAATCAAGGGGCCAATGTGACACAGCAGGGTCACATAGAGCCAATGGTCCATAATGATACTGCGGATCCAAGGAGACGATTGTCATACTATGGAACCTCCTGGAACCAAGGGGCCACTGTGACATTGTGGGGCCTCATGGAATCAATTGTCCATTGTGACAAGGCGGATCCAAGGAGCTCATGGTGACACTGCAGAACTTCATGGATCCAAGGGGCCACTGTCACAGAGCAAGGCCACATGAAGCCAAGGGGCCATTGTGACACTGCAGGGCCTCATTGGAACAAAGGACATTGTTGATAGTACAGAAGCTCACGGAAACTATGGGGCACTGTGACCCTGCAGAGCTTTGTGGAACCAAGGAGACCCCTGTGACACTGAGGAACGTTATGGAACCAAGGAGCCTTTTTGACACTACGGAACCAAGAAGACCATTGTTGATGGTACAGAACCTGATGGAACCAAGGGGCCATTGTGACACGGGGGGCTGCTTGTAACCAATTATCCATTGTGGTAATGCTGATTCAGGAGACCGTGGATCTGTGAGACACTGTATAGAGACACTATGGAAGTTCATGGAACCAAGGGGCTATTGTGACACACCAAGGCCTTGTGGAACCAAGGAGATCCTTTTACAGTATGGAACCTAATGGAACCAAGGGTCCATTGTTACACAGCAGGGTCTCATAAAACTGAAGAGCCGTTGCGAAACTGTGGGGCATAATGGAGTCAAGGACACCATCAATACTGAAATCCACCAGAGAGAAACTTTTAAACACAGCTTTGAGTATTTGAAAGCAGGTATTCTTTATTACAACATGCTGGTCACTTGGACGAGCCTCCATTTTAATGCCCTGACAATTAAATGAACAGAGTTTTTGTCACACACACTGATTACATATCCATGAGCTATCCCCACTTCCTTTGACTTTATTTGACATAGTTGCACCTCTTACCACAAGTCCTTATATGGTTCTTTGGGGTCTGTCTTCAACATCCAGGGCCCTTTTTAGGTGGCTGTTCCTCGACCCCTACTTTTGAGTAAGTGCAATATTGTTGTTTTGCATAATTTCTGCTTTGTCAGCCTTGCAGAGCTGAGCTGGCATCCTGCTTGCATTTTGTGTGACTTCTGCTTGCCTCAGTTACATCCTTTATCTAATTCTCCAAGGCTGTGCTGTTCTGTTCTACTGTCCTTGTCACAGTGCTCACCCCCCATGAGGTGTGTCTGCAACCCTCCTCAACCAATGGGCTTGGGGTGGGCAAGTGCTCCTGAGGGAACAGGGATGGGAGAGCTTGGCTGGACTGACCCAAGGGATGTTCCATTCCATGTCACACCATGATCAGCAATAAACTGAGAGAAGCAGGGGGTGGTGGGGATTAATTTATATTTAAAGACATTTTTCTTTCAAAACCGCAACAACACACATATAATCCTCACCTGGCATAAGGTGCTTAAACATGTTCTGGTGATAGCAGATTTCCTGTGGATTTGCTTTTCTTCTGTTTTTGGCCTGTGCTTTTTGTGGTTCGTATGTTTGTGGGGCTTTTGTGTTGTTCTGGGTGGGTTTTCCTTTGGGGTTTTTGGTTGGGTTTCTTCTTTTTCAGTTGGGTTTGGTTTTTTTTCCCTATAGCACTGCTGTTCTTCTGATGCATGTTTTTCTCTCTTTTCTTGTGGCTTGGTTGGCACCTGATGGCAAGACAAATTTATCTAACTCACTCATCTTTCCCAATTATGTTTTGCAGTTACCATTAACTAGATGAGTTTGGTCACAGACTCCCTGCAACTTGGCAGCATCCACAAAGGAGTTGAAAGTGCATTTCATCCCATTGTAGAGATAATAAAAATGTTCCACAGTGGTGGTCAAGGGCTGGGCACCAAGGGATGTCACCAGGGAGTGGCTGCCAAGAGGACTCTGTGCCACAGGTGACGTTTGACTCTCATTGTTCAGTCCAATTCCCACTCAGCCCATGTTCCACTCCTTCAGTCCAGCTCTCACCAATCTGGCTCTGAGCAGACCCCAGCAGACCATGTCACAGGCCTGGCTGAAGTCTGGGCACACAACATGCCCTTCTTTGCCCTCCCACGTGGGTTCTGCAATCCCTGCCTTGTCCTGCCAGGGCCTGCAATGGCTGCAGGAGGATTTGCCACATCCCCTTCCCTGCTGAGCCTGCCCAGTCTGTGACTCTCCCAATCCCTGTTCCTGCCCTGTTTGCAGACTGGTTCCATGGCTGCCCTTCCCAAGTGCCCAGGACCCTCTGGGATGGCTCTGGCCTTTCCAAGGGCTTTGGGAGAGGTCTCACAATGACCCTGCCCAGCCTTCTCAACATCCCTGACACCAAAGGCCTTTTCCATATCCCACAGTCCCAGGTCAGTGCCCAGAACACAGCACAGGCCTGTCCAGGTCCTTGGGGTGGTTCAGAAGGGAGGCAGCTGTGATTTCTCCCCACAGACCCCCACTGCAATGGTCTCTCTGTGCAGCCCATGGCTGTCCTGAGCATTTTCCCTGCAGCCTCCCTGCCCTGGATGTCTCTGCCCATCAGGCTGGGGCTGAGGGGGTTGAGCAGGAGCATGAGGATGATGGAGGAAAGGGCTGTGTCCAAGTGTCTCAGGAGGGCTGTGCTGGGCAAGGCTGAGGATGCTGCAGGAAACAGTGGCACTGCTGAGGGGAGAGGAGCAGGAGGAGAGACCTTGTGCCTGCCCAGGCTAGGCAGGAGCTGCCCCAGGATGGCAGCTCTGAAGCACACACAGGATGCTCCTGTGAACACGACAGGGGAAGACTGAAACAGAAAATCAGGCTGGGAAAGCAAAGAGCAGGAGTGTCATGGTGTCACTGCAGGAGAGTTCCAGCACTGGGGACAGAGCACAGAAGAACTGGTGTAGAATGTTGGGGCTACCAAAAATGTCACAAGTGTCAGAACACGGAGGAAATGGTGACTGTAGCTGACAGAACTCCCCCGAGCCGTGGTGCAGTGTTTGCTGGAGACAACCCTTGCAGCCCATGAGTCCTGCAGAGAGCAGGGCTGGCTCAGCCCAGTGCTGGTCATGGGATGTGGCCACCAGCAGGAAACACTCTGCACATGCCAAAGGAGCAGGAAACAGCAGTGACAGTGCTGGGAGCAGAGGCTGTGCTGTCCCCAGTCAGGGGACACTCAGGGGGTGCAGCTGTAGCAGGTTTTCAATATTTCCTCCAGCAGCCCCACAATGAGACTGTTCCAAACCACAGGCACAGGGCAGGTCATGGGAGAGAGGAAGAGATCTTTTCTGACAGTTGGGGACATTCCCCATTCTCATTAGAAGAAATCCCACTGATGATGTCTGATTGTTCTACTGCCCTTTTTACCATGGGAATTTTGGGTTTTCATGTCACCTGTCTCCTGCTTGGACACCTATGCTATGACTGAGAGCATTTGTTTCTCAGGTGCTTAGAGGAATTGTGCAGCTCAGAGGGTGAAACATGGAGGTTTGTGTGCCTGGGACTCCCTCCACACCCCTGAGATGTGCTCTGTGCTTGCTGAAAGCTGCCACTGCCAGAGCCTGGCAGGCCCCTCAGCCCTGCAGGTGTCACCTGCCCTGCCCTGCCTGAGGTGCCCCAGGGCCTGAGGGATGGGCACGGGGAGCTCTGTGCACAGGAGCTCATCCCAGCCCTGCATCCAGGGCTTGGCAAAGGGACATTGCTCTGAGCATGAGGGACATGGGGACAGTGTCTGTCTCACAGGCCTTCATGGAACTGCCAGCGAGAACTGGTGCTGTTTGTGCTCACTGGTTCCTGTCACACAAGCACAGGATGTTCATGGTTACATCTCATTTATACAATACAACCATGGACTGCTGAGGCACAGCCAAGCTCTCCAAGCTGGGAGGAGGGACCTGTGCTACAAGTGGTGGCTGTTATTGGCTCTGTGTGCCTTCCCTTCGGCCTCCTGCACACACAGCCCCAGAGAAGGCTCTGCTCTCTTGGTCCTTCACATCTTTCCCAGCAGGGAAAAGACATGAAGGGCAAGGAAACTGCTGCTGGAGCCATCCTGCACACTCACACAGTTAAACTGTCCCTGGTGTTTTCATTTGTGGGGCACTGCCTTTGGCACATCCTTGGCAGAAGACCTAAGGCTCCATGCACTGCCCCAGGAGATCCCTGGGATCACGGAGATGCTGTAAGGGAGGCCAGCTCTGTTTCAGGAGTTCCCAGTGCCTGTCCCTGCCTGTGACCACAGGGCTGCCACCCCCCAGGGCTGTGTGATCACACTCAGAGTGCTCAGGCCTTACAGCAGCACAGGGGCTCAGCGTGAGACTGTGGAAATGGTGAAAGAGCAGCTCTGGAAAGAACAAACACTGGTGCTCCCTGGCAGTGCTGATGTGCTGGATACTTTTCCCCTGCATCTTTAAAGTCTCAGAGGAAGGATCCTTGCAATAGAAGTCAATAAAAAGCCTTTTAATTTCACTTAAAATCACAGAGAGAACACTCTATTGCTCTCACCAAGTTAGATCAATATATAATAAGAAAATGAAAAAAGAAAATACATGGAAATATTACAAAATACAATGTGGGAAATATATACAAAGTCAAGGAAAGGAATAAAAATTTAAAAAATCAAAACGTAAAAAAAATACACAGGTTTAGCCTGTAATGAGTTCAAAATACGAACAGTATGTAGAAATAAACCTGTTTTCTTCCAGTTATCAGTTTCCTCAGGGCATCCTTGAGCTCCTGGTTCCTCAGGCTGTAGATGAGGGGGTTCAATACTGGAGGCACCACTGAGTACAGAACTGACACTGCTAGATCCAGGGATGGGGAAGAGATGGAGGGAGGCTTCAGGTAAGTAAAAATGCCAGTGCTGAGAAACAGGGAGACCACAGCCAGGTGAAGGAGACACATGGAAAAGGCTTTGTGCCGTCCCTGCTCAGAGGGGATCCTCAGCACAGCCCTGAAGATCTGCACATAGGAGAAAACAATGAAAATGAAACATCCAAAAGCTAAACTGATACTAACCACAATAAGTCCAAGTTCCCTGAGGTAGGAGTGTGAGTAGGAGAGCTTGAGGATGTGTGGGATTTCACAGAAGAACTGGCCCAGCTCATTGCCCTGGCACAGGGGCAGGGAAAATGTATTGGCTGTGTGCAGCAGAGCATTGAGAAAGGCACAGGCCCAGGCAGCTGCTGCCATGTGGGCACAAGCTCTGCTGCCCAGGAGGGTCCCATAGTGCAGGGGTTTGCAGATGGACACGTAGCGGTCATAGCACATGATGGTGAGGAGGGAAAACTCGGCTACAATAAAAAACAGAAAGAAAAAGACCTGTGCAGCACATCCTGAGTAGGAGATGTCCCTGGTGTCCCAGAGGGAATTGTGCATGGCTTTGGGGACAGTGGTGCAGATGGAGCCCAGGTCGGTGAGGGCCAGGTTGAGCAGGAAGAAGAACATGGGCGTGTGCAGGTGGTGGCCGCAGGCTACGGCGCTGATGATGAGGCTGTTGCCCAGGAGGGCAGCCAGGGAGATGCCCAGGAAGAGGCAGAAGTGCAGCAGCTGCAGCTGCCGCGTGTCTGCCAATGCCAGGAGGAGGAAGTGGCTGATGGAGCTGCTGTTGGACATTGCTTCTCTGCGGGCATCGTGAACTGTTGAAAGAAGGCATTGATAAGTTAGATAAAATTACTTGAGTCAATTCTATACTATTTTATTACAAATTCACTTCAAAATTAATCCTTTTTCTTTGGACAACTTTCACTCAAGTTTTTATTTTCGAGCTTAGGTTTCTGCTCCTGAGTTACTGTCCCTTTCTTTGAGGAGGCAGAAATTCTCATCTTCAGCATTGCTCTCAGCCTGAACACTGGGGAGCCCGGAAGGAAAACAGAGCTCCCTGTGCCCCAGTCCAGTCAGACCTGCTGGTTCCCACACAGATGCCTTTGCTCATTTCACCTCCCTCTGTTTCAGGATGGTTGCACTTCAAACATGCTTGAAAAAAATGCTTTACTTTTTGAAGTTTCTGGTTTCAAAATAATTTTTCTATACTCTTTCTTTCACTGTGAAGCTGAATAGGGTAGGATATCCACAGTTGTTCTGGCTCTCTGCTGCCTGGAGTTGTGCCCATTGGGAGCTGTTTCCCTCTACCCAAGCCTGGTCCCTGCCAGAGCTCCCAGAGCCCAGCCCAGCCCTGGGGGCTCAGCTCTGCCCTGCACAGCCCTCCCAGCACAGGGCACTGCCCAGGGACATCTCCCTGGCAGCAGCTCCTTAAGGGCAGGGCAGACAAACAGAGATGCTGCAAGCCAAGGTGCTGCTGCTGCTGTCTGTAGGGAGAGGAGGGTGAGGAGGCACTTTCTGAGGCAGATCTGAGGCACATCTGCTGATCCCCAGTGGGACAGTGCAGGAGTGTCAGGGACACATCCAAAGCTGACAGCCCCTTGCCCTTTCCTTGAGGAGAAAGCTGAGAGCAGCCCTGGCCATGCAGCACCATCTCCCCAGCAGGAGGAATCTGCCCTGATGGGGGTGGCTCCTTGCACCTCCAACGTCTCCCCACAGAGCCATGGGGAGCTGCCAGGCAGGCTGAGAGCTGCCCCTGGCAGGTGGCACATGCCCTGCCCTGGCCAAGAGCCCTCAGGGCTGCAGGAGCTGCTCTGCACGACAGCCCTGGGCAGCCCTGGCTGCACCCCCACCTTCACAGCCTGCAGCCGTCCCTGGCAGCAGGAGCCGTCCTGCCCTGTCCCTCTGACGGTGCCCAGGCCAGCCCCGCTCTGCAGCACATCCTCCTCCTCCTCCTGTGCACCAGAGAAACTGGGAGAGTCTTCCTGACACATCCCCCAGGCTGTGGGGTGTGCAGGCTTCAGGAGATCCCTCCAGGAGCACAGGGGACATTGCCCTGCACCCACAGACTCACCATGCAGAGGCTGTGAAGATGTTTCCCCAAGTGAAGTCTCTGCTCAGTGTCTCTCCAGTCCTGGTTCCCTTTAGCTGTCTCTGCCTGGCTCCTCTCAGTGCCTGCAGGCAGTGTCCTCAGCCCTGCTCGGCTGAGCAGAGGAGCTGCTCATGAGGAGAAAGGTCTTTTTGAAGCTCTTCTTGGTTGCCAGGAGCTCCCTCTGTGACAGGAGCCCAGCCCAGCTCAGGAGCACAGCAACAGCGCAAGGACTTTAATGACCCTCTCGGGGCTTTGGTGTTGTTTGCATCAAACTCAGTCCCTGATATTGCCTTCAAAAAACTTCTCAGGAACTCAAAGATTCAAACTCCAAAGTTTCTTGAAGTTTTAATGGGTCCCACTGAGGGACACAACTCAGAAAATGTCCCAAAGGTTGTAGTTAGAGCAGAACACTGGAGGCAGTGATGACAGGAGGGGACAAACAAGGCAAAGGTGTCTCTGATGCTGAGCAAACCTGGATGTGTTTGAGGAATGCAAAGGGCCAAGGCCTGAGCCCCAGCCCCTGGCAAGGCACATCCTGTCCCTCCCTCAGTGCTCAGGGCTCTTCCCGGGGCACTGCCATGTGGGGATGTGCAATGCCAAGGGCAGCACCATGGGGTGGCCCCTGCCAGGCTGCTGAGCAGGGACAAGGAGGCCATGAGGCCCCAGGGCTGCAAGGCTCACTTGTGTCCTCCTCATGGCCTCAGGCCCAGGGCCAGCAGCCATGGCCAAAGTGCTGCACAAGTTGCCTCTGGCAGGCCCTTGCAGCTTCTGCACATCCCTGGGCCCTCTCCAGCCCAGGCTGTCCTACGCTGTCCATGCCCTGCGCCTCTGGCCCTGCAGGCTGTCGGCATCCCCCGGCTGCCCCACCTCGCTGGCCCTTCCTTTGCTGACAGCTCTGCGTCCTGCCTGCCTCTGCCTTGGCACACAAAGCCTTGGGCTGACCCTGACTCCTTCTGGGGATGTGTTGCACCACAGCCCAGCCCTGGGAGGGAAATTCCTTTCTCTTTGTGTCCAATCATGGCCTCCCCGCCTGCCCTTGGTGATATTATTTCCTTCACAGGTTTATTTCCACTATCCAGAAAAGCTCCACCATCTCTGAAACTCCTCTTCAAGCCCTCTCCAGCTATTCATGTTCTATTCTCACTCTCCACACCACTGAGGCCAGGGCCCTCAGTCTCTCTATGGGACATGTGCTTGAGGCCTCCAGATCCTATCCTGGGGGTTTTTTGTGTCCTTTCAAGGTCTTTTATGATTAAAACATTGTGGTCATACATAATCCAAGAAAGACGGAGATTATTTTTCAGGCCTGCTGTGGCGAGGAAGGGGCAATGCCTTTAAAATGGTCAAGGACAAATTTAGCTTGGTTGTAAAGAAGAAAGATTTTATGATGAGGGTGACAAGATAGACAAACAGGTTGTCCACATAAGTGGATGCCCCATCCCAAGAAGTGTCCATGGTCAGGATTTTTAGTGGGTCAGTGGTTAGTTGTGCCTTCCCAAGGCAAACGGCAGTGCAGTAGATGATATTTTACAGGCATTCAAATTTAAAAAACAAAGGTTAAAAATTGAATTCAAGCACAATTCTGACATCTCTACATGAAAGACTCACCAAGGGGGTCAATGGCAGAATTTTCCAGCATGGCCTTGCCAGCTCAGCATGGGGGTTTCTGCCTTGGGGTCTGAGACTCATGATGGGCATCCACAAAGGGCATTTGGGGAATGTGAAAGATTTTCCAAGGGCTGTCTAAGAAAGGAGCCCAGGAAGAGACAGAGTGGGGGGATCAAGGTGCTTTGATGAGGAAAAGACATGAGAAAATAGAGAGAAAGAAGGATGAGAGATCACAATGTGTGATATAGTTCTGCACTATTGGCTGGTCAGGACACTGTTTTAGCTGTGCCTTACAGCTGATCCCCAGAGCCTGGGGCATTTTCCTAAACTCTCCAATGCCAAGAACTTTCTGGGACAAGAGAGCTCTCTCTGCTCTGGGTACCGAGGGAGGTCCAAGTGCCACATACTTGAGTGGGAACCACAACCCATCAGGTCCTGTGTCCTTTGGGGGCCCAGGCACTGGTGAGACTGGTGTGTGTGCACACAGCACTGGGGTGTGTGGGGTGGCTGTAACCAGCAGGGAACATCAAAGCAGAGCAAGCAGCGAGCAGCAGAGGCCTGGGAGCTGCTGTGTGAGATCAGCTCCTGCAGGGATCCACATTGTCTGGGTGTGTGTGCAGCTCTGCATCTCCTCCTGCCATGGCAGAGCACACAAACAGCCCGTCCTTGTGTCCCTTTCTGCACTGACTGTGCTTTGGCTTGGCCTGGAAACCTCCCGAGGTCCCTCCCAGGAGGAGTCCCTGTGCATTTCCCTCCCCCATGGCTCTGCCCTTCCTGATCAGCAGCTGTGGGGCAGCAGAGCTGGGGCAGTGCAGGGACAGGGCTGGCTCTGACAGGGGCCATGAAGCCACTGCCAGGAGGTGACAGCAAGGACAGTTTGCAAAGGGGAAATTTAGAAATAGTGACTTTGTAGTTTTTAGGAACAGCAAGCTTGGCTGGAGCATGTTAAGAGCATGAAAAACAAGGGGTGTTGGGTGAAACAGGGGATGTTCAGCCTGGAGATGAGATTTGCAGGGCTGGTGCAGAGCAGGGTGGCCATGAGCCCGGCAGCCTCCCTGTGTGCCAGGGCTGCTCGGGTTGTGTCACAGAGGTGCCCCAGAATCAGAGCCCAGGTGGGGCCTCTCCCTCCTGCCTCATTCCTTCACCTCCCCAAGGATGGAATTCCTGTGGTGTGAGGTCTCTGATGTGCTGGGTGACCTCCCAATGCTTCCTGGCCAGAATGTCTGCTGAGGGCCAGCCAGGCTGCTGCAGTGGCAGTGACCTCACAGCCATCACCATTGCAGCCATGTCCCCTTGTTGCTTTCGGCGGGGGGGGGGGGTGGTGCTGGGGTGTCCCGCTGTGCTGCAGCCTTCTTGGAGGAAGCATCCTCTCAAAGAATGGATTTTCCAGAGGCCACAGCAACCCTCTAAGCAACAGGGTGATTTCAGCAGGTGTAGCAATTTCTCTGCTACAAGTGGTTTCAGCTCTTGCCAAATCACCTGAGGGCGACTCGGGGACAGAGAGAGGAGGGGTGGGCGCCCGTGACAGTTCCACAAGATAACCTTTATTGTCAGCAGCTCTTGTGAAGGGGAGGCCAGGAACAACAGTTGCACCCTGCCCAAAGGCCGGGGCAGGGGGTCTTTAATGGGGAAGGCAGGGGGTGGGTGGGAGTCGGTTAGCCAACTGGGTACAAGGCATTACCATGGAGAAGCAGGGTACACTGCATAGTCACCATGACCTAGAGTTGGGCTTCTTACCTCTGAGTCCTTTTGCCCTCAGGCCGAGGCAGTGCAGAGGGCTGAATCAAAGGCTCACAGCTCTCCACATGCCCTGAGCCCGATTCTCCCCTTTTGCCTGTCCCTGTCTTGTCTCTGCTGGGATGAGCAGGTTTGCGATTAATATCTTGTCCCCAAGTTATGGGGCCAATTGCTTCCCAGTCAGGCTCCTGGAGCACGAGTGGCTTCACAATGCACATGTGAGCACTGAGGGACAAAGTGCAAATGGGAAGCTAGAGCAGGATGTGGTTGGAAAGGGCTGTGTGGATGTGGGGCAGCACATTGCTGGGGCCAGTGTGGGGCACAATGGGTTGGATAACAACAGATCTGCCCAAATCAAATTTGATCTGAGCATTTGCTGTAGCAGGTCCAGAGCCACTGAGCACAATGTGGCTTGGTCTGCTCATGTGGGTGTGGGAGCTCACCCTGTGCATATTCCCATCTGTGCCCCTCTCAGGGATCTTTTTCAGAGCAGGGAGAGGGATCAGGATTGTTTTGTTGTTGTCCTGTGGGATATCAGTTTCTGATGTGAGAACATCAAGGCAGTGAGGGTCATTTGGGATGTGAATTCAGTGCTGCTCTCCTGCCCTTGCCTCGGGTGCTGCCTCTGGGAGTCCATTAATAATCATGCCCAGCCTGTGGGGGAACAGGGGAGGATGATTTTCCCCAGGTTTTCACCCCTTTTCCTCCTTCAGGCCCATTACAACAGCTTTTGGGAATTTTGAATTCCCTCTGGGTGTTAAGGAAAGCCTGTTCTTGTTGCTGAGACTGCCAGGTCTCCTCAGTGTGCTCCACACTGTGTTCAGAGCCAGGACAGAGATTTCCAGGAAGGTCATTCAGAGATCTGTCCCGAGGGTGGAGAGCCATGAGTGGCATGGAATGTGCGAGGACATGGGCCAGTGTTTGGAGGATTTCTCTCCTCCAATGGTTTGGAAGTTCACCCCTGAACAGCTACAGGACCCTGATAAAGTGATAAAATATGTGAAGGGAAAACGCTGCAGCAGCTCCAGAGAGGTGCCAAGTGATGCAACCTGCCGGGCCCTGGCTACTGTTCCTGGGCCACTGCTGGCCACTGGACAGCACCCTCAGGGGAGGAGGAGGAAAGCAGAGCAGCAGCACCGTGGGCACTGCAGCTGCAGCTGAACCAGGGAACAGCCCCTGCCGGGAGCAGCTGCTGCTGTACAGAAGAAGAAATCCAAGACCAAATCATCACCAATCCCTTAGGGAGGGAGGAAGAGGAAGCAGAGCCCTCGTGACAGGAGGAAGAGGCAGGGCCAGAGATAATGACCCATTGCCTGTCCTCAGGTGAGCTGAGAGATTTGTGAAAAGATTTCAGCCGCTGGTCAGGAGAGCCCCTGGTGACCTGGCTGCTCTGATGCTGGGATATCACAGCTCCAGTACGGAACTGGGTGGTGGTGAAGCCAAGCAACTGCGATCCCTGTCCTGGGATTTGGGCACTGACCAGGTGTAAGGACCTGATAATAAGGAAAATGCCTCAAAAATTGCTTTGTCATTGTGTCTGCTTATCACAATCGCTCTGAACACCTGAACACTCTGTGCAAAATGAGCCGTAAGCAGACATCTTGAGGCCCATAGAAAGGAAGGCAAAACCTGTGAAACTAGGGAGGAGGAAGAGAAGGACAGAAACTCTGTCCTTTGCCTCCCCTCACCCTCCCCTCTGCCTGCTGAGCCTTTCACAGCTGTGAAACCACCTGGAGCTTCCAGCAGCTGAGCCACCGCCAGCCTGGGGAAAACAGAAACTCTCTGTGATCCACACGTGAGCTGTGGAAACCTCCCTGGTCCTGCACCCCTGGGGCGAGCAGCTCGAGTGAATGGACCGGAGCCACCCGGGAGCTGCAGGGACACGAATTGTGTCTGCATTCCAGAGCACAGCAGGATTGCATCCCAGCTGAGCCATCAGCCCTGAGGAAATCCCTGATAAAGCCACTTCGAATGTCAGAGGAAAAAAAAGGCAAAAACTGCTTCATCTCCCCCCACCCCATCTCAGCAGAAAGGCAGCGGTGTGGGGGTGAAGCTGTCCTATGCTTTTAAAGGAATCTCAGCTTTTCCCTACTTTTGTCTACTTTTCCCTTTCTCTCTTGTCCTCTTTTACAGTTAATAAAGTGAAACTGTCAGGGTTTTAGTAACAACAGGTAACTTTGAGTTTTATCTCATTTCAGGGACGATTCTAACCTGAAGTTCTTCCTGCAATTCCCAGAGAGCTCTCTTTGCTCCTCTGGGATTAAGAGGATTGTAACAGCACATCTCCCATCCCACATCCCCCCAGTCCCCAATCCGTGTCCCCCATTCCATGTCCCTCATCCCACATTCCCCATCCCACACCTCCCATTCCATGTCCAACCCCACATCCCCCATGTCCCCCACATCCCCCATGTCCCCATTCCATGTCCCCATCCCAGATCCCCCACATCCCCCATCCCATGTCCTCAATTCCATGTCCATCCCATGTCCTCAATTCCATGTCCCATCCCATTTGTCCCACACTCCCCACGTCCCCCATTCCATGTTCCATCCCCCATCTCCCCTCCTCCCCCAGCCCCATATCTGAGCCCCTGTGCCCATGGTGTCACCGCGACGTCACAGAGGCCCCACTGAGCTCACAGTGCCACCACCAGAACCACCAGTGGTGTCACAGAGTGTCCTGGGGACACTACAGGAGCCGGTCTGGTGGTGGGACATCCCAGACCCCACATCCCGATCCCACATCCCAATCCCAAATCCCAATCCCAAATCCTGAGGGAGTGCAGAATGAGCTTCTGCCCTCCCACTGCCAGGAGGACCAAAGTGGAGCTCTGGGGGGGGACAGAGGTGGCCTCAGCCACCACCCCCGAAGGTACTGGCACCCCCTGGACCCCCGTGAATGTCTGGATCTGTGGGGATCTTGACTCAGTTTCCCTCAATTCCCAGAGCGGAAGGAAATTTGGGATGCAGTGGCTGACTTTGTCCTGGACCAGCTCCTGCTGCAGAAAAAGGTCACCTTGGACTTCCCCCTCTGTCCAATCCTGGGGGTCGAGGCCACCTCTGGCTCATCCCAAAATCCCAAAAATTCTGGTTGCAGGGGGTGTGGATCCCGACCCTCGGTGCCCTGGGTGTGGTGCCCTGGTGGGAACGGGTTGGGGACATGGAGGTGACAACGCGGAGGCCGATTTTTTGCCTGGCCAGGAATTTGGTCCAGGAGCACAATTTGATGGATGACCAGGAATTCCTGCCGGGTGAGAGGGGAGGCTTTTGGAACGGACACAGCTGGAGAGGGAGGAATGGGGTGGGAAATGGAGGGTTTGGGGTTGAAAGGTGTGAGGAGAAACCAAAAAATCATGAGGACACCCAAAACAAAACATGAGGAGACCCCAAAAGGACCTGCTGAGACAGCAAAAATACATGAGAAGATCCCAAAAACCCACAGGGAGATCCCAAAAACCCATGAGGGGACCCCAAAACTCACAAGGACACCCCATAAAACCAGAAGGAGACCACAAAACACCCTGGGAAGACTCCAAAAATCGATGAGAGAACCTCAAATCCCATGAGAAGACCCCATAAAACCATGAGAAAATCCCATAAAATCACAAAGAGCCCCCAAAACCCTCCAAGAAGACCCCCAAAACCACAAGAAGACCCCATAAAACCTTAAGGAATCCCCAGAACCCCACCAGAAAACCCCAAACCCCATCGAGGACACCCCAACCTCCCCCATTTTCCATGTCCTCACAGGGAACCCGGATCCCCTCCGGACGTTCACGGTGGCCATGGCACTGGGGCTGCCCCGGCGCAGGGTGGAGGGCACCTTCCAGGCCACCATGTCCCTCCTGTCACGGTGCTTGAGGACAGGTGAGAACGTGGCCCTGGCCCTGAGGGACATCGGAGTCCTGCTGGTGGAGCGGCGCAAGGTCCGGATGAGGTTCTACCACGACTTCCTGGAGGCGGTGAGCGGGAAGGAGAACCTGGAGAAGGGAGTGTTCAAGGTGAGGGGGTTGGGGGTGGGAGATAGGGCATGGGGGGAGGGGACTGGGGCGGTCCTTCAAAATTCCTTCATCCATGAGGAGAAGATCCCACCATCTTTGGGGTCCTCAAGTCCCTTGGCCGTGTTGAAGAGATCCCACCATTTTTGGGATCCTCCACCATTTCCTCATCCACATGGAGAAGGTCCCAACGTCTTGGAGGTCCTCTTAGTGCTCTTCCAACACTGAGTTCCTCATCCATGGGGAGAAGATCCCACCATCTTTGGACTCCTCTAACATTCCCTCATCCATGTTAAGGAGCTCCCACCATCTCTGGGGCCCTCTTTGCGCTCCTCCAGTGTTGGGTGTCTCATCTTTGGGGTCTTCCATCACTGAGGCCCTCATCCATGGTAGGAAGCTCCAGCCATCTTGGGACTCCTCCAATGCTGAGTTCCTCATCCATGACGAGAAGATCCCACCATCTTTGGGGTCTTCTAATGCTGAGTTCCTCATCCCCATGGAGAAGGTCCCACCCCTGTTCTCCTCCACTGCAGATCCCAGAGCTCCTGGACATGGTGGTGCCCCGGGGGGTCCCTGTGGCTGCCCTGACCTCGTCTGGCTCTGTTATCGTCTTCCCCGAGTGTGTCTGGGGGTGATCCCAGGGCTCCGGGAATGGGGGGACACCGGGGTGGGACCAGAGCAGGGTCTGACCCAACCTGCTCCAGGATTTCATGGATTTAGGGAGCCTGGAATTCTGCACTGGGTGGGTCTGAGGGATGGTGGTTTTGGGGAGATGTGGTGGATTTGGGGGAAAATGGGATATTGGGGGAAAATGTGGTGGTTTTGGGGGAAAAAGAGGGATTTGGGGAAAAAAGATGTATTTGGGAAAATCATGGTGGATTTGGGGAAAAAACCAAGTGGATTTAGAGGAAAAACATGGTGGATTTAGGGATAATGGTGGATTTGGGGAAAAACAAAGTATATGAAGGAAAATGTATTTGATTTAGAGAAAAACAAGGTGGATTTGGGGAAAATACAATGGATTTGGGGATAATGGGGGATTTGGAAAAACATGGTGGCTTTGCGGAAAGACAAGGTGGATTTGGGGGAGAACTGTGGTGGATTTGGGAAAAACATCATTGATTTGGTGAAAACATGGTGGATTTGTGAAAAATCTGGTGGATTTTTGGGAAAAAAACAAGTGGATTTTGGGGGAAATGGTGGTTTTGGGAAAAATGGGGTGGATTTGAGGAAATCTTTGGTGGATTTCTGAGAAATGGGAAATTAAGGAAAAAACAAGGTGGATTTGGGGAAAATGTGGTGGATTTAGGGAAAACAAGGTTGATTTGGGGAAAACGTGGATTTGGGAGAAAAACAAGGTGGATTTGGGAAATTGTGGTGGATTTAGGGAAAACTATGGTGGATTTGGGAAAAACAAGGTGGATTAAGGAAAATGTAGTGAATTGAGAGGGAAATGTCATGGATTTGGGGAAAACAGTGGTGATTCCAGGGTGATTCTGGGGTGATCCTGGTGTTTCCTCCCCAGGTTCGAGAGGGAAAAGGTTCAGGCACCACTTCCAAGGGCACTGCTGCTCCAGATCCTCCAGAACCTCCCCAAGGAAACCCCACAGCCCAGGCGGGAATTGGGCCTATGGATCACAAAAGATGGGAATGGCAGGAAAATTGAGAGAGATGGAAAAGGTGAAATTTTAAAAAACAGGGAAAAAGCAAAGAAATAGGGAAAACCAAAAAGAATAGGTGAAATAGGAAAAAAAAAAGTTGGGAAAAGGGGAATTAATTGGGATAATAAAGTAAAGGAATGGGGGGAAAGGATAGAAATAGGGAGAAAATCAAGAAAAAGGAGAAAATAGCAAAAAATGGGGATAATGAGAATTTTTTGGATAGTAAAGCAAAAAAATTGGGGAAACATCATGGAAAGGGAGGAAATAGCAAAACCCAAGGAAATTAATATGGATAATAAAGAAATGGAAGGAAAGAAATTGTGGAAAATTGAAGAAAAGAGGGGAAACAGCAAAAAATGAAGAAAATGGGAAATTTTGGGGATAATGAAGCAAAGAAATGGGAGAAAGGGAAGAAATTGGGGAAAATCAAGAAAAAATGAAAATAGAAAAAATGGGGGAAAAGGGCAAAGGGGGAATAAGAGTGAAAAGGCAAAGAAATGAGGGAAAAAGCAAAGGAATGGATAAAAAATGGGAAAGAAATGGGTGGAAAGCAAAGGAATGGGGAAAGAGCAGAGAAATGCGGGAAAAAAGGGAAGAAATGTGGAAACAAAGGGAAGAAATGGGGTAAGTGATGTCACCTCAGACTTGGCCTCTCCTTCCCAGTTCCAGAGGCAGCTTCTGGAATATCAGGAGCAGAGGAACAACCTGAGGAAGAGACTCCAGAAAACCAGGAAATCCAGGGGACGAAGGGGAAAGAGAGGAAGTTGAAAACAATGCTGGGGAAAAAGAAGTCTGAAAAGCTGGAAACCAAACTGGGGAAAAAGAAGTCTGAAAAGTTGGAAACTGAATTGTGGAAAAAGAAGTTGGAAACCGAATTGGGAAGGAAGGAGAAATCAGGAATGTCAAAAACTGAATTGGGGAAAAAGGAGAAGTCAGAAAAGTCAGAATCCAAAGGGATGAAGGAAAAGCCAGAAAATTTGGAAAAGTTGGAAACCAAGGGGAAGAAGAAGTCAGGAAAGTCCCCAGACAGGTGAGACTGAAGGCTTGGGAACAATCCGGTGTCCCCCAGCTCGGGATGACCTTTCCCATTGGATCTTTCCAGGGATCATCCCGAGATTCCAAAGGCCGCACAGCGTCAGGGCCGCTCTCAGCGCCAGCGCTGGACACGCACGGCCAAAATGCCACACTCTGGAGGAGGAAGGGGAGAAGGAGAAGGGGAAGAAGTGAAGAAGAAGGAGAAATCCAAGTGGATCTGTCATCAAGATCCCTGGAGCTTCCAAACGCCAGTGATTGCTGTGATGTCGGCATCCAGCTCTGACTCCATCATTCCCAAGGATCCTGATCCTGAGGAGCCCCCGCCCAGCCCTGTGAGGCCAAAGACAATGAGGACAAGGAACGAGAACTTCTGGCCAGTGCTGGAGGCACTTCTGGAGTAGCTTAGAATCTCTGGGAATCTCCAGCAGTCTCCAGGAGCCATTGATAAATGCCTCTGGTTCAGGGTGGCTGAGGAATGACTAGGAGGAGCTTCCTTCCATCAGGATCCGTTTGAATCTTCCTGGTTTTCACCCAGAATCTGCCCATTCTGCCCCAAATCCCATCAGATCCAACCCCAAATCCCATTGGATCCAAACCCAAATCCCAGTGGATCCAAACCCAAATTGCAATGGATCCAAGTCCAAATCCCAACAGATCCAACACCAAATCCCATTGGCCCCATCCCAATTGGAGGGTGGCTCATGGTGGTCGGGGTATCCCATGGGTATTTGTGCCAGCAATTGTCACTTTTGCCCCCAGACCTCCTGCATCTCAGGGGATATCACCAGAGGTGTGAGCTCAGGTGGGACCCTGTGGGGATGGGGCCGGAGCTGCTCCTCCCCTCCCCTCCCCTCCCCTCCCCTCCCCTCCCCTCCCCTCCCCTCCCCTCCCCTCCCCTCCCCTCCCCTCCCCTCCCCTCCCCTCCCCTCCCCTCCCCTCCCCTCCCCTCCCCTCCCCTCCCCTCCCCTCCCCTCCCCTCCCCTCCCCTCCCCTCCCCTCCCCTCCCTATTGAGGACTGGCCGCGTGGGTGACAGAGTGAGTGTGACTGGCCCAGGCTATTGCTGCCCTGGGGTTCTCAGCAGTGCCACCAAAGCCTGCCTGCTCCTCCCTGCTCCCCTGCTCCCCTGCCCCCGGGAGCCCGGAGCCAGTGTGTGCGGTGCCACCTGGGGCCGGGGCTGTCCCCACCAGGTCCCTTTCTCTGCCATCACTGCCTGGGTAGGTCCTGCCCCTGTACCGGAGCGCCCCCTGCTGGCCGCGAGACAGCACCTGCCGCTGGCGCCCCCTGCTGGCTGAAGAGTCACTGCAGCGCCCCCTGCTGGCTGAAGAGTCACTGCAGCGCCCCCTGCTGGGCATGTCCAGAACTGCACCAAAGGGGAAAGTGGGGCCTGGTGGGTGGGAAACTCCTGTCATTGTTCAGTTGTTGCTGTTCTGTTCTGTTCTGTTCTGTTCTTTCTATATGTATACATTTGCTAGTGAAGAACTGTTACTCCTTTTCCATATTTTTGCCAGGAAGTGGCTATTACCACAAAGCAATAATTGAGAGGGAGGGCATCCTCTTTCCATTCCAGAAAGGTTCTCATCTTCCTGGGCAGACATCTGGTTTTTCAACCAAGACATTAGCCTACTCAGTGACTGTCTCACTTTGAAAGACAGGTGTCTGCTAAGGAAGGTGGGAGTCTCTCAGAATAGAGAATGTGACCCCCCCCCTTCCATCGGAATTGTTATAACTTTGGAATCAAGGGCTTTCAGGCAAAGATATGGGAAAAGGAATAACGGTTCTTTACTCGTATCTATAACGAGGCAAACAATCAATAACAGCAATAGTAACAACAAACAAAACCAAAACCCGGTGGCAGATGTCCCTGGGCTGCCAGGCACTGTCCCCTTTGGTGCAGTCCCATTCACAGCCAGCAGGGGCGCTGTTGGCTCCCAGCCGGGCGGGAGGGGTTTGGGGACTCCTGGGGCCTCCCTGCCCCACTGAGGCTGGAGGTCACTCCACAGCCACACTCCAGCCAGGATTCCAAGCAGTGCCAGGTCCACCAGGACAAGGATGGACACTTGTGGCTGTCGGGGGTGGCACAGAGGTTCTGCAGCCTGCGGGAGCTGCTGGGCACCTCTGAGTGCCGGGGGCTGCAGGCAGAGGGGCCCAAAAGTGCCTGGAGGCCGCGTGTTCACCCCACCCCAAAGGTGACACTGGGGGACATTCCAGAGAGGAGTTGTGATGTCACAGAACAGCTCTGATGTCATAGAGGGGCTGTGTGATATCCCAGAGGGGGCTGTGTCATAGAGGCACAGAGCAGCTGAGATGTCAGAAATGGACTGTGTGACACCACTGGAAGGGTGGTGTGATGTCACAGAGAGGGCTATGACATCACAGAAGGAGGTCATAAAGCAGCTATGGCATAATAGGGGGGACTGTGTGACATCACTGAGTGGCTGTGTGACATCGGAGAGCAGGCTTTGACATCACAGGGCAGCTGCGACAGGAGGGTGGTTTGACAACACATGGGGGACGGTGTGATATTACAGAGCGGGTTGTGATGTCACAGCGGGGCTGTGTGAGGTCACTGGAGAGGTCACTGTGCCCCGGACACCCCCTCACAGAGCCCCCCATAGACATCCAACACTGCTGTGTGCAGCAGGGTCCCCTGTCCCCCCAGCTCCTGCCCTTCCTGGCGCCACAGCCTCCCCCAAGGATGTCCCACAAATCGACACCCAGAGCCTGACATGGGGACAATGAGCTGGGGCTGTGTGAGCAGGACATCAAGGGCATGGATTATCCAGGTCACTGTGGCCTGGTTTG
Source organism: Acanthiza pusilla (assembly GCA_036630365.1). Taxonomy (NCBI): domain Eukaryota; kingdom Metazoa; phylum Chordata; class Aves; order Passeriformes; family Acanthizidae; genus Acanthiza; species Acanthiza pusilla. Next base: position 1,605,541 of record JAXCHO010000108.1, read on the forward strand.
GGTTCCCCAGGGCAGGAAAGATGTCTGGCAGCTGGAGCAGGGTTAGGGAAGGGCCTCCAGGGTGGGGCTGGAGCCCTTGGGCTGTGAGGAGAGGCTGAGGGAGCTGGGCTTGTCCAGCCCAGAGAAGGGAAGGCTGAGGGGCTCCTCATCCCAGCCTGGCAGTGCCACCGAGGAGGTGATGGAGAACACAGAGCCAGGCTCTTCACCGGGGGCCTGGTGGGAGACAAAAGACAATGGGAGGAAGGGGAAAGAGGGGCAGTTCAGCCAGGACAGGAGGAAACCTTTGTTCCCATGGGCTCAGACAGGTGCTGAGATGCTGTCTGGTCCCTGTCCCTTGGGATTTTCCAATCCAGACCAAATCAAGCCTTGGTCTGACCCTGTTTCTGACAGGTTGGGCTGCAGACTTGCTGAGGTCCCTTCCAACCTCAGCTCTCTGATGATCCTGGGATGATGCTGGTCCCTATTTCAGACTGGAGCAGAGCAGATGTTTATGGGACAGGAGCCCTCTGGGGCTGTAGGGGACCTGCAGCTTGTGAGGTGCACAAGCACATCTTCATTAGCTGGGTCATTTGAGTGCTTTTAAGAAATGGCAAAGCTCTCCTACCAGGAGAGATCAGGAATTCCCTGGAAGTGTACAGATGGCTGGAGAAGAAATACTGATCTTCCCCTCTACTTTTGTCACCAATATTCCATCTACATTTTCATGTCCCTCTTCATTCAGGTGTTTCCACCTCTCCTGTTTAAATGGCCATGTCTAAGAACATCTCTTCACCAGACCAGCTGGATCTATGTCCTTCCCATTGCTCCCAGATTTCCTCCTCTAGATCCTCTCCAGTCATTTCAATGCCTCTCAACTGACTAGCTTCACACTTTGAGCTTCAGAGGGTGGCCCAGACTTTTAGAATATTAAATAACACATCAGTCAACATCTTCGTTGTGTTTATATATTTTAGAATTACCCTTTCTTATGACTTTGTTTAAAACTCTTCCTGTATAGAAATTCCTTGCACATGTCAGATGCTGCTGGGACATTGCACAGAGCTGAGGGAAGAGTTTTGATGTTTTTTAAACAGTTTCATGTTTACATTTTTGTCATTTGGCCATGAAGAGAAACTTTTCTGTGCCTCTGAGTCTCACCAGTTCCTGACCCCCAAAGGACACAAACCTGATCAGTTGTGGTTCCCACTCCAGTGGCTGCACTTGGACCTCCCTCCATCCCCAGAGCAGAGCTCCCTTGTCCCACAAAGTCCCTGGCAATGCAGGGATGAAGGAAACAGGACAGGCTGTGGGGATCAGGGCCAGGGCACGGCCAGGGATTTGGTGTGGTTGTGAGGCCAGGGCAGGACGCGTCCCTTGGCCTTGGTGAACCTCATCCAATTGTCCTGGGCCCATGGCTGCAGCCTGTCCAGATCCCTGTGCAGAGCTTCCTGCCCTCCAGCACAGCCACACTGCCACCCAGCTTGGGCTCACCTGGACACTGACTGAGGGTGCCCTCGATGCCTCATCCAGATCAGCAACAAAGAGATTGAACTGCACTGGCCCCAATCCTGAGCCCTGGGGACACCCCTGGATGTGACTCCATTGCCCAGCACTCCTTGGGCCTGGCCATGCAGACAGATTTTGAGCCAGGGAACAGATGCTGCAGAGGGTGTTGGATCAAGTTCCTGTGAGCCCAGAATATTGGGATCAGTGCAGCTGTAGCTCTGCACAAGAGAGCTCTTCATCCACTTTCTCTCTTTTCCTCCCTCTGGCCATGGAGGGAGCTCATGACTTCAGCGTGTGACTCCTGTGTGCAAGGAGCAAATGTGGACAGAATTGGGGCAGGGAGGGTTTGGGGGATCTTGGGATCTGTGCTGGGCAGGGAACGTGTTTTCCATTGGTCTGAGACTGTCTGCTGTGGAAAGTGGATTTAATATGCAGCAGAGGAATGACTTTCGCATTTTATGGAGCTGTTCCTTACTTTGGTTTTGTTTGCTGACAATAAATGAACATCCCTCTGTGTCTGGGGCAGCTCCTTGTCCAAGGAAAGCAGGTGGGAGTTAGTGCCAAGGAGCAGAAAGCTGCAGGTGCAGCCTGGAGTGGAGGAAGCTGAGATTTGCACAAGGCTGCTCTGTGTCCCAGGGGTTGCGTGAAGGAAATGGTGAGAAGGGGGTAGGGACAAAGTCTGATTGATTGTCAGCCATAAAAGGGTATTGATGTTCATATCTATCCAGATTGCATTAGGGGATGCTTGCGATCAATATCAATTGGAGAATGGTGATATCTGTGTATAAACACAAAAGGAATAAAGAGGGAAAAATTAATATAATATAATATAATATAATATAATATAATATAATATAATATAATGTAATGTAATGTAATGTAATGTAATGTAATGTAATGTAATGTAATGTAATGTAATGTAATGTAATATAATATAATATAATATAATATAATATAATATAATATAATATAATATAATATAATATAATATAGTACAATACAGTACAATACAGTACAATACAGTACAATACAGTACAATACAATACCATACAGTACAATACAATACAAAACAATACAATACATCTCATATTTTCATTTTGAGTATGCTTTTGGAACTGGTCTAATTAAACACAAAAGAACTGAAGACTTAAAATTAAATCATTCCCAGTGGGTTGTCTTCTTAGGTTGTTTTCAAATCTTAAGGAGACTGAACAGAAGAGCTGAAGACAGAGCAAACCTCTGGAGAAGTAAAATTCTTCAGGGAACATCCATGTTGCTGAGGATCCAAATTCAGCAGAACAGGAATGAACAGAAAGGGACACAGCTTTCTGGCTGCCCCAGCTTTGGGATGGGCCCTGGGCCTGGAGCAGGAACAGCTCTTGAGGGCCACAAGGGCCAGGGCTGTTGTGCTGGCCTGGGGACATGGGATGGCAGGAGGGGCTGCAGAGCTCTTAGCATCTCCTGGAGAGGAGAGCAGGGCACCCAGGGAGCCTCCTTTTCCTTGGGCCAGGCACGTTCCCCCATTGGTGGGGCAGAGTCACAATGGACCCCTGGTTACACAGGATCCTGCATTGTCACAATAGACCCTTGGTTCCATGAGGCCCTGTAGTGTTGCAATTGTCCCCTTAGTTCCACAAGGCCCTGATGTGTCACAGTGGCCTCTAAGTCACCTGAGGTCCCACAGTACCAGAATGGCCCTTTTGTAACATGGGGCACCACGGTGTCAAAATAGTTCCTTTAATTCCATGAGTCCTGAGTGTGTCACAATGGCCCCGTGGTTTCACTGGGCTCTGGGATATCTCCAGGGTCTCCTTGGTGTCACAATGGCCTCTTGCATCCCTGGGGCCCTGCAGTGTCACAATCATCACAGAATAACAGAATCAACCAGGTTGGAAAATACCTTTGAGTGCATCAAGTCTAACCTGTGACCCAACACCACCTTGTCACCCAGACCATGGCACCGAGTGCCACATCCAGTCATTCCTTAAACACCTCCAGGGATGGTGACTCCACCACCTCCCTGGGCAGCCCATTCCAATGCCCAATCACTCTTTCTGTATAGAACCTTTTCCTAATGTCCAGCCTAAACCTTCCCTGGTGCAGCTTCAGGCTGTGGGCTCTTGTCCTGTCACTGTTTGCCATCGGAAGAATCTGACCCCACCTGGCTGTATCCTCCTGTCAGGGAGTTGTAGAGAGTGATGAGGTCTCCCCTGAGCCTCCTCTTCTCCAGGATAAACAGCCCCAGCTCCCTCAGACACTCCTCACAGGACTTGTGTTCCAGACCCTTTATCAGCCTTGTTGCTCTTCTCTGGACACTCCCCAGCCCCTCAATGTCCTTCCTAAATTGGGGGGCCCAGAACTGGACACAGCACTCGAGGTGTGGCCTCACCAGTGCTGAGTACAGGGGAAGAATCACTGCCCTGGTCCTGCTGGCCACACCATTCCTGATCCAGGCCAGGTGCCATTGGCCTTCTTGGCCACCTGGGCACACTGCTGTCTCATGTCCAGCCTGCTGTCCAGCAGTGCCCCCAGCTCCCTTTCTGCCTGGCCACTGTCCAGCTACTCTGTCCCCAGCCTGTAGCGCTGCAGGGGTTGTTGTGGCCAAAGTGCAGGACCTGACACTTGGTCTTGTTCAACCTCATCTCACCGGATTTATTTGTTAGAACCAACCTGTCCAGATCCCTCTGCAGAGCCCTCCTACCTTTCAGCAGATCCACACTCACACCCAACTTGGTGTCACTACAGTTCCGTGAGGTCCTAAAGTGTCTCAGTGTTCTCCATGATTCCATGAGGCTCTGTAGTGTCACAATGGCCCCTTGCTTCTCCAAGGCCTTCTAGTGTCACAATGGCCACCGGGTTCCATGGGGCCTCGCAGGGTCATAATGTCCCTTGGTTCCCTGGGCCCTGCAGTGTCACAATGTCCCTTGGTTCCATGAGGTCTCACACTGCAGCAATGGTCTCCTTGATTCCATAATGTCACAATGGCCTTTTGGTCCCATGGGGCACCACGGTGCCAAAATTGTTTCCTTCATTCCATGAGTCCCTGCAGGGTAACAATGGCCCCTTGGTTACACAAGGTCCTACACTCACAGTGGTCTCCATGGTTCCACAAGGCCCTGCAGAGTAACAGTGGCCCCTTGGTTCCATAGGGCCTCAGAGTGTCACAATGGCGCCATTGTTACGCAAGGTCCTGCACTATCACAATGGTCTCTGTGGTTTCACATGGCCCTGCAGTTTCACAACAGTCTACTTGATTCCATGAGGCCCCACAGTGCCACAGTGATCCCTTGGTTCCATGAGGCCCCAGAGTGCCACAATGGAGTCCTTGGTTGCACAATGTCACAATGGGCCCTTGGTTCCATGAAGCCTCGCAGTGTTACAAGTGTCCTCTTAGTTCCATGAGGCCCTGATGTGTCACAGTGGCCTCTAAATTACCTGAGACCTCAAAGTACTACAATGGCTTCTTGGTGCCATGGGGCACCATGGTGTCAAAATTCTTCCCTTAGTTCCATGTGTCCTTGGAGTGTCACAATGGCCCCTTGGTTCCACTGGGCTCTGGAATATCACAAGGGTCACCTTAGTTCCACAATGTCCCAATGGCCCCTTAGTTCAACCTGGCCCCACAATGTCACAGTGGCCTCCATGGCTCCATGAGGACCCCGAGTGTCACAATGGACTCCTTGGTTCCATTCAGCCCCTCAGTGTCACAATGGCCTGTTGAAACTTCGGAGAATTTCCCTCCTTCTGTTGTGAGGAAACGAATGACCAGGTACTTAAGAAAAAAAGATGTGGCCGGGGATGTGGTGACAGGAGCATCAGTCATCAGTAACTTCTCACTTGCTCACCAGACTTGGGAGGGGAAACAGTGACAACTGCTGTCTCCTTTTCGCTGCGACTGCAGAAAAGCCTGGCTCTGCACTGCCTTCTCTTCCTTGTTCGGTGAGCTTTCGTTTGGGGAAAAAAGCATGGGATTCCAACCCCCTCTTCCCCTCCTGGAGTGTGCATCTTCCCAGCTGCGCTTGCAGCTGCTGCGGAGGGGGGCGGGGCTGCTGCTGCCCTGCACTTCGCCTTCTGGAATGCACTGCCACCTTTTGCTGGCTAGCCCGGGGGAGCCCATCCTGCTGCTCCATCTCCCTGCTCTGAACTCCCTGCCCAGCCTGTCCTGCTCACACCATCCCTGCCCAGCCCGTCCTGCTCATGCCATCCCTGCCCAGCCCGTCCGCCATTACTGACATGACACAGAGCTGACCTCGCGCCACAGCGCCCCCTGCAGCTGCGTGGGAGTCATCACACCTGCCCTGCCGGGCCAGGAGCCAACAGTGCCCCTGCTGGCTGTGACTGCACCAAAGGGACAGTGCCTGGCAGGCCAGGGACACCTGCCACCGGGTTTTGATTTTGTTTGTTGTTCCTATTGTTGTTACTATTGTTGTTATTGATTGTTTACATCATTATAGATACTAGTAAAGAACTGTTATTCCTTTTCCCATATCTTTGCATGAAAGCCCTTGATTCCAAAGTTATAATAATTCGGAGGGAAGGGGGTCACATTATCCATTCTAAGGGAGGTTCCCACCTTCCTTAGCAGACACCTGTCTTTCAAACCCAGACATTATCCTGGAGAAGAGAAGGCTCAGGGGAGACCTCATCACTCTCTACAACTCCCTGACAGGAGGGTGCAGCCAGGTGGGGTCAGATTCTTCTCCTGGTCAAACAGTGACAGGACAAGAGCCCACAGCCTTAATCTGCACCAGGGGAGATTTAGTCTGGACATTGGGAAGAAGTTCTTCAGAGAAAAGGTGATTGGGCATTGGAATGGGCTGCCCAGTGATGTGGTGGAGTCACCATCTCGGGAGGTGTTCCAGAAAAGACTGGATGTGGCACTCAGTGCCATGGTCTGGGTAGCAAGGTGGTGTTGGTTACAGGTTGGACTTGATGATCTCAAAGGCCTTTTCGAGCCTGGTTGATTCTGTTATTCTGTGATGATTGTGAGACTGCAGGGCCCCAGGGAAGCAAGGGGCCATTGTGACACATGGGGCTAAATAGAACCTCAGAGGCCATTGTGACACTGTAGAACCAAGGAGACTCTGGAGATATTCTGGAGCCCAGTGGAACCAAGGGGCCATTGTGACACTCCGAGGACTCACGGAACTAAGGGAACTATTTTGACACCATGGTGCCCCATGGTACCCAGGGGCCATTGTGGTACTCTGGGGCCTCAGGTAACTTAGAGGCCACTGTGACACATCAGATCCTTGTGGAACTAAGGGGACACTTGTAACACTGCAGGGCCTCATGGAACCAAGGGTCTGTTGTGACAATGCAGGGTCTTGTGTAACCAGGGGTCCATTGTGACTCTGCCCCACCCATGGGGGAATGTGCCTGACCAAAGGAAAAGGAGGCTCCCTGGGTGCTCTGCTCTCCTCTCCAGGAGATGCTGAGAGCTCTGCAGCCCCTCCTGCCATCCCATGTCCCCAGGCCAGCACAACAGCCCCAGCCCTTGTGGCCCTCCAGAGCTGTTGCTGCTCCAGGCACAGGGCCCATCCCAAAGCTGGGGCAGCCAGAATTTCTGTTCATTCCTGTTTTGATGAGGATGGATCCTCAGCAACATGGATGTTCCCTGATGAAATTTACTTCTCCAGAGGTTTGCTCTGTCTTCAGCTCTTCCGTTCAGGCTCCTTAAGATTTGAAAACAACCTAAGAAGACAAGCCCCTGGGAATGATTTAATTTTAAGTCTTCAATTCTTTTGTGGTTAATTACTCCAGTTCCAGAGCATACTCAAAATGAATGTTTGACACATATTATATTACAATATAGATCTCAATTTTTCTGTTTATTCCTCTTCTGTTTATACACAGATGTCAGCATTCTCCAATTTATATTGATCCTAAGCTTCCCCTAATGCAGTCTGAATAGATATGAACATCAAGACCCTTTATGGCTGACAATCAATCAGACTTTGTCCCTACCCCCTCCCCACCATTTCGCTCATCCAAACCCTGGGAATCAGAACAGCCTTGTGCAAATCTCAGCTTCCTCCACTCCAGGCTGCACCTGCAGCTTTCAGCTCCTTGGCACCAACTCCCACCTGCTTTCCTTGGAGAAGGAGCTGCCCCAGACACAGAGGGAATGTTCATTTATTTTCAGCAAATAAAACCAAAGTAAGGAACAGCTCCATAAAATGCAAAAGTCATTCCTCTGCTGGATATTAAATCCACTTTCCACAGCAGACAGTCTCAGACCAATGGAAAACACGTTCTGTGCCCAGCACAGATACCAAGATCCCCCAAACCCTCCCTGCCCCAATTCTGTCCACATTTGCTCTTTGCACACACGAGTCACACACTGAAGTCACGAGCTCCCTCCATGGCCAGAGGGAGGAAAAGAGAGAAAGTGGATGAAGAGCTCTCTTGTGCAGAGCTACAGCTGAACTGATCCCAATATTCTGGGCTCACAGGAACTTGATGCAACACCCTCTGCAGCATCTGTTCCCTGGCTCAAAATCAGTCTGCATGGCCAGGCCCAAGGAGTGCTGGGCAATGGAGTCACATCCAGGGCTGTCCCCAGGGCTCAGGATTGGGGCCAGTGCAGTTCAATCTCTTTATTGCTGATCTGGATGAGGCATCAAGGGCACCCTCAGTCAGTGTCCAGGTGAGCCCAAGCTGGGTGGCAGTGTGGCTGTGCTGGAGGGCAGGAAGCTCTGCACAGGGATCTGGACAGGCTGCAGCCATGGGCCCAGGACAATTGGATGAGGTTCACCAAGGCCAAGGGCCGCGTCCTGCCCTGGCCTCACAACCACACCAAATCCCTGGCCGTGCCCTGGCCCTGATCCCCACAGCCTGTCCTGTTTCCTTCATCCCTGCATTGCCAGGGACTTTGTGGGACAAGGGAGCTCTGCTCTGGGGATGGAGGGAGGTCCAAGTGCAGGCACTGGAGTGGGAACCACAACTGATCATGTTTGTGTCCTTTGGGGGTCAGGAACTGGTGAGATTCCGAGGCACAGAAAGTTTCTCTTCATGGCCAACTGACCAAAAATGTAAACATAATACTGTTTAAAAAACATCAAATCTCTTCCCTCAGCTCTGTGAGACGTTCCAGCATCATCTGACATGTCCACCATTCAAAAGGGATTCCCATACAGGAATAATTCTAAACAAAGACATAAGAAAAAGTTATTCAAAATTATATAAAGACAATGAAGATGTTGACTGATGTGTTATTTAATGTTCTAAAAGTCTGGGCCATGCTCTGAAGCTCAAAGTGTGAAGGCAGTCAGTTGAGAGGCATTAGAATGACCGGAGAGGATCTAGAGGAGGAAATGTGGGAGCAATAGGAAGGACATAGATCCAGCTGGTCTGGTGAAGAGATGTCCTTAGACATGGCCATTTAAACAGGAGAGGTGGAAACACCTGAATGAAGAGGGACATGAAATAGTAGATGGAATATTGGTGACAAAAGTAGAAGGGAAGATCAGTATTTCTTCTCCTGCTAGCAGTACATTTCCAGGGAATTCCTGCTTTCCTGGTCGGAGAGCTTTGCCATTTCTTAAAAGTACTCAAATGACCCAGCTAATGAAGATGTGCTTGTGCACCTCACAAGCTGCAGGTCCCCTACAGCCCCAGAGGGCTCCTGTCCCATCAACATCTGCTCTGCTCCAATCTGAAATAGGGACCAGCAGTGGCCCAGGATCATCAGAGAGCTGAGGTTGGAAGGGACCTCAGCAAGTCTGCAGCCCAACTTGTCAGAAACAGGGTCAGACCAAGGCTTGATTTGGTCTGGATTGGAAAATCCCAAGGGACAGGGATGGGGCAGCATCTCAGCACCTGTCTGAGCCCATGGGAACAAAGGTTTCCTCCTGTCCTGGCTGAACCTCCAATCTCTCTGCTTCCACCCATTGTTTTTTGTCTCCCACCAGGCCCCTGGTGAAGAGCCTGGCTCTGTGTTCTCCATCACCTCCTCGGTGGCACTGCCAGGCTGGGATGAGGAGCCCCTCAGCCTTCCCTTCTCTGGGCTGGACAAGCCCAGCTCCCTCAGCCTCTCCTCACAGCCCAAGGGCTCCAGCCCCACCCTGGAGGCCCTTCCCTAACCCTGCTCCAGCTGCCAGACATCTTTCCCGCCCTGGGGAACCCAAACTAGGCCACAGTGACCTGGATAATCCATGTCCTTGATGTCCTGCTCACACAGCCCCAGCCCATTGTCCCCATGTCAGGCTCTGGGTGTCGATTTGTGGGACATTCTTGGGGGATGCTGCAGCACTGGGAGGAAAAGGGACTGGTGGGGACAGGGGACACAAGTGTGCATGAGTAGCACAGGGGACTTCTCTGGGGCAGGGTGTAGGGGGGGTCCAGGGCAGAGTCACTACTGTGGGGACCTCACAGAGCCCCCCCATTGGCATCAGACAGCCTGCTCTGTGATGTCAGAGACACCCTGTGATATCACAACACAGTCTGTGATGTCACACAGCCTTCCCTTGATGTCACAGCCCTCTCTGTGATGTCACTGGCTGCTCTGTGGTGTCACACAAACACCCTGTGATGTCAAAGCCCACTCTCTGATGTCACAGTTTTCTCTGTGAGGTCACAATCCACTCTGTGATGTCTTACAGCTGCCCTGTGATGTCACACTGTCCACTCTATGATGTTGTAACTGCTCAATGACCTCCCGAAACTCACTCTGTGATGTCATAATCCAATCTGTGACCTTACAGATCCATTTCTGTGATGACACACTGTTCATTTCTGACATCACAGCTGCTCTGTGGCTCTATGACATACCCCCTGAGGTGCCTCCATGACACAGCCCCCTCTGGGACATCACACAGCCCCTCTACGACATCACAGCCAGCCTGTGACCTCACAGCCCCTCTCAGAATTGCCCCCCACTATCACCTTTGGGGTGGGCAGGATGGACAGGTGGCCTCCAGGCACTTTTGGGCCCCTCTGCCTGCAGCCCCTGGCACCCGGAGGTGCCCAGCAGCTCCCGCAGGCTGCAGAACCTCCATGCCACCCCCGACAGCCACAAGTGTCCACCCTTGTCCCGGGGAACCTGGCACTGCCTGGAATCCTGGCCAGAACCTAGGTGTGGAGCAACCACTACACTCAGTGGGGCAGGGAGCCCCCGGAAGCCCCCAAACCCTCCTGCCCCACAGGTGCCCCAGGCCCTGGGGCTGTGCCCGTCCCCATGGCACTGTCCCCGCGGGTGCCAGGGCTGTGTTTCCCTCCTGGGGACAGGGCCCTGCACGGTCCTGGCTCTCCCAAACCCCCGGGGGTGCCGTGGGGGTCTCACCTGGACGCAGACACTCAGCAGTGAACTGTCCAAGGCCTGGGGGCTGTGGCACAGCAGGGACAGCCCCGGCGTGATTCTGTCACCTCCCTGCCCCTGTCACCTCCGCCTTGGGGCTGCTCAGGGCTCCCGGCACCCCCTGAGGGCTCTGTGGCACAGCTTGGCCACGTCCCCCAGGAGCCGGGGAGGAGCCACCTCCCTGCAGAAGGAGCGCTGGGCATCGCCCTCAGCCGGGAGTGGCCATGGAGGAGAGGCACGAAGGAACGAGCCTCCCGCAGCGTGGGGAGCTGCCCATCCTGTGCCAGGCGGGGGGCAGCCCCACGTCCCCCCGAGTCCCCAGGGGCTCCCCAAACCCCCCCAGCTCAGCAGCACCCGGCTGTCCGCCTTGGGGAGGGTGACGAGCCGCTTCTCCACGGGGCTGCTCTCCCGGCTCGCTGCCTGCTCGGTGCCGATGGCGGCGATGTCGGGGAAGTCACACAAGTGCTGGCGTTTCGGTGGGGACACCGCTGTCCCCCATGTCCCCACGCCGCGAGACTCCGTCCACAGCCAACGCCAGCATCTTGGAGCCATTGGGGACAAGAGGCAGAAGCGGCTGGCAGGGTGTCCCCCAGGGATGTCGGGCTGTCCCCAGGGGTGACAGGGTGTCCCCAGGGATGCCAGAATGTCCCCATGGGTGTCAGGCTCTCCCTACGGATGGAAGGTTGTCCCCATGGATGCCACACTGTCCAGTGGCTGCCAGGCCGCCCCAGCAATGCAGGGCTGTCCCTATGGGTGTCACACGGTCCTCAGGGGTGCCAGGCTGTCCCCAAGGGTGTCACTCTGTCCCCATGTTTGCCAGTCTGTCCTGATGGATGCCAGGCTGTCCCCATGGGTGCCACACTGTCCCCTTGGGTGCCAGGCTGTCCAGTGGCTGTCAGACTGGCTCCAGTGATGCCGGGCTGTCCCCATGGGTTCCAGGCTGTCCTGACAGGTCTCAAGCTGTCCCTAAGGATGTCACACTGTCCCCATGGGTACTAGCCTGGCTAGTACCCAGTGATGCCAGGCTGTCCCATGGGTGCACCACTGTCCCTCCCAGCCGCTGGCTCGCCTGACGTGGCTGCAGACCTCTCCTGGGCTCTGCAGCTCCTCCTTGGCGATGGGCACCATGTCCAGCACAGCCAGGCTCAGCCCCTGCTCCTGCGTGGGCAGGCTCAGCCCCACAGCCACACAGCCCCTGAGGAAATCCCTGTGGGACTGGGCACGGCACAAGGCTTGGGGGGATTCTCCCATCTCCTGCTGTGTCAGGACACCTGAGGCACCCCAAGACCCCCGGCCCATGCTGGTATTGTCCTCGTGTCCCAGTGCCCACGTGAGTCACATCCTGCCCCGGGCTCTGGTTTGCTGCTGCTTCCCTGGCTCTGTCCCTGGGGCATGACCCCTCCAGGGGACACAGTGACCCCATCTGGGCAACCTGGGGTGCACCGTGCCCACAGTGGGATGGCCATGAGCAGCTCCAGGTGAGCCAGGTAAGAGGAACCACATCCCCCTGGCACAGGAGGGTGCTGGAGGACCTCATGCCCAAAGCCAGGATCCTGAGGGAAATGCTGGAATTCAGAGTACACAGCCAGATCCCCATGTTGAGAATGAGCACAGAACCCCAAACACAGAAGGGGGACCCCCAGGGAAGAGATGCTGCAGAGGGTGTTGGATCAAGTTCCTGTGAGCCCAGAATATTGGGATCAGTGCAGCTGTAGCTCTGCACAAGAGAGCTCTTCATCCACTTTCTCTCTTTTCCTCCCTCTGGCCATGGAGGGAGCTCATGACTTCAGTGTGTGACTCGTGTGTGCAAAGAGCAAATGTGGACAGAATTGGGGCAGGGAGCGTTTGGGGGATCTTGGGATCTGTGCTGGGCAGAGAATGTGTTTTCCATTGGTCTGAGGCTGTCTGCTGTGGAAAGTGGATTTAATATCCAGCAGAGGAATGACATCTGCATTTTCTGGAGCTGTGCTGTCCCTTAGTTTTGTTTGCTGACAATAAATGAACATCCCTCTGTGTCTGGGGCAGCTCCTTGTCCAAGGAAAGCAGGTGGGAGTTGGTGCCAAGGAGCTGAAAGCTGCAGGTGCAGCCTGGAGTGGAGGAAGCTGAGATTTGCACAAGGCTGCTCTGAGTCCCAGGGTTTGGATGAGGGAAATGGTGGGGTGAGGGTAGGGACAAGGTCTCACTGATTGTCAGCCATAAAGGGTTTGATTTTCTCATCTATTCAGATTGAATTAGGAGGTGCTGGGCATCGATATCAATTGGAAATTGATCATATCAATCTATAAACTGGAAAAGAAAACAAAACAGGACAAAACAATTCTCTCTGCATTGTTTCTAAATATTGTGTATTCACTCTGAAGGCACTTCTGAAATCTGTCTAATTAACCACAAAAGAATTGAAGACTTCAATTATTCCCAGGGGCTTGTCTTGTTAAGGTGTATTGAAATGTTAATGAGCCCACAGGCACAGAAATCCTGAACACAAGAGCTGAAGACAGAAGAAGCCTCTGGAAAAGTAAAATTAATCAGCAACCTCCAAGTTGCTGAGGATCCACCCAGGAATGAACAGAAATGGGCACAGCTTTCTGGCTGCCCCAGCTCTGGGATGGGCCCTGGGCCTGGAGCAGGAACAGCTCTGGAGGGCCACAAGGGCTGGGGCTGTTGTGCTGGCCTGGGGACATGGGATGGCAGGAGGGGCTGCAGAGCTCTCAGCATCTCCTGGAGAGGAGAGCAGGGCACACAGGGAGCCTCCTTTTCCTTGGGCCAGGCACATTCCCCCATGGCTGGGGCTGAGTCCTCTCAGAGCTCCAGCTGCTGCTGTGCCCTTCAGAGGGGCTGAGTCCGTGGGGCAGTGCCCAGAGCAGCCTGGCCTGAGCAGGGCTGTGGGGCCAGAGCCGGCTGGGCTGTGCTGGGGAGAGGCTCTTGGTGCTGCCGAGAGCTCAGGGCAGCTGCGAGAGCTTGGAGGGAGCTGGGCTGGGCTGAGAGAAGCTGGCAGAGAAAGCCATCAGTGTCCATCTCAGCCTGGGTGAGCGTGCAGGGGCAGGACTCAGCCCAGGGCTTGTGGGGCAGGGCCAGGGCCTGGGGCAGGGATGGAAAACAGGCAAGTGGCCGAGAGAGGAGGCTGCTGTGTGCCCTTGGTGGCATGGCCAGAGCAGGGAGGGGCCCAGGACATTTGTCAGCGCCAGCCTCTGTCCCCAGCCATTGGCAGCCCTGGCTGCTCAGCCCAGGTTTGCGGTGAGTTTGGCTGTGCCCAGCTCCATCCTCCTGCGGGGCTCAGGGCCTGTTCCCGGCAATGGCCAGCCCTGGCCGGCTCTGTGCTGGCCCCGAGCCCGGCAGAGCCTGGGGCAGGGCTGTGTGGGAAGGCCCACAGGTGGCACGGCCTGTGCAGGAGCTTGGAGAGGCTGCCCAGCAGGGAGGCCATGGGGGCACCGAGCCCCAGGGGCTGCTGTGGGCACCACGGCACAGGGGCCGTTCCCACCCGCAATGCTCCTGGCCTGGGCTGGGCCTGCCCAGGGGGGCTGTGGCACCATGGCTGGGCCAGTGGGGCACAAAGGGGCCACGGAGCCGCTGACAGCCGGGGCTGCCAGCAAGGCCAGGAGCAGGCAAGGAATTGCTGTGCATTGCCTGTGCTGGGCAGGGCTGAGTGTGGCAAAGGCAGAGCTCAGCTGGCCTTGGTGGCTGCAGGAAAAGTCAAGAGGCAAAAGAGCCTCCATGGCTGTGCTGGAGAGCAAGGCTGGAGGAGGGAAATGCAGGGCTGCTGTGGGATGGGGAGGGGGATTGAATTCCAGCAGACACCGATGTGGGGCTGAGGGACTCAAGGGCTTCTTGGGCTGAGTCTGTCCTGGAAAGGTCTCTCAGGCCTCTGTGCTCAGGAAGGGCTCCAAGGAGGAGGAGAGCTCATCTTGGCAGGACCCTCATGAAATCCCAGAGGGACAAACGCCAGTGTCTGCCCCTGCAGGGGACTCCCCCTGGCAATGGCCCAGGCTGGAGCTGCCTGGCTGGGAGAAGCCCTGGCAGAAAACTCTTGGTGGGCAGGAGCTGGGCAGGAGGCAGCTGTGTGCCCTGGCAGCGAGGAAGGCCAGGAGCCCCCTGGGCTGTGTGAGCAGGACATCAAGGACATGGATTTTCCAGGTCACTGTGGCCTGGTTTGGGTTCCCCAGGGCAGGAAAGATGTCTGGCAGCTGGAGCAGGGTTAGGGAAGGGCCTCCAAAGTGGGGCTGGAGCCCTTTGGCTGTGAGGAGAGGCTGAGGGAGCTGGGCTTGTCCAGCCCAGAGAAGGGAAGGCTGAGGGGCTCCTCATCCCAGCCTGGCAGTGCCACTGAGGAGGTGATGGAGAACACAGAGCCAGGCTCTTCACCAGGGGCCCTGGTGGGAGACAAAAGACAATGGGTGGAAGCAGAGAGATTGGAGGTTCAGCCAGGACAGGAGGAAACCTTTGTTCCCATGGGCTCAGCCAGGTGCTGAGATGCTGCCCCGTCCCTGTCCCTTGGGATTTTCCAGACCAGACCAAATCAGGCCTTGGTCTGACCCTGTTTCTGACAGGTTGGCTTGCAGACTTGCTGAGGTCCCTTCCAGCCTCAGCTCTCTGATGATCCTGGGATGATGCTGGTCCCTATTTCAGACTGGAGCAGAGCAGATGTTTATGGGACAGGAGCCCTCTGGGGCTGTAGGGGACCTGCAGCTTGTGAGGTGCACAAGCACATCTTCATTAGCTGGGTCATTTGAGTGCTTTTAAGAAATGGCAAAGCTCTCCCACCAGTAGAGAACAGGAATTCCCTGGAAGTGTACTGCTGGCAGGAGAAGAAATACTGATCTTTCCCTCCCCTTTTGTCACCAATATTCCATCTACTGTTTCATGTCCCTCTTAATTCAGGTGTTTCCATCTCTCCTGTTTAAATGGCCATGTCTAATGACATCTCTTCACCAGACCAGGTGGATCTATGTCCTTTTCTTGTCCCCAGACTTCCTCCTCCCGCTGCTCTCTGGTCATTCCACTGCCTTGGCCTTGACTGGTTTCATGCTCTAAGCTTCAGGGAGTTGTCCAGGCTTTCAGAACATTAAATAACTCATCACTCAACATCTTCATTTTGTTTTTATCTTTTAGAATCATCTCTTCTTATGTCTTTGTTTAAAAGTGTTCCTGTATGGAAATCCCCTGTGAATGGTGGACATGTCAGATATTGCTGGGACATCTCACATTGCTGAGGGAAGAGTTTCGATGTTTTTTTATATCTTAGTCATGTTTACTTGCTTTTGATGATGGCCATGAAGAGAAACTTTCTGTGCCTCTGAGTCTCACCAGGTCCTGACCCCCAAAGGACACAAACCTGATCAGTTGTGGTTCCCACTCCAGTGGTTGCACTTGGACCTCCCTCCATCCCCAGAGCAGAGCTCCCTTGTCCCACAAAGTCCCTGGCAATGCAGGGATGAAGGAAACAGGACAGGCTGTGGGGATCAGGGCCAGGGCACGGCCAGGGATTTGGTGTGGTTGTGAGGCCAGGGCAGGACGCGGCCCTTGGCCTTGGTGAACCTCATCCAGTTGTCCTGGGCCCATGGCTGCAGCCTGTCCAGATCCCTGTGCAGAGCTTCCTGCCCTCCAGCACTGCCACACTGCCACCCAGCTTGGGCTCACCAGGCAACTGGCTGAGGGTGCCCTCGATGCCTCATCCAGATCAGCACTAAAGAGATTGAACTGCACTGGCCCCAATCCTGAGCCCTGGGGACACCCCTGGATGTGACTCCATTGCCCAGCACTCCTTGGGCCTGGCCATGCAGACAGATTTTGAGCCAGGGAACAGATGCTGCAGAGGGTGTTGGATCAAGTTCCTGTGAGCCCAGAATATTGGGATCAGTGCAGCTGTAGCTCTGCACAAGAGAGCTCTTCATCCACTTTCTCTCTTTTCCTCCCTCTGGCCATGGAGGGAGCTCGTGACTTCAGTGTGTGACTCGTGTGTGCAAAGAGCAAATGTGGACAGAATTGGGGCAGGGAGCGTTTGGGGGATCTTGGGATCTGTGCTGGGCAGAGAATGTGTTTTCCATTGGTCTGAGACTGTGGAAAGTGGATTTAATATCCAGCAGAGGAATGACTTTTGCATTTTATGGAGCTGTGCCTTACTTTGGTTTTGTTTGCTGACAATAAATGAACTTCTCTCTGTGTCTGGGGCAGCTCCTTCACCAAGGAAAGCAGGTGGGAGTTAGTGCCAAGGAGCTGAAAGCTGCAGGTGCAGCCTGGAGTAGAGGAAGCTGAGATTTGCACAAGGCTGCTCTGAGTCCCAGGGCTAAGATGAAGGAAAGGATGGGGAGGGGATAGGGACAATGTCTGACTATCAGACATAAGGTGTCTTGATATTCCTGCCTATTCTGACTGCATTAGGGGATGCTTGGGATCAATATCAGTTGGAGAATGCTGATATCAGTATATAAACAGAAAAGGAATAAACAGAAAAAAAGAGATCTATATTATAATATAATATATGTCAAACATTCACTGTGAGTTTGCTTCTGGAACTGGTCTAATTAACTACAAAAGAATTGAAGACTTAAAATGAAATCATTCCCAGGGGCTTGTCTTCTTCGGGTGTTTTCAAATCTTAAAGAGACTGAACGGAAGAGCTGAAGACAGAGCAAACCTCTGGAGAAGAAAAATTAATCAGGGAACATCCATGTTGCTGAGGATCCATCCTCATCAAAAGAGGAATGAACAGAAATGGGCACAGCTTTCTGGCTGCCCCAGCTTTGGGATGGGCCCTGGGCCTGGAGCAGGAACAGCTCTTGAGGGTCACAAGGGCCGGGGCTGTTGTGCTGGCCTGGGGACATGGGATGGCAGGAGGGGCTGCAGAGCTCTCAGCATCTCCTGGAGAGGAGACCAGGGCACCCAGGGAGCCTCCTTTTCCTTGGGCCAGGCACATTCCCCCATGGGTGGGGCAGAGTCACAATGGACCCCTGGTTACACGGGATGCTGCATTGCCAGAACAGACCCTTGGTTCCATCAGGCCCTGCAGTGTTACAAGTGTCCCCTTTGTTCTACAAGGATCTGACTGTCACAGTGGCCTTTAAGTTACCTGAAGCCTCAGAGTACCACAATGGCCCCTTAGTAGCATGGGGCACCACAATGCCAAAATAGTTCCCTTAGTTCCATGAATCCTCAGAGTGTCACAATGGCCCCTTGGTTCCACTGTGCTCTGAAATATTACAAGGGTCTCCTTGGTTCCACAGTGTCACAAGGCCCCATTGGTTCCCTGGGGCCCTGCAGTGTCACAATCATCACAGAATCACAGAATCAACCAGGTTGGAAAATACCTTGGAGATCATCAAGTCCAACCTGTGACCCAACACTGCCTTGTCACCCAGACCGTGGCACCGAGCGCCACATCAAGCCTTTCCTTAAACACCTCCAGGGATGGTGACTCCACCAGCTCCCTGGGCAGCCCATTCCAATGCCCAATCACTCTTTCTGTGTAGAACCTCTTCCTAATGTCCAGCCTAAACTTCCCATGGTGCAGATTAAGGCTGTGGCCTCTTGTCCTCTCACTGTTTGCCCAGGAGAATAATCTGACCCCACCTGGCTGCAGCCTCCTGTCAGGGAGTTGTAGAGAGTGATGAGGTCTCCCCTGAGCCTCCTCTTCTCCAGGATAAACAGCCCCAGATCCCTCAGACACTCCTCACAGGACTTGTGCTCCAGACCCTTCACCAGCCTTGTTGCCCTTCTCCGGACACTCCGCAGCCCCTCAATATCCGTCCCAATTGGGGGGCCCAGAACTGGACACAGCACTCAAGGTGTGGCCTCACCAGTGCCGAGTACAGGGGAAGAATCACTGCCCTGGTCCTGCTGGCCACACCATTCCTGATCCAGGCCAGGTGCCATTGGCCTTCTTGGCCATGTGGCCACCCTGCTGGCTCATGTCCAGCCTGCTGTCCATCAGTGCCCCCAGGTCCCTTTCTGCCTGGCCACTGTCCAGCCACTCTGTCCCCAGCCTGTAGTGCTGCAGGGGTTGTTGTGGCCAAAGTGCAGGACCTGGCACTTGGTCTTGTTAAATCCATCTCACTGGATTCATTTCTTGGATGCAACCTTTCCAGGTCCCTCTGCAGAGCCTTCCTACCCTCCAGCAGATCCACACTCACACCCAACCTGATGTCACTACAGTTCCATGAGGTCCTAAAGTGTCACAGTGTTCTCCATGATTCCATGAGGCTCTGTAGTGTCACAATGGCCCCTTGGTTCTCCAAGGCCCTCTAATGCCACAATGGCCCCTCAGTTCCACGGGGCCTCGCAGTGTCACAATATCCCTTGGTTCCATGAGGTCTCTCAGTGCAGCAATGGTCTCCTTGGCTCCACAGTTTCACAATGGCCTCTTGGTCCCATGGGGCACCACAGTGTCAAAATTGTTTCCCTCATTCTGTGAATCCCTGCAGTGTAACAATGGCCCCTTGATTATACAAGGTCCTACACTCACAGTTGTCTCCATGGTTCCCCAAGGCCCTGCAGCGTAACAGTGGCCTCTTGGTTCCATGGGCCTTCACAGTGTCACAGTGATCCCTTGGTTCCATGAGACCCCAGAGTGCCACAATGGACTCCTTGGTTGCACAATGTCACAATGGGCCCTTGGTTCCATGCAGCCTTGCAGTGTTACAAGTGCCCCCTTAGTTCCACAGGGCCCTGATGTTTCACAGTGTCCTCTAAGTTACCTGAGGCCTCAGAGTACTACAATGGTTTCCTGGTACCATGGGGCACCACGGTGTCAAAATTCTTCCCTTAGTTCCATAAGTCCTGTGAGTGTCACAATGGCCCCTTGGTTCCACTGGGTTCTGGAATATCTCCAGGGTCTCCTTGGTTCCACAGTGTCCCAATGGCCAATGGTTCAACAAGGCCCCACAGTGTCATCTCTGTGGTTCCACGAGAACCTGGAGTGTCACAATGGACTCCTTGGTTCCATTCAGCCCCTCAGTGTCACAATGGCCTGTTGAAGGTTTGGAGAATTTTCCCATTCTGTTGTTACAAAACCAACGACCAGGTGCTTTAGAGACAAAAGATGTGGCCGGGGGTGTGGTGACAGGAGCATCTGACATAGGAAAGTTCTCTCTTGCTCACCAGACTTTGGAGGGGAAACAGTGAAAACTGCTGTCTCCTTTTTGCTGCGACTGAGGAAAAGCCTGGCTCTGCATTGCCTTCTCTTCCTTGTTGGGTGAGCTTTCGTTTGGGGAAAAAAGCATGGGATTCCAGCCCCCTCTTCCCCTCCTCGAGTGCACATCTTCCTACCTGCGCTTGCAGCTGCTGCAGAGGGAGGCCCGGCTGCTGCTGCCCTGCACCTCACCTGCTGGAATGCACTTCCACTTTTTGCTGGCTAGCCTGGGTGAGCCCATCCTGCCGCTCCATCTCCCTGCTCTGAGGTTCCTGCCCAGCCCTGTCCATCTCCACACCATCCCTGCCCAGCCCATCCTGCTCACGCCATCCCTGCCCAGCCCGTCCTGCTCACGCCATCCCTGCCCAGCCCGTCCTGCTCACGCCATCCCTGCCCAGCCCTCTGTCCACCATTCCCCACATGACACAGACCTGACCTCGCACCACAGCGCCCCCTGCAGCTGCGCAGGTGTCATTGCACCTGCCCTGCCTGGCTAGGAGCCAACAGCGCCCCTGCTGGCTGTGACTGTGACTGCACCAAAGGGACAGTGCCTGGCAGCTCAGGGACATCTGCCACCGGGTTTGCTTTTGTTTGTTGTTACTATTGTTGTTATTGATTGTTTGCCTTGTTATAGATACTAGTAAAGAACTGTTATTCCTTTTCCCATATCTTTGTATGAAAGCCCTTGATTCCAAAGTCATAATAATTCAGAGGGAAGGGGATCACATTATCCGTTCTAAGGGGGCTTCCCACCTTCCTTAGCAGACACCTGTCTTTCAAACCAAGACATTATCCTGGAGAAGAGAAGGCTCACGGGAGACCTCATCACTCTCTACAACTCCCTGACAGGAGGGTGCAGCCAGGTGGGGTCAGATTCTTCTCCTGGACACACAGTGTCAGGACAAGAGGCCACAACCTTAAGCTGCTACAGGGGAGATTTAGGCTGGACATTAGGAACAAGTTCGTCATAGAAAGGGTGACTGGGCATTGGAATGGGCTGCCCAGGGAGGTGGTGGAGTCACCATCTCTGGAGATGTTGCAGATAAGACTGGATGTGCCACTTGGTGACATGGTCTGGGTGACAAGGTGGTGTTGGGTCACAGGTTGGACTTGATGATCTCAAAAGTCTTTTCCAACCTGGTTGATTCTGTGATTCTGTGATGACTGTGACACTGCAGGGCCCCAGGGAAGCAAGGGGCCATTGTGACACTGTGGAACCAAGGAGACCCTGGAGATATTCTGGAGCCCAGTGAAACCAAGGGACCATTGTGACACTCCGAGGACTCATGAAGCTAAGGGAACTATTTTGGCACCGTGGTGCACCATGGCACCAAGGGGCAATTCTGGTACTGCAGGGCCTCAGGTAACTTAGAGGCCACTGTGACACTCAGGTCCTCATGGAACTAAGGAGACAATTGTAACACTGTGGGGTCTCATGGAACCACGGGTCTGTTGAGAAAATCCTGTGTAACCCGGGATCCATTGCGACTCTGCCACACCGATGGGAGAATGTGCCTGGCCAGAGGAAAAGGAGGCTCCCTGGGGGCCCGGCTCTCCTCTCCAGGAGATGCTGAGAGCTCTGCAGCCCCTCCTGCCATCCCATGTCCCCAGGCCAGCACAACAGCCCCAGCCCTGGTGACCCTCAAGACCTGTTCCTGCTCCAGGCCCAGGGCCCATTCCAAAGCTGGGGCAGCCAGAAAGCTGTGCCCATTTCTGTTCATTCTTGTTTTGATGAGGATGGATCCCCAGCAACATGGATGTTCCCTGATGAATTTTACTTCTCCAGAGGTTTGCTCTGTCTTCAGCTCTTCTATTCAGTCTCCTTAAGATTTGAAAAGACCCTAAGAAGACAAGCCCCTGGGAATAATTTAATTTTAAGTCTTCTTTTGCGGTTAATTAGACCAGTTCCTGAAGAATACTCAGAATGAATGCTTGACATATATAATATTATAATACAGATCTCGATTTTTCTGTTTATTCACAGATATCAGCATTCTCCAGTTGATATTGATTCCAAGCATCCCCTAATGCAGTCTGAATAGATATGAAAATCAAGACACTTCATGGCTGATAATCAATCAGACTTTGTCCCTATAACCTCCCCACCATTTCCCTCATCCAACCCCTGGGACTCAGAGCAGCCTTGTGCAAATCTCAGCTTCCTCCACTCCAGGCTGCACCTGCAGCTTTCAGCTCCTTGGCACCAACTCCCACCTGCTTTCCTTGGACAAGGAGCTGCCCAAGACAGAGAAGGATGTTCGGTTATTGTCAGCAAACAAAACCAAAGGAAGGCACAGCTCCATAAAATGCAAAAGTCATTCCTCTGCTGGATATTAAGTCCACTTTCCACACCAGACAGTCTCAGACCAATGGAAAACACGTTCTCTGCCCAGCACAGATCCCAAGATCCCCCAAACCCTCCCTGCCCCAATTCTGCCCACATTTGCTCTTTACACACACAAGTCACATGCTATAGTCATGAGCTCCCTCCATGGCCAGAGGGAGGAAAAGAGAGAAAGTGGATGAAGAGCTCTCTTGTGCAGAGCTACAGCTGCACTGATCCCAATATTCTGGGCTCACAGGAACTTGATCCAACACCCTCTGCAGCATCTGTTCCCTGGCTCCAAATCTGTCTGCATGGCCAGGCCCAAGGAGTGCTGGGCAATGGAGTCACACCCAGGGTGTCCCCAGGGCTCAGGATTGGGGCCAGTGCAGTTCAATCTCTTTAGTGCTGATCTGGATGAGGGATCGAGGGCACCCTCAGTCAGCTGCCAGGTGAGCCCAAGCTGGGTGGGAGTGTGGCTGTGCTGGAGGGCAGGAAGCTCTGCACAGGGATCTGGACAGGCTGCAGCCATGGGCCCAGGACAATTGGATGAGGTTCACCAAGGCCAAGGGCCGCGTCCTGCCCTGGCCTCACAACCACACCAAATCCCTGGCCGTGCCCTGGCCCTGATCCCCACAGCCTGTCCTGTTTCCTTCATCCCTGCATTGCCAGGGACTTTGTGGGACAAGGGAGCTCTGCTCTGGGGATGGAGGGAGGTCCAAGTGCAGCCACTGGAGTGAGAACCACAACTGATCAGGTTTGTGTCCTTTGGGGTCAAGAACTGGTGAGACTCAGAGGCACAGAAAGTTTCTCTTCATGGCCAACTGACAAAAAATGTAAACATGCTACTGTTTAAAAAACATCAAAACTCTTCCCTCAGCTCTGTGCAATGCTCCTGCAGCATCTGACATGTCCACCATTCACAAGGGATTTCCATACAGGAGCAGTTTTAAACAAAGACATAAGAAGAGGTGATTCTAAAAGATATAAACACAATGAAGATGTTGACTGATGTGTTATTTAAAGTTCGGAAAGACTGGGCCACGCTCTGAAGCTCAAAGTGTGAAGCCACTCATTTGAGAGGCCTTGGAATGACTGGAGAGGATTTAGAGGAGGAAATCTGGGAGCAATGGGAAGACATAGATCCAGCTAGTACGGTGAAGAGATGTCCTTAGACATGGCCATTTACACAGGAGAGGTAGAAACACCTGAATGAAGAGGGACATGAAGTAGTAGATCTCCTGCTAGCAGTACACTTCTAGGAAATTCCTGTTCTCTCCTGGTAGGAGAGCTTTGCCATTTCTTAAAAGTACTCAAATGACACAGCTAATGAAGATGTGCTTGTGCACCTCACAAGCTGCAGGTCCCCTACAGCCCCAGAGGGCTCCTGTCCCATAAACATCTGCTCTGCTCCAGTCTGAAATAAGGACCAGCATCATTCCAGGATCATCAGAGAGCTGAGGTTGGAAGGGACCTCAGCAAGTCTGCAGCCCAACCTGTCAGAAACAGGGTCAGACCAAGGCTTGATTTGGTCTGGATTGGAAAATCCCAAGGGACAGGGACAGGGACAGGGCAGCATCTCAGCACCTGGCTGAGCCCATGGGAACAAAGGTTTCCTCCTGTCCTGGCTGATCCTCCAACCTCTCCCCTTCCACCCATTGTCTTTTGTCTCCCACCAGGCCCCTGGTGAAGAGCCTGGCTCTGTGTTCTCCATCACCTCCTCGGTGGCACTGCCAGGCTGGGATGAGGAGCCCCTCAGCCTTCCCTTCTCTGGGCTGGACAAGCCCAGCTCCCTCAGCCTCTCCTCACAGCCCAAGGGCTCCAGGCCCACCTTGGAGGCCCTTCCCTAACCCTGCTCCAGCTGCCAGACATCTTTCCTGCCCTGGGGAACCCAAACGAGGGCAATCCATGTCCTTGATGTCCTGCTCATACAGCCCTGGCTCATTTTCCCTGTGTCAGGCTCTGGGTGTCAATTTGTGGGACTTCCTTGGGGGAGGCTGCAGTGCCAGGAATGGCAGGAGCTGGGGGGACAGGGGACCTGCTGCACACAGCAGTGTTGGATTTCTATGGGGAGCTCTGTGAGGGGCTGTCCAGGGCACAGTGACCTCACAAGTGACCTCACACAGCCCTCTGTGACATCACAACCCACTCTGTGACGTCACACTTCCCCCTATGTGTTGTCAAACCACCCTCCTGTGATGTCACAGCCCACTCTCTGTTGTCACTCTGCCCCCCCATGATGTCACAGCCTGCTCTGTGATGTCACAGGCAACCCTGTGATGTCACACAGCTGCCCTGTGATGTCAAAGCCTGCTCTCTGGTGTCACACAGCCACTCGGTGATGTCACACAGTCCCTCCTATTATGCCACAGCTGTTTGATGGCCTCACTCTGTGATCTCATAGCCCAATCTGTGACCTCACACAGCCCATCCTGTGATGTCACACAGCCCCCTTCTGACATCACAGCTGCTCTGTGGCTCTATGACACAGCCCCCTCTGGGACATCACACCTGTTCTCTGACATCTGTGACAGCCCCTCTCTGGGACATCCCCTGGTGTCACCTTTTGGGTGGGCAGGTGGCCTTCAGGCACTTTTGGGCCCCTCTGCTCGCAGCCCCCAGCACCCGGAGGTGCCCGGCAGCTCCCGCAGGCTGCAGAACCTCCATGCCACCCCCAACAGCCACAAGTGTCCATCCTCAGCGCAGCAGATCCAGCACCGCTTGGAATCCTGGCCAGAGCACGGCTGTGGAGTGACCTGCGGGCTCAGTGGGGCAGGGGCTCTCAAACCCCTCCTGCCCCATGGGTGCCCACAGCAGCCCTGGGGCTGTGCCCATCCCCATGGCACTGTCCCCACGGGTGCCAGTGAGGCACGGATTAACTCTACAACTAAAGGAATGTTGTAAAGTAGGTATGTTTATTCCAACACTGGGACGCATGGGGAATAGTTTCCCCATGCGCACCCCAATAATGCTCTGTCCGGTTTATATTGAGTTTAAAATTACATATGCATAAAGATACACAGTGGCCCTATACATATTCATTATCTATTCCTGCTTCGTATTATAATGAGCGCAAAGTTCGTTTAAATACACTTGCGCCTGTGCAGTGCTGCCTGGTGGTCATGGGCAGGGGACTTTAGATGATGTAAAGAAGTCTTCCACACATTGAACTCCTCCCCCTGCTTCGCTGCGCGTACTCCCTGGGTCCCTGGTCCAGGTCCAAACCTTAAAGCTGGCTCAGGCTGGTTTCAGGATCCAGAATTAAAATATCTGGTCACTGGTTCCTTCTCTTTATCAATAGTTTGGCATCTTCTTTATATCCTCCCTCTTTGCTTGGCAAGCACAAAAATATCGAGGCGGCTATATGCATAGTTTCAGCACGCAGCCCTTAGTAAATTATTATTTACCTCCTAGTCCCTAAAACACAAGCTATATACCTTATCTTAACAAACACTTTCTAGTAAATCTCTTAGCCCCCCTAAATCAGGAGACCTCATCACTCTCTACAGCTCCCTGACAGGAGGGTGCAGCCAGGTGGGTTCGGGCTCTTCTCAAGGGCAACAGTGTCAGGACAAGAGGCCACGGCCTTAAACTGCAGCAGGGGAGGTTTAGGCTGGACATTAGGAAAAAATCTTCACAGAAAGGGTGATTGGGCATTGGAATGGGCTGTCCAGGGAGGTGGTGGAGTCACCATCCCTGGAGGTGTTTAAGGAAAGACTGGATGTGGCACTGGGTGACACGGTCTGGGTGACAAGGTGGTGCTGGGTCACAGGTTGGACTTGATGATCTCCAAGGTCTTTTCCAGCCTGCTTCATTCTGTGATTCTGTGATGATTGTGATACTGCAGGGCCCCAGGGAAGCAAGAGGCCATTGTTGCACTGGGGGGCTAAGTGAAAACAAGGAGTCCATTGTGACACTGTGGAACCAAGAAGAGCCTTGTGAGATTCCAGAGCCCAGTGGAACCAAGGGGCCATTGTGACACTCCCAGGACTCATGGAACTAAGGGAACTATTTTGATACCGTGGTGCCCCATGGAACCAAGGGGCCATAAGGGGCCATTGTACTGCAGGGCCTCAGGTAACTTAGAGGCCACCGTGACATCTACACACTCACTCTCCCCTGCCACAGCTGGACAAAGGCGAGAAAAAGAAGTTAATACACACAGGGCTCATGAGTTAAGGACTGGGAGATGCTCCAAGGACAGAACAGGTTACAAAGTTACAAAGTCTCAAAGTTACAAAGGGAAATTTATTGCTAACAGAGTCAGAGGGGAGATAATGAGAAGTAAAAATAAAGCCCTCACAGCCACTGTTTCTCTGCTCACCCCCCTCCCTCCTTCCCACCAGCAGCACAGGAGGGATGGCATGGGGGTTTGGGTCAGTTCAGCACTGAGATCTGCTGCTGCTGCACAGGGAGAGAAGTTCTTTCCTCTGCATAACTGTGGGGCCCCTCCCACAGGAGGCAGCACTCGGTGAACCCCTCCAGTGTGCGTCCACTCTCACGAGCAGCAGTCTGCCCAAACCTGCTGCTACATGAGCCTCCTCCCACGGGAAATTGTCCTCCCAAAACTTCTGCAGCATGGGGTCCCTCATCCACAGGGTGCAGACCTCCGAGGCCAGGCTGTTCCATCTTGGGAGCAAGGCCTCTCTCTCCACTGGGACTCACACTGGACCACAGCCTCCTCCAGGCATCCACCCGCTCTGGTGGGGGCACATCCCCACGGGCTGGGGGTGGATCTCTGCACCCCCCGTGGACCTCAGGGGCTGCAGGGGGACAAACTGCTTCACCATGGTCATCACCATGGCCAGCAGAGGACTCTCAGCTCCAGCGCCAGGAGCACCTCCTCCCCCACATTCTCCACTGACCTTGGTGTCTCCATGTTTTCGTTCACATATTCTCACCTCCTCCTCCTTCTCTGGCTAAAAAGAACTGCCTCCTCCCATTGTTTTGATTTCTTCCTAAATATGTTATCAGATATGTTATCTCTAATTGGCCCAGGCTGTCCAGCAGCATGTCCATCATCTTCAGAGCCATCAGGGATTGGCTCTGCTGGACATGGTGAAAGCTTCCAGAAGCTTCACAAAGGAGCCATCTTTGGGGCCCCCCCCCCCACCACCACCACTAGCAAAACCAACACAGGAATGAAGGAAGCAATTTTGACACCATGGTGCCACATGGAACCAAGAGGCCATTGTGACACTATGGAAGCAAGGAGACTGATAAATGACTGAATGATAAATGCTGGTTTTCACATATATGAATTTAACATTTACAAGTGATGTGTACTGTATAAAAAATTGTGTTAAGATAAAAATATAATTAAATAGAAAAAAGTTAGGGTAAATTGTAACTTTGAAATAGTTGTAATATGTTAGAAAACATAGTAAAAAATACATGGCAATAAATGTCTTTTAAGTTGATAAACCACAGAGCCAGGGATCAAGACATCTTAAAGAAACAAAGAAGATAACTGCCAGCATCCCAGGAAGTTTGTTGTCTTGACCCACACCTCCCAAAAGGAACTGTCACCTACAAATTAAGTTGGAACTGAGGAAAGAGAAGGGAGGATTTCAGCCTTCAGTTCTGAGATAATCCAGAGGATCCGAGACTCCAAGACAGGCTCCGCGCTGGCAGAAGGGGGCAGGGATCGGAAGGGGGGAGTTGAGTGAAGTGTAAATTACCTTCTAGGCTTAATGAATATGCAACAGTCAAAGAAAGTACTTAAGTTCACAGTACAATGGATGGGTGTGCCTCTGGCAAAATTGCTAAGTGCCCAGGACTGTTTTTGCCTTTGCTCTATTAATGAATGTTCAATATTATGTAGTTAAAATTTCAGCTTGCGAACTCATTTATATCAGAGACCATTGCTGCACTGAGAGACCTCATGGGAACAAGGATCCATTGTGACACTGCAGGGCCCAAGGAACCAAGGGACATTGTGATGCTCTAGGGCCTTGGGGAGGCATGGGGCCACTGTGACACTGCAGAGTGATGTGGAATCATAGAGACCATTGTGATACTTTAGGACCTCATGGAACTGTAGTGACACCAAGCTAGGTGTGAGTGTGGACCTGCTGGAGGGTAGGAGGGCTCTGCAGAGGGACCTGGACAGGCTGGATCCAGGGGCCAAATCCAACAATGCGAGGTTTAAAAAGACCAAGTGCCAGGTCCTGCACTTTGGCCACAACAACCCCTGCAGTGCTACAGGCTGGGGACAGAGTGGCTGGACAGTGGCCAGGCAGAAAGGGACCCGGGGGCACTGATGGACAGCAGGCTGGACATGAGCCAGCAGTGTGCCCACATGGCCAAGAAGGCCAATGACACCTGGCCTGGATCAGGAATGGTGTGGCCAGCAGGAGCAGGGCAGTGATTCTTCCCCTGTACTCGGCACTGGTGAGGCCTCACCTCGAGTGCTGTGTCCAGTTCTGGGTCCCCCAATTTAGGAGGGACATAGAGGGGCTGGAGAGTGTCCAGAGAAGGGCAACAAGGCTGGTGAAGGGTCTGGAACACAACTCCTGTGAGGAGTGTCTGAGGGAACTGAGGTTGTTTATCCTGGAGAAGAGGAGGCTCAGGGCACACAAGGTGGTGTTGGGTCACAGGTTGGACTTGATGATCTCAAAGGTCTTTCCCAACCTCGCTGATTCTGTGATTCTGTGAAACCACCCTTGAAGCAGTTGCAGGATGAGCCCTGGGCCTCCTCCTCAGAAGGTCCAGCAGCCCATGGCCCTCAGCTTCTCCACACAGGCCCCAAAGCCCATCCTGTCAGTCCTGCAGAGCCTCTCCAGCTCCTCCCCATTGCCCCAGAACAGGGAGCCCCACACCCACACACAGCAGCCCAGATGTGTCCCCCTGGCCTGGGGTGCCTCTGGCAAGGGAACAGCACGAGGCACTGCAGGAGCCCCCAGGCCCTGCCCTGAGGCGTCAGCTCTGCCCCAGCAGTGCCCATGGCCTGTCCCTGCTGCAGCCCCGGCACTGCCACCCCCAGCACTGGGAGCCACCCCGAGAGCACTCAGGCCCTACAGCAACACGAGGGGCAGGAGGGCAGTGGGGCAGTGGCAAGGGAGCAGCACTGGCAACACCAAGTGCTGCTGCTCCTTGGCAGAGCTGCTGTGCCACCCCTGATCTGCCCCAGCTCTGCACACAGACATTGCTGCTGCAGCTCCCGAGAAGGGAACAGAAGGGGATCTGTGGTGAAAACTTGTCTGGGAGATCCTTTAGTTTGTTTAAAGCCACTGAGAATACAGCTCCTCATTGACACAGTCTGTGATCACAGCGAAGATGGAGAAAAAAAAAGAGAAACGGCACAAATATTATCTTTATTTGTGGACAATATTAAAAACTAACACACAGGAAGAAAAAACCCACATCCAAACCAACAAGAACTATCAAATAGGACTTTTATTCCAAGTGATTGGCAGAAATTGGCAACAAGTTTAATGTTTCTGAAACCATCCAGTCATCAGTCTCTGCACTGCAGCCTTGAGCTCCTGGTTCCTCAGGCTGTAGATGAGAGGGTTCAGGGCAGGAGAAACCACCGAGTACAGAACTGACAGTGTCAGATCCAGAGATGGGGAGGAGATGGAGGGGGGTTTCAGGTAGGCAAAAAATGAGGTGCTGATAAACAGGGAGACCACGGCCAGGTGAGGGAGGCATGTGGAAAAGGCTTTGTGCCGTCCCTGCTCAGAGGGGATCCTCAGCACAGCCCTGAAGATCTGCACATAGGAGAAAACAATGAACACAAAACAGCCAAATGACAAAAAGGCACTAACCACAAGAACCCCAAGTTCTCTGAGGTAGAAGTGTGAGCAGGAGAGCTTGAGGATCTGTGGGATTTCACAGAAGAACTGGCCCAGCTCATTGCCCTGGCACAGGGGCAGGGAAAATGTATTGGCTGTGTGCAGCAGAGCATTGAGAAAGCCACAGGCCCAGGCAGCTGCTGCCATGTGGGCACAAGCTCTGCTGCCCAGGAGGGTCCCATAGTGCAGGGGTTTGCAGATGGACACATAGCGGTCATAGCACATGACAGTGAGGAGGGAAAATTCTGCAGACATGAGGAACTCAAATATAAAGACCTGTGCAACACACCCTGTGTAGGAGATGTCCGTGGTGTCCCAGAGGGAATTGTGCATGGCTTTGGGGACAGTGGTGCAGATGGAGCCCAGGTCGGTGAGGGCCAGGTTGAGCAGGAAGAAGAACATGGGCGTGTGCAGGTGGTGGCCACAGGCTACGGCGCTGATGATGAGGCTGTTGCCCAGGAGGGCAGCCAGGGAGATGCCCAGGAAGAGGCAGAAGTGCAGCAGCTGCAGCTGCCGCGTGTCTGCGAATGCCAGGAGGAGGAAGTGGCTGATGGAGCTGCTGTTGGACATTGCTTCACTCTGGGCATTGTGGACTGTTGAAAGAAAACACTGACAAGTTGGACAAAGTTCATTCAGTCAATCGTATGCTGTTTTACTAGGAATGCCCTCAAAACTACTTCTCTTCCTGTGGGGGAACTTTGCTGATCTTTTTTATTTTGGAGCACGACTTTGTGCTTTTGAGTTACTGCCACATCTCCAGCATTGCTCTCAGCCTGAACACTGGGGAGCCCAGAGGGAAAACAGAGCTCCCTGTTCCTCAGGGCAGTCAGACCTGCTGGTCCCCACACAGGTGCCCTTTGCCCATTACACCTCCCTGTATTTCACAGTGATCACACTTAAAACATTCTTGTAAAATAAAGTGGCCTTTTTGAAGTTTCCAGTTTCAAAATCATTTTCCCTAAATCCTTCTCCCTTTCCCTGTGCAGATACACTTGTTCTGGCTCTCTGCTGACTGGAGTTGTGCCCATTGGGAGCTGTTTCCCTCTATCCAAGCCTTGTCCCTGCCAGTGCTCCCAGAGCCCAGCCCAGCCCTGGGGGCTCAGCTCTGCCCTGCACAGCCCTCCCAGCACAGGGCACTGTCCAGGGCCATCTCCCTGGCAGCAGCTCCTTAAGGGCAGGGCAGACAAACAGAGATGCTGCAAGCCAAGGTGCTGCTGCTGCTGTCTGTAGGGACAGGAGGCTGAGGAGGCACTTTCTGAGGCAGATCTGAGGCACATCTGCTGATCCCCAGTGGGACAGTGCAGGAGTGTCAGGGACACATCCAAAGCTGACAGCCCCTTGCCCTTCCCTTGAGGAGAAAGCTGAGAGCAGCCCTGGCCATGCAGCACCATCTCCCCAGCAGGAGGAATCTGCCCTGATGGGGGTCGCTCCTTGCACCTCCAACTTCTCCCCACAGAGCCATGGGGAGCTCCCAGGCAGGCTGAGAGCTGCCCCTGGCAGGTGGCACATGCCCTGCCCTGGCCAAGAGCCCTCAGGGCTGCAGGAGCTGCTCTGCACGACAGCCCTGGGCAGCCCTGGCTGCACCCCCACCTTCACAGCCTGCAGCCGTCCCTGGCAGCAGGAGCCGTCCTGCCCTGTCCCTCTGACGGTGCCCAGGGCAGCCCCGCTCTGCAGCACATCCTCCTCCTCCTTTGCTGCAACAGAGAAACTGGGAGAGTCCTCCTGGCACATCCCCCAGGCTGTGGGGTGTGCAGGCGTCAGGAGATCCCTCCAGGAGCACAGGGGACATTGCCCTGCACCCACAGACTCACCATGTAGAGGCTGTGAAGATGTTTCCCCAAGTGAAGTCTCAGCTCAATGACTCTCCAGTCCTGGTTCCCTTTAGCTGTCTCTGCCTGGCTCCTCTCAGTGCCTGCAGGCAGTGCCCTCAGCCCTGCTGGGCTGAGCAGAGGAGCTGCTCATGAGGAGAAATGTCTTTTTGAAGCTCTTCTTGGTTGCCAGGAGCTCCCTCTGTGCCAGGAGCTCGGCCCAGCTCAGCAGCACAGCAACAGCACAAGGACTTTAATGAGCCTCTCAGGGCTTTGGTGTTGTTTACATCAGACTCAGTCCCTGAGAGTGTCATCAAAAGTCTTCTCAAGAACTCAAAGTCACATTCAAAGTCCAAAGTTTCTTTAACTTTTAATGGGTCCCACTGAGGGACACGTCTGAAAAAGTGTCCCCAGGTTGCAGTTAGAGCAGAACACTGGAGGCAGTGCTGACGGGGGGGGACACACAAGGCAAAGGTGTCTGTGATGCTGAGCAAACCTGGATGTGTTTCAGGAATGCAAAGGGCCAAGGCCTGAGCCCCAGCCCCTGGCAAGGCACATCCTGTCCCTCCCTCAGTGCTCAGGGCACTTCCCGGGGCACTGCCATGTGGGGATGTGCAATGCCAAGGACAGCACCATGGGGCGGCCCCTGCCAGGCTGCTGAGCAGGGACAAGGAGGCCATGAGGCCCCAGGGCTGCAAGGCTCACTTGTGTCCTCCTCATGGCCTCAGGGCCAGGGCCAGCAGCCATGGCCAAAGTGCTGCACAAGTTGCCTCTGGCAGGCCCTTGCAGCTTCTGCACATCCCTGGGCCCTCTCCAGCCCAGGCTGTCCTACGCTGTCCATGCCCTGCGCCTCTGGCCCTGCAGGCTGTCGGCATCCCCCGGCTGCCCCACCTCGCTGGCCCTTCCTTTGCTCTGCGTCCTGCCTGCCTCTGCCTTGGCACACAGAGCCTTGGGCTGACCCAGACACTTCTGGGGATGTGTTGCACCACAGCCCTGCCCTGGGAGAGAAATTCCTTTCTCATTCTGTCCACTTTGGGCCTCCCCAGCTGCCTTTGGTCATTATTCCTTTCTCATGTTCATTTCCACCATGAACAAAAAGCTCCCATGTATCTGAAACCTTCAAGCCCTCCCAAGATATTCCTTTCTCTCCTCCGTCTCCAAACCACTGAACTCAGGGCCCGCATTCCTTGTAGAGTGGTCCTTGAGGGCTTCAAACCCTCTCCTTGGAGATCTCTGCACCATCTCCATGGTTTGACCATGAAAATGTCGTGCTCTTAATCCAGGAAAGATGGAGAGACACTTTTTGCCAGGGGTTGCATTGAGAGCACAAGACACAAGACATTTATGCTGAACAAGTGCAGATTTAGATTGGACGTAAGGATGAAATATTTTATGATGAGGGTGGCAAGTCTGGCAGAGGTTGACCAGTGAGTGGAAACTCCATCCCTGGAAGTGTTCAGGGTCAGGAGCTTTGTGCATCCTGAACGAGTGAAGGTATCCCAGGCTAATGGAAGCAGAGTTGGGCCAGAGGCTCTTTCAGGTCTCTTTATCACAATACAATTAATAATTCTTTGATTCCTCGATCCCCAAATCCTTCACTACAAGGCACCAAATAACTACACACACCAAATCAGCGTTTTAATGTGACCTAATCCCAAATACTTCCATAAAAAGGAAAGAATTGCCATACCAGGGACAGGAATTGCCAGGTTTATGGACAAACCATTAAAAACCCAAAAGGTAAAGAAGCTGAAAGCAAGGTCCAACATCTGTGTGGGCAAGATTCACCGAGTGGGATGATGGCAGAGCCTCCCAGACTGACCTCACAGCTGAGGATGGAGGTTTCTGCCTTGAGGTCTGAGACTCATGATGGGCATCCAGAAAGGGCATTTGGGGACTGTGCGAGACTTGCCATGGCATGTCTAGGAAAGGACAACAGGAAGGGACAGGGTGGCACCATGGTGGGTTATGAAAGAACAGGCTTGAGAAAAGAGAGCAAAAAGGAGATGAAAGAGCTGATCCTGTATAAACATGTCATGGTAAATACCTGTCCCTGGCTGTGCCCTGCAGCTGATCCCCACAGCCTGTCCTGTTTCCTGAATCCCTCCATTGCCAAGAGCTTTCTGGGACAAGGGAGATCTCTCTGCTCTGGGTACAGAGGGAGCTCCAAGTGCCAGACACTGGAGTGGGAACCACAAACCATCAGGTCCTGTGTCCTTTGGGGGCCCAGGCACTGGTGAGACTGGTGTGTGTGCACACAGCACTGGGGTGTGTGGGGTGGCTGTAACCAGCAGGGAACATCAAAGCAGAGCAAGCAGCGAGCAGCAGAGGCCTGGGAGCTGCTGTGTGAGATCAGCTCCTGCAGGGATCCACATTGTCTGGGTGTGTGTGCAGCTCTGCATCTCATCCTGCCATGGCAGAGCACACAAACAGCCCATCCTTGTGTCCCTCTCTGCACTGACTGTGCTTGGGCTTGGCCTGGAAACCTCCCGAGGTCCCTCCCAGGAGGAGTCCCTGTGCATTTCCCTCCCCCACGGCTCTGCCCTTCCTGTTCAGCAGCTGTGGGGCAGCAGAGCTGGGGCAGTGCAGGGACAGGGCTGGCTCTGACAGGGCTGTGGTGCTTTAGGAATGGTGTTCTCCAATTTACTACTCCCACTAAAAACACCATGTGTCTCCCCACATTTATATTCCCACCATCATCCCCCACACCACAGGGGCTTTACCCACCTGGCCCTGCTTGATCTCAGCACACATTTCACACTCATGGATAACCTGGAGATGCTGTCCATGGGTAAATCCACCCCTCGGTCACCAGCCCATCTGGAGGTTCTCTTCCCTGATGACCTGAGGTGTCCTGGGCCCATCGAGCCAGAAATAACTCAGCCTTGTGTGGCCAGTCCAGACCCACCTGAGACACTTTAATCCTGGCAGCCCCATCCCCCTGGCCATTGTTGCGATGCTCTTCAGTGCCAACTCTTGGGTACGTGAGCATCCACAGGAGGGACTTTCACAGCAAACTTCTCTATCTGGGCAGCGATGTCTTGCCCCAGTCCAGCAGCCCAGATGGGTTTCCCTCTGTGCTGCCAATTGTCCTTTTTCCATCATTCCAGCCTCCCCCACAGAGCATTTCCCACCATCCCCGAGTCAGTGCAGAGGTGCAGCGCTGGCCATTTCTCTCACTCACAGCTCCGTGTATGGTCCCAGTGTTGCAGTGACTGCGGGAAAGGGACACCCCACAATGGGACATTTCTTGGTCAAATATAGACAGAAAGAGTGGCAAACTGTCTGTCACTCGGGTTTTGGCCTCAAAGCCACTGCCGTGGCTTGCAGGAGCTGCAGTGTGGCACGGCCCTGGCTGTGCCCGGGAGCGCTGGCTTGGGAGAAGGTGTCGGTGCCAGCTGGGCCAGGGAGCTGCAGCGAGTGGGGAACGAATCCCTCCTGGTGTCCTGCCCCAGGGTGACACTGTGAGGCATCATGTGACCAAGGAAACTATTGTGACACTGTTTCCAGATGAGAAATGGCTGACACTGGGTTAGCTCACACAATGCTTTTTCTCCTAAACCTCTGGCCTATGGAAGCTGCACAATGCCCATTGTGTAAGAAGGAGAACCACAAGTTCACCAGCCTCAGTGTCCTGCTAGCTTGGCCAGGTCACTTGAAACATTGGGGTCTAGGACCACCAGGGACTACCAGAGAGACCTCCAGGACAGAAGAACACATGCATAAAGGGGAGGGAAAATATGTTAAATGATTTGGGGAAAATTATTATCATATGTATGTTTAATCTGACAATCAGTGAATATGTGTGCAAAATAGAGTACATAAACAGAAATTTTCCTGTACTCAACATGCACAGCTTTGAGAGAAGATATTCCCCCATGCATCTCACCAAATAAAGAATGCCTGCTTCTTAACGCTACATTGGTGTTAAGGAGGGTTTTTTTGTTTACCAGATTTTTCATAACACTCTGGAACTTCATGGAACCAAGGAGATCACTGTGACCCTGCAGGGCCTTGTGGGACCAAGAGGCCATTGTGACATAGTGGAACGAAGGGAGCAATGTGAAACTGCAGGACCCCATGGAACCAGGGGGCCATTGTGACACTGCTGGGCCTCAAGTAACCAAGAAGCCAAAGTGACGTGCAGAACACAGAGACCATTGTGACACCGCAGGGCCTCGTGGAACTGACACTGAAATTGGATAGAAACTTTCTAACACAGTTTGAGTATTAGAAAGAAGACATTCTTTATTGCAGGGCTGGGCACTCGAAGGATCCTTCGTCTCATTGAGTGCCCCAGGCATTGGGTGAACAGAGTTTTTATCACATTCACTGATAACAAATTCATTAGCTATCCCTGCTTACTTGATGGGTATGTATTACTTTATTTTACATAATTGCCCCCCTTATTGGACCATGATATGGTTCTTTGGGCTCTGTCTTCAATGCCTGGTGTGCTTTTCAGGTGGCTGTTCCTTGAACCCCACTTTTGAGTAAGTGCAGTATTGTTGTTTTGCATAACTCCTGTTCTGTCAGCCTTGCAGAGCTGAGCTGGCATCCTGCTTGTGTTTTGTGTGACTTCTGTTTGTCTCAGTTACGTAATTTATCTATTTCTGCAAGGCTGTGCTGTTCCGTTCTACTGTCCTTATCAAGTCTCCCCTTTTCTGGAGATTCAGTTCCTTATGGGAACTGATCTCTCAATACTTATTTCTATTTATAGCAGAAGGCATTGCAAGAGCTACAACACTGAATCTTGATGCAAGTAAAAACCATACAACAATTATTATGTTGACCATTATAAACAGATGTTTTAACCAAATCCTGCTGGGTAACCATGAGTTATTTTTGGTCCAGATTTCTTGAAATCCCCAGGAGGTGCCGTCTTGAGCTGTGTGTTGCAAAAAGTTCTCAATAGCTCTTGGAAAGGTCCCTTCCACTTTGGCTGGAGCAGAGCAGTTCCCCAGCCTTTCAAGCAGACCCAATCTCCAGGTTGGAGCTCATGCCTTTGTGTGTCCAGCCCCATCAATCTGGGGATGTCAACTGCTTTCTGCAAATCCTGTAAGGTTTAATAAAAGAAATGAGGGAATTATTCAAATGTACTCCTCCTTTTACATGTCTTTCCTGGAATGTGGCCCTGGGAAGGGTCGATCACAGTGCAGCTCACAGGGACTGATTTTGCTGTTGCCCCGTGGATGAATGCTGCTTTGAAGTAGAGCCACAGGTAAGGCTTGGCCCCAGGTCAAGGAGGTTTCCTGACATATTTTACCTGATTGCAATCTGATGATATAATTCATTTGCTCTACTGTGGCACCAAGGGCTTCGAGGACACACCTTGTCCTGAGGCCCTGGGGCCTCCTGGCACAGCCCCAGCAAGGCTGGGCACTGTCACCCCCTTGTCCTGCCCTCAGCATCCCCCCCACATCCCAGTGCCCCCGGCACAGCCCTGAGCAAGGCGGGAGGGACAGGATCTGCCTTCCCCGGGGCTGGGGCTCAGCCCTTGGCCTTTCTGCTGCCTCCAGCCAGCCCAGGCTCTGCTCAGCACCTGAGCTGCCTGCACAGAGCCTTGGCCTCCCTGCACTCCTGGCCTCAGGGATCTGCTGCAAGGAGTCCCTGGGGAGCCTTTGGCAGCAATGGCCCTGGGGGGCTCCTTCATGCTCCCAGGGACTGCAGGTTTTCCAAAGGACTTTGGGCTTTGCTTTTGCCTTGGAGACTCTGAGAGCTTTGTGCAATCATGGCCTCCAATTATCTGCTGTAACGAGCCCCTGGAGATTCTTTGTCAGTAACAACACTCACTGGGGCTCATTAATGCTTCAAGTTACTTCACTTTTTTTAAGTACTTTCTTTCTTTCTTTTTGCATTGAGTCTCTGAGAAGTTTCTGCTATCATGGCCTCCAATTCTCTCCTCCAAGGAGTCCATGAGGAACCTCTGTTGGTGATGGACCTCAGTGGGACTGTCACCAAAACTGCATGAAAAACACAAACTCTCCAACAACATCTTTTCAGTGTTAGAGAATTTAGGCATTACTTTATTCTGGCCAGGATGTTGTTCTGGCCAGCACATGCAATAGAAATCATTCCATCCACACATTCCCAGGTTGTGCAGTGAAAATCATTCCATCTCACATGGTTCTTTACTAGACTTTTCACATATTTATACAGACAGAACCCAAAGAAATTCAGGTTCATTGGTCTTAAATTGCACAACAGTGTTTGATCTCCTATTGGTTACTTATCCCTTTGCTTTTGATGTTAATTAGGTGCTCATTCTTTGATTCTCTCATCAATCTTTTCCCACACCAGGTGTCTCCAAGTGCACTGAAAGGTGATGTTCGTTAATGTTTGTTTACCTCCTGTGTATCTTCTGCCTACTCCCAGTCTGTAGATGTTAAACTCATCAGGCCTTACCCAGCCTCGGTGAACAGTCTTTTGGAGAGAAACTTCAATTCCCCTCCCCCTGGGCAAAGGTGAACAAACCCCTGACGGAAATTATATAAAAAAATTATTAAAAGTTGTATAATTTTCAACAATTCTATTAGGTTCTGTAGTGTCACAATGGTCACCGCAGCTCCAGGAGGCCACACAGTGTCACATCAACCCCTTGGTTCCACCAAGCCCTGCAGTGGCACAGTTGCCTCTTTGTTCCGTGGGGCCCCACAGTGTCACAATGGCCCCTTGGTACCTTGGCCTGCACAGTCACACAATGCTTTCCTAGGTTCCATGGGGCCCCACAGTGTCACAAGTATCCCTTCATTCCATGAAGCCCTGCAGTGTCACAAAGGTTTCCATGATTCCATGTGGCTCCCCAGGGTCACAATAGCCCCTTGGTACCATGGTCTGGTTTTTGGTAGCAGGGGGCCCACAGAGGTGGCTTCTATGAGAAGCTGCTGGAAGCTTCCACCGTGTCAGGCAGAGCCAATCCCTGGTGGCTCCAAAGATGGACATGCCACTGCCAAGGCCGGGCCAATTACAAATGGTGGTAATCCCTCTGTGATAACAGATTTAAGGAGAAAGAATAAACCAAGAATTTTTTGCACAGTTGCAATTGCAACCAGAGAAGAGTGGAGTGAGAACATGTGAGGAGAACAGCTCTGCAGACACCAAGGTCAGTGAAGAAGGGGCAGGAACTGTTCCAGGCACTGGAACTGGGATTCCTCTGCAGCCTTTGGTGAAGATCATGGTGAAGCAGCTTTGTCCCTGCAGCCCCTGGAGATCCATGGGGATGCAGAGATCCACCCACAGCCCCTGGAGATCCATGGGGATGCAGAGATCCACCCGCAGCCCCTGGAGATCTATGGGGATGCAGAGATCCACCCACAGCCCCTGGAGATCCATGGGGATGCAGAGATTCACCTGCAGCCCCTGGAGATCCATGGGGATGCAGAGATCCACCCACAGCCCCTGGAGATCCATGGGGATGCAGAGATTCACCTGCAGCCCATGGAGGAGGAGCCCACGCCGGAGCAGGGATGCCTGGGAGGAGGCTGTGAGCCGTGGAGAGAGGGGCCCTGCTCCCAGGCTGGAGCAGCCTGTCCTTCAAGGACTGACCCCACAGGAGAGTGACCCACACTGCAGCAGTTTTGGGGACTGTTGCCCATGGGATGGACTCACATTGCAGCAGTTCACAGGGAGCTGCTGCTCGTGGGATGGACTCACATGGGAGAAGATCCTGGAGAGCTCTCCTGTCGGAGGGACCCCATGGTGCAGCAGGGGAACGACTCCTCTCCCTGAGCAGTGGGAGAAGCCTCGGGTGATGAACTGACCATAATTGCCACTCATAATCTCCCTCTGCCACTGGGGCAGGACATAAAGCTGGGAAAGAGGGAGGGGTGGGGGGAAGGTGGGGTTCTTTAAGGGCTTATTTTACTTCCCATTATCCTGCTCTGATTTTGTTAGTAAGAAATTCACTTTATATTTCTAAGTGGAGCCTGTTTTGGCCTTGATGGTCTTTGATGAGCCCGGTCCTTATCTCAACCCATGAACCCTTTGTTAAATTTTCTCTCCTCTGTCCAGCTGCAGAGGGCAGTGAGTGAGTGGCTCTCGTGGGTGCCTGGCATCAAGAACTGCTAACACAGAACTGACCCCCGAAAGGAGCTGTGGTTCCAGGCAATGGACAGTACATGTGGATGAGGTACAGAGGGGGCAGGACTTTGGGGGGAATTCAGGAAGTCTTGTAGAGTAAACAATATATAAATTCATGAGAAAATTGCCAGGATTTTTGGCAGGTGGGTGACCCTTTCCATGGTCCCGGTGCTGTAATAAATGAATGCTTGCTTAACAGTGTCACACCATTGAGTCGATCTCTGAATCAGAATGATATTTTATAGACCAGCCCAGATAATTTTGCAGGAGTTCTGCTTTCCCAGGCTCTTCAGAGCTGCTGCCAAATGCCCTTTCCCACCGCTGTACCCTGTTATCCCTGGATCTCTGCTCTGGGCTGCTGCTCCAGGCCCCATGGAATGTGTCCCAGAGAACCAGGCTCTTCCCTGTGATCTGGGTGCAGGAGGAATTGTAGGTCTGTGCTTCTGATAGAACACAGGTGTGTAAAAATGGATATTCTTGCCAAAATGATCCTCACCGTGTGGTTTCACAGTGACTTGTTTTATATGAATGTGTTTTCAATACACAATGACACAATTATTGATACTCAATAATTCTGCATGTTTGGCTATGAAATTTATTACTAACACACTATCATTAAATATCCAAACTAAGGAGATTTTGTTAATTTGCAGATGCAGTGAGCTTAGGTAGTGATAATGGCAGGAATGGGAAAAGTGCCCAAAGAATATGAGGGAAAAGTGCCCAAAGAATTTGATCCTGAGCTCCAACTGATTCAGCCACTCTTGTGTCCACAGTGAATTAATTGTAAGATCATTGTCATTCCCTGACAAGCCTTTTCTGGCTAATGTGCACTCAGAAGAACCCTGATCAATGCATTTGCTGGGATGTTTTCCAGACTCCAGCTATTGAATGAGTAGCTTTGTGTGTACAGCAGAAAAGAATAAGATGGGTTGCTACAACTCTGGCATTTGGGAAAGCAGTTTTTTAGAACTTGAGGTGTCTGGTTGAGCAGTAAAGGTGACTCTGAACAAGGAGCTTTCCTTTGTTGAAGCAAAGCATCACATGGACAGACCTTGACAGTGTTGTGCCTTTTGGTGAGAAAGGATTGTGCCACAAGAGCTGACCATGACTGGCTGGGTTTGACATGGAAGTGGTGGTGTCTCCCTGTTCTTCCCTCCAGCCCTAAACTGTAACTTATGTTAAACACTGGAAATGGCCTCATTTATCTGGTGGGGAAGATGTGAGGGGGAGAAAGGAAATGGGATTATTTTTCATGTAAAGGAAAATGAGGTTCGTCCTTTTGGTGTGGTGCTGTGTATTGGGATTTGGGGGTTTGTTTCTTGCTATTATCATGGCTATTATTTATTAGTAATATTTAGTACTTTTACACTTTTAAATCTTACACACTATTAATAATGGGTGGATGTCAGCTCACTGGGAAGATTCCCTTCCTTCTCCCACAGAGATTGCGCTGTACAATCACTTCCAAGTTGCCATAGTTTTCTAAAGATGGAAAGACTTGGTTATGGTATTTTGGGATGACTTGGAGCAGGGGAAGTGTCCCATCCCCTCCCAGAGGTGCCCAAGCCCACTCAGCCATCACATCTGTGCTCGTGGGGCCTCAAAGCTGCCCTGCCCTGGGAACATGGGGGGACCCCCTCCTGCCAGGGCTGAGGCTCCTCACAGCTCCTCATGGCCTCTCACAGCTCCTCATGGCCTCTCACAGCTCCTCATGGCCTCTCACAGCTCCTCATGGCCTCTCACAGCTCCTCATGGCCTCTCACAGCTCCTCATGGCCTCTCACAGCTCCTCATGGCCTCTCTCAGCCCCAGGCTCAGGGCTCCTCCCAAAGCAGAAGGGGTCGGGCCCTGCTTGTTCTCCTTTTATTTCGCTCCCTTCACAGCCATGAGTCAAGAAAGGCTGAAATGGAGCCTTTCCCCAGCCTTGCCCTCGGGGTTAATGTGGGGCCGAAGCTGTGTGCTGGCGCTGGCCCGAGCACGAACATGAGTGCAGCCGCCCGGCCTTTGCTGTCCCCCTGTGTCCATGGGCTGTCCCCGAGTCCCGCCCGGCTCTGGCAGCAGCAGGAGCCGCAGCGCAGTGGGCGCCGGCCCGGCCCAGCCGCGGCTCCCGGGCAGGAGCAGCAGCAGCGCCAGCCCTTCCCAGCTGCTCCTGCCTCGGCTGCAGCTGCGGAGCCACAAGCCTCTGCAAACCAGCGCTGCCAGCCGTGTTCCCAGCTGCGATCTGCTCCTCATGGGGCCGATCCTGCCTGTTCCAGCTGCTTCCACACAGGAATCAGTGACGAGGCACAGATGACATGCAGAGCGGCCATGGCAACAGCCAAGCAGTGTGCAGG
Source organism: Acanthiza pusilla (assembly GCA_036630365.1). NCBI lineage: Eukaryota > Metazoa > Chordata > Aves > Passeriformes > Acanthizidae > Acanthiza > Acanthiza pusilla. Next base: position 1,647,783 of record JAXCHO010000108.1, read on the forward strand.
TGTGGGGGGTTGTGTTTGGGATTCTTGTAGCCCCCATGCCAACAGTGCCTTCCCTGCAGGGTCTGTGCCGTGCCTGGGGCCATTGTCTGACCCCCCAGCCCCCAGCTGCATTCCCTGAGTGCTCTGGGCTGCAGCTCAAAGCACAGCTGCAGGGGCTCCTCAGTTCAGCTTTCGGGCTGGAGCACCAGGCTGGGCTGTTCCTCAGGAACATTTCTCTGTGCTTGGAGCCACAACATTTGCTATGAAGTAGGACTTAGAAAGCAAAGTATAAAATTGGTTGGAAACTGCTGGGTTGGAGTTGCTGCTTGACCTTTCTTTTCCTAGATTTTTAGGACAGTTGCATTTGTGACTGGAGGATGAGGTGTGGTTACCAGGGCTCTGGGGAGTGTTTTTGGAAGGAATGTGTGTTGGAAGCTGTTTCCCAATCCAGAAAATTGGGAAATGGGTCACTGTTGGGGAAGAAGAAATAGAAAAGTCTTATAGAAATTATTGCCTGGCAAAAGATACTAAGAATATTGAAACCTTAGGGGAAATTGAGATAAACACAAGTTTTAAAAAATACCAACCAGGAGATAGCTGGAGGGAAAGATTATCAACCTATTGTTCTCACAACAGCTCCTCCAGGGTGGATCCAAACGATTTAACTGATCCTTATCAACTCAGCAAGAACCTGAAAGACCAGTTTGTAAGATTTAAATATGTAACAGCTATGGTAATATAAGAACTCTCATAGGCTATATGCAAATGATGTAAAATTTATATCTCCTCCTAGATTGGTTAGTAGAAATTAGAATATTCATCATGGAACCTGATTTACGAGTTGCCTAGGGACAGATTGGTCTCTTCTGCCTTCCCCTCTCCGCTCTTGCAACTTCCTCCCCCCTTCCTACCTCACTTCCCTCTGGGACCTCCACGGGGCTGCGAAAGCGGTCATGTGGTCAGTATCACTCCTCCCACCCTCCTTCCAAGATAAACCCGCATGCTTTGAAACTGACTGCAGAGTCTGTCTCCATCTTTGCCGAGAAAACTCGCCTCTTACAGGTCACCCATTTTAAAGCTTCAAAATGAAGTCACTAATAAGTGGAGGAAGACTCAAAGAAGTTCCATTTTCCTCATCTAATCAAGCATTTCTTGAGGATTGTCCCAATCTTAGTGTGACACACACAGAGGATTTGCCTCAGGACAGTACACAGACAGACAGGACTGGCTGCTCTTGGCCTCCTGTGGCCTCTTCTGTGCCCCTGCAGCACTGGGGCTTGGTGGTTTCCTTCCTATGGAGAGACCATTGTGACACTGCAGGACCTCATGGGACCAAGGGGCCAATGTGACACTGGGAACTCGTGGAACCAAGGGCATCATTGTGGCACTACTGAGCCTCATGGCCCCAAGGGGCCAATGTGAAGCAGCAGAGCTTTGTGGAACCAAGAGGCCATTGTTACACTACAGGGCCTTGTGGAACCAAAGGGCCATTGTGATCCTGTGGGGCACCATGGATCCATGGAGACCATTGTGACACTGTGGGGCACCATGGAAGCGAGGGGCATTGTGACACTTCAGAAGCAAGGAGAACATTGTGACACTGCAGGGCCTCATGGAACCCAGGGAATATGGAACAGGTCTGGCTGGCTTGGCCTCCCAGGGACTGCCAGACAGGTCCAGCTGAAACCCTGCATGTTGAGGGCTGCCTCTCATCAGCCCCTGGAGCACTGGGGCTCTGTGCTTTCCTTCCTATTGAACAGAACCTTCTGTCCTTCCTGGTGCCCAGGATTGGGACTGGTACTCCCCCTAAAACATTCCCTATATGCAAGAGTTTCTCCCAGACAAAAGCTGCCAGGACAGACAGCTCTGGCTGGCCTTGGCCTCTGGTGGTCACCTCTCATCTACCCCTGAAACGCCAAGGCTCCATTCCTTCTTTCCTATGGAAAAGAACCAGCATTCTTGTCCAGGGGCCATGACCAAAATTGGGATATGGCCTCCCAAATTCTGTCTATTCAAGGATTTCTCCCAGCCAAAGGCTGCCAGGAGAGACAAGTTTCGCTGGCTTGGCCTCCCAAGGACTGTCTCTCATCTACCACCAAACACTGGGGCTCCATGTTTCCTTCCAATGGAAAAGAACTGTCCTTCTAGTCAAGGTATCCATGGCCAAAACAGGGATTCTACCTCCAAAATGCCATCTATCCAAGGATTGCATGCAGATGAAAGTAGTCAGGACAGACAGGTCTGGCTGCCTTGCCCTCTGGTGACTTTCCTAGACTACGAGCAGAATGTTTTCATTTGCAAACAACTTGGAGAGAGCCCAGAGACCTCCGAAGGTGAGATTTGGAGGCCTCAAGCACATGACCACTATATAGGGACCAAGGACCTCTCTGCTCCGTGGGATGGAGACTGAGGACAGTGGAGAACAGCCCTGGGAGTGACTGAAGAGCAGTTTGAGAGATGGTGGATGATTTTGACATAGTAGAGAACAGCCAGAGAATGAAAGAATTAATGCCAAGTGCAGCTGGGGAGGTCCAGTGGGAACATGAGGAGAAAGGAATTTCTCTCCCAGGGCAGGGCTGTGGTGCAACACATCCTGAGAAAGCGTCAGGGTCAGCCCAAGGCTCTGTGTGCCAAGGCAGAGGCAGGCAGGACGCAGAGCTGTCAGCAAAGGAAGGGCCAGCGAGGTGGGGCAGCCGGGGGATGGCGACAGCCTGCAGGGCCAGAGGCACAGGGCATGGACAGCGTAGGACAGCCTGGGCTGGAGAGGGCCCAGGGATGTGCAGAAGCTGCAAGGGCCTGCCACAGCCAACTTGTGCAGCACTTTGGCCATGGCTGCTGGCCCTGGCCCTGAGGCCATGAGGAGGACACAAGTGAGCCTTGCAGCCCTGGGGCCTCATGGCCTCCTTGTCCCTGCTCAGCAGCCTGGCAGGGGCCGCCCCATGGTGCTGCCCTTGGCATTGCACATCCCCACATGGCAGTGCCCCGGGAAGAGCCCTGAGCACTGAGGGAGGGACAGGATGTGCCTTGCCAGGGGCTGGGGCTCAGGCCTTGGCCCTTTGCATTCCTCAAACGCATCCAGGTTTGCTCAGCATCAGAGACACCTTTGCCTTGTTTGACCCTCCTGTCATCACTGCCTCCAGTGTTCTGCTCTAACTGGAACCTGGGGACACTTTCTCAGTTGTGTCCTTCAGTGGGTCCCATTAAAACTAAAAGAAACTTTGGAGTTTGAATCTGACTTAGAGTTGTTGAGAAGTTTTTTGAACACTCTCTCAGGGACTGAGTCTCATGTAAACAACACCAAAGCCCCGAGAGGGTCATTAAAGTCCTTGTGCTGTTGCTGTGCTGCTGAGCTGGGCTGGGCTCCTGGCACAGAGGGAGCTCCTGGCAACCAAGAAGAGCTTCAAAAAGACATTTCTCCTCATGAGCAGCTCCTCTGCTCAGCCCAGCAGGGCTGAGGACATTGCCTGCAGTCACTGAGAGGAGCCAGGCAGAGACAGCTAAAGGGAACCAGGATTGGAGAGACATTGAGGTGAGACTTCACTTGGGGAAACATCTTCACAGCCTCTGCATGGTGAGTCTGTGGGTGCAGGGCAATGTCCCCTGTGCTCCTGGAGGGATCTCCTGAAGCCTGCACACCCCACAGCCTGGGGGATGTGTCAGGAGGACTCTCCCAGTTTCTCTGGTGCACAGGAGGAGGAGGAGGAGGATGTGCTGCAGAGCGGGGCTGCCCTGGGCACCGTCAGAGGGACAGGGCAGGACGGCTCCTGCTGCCAGGGACGGCTGCAGGCTGTGAAGGTGGGGGTGCAGCCAGGGCTGCCCAGGGCTGTCGTGCAGAGCAGCTCCTGCAGCCCTGAGGGCTCTTGGCCAGGGCAGGGCATGTGCCACCTGCCAGGGGCAGCTCTCAGCCTGCCTGGGAGCTCCCCATGGCTCTGTGGGGACAAGTTGGAGGTGGAAGGAGCAACCCCCATCAGGGCAGATTCCTCCTGCTGGGGAGATGGTGCTGCATGGCCAGGGCTGCTCTCAGCTTTCTCCTCAAGGAAAGGGCAAGGGGCTGTCAGCTTTGGGTGTGTCCCTGACACTGCTGCACTGTCCCACTGGGGATCAGCAGATGTGCCTCAGATCTGCCTCAGAAAGTGCCTCCTCACCCTCCTCTCCCTACAGACAGCAGCAGCAGCACCTTGGCTTGCAGCATCTCTGTTTGTCTGCCCTGCCCTTAAGGAGCTGCTGCCAGGGAGATGGCCCTGGGCAGTGCCCTGTGCTGGGAGGGCTGTGCAGGGCAGAGCTGAGCCCCCAGGGCTGGGCTGGGCTCTGGGAGCACTGGCAGGGACAAGGCTTGGATAGAGGGAAACAGCTCCCAATGGACACAACTCCAGGCAGCAGAGAGCCAGAACAACTGTATCTGCACAGGGAAAGGGAGAAGGGTTTAGGGAAAATGATTTTGAAACTGGAAACTTCAAAAAGGCCACTTTATTTTTCAAGAATGTTTTAAGTGTGATCGCTGTGAAATAGAGGGAGGTTTAATGAACAAAGGGCACCTGTGTGGGGACCAGCAGGTCTGACTGCACTGGGGCACAGGGAGCTCTGTTTTCCCTCTGGGCTCCACAGTGTTCAGGCTGAGAGCAATGCTGGAGATGTGGCAGTAATTCAGAAGCACAAAGTCGAGCTCCAAAACAAAAAAGATCAGCAAAGTTCCCCCACAGGAAGAGAAGTACTTTTGAGGGCATTCCTAACAAAATAGCATAGGATTGACTGAATGAACTTTGTCCAACTTGTCAGTGTTTTCTTTCAACAGTCCACAATGCCCAGAGGGAAGAAATGTCCAACAGCAGCTCCATCAGCCACTTCCTCCTCCTGGCATTCGCAGACACGCGGCAGCTGCAGCTGCTGCACTTCTGCCTCTTCCTGGGCATCTCCCTGGCTGCCCTCCTGGGCAACAGCCTCATCATCAGCGCCGTAGCCTGCGGCCACCACCTGCACACGCCCATGTTCTTCTTCCTGCTCAACCTGGCCCTCACCGACCTGGGCTCCATCTGCACCACTGTCCCCAAAGCCATGCACAATTCCCTCTGGGACACGAGGGACATCTCCTACACAGGGTGTGCTGCACAGGTCTTTCTGCTTATCTTCTTTCTTGGATCAGAGCCTGCCCTCCTCACCATCATGTGCTATGACCGCTACATGTCCATCTGCAAACCCCTGCACTATGGGACCCTCCTGGGCAGCAGAGCTTGTGCCCACATGGCAGCAGCTGCCTGGGCCTGAGCCTTTCTCCATGCTCTGCTGCACACAGCCAATACATTTTCCCTGCCCCTGTGCCAGGGCAATGAGCTGGGCCAGTTCTTCTGTGAAATCCCACAGATCCTCAAGCTCTCCTGCTCACACTCCTACTTCAGGGAACTTGTGCTCATTGTGCTAAGTGCTTTTCTATTGTTTGGCTGTTTTGTGTTCATTGTTTTCTCCTATGTGCAGATCTTCAGGGCTGTGCTGAGGATCCCCTCTGAGCAGGGACGGCACAAAGCCTTTTCCACGTGCCTCCCTCACCTGGCTGTGGTCTCCCTGTTTATCAGTACTGGCATTTTTTGCCTACCTGAGGCCTTCCTCCATCTCCTCCCCATCCCTTGATCTTTCACTGTCAGTTCTGTACTCAGTGGTGCCTCCAGCCATGAACCCCCTAATTTATAGCCTGAGGAACCAGGAGCTCAAGGCTGCAGTGTGGAGACTGATGACTGGACAATTTCAGAAACATTAAACTTGTTGCCAGTTTCTGCCAATCACTTGCAATAAAAAGTCCTCTGTGATTGTTCTTGTTGGTTTTGATGTGGGTTTTTTCTTCCTGTGTTTTAGTTTTTTAATATTGTCCGCAAATAAAAATTATTTTTTGTGCCATTTCTCATTTTGTTTCACTCCATCTTCGCTGTGATCATAGACTGTGTAAATGAGGAGCAGTGCTCTCAGTGGCTTTAAACAAAATAAAGGGTCCTTCAGCCAAGTTTTCACCACAGATCCCCTCTTGTTCCCTTCTCGGGAGCTGCAGCAGCAATGTCTGTGTGCAGAGCTGGGGCAGATCAGGGCTGGCACAGCAGCTCTGCCAAGGAGCAGCAGCACTTGGTGTTGCCAGCGCTGCTCCCGTGCCACTGCCCCGCTGCCCTCCTGCCCCTCGTGTTGCTGTAGGGCCTGAGTGCTCTCGGGGTGGCTCCCAGTGCTGGGGGTGGCAGTGCCGGGGCTGCAGCAGGGACAGGCCATGGGCACTGCTGGGGCAGAGCTGACGCCTCAGGGCAGGGCCTGGGGGCTCGAGGCTCCTTGCCCAGGGTCTCTCAAGAACACGCCCAGGCCAATGCTCAGCAGAGAAAACCCCCGTGAGCAGCCCCAGGGTGGCCGTGGGCAGGGTGGGGGCAAACAGCATGGCTGGGGCTCTGCAAGGTCCCTGGGGGAGCCAGGAAGGAGCAGCAGAGCAGGGGCTGATCCATCCCCACTGCGCTGGACAGCCCAGGGCAGCGTCCCAGAGCGTCCTGATGGAGCTGCCAACAACATCCCCCCTTTGCAGCCCTGGCCTCTCCCCCAGCTGCCAGAGGTGCTTGATCCTTGCAGGCAGAGCCACGGCAGCACTGCTCAGGAGCCCCTGTTTGCATTGCACAGAGCAGGCGTGAGCAGCGCCATGCTGTTGGTGTGGGGAGATGAACCTGAGGGAGCACAAATGCCATCAGCCCCTGGGGCCAGCAAGGGCTGGGGATGGCAGGGAAACCACTCAGGTTTGTGGTGACCTCTGAAGTCAGCCAGAAAGTTTGTTCCCATGAGCTGTGACTTTCCTGTCCCACTGCAGATGTTGTTGCTCAGCCCCAGGGCTGCCTGGCAGCCAGCCCCAAACAGCCCTGAGCATTTCCTTTGCTTCACCTTTGCTTTCTTTCCTCTTTCCTGCTCCACTTTTCTTCCTATTGCCCATCCCTGTCCCCTGCCCTGCAAACAGCCCATCCCTGTTTGCCCTTTCCTCTCTGGCCCCACTCCCCATTTCAGTTCCTGACTTGGCACCATGGGAACGTCCCTTGGTGAGCAGGATCATCCTCCAAGTGCTTCAGGAATTGTCTGCAGGCTCCTGCAGTGCCTCGTGCTGTTCCCTTGCCAGAGGCACCCCAGGCCAGGGGGCACATCTGGGCTGCTGTGTGTGGGTGTGGGGCTCCCTGTTCTGGGGCAATGGGGAGGAGCTGGAGAGGCTCTGCAGGACTGACAGGATGGGCTTTGGGGCCTGTGTGGAGAAGCTGAGGGCCATGGGCTGCTGGAGCTTCTGAAGAGGAGGCCCAGGGCTCATCCTGCAACTGCTTCAAGGGTGGTTTCAGAGAATCACAGAATCAACGAGGTTGGAAAAGACCTTTGAGATCATCAACTTCAACCTGTGACCCAACACCACCTTGTGTGCCCTGAGCCTCCTCTTCTCCAGGATAAACAACCCCAGCTCCCTCAGACACTCCTCACAGGACTTGTGTTCCAGAGCCTTCACCAGCCTTGTTGCCCTTCTCTGGACACTCTCCAGCCCCTCAATGTCCTTCCTAAATTGGGGACCCAGAACTAGACACAGCACTTGAGGTGTGGCCTCAGCAGTGCTGAGTACAGGGGAAGAATCCCTGCCCTGGTCCTGCTGGCCACACCATTCCTGATCCAGGCCAGGTGCCATTGGCCTTCTTGGCCACGTGGGCACACTGCTGTCTCATGTCCAGCCTGCTGTCCATCAGTGCCCCCAGGTCCCTTTCTGCCTGGCCACTGTCCAGCCACTCTGTCCCCAGCCTGTAGTGCTGCAGGGGTTGTTGTGGCCAAAGTGCAGGACCTGGCACTTGGTCTTGTTCAACCTCCCATTGCTGGATTTGGCCCCTGGATTCAGCCTGTCCAGGTCCCTCTGCAGAGCCCTCCTACCCTGCAGCAGATCCACACTCGCACCCAGCTTGGTGTCATCTGCAAATTTGCTGATGGTGAACTCAGTCTCCTCATCCACATCACCAATAAAGATATTGAAATCCATGCTGGCTGGGTCTGATCCCTTAGCAGAGGGGTGCAGTGTGATGCACTGTAGATGCCTTGTGATGGCACTCAAGGTGATCTGTTCCATAACCTTACCAGGCACCAAGGTCAGGCTGACAAGCCTGGAGTTTCCCACATCCTCCTTCCAGCCCTTCTTGTGGATGGCGTCACATTGGCAGCTCCAGCTGATGGCTAAAAGACAGGCTACCTGAAACAGAGGCCAAGACAATTTTGGAGTATAAAAGCAGAAAATTTATTCAATTGAAGGTACATTTGGGCAAGCAAAGTCCCCCTTGGGGATTACACCCAAAATGGACCTTGGGTCACAAGCTCTTCATCTTTTATAAATTCATTCCATTAGCATATTGGGCCTTAATTCTCCAATCGCACCCTTAGGTGATGATGTTAATCACCCCAGGCCCGCTCCCCCCATCTCACGATTGTTTACATATTTTCAGGTCCTAAGGCAATGAATATGTCCTTGAATCTGTACTCAGAGAGCCTTGTTTGGCTAAAGGTGCTAGGAACAGAGGATTTTAGCACTTTGTAAGAAGCACAGAACTGCAGCAAGTTACAAATACATGAAGAGTAAAAAAATAGAAATAATTCAGGCATCACAGCCAGGCTGAGAGCTGCCCCTGGCAGGTGGCACATGCCCTGCCCTGGCCAAGAGCCCTCAGGGCTGCAGGAGCTGCTCTGCACGACAGCCCTGGGCAGCCCTGGCTGCACCCCCACCTTCACAGCCTGCAGCCGTCCCTGGCAGCAGGAGCCGTCCTGCCCTGTCCCTCTGACGGTGCCCAGGGCAGCCCTGCTCTGCAGCACGTCCTCCCCCAAACCAGAAACAGCAGCAGAGCCATCCTTACAGTCATATCAGTCCTGTCCTGTGTCAGCTTTAGAAGATCCCTGCAGCCAGAGACTCACTGTGTCAGAAGTTGTGAAGATTTTTCCATGAAGAAGCTCAGAATTGTCTTTCCAGCTGCTTTAACCATCTCTGTCTGCTTCACTCCTCTCAGGTGCCTGCAGGCAGTGCCCTCAGCCCTGCTGGGCTGGGAGAGAATCTGCTCCTCAGCAGAGCTGCCTCTTTGAAGCTTTAGGAGCTCCCTCTGTGCCAGGAGCCCAGCCCAGCTCAGCAGCACAGCAACAGCACAAGGACTCTAATGACCCTCTCAGGGCTTTGGTGTTGTTTACATCAGACTCAGCCCCTAAGAGAGTGTTTAAAAAACTTCTCAAGAAGTCAAAGTTTCAGACTCCAAAGTTTTTTGAGGTTTAAATGGGTCCCACTGAGGGAGACAACTGAGAGAGTCTCCCCAGGTTGCAGTTAGAGCAGAACACTGGAGGCAGTGATGACAGGGGGGGACAAACAAGGCAAAGGTGTCTCTGATGCTGAGCAAACCTGGATGTGTTTGAGGAATGCAAAGGGCCAAGGCCTGAGCCCCAGCCCCTGGCAAGGCACATCCTGTCCCTCCCTCAGTGCTCAGGGCTCTTCCCGGGGCACTGCCATGTGGGGATGTGCAATGCCAAGGGCAGCACCATGGGGCGGTCCCTGCCAGGCTGCTGAGCAGGGACAAGGAGGCCATGAGGCCCCAGGGCTGCAAGGCTCACTTGTGTCCTCCTCATGGCCTCAGGGCCAGGGCCAGCAGCCATGGCCAAAGTGCTGCACAAGTTGCCTCTGGCAGGCCCTTGCAGCTTCTGCACATCCCTGGGCCCTCTCCAGCCCAGGCTGTCCTACGCTGTCCATGCCCTGCGCCTCTGGCCCTGCAGGCTGTCGCCATCCCCCGGCTGCCCCACCTCGCTGGCCCTTCCTTTGCTGACAGCTCTGCGTCCTGCCTGCCTCTGCCTTGGCACACAAAGCCTTGGGCTGACCCTGACTCCTTCTGGGGATGTGTTGCACCACAGCACTGTTCTTTCTCCTTCTCTCCACTCTGGACCTCCCCAGCTGCCTTTAGTCATTATTCCTTTCTCATGCTCATTTCCACTATGAAGAAGAGGCTTCACTCTTCAAGCCCTCCCAAGAGACTCCTTTCTGTCTGCAGTATCTAAACCACTGAGCTCAGGGCCTTCATTCCTTACAGTGTGGTCCTTGAGGCCTTCAAACCCTCTCCTGGGAGATCTCTGGGCCATCTCCATGGTTTGACCATGAAAATGTTGTACTCTTAATCCAGGAAAAATGGAGAAACACTTTTTGTCAGGGGTTGCATTGAGAGAACAAGACACAATATATATATGCTAAACAAGGGGAGATACAGATTGAAAGTAAGGATGAAATATTTTATGATGAGGGTGGCAGGACTCTGGCACAAGTTGCTCAGTGACTGGACTGGGAACCACAAACCATCTTGGGGTCCCAGACACTGGTAAGACTGGTGTGTGTGGGGTGGCTGTAACCAGCAGGGAACATCAAAGCAGAACAAGCAGCGAGCAGCAGAGGCCTGGGAGCTGCTGTGTGAGATCAGCTCCTGCAGGGATCCACATTGTCTGGGTGTGTGTGCAGCTCTGCATCTCCTCCTGCCATGGCAGAGCACACAAACAGCCCATCCTTGTGTCCCTTTCTCCACTGACTGTTCTTTGGCTTGGCCTGGAAACCTCCCGAGGTCCCTCCCAGGAGGAGTCCCTGTGCATTTCCCTCCCCCATGGCTCTGCCCTTCCTGATCAGCAGCTGTGGGGCAGCAGAGCTGGGGCAGTGCAGGGACAGGGCTGGCTCTGACAGGGCTGTTGTGCTTTAGGAATGGTGTTCTCCCATTTACTACTCCCACTAAAAACACCATGTGTCTCCCCACATTTATATTCCCACCATCATCCCCCACACCACAGGGGCTTTACCCACCTGGCCCTGCTTGATCTCAGCACACATTTCACACTCATGGATAACCTGGAGATGCTGTCCATGGCTAAATCCACCCCTCGGTCACCAGCCCATCTGGAGGTTGCATCTCTTCCCTGATGTCCTGAGATGTCCTGGGCCCATCGAGCCAGAAATAACTCAGCCTTGTGTGGCCAGTCCAGACCCACCTGAGACACTTTAATCCTGGCAGCCCCATCCCCCTGTCCATTGTTGCGATGCTCTTCAGTGCCCAACTCTTGGGTATGTGAGCATCCACAGGAGGGACTTTCACAGCCAACTTCTCTACCCGGGCAGCAATGTCTTGCCCCATTCCATCAGCCCAGATGGGTTTCCCTCTGTGCTGCCAATTGTCCTTTTTCCATCGTTCCAGCCACCCCCACAGAGCATTTCCCACCATCCCCGAGTCAGTGCAGAGGTGCAGCGCTGGCCATTTCTCTCGCTCACAGCTCCGTGTATGGTCCCAGTGTTGCAGTGACTGCAGGAAAGGGACACCCCACAATGGGACATTTCTTGGTCAAATAGAGACAGAAAGAGTGGCAAACTGTCTGTGACTTGGGTTTTTGCCTCGAAGCTGCCGCCGTGGTTTGCAGGAGCTGCAGTGTGGCACGGCCCTGGCTGTGCCCGGGAGCGCTGGCTTGGGAGAAGGTGTCGGTGCCAGCTGGGCCAGGGAGCTGCAGCGAGTGGGGAACGAATCCCTCCTGGTGTCCTGCCCCAGGGTGACACTGTGGGGCCTTGTGGGACCAAGGAGACCATTGTGACACTTCAGGGCTCCAAGCACCTAAGGGGCCATTGTGACACTGTGGAACCTCATGGAAGCAAGGGGCCATTGTAAGGCTTCAGGGCCCCATGGAATGAAGGTGACCATTGTGACACTGTGGGGCCTCATGGGACCAAGAGGCCATAATGACACTGCAGAACCAAGGAGTCACTGTGAAACTGTGAATCTCCATGCAACCAAGAGGCCATTGTGACATGGTGGGGCCTTGTGGAAGTGATACCAAAATCGGCAGGACATGAGCTTTCTGACACAGTTTGAGTATTAGAAAGCAGCCATTCTTTTTGGCAGCGCTGGACACTCAGAGAACACTTCCTCTAATACAGATCCCCGAGCATGGGGTGAACAGAGTTTTTATCACACACACTGATTACATATTTGTGACTTATCCCTGCTAACTTGATGGATATGTATTACTTTATTTTACATAATTGCACTCCTTATCAAAGAACTTTATATGGTTCTTTGGGGTCTCTCTTCAATATCTGGTGTCCTTTTCAGGTGGCTGTTTCTCGACCCCCACTTTTGAACAAGGGCAATATCTGTGTTTTGCAGAACTCCTGCTTTGTCAGCCTTGCAGAGCTGAACTGGCATCCTGCTTGCATTTTGCATGACTCCTGTTTGCCTCACTTACATCCTTTATCTATTTCTCCAAGACTGTGCTCCTCTTTTCTACTGTCCTTATCAAGTCTCCCTTGTTCTTGACACTCAGTTCCTTATGGGAACTGATCTCTCAATATCTTTATTTATAGCAGAAGGCATTACAACAGCTACAACACTGAATCATGATGCAAGTAAAACCATACAGAATTATTATGGTGACCATTATAAACAGATGTTTTAACCAAGTCCAGATGAATAACCATGAAGGAAGTTTGGTCCAGATTTGTTCAAATCCCCAGAAGGTGCCATCTTGAGATGTGCATTGTAAAAAAGTTCTCAATAGCACTTGGAAAGGTCCCTTCCACTTTGGCTGCAGCAGAGCAGTTCCCCAGTCTTTCAAGCAGACCCAATTTCCTGCTTGGAGTGCCCTGGGGTGTCCAATCCCATCAGTCTGGAGATCTGCACTGCTCACTGCAAATCCTGTAAGGTTTTACTAAGAGAAATGAGGTAGTTATTCAGATTTACTCCTCCTTTTGCCTGGGTTTGTCCTGGAATATGGCACTTGATAGGGTCAACCACAGAGCAGCTCACAGGGGCTGATTTAGCTGGTGCCCCATGGCTGAATTCTGCTTTGAAGTTGAACAACAGGGAAGGCTTGGGCCAAGGTCAAGGAGGTTTCCTGACATATTTTACCCAATAGCAATTTGATTGTAGAATTCATTTGCTCTACTGTGGCACCAAGGGCTGTGAGGAGACACCTTGTCCTGAGGCCCTGGGGCCTCCTGGCACAGCCCCAGCAAGGCTGGGCACTGTCACCCCCTTGTCCTGCCCTCAGCATCCCCCCCACATCCCAGTGCCCCCGGCAGAGCCCTGAGCAAGGTGGGAGGGACAGGATGTGCCTTCCCCGGGGCTGGGGCTCAGCCCTTGGCCTTTCTGCTGCCTCCAGCCAGCCCAGGCTCTGCTCAGCACCTGAGCTGCCTGCACAGAGCCTTGGCCTCCCTGCACTCCTGGCCTCAGGGATCTGCTGCAAGGAGTCCCTGGGGAGCCTTTGGCAGCAATGGCCCTGGGGGGCTCTTTCATGCTCCCAGGGACTGCAGGTTTTTCAAAGGACTTTGGCTTTTGCTTTTGCCTTGGAGTCTCTGAGAGCTTTATGCAATCATGGCCTCCAATTATCTGCTCTAACGAGTACCTTGAGATTCTTTGTCAGTAACAACACTCACTGGGGCTCATTAATGCTTCAAGTTACTTCAGTTTTTTAAAGTACTTTCTTTTTTCCTTTCCACATTGAGTCTCTGTAAAGTTTCTGCAATCATGGCCTCCAGTTTTCTCCTCCAAGGAGTTCATGAGGAGCCTGTGTTGGTGGTGGACCTCAGTGGGACTGTCACCAAAACTGCATGAAAAACAGAAACTCTCCAACATCTTTTCAGTGTTAGAGAATTTAGGCATTACTTTATTCGGGCCAGGATGTGTTTCTGGCCAGCACATGCAAATAGAAATCATCCCATCCACACATTCCTCAGTTGCGCAGTGAAAATCATTCCATCTCATATGGTTCTTTACTAGACTTTTCACATATTTATACAGACAATACCTAAGGAAATTCACGTTCATTGGCCTTAAATGACACAAATCATAGTGTTCAATCTCCTGTTGGTTATTGATCCTTTTGCCTTTGATGTTAATTCGGTGCTCCTTCTTTGATTCTCTCATCAATCTTTTCCCAGACCAGGTGTCTCTAACTGCACTGAAAGGTGATGTTCGTTAATGTTCATTTACCTCCTGTGTATCTTCTGGCTACTCCCAGTCTGTAGATGTTAAACTCATCAGGCCTTACCCAACTTTGGTGAATAGAGCCTTTTGGAGAGAAACTTCAATTTCCCTCCCCCTGGGCAAAGGTGAACAAACCCCTGAGTGAAGTTACATTAAAAATAGAAAAGTTGTATAATTTCCAACAATTCCATTAGGTTCCGTAGCATCACAATGGTCTCCTCAACACCATGTACCTACAAAGTGTCACATTGACCCCTTGGTTCCACAAAGCCCTGCAGTGTCACAGTTGCCTCTTTGCTCCGTGGGGCCCCACAGTGTCACAATGGTCTCCTTGGTACCTTGGCCTGCACAGTCACACAATGCTTTCCTTGGTTCCATGGGGCCCCAGAGTGTCACAACTGTCCCTTCCATTCCATGAAGCCCTGCACTGTCACAAAGGTCTCCATGATTCGATGAGGCCCCACAGTGCCACAATGGCCCCTTCATTCCATGGGTCCCTGCAGTGTCCCAATGGTCTCCTTGGTTCCATGAGGCTGTGCAATGTCACGTTTGCCCCTAGGATCCATCTGGCCCCCAGTGTCACAACAGTCCCTTGGTACCATGGCCTGGTTTTTGGGAGCAGGGGGCCCACAGAGGTGGCTTCTGTGAGAAGCTGCTGGAAGCTTCCACCATGTCAGGCAGAGCCAATCCCTGGTGGCTCCAAAGATGGACATGCCACTGGCCAAGGCTGGGCCAATTACAAATGGTGGTAATGCCTTTGGGATAACAGATTTAAGGAGAAAGAAAAATCCAAGAAGTTGTTGCACAGTTGTAATTGCGACCAGAGAAGAGTGGAGTGAGAACATGTGAGGAGAACAGCTCTGCAGACACCAAGGTCAGTGAAGAAGGGGCAGGAGCTGCTCCAGGCACTGGAACTGGGATTCCTCTGCAACCCTTGGCCAAGATCATGGTGAAGCAGCTGTGCCCCTGCAGTCTGTGGAGATCCATGGGGATGCAGAGATCCACCCACAGCCCCTGGGGATCCATGGGGATGCAGAGATTCACCCACAGCCCCTGGAGATCCCTGGGGATGCAGAGATTCACCTGCAGCCCATGGAGGAGGAGCCCACGCTGGAGCAGGGATGCCTGGGAGGAGGCTGTGAGCCGTGGAGAGAGGGGCCCTGCTCCCAGGCTGGAGCAGCCTGTCCTTCAAGGACTGACCCTGTAGGAGAGTGACCCACACTGCAGCAGTTTTGGGGGACTGTTGCCCATGGGATGGACTCACATTGCAGCAGTTCACAGGGAGCTGCTGCTCATGGGATGGACTCACATCGGAGAAGTTCCTGGAGAACTCTCCCGTGGGAGGAACCCCATGGTGCAGCAGGGGAACGACTCCTCTCCCTGAGCAGTGGGAGAAGCCTCGGGTGATGAAGTGACCATAATTGCCACTCATAATCTCCCTGTGCCACTGGGGCAGGACATAAAGCTGGGAAGGAGGGAGGGGTGGGGGGGAAGGTGGGGTTTTCAAGGCTTTATTTTTCTTCTCATTACCCTGCTCTGATTTTGTTAGTAATAAATTTACTTTATATTTCTAAGTGGAAACTATTTTGGCCTTGATGGTCTTTGACAAGTGATCTCTCCCGGTCCTTATCTCTTCCCATGAACCCTTTGTTAAATTTTCTCTCCTCTGTCCAGCTGCAGAGGGCAGTGACTGAGTGGCTCTCGTGGGTGCCTGGCATCAAGAACTGCTAACACGGAACTGACCCCTGAAAGGAGCTGTGGTTCCAGGCAATGGACAGTACATGTGGATGAGGTATGGAGTGGGCAGGACTTCGGGGGGAATTCAGGAAGTCTTGTAGAGTAAACGATATATAAATTCATGAGAAAACTGCCAAGGTTTCTGACAGGTGGGTCACCCCCTCCATGGTCCCGGTGCTGCAATAAAGGAATGCTTGCTTCACAGTGTCATGCTGATAAGTAGATCTCTGAATCAGAATGATATTTTATAGACCAACCCAGATCTTTTTCCAGGAGTTCTGCTTTCCCAGGCCCTTCAGAGCTGCTGCCAAATGCCCTTTCCCACCACTGTGCCCTGTGGTCCCTGGATCTCTGCTCTGGGCTGCTGCTCCAGGCCCCATGGAATGTGTCCCAGAGAACCAGGCTCTTCCCTGTGATCCAGGTGCAGGAGGAATTGTAGGTCTGTGCTTCTGATAGAACACACGTGTGTGAAAATGGGTAGTCTTGCCAAAATGATCCTCACCGTTTGGTTTCACAGTGACTTGCTTTATATCAATGTGTTTTCAATACACAATGACACTCAATGATACTCAATAATTCTGCATGTTTGGCTATGAAATTTATTACTAACATGGTATCATTAAATATCCAAACTAAGGATTAATTTATAGATGCAGTGAGCTTAAGTAGTGATAATGGCAGGACTGGAAAAAGTGCCCAAAGAATATGAGGGAAAAGTGCCCAAAGAATTTGATCCTGAGCTCCAACTGAGTCAGCCACTGTCATGTATACAGTGAATTAATTGTAAGATCATTGTCATCCCCTGACAAGCCTCTTCTGGGTAATGTACACTCATAAGAACCCTGAACAATGCATCTGTTGGGATGTTTTCCAGACTCCAGCTATTTAATGAGTAGCTTGTGTGTACAGCAGAAAAGAATAAGATTGGTTGCTACCACTCTGGCATTTGGGAAGGTAGTTTCTTAGAACTTGAAGTGTCTGGTTGAGCAGTAAATATGATCCTGAACAAGGAGCTTTCCTTTGTTGAAGCAAAGCATCACATGGACAGACCTTGACAGTGTTGTGCCTTTTGGTGAGAAAGGATTGTGCCACAAGAGCTGACCATGACTGGCTGGGTTTGACATGGAAGTGGTGGTGTCTCCCTGTTCTTCCCTCCAGCCCTAAAGTGTGACTTGTACTAAACACTGGAAATGGCCTCATTTATCTGGTGGGGAAGATGTGAGGGGGAGAAAGTGAATGGGATTATTTTTCATGTAAAGAAAAATGAGGTTCATCCCTTTGGTGTGGTGCTGTGTATTGGGATTAGGAGGTTTGTTTGTTGTTATTGTCATTGCTGTTATTTATTAGTACTATTTATTACTGTTGCATTTTTAAATCTTACACATTATTAATAATGGCTGGATGTCAGCTCACTGGGAAGATTCCCTTCCTTCTCCCACAGGGATTGTGCTGTACAGTCCCTTCCAAGTTGTCAGCGGTTTCTAAAGATGAAAAGTCCTGGTTATGGAATTTTGGGGTGATTTGGAGCTGGGGAAGGGTCTCATCCCCTCCCAGAGGTGCCGCAAGTCCACTCAGCCACCACATCTGTGCTCGTGGCCCCTCACAGCTGCCCTGCCCTGGGGACATGGGGGGACCCCCTCCTGCCAGGGCTGAGGCTCCTCACAGCTCCTCATGGCCTCTCACAGCTCCTCATGGCCTCTCACAGCTCCTCATGGCCTCTCACAGCTCCTCATGGCCTCTCACAGCTCCTCATGGCCTCTCACAGCCCCAGGCTCAGGGCTCCTCCCAAAGCAGAAGGGGTCGGGCCCTGCTTGTTCTCCTTTTATTTCGCTCCCTTCACAGCCATGAGGAAAGAAAGGCTGAAATGGAGCCTTTCCCCAGCGTTGCCCTCGGGGTTAATGTGGGGCCGAAGCTGTGTGCTGGCGCTGGCCCGAGCACGAACATCAGTGCAGCCGCACGGCCTTTGCTGTCCCCCCGTGTCCATGGGCTGTCCCCGAGTCCCGCCCGGCTCTGGCAGCAGCAGGAGCCGCAGCGCAGTGGGCGCCGGCCCGGCCCAGCCGCGGCTCCCGGGCAGGAGCAGCAGCAGCGCCAGCCCTTCCCAGCTGCTCCTGCCTCGGCTGCAGCTGCGGAGCCACAAGCCTCTGCAAACCAGCGCTGCCAGCCGTGTTCCCAGCTGCGATCTGCTCCTCATGGGGCCGATCCTGCCTGTTCCAGCTGCTTCCACACAGCAATCAGTGACGAGGCACAGATGACATGCAGAGCGGCCATGGCAGCAGCCAGTAAGTGTGCAGGTGTGTGGGGTTGTGTTTGGGATTCTTCCAGCCCCCATGCCAGCAGTGCCTTCCCTGCGGGGTCTGTGCCATGCCTGGGGCCATTGTCTGACCCCCCAGCCCCCAGCTGCATTCCCTGAGTGCTCTGGGCTGCAGCTCAAAGCACAGCTGCAGGGGCTCCTCAGTTCAGCTTTCGGGCTGGAGCACCAGGCTGGGCTGCTCCTCAGGAACATTTCTCTGTGCTTGGAGCCACCACATTTGCTGTGAAGTAGGACTTAGAAAGCAAAGTATAAAATTGGTTGGAAACTGCTGGGTTGGAGTTGCTGCTTGACCTTTGTGTTCCTAGATTTTGAAGACAGTTGCATTTGTGACTGGAGGATGAGGTGTGGTTAACAGGGCTCTGGGGAGTGTTTTTGGAAGGAATGTGTGTTGGGAGCTGTTTCCCAATCCAGAAAATTGGGAAATGGGTCGCCCATTTTAAAGCTTCAAAATTATGACACTAATAAGTGGAAGAAGACTCAAAGAAGTTCCATTTTCCTCATCTAATCAAGCATTTCTTGAGGATTGTCCCAGTCTTAGTCTGACACACACAGAGGATTTGCCTTAGGACAGTACACAGACAGACAGGACTGGCTGCTCTTGGCCTCCTGTGGCCTCTCCTGTGCCCCTGCAGCACTGGGGCTTGGTGGTTTCCTTACTTTGGGGAGACCATTGTGACACTGCAGGGCCTCGTGGGACCAAGGGGCCAATGTGACACTGTGGGAACTCATGGAACCAAGGGGATTATTGTGGCACTGCTGGGCCGCATGGTCCCAAGGGGCCAGTGTGAAGCAGCAGGGCTTTGTGGAACCAAGAGGCCATTGTTGCACTACAGGGCCTTGTGGAACCAAAGGGCTATTGTGACCCTGTGAGGTGCCATGGATCCATGGACACCATTGTGGCATTGCAAGGCCCCATGGAATCATGGAGACCATTGTGGCACTGTGGGGCACCATGGAACCTAAGCGCCATTGTGACACTTCAGAAGCAAGGAGAACATTGCGACACCCCAGGGCCTCATGGAACCAAGGGAACATGGAACAGGTCTGGCTGGCTTGGTCTCCTGTGGGATGCCTGACAGGCCCAGCTGATCTGGCCTTGTGGAGGGCTCCCTTTCATCAGCCCCTGGAGCACTGGGGCTCAGGGCTTGACCTCCTACGGAAAAGAACCTTCCCTTTTTCCAGGCTGAAACTGGTTCTACCCCTAAAAATTTCCCTCTATGCAAGGGTTTCTCCCAGACAAAAGCTGCCAGGACAGACATCTCTGGCTGGCCAGCATTGGCCTCTAGTGGTCACCTCTCATCTACCCCATAAACACCCTGAAGGACTCCATGACTTCCTTCTTATTTAAAAGAACCAGCCTTCTTCTCCATGGGCCATGGCCAAAACTGGGATTTGGGCTCCCAGATTCCATCTATCCAAGGATTTCTCCCAGGCAAAAGTAGCCAGGACAGACAGGTCTGGCTGCCTTGCCCTCTGGTGATTTTCTTAGAGTACAAGCAGAATGTTTTCATTTGCCAACACCTTGGAGAGGGCCCAGAGATCTCCCAAGGTGAGGTTTGGATGCCTCAAGTACATGACCACTATATAGGGACAAAGGAGTTCTGTGCTCAGTGAGGTGGAGACTGAAGACAGTGAAGGAGAGCCCTGGGAGTGACTGAAGAGCAGTTTCAGAAATGGTGGATGATTTTGACATAGTAGAGAACAGCCAGAGAATGAAAGAATTAATGCCAAGTGCAGCTGGGGAGGTCCAGTGGGGACATGAGGACAAAGGAATTTCTCTCTTCTGGCAGGGCTGTGATGCAACACATCCCCAGAAGGAGTCAGGGTCAGCCCAAGGCTTTGTGTGCCAAGGCAGAGGCAGGCAGGACGCAGAGCTGTCAGCAAAGGAAGGGCCAGCGAGGTGGGGCAGCCGGGGGATGGCGACAGCCTGCAGGGCCAGAGGCGCAGGGCATGGACAGCGTAGGACAGCCTGGGCTGGAGAGGGCCCAGGGATGTGCAGAAGCTGCAAGGGCCTGCCAGAGGCAACTTGTGCAGCACTTTGGCCATGGCTGCTGGCCCTGGCCCTGAGGCCATGAGGAGGACACAAGTGAGCCTTGCAGCCCTGGGGCCTCATGGCCTCCTTGTCCCTGCTCAGCAGCCTGGCAGGGGCCGCCCCATGGTGCTGCCCTTGGCATTGCACATCCCCACATGGCAGTGCCCCGGGAAGAGCCCTGAGCACTGAGGGAGGGACAGGATGTGCCTTGCCAGGGGCTGGGGCTCAGGCCTTGGCCCTTTGCATTCCTCAAACACATCCAGGTTTGCTCAGCGTCAGAGACACCTTTGCTTTGTTTGTCCCTCCTGTCATCACTGCCTCCAGTGTTCTGCTCTAACTGGAACCTGGGGACACTTTCTCAGTTGTGTCTCTCAGTGGGACCCATTTAAGCTACAAGAAACTTCAGTGTTTCAATTTAACTTTGAGTTCTTGAGAAGTTTTGTGAACACTCTCTCAGGGACTGAGTCTGATGTAAACAACACCAAAGCCCCGAGAGGGTCATTAAAGTCCTTGTGCTGTTGCTGTGCTGCTGAGCTGGGCTGGGCTCCTGGCACAGAGGGAGCTCCTGGCAACCAAGAAGAGCTTCAAAAAGACATCTCTCCTCATGAGCAGCTCCTTTCCCAGCCCAGCAGGGCTGAGGGCACTGCCTGCAGGCACTGAGAGGAGCCAGGCAGAGACAGCTAAAGGGAACCAGGATTGGAGAGACACTGAGCTGAGACTTGGGGAAACATCTTCACAGGTCCACATGGTGAGTCTGTGGGTGCAGGGCAATGTCCCCTGTGCTCCTGGAGGGATCTCCTGAAGCCTGCACACCCCACAGCCTGGGGGATGTGTCAGGAGGACTCTCCCAGTTTCTCTGGTGCACAGGAGGAGGAGGAGGATGTGCTGCAGAGCAGGGCTGCCCTGGGCACCGTCAGAGGGACAGGGCAGGACGGCTCCTGCTGCCAGGGACGGCTGCAGGCTGTGAAGGTGGGGGTGCAGCCAGGGCTGCCCAGGGCTGTCGTGCAGAGCAGCTCCTGCAGCCCTGAGGGCTCTTGGCCAGGGCAGGGCATGTGCCACCTGCCAGGGGCAGCTCTCAGCCTGCCTGGGAGCTCCCCATGGACAGTGGTGTGGAGCTGTGGGTGCAAGGAGTGACTCCTGCCAGGGCAGGTCCTGCTGCTGGGGAGAGGCTGCTGTGTGGGCCAGGGCTGCTCAGAGCTCCAGCTTATGCCCAGGACATTTCTGAGGGGAATTTTCTGAAGATATTCAG
The DNA here is from genome assembly GCA_036630365.1 of Acanthiza pusilla. NCBI lineage: Eukaryota > Metazoa > Chordata > Aves > Passeriformes > Acanthizidae > Acanthiza > Acanthiza pusilla. Next base: position 1,669,088 of record JAXCHO010000108.1, read on the forward strand.
GGCAGGAGTTTCCTTCTTGGGTTTCTGTTTTCCTGAATCTGTGCTCCCACTTTTCCCTGGCTCAGCTTGGTGGGAATGGAAACTCAGCTGGGCAGGGCAGAGCAGGGGTTGAGGCTCTTAAACCATCACGCTGAGGATTCCTGGGAACCTCAGCAAGTGCCTCCACCTCCCCAGCCCCCAAATCCATCCAGCATCACCTTCCCATGGTCCCCAGGCTTGGGGGAGCTGTTCTTTGATCCCTGCAGCCCCGAGCAGCTGCAGGGCAGAGCTGGCCCAGGGCTGGGCTGGGCTCTGGCAGCACTGGCAGGGAAGGACCCCGGGGCCACAGGAACAGCTCCCGGCTGGGACAGCTCCAGCAGCAGAGCCGTGGGCAGGCAGGGAGGGAGGCAATGCTGAGGGAAGCGCTGCTGCAGGGGAGATGTGGCACCTCCCGGCCCTGGCCTGCAGTGCAGACACTGCCCTGAGCAGCAGAGCTCTTGTGTCCCCTCGCAGCCAGCACAGCCCTCAGCCCGGGGGCTCGGGGCCCTCAGTGCCCCCCTGGGCTGCCAGAGCAGCCCCAGAGATGAAGGGCATCTCTCCTGCCATTGCCCATTCCCTGCTGCCCAGGGCCTGAGGGCAACTGTCCTGCACTGGGGCTGCCTGGGAGGGGCTGTGCAGGGCTGGGGAGGGAAAGGCTTTTCCTCAGGCCTGGCTCTGTCTCTCCTTGCCTTGCTCAGGTGCTGCTGGCATTGCTGACAGGCTCTCTGGGAATGGCAGCTCCAGCTGCAGGGTCAGGCACGGCCCTTGGGGCTCCTCCTGTGCAGGCTGAGCACAGCAATGGTGTCCCAGCTCCCTCTGCCCTGGGCAGCTCTGGGCAGGGCAGCCTGGGAAGCTGCGAATGGGCCGACTCTCCCCAAGCAGTTCCATGGACAGGAGCCTTGGTGTGTCCTCGGGATGTCCATGCAAGCTGTGAGCTGCCCTCCAGGGGACACTGGGGACAGGAGTGTCCTTGGCCAGGAGTGTCCTTGGCCAGGAGTGGGGCTGAGACTTCAGAAAGGCTGAGCCATTTGGCTCTGCTGTGGGTCCCTCTGCTCTCAGCTGTGTCAGGTTGATTTTCAGGGGAACACAGTGACTGCCCTCGATCTCAGGAAGAGAAGCTGGGAACAGATGGAGTTACAGAGCAGCTCCTGTCATCCTTCACTAAGTTACAGCCAATCCTCTTGCCTTGCACAGTTCTCTCTGTTCTCCCTGAGCACAGCAGGAAATCCTCTCAAACTGCCTTTGGCCATCATCGTTCCTTAGCCCTGGGACAGGAGATGCTGCCAGGTTCCTCTGCCTTAGGAGCAGTTTGGTCTGACAAAGTCCAACCCAGGACTGGTCCCTGTCCCCTGTTCCCATGGCCCCACTGCTGCAGAGCAGAGCTGACCCCTCGGAGTCCATGGGCAGAGCCCCTGCTCGTCACAGCAATGGGGCCAGATCCCAGCAGAGCTCCAGGCACGGGGCTGAAGGAAGGAGTCCAAGAAAAGGGAAATTGGGTGGCATAGAGCTGCCGGGGCAGGGCTGGGAGAAATAGTTTTCACATTGCTCAGCAAAGAATCCCCTGACTTGTCACTGTCTCTTCCTTGAACAGGTGCACATGGCCAGAGGCTCAAAATGTCCAACAGCAGCTCCATCAGCCACTTCCTCCTCCTGGCATTCGCAGACACGCGGCAGCTGCAGCTGCTGCACTTCTGCCTCTTCCTGGGCATCTCCCTGGCTGCCCTCCTGGGCAACAGCCTCATCATCAGCGCCGTAGCCTGCGGCCACCACCTGCACACGCCCATGTTCTTCTTCCTGCTCAACCTGGCCCTCACCGACCTGGGCTCCATCTGCACCACTGTCCCCAAAGCCATGCACAATTCCCTCTGGGACACCACGGACATCTCCTACTCAGGATGTGCTGCACAGCTATTTATGGTTTTCTTTTTCCTTGGAACAGAGTTTTGCCTCCTCACCATCATGTGTTACGACCGCTACGTGTCCATCTGCAAACCCCTGCACTATGGGACCCTCCTGGGCAGCAGAGCTTGTGCCCACATGGCAGCAGCTGCCTGGGCCTGTGGCTTTCTCAATGCTCTGCTGCACACAGCCAATACATTTTCCCTGCCCCTGTGCCAGGGCAATGCCCTGGGACAGTTCTTCTGTGAAATCCCACACATCCTCAAGCTCTCCTGCTCCAAATCCTACATCAGGGAAATTGTTCTCCTTGTTTTTAGTGCCTCTTTAGCACTTGGCTGTTTTGTGTTCATTGTTTTCTCCTATGTGCAGATCTTCAGGGCTGTGCTGAGGATCCCCTCTGAGCAGGGACGGCACAAAGCCTTTTCCACATGCCTCCCTCACCTGGCCGTGGTCTCCCTGTTTCTCAGTACTGGCATTTTTGCCTACCTGAAGCCCCCCTCCATCTCCTCCGCATCCCTGGATCTGACACTGTCATTTCTGTACTCGGTGGTGCCTCCAGTATTGAACCCCCTGATCTACAGCCTGAGGAACCAGGAGCTCAAGGCTGCAGTGTGGAGACTGATGACTGGTCTCTTTCAGAAACATTAAACTGGTTGCCAACTTCTGCCAATCACTTGGAATAAAAGCCCTCTTTGATAGTTTCTGATGGTTTGCTCGTGGGTTTTTTCTTCCTGTGTTTTAGGTTTTTTATATTGTTCACAAATAAAGATAAATTTTTGTGCCATTTGTCATTCTGTTTCACTCCATCTTTGCTGTGATTACAGACTGTTGTCATTTAGGAGCTGTGCTCTCTGTGTCTTTAAACAAACTAAAGCATCTCCCAGCCAAGTTTTCACCACAGATCCCCTTTGTTCCCTTCTCGGGAGCTGCAGCAGCAATGTCTGTGTGCAGAGCTGGGACAGATCAGGGGTGGCACAGCAGCTCTGCCAAGGAGCAGCAGCACTTGGTGTTGCCAGCGCTGCTCCCGTGCCACTGCCCCGCTGCCCTCCTGCCCCTCGTGTTGCTGTAGGGCCTGAGTGCTCTCGGGGTGGCTCCCAGTGCTGGGGGTGGCAGTGCCGGGGCTGCAGCAGGGACAGGCCATGGGCACTGCTGGGGCAGAGCTGACGCCTCAGGGCAGGGCCTGGGGGCTCGAGGCTCCTTGCCCAGGGTCTCTCAAGAACACGCCCAGGCCAATGCTCAGCAGAGAAAACCCCCGTGAGCAGCCCCAGGGTGGCCGTGGGCAGGGTGGGGGCAAACAGCATGGCTGGGGCTCTGCAAGGTCCCTGGGGGAGCCGGGAAGGAGCAGCAGAGCAGGGGCTGATCCATCCCCACTGCACTGGACAGCCCAGGGCAGCGTCCCAGAGCTGTGTCCTGATGGAGCTGCCAACAACATCCCCCCTTTGCAGCCCTGGCCTCTCCCCCAGCTGCCAGAGGTGCTTGATCCTTGCAGGCAGAGCCACGGCAGCACTGCTCAGGAGCCCCTGTTTGCATTGCACAGAGCAGGCGTGAGCAGCGCCATGCTGTTGGTGTGGGGAGATGAACCTGAGGGAGCACAAACGCCATCAGCCCCTGGGGGCCAGCAAGGGCTGGGTGTCGAGGAGCAGGGGGAGCAAGACATGTACTACTCAATATGAGTTATAAGCAAGCTCCGAGTTTATTCAGTTGTTTACTGCTTAAATACTGTTACAGTTAATTATGCCTACGAGTCATAAGGTTATTGGTTATATGCAAAAAACTTCAATATCTCTCCCATACAGGGCCCCAACTTATACACTCTCCTTCATACTTTTAACTATAAGTAACTCTTGGCCCAGATCTGCAGGTGTTTTCCACAGAGCTTGAGGTCATGGTGACCCTCAGCTTGAGTCAGTTATACCTCTCGGCCTAAGCTTTGCCTTGCTCACACAAGGCCTCAAGACATTTTGTAACAATTTTGCAACAGCTGGGGATGGGAAGGAAACCACTCAGGTTTGTGGTCACCTCTGAAGTCAGCCAGAAAGTTTGTTCCCATCAGCTGTGAGTTTCCTGTCCCACTGCAGATGTTGTTGCTCAGTCCCAGGGCTGCTTGGCAGCCATCCCCAAAATGCTCTGAGCATTTCCTCTGCCTCACCTTTGCTTTCTTTCCTCTTTCCTGCTCCACATTTCTTCCTCTTGCCCATCCCTGTCCCCTCCCCTGCAAACAGCCCATCCCTGTTTGCCCTTTCCTCTCTGGCCCCACTCCCCATTTCAGTTCCTGACTTGGCACCATGGGAACGTCCCTTGGTGAGCAGGATCATCCTCCAAGTGCTTCATGAATTGTCTGCAGGCTCCTGCAGTGCCTTGTGCTGTTCCCTTGCCAGAGGCACCCCAGGCCAGGGGGCACATCTGGGCTGCTGTGTGTGGGTGTGGGGCTCCCTGTTCTGGGGCAATGGGGAGGAGCTGGAGAGGCTCTGCAGGACTGACAGGATGGGCTTTGGGGCCTGTGTGGAGAAGCTGAGGGCCATGGGCTGCTGGATCTTCAAATACCGTGGGGCCTTTTTGTTACTCTGGGGCCTCAGGTAACTTTGAGGCCACTGTGACACATCAGGGGCTTGTGGAATTCAGGGGACACTTGCAACACTGTGAAAGCAAGGACTGCATTGTGGCACTCTGGGGCCTCATGAACCAAGGGATCACTTTGACACTGTGGGGCCTAATGGAATCAAGAAGACCATTGTGACACTGCAGGGACATGTGAAACCACAAAGATAATTGTTATCGTGCAGGACCTTGTGTAACAATGGTGCCATTGTGACAATGTGAGGCCCTATGGAACCAAGGGGCCACTGTTACTCTGCAGGGCCTTGTGGAACCATGGAGACCACTGTGAGTGTAGGACCTCATATAACCAAGGGGCCATTGTTACACTGCAGGGATTCACAGAATGAAGGAAACAATTTTGACACTGTGGTGCCCCATGGGACCAAGAGGCCATTGTGACGTTATGGAATCAAGGAGACCATTGTTGCACTGTGAGATCTCATGGAACCAAGGATCCGTTGTGACACTGCAGGGCCCAGGGAACCAAGGAACACTGTGACACTGAGAGTCCCCATGGAATCATGGAGAGCACTGTGACACTCTAGGGCCTTATGGAGGAGGGTGCAGCCAGGTGGGGACTGGGCTCTGATCCCAGGGAACAAAGGACAGGATGATAAGAAATGTCATAAGCTGTGCTACAGGGAGCTTAGGCTAGACTTTAGGAAGAAGTTTTTCACAGAAAGGGTGATTGGACACTGGAATGGGCTGCCCAGGGGGTAGTGGAGTTGCCGTCCATGGAGCTGTTTAAGCAAAGACTGGATGTGGCACTTAAAGCCACAATCTGGTGACAAGGTGATGTTAGGTCACAGGTTGGACTTGATGGTCTCAAACATCTTTTCCAGCCTGGTTAATCCTGTGATTCTGTGATTCTGTCCCCGGGGCAGCCGGAGCTGACTGAGGAGCCCCAGGGCCAACTCTCTGCTGCTGTCCTGGGCAGCAGGGCTGGCCCTGGGGCTGCAGGAGCTGCCCGAGCTGAGCATCTCCTGAGCATTCCACACACAGAGTCACTGTCCCTGACCTCCAGTGCCTCCAGTTCCTGCTGCAGGGCCACACAGGGCTGGGCTGCTCTGCGGGGCTGCAGATGGGACATGGATTTCAGTGCTGGCACATGGAGAGAAGGAGCAGATTCCAGCAAGGCTGTGCCTGGGACAGGTTGGGTGCCCCAGGAGCTTTAGCAGAGTGTGGGAAGAAGGCAGGAGTTGGGAATCCCACAGGAATTGGCCATTCCTCAGCCAAACACAGCTTTTTGTTTGCAGCAAGAGCGAGTGAGGACAGAGGGACATCAGGAAAGCTTTGGGAGCTGCCAGGGTCAGAGGGAGGAGGGGAAATGGGGTGGTGGGTAAAGTGTGCAAGGGAAGCAGCACAGGCCTAGGCCAGGGCAGGAGAGCTGCAGTGGGGGTGACCAAAGGCCTTGGGGGGCTGGGACCACCCCCTGCCACCAGCAATGAGATTTGTGTCCCCTGGCTGTGGCTGCTGTCCCTGCCACTGAGGCCCATGAGAAGACAGCAGTTCCTGCCAGCCCCAGGCCTTGTGGCCTCCTCCCCCAGCCCACAGAGCTTTGCAGGGCTCCTGCTGCTCTCCTGCCCTCACCATCCCACACCCCACATGCCACTGCTCCGGGACAGCCACCAGCATCCTGTGAGGGCACCGATCCCATTCCCATGGGATGGGGCTCAGGGCTTGGCTGTGCTGCTTGGCCAAGCCCAGGCAGGGCTTTCCCAGCCACATTCCAGAGTCCATTTCCCACCTGGAGCCGCTGGTGCCTCTGAGTTCCTGCTTCCCCAGCCCCAGGGACACTCTCCTTGTCTGCTCATTGCCCCCAGGGTCTCTTGGCAGTGATGGCCTCAGTGGGGGCTGCTGACATCCTCAGCCACTGGAAGGTTGCTGATTGATTTTCCTTTTCCAGAGGCTTATTCAGCCTTCAGCTCTTCAGTTCAGGAATTCAGTGCCAAAGGGTTCATTAACATTTCAATACACCCTAACAAGGCACTGGGAATAATTTAGGTCTTCAATTCTTTTGTGGTTAATTAGACGGATTTCAGAAAGTTATTCAAAGTGAATATATTCTGTTATAAATGGGTTGGCTTTCATAGGCCAGTTCTGTATTATATTGGTTAACATTTGGTTAAGTTGTATCAGGGCTAAGTTCGGTTAATTGGTTAATTGTTAATCGAAGTTATTTAATTTATTGCGCACAATATACGGGTGCAATGCCTTTGAAAGAACGCTAGATGTCAGTAATGCATATAGGAAATTGCAGTCAGAATGTTCCAGAAGCTGTCCAAAGGCACGATGGCATCTACTCGAGAATGGATTGGTGGACTGAACTGACCAATAAAATGGACTTGTGGAGAAATTATTGGACAGGAACGCTCCTCACTAACGAGCCAATCATGGAACCCCTAGATGAGCCAATCACATCAAGAATTGAAAAATGGACCAATCCTGTCCAGTCATAGCTTTAAGAATTGTTGTGGTGCTTTGTGCCACATTCTCCTGAGCTCCTCGAGCAGGTGACAGAGTACCCTGCGTTGTGTGCACGCAGCTTCCTCTGCTTTGCTGTGAGGGATCAGGCTTATCCCGATTTCCTTGTTCCCAGTTGTTGTTTCTTGCTTAGGTTAATAAAACCTATTCAGAATAAGCAGTGTCCTCCTGTTTATTACGTATTATAGTAAAAAATAGAAAAGATCTTTCTTTATACTTAATCTTCTTCTGTTTATATACTGATACCAAAAATCTCCAACTGATATTGATCCCCAGCACCTCCTCATGCAGTCTGAATAGATATGAAAATCAATATCCTTTATGGCTGACAATCAATCAGACTCTGTCACTACCCCCTCGCCATCATTTCCCTCATCCAACCCCTGGGACTCAGAGCAGCCTTGTGCAAATCTCAGCTTCCTCCACTCCAGGCTGCACCTGCAGCTTTCAGCTCCTTGGCACCAACTCCCACCTGCTTTCCTTGGACAAGGAGCTGCCCCAGACACAGAGGGATGTTCATTCATTGTCAGCAAACAAAACCTAGGTGAGGCACAGCTCCATAAAATGCAAAAGTCATTCCTCTGCTGGATATTAAATGCACTTTCCACAGTCTCAGAGCAATGGAAAACACGTTCTGTGCCCAGCACAGATACCAAGATCCCCCAAACCCTCCCTGCCCCGATTCTGTCCACATTTGCTCTTTGCACACACGAGTCACACACTGAAGTCACGAGCTCCCTCCATGGCCAGAGGGAGGAAAAGAGAGAAAGTGGATGAAGAGCTCTCTTGTGCAGAGCTACAGCTGCACTGATCCCAATATTCTGGGCTCACAGGAACTTGATCCAACACCCTCTGCAGCATCTGTTCCCTGGCTCAAAATCTGTCTGCATGGCCAGGCCCAAGGAGTGCTGGGCAATGGAGTCACATCCAGGGCTGTCCCCAGGGCTCAGGATTGGGGCCAGTGCAGTTCAATCTCTTTAGTGCTGATCTGGATGAGGCATCGAGGGCACCCTCAGTCAGTGTCCAGGTGAGCCCAAGCTGGGTGGGAGTGTGGCTGTGCTGGAGGGCAGGAAGCTCTGCACAGGGATCTGGACAGGCTGCAGCCATGGGCCCAGGACAATTGGATGAGGTTCACCAAGGCCAAGGGCCGCGTCCTGCCCTGGCCTCACAACCACACCAAATCCCTGGCCATGCCCTGGCCCTGATCCCCACAGCCTGTCCTGTTTCCTTCATCCCTGCATTTCTAGGGACTTTGTGGGACAAGGGAGCTCTGCTCTGGGGATGGAGGGAGGTGTAAGTGCAAGCACTGGAGTGGGAACCACAACTGATCAGGTTTGTGTCCTTTGGGGGTCAGGAACTGGTGAGACTCAGGGGCACAGAAGTTTCTCTTCATGGCCAACTGACACAAAATGTAAACATGTTACTGTTTTAAAAACATCAAAACTCTTCCCTCAGCTCTGTGTGGCATCCCAGCAGCATCTGACATGTCCACCATTCACGAGGGATTTTCGTACAGGAACTTTTTTAAACAAAGACATAAGAAGAGGTGATTCTAAAAGATACAAACACAATTAAGATGTTGACTAATGTGTTGTTTAAAGTTCTGAAAGAGTGGGACATGCTCTGGAGCTCAAAGTGTGAAGCCAGTCAGTTGAGAGGCATTGGAATGACTGGAGAAATCTAGAGGAGGAAATCTGGGAGCAATGGGAAGGACATAGATCCAGCTGGTGCGGTGAAGAGATGTCCTTAGACATGGCCATTTAAACAAGAGAGTTAGAAACATCTGAATGAAGAGCAGCATGAATTAATAGATGCAATATTGGTGACAAAAGTAGAGGGGAAGATCAGTATTTCTTCTCGTGCAGGCAGTACACTTCCAGGAAATTCCTGTCTCTCCTGGTGGTAAAACTCTGCCATTTTTAAAAGCACTCAAATGACCCAGCTAATGAAGATGTGCTTGTGTACCTCACAAGCTGCAGGTCCCCTCAGTCCCGGAGGGCTCCTGTCCCATAAACATCTGCTCTGCTCCAGTCTGAAATAGGGACCAGCATCGTCCCAGGATCATGAGAGAGCTGAGATTGGAAGGGACCTCAGCAAGTCTGCAGCCCAACCTGTCAGAAACAGGGTCAGACCAAGGCTTGATTTGGCCTGGATTGGAAAATCCCAAGGGACAGGGATGGGGCAGCATCTCGGCACCTGGCTGAGCCCATGGGAACAAAGGTTTCCTCCTGTCCTGCCTGAACCTCCAATCTCTCTCCTTCCACCCATTGTCTTTTGTCTCCCACCAGGCCCCTGGTGAAGAGCCTGGCTCTGTGTTCTCCATCACCTCCTCGGTGGCACTGCCAGGCTGGGATGAGGAGCCCCTCAGCCTTCCCTTCTCTGGGCTGGACAAGCCCAGCTCCCTCAGCCTCTCCTCACAGCCCAAGGGCTCCAGCCCCACCCTGGAGGCCCTTCCCTAACCCTGCTCCAGCTGCCAGACATCTTTCCTGCCCTGGGGAACCCAAACCAGGCCACAGTGACCTGGATAATCCATGTCCTTGATGTCCTGCTCACACAGCCCCAGCCCGTTGTCCCCATGTCAGGCTCTGGGTGTTGATTTGTGGGAGGCTTGGGGGGCACCTCAGCCTTGGGGGAGGCTGAGGTGCCAGGAAGGGCAGGAGCTGGGGGGACAGGGGACCCTGCTGCACACAGCAGTGTTGGATGTCGATGGGGGGCTCTGTGAGGGCGTGTCCGGGGCACAGTGACCTCTGCAGTGACATTACACAGCTCCCCTGCGACATCACAGCCCTTCTTTGACATCACAGCCCACTCTGTGATGTCACACCGCCCCCCATGCGTTGTCAAACCACCCTCCTTTGATGTCACAGCCCACTGTCTGTTGTCACTGCCCACTCTGTGATGTCCCAATTGCCCTGTGATGTCAAAGCCTGCTCTCTGATGTCACACAGCCACTCGGTGATGTTACACAGTCCCCTCTATTAAGCCACAGCTGCTTGATGACCTCGCTCTGTGATGTCATAGCCCAATCTGTGACCTCACACAACCCATCCTGTGATGTCACACAGCCCCTTTCTGACATCACAGCTGCTCTGTGCCTCTATGACACAGCCCCCTCTGGGACATCACACAGCCCCTCTATGACATCACAGTCAGTCTGTGACCTCACAGCTCCTCTCTGGAATGTCCCTCAGTGTCACCTTTGGGGCAGGAGGGACAGGTGGCCTCCAGGCACTTTTGGGCCCCTCTGCTCGCAGCCCCCAGCACCCAGAGGTGCCCAGCAGCTCCCGCAGGCTGCAGAACCTCCCCACCACCCCCGACAGCCACAAGTGTCCATCCTTGTCCCGGTGGACCTTGAACCACTTGGAATCCTGGCTGGAGCGCGGCTGTGGATTGCCCGCCGGGCTCAGCAGGGTGGGGACCCTCCAGGAGCCCCCCAACCCCTCCTGCCCCACAGTGCCCTCAGCAGCCCCAGGGCTGTGCCTGTCCCCATGGCACTGTCCCCATGGTTCCAGGGCTGTGTTTCCCTCGTAGGGATGGAGCCCTGTGGGTTCCCGGTATGGCCGGATGTCCTCCCACCCCTTTCCCTCACAGATGGCTGCCATATGGAAAGGCTCAACAAAGGGTCACAAGGCCCAAGGAGGGGTCAAAAGGCCCAGCAAGAGGTCATCTTTTGGCACCCTAAAATCTGAGCTCCAACTGAGAGGCTAAACCCTGGTATAAGGAAACAGATGGAGAAAGAGATGAAAGGAAACAGAAAACATGACTGAAAGACACACTTTTATACTATAAAAGACACAAGAATTATCACAGAGGCAGAAGTCTCTGACACACACTCTGGAAATGTGCAAGACTTCTGCCCAGAGTTTGGATCCAAGCTCTGCTGGTTACATTCCTGAGAACTGGGGGAAAAGATTCTAATGTATGCTTCCATCAACTAATCGGATGGTAAGATACATTGGTTCCTAAGCTACAGTATTTCTTCCTAGCCCTAATAATAGGCACCTTTTCCCCTGGTGCATTTTGTCTACTAGTATTTTATTTTATTTTATTTTATTTTATTTTATTTTATTTTATTTTATTTTATTTTATTTTAATTTTTGTGTACTATGTAGTTTTGTCCCACGTCTTACGTCTGTTATTTTTGTGTCTAATAAATAAGAATATATTTTTTGTTAGATCTAATCAGCCATTATTAAACAACTTGCGAACGAGACTGAGTCTTGGGGTCCTGGCCACCCTAATAAGAGCTACTGCCTGCTGCCAAAAGGCCTAGGCAAGAGGCAGAGGTTTGTCTAAGCTCCTGTCTCCATTGGTAACACCCGGCCCACCCAAACCCCCGGGGGTGCCGTGGGGGTCTCACCTGGACGCAGACGCTCAGCAGGGAACTGTCCAAGGCCTGGGGGCTGTGGCACAGCAGGGACAGCCCCAGGGTGATTCTGTCACCTCCCTTGCCCTGTCACCTCCGCCTTGGGGCTGCTCAGGGCTCCCGGCACCCCCTGAGGGCTCTGTGGCACAGCCTGGCCACGTCCCCCAGGAGCCGGGGAGGAGCCACCTCCCTGCAGAAGGAGCGCTGGGCATCGCCCTCAGCCGGGAGTGGCCATGGAGGAGAGGCACGAAGGAACGAGCCTCCCGCAGCGTGGGGAGCTGCCCATCCTGTGCCAGGCGGGGGGCAGCCCCACGTCCCCCCGAGTCCCCAGGGGCTCCTCAAACCCCCCCAGCTCAGCAGCACCCGGCTGTCCGCCTTGGGGAGGGTGACGAGCCGCTTCTCCACGGGGCTGCTCTCCCGGCTCGCTGCCTGCTCGCTGCCCATGGCGGCGATGTCGGGGAAGTCACACAAGTGCTGGCGCTTCTGTGGGGACACCGCCGGGGTGACACTGCTGTCACCCACGTCCCCACGCCACGGGACCTCCGCCACAGGCACCGCCAGCGCCTCGGAGCTGCCTGGGACAGGAGGCAGAGGTGGCTGGTGGGGTATCCCCAGGGATGTTGGGCTGTCGCCATGGGTTTCAGGCTGTCCCAGTGGGTGCCAGGCTGTCCCTATGGGTGGCACGCTGTCCTCATGGCTGCCAGACTTTCCTGTGGCTGCCAGACTGTCCTGATGGATGCCAGGCTGTCCCCAATGGGTGCCACACTCTCCCCAGGGGTGCCAGTCTCTCCTGGTGTGTGTCAGGCTGTCCCCAGCGATGCCAGACTGTCCCGTGGGTGCCACACGGTCCCCCCCAGCCCCTGGCTCACCTGACGTGGCTGCAGACCTGTCTTGGGCTCTGCAGCTCCTCCTTGGCGATGGGCAGCATGTCCAGCACGGCCAGGCTCAGCCCCTGCTCCTGCATGGGCAGGCTCAGCCCCACAGCCACACAGCCCCAGAGGAAATCCCTGTGCGACTGGGCAGGGCACGAGGCCTGGGGGGTTCTCCCATCTCCTGCTGTGTCAGGACACCTGAGGCACCCCAAGTCCCCTGGCCCATGCTGATATCATCCTCGTGTCCCAGTGCCCATGTGAGTCACATCCTGCCCCAGGCTGTGGTTTGCTGCTGCTTCCCTGTCACTGTCCCCGGGGGACACAGTGACCCCCATCTGGGAAACAGGGGCGGAGGCCCATGCCTACTGTGGGATGGCCATGAGCAGCTCCAGGTGAGCCAGGTAAGAGGAACCACATCCCCCAGGCACCCGTGGGCACTGGAGGACCTCATGCCCAAAGCCTGTTGGGATTCAGAGCCCTGAGCCAGGACCCCATGTTGAGAATGAGCACAGAACCCCAAGCCCAGAAGGAGGACCCCCAGGGAACAGATGCTGCAGAGGGTGTTGGATCAAGTTGCTGTGAGCCCAGAATATTGGGATCAGTGCAGCTGTAGCTCTGCACAAGAGAGCTCTTCATCCACTTTCTCTCTTTTCCTCCCTCTGGCCATGGAGGGAGCTCGTGACTTCAGCATGTGACTCGTATGTGCAAAGAGCAAATGTGGACAGAATTGGGGCAGGGAGGTGTAAGAGACAGTCCAAAGACCCTTCATGTGTCTCACGATCATCTACGGGGACTGACGCTAAACCCCCCCCACGTCCAAAGGGGGGCAAGAGGACTTTTGCACAGGAGTCGTGGCCGGGCCGAGGTGAGATGACTGCCAAGTCCTGCAGGTGTGTCCACTCGGAGACACCGGAGGAACTGGTGGTTACTGTTCCTGACTGCCGGAGCGAGAAGGGACTGAAAGTCCCATACACCTATGCCTATGGGACTCACTCTCCCACCCTTTGCCGACCTGCCCTTCGCTTCGAAAAGGCCTACACCTGCCTCCCACCCCTTTGGCTATCTGCCCTTCACCTTGAAGAGGACTATAAAGGAGCTTTCTGAGAAGACCCCTACGCGAGAAATCTCCCCACGGAAGAAGACAGACCCATCGGCAGAAGACCACGAGGACTCCATCTGCCGTTGGTAGCTATAACCCCCCCTCTTTTTCTCTCTATCCTTTGTTTCTTATATCTCTCCCTGTCTATCGCAATAACCGTGTGTTGGCGTGCAATAAAGGGCATTATTTTGATTGAAACTAAAAATTCCCCGTTTTGGCGCTTCTTTTGTACTCTTAGATTCTGAAACGAGCCATCACAAATCCCGCTTTATGCTTAGCAGATCGTGACAGGAGGGTTTGGGGGATCTTGGGATCTGTGCTGAGCACAGAATGTGTTTTCCCTTGGTCTGAGACTGTCTGCTGAGGAAAGTGGATTTAATATACAGACTTCTGCATTTTACGGAGCTGTGCCTTGCCTTGGTTTGCTGACAATAAATGAACATCCTTCTCTCTCTTGGGCAGCTCCTTCTCCAAGGAAAGCAGGTGGGAGTTGGTGCCAAGGAGCTGAAAGCTGCAGGTGCAGCCTGGACTGGAGGAAGCTCAGGTCTGCACAAGGCTGCTCTGAGTCCCAGGGCTTGGATGAGGGAAATGGTGGGGCAGGGAGGGGGTAGGGACAAAGTCTGATTGATTGTCAGCCATAAAGGGTTTGATTTTCTTATCTATTCAGACTGAATTAGGAAGTGCTGGGGATCAATATCAATTGGAAATTGCTGATATCAATCTATAAACAGGAAAAGAAAACTAAATAGGACAAAACAATTCCCCCTGCATTGTTTTTAAATAGAATATATTCACTCTGAAGGCACTTCTGAAATCTGTATAACTAACCACAAAAGAATTGAAGACTTCAATTATTCCCAGGGGCTTGTCTTGTTAGGGTGTTTTGAAATGTTAATGAGCCCACAGGCACGGAAATCATGAACACAAGAGCTGAAGACAGAAGAAGCCTCTGGAGAAGTAAAATTAATCAGCAACCTCCATGTTGCTGAGGATCCCCCCAGGAATGAAGAGAAATGGGCACAGCTTTCTGGTTGCCCCAGCTCTGGGATGGGCCCTGGGCCTGGAGCAGGAACAGCTCTGGAGGGCCACAAGGGCCGGGGCTGTTGTGCTGGCCTGGGGACATGGGATGGCAGGAGGGGCTGCAGAGCTCTCAGCATCTCCTGGAGAGGAGAGCAGGGCACCCAGGGAGCCTCCTTTTCCTTGGGCCAGGCACGTTCCCCCATGGCTGGGGCTGAGTCCTCTCGGAGCTGCAGCTGCTGCTGTGCCCTTCAGAGGGGCTGAGGCCGTGGGGCAGTGCCCAGAGCAGCCTGGCCTGAGCAGGGCTGTGGGGCCAGAGCTGGCTGGGCTGTGCTGGGGAGAGGCCCTTGGTGCTGCAGAGAGCTCAGGGCAGCTGTGAGAGCTTGGAGGGAGCTGGGCTGGGCTGAGAGAAGCTGGCAGAGAAAGCCATCAGTGTCCATCTCAGCCTGGGTGAGCGTGCAGGGGCAGGACTCAGCCCAGGGCTTGTGGGGCAGGGCAGGGCCTGGGGCAGGGATGGAAAACAGGCAAGTGGCCGAGAGAGGAGGCTGCTGTGTGCCCTTGGTGGCACGGCCAGAGCAGGGAGGGGGCCCAGGACATTTGTCAGCGCCAGCCTCTGTCCCCAGCCATTGGCAGCCCTGGCTGCTCAGCCCAGGTTTGCGGTGAGTTTGGCTGTGCCCAGCTCCATCCTCCTGCGGGGCTCAGGGCCTGTTCCCGGCAATGGCCAGCCCTGGCCGGGTCTGTGCTGGCCCCGAGCCCGGCAGAGCCTGGGGCAGGGCTGTGTGGGAAGGCCCACAGGTGGCACGGCCTGGGCAGGAGCTTGGAGAGGCTGCCCAGCAGGGAGGCCATGGGGGCACCGAGCCCCAGGGGCTGCTGTGGGCACCACGGCACAGGGGCCGTTCCCACCCGCAATGCTCCTGGCCTGGGCTGGGCCTGCCCAGGGGGGCTGTGGCACCATGGCTGGGCCAGCGCGGCACAAAGGGGCCACGGAGCCGCGGACAGCCGGGGCTGACAGCAAGGCCAGGAGCAGCCAAGGAATTGCTGTGCATTGCCTGTGCTGGGCAGGGCTGAGTGTGGCAAAGGCAGAGCTCAGCTGGCCTTGGTGGCTGCAGGAAAAGTCAAGAGGCAAAAGAGCCTCCATGGCTGTGCTGGAGAGCAAGGCTGGAGGAGGGAAATGCAGGGCTGCTGTGGGATGGGGAGGGGATTGAATTCCAGCAGACACCGATGTGGGGCTGAGGGACTCAAGAGCTTCTTGGGCTGAGTCTGTCCTGGAAAGGTCTCTCAGGCCTCTGTGCTCAGGAAGGGCTCCAAGGAGGAGAGCTCATTTTGGCAGGACCCTCATGGAATCCCAGAGGGACAAATGCCAGTGTCTGTCCTTGCTGGGGACTCCCCCTGGCAATGGCCCAGGCTGGATCTGCCTGGCTGGGAGCAGTCCTGGCAGAAAACTTTTGGTGGGCAGGAGCTGGGCAGGAGGCAGCCGTGTGCCCTGGCAGCAAGGGAGGCCAGGAGCACTCTGGGCTGTGTGAGCAGGACATGAAGGACATGGATTATCCAGGTCACTGTGGCCTGGTTTGGGTTCCCCAGGGCAGGAAAGATGTCTGGCAGCTGGAGCAGGGTTAGGGAAGGGCCTCCAAGGTGGGGCTGGAGCCCTAGGGCTGTGAGGAGAGGCTGAGGGAGCTGGGCTTGTCCAGCCCAGAGAAGTGAAGGCTGAGGGGCTCCTCATCCCAGCCTGGCAGTGCCACCGAGGAGGTGATGGAGAACACAGAGCCAGGCTCTTCACCGGGGGCCTGGTGGGAGACAAAAGACAATGGGTGAAAGCAGAGAGATTGGAGGTTCAGGCAGGACAGGAGGAAACCTTTGTTCCCATGGGCTCAGCCAGGTGCTGAGATGCTGCCCCATCCCTGTCCCTTGGGATTTTCCAATCCAGACCAAATCAAGCCTTGGTCTGACCCTGTTTCTGACAGGTTGGGCTGCAGACTTGCTGAGGTCCCTTCCAACCTGAGCTCTCTGATGATCCTGGGACGATGCTGGTCCCTGTTTGAGACTGGAGCAGAGCAGATGTTGATGGGACAGGAGCCCTCTGGGGCTGTAGGGGACCTGCAGCTTGGGAGGTGCACAAGCACATCTTCATTAGCTGTGTCATTTGAGTACTTTTAAGAAATGGCAAAGTTCTCCCACCGGGAGAGAACAGGAATTTCCTAGAAGTGTACTGAAGGGAGCAGAAGAAATACTGATCTTCCCCTCTGCTTTTGTCAGCAATATTCCATCTCGTATTTCATGTCCCTCTTCATTCAGGTGTTTCCACCTCTCTTGTTTAAATGGCCATGTCTAAGGACATCTCTTCACCAGACCAGCTGGATCTATGTCCTTCCCATTGCTCCCAGATTGCCTCCTCTAAATCCTCTCCAGTCATTGCAATACCTCTCAACTGACTGGCTTCACTCTTTGAGCTTCAGGGAGTTACCCAGACTTTCAGAACATTAAATAACACGTCAGTCAACATCATCATTGTGTTTATATCTTTTAGAATCACTTTCTCTTATGTCTTTGTTTTAAACTGTTCCTGTATGGAAATCCCTTGTGAATGGTGGACATGTCAGATGCTGCTGGGACATCACACAGAGCTGAGGGAAGAGTTTTGATGCTTTTTAAACAGTACCATGTTTATATATTTTATCAGTCGGCCCTGAGGAGAAACTATCGGTGTCTCTGAGTCTCACCGGTTCCTGACCCCGAAAGGACACAAACCTGATCAGTTGTGGTTCCCACTCCAGTGGTTGCACTTGGACCTCCCTCCATCCCCACAGCAGAGCTCCCTTGTCCCACAAAGTCCCTGGCAATGCAGGGATGAAGGAAACAGGACAGGCTGTGGGGATCAGGGCCAGGGCACGGCCAGGGATTTGGTGTGGTTGTGAGGCCAGGGCAGGACGCGGCCCTTGGCCTTGGTGAACCTCATCCAATTGTCCTGGGCCCATGGCTGCAGCCTGTCCAGATCCCTGTGCAGAGCTTCCTGCCCTCCAGCACAGCCACACTGCCACCCAGCTTGGGCTCACCTGGCACCTGACTGAGGGTGCCCTCGATGCCTCATCCAGATCAGCACTAAAGAGATTGAACTGCACTGGCCCCAATCCTGAGCCCTGGGGACAGCCCTGGATGTGACTCCATTGCCCAGCACTCCTTGGGCCTGGCCATGCAGACAGATTTTGAGGCAGGGAACAGATGCTGCAGAGGGTGTTGGATCAAGTTCCTGTGAGCCCAGAATATTGGGATCAGTGCAGCTGTAGCTCTGCACAAGAGAGCTCTTCATCCACTTTCTCTCTTTTCCTCCCTCTGGCCATGGAGGGAGCTCATGACTTCAGTGTGTGACTCGTATGTGCAAAGAGCAAATGTGGACAGAATTGGGGCAGGGAGAGTTTGGGGGATCTTGGGATCTGTGCTGGGCACAGAACGTGTTTTCCACTGGTCTGAGACTGTCTGCTGTGGAAAGCGGATTTAATATCCAGCAGATGAATGACTTTTGCATTTTATGGAGCTGTGCCTTCCTTTGGTTTTGTTTGCTGACAATAAATGAACATCCTTCTCTCTCTTGGGCAGCTCCTTGTCCAAGGAAAGCAGGTGGGAGTTGGTGCCAAGGAACTGAAAGCTGCAGGTGCAGCCTGGAGTAGAGGAAGCTCAGATATGCACAAAGCTGCTCTGAGTCCCAGGGGTTGGATGAGGGAAATGGTGGGGAGGGGGTAGGGACAGAGTCTGATTGATTGTCAGCCATAAAGGGTACTGATGTTCATATGTATTCATACTCCATTAGGGGATGCTTGGGATCAATATGAACTGGAGAATGCTGATATCAGTGTATAAACAGAGAGGCAATAAACAGGAAAAAAGAGATATATAATGTAATATATAATATAATATAATATAATATAATATAATATAATATAATATAATAATATAATATAATATAATATAATATAATATAATATAATATAATATAATGTAATGTAATGTAACATAACATAACATAACATAACTTAACATAACATAACATAACATAACATAACATAATATAGTATAATATAATATAACATAATATAATATAATGTAATATAATGTAATGTAATGTAATGTAATGTGTAATGTAAACTAACGTAACGTAATGTAACATAATATAATACAATACAATACAATACAATACAATATAATACAATACGTGTCATATATTCATTTTGAGTATGATTGTGGAACTGGTCTAATTAACCACAAAAGAATTGAAGACTTAAAATTAAATCATTCCCATGGGCTTGTCTTCTTAGGGTGTTTTCAAATCTTAAGGAGACTGAACGGAAGAGCTGAAGACAGAGCAAGCCTCTGGAGAAGTAAAATTCTTCAGGGAAACTCTATGTTGCTGAGGATCCATCCTCATCAAAACAGGAATGAACAGAAATGGGCACAGCTTTCTGGCTGCCCCAGCTCTGGGATGGGCCCTGGGCCTGGAGCAGGAACAGCTCTTGAGGGCCGCAAGGGCCGGGGCTGTTGTGCTGGCCTGGCGACATGGGGTGGCAGGAGGGGCTGCAGAGCTCTCAGCATCTCCTGGAGAGGAGAGCAGGGCACACAGGGAGCCTCCTTTTCTTTTGGCCAGGCACATTCCCCCATGGGTGGGACAGAGTCACAATGGACCCCTGGTTACACAAGATCCTGCATTGTCACAACAGACGCTTGGTTCCATGAGGCCCTGCAGTGTTACAAGTGTCTCCTTAGTTCCACAAGGCCCTGATGTGTCACAGTGGCCTCTAAGTTACCTGAGGCCCCAGAGTACCATAATGGCCCTTTTGTACCATGGGGCACGACGGTGTCAAAATAGTTCCTTTAGTTCCATGAGTCCTGGGAGTGTCACAATGGCCCCTTGGTTTCACAGGGCCCTGGAACATATCCGGGGTCTCCTAGGTTCCACAGTGTCACAATGGCCCCTTGGTTCAATGAGGACCTGGAATGCCAAAATGGCCTCTTGCATCTCTGGGGCCCTGCAGTGTCACAATCATCACAGAATAACAGAATCAACCAGGCTGGAAAAGACTTTTGAAATCATCAAGTCGAACCTGTGACTCAACACTACCTTGTCACCCAGACCATGGCACTGAGTACCACATCCAGTCTTTCCTTAAAAACCTCCAGGTATGGTGATTCCACCACCTCCCTGGGCAGCCCATTCCAATGCCCAATCACTCTTTCTGTATAGAACCTCTCCTCATGCCCAGCCTAAACCTCCCCTGCTGCAGCTTCAGGCTGTGGCCTCTTGTGCTGTCACTGTTTGCCCAGGAGAAGAATCTGACCCCACCTGGCTGCAGCCTCCTGTCAGGGAGTTGTAGAGAGTGATGAGGTCTCCCCTGAGCCTCCTCTTCTCCAGGATAAACAACCCCAGCTCCCTCAGACACTCTTCACAGGACTTGTGTTCTGGACCCTTCACCAGCCTTGTTGCCCTTCTCTGGACACTCCCCAGCCCCTCAATGTCCTTCCTAAATTGGAGGGCCCAGAACTGGACACAGCACTCAAGTTGTGTCCTCACCAGTGCTGAGTACAGGGGAAGAATCACTGCCCTGGTCCTGCTGGCTACACCATTCCTGATCCAGGCCAGGTGCCATTGGCCTTCTTGGCCACGTGGGCACACTGCTGGCTCATGTCCAGCCTGCTGTCCATCAGTGCCCCCAGGTCCCTTTCTGCCTGGCCACTGTCCAGCCACTCTGTCCCCAGTCTGTAGTGCTGCAGGGGTTGTTGTGGCCAAAGTGCAGGACCTGGCACTTGGTCTTTTTAAACCTCATCTCACTGGATTCATTTCTTGGATCCAGCCTGCCCAGGCACCTCTACCCTCCAGCAGATCAACAGTCACACCCAACTTGGTGTCACTACAGTTCCATGAAGTCCTAAAGTGTCACAGTGTTCTCCATGATTCCATGAGGCTCTGTAGTGTCAAAATGGCCCCTTGGTTCTCCAAGGCCCTCTAGTGTCACAATAGCCCCCGGGTTCCCTGGGGCCTCTCAGTGATACAATGTGAGTTGGTTCCTTGGGCCCTGCAATGTCACAATGTCCCTTGGTTCCATGAGGTCTCACTGTTCAGCAATGGTCTCCTTGGCTCCATAATGTCACAATGGCCTCTTGGTCCCATGGGGTACCACAGTGTCAAAACTGTTTCCTTCATTCCGTGAATCCCTGCAGTGTAACAATGGCCCCTTGGTTCCATAGGGCTTCACACTTTCACAATGGCTCCATTGTCACACAAGGTCCTTCACTATCACAATTGTCTCTGTGGTTTCACATGGCCCTGCAGTGTCACAATGGTCTTCTTGATTCCATGAGGCCCCACAGTGTCACAGTGATCCCTTGGTACCATGAGACCTCAGAGTGCCACAGTGGAGTCCTTGGTTGCACAATGTCACAATGGGCCCTTGGTTCCATGAAGCCTCGCAGTGTTACAAATGTCCCCTTAGTTCCACGAGGCCCTGATGTGTCACAATGGCCTCTAAGTTACCTGAGGCCTCAGAGTACCACAATGGCTTCTTGGTACCATGGGGCACCATAGTGTCAAAATTCTTCCCTTAGTTCCATGTGTCCTTGGAGTGTCACAATGGCCCCTTGGTTCCACTGGGTTCTGGAATATCACAAGGGTTGCCTTAGTTCCACAGTGTCCCAATGGCCCCTTGGTTCAACAAGGCCCCACAGTGTCACAGTGGCCTCCATGGTTCCACGAGGACCCAGAGTGTCACAATGGGCTCCTTCGTTGCATTCAGCTCTCAGTGTCACAATGGCCTGTTGAAAGTTTAGAGAATTTCCCCCCTTCTGTTGTTAGGAAACCAATGACCAGGTACTTAAGAAACAAAAGATGTGGCCGGGGGTGTGGTGACAGGAGCATCAGTCATCAGTAACTTCTCACTTGCCCCCCACTTGCTCACTTTTCCCCTCCCCGTGGGAGGGGAAACAGTGAAAACTGCTGTCTCCTTTTCGCTGCGACTGAGGAAAAGCCTGGCTCTGCACTGCCTTCTCTTCCTTGTTGCGTGAGCTTTCGTTTGGGGAAAAAAGCATGGGATTCCAACCCCCTCTTCCCCTCCTGGAGTGCGCATCTTCCCACCTGTGCTTGCAGGTGCTGTGGAGGGGGGCCTAGCTGCCGCTGCCCCACGCCTCGTCTGCCAGAACATACTGCCAACCTCTTGCTGGCTAGCCTGGGTGAGCCCATCCTGCCACTCCATCTCCCTGCTCTGAGCTCCTGCCCAGCCCTGTCCATGTGCACGCCATCCCTTGCCGAGCCTGTCCTGCTCACGCCATCCCTTCCCAGCCCTGTTCATCTCCATGCCATGCCTCCCCTGCCCGTCCTGCTTACACCATCCCTGCCCAGCCCGTCTGCCATTACCCACATGACACAGACCTGACCTCGCCCCACAGCACCCCCTGCAGCTGCCGGGAGTCATCGCAACTCCCCTGCCCAGCAGGGAGCCAACAGCGCCCCTGCTGGCTGTGACCGTGACTGCACCGAACAGGACAGTGCCTGGCAGTCCAGGGACATCTGCCACCGGGTCTTGGTTTTGTTTGTTGTTACTGTTGTTGTTACTATTGTTATTGATTGTTCAGCTCGCCATAGATACTAGTAAAGAACTGTTATTCCTTTTCCCATATCATTGCATGAAAGCCCTTGATTCCAAAGTTATTATACCTTGGAGGGAAGGGGATCACATTATCCATTCTAAGGGAGGTTCTCAGCTTCCTTAGAAGACACTTGTCTTTCAAATGAAGACATTATCCTGGAGAAAAGGAGACTCAGGGGAGACCTCATCACTCTCTACAACTCCCTGACAGGAGGGTGCAGCCACGTGGAGTCAGATTCTTCTCCTTGGTAAACAGTGTCAGGACAAGAGGCCACAACTTAAGCTGCACCAAGGGAGATTTAGGCTGGACATTAGGAAGAAGTTCTTCAGAGAAAGGGTGATTGGGCACTGGCATGGGCTGCCAGGGAGATGGTGGAGTCACCATCTCTGGAGGTGTTCCAGAAAAGACTGGATGTGGCACTCAGTGCCATGGTCTGGGTGACAAGGTGTTGTTGGGTCACAGGTTGGACTTGATGATCTCAAAGGTGTTTTCCAACCTGGTTGATTCTGTGATTCTGTGATCATTGTGACACTGCAGGGCCCCAGGGAAGGAAGGGGCCATTGTGACACAGTGGAACCAAGCAGCCCCTGGAGATATTCCGGAGCCCAGTGGAACCAAGGGGCCATTGTGACACTCTGAGGACTCATGGAACTAAGGGAACTATTTTGACACCATGGTGCCCCATGGTGCCAAGGGACCATTGTGGTAGTGGGCCTCAGGTAACTTAGAGGCCACTGCGACACTCAGGTCCTTATGGAACTAAGGGGGCACTTGTAACACTGCAGGGCCTCATGGAACCAAGAGTCTATTGTTACAATGCAGGATCCTGTGTAACCAGGGGTCCCTGAAGAATTTTACTTCTCCAGAGGTTTTCTCTGTCTTCATCTCTTCCGTTCAGTCTCCTTAAGATTTGAAAACACCCTAAGAAGACAAGCCCATGGGAATGATTTAATTTTAAGTCTTCAATTCTTTTGTGGTTAATTAGACCAGTTCCAGAATCATACTCAAAATGAATATATGACACGTATTGTATTATATTGTATTGTATTGTATTATATTATGTTACGTTACGTTACGTTAGTTTACA
Organism: Acanthiza pusilla; assembly: GCA_036630365.1. Classification (NCBI taxonomy): domain Eukaryota; kingdom Metazoa; phylum Chordata; class Aves; order Passeriformes; family Acanthizidae; genus Acanthiza; species Acanthiza pusilla. Next base: position 1,692,154 of record JAXCHO010000108.1, read on the forward strand.
TTACACATTACGTTACGTTACGTTATGTTACGTTACGTTACATTATATCATATTATATTATATTATATTATATTATATTATATTATATTATATTATATTATATTATATTATATTATATTATATTATATTATATTATATTATATTATATTATATTATATTATATTATATTATATTATATTATATTATATTATATTATATTATATTATATTATATTATATTATATTATATTATATTATATTATATTATATATCTCTTTTTTCCTGTTTATTGCCTTTCTGTTTATACACTGATATCAGCATTCTCCAGTTCATATTGATCCCAAGCATCCCCTAATGGAGTATGAATACATATGAACATCAGTACCCTTTATGGCTGACAATCAATCAGACTCTGTCCCTACCCCCTCCCCACCATTTCCCTCATCCAAGCCCTGGGACTCAGAGCAGCTTTGTGCAAATCTCAGCTCCCTCCACTCCAGGCTGCACCTGCAGCTTTCAGTTCCTTGGCACCAACTCCCACCTGCTTTCCTTGGACAAGGAGCTGCCCGAGAGAGAGAAGGAGGTTCATTTATTGTCAGCAAACAAAACCAAAGGAAGGCAAAGCTCCATAAAATGCAAAAGTCATTCCTCTGCTGGATATTAAATCCGCTTTCCACAGCAGAATAGTCTCAGACCAGTGGAAAACACGTTCTGTGCCCAGCACAGATCCCAAGATCCCCCAAACCCTCCCTGCCCCGATTCTGTCCACATTTGCTCTTTGCACACACGAGTCACACACTGAAGTCATGAGCTCCCTCCATGGCCAGAGGGAGGAAAAGAGAGAAAGTGGATGAAGAGCTCTCTTGTGCAGAGCTACAGCTGCACTGATCCCAATATTCTGGGCTCACAGGAACTTGATGCAACACCCTCTGCAGCATCTGTTCCCTGGCTCAAAATCTGTCTGCATGGCCAGGCCCAAGGTGTGCTGGGCAATGGAGTCACATCCAGGGCTGTCCCCAGGGCTCAGGGTTGGGGCCAGTGCAGTTCAATCTCTTTAGTGCTGATCTGGATGAGGCATCGAGGGCACCCTCAGTCAGGTGCCAGGTGAGCCCAAGCTGGGTGGCAGTGTGGCTGTGCTGGAGGGCAGGAAGCTCTGCACAGGGATCTGGACAGGCTGCAGCCAAGGGCCCAAGACAATTGGATGAGGTTCACCAAGGCCAAGGGCCACGTCCTGCCCTGGGCTCACAGCCACACCAAATCCCTGGCCGTGCCCTGGCCCTGATCCCCACAGCCTGTCCTGTTTCCTTCATCCCTGCATTGCCAGGGACTTTGTGGGACAAGGGAGCTCTGCTCTGGGGATGGAGGGAGGTCCAAGTGCAGCCACTGGAGTGGGAACCACAACTGATCAGGTTTGTGTCCTTTGGGGGTCAGGAACTGGTGAGACTCAGAGGCATGGAAAGTTTGTCTTCATGACCAATATAAAAAAATATAAATATGATAAAATTTTAAAAACATCAAAACTTCTCCCTCAGCAATGTGAAACATCCCTGCAGCATCTGACAAATCCACCATCCACAAGGGATTTCCATACAGGAACATTTTTAAACAAAGACATAAGAGAAAGTGTGTGGGCAGTTAGGGCCTGGCGATCGGAAGAAACCGCGCTGTACGGAAAGATAAGACCCCCTCCCCAGGTAGCCAATAGTAATTAGTTTTATGATGTAAGCAGGCGGACGTGACGTTGTAAACCAAAGGTATATTACACGGTGCTAATCACCAATAAACGCCATTTGCCGTCCACCACATTGGTGTCTGTGAGCTATGGCCCGAGCGGCCAGAGAGTGGCCATCGTGCTGTTCTTGACTCAGGCCACCGCGCTGCGTGGCGAATGCAACAAAGTGGTGCCGAAAAACTCGGGACACAACTAGGGACTTCGGGAGATCGCCTGAGACCAGGTGAACAGCGGCCAGATCAGCTGGACTGTCTCTGGCGACGGAGGACGCTCCGGGACCCACAAGGAGGATGGAGGCTCTTGTGAAGGTCGTATATGAAATTCAGAGACAGTGGCGGGTAGATTGTAAACCCAAAGATTTTACGCTCGCTGTTGCGAGACTTATGCAGATTGGGGTCATAGACCAACCGGCAGATATACTCCACCCTGAGGTGTGGGATAAATGTACCAAGGCTTTTGCTGAGGAGACGATGTCCTCAGGTAGCGGAAAACATCTTAAATCGTGGGGCAGAGTTGTGCAGGCCCTGCAAAAAGCTATCCAAGAGCAGGAGACCTGGAAGGCAGCAAAAAACTGTTTGATGGCCGTCCCAAAGCTGGGGGTTGGGGCGGCTACCCAGACTCTGCACCCCCCAGTCGATGGCGATTCGGCTAAGCCTGGGGACTCGCGGGGGGGGGCTGCACCCCCACAATCCCCGAATCCAGGCTCCTTTGCGGGGGAGCCAAGGCAGGCAGAGGCTTTTTCGAACGAATTAGCCCGAGAAGCTAAGATCGCCGTGGGGGGAGGGGAGTCCGAAGAGAGCTGGCCCAGGCCACCTCCCTATGCACCCCAGCATGGTGCCGAGAACAAAGAAGGTGGGCGGGACGGAGATGTGCCCGGCGGGAACAGAGAGATAGTGCCGAATCCAACATGCGCAAGTAAACGAGTGGGAGAGGAAAGTGATAAGGAATGTGATAAGGAGAGAAACTGCGAGAGCAACCAAAAGGGGGAGGAGAGCGCGAGTGAGGGGCGGAGAGTTAACCAGAGCGCCTGTTTTAAACACTCCCCCTATAAGCTCAACCCCCTGCCGAGCAGAAGGCGGGGCGAGGCAACAGAGAGGGAATGGCCCGCCCGCAAGGGAGGTGGGCAAGGCCGGAGCCCGACCAAAAAGTTCTGAAACCAGGAAGTAGCCAGTCAGTCAACTTCCAGCTCTGAGTCAGACACAAGCTGGAGCGAGTGGCTTTCCACTGTTTCAGACTCAAGAGTAGAAAGAGATGAGAGCAAACAGAATTAAAACCCAGAATAAGGAGAGGCCGTTAGAGAGTCCAATCCCTCTCACGGATTAAAAACACTGCTACTGTCACAACACTGAATAATAACCTAAATATCTTTAACCCAATGATCTCTAATCCTTTACCAGCAGCTACAGTACCTCCTACTCAGATATCATCTGATACTGCTCAGCCTTTAGCATCTTCTCCTTCCCTGCAAGCTGCTGCTGAAAAGAGCAAAGCAGAAAAAGAAAAAGAAAAAAAAGAAAGAAGAGAAGAAGAGAGCGAGAAGCACAGCAGAGTTGGTTCAAATCCTGGTTCGACCATTCGCCATGGCTAACCACCCTGATATCTACTTTGCTGGGTCCGATCGCAATGATCATACTGGCATTGGCCTTCGGGCCCTGCATACTAAACAGGCTCGTGTCATTTGTCCAGAACCGACTAAGCAAGGTCAACATTCTGTTAGTAGAAAACAAACAACTGTGTTAAGAATGTACTTCTGTAGTGTTATCCCCAGTTATCCCTAATTCCTTATGCAGTATTATCCCTAGTTCTCCCTAGTTACCCCAATTTATATCCTGTCCCCTCATGCCCCCTAGTTACCACTAGCTTAAAGTGCCTTATACTTTACCTCGTCAATACCTTTTATACGTTTATTAGTTCAAGGTGCCTTATACTTTACCTCGTTAATGCCTTTTATACGTTTGTTAGCTCTCTTAGATTAGCATAGGGAGGGGGGAAATGTGGGCAGTTAGGGCCTGGCGATCGGAAGAAACCGCGCTGTACGGAAAGATAAGACCCCCTCCCCAGGTAGCCAATAGTAATTAGTTTTATGATGTAAGCAGGCGGACGTGACGTTGTAAACCAAAGGTATATTACACGGTGCTAATCACCAATAAACGCCATTTGCCGTCCACCACATTGGTGTCTGTGAGCTATGGCCCGAGCGGCCAGAGAGTGGCCATCGTGCTGTTCTTGACTCAGGCCACCGCGCTGCGTGTCGAATGCAACAAAAGTGATTCTAAAAGACATAAACACAAGTAAGTTTTTGACTGATGTGTTATTATAGTTTTGAAAGACTGGGAAACTCGCTGAAGCTGAAAGTGTGAAACCACTCAATTGAGATGGATTGGAATTACAGGAGAGGATCGAGAGGAGAAAATCTGGGAGCAATGGGAAGGACATAGATCCAGCTGGTCTAGTGAAGACATGTCCGTAGACATGGCCATTTAAACAGGAGATGTGGAAACACCTGAATGAAGAGGGACATGAAATAATAGACAGAATAGCGGTGACACAAGAAGAGGGGAGGATCAGTATTTCTTCTCCTACAATCAGTACACTTAGACAAAATTCCTGTTCTTTCCTGGTGGGAAAACTGCCATTTCTTAAAAGTACTCAAATGACACAGCTAATGAAGATGTCCTTGTGCACCTCACAAGCTGCAGGTTCCCTACAGCCCCAGAGGGCTCCAGTCCCATGAACATCTGCTCTGCTCCAGTCTGAAATAGGGACCAGCATCGTTCCAGGATCATCAGAGAGCTAAGGTTGGAAGGGACCTCAGCAAGTCTGCAGCCCAACCTGTCAGAAACAAGGTCAGACCAAGGCCTGATTTGGTCTGGATTGGAAAATCCCAAGGGACAGGGACAGGGCAGCATCTCAGCACCTGGCTGAGCCCATGGGAACAAAGGTTTCCTCCTCTCCTGGCTGAACTTCCAATCTCTCTGCTTCCACCCATTGTCTTTTGTCTCCCACCAGGCCCCCGGTGAAGAGCCTGGCTCTGTGTTCTCCACCACCTCCTCGGTGGCACTGCCAGGCTGGGATGAGGAGCCCCTCAGCCTTCCCTTCTCTGGGCTGGACAAGCCCAGCTCCCTCAGCCTCTCCTCACAGCCCAAGGGCTCCAGCCCCACCCTGGAGGCCCTTCCCTAACCCTGCTCCAGCTGCCAGACATCTTTCCTGCCCTGGGGAACCCAAACCAGGCCACAGTGACCTGGGCAATCCATGTCCTTGATGTCCTGCTCACACAGTCCCAGCCCATTGTCCCCATGTCAGGCTCTGGGTGTCGATTTTTGGGACATCCTTGGGGGAGGCTGTGGTGCCAGGAAGGGCAGGAGCTGGGGGGGCCGGGGACATGGTCCACACAGCAGTGTTGGATGTCTATGGGGGGCTCTGTGAGGGGGTGTCTGGGACACCGTGACCTCTGCAGTGACATTACACAGCTCTCCTGCGACATCACAGCCCTCCTGTGACATCACAACCCACTCTGTGATGTCACACCATCCCCCATGTGTTGTCAAACCACCATCCTGTGATGTCACAGCCCACTCTGTTGTCAGTGCCCCCCCTATGATGTCACAGCCTGCTCTGTAATGTCACATCATACCCTGTGATATCACAGCTGGCTCTATGATTTCTCACCACCACTATGTGATGTCACAGCCCACTCTTTGATGTCACACAGCTGCCCTGTGATGTCAAAGCCTGCTCTCTGATGTCACACAGCCACTTGGTGATGTTACACAGTCCCCTTATTATGCCATATCTACTTGATGACCTCACTCTGTGATGTCATAGCCCAATCTATGACCTCACAGAACCCATCTGTGATGTCACACTGCTCCTTTTTGACATCACAGCTGCTCTGTGCCTCTATGACACAGCCCCCTCTGGGACATCACACAGCCCCTCTATGACATCACAGTCAGTCTGTGACCTCACAACCCCTCTCTGGAATGTCCCTCAGTGTCACCTTTGGGGCAGGAGGGACAGGCAGCCTCCAGGCACATTTGGGCCCCTCTGCTCGCAGCCCCCGGCACCCAGAGGTGCCCAGCAGCTCCCGCAGACTGCAGAACCTCTGTGCCACCCCCGACAGCCACAAGTGTCCATCCTCGTCCCAGTGGACCTGGCACTGCTTGGAATCCTGGCCGGAGCGTGGCTGTGGAGTGACCGCCAGGCTCAGCGGGGTGGGGACCCTCCAGGAGCCCCCCAACCCCTCCTGCCCCATGGGTGCCCTCAGCAGCCCCAGAGCTCTGCCTGTCCCCATGGCACTGTCCCCATGGTTCCAGGGCTGTGTTTCCCTCGTAGGGACGGAGCCCTGTGGGTTCCTGGTATGGCCTGATGTCCTCCCACCCCTTTCCCTCACAGATGGCTGCCATATGGAAAGGCTCAACAAAGGGTCAAAAGGCCCAAGCAGGGGTCAAAAGGCCCAGCAAGAGGTCATCTTCTGGAACCCTGAAGTCTGAAAGGCTAAACCCTGGTATAGGGAAACAGATGGAGAAAGAGATGAAAGGAAACAGAAAACGTGACTGAAAGACACACTTTTGTACTATAAAAGACACATGAATTATCTCAGAGGCAGAAGTCTCCTACACACACTCTGGAAATGTGCAAGAGTTCTCCCCAGAGTTTGGATCCAAACTCTGCTGGTTAGTTTCCTGAGAACTGAGGAAAGGATTCTAATGTATGCTTCCATCAACTAATTGGATGGTAAGATACATTGGTTCCTAAGTTACATTATTTCTTCCTAGCCATAATAATAGGTACCTTTTTGCCTGGTGAATTTTGTCTACTAATTTTTTTTTTTTTAATTTCTGTGTAGTATGTAGTTTTGTCCCAAACCTTATGTCTGTTATTTTTGTGTCTAATAAATAAGAATTTATTTTTTATTAGATCTAATCAGCCATTATTAAAGAACTTGCAACCGAGACTGAGTCTTGGGGTCCTGGCCACCCCAATAAAAGCTATTGCCTGCTGCCAAAAGGCCTAGGCAAAAGGCAGTGGCTTGTCTAAGCTCCTGTCTCCATTGGTAACACCCGGCCCACCCAAACCCCCGGGGGTGCCGTGGGGGTCTCACCTGGACACAGACGCTCTGCAGGGAACTGTCCAAGGCCTGGGGGCTGTGGCACAGCAGGGACAGCCCCGGGGTGATTCTGTCACCTCCCTTCCCCTGTCACCTCCGCCTTGGGGCTGCTCAGGGCTCCCGGCACCCCCTGAGGGCTCTGTGGCACAGCTTGGCCACGTCCCCCAGGAGCCGGGGAGGAGCCACCTCCCTGCAGAAGGAGCGCTGGGCATCGCCCTCAGCCGGGAGTGGCCATGGAGGAGAGGCACGAAGGAACGAGCCTCCCGCAGCGTGGGGAACTGCCCATCCTGTGCCAGGCGGGGGGCAGCCCCACGTCCCCCCGAGTCCCCAGGGGCTCCCCAAACCCCCCCAGCTCAGCAGCACCCGGCTGTCCGCCTTGGGGAGGGTGACGAGCCGCTTCTCCACGGGGCTGCTCTCCCGGCTCGCTGCCTGCTCGGTGCCCATGGCGGTGATGTCGGGGAAGTCACACAAGTGTCCCCCATGTCCACACGCCGCGGGACCCCTGCCACAGCCACCGCCAGCGCCTCGGTGCTGCCTGGGACGGGACGCCGAGGCGGCTGGCAGGGTGTCGCCATGAATGTCAGGCTGTCCCCAGGGGTGCCAGGCTGTCCCCCGAGATGCCAGAATGTCCCCATTGGTGTCAGGCTCTCCCTATGGATGACAGGTTGTCCCCATGGATGCCTCACTGTCCAGGGGCTGCCAGGCCGTCCCAGCAATGCAGGGCTGTCCCTATGGGTGTCACACTGTCCTCGGGGGTGCCAGGGTGTCCCCAAGGGTGTTACTCTGTCCCCATGTTTGCCAGTCTGTCCTGATGGATGCTGGGCTGTCCCCATGGGTGCCACACTGTCCCCTTGGGTGCCAGGTTGTCCAGTGGCTGTCAGACTGGCCCCGGTGATGCCGGGCTGTCCCCATGGGTTCCAGGCTCTCCTGACAGGTGTCAAGCTGTCCCCAAGGATGTCACACTGCCATCATGGGTACCAGCCTGTCCAGTGGTTGTCAGGCTAGTACCCAGTCATGCCAGGCTGTCCCATGGGTGCCACATTGTCCCTGCCAGCCCCTGTCTCACCTGACGTGGCTGCAGACCTGTCCTGGGCTCTGCCACTCCTCCTTGGCGATGGGCAGCATGTCCAGCACGGCCAGGCTCAGCCCCTGCTCCTGCATGGGCAGGCTCAGCCCCACAGCCATGCAGCCCCTGAGGAAATCCCTGTGGGACTGGGCAGGGCACAAGGCTTGGGGGGATTCTCCCATCTCCTGCTGTTTCAGGACACCTGAGGCACCCCATGACCCTCAGTCCATGCTGGTATCATCCTCGTGTCCCAATGCCCACGTGAGTCACATCCTGCCCCGGGCTCTGGTTTGCTGCTGCTTCCCTGGCTCTGTCCCTTGGGGACACAGTGACCCCATCTGGGAAACAGGGGCGGAGGCCCATGCCTACTGTGGGATGGCCACGAGCAGCTCCAGGTGAGTCAGGTAAGAGGAACCACATCCCCCAGGCACCCGTGGGCACTGGAGGACCTCATGCCCAAAGCCTGTTGGGATTCAGAGCCCTGAGGCAGGACCCCATGTTGAGAACAAGCACAGAACCCCAAGCCCAGAAGGAGGGCCCCCAGGGAACAGATGCTGCAGAGGGTGTTGGATCAAGTTGCTGTGAGCCCAGAATATTGGGATCAGTGCAGCTGTAGCTCTGCACAAGAGAGCTCTTCATCCACTTTCTCTCCTTTCCTCCCTCTGGCCATGGAGGGAGCTCGTGACTTCAGTGTGTGACTCATGTGTGCAAAGAGCAAATGTGGATGGAATCAGGGCAGGGAGGTGTAAGAGACAGTCTGAAGACCCTTCATCTGTCTCACGATCATCTACGGGGACTGAGGCTAAACCCCCCCAAGTCCAAAGGTGGACAAGAGGACTTTTGCACATGAGTTCTGGCTGAGCCAAGGTGAGATGACTGCCAAGTCCTGCAGGTGTGTCCACTCGGAGACACTGGAGGAACTGGTGGTTACTGTTCCTGACTGCCGGAGCGAGAAGGGACTGAAAGTCCCATACACCTATGCCTATGGAACTCACTCTCCCACGCTTTGGCTACCTTTGCTTTGAAAGGGCCTACACCTGTCTCCCACCCCTTTGGCTACCTGCCTTTGCCTTGAAGAGGACTATAAAGGAGCTTTATGAGAAGACCCCTACGAGTGAAATCTCCCCATGGAAGAAGACGGATCCATTGGCAGAAGACCACGAGGACTCCGCCTGCCGTTGGTAGCTATAACCCCCCCTCTTTTTCTCTCTATCCTTTGTTTCTTATATCTCTCCCTCTCTATCGCAATAACTGTGTGTTGGCGTGCAATGAAGTGCATTATTTTGATTGAAACTAAAAATTCCCCGTTTTGGCACTTCTTTTGCACTCTTAGATTCAGAAATGAACCATCACAAATCCCGCTTTATGCTTAGCAGATCGTGACAGGAGGCTTTGGGGGATCTTGGGTTCTGTGCTGGGCAGAGAATGTGTTTTCCATTGGTCTGAGACTGTTCTGCTGTGGAAAGTGGATTTAATATACAGACCTTTGCATTTTACGGAGCTGTGCCTTCCCTTGGTTTGCTGACAATAAATGAACATCCTTCTGTGTCTGGGGCAGCTCTTTCTCCAAGGAAAACAGGTGGGAGTTGGTGCCAAGGAGCTGAAAGCTGCAGGTGCAGCCTGGAGTGGAGGAAACACAGATCTGCACAAGGGTGCTCTGAGTCCCAGGGCTTGGATGGGGGAAATGGTGGGGAGGGGGTAGGGACAGAGTCTGATTGATTGTCACCCATAAAGGGTTTGATGTTCATATCTATTCAGACTGAATTAGGAGGTGCTTGGGATCAATATCAATTGGAAATTGCTGATATCAATTTATAAACAGGAAAAGAAAACTAAATAGGACAAAACAATTCTCTCTGCATTGTTTTTAAATACAATATATTCACTCTGAAGGCACTTCTGAAATCTGTCTAATTAACCACAAAAGAATTGAAGACTTTAATTATTCCCAGGGGCTTGTCTTGTTAGGGTGTTTTGAAATGTTAATGAGCCCACAGGCACGGAAATCCTGAACACAAGAGCTGAAGACAGAAGAAGCCTCTGGAAAAGTAAAATTAATCAGCAACCTCCATGTTGCTGAGGATCCCCCCAGGAATGAACAGAAATGGGCACAGCTTTCTGGCTGCCCCAGCGATGGGATGGGCCCTGGGCCTGGAGCAGGAACAGCTCTGGAGGGCCACAAGGGCTAAGGCTGTTGTGCTTGCCTGGGGACATGGGATGGCAGGAGGGGCTGCAGAGCTCTCAGCATCTCCTGGAGAGGAGAGCAGGGCACCCAGGGAGCCTCCTTTTCCTTGGGCCAGGCACGTTCCCCCATGGCTGGGGCTGAGTCCTCTCGGAGCTGCAGCTGCTGCTGTGCCCTTCAGAGGGGCTGAGTCCGTGGGGCAGTGCCCAGAGCAGCCTGGCCTGAGCAGGGCTGTGGGGCCAGAGCCAGCTGGGCCGTGCTGGGGAGAGGCCCTTGGTGCTGCCGAGAGCTCAGGGCAGCTGTGAGAGCTCGGAGGGAGCTGGGCTGGGCTGAGAGAAGCTGGCAGAGAAAACCATCAGTGTCCATCTCAGCCTGGGTGAGTGTGCAGGGGCAGGACTCAGCCCAGGGCTTGTGGGGCAGGGCAGGGCTGGGGCAGGGATGGAAAACAGGCAAGTGGCTGAGAGAGGAGGCTGCTGTGTGCCCTTGGTGGCATGGCCAGAGCAGGGAGGGGGCCCAGGACATTTGTCTGTGCCAGCCTCTGTCCCCAGCCATTGGCAGCCCTGGCTGCTCAGCCCAGGTTTGCAGTGAGTTTGGCTGTGCCCAGCTCCATCCTCCTGCGGGGCTCAGGGCCTGTTCCCGGCAATGGCCAGCCCTGGCCAGCTCTGTGCTGGCCCCGAGCCCGGCAGAGCCTGGGGCAGGGCTGTGTGGGAAGGCCCACAGGTGGCACGGCCTGGGCAGGAGCTTGGAGAGGCTGCCCAGCAGGGAGGCCATGGGGGCACAGAGCCCCAGGGGCTGCTGTGGGCACCACGGCACAGGGGCCGTTCCCACCCGCAATGCTCCTGGCCTGGGCTGGGCCTGCCCAGGGGGGCTGTGGCACCATGGCTGGGCCAGCGGGGCACAAAGGGGCCACGGAGCCACTGACAGCCGGGGCTGACAGCAAGGCCAGGAGCAGCCAAGGAATTGCTGTGCATTGCCTGTGCTGGGCAGGGCTGAGTGTGGCAAAGGCAGAGCTCAGCTGGCCTTGGTGGCTGCAGGAAAAGTCAAGAGGCAAAAGAGCCTCCATGGCTGTGCTGGAGAGCAAGGCTGGAGGAGGGAAATGCAGGGCTGCTGTGGGATGGGGAGGGGATTGAATTCCTGCAGACACCGATGTGGGGCTGAGGCACTCAAGGGCTCCTTGGGCTGAGTCTGTCCTGGAAAGGTCTCTCAGGCCTCTGTGCTCAGGAAGGGCTCCAAGGAGGAGGAGAGCTCATCTTGGCAGGACCCTCATGGAATCCCAGAGGGACAAATGCCAGTGCCTGCCCCTGCAGAGGACTCCCCCTGGCAATGGCCCAGGCTGGGAGCAAAAGCAGCATGACCTCCCTTCTATACACAGCACTGACAGCTTTGCCAATGGGGCATTGTTTGAGCTGTTTTACCCCCACTCCAGGCAGAGCACACTGACAAAACATATTAATTTTTTTTATATCAATCATAGAATTGTCTTTTTCTAAAATTTGTTTAAATACAATATCAAGGTTTGACCCTGGCTAAATGCCAGGCACGTACGTCATCTGCTCTCTATGCTCTCTCCTGCTGCGCCTATGCAGAGGAGAGGGAAAAAAACTAACACAAACACAGGGGACTCATGAGTTGAGATAAATCACTGATAGGAGGAGGCACGGAGACAGGGCAAGAAGCAGGTTCCAAACTTAAAGTTGCAAAGTGATTTATTAACCTAACAGAGTCGGAGGATAAATCAGAAGTAAAAACAAGCTCTTAAGACACCGTTTCTTCATTCACCCCCCTTCCCTCTTAAGGCACTCTTTCTAGGTTCAACCCCCTCCCTCCTTCCAACCAACAGCTCCGGGGTGGGGGCAGGGTATGAGAGTTTTCTTTGGTCAGGGTCAGTCCATCAGGGAGAAGAGTGCTCTACTTAGCCATGGGGTCTGTCCCATGAAGGACAGTCCTCTGTGAACTTCTTTGGCGTGGGTCCAATCTCACAAGCAGCAAACCCACCCAAATTTGCTGCAAACACGAGTTCAACTCCATAGGTTGCAGACTTTCAAGCCGAGGCCAAACCAAGGCTAGGCTGTTTCCATCCCGGGAGCAAGGCCTTTCTCTCTCCTGCAAGTCCTTTGCAACTCTCAGTCTCTGGGACTCCCACTGGATCACAGCTTCCTGCAGGCATCCACCTGCTCCTTTGGCATGGGCACCTCCCCACAGGCTGTGGGGGTTCTCTGCATCCCCCTGGACACCACGGGCTGCGGGGACACCACCTCCTCCCCCATGGTCTTCACCACGGCTGGCAGAGGGTTTTCAGCTCCGGCGCCTGGAGCACTTCCTCCCCCACCTTCTCCACTGACCTTGGTGCCTCCATGTTAGTCTCCCTCACGTATTTTTACCTCCTTCTCCTCCTGCCCTGGCTAAAAAGAAGTGCGTGCTCCCATTGTTTGGATTTCTTCGTAAATATGTTTGCACAGAGGCGTAACTAACAAATCCAAGTGGCCCAGGCTTTGCCAGCAGCATGTCCATCATCTTCAAAGCCATCAGAGATTGGCTCTGCTGGACATGGTGGAAGAATTTCCAGAATCCTTACAGAGAACATGCAGGAGCCAACTTTGTACCCCACCCTACTCACTGGCAAAAACTGTGCTAAGCAAAACCACCACATACAGCAATCCCTTGTGAATCGTGGTAGACTTCACCACCACAGATGCTCCTGGGGCGTCGCACGGAGCTGAGGGAAGAGCTATGATGGTTATTAAATTGTATCATATTCGACTTTATTGTTGGCAAGAAACTTTTCTTTCCCTCTAAATTTCATCAGTTCCTGACCCCCAAAGGACACAAACCTGATCAGTTGTGGTTCCCACTCCAGTGGTTGCACTTGGACCTCCCTCCATCCCCACAGCAGAGCTCCCTTGTCCCACAAAGTCCCTGGCAATGCAGGGATGAAGGAAACAGGACAGGCTGTGGGGATCAGGGCCAGGGCACAGCCAGGGATTTGGTGTGGTTGTGAGGCCAGGGCAGGACGCGGCCCTTGGCCTTGGTGAACCTCATCCAATTGTCCTGGGCCCATGGCTGCAGCCTGTCCAGATCCCTGTGCAGAGCTTCCTGCCCTCCAGCACAGCCACACTGCCACCCAGCTTGGGCTCACCTGGCACCTGACTGAGGGTGCCCTCGATGCCTCATCCAGATCAGCACTAAAGAGATTGAACTGCACTGGCCCCAATCCTGAGCCCTGGGGACAGCCCTGGATGTGACTCCATTGCCCAGCACTCCTTGGGCCTGGCCATGCAGACAGATTTTGAGGCAGGGAACAGATGCTGCAGAGGGTGTTGGATCAAGTTCCTGTGAGCCCAGAATATTGGGATCAGTGCAGCTGTAGCTCTGCACAAGAGAGCTCTTCATCCACTTTCTCTCTTTTCCTCCCTCTGGCCATGGAGGGAGCTCATGACTTCAGTGTGTGACTCGTATGTGCAAAGAGCAAATGTGGACAGAATTGGGGCAGGGAGAGTTTGGGGGATCTTGGGATCTGTGCTGGGCACAGAACGTGTTTTCCACTGGTCTGAGACTGTCTGCTGTGGAAAGCGGATTTAATATCCAGCAGATGAATGACTTTTGCATTTTATGGAGCTGTGCCTTCCTTTGGTTTTGTTTGCTGACAATAAATGAACATCCTTCTCTCTCTTGGGCAGCTCCTTGTCCAAGGAAAGCAGGTGGGAGTTGGTGCCAAGGAACTGAAAGCTGCAGGTGCAGCCTGGAGTAGAGGAAGCTCAGATATGCACAAAGCTGCTCTGAGTCCCAGGGGTTGGATGAGGGAAATGGTGGGGAGGGGGTAGGGACAGAGTCTGATTGATTGTCAGCCATAAAGGGTACTGATGTTCATATGTATTCATACTCCATTAGGGGATGCTTGGGATCAATATGAACTGGAGAATGCTGATATCAGTGTATAAACAGAGAGGCAATAAACAGGAAAAAAGAGATATATAATGTAATATATAATATAATATAATATAATATAATATAATATAATATAATATAATATAATAATATAATATAATATAATATAATATAATATAATATAATATAATATAATGTAATGTAATGTAACATAACATAACATAACATAACTTAACATAACATAACATAACATAACATAACATAATATAGTATAATATAATATAACATAATATAATATAATGTAATATAATGTAATGTAATGTAATGTAATGTGTAATGTAAACTAACGTAACGTAATGTAACATAATATAATACAATACAATACAATACAATATAATACAATACGTGTCATATATTCATTTTGAGTATGATTGTGGAACTGGTCTAATTAACCACAAAAGAATTGAAGACTTAAAATTAAATCATTCCCATGGGCTTGTCTTCTTAGGGTGTTTTCAAATCTTAAGGAGACTGAACGGAAGAGCTGAAGACAGAGCAAGCCTCTGGAGAAGTAAAATTCTTCAGGGAAACTCTATGTTGCTGAGGATCCATCCTCATCAAAACAGGAATGAACAGAAATGGGCACAGCTTTCTGGCTGCCCCAGCTCTGGGATGGGCCCTGGGCCTGGAGCAGGAACAGCTCTTGAGGGCCGCAAGGGCCGGGGCTGTTGTGCTGGCCTGGCGACATGGGGTGGCAGGAGGGGCTGCAGAGCTCTCAGCATCTCCTGGAGAGGAGAGCAGGGCACACAGGGAGCCTCCTTTTCTTTTGGCCAGGCACATTCCCCCATGGGTGGGACAGAGTCACAATGGACCCCTGGTTACACAAGATCCTGCATTGTCACAACAGACGCTTGGTTCCATGAGGCCCTGCAGTGTTACAAGTGTCTCCTTAGTTCCACAAGGCCCTGATGTGTCACAGTGGCCTCTAAGTTACCTGAGGCCCCAGAGTACCATAATGGCCCTTTTGTACCATGGGGCACGACGGTGTCAAAATAGTTCCTTTAGTTCCATGAGTCCTGGGAGTGTCACAATGGCCCCTTGGTTTCACAGGGCCCTGGAACATATCCGGGGTCTCCTAGGTTCCACAGTGTCACAATGGCCCCTTGGTTCAATGAGGACCTGGAATGCCAAAATGGCCTCTTGCATCTCTGGGGCCCTGCAGTGTCACAATCATCACAGAATAACAGAATCAACCAGGCTGGAAAAGACTTTTGAAATCATCAAGTCGAACCTGTGACTCAACACTACCTTGTCACCCAGACCATGGCACTGAGTACCACATCCAGTCTTTCCTTAAAAACCTCCAGGTATGGTGATTCCACCACCTCCCTGGGCAGCCCATTCCAATGCCCAATCACTCTTTCTGTATAGAACCTCTCCTCATGCCCAGCCTAAACCTCCCCTGCTGCAGCTTCAGGCTGTGGCCTCTTGTGCTGTCACTGTTTGCCCAGGAGAAGAATCTGACCCCACCTGGCTGCAGCCTCCTGTCAGGGAGTTGTAGAGAGTGATGAGGTCTCCCCTGAGCCTCCTCTTCTCCAGGATAAACAACCCCAGCTCCCTCAGACACTCTTCACAGGACTTGTGTTCTGGACCCTTCACCAGCCTTGTTGCCCTTCTCTGGACACTCCCCAGCCCCTCAATGTCCTTCCTAAATTGGAGGGCCCAGAACTGGACACAGCACTCAAGTTGTGTCCTCACCAGTGCTGAGTACAGGGGAAGAATCACTGCCCTGGTCCTGCTGGCTACACCATTCCTGATCCAGGCCAGGTGCCATTGGCCTTCTTGGCCACGTGGGCACACTGCTGGCTCATGTCCAGCCTGCTGTCCATCAGTGCCCCCAGGTCCCTTTCTGCCTGGCCACTGTCCAGCCACTCTGTCCCCAGTCTGTAGTGCTGCAGGGGTTGTTGTGGCCAAAGTGCAGGACCTGGCACTTGGTCTTTTTAAACCTCATCTCACTGGATTCATTTCTTGGATCCAGCCTGCCCAGGCACCTCTACCCTCCAGCAGATCAACAGTCACACCCAACTTGGTGTCACTACAGTTCCATGAAGTCCTAAAGTGTCACAGTGTTCTCCATGATTCCATGAGGCTCTGTAGTGTCAAAATGGCCCCTTGGTTCTCCAAGGCCCTCTAGTGTCACAATAGCCCCCGGGTTCCCTGGGGCCTCTCAGTGATACAATGTGAGTTGGTTCCTTGGGCCCTGCAATGTCACAATGTCCCTTGGTTCCATGAGGTCTCACTGTTCAGCAATGGTCTCCTTGGCTCCATAATGTCACAATGGCCTCTTGGTCCCATGGGGTACCACAGTGTCAAAACTGTTTCCTTCATTCCGTGAATCCCTGCAGTGTAACAATGGCCCCTTGGTTCCATAGGGCTTCACACTTTCACAATGGCTCCATTGTCACACAAGGTCCTTCACTATCACAATTGTCTCTGTGGTTTCACATGGCCCTGCAGTGTCACAATGGTCTTCTTGATTCCATGAGGCCCCACAGTGTCACAGTGATCCCTTGGTACCATGAGACCTCAGAGTGCCACAGTGGAGTCCTTGGTTGCACAATGTCACAATGGGCCCTTGGTTCCATGAAGCCTCGCAGTGTTACAAATGTCCCCTTAGTTCCACGAGGCCCTGATGTGTCACAATGGCCTCTAAGTTACCTGAGGCCTCAGAGTACCACAATGGCTTCTTGGTACCATGGGGCACCATAGTGTCAAAATTCTTCCCTTAGTTCCATGTGTCCTTGGAGTGTCACAATGGCCCCTTGGTTCCACTGGGTTCTGGAATATCACAAGGGTTGCCTTAGTTCCACAGTGTCCCAATGGCCCCTTGGTTCAACAAGGCCCCACAGTGTCACAGTGGCCTCCATGGTTCCACGAGGACCCAGAGTGTCACAATGGGCTCCTTCGTTGCATTCAGCTCTCAGTGTCACAATGGCCTGTTGAAAGTTTAGAGAATTTCCCCCCTTCTGTTGTTAGGAAACCAATGACCAGGTACTTAAGAAACAAAAGATGTGGCCGGGGGTGTGGTGACAGGAGCATCAGTCATCAGTAACTTCTCACTTGCCCCCCACTTGCTCACTTTTCCCCTCCCCGTGGGAGGGGAAACAGTGAAAACTGCTGTCTCCTTTTCGCTGCGACTGAGGAAAAGCCTGGCTCTGCACTGCCTTCTCTTCCTTGTTGCGTGAGCTTTCGTTTGGGGAAAAAAGCATGGGATTCCAACCCCCTCTTCCCCTCCTGGAGTGCGCATCTTCCCACCTGTGCTTGCAGGTGCTGTGGAGGGGGGCCTAGCTGCCGCTGCCCCACGCCTCGTCTGCCAGAACATACTGCCAACCTCTTGCTGGCTAGCCTGGGTGAGCCCATCCTGCCACTCCATCTCCCTGCTCTGAGCTCCTGCCCAGCCCTGTCCATGTGCACGCCATCCCTTGCCGAGCCTGTCCTGCTCACGCCATCCCTTCCCAGCCCTGTTCATCTCCATGCCATGCCTCCCCTGCCCGTCCTGCTTACACCATCCCTGCCCAGCCCGTCTGCCATTACCCACATGACACAGACCTGACCTCGCCCCACAGCACCCCCTGCAGCTGCCGGGAGTCATCGCAACTCCCCTGCCCAGCAGGGAGCCAACAGCGCCCCTGCTGGCTGTGACCGTGACTGCACCGAACAGGACAGTGCCTGGCAGTCCAGGGACATCTGCCACCGGGTCTTGGTTTTGTTTGTTGTTACTGTTGTTGTTACTATTGTTATTGATTGTTCAGCTCGCCATAGATACTAGTAAAGAACTGTTATTCCTTTTCCCATATCATTGCATGAAAGCCCTTGATTCCAAAGTTATTATACCTTGGAGGGAAGGGGATCACATTATCCATTCTAAGGGAGGTTCTCAGCTTCCTTAGAAGACACTTGTCTTTCAAATGAAGACATTATCCTGGAGAAAAGGAGACTCAGGGGAGACCTCATCACTCTCTACAACTCCCTGACAGGAGGGTGCAGCCACGTGGAGTCAGATTCTTCTCCTTGGTAAACAGTGTCAGGACAAGAGGCCACAACTTAAGCTGCACCAAGGGAGATTTAG
This sequence comes from Acanthiza pusilla, assembly GCA_036630365.1. Taxonomy (NCBI): domain Eukaryota; kingdom Metazoa; phylum Chordata; class Aves; order Passeriformes; family Acanthizidae; genus Acanthiza; species Acanthiza pusilla. Next base: position 1,710,236 of record JAXCHO010000108.1, read on the forward strand.
GCTGGACATTAGGAAGAAGTTCTTCAGAGAAAGGGTGATTGGGCACTGGCATGGGCTGCCAGGGAGATGGTGGAGTCACCATCTCTGGAGGTGTTCCAGAAAAGACTGGATGTGGCACTCAGTGCCATGGTCTGGGTGACAAGGTGTTGTTGGGTCACAGGTTGGACTTGATGATCTCAAAGGTGTTTTCCAACCTGGTTGATTCTGTGATTCTGTGATCATTGTGACACTGCAGGGCCCCAGGGAAGGAAGGGGCCATTGTGACACAGTGGAACCAAGCAGCCCCTGGAGATATTCCGGAGCCCAGTGGAACCAAGGGGCCATTGTGACACTCTGAGGACTCATGGAACTAAGGGAACTATTTTGACACCATGGTGCCCCATGGTGCCAAGGGACCATTGTGGTAGTGGGCCTCAGGTAACTTAGAGGCCACTGCGACACTCAGGTCCTTATGGAACTAAGGGGGCACTTGTAACACTGCAGGGCCTCATGGAACCAAGAGTCTATTGTTACAATGCAGGATCCTGTGTAACCAGGGGTCCCTGAAGAATTTTACTTCTCCAGAGGTTTTCTCTGTCTTCATCTCTTCCGTTCAGTCTCCTTAAGATTTGAAAACACCCTAAGAAGACAAGCCCATGGGAATGATTTAATTTTAAGTCTTCAATTCTTTTGTGGTTAATTAGACCAGTTCCAGAATCATACTCAAAATGAATATATGACACGTATTGTATTATATTGTATTGTATTGTATTATATTATGTTACGTTACGTTACGTTAGTTTACATTACACATTACGTTACGTTACGTTATGTTACGTTACGTTACATTATATCATATTATATTATATTATATTATATTATATTATATTATATTATATTATATTATATTATATTATATTATATTATATTATATTATATTATATTATATTATATTATATTATATTATATTATATTATATTATATTATATTATATTATATTATATTATATTATATTATATTATATTATATTATATTATATTATATTATATTATATTATATATCTCTTTTTTCCTGTTTATTGCCTTTCTGTTTATACACTGATATCAGCATTCTCCAGTTCATATTGATCCCAAGCATCCCCTAATGGAGTATGAATACATATGAACATCAGTACCCTTTATGGCTGACAATCAATCAGACTCTGTCCCTACCCCCTCCCCACCATTTCCCTCATCCAAGCCCTGGGACTCAGAGCAGCTTTGTGCAAATCTCAGCTCCCTCCACTCCAGGCTGCACCTGCAGCTTTCAGTTCCTTGGCACCAACTCCCACCTGCTTTCCTTGGACAAGGAGCTGCCCGAGAGAGAGAAGGAGGTTCATTTATTGTCAGCAAACAAAACCAAAGGAAGGCAAAGCTCCATAAAATGCAAAAGTCATTCCTCTGCTGGATATTAAATCCGCTTTCCACAGCAGAATAGTCTCAGACCAGTGGAAAACACGTTCTGTGCCCAGCACAGATCCCAAGATCCCCCAAACCCTCCCTGCCCCGATTCTGTCCACATTTGCTCTTTGCACACACGAGTCACACACTGAAGTCATGAGCTCCCTCCATGGCCAGAGGGAGGAAAAGAGAGAAAGTGGATGAAGAGCTCTCTTGTGCAGAGCTACAGCTGCACTGATCCCAATATTCTGGGCTCACAGGAACTTGATGCAACACCCTCTGCAGCATCTGTTCCCTGGCTCAAAATCTGTCTGCATGGCCAGGCCCAAGGTGTGCTGGGCAATGGAGTCACATCCAGGGCTGTCCCCAGGGCTCAGGGTTGGGGCCAGTGCAGTTCAATCTCTTTAGTGCTGATCTGGATGAGGCATCGAGGGCACCCTCAGTCAGGTGCCAGGTGAGCCCAAGCTGGGTGGCAGTGTGGCTGTGCTGGAGGGCAGGAAGCTCTGCACAGGGATCTGGACAGGCTGCAGCCAAGGGCCCAAGACAATTGGATGAGGTTCACCAAGGCCAAGGGCCACGTCCTGCCCTGGGCTCACAGCCACACCAAATCCCTGGCCGTGCCCTGGCCCTGATCCCCACAGCCTGTCCTGTTTCCTTCATCCCTGCATTGCCAGGGACTTTGTGGGACAAGGGAGCTCTGCTCTGGGGATGGAGGGAGGTCCAAGTGCAGCCACTGGAGTGGGAACCACAACTGATCAGGTTTGTGTCCTTTGGGGGTCAGGAACTGGTGAGACTCAGAGGCATGGAAAGTTTGTCTTCATGACCAATATAAAAAAATATAAATATGATAAAATTTTAAAAACATCAAAACTTCTCCCTCAGCAATGTGAAACATCCCTGCAGCATCTGACAAATCCACCATCCACAAGGGATTTCCATACAGGAACATTTTTAAACAAAGACATAAGAGAAAGTGTGTGGGCAGTTAGGGCCTGGCGATCGGAAGAAACCGCGCTGTACGGAAAGATAAGACCCCCTCCCCAGGTAGCCAATAGTAATTAGTTTTATGATGTAAGCAGGCGGACGTGACGTTGTAAACCAAAGGTATATTACACGGTGCTAATCACCAATAAACGCCATTTGCCGTCCACCACATTGGTGTCTGTGAGCTATGGCCCGAGCGGCCAGAGAGTGGCCATCGTGCTGTTCTTGACTCAGGCCACCGCGCTGCGTGGCGAATGCAACAAAGTGGTGCCGAAAAACTCGGGACACAACTAGGGACTTCGGGAGATCGCCTGAGACCAGGTGAACAGCGGCCAGATCAGCTGGACTGTCTCTGGCGACGGAGGACGCTCCGGGACCCACAAGGAGGATGGAGGCTCTTGTGAAGGTCGTATATGAAATTCAGAGACAGTGGCGGGTAGATTGTAAACCCAAAGATTTTACACTCGCTGTTGCGAGACTTATGCAGATTGGGGTCATAGACCAACCGGCAGATATACTCCACCCTGAGGTGTGGGATAAATGTACCAAGGCTTTTGCTGAGGAGACGATGTCCTCAGGTAGCGGAAAACATCTTAAATCGTGGGGCAGAGTTGTGCAGGCCCTGCAAAAAGCTATCCAAGAGCAGGAGACCTGGAAGGCAGCAAAAAACTGTTTGATGGCCGTCCCAAAGCTGGGGGTTGGGGCGGCTACCCAGACTCTGCACCCCCCAGTCGATGGCGATTCGGCTAAGCCTGGGGACTCGCGGGGGGGGGCTGCACCCCCACAATCCCCGAATCCAGGCTCCTTTGCGGGGGAGCCAAGGCAGGCAGAGGCTTTTTCGAACGAATTAGCCCGAGAAGCTAAGATCGCCGTGGGGGGAGGGGAGTCCGAAGAGAGCTGGCCCAGGCCACCTCCCTATGCACCCCAGCATGGTGCCGAGAACAAAGAAGGTGGGCGGGACGGAGATGTGCCCGGCGGGAACAGAGAGATAGTGCCGAATCCAACATGCGCAAGTAAACGAGTGGGAGAGGAAAGTGATAAGGAATGTGATAAGGAGAGAAACTGCGAGAGCAACCAAAAGGGGGAGGAGAGCGCGAGTGAGGGGCGGAGAGTTAACCAAACCGCCTATTTTAAACACTCCCCCTATAAGCTCAACCCCCTGCCGAGCAGAAGGCGGGGCGAGGCAACAGAGAGGGAACGGCCCGCCCGCAAGGGAGGTGGGCAAGGCCGGAGCCCGACCAAAAAGTTCTGAAACCAGGAAGTAGCCAGTCAGTCAACTTCCAGCTCTGAGTCAGACACAAGCTGGAGCGAGTGGCTTTCCACTGTTTCAGACTCAAGAGTAGAAAGAGATGAGAGCAAACAGAATTAAAACCCAGAATAAGGAGAGGCCGTTAGAGAGTCCAATCCCTCTCACGGATTAAAAACACTGCTACTGTCACAACACTGAATAATAACCTAAATATCTTTAACCCAATGATCTCTAATCCTTTACCAGCAGCTACAGTACCTCCTACTCAGATATCATCTGATACTGCTCAGCCTTTAGCATCTTCTCCTTCCCTGCAAGCTGCTGCTGAAAAGAGCAAAGCAGAAAAAGAAAAAGAAAAAAAAGAAAGAAGAGAAGAAGAGAGCGAGAAGCACAGCAGAGTTGGTTCAAATCCTGGTTCGACCATTCGCCATGGCTAACCACCCTGATATCTACTTTGCTGGGTCCGATCGCAATGATCATACTGGCATTGGCCTTCGGGCCCTGCATACTAAACAGGCTCGTGTCATTTGTCCAGAACCGACTAAGCAAGGTCAACATTCTGTTAGTAGAAAACAAACAACTGTGTTAAGAATGTACTTCTGTAGTGTTATCCCCAGTTATCCCTAATTCCTTATGCAGTATTATCCCTAGTTCTCCCTAGTTACCCCAATTTATATCCTGTCCCCTCATGCCCCCTAGTTACCACTAGCTTAAAGTGCCTTATACTTTACCTCGTCAATACCTTTTATACGTTTATTAGTTCAAGGTGCCTTATACTTTACCTCGTTAATGCCTTTTATACGTTTGTTAGCTCTCTTAGATTAGCATAGGGAGGGGGGAAATGTGGGCAGTTAGGGCCTGGCGATCGGAAGAAACCGCGCTGTACGGAAAGATAAGACCCCCTCCCCAGGTAGCCAATAGTAATTAGTTTTATGATGTAAGCAGGCGGACGTGACGTTGTAAACCAAAGGTATATTACACGGTGCTAATCACCAATAAACGCCATTTGCCGTCCACCACATTGGTGTCTGTGAGCTATGGCCCGAGCGGCCAGAGAGTGGCCATCGTGCTGTTCTTGACTCAGGCCACCGCGCTGCGTGTCGAATGCAACAAAAGTGATTCTAAAAGACATAAACACAAGTAAGTTTTTGACTGATGTGTTATTATAGTTTTGAAAGACTGGGAAACTCGCTGAAGCTGAAAGTGTGAAACCACTCAATTGAGATGGATTGGAATTACAGGAGAGGATCGAGAGGAGAAAATCTGGGAGCAATGGGAAGGACATAGATCCAGCTGGTCTAGTGAAGACATGTCCGTAGACATGGCCATTTAAACAGGAGATGTGGAAACACCTGAATGAAGAGGGACATGAAATAATAGACAGAATAGCGGTGACACAAGAAGAGGGGAGGATCAGTATTTCTTCTCCTACAATCAGTACACTTAGACAAAATTCCTGTTCTTTCCTGGTGGGAAAACTGCCATTTCTTAAAAGTACTCAAATGACACAGCTAATGAAGATGTCCTTGTGCACCTCACAAGCTGCAGGTTCCCTACAGCCCCAGAGGGCTCCAGTCCCATGAACATCTGCTCTGCTCCAGTCTGAAATAGGGACCAGCATTGTCCCAGGATCATCAGAGAGCTAAGGTTGGAAGGGACCTCAGCAAGTCTGCAGCCCAACCTGTCAGAAACAAGGTCAGACCAAGGCCTGATTTGGTCTGGATTGGAAAATCCCAAGGGACAGGGACAGGGCAGCATCTCAGCACCTGGCTGAGCCCATGGGAACAAAGGTTTCCTCCTCTCCTGGCTGAACTTCCAATCTCTCTGCTTCCACCCATTGTCTTTTGTCTCCCACCAGGCCCCCGGTGAAGAGCCTGGCTCTGTGTTCTCCACCACCTCCTCGGTGGCACTGCCAGGCTGGGATGAGGAGCCCCTCAGCCTTCCCTTCTCTGGGCTGGACAAGCCCAGCTCCCTCAGCCTCTCCTCACAGCCCAAGGGCTCCAGCCCCACCCTGGAGGCCCTTCCCTAACCCTGCTCCAGCTGCCAGACATCTTTCCTGCCCTGGGGAACCCAAACCAGGCCACAGTGACCTGGGCAATCCATGTCCTTGATGTCCTGCTCACACAGTCCCAGCCCATTGTCCCCATGTCAGGCTCTGGGTGTCGATTTTTGGGACATCCTTGGGGGAGGCTGTGGTGCCAGGAAGGGCAGGAGCTGGGGGGGCCGGGGACATGGTCCACACAGCAGTGTTGGATGTCTATGGGGGGGCTCTGTGAGGGGGTGTCTGGGACACCGTGACCTCTGCAGTGACATTACACAGCTCTCCTGCGACATCACAGCCCTCCTGTGACATCACAACCCACTCTGTGATGTCACACCATCCCCCATGTGTTGTCAAACCACCATCCTGTGATGTCACAGCCCACTCTGTTGTCAGTGCCCCCCCTATGATGTCACAGCCTGCTCTGTAATGTCACATCATACCCTGTGATATCACAGCTGGCTCTATGATTTCTCACCACCACTATGTGATGTCACAGCCCACTCTTTGATGTCACACAGCTGCCCTGTGATGTCAAAGCCTGCTCTCTGATGTCACACAGCCACTTGGTGATGTTACACAGTCCCCTTATTATGCCATATCTACTTGATGACCTCACTCTGTGATGTCATAGCCCAATCTATGACCTCACAGAACCCATCTGTGATGTCACACTGCTCCTTTTTGACATCACAGCTGCTCTGTGCCTCTATGACACAGCCCCCTCTGGGACATCACACAGCCCCTCTATGACATCACAGTCAGTCTGTGACCTCACAACCCCTCTCTGGAATGTCCCTCAGTGTCACCTTTGGGGCAGGAGGGACAGGCAGCCTCCAGGCACATTTGGGCCTCTCTGCTCGCAGCCCCCGGCACCCAGAGGTGCCCAGCAGCTCCCGCAGACTGCAGAACCTCTGTGCCACCCCCGACAGCCACAAGTGTCCATCCTCGTCCCAGTGGACCTGGCACTGCTTGGAATCCTGGCCGGAGCGTGGCTGTGGAGTGACCGCCAGGCTCAGCGGGGTGGGGACCCTCCAGGAGCCCCCCAACCCCTCCTGCCCCATGGGTGCCCTCAGCAGCCCCAGGGCTCTGCCTGTCCCCATGGCACTGTCCCCATGGTTCCAGGGCTGTGTTTCCCTCGTAGGGACGGAGCCCTGTGGGTTCCCGGTATGGCCTGATGTCCTCCCACCCCTTTCCCTCACAGATGGCTGCCATATGGAAAGGCTCAACAAAGGGTCAAAAGGCCCAAGCAGGGGTCAAAAGGCCCAGCAAGAGGTCATCTTCTGGAACCCTGAAGTCTGAAAGGCTAAACCCTGGTATAGGGAAACAGATGGAGAAAGAGATGAAAGGAAACAGAAAACGTGACTGAAAGACACACTTTTGTACTATAAAAGACACATGAATTATCTCAGAGGCAGAAGTCTCCTACACACACTCTGGAAATGTGCAAGAGTTCTCCCCAGAGTTTGGATCCAAACTCTGCTGGTTAGTTTCCTGAGAACTGGGGAAAGGATTCTAATGTGTGCTTCCATCAACTAATTGGATGGTAAGATACATTGGTTCCTAAGTTACATTATTTCTTCCTAGCCATAATAATAGGTACCTTTTTGCCTGGTGAATTTTGTCTACTAATTTTTTTTTTTTTAATTTCTGTGTAGTATGTAGTTTTGTCCCAAACCTTATGTCTGTTATTTTTGTGTCTAATAAATAAGAATTTATTTTTTATTAGATCTAATCAGCCATTATTAAAGAACTTGCAACCGAGACTGAGTCTTGGGGTCCTGGCCACCCCAATAAAAGCTATTGCCTGCTGCCAAAAGGCCTAGGCAAAAGGCAGTGGCTTGTCTAAGCTCCTGTCTCCATTGGTAACACCCGGCCCACCCAAACCCCCGGGGGTGCCGTGGGGGTCTCACCTGGACACAGACGCTCAGCAGGGAACTGTCCAAGGCCTGGGGGCTGTGGCACAGCAGGGACAGCCCCGGGGTGATTCTGTCACCTCCCTTCCCCTGTCACCTCCGCCTTGGGGCTGCTCAGGGCTCCCGGCACCCCCTGAGGGCTCTGTGGCACAGCTTGGCCACGTCCCCCAGGAGCCGGGGAGGAGCCACCTCCCTGCAGAAGGAGCGCTGGGCATCGCCCTCAGCCGGGAGTGGCCATGGAGGAGAGGCACGAAGGAACGAGCCTCCCGCAGCGTGGGGAACTGCCCATCCTGTGCCAGGCGGGGGGCAGCCCCACGTCCCCCCGAGTCCCCAGGGGCTCCCCAAACCCCCCCAGCTCAGCAGCACCCGGCTGTCCGCCTTGGGGAGGGTGACGAGCCGCTTCTCCACGGGGCTGCTCTCCCGGCTCGCTGCCTGCTCGGTGCCCATGGCGGTGATGTCGGGGAAGTCACACAAGTGTCCCCCATGTCCACACGCCGCGGGACCCCTGCCACAGCCACCGCCAGCGCCTCGGTGCTGCCTGGGACGGGACGCCGAGGCGGCTGGCAGGGTGTCGCCATGAATGTCAGGCTGTCCCCAGGGGTGCCAGGCTGTCCCCCGAGATGCCAGAATGTCCCCATTGGTGTCAGGCTCTCCCTATGGATGACAGGTTGTCCCCATGGATGCCTCACTGTCCAGGGGCTGCCAGGCCGTCCCAGCAATGCAGGGCTGTCCCTATGGGTGTCACACTGTCCTCGGGGGTGCCAGGGTGTCCCCAAGGGTGTTACTCTGTCCCCATGTTTGCCAGTCTGTCCTGATGGATGCTGGGCTGTCCCCATGGGTGCCACACTGTCCCCTTGGGTGCCAGGTTGTCCAGTGGCTGTCAGACTGGCCCCGGTGATGCCAGGCTGTCCCCATGGGTTCCAGGCTCTCCTGACAGGTGTCAAGCTGTCCCCAAGGATGTCACACTGCCATCATGGGTACCAGCCTGTCCAGTGGTTGTCAGGCTAGTACCCAGTCATGCCAGGCTGTCCCATGGGTGCCACATTGTCCCTGCCAGCCCCTGTCTCACCTGACGTGGCTGCAGACCTGTCCTGGGCTCTGCCACTCCTCCTTGGCGATGGGCAGCATGTCCAGCACGGCCAGGCTCAGCCCCTGCTCCTGCATGGGCAGGCTCAGCCCCACAGCCATGCAGCCCCTGAGGAAATCCCTGTGGGACTGGGCAGGGCACAAGGCTTGGGGGGATTCTCCCATCTCCTGCTGTTTCAGGACACCTGAGGCACCCCATGACCCTCAGTCCATGCTGGTATCATCCTCGTGTCCCAATGCCCACGTGAGTCACATCCTGCCCCGGGCTCTGGTTTGCTGCTGCTTCCCTGGCTCTGTCCCTTGGGGACACAGTGACCCCATCTGGGAAACAGGGGCGGAGGCCCATGCCTACTGTGGGATGGCCACGAGCAGCTCCAGGTGAGTCAGGTAAGAGGGACCACATCCCCCAGGCACCCGTGGGCACTGGAGGACCTCATGCCCAAAGCCTGTTGGGATTCAGAGCCCTGAGGCAGGACCCCATGTTGAGAACAAGCACAGAACCCCAAGCCCAGAAGGAGGGCCCCCAGGGAACAGATGCTGCAGAGGGTGTTGGATCAAGTTGCTGTGAGCCCAGAATATTGGGATCAGTGCAGCTGTAGCTCTGCACAAGAGAGCTCTTCATCCACTTTCTCTCCTTTCCTCCCTCTGGCCATGGAGGGAGCTCGTGACTTCAGTGTGTGACTCATGTGTGCAAAGAGCAAATGTGGATGGAATCAGGGCAGGGAGGTGTAAGAGACAGTCTGAAGACCCTTCATCTGTCTCACGATCATCTACGGGGACTGAGGCTAAACCCCCCCAAGTCCAAAGGTGGACAAGAGGACTTTTGCACATGAGTCCTGGCTGAGCCAAGGTGAGATGACTGCCAAGTCCTGCAGGTGTGTCCACTCGGAGACACTGGAGGAACTGGTGGTTACTGTTCCTGACTGCCGGAGCGAGAAGGGATTGAAAGTCCCATACACCTGTGCCTATGGGACTCACTCTCCCACGCTTTGGCTACCTTTGCTTTGAAAGGGCCTACACCTGTCTCCCACCCCTTTGGCTACCTGCCTTTGCCTTGAAGAGGACTATAAAGGAGCTTTATGAGAAGACCCCTACGAGTGAAATCTCCCCATGGAAGAAGACGGATCCATTGGCAGAAGACCACGAGGACTCCGCCTGCCGTTGGTAGCTATAACCCCCCCTCTTTTTCTCTCTATCCTTTGTTTCTTATATCTCTCCCTCTCTATCGCAATAACCGTGTGTTGGCGTGCAATGAAGTGCATTATTTTGATTGAAACTAAAAATTCCCCGTTTTGGCACTTCTTTTGCACTCTTAGATTCAGAAATGAACCATCACAAATCCCGCTTTATGCTTAGCAGATCGTGACAGGAGGCTTTGGGGGATCTTGGGTTCTGTGCTGGGCAGAGAATGTGTTTTCCATTGGTCTGAGACTGTTCTGCTGTGGAAAGTGGATTTAATATACAGACCTTTGCATTTTACGGAGCTGTGCCTTCCCTTGGTTTGCTGACAATAAATGAACATCCTTCTGTGTCTGGGGCAGCTCTTTCTCCAAGGAAAACAGGTGGGAGTTGGTGCCAAGGAGCTGAAAGCTGCAGGTGCAGCCTGGAGTGGAGGAAACACAGATCTGCACAAGGGTGCTCTGAGTCCCAGGGCTTGGATGGGGGAAATGGTGGGGAGGGGGTAGGGACAGAGTCTGATTGATTGTCACCCATAAAGGGTTTGATGTTCATATCTATTCAGACTGAATTAGGAGGTGCTTGGGATCAATATCAATTGGAAATTGCTGATATCAATTTATAAACAGGAAAAGAAAACTAAATAGGACAAAACAATTCTCTCTGCATTGTTTTTAAATACAATATATTCACTCTGAAGGCACTTCTGAAATCTGTCTAATTAACCACAAAAGAATTGAAGACTTTAATTATTCCCAGGGGCTTGTCTTGTTAGGGTGTTTTGAAATGTTAATGAGCCCACAGGCACGGAAATCCTGAACACAAGAGCTGAAGACAGAAGAAGCCTCTGGAAAAGTAAAATTAATCAGCAACCTCCATGTTGCTGAGGATCCCCCCAGGAATGAACAGAAATGGGCACAGCTTTCTGACTGCCCCAGCGATGGGATGGGCCCTGGGCCTGGAGCAGGAACAGCTCTGGAGGGCCACAAGGGCTAAGGCTGTTGTGCTTGCCTGGGGACATGGGATGGCAGGAGGGGCTGCAGAGCTCTCAGCATCTCCTGGAGAGGAGAGCAGGGCACCCAGGGAGCCTCCTTTTCCTTGGGCCAGGCAGGTTCCCCCATGGCTGGGGCTGAGTCCTCTCGGAGCTGCAGCTGCTGCTGTGCCCTTCAGAGGGGCTGAGGCCGTGGGGCAGTGCCCAGAGCAGCCTGGCCTGAGCAGGGCTGTGGGGCCAGAGCCAGCTGGGCCGTGCTGGGGAGAGGCCCTTGGTGCTGCCGAGAGCTCAGGGCAGCTGCGAGAGCTCGGAGGGAGTTGGGCTGGGCTGAGAGAAGCTGGCAGAGAAAGCCATCAGTGTCCATCTCAGCCTGGGTGAGTGTGCAGGGGCAGGACTCAGCCCAGGGCTTGTGGGGCAGGGCAGGGCCTGGGGCAGGGATGGAAAACAGGCAAGTGGCCGAGAGAGGAGGCTGCTGTGTGCCCTTGGTGGCATGGCCAGAGCAGGGAGGGGGCCCAGGACATTTGTCTGTGCCAGCCTCTGTCCCCAGCCATTGGCAGCCCTGGCTGCTCAGCCCAGGTTTGCAGTGAGTTTGGCTGTGCCCAGCTCCATCCTCCTGCGGGGCTCAGGGCCTGTTCCCGGCAATGGCCAGCCCTGGCCGGGTCTGTGCTGGCCCCGAGCCCGGCAGAGCCTGGGGCAGGGCTGTGTGGGAAGGCCCACAGGTGGCACGGCCTGGGCAGGAGCTTGGAGAGGCTGCCCAGCAGGGAGGCCATGGGGGCACAGAGCCCCAGGGGCTGCTGTGGGCACCACGGCACAGGGGCCGTTCCCACCCGCAATGCTCCTGGCCTGGGCTGGGCCTGCCCAGGGGGGCTGTGGCACCATGGCTGGGCCAGCGCGGCACAAAGGGGCCACGGAGCCGCTGACAGCCGGGGCTGACAGCAAGGCCAGGAGCAGCCAAGGAATTGCTGTGTATTGCCTGTGCTGGGCAGGGCTGAGTGTGGCAAAGGCAGAGCTCAGCTGGCCTTGGTGGCTGCAGGAAAAGTCAAGAGGCAAAAGAGCCTCCATGGCTGTGCTGGAGAGCAAGGCTGGAGGAGGGAAATGCAGGGCTGCTGTGGGATGGGGAGGGGATTGAATTCCTGCAGACACCGATGTGGGGCTGAGGCACTCAAGGGCTCCTTGGGCTGAGTCTGTCCTGGAAAGGTCTCTCAGGCCTCTGTGCTCAGGAAGGGCTCCAAGGAGGAGGAGAGCTCATCTTGGCAGGACCCTCATGGAATCCCAGAGGGACAAATGCCAGTGCCTGCCCCTGCAGAGGACTCCCCCTGGCAATGGCCCAGGCTGGGAGCAAAAGCAGCATGACCTCCCTTCTATACACAGCACTGACAGCTTTGCCAATGGGGCATTGTTTGAGCTGTTTTACCCCCACTCCAGGCAGAGCACACTGACAAAACATATTAATTTTTTTTATATCAATCATAGAATTGTCTTTTTCTAAAATTTGTTTAAATACAATATCAAGGTTTGACCCTGGCTAAATGCCAGGCACGTACGTCATCTGCTCTCTATGCTCTCTCCTGCTGCGCCTATGCAGAGGAGAGGGAAAAAAACTAACACAAACACAGGGGACTCATGAGTTGAGATAAATCACTGATAGGAGGAGGCACGGAGACAGGGCAAGAAGCAGGTTCCAAACTTAAAGTTGCAAAGTGATTTATTAACCTAACAGAGTCGGAGGATAAATCAGAAGTAAAAACAAGCTCTTAAGACACCGTTTCTTCATTCACCCCCCTTCCCTCTTAAGGCACTCTTTCTAGGTTCAACCCCCTCCCTCCTTCCAACCAACAGCTCCGGGGTGGGGGCAGGGTATGAGAGTTTTCTTTGGTCAGGGTCAGTCCATCAGGGAGAAGAGTGCTCTACTTAGCCATGGGGTCTGTCCCATGAAGGACAGTCCTCTGTGAACTTCTTTGGCGTGGGTCCAATCTCACAAGCAGCAAACCCACCCAAATTTGCTGCAAACACGAGTTCAACTCCATAGGTTGCAGACTTTCAAGCCGAGGCCAAACCAAGGCTAGGCTGTTTCCATCCCGGGAGCAAGGCCTTTCTCTCTCCTGCAAGTCCTTTGCAACTCTCAGTCTCTGGGACTCCCACTGGATCACAGCTTCCTGCAGGCATCCACCTGCTCCTTTGGCATGGGCACCTCCCCACAGGCTGTGGGGGTTCTCTGCATCCCCCTGGACACCACGGGCTGCGGGGACACCACCTCCTCCCCCATGGTCTTCACCACGGCTGGCAGAGGGTTTTCAGCTCCGGCGCCTGGAGCACTTCCTCCCCCACCTTCTCCACTGACCTTGGTGCCTCCATGTTAGTCTCCCTCACGTATTTTTACCTCCTTCTCCTCCTGCCCTGGCTAAAAAGAAGTGCGTGCTCCCATTGTTTGGATTTCTTCGTAAATATGTTTGCACAGAGGCGTAACTAACAAATCCAAGTGGCCCAGGCTTTGCCAGCAGCATGTCCATCATCTTCAAAGCCATCAGAGATTGGCTCTGCTGGACATGGTGGAAGAATTTCCAGAATCCTTACAGAGAACATGCAGGAGCCAACTTTGTACCCCACCCTACTCACTGGCAAAAACTGCGCTAAGCAAAACCACCACATACAGCAATCCCTTGTGAATCGTGGTAGACTTCACCACCACAGATGCTCCTGGGGCGTCGCACGGAGCTGAGGGAAGAGCTATGATGGTTATTAAATTGTATCATATTCGACTTTATTGTTGGCAAGAAACTTTTCTTTCCCTCTAAATTTCATCAGTTCCTGACCCCCAAAGGACACAAACCTGATCAGTTGTGGTTCCCACTCCAGTGGTTGCACTTGGACCTCCCTCCATCCCCAGAGCAGAGCTCCCTTGTCCCACAAAGTCCCTGGCAATGCAGGGATGAAGGAAACAGGACAGGCTGTGGGGATCAGGGCCAGGGCATGGCCAGGGATTTGGTGTGGTTGTGAGGCCAGGGCAGGACGCGGCCCTTGGCCTTGGTGAACCTCATCCAATTGTCCTGGGCCCATGGCTGCAGCCTGTCCAGATCCCTGTGCAGAGCTTCCTGCCCTCCAGCACAGCCACACTGCCACCCAGCTTGGGCTCACCTGGACACTGACTGAGGGTGCCCTCGATGCCTCATCCAGATCAGCACTAAAGAGATTGAACTGCACTGGCCCCAGTCCTGAGCCCTGGGGACACCCCTGGATGTGACTCCATTGCCCAGCACTCCTTGGGCCTGGCCATGCAGACAGATTTGGAGCCAGGGAACAGATGCTGCAGAGGGTGTTGGATCAAGTTCCTGTGAGCCCAGAATATTGGGATCAGTGCAGCTGTAGCTCTGCACAAGAGAGCTCTTCATCCACTTTCTCTCTTTTCCTCCCTCGGGGCATGGAGGGAGCTCATGACCTCAGTGTATGCAAAGAGCAAATGTGGACAAAATCGGGGCAGGGAGGGTTTGGGGGATTTTGGGATCTGTGCTGGGCAGAGAATGTATTTTCCATTGGTCTGAGACGGTCTGCGGTGGAAAGTGGATTTAATATACAGCAGAGGAATGACTTTTGCATTTTATGGACCTGTGCCTGACTTTGGTTTTCTTTGCTGACAACAAATGAACATCTTCTCTGTCTTGGTGAGCTCCTCCAAGGAAAGTAGGTGGGATTTGGTGCCAAGGAGCTGAAAGCTGCAGGCACAGCCTGGAGTGGAGGAAGCTGAGATTTGCATAAGGCTGCTCTGAGTCCCAGGGCTTGGATGAGGGAAATGGTGGGGTGGGGATAGGGACAAAGTCTGATCGATTGTCAGCCATAAAGGGTCTTGATGTTCATATCTAATCTGACTGCATTAGGGGATGCTTGGGATCAATATCAGTTGGAGAATGCTGTTATCAGTGTATAAACAGAAAAGGAAGAAACAGAAAAATAGAGATCTATATTATAATATAATATATGTCCAACATTCACTATGAGTATGTTTCTGGAACTGGTCTAATTAACCACAAAAGAATTGAAGACTTAAAATTAAATCATTCCCATGGGCTTGTCTTCTTAGGGTGTTTTCATATCTTAAGGAGACTGAACGGATGAGCTGAAGACAGAGCAACCCTCTGGAGAAGTAAAATTCATCAGGGAACATCCATGTTGCTGAGGATCCATTCTCATCAAAACAGGAATGAACAGAAATGGGCACAGCTTTCTGGCTACCCCAGCTTTGGGATGGCCCCTGGGCCTGGAGAAGGAACAGCTCTTGAGGGCCAAAAGGGCTAAGGCTGTTGTGCTGGCCTGGGGACATGGGATGGCAGGAGGGGCTGCAGAGCTCTCAGCATCTCCTGGAGAGGAGAGCAGGGCACCCAGTGAATCTCCTGTTCCTTTGGCCAGGCACGTCCTCCCATGGGTGAGGCAGAGTCATAATGGACCCCTGGTTACACAAGACCCTTGGTTCCATGAAGCCCCGCAGTCTTGTGAATGTCCCCTTAGTTGCACGAGGCCCTGATGTGTCACAGTGGCCTCTAAGTTACCTGAGGCCCTGCAGTACCACAATGCCCCCTTGGTACCATGGGGCACCACGGTGCCAAAATAGTTCCCTTAGTTCCATGAGTCCTCAGAGTGTCAAAATGGCCCTTTGGTTCCACTAGGCTCTGGAATATCTCCAGAGTCTCCTTGGTTCTGCAGTGTCCCAATGGCCCTTGGTTCAACAAGACCCCACGGTGTCACAATGGCCTCTGTGGTTCCATTTAGCCCCAAAAAGTCACAATGGCCCCTTGCTTCCCTGGGGCCCTGCAGTGTCACAATCATCACAGAATCACAGAATCAACCAGGCTAGAAAAGACCTTGGAGATCATCAAGTCCAACCTGCGACCCAACACCACCTTCTCACCCAGACCATGGCACCCAGTGCCACATCCAGTCTTTCCTTAAACACCTCCAGGGATGGTGACTCCACCACCTCCCTGGGCAGCCCATTCCAATGCCCAATCACCCTTTCTCTGAAGAACTTCTTCCTTATCTCCAGCCTAAATCTCCCCTGGTGCAGCTTAAGGTTGTGGCCTCTTGTCCTGACACTGTTTGCCCAGGAGAAGAATCTGACCCCACCTGGCTGCCCCCTCCTGTCAGGGAGTTGTAGAGAGTGATGAGGTTTCCCCTGAACCTCCTCTTCTCCAGGATAATGTCTTGGTTTGAAAGACAGGTGTCTGCGAAGGAAGGTGGGAACCTCCCTTAGAATGGATAATGTGACCCCCTTCCCTCCGAATTATTTTAACTTTGGAATGAAGGGCTTTCATGCAAAGATATGGGAAAAGGAATAGCAGTTCTTTACTAGTATCCATAGCAAGGCAAGCAATCAATAACAACAATAGTAACAACAACAGTAACAACAAACAAAACCAAAACCCGGTGGCAGTTGTCCCTGGGCTGCTGGGCACTGTCCCTTTGGTGCAGTCACAGTCACAGCCAGCAGGGGCGCTGTTGGCTCCCAGCCGGGCAGGGCAGGTGTGATGACTCCTGCGTAGCTGCAGGGGGCGCTGTGGGGCGAGGTCAGGTCTGTGTCACGTGGGCAATGGCGGACGGGGCTGGGCAGGGATGGCGTGAGCAGGACGGGGCTGGGCAGGGATGGCGTGAGCATGACGGGCAGGGGAGGGATGGCGTGCAGATGGACAGGGCTGGGCAGGAGCTCAGAGCAGGGAGATGGAGTGGCAGGATGGGCTCACCTGGGCTAGCCAGCAAAAGGTGGCAGTGCATTCCAGCAGGCGAGGTGTGGGGCAGCAGCAGCCGGGCCCCCCTCCGCAGCAGCTGTGAGCGCAGGTGGGAAGATGCACACTCCAGGAGGGGAAGAGGGGGTTGGAATCCTGTAGAAATCTGGGGGCCTGTTGGATGACCTCTGCAGTGTGTAGATGCGGCTTGGACGGAGACAGAGATCTCTGGAGTCTAGTCTCAGAGCATGAGGTTTGTTGTGATAAAAAGCGTGGGGGTAAGAGTCTGCCAGGAGCTGCAAGATACAGCCCCAGGTAGATAAGGGAGATGAGAGAGAGAGAGAGAGAGGTACAGGAACTGGGGAAGCGGAATACAGAAGTACTGTGGTTCTCGCTTACAATACAATAAGTCATGTTCTTTGCTGAATATTCTAATTTTCACTAACCAATCCAGGACAAGATACAAATTCTATAGCATTTACATACAGCCTATGAGCATCCTTGTATTACCATATGGTGTTATATTTCAAACGCTAAAAACTGTTTTTTTTTCCTTATGCTAAGTTAGTAAAGGCTACTCTGACCCTTGGACCTGCAAGCAGGCAAGGGCTATTGTCTAATCAAGGGGTGGATTACCTTCAGTTGGCCCTATCATTGTTTTCCTGTTATTCAGTAACTGGAGTTTGGTATCTCAAAGCTTGTCTTCATTTCGATCTCTCGTATGGTTTCTATATTCTCAGCATCTTTTGCCAGGTAATAATATTTATAAGACTTCCCTATTTCATCCTCCCCAACAGAATCCCATGCTTTTTTCCCCAAACGAAAGCTCACCCAACGAGGAAAAGAAGGCAGTGCAGAGCCAGGCTTTTCAGCAGTCACAACAGAAAGGAAACAGCAGTTTTCACTGTTTCCTCTCCCAAGTCTCGTGAGCAAGTGAGAAGCTACCAATGCCGGATGCTCCCATCACCACACCTCCGGCCACATCTTTTGTCTCTTAAGTACCTGGTCGTTGGTTTCCTAACAACAGAATGGGAAAAATCTCCAAACTTTCAACAGGCCATTGTAACACTGACGGGCTGAATGGAACCGAGGAGTCCATTGTGACACTCCAGGTCCTCAAAGAACCACAGAGGTGACACTGTGGGGCCTTGTTGAACCTAGGGGCCATTGTGACACTGTGGAACCAAGGAGACCCTGGAGATATTCCAGAGCCCAGTGGAACAAAGGGGCCATTGTAACACTCCCAGGACTCATGAAACTAAGGGAACTATTTTGACACCGTGGTGCCCCATGGAACCAAGGGGCCATTGTGGTACTGTGGGGCCTCAGGTAACTTAGAGGCCACTGTGACACATCAGGGCTTCGTGGAACTACAGGGACACTTGTAACACTGCGGGGCCTCGTGGAACAAAGGGATCACTGTGACACGGTGGGCCCTCATGGAATCAAGTAGACTGTTGTGACATTGCGGGGCCATGTGAAACCACAGAGACAATTGTGATAGTAAAGGACCTTGTGTAACAGTGGCGCCATAGTGCCACTGTGGGGCCCTATGGAACCAAAGGACCGCTGTTACTCTGTGGGGCCTTGTGGAACCACAGAGACCACTGTGAGTGTAGGACCTCCTATAACCAAGGGGCCATTGTTACACTGCAGGGATTCACAGAATGAAGGAAACATTTTTGACACTGTGGTGCACCATGCGACCAAGAAGCCACCGTGAAACTATGGAGCCAAGGAGACCATTGCTGTACTGTGAGACCTCATGGGAACAAGGATCCATTGTGACACTGCAGGGCCAGGAAACAAAGGATTCACTGTGACACTGAGATGCCCCATGGAACCCAGCGGCCATTGTGACACTAGAGGGCCTTGGAGAAGGAAGGGGCCATTGTGACACTACAGAGCCTCATGGAATCATGGAGAACACTGTGACACTTTAGGACCTCATGCAACTATAGTGACACCAAGGTGGGTGCAAGTGCGGATCTGCTGGAGGGTTGGAAGGCTCTGCAGAGGGACCTGGACAGGCTGGATCCAGGGGCCAAATCCAACAATGTGAAGTTGAACAAGACCAAGTGCCAGGTCCTGCACTTTGGCCACAACAACCTCTGCAGCACTACAGGCTGGGGACAGAGTGGCTGGACAGTGGCCAGGCAGAAAGGGACCTGGGGGCACTGATGGACAGCAGGCTGGACATGAGCCAGCAGTGTGGCCAGGTGGCCAAGAAGGCCAATGGCACCTGGCCTGGATCAGGAATGGTGTGGCCAGCAGGAGCAGGGCAGTGATTCTTCCCCTGTACTCAGCACTGGTGAGGCCACACCTTGAGTGCTGTGTCCACTTCTGGGCCCCCAATTTAGGAAGGACATTAAGGTGCTGCAGAGTATCCAGAGAAGGGCAACAAGGCTGGTGAAGGGTCTGGAACACAAGTCCTGTGAGGAGTGTCTGAGGGAGCTGGGGTTGTTTATCCTAGAGAAGAGGAGGCCCAGGGCAGACAAGGCAGTGTTAGGTCCCAGGTGGGACTTGATATTAGTAAAGGTGTTTTCCAACCTCACTGATTCTGTGATTCTCTGAAACCACCCTTGAAGCAGTTGCAGGATGAGCCTTGGGCTTCCTTTTCAGAAGCTCCAGCAGCCCATGGCCCTCAGCTTCTCCTCACAGGCCCCAAAGCCCATCCTGTCAGTCCTGCAGAGCCTCTCCAGCTCCTCCCCATTGCCCCAGAACAGGGAGCCCCACACCCACACACAGCAGTCCAGATGTGCCCCCTGGCCTGGGGTGCCTCTGGCAAGGGAACAGCACGAGGCACTGCAGGAGCCTGCAGACAATTCATGAAGCACTTGCAGGATGATCCTGCTCACCAAGGGACGTTCCCATGGTGCCAAGTCAGGAACTGAAATGGGGAGTGGGGCCAGAGAGGAAAGGGCAAACAGGGATGGGCTGTTTGCAGGGGAGGGGACAGGGATGGGCAAGAGGAAGAAATGTGGAGCAGGAAAGAGGAAAGAAAGCAAAGGTGAAGCAGAGGAAATGCTCAGGGCTGTTTGGGGGTGGCTGCCAGGCAGCCCTGGGGCTGAGCAACAACTTCTGCAGCGGCACAGGAAACTCACAGCTCATGTGAACAAACTTTCTGGCTGACTTCAGAGGTCACCACAAACCTGAGTGGTTTCCCTGCCATCCCCAGCCCTTGCTGGCCCCAGAGACTGATGGTGTTTGTGCTCCCTCAGGTTCATCTCCCCACACCAACAGCATGGCGCTGCTCACGCCTGCTCTGTGCAATGCAAACAGGGGCTCCTGAGCAGTGCTGCCGTGGCTCTGCCTGCAAGGATCAAGCACCTCTGGCAGCTGGGGGAGAGGCCAGGGCTGCAAAGGGGGGATGTTGTTGGCAGCTCCATGAGGACACAGCTCTGGGACGCTGCCCTGGGCTGTCCAGTGCAGTGGGGATGGATCAGCCCCTGCTCTGCTGCTCCTTCCCGGCTCCCCCAGGGACCTTGCAGAGCCCCAGCCATGCTGTTTGCCCCCACCCTGCCCATGGCCACCCTGGGGCTGCTCATGGGGGTTTTCTCTGCTGAGCATTGGCCTGGGCGTGTTCTTGAGACACCCTGGGCAAGGAGCCTCGAGCCCCCAGGCCCTGCCCTGAGGCGTCAGCTCTGCCCCAGCAGTGCCCATGGCCTGTCCCTGCTGCAGCCCCAGCACTGCCACCCCCAGCACTGGGAGCCACCCCGAGAGCACTCAGGCCCTACAGCAACACGAGGGGCAGGAGGGCAGCGGGGCAGTGGCACGGGAGCAGCGCTGGCAACACCAAGTGCTGCTGCTCCTTGGCAGAGCTGCTGTGCCACCCCTGATCTGCCCCAGCTCTGCACACAGACATTGCTGCTGCAGCTCCCGAGAAGGGAACAAAAGGGGATCTGTGGTGAAAACTTGGCTGGGAGATCCTTTATTTTGTTTAAAGCCACTGAGAGCACAGCTCTTCATGGACACAGTCCATGGTCACAGTGGAGATGCAGACAAACAAAATGAGAAATGGCACAAAAAATTATCTTAATTTGCAGACAGTATTAAAAAAACTAAAACACAGGAAGAAAAAAAAAACAACAACTAAACCAACAAGAACTATGAAAGATGACTCATATAAAAAGAGATTTTCCTAAACTGGAAAAGAGTTTAATGTTTCTGAAATCGTCCAGCCATCAGTCTCCACACTGCAGCCTTGAGCTCCTGGTTCCTCAGGCTGTAGATGAGGGGGTTCAATACTGGAGGCACCACTGAGTACAGAACTGACACCACCAGATCCAGGGATGGGGAGGAGATGGAGGGGGGCTTCAGGTAGGCAAATGTGCCAGTGCTGAGAAACAGGGAGACCACAGCCAGGTGAGGGAGGCACGTGGAAAAGGCTTTGTGCCGTCCCTGCTCAGAGGGGATCCTCAGCACAGCCCTGAAGATCTGCACATAGGAGAAAACTATGAAAATGAAACATAGAAATACTAGACAATTAGTAACCACAAGAAGCCAAACTTCCCTTGAGTAGGAGTGTAAACAGGAGAGCTTGAGGATGTGTGGGATTTCACAGAAGAACTGGCCCAGGGCATTGCCCTGGCACAGGGGCAGCGAAAATGTATTGGCTGTGTGCAGCAGAGCAGTGAGAAAGCCACAGGCCCAGGCAGCTGCTGCCATGTGGGCACAAGCTCTGCTGCCCAGGAGGGTCCCATAGTGCAGGGGTTTGCAGATGGACACATAGCGGTCATAGCTCATGATGGTGAGGAGGGAAAACTGTGTTGTAACCCAGAAAACAAAAAAAAAGAGCTGTGCAGCACATCCTGAGTAGGAGATGTCCGTGGTGTCCCAGAGGGAATTGTGCATGGCTTTGGGGACAGTGGTGCAGATGGAGCCCAGGTCGGTGAGGGCCAGGTTGAGCAGGAAGAAGAACATGGGCGTGTGCAGGTGGTGGCCGCAGGCTACGGCGCTGATGATGAGGCTGTTGCCCAGGAGGGCAGCCAGGGAGATGCCCAGGAAGAGGCAGAAGTGCAGCAGCTGCAGCTGCCGCGTGTCTGCGAATGGCAGGAGGAGGAAGTGGCTGATGGAGCTGCTGTTGGACATTGCTTCACTCTGAGCATTGTGAACTGTAGAAAGAAAACACTGACAAGTTGGACAAAGATCTTTGAGTCAATCCTGTGCTATTTTGTTAGGAATCCCCTCAAAGTACTTCTCTTCCCATGGGGGAACTTTGCTGATCGTTTTTATTTTCAAGCTCAAGTTTTTGCTGCTGAGTTACTGCCTCATTTTCAATCTGAATACTGAGGAGGCCAGAGGGAAAACAGAGCTCTCTGACTGCTCTAATGCAGTCAGACCTGCTAGCCCCCACACAGGTGACATTTCCGCCTTACACTTCCATGTTTCAGGGTCATTGCACTTAGAAGGTGCTTGAAAATTAAAGTAGACTTTTTGCAGGGTCCAGATTCAAAATAATTTTCTTGAAACTCTTCTCCCTTTCCCTGTGCCCCTGGACAGGGAGGGATATCCAGGGTTGGTCTGGCTCTCTGCTGCCTGGAGTTGTGCCCATTGGGAGCTGTTTCCCTCTATCCAAGCCTTGTCCCTGCCAGAGCTCCCAGAGCCCAGCCCAGCCCTGGGGGCTCAGCTCTGCCCTGCACAGCCCTCCCAGCACAGGGCACTGCCCAGGGCCATCTCCCTGGCAGCAGCTCCTTAAGGGCAGGGCAGACAAACAGAGATGCTGCAAGCCAAGGTGCTGCTGCTGCTGTCTGTAGGGAGAGGAGGGTGAGGAGGCACTTTCTGAGGCAGATCTGAGGCACATCTGCTGATCCCCAGTGGGACAGTGCAGGAGTGTCAGGGACACATCCAAAGCTGACAGCCCCTTGCCCTTTCCTTGAGGAGAAAGCTGAGAGCAGCCCTGGCCATGCAGCACCATCTCCCCAGCAGGAGGAATCTGCCCTGATGGGGGTCGCTCCTTGCACCTCCAACTTCTCACCACAGTCCATGGGGAGCTCCCAGGCAGGCTGAGAGCTGCCCCTGGCAGGTGGCACATGCCCTGCCCTGGCCAAGAGCCCTCAGGGCTGCAGGAGCTGCTCTGCACGACAGCCCTGGGCAGCCCTGGCTGCACCCCCACCTTCACAGCCTGCAGCCGTCCCTGGCAGCAGGAGCCATCCTGCCCTGTCCCTCTGACGGTGCCCAGGGCAGCCCCACTCTGCAGCACATCCTCCTCCTCCTCCTCCTCCTGTGCACCAGAGAAACTGGGAGAGTCCTCCTGACACATCCCCCAGGCTGTGGGGTGTGCAGGCTTCAGGAGATCCCTCCAGGAGCACAGGGGACATTGCCCTGCGCCCACAGACTCACCATGGAGAGGCTGTGAAGATGTTTCCCCAAGTGAAGTCTCAGCTCAATGTCTCTCCAATCCTGGTTCCCTTTAGCTGTCTCTGCCTGGCTCCTCTCAGTGCCTGCAGGCAGTGCCCTCAGTCCTGCTGGGCTGAGCAGAGGAGCCGCTCATGAGGAGAAATGTCTTTTTGAAGCTCTTCTTGGTTGCCAGGAGCTCCCTCTGTGCCAGGAGCCCAGCCCAGCTCAGCAGCACAGCAACAGCACAAGGACTTTAATGAGCCTCTCAGGGCTTTAGTGTTGTTTACATGAGACTCAGTCCCTGAGAGAGTGTTCAAAAAACTTCTCAAGAATTCAAAGTTAACTTGAAACACTGAAGTTTTTTGTAGTTCTAGTAAGTCCCACTGAGGGACACAACTGAGAAGATGTCCCCAGGTTGCAGTTAGAGCAGAACACTGGAGGCAGTGATGACAGGAGAGGACAAACAAGGCCAAGGTGTCTGTGATGCTGAGCAAACCTGGATGTGTTTGAGGAATGCAAAGGGCCAAGGCCTGAGCCCCAGCCCCTGGCAAGGCACATCCTGTCCCTCCCTCAGTGCTCAGGGCTCTTCCCGGGGCACTGCCATGTGGGGATGTGCAATGCCAAGGGCAGCACCATGGGGCGGCCCCTGCCAGGCTGCTGAGCAGGGACAAGGAGGCCATGAGGCCCCAGGGCTGCAAGGCTCACTTGTGTCCTCCTCATGGCCTCAGGGCCAGGGCCAGCAGCCATGGCCAAAGTGCTGCACAAGTTGCCTCTGGCAGGCCCTTGCAGCTTCTGCACATCCCTGGGCCCTCTCCAGCC
This sequence comes from Acanthiza pusilla, assembly GCA_036630365.1. Lineage (NCBI taxonomy): Eukaryota > Metazoa > Chordata > Aves > Passeriformes > Acanthizidae > Acanthiza > Acanthiza pusilla. The sequence goes on from JAXCHO010000108.1 coordinate 1,733,966, forward strand.
CAGGCTGTCCTACGCTGTCCATGCCCTGCGCCTCTGGCCCTGCAGGCTGTCGGCATCCCCCGGCTGCCCCACCTCGCTGGCCCTTCCTTTGCTGACAGCTCTGCGTCCTGCCTGCCTCTGCCTTGGCACACAAAGCCTTGGGCTGACCCAGACTCCTTCTGGGGATGTGTTGCACCACAGCCCTGTGCTGGGAGAGAAATTCCTTTCTCCTGTCCACTCTGGGCCTCCCCAACTGCCTTTGGTCATTATTCCTTTCTCATGTTCCTTTCCACTATGAACAAAAAGCTCCGATATATCTGAAATCACCCTTCAAGCCCTCCCAAGATATTCCCTTTTGTCCTCAGTCTCCAAACCACTGAGCTCAGGGCCTTCATTCCTTACAGAGTGGTCCTTTACTTGAGGCCTTCAAACCCTCTCCTGGGAGATCTCTGGGCCATCTCCATGGTTTGACCATGAAAATGTTGTGCTCTTAATCCAGGAAAGATGGAGAGACACTTTTTGCCACAGGTTGCATTGGCAGAACAAGACACAATATATTTATGCTAAACAAAGGGAGATACAGATTGGACGTAAGGCTGAAATATTTTATGATGAGGGTGGCAAGATTCTGGCAGAGGTTGTCTAGTGAGTGGAAATCCCATCCCTGGAAGTGTTCAGGGTCAGGAGCTTTGTCCAACCTGAACGAGTGAAGGTATCCCAGGTTAATGGAAGGGGATTTAGACCAGAGGCTCTTTTAGGTCTCTTCTATCACAATACAATTAATAATTCTTTGATTCTTCAATCCCCAAATCCTTCCCTACAAGGCTCCAAATAACTGCACACACCAAATCAGCATTTTAATGTGACCTAATCCCAAACACTTCCATAAAAAGGAAAGAATTGCCATACCAGGGACAGGAATTGCCAGGTTTATGGAAAACATTAAAACCTCAAAAGGTAAAGAAGCTGAAAGCAAAGCCCAACATCTGTGTGGGAAAAATTCCCCAAGTGGGACGATGGCAGAGCCTCCCATGGTGACCTCCCAGCTGAGGATGGAGGTTTTTGCCTTGAGGTCTGACACTCATGATGGGCATCCAGAAAGGGCATTTGGGGACTGTGCAGGACTTACCATGGGATATCCAGAAAAGGACCATAGGAAGGGACAAGGTGCAACCATGGGGACTTGCAAAAAACAAACATGAGAAAAGCAGATGAAAGAGCTGGTCCTGTGTAAACAGGTCATGGTCATTGCCTGTCCCTGGCTGTGCCGGCAGCTGATCCCCACAGCCTGTCCTGTTTTCTGAATCCTCCATTGCCAAGAAGTTTCTGGGACAAGAGAGCTCTCTCTGCTCTGGGTACAGAGGGAGGTCCAAGTGTCAGACACTGGAGTGGGAACCACAAACCATCAGGTCCTGTGTCCTTTGGGGGCCCAGGCACTGGTGAGACTGGTGTGTGTGCACACAGCACTGGGGGGTGTGGGGTGGCTGTAACCAGCAGGGAACATCAAAGCAGAGCAAGCAGCGAGCAGCAGAGGCCTGGGAGCTGCTGTGTGAGATCAGCTCCTGCAGGGATCCACATTGTCTGGGTGTGTGTGCAGCTCTGCATCTCATCCTGCCATGGCAGAGCACACAAACAGCCCATCCTTGTGTCCCTTTCTGCACTGACTGTGCTTGGGCTTGGCCTGGAAACCTCCCGAGGTCCCTGCCAGGAGGAGTCCCTGTGCATTTCCCTCCCCCATGGCTCTGCCCTTCCTGATCAGCAGCTGTGGGGCAGCAGAGCTGGGGCAGTGCAGGGACAGGGCTGGCTCTGACAGGGCTGTTGTGCTTTAGGAATGGTGTTCTCCAATTTACTACTCCCACTAAAAACACCATCTGTCTCCCCACATTTATATTCCCACCATCATCCCCCATACCACAGGGGCTTTACCCACCTGGCCCTGCTTGATCTCAGCACACATTTCACACTCATGGATAACCTGGAGATGCTGTCCATGGGTAAATCCACCCCTCGCTCACCAGCCCATCTGGAGGTTGCATCTCTTCCCTAATGGCCTGAGGTGTCCTGGGCCCATCGAGCCAGAAATAACTCAGCCTTGTGTGGCCAGTCCAGACCCACCTGAGACACTTTAATCCTGGCAGCCCCATCCCCCTGTCCCTTGTTGCGATGCTCTTCAGTGCCCAACTCTTGGGTACGTGAGCATCCACAGGAGGGACTTTCACAGCCAACTTCTCTACCCAGGCAGCGATGTCTTGCCCCAGTCCAGCAGCCCAGATGGGTTTCCCTCTGTGCTGCCAATTGTCCTTTTTCCATCGTTCCAGCCACCCCCACAGAGCATTTCCCACCATCCCCGAGTCAGTGCAGAGGTGCAGCGCTGGCCATTTCTCTCGCTCAGAGCTCCGTGTATGGTCCCAGTGTTGCAGTGACTGCAGGAAAGGGACACCCCACAATGGGACATTTCTTGGTCAAATAGAGACAGAAAGAGTGGCAAACTGTCTGTGACTCAGGTTTTGGCCTCGAAGCCGCTGCCATGGTTTGCAGGAGCTGCAGTGTGGCATGGCCCTGGCTGTGCCCGGGAGCGCTGGCTTGGGAGAAGGTGTCGGTGCCAGCTGGGCCAGGGAGCTGCAGCGAGTGGGGAACGAATCCCTCCTGGTGTCCTGCCCCAGGGTGACACTGTGAGGCATCATGTGACCAAGGAAACTATTGTGACACTGTTACCAGATGAGAAATGGCTGACGCTCAGTTAGCTCACACAATGCTTGTTCTCCAAAACCACTGGCCTAGGGAAGCTGGACAATGCCCATTGTGTAAGAAGGAGAACCACAAGTTCACCAGCCTCAGTGTCCTGCTAGCTTGGCCAGGTCACTTGAAACATTGGGGTCTAGGACCACCAGGGACTACCAGAGAGACCCCCAGGACAGAAGAACGCATGTGTAAAGGGGAGGGGAAATATGTTAATGATTTGGGGAAAATTATTATCATATGTATGTTTAATCTGACAATCAGTGAATATGTGTGCAAAATAGAGTATAGAAACAGAAATTTTCCTGTACTCAACATGCACAGCTTTGAGAGAAGATATTCCCCCATGCATCTCACCAAATAAAGAATGCCTGCTTCTTAATGCTGCATTGGTGTTAAGGAGGGTTTTTTTGTTTACCAGATTTTTTGTAACAACACTCTGGAACTTCACGGAATCAAGGAGATCACTGTGACCCTGCAGGGCCTTGTGGGACTGATGCCTTAAACAGGCTGGTAAAAATATGAAGCAGACACAGTAGTACAGGGAAAAGGGAATTTACCTCGGTTTAATAGGATCCTAGGTGCCCAGACCCATCAAAGGTGGAAAACACGCCATGGAGCAAACGACGAGTCGGGGACCCCCGTACAACGTGTACCGGATTTTTATGGATTTCACAAAATTAGCATATCTACTCTAAATCCCCCAATAAGAAACTTAATAAATGAAGTAATTGCCCCCTATTCTAATGAACCCCCCCCCCCCCCCAAATGAGACTACAGCCTAGTTTACAAAAACACATTTCAAGAGAGAACATGTTGGAGCCTCTAGTTCTGCGATAATATGAATGTTTGGTCTTCCTCTCTGTGCAGGACCCCAAACTAAGCTAAATATCAGACTACAAGGGTTGTAAACATGTGGGGCTAAAGTACAAGGAGTGTTTGGGCAGGGTACAAGGAATGTGTATAGAGGGTAACAGGGAAGGGAAAGGGTATAAAAATATATAAATAGGGTATAAAAAGAAAATACAAAAATCACCGGCATCAGGACCAAGAGGCCATTGTGACATAGTGAAACCAAGGGAGCGATGTGAAACTACAGAACCCCATGGAACTAAGGGGCCATTGTGACACTGCTGGGCCTCGAGTAACCAAGAAGCCAAAGTGACGTGCAGAACACGGAGACCATTGTGACACCGCAGGGCCTTGTGGAACTGACACTGAAATCGGACAGAAACTTTCTAACACAGTTTGAGTATTAGAAAGCAGACATTCTTTATTGCAGGGCTGGGCACTCGGTGGATCCTTCCTCTCATTGAGTGCCCCAGGCATTGGGTGAACAGAGTTTGTATCACATTCACTGATAACAAATTCATTAGCTATCCCTGCTTACTTGATGGGTATGTATTACTTTATTTTACAGAATTGCACCCCTCATTGGATCATTATATGGTTCTTTGGGCTCTGTCTTCAATGCCTGGTGTGCTTTTCAGGTGGCTGTTCCCTGAACCCCACTTTTGAGTAAATGCCGTATTGTTTTGCGTAACTCCTGCTTTGTCAGCCTTGCAGAGAGAGCTGAGCTGGCATCCTGCTTGCATTCTGTGTGACTTCTGTTCGCCTGAGTTACATCCTTTATCTATTTCTCCAAGGCTGTGCTGATCTGTTCTACTGTCCTTATCAAGTCCCCCCTTTTCTGGAGATTCAGTTCCTTATGGGAACTCATGTCCCAATACTTATTTCTATTTATAGTAGAAGGCATTGCAACAGCTACAACACTGAATCCTGATGCAAGCTAAAACCATACAACAATTATTATGTTGACCATTATAAACAGATATTTTAACCAAATCCAGCTGGGTAACCATGAGTTATTTTTGGTCCAGATTTCTTCAAATCCCCAGGAAGTGCCATCTTGAGCTGTGCATTGTAAAAAGTTGTCAATAGCACTTGGAAAGGTCCCTTCCACTTTGGCTGGAGCAGAGCAGTTCCCCAGTCTTTCAAGCACACCCAATCTCCTGCTTGGAACTCGTGCCCTGCTCTGTCCAATCCCATCAGTCTGGGGATGTCAACTGCCAGCTGCAAATTCTGTAAGGTTTTAATAAGACAAATGAGGGAATTATTCAAATCTACTCCTCCTTTTACATGTGTTTCCTGGAAAGTGGCCCTGGGTAGGGTCGACCAAAGTGCAGCTCACAGGGGCTGATTTTGCTGGTGCCCCATGGCTCAATTCTGATTTGAAGTTGAACAACAGGGAAGACTTGGCCCCAGGTCAAGGAGGTTTCCAGACATATTTCACCCAATTGCAGTTTGATGATATAATTACTTTGCTTTACTGTGGCAGCAAGAGCTGTGAGGAGACACCTTGTCCTGAGGCCCTGGGGCCTCCTGGCACAGCCCCAGCAAGGCTGGGCACTGTCACCCCCTTGTCCTGCCCTCAGCATCCCCCCCACATCCCAGTGCCCCCGGCAGAGCCCTGAGCAAGGCGGGAGGGACAGGATCTGCCTTTCCCAGGGCTGGGGCTCAGCCCTTGGCCTTTCTGCTGCCTCCAGCCAGCCCAGGCTCTGCTCAGCACCTCAGCTGCCTGCACAGAGCCTTGGCCTCCCTGCACTCCTGGCCTCAGGGATCTGCTGCAAGGAGTCCCTGGGGAGCCTTTGGCAGCAATGGCCCTGGGGGGCTCCTTCATGCTCCCAGGGACTGCAGGTTTTTCAAAGGACTTTGGCTTTTGCTTTTGCCTTGGAGTCTCTGAGAGCTTTGTGCAATCATGGCCTCCAATTATCTGCTGTAACGAGTCCCTTGAGGTTCTTTGTCAGTAACAACACTCACTGGGGCTCATTAATGCTTCAAGTTACTTCACTTTGTGTAAGTACTTTCTCTTTTCCTTTCCACATTGAGTCTCTGAGAGGTTTCTGCAATCATGGCCTCCATTTCTCTCCTCCAAGGAGTCCATTAGGAGCCTCTGTTGGTGATGGGCCTCAATGGGACTGTCACCAAAACTGCATGAAAAACACAAACTCTCCAACAACATCTTTTCAGTGTTACACAATTTAGGCATTACTTTATTCTGGCCAGGATGTTGTTCTGGCCAGCATGTGCAATAGAAATCATTCCATCCACACATTCCCAGGTTGTGCAGTGAAAATTTTTTCATCTCACATGGTTCTTTACTAGACTTTTCACGTATTTACACAGATAAAACCCAAAGAAATTCAGGTTAATTGGTCTTCTATTACACAATTTGTAGTGTTCAATCTCCTATTAGTTATTGATCCCTTTGCTTTTCATGTTAATTAGGTGCTCATTCTTTGATTCTCTCATCAGTCTTTTCCCAGACCAGGTGTCTCCAACTGCACTGAAGGGTGATGTTTGTTAATGTTTGTTTACCTCCTGTGTATCTTCTGGTCACTCCCAGTCTGTAGATGTTAAACTCATCAGGCCTTACCCAACTTTGGTGAACAGAGTCTTTTGAAGAGAAACTTCCATTCCCCTCCCCCTGGGCAAAGGGGAACAAACCCCTGACTGAAGTTACATTAAAAAATGTTAAAAGTTGTATCATGTCCAACAATTCCATTAGGTTCTGTAGCATCACAATGGTCTCCTCAGCACCATGTACCCACACAGTGTCACATTGACCCCTTGGTTCCACCAAGCCCTGCAGTGTCACAGTTGCCTCTTTGTTCCGTGGGGCCTCACAGTGTCACAACTGTCCCTTGGTTCCATGGGCCCCCTCAGTGTCACAATGGTCTCAGTGATTCAATCAGGCCCCACAGTATCACAATGGTCTCCATAATTCCATGGGGACCCACAGTGTCCCAATGGTCTCCTTGGTTCCATGAGGCTGTGCAACATCACATTTGCCCCTTGGATCCATGTGGCCCCCAGTGTCACAATGGCCCCTTGGTACCATAGCCTGGTTTTTTTTGGAGCAGGGGGCCCACAGAGGTGGCTTCTGTGAGAAGCTGCTGGAAGCTTCCACCATGTCGGGCAGAGCCAATCCCTGGTGGCTCCAAAGATGGACATGCCACTGGCCAAGGCTGGGCCAATTTGAGATGGTGGCAACGCCTCTGGTATAACAGATTTAAGGAGAAATCAAAACAAAATTTGTGGCACATTTTTAATCGTGACTAGAGAAGAGTGAGGTGAGAACATGTGAGGAGAACAGCTCTGCAGACACCAAGGTCAGTGAAGAAGGAGACAGAGGTGGTGCTCCAGGCACCAGAGCTGAGATTCCTCTGCAGCCCTTGGTGAAGACCATGGTGAAATAGCTGTGCCCCTGCAGCCCCTGGAGATCCATGGGGCATGCAGAGATTCACCAGCAGCCCATAGAGGAGCAGGTGGGTGCCTGAGAGGAGGCTGTGACTCTGTGGGAGACCCAGCGGAGAGAGGGGCCCTGCTCCCAGGCTGGAGCAGCCTGTCCTTCAAGGACTGACTCTGTAGGAGAGTGACCCACACTGCAGCAGTTTTGGGGACTGTTGCCCATGGCATGAACTCACATTGCAGCAGTTCACAGGGAGCTGCTGCTCATGGGATGGACTCACATCAGAGAAGTTCCTGGAGAACTCTTCCGTGGGAAGGACCCCATGGTGCAGCAGGCGAACGACTCCTCTCCCTGAGCAGTGAGAGAAGCCTCGGGTGATGAACTGACCATAACCCCCATTCCCATCTCCCTGCGCTGCTGGGGGAGGAGATAGAGCTGGGCTGGAGGGAGAGCTTGGGGAAGGCACTTTTAAGGTTCTATTTTACTTCTCCTACTCTGATTTTGTCAGCAATAATTCAATTAATATCTCTAATCTGAGCCTGCTTTTCCCATGACCTTCTCCCTGTCCTTATCTCAACTCATGAATCCCTCGTTCTATTTCCTCTCCCCTGTCCAGCTGCAGAGGGGAGGGAGAGAGAGGCTTTGATGGGTGCCTGGCATCCAGCCAGCACCAACCCACTACACCTGATCTTGTACATGTCATGTATACCTGAAAAATGTTTTGAAGAGAAAAACACATTTATTTTTGAAGAGAAAAACATATTTATTATGTTTTTCAGTCTTTGTAAGGTAACTTGGTGTGGTTTTGTTTGATTTTGTTGCTTCAGGCTTCAGACCCATTAATTGCAGTCTAATTGAAGATGTGTTTCATGGCATAGAATAGAAGAATCTACCACATAGAATGAAGTGTCATGGTTTAAAATTAATCCTATTTGGTCTGTGATTTGCGGTCCTTATAAAGCCACTGTCCAAGGGCTGGGTTTGCAAGTTGGACTAGGAAGTTCAGGAAGTTTCTCTGGATAATGCTGTACCCAGGATTTTCCCTGCAGTGTCTGCTTGGGGCAGACAGAACAGATGGGGAAGTGTTTGCAGAGCCCCTGGCAGGGAATATTTGGGTTTCTGTCAGCAGGAGCCTTGTGTAGCTCAGGCTGGGCTGGGCAGCAGTTCCATCTGCAGATCCATGTGCTGCTCCAACAGCTGCTGCTGGGGACCCTGAGGGAAGAGGCCACGGGAGGGATGGAAATGTTGCATGGACAACACCATGTCAATCCTTGTAAAGAGCCTTTCCAGTTTCCCCTTGGATATAGGATTCCAGGGCCCACAGCTGGGCTTCAGAGTTCTACTGATGTTTATTTGTCAGGTTTTTAAACAGAGCTCTGAATTGGGCCTCTCTTGTCATTTTTGCTGCCCTCCTGACTTGAAAAAGGATCTGTGCTCCTGTGAGCCACATCCTGAAGGGTGTTGGCAACCATGGAATCCTCTGGGAAAGCACTTGATGGACTTCAGTGCCCTGGCTGGAAGTTCAGCCTGAGGAAAGAACTGCTCCAGCTGCCTCTGTGCATGTCCAGTTCCTCACAGCTGAGGCCCTGAACACACAGGCTGGTTTTTAGGGGTTTATTTTCCCCTCCTGTTTGCTTGGAGGTGATTTTGGGACCCTTTAGAGCAACATCTGACCAGCCCCTGTCCCCATCCTGTTTTATTGTCTCTTCTTTGGAGTTGACCTACTGGGTTTGTCATGGAAATTGGTGGTGTCTCCCTGTTCTTCTCTCCAGCCCTCAATTGTAACTTGCATTAAACAGTGAAAATGGCCTCGTTTATCTGGTGGGGAAGAGGTGAGGGAGAGAAAGTGAACAGGATTTGTTTTCATGAGCCTTGTGAGAGTAAAGAAAAATGAGGTTTGTCTTTTAGGTGTGATGCTGCGTATTGGGATTTGCAGGTTTATTTCTTGTTAATGTTATTATTTATTAGTATTACTTATTAGTGTCATACTTTTAAATCTGACATTATTACTAGTGGCTGGATGTCAGCTCACTGGAAAGAATCCCTTCTTTCTCCAAGTGGGATTGAGCTGTACAGTCTCTTCCAAGATGCCAGTGGATTCTAAAGATGGGAAGTCCCAGTTATGGGATTTTAGTGTGATTTGAAGCTGGGGAAGGGTCTCATACGATCCCAGAGTTGCCCTGAGCCTGCTCTGCCACCACATCTGTGCTCGTGGCCCCTCACAGCTGCCCTGCCCTGGGGACATGGGGGGACCTCCTCCTGCCAGGGCTGAGGCTCCTCACAGCTCCTCATGGCCTCTCACAGCTCCTCATGGCCTCTCACAGCTCCTCATGGCCTCTCACAGCTCCTCATGGCCTCTCCCAGCTCCTCATGGCCTCTCACAGCCCCAGGCTCAGGGCTCCTCCCAAAGCAGAAGGGGTCGGGCCCTGCTTGTTCTCCTTTTATTTCGCTCCCTTCACAGCCATGAGGAAAGAAAGGCTGAAATGGAGCCTTTCCCCAGCGTTGCCCTCGGGGTTAATGTGGGGCCGAAGCTGTGTGCTGGCGCTGGCCCGAGCACGAACATCAGTGCAGCCGCACGGCCTTTGCTGTCCCCCCGTGTCCATGGGCTGTCCCCGAGTCCCGCCCGGCTCTGGCAGCAGCAGGAGCCGCAGCGCAGTGGGCGCCGGCCCGGCCCAGCCGCGGCTCCCGGGCAGGAGCAGCAGCAGCGCCAGCCCTTCCCAGCTGCTCCTGCCTCGGCTGCAGCTGCGGAGCCACAAGCCTCTGCAAACCAGCGCTGCCAGCCGTGTTCCCAGCTGCGATCTGCTCCTCATGGGGCCGATCCTGCCTGTTCCAGCTGCTTCCACACAGGAATCAGTGACGAGGCACAGGTGACATGCAGAGCGGCCATGGCAACAGCCAGTAAGTGTGCAGGTGTGTGGGGTTGTGTTTGGGATTCTTCCAGCCCCCCTGCCAGCAGTGCCTTCCCTGCGGGGTCTGTGCCATGCCTGGGGCCATTGTCTGACCCCCCAGCCCCAGCTGCATTCCCTGAGTGCTCTGGGCTGCAGCTCAAAGCACAGCTGCAGGGCCTCCTCAGTTCAGCTTTCGGGCTGGAGCACCAGGCTGGGCTGTTCCTCAGCAACATTGCTCTGTGCTTGGAGCCACCACATTTGCTATGAAGTAGGACTTAGAAAGCAAAGTATAAAATTGGTTGGAAACTGCTGGGTTGGAGTTGCTGTTTGACCTTTCTGTTCCTAGATTTTGAAGACAGTTGCATATGTGACTGGAGGATGAGGTGTGGTTAACAGGGCTCTGGGGAGTGTTTTTGGAAGGAATGTGTGTTGGAAGTTGTTTCCCAATCCAGAAAATGGGGTCACCCATTTTAAAGCTTCAAAATTATGACACTAATAAGTGGAAGAAGACTCAAAGAAGTTCCATTTTCCTCATCTAATCAAGCATTGCTTGAAGATTGTCCCAATCTTAGTGTGACACACACAGAGGATTTGCCTTAGGACAGTACACAGACAGACAGGACTGGCTGCTCTTGGCCTCCTGTGGCCTCTCCTGTGCCCCTGCAGCCCTGGGGCTTGGTGGTTTCCTTCCTATGGGGAGATCATTGTGACACTGCAGGGCCTCGTGGGACCAAGGGGCCAATGTGACACTGTGGGAACTCGTGGAACCAAGGGGATCATTGTGGCACTGCTGGGCCGCATGGTCCCAAGGGGCCAGTGTGAAGCAGCAGAGCTTTGTGGAACCAAGAGGCCATTGTTGCACTACAGGGCCTTGTGGAACCAAAGGGCCATGGTGATCCTGTGGGGCACCATGGATCCGTGGACACCTATGTGACACTGTGGAGCACCATGGAAGCGAGGGGCATTGTGACACTTCAGAAGCAAGGAGAACATTGTGACACCCCAGGGCCTCATGGAACCCAGGGAACATGGAACAGATCTGGCTGGCTTGGCCTCCCAGGGACTGCGGGACAGGTCCAGCTGATCCCTGCATGTTGAGGGCTGCCTCTCATCAGCCCCTGGAGCACTGGGGCTCTGTGCTTTCCTTCCTATGGAAAAGAACCATCTCTCTCTCCAGGTGCCCAGGGCTGAGACTGGTACTCCCCCTAAAACATTCCCTGTGTGCAAGAGTTTCTCCCAGACAAAAGCTGCCAGAACAGAAAGCTCTGGCTGGCCTTGGCCTCTGGTGGTTACCTCTCATCTACCCCTGAAACACCAGGGCTCTATTCCTTCTTTCCTATGGAAAAGAACCAGCATTCTTGTCCAGGGGCCATGACCAAAATTGGGATTTGGCCTCCCAAATTCCATTTATCCAAGGATTTCTCCCAGCCAAAGGCTGCCAGGAGAGACAAGTCTGGCTGGCTGGGCCTCCCAAGGGCTGTGTCTCATCTACCACCAAACACTGGGGCTCCATGTTTCCTTCCAGTGGGAAAGAACTGTCCTTCTAGTCAAGGTGTCCATGGCCAAAATGGGGATTCTACCTCCAAAATGCCAGCTATCCAAGCATTGCCTCCAGATGAAAGTCACCAGGACAGACAGGTCTGGCTGCCTTGTCCTCTGGTGATTTTCTTAAACTATAAGCAGAATGTTTTAATTTGCAAACACCTTGGAGAGAGCCCAGAGATCTCCCAGGGTGGGATTTGGAGGCCTCAAGCACATGAGCACTACATAGGGACAAAGGAGTTCTGTGCTCAGTGGGGTGGAGACTGAGGACGGTGGAGGACAGCCCTGGGAGTGAGTGAAGAGCAGTTTGAGAGATGGTGGATGATTTTGACATAGTAGAGAACAGCCAGAGAATGAAAGGATTAATGCCAAGTGCAACTGGGGAGGTCCAGTGGGGACATGAGGAGAAAGGAATTTCTCTCCCAAGGCAGGGCTGGGGTGCAACACATCCCCAGAAGGAGTCTGGGTCAGCCCAAGGCTCTGTGTGCCAAGGCAGAGGCAGGCAGGACGCAGAGCTGTCAGCAAAGGAAGGGCCAGCGAGGTGGGGCAGCCGGGGGATGCCGACAGCCTGCAGGGCCAGAGGCGCAGGGCATGGACAGCGTAGGACAGCCTGGGCTGGAGAGGGCCCAGGGATGTGCAGAAGCTGCAAGGGCCTGCCAGAGGCAACTTGTGCAGCACTTTGGCCATGGCTGCTGGCCCTGGCCCTGAGGCCATGAGGAGGACACAAGTGAGCCTTGCAGCCCTGGGGCCTCATGGCCTCCTTGTCCCTGCTCAGCAGCCTGGCAGGGGCCGCCCCATGGTGCTGCCCTTGGCATTGCACATCCCCACATGGCAGTGCCCCGGGAAGAGCCCTGAGCACTGAGGGAGGGACAGGATGTGCCTTGCCAGGGGCTGGGGCTCAGGCCTTGGCCCTTTGCATTCCTCAAACACATCCAGGTTTGCTCAGCATCAGAGACACCTTTGCTTTATTTGTCCCCACCTGTCATCACTACGTCCAGTGTTCTGCTCTAACAGGAACCTGGGGACGCTTTCTCAGTTGTCTCCCTCAGTGGGACCCATTAAAACTTCAAGAAACTCTGGAGTTTGAATCTTTGAGTTCTTGAGAAGTTTTTTGAAGGCAATATCAGGGACTGAGTTTGATGCGAACAACACCAAATACCTGAGAGGCTCATTAAAGTCCTTGTGCTGTTGCTGTGCTGCTGAGCTGGGCCGGGCTCCTGGCACAGAGGGAGCTCCTGGCAACCAAGAAGAGCTTCAAAAAGACATTTCTCCTCATGAGCAACTCCTTTCCCAGCCGAGCAAGGCTGAGAGCACTGCCTGCAGGAACCCGAGGCTAGAGGAGCCAGACAGAGACAGCTAAAGGGAACCAGGATTGGAGAGACACTGAGCTGAGACTTCACTTGGGGAAACATCTTCACAGCCTCTACATGGTGAGTCTGTGGGTGCAGGGCAATGTCCCCTGTGCTCCTGGAGGGATCTCCTGAAGCCTGCACACCCCACAGCCTGGGGGATGTGTGAGGAAGACTCTCCCAGCTTCTCTGTTGTAGAGGAGGAGGAGGAGGAGGAGGAGGAGGAGGAGGAGGAGGATGTGCTGCAGAGCAGGGCTGCCCTGGGCACCGTCAGAGGGACAGGGCAGGACGGCTCCTGCTGCCAGGGACGGCTGCAGGCTGTGAAGGTGGGGGTGCAGCCAGGGCTGCCCAGGGCTGTCGTGCAGAGCAGCTCCTGCAGCCCTGAGGGCTCTTGGCCAGGGCAGGGCATGTGCCACCTGCCAGGGGCAGCTCTCAGCCTGCCTGGGAGCTCCCCATGGACGCTGGAGTGGAGCTGTGGGTGCAAGGAGTGACTCCTGCCAGGGCAGGTCCTGCTGCTGGGGAGAGGCTGCTGTGTGGGCCAGGGCTGCTCACAGCTCCAGCTCATGCCCAGGGCATTTCTGAGGGGAATTTTCTGAGGATATTCAGGGCCGGGATTTCCTTCTTGGGTCTCTGCTTTCCTGAATCTGTGCTCCCACTTTTCCCTGGCTCAGCTTGGTGGGAATGGAAACTCAGCTGGGCAGGGGAGAGCAGGGGCTGAGGCTCTTAAACCATCACGCTGAGGATTCCTGGGAACCTCAGCAAGTGCCTCCACCTCCCCAGCCCCCAAATCCATCCAGCATCACCTTTCCATGGTCCCCAGGCTTGGGAGAGCTGTTCTTTAATCCCTGCAGCCCCGAGCGGCTGCAGGGCAGAGCTGGCCCAGGGCTGGGCTGGGCTCTGGCAGCACTGGCAGGGAAGGACCCCGGGGCCACAGGAGCAGCTCCCGGCTGGGACAGCTCCAGCAGCAGAGCCGTGGGCAGGCAGGGAGGGAGGCAATGCTGAGGGAAGCGCTGCTGCAGGGGAGATGTGGCACCTGCCTGCCCTGGCCTGCAGTGCAGACACTGCCCTGAGCAGCAGAGCTCTTGTGTCCCCTCGCAGCCAGCACAGCCCTCAGCCCGGGGGCTCGGGGCCCTCAGTGCCCTCCTGGGCTGCCAGAGCAGCCCCAGAGATGAAGGGCATCTCTCCTGCCATTGCCCATTCCCTGCTGCCCAGGGCCTGAGGGCGACTGTCCTGCACTGGGGCTGCCTGGGAGGGGCTGTGCAGGGCTGGGGAGGGAAAGGCTTTTCCTCAGGCCTGGCTCTGTCTCTCCTTGCCTTGCTCAGGTGCTGCTGGCATTGCTGGCAGGCTCTCTGGGAATGGCAGCTCCAGCTGCAGGGTCAGGCACAGCCCTTGGGGCTCCTCCTGTGCAGGCTGAGCACAGCAATGGTGTCCCAGCTCCCTCTGCCCTGGGCAGCTCTGGGCAGGGCAGGCTGGGAGGCTGCGAATGAGCTGACTCTCCTCAAGCAGTTCCATGGACAGGAGCCTTGGTGTGTCCTCGGGATGTCCATGCAAGCTGTGAGCTGCCTTCCAGGGGACACTGGAGGACAGGAGTGTCCTTGGCCAGGAGTGTCCTTGGCCAGGAGTGGGGCTGAGGCTCTGAGAAGTGCTGAGCCATTTGGCTCTGCTGTGGGTCCCTCTGCTCTCAGCTGTGTCAGGTTGATTTTCAAGGGAACACAGTGACTGCCCTCGATCTCAGGAAGGGCAGCTGGGAACAGATGGAGCAACAGAGCAGCTCCTGTCACCCTTCACTGAGTTACAGCCAATCCTCTTGCATTGCACATTTCTCTCTGTTGTCCCTGAGCACAGCAGGAAATCCTCTCAAACTGCCTTTGGCTGTCGCCGTTCCTTAGCCCTGGGACAGGAGATGCTGCCAAGCTCCTCTGCCTTAGGAGCAGTTTGGTCTGACAAAGTCCAACCCAGGACTGGTCCCTGTCCCCATTCCCATGGCCCCACTGCTGCAGAGCAGAGCTGACCCCTCAGTGTCCATGGGCAGAGCCCCTGCCCGTCACAGCAATGGGGCCAGATCCCAGCAGAGCTCCAGGCACGGGGCTGAAGGAAGGAGTCCAAGAAAAGGGAAATTGGGTGGCACAGAGTGGCAGGGACAGGGCTGGGAGAAAGGGCTTGGACATTGCTCAGCAAAGAATCCCCTGACTTGTCACTGTCTCCTCCTTGAACAGGTGCGCATGGCCAGAGGCTCAAAATGTCCAACAGCAGCTCCATCAGCCACTTCCTCCTCCTGGCATTCGCAGACACGCGGCAGCTGCAGCTGCTGCACTTCTGCCTCTTCCTGGGCATCTCCCTGGCTGCCCTCCTGGGCAACAGCCTCATCATCAGCGCCGTAGCCTGCGGCCACCACCTGCACACGCCCATGTTCTTCTTCCTGCTCAACCTGGCCCTCACCGACCTGGGCTCCATCTGCACCACTGTCCCCAAAGCCATGCACAATTCCCTCTGGGACACCACAGACATCTCCTACTCAGGATGTGCTGCACAGGTATTTCTGTTTGTCTTTTTCATGTCAGCAGAGCTTGCCCTCCTAACCATCATGAGCTATGACCGCTACGTGTCCATCTGCAAACCCCTGCACTATGGGACCCTCCTGGGCAGCAGAGCTTGTGCCCACATGGCAGCAGCTGCCTGGGGCTGTGGCTTTGTCATTGCTCTGCTGCACACAGCCAATACATTTTCCCTGCCCCTGTGCCAGGGCAATGCCCTGGGCCAGTTCTTCTGTGAAATCCCCCAGATCCTCAAGCTCTCCTGCTCACATTCCAAGCTAAGAGAAGTTGGGCTCATTGTGGTTAGTTCCTGTTTTGTATTTGGCTGTTTTGTGTTCATTGTTTTCTCCTATGTGCAGATCTTCAGGGCTGTGCTGAGGATCCCCTCTGAGCAGGGACGGCACAAAGCCTTTTCCACCTGCCTCCCTCACCTGGCCGTGGTCTCCCTGTTTATCAGCACTTCCATTTTTGCCTACCTGAAGCCCTCCTCCATCTCCTCCCCATCCCTGGATCTGGCACTCTCAGTTCTGTACTCGGTGGTGCCTCCAGCCCTGAACCCCCTCATCTACAGCCTGAGGAACCAGGAGCTCAAGGCTGCAGTGTGGAAACTGATGACAGGACGATTTCAGAAAGATTAAACTGGTTGCCAATTTCTGCAAAGTATTTGGAATAAAAGTCCACTTTCACAGTTCTTGTTAGTTTGTTCATGAGTTTTTTCTTCCTGTGTTTTAGATTTCTAATATTGTCCACAAATAAAGCTAATTTGTTGTGCCATTTCTCGTTTTGTCTCTCTCCATCTTCACTGTAATTACAGTGTCAATGAGGAGCTGTCGTCTCAGTGGCTTTAAATATATAAAGCATCTCCCAGCCAAGTTTTCACCACAGATCCCCTTTGTTCCCTTCTCGGGAGCTGCAGCAGCAATGTCTGTGTGCAGAGCTGGGGCAGATCAGGGGTGGCACAGCAGCTCTGCCAAGGAGCAGCAGCACTTGGTGTTGCCAGCGCTGCTCCCGTGCCACTGCCCCGCTGCCCTCCTGCCCCTCGTGTTGCTGTAGGGCCTGAGTGCTCTCGGGGTGGCTCCCAGTGCTGGGGGTGGCAGTGCCGGGGCTGCAGCAGGGACAGGCCATGGGCACTGCTGGGGCAGAGCTGACGCCTCAGGGCAGGGCCTGGGGGCTCGAGGCTCCTTGCCCAGGGTGTCTCAAGAACACGCCCAGGCCAATGCTCAGCAGAGAAAACCCCCGTGAGCAGCCCCAGAGTGGCCGTGGGCAGGGTGGGGGCAAACAGCATGGCTGGGGCTCTGCAAGGTCCCTGGGGGAGCCGGGAAGGAGCAGCAGAGCAGGGCCTGATCCATCCCCACTGCGCTGGACAGCCCAGGGCAGCGTCCCAGAGCGTCCTGATGGAGCTGCCAACAACATCCCCCCTTTGCAGCCCTGGCCTCTCCCCCAGCTGCCAGAGGTGCTTGATCCTTGCAGGCAGAGCCATGGCAGCACTGCTCAGGAGCCCCTGTTTGCATTGCACAGAGCAGGCGTGAGCAGCACCATGCTGTTGGCGTGGGGAGATGAACCTGAGGGAGCACAAACACCATCAGCCCCTGGGGCCAGCAAGGGCTGGGAATGGCAGGGAAACCACTCAGGTTTGTGGTGACCTCTGAAGTCAGCCAGAAAGTTTGTTCCCATGAGCTGTGACTTTCCTGTCCCACTGCAGACGTTGTTGCTCAGCCCCAGGGCTGCCTGGCAGCCACCCCCAAACAGCCCTGAGCATTTCCTTTGCTTCACCTTTGCTTTCTTTCCTCTTTCCTGCTCCACATCTCTTCCTCTTGCCCATCCCTGTGCCCTCCCCTGCAAACAGCCCATCCCTGTTTGCCCTTTCCTCTCTGGCCCCACTCCCCATTTCAGTTCCTGACTTGGCACCATGGGAACGTCCCTTGGTGAGCAGGATCATCCTCCAAGTGCTTCATGAATTGTCTGCAGGCTCCTGCAGTGCCTCGTGCTGTTCCCTTGCCAGAGGCACCCCAGGCCAGGGGGCACATCTGGACTGCTGTGTGTGGGTGTGGGGCTCCCTGTTGTGGGGCAATGGGGAGGAGCTGGAGAGGCTCTGCATGACTGACAGGATGGGCTTTGGGGCCTATGTGGAGAAGCTGAGGGCCATGGGCTGCTGGACCTTCAAATACCATGGGGCCATTTTGTTACTGTGGGGCCTCAGGTAACTTTGAGGCCACTGTGACACATCAGGGGCTTGTGGAACTCAGGGGGCACTTGCAACACTGTGAAACCAAGGACTGCATTGTGGCATTCTGGGGTCTCATGAACCAAGGGATCACTGTGACACTGTGGCACCTCATGGAATCAAGAAGACCATTGTGACACTGCTGGGCCACATGAAACCACAGGGACAATTGTGATAGTAAAGGATCTTGTGTAACAATGGCACCATTGTGACACTATGAGGCCCTATGGAACCAAGGGGTCACTGTTACTCTGCGGGTCCTTGTGGAACCATGGAGACCACTGTGAGTGTAGGACCTTGTATAACCAAGGGGCCATTGTTACCCTGCAGGGATTCACAGAATGAAGGAAATAATTTTGACACTGTGGTGCCCCATGGGACCAAGAGGCCGTTGTGACATTATGGAATCAAGGAGGCCATTGCTGCACTGTGAGACGTCACTGAACCAAGGATCCATTGTGACACTGCAGGGCCCAGGGAACCAAGGGACGTTGTGACACTGAGAGGCCCCATGGAATCATGGAGAACACTGTGACACTCTAGGGCCTCATGGAGGAGGGTGCAGCCAGGTGGGGATTGGGCTCTGCTCCCAGGGAGCAATGGACAAGATGATAGGAAATGTCTTAAGCTGTGCTACAGGAAGTTTAGGCAGCACGTTAGTTAGAAGCTCATCACAGAAAAGGTGATTGGGCATTGGACAGGACTGCCCAGGGAGGTGGTGGACTCACTGTCCCTGGAGCTGATTAATAAAACACTGGATGTGGCACTTAAAGGCACAATCTGGTGACAAGCTGGTGTCAGGTCAGAGGTTGGACTTGATCGTCTCAAATGTCTTTTCCAACCTGGTGAATCCTGTGGTTCTGTGATTCTGTGATTCTGTCCCTGGGCCAGCCGGATCTGCCTGAGGAGCCCCGGGGCCAACTCTCTGCTGCTGTCCTGGGCAGCGGGGCTGGCCCTGGGGCTGCAGGAGCTGCCCGAGCTGAGCATCTCCTGAGCATTCCAGACACAGAGTCGCTGTCCCTGACCTCCAGTGCCTCCAGCTCCTGCTGCAGGGCCAGACAGGGCTGGGCTGCTCTGCGGGGCTGCAGATGGGACATGGATTTCAGTGCTGGCACATGGAGAGAAGGAGCAGATTCAAGCAAGGCTGTGCCTGGGACAGGTTGGGTGCCCCAGGAGCTTTAGCAGGGTGTGGGAAGAAGGCAGGAGTTGGGAATCCCACAGGAATTGGCCATTCCTCAGCCAAACACAGCTTTTTGTTTGCAGCAGCAGCGAGTGAGGACAGAGGGACATCAGGAAAGCTTTGGGAGCTGCCAGGGTCAGGGGGAGGAGGGGAAATGGGGCAGTGGGTAAAGTGTGCAAGGGAAGCAGCACAGGCCTAGGCCAGGGCAGGAGAGCTGCAGTGGGGGTGACCAAAGGCCTTGGGGGGCTGGGACCACCCCCTGCCAACAGCAATGAGATTTGTGTCCCCTGGCTGTGGCTGCTGTCCCTGCCACTGAGGCCCATGAGAAGACAGCAGTTCCTGCCAGCCCCAGGCCTTGTGGCCTCCTCCCCCAGCCCACAGAGCTTTGCAGGGCTCCTGCTGCTCTCCTGCCCTCACCATGCCACACCCCACATGCCACTGCTCCGGGACAGCCACGAGCATCCTGTGAGGGCAGCGATCCCATTCCCAGGGGATGGGCTCAGGGCTTGGCTGTGCTGCTTGGCCAAGCCCAGGCAGGGCTTTCCCAGCCACATTCCAGAGTCCATTTCCCACCTGGAGCCGCTGGTGCCTCTGAGTTCCTGCTTGCCCAGCCCCAGGAACGTTCTCCTTGTCTGCTCATTGCCCCCACGGTCTCTTGGCAGTGATGGCCTCAGTGGGGGCTGCTGACATCCTCAGCTACTTGGAGGTTGCTGCTGAATTTTCCTTCTCCAGAGGCTTGTTCAACCTTCAGTTCTTCAGTTCAGGAATTCAGTTCCAAAGGCTCATCAACATTCAAAACACTGTAAAAATACTGGCCCCTGGGAATCATTTATGTCTTCAGTTGTTTTGTGGTTAATTAGACCAGTTCCAGAAGCATATTAAAGGTGAATATATGACATAAATTATAATATATGCCTCATTTTTTCTGTTAATTCCTTTTCTGTTAATACATAGATACAGCAAACTCCATTTGATAAGGATCAGCAGCAACTCCTAATGCAGTCTCAATAGATAGGAAAATCAAGACACTTCATGGCTGACAATCAATCAGACTTTGTCCCTACCCCCTCCCCACCATTTCCCTCATCCAAGCCCTGGGACTCAGAAAAGCCTTGTGCAAACCTGAACTTCCTCCACTCCAGGCTGCGCCTGCAGCTTTCAGCTCCTTGGCACCAACTCCCACCTGCCTTCCTTGGAGAAGGAGCTGCCCGAGCCAGAGAAAGATGTTCCCTTATTGTCAGCAAACCAAACCAAAAGAAGGCAAAGCTCCCAAAAGTCATTCCTCTGCTGGATATTAAATGCACTTTCCACAGCAGACAGTCTCAGACCAATGGAAAACACGTTCTGTGCCCAGCACAGATCCCAAGATCCCCCAAACCCTCCCTGCCCCAATTCTGTCCACATTTGCTCTTTGCACACACGAGTCACATGCTCAAGTCACGAGCTCCCTCCATGGCCAGAGGGAGGAAAAGAGAGAAAGTGGATGAAGAGCTCTCTTGTGCAGAGCTACAGCTGCACTGATCCCAATATTCTGGGCTCACAGGAACTTGATCCAACACCCTCTGCAGCATCTGTTCCCTGGCTCCAAATCTGTCTGCATGGCCACGCCCAAGGAGTGCTGGGCAATGGAGTCACATCCAGGGGTGTCCCCAGGGCTCAGGATTGGGGCCAGTGCAGTTCAATCTCTTTAGTGCTGATCTGGATGAGGCATCGAGGGCACCCTCAGTCAGTGTCCAGGTGAGCCCAAGCTGGGTGGCAGTGTGGCAGTGCTGGAGGGCAGGAAGCTCTGCACAGGGATCTGGACAGGCTGCAGCCATGGGCCCAGGACAATTGGATGAGGTTCACCAAGGCCAAGGGCCGCGTCCTGCCCTGGCCTCACAACCACACCAAATCCCTGGCCGTGCCCTGGCCCTGATCCCCACAGCCTGTCCTGTTTCCTTCATCCCTGCATTGCCAGGGACTTTGTGGGACAAGGGAGCTCTGCTCTGGGGATGGAGGGAGGTCCAAGTGCAGCCACTGGAGTGGGAACCACAACTGATCAGGTTTGTGTCCTTTGGGGTGAGGAACTGATGAGACTCAGAGGCACAGAAAGTTTCACTTCACGTCCAAGATAAAAAAATTTAAAGATGATACATATCAAAAACAATGAACAAATCACATTGCTGTTGGCAGGGGGTGGTCCCAGCCCCCCAAGGCCTTTGGTCACCCCCACTGCAGCTCTCCTGCCCTGGCCTAGGCCTGTGCTGCTTCCCTTGCACACTTTACCCACCGCCCCATTTCCCCTCCTCCCTCTGACCCTGGGAGCTCCCAAAGCTTTCCTGATGTCCCTCTGTCCTCACTCGCTGCTGCTGCAAACAAAAAGCTGTGTTTGGCTGAGGAATGGCCAATTCCTGTGGGATTCCCAACTCCTGCCTTCTTCCCACACCCTGCTAAAGCTCCTGGGGCACCCAACCTGTCCCAGGCACAGCCTTGCTTGAATCTGCTCCTTCTCTCCATGTGCCAGCACTGAAATCCATGTCCCATCTGCAGCCCCGCAAAGCAGCCCAGCCCTGTGTGGCCCTGCAGCAGGAACTGGAGGCACTGGAGATCAGGGACAGTGACTCTGTGTCTGCAGTGCTCAGGAGATGCTCAGCTCGGTCAGCTCCTGCAGCCCCAGGGCCAGCCCTGCTGCCCAGGACAGCAGCAGAGAGTTGGCCCTGGGGCTCCTCAGGCAGCTCCTGCTGGCCCAGGGACAGAATCACAGAATCACAGGATTAACCAGGTTGGAAAAGATGTTTGATAGCATCAAGTCCAACCTGTGACCTAACACCAGCTTGTCACCAGATTGTGCCTTTAAGTGCCACATCCAGTATTTTATTAATCAGCTCCAGGGACAGTGAGTCCACCACCTCCCTGGGCAGTCCTGTCCAATGCCCAATCACCTTTTCTGTGATGAGCTTCTAACTAACGTGCTGCCTAAACTTCCTGTAGCAGAGCTTAAGACATTTCCTATCATCTTGTCCATTGCTCCCTGGGAGCTGAGCCGAATTCTCCCCGGCTTGACCCTCTTCCTTGAGGGGCCTAGAGTGTCACAGTGCTCTTCGTGCTTCCATGAGGCTCTGTAGTGTCAATGGATCCTTAGTTCCCCAAGGCCCTGCAGTGTCACAGTGTGTGCTTAGTTCCATTGGGCCCTGGAATCTCACTAGGGTTTCCTTGCTTCTGCAATGTCACAACAGCCCCTTGGTTCAACAAGGCCCCCCAGTGTCACAGAGGCCTTTGTGGTTCCAAGAGGACCCAGAGTGTCACCATTAACTCCTTGGTTCCATTCAGCCCCACAGTGTCACAATGGCCCCTTGCTTCTCTGGGGCCCTGCAGTGTCACAATCATCACAGGATCACAGAATCAGCCAGGTTGGAAAAGATCTTGGAGATCATCAAGTCCAACCTGTGACCCAACAACACCTTGTCACCCAGACCATGGCACTGAGTGCCACATCCAGCCTTTCCTGGAACACCTCCAGGGATGTTGACTCCACCACCTCCCTGGGCAGCACATTCCAATGTCCAATCACCCTTTCTGTGTAGAACCTCTTCCTAATGTCCAGCCTAAACCTTCTCTGGCGCAGCTTAAGGCTGTGACCTTTTGTCCTGTCACTGTTTCCTAGGAGCAGAGCCCAACCCCACGTGGCAGCACCCTCCTGTCAGGGAGTTTTAGAGAGTGATGAGGTCTCTCCTGAGCCTCCTCTTCTCCAGGATAAACAACCCCAGCTCCCTCAGACACTCCTCACAGGACTTGTGTTCCAGACCCTTCACCAGCCTTGTTGCCCTTCTCTGGACACGCTCCAGCCCCTCAATGTCCTTCCTAAATTGGGGGGCCCAGAACTGGACACAGCACTCGAGGTGTGGCCTCACCAGTGCTGAGTACAGGGGAAGAATCACTGCCCTGCTCCTGCTGGCCACACCATTCCTGATCCAGGCCAGGTGCCATTGGCCTTCTTGGCCATGTGGGCACACTGCTGCCTCATGTCCAGCCTGCTGTCCATCAGTGCCCCCAGCTCCCTTTCTGCCTGGCCACTGTCCAGCCACTGTGTCCCCAGCCTGTAGTGCTGCAGGGGTTGTTGTGGCCCAAGGGCAGGACCTGGCACTTGGTCTTGTTAAACCTCATCTCACTGGATTCATTTCTTGGATCCAGCCTGTCCAGGTTCCTCTGCAGAGCCTTCCTACCCTCCAGCAGATCCACACTCACACCCAGCTTGGTGTCACTACAGTTCCATGAGGTCCTAAAGTGTCACAGTGTTCTCCACGATTCCATGAGGCTCTGTAGTTTCATAATGGCCCCTTGATTCTCCAAGGCCCTCTATTGTCATAATGGCCTCTGGGTTCCATGTGGCCTCCCAGTGTCACATTGTCCGTTGGTTCCCTGGGCCCTGCAGTGTCACAATGTCCCTTGGTTCCATGAGGTCTCACAGCACAGCGATGGTCTCCTTGATTCCATAGTTTTACAATGGACTCTTGGTCCCATGGGGCACCAGGGTCTCAAAATTGTTTCCTTCATTCCGTGAATCCCTGCAGTGTGGCAATGGCCCCTTGGTTATACAAGGTCCTACACTCACAGTGGTCTCCATGGTTCCACAAGGACCCGCAGAGTAACAGTGACCCCTTGGTTCCATAGGGCCTCATAGTGTCACAATGGTGCCATTGTTACACAAGGTCCTTCACTATCACAATTATATCTGTGGTTTCACGTGGCCCTGCAGTGTCACAATGGTCTTCTTGATTCCATGAGGCCCCACAGTGCCACAATGGACGCCTTGGTTGCACAATGTCACAATGGGCCCTTGGTTCCATGAAGCCTTGCAGTGTTACAAGTGTCCCCTTAGTTCCACGAGGCCCTCATGTGTCACAGTGACCTCTAAGTTACCTGAGACCTCAGAGTACCACAATGGCTTCTTGGTGCCATGGGGCACCATGGTGTCATAATTCTTCCCTTAGTTCCATGTGTCCCTGGAGTGTCACAATGGCCCCTTGGTTCCACTGGGTTGTGGAATATCTCCAGGGTCTCCTTGGTTCCACAGTGTCCCAATGGCCCCTTAGTTCTAAAAGACCCCACAGTGTCACGGTGGCCTCCATGGTTCCACGAGGACCACGAGTGTCACAATGGACTCCTTGGTTCCATTCAGCCCCTCAGTGTCATAATGGCCTGTTGAAGGTTTGGAGAATTTTCTCCATTCTGTTGTTAGGAAACCAGTGACTGGGTACTTAAGAAACAAAAGATGTGGCCGGGGATGTGGTGAGGGAAGCATCCAGCATCAGTAACTTCTCACTTGCTCACCAGACTTGGGAGGGGAAACAGTGAAAGCTGCTGTCTCCTTTTCACTGCAGCTGAGGAAATGTCCAGTTCTGCATTGCCTTCTCTTCCTTGCTGGGTGAGCTTTCATTTGGGGAAAAAAGCATGGGGTTCCAGCCCCCTCTTCCCCTCCTGGAGTGTGCATCTTCCCACCTGTGCTTGCAGCTGCTGAGGAGGGGGGCCCAACTGCCACTGCCCTGCACCTCGCCTGCTGGAATGCACTGCCACCTTTTGCTGGCTAGTCTGTGTGAGCCCATCCTGCTGCTCCATCTCCCTGCTCTGAGCTCCCTGCCCAGCCCGTCCTGCTCACACCATCCCTGCCCAGCCCCATCCTGCTCACGCCACCCCTGCCCACCATTACCCACGTGACACAGACCCGAGCTCATGCCACAGCGCCCCCTGCAGCTGCACGGGAGTCATTGCACCTGCCCTGCCTGGTCGGGAGCCAACAGCGCCCCTGCTGGCTGTGACGGTGACTGCACCAAAAGGACAGTGCCTGGCCCAGGGACACCTGCCACTGGGTTTTTGGTTTTGTTTGTTGTTACTATTGCTGTTACTATTGTTGTTATTGATTGCTTGCCTCACTATAAATACTAGTAAAGAACTGTCATTCCTTTTCCCTTATCTTTGCATGAAAGCCCTTGATTCCAAAGTTATAATAATTCGGAGGGAAGGGGGTTGCATTATCCATTCTAAGGGAGGCTCCCACCTTCCTTAGCAGACACCTCTCTTTCAAATCAAGACATTATCCTGGAAAAGAGGAGGCTCAGGGGAGACCTCATCACTCTCTACAACTCCCTGACAGGAGGATGCAGCCAGGTGGGGTGAGATTCTTCTCCTGGGCAAACAGTGTCAGGACAAGAGGCCACAACCTTAAGCTGCACCAGGGGAGGTTTAGGTTGGACATTAGGAAGTTCTTGAGAGAAAGGGTGATTGGGCATTGGAATAGGCTGCCCAGGGAGATGGTGGAGTCACCATCCCTGGAGGTGTTTAAGGAAAGGCTGGATGTGGCACTTGGTGCCATGGTCTGGGTGACAAGGTGCTATTGGGTCACAGGTTGGACTTGATGATCTCCAAGGTCTTTTCCAACCTGGTTGATTCTGTTATTCTGTGATCATTGTGACACTGTAGGGCCCCAGGGAAGCAAGGGGCCATTGTGACACTGTGGGGCTAAATGGAACCACAGAGGCCATGCTGACAATGCAGAACCAAGCAGACCCTGGAGATATTCCGGAGACCAGTGGAAGCAGGGGGCCATTGTGACACTCCAAGGACTCATGAACTAAGGGAACCATTTTGACACCATGGTGCCCCATGGTACCAAGGGGCCATTGTGGTACTGTGGGGCCTCAGGTAACTTAGAGGCCACTGTGACACTCAGGTCCTCATGGAACTAAGGGGACACTTGTAACACTGCGGGGGCTGATGGAACCAAGGGTCTGTTGTGACAATGCAGGATCCTTTGTAACCAGGGGTCCATTGTGACTCTGCCCCACCCATGGGGGAACCTGCCTGGCCCAGGGAAAAGGAGGCTCCCTGTGGGCCCTGCTGTCCTCTTCAGGAGATG
The DNA here is from genome assembly GCA_036630365.1 of Acanthiza pusilla. Taxonomy (NCBI): domain Eukaryota; kingdom Metazoa; phylum Chordata; class Aves; order Passeriformes; family Acanthizidae; genus Acanthiza; species Acanthiza pusilla. Next base: position 1,759,545 of record JAXCHO010000108.1, read on the forward strand.
CTGAGAGCTCTGCAGCCCCTCCTGCCATCCCATGCCCCCAGGCCAGCACAACAGCCCCAGCCTTTGTGGCCCTCCAGAGCTGTTCCTGCTCCAGGCCTAGGTCCCATCCCAGTGATGGGGCAGCCAGAAAGCTGTGCCCATTTCTGTTCATTCCTGTTTTGATGAGGATCCTCAGCAACATGGATGTTCCCTGATGAATTTTCCTTCTCCAGAGGTTTGCTCTGACTTCAGCTCTTCCGTTCAGGCTCCTTAAGATTTGAAAACACCTTAAGAAGACAAGCCCCTGGGAATGATTTAATTCTAAGTCTTCAATTCTTTTGCAGTTAATTAGACCAGTTCCAGAAGCATACTCAGAGTGAATGTTTGATATATATTATGTTATAATATAGATTTCCATTTTTCTGTGTATTTCTTTTATGTTTATACACTGATATCAGCATTCTCCCATTGATATTGATCCCAAGCATCCCCTAATGCAGTCTGAATAGATATGAACATCAATACCCTTCATGGCTGATAATCAATCTGACTTTCTCCCTACCCCCTCCCCACCATTTCCCTCATCCAAGCCCTGGGACTCAGAGAAGCCTTGTGCAAATCTCAGCTTCCTCCACTCCAGGCTGCACCTGCAGCTTTCAGCTCCTTGGCACCAACTCCCACCTGCTCTCCTTGGAGAAGGAGCTGACCGAGACACGGAAGGATGTTCATTCATTGTCAGCGAACAAAACTAAAAGGAGGCACAGCTCCATAAAATGCAAAAGTCATTCCTCTGCTGGATATTAAATGCACTTTCCACAGCAGAGAGTCTCAGACCAATGGAAAACACATTCTGTGCCCAGCACAGATCCCAAGATCCCCCAAACCCTCCCTGCCACGATTCTGTCTACATTTGCTCTCTGCACAGATGAGTCACATGCTGAAGTCACGAGCTCCCTCCATGGGCAGAGGGAGGAAAAGAGAGAAAGTGGATGAAGAGCTCTCTTGTGCAGAGCTACAGCTGCACTGATCCCAATATTCTGGGCTCACAGGAACTTGATCCAACACCCTCTGCAGCATCTGTTCCCTGCCTCAAAATCTGTCTGCATGGCCAGGCCCAAGGAGTGCTGGGCAATGGAGTCATATCCAGGGCTGTCCCCAGGGCTCAGGATTGGGGCCAGTGCAGTTCAATCTCTTTAGTGCTGATCTGGATGAGGCATCGAGGGCACCCTCAGTCAGTGTCCAGGTGAGCCCAAGCTGGGTGGCAGTGTGGCTGTGCTGGAGGGCAGGAAGCTCTGCACAGGGATCTGGACAGGCTGCAGCCATGGGCCCAGGACAATTGGATGAGGTTCACCAAGGCCAAGGGCTGTGTCCTGCCCTGGCCTCACAGCCACACCAAATCCCTGGCCGTGCCCTGGCCCTGATCCCCACAGCCTGTCCTGTTTCCTTCATCCCTGCATTGCCAGGGACTTTGTGGGACAAGGGAGCTCTGCTCTGGGGATGGAGGGAGGTCCAAGTGCAGCCACTGGAGTGGGAACCACAACTGATCAGGTTTGTGTCCTTTCGGGGTCAGGAACTGGTGAGACTCAGAGGCACAGAAAGTTTCTCTTCATGGCCAACTGACAAAAATTTAAACATGATACTGTTTAAAAAACATCAGTACTCTTCCCTAGGCTTTGTGCAGTGTCCTAGCAGCATGTGACCTGTCCAGCATTCTCAAGGGTTTCCCATAGAGGAATAGTTTTAAACAAAGACAAAAGAAAAAGTGATTTGAAAATATATAAACTGAATGAAGATGCTGACTGATGTGTTATTTAAAGTTCTGAATGACTGGGGCACGCTCTGAAGCTCAAAGTGTGAAGCCACTCAGTTGAGAGGCATTGGAATGACTGGAGAGGTTCTAGAGGAGGAAATCTGGGAGCAATGGAATGGACATAGATCCAGCTGGTCTGGTGAAGAGATGTCCTTAGACATGGCCATTTAAACAGGAGAGGTGGAAACACCTGAAAGAAGAAGGACATGAAAATGTAGATGGAATATTGGTGGCAAAAGTAGAGGGGAAGATCAGTATTTCTTCTCCTGCCATCAGTACACTTCCAGGGAATTCCTGTTCTCTCCTGGTGGGAGAGCTTTGCCATTTCTTAAAAGTACTCAAATGACACAGCTAATGAAGATGTGCTTGTGCACCTCACAAGCTGCAGGTCCCCTACAGCCCTGGAGGGCTCCTGTCCCATAAACATCTGCTCTGCTCCAGTCTGAAATAGGGACCAGCATCGTCCCAGGATCATAAGAGGGGTGAGGTTGGAAGGGACCTCAGCAAGTCTGCAGCCCAACCTGTCAGAAACAGCGTCAGACCAAAGCTTGATTTGGTCTGGAATGGAAAATTCCAAAGGACAGGGACAGGGCAGCATCTCAGCACCTGGCTGAGCCCATGGGAACAAAGGTTTCCTCCTCTCCTGGCTGAACTTCCAATCTCTCTGCTTCCACCCATTGTCTTTTGTCTCCCACCAGGCCCCCGGTGAAGAGCCTGGCTCTGTGTTCTCCATCACCTCCTCAGTGGCACTGCCAGGCTGGGATGAGGAGCCCCTCAGCCTTCCCTTCTCTGGGCTGGACAAGCCCAGCTCCCTCAGCCTCTCCTCACAGCCCAAGGGCTCCAGCCCCACCCTGGAGGCCCTTCCCTAACCCTGCTCCAGCTGCCAGACATCTTTCCTGCCCTGGGGAACCCAAACCAGGCCACAGTGACCTGGGCAATCCATGTCCTTGATGGTCACACAGCCCCAGCCCATTGTCCCCATGTCAGGCTCTGGGTGTCGATTTGTGGGACATCCTTGGGGGAGGCTGCGGTGCCAGGAAGGGCAGGAGCTGGGGGGACAGGGGGCCCTGCTCCACACAGCAGTGTTGGATGTCTATGGGAGGCTCTGTGATGGGGTTTCTGGGGCACAGTGACCTCCCCAGTGACACTACACAGCCCCCCTGTGACATCACAGCTCCACATGACATCACAACCCACTCTGTGATGTCTCACCATCCCCCATGTGTTGTCAAACTACCCTCCTGTGATGTCACAGCCTACTCTCTGCTGTCACTACCCACTCTGTGATGTCACTCTGCCCCCCTCTGTGATGTCACAGCCTGCTCTTTAATGTCACAGCCCTCCTTGTGATGTCACAGCTGGCTCTAGAATTTCACACCACCACTCTGTGATGTCACAGCCCACTCTGCGATGTCACACAGCTGCCCTGTGATGTCAAAATCTGCTCTCTGATGTCACAGAACCACTTGGTTATGTCACACAGTTCCCCCTATTATGCCACAGCTGCTGGACGACCTCACTCTCTGATGTTATAGCCCTCTCTGTGACATCACATAACCCACTCTGTGTATCACACAGCCCCTTTCTGATGTCACACCTGCTCTGTGGCTCTATGACACAGCCCCTCTATTACATCACAGCTGTTCTGTGACATCACAGCCCCTCTCTGGGATGTCCCCCAGTGTCACCTTTGGGGTGGGGTGGGCAGGAGACACCTTTAGGCTCCTCTAGGCACCCAGAGGTGCCCAGCAGCTCTTGCAGGCTGCAGAACCTCTGCACCACCCCCGACAGCCACAAGTGTCCATTCTCATCGCGGTGCACCTGGAACCGATTGGAACCCCGGCTAGAGTGCGGCTGTGGAGTGACCTCCCGGCGATACTCAGCGGGGCAGGGACCCCCCGGGAGCCCCCAAACCCCTCCTGCCCCACGGGTGCCCACAGCAGCCCTGGGGCTGTGCCCGTCCCCATGGCACTGTCCCCATGGGTGCCAGGGCTGTGTTTCCCTCCTGGGGACAGGGCCCTGCACGGTCCTGGCTCCCCCAAACCCCCGCGGGTGCCGTGGGGGTCTCACCTGGACGCAGACACTCAGCAGGGAACTGTCCAAGGCCTGGGGGCTGTGGCACAGCAGGGACAGCCCCGCGGTGATTCTGTCACCTCCCTGTCCCTGTCACCTCCGCCTTGGCGCTGCTCAGGGCTCCCGGCACCCCCTGAGGGCTCTGTGGCACAGCTTGGCCACGTCCCCCAGGAGCCGGGGAGGAGCCACCTCCCTGCAGAAGGAGCGCTGGGCATCGCCCTCAGCCGGGAGTGGCCATGGAGGAGAGGCACGAAGGAACGAGCCTCCCGCAGCGTGGGGAGCTGCCCATCCTGTGCCAGGCGGGGGGACAGCCCCACGTCCCCCCGAGTCCCCAGGGGCTCCCCAAACCCCCCCAGCTCAGCAGCACCCGGCTGTCCGCCTTGGGGAGGGTGACGAGCCGCTTCTCCACGGGGCTGCTCTCCCGGCTCGCTGCCTGCTCGGTGCCCATGGCGGCGATGTCGGGGAAGTCGCACAAGTGCTGGCGCTTCTGTGGGGACACCGCCGGGGTGACACTGCCGCCACACACGTCCCCACACTGTCGGACCTCAGCCACAGGCACTGCCAGCACCTCGGAGCTGCCTGGGACGGGAGGCAGAGGTGGCTGGCGGGGTGTCCCCAGGGATGTTGGGCTGTCCCCAGGGGTGCCATGCTGTCTCCATGGGCTTCAGGCTGTCCCAGTGGGTGTCACACTGTCCTTATGGGTGCCAGGCTGTCCCCTAGGATGTCACACTGGCCTCCTGGGTTTCAGGATCTCCTGATGGATGTCAGGTCTCATGAAATGGTTTAAACACAGAAGAGCAAAGAAAGGTAAGTTTGTGAATAAAATCGATCGAACCCAGAAAGCTTCAAAATATACCCAAAACACATGATTAAAACCAAATGACGTTAGGTGTAGGTGTCAAACAATGAATATATTTTATTTAATCATAAAAGAGGCAAAGAGAAAGAGAAATGGAAAAATAGAAAAAGAGGTGTGCGGGGGAGTGGGGGGTGCCGCGGCCCAAAGTGTTGGGAGTGAAACAACACACCAATATGATGTGGAATCAAGCTCCGTTTATTGATGATTTCAGACAGTCTTTTATACATAATTCTGTTCCATACAAGTAAAAAGCAATCTATTCATTGGTTAAACAATGCTTTCACACGCTTAAATAAAACTAATGATTGGTTGGCACAATTTTAATAATATTCAGCTTTTGCAGTTAATTTTTGAGCTTTCCCAGCCTTGTCTTTTGCTGACTTCCTCTCTATCATATCTTACTTTCTCATATCTACTGGGACAGTACAGACCATCCTTGTAACATATTTTCTATTGCAACACTTACTTATTCAGAACAAGAACGAACTATCCTTGCTTATTGCTACATTTACAAATGTTAACAAGAATGAACTAACCTTGCTTATTGCTACATCTACAAATGTTCATAATGATGCATCATTCCCAGGGCCCCAACATCTCCCCCTCTTTTTTCAAAAATAGCATGAGCGATATCTTCCATCCTTTGCACAAGACATTGCAATATGCAAGGCCCAAACAAGCAACACAAAAAGAGCAAAAATAAAGGTGCTCCAAACATTATTAACAAGCTCTTAATCCAAGAGACAATATCTCCAAAAACCAAATCAAACCAGGAGTCTAAAGGGTTACTAACTGTTCGGATCTTATCCACATGTTCTCTGAGCCATTGTAATTCTGCGTGAACAGACTTACTGTGATCGGAAAGATTGAAACAACACATTCCCTCAAACTCCTCACATCCGTGACCTTGTGCCAATAACAAAAAATCTATCGCTGTTCGATTTTGCAAAACTGAATGCCGCAGGCTATCCATATCTTCTGATAGTTGTTCTAAAATTGCAGTGGTTGCATTGGATTGCTTAACAACCCAACAAGCCAATTTGTTGATAGTGTTGAGTGCATGAGCTGTACCTAGTGATGATACTAGAGCGGCAAAAACTCGTGCTGTTGGTCCCCAAATTTCTACATCATCTTTGCAGTCAGATGAAAGAGTGTCAAGGCCACGTTTAACTCGATTCTGTCTTAATTTCATTGCCATTGTCTTATTCATTGCTAATAACGCCAATTTGCCTAAGTAACAAGGGCCTCCTTGTGCATAACGTGGTATGCCATGCCAAGCTCGATCTCCACATATGAGAAAGACTCCCGTTGGAAGTGCTAGAGCACTATCATTCGCCCAGATTTTTATGTGATTGCTACCCCATCCATAAGGAGAACCTCCACAGTGAGCAGTAGCATTTGTCAATACAAAACTGTGTGGGGTGAGCATGGTAAAACTATCATTCATATGTCTTTGATAATTTCCCAGATATACACATCCAGTTTCTTTCACATTACGATCTAACTGTCGGCTTCCTAACAAATGTAACTCTTGGGGAACTTTTGGGGATCCCATGGTAGAGACACCTTCAAACTTGATAAAAGCAAAGCAGTGCAGTGGCTTGTATTCTTGGCTTCGGAACAATTTTTTGTAGCATACTGAGAAAAGCTGTTAGCATCAAAACCTGGAACTCCTATCAAGCAAGTACGGAAAGGATCAGTAGCTGAAGCCAGTGATAAACAAAATGCCGTATTACCAGTTTCTCTTGCCCAGGTAACCCATAAATTTTTTCTTGGCTCTATTTTAGTCAGCAAGCTTTCACTATCTAGTACGCTTAAAAGAGTTAAAATTATGATCCCAGTTTTCATATTCGTCAAAGAATTCTGATTCAGCTTTGCTAAAGCAATAATCAACAGTTTGAGCATATACCAATAATTTCAGCTGAAGAGCAATGCGTCTTAGCTGATATCTGTCTAAAGCAATACGTAAAGAATCATGACTTTCAAAAAGAAATTCAGGCCAGATAAACTCTTCAAGAAACTGATCGAGGTGTTCACTGCCTATCCAATCTCTCAATCCCCACTCCGGGTCTTGTGGGGGCAAACGATGACGACACTCTCTACAACCTAAGAGCACCTCCTGTCTCAAAAGACCATTTTTATCTGTATAAGCAAGTTGATCACACCCCCCACAACGAAATACTATATACTGTCGAGAGGTCCCAAATTCTCGCCGTCTCTCTCTCAATCTGGCTAACTTTATCGCTATAGCTCTTTGTAGGATGCCGTCAGCTCTGAACTCGACAGCACGATCGATCCAAGACAAAACAACACTTTCTCCTGGTTCTAGCTCCGTGTATAGTTGTTTGATTATTCTGCACCAAGGCTCAAGGGCAAGGTATCTTCGTTGTTGTTGTCTGTCATCAACACCTTCGTTTGAAGCCAGGGTCGCACCCACTTGGCTGGCACCCACCGAGCTTGATCTTGATCATCTGCAATGATACAAGTGTAACCTCTTCCCCATCTTAATAATTTCATTGGGCCCTCCCATGTAGCCTTGACTGGATCCCATGTTTCTACTAGAACTTCTTTTTTAGACAAATCTTGGGAATTACCTCCTAAATGAACCTCAAATGGAACTGTGCTCCCTTCTCCTTCCTCTACTGGGTTTTTCCAATTTAACACATAGCAGGCTTTCATTAACACATTATGTGGGGACTTCTCCCCCTCTTTTTTCAAAATGGTCACAAGGCGTTTTAGATCTTGATGCCTGTGTTCAATTATAGCCTGACCAGTACTATTATATGGTACACCCGTTTTGTGTGTAATGTCCCAAAGTCCTAAGAAGTGCTGACAAGCTTGACTTCGATAGGCAGAACCATTATCAGTTTTAATAGAGACAGGTCAGCCCAAAGCAGCTATAGCAGCCAACCAATGTTGTTTAACATACTTAAAGGAAGGAGAAGGAGCTGCAGTGGCCCACAGCATTTTACTACAGGTATCAACAGACACATGAACATATTTTAGTCGACCAAATGATGCGATTTCAGTGACATCAGTTTGCCACAACTGACGTGGCTGAAGACCATGGGGATTTGCACCAAAAGCTTGTAAAGGAGTGAGCCTAGCACAATCTGGACAAGCTGCAATGATAGCACGAGCCTGTGATTTAGGAATTGAAAATTCTCGCTGCAATGCTCGAGCAGACTGATGAAAAAAGGAATGAGACGCTATGGCTTGTTGTACAGGAGAGGTCTGAGCGGCAGCAGAAACAGCAGCATCAATGACATTGTTGCCCGCTGTCAGAAATCCTGGTAAATTTGAATGACTTCTGATATGAGAACACCAAACAGGGTGATGACGTTCAAGAAGCAGATTGCGAAGCTGTATTAAGAGAGATTCAACTTGTGGATTATTAACATGACCAATAGTAGCATGATCAATTCTTAAAATTATACTAGCTGCATAGAGAGAGTCTGTAATCAAATTGATGGGCTGATCTGAATAGAGTTCAAATGCAAGAAGCACAGCTCGCAACTCTAGAACCTGAACAGACACACCAGACCAGGAATATACCAAAGTGTGTCATTGCTGACATTGCCAGTATGCTAGACCATATTTTCCTGTCTTTCCACTAGCGTCAGTAAAAACAGTAAGTGCATCGGATATTGGCTGAGATACAACAACAGGCCTTTCCGAAAAAACAAGTGAAGTGTGAAATAATGGATGAGATGGGTAATGAACACTCAAGGAAATTCCATTTGTGGCTAATGCAAATGACAAACTCTGTTGAGACCATTCTTCCACCAAGTCCAGAGTTTTCCATGGGAGAAAGAAAGTGGAAGGCTCAATTCCAAAAACCTGTCGAACACGCTTCCGGGCTTTTAATAGCAAGAGTCCAATGGAATCAGGTTGTGTAACTACAGATGCAGAAGGTCGAAAAGAGAAGAAAACCCACTCAAGAATATGGACAGATTTGTTTTGAGTTTGAATAATGACTGCAGATGCACCTTGAGACTGTCGATAAACAGCAACATGAATCGAAAGTGTGGGCTCATATCTGTAGGTTTGAGCACAAGCAATCTTTGTTTCAATTTTTTCTAGGGATTTTAAACATGCTTGATCTATTTGTCTGGGTTCTGAAGGATGAGTTGAGTCTTTGAGCAGGTCAAAAAGTGGAGTCATATCCTCATTATCTATTCCACACCAAACTCGTAGCCATTGCAGATCTCCAACAAGCTTCTGCACATCGTTCACAGTAGCCACTTCTTTTGACAGATGGAGCTTGCTTGGTCTGATTCGACTTTCTGTGATTGTCATTCCTAGATATGACCATGGAGAATGTCACTGTACTTTTTCTTCTGCCACAATCAAGCCAAAGGACTTGAGTTGTTCCCTTAATTCATTTTCATCCTGCATGTTCAGGGGTTTTTCTGTGGCTACCAGAATGTCATCCATATAATGATAGACTAGTGCCTGAGGGTGTTGTTTCTTCCATCCCTGAAGTGCAAAATCTACACACCATTGACAGATGGTAGGGCTATTTTTCATGCCTTGAGGCAAAACAGTCCATTCATATCTTGAGTACGGGCCAGCATTGTTAACTGTGGGAACACTGAATGCAAATCTCCCGATGTCATCAGGATGCAAGGGAATAGTATAAAAACAGTCTTTCAAATCAATAATTAAAAGATGCCAATGGTTAGGTAACGCAGCAGGTGAGGGGAGACCTGGTTGTAATGCTCCCATGTCTTTCATAACAGCATTGAGAGCTCTTAAATCATGCAGCAAGCGCCATTTTCCAGATTTCTTCTTGATAACAAAAACAGGAGTGTTCCATTCACTAGTAGATGGTCGAAGATGGCTTTGCTGTAGTTGTTCTTGTACCAGAGTAATGAGGGGCTCTAATTTTTCTTTAGGCAGCGGCCACTGGGCTACCTGCACTGGTTTGTCTATGATCCATTGTCTCTTCAGCACGGGTAGGCCCCCACTCCCAGTGACCGCCCCGCAAAAGGTGATGTCTGCAGGACCAACCCCCATTGTGATAAAACATCTCGACCGAAAATCCACAGGGTTGTCTGCATGACATACGGTCGAGTATGAGCTTTGTTACCTTCATCATCGATGATGAGACACCAATCACTACTCTGCATAGTGACTGCATCTCCGCCTATACCTGTAATCTGATCTTCTAATTGGTTCAGGGGCCAATCTTTTGGCCAGGCACGTGAAGGAATGATAGTGATGTCTGATCCTGTATCAATCATCATCTCAAGATATGGTAGACCTGTTAATTGTTCAAGAGATTCATTATCTCTAAGAATATGGACTTTATGTAAAGGACGTTGTGCTGTTATATTTGCTGCAAAAAGAACCAAATTATTTCCAGTACTTCCAAAACCTTTGTCTTGTCGATCTTGAGACGAGACACAAGGTACCATAGGTTTAAATGGTACAAGCTGTGCGATTTTGCTGCCTTTTGGAATGGTTACAGGGGTCAAAAATGCTTTAACCATTATTTTTATAAGTCCCGTATAATCTGCATCAATTATTCCAGGGAGCACAAACATACCTTGTTTACTCATTGATGATCTGCCAATTAATAAAGCTGCCAGTCCGTATCCTAAAGGTCCTTTCATAGTAGAATTCACAAGATGTACCTGATCATCTGTGATGTTTACTGTGTCTGCCACGGCCAGATCGACTCCTGCGCTTCCCCTGGTGGCGGCGGTGAGCTCAGTGAGACAGCCATGCTGGAGGGATTGTTGTGTGTCTGGCCCGAGTATTTGTTGGCCGCGCTCGGTCCGCGGCTCAAGGGGTTTCCCTGCAAAGGAGTGCCGTCCTTCTTAAAGCGTGAATGACATTCTTGAGCCCGATGTCCAAATTTTTCGCAACGTCGACAGACTCCTGGCGCGGTCTCTCTTTGCACAGTCTGCCCTTTTCTTTGCTTTCTCGGACAATAAAGTGTCCAGATTTCCCACATGCAAGACATTTTGATCCTTGATTTCCTCGTCCAGTTCCTCGTTGTTTCAAAGCAGCTGCTAATGCTGTAGCATTAGCCTTGGCATGGATTTTTGCTTTCTCTTTCTCTTCCTCCCACGGTGCACGAGAGCAAGCTTCAATAATCTTCACTAGGTTTGCTCCAGGATCCATGGAAGCAACAATTCTGCGACAAGTTGCATTAGCATTTTGTACAACAATTTCTTTTACCATGATATCCTTCATTTCCTGAGGCACATTAGGAGCTACCTCAACAGCTTCTTGGACCTTATCTACAAATTTTAAGAACGGCTCATTATCTTCTTGCCGTATCTTCAGATATGGGGGATTAACTTTTCCAATCTGAGGCAGGCAAGCAAATGCCTCTAATGCAGCTGCTTTAGATTGAGCAAGTATACGAGGATGTAATGCTGCTTGCCTTGCAGGATCTCTTAAAGCACCTGTTCCCATTAATTGTTCCATAGTTGCAAATCGCAAAGGATCACCTCGAGGCAGGTCAAGGTTTTCCATCATTTTTTCTTCTAGTCTTTCTTGCCACTTTGTTAGAAATAATGTATATGATGTGCTTCCCAAAATTAGTTCGAACAGTGGTCGAATATCACCTGGAACCATCTCATTATATTTTATCATAGCTTGTAGTTGATTCTTCACTAAGGGATTGTCAATACCATAACTCATAACAGTATTCTGTAATTTAGTTATCATTGACCACTCTAGTGCACTCCATTCTCGTCTTCCATCTCTAACTACCACCAGGGCAGATACCATTGGAGTAAAAGAGAATTCTCCCTGTAATTGTGCATTAGTTACAACCCCCATCCACCGCTTTGCCATGTTAAAATTTGGATCACGGGGAGGTTCAGGGGGAGATTGAGCAGATTGATTTGGACTCCCAGCAAGATTTCTACCGGGAAGACGACGTTTGACAGGTAGAGGAAGGTTTGAGGCAGATCTCGATTGCCTGATCTGGAGCTTCTCACTCCGGGACAACCCTTCCGTAGGTCCATATTTGCTACAGAGATAATTGTCTAATTCCTCCTCTGTTATTATTCCCTCTATTGCATGTTGCATGAGCTCTTGCCGTTGCTCTGAGGGCAATTGAGCACCATGCAGTTGATCCTCTCGTGATGTAAGTTGTCTTTCTATATTCTCCAGCCCTTCCTTCACTGCCTTAGAAGCCTTGTTATAGGCTTTTGCCACCTTAGGATCCCGAGAATCTCTGTCTATTCGTCTCAGTTCATCCAATACCTGCAGCAATATTTCTCGCTGCTTTCCCAACTTTTCTCCAAGCATCTCATCTGCTGGAAGCGGAATTTTACTAGGATCTACAGAAGCCACCTCCATAGGCTCCGAGGGAGCCGTAGGTACAACCCTTGTTTCTTCCTGTTCAGGAATATACGGAGGTATTATATCATCAAAGGCTCCTCTAAATCCTACGGGCGCTGCAACCAGCGGTTCGCCGGCAGATGGCAGTGCGTCCCCATCTTTCTCAGAATCGGCCAGATCAGTATGCTGATCTTCTGCAGCCTGCTGGGCTGCTGCAATCACCTCGTGCAATGCTCCTGCCACTTTAGCATCGGCTTGAAGCTGCTCAGTCATTAAACGCACTTGCCGATATGTTTTTGCCAGGGCTTTGGACCCTTTATCATCATTTTGAACACTGTTCCAGATCTCATTCCCTACTTTCTGCCAAGCAGAGACGTCAAAAACTTGGCTAGTTTCTGTTAGCAAACCCCGTTTCCTACACCAAATCAATAAATCAACCAAGTCCTGATGGGGTACTTTATAATCAGTCTTAGCGGCCAGCCGCATTAGTCCGTCTATAGTAGCTTTTTCTATCGCTGATGCAGCGTTCCCCATCCTGCTCCCAGACTTTTAGTCTGCCTGACTCACCAGTCAGTTGTGTGGCCACACAGTCCCGTCTCTCTCGAAACGGCACCCGTCTCTGTTGGACGTCACCCGTCTCTCTTGGACGATACCCGTCTCTCTTCGGACGATACCCGTCTCTCTTCGGACGGCCGGGATGTTCACACTTCGTCTCTCGACCGCTTTTTCACTCCTCTCAGGAGCAAAGTTCTTCTGAAAGCTATTTTCGTAGTGCTATCACGTCGGGGTCACCATTAATGCCGCGGCCCAAAGTGTTGGGAGTGAAACAACACACCAATATGATGTGGAATCAAGCTCCATTTATTGATGATTTTAGACAGTCTTTTATACATAATTCTGTTCCATACAAGTAAAAAGCAAGCTATTCATTGGTTAAACAATGCTTTCATATACTGTTCACACGCCTAAATAAAACTAATGATTGGTTGGCACAATTTTAGTAGTATTCAGCTTTTGCAGTTAATTTTGAGCTTTCCCAGCCTTGTCTTTTGCTGACTTCCTCTCTATCATGTTTTACTTTCTCATATGTACTCGGACAGTACAGACCACCCTTGTAATGTATTCTTTTCTATTGCAACACTTACTATTCAGGACAAGAACGAACTATCCTTGCTTATTGCTACATTTACAAATGTTCATAGTGATGCATTATTCCCAGGGCCCCAACAGGGGTTGCAGACACACCTCATGGGGGGCGAGCACTGTGACAAGGACAGTAGAACAGAACAACATTTACTCTTATCAAGGACAGTAGAGGAGAATAGCATAGCCTTGGAGAAATAGATAAAGGATGTTGAGGCGTGGATTAACTCTACAACTAAAGGAACGCTGTAAAGGAGGTATGTTTATTCCAATGCTGCAAAGCACAGGGAATATTTCCTCAAAGCGTGTGCACCCAAATAATGCTCTGTCCGGTTTATACTGAGTAACAAATTACATATTCATAAAATTATACAATGCCCCTATACATATTCATTATCTATTCCCGCTTCATATTATAATGAGTCCAAAGTTCATTTAAATACGCTTGTGCCTGCGCAGTTCTGCCTGGTGGTCATGGGCAGGGGTCTTAAGATGAAGTAAGAAAGTCTTCCTCTGATGAAGTAAGGAGTCTTCCTCACATTGAACTCTTCACTCTGCTTCCCTGCGCATACTCCCTGGGTCCCTGGTCCAGGTCCAAACCTTAAAGTTAGCTTGAGCGAGTTTAAGGATCCAGAAACAAAATATCTGGTCATGATTACTTCTCTTTATCAATAGTTTGGCATCTTCTTTATATCCTCCCTCTTTGCTTGGCAAGCACAAAAATATTGAACAATCTATATGCGTTGTTTTAGCAAGCAGCCCTTAGGATATCATTATCTACCTCCTAGTCCCTAAAACACAAGCTATATGCCTTATTTTATCAAACACTTTCTAATAAATCTCTTAGCCCCCTAAATCAGCGGGAAGCCATGAGACGTCTTTGGGACCCTTGGATGGGAGATATGTTTCTACTCAACCCCTGTCACTCTCTCCCTGTCCCCCCACTCCCCCTGCACACCACTTTTTCTATTTCATTCTTTTCTCTTTCTTTCTCTTTGCCTCATTTACTATTTTTATATTTTTTATAATATTTTACTAGTTATATATATATAAAACTATATATAAAATATATTATATATTATATTATATATAATATATATATAATATTATATATTATATATTATATATTAAATAGTATATAGTATATAGTATATTATAGTATATAGTATATACTATATATATAGTATATAGTATATATGTAGTATATATATACTATACACATATATATGTACTATATATATACTATATATATATAGTAAAATATAATAATTTGCTATTAAATAAAATATATCAACTTTTTGGCACCAACTCCTAACATCAATTGCTTTTAATCATGTGTTTTGGGTATATTTTAAACCTTTCTGGGTTCCATCCATTTTATTCACAGACTTACCTTTCTTTGCTCTTCTGTGTTTAAACTGTTTCTTGACACCTGACGTCCATCAAGAGATCCTGAAACCCAGGAGGACAGTGTGACATCCTTGAGGAGAGCCTGGCACCCATAAGGACGCTGTGACACACACTGGGACAGCCTGAAGCCCATGGAGACAGCATGGCACCCCTGGGGACACCCCGCCAGCCACCTCTGCCTCCCGTCCCAGGCAGCTCCGAGGTGCTTGCAGTGCCGGTGGCGGAGGTCCCGTGGTGTGGGGACGTGGGTAGCAGCGGTGTCACCCCGGCAGTGTCCCCACCGAAGCGCCAGCACTTGTGCGACTTCCCCGACATCGCCGCCATCGGCACCGAGCAGGCAGCGAGCCGGGAGAGCAGCCCCGTGGAGAAGCGGCTCGTCACCCTCCCCAAGGCGGACAGCCGGGTGCTGCTGAGCTGGGGGGGTTTGGGGAGCCCCTGGGGACTCGGGGGGACGTGGGGCTGCCCCCCCGCCTGGCACAGGATGGGCAGCTCCCCACGCTGCGGGAGGCTCGTTCCTTCGTGCCTCTCCTCCATGGCCACTCCCGGCTGAGGGCGATGCCCAGCGCTCCTTCTGCAGGGAGGTGGCTCCTCCCCGGCTCCTGGGGGACGTGGCCAAACTGTGCCACAGAGCCCTCAGGGGGTGCCGGGAGCCCTGAGCAGCCCCAAGGCGGAGGTGACAGGGGAAGGGAGGTGACAGAATCACCGCGGGGCTGTCCCTGCTGTGCCACAGCCCCCAGGCCTTGGACAGTTCCCTGCTGAGTGTCTGCGTCCAGGTGAGACCCCCACGGCACCCCCGGGGGTTTGGGGGAGCCAGGACCGTGCAGGGCCCTGTCCCCAGGAGGGAAACACAGCCCTGGCACCCGCGGGGACAGTGCCATGGGGACAGGCACAGCCCCAGGGCTGCTGTGGGCATCCGTGGGGCAGGAGGGGTTTGGGGGCTCCCGGGGGGTCCCCACCCCACTGAGCTTGGTGGTCACTCCACAGCCACGCTCTGGCCAGGATTCCAAGTGGTTCCAGGTCCACCAGGATGAGAATGGACACTTGTGGTTCTCGGGGGTGGCACGGAGGTTCTGCAGCCTGCGGGAGCTGCTGGGCACCTCTGGGTGCTGGGGGCTGCAGGCAGAGGGGCCCAAAAGTGCCTGGAGGCCTCCTGTCCCTCCTGCCCCAAAGGTGACACTGAGGGACATTCCAGAGAGGGGCTGTGAGGTTAGAGACTGGATATGATGTCACAGAGGGACTGTGTGATGTCCCAGAGGGGGCTGTGTCATAGAGGCACAGAGCAGCTGTGATGTCAGAAAGGGCTGTGTGACATCACAGGATGGGCTGTGTGAGGTCACGGATGGGGCTATGAGTTCATAGATTGGGTTATGTAAGGTCATCAAGCAGCTATGGCATAATAGAGGGGGCTGTATGACATCACCGAGTGGCTGTGTGACATCAGAGAGCAGGCTCTGATATCACAGGGCAGCTGTGTGATATCACAGGGTGGGCTGTGACATTACAGAGCAGGCTGTGACATCATGGAGGGGGCAGAGTGACATTACAACGTGGGCAGTGACAACAGAGAGTGGGCTGTGACATCACAGGAGGGTGGTTTGACAACACATGGGGGCAGTGTGACATCACAGAATGGGTTGTGATGCCACAAGAGGGCTGTGATGTCACAGGGGGCTTTGATGTCACAGGAGTGAGGTCACTAGAGAGGTCACTCCAGTGCCCTGGACACCCCCTCACAGAGCCCCCCATAGACATCCAACACTGCTGTGTGCAGCAGGGTCCCCTGTCCCCCCAGCTCCTGCCCTTCCTGGCACCGCAGCCTCCCCCAAGGATGTCCCACAAATCGACACCCAGAGCCTGACAGGGGGACAATGGGCTGGGGCTGTGTGAGCAGGACATGAAGGACATGGATTATCCAGGTCACTGTGGCCTGGTTTGGGTGCCCCAGGGCAGGAAAGATGTCTGGCAGCTGGAGCAGGGTTAGGGAAGGGCCTCCAGGGTGGGGCTGGAGGCCTTGGGCTGTGAGGAAAGGCTGGGGGAGCTGGGCTTGTCCAGCCCAGAGAAGGGAAGGCTGAGGGGCTCCTCATCCCAGCCTGGCAGTGCCACTGAGGAGGTGATGGAGAACACAGAGCCAGGCTCTTCACCGGGGGCCTGGTGAGAGACAAAAGACAATGGGTGGAAGCAGAGAGATTGGAGGTTCAGCCAGGACAGGAGGAAACCTTTGTTCCCATGGGCTCAGCCAGGTGCTGAGATGCTGCCCCGTCCCTGTCCCTTGGGATTTTCCAATCCAGACCAAATCAAGCCTTGGTCTGACGCTGTTTCTGACAGGTTGGGCTGCAGACTTGCTGAGGTCCCTTCCAGTCTCAGCTCTCTGATGATCCTGGGCCAATGCTGGTCCCTGTTTCAGACTGGAGCAGAGCAGATGTTTATGGGACAGGAGCCCTCTGGGGCTGTAGGGGACCTGCAGCTTGTGAGGTGCACAAGCACATCTTCATTAGCTGGGTCATTTGAGTGCTTTTAAGAAATGGCAAAGCTCTCCTACCAGGAGAGAACAGGAATTTCCTGGAAGTGTACTGCTAGCAGGAGAAGAAATACTGATCTTCCCCTCTACTTTTGTCACCAATATTCCATCTACTTTTTCTTCCTGCTCTTCATTCAGGTGTTTCCACCTCTCCTGTTTAAATGGCCATGTCTAAGGACATCTCTTCACCAGACCAGCTGGATCTATGTCCTTCCCATTGCTCCCAAAATTCCTCCTCTGGATCCTCCCCTGTCATTCCAATGCCTCTCAACTGACTGTCTTTGAGCTTCAGAGCATGGCCCAGTCTTTCAGAACTTCAAATAACACATCAGTCAGCATCTTAGTTGTGTTTATATCTTTTAGAATCACCTCTTCGTATGTCTTTGTTTAAAACTGTTCCTGTATGGAAATCCCTTGTGAATGGTGGACATGTCAGATGCTGTAGGAGCATTGCACAGAGCTGAGGGAAGAGTTTTGATATTTTTTAAACAGTATCATGTTTACATATTTTGTCTGTTGGCCATGAAGAGAAACTTTCTATGCCTCTGAGTCTCACCAGTTCCTGATCCCCAAAGGACACAAACCTGATCAGTTGTGGTTCCCACTCCAGTGGTTGCACTTGGACCTCCCTCCATCCCCAGAGCAGAGCTCCCTTGTCCCACAAAGTCCCTGGCAATGCAGGGATGAAGGAAACAGGACAGGCTGTGGGGATCAGGGCCAGGGCACGGCCAGGGATTTGGTGTGGTTGTGAGGCCAGGGCAGGACACAGCCCTTGGCCTTGGTGAACCTCATCCAATTGTCCTGGGCCCATGGCTGCAGCCTGTCCAGATCCCTGTGCAGAGCTTCCTGCCCTCCAGCACAGCCACACTGCCACCCAGCTTGGGCTCACCTGGACACTGACTGAGGGTACCCTCGATCCCTCATCCAGATCAGCACTAAAGAGATTGAACTGCACTGGCCCCAATCCTGAGCCCTGGGGACACCCCTGGATGTGACTCCATTGCCCAGCACTCCTTGGGCGTGGCCATGCAGACAGATTTTGAGCCAGGGAACAGATGCTGCAGAGGGTGTTGCATCAAGTTCCTGTGAGCCCAGAATATTGGGATCAGTGCAGCTGTAGCTCTGCACAAGAGAGCTCTTCATCCACTTTCTCTCTTTTCCTCCCTCTGGCCATGGAGGGAGCTCATGACTTCAGCGTGTGACTCATGTGTGCAAAGAGCAAATGTGGACAGAATTGGGGCAGGGAGGGTTTGGGACATCTTGGGATCTGTGCTGGGCACAGAACGTGTTTTCCATTCTTCTGAGACTGTCTGCTGTGGAAAGTGGATTTAATATACAGGAGAGGAATGACTTCTGCATTTATTGAGCTTTGCCTTCCTTTGGTTTCTTTGCTGACAATAAATGAACATCTTCTGTGTCTGGGGCAGCTCCTTCTCCAAGGAAGGCAGGTGGGAGTTGGTGCCAAGGAGCTGAAAGCTGCAGGTGCACCCTGGAGTGGAGGAAGCTCAGATTTGCACAAGGCTGCTCTGAGTCCCAGGGCTTGGATAAGGGAAATGGTGGGGAGGGGGTAGGGACAGTCTGATTGATTGTCAGCCATAAAAGGTCTTGATTTTCATATCTATTCTGACTACATGAGGAGGTGCTTGGGATCAATATCAAGTGGAGATTGCTGATATCAGTATATAATAGGAAATAGGTAAACAGGGCACAAAAAAAAAAACTTTCCTCTTTTTGTGGTCAACATAGTATATTTGCTTTGAATACACTTCAGAAATCTAATTAACCACAAATATTGAAGTCTTAAGCTATTCCCAGGTGCTTGGCTTGTTATGGGGTTTTGGATGTTGATGAGCCTTTGGAACTGAATTCCTGAACTGAAGAGCTGAAGGTTGAACAATCCTCTGCAGAAGGAAAATTCAGCAGCAACCTCCAAGTAGCTGAGGATGTCAGCAGCCCCCACTGAGGCCATCACTGCCAAGAGACCGTGGGGGCAATGAGCAGACAAGGAGAGCGTCCCTGGGGCTGGGCAAGCAGGAACTCAGAGGCACCAGCGGCTCCAGGTGGGAAATGGACTCTGGAATGTGGCTGGGAAAGCCCTGCCTGGGCTTGGCCAAGCAGCACAGCCAAGCCCTGAGCCCCATCCCCTGGGAATGGGATCGGTGCCCTCACAGGATGCTCGTGGCTGTCCCGGAGCAGTGGCATGTGGGGTGTGGCATGGTGAGGGCAGGAGAGCAGCAGGAGCCCTGCAAAGCTCTGTGGGCTGGGGGAGGAGGCCACAAGGCCTGGGGCTGGCAGGAACTGCTGTCTTCTCATGGGCCTCAGTGGCAGGGACAGCAGCCACAGCCAGGGGACACAAATCTCATTGCTGTTGGCAGGGGGTGGTCCCAGCCCCCCAAGGCCTTTGGTCACCCCCACTGCAGCTCTCCTGCCCTGGCCTAGGCCTGTGCTGCTTCCCTTGCACACTTTACCCACCGCCCCATTTCCCCTCCTCCCTCTGACCCTGGCAGCTCCCAAAGATTTCCTGATGTCCCTCTGTCCTCACTCGCTGTTGCTGCAAACAAAAAGGTGTGTTTGGCTGAGGAATGGCCAATTCCTGTGGGATTCCTAACTCCTGCCTTCTTCCCACACCCTGCTAAAGCTCCTGTGGCACCCAAGCTGTCCCAGGCACAGCCTTGCTTGAATCTGCTCCTTCTCTGCATGTGCCAGCACTGAAATCCATGTCCCATCTGCAGCCCTGCAGAGCAGCCCAGCCCTGTCTGGCCCTGCAGCAGGAGCTGGAGGCACTGGAGGTCAGGGACAGCGACTCTGTGTCTGCAATGCTCAGGAGATGCTCAGCTCAGGCAGCTCCTGCAGCCCCAGGGCCAGCCCCGCTGCCCAGGACAGCAGCAGAGAGTTGGCCCTGGGGCTCCTCAGGCAGCTCCTGCTGCCCCAGGAACGCAATCACAGAATCACGGAATCAGAAGATTAACAACGTTGGAAAAGACGTTTGAGACCATCAAGTCCAACCTGTGACCTAACACCAGCTTGTCACAAGATTGTGGCTTCGAGTGCCACATCCAGTCGTTCCTTAAACAGCTCCAGGGACAGTGACTCCACCACCTCCCTGGGCAGCCCATTCCAATGCCGAATCACTCTTTCTGTGAAGAACTTCTTCCTAATGTCCAGCCTAAACTTCCTATAGCACAGCTTAAGGCATTTCCTTTCATCCTATCCCTTGTTCCGTAGGAGCTGAGCCCAATCCCCCCCAGCTTGATCCTCCTCCATGAGGCCCTAGAGTGTCACAGTGTTCTCCATGATTCCATGAGGCTCTGTAGTGTCACAAAGGGCCCTTAGTTCCACGAGATCTCAGAGTGCAGCAGTGGTCTCCGTCGTTCTGTAGTGTCACAACGGCCGCTTTGTTGCCCAAGGCCCTGCAGTGTCACAGTGTTTGCTTGGTTGCATAGTACCAGCTCTGGAATCTCAAGGGTTTCCTTGGTTCTGCAATGTCACAACAGCCCCTTGGTTCAAAAAAGGCCCCACAGTGTCACAATGGCCTCTGTGGTTCCATGAGTACCCACAGTGTCACAATGAAGTCCTTGGTTCCATTTAGCCCCACAGTGTCACAATGGCCCCTTGCTTCCCTGCAGCCCTGCAGTGTCACAATCATCACAGAGTCACAGAATCAGCCAGGTTGGAAAAGACCTTGGAGATCATCAAGTCCAACCTGTAACCCAACACCACCTTGTGACCCACACCATGGCACTGAGTGCCACATTCAGTCTTTTCTGGAACACCTCCAGGGATGGTGAATCCACATCCTCCCTGGGCAGCCCATTCCAATGCCCAATCACTATTTCTGTGAATAATTTTTTTCCTAATGTGCAGCCTGAACCTCCCCTGGCACAGCATGAGGCTGTGGCCTCTTGTCCTGTCACTGTTTCCTGGGAGCAGAGCCCAACCCCACCTGGCTGCACCTTCCTGTCAGGGAGTTGTAGAGAGTGATGAGGTCTCCCCTGAGCCTCCTCTTCTCCAGGATAAACAGCCCCAGCTCCCTCAGACACTCCTCACAGGACTTGTGTTCCAGACCCTTCACCAGCCTTGTTGCCCTTCTCTGGACACTCTCCAGCCCCTCAATGTCCTTCCTAAATTGGGGGCCCAGAACTGGACACAGCACTCGAGGTGTGGCCTCAGCAGTGCCGAGCACAGGGGAAGAATCACTGCCCTGGTCCTGCTGGCCACACCATTCCTGATCCAGGCCAGGTGCCATTGGCCTTCTTAGCCATGTGGGCACACTGCTGGCTCATGTCCAGCCTGCTGTCCATCAGTGCCCCCAGGTCCCTTTCTGCCTGGCCGCTGTCCTGCCACTCTGTCCCCAGCCTGTAGCGCTGCAGGGGTTGTTGTGGCCAAAGTGCAGTGATGACTGTGACACTGCAGGGCCCCAGGGAAGCAAAGGGCCATTGTGACACTGTGGGGCTAAATGGAACCAAGGAGTCCTTTGTGACACTCTGGGTCCTCGTGGAACCAGAGAGGTCACTGTGACACTGTGGGGGCCCATGGAACCATAGGGACATTGTCACATTTTGGGACCCCATGGAACCAAGGACTCCATTGTTACTCTGCAGGGCCTCATGGAACCATGGAGAGCCCTGTGGAACCAAGGGGCATTGTGAAACTGTGGGGGCTTGTGGAATGAAGAAAACTACTTCGATATTGTGGTGCCCCATGGGACAAAGAGGCACCAGGGAGACCATTGCTGCACTGTGAGACCTCATGGAACCAAGGATCCATTGGGACACTGCAGGACCAAGGAACTAAGGCACATTGTGACACCAAGAGGCCCCACAGAGCCAAGGGGCCATTGTGACGCTGTGGGGATAAATGGAACCAAGGAGTCCATTGTGGTGCTCTGGGTCCTTGTGGAACCACAGAGGCATTTGCGACACCGTGGGGCTTCATTGAACTAGGGGCCACTGTGACACTGTAGAACCAAGGAGACACTTGTGAGATTCCAGGGCCCACTGGAACCAAGGGTCCATTGTGACACTGCACAGCCAAGGACTCTATTGTGGCACTCTGGGGCGTCAGGGAACCAAGTGGCCAGTGTTACTCTGTGGGGCCTCCTAGAACCACCGAGACAAATGTGACACTGCAAGGCCTTTGGTTATACCAAAGGGGACATTGTTACACTGCAGAGACTCCTGGAATGAAGGAATCAATTTTGACACCTAAGGGCCCAATGGAACCAAAGGGCCATTGTCACACTGCAGAGCCTTGGGAACCAAGGGGCCACTGTGACATGATGGAGCCTCATGGAATCATGGAGAGAATTGTGACACTCTAGGGCCTCATGGAAGCATGATGACACCAAGCTGGGTGTGAGTGTGGATCTGCTGGAGGGTAGGAGGGCTCTGCAGAGGGACCTGGACAGGCTGGATCCAGGGGCCAAATCCAACAATGTGAGGTTGAACAAGACCAAGTGCCGGGTCCTGCACTTTGGCCACAACAACCCCTGCAGCACTACAGGCTGGGGACAGAGTGGCTGGACAGTGGCCAGGCAGAAAGGGAGCTGGGGGCACTGATGGACAGCAGGCTGGACATGAGCCAGCAGTGTGCCCACATGGCCAAGAAGGCCAATGGCACCTGGCCTGGATCAGGAATGGTGTGGCCAGCAGGACCAGGGCAGTGATTCTTCCCCTTACTCAGCACTGGTGAGGCCACACCTCGAGTGCTGTGTCCAGTTCTGGGCCCCCAATTTAGGAAGGACATTGAGGGGCTGGAGAGTGTCCAGAGAAGGGCAACAAGGCTGGTGAAGGGTCTGGAGCACAAGTGCTGTGAGGAGTGTCTGAGGGAGCTGGGGTTGTTTATCCCGGAGAAGGCTCAGGGGAGACCTCATCACTCTCTACAACTCCCTAACAGGAGGGTGCAGCCAGGTGGGGTTGGTCCTGTTTCCCTGGCAACAGGTATAGGACAAGAGGCCACAGCCTGAAGCTACACCAGGGGAGGTTTATGCTGGACATTAGAAATAAATTCTTCACAGAAAATGTGGTTGGGCATTGGAATGGGCTACCCAGGGTGGAGTCACCGTCCCTGGAGGTGTTTAAGGACAGACTGGATATGTCAGTTGGTGCCATGGTCTGGCTGACAAGGTGGTGTTGGGTCACAGGTTGGACTTGATGATCTCCAAGGTCTTTTCCAGCCTGGTTAATCCTGTGATTCTGTGATGATTGTGACACTGCAGGGCCCCAGGGAAGCAAGGGGCCATTGTGACATTGCGGAGCCTCGTGGAACTAGGGGAACAATTTTGACACCATGGTGGCCGATGGAGCCAAGGGGCCATTGTAGTACTGCGAGGCCTCATGAAATGTAGAGGCCACTGTGAAACATCAGGGCCTTGTCGAAGTAAGGGGACCCTTTTAACATTGTGGTGCCTCATGGAACCAAGGGGCCATTGTGGCACTGAGGGGCCTCATGGAACCATGGAAACCACTGTGACACTGCAGGACCTTGTATCCATTGTTACACTGCAAGGACTTGTGGAATGAAGAAAACAATTTCGACATTGTGGTGCCCCATGGGACCAAGAGGCCATTTTGACACTAGGGACCCAAGGAGACCATTGCTGCACTCTGAGACCTCATGGAACCAAGGATCCATTGTGACACTGCAGGGCCCAAGGAACCAATTATGGCACCGAGAGGCCCCACAGAACCAACAAGTCAGTGTGACACTATAGAGCCTTACAGAACCAATGTGACACCAAGCTGGGTGTGAGTGTGGATCTGCTGGAGGGTAGGAGGGCTCTGCAGAGGGACCTGGACAGGCTGGATCCAGGGGCTAAATCCAGCAATGGGAGGTTGAACAAGACCAAGTGCCAGGTCCTGCACTTTGGCCACAACAACCCCTGCAGCACTACAGGCTGGGGACAGAGTGGCTGGACAGTGGCCAGGCAGAAAGGGACCTGGGGGCACAGATGGACAGCAGGGTGGACATGAGGAAGCAGGACCAGGCAGTGGTTCTTCCCCTTTACTCAGGAGCTGGGGTTGTTTGTCCTGGAGAAGAGGAGGCTCAGGTGAGACAAGGTGGTGTTGGGTCACAGGTTGGACTTGATGACCTCAAAGGTCTTTTCTATCATCGTAGATTCTGTGATTCTCTGAAACCACCCTTGAAGCAGTTGCAGGATGAGCCCTGGGCCTCCTCTTCAGAAGCTCCAGCAGCCCATGGCCCTCAGCTTCTCCACACAGGCCCCAAAGCCCATCCTGTCAGTCCTGCAGAGCCTCTCCAGCTCCTCCCCATTGCCCCAGAACAGGGAGCCCCACACCCACACACAGCAGCCCAGATGTGCCCCCCTGGCCTGGGGTGCCTCTGGCAAGGGAACAGCACGAGGCTCTGCAGGAGCCTGCAGACAATTCAGGAAGCACTTGGAGGATGATCCTGCTCACCAAGGGACGTTCCCATGGTGCCAAGTCAGGAACTGAAATGGGGAGTGGGGCCAGAGAGGAAAGGGCAAACAGGGATGGGCTGTTTGCAGGGGAGGGCACAGGGATGGGCAAGAGGAAGAAATGTGGAACAGGAAAAGAGGAAAGAAAGCAAAGGTGAAGCAAAGGAAATGCTCAGGGCTGTTTGGGGGTGGCTGCCAGGCAGCCCTGGGGCTGAGCAACAGCGTCTGCAGTGGGACAGGAAACTCAGAGCTCATGGGAACAAACTTTCTGGCTGACTTCAGAGGTCACCACAAACCTGAGTGGTTTCCCTCCCATCCCCAGCCCTTGGTGGCCCCCAGGGGCTGATGGTGTTTGTGCTCCCTCAGGTTCATCTCCCCACACCAACAGCATGGCGCTGCTCACGCCTGCTCTGTGCAATGCAAACAGGGGCTCCTGAGCAGTGCTGCCGTGGCTCTGCCTGCAAGGATCAAGCACCTCTGGCAGCTGGGGGAGAGGCCAGGGCTGCAAAGGGGGGATGTTGTTGGCACCTCCATCAGGACGCTCTGGGACGCTGCCCTGGGCTGTCCAGCGCAGTGGGGATGGATCAGCCCCTGCTCTGCTGCTCCTTCCCGGCTCCCCCAGGGACCTGGCAGAGCCCCAGCCATGCTGTTTGCCCCCACCCTGCCCACGGCCACCCTGGGGCTGCTCACGGGGGTTTTCTCTGCTGAGCATTGGCCTGGGCGTGTTCTTGAGAGACCCTGGGCAAGGAGCCTCGAGCCCCCAGGCCCTACCCGGAGGCGTCAGCTCTGCCCCAGCAGTGCCCATGGCCTGTCCCTGCTGCAGCCCCGGCACTGCCACCCCCAGCACTGGGAGCCACCCCGAGAGCACTCAGGCCCTACAGCAACACGAGGGGCAGGAGGGCAGCGGGGCAGTGCCACGGGAGCAGCGCTGGCACCACCAAGTGCTGCTGCTCCTTGGCAGAGCTGCTGTGCCACCCCTGATCTGCCCCAGCTCTGCACACAGACATTGCTTCTGCAGCTCCCGAGAAGGGAACAAAGAGGATCTGTGGTGAAAACTTGGCTGGGAGATCCTTTAGTTTGTTTAAAGCCACTGAGAGCACAGCTCACAGTCTGTGATCACAGCAAAGATGGAGTGACATAAAATGACAAATGGCACAAAAAATTTTCTTTATTTGTGAACAATAGTAAAAAACTGAAACACAAGAAGAAAAAGCCCCCAACGAAACCAACAAGAACTGTCAAAGATTACTTTTATTCCAAGTGATTTGCAGAAGTTGGAAACCAGTTTAATGTTTCTGAAATTGTCTAGTCATCAGTCTCCACAATGCAGCCTGGAGCTCCTGGTTCCTCAGGCTGTAGATGAGAGGGTTCAGGGCTGGAGGCACCACCGAGTATAGAACTGACAGTGCCAGATCCAGGGATGGGGAGGAGATGGAGGGGAGCTTCAGGTAGGCAGATGTGCCAGTGCTGACAAACAGGGAGACCACAGCCAGGTGAGGGAGGCACGTGGAAAAGGCTTTGTGCCGTCCCTGCTCAGAGGGGATCCTCAGCACAGCCCTGAAGATCTGCACATAGGAGAAAACAATGAAAACAAAACACACAAGTGCTAAGGACGTAGTAAAAGTGGAAACCCCAAGTGCCCTGAGGTAGGATTTGGAGCAGGAGAGTTTGAGGATGTGTGGCACTTCACAGAAGAACTGTCCCAGGGCATTGCCCTGGCACAGGGGCAGGGAAAATGTATTGGCTGTGTGCAGCAGAGCACTGAGAAAGGCACAGGCCCAGGCAGCTGCTGCCATGTGGGCACAAGCTCTGCTGCCCAGGAGGGTCCCATAGTGCAGGGGTTTGCAGATGGACACGTAGCGGTCATAGCTCATAATGGTGAGGAGACCAACCTCTGCTGAAATGAAAAAGACAAAGATAAATAGTTGTGCAGCACATCCTGTGTAGGAGATGTCCGTGGTGTCCCAGAGGGAATTGTGCATGGCTTTGGGGACAGTGGTGCAGATGAAGCCCAGGTCGGTGAGGGCCAGGTTGAGCAGGAAGAAGAACATGGGCGTGTGCAGGTGGTGGCCGCAGGCTACGGCGCTGATGATGAGGCTGTTGCCCAGGAGGGCAGCCAGGGAGATGCCCAGGAAGAGGCAGAAGTGCAGCAGCTGCAGCTGCCGCGTGTCTGCGAATGCCAGGAGGAGGAAGTGGCTGATGGAGCTGCTGTTGGACATCTTTCACCTCTGGCCATGGGCACCTGTTCAAGGAGGAGACAGTGACAAGTCAGGGGATTCTTTGCTGAGCAATGTCCAAGCCCTTTCTTCCAGCCCTGCCCCTGCCACTCTGTGCCACCCAATCTCCCTTTTCTTGGACTCCTTCCTTCAGCCCCGTGCCTGGAGCTCTGCTGGGATCTGGCCCCATTGCTGTGATGAGCAGGGGCTCTGCCCATGGACACCGAGGGGTCAGCTCTGCTCTGCAGCAGTGGGGCCATGGGAATGAGGGACAGGGACCAGTCCTGGGTTGGACTTTGTCAGACCAAACTGCTCCTGAGGCAGAGGAGTGTGGCAGCAACTCCTGTCCCAGGGCTAAGGAATGGTGATGGCCAAAGGCAGTTTGAGAGGATTTCCTGCTGTGCTCAGGGAGAACAGAGAGAACTGTGCAAAGCAAGAGGATTGGCTGTAACTCAGTGAAGGGTGAGAGGAGCTGCTCTGTCACTCCATCTATTCCCAGCTGCCCTTTCTGAGATCGAGGGCAGTCACTGTGTTGCCCTGACAATCAACCTGACACAGCTGAGAGCAGAGGGACCCAGAGCAGAGCCAAATGGCTCAGCCTTTCTCAGAGTCTCAGCCCCACTCCTGGCCAAGGACACTCCTGGCCAAGGACACTCCTGGCCAAGGACACTCCTGTCCCCCAGTGTCCCCTGGAGAGCAGCTCACAGCTTGCATGGACATCCTGAGGACACACCAAGGGTCCTGTCCATGGAACTGCTGGAGGAGAGTCGGCTCATTCGCAGCCTCCCAGGCTGCCCTGCCCAGAGCTGCCCAGGGCAGAGGGAGCTGGGACACCATTGCTGTGCTCAGCCTGCACAGGAGGAGCCCCAAGGGCTGTGCCTGACCCTGCAGCTGGAGCTGCCATTCCCAGAGAGCCTGTCTGCACCCCCACCTTCACAGCCTGCAGCCGTCCCTGGCAGCAGGAGCCGTCCTGCCCTGTCCCTCTGACGGTGCCCAGGGCAGCCCCGCTCTGCAGCACATCCTCCCCCAAACCACAAACGGCAGCAGAGCCATCCTTACAGTCATATCAGTCCTGTCCTGTGCCAGCTTTAGAAGATCCCTGCAGCCAGAGACTCACTGTGTCAGAAGTTGTGAAGATTTCTCCATGAATAAGCTCAGAATTGTCCTTCCAGCTGCTTTAACCATCTCTGTCTGCTCCACTCCTCTCAGGTACCTGCAGGCAGTGCCCTCAGCCCTGCTGGGCTGGGAGAGGAGCTGCTCCTCAGCAGAGCTGCCTCCTTGAAGCTTTAGGAGCTCCCTCTGTGCCAGGAGCCCAGCCTAGCTCAGCAGCACAGCAACAGCACAAGGACTTTAATGACCCTCTCGGGGCTTTGGTGTTGTTTACATGAGACTCAGTCCCTGAGTGTGTCTTCAAAAAACTTCTCAAGAACTCAAAGATTCAAACTCCAAAGTTTCTTTAACTTTTAATGGGTCCCTCTGAGGGACACAACTGAGAAAGTGTCCCCAGGTTCCAGTTAGAGCAGAATACTGGAGGCAGTGATGACAGGGGGGACAAACAAGGCAAAGGTGTCTCTGATGCTGAGCAAACCTGGATGTGTTTGAGGAATGCAAAGGGCCAAGGCCTGAGCCCCAGCCCCTGGCAAGGCACATCCTGTCCCTCCCTCAGTGCTCAGGGCTCTTCCCGGGGCACTGCCATGGGGGGATGTGCAATGCCAAGGGCAGCACCATGGGCGGCCCCTGCCAGGCTGCTGAGCAGGGACAAGGAGGCCATGAGGCCCCAGGGCTGCAAGGCTCACTTGTGTCCTCCTCATGGCCTCAGGGCCAGGGCCAGCAGCCATGGCCAAAGTGCTGCACAAGTTGCCTCTGGCAGGGCCTTGCAGCTTTGCACATCCCTGGGCCCTCTCCAGCCCAGGCTGTCCTACGCTCTCCATGCCCTGCGCCTCTGGCCCTGCAGGCTGTCGGCATCCCCCGGCTGCCCCACCTCGCTGGCCCTTCCTTTGCTGACAGCTCTGCGTCCTGCCTGCCTCTGCCTTGGCACACAGAGCCTTGGGCTGACCCTGACTCCTTCTGGGGATGTGTTGCACCACAGCCCTGCCCTGGGAGGGAAATTTCTTTCTCCTCATGTCCAGTCTTGGCTTCTCCACCTTCCTTTGGTGACATTATTTCCTTCTCAGGTTTATTTCCACTATCAAGAAAAGCTCCACCATCTCTGAAACCCCTCTTCCAGCCCTCTCAGGCTATTCCTGTTCTATTCTCACTCTCCACACCACTGAGGCCAGGGCCCTCAGTATCTCTATGGGTCATGTGCTTGAGGACTCCAAATCCTATCCTGGGGTTTTTTTGTGTCCTTTCAAGGACTTTTCTGATTAAAACATTGTGGTCATACATAATCCAAGAAAGACAGAGATTATTTTTCAGGCCTGTTGTGGCGAGGAAGGGGCAATGCCTTTAAAATGGTCAAGGACAAATTTAGCTTGGTTGTAAAGAAGAAAGATTTTATGATGTGGGTGACAAATAGACAAACAGGTTGTCCATAGAAGTGGATGCCCCATCCCAGGAAGTGTCCATGGTCAGGATCTTTTAGTGGGTCAGTGGTTAGTTGTGCCTTCCCAAGGCAAATGGCAGTGCAGTAGATGATATTTTACAGCCATTAAAATTTAAAAAACAATGGTTAAAAGTTGAATTCAAGGACAATTCTGACATCTGTATGTGAAAGACTCACCAAGGAGGTCAATGGCAGAACTTTCCAGCATGACCTTGCCAGCTGAGCATGGGGGTTTCTGCCTTGGGGCCTGAGACTCACAATGGGCATCCACAAAGGGCATTTGGGGAATGTGCAAGATTTTCCAGAGGATGTCTAAGAAAGGAGTCCAGGAGGGCAAAGTGTGGGGGGATCAAGGTGGTCTGATGAGGAACAGGAATGAGAAAACAGAGAGAAAGAACCATGAGAGATCACAGTGTGTGAAGAGGTTTTACACTGTTGGCTGGTGAGGACACTCTTTTGGCTGTGCCCTACAGCTGATCCCCAGAGCCTGTGGCATTTTCCTAAACTCTCCATTGCCAAGAACTTTCTGAGACAAGAGAGCTCTCTCTGCTCTGGGTACAGAGGGAGGTCCAAGTGTCACATACTGGAGTGGGAACCACAAACCATCAGGTCCTGTGTCCTGTGGGGGCCCAGGCACTGGTGAGACTGGTGTGTGTGCACACAGCACTGGGGTGTGTGGGGTGGCTGTAACCAGCAGGGAACATCAAAGCAGAGCAAGCAGCGAGCAGCAGAGGCCTGGGAGCTGCTGTGTGAGATCAGCTCCTGCAGGGATCCACATTGTCTGGGTGTGTGTGCAGCTCTGCATCTCCTCCTGCCATGGCAGAGCACACAAACAGCCCATCCTTGTGTCCCTTTCTGCACTGACTGTGCTTGGGCTTGGCCTGGAAACCTCCCGAGGTCCCTGCCAGGAGGAGTCCCTGTGCATTTCCCTCCCCCATGGCTCTGCCCTTCCTGATCAGCAGCTGTGGGGCAGCAGAGCTGGGGCAGTGCAGGGACAGGGCTGCCTCTGACAGGGCTGTTGTGGTTTAGGAATGGTGTTCTCCAATTTACTACTCCCACTAAAAACACCATGTGTCTCCCCACATTTATATTCCCACCATCATCCCCCACACCCCAGGGGCTTTACCCACCTGGCCCTGCTTGATCTCAGCACACATTTCACACTCATGGATAACCTGGAGATGCTGTCCATGGGTAAATCCACCCCTCGCTCACCAGCCCATCTGGAGGTTGCATCTCTGCCCTGATGACCTGAGGTGTCCTGGGCCCATTGAGCCAGAAATAACTCAGCCTTGTGTGGCCAGTCCAGACCCACCTGAGACACTTTAATCCTGGCAGCCCCATCCCCCTGTCCATTGTTGCGATGCTCTTCAGTGCCAACTCTTGGGTACGTGAGCATCCACAGGAGGGACTTTCACAGCCAACTTCTCTACCCGGGCAGTGATGTCTTGCCCCAGTCCAGCAGCCCAGATGGGTTTCCCTCTGTGCTGCCAATTGTCCTTTTTCCATCATTCCAGCCTCCCCCACAGAGCATTTCCCACCATCCCCGAGTCAGTGCAGAGGTGCAGCGCTGGCCATTTCTCTTGCTCAGAGCTCCGTGTACGGTCCCAGTGTTGCAGTGACTGCAGGAAAGGGACACCTCACAATGGGACATTTCTTGGTCAAATAGAGACAGAAAGAGTGGCAAACTGTCTGTGACTCGGGTTTTGGCCTCAGAGCCGCCGCCGTGGTTTGCAGGAGCTGCAGTGTGGCACGGCCCTGGCTGTGCCCGGGAGCGCTGGCTTGGGAGAAGGTGTCGGTGCCAGCTGGGCCAGGGAGCTGCAGCGAGTGGGGAACGAATCCCTCCTGGTGTCCTGCCCCAGGGTGACACTGTGGGGCCTTGTGGAACCAAGGAGATCTTTGTGACTCTTCAGGGCTCCAAGCACCCAAGGGTCCATTATGACACTGTGGAACCTCATGGAACCAAGAGGCCATTGTGACACTTAGGGCCCCATGGAATGAAGGTGACCATTGTGACATTGTGGAGCCTCATGGAACTGATACTGAAATTGGCTGAATAGAAACTTTCTAAACAGTTCGAGTATTAGAAAGCAGCCATTCTTTATTGCAGCGCTGGTCATTCACAGGATCCTTCCTCCATTTGAGTGCCCTGTGTGTCAGGTGAAGAGAGGTTTTATCACACACTGATTACATATTCATGACCTATCCCTGCTCAGTTGATGGATATGTATTACTTTATTTTACATAATTGCACCCTTTATCAGAAGTCCTTGTATGGTTCTTTGGGGATCTCTCTTCAATGTCTGGTGTCCTTTTCAGGTTGCTTTTCCTTGAACCCCACTTTTGAGTAAACGCAATATTGTTGTTTTGCATAACTCCTGCTTTGTCAGCCTTGCAGAGCTGAGCTGGCATCTTTCTTGCATTCTGTGTGACTTCTGTTTGCCTGAGTTACATCCTTTATCTATTTCTCCAAGGCTGTGCTCTTCTTTTCTACTGTCCTTATCAAGTCCCCCCTTCTCTGGAGATTCAGTTCCTTATGGGAACTCATCTCTCAATATCTCTATTTCTATTTATAGCCAAAGACATTACAACAGCTACAACACTGAATCCTGATGCAAGCAAAAACCATACAACAATTATAATGTTGACCATTATAAACAGATGTTTTAACCAAATCCAGCTGGGTAACCATGAGTTATTTTTGGTCCAGATTTCTTCAAATCCCCAGGAGGTGCCATCTTGAGTTGTGCATTGTAAAAAGTTGTCAATAGCACTTGGAAAGGTCCCTTCCACTTTGGCTGGAGCAGAGCAGTTCCCCAGTCTTTCAAGCAGACCCAATCTCCTGCTTGGAACTCATGCCTTTGTGTGTCCAATCCCATCAGTCTGGGGATGTCAAGCGCTTGCTGCAAATCCTGTAAGGTTTTAATAAGACAAATGAGGAAATTATTCAAATTTACCCCTCCTTTAACGTGAATGCTTCATGGAATGTGGCACTTGGTAGGCTCAAACACAGAGCAGCTCACAGGGGCTGATTTTGCTGGTGCCCCATGGCTGAATTCTGATTTGAAGTAGAGCCACAGGTAAGGCTTGGGCCAAGGTCAGGGAGGTTTCCTGACATATTTCACCCAATTGCAATTTGACTGCAGAAGTGATTTGCTCTACTGTGGCACCAAGGGCTGTGAGGAGACACCTTGTCCTGAGGCCCTGGGGCCTCCTGGCACAGCCCCAGCAAGGCTGGGCACTGTCACCCCCTTGTCCTGCCCTCAGCATCCCCCCCACATCCCAGTGCCCCCGGCAGAGCCCTGAGCAAGGTGGGAGGGACAGGATCTGCCTTCCCCGGGGCTGGGGCTCAGCCCTTGGCCTTTCTGCTGCCTCCAGCCAGCCCAGGCTCTGCTCAGCACCTGAGCTGCCTGCACAGAGCCTTGGCCTCCCTGCACTCCTGGCCTCAGGGATCTGCTGCAAGGAGTCCCTGGGGAGCCTTTGGCAGCAATGGCCCTGGGGGGCTCCTTCATGCTCCCAGGGACTGCAGGTTTTCCAAAACACTTTGGCTTTTGCTTTTGCCTTGGAGTCTCTGAGAGCTTTGTGCAATCATGGCCTCCAATTATCTGCTGTAACGAGTCCCTGGAGATTCTTTGTCAGTAACAACACTCAGTGGGGCTCATTAATGCTTCAAGTTACTTCAGTTTTTTAAAGTACTTTCTTTTTTCCTTTCCACATGGAGTCTCTGAGAGGTTTCTGCAATCGTGGCCTCCAATTCTCTCCTCCAAGGAGTCCATGAGGAGCCTGTGTTGGTGATGGACCTCAGTGGGACTGTCACCAAAACTGCATGAAAAACACAAACTCTCCAACAACATCTTTTTAGTATTAGAGAATTTAGGCATTACTTTATTCTGGCCAGGATGTTGTTCTGGCTAGCATGTGCAATAGAAATCATTCCATCCACACATTCCCAGGTTGTGCAGTGAAAATCATTCCATTTCACATGGTTCTTTACTAGACTTTTCACACATTTATACATAAAAAACCCAAAGAAATTCACATTCATTGGCCTTAAATGCCACAGTAGTGTTTGATCTCCTATTGCTTATCGACCCCTTTGCTTTTGATGTTAACTAGGTGCTCATTCTTTGATTCTCTTATCAATCTTTTCCCAGACTAGGTGTCTCTAACTGCACTGAAGGGTGATGTTCGTTAATGTTCATTTACCTCCTGTTTATCTTCTGGCTACTCCCAGTCTGTAGATGTTAAACTCATCAGGCCTTACCCAACCTTGGTGAACAGAGTCTTTTGAAGAGAAACTTCAATTCCCCTCCCCCTGGGCAAAGGCAAACAAACCCCTGACTGAAGTTACATTAAAAAAAATTAAAAGTTGTATCATTTCCAACAATTCCATTAGGTTCTGTAGCATCACAATGGTCTCCTCAGCACCATGTACCCACACAGTGTCACATCGACCCCTTGGTTCCACAAAGCCCTGCAGTGTCACAGTTGCCTCTTTGTTCCCTGGGGCCCCACAGTGTCACAATGATCTCCTTGGTCCCTTGGCCTGCACAGTCACACAATGCTTTCCTTGGTTCCATGGGGCCCCAGAGTGTCACAACTGCCCCTTCATTCCATGAAGCCCTGCAGTGTCACAAAGGACTCCATGATTCAATGAGGCCCTTCAGTGTCACAATGGCCCCTTGGTACCATGGCCTGGTTTTTGGTAGCAGGGGCAGCACAGAGGTGGCTTCTGTGAGAAGCTGCTGGAAGCTTCCACCATGTTGGGCAGAGCCAATCCCTGGTGGCTCCAAAGATGGACATGCCACTAGGCAAGGCTGGGCCAATTACAAATGGTGGTAATGCCTCTGGGATAACAAATCTAAGGAGAAAGAAAAAACCAAGAAGTTCTTGCACAATTGTAATTGCGACTGGAGAAGAGTGGAGTGAGAACATGTGAGGAGAACAGCTCTGCAGACACCAAGGTCAGTGAAGAAGGGGCAGGAGCTGCTCCAGGCACTGGAACTGGGATTCCTCTGCAGCCCTTGGTGAAGATCATGGTGAAGCAGCTGTGCCCCTGCAGCCCCTGGAGATCCATGGGGATGGAGAGATTCACCCACAGCCCCTGGAGATCCATGGGGATGCAGAGATTCACCCACAGCCCCTGGAGATCCATGGGGATGCAGAGATTCACCTGCAGCCCATGGAGGAGGAGCCCACGCCGGAGCAGGGATGCCTGGGAGGAGGCTGTGAGCCGTGGAGAGAGGGGCCCTGCTCCCAGGCTGGAGCAGCCTGTCCTTCAAGGACTGACCCCACAGGAGAGTGACCCACACTGCAGCAGTTTTGGGGGACTGTTGCCCGTGGCATGAACTCACATTGCAGCAGTTCACAGGGAGCTGCTGCTCGTGGGATGGACTCACATCAGAGAAGCTCCTGGAGAACTGTCCCATGGGAGGGACCCCATGGTGCAGCAGGGGAACAACTCCTCTCCCTGAGCAGTGGGAGAAGCCTCGGGTGATGAACTGACCATAACCCCCATTCCCATCTCCCTGCGCTGCTGGGGGAGGAGATAGAGCTGGGCTGGAGGGAGAGCTGGGGGAAGGCACTTTTAAGGTTTAATTTTACTTCTCCTGCTCTGATTTTGTCAGCAATAATTCAATTAATATCTCTAATTTGAGCCTGTTTTTCCCATGACCATATTTGATGAGGGATCTCTCCGTGTCCTTATCTCAACTCGTGAATCCCTCATTCTATTTTCTCTCCCCTGTCCAACTGCTGAGGGGAGTGAGAGAGAGGCTTTGATGGGTGCTGGGCATCCAGCCAGCATCAACACACTACACCCGATCTTGTACATGCCATGTATTCCTGAAAAATGTTTTGAAGAGAAAAACACATTTATTTTTGAAGAGAAAAACATATTTATTATGTCTTTCAGTCTTTGTAAGGTAACTTGGGATGGTTTTGTTTGGTTTTGTTACTTCAGGCTTCAGACCCATTAATTGCAGTCTAATTGAAGATGTGTTTCATGGCACAGAATAGAAGAATCTACCACGTAGAATGAAGTGTCATGCTTTAAAATTAATCCTATTTGGTCTATGACTTGCAGTCCTTCTAAAGCCACTGTCCAAGGGCTGGGTTTGCAAGTTGGAGTAGGAAGCACAGGAAGTTTCTCTGGATAATGCTGTACCCAGGATTTCCCTGCAGTGTCTGCTTGGAGCAGACAGAACAGATGGGGAAGTGTTTGCAGAGCCCCTGGCAGGGAATATTTGGGTTTCTGTCAGCAGGAGCCTTGTGTAGCTCAGGCTGGGCTGGCCAGCAGTTCCATCTGCAGATCCATGTGCTGCTCCAACAGCTGCTGCTGGGGACCCTGAGGGAAGAGGCCACGGGAGGGATGGAAATGTTGCATGGACAACACCATGTCAATCTTGTAAAAAGCCTTTCCAGTTTCCCCTTGGATATAGGATTCCAGGGCCCACAGCTGGGCTTCAGAGTTCCACTGATGTTTATTTGTCAGGTTTTGAAACAGAGTTCTGAATTGGGCATCTCGTGTCATTTTTGCTGCTCTCCTGACTTGAAAAAGGATCTGTGCTCCTGTGAGCCACATCCTGAAGGGTGGTTGGCAACCATGGAATCCTCTGGGAAAGCTCTTGATTGACTTCAGTGCCCTGGCTGGAAGTTCAGCCTGAGGAAAGAACTGCTCCAGCTGCCTCTGTGCATGTCCAGTTCCTCACAGCTGAGTCCCTGAACACACAGGCTGGTTTTTAGGGGTTTATTTTCCCCTCCTGTTTGCTTGGAGGTGATTTTGGGACACTTTAGAGCAACATCTGACCAGCCCCTGCCCCCATCCTGTTTTATTGTCTCTTCTTTGGAGTTGATCTACTGGGTTTGATACGGAAATTGGTGGTGTCTCCCTGTTCTTCTCTCCAGCCCTCAATTGTAACTTGCATTAAACAGTGAAAATGGCCTCGTTTATCTGGCGTGGAAGAGGTGAGGCAGAGAAAGTGAACAGGATTTGTTTTCATGAGCCTTGTGACAGTAAAGAAAAATGAGGTTTGTCTTTTTGGGGTGGTGCTGTGTGTTGGGATTTGCAGGTTTATTTCTTATTCAAGTTGCTACTGTTTGTTAGTATTATTTATTAGTGTTCTACTTTTAAATCTGACATTATTACTAGTGGCTGGATGTCAGCTCACTGGAAAGAATCCCTTTTTTCTCCAAGTGGGATTGAGCTGTACAGTCTCTTCCAAGATGCCAGGGGATTCTAAAGATGGGAAGTCACAGTTATGGGATTTTAGTGTAATTTGGAGCTGGGGAAGGGTCTCATATGATCCCAGAGTTGCCCCGAGCCTGCTCTGCCACCACATCTGTGCTCATGGCCCCTCACAGCTGCCCTGCCCTGGGGACATGGGGGGACCTCCTCCTGCCAGGGCTGAGGCTCCT
The DNA here is from genome assembly GCA_036630365.1 of Acanthiza pusilla. Classification (NCBI taxonomy): domain Eukaryota; kingdom Metazoa; phylum Chordata; class Aves; order Passeriformes; family Acanthizidae; genus Acanthiza; species Acanthiza pusilla. Next base: position 1,796,236 of record JAXCHO010000108.1, read on the forward strand.
CACAGCTCCTCATGGCCTCTCACAGCTCCTCATGGCCTCTCACAGCTCCTCATGGCCTCTCACAGCCCTCATGGCCTCTCACAGCTCCTCATGGCCTCTCACAGCTCCTCATGGCCTCTCACAGCTCCTCATGGCCTCTCACAGCTCCTCACAGCTCCTCATGGCCTCTCACAGCTCCTCATGGCCTCTCACAGCTCCTCATGGCCTCTCACAGCTCCTCATGGCCTCTCACAGCCCCAGGCTCAGGGCTCCTCCCAAAGCAGAAGGGGTCGGGCCCTGCTTGTTCTCCTTTTATTTCGCTCCCTTCACAGCCATGAGTCAAGAAAGGCTGAAATGGAGCCTTTCCCCAGCGTTGCCCTCGGGGTTAATGTGGGGCCGAAGCTGTGTGCTGGCGCTGGCCCGAGCACGAACATCAGTGCAGCCGCACGGCCTTTGCTGTCCCCCCGTGTCCATGGGCTGTCCCCGAGTCCCGCCCGGCTCTGGCAGCAGCAGGAGCCGCAGCGCAGTGGGCGCCGGCCCGGCCCAGCCGCGGCTCCCGGGCAGGAGCAGCAGCAGCGCCAGCCCTTCCCAGCTGCTCCTGCCTCGGCTTCCCCAGGGGTTTTTCCAGGGGAACTCTGGAGTAGAGCAGCAATCACCCCCAAACAGCCCTCATTCTTCAGGACCCGCCTGTGCTGCCCTGAACCAACCTTCAGAGAGAGAAAGGATCAGGTTCCAGCACTGTTTGCAGCACTGCTTTACTCACCCTGAGGTGACAGCAGGAGGCTGTTTTTGCCTTTGCCTTGTGAATTGTAGATCACAGAGGGGCTGCTGCTGCTCCTCTTCTGGTTGCCTGAATTTTATCAGTACAACTGCAATTGCCTCTTTTGATCAGTGCAACCCACAGTGCTTTCGTGATGGTGAACTTGGTATTCTTGTCACAGCCATCACGATTAGCAGATGTTGAAATGCTCACAGGTCCCTAAGCACTAAGTCAAGGAGAATTAAAGCCAGCCAGGCCACATTGGCAGCGTTCAAACACTGTCGTGTTGCTTGTGCTGTCGAAATAGAATCAACTTACAGAGGCCATCACAGAAATTGCCTCTGGAGTGTCAAATAAAATGAAAATTCCCACTAGGAGAAAGAAAAACCAGAACTTCTCAACTTGCTTCATTGCTTTCTCTGAGCAGCAGAAATTGGAGATGCCCAGAGGGATTTGCAGCTGCTGCTGATCCCAGCTGGAGCCCAGCTGCTGCAGAGTCCCAGTGGAGCCTGAGCCCAGCCCGGGGAGCTCCCGCAGTGTCAGGGAGCTCAGCGCACGCGGGGCCAGGCCCAGAGCCCTGGGCACGGCCGCCGATTGCGGGGCAGCGGCGCAGACGGAATGTCCTGCGACCCAAACCTCCTGCTCCTTCCACACAGCGCCCATCGTGCTCCCCTCCTCCTGTGCCAGCACTGCACAAATTCCAGCTGGGAGGAGGCTTCCCAAGAGAGGGCTCCAGCTCCCGGCTCCAGTTTCACCCTGACTGTCCCTGCAGAGGAACAGGGCATCTTTCAGGCACTTCCAGAAGCTCAGGGCTCTCATTTCATGAGGAATCTAGGATGTAAATGGCCTTGAGAAGAAAGGCAAAAACAGAGGGAATGGGTTAGAAATTATTAGAAAAAATGACCCCTCTTACAGACAAAGTTCACCAAGTTATTCCAGGCATTTCTCCTTTTCAGATTCTTTCAGTTGTCTGCTCTGAGAAGTCCAGCTTGTTCTGGTGCTTATCATGAACTGATTGTACCCTTGAATTACACCAGCACAAGAGATGTAGCATCATTTAAAGTAAACACAGATACAAACTACCACTCTCAGCCCATTTCCATGTTCTAGATCACTGCCAAGATATCCACGGAGATGTTGGAATGATTATCACACAACTCTCCATTTCTGGCTGCAGCCTCTGGAGATTCTTTCTCTGAATTCAGGCAGGGTTGTACTCCCTAACAATTCCTGGTACCACCTCCTGTTTTCTTAGGTTAGAACAGTAACAATGAAAACCTTGCCAATGGCACAACTCCCCAGCCCACAAGCAAAAGAAAGGACAAATTGTAAAGTTCTCCAAACATTTGTTCTGCTTTGCTGCAAAAGTCCTGCTGCACACACAGTGCAAAAAGCCAAGAGAAGCTGCAATTGGTGGCACATGTTGTGACAGGAGCTCAACCTCGTTCTCCACAAAAAGTTCTTGGAAAGAAGAAACAGGAGAAGATTCCTGGAAAACTGAAACAGCTTTCAAGAAGTGAAATGAAAATTGAAATAAACAATCCACAGTGTTTTCCTGTATTTATTTCCATGCTCTCCTTTTCCATGTTGCATTACTTCTCCATCCCATTAATTCCAAATGGATCTCACCTTGAAGATCTATAACTTAGTGAGTTTTAGACACTCTAAAATATCATGAGCTACATCCAGTTTGCCTTCCCCTGTTTTTCTTGGAAAGCAATGCTGGAGACATAAGTGCAGTGCTTGGGTCAGGTACGAACTCTACAGACAGGGAATGTACTCCGATAGTGTCTGACCCTCAGCAGGGACTGCACAGCAGCAACCAAGGGCATTCCTGTGCCATTGTGTCAAGCCTCTGGATCTGGGCTGAACACGGCAAAGTTCCCGTGTTTGGACAGACTCAGGGGCTGCCCCCGGGGCACGCGGGGCTCGGCCGTGGGGCGCGCGGGGGGAGCGGGGAACGGACAAACGGACACTCGGACAAACGGACACTCGGACACACGGACACTCGGACAAACGGACACTCGGACGAACGGACGCTCGGCCAAACGGACACTCGGACAAACGGACACTCGGAAAAACGGCCCCGAAGCTTCAGTTGCAGCGGCGGCAGCGGCGGCAGCGGCGGCAGCGGCGGCAGCGGCGGCAGCGGCGGCAGCGGCGGCAGCGGCGGCAGCGGCGGCAGCGGCGGCAGCGGCGGCAGCGAAAGCAGGGACTCTATCGACTCCCTCTTCCTTCTCCTCTCCCTCTCCCGCTGTCCCGCACACACTCCCGGTGTCCCTTTCCCGGTCTCCCTTTCCCGGTGTCCCTCTCCCGGTGTCCCTTTCCCGGTGTCCCTTTCCCGGTGTCCCTCTCCCCGTGCCGGGCCGGGCCATGCCCCAGGCCCGCCCCCGGCCCCGGGCGGGGCCGCCCCCTCCCCGCCCCGGGCCGTCCCGCCGCGCTCTCGCCTCCGCGCGGTTCTCGCCATCGCGGCTGTGGCGCTGCTGGGCGGGCAGCAGTGCCTGGGGCGGCACCGCCAGCCTTTGGCTCCGCCTGGCCCGAGCCCGGCCCCGGCCCCGGCCCCGCCGCGGGCTGCAGTCGCGGCCCCGGCCCCGTTGCCGGCGCCTCCCGGGGCCCGCGGAGGACACAGGCGGCGGGGCCGCTCCCGCCGCCTCCGCTGCGGCTTCCCCGGCCCGAGCTCCGCCGCTCGGCAGCGCGGCCGCCGGCCCCGAGCCGCCGGTGCCCGGGGCGGGTGGCAGTGCCCGGCCCGGGGCGCTCGGGGGGCGCTCGGGGGCCGTGTGTGGCCCCGGGCCGAGCGCTGACGGCCGCGTGTCGCCCGCAGGGACGGCGCAGGAGGCCCTGCAGGAGCGGTACCGCCTGGGCTCGCTGCTGGGCAGAGGCGGCTACGGCAGCGTCTACGCGGGGACGCGGCTGGCGGACGGCGCCCCGGTGAGTGGCGGGGCCGGCGGCGGGCGGAGGAGGAGGAGGAGGAGGAGGAGGAGGAGGAGGAGGAGGAGAAGGACGGGAGGGACGGGGCGGGCGGCGAGCTCAGCCTGCTGCTCCCCTTGGCTTGCAGGTTGCCTTCAAATGCGTGCCGCGGGATCGCATCCGGCACTGGGGCGAGCTGGTGAGTGAACGGGGCCAGCGGCAGCAGCCGGGGCGTGCCGGGCGAGGAGCCGGGGCCCGGCAGGGTGGGAGCCGCCGGGAGCCCCGGAGGGAGAGCGGGCGTGGGGTGAGCGGGGGCGCAGAGCATCCCGGGCTGGGTGAGGGGTCCCAGAGCCCTGGCACGGCCCCAGCCCCACTGACAGCATCTTGGTCCTCCCTCAGCCCAATGGCACCCGTGCACCCCTGGAGATCGTGCTGCTGGACAAGGTGTCCACTGGGTTCCACGGTGTAATTCAGCTCCTGCAGTGGGTTGAGCTGCCCAACAGCTTCTTGTTGGTGATGGAGCGTCCGGAGCAGTGTCAGGACCTCCATGATTTCATCCTGGCTCGGGGGTTCCTGCCGGAGGAGGAGGCGCGGGGGCTGTTCCGCCAGGTGCTGGAGGCTGTGCGGCACTGCAGCAGCTGCGGGGTCCTGCACAGAGACATCAAACCTGGCAACATCCTCATCGACCTGGCCACCGGACAGGCCAAACTGATTGACTTTGGCTGTGGCACCTTCCTCCAGGACACAGTCTACACCAAATTTGCAGGTGAGCCCTCCCAAGGGATGCTCCTAGGCATCTCATGGCACAGCCTGGATGTAGCACCAGGGATTCCCCCATTTGCTGTGGGTCATGGGATTGCTTCTTTAGCCAAGTTTCTTTTGGGTGGGGGGACCAGCTCCCGGCCCTGCTGACAGCCTTCAGCACCCACTCTGCCCTGGGCTGGGGCTGGGGCAGCCAGCCCGACACAAACCCCCATGGGCGTAGCAGAGAGGGGGTCAGACCCCGTGCCCTGCCCAGTTTGGTGTGCAGGCGAGGAAGGGCTTGGACTGCTCCACTCCCCTTGTTTGCCTTGGCTTGTTAATGTTTGTTGGGGGCAATGCAGGCAGGGAGGAGAGTGGTTTTTCCCCACCACTGGGTGGGTTTTTCACTTGCATGTCATGGTCAGGCCTTGCCAGGGCTTTTGCTGCCCTCTTCCAGCACCAGTGACTTCTTTTAGAACCCCAAGTTTGTTCACAAGTCACAGGTGCTGGCGAGAAGGCACTGGGTCACCCTGTGTGCCACTGGTGCAGCCCCTGCATGCCCAGGGATGCTGGGGCGAGGTTCTGGGAGCAGCAGCATCCACCTGATGAACTCCATCTGTACTCCACAGGAACACTGTCCTACAGCCCACCAGAATGGACCCAGCTCAGATGCTACCATGGCGAGGCAGCGACGATCTGGTCCCTGGGGATCCTGCTGTACCAGATGGTCTGTGGGAAGCACCCGTTCAAGAAGGGCCGGGACATCATCTGGGGCGAGCTCTTGTTCCCACAACATCTCTCTCAAGGTAGATCCTCATCCCTGTGGCACAGGGGGAATACCAGCGTTGGGAGACAGCAGCAGGCTCATGAGCATCCTGCTCTGGCAGCTGCTGAGGAGGTGGCACATGTCCTGCTCTCCTCCAAAACAGAGAACTGACTGGAAATGTTAGGCACAGCTCTGAGCACATCCAGCATAGTCAGGGCTCGGGAACGGCGGGGCAAAGTGGAGAGGTTCCTTCTCCAAGTGACTGACAGTTTCTGGTTTCTTTCCCCAGAGTGCCAAGATCTCATCAAGTGGTGTTTATCCATGCACTCCTTGGACAGACCGTCAGTGGAGGATCTATTTTATGAGCCTTGGCTGCAGGGTCTGCCCTAGAAGATGGGAGAGATCCACAGGCACCGTTTGGACCTCGTAAGTAACAGCTGCACACATCTCTGGGCAATAAGAAGCAAAGAAAACCAAACTTTTTTGTCCTGCCTGTAGCCCGGAGCAGGGATCATCAGATGGGAACATGCAGCTCTTGTGCTGGAGCTGAGCTGCTCTGGCAAGCACTGAGGGCCACTATCCAATCTGGTTTTTCTTGTCCTGGTTCACTGATGGCTGGGGCCCTGGGCAGAACACTGACAGCCTGCTCTGGCCCCCAGGGAAGGAGAAGGAGCCCCTGGAGAAGCTGGAGCAGGTGGGGCTGCTGCTGGAGACACCAAGGACGATGTCAAGGGTGAGAACCTCTTCCTCGACCTGGCCATCTGCAGCTGGAGATGATTGACTTCGATTCTGGCACCTTCTGCAAAGACACACTCCACACCCAATGTGCAGGTGAGTCCAGAGCCAGGGGATGCTCCCAGATCTGGGCATTGCACAGCCTGGCCGGGCACCAAAGGTTCCCCCCTTTGCTGGGGTGGATGCAATGAATTCTTCAGTCGGCTGCCAAGCTGCTTTTTGGCTCTGGGCAGCTGCTGAGGAGGTGGATCTGCCGTGGCTGGCAGGAGGCTGGGCCCATGTGCTGCCCTCCTGCTCTCCTCCCAAAGGCAGCAATGATGGGGAGGTTTGGGCACAGCTCTGAGCACAGCCAGCACGGCCTGGGCACTGCGGGCGCTTGGGACAAGGGGACAGGAGCCTTCAGCTGACAGACGGTTTCTGGTTTGTCTCCTTCCAGCTGGGCCTTGCGGATGCTGAGGCTGCTCTGGGCTCTGCCAGGGCTCTGCTGGGGCTCAGCCCTGGGCACAGCTGGGCCTGCTCTGCCCTCCCATTGCTCTGACAGCTTTGCATCAGACGAGCCTGTTCTGAGCAAAGCGACGGAGCTTTCTGCTTTGGCAGGTGAGTGAGACTCTCCTGCAGGCCCAGAGATTGCAGTGAGGGATACACATCCAATTGGCAAGAGCCCAAACTCTCCACAGTCCCAGCTGAACGCCTGTATCTCCACAGATGTTTTGTCTGTCCCACTCTTCATTCCTTTTGGGCTGGAATTGGGCAATTGCACTTTCTTCCTCCTCCAGAATTGCCACGAGTGGGCCAAACCTGGTGAGTGGGCCGTGTTCCTAAGGCAGTGCAGTCTGGAGTTGATGGATGAAGAATTGCCCTTCTGCACTTCCAAACCAGAGAGAAAAGCAGTAAGTGGGACTTTCTGTCTTTCAGAAACTACTGACAATTTCAAAGGGAATGTGGAGCTCATTCACAGGGTGAGAAGGAAGGGCATCTTCTAAAGGAGTTGAGGTTTAGTAGAGTTTAGATTCCCAGTCCTGCTCAGAACTGGCAGGGCACAATCAATTTCCTATTGCTTCAACCAGAATTTAAAATAACAATATTGGAAACAAACCCCAAAATCTTTACAAAAAGGCTGCTGTTGTCAGTAAGATGGAGCTATGTCATCAGCACATTTACAAAGTAAATTAACTGAGTTTTCTTCTTGAAAGATCAGTTACCTCTTAATTGAAGTTTACAGAAGATTTTTCACTACACATTTGGAGTTTATTTTTATATTTCGGGATATTTTTCTGATTTCTTTTTATGTTCCCTTTTTTTTTTTTTTTTAACCAGAAAACATGTCCTAAAAGAGGAATGTCCTTTGCTCCTGGTTCCCATGTGGAGCAGCTCCCTTCCCACAGAGCCCAGCAGCTCCTGGCCCCTGCAGGGCTGAGGCTTTTCCCCTCTGCTGTGCACAGACTGGTGGAGCAGCGCTGCTGAACACAGGGACACTCAGAGGGACCAAAAGCCTTTGTCCACCCGAAGCTCCAAGGTCCAAACTGTGAGCAGACACGGCTGGAAGAGACTCACAGGCTCCCTGTTTGCTGTGCTGCCCCACCTGTGAGGGGCCCTGGGCTCCTGGAGGTTGTGCAAGGAACACAGGTGGGGACTCCCTGTCCATATGGAGCCTCCAGATGGAAAAGGCTGCTGTGCCCAGGCAGCTGCAGGGGCAGAGAAATGAGGTCTTGACCACTTGATCTGGGCCAGCTCCACAGTCCTGGGCAGCAGCCACCGAGCCCAGGGGGAACAGAGGGCACAGCAAGAGGGACAAAAGCAGTCAAGTGCAGAGAGTGGAGAGAGCGAGACCTGGCAGAAGCAACAGCTGCTTCATTTCACTCTTGAAGAAAGCTCTTGGTGTTTCAAAGTGCTGAAAGGCGTGAAGGGCAGAGAGGAGGTGGCACCAAACAATGCTGCTGTTTTCACACCCTCCCTTCTCAGTGTCCCAGAAGGAATTGGATGAACTGTATTCTTCTCTCTGAGTCGTCTCGTTCAGCATGAGCAGCTCAGCACCAGGAGCTAAAGGAGCTGAAGGCTTAGGCCACAAGAGCTGACCAAGAGGGGACTTTTTGAGCAAAGGAATGCTGCTAATGTGGACCTAGCTGAATGCAGCAGATAGAATGCTGGAATTCTAGAATCCTTTCTGTTGGAAAAGACCTCTGAGCTCATCAAGTCCAGCTGTGTGCCCAGCACTGTCAAGCCCAGCACTAAACCACGTCCCTGAAGCACCGAGGCCTGAACAAGAGGCAGGAGTGAGGCCTGAAAAACAGGCCCTGAGCCAAAAGTGACCACTCAATGAGCCTTTCAACCAAAGGTTATCTTTGTATCTGCTCACTACCAAAATATGCATGATCATTAGCATTGTGATAAATGTATCCACTCATTAGTGAAACATGTATTTACCTTTCCATATTTAGAAGCCAGACAAGGCCATGAAATCCAACATCTCTTTGGGGGAGTATTGTCAAAGTCAACTCCCTTGGTTCCTCCTTGAGCCCTGGCCAGGCTTTGGGAGAGCCCAAGAGGAGGATGAAACCAGATGTTCCTGCACTAGAAGTGCTGTCAGTTTGTTTATTCAGCACTGTGCAAGCTGGGCCCTCTCCCAGCGAGGTTGGAAGCCTCACCTGTGGGTGGCTGCACCTGCAGGAATTGCCAATAGTTGGGAGTGGCTCTGCAGTCCTTGGCTGGGACAGCTTCCCCCAGCTGATGAGGGATCTGGGTGATGGTAAAGTCTGAGGGTAGCTGCTGATGGATCTTTCTGAGTCACTCCAGGCAATCTTTGGTAGTGCTGATTGGCTGCATTGCTGAGCTTCTCCTTTTGTGATCATTTGCTGCTTTGAACTATAGGAAATGACACTGATTCCTTCAGTAAATTACACTGATTCCTTCACTTGGTGTCTGTGTCTTTGGTGCTGACCCTGCCCACTGGCAAAACAAAATTGTCGTAGTGTGGCCAGATCACAACAAAATGTCACTTTTAAAATGTAAATGTAAGGAATCAGTCCCATCCGAAATTCCCGGTTGGGAAGACTTTCCCTAGAGTTCTCTGCCTCTGGAAGGGGCTGAGATTGGAGCAACATGTGAGCAATGGGGAAATTGGCTAAAAGAAGCTGAACCACTGGATGTATTAAAATGCATCCAAAAATTGCATATGGAAAAAGGAAAAGAACTTTTGGATTTGGGAAGATGAGGATAAATTTTGATAACAGTATATTGGAAACAGCACCAACAGAAGGAACAATTGTTTTTGGAATGCTCCCACATGGAGCAACAGAAGTTTTTAATCTTGATCTCAGATTTCTTTGTGCAAGTGAAATAATATAATATCATAAATACATAGATATAGATAAAATAAAAATTATGTAAAGTATAACTAAAACATATATGTATATATATATAAGCTAAATAACAATGTGAAATAATGCTGACAATACTAATTTGCTAGCTTTGGCTGCTCAGGGATGTAACACTAAATGCCCTACAGAAAATGTGTGGCCAGGACCGAATCATCAGTGGGAAACTTGGCGAGATTGTATATAATGAATAGAGGAGGATGGGATGAAATTGGCTATTTTTATAGGGTTTGCTGATACTGTGATGTGGAATGCTTTGTCTGTTATTGTGAGACATAAAGTGATTAAGGCTGCTGGGTTTTTCATATACCACACTATCCACAGCTGCAGGATTGGTGGAACGGATGGAGGGGTTGTGAAAAGAGCAGATGAAAAAATGAGGAGATGGGAACCTGTCCTGATGGAGAACCTCTTACAGGTCCACCCCAAAAGCTGCAGGGCTGGACCTTTATTCATTAGAATTAATTAGGATAAATCAGAAGCAAGTAAGAGTTCTCACTACCAGAACAGGAATTCCGATTCCTCCAGAACACTTTGGTTTGATAACTGCTCACTAAAGCTTGGCCTTGCAAGGTGTTCGTGTCATGGGAGGAGTAATTGATGCAGATTATCAAGGAGAAATTAAATTCTGTTAAACAATAGTGAGCATTATTTGATTATGCAACCCGTGACAGGGTAGGACAACTATTGATACTGCTGTTTTAAAAACAATTGTGGGAAAAGGAGATCCACCTGAAATCACCACTGTTTGTGGAGATAAAGGGTTTGGATCCACCTAATGTCCTAATAATGGAGGCACAGTGTGGGTCCAGAGGCCAAATGGCCCTCCCGAGGCAGCTGAAGGAACAGCTCTGGGGAAAGACAGCACAGTTTGAATCCTGAAACCTGGGCAGGAACGATGGGAATATGTCCCTGCAGCCAAGTGTTCATGGGAGAACAAGCAGATGTTGTAGGATGTTGTTTTACAGATCCTGCCAGACCAAATCTCCTGTTTGCCCCAACGGTCCCTTGGGAAAATGCTCTGATCCACGGGGCTTGATGTGAGCACTGATGTGACACTGAGTGCCTTCCACACGAATCCCAGCCAGGAGCCTGCGTGCCCCTCAAGGACTGGGACCAGCACCTCTCCAGCCGAAGGGGAAAGGACCCCACCAAGTCTTGTTCCCCACAGACACCGTGGTAAAGCTGAACAGCAAAGGACCTTGGGGCCATTATTCTGGAATGAAAAAGGAGCCAGCTCTGTGGGCAGCAGAATTATTGTTCCTAACCCAAATAGGACTGAAGAAAAAGAATGAATAACTGTGTCACTAAAGCACTACTGATGTCTGTAAGTTGTATCTTGATAGTCAACCAGAATCTTTGTTTGCCAGAAACACCTCTAGAGTTTCACCAAGGGATTAGTCATGAAAATTTGTATGGAAATGTAAGGATCAAAGTAGCTAAAATACTCAATGTAACTAATTGCTGGATATGTTCTCAAGCAATGTTGGGAGGAATGGGATTCCCTTGGAGGGCCCACCCTGTGGGGTGGCAGAACTCTGTCAATGAGCTCTGACTCGTAACGGAGTCAGTGAAGGGACAGTTAAAGAAAACTGTGCTGTGGAATACAATGATCAGTTTTACAGGATTCAGTAAGATTTCCCTTCAGGAGAAACCAAACCCTGTTATGGTTAGAGGCCAAAATGTGAAAGGATTTCTATGTTTTAGCATTACTGAAAATGTCAATAGAACTTGGGGTGCTGGAGCTGGTCAGGGTCAGTGTTACACCACTCCCAGCTGCAGTGCCACCATTGAGGGTACTTCAGCAACAGTCATGGGGAAGAGTTGGGGCCAAGAGAGCATTTTCCACCCAAAGAATGCCTTGGATTTCAGAAACCAAAGATTCTGGTTCACCCTGTGCCCTATGTGCACTGCCTCGTCCTGTGGAGTTTCCATTAACTAAGAGCTAAATCGATTATTAGAAGAAGCAGCAAATGATGCTATTAAGATATCGAATAGCACATCCTAAGAAACATGAGTGGGAGCTCTACAGAACTGTATGGCCTTGGATTATCTGCTTGCTGGCCAAGGAGGGAACTGTGCTATTACAGGACAGGAATCTGGTGCTTCTGTCAGGGATGGGTTTGAAGTCCAGCAGTCAGGAATCACCTTGACAGAAAGATCAGTAGAAGAGTGGTAGAAGGAAGAAAATTCTTGGTGGGATTGGCTTCATGGCTGCCAAAGTGGAGGCTGCTGCAAAATGCATTTGTGGCAGTCACTGTAATCACTGCAGTGTGTGCACTTGGTGTGTTATGATTCCATGGTAGAGTTGTTATAACATTTTGTGCTGGAAAATGGAGAATTGAGACTTGTCTAAAAAGAGAACTAGTCTCAAGAAAAAAAAGGGATATTTGATAAATAACATAGAGAATAGCAACTAATTAGGCATATTTGAAAAGGAATGTGAATTACAGCTCTGAGTAATGAACTTGAAGAGCACTTAATTGAAGAACAAGAGGTGATGCCTTTATGTCTAATACCTAAATCTAAGGTTCTATTATGGAAAGAATTGTTAGGAAGGTTGAGTTCATCTGTAGGTCAAAGGGCCAATTGAAGTACTAAGGCCTGAACAACAGGCCCTGAGCCAAAGCTGACCTCTAGGTGAACCTTGCAACCAAATGTTATTTGTATCTTCTAATTAACAAAGTGTTATTAGCAAAATGATCTTTGTAGCTGTTCATTGGTGAAACATGGATTTACTGTTCTGCATTTAGAAACAGACAAGGCCCCATCTGGCCTTGTTTGGGGGTGTAGGATCAAAGTCAACTCCCTTGGTTCCTCCTTGAGCCCTGGCCAGGCTTTGGGAGAGCCCAAGAGGAGGATGAAACCAGATGTTGCTGCACTAGAAGTGCTGTCAGTTTGTTTATTCAGCACTGTCACAGCTGGGCCCTCTCCCAGCGAGGTTGGAAGCCTCACCTGTGGGTGGCTGCACCTGCAGGAATTGCCAATAGTTGGGAGTGGCTCTGCAGTCCTTGGCTGGGACAGCTTCCCCCAGCTGATGAGGGATCTGGGTGATGGTAAAGTCTGAGGGTAGCTGCTGATGGATCTTTCTTAGTCACTGCAGGCAATCTTTGGTAGTGCTGATTGGGTGCATTGCTGAGCTTCTCATTTTGTAATAATTTGCTAATGATCATGTGCTTTGCTGAACTTATCCTTTTGTAATTATTTGCAGTTTTGCATTTCTATAAATTACACTGATTCCTTCAGTTGGTGTCTGTGTCTTTGGTGCTGACACTGCCCACAGCAAAACAGGGCTCCCTCCTGCCTAAGTGTTCCCTGGGAAAACAAAAACCATCGCCCCAAATGTCCCCCCTTCCTCCTTGTTCCCCCACTTTATACACTGAGTGTGATGTCCTATGGTCTGGGATATTCCCGGGGTCAGTTGGGGTCACCTGTCCCCCTGTGTCCCCTCCCAACCCCCATGGACCCCCAGCCCCTCCCCAGCATGGCCGGACGAGGGGCAGGAAAGGCCTTGGCTCTGTGCAAGCTCAGCGAGAACAAAACCATCTCTGTGTGCTCAGCGCTGTGCTCAGCACAAACCCAAACACAGCCCAGAGAAAGCCCTGGGGAGGAAATTCCCTCTGCCCCAGCCCAGAGCAGCACCCCATGGCCATCCCCCATCCCCACGGGTTCCTTTCCATGCCCCGACCCTGGCCAGGGCACCTTGGGATGGCACAGGGCTCAGTGCTGTGTCCATGGCAGCACAGCCCAGCCACGGGCCCTGAGTGCAGGTGACAGTGACAATCCCATCACAGCGGGCCCAGGCATTGGTGGCCATGGCACCAAACTGAGGAACAGGTCCTTGTGGTCGTTCCCACAGCACCTGAGGACAGCAACGAGTGTCAGTGCCATTGGACCTGGCAGCAGCCCCAGAACTGCTGTGTCCTGAGAGCTGCCATGGCCCCAAGGAGAGCACCAGGTCTGCGTGCGAGTGCCATGGAACCTGACTGCAGAAATGAGTCCTAAGGGAGGTTTCTGAGGAAACTTGACCTTCTCACGGTGGCCATGGCATCCAAACCCAGCAGTGGGGTCAGTGCAGTGTCCATGGCACAGCCCCTGGCAATGGCCAGTGCAGGTTGGGATGAGAATCCACGCTCAGAGCTGGCCCAGGGCAGGGCTGCAGTGCCTTCCCAGCAGCTCTGTCTGCACAGCAGCACTGCCAGGGCTCTCTGCATTGCCCTTGCCCTCACTCTTGGCTCACTCACACACCTCCCAACAACGCCCTTGGTGCTTTGAGCTGCAAGGAGTTCAAAGCTTCTCTGTCCTTCAGCAGTTGCTCTAATTCTGCCTTCAGCCAACTCTGGATTTGTGTTTCTTGTAGAACTTCCTGTGTGTCCAAAACATTCCTTGCAGGGTTCAGCCTTGGGGAAGGGGAACCTCCTTGGTGGCAGCTTGGGCTTGGCACACACTTGAGGAGGTGTCTGTTTTCAATGGGGAAACTTAAGAGTTTCAGATTGCTTACAAAAAAAAATGAAGAAAACCCATCTTTGGCTGAGTGCAGGCAGTTCTCCAAGCAAAGCAAGTGCCAGGTAAGTGAGGAGAGACAGGATGGGGTTGGGGAATGTGGAGCAAGGTTGTCCACAATGGGTCAGACCTCAAGGCACAGCTTCTCTGACCAGGCCAGACCTCATCAGGAGAGATCCTGGATCAATATCCATTACAGAATGCTGCAATCACCTCTTCTCTAAGGAGAACAGTAATAAAATACATCCTTTAAAATAAGAATGCATGTTTCTTAGAAGCTCTTTGAAATATTTCTCCATAACTATTGTAGGAAACCTTCCTAATGAACTGCACCAGACCAGAGGGAAATCAAGGCAGAGCCATGGTTTGTCAGGACTTGCTTGATCCTAATGAGCCCCGAGGTGCATTTGGTGCTGAGCCCTTGAACCTCAGGACCTGAGAGGAGATTGCACAAACCTTTCCAGGAGTCCAAGTCAGAAGAAAAACCCAAAGTGTCTCCAAACTTTAATGGGTCCCATGGAGGTCCATCCCCAAGACAGGCTCCTCATGGACTCCTTGGAGGAGAGAATTGGAGGCCATGATTGCAAAAACCTCTCAGATATTCAATGTGAAAAGGAAAAAGGAAGATACCTTAAAAAAACTGAAGTACTTGAGGAATTAATGAGTCCCACTGAGTATCCTTACTAACAAGGGCCCTCTAGGGACTAATTAAAGCAGATATTTGGAGGCCGTGATTGCAGAAACTTCTCAGAAACTCAGGGTGAAAAAAAAAGGACTTTAATAAACCCTGAGTACCTTGAAGCATTAATGAGCCCCAGTGAGTGTTGTTACTGACAGAGAATCTCCAGGGACTCGTTACAGCAGATAATTGGAGGCCAGGATTGCACAAAGCTCTCAGACACTCCAAGACAAAAGCAAAAGCCAAACTCCTTTGAAAAACCTGCAGTCCCTGGGAGCATGAAGGAGCCCCCCAGGGCCATTCCTGCCTAAGGCTCCCCAGGGACTCCTTGCAGCAGATCCCTGAGGCCACTGGGATGTGGGGGGGATGCTGAGGGCAGGACAAGGGGGTGACAGTGCCCAGCCTTGCTGGGGCTGTGCCAGGAGGCCCCAGGGCCTCAGGACAAGGTGTCTCCTCACAGCCCTTGGTGGCACAGACTCTGCTGTGCCCCAGGGCACCAAGACTTGGCTTCTCTTTGTCCCACCCTGTCATCACTGCCTCCAATTTCCTGCTCTAACTGGAACCTGGGGACAATTTCTCAGTCATGTCCCTCAGTGGGACCCATTAAAACTTCCAGAAACTTTGGATATTGATTGTGACTTTGAATTCTGGAGAGGTTTCTTCAGCTCCCTCTCAGGGACTGATGTTCAGGGCCTCAGCACCACAGCCCCGAGAGGCTCATTAGAGTCCTTGTGCTGTTGCTGTGCTGCTGAGCTGGGCTGGGCTCCTGGCACAGAGACAGCTCCTGGCAACCAAGAAGGGCTTCAAAAAGACCTTTCTGCTGAGGAGCAGCTCCTGTGCACAGCCCTGAAGCTGGCACATGGCACAGCTTTTGGGATCTTGCAGGAGGACTCTGAGAGTTGCTGCAGTGCAGGGGATGTGGCCCTAGGGCAGGGCTGGGTTTCCCTGCTGCAGCATCCGAGGCACAGCACAGGACAGCTCCCTGTTGCCAGGCTGTGCTGCAGGGCTGAGCAGCCGCGGGTGCAGCCAGGGGTGCCCAGGGCTGTGGTGCAGAGCAGGGTCCTGCAGCCCAGGGTGCTGTGCTGGGCCAGGGACTGTGCTGCCTGCCAGGGGCAGCTCTCAGCCGGCGCGGGGAGCTGCTGCCAGCGCTGGGGGAGAAGCTGTGGGAGGAAGGAGTGACCCTGAGCAGGGCAGGTGCTGCTGCTGAGAGGTGCAGTGTGGGGCAGGGCTGCTGCCAGCTCCAGATCGGCCTGGGGACAGCTCTGGAGGACACTGCCCAAAGAAGGTAAGGCAGGGGTTGATGTAAGGATAAGGAACTTTCCTGAGACTGTTTTCAATTTCTAACTTGGAGCAGGATGGGAAGGTTGGGGGATGAGAGAAGAAGAATAGGAGTTGTAATCCCAGAGTCACAGAACATTCTGAGTTGAAAGGGACACAACAGAATCATCAGAATAATGTTTGAACTTTTATTAAAATACATAATCTGTAACTTTCTGTGTTCAGTGTCTCTGCTGGAGCCTCCCAAAGGGCCTTCAGGCACTCCTCAGCCCATGGACAGCACCAGCATCACCTTGGCAGGGCCCAGCAGGGCTCTCTGAGCTGCCCTTGCCCACCTGCACACAGAGGCTGCCCCAGGCAGGGCCCTGCAGACAGGCAGGTTTCTGTAGGGCCGGGCCGAGTGCACAGAGGGTGGGATGGGCTCTGTGAGCGCTGACAGGGACAAGGCACCTGTGAGGAGGAAAATGTGCAGGCCCAGGGAGAGGATGAGGGAAGGAGAGGGAGCTGAGCAGAGCAATGCTGTGGGCAGGAGGGCACTGTTGGTGTGTGGGAGGTGCCGTGCACAGCTGGGGACAGGGAACACTGTCCTGAGTGCGCGGCTGTCTCTGCCCTGCCCTCTCAGGCACAGCACCACAAGATCTTCTCTTGGTTCTGCACTCTCTGATATTGCCATGGTTATCTTGTGCTCTCAGGGAGGCTCTGGCATTTGCAGCAGCTGAGTCAGGCCCTGCCCTTGGGATTCCTGCCAGGCAGGGGTGTCCATGGGAATGGGGTGTCCAAGCTTCCCTGTGACCTGTGGGGCTGTGGGCAAAGCAGTCCATGGGAAAGGGGAAGGAGCTGAGCCTCCCTCCCTGAGATGCCATCATGAGCACACCTGGGGATCTCCTTGCTGTGTCCTTCCAAGCTCTGAGCTGCCCTCCTGGGTGCAAATCTGTGCCAGAGCCTCTCGCAGTTCCCTGAATGTCCCACGGGGAAGTGCAGAGATGCCACAAGTGAGAAAATGTTGTTGGGTTTGCCAAGGGCACCGTGAGTGTCCTTGGCAGAAGGGAGTGCTGAGACCTTGCTCAGAGACCTTTGGAGAGGGTGAGACATTCAGTGATCCCTCTGCTCTCAGCAGGGTCTGGTTTCTCCTCAGGGTGACACAGGAGTGTGATTGTGCTCTGATTGCAGCCAAAGGTGCAAACCTTTTGGGTTGGGAACGAGCCCATCCAGCCCCTGACCTTGCCCTGAGCCACAGGGAATCTTTGCCTCTCCCATCTCTCAGTGGCAAACTCTGAGTGCAGCAGAAATGCTGGGGATTTCTGACATCAGAGAACCAGGAATGATGTAAGGGAAGGAAAAAATTTCATAAACCTTCTTGCTGTCCCTGTCCTTTAAAATGGGAAGGCAGATGCTCAGGAGCCTTTCTGCATTAGGATAGATTCCACTGACAAGTCCTAAATGTCCAGCCTTGTCCCTCTGCCACATGGCCACAAACCCAGGGCAGCAGGGCAGGGATGGCTCCTCGAGAGCCCCACGCACAGGCCTGGCTGCTCATGGCACACTCAGACAGCACAAGTGGAGCTCAGGCAGGGACCTGGATGAAGGTTTTCCCAGAGAAGGAACAAGGGTGGATGAGTCCCAGTGGGACAGTCTGCAGGGAATGGCACAGGTTTGGCTCCAAGCAGCCTCTCCTAACTTGTCACTGTCCTTTTCTCCATGAACAGGTCCCCATGGCCAGAGACAGCAAATGTCCAACAGCAGCTCCATCAGCCACTTCCTCCTCCTGGCATTCGCAGACACGCGGCAGCTGCAGCTGCTGCACTTCTGCCTCTTCCTGGGCATCTCCCTGGCTGCCCTCCTGGGCAACAGCCTCATCATCAGCGCCGTAGCCTGCGGCCACCACCTGCACACGCCCATGTTCTTCTTCCTGCTCAACCTGGCCCTCACCGACCTGGGCTCCATCTGCACCACTGTCCCCAAAGCCATGCACAATTCCCTCTGGGACACCACGGACATCTCCTACTCAGGATGTGCTGCACAGGTTTTTCTGTTTGTTTTTTTCATTTCAGCAGAGTATTCCCTCCTCACCGTCATGTGCTATGACCGCTACGTGTCCATCTGCAAACCCCTGCACTATGGGACCCTCCTGGGCAGCAGAGCTTGTGCCCACATGGCAGCAGCTGCCTGGGCCTGTGGCTTTCTCAATGCTCTGCTGCACACAGCCAATACATTTTCCCTGTCCCTGTGCAAGGGCAGTGCCCTGGATCAGTTCTTCTGTGAAATCCCACACATCCTCAAGCTCTCCTGCTCACACTCCTACCTCAGGGAACTTGGGCTCATTGTGCTAAGTGCTTTTCTATATTTTGGTTGTTTTGTGTTCATTGTTTTCTCCTATGTGCAGATCTTCAGGGCTGTGCTGAGGATCCCCTCTGAGCAGGGACGGCACAAAGCCTTTTCCACGTGCCTCCCTCACCTGGCCGTGGTCTCCCTGTTTGTCAGTACTGCCATTTTTTCCTACCTGAAGCCCTCCTCCTTCTCCTCCCCATCCCTGGATCTGGCACTGTCAGTTCTGTACTCGATGGTGCCTCCAGTATTGAACCCCCTCATCTACAGCCTGAGGAACCAGGACCTCAAGAATGCCTTGAGAAAAATGATGACTGGATTTTTTCAGAAGCAATAAATTGTCGTTTCTAAACAACATTCAGAATGGAAATAATTATACTCTTGGCCTTTTTTTGCCTCTTTGTGCCTTTTTGAGTGGTACGTGTTATTCTTCCAGAGTTACAATGTATTTAAAAAACAATTACCATTAGTCATAATATTTCTACAACAGTGTTTCCTTTTCTTTTGCAATACAAAGGCTTTCAAAGCCTTGTTCTCTGTGCATTTCAAAAAAATAAAAGTGCTTGCCCGGACTGGTGTGTCCCTGACTCCTCCTCTGTCTCTGCAGGGGCAGTGCCTGTGAGCACACGTGGAGGGAAGAGACTCCCAGCCCAGCAGCACAGCCAGGGACAATGGCCCTGGCCCTTCCCACATCTGCTCTCCCCAACTCCTCCCTCTCCTTCCCAGCCCTTCTGTGGGTGCAAGGCCGCAGTGCTCTGCAGCTCGGGCACAGCCCTGCTGCGTGTCCGTGCTGTGAGCACAGGCAGGGACAGGCCATGGGCACTGCTGGGACACAGCTGGGCTCCACCACAGCAGTTACATCAGCAAAGGGCATCTCCTGAGGGCACTGCAGGAAGGCTCTGCTCTCCCTCCAGAGCTGCTGTCAGGAATGTGCTCCAGGCAGTGCCCTGGCAAAGCAAACCCAGTGCCCAGGGGCAGAGGGGGAGTGTGCAGGGGGCACACAGCAGTGTCCTGGCACAGCCAGAGCTCCTGGGAGAGACCTGAGGGAGCAGCAGAGCAGGGTCTGGGCTGTGGCTGTGCTCCAGGGACAGCCTGGGAAGGTGCCCCAGGGCAATTGTCCCACACCAGCCCCTGCAACCACCAATCCCAGCACTGGCCTGTCCCCCCACCTGCAAGAGGTCGTTTGTCCCTGCATGGAGGGACATCAAGTGACCAGGTCAGCAGTCCATGTTTGCTTTGTACTGAGGAGACTTCAGCATGTGCATTGTGTGTGTGTGTGGGGAGATGAACCTGAGTGAGCACAAACACCATCAGCAGCACTTGGGGGTGGCACAGTTCCAGTGGCACCAACAGTGTCTTGAGGCCACTTCACTCTGGAAAACCACCTGAATTCAGTACTGGGATGTGCTTAGGGCTGCATGGAGAGAAAGATCCAGGGCAGGGAAGCTCCAGGGAAAATGCTCAGGACAGCCACGGACTGCACAGAGAGACCATTGCAGTGGGGGTCTGTGGGGAGAAATCACAGCTGCCTCCCTTCTGAACTGCCCCAAGGACCTGGACAGGGCTGTGCTGTGTTCTGGGCACTGACCGGGGACTGAGGGATATGGAAAAGGCCTTTGGTGTCAGGGATGTTGAGAAGGCTGGGCAGGGTCATTGTGAGACCTCTTCCAAAGCCCTTGGAAAGGCCAGAGCCATGCCAGAGGGTCCTGGGCACTTGGGAAGGGCAGCCATGGAACCAGTCTGCAAACAGGGCAGGAACGGGGATTGGGAGAGTCACAGACTGGGCAGGCTCAGCAGGGAAGGGGATGTGGCAAATCCTCCTGCAGCCATTCCAGGCCCTGGCAGGACAAGGCAGGGATTGCAGAACCCACGTGGGAGGGCAAAGAAGGGCATGTTGTGTGCCCAGACTGCAGCCAGGCCTGTGACATGGTCTGCTGGGGTCTGCTCAGAGCCAGACTGGTGAGAGCTGGACTGAAGGAGTGGAACATGGGCTGGGTGGGAATTGGGCTGAACAATGAGAGTCAAATGTCACCTGTGGTACAGAGTCCTCTTGGCAGCCACTCCCTGGTGACATCCCTCAGTGACCTGCCCTTGACCACCACTGTGGAACATTTTTATTATCTCTACAATGGGATGAAATGCACTTTCAACTCCTTTATGGATGCTGCCAAGTTGTAGGGAATCTGTGACCAAATTCATCTTGTTAATGGTGACTGCAAAACATAATTGGGCAAAGGGAGAAAAAAACTTATGCATCAGAAGAAAGGCAGTTCAATAGGGGAGAAAAACCAAACCCAACCAAAAAAACCCAAACCCCACCAAAAAAAAACTCAAAGGAAAACCTGCCACAACAACACAAAAACCCCACAAACATACAAGCCAACCATAAAGAGTAAAGGCCACAAACAGAAGAAAAGCCAATCCACAGGAAATCTCCTATCTGTAGAAAATGTTTAACACCTTGTGGCAGGAGAGGATTCTGTATGTGAAGGTGCTGTTTTGAAAGAAGAATGTCTTTAAAAATAAATTAATCCCCACCACCCCCTGCTTCTCTCGGTTTATTTCTAATCATGGTGTGACATGGAATGGAACATCCCTTGGGTCAGTCCAGCCAAGCTGTGCCATCCCTGTTCCCTCAGGACCACTTGCCCACCCCAAGCCCATTGGTTGGGGGGGTTGAAGACACACCTCATGGGGGGTGAGCACTGTGACAAGGACAGCAGAATAAAACAGCACAGCCTTGGAAAAATAGATAAAGGATGTAACTGAGGAAAACAGAATCAGCATGATCTCCTTGGATCTGCATTGTCACAATGGACAACTGGTTCCATGGGGACCTACAATGTCACAACAGCCCCTTGGTTCCATGAGGTTCCAAAGTGTAACATGGTTGCCTTGATTCCAAGAGGTTCTGCTGGGTCACAATGGACCCTTAGTCCCATGAGCTTCTGTAGTCACAATGGTCTCATTGGATCCGCAGTATCACTAAGGACCATTGGTTCTATGCGGCATTCCTGTTTCACAATGGCCCCTTGTTCCATGAAGCCCAACTCTAAAACAATGGACCCTTGATTCCATGAGGTTCCATCATGTCACAATGGTCTCCTTGGTTCCACAAGGCCTTGCTGTGTCACAATGGGCCCATGGTTCCATGAGCTTCCATAGCGTCACCATGGTCTTCTTGGATCCACATTGTCACCATGGACAATTGGTTCCATGGGACCCCACTGTGTCACACTAAACCCTTAGTGCCATCAGGTTCTGTAGTGTCACAATGGTCTCTCTGGTTCAACGAGGCCTTGGAGTTCCCTAAGCTTCCATAGTGTCCACAATTGTCTCCTTGACTCTGCAGTGTCATAATGGACCCTTGGTTCCATAAGGTCCCTATGAATCACTGGTCTCCTTGGTTCCATGAGGCCCCACTTGGTCAAAATGGATCCTTGATTCCATAGGTTTTGTAGAATAACAATGGACTCCTTGGTTCTGTGAGTTACCCTGCTGTTAGCAGTGGTTTCTTTGGTTCCAACAAGGCCCCACTGTGTCTCAATGCACCCTCGGTTCCATGAGGACCTGGAGTATCACAATGGCTCCTTGATTCCACGAAGCCCCATTGTGTCACAATGGACCCTCTATTCCATGAGGCTCTACAGAGTCACAATGGCCCCTTGGTTCCATGAGTTTCTCTAGTGTGATATGGTCACCTTGATTGCATGAAGTTCTGCAGTGTCACAGTAGAAATCCTTATTCCATTAGGCCCCCAGGTTTCACACTGGTCTCTCTGGTTCCATGAGGCACCATAGTGTCACAATGGACCCTTGGTTCTATGAGGTGCCATAGCATCCCAGTGGTCGCCATGGTTACATGAGTTTCCTTATGTCACAATAGTCTCCATGATTCCCTTAGGCTCTGCTTTGTCACCATGGTCCCCTTGGTTCCAACAAGGCCCTGCTGTGCCACAGAGCACCCTCAGTTCCATGAGGCCCTGCTGTGTCACAATGGATGTATGGTTCCATGAGGTTCCATAGTGTCGCCACGGTCTTCTTGAATCTGCAGTGTAACAATGGACCATTGGTTCCATGTGGCCTCACTGTGTCACAATTGTCTTCTTGATCCCATGATTCCCCACAGTGTCACAATGGAGCCTTGTCTCTATGAGGTTCCGTACTGTCACAATTCTCTCCTTGATTCCATGAGCCCCCACTGTGTCACAATGGCCCCTTGGTTCCATGAGGCCCCTCAGAGTCACAGGAGTCTCCTTGGCTCCATGAGGAACACAAAAGCGTTGCATAAATATTGAGCAACACCTGCTTAACACACCTGGAAACATCTGTTTGCATTCAAAGGAGGGGTTCAAGGTTACAATGGCACTAGCAGCTTCCATCTGCAGCAGAGGTCCAGGGAAAGGACAGGGACAGAGAATTCACCTGAAAGAATTTAAGCAGAGAATTCTGCTTACAGAGATCATTTCTGGTCACATTGTCCCTTGTAGAAAGGTGACACCATCAGAGGCAGCTTGTACTGAGTATGTGGCTCCTGAGTGGGGTTTGTTGTTCAGCAAACCTGCTCAGGCTTTGCCATTCTTTCCTTACAAACAGGAAAACTTCTGCTGGGCCTGTGTGCAGGCAGAGCCCTGAGGAGAGCAGGTGGGACATGGTGCCATGGGCTGGGACACACAGCTGCAGAGCTCAGGGGACAAGTTTGTGATGCAGGGAACAGCAATGTGAGTGCCAGGTGGGCCATGTCAGCCATGGTGAGGTTGGGGTGAGGAGCAGGTTGTCCCAACAGGGTCAGCCCACAAGGGGCTCATTGTTCTGTGCGCCCAGAGCTCCTAAGGAGACATTCAGCATCAAGATCACTTGGGGAATGCTTCTGTCACTTTTTCTCTGAACTGAAAAGTTCAGAGGTTGTTTCAAGATCACCAGCCCTTGTTCTTGTAGATGAACCTGCCAGATATCTGCTGGGAGCTCAACACAGCAGAGAAGAGGCAGTCTAGGAGGTTCTTGGAGTGTATAGAGGGCAGCTTTTTGTCTCAGTTGGTGAGTGAGCCTAGCAGGGGAGGGACTATGCTAGACCTGCTGTTTGCAAACAGAGAAGGGCTGGTGGGAGATGTGGTGGCTGGAGGCTGTCTGGGGCACAGTGACCATGAAATTATAGAGTTTTCAATGTTTGATGAAATAAGGAGGGGCAACAATAAAACTTCCACACTGGACTTCCGGAGGGCAGACTTTGGCCTATTCAAGAGATTTTTTTGGGGAGTACTTCGGGAAGCAGCCCTTCAAAACAAAGGAGTCCAGGAAGAATGGATGTGCTTCAGAACAGAAATCTTGAAGGCACAGGAAGAGGCTGACCCTATGTGCTGAAAGATGATCTGATGAGGAAAATTACCAGCCTGGATAGGCAAGGAGCTAAGGGAAAAAAAAGGGTGTATCACCTTAGGAAGGAGGGTCAGGTATGACTAAAGCCCAGTTAGAACACAATCTTGCCACTTCTGTGAAGGACAATAAAAATATTTTTATTAATACAGTAATGGCAAAAGGAAAAGCAAGGACAGCTTCCATTCTCCATTGGATATGGGAGGGAATTCAGATGAGGAATAGGCAGAGGTACTTAACTCCTTCTTTGCCTCAATTTTCAACAGAAAGACAGGTTGTCCTCAGGACAAATGGCCTCCTGAGCTGGTGGATGGGGTCAGGGAGTAGATTAGCCCCCCTGTTATCCAGGAGGAAGCAGTCAGAGACAGTCTGAGCCACTTAGATGCTCACAAATCTATGGGATCAGATGGGATCCATCCTAGAGGAATGAGGGTGATAGTGGATGAGCTCACCAAGCTGCTCTCCATCATTTACCATCAGTCCTTGAGGTGCCAATGTGACCCCATCCACAAGAAGGGCTGGAAGGAGGATCTGGAAACTCCAGGCCTGTCAGCCTGACCTCGGTGCCTGGCAAGGTTATGGAACAGATCACCTTGAGTGCCATCACATGGCACCTACAGGATGGCCAAGGGATCAGACCCAGCCAGTGTGGATTTCAATATTCTTATTGATGATCTTGGATGAGGGGATTGAGTTCATCATCAGCGAATCTGCAAATGACACCAAGCTGGGTGTGAGTGTGGACCTCCTGGAGGGCAGGAGGGCTCTGCAGAGGGACCTGGACAGGCTGGATCCAGGGGCCAAATCCAACAATGGGAGGTTGAACAAGACCAACTGACCAACAAGACCTGCACTTTGGCTACAACAACCCCTGCAGCACTACAGGCTGGGGACAGAGTGGCTGGGGAGAGTGGCCAGGCAGAAAGGGACCTGGGGGCACTGATGGACAGCAGGCTGGACATGAGCCAGCAGTGTGCCCAGGTGGCCAAGAAGGCCAATGGCACTTGGCCTGTAAGGTGCGGATTAATTCTACAACTAAAAGAAAAGTTGTAAAGTAGGTATGTTTATTGCAGCACTGGGGTGCATGGGGAATATTTTCTTCCAAAGTGTGCAACATGCCAGTGGTACTCTGTCCTGTTTATATCAGGTTGCAGGTGGCATATTCATTACATTGCCCAACACGCCTATACATATTCATTATCTATTCCTCCTTCCTATTATAATGAGTCCAAAGTTCATTTACATAGGCTTGCACCTGTGCAGTGCTGCCTGGTGGTTGTGGGCAGGAGTCTTAAGATGAAGTAAGGAGTCTTCCTCAGGTTGAACTCTTCTCTGTGCTTCCCTGTGCGTACTCCCTGGGTCCCTGCTCCAGGTCCAAACCCTGAAGCTGGCTTGGGCTGGTTTCAGGACCCAGAAGTAGGATATCTATCTGGTCACGGTTCCTTCTCTTTATCAATAGTTTGGCATCTTCTTTGTATCCTCCCTCTTTGCTTAGCAACCACAAAAATATTGAGCAATCTATATGCATTGTTTTAGCAAGCAGCCCTTAGTAAGTAATTATCTACCTCCTAGTCCCTAAAACACAAGCTATATACCTTGTTTTAAGAAACACTTTCTAGTAAATCTCTTAGCCCCCCTAAATCACAGGTGGGGATGCGGGAGCCAGGTGAGGGATGTGGGAGCCAGGTGGGGATGTGGGAGCCAGGTGAGGGGTGTCGGAGCTGGTGCCGCCGTCGCTGCACAAGCACCGCCTGCACAAAGGGACAGTGACATTTCCTGGCTCTGCTCTCTGCTGCCTTCAAACCGCACAAACCCCCCCAAAGAGGGTTTCTTATTTAAAGCTTGGCGAGGCTCGTGCCTTCTATAAACATTCCTACCTCGGTCCTTCTGAGTCCTTTCACTCCGATCCGCCCCGAGGCACCAATCACAAGACCCTCAGTCACCGCCTCAGAGCTGGGCGGTAACAGTGAATTGCCATCCCAGACAGGATTCCTTGGCTGCTGTGATCAGCGTGCTCCAGAGCTGTTGTCCCATCCCTCTGCTGTGCCCTGGACCTGCTGAGAGGTTTTTCTCCGGAAGAGAAGTCAGACGGACCCTGTGAGGGAAATGGGAGGACATTGATCCTCATGGGGTCAGTGAGAGATTTGAAATGTCTGAGTGCCCCGGGGGAGTCGAATGGAGACTGTTCCCTCCTGAAACAAAGAGCCGTAACTGCTAATCCTCCTCCCCTTCGGGCCTGGCACATGAAAAGGCATGCGATGCACAGGGAAGTGGGATTTGAATCCCAGCGGAATTCTGTGACCTCAAACCTGGCAAAGTGGGAGTGGAATCGCTGGTTTGGGTTCTGCCCTCGTGGGGGCACCGAAGGAGCGACTGAAGGCTCCGAAATCTGAAAGTGAAACAAAAGAAGGTGACAAGAAGTCGTTTGAGGGAAAATCTAGAAAAGGAGTGTCTGGAAAAGGAGTTCACAGGGAGCTGCTGAACGGATGGAAAGGGAAATGAATCTATCCATTCACTCGGCCCTTCAGGAAGCAATGGATTGAGGTGAATCCCTTAGAAAGGAGCTAGAAACAAACTGGGAATAATGGGACATCAACTGAGGATGCCCCTGAGCAATGCTGGTCACTAAATCGCTGTCGCTCTGGCGATTCGCAAGAGCAATGTTGGTCACTAAATCGCTGTGTCCCTCTGGGGAGTTCAAGAGCTTGGGAAACATTACCCAGAGGACAAAGGGATGCAAATGCCTCCCCTCATGAGACTGAAAGCGCTAATGATGGCCAGGGGGAAGCCCGACAGTTTACCCTGCCTACACAGGGAACAATAAACATCCAGGAAAGCTGGAGCCGCGAATCCAAGGGAACAGCAACAGGGACCCTCAGCTGAGCCCCCCATGCGGCCCTCGGGAGAGCGCGGGGTGGAAATGCTCGGCTGGGAGAGCTCCTGCCGGGATGGGATGGAGTGGGGTAGAGAAGGAGCCCGGATCCACCCGACAGCTCCCGGCTCTCCCGCGGTGGTTTAGAGGGGGAACTGAATGGTTTGCCTTTGCCAGCGGAACCGGGGGGAACTGAGTCCCAGTGTGGCGAAAGGAGAAATGGGAAGAGATTTTGGTCGCTAAATGTCAGGGGAAAGCTGACAAGAGCAGATCTGCGGAGGAAGGCGATGCTTTTTCTCCTGCCAATCCTCTCCCTTCCTCCCTCCCTCCCTCCGCACGAAGTTCACGCCTAAACTTGAATTTCTTTACCGCGTCAAACCCGCAATGGACCGAGACCGCGATCATCGCTCCGACCGCAGACATCGCAATTGCCAAAATCTCCTCACCGGATCCACAGGTGCTGATATCTTTCCTCTCCCCTGTTTACTCCTGTCCGTTCCTTATCTTTCCTTCCTTTCTGTGATACTTCTGTATTTTTGATAAAGAACCCAAACGGCTGCATCCTCATTTCCCGAGGCAATTCAATTGTTTTAAAACCAAACTTGCCTCGTATGGCTCAGAGCAGCTCCCTGGATTGAAATGCCATCCCCAGCTGAATTGCCCGGGCCAACGCTCAGCCGAGGACACGAGATTTATGCCAAGGTGTCCTTTTGTCAGGAGACAAACCCCCCGATCCGTCCTTGCAATGACAAATTCTCATTCCCCGGCTTAGACCTTAACTCGGGGCACACTCTACACCTTATTAACCACGGCTGTGCCACGTGCTGTGGACCGCGCTGTACTCAAAGCATCTTTGCAGTTGCGCTGAACAGAGTAGTTTTTTGCTAAGTTGTTTTTCAAAAACATTTCTGGCATCAGGGCTTCTACCCCTCGTTCCTCCCCGGTGCCCCACTGCATTTTCCTCGCTGTTTTATGCTTCCAACATCCAACGCAAGGAATCCAAGGAATCCCGTCAGGACCTGGCACGTAACTGTCGCGATCTGCAGGCGGTGGAGGATGGGATTGAAATCCCAGTGGAATTATTTGAGCTGAACCTGGCGAAGGAAAGGCAGTGGCACTCGTGGCTCTGGGTGCAGCCCTCACGGCAGCACAGAAGGAGCGATTGACGACTCAGAGATCTAAAAATGTGAAACAAAAATGCCAAGAAGTTGTTGGCAAGAGCAACTAGAAAAGGAACGACTCGAAAACGAATGTTTACACGGAGCTGCTGAACGGGAAGTTCAAAGGATTGCAGTGGATTCAGAGGGATTTGGGGAAAATTCTGGGATATTTGGAGAGAATTCAGAGGTATTTTAGGAGTGTTCAATAATATTTTAAGGATATATCGAATATTTAGGGAGACCTCAGATATTTTCAGAGGATTCAGAGCTCTCTTTGGGGAGAGTTTGGAGGTATTTTAGGACAATTCAGTATTATTTGAGAAAACTGAAATATTTTCGGACGACTCAGAGGTATTTTGGGATGAGGACTCAATAGTATTTGAGAGGAATCGGAAGTATTTGAGGTTTCAATTACTTGGGGAGAATTCAGAGGTCTTTGTGCTAGTGAGTTATTTTGGGATATTCACACACGTGAGTCTGACCGCGCTTCCCCCGCCGGCTGTGAGCTGCCCCAGGAGACCCCGAACCCTCTGTTCTGCCCCAAATTTGCCGCCAGCGGTTCCCCCGCTGCTGCAATCCCTGCTCGGTGGCACTGAGATGCCGCTGCTCGCCGGGAGCGTCACGGCATAAAACCTCCATGGAAAGGTTTTTCGTGCCTGGGAGCGATTTCCCGGAGTTTCTGGGCTCCGTGGGGCCGAGGCGGCGGCAGCGGGACCCGCGGGGCCCGGCCCGTGGGGGCGGCCGGGGCTGAGAAATGCGCGGCAGCCCCAGCGCGGTGCTGAGGGCTGAGCAGAGCTCTTGGGAACAAATCCCAGGACCCTCCGGTGCCTGAGGGCTGAGCAGAGCTGTTGGGAAGAAATCCCGGGACCCTCCGGTGCCTGAGAGCTGAGCGGAGCTGTTGGGAACAAATCTCGGAACCGCCCCGGTGCCCGAGGGCTGAGCGGAGCTGTTGGGAACAACCCCCGGAACTGCCCCGGTGCCTGAGGGCTGAGCGGAGCTGCTTGGAACACTCCCGGGACCCCCCTGGTGCCCGAGGGCTGAGCGGAGCTGTTGGGAACAACTCCCGGAGCTTCCCCCGGGGCCTGAGGGCTGAGCGGAGCTGCCTGGAACACCCCGCTCGTCTCCGCCGCCCGAAGCCCTTCCCCGGCCCGGCTGCCGCCGCCGCTCGGCCCCGGTGCGCTCCCGCGGGGTCGCCGCTCGTCGCGCAGCTGGACGGGGTCGATCCGGGCCGCGCCCCGCCCGTCCCTCGCTGCGGCTCCTTCAGTGACCCGGGGCGGCCGAGAGCCCTGGGGCGGCTCCAGGAGCCCCAACTCGCCCTGGCTGCGGCTCTTTCACAGACAGGGAGCAGCGGAGACCCCCTCGGTTCTGCCCCGACGCTCCCTCGGTGCAGCTCTTTCAGTCGCGGGCAGCGGCCTCTCCCGGTGCGGCTCTTTCATTATTGTTTTTTATTCCATTCTCTCTGTTTTATTCCGTTCACAACTCCCACTCCGCGTCCCTCCGGTGCGGCTCTTTCACTGCCTCCGCTCCTCGCCGGTCTCTCGGTGCAGCTCTTCAGACACACGGGGCTCCGGGGACCCCTGGGTGCGACTCTTTTACTGTATTTGATCCTATTCTCTATACTTTATTTTATTCACGCTTCCGACCCCCTCGGCTCTGCCCTTCTGGCGACACCCGACAGCGCCTGTCCCGCGGTGCGGCTCTTCAGTGACACCGGGGCCCGGGGACCCCCCGGTGCAGTTTTTTATTCTGTGTTGCCCTATTGTCTGTATTTTATTCTATTCACACCCCGCCCGTCCCTCGGTGCAGCTCCTTCAGACGCGGGCGGCGGAGACACCGTCTCGCCTTCGGGGCAGCTTCTCTCGCCCCTCACAGCCGCGGTTCCGCCCCGCCGGTCCCGCCCTGCAGCTCCTTCGGTGCCACGGGCCGGCGGAGACGCCCCTCGGTGCGGCTCTTTCTATTTGATTCTTTTCTTTGTGTTTTCTCCCGTTCCCACCTCGCCCGTCCCGCGGAGCGACTCCTTCAGGGGCCCGGGGCGGCACAAAGCCCTCGGGGCGGCTCCAAAGGGCCCCGCCCGCGGCCGCTCCCCGAGGCCTCCCCGCTGCTCCGGGGATCGGACACCGCCGGCGGCCCCGGCCCCTTCTTGTTCTTCTTGTTCTTCTTGGTCTCCTTGCTGCTGCCGGGATTCAGCCCCCGCCGCCGCCCGGCTCCTTCTGCCGGCCCTGCCCGGCACGGAGCGGCGCTGCCGCTGACGGGGCCGGAGCGCGGCTGCGACACGAGTGCCCCGCGCCTCGGGACCGGGCCGAGGAGTGACCGCACGGGTGGGGAGGGACCCCCCTGGACAGGGCAGGGACTGACCCAATGGGAGGGACCCCCCTGGACAGGGCAGGGACTGACCCCATGGGAGGGACCCCCCCGCTGGACAGGGCAGGGACTGACCCCATGGAAGGGACCCCCCGCTGGACAACGCAAGGACTGACCCCATGGGAGAAACCCTCCGCTGGACAGGGCAGGGACTGACCCCATGGGAAGGACCCCACGCCGGAGCAGGGGAAGGATTCCTGCCCCTGAGGGGAAGCAGCGGCACGAACTGACCGTGACTCCCATCCCTTCTCCCTGCACCGCTGGGCAGAGCACGGAGGGAACCGGGGATAAAGTGAAGTCCGGGAAGGAGAGGGAGGTCGGGAGAAGGTGCTTTATCAGGATTTGTTTTACTCCTCATTCTCCTGTTCTGATCTGCTTAGTCATAAATCCAATTCATTTCCCCACGTCGGGGCTGTCGTGCCCGTGATGGCGATCCCTGAGTGACCTCTCTCTGCCCTTATCTCGCCCCGCCAGGACTTGGATTTGTTTCAATTCCGTGGAATTAACTGTGATTTGGGGCAGCTGGAGCAAAGCAGCTGGAAACCACAGTGGGCTTGGGAGGGACTAAACCAGGGCAGGAGCTGGGGCTGCCCCGGGGGAGTTCTCACAACACTAACCTTCGTGGGGTCTTTCTACGGGAATTTTGTTGAATTTTTACATTCATTGCTGCAAAGCAGAGTCACAAGTGGAGCTGAGCTTTCAGCTTGAAATGAGGGAATGGAACATGTGTGCTGGGACTGCTGTAACCACAAGGTGTTACCTGATACTTGATAGCTTAGTTTAGGAAATATTCAGCCCTTCAGCAGCAATGTCTCTGCCGGACACTTGTTTGTGGCTCAGACCCAGCTCGGAGCTTGGACAAGAAACCCAAAGTCCCACCGGAAGAAACTTTGCCGCTATTTTCTTTCTTCATTGTTATTTTATGTTATATTTAGAAAGTTATTTTGTGTTATTATTTTTTATATTCTATTTTACCTTTATTTTAGTTTTTCTCTCTCTTTTAAAGAAAATATTTTATTTTTTTAATTTCGTGTTTAATCTCTCTTCCCTTCCGCCCCGCCCCCCGCCTTTGTCCCCCTCCCGGAGGTTTTGGGAGGTGCTGTCCCACAGCCCTTCCTGCCCCAGCACCCGCGGCCTCTCCGATGCCATCAGGCGCCGCTCGAAGGGAAACCACAGAACCCTCTGGAAATAAACCCGGTTTGGGGGAAAACCCTGCCGGGGGGATTGAATCCCAAGGACAGCGACTGCTGAGAGTTGGAGATTCCAAGGGGCCGGAGGGAACCGCACTGGGGCCTCGGGGCCTCCCTGGGGCACCTCGGGGACGCCCCCCGAGCAGAGCGACCCCTCCTGCCCCCCAAAATCCGCAGGTTTGGGTCAGCTGTAGAAAAGAGCTGGAAAAAGGGGCTGGAAAGGGGGTGGAGCTGAAGGAGGCCCCTCACCCACAACTTGGAGCAGCCACAGGAAAATCCCCCAGAAACCCAAGGAAATCAATGGAAATAAGGATGAATTTTTTCACTCTTTCCGCTGCTGTTTCCAGGAGGTCCCAGCCGGGTCCTGCCGGAAGGAGCGGGAGCGGGCTCAGGGCTTGACTGTGGAGAAAAGTTTAATTGGGGCAAGCAAACTTGAATTGTGCAGAGAAAATGTGAATGGAGGGGATTTGAATGCGAGGGGATGATTTGAACTGGAGAGAGAAAATGAAGTGGGGGGAGGAGCCCCCCAGCCCTCGGCTGTGCCCCGAAGGTGCTGCCAGCAGTTCCCCTGCCCCGACCTCCCGGCCTGGGGGCGTGGAGCTGCCGCTGCTCCCCGGGAATGTCATAGGATAAAAATTCCATTAAAGCTTTGACAGCCGTGGTAGCGACACTCCGAGTTCATTGGACCTTCCACGTTCCTTGGACATTCCGTATCTCTTGGACATTCAGTGTCCCTTGGACATTCTGTGTGCCTCGGCTGTTCCGTGTTCCCTGCCTGTTCCACGTTCGCCCAGTTTGTTCCAGCATGCTCCCAGTCACTCCGAGCTGCTCCCAGGAGCCCTCAGTGTGTTCCCAGTTGCTCCCAGTATGATCCCTGTTACCCCAGTTCTGGTCCCAGTGGGTTCCAATCCTGGTCCGGGTCCTGGTGTAACCCGGTGTCCCAGTCCGTCCCAGCCTGTCCCGCTCCATCCCGGTCCCTTCCCGGCAGCCGCCGCCGTTTCCAGCATCCTGTCCCCCCCGCCCCCCCAGAGCTGCCGCAGAACGCCCCCAAGGCGCCACGGAGGTCGGGGGCTTCGTGTTTGGCTTCGTCTGCCTGGGCTGGGGCTCGGCCTCCACCTGCGGTCTCTGGGGTATGCAGGGGGTCCCAGGAGGGGATCCAGGTGAATTCCCTGGAATTTCCCCGTCCCCTCTCCGCCGCGAGCCTTCGGTCACTTTCGCTTTCGCGTCTCCCAACCTGCGTCGCCTGGATGAGCCCAGCAACAGATGACGATGCGGAGGATTCTGACTGCCATTGGCGGACAAGAAATAACGGCGCCAATCGCGGGGCCGGAGGCGGCTCTAGGGGCGGGGCCAGGGCTGGGGGCGGGGCCAGGGCTGGGGGCGCTGAGCGGGGCCGCAGGGAAGCAGCGCCATGGCTCCAGAGCTGGGTCTGGGGGCGCTCCTGGGGACCCTGGGGGTGCAGCGCAAGGTGAGTGGGACCCTCCTGAACGTCCATTTCCGGGTAACAGAACCCCCTGCATGCCCATTCCCGGGCACGGGAATCCCCCCGGACTCTCATTCCTGGGTACTGTGAGCCCCCTGCATCCCCTTCCGCAGCACCGGGACCCTCCCGTACCCCCTTATCTGGCACTGGGATCACCCTGAACCCCCATTCCTGGGCAGTGGCATCCCCTGAACTGCCATTTCCGGGCATTCGAATCCACCGAACCCCCGTTCCTGAGCACGGGGATCCCCCTGAGCCTTCATTTCGGGGCACCAGGACGCCCCGGCACCGCCTTCCCCAGCCCCGGCAGGCCCTGCACCCCGTTATCTGCCACCGGGACTGCCCTGAACGCCCATTGCTGGGCACCGGGACCCCGTGAGCCTGGAATCTCGGGAAAGGAACTGCCCTGAACCCGCATTCGCTGGCACAGGAACCCCACTGAGCCCCCATTCCTGGGTACTGGCACCCCCTGCACCCCGTTAGCTGGCACTGGGGCCCGCTGAGCCCCCATTTCTGGGCACGGGAACCCCCCTGAACCACCATTTTTGGGCATCGGAATTTGCTAGACCCCCATTGCTGGGCACGGGGACCCCCTTGAACGTCCATTTTCGGGTACCAGGATGCCCCAGCACCGGCAACCCCTGCACCCCTTTATCTGTCACTCCACTGAACCCCCATTGCTGGACACTGGCACCCCTTTGAATATCCATTTTCGGGCACTGGGATACCCTTGAACCCTGAATCCCAGGAAGGGGAGTTCGCCGAACCCACATTCTCTGGCACGGGAGCCCCTGTGAACCTCCTTTCCTGGGCACTGGGACCCCCCTGCACCCCATTATCTGCACCGGGACCTCCTGGATCCCCATCACTGAGCACTGGCACTTCCCTCAATACTTCCATTTCCAGGCACTGGGACCCCCCTGCACCCTTACCCGGCAGTGGACCCCTCCTCAACCCCCATTCCTGGGCACCGGGACTGGCTGCATCCTCTTACCCAGCCTCGGGACCCCCTGGGTCCCCATTCTGCTGCACCAGGACACCCCTGAATCCCCACGTCCAGGACTGGAACCCCCTGAACCGCCTATTCCCATGCACAGGAACCCCCCTGCACCCCCTTAGCGAGCACCGGGACTCCCCTGCACCCCTCATCCTGCACCAATATGTCCCTGCACCCCCTTTCCCTGCCATCCACCCTCTCCCAAACCCCCTTTTCCTTGACCCTGGGACCCCCTGGACACCCATTCCTGCTGTTCCCAGCTCCCTTTTTCCTCAGCACTGGGCACCTGTGGACCCACCTTTCCTGGGGACAGGAACCCCCTGGGCCCCCCATCCTGCTGCTCCCAGTGCCCTCATCCCCCTTTCCTTGACTCTGGGACCCCCCTGCACCCCCTTATTCTGCCCTGACACCCCCCACAACCCCTTCCCAGCCACCCTGCCTTTCCCAGCCCCTAGCCACACTTTTCTTGACCATTGGATTCCCCAGACCTCCCAGATTTTTATTGCCCCCCCAGTTCTCCAGTCCTGGTGCTTCCTGGACACTGGGACCCCCCTGCCCCCCTTTCCCAGTCATCCTGCCCTCCCAACCTCCCGAGCTCCCTCTTCCTTGACCCTGAGACCCCCTGGAGTCCCATTCCTGCCTTTCCCAGTGCTCAGACCCCACTTTCCTCAATGCCAAGGACCCCCTGGATCCCCATTCTGAGCCACCCCATGCTGGGAATGGGGACACTGTGAACCCCTGGACCCCCCCTTTCCTGGGCACAGGGACCCTCTGGACCCCACCATCCCACCTCTCCCCTCCCTGCACCCCCCCTTTCCTTGCCCCTGAGATTTTCTCCCAGCTCTCCCAGCTCCCCCCTTCATTGATCCATGGCCTCCCAGACCCCAAATCTCCGTGTCCCCCCAGTTCTCCACTCCCTGCGTTGCCTGGACGTGACAGTGTCGGAGCCCGGCCTGGGGGTTCCCCAGTTCATGGAAATAGGGTACCTGGATGGGATCCCCATCACGCGCTACGACAGCGAGCGGGGCCGGATGGAGCCACAGACACCGTGGATGGCAGCCGGAGCCGAGCCGGGATATTGGGATAGCGAAACGCGGCGAAGTGAGAGATACCAGCACGTGGATGCCTGGAACCTGGAGATACTGCGGGAGCGGTACAACCAGAGCGGGGGTGAGTGGGGGAGATGGGGCTGGGGAGAATTCATGGGGCCGGGATGGGATCCATGGGGCCGGGATGGGATCCATGGGGCTGGGGAGAATCCATGGGGCTGGGATGGGATCCATGGGGCCGGGATGGGATCCATGGGGCTGGGATGGGATCCATGGGGCTGGGATGGGATCCATGGGGCTGGGATGGGATCCATGGGGCCGGGATGGGATCCATGGGGCCGGGATGGGATCCATGGGGCTGGGATGGGATCCATGGGGCCAGGATAGGATCCATGGGGCTGGGATGGAATCCATGGGGCCAGGATAGGATCCATAGGGCTGGGATGGGGATCCATGGGGCCAGGATTGGGATGCATGGGGCTGGAAAGGGATCCATGGGGCTGGCATGGGATCCATGGGGCTGGGGAGAATCCATGGGGCTGGGATGGGATCCATGGGGCTGGGATGGGGACCCACAGGGCTGGGATGGGATCCATGGGGCCGGGATGGGATCCATGGGGCTGGCATGGGGTCTGTGGTGCTCCAAGGGGCTGGGATGAGGCTCTGTGGGTCTTCATCAGACTCTGAGCTCCATGGGGCTGGAATGGGGATCCATGGGGCTGAGACATAATTCCCTGGGTATCCATGGGTCCAATTTTCCCGCCAAGGTCTCCACACGCTGCAGCTGATTTTTGGCTGTGACCTCCTGTCTGACGGGAGCATCCGTGGATCCTATCGGTATGGCTACGATGGGCGGGATTTCCTCTCCTTCGAGCTGGGATCCAGGAGCTTCGTGGCAGCCAATGGCGCTGCCCAGATCACCAAGAGGCGCTGGGAACACGAAGGGATCGTGGCTGAGGAGTGGACGAATTACCTGCAGCACACCTGTGTGGATGCACTGCAGAGATTTTTTGGATACGGGCAGGAGGAGCTGGAGCGCAAAGGTGGGGAGGGCAGAATTCCCATGGGAATGTGGGATTTGGGAGGGCAAAATTTGGGAACATGGGAATTCCTATGGGAGTTCCATGGATGGCTCCCACTGCTGTCCCATTCCAATGGGAATTCTGTGGATGGATCTTGCTGTCATCGCATTGCCATTGGAAGTCCATGGATGGATCACATTGCCTTCCCATTCCCATGGGAATTCCATGGGCAGATCTCACCCCATCCCATTGCCATGGGAATTCCATGGGCAGATCTCACCCCATCCCATTCCCATGGGAATTCCATGCATGCATCTCACCATTATCCCATTCCAGAGCCCCCTGATGTCCATGTGTCTGGAAAAGAGGAATATGGGATCCTGACATTGTCCTGCCATGCGTTTGGATTCTACCCCAGCACCATCGAGATCAACTGGATGAAGGGGAATGAAGTCTGGGATCAGGAGACGCAGTGGGGTGGGGTCGTTCCCAACACTGACGGCACCTTCCACACCCGGGCCAGGATCAAGGCGCGGCCGGAGGAGCGGGAGCAGTACCGGTGCCGGGTGGAGCATTCTGGAATGCCAGAGCCCGGGATCTTTGTCTGGGGTGAGGCTGGGAATGTGGGAACAGGGAATATGGGAATGAGGAATTTGGGAATGTGGAGCAATGGGATGGAGGTTCCGTTCCCCCTCCTCACTGTCCTGTGCTTCCCAGAGCCAGAATCCAGTGGGAATCTC
The DNA here is from genome assembly GCA_036630365.1 of Acanthiza pusilla. Classification (NCBI taxonomy): domain Eukaryota; kingdom Metazoa; phylum Chordata; class Aves; order Passeriformes; family Acanthizidae; genus Acanthiza; species Acanthiza pusilla. The sequence continues at coordinate 1,832,529 of JAXCHO010000108.1, forward strand.
ATCCTGGTGGTTGCTGTGTCCATCATCGCTGCCATCATTGTCATTGTCATCGGATTCGTCATCTGGAAGTTCCAATCTGGTAACACATGGGATGGGGGTTGGGAAGGGGCACAGATCTGCCTGGCAGCATTCTGGGAATCCTGTGCCACCGGTGCTGATCCCACTGTTTTTCCATAGGGAAGAGGGAGAGGAATGGACACAGTGCGGCAGACAGTGAGTACCAGGTGACAGTGGTTCTGGATTCCCTCTGTGTGGATCCCAGGATGGATCTTGGGGTTAATCCCAGTGTGAGATCCCTGCTGGAACCTCATGGATCTTCTCTTTCTAAAGGAACAGACTTGGGATCCGAGAGCTTGACTGCATGTTTGGAGCTGGATCAGGGTGGGATTCCAGAGGCAGATTGGGGCAGATGAATTGAGTGCAGTCAGAGAGGGATTCTGGATCAAGGCAGGATTCCAGAGTGATATCAGGAGGAATTGTGGAGCAGGGTCAGGGCTGGATTCTGGAGCATGATCAGTTGGGATGGATGGAGTGGGATTGGGGCAGGATTTCAGAGCAGAATTGGGGGGGAGGGATGGAGCAGGATTGGTGTGGGATGGATGGAGTGGGATCAGAGGAGATTCCAGAGCAGCTCCCACTCTCCATGGGCTCCACAGCCAGGTCCATCCTGCAGGATGGGGACAGGGACAGGGTGACACCGTGACCCACTCTCATCCCAGCAGGAATCACCGCCTGAGCAATCCACAGAGCAGGATCCAGCCCCTTTCTGCTTCCCAGGAAAGCCGAGAGCTGCCAGCAGAGCTCATCCCACTGCTCCCACCCACCCCGGCCCTGCCACGGCTCTTCCGATGGATCAACTCCCATTTTCCCGTGTTTGAAGCCAAGAACCCCAATTGCTGGTGCTGTTTAATTGCGGTGTGACAATGTCCTGGCGTTGCAGTGCCCCGGCTCTGGCGGGGCTGGAGTTCATTGTCTGCGCAGGGGCAGCTCTGGGGCTGTGTTTGGGGCTGTGCTGAACCCGGGGCTGAGAGCACGGACAGGGCTTTGTTCTTGCTGAGCTCAGCCACAGCCGAGGCCTTTCCTGCCCCTGTGCGGCCACACTGGGGAGGGGCTGAAGGTGCAGGGGAGGGGACACGGCCAGGACAGGTGACCCCAACTGACCCCAGGGATATTCCAGACCTTATGGCATCATGCTCGATAAAGAAAGTGGGAGAAAGTCATTCGAGCAAGGGGAGGAGCTATCTCCAGGCCGTTCCCGGCCATTCCAGAGAAGCTCTGGAGAGGGCGAGCGGCCCAGAGCACGGTGAACAGGCGCGGGCAGACAGGGCCATGGCACGTTTGTGAAGGTGTGGCACAGCAGTTTGGGCAGCAGTTCCCGCAGGCAGGACAAGCAGGCAGGGCTGGAGCCACACTTTTTGTAGTGAGTTGTGTTCTGGTGTTTTTGTCTTCTTATTTTAGCAATGGTCAAGAGCCACTGTCAGGAAAAGTAACACAAACAGAGCCCCCAGAGAAGGACACAGCTGTGGAAGCCTCTGGCTGCAGGGAATGTCTGAGCCTGGCGGCAATGCCAGAGGATAGCGCAAAAGACTCCTGCACGCGGTGTGAGAAGGTGAATTGTGGGAATCACAGGCACGTAGTGAGAACTCCTTTCCCATGAGAGAGCTGTTTGTCCAGCTCACACTATTCCTCTCTAGCTCAAAATGAGCAGGAATCCATAAACAACGATAATGAGAGACTTGCAGGTGGTGTTATTGCAAGATGTTCTAACTGTGGGTAACCAATGACACTGTGGGGTGGTGAGCTGAGAGCCAATGAATTGCTTGCGCATAGACAAGTAGAAAAAATATATAAGTAGCCTTCTGATATGTAATAAACAGCTTTACTTGATCATATTGATCTGGCATGATGACCCTTATTGATCTTCCACAACAGTGAATGATCTCTGTTGGGTGGCAAAGCTTGAGGAGGAAGTAGAAGGATTAAGAAGTATTGGGGAGAGTGAAAGGGAAATAGACTGGTGGAGTTTCACCCTTCCATCCCTGAGAGAAGCCAGCCAGGACTCAGAGGAGTTCCACACCTCTGACCATCAAACAGAAGGAGACCATTTAGATGAGGGGGAATGGAAACGAGTCCCTGTTTGGGGAGGGAATAAAATTCCCTCCTGACCCCCATCATTTCCCATTTGCTGCTACAGAATAGGTACAAGGCCCTGGATCCAGAGGGTCAGGCAGATGACATCAAAGAAAATAATCTGCCTGGAGAGTCTCCCAATTACACTTTGTCTTTCAGATGGATCACAAGCTCTTGTACTAAAAAGAGAAGAAGGGTAGTGGTAGCAGGTGACTCCTTTCTGAGGGGAACAGAAGACCCTGTATGTCACCCATACCCATCCCACAGGGAAGTCTGCTGCCTCCCTGGGGCCCGGGTCCAGGATATCACCAGGAGACTTCCTGAGCTGATTCAGTGCTCTGATTGTTACCCACTGCTGGTTGTCCAGGCTGGCAGTGATGAGGTTGGCAAGAAGGGCACCAGGGCAATAAAAAAAGACTCCAAGGCTCTTTGGTTGGTGGGGCAGGAGTGTGGGTGGTGTTCTGCTCAGTTCTTTTAGTAGCAGAGATGAAGGGTGAAAGGAACAGAACTCACTCCAACAATAAATGGCTTAAGGGCTGGTGCCCTCAGCAGAATTTTGGGTTCTTTGATCACAGGGCAACTTTTAGGGCACCTGGCCTGCTGGAGCCAGATGGGCTCCATCTGTCTAATGGGGCAAAAGGATTCTATCCATGACTTGGCAGGGCAGATTGAGAGGCTTCAAACTAGGTCTGAAGGGGATGCAAGCAGGCTCTCCAGAGATGAGAGCAAGGGAGCTAAGCCAGAGTCAGGGCTGGAGCAGCAGCCCTGCTGAAGTGCATGGACACTGATGCACGCAGCGTCCGTGGGGAATAAAGCAGAGGAGCTGCAAGCCATGGAAAGACCAAGTAGGAGAGCTCTGACGTAGTCACCATCACAGAAATATGGTGGAATGACTCACATAACCAGAGCTCTGCAAGGGATGGCTATGAGCTCTTCAGAAGAGACAGCAGAGGGAGAAGAGGTGGAGGGGTGGCTCTGTGTATTAGGGAGGATCTCAACACCACAGAACTCGAGATGAATGACGGTAAGGTCGAGTGCCTGTGGGTAAGAATCAGGGGAAGCCAGCAAGGCTGACATGCTGGTGGGAGTCTGTTATAGACCACCCAACCAGGATGGAGAGGTGGATGAATTATTGTATGAACAGCTGGAAGATGTTTCCAGATCACCAGCCCTTGTTCTTGTAGGAGACTTTAACCTGCCAGACATCTGCTGGGAACTCAGCACAGCAGAGAAGAGGCAGTCTAGGAGGTTCTTGGAGTGTATGGAGGACAGGTTTTTGTCTCAGTTGGTGAGTGAGCCTAGCAGGGGAGGGACTATGCTAGACCTGCTGTTTGCAAACAGAGAAGGGCTGGTGGGAGATGTGGTGGTTGGGGCCATTTGGGATACAGTGATCATGAAATAACAGAATTCTCAGTAATTGGTGAAACAAGGAGGGCACCAACAGAACTTCCACACTGGACTCCAGGAGGGCAGACTTTGGCCTTTTCAAGAAGCTAATTTGGAAAGCTCCTTGGGAAACAGCCCTTAAAAACAAAGGGGTCCAGGAAGGATGGACATACTTCAAGAAAGTAATCTTGAAGGCACAGAAGCAGCCTGTCCCTGTGTGCCCAAAGAGGTGCCATTGGGGAAGATGACTGGCCTGGATGAGGAAGGATCGTCTGAAGGAAGAAAAAGAGGATGTGTCACCTTAAGAAAAGAGGGGCAGGTAACTCAGGAAATGTTTAAGGATGTGGCTAGGTCATGTAGGAAAAAAGCTAGGGAGGCAAAAGCCCAATTAGAACTTCATCTGGTCACTTCTGTGAAGAATAATAAATATTTTTATAAATTAATGGCAAAAGGTGGGACAAGGACAACCTCCATTCATTATTAGATGAGGGAGGGAATTTAGTAACTAAAGATGATGAAAAGGCAGAGGTTCTTAACTCCTTCTTTGCCTCAATTTTCATCAGTAAGTCAGGTTGTCCTCAGGACAAGTGGCCTCCTGAGCTGATGGATGGGGTCAGGTCTTTTTATTTAATATTGAATTATTTTTATAATTTCATTAATTATATTTTTATTCATAATAATATTGCTATTTATATTTTTATTAGGTTTTTAATTATATAAAGAATCTGGAAATTTTCAGCTGCCAAAGAAATACATATTCATTGGTTCTTAGTTACAAAATTCCCCTTATTAATCTATGCTCTATTGCTTATTGATTTCTCCCTCTTTATGCTAATTAGTTCTGATTTTATTAGTTTTGTCATTTTTTATCATGTTTTTCTCAGACAGGGGTCAGGGGGGCACTTCGGGTGCCGGGTAGACATTTATGGGACACATTCGGGGCACTTTTGGGTGTGGGGAGGAATTTAGAGAGAACTTGGGGGTCCAGTGGACACTTGGGGGGTCCAAGTGGGCACTGAGGGCGCACTTAGAGAGCCTGAGGGCAAGATTCGGGTTCGGAGTGGCACTTGAGGGTCCCCGGGGACACCTGGAGGTCAGGGAGGGACATTCAGGAGCCCTTCGGTGTCCGGGAGGGCACTAAAAGGCTATAACGGGGCTCAATGGGGCGCGGGGGATGATGGGAGTTGGAGGCACGGGTTGAACAGGGCTGACGGAGCCGCGTTGCATCATGGGCGTTGTAAGCGCAGCTACCATAGCTCTCTATGGGGCGCAGGGCATGACGGGAGATGAAGTCAGGACTGCAATGGAGCTCTATGAGCGCCGCGGGGTATGATGGGAACTGTAGTCCCGGAAGTGGCTCGAAAGGGGCGATTGGGGTCCGGGAAGGCACTCGGGGGGCTGTTTTTCGTCCGAGGAGCCACTTCAGGAACTCAAGAGGGAACGTGTACGATTCGGGAGCACTTGGGAGGAACTTGGGGAGCCCTAACCGGACTCTTTAGGGCGCGGGGCATGACAGGAGCTTTAGGTGTGGATTTGTGTTACGAGGGGCTCTTGGGCCGCGGGGATGATAGGAGATGAAGTCCCGGAAGTGGCTATAAGGGGCATCTGGGGGGTTGGGAGCACTTAGGGGTCCGAGGAGGCTTTTGGGGGTCTCAAATGGGCACTCAGGGATCCTGCAGGCTCTGGGGTACATGGGGCATATGGGGGCGGAGAACGGCGAATCTGTGGAGCGCGGGGCATGACGGGCGTTGTAGTCCCGGCGCCAATGGAGCTTTATCGGGGCGCGGGGCATGATGGGAGTTATAGGCAAAAGTAAACCAAAATGGCCCCGCCTCAAGGCCCCGCCCCAAGGCTAATTTCCGGGCGCTGATTGGCTGTGGATGGTGATGGGCGGCAGCATTGACCAATAGGTGACGGCGGAGGCAGGAACAGCCCAACCTTTCCAGTCCCTCCCAGTACAGCCCAGTTCATCCCCAGTATAGCCCAGTATAACTCCAGTGCCCCTCCAGGCCCTCTCAATACACCCCAATTCATTCCCAGTCCCTTCCATTTCCTCCCAATGTCCCTCAGTATGTCCCAGTTCATCCCAGTGTCACTCCCAGTACGCTCTAGTGTCCCCCAGTATTCCCCACAGTGTTCCCAGTGTCCCCAGTTTGTCCCAATATTCCCTAGTATCACTCACAGTGTCCCCAGTTTGCCCCAGTATTGGCCAGTATCACTCCCAGTATGTCCTGGTATGTCCCAGTATGTCTCAGTGTGCCCTCACAGTCCATCCCAGTCCACCCAGTTTCCCCCTCAGCATTCCCAGAGTTCCCAATTTGTCCCAGTCCACCCCAATCTCACTCCCAGTATGTCCCAGTGTCCCCCAGTATGTCCCAGTCCTCCCCAGTGTTTTCAAGGACACTTGACCTTCTCACGGTGGCCATGGCATCCCAACCCAGCAGTGGGGTCAGTGCAGTGCCCATGGCACAGCCCCTGGCCATGGCCAGTGCAGGTTGGGATGAGAATCCACGCTCAGAGCTGGCCCAGGGCAGGGCTGCAGTGCCTTCCCAGCAGCTCTGTCTGCACAGCAGCAAGGTTGGCCACTCTGGGTCAGAGCTCCAGGCAAAGGTTCTCTGAGCAGGCCAGAGCTCCTCAGGAGAGACCCTGGATCAATATCAATCACGGAATGCTGCAATCACCTCTGCTCTAAAGAGAACAGTAGTAATAAAATGCACCCTTTAAAATAGGAATTCATATTTCTTAGAAGCTCTTTGAAACATTTCTCCATAACTGTTGTAGGAAATCTTCCTAATGAACTGCACTGACCAGAGGGAAATCAAGGCAGAGCCATGGTTTGTCAGGACTTGCTTGATCCTAATGAGCCCCGAGGTGCATTTGGTGCTGAGCCCTTGAACCTCAGGGCCTGAGAGGAGATTTCACAAACTTTTCCAGGAGTCAAAGTCAGAAGAAAAACCCAAAGTGTCTCCAAGCATGAATGGGTCCCACTGGGGTCCATCCCCAAGACAGGCTCCTCATGGACTCCTTGGAGGAGAAAATTGGAGGCCATGATAGCACAAACCTCTCAGAGACTGAGGATGAAAAAAGAAGGTCTTTAATAAACCCTGAGTACTTTCAAGCATTAATGAGCCCCACTGAGTGCTGTTACTGACAGAGAATCTCAAGGGACTCGTTAGAGCAGATAATTGGAGGCCATGATTGCACAAAGCTCTCAGAGACTCCAAGGCAAAAGCAAAACCCAAAGTGCTTTGAAAAACCTGCAGTCCCTGGGAGCATGAAGGAGCCCCCAGGGCCATTGCTGCCAAAGGCTCCCCAGGGACTCCTTGCAGCAGATCCCTGAGGCCAGGAGTGCAGGGAGGCCAAGGCTCTGTGCAGGCAGCTCAGGTGCTGAGCAGAGCCTGGGCTGGCTGGAGGCAGCAGAAAGGCCAAGGGCTGAGCCCCAGCCCCGGGGAAGGCAGATCCTGTCCCTCCTGCCTTGCTCAGGGCTCTGCCGGGGGCACTGGGATGTGGGGGGGATGCTGAGGGCAGGACAAGGGGGTGAGAGTGCCCAGCCTTGCTGGGGCTGTGCCAGGAGGCCCCAGGGCCTCAGGACAAGGTGTCTCCTATCAGCCCTTGGTGGCACAGTTGAGAGAATGAATTCCTCAATCAAACTACATTTGGGTGAAATAAGTCAGGAAACCTCCTTGACCTGGGGCCAAACCTCCCCTGTTGTTCAACTTCAAAGCAGAATTCAGCCATGGGGCACCAGCAAAATCAGCCTCTGTGAGCTGCTCTGTGGTCGATCATACCAAGGGCCACATTCCAGGAACACACACACAAAAAGAGGGGTCAATTTGAACAATTCCCTCATTTGTCTTAGTAAAACCTTTTAGGATTTTCAGCAAGCAGTGGACATCCCCATGGTGATGGGACTGGACACACCAGGGTACAAGTTCCAAGCAGGAGATGGGTCTGTTTGAAAGGCTGAGGAACTGCTCTGCTCCAGCCAAAGTGGAAGGAACCTTTCCAAATGCTATGGAGAACTTTTTACAACACACAGCTCGAGATAGCACCTCCTGGTGATTTGAAGAAATCTGGACCAAACTTCCTTCATGGTTATTCATCTGGACTTGGTTAAAACATCTGTTTATAATGGTCACCATAATAATTCTATATGGTTTTACTTGCATCAGATTCAGTGTTGTAGCTGTTGTAATGCCTTCTGCTATAAATAGAGATATTGAGAGATCAGTTCCCATAAGGAACTGAGTGTCAAGAACAGAGGAGACTTGATAAGGACAGTAGAACAGAACAGCACAGCCTTGGAGAAATAGATAAAGGATGTAACTGAGGCAAACAGAAGTCACACAAAACACAAGCAGGATGCCAGTTCAGCTCTGCAAGGCTGACAAAGCAGGAGTTCTGCAAAACACAGATATTGCCCTTGTTCAAAAGTGGGGTTCTGAAACAGCCACCTGAAAAGGACACCGGATGTTGAAGAGAGACCCCAAAGAATCATATCATGTTCTTTGATAAGGAGTGCATTTATGTAAAATAAAGTGATACATATCCATCAAGTGAGTGGGGATAGGTCATAAATATGTACTCAGTGTGTGTGATAAAAATTCTGTTCACCCCATGCTCGGGGATCTGCATTAGAGGAAGTGTTCTCTGAGTGTCCAGCGCTGCCAAAAAGAATGGCTGCTTTCTAGTACTCAAACTGTGTCAGAAACCTCATGTCCTGCCGATTTTGGTATCACTTCCACAAGGCCCTGCTGTGTCACAATGGCCCCTTGGTTCCATGAGGTTCCACAGTTTCACAGTGACTCCTTCGTTCTGCAGTGTCATTATGGCCTCTTGGTCCCACGAGGCCCCACAGTGTCACAATGGTCACCTTCATTCCATGGGGCCCTGAAGCCTTACAATGTCCCCTTGCTTCCATGGGGTTCCACAGTGTCGCAATGAACCCTTGGGTGTTTGGAGCCCTGAAGTGTCACAATGGTCTCCTTGGTCCCACAAGGCCCCACAGTGTCAGCCTGGGGCAGGACACCAGGAGGGATTCGTTCCCCACTCGCTGCAGCTCCCTGGCCCAGCTGGCACCGACACCTTCTCCCAAGCCAGCGCTCCCGGGCACAGCCAGGGCCATGCCACACTGCAGCTCCTGCAAACCACGGCAGCAGCTTCGAGGCCAAAACCTGAGTCACAGACAGTTTGCCACTCTGTCTATATTTGACCAGGAAATGTCCCATTGCGGGGTGTCCCTTTCCTGCAGTCACTGCAACACTGGGACCATACACGGAGCTGTGAGCGAGAGAAATGGCCAGCGCTGCACCTCTGCACTGACTCGGGGATGGTGGGAAATGCTCTCTGGGGGTGGCTGGAACGATGGAAAAAGGACAATTGGCAGCACAGAGGGAAACCCATCTGGGCTGCTGCGCCGGGGCAAGACATCACTGCCTGGGTAGAGAAGTTGGCTGTGAAAGTCCCTCCTGTGGATGCTCACGGACCCAAGAGTTGGCACTGAAGAGCATCGCAACAATGGACAGGGGGATGGGGCTGCCAGGATTAAAGTGTCTCAGGTGGGTCTGGACTGGCCACACAAGGCTGAGTTATTTCTGGCTCAATGGGCCCAGGACACCTCAGGTCATCAGGGAAGAGATGCAACCTCCAGATGGGCTGGTGAGCGAGGGGTGGATTTACCCATGGACAGCATCTCCAGGTTATCCATGAGTGTGAAATGTGTGCTGAGATCAAGCAGGGCCAGGTGGGTAAAGCCCCTGTGGTGTGGGGGATGATGGTGGGAATATAAATGTGGGGAGACACATGGTGTTTTTAGTGGGAGTAGTAAATTGGAGAACACCATTCCTAAAGCACAAGAGCCGTGTCAGAGCCAGCCCTGTCCCTGCACTGCCCCAGCTCTGCTGCCCCACAGCTGCTGATCAGGAAGGACAGAGCCATGGGGGAGGGAAATGCACAGGGACTCCTCCTGGGAGGGACCTCGGGAGGTTCCCAGGCCAAGCCCAAGCACAGTCAGTGCAGAAAGCGACACAAGGATGGGCTGTTTGTGTGCTCTGCCATGGCAGGAGGAGATGCAGAGCTGCACACACACCCAGACAATGTGGATCCCTGCAGGAGCTGATCTCACACAGCAGCTCCCAGGCCTCTGCTGCTCGCTGCTTGCTCTGCTTTGATGTTCCCTGCTGGTTACAGCCACCCCACACACCCCAGTGCTGTGTGCACACACACCAGTCTCACCAGTGCCTGGGCCCCACAGGACACAGGACCTGATGGTTTGTGGTTCCCACTCCAGTATGTGGCACCTGGACCTCCCTCTGTACCCAGAGCAGAGAGAGCTCCCTTGTCCCAGAAACTTCTTGGCAGTGGAGGATTCAGGAAAATACCACAGGCTGTGGGGATCAGCTGTAGGGCATGGCCAAAATCATGTCCTGACCAGCCAAGAGTGTAAAACCCTTTTACACATCATGAACACCTCTCATCCTTCATTCTCTCTGTTTTCTCATGCCTTTTACTCAGCAAACCACCTTGATCCCCCCACCCCTTCCCTTCCTGGAGTCCTTTCCTAGACATCCCATGGAAAAACTTGCTCATTCCCCAAATGCCCTTGGTGAGTCTTAGGCCCCAAGGCAGAAACCCCCATGCTCAGCTGGAAAGGTCATGCTGGAAAGCTCTGCCATTGACCTCCTTGGTGAGTCTTTCATGCAGAGATGTCAGAACAGTCTTTGAATTCAATTTTTAACCTTTGTTTTTTACACTTGAATGGCTGTAAAATATCCTCTACTGCACTGCCCTTACTGTGGGGAGGCACAACTACCACTGGTCCAGGATGCTCAGAGATCCTGACCTCAAACACTTCTTGGGATGGGGCATCCACTTCTATGAAAAATCTGTTTCTCTGTCTTGTCACTCTTTTAATAAAATCTTTCGTCCTTATAACCAATCTAAATTTGTTCATGACCATTTCAAAGGCATTGCCCATTCCTCTGCCATGACGGGCCTGAAAAGTAATCTGTCTTTCTTGGATTATGTATGACCACAATGGTTTAATCTGAAAAGTCCTTGAAAGGACACAAAAAATCCCCAAGATAGGATTTGGAGGCCTCAAGCACATGACCCATAGAGAAACTGGGGGTCCTGGCCTCAGTGGTGTGGAGAGAGAGAATAGAACATGAATAGCCTGAGAGGGGTTGAAGAGGGGTTTCAGAGATGGTGGAGCTTTTCGTGATAGTGGAAAACAACCTGAGAAGGAAATAATGTCACCAAAGGCAGGTGAGGAGGCCCAGACTGGACACAAAGAGAAAGGAATTTCCCTCCCAGGGCAGGGCTGTGGTGCAACACATCCCCAGAAGGAGTCAGGGTCAGCCCAAGGCTCTGTGTGCCAAGGCAGAGGCAGGCAGGATGCAGAGCTGTCAGCAAAGGAAGGGCCAGCGAGGTGGGGCAGCCGGGGGATGGCGACAGCCTGCAGGGCCAGAGGCGCAGGGCATGGACAGCGTAGGACAGCCTGGGCTGGAGAGGGCCCAGGGATGTGCAGAAGCTGCAAGGGCCTGCCAGAGGCAACTTGGGCAGCACTTTGGCCATGGCTGCTGGCCCTGGGCCTGAGGCCATGAGGAGGACACAAGTGACCCTTGCAGCCCTGGGGCCTCATGGCCTCCTTGTCCCTGCTCAGCAGCCTGGCAGGGGCCGCCCCATGGTGCTGCCCTTGGCATTGCACATCCCCACATGGCAGTGCCCCGGGAAGAGCCCTGAGCACTGAGGGAGGGACAGGATGTGCCTTGCCAGGGGCTGGGGCTCAGGCCTTGGCCCTTTGCATTCCTCAAACACATCCAGGTTTGCTCAGCATCAGAGACACCTTTGCCTTCTTTGTCCCCCCTTGTCATCACTGCCTCCAGTGTTCTGCTATAACTGGAACCTGGGGACACTTTCTCAGTTGTGTCCCTCAGTGGGACACATTTAAAGTACAAGAAACTTTGGACTTTGAATGTGACTTTGAGTTCTTGAGAAGTTTTTTGAACACACTCTCAGGGACTGAGTCTGATGTAAACAACACCAAATCCCCAAGAGGGTCATTAAAGTCCTTGTGCTGTTGCTGTGCTGCTGAGCTGGGCCAGGCTCCTGGCACTGGGGGAGCTCCTGGCAACCAAGAAGAGCTTCAAAAAGACATTTCTCCCCATGAGCAGCTCCTCTGCTCAGCCCAGCAGGGCTGAGGGCACTGCCTGCAGGCACTGAGAGGAGCCAGCCAGAGACAGCTAAAGGGAACCAGGATTGGAGAGACATTGAGCTGAGACTTCACTTGGGGAAACATCTTCACAGCCTCTACATGGTGAGTCTGTGGGTGCAGGGCAATGTCCCCTGTGCTCCTGGAGGGATCTCCTGAAGCCTGCACACCCCACAGCCTGGGGGATGTGTCAGGAGGACTCTCCCAGTTTCTCTCTTGCAGAGGAGGAGGAGGAGGAGGAGGATGTGCTGCAGAGCGGGGCTGCCCTGGGCACCGTCAGAGGGACAGGGCAGGACGGCTCCTGCTGCCAGGGACGGCTGCAGGCTGTGAAGGTGGGGGTGCAGCCAGGGCTGCCCAGGGCTGTCGTGCAGAGCAGCTCCTGCAGCCCTGAGGGCTCTTGGCCAGGGCAGGGCATGTGCCACCTGCCAGGGGCAGCTCTCAGCCTGCCTGGGAGCTCCCCATGGCTCTGTGGGGAGAAGTTGGAGGTGCAAGGAGCGACCCCCATCAGGGCAGATTCCTCCTGCTGGGGAGATGGTGCTGCACGGCCAGGGCTGCTCTCAGCTTTCTCCTCAAGGAAAGGGCAAGGGGCTGTCAGCTTTGGATGTGTCCCTGACACTCCTGCACTGTCCCACTGGGGATCAGCAGATGTGCCTCAGATCTGCCTCAGAAAGTGCCTCCTCACCCTCCTCTCCCTACAGACAGCAGCAGCAGCACCTTGGCTTGCAGCATCTCTGTTTGTCTGCCCTGCCCTTAAGGAGCTGCTGCCAGGGAGATGGCCCTGGGCAGTGCCCTGTGCTGGGAGGGCTGTGCAGGGCAGAGCTGAGCCCCCAGGGCTGGGCTGGGCTCTGGGAGCAGTGGCAGGGACAAGGCTTGGATAGAGGGAAACAGCTCCACATAGGATAGAGAGACAGGGAGCATAGAGCCCAACCCGCCCTGGATATGCCTCCCTGTCCAGCTGCACAGGAAATGTATAAGGGTTTAGAGAAACTGACTATGAAACTGGAGCCTTCAAAAGTTACACTTTATTTTTCAAGGCCAATTTAATTGCAATGACTGTGAAACAGAGGGAGGGGAAATGAGCAAAGGGCATTTGTGTGGGGACCAGCAGGTCTGACTGCGTTGGGGAACAGGGAACTCTGTTTTAGCTCCGGTTCTCAGTATTCAGGCTGAGAGCAATGCTGAAGATGAGGCAGTAACTCAGGAGCACAAACCTGAAGGCAAAAATAAAAAAGATCAGCAAAGTTTCCCCACAGGAAGAGAAGCAATTATGAGAGGATCCCTAAGTAAATAGCACAGGATTGACTCAAAGAACATGGTCCCAGCTTGTCACTGCCCTCTTTCAACAGTCCATGATGCCCAGAGTGAAGCAATGTCCAACAGCAGCTCCATCAGCCACTTCCTCCTCCTGGCATTCGCAGACACACGACAGCTGCAGCTGCTGCACTTCTGCCTCTTCCTGGGCATCTCCCTGGCTGCCCTCCTGGGCAACAGCGTCATCATCAGCGCCGTAGCCTGCGGCCACCACCTGCACACGCCCATGTTCTTCTTCCTGCTCAACCTGGCCCTCACTGACCTGGGCTCCATCTGCACCACTGTCCCCAAAGCCATGCACAATTCCCTCTGGGACACCACGGACATCTCCTACTCAGGATGTGCTGCACAGCTATTTCTGTTTGTCTTTTTCGTTTCAGCAGAGTATTCCCTCCTCACCGTCATGAGCTATGACCGCTACGTGTCCATCTGCAAACCCCTGCACTATGGGACCCTCCTGGGCAGCAGAGCTTGTGCCCACATGGCAGCAGCTGCCTGGGCCTGTGGCTTTCTCAATGCTCTGCTGCACACAGCCAATACATTTTCCCTGCCCCTGTGCCAGGGCAATGCCCTGGGACAGTTCTTCTGTGAAATCCCACACATCCTCAAGCTCTCCTGCCCACACTCCAGCCTCAGGGAACTTGTCCTCATTGTGCTAAGTGTTTTTCTATATTTTGGCTGTTTTGTGTTCATTGTTTTCTCCTATGTGCAGATCTTCAGGGCTGTGCTGAGGATCCCCTCTGAGCAGGGACGGCACAAAGCCTTTTCCATGTGCCTCCCTCACCTGGCTGTGGTCTCCCTGTTTCTCAGCACTTCCATTTTTGCCTACCTGAGGGTCCCATTCATCTCCTCCCCATCCCTGGATCTGGCACTCTCAGTTCTGTACTCATTGGTGCCTCCAGTATTGAACCCCCTCATCTACAGTCTGAGGAACCAGGAGCTCAAGGCTGCAGTGTGGAGACTGATGACGGGACCATTTCAGAAACATTCAACTGCGTGCCAATTTCTGCAAATCACTTGGCATAAAAGTCTACTTTGATAGTTCTTGTTGGTTTGGTTGTGAGTTTTTTCTTCCTGTGTTTTAGTTTTTTAATATTGTCCACAAATAAAGATAATTTTTGGTGCCATTTCTCATTTTGTTTCACTCCATCTTCTCTGTTACCACAGACTGTGTCCATGAGGAGCTGTGGTCTAAGTGGCATTAAATATATAATGGATCTCTCAGCCAAGTTTTCACCACAGATCCCCTTTTGTTCCCTTCTCAGGAGCTGCAGCAGCAATGTCTGTGTGCAGAGCTGGGGCAGATCAGGGGTGGCACAGCAGCTCTGCCAAGGAGCAGCAGCACTTGGTGTTGCCAGCGCTGCTCCCGTGCCACTGCCCCGCTGCCCTCCTGCCCCTCGTGTTGCTGTAGGGCCTGAGTGCTCTCGGGTTGGCTCCCAGTGCTGGGGGTGGCAGTGCCAGGGCTGCAGCAGGGACAGGCCATGGGCACTGCTGGGGCAGAGCTGATGCCTCAGGGCAGGGCCTGGGGGCTCGAGGCTCCTTGCCCAGGGTCTCTCAAGAACACTCCCAGGCCAATGCTGAGCAGAGAAAACCCCCGTGAGCAGCCCCAGGGTGGCCGTGGGCAGGGTGGGGGCAAACAGCATGGCTGGGGCTCTGCAAGGTCCCTGGGGGAGCCGGGAAGGAGCAGCAGAGCAGGGCCTGATCCATCCCCACTGCGCTGGACAGCCCAGGGCAGCGTCCCAGAGCGTCCTGATGGAGCTGCCAACAACATCCTCCCTTTGCAGCCCTGGCCTCTCCCCCAGCTGCCAGAGGTGCTTGATCCTTGCAGGCAGAGCCACGGCAGCACTGCTCAGGAGCCCCTGTTTGCATTGCACAGAGCAGGCGTGAGCAGCACCATGGTGTTGGTGTGGGGAGATGAACCTGAGGGAGCACAAACGCCATCAGCCCCTGGGACCAGCAAAGGCTGGGGATGGGAGGGAAACCACTCAGGTTTGTGATGACCTCTGAAGTGAGCCAGAAAGTTTGTTCCCATGAGCTGTGAGTTTCCTGTCCCACTGCAGAAGTTGTTGCTCAGTGTTGAGGAATGGCTCGAAGAACAAGGCCATGGATCGCTGGAGCTGGAAGCCTTGTGCGAGCAAAGCAAGGTGCAGGCCTAGAGGTATACGTGATACAGGCTGAGGGTCAGCCTGACCTCAAGCCCTGTGGAAAGTACCTTACATCGGGCCAAGAATTACTTATAGTGAAAGGTATGAAGGAGAGTGTTAAGAGATGAGGCCCACTTTGGGGGAGCTATGTTAATTAAGGTTTTTGCATATAGCCAATGAATTTATGACTAGTAGGCATAATTAACTGTAACAGTATAAAAGCAGCAAATAACGGAATAAACTCGGAGCTTGCTTATAACTCATATTGGGTGTGTCTTTTGTTTCCCCCACCGTTTCGGCATGATGTCACAGGGGGGCTGTGTAATGTCACTGCAGAGGTCACGGTGCCCCGGACACCCCCTCTCAGAGCCCCCCCATAGACATCCAACACTGCTGTGTGGAGCAGGGTCTCCTGTCCCCTCAGCTCCCACCCTTCCTGGCACCGCAGCCTCCCCCAAGGATGTCCCACAAATTGACACCCAGAGCCTGACATGGGGACAATGGGCTGGGGCTGTGTGAGCAGGACATGAAGGGCATGGATTATCCAGGTCACTGTGGCCTGGTTTGGGTTCCCCAGGGCAGCAAAGATGTCTGGCAGCTGGAGCAGGGTTAGGGAAGGGCCTCCGGGGTGGGGCTGGAGCCCTTGGGCTGTGAGGAGAGGCTGAGGGAGCTGGGCCTGTCCAGCCCAGAGAAGGGAAGGCTGAGGGGCTCCTCATCCCAGCCTGGCAGTGCCACCGAGGAGGTGATGGAGAACACAGAGCCAGGCTCTTCACAGAGGTGCATGGTGGGAGACAAAAGACAATGGGTGAAAGTGGAGAGATTGGAGGTTCAGCCAGGACGGGAGGAAACCTTTGTTCCCATGGGCTCAGCCAGGTGCTGAGATGCTGCCCCATCCCTGTCCTTTGGGATTTTCCAATCCAGACCAAATCAAGCCCTGGGCTGACCCTGTTTCTGACAGGTTGGGCTGCAGAATTGCTGAGGTCCCTTCCAACCTCAGCTCTCTGATGATCCTGGGACGATGCTGGTCCCTATTTCAGACTGGAGCAGAGCAGATGTTTATGGGACAGGAGCCCTCTGGGGCTGTAGGGGACCTGCAGCTTGTGAGGAGCACAAGCACATCTTCATTAGCTGTGTCATTTGAGTGCTTTTAAGAAATGGCAAAGCTCTCCTACCAGGAGAGAAAGGAATTTCCTGGAAGTGTACTGCTGGCAGGAGAAGAAATACTGATCTTCCCCTCTACTTTTGTCACCAATAATTCGTCTACTATTTCATGTCCCTCTTCATTCAGGTGTTTCCACCTCTCCTGTTTAAATGGCCATGTCTAAGGACGTCTCTTCACCAGACCAGCTGGATCTATGTCCTTCCCATGGCTCCCAGATTTCCTCCTCTAGATCCTCTCTGGTCATTCCAATGCCTCTCAACTGAGTGGCTTCACACTTTGAGCTTCAGAGCGTGACCCAGTCTTTCAAAACTTTAAATAACACATCAGTCAACATCATCATTGTGTTTCTATCTTTTAGAATCACCTTTTCTTATGTCGTTGTTTAAAAGTGTTCCTGTATGGAAATCCCTTGTGAATGGTGGACATGTCAGATGCTGCAGGAGCATTGCACAGAGCTCAGGGAAGAGTTTTGATGTTTTTTAAACAGTATCATGTTTACTTTTTATGTCAGTTGGCCATGAAGAGAAACTTTCTGTGCCTGTGAGTCTCACCAGTTCCTGACCCCAAAGGACACAAACCTGATGAGTTGTGGTTCTCACTCCAGTGGCTGCACTTGGACCTCTCTCCATGCCCAGAGCAGAGCTCCCTTGTCCCACAAAGTCCCTGGCAATGCAGGGATGAAGGAAACAGGACAGGCTGTGGGGATCAGGGCCAGGGCACAGCCAGGGATTTGGTGTGGTTGTGAGGCCAGGGCAGGACATGGCCCTTGGCCTTGGTGAACCTCATCCAATTGTCCTGGGCCCATGGCTGCAGCCTGTCCAGATCCCTGTGCAGAGCTTCCTGCCCTCCAGCACAGCCACACTGCCACCCAGCTTGGGCTCACCTGGCACCTGACTGAGGGTGCCCTCGATGCCTCATCCAGATCAGCACTAAAGAGATTGAACTGCACTGGCCCCAATCCTGAGCCCTGGGGACACCCCTGGATGTGAGTCCATTGCCCAGCACTCCTTGGGCCTGGCCATGCAGACAGATTTTGAGCCAGGGAACAGATGCTGCAGAGGGTGTTGGATCAAGTTCC
The DNA here is from genome assembly GCA_036630365.1 of Acanthiza pusilla. NCBI lineage: Eukaryota > Metazoa > Chordata > Aves > Passeriformes > Acanthizidae > Acanthiza > Acanthiza pusilla. The sequence continues at coordinate 1,849,952 of JAXCHO010000108.1, forward strand.
TGTGAGCCCAGAATATTGGGATCAGTGCAGCTGTAGCTCTGCACAAGAGAGCTCTTCATCCACTTTCTCTCTTTTCCTCCCTCTGGCCATGGAGGGAGCTCATGACTTCAGTGTGTGACTCGTGTGTGCAAAGAGCAAATGTGGACAGAATTGGGGCAGGGAGGGTTTGGGGGATCTTGGGATCTGTGCTGGGCACAGAATGTGTTTTCCATTGGTCTGAGACTGTCTGCTGTGGAAAGTGGATTTAATATCCAGCAGAGGAATGACTTTTGGGGGCTTTGACTTATTTTTATTTGCTGACAAAAAATGAACATCCCTCTGTGTCTGGGGCAGCTCCTTCTCCAAGGAAAGCAAGTGGGAGTTGGTGCCAAGGAGCTGAAAGCTGCAGGTGCAGCCTGGAGTGGAGGAAGCTGAGATTTGCACAAGGCTGCTCTGAGTCCCAGGGCTTGGATGAGGGAAATGGTGGGGAGGGAATAGAGACAGTCTGATTGATTGTCAGCCATAAAGGGTTTTGATTTTCATATCTATTCAGACTGCATGAGGAGGTGCTGGGAATCAATATCAAGTGGAGATTGCTGATATCAGTGTATAAAGAGAAAAGGAATAAACAGCAAAAAAGATCTCTCTTTTTTTTTTCCGTCATATATTCACTTTGAATACAGTTCTGGAACTGGTCTACTTAACCACAATGGAATTGAAGACCAAAATTATTCCCAGGGACTTGGCTCGTTAGGGTTTTTTGAAATGTTAATGAACCTCCTGCATTGAATTCCTGAACTGAAGAGATGAAAGCTAAACAAGCATCTGGCAAAGTAAAATTCAGCAGCAACCTCCAAGTATCTGAGGATGTCAGCAGCCCCCACTGAGGCCATCACTGCCAAGAGACCATGGGGGCAATGAGCAGACAAGGAGAGCATCCCTGGGGCTGGGGAAGCAGGAACTCAGAGGCACCAGTGGCTCCAGGTGGGAAATGGACTCTGAAATGTGGCTGGGAAAGCCCTGCCTGGGCTTGGCCAAGCAGCACAGCCAAGCCCTGAGCCCCATCCCCTGGGAATGGGATCGGTGCCCTCACAGGATGCTCGTGGCTGTCCCGGAGCAGTGGCATGTGGGGTGTGGGATGGTGAGGGCAGGAGAGCAGCAGGAGCCCTGCAAAGCTCTGTGGGCTGGGGGAGGAGGCCACAAGGCCTGGGGCTGGCAGGAACTGCTGTCTTCTCATGGGCCTCAGTGGCAGGGACAGCAGCCACAGCCAGGGGACACAAATCTCATTGCTGGTGGCAGGGGGTGGTCCCAGCCCCCCAAGGCCTTGGGTCACCCCCACTGCAGCTCTCCTGCCCTGGCCTAGGCCTGTGCTGCTTCCCTTGCACACTTTACCCACCGCCCCATTTCCCCTCCTCCCTCTGACCCTGGCAGCTCCCAAAGCTTTCCTGATGTCCCTCTGTCCTCACTCGCTGTTGCTGCAAACAAAAAGCTGTGTTTGGCTGAGGAATGGCCAATTCCTGTGGGATTTCCAACTCCTGCCTTCTTCCCACACCCTGCTAAAGCTCCTGGGGCACCCAACCTGTCCCAGGCACAGCCTTGCTTGAATCTGCTCCTTCTCTCCATGTGCCAGCACTGAAATCCATGTCCCATCTGCAGCCCCGCAGAGCAGCCCAGCCCTGTCTGGCTCTGCAGCAGGAACTGGAGGCACTGGAGGTCAGGGACAGTGACTCTGTGTCTGCAATGCTCAGGAGATGCTCAGCTCGGTCAGCTCCTGCAGCCCCAGGGCCAGCCCCGCTGCCCAGGACAGCAGTAGAGAGTTGGCCCAGGGGCTCCTCAGGCAGCTCCTGCAGCCCTAGGGACAGAATCACAGAATCACAGGATTAACCAGGTTGGAAAAGATGTTTTGAGACCATCAAGTCCAACCTGTGACCTAACACCAGCTTGTCACTAGATTGTGGCTTTAAGTGCCACATCCAGTCTTTCCTTAAACAGCTCCAGGGACAGTGACTCCACCACCTCCCTGTGCAGACACTTCCAATGCCCAATCACCCTTTCTGTGAAGAACTTCTTCCTAATGTCCAGCCTAAACTTCCTGTACCACAGCTTAAGACATTTCCTATCATCCTGTCCCTTGTGCCCTGGGAACTGAGCCCAATCCCCACCTGGCTGCACCCTCCTCCATGAGGGCCAAGAGTGTCACAGTGCTCTCCATGATTCCATGAGGCTCTGTAGTGTCACAATGGCCTCTTGGTTCCTTGGGCCCTTCAGTGTCACAGTGTCTGCTTGGATCCATTGGGCTCTGGAATCTCACTAGGTTTTCCTTGGTTCTGCAATGTCACAATGGCCCCATGGCTCAACAAGGCCCTGCAGTGTCACAATGGCCTCTGTGATTCCATGAGGACTCAGAGTATCAAAATGCAGTCCTTGGTTCCATTCAGCCCCCCAGTGTCACAATGGCCCCTTGCTTCCCTGGGGCCCTGCAATGTCACAATAATCACAGAATCACAGAATCAACCAGGCTGGAAAAGACCTTTGAGATCATCAAGTCCAACCTGTGACCCAACACCACCTTGTCAGCCAGACCATGGCACCAACTGACATATCCAGTCTTTCCTTAAACACTGCCAGGGACAGTGGCTCCACTCCCTGGGCAGCCCATTCCAGTGTCCAGTATTCCTTTCCACGAAGAATTTCTTCCTAATGCCCAGCCTAAACCTCCCCTGGCATAGCTTAAGGCTGTGTCCTCTTGTCCTTTCACTGTTTGCCTGGGAGAAGAGACCTACCCCCACCCCTTAGAGGCTGGGGACAGAGTGGCTGGACAGTGGCCAGGCAGAAAGGGACCTGGGGACACTGATGGACAGCAGGCTGGACATGAGCCAGCAGTGTGCCCAGGTGGCCAAGAAGGCCAATGGCACCTGGCCTGGATCAAGAATGGTGTGGCCAGCAGGACCAGGGCAGTGATTCTTCCCCTGTCCTCCGCACTGCTGAGGCCACACCTCGAGTGCTGTGTCCAGTTCTGGACTCCCCTAGTTAGGAAGGAGATTGAGGGGCTGGAGCATGTCCAGAGAAGGGCAGCAAGGCTGGTGAAGGGTCTGGAACACAAGTCCTGTGAGGAGTGTCTGAGGGAGCTGGGGTTGTTTATCCTGGAGAAGGCTTAGGGGAGACCTCATCACTCTCTACAACTCCCTGACAGGAGGCTGCAGCCAGGTGGGGTTGGGCTCTGCTCCCAGAAACAGTGACGGGACAAGAGGCCACAGCCTGAAGCTGCAGCAGGGGAGGTTTAGGCTGGATATTAGGAAGAGTTTCTAAACAGAAAGAGTGATTGGGCATTGGAATGGACTGCCCAGGGAGGTGGTGGAGTCACCGTCCCCAGAGGTGTTCCGCAAAAGACTGGATGTGGCATTCGGTGCCATGGTCTGGGTGACAAGGTGGTGTTGGGTCACAGGTTGGACTTGATGATCTCCAAGGTCTTTTCCAACCTGGCTGATTCTGTGATTCTGCAATGGTTGTGACACTGCAGGGCACCAGGGATGCACAGGGCATTGTGATACTGCAAGGCCTCATGAAACTTAGATGCCACTGTGACACATCAGGGTCTTGTGGAGCTAAGTGGACCCTTGTAATGCTGTGAGGCCTCATGGAACCAAGGGGCCATTGTGGCACTGAAGGGCCTCACAGAATCAAGAAGACCATTGTGACATTGAGGGGCCCTGTGGCATCAGGGAGACCCATGTGGCAGTGCATGATCTTGTGTAAGCATGGGGCCATTGTGACAGTAAGAGGCCGCATGGAACCAAGGGGCCATTGTGACTCTGCTGGGCCTTGTGGAACCAATGGGCCATTATTGCACTGCAGGGACTTGTGGAACGAAGAAAACAATTTCAACATTCTGGTGCCCCATGGCACAAAGAGGCCATTTTGACACTATGGACCCAAGGAGACCATTGCTGCACTGTGAGACCTCATGCAACCATTGTGACACCAAGCTGGGTGTGAGTGTGGATCTGCTGGAGGGTAGGAGGGCTCTGCAGAGAGACCTGGACAGGCTGGATCCAGGGGCCAAATCCAACAATGGGAGGTTTAACAAGACCAAGTGCCAGGTCCTGCACTTTGGCCACAACAACCCCTGCAGAGCTACAGGCTGGGGACAGAGTGGCTGGGGACAGTGGCCAGGCAGAAAAGGACCTGGGGGCAATGATGGACAGCAGCCTGGACATGAGCCAGCAGGACCAGGCAGTGATTCTTCCCCTTTACTCACAAGCTGGGGTTGTTTATCCTGGAGAAGAGGAGGCTCAGGGTAGACAAGGTGGTGTTAGGTCACAGGCTGGACTTGATGATCTCAAAGGTCTTTTCCAACCTCGCTGATTCTGTGATTTTCTGAAACCACCCTTGAAGCAGTTGCAGGATGAGCCCTGGGCCTCCTCTTCAGAAGGTCCAGCAGCCCATGGCCCTCAGCTTCTCCACACAGGCCCCAAAGCCCATCCTGTCAGTCCTGCAGAGCCTCTCCAGCTCCTCCCCATTGCCCCAGAACAGGGAGCCCCACACCCACACACACCAGGCCAGATGTGCCCCCCTGGCCTGGGGTGCCTCTGGCAAGGGAACAGCACGAGGCACTGCAGGAGCCTGCAGACAATTCATGAAGCACTTGGAGGATGATCCTGCTCACCAAGGGACGTTCCCATGGTGCCAAGTCAGGAACTGAAATGGGGAGTGGGGCCAGAGAGGAAAGGGCAAACAGGGATGGGCTGTTTGCAGGGGAGGGGACAGGGATGGGCAAGAGGAAGAAATGTGGAGCAGGAAAGAGGAAAGAAAGCAAAGGTGAGGGACAGGAAATGCTCAGGGCTGTTTGGGGGTGGCTGCCAGGCAGCCCTGGGGCTGAGCAACAACGTCTGCAGTGGCACAGGAAAGTCACAGCTCATGGGAACAAACTTTCTGGCTGACTTCAGAGGTCACCACAAACCTGAGTGGTTTCCCTGCCATCCCCAGCCCTTGCTGGCCCCAGGGGCTGATGGCGTTTGTGCTCCCTCAGGTTCATCTCCCCACACCAACAGCATGGCGCTGCTCACGCCTGCTCTGTGCAATGCAAACAGGGGCTCCTGAGCAGTGCTGCCGTGGCTCTGCCTGCAAGGATCAAGCACCTCTGGCATCTGGGGGAGAGGCCAGGGCTGCAAAGGGGGGATGTTGTTTGCAGCTCCATCAGGACACAGCTCTGGGACGCTGCCCTGGGCTGTCCAGCGCAGTGGGGATGGATCAGCCCCTGCTCTGCTGCTCCTTCCCAGCTCCCCCAGGGACCTTGCAGAGCCCCAGCCATGCTGTTTGCCCCCACCCTGCCCACGGCCACCCTGGGGCTGCTCACGGGGGTTTTCTCTGCTGAGCATTGGCCTGGGCGTGTTCTTGAGAGACCCTGGGCAAGGAGCCTCGAGCCCCCAGGCCCTGCCCTGAGGCGTCAGCTCTGCCCCAGCAGTGCCCATGGCCTGTCCCTGCTGCAGCCCCGGCACTGCCACCCCCAGCACTGGGAGCCACCCCGAGAGCACTCAGGCCCCACAGCAACACGAGGGGCAGGAGGGCAGCGGGGCAGTGGCACGGGAGCAGCGCTGGCAACACCAAGTGCTGCTGCTCCTTGGCAGAGCTGCTGTGCCACCCCTGATCTGCCCCAGCTCTGCACACAGACATTGCTGCTGCAGCTCCCGAGAAGGGAACAGAAGGGGATCTGTGGTGAAAACTTGGCTGGGAGATCCTTTATATATTTAAAGCCACTTAGACCACAGCTCCTCATTGACACAGTCTGTGATCACAGCGAAGATGGAGAAAAAAAAAGAGAAACGGCACAAATATTATCTGTATTTGTGGACAATATTAAAAATTAACACACAGGAAGAAAAAACCCACATCCAAACCAACAAGAACTATCAAATAGGACTTTTATTCCAAGTGATTGGCAGAAATTGGCAACAAGTTTAATGTTTCTGAAACCATCCAGTCATCAGTCTCTGCACTGCAGCCTTGAGCTCCTGGTTCCTCAGGCTGTAGATGAGAGGGTTCAGGGCTGGAGAAACCACCGAGTACAGAACTGACAGTGTCAGATCCAGAGATGGGGAGGAGATGGAGGGGGGTTTCAGGTAGGCAAAAAATGAGGTGCTGATAAACAGGGAGACCACAGCCAGGTGAGGGAGGCACGTGGAAAAGGCTTTGTGCCGTCCCTGCTCAGAGGGGATCCTCAGCACAGCCCTGAAGATCTGCACATAGGAGAAAACAATGAACACAAAACAGCCAAATGACAAAAAGGCACTAACCACAAGAACCCCAAGTTCTCTGAGGTAGAAGTGTGAGCAGGAGAGCTTGAGGATCTGTGGGATTTCACAGAAGAACTGTCCCAGGACATTGCCCTGGCACAGGGGCAGGGAAAATGTATTGGCTGTGTGCAGCAGAGCATTGAGAAAGCCACAGGCCCAGGCAGCTGCTGCCATGTGGGCACAAGCTCTGCTGCCCAGGAGGGTCCCATAGTGCAGGGGTTTGCAGATGGACATGTAGCGGTCATAGCACATGACAGTGAGGAGGGAAAACTCTGCAGACATGAGGAACTCAAATATAAAGACCTGTGCAACACACCCTGTGTAGGAGATGTCCGTGGTGTCCCAGAGGGAATTGTGCATGGCTTTGGGGACAGTGGTGCAGATGGAGCCCAGGTCGGTGAGGGCCAGGTTGAGCAGGAAGAAGAACATGGGCGTGTGCAGGTGGTGGCCGCAGGCTACGGCGCTGATGATGAGGCTGTTGCCCAGGAGGGCAGCCAGGGAGATGCCCAGGAAGAGGCAGAAGTGCAGCAGCTGCAGCTGCCGCGTGTCTGCGAATGCCAGGAGGAGGAAGTGGCTGATGGAGCTGCTGTTGGACATTGCTTCACTCTGGGCATTGTGGACTGTTGAAAGAAAACACTGACAAGTTGGACAAAGTTCATTCAGTCAATCGTATGCTATTTTGTTAGGAATGCCCTCAAAAGTACTTCTCTTCCTGTGGGGGAACTTTGCTGATCTTTTTTATTTTGGAGCACGACTTTGTGCTTCTGAGTTACTGCCACATCTCCTGCATTGCTCTCAGCCTGAACACTGGGGAGCCCAGAGGGAAAACAGAGCTCCCTGTGCCCCAGTGCAGTCAGACCTGCTGGTCCCCACACAGGTGCCCTTTGCCCATTACACCTCCCTCTATTTCACAGTGATCCCACTTAAAACATTCTTGTAAAATAAAGTGGCCTTTTTGAAGTTTCCAGTTTCAAAATCATTTTCCCTAAATCCTTCTCCCTTTCCCTGTGCAGATACACTTGTTCTGGCTCTCTGCTGACTGGAGTTGTGCCCATTGGGAGCTGTTTCCCTCTATCCAAGCCTTGTCCCTGCCACTGCTCCCAGAGCCCAGACCAGCCCTGGGGGCTCAGCTCTGCCCTGCAAAGCCCTCCCAGCTCAGGGCACTGCCCAGGGCCATCTCCCTGGCAGCAGCTCCTTAAGGGCAGGGCAGACAAACAGAGATGCTGCAAGCCAAGGTGCTGCTGCTGCTGTCTGTAGGGAGAGGAGGGTGAGGAGGCACTTTCTGAGGCAGATCTGAGGCACATCTGCTGATCCCCAGTGGGACAGTGCAGGAGTGTCAGGGACACATCCAAAGCTGACAGCCCCTTGCCCTTTCCTTGAGGAGAAAGCTGAGAGCAGCCCTGGCCATGCAGCACCATCTCCCCAGCAGGAGGAATCTGCCCTGATGGAGGTCGCTCCTTGCACCTCCAACTTCTCCCCACAGAGCCATGGGGAGCTCCCAGGCAGGCTGAGAGCTGTCCCTGGCAGGTGGCACATGCCCTGCCCTGGCCAAGAGCCCTCAGGGCTGCAGGAGCTGCTCTGCACGACAGCCCTGGGCAGCCCTGGCTGCACCCCCACCTTCACAGCCTGCAGCCGTCCCTGGCAGCAGGAGCCGTCCTGCCCTGTCCCTCTGACGGTGCCCAGGGCAGCCCTGCTCTGCAGCACATCCTCCTCCTCCTTTGCTGCAACAGAGAAACTGGGAGAGTCCTCCTGACACATCCCCCAGGCTGTGGGGTGTGCAGGCTTCAGGAGATCCCTCCAGGAGCACAGGGGACATTGCCCTGCACCCACAGACTCACCATGTAGAGGCTGTGAAGATGTTTCCCCAAGTGAAGTCTCAGCTCAGTGTCTCTCCAATCCTGGTTCCCTTTAGCTGTCTCTGCCTGGCTCCTCTCAGTGCCTGCAGGCAGTGTCCTCAGCCCTGCTTGGTTGCAAAAGGAGCTGCTGATGAGGAGAAATGTCTTTTTGAAGCTCTTCTTGGTTGCCAGGAGCTCCCTCTGTGCCAGGAGCCCAGCCCAGCTCAGCAGCACAGCAACAGCACAAGGACTTTAATGACCCTCTCAGGGCTTTGGTGTTGTTTACATCAGACTCAGTCCCTGAGAGTGTCTTCAAAAGTCTTCTCAAGAACTCAAAGTCACATTCAAAGTCCAAAGTTTCTTTAACTTTCAATGGGTCCCACTGAGGGACACAAGTGAGAAAGTGTCCCCAGGTTCCAGTTAGAGCAGAACACTGGAGGCAGTGATGACAGGAGGGACAAACAAGGCAAAGGTGTCTCTGATGCTGAGCAAACCTGGATGAGTTTGAGGAATGCCAAGGGGCAAGGCCTGAGCCCCAGCCCCTGGCAAGGCACATCCTGTCCCTCCCTCAGTGCTCAGGCTCTTCCCGGGGCACTGCCATGTGGGGATGTGCAATGCCAAGGGCAGCACCATGGGGCGGCCCCTGCCAGGCTGCTGAGCAGGGACAAGGAGGCCATGAGGCCCCAGGGCTGCAAGGCTCACCTGTGTCCTCCTCATGGCCTCAGGGCCAGGGCCAGCAGCCATGGCCAAAGTGCTGCACAAGTTGCCTCTGGCAGGCCCTTGCAGCTTCTGCACATCCCTGGGCCCTCTCCAGCCCAGGCTGTCCTACGCTGTCCATGCCCTGCGCCTCTGGCCCTGCAGGCTGTCGGCATCCCCCGGCTGCCCCACCTCGCTGGCCCTTCCTTTGCTGACAGCTCTGCGTCCTGCCTGCCTCTGCCTTGGCACACAGAGCCTTGGGCTGACCCTGACTCCTTCTGGGGATGTGTTGCTCCACAGCACTGCCCTGGGAGAAAAATTACTCTCTCCTTGTTTCCACTCTGGTCCTCCCCAGCTGTCCTTGGTGGCATTATTCCTTTCTCAGACTCATTTCCACTATGAAGAAAAAGCTCCTATATATCTGAAACTACCCTTCAAGCTCTCCCAAGATACTCCTTTCTGTCCTCAGACTCCAAATCACTGAGGCCGGGGCCTTCATTCCTTACAGAGCGGTCCTTTACTTTAGACCTTCAAACCCTCTCCTGGGAGATCTCTGGGCCATCTCCATGGTTTGACCGTGAAAATGTTGTGCTCTTAATCCAGGAAAGATGGAGAGACACTTTTTGCCAGGGGTTGCATTGAGATTACAAGACACAATATATTTATGCTAAACAAGGCAGATTTAGATTGGAAGTACGGATTAAATATTTTATGATGAGGGTGGCAAGATTCTGGCAGAGGTTGTCCAGTGAGTGGAAACGCCATCCCTGGAAATGTTCAGGCTCAGGAGCTTTGTCCAACCTGAACGAGTGAAGGTATCCCAGGCTAATGCAAGGGGATTTAGGCCAGAGGCTCTTTTAGGTCTCTTCTGTCACAATACAATTAATAATTCTTTGATTGTTCAATCCCCAAATTCTTCACTACAAGGCTCCAAATAACTACCCACACCAAATCATCATTTTAATGTGACCTAATCCCAAATACTTCCATAAAAAGGAAAGAATTGCCATACCAGGGACAGGAATTGCCAGGTTTATGGACAAACATTAAAAACCCAAAAGGTAAAGAAGCTGAAAGCAAGGTCCAACATCTGTGTGGGAAAGATTCACCAAGTGGGATGATGGCAGAGCCTCCCAGACTGACCTCTCAGTTGAGGATGGAGGGTTCTGCCTTGAGGTCCGACACACATGATGGGCATCCACAAGGGCATTTGGGGACTGTGCAAGACTTGCCATGGCATGTCTAGGAAAGGACCACAGGAAGGGACACTGTGGCACCAAGGTGGGTTATGAAAGAACAGGCATGAGAAAAGAGAGTAAAAAGATGAAAGAGCTGATCCTGTATAAACAGGTCACAGTCAGTGCCTGTCCCCAGCTGTGCCCTGCAGCTGATCCCCACAGCCCCCCAGATCCCCACAGCCTGTCCTGTTTCCTGAACCCCCCCATTGCCAAGAGCTTCCTGGAACAAGAGAGCTCTCTCTGCTCTGGGTACAGAGGGAGGTCCATGTGTCAGACACTGGAGTGGGAACAACAAACCATCAGGTCCTGTGTCCTGTGGGGGCCCAGGCACTGGTGAGACTGGTGTGTGTGCACACAGCACTGGGGTGTGTGGGGTGGCTGTAACGAGCAGGGAACATCAAAGCAGAGCAAGCAGCGAGCAGCAGAGGCCTGGGAGCTGCTGTGTGAGATCAGCTCCTGCAGGGATCCACATTGTCTGGGTGTGTGTGCAGCTCTGCATCTCCTCCTGCCATGGCAGAGCACACAAACAGCCCATCCTTGTGTCCCTTTCTGCACTGACTGTGCTTGGGCTTGGCCTGGGAACCTCCCGAGGTCCCTCCCAGGAGGAGTCCCTGTGCGTTTCCCTCCCCCATGGCTCTGTCCTTCCTGATCAGCAGCTGTGGGGCAGCAGAGCTGGGGCAGTGCAGGGACAGGGCTGGCTCTGACACGGCTCTTGTGCTTTAGGAATGGTGTTCTCCCATTTACTACTCCCACTAAAAACACCATGTGTCTCCCCACATTTATATTTCCACCATCATCCCCCACACCACAGGGGCTTTACCCACCTGGCCCTGCTTGATCTCAGCACACATTTCACACTCATGGATAACCTGGAGATGCTGTCCATGGGTAAATCCACCCCTCGGTCACCAGCCCATCCGGAGGCTGCATCTCTGCCCTGATGACCTGAGGTGTCCTGGGCCCATTGAGCCAGAAATAACTCAGCCTTGTGTGGCCAGTCCAGACCCACCTGAGACACTTTAATCCTGGCAGCCCCATCCCCCTGTCCATTGCTGTGATGCTCCTCAGTGCCAGCTCCTGGGTACGTGAGCATCCACAGGAGGGACTTTCACAGCCAACTTCTCTACCCAGGCAGTGATGTCTTTCCCCAGTCCAGCAGCCCAGATGGGTTTCCCTCTGTGCTGCCAATTGTCCTTTTTCCATCGTTCCAGCCTCCCCCACAGAGCATTTCCCACCATCCCCGAGTCAGTGCAGAGGTGCAGCGCTGGCCATTTCTCTTGCTCACAGCTCCGTGTATGGTCCCAGTGTTGCAGTGACTGCAGGAAAGGGACACCCCACAATGGGACATTTCTTGGTCAAATAGGGACAGAAGGAGTGGCAAACTGTCTGTGACTTTGGTTTTTGCCTCGAAGCTGCTGCCATGGTTTGCAGGAGCTGCAGTGTGGCACGGCCCTGGCTGTGCCCGGGAGCGCTGGCTTGGGAGAAGGTGTCGGTGCCAGCTGGGCCAGGGAGCTGCAGCGAGTGGGGAACGAATCCCTCCTGGTGTCCTGCCCCAGGGTGACACTGTGGGGCCTTGTGGGACCAAGGAGACCATTGTGACTCTTCAGGGCTCCAAGCACGCAAGGGTTCATTGCGACACTGTGGAACCTCATGGAAGCAAGGGGACATTGTAAAGCTTCAGGGCCCCATGGAATGAAGGTGACCATTGTGACACCATGGGGCCTCATGGGACCAAGAGGCCATAATGACATTGCAGGACCAAGGAGTCACAGTGAAACTGTGAATCTCCATGCAACCAAGAGGCCATTGTGACATGGTGGGGCCTTGTGGAAGTGATACCAAAATCGGCAGGACATGAGCTTTCTGACACAGTTTGAGTACTAGAAAGCAGCCATTCTTTTTGGCAGCACTGGACACTCGGAGAACACTTCCTCTAATACAGATCCCCGAGCATGGGGTGAACAGAGTTTTTATCACACACACTGATTACATATTTGTGACTGATCCCTGCTAACTTGATGGATATGTATTACTTTATTTTACATAATTGCACTCCTTATCAAAGAACTTTATATGGTTCTTTGGGGTCTCTCTTCAATATCTGGTGTCCTTTTCAGGTGGCTGTTTCTCGACCCCCATTTTTGAACAAGAGCAATATGTATGTTTTGCAGAACTCCTGCTTTGTCAGCCTTGCAGAGCTGAGTTGGCATCCTGCTTGCATTTTGCATGACTCCTGTTTGCCTCACTTACATCCTTTATCTATTTCTCCAAGGCTGTGCTCCTCTTTTCTACTGTCCTTATCAAGTCTCCCTTGTTCTTGACACTCAGTTCCTTATGGGAACTGATCTCTCAATATCTCTATTTATAGCATAAGGCATTACAACAGCTACAACACTGAATCTTGATGCAAGCTAAAACCATACAGCAATTATTATGGTGACCATTATAAACAGATGTTTTAACCAAGTCCAGATGAATAACCATGAAGGAAGCTTGGTCCAGATTTGTTCAAATCCCCAGAAGGTGCCATCTTGAGCTGTGCATTGTAAAAAAGTTCTCAATAGCACTTGGAAAGGTCCCTTCCACTTTGGCTGGAGCAGTGCAGTTCCCCAGTCTTTCAAGCAGACCCAATTTCCTGCTTGGAGTGCCCTGGGGTGTCCAATCCCATCAGTCTGGAGATCTGCACTGCTCACTGCAAATCCTGTAAGGTTTTACTAAGAGAAATGAGGTAGTTATTCAGATTTACTCCTCCTTTTGCCTGGGTTTGTCCTGGAATGTGGCACTTGATAGGGTCAACCACAGAGCAGCTGACAGGGGCTGATTTTGCTGGTGCCCCATGGCTGAATTCTGCTTTGAAGTTGAACAACAGGGAAGGCTTGGGCCAAGGTCAAGGAGGTTTCCTGACATATTTTACCCAATAGCAATTTGATTGTAGAATTCATTTGCTCTACTGTGGGACCAAGGGCTGTGAGGAGACACCTTGTCCTGAGGCCCTGGGGCCTCCTGGCACAGCCCCAGCAAGGCTGGGCACTGTCACCCCCTTGGCCTGCCCTCAGCATCCCCCCCACATCCCAGTGCCCCCGGCAGAGCCCTGAGCAAGGCGGGAGGGACAGGATCTGCCTTCCCCGGGGCTGGGGCTCAGCCCTTGGCCTTTCTGCTGCCTCCAGCCAGCCCAGGCTCTGCTCAGCACCTGAGCTGCCTGCACAGAGCCTTGGCCTCCCTGCACTCCTGGCCTCAGGGATCTGCTGCAAGGAGTCCCTGGGGAGCCTTTGGCAGCAATGGCCCTGGGGGCTCCTTCATGCTCCCAGGGACTGCAGGTTTTTCAAAGCACTTTGGCTTCTGCTTTTGCCTTGGAGTCTCTGAGAGCTTTGTGCAATCATGGCCTCCAATTATCTGCTGTAACGAGTCCCTGGAGATTCTCTGTCAGTAACAACACTCACTGGGGCTCATTAATACTTCAAGGTACTCAGGGATTATTAAAGTCCTTCTCTTTTCATATTGAGTCTCTGAGAGGTTTGTGCAATCATGGCCTCCAATTCTCTCCTCCAAGGTGTCCATCAGGAGCCTGTCTTGGGGATGGACCTCAGTGGGACCCATTCATGTTTCGAAACATTTTGGGTTTTTCTTCTGACTTTGACTCCTGGAAAGGTTTGTGCAATCTCCTCTCAGGCCCTGAGGTTCAAGGGCTCAGCACCAAATGCACCTCAGGGCTCATTAGGATCAAGCAAGTCCTAACAAACCATGGCTCTGCCTTGATTTCCCTCTGGTCTGGTGCAGTTCATTAGGAAGTTTTCCTGCTACAGTTATGGAGAAATATTTCAAAGCACTTCTAAGAAAAGTATATTCCTATTTTAAAGGTTGCATTTTATTATTACTGTTCTCATTAAAGAAGATGTGATTGCAGCATTCTGTGATTGATATTGATCCAGGGTCTCTCCTGAGGAGCTCTGGCCTGCTCAGAGAACCTTTGCCTGGAGCTCTGACCCAGAGTGGCCAACCTTGCTGCTGTGCAGACAGAGCTGCTGGGAAGGCACTGCAGCCCTGCCCTGGGCCAGCTCTGAGCGTGGATTCTCATCCCAACCTGCACTGGCCATTGCCAGGGGCTGTGCCATGGACACTGCACTGACCTCACTGCTGGGTTGGGATGCCATGGCCACCGTGAGAAGGTCAAGTGTCCTTGGAAACACTGGGGAGGACTGGGACATACTGGGGGACACTGGGACATACTGGGAGTGAGATTGGGGTGGACTGGGACAAATTGGGAACTCTGGGAATGCTGAGGGGGAAACTGGGTGGACTGGGATGGACTGGGATGGACTGTGAGGGCACACTGAGACATACTGGGACACACCAGGACATACTGGGAATGATACTGGCCAATACTGGGGCAAACTGGGGACACTGTGAGTGATATTGGGGGATATTGGGATGAACTGGGGACACTGGGAACACTGTGGGGAATGCTGGGAGACATAGGGGCATACTGGGAGTGACACTGGGATGAACTGGGACATACTGGGGGACATTGGGAGGAAATGGAAGGGACTAGGAATGAATTGGGGTGTATTGAGAGGGCCTGGAGGGGCACTGGGGTTATACTGGGCTATACTGGGGATGAACTGGGCTGTACTGGGAGGGACTGGAAGGGTTGGGCTGTTCCCGCCTCCTCCGCCACCTATTGGTCAACGCTGCCGCCCATCACCACCCACAGCCAATCAGCGCCCGGAAATTAGCCTTGGGGCGGGGCCTTAAGGCGGCGCCATTTTGGTTTACTTTTGCCTATAACTCCCATCATGCCCCGCGCCCCGATAAAGCTCCATTGGAGCCGGGACTACAACGCCCGTCATGCCCCGCGCTCCACAGATTCGCCGTTCTCCGCCCCCATATGCCCCGTGTGCCCCAGAGCCTGCAGGATCCCTGAGTGCCCATTTGAGACCCCCAAAAGCCTCCTCGGACCCCTAAGTGCTCCCAACCGCACAGATGCCCTTTATAGACACTTTCTGGACTTCATCTCCTATTGTCCCCCGCTGCCCAAGAGCCCCTCATAACACAAATCCACAGCTAAAGCTGCTGTCATGCCCCGAGGTTTAAAGAGCCCGGTTAGAGCTCCCCAAGTTCCTCCCAAGTGCTCCCGAACCGCACACGTTCCCTCTTGAGTTCCTGAAGTGGCTCCTCGGACGAAAAACAGCCCCCCGAGTGCCTTCCCGGACCCCAATCGCCCCGTTCGAGCCACTTCCGGGACTACAGTTCCCATCATACCCCGCGGCGCTCATAGAGCTCCATTGCAGTCCTGACTTCATCTCCCGTCATGCCCGGCGCCCCATAGGGAGCCATGGTAGCTCCGCTTACTCCTCCCATGATGCTCCGCGGCCCCATTAGCCCTATTATACCCGCGCCTACAACTCCCATCACCCCCCGCGGCCCATTGAGCCCCGTTATAGCCTCCAAGTGCCCTCCCGGACACCAAAGGTCCCCCAAATGTCCCTCCCTGACCTCCAAGTGTCTCCCGGGACCCTCAAGTGCCACTCCAAACCCGAAACTTTCCCTCAGGCTCCCTAAGTGCCCCCTCAGTGCCCACTGGGACTCCGCAAGTGTCTACCCGACCCCCAAGTTCTCTCCGAATTCCCTCCCCCACACCCAAAAGTGCCCCGAATGTGTCCCATAAATATCTACCCAGAACCCGAGGTGCCTCCCTGACCCCTGTCTGAGAAAAACATGATAAAAAAATGACAAAACTAATAAAATCACGACTAATTAGCATAAAGAGGGAGAAATCAATAAGCAATAGAGCATCGATTAATAAGGGGAATTGTGTAACTTAGAACCAATGAATATGTATTTCTTTGACAGCTGAAAATTTACAGATTCTTTATATAATTAAAAAAACTAATAAAAATATAAATAGCAATATTATTATGAATAAAAATATAATTAATGAAATTATAAAAATAATTAAATATTAAATAAAAAGACCTGACCCCATCCATCAGCTCAGGAGGACACTTGTCCTGAGGACAACCTGACTTACTGACGAAAATTGAGGCAAAAAAGGAGTTAAGTATCTCTGCCTTTTCATCATCTTTAGTTACTAAATTCCCTCCCCCATCTAATAATGAATGGAGGTCGTCCTTGTCCCTCCTTTTGCCATTAATTTATAAAAATATTTATTATTCTTCACAGAAGTGACCAGATGAAGTTCTAATTGGGCTTTTGCCTCCCTAGCTTTTTTCCTACATGACTTAGCCACATCCTTAAACATTTCCTGAGTTACCTGCCCCTCTTTTCTTAAGGTGACACATCCTCTTTTTCTTCCTTCAGACGATCCTTCCTCATCCAGGCCAGTCATCTTCCCCAATGGCACCTCTTTGGGCACACAGGGACAGGCTGCTTCTGTGCCTTCAAAATTACTTTCTTGAAGTATGTCCATCCTTCCTGGACCCGTTTGCTTTTAAGGGCTGTTTCTCAAGGAGCTTTCCAAATTAGCTTCTTGAAAAGGCCGAAGTCTGCCCTCCGGGAGTCCAGCATGGAAGTTTTGTTGGTGCCTCTCCTTTTTCACCAATTATTGAGAATTCTGTTATTTCATGATCACTATATCCCAAATGGCCCCAACCACCACATCTCCCACCAGCCCTTCTCTGTTTGCAAACAGCAGGTCTAGCATAGTCCCTCCCCTGCTAGGCTCACTCACCAACTGAGACAAAAAGCTGCCCTCCATACACTCCAAGAACCTCCTAGACTGCCTCTTCTCTGCTGTGTTGAGTTCCCAGCAGATATCTGGCAGGTTAAAGTCTCCTACAAGAACAAGGGCTGGTGATCTGGAAACATTTTCCAGCTGTTCATACAATAACTCATCCACCTCTCCATCCTGGCTGGGTGGTCTATAACAGACTCCCACCAGCCTGTCAGCCTTGTTGGCTTCCCCTGATTCTTACCCACAGGCACTCGACCTTACCGTCATTCATCTCAAGTTCCGTGGTGTTGAGATCCTCCCTAATATACAGAGCCACCCCTCCACCTCTTCTCCCTCTGCTGTCTCTTCTGAAGAGCTCGTAGCCATCCCTTGCAGAGCTCTGGTTATGTGAGTCATTCCACCATATTTCTGTGATGGCGACTACGTCACAGCTCTCCTACTTGGTCTTTCCATGGCTTGCAGCTCCTCTGCTTTCTTCCCCACGGACGCTGCGTGCATCAGTGTCCATGCACTTCAGCAGGACTGCTGCTCCAGCCCTGACTCTGGCTTAGCTCCCTTGCTCTCATCTCTGGAGAGCCTGCTTGCATCCCCTTCCCCCTTCAGACCTCGTTTGAAGCCTCTCAATCTGCCCTGCCAAGCCATGGGATAGAATCCTTTTGCCCTATCAGGCAGATGGAGCCCATCTGGCTCCAGCAGGCCAGGTGCCCTAGAAGTTGCCCTGTGATCAAAGAACCCAAAATTCTGCTGATGGCACCAGCCCTTAAGCCATTTATTGTTGATGTGTGTTCTCCTGTTCCTTTCATCCTTCATCTCTGCTACTAAAAGAACTGAGCAGAACACCTCCTGCACTCCTGCCCCATCAACCAAAGAGCCTTGAAGTCTTTTTTTATTGCCCTGGTGCCCTTCTTGCCAACCTCATCACTGCCAGCCTGGACAACCAGCAGTGGGTAACACTCAGAGCACTGAATCAGCTCAGGAAGTCTCCCGGTGATATCCTGGACCCAGGCCCCAGGGAGGCAGCAGACTTCCCTGTGGGATGGGTCCGGGCGACATTCGGGGCCTTCTGTTCCTGTCAGAAAGGAGTCACCTGCTACCACTACCCTTCTTCTCTTTTTAGTACAAGAGGTTGTGATCCATCTGAAAGACAAAGTGTAATTGGGAGACTCTCCAGGCAGATTATTTTCTTTGATCTCATCTGCCTGACCCTCTGGATCCAGGGCCTTGTACCTATTCTGTAGCAGCACCTGGGAGGGTGATGGGGGTCAGGAGGGAATTTTATTACCTCCCCAAATAGGGACTCGTTTCCATTCCCCCTCATCTAAATGGTCTCCTTCTGTTTGATGGTCAGAGGTGTGGAACTTCTCTGAGTCCTGGCTGGCTTCTCTCAGGGATGGAAGGGTGAAACTCCACCAGTCTATTTCCCTTTCACTCTCCCTAATACTTCTTAATCTTTCTATTTCCTCCTCAAGCTCTGCCACCCAGCAGAGATCATTCACTGTTGTGGAGGATCAGTAAGGGTCATCACGCCAGATCAATATGATCAAGTGAAGCCGTTTATTACATATCAGAAGGCTGCTTATATATTTTTTCTATTTGTCTACACACAAGCAATTCATTGGCTCTCAGCTCACCACCCCACAGTGTCATTGGTTACCCATAGTTAGAACATCTTGCAATAACACCACCTGCAAGTCTCTCATTATCGTTGTTTATGGATTCCTGCTCGTTTTGAGCTAGAGAGGAATAGTGTGAGCTGGACAAACAGGTCTCTCTCATGGCAAAGTAGCTCTCACTACGTGCCTGTGATTCCCACAATTCACCTTCTCACACCGCGTGCAGGAGTCTTTTGCGCTATCCTCCGGCACTGCCGCCAGGCTCAGACATTCCCTGCAGCCAGAGGCTTCCACAGCTGTGTCCTTCTCTGGGGGCTCTGTTTGTGTTACTGAACTTTTCCTGACAGTGGCTCTTTACCATTGCTAAAATGACAAAAACAGCAGAACACAACTCACTACAAAAAGTGTGGCTCCAGCCCTGCCTGCTTGTCCTGCCTGCGGGAACTGCTGCCCAAACTGCTGTGCCACACCTTCACAAACGTGCCACAGCCCTGTCTGCCCGCGCCTGTTCACTGCGCTCTGGGCTGCTCACCCTCTCCAGAGCTTCTCTGGAATGGCTGGGAATGGCCTGGAGATAGCTCCTCCCCTTGCTCGAATGACTTTCTCCCACTTTCTTTATCGAGCATGATGCCATAAGGTCTGGAATATCCCTGGGGTCAGTTGGGGTCACCTGTCCTGGCCGTGTCCCCTCCCCTGCACCCCCAGCCCCTCCCCAGTGTGGCTGCACAGGTGCAGGAAAGGCCTTGGCTGTGGCTGAGCTCAGCAAGAACAAAGCCCTGTCCGTGCTCTCAGCCCTGGGCTCAGCACAGCCCCAAACACGGCCCCAGAGCTGCCCCTGTGCAGACAATGAACTCCAGCCCTGCCAGAGCCAGGGCACTGCCACGCCAGGACATTGTCACACCGCAATTAAACAGTGCCAGCAATTGGGGTTCCTGGTTTCAAACACGGGAAAATGGGAAGCTGATCCATCGGAAGAGCAGTGGCAGGGCCGGGGTGGGTGGGAGCAGTGGGATGAGCTCTGCTGGCAGCTCTCAGCTTTCCTGGGAAGCAGAAAGGGGCTGGATCCAGCTCTGTGGATTGCTCAGGCGGTGATTCCTGCTGGGATGAGAGTGGGTCACGGTGTCACCCTGTCCCTGTCCCCATCCTGCAGGATGGACCTGGCTGTGGAGCCCATGGAGAGTGGGAGCTGCTCCAGAATCTCCTCTGATCCCACTCCATCCATCCCACACCAATCCTGCTCCATCCCTCCCCCCCAATTCTGCTCTGGAATCCTGCCCCAATCCACTCCATCCATCCCAACTGATCATGCTCCAGAATCCAGCCCTGACCCTGCTCCACAATTCCACCTGATATCACTCTGGAATCCTGCCTTGAGCCAGAATCCCTCTCTGATTGCACTCAATTCATCTGCCACAATCTGCCTCTGGAATCCCACCCTGATCCTGCTCCATGCCTGTGGTCAAGCTCTCGGATCCCAAGTCTGTTCCTTTAGAAAGAGAAGATCCATGAGGTTCCAGCAGAGATCTCACACTTGGATTAACCCCAAGATCCGTCCTGGGATCCACACAGAGGGAATCCAGAACCACTGTCACCTGGTACTCACTGTCTGCCGCACTGTGTCCATTCCTCTCCCTCTTCCCTACGGAAAAACAGTGGGATCAGCACCGGTGGCACAGGATTCCCAGAATGCTGCCAGGCAGATCTGTGCCCCTTCCCAACCCCCACCCCATGTGTTACCAGATCGGAACTTCCAGATGACGAACCCGATGACAATGACAATGATGGCAGCGACGATGGACACAGCAACCACCAGGATGAGATTCCCACTGGATTCTGGCTCTGGGAAGCACAGGACAGTGAGGAGGGGGAATGGAACCTCCATCCCATTGCTCCACATTCCCAAATTTCTCATTCCCATATTCCCAATTCCCACATTCCCAGCCTCACCCCAGACAAAGATCCCAGGCTCCGTCATTCCGGAATGCTCCACCCGGCACCGGTACCGCTCCCGCTCCTCCGGCCGCGCCTTGATCCTGGCCCGGGTGTGGAAGGTGCCGTCAGTGTTGGGAACGACCCCATCCCACTGAGTCTCCTGATCCCAGACTTCATTCCCCTTCATCCAGCTGATCTCGATGGTGCTGGGGTAGAATCCAAACGCATGGCAGGACAATGTCAGGATCCCATATTCCACTTTTCCAGACACATGGACATCAGGGGGCTCTGGAATGGGATAACGGTGAGATGCATGCATGGAATTCCCATGGGAATGGGATGGGGTGAGATCTGCCCATGGAATTCTCATGGGAAGGGGAAGGCAATGTGATCCATCCATGGACTTCCAATGGCAATGGGATGACAGCAAGATCCATCCACAGAATTCCCATTGGAATGGGACAGCAGTGGGAGCCATCCATGGAACTCCCATGGGAATTCCCATGTTCCCAAATTTTGTCCTCCCAAATCCCACATTCCCATGGGAATCCTGCCCTCCCCACCTTTGTGCTCCAGCTCCTCCCACCCGTATCCAAAAAATCTCTGCAGTGCATCCACACAGGTGTGCTGCAGGTAATTCGTCCACTCCTCAGCCACGATCCCTTCGTGTTCCCAGCGCCTCTTGGTGATCTGGGCAGCGCCATTGGCTGCCACGAAGCTCCTGGATCCCAGCTCGAAGGAGAGGAAATCCCGCCCGTCGTAGCCATACCGATAGGATCCACAGATGCTCCCGTCAGACAGGAGGTCACAGCCAAAAATCAGCTGCAGTGTGTGGAGACCTTGGCGGGAGAATTGGACCCATGGATACCCATGGAATTATGTCTCAGCCCCACGGATCCCCATTCCAGCCCTATGGAGCCCCAGAGTCTGATGAAGACCCACAGAGCTTCATCCCAGCCCCTTGGAGCACCACAGATCCCATCCCAGCCCCATGGATCCCATCCCGGCCCCATGGATCCCATCCCAGCCCCATGGATCCCATCCCAGCCCCATGGATCCCCATCCCAGCCCCATGGATCCTGGCCCGGCCCCATGGATCCCATCCCAGCCCCATGGATCCCATCCCAGCCCCATGGATCCCATCCCGGCCCCATGGATCCCCATCCCGGCCCCATGGATCCCATCCCAGCCCCATGGATCCCATCCCAGCCCCATGGATCCCATCCCAGCCCCATGGATCCCCATCCCAGCCCCATGGATCCTGGCCCGGCCCCATGGATCCCATCCCAGCCCCATGGATTCTCCCCAGCCCCACAGATCCCCATCCCGGTCCCATGAATCCCATCCTGGCCACACGGATCCCCATCCCGGCCCCATGGATCCCATCCCAGCCCCATGGATCCCATCCCGGCCCCATGGATCCCCATCCCAGCCCCGTGGATCCCATCCCAGCCCCGTGGATTCCATCCCAGCCCCATGGATCCCATCCCGGCCCCGTGGATCCCATCCCAGCCCCGTGGATCCCATCCCAGTCCCATGAATCCCATCCCGGCCCCATGGATCCCATCCCGGCCCCATGGATCCCATCCTGGCCCCATGGATCCCATCCCAGCCCCATGGATCCCATCCCAGCCCCATGGATCCCATCCCAGCCCCATGGATCCCATCCCAGCCCCATCTCCCCCACTCACCCCGCTCTGGTTGTACCGCTCCCGCAGTATCTCCAGGTTCCAGGCATCCACGTGCTGGTATCTCTCACTTCGCCGCGTTTCGCTATCCCAATATCCCGGCTCGGCTCCGGCTGCCATCCACGGTGTCTGTGGCTCCATCCGGCCCCGCTCGCTGTCGTAGCGCGTGATGGGGATCCCATCCAGGTACCCTATTTCCATGAACTGGGGAACCCCCAGGCCGGGCTCCGACACTGTCACGTCCAGGCAACGCAGGGAGTGGAGAACTGGGGGGACACGGAGATTTGGGGTCTGGGAGGTCATGGATCAATGAAGGGGGGAGCTGGGAGAGCTGGGAGGAAATCTCAGGGTCAAGGAAAGGGGGGGTGCAGGGAGGGGAGAGGTGGGATGGTGGGGTCCAGAGGGTCCCTGTGCCCAGGAAAGGGGTGTCCAGGGGTTCACAGTGTCCCCATTCCCAGCATGGGGTGGCTCAGAATGGGGATCCAGGGGGTCCTTGGCATTGAGGAAAGTGGGGTCTGAGCACTGGGAAAGGCAGGAATGGAACTCCAGGGGGTCTCAGGGTCAAGGAAGAGGGAGCTCGGGAGGTTGGGAGGGCAGGATGACTGGGAAAGGGGTGCAGGGGGGTCTCAGTGTGCAGGAAGCACCAGGACTGGAGAACTGGGGGGGCAATAAAAATCTGGGAGGTCTGGGGAATCCAATGGTCAAGGAAAAGTGTGGCTAGGGGCTGGGAAAGGCAGGGTGGCTGGGAAGGGGTTGTGGGGGGTGTCAGGGCAGAATAAGGGGGTGCAGGGGGGTCCCAGAGTCAAGGAAAGGGGGATGAGGGCACTGAGAGCAGCAGGATGGGGGGCCCAGGGGGTTCCTGTCCCCAGGAAAGGTGGGTCCACAGGTGCCCAGTGCTGAGGAAAAAGGGAGCTGGGAACAGCAGGAATGGGTGTCCGGGGGGTCCCAGGGTCAAGGAAAAGGGGGTTTGGGAGAGGGTGGATGGCAGGGAAAGGGGGTGCAGGGACATATTGGTGCAGGATGAGGGGTGCAGGGGGGTTCCTGTGCACGGGAATAGGTGGTTCAGGGGGGTCCAGTCCTGGACGTGGGGATTCAGGGGTGTCCTGGTGCAGCAGAATGGGGACCCAGGGGGTCCCGAGGCTGGGTAAGGGGATGCAGCCAGTCCTGGTGCCCAGGAATGGGGGTTGAGGAGGGGTCCAGTGCCAGGTGAGGGGGTGCAGGGTGGCCCCAGTGCCCGGAAATGGAAGTATTGAGGGAAGTGCCAGTGCTCAGTGATGGGGATCCAGGAGGTCCCGGTGCCGGATAATGGGGTGCAGGGGGGTCCCAGTGCCCAGGAAAGGAGGTTCACAGGGGCTCCCATGACAGAGAACACGGGTTCAGGGAACTTCCCTTCCTGGGATTCAGGGTTCAAGGGGATCCCGGTGCCCGAAAATGGATATTCCAAGGGGTGCCAGTGTCCGGCAATGGGGGTTCAGTGGAGTGACAGATAAAGGGGTGCAGGGGTTGCCGGTGCTGGGGCATCCTGGTACCCGAAAATGGACGTTCAAGGGGGTCCCCGTGCCCAGGAATGGGCGTTTAGCAGATTCCAATGCCCAAAAATGGTGGTTCAGGGGGGTTCCCGTGCCCAGAAATGGGGGCTCAGCGGGCCCCAGTGCCAGCTAACGGGGTGCAGGGGGTGCCAGTACCCAGGAATGGGGGCTCAGTGGGGTTCCTGTGCCAGCGAATGCGGGTTCAGGGCAGTTCCCTTCCCGAGATTCGAGGCTCACGGGGGTCCCGGTGCCCAGCAATGGGCGTTCAGGGGAGTCCCGGTGACAGATAACGGGGTGCAGGGCCTGCCGGGGCTGGGGAAGGCGGTGCCGGGGCGTCCTGGTGCCCCGAAATGAAGGCTCAGGGGGATCCCCGTGCTCAGGAACGGGGGTTCAGGGATTCGAATGCCCGGAAATGGCAGTTCAGGGGATGCCCATGCCCAGGAATGGGGGTTCAGGGTGATCCCGGTGCCAGATAAGGGGGTACGGGAGGGTCCCGGTGCTGCGGAAGGGGATGCAGGGGGCTCACAGTACCCAAGAATGAGGGTCCCGTGCCCGGGAATGGGCGTGGAGGGGGTTCCGTTGCCCGGAAATGGACGTTCAGGAGGGTCCCGGTGCGGGGGGGCTCCCACTCACCTCTTGCTGCCCCCCCAGGGTCCCAGAGGAGCCCCAGGAGCGCCCCCAGACCCAGCGCGGGAGCCGTGGCGCTGCTTCCCTGCGGCCCCGCTCAGCGCCCCCCGCCCTGGCCCCGCCCCAAGAGCCGCCTTCGGCTCCGCGATTGGCCCTGTCGTTTCCTGTGCGCCAATGGAAGTCCGCTATTTACATGACGTCATCGGTTGCCGGGCAGATCCCGGCGACGCAGGTTGGGAGACGCGAAAGCGAAAGTGACCGAAGGCTCGCGGCGGAGAGGGGACGGGGAAATTCCAGGGAATTCACCTGGATCCCCTCCTGGGACCCCCTGCATACCCCAGAGACCGCAAGTGGAGGCCGAGCCCCAACCCAGGGAGACGAAGCCCAACACGAAGCCCCTGACCCCCGTCAGCGCCCTGGGGGCGTTCTGCGGCAGCTCTGGGGGGGCGGGGGGGACAGGATCCTGGAAACGGCGGCGGCTGCCGGGAAGGGACCGGGATGGAGCGGGACAGGCTGGGACGGACTGGGACGCCGGGATACACCAGGACCCGGACCAGGATTGGAACCCACTGGGACCAGAGCTGGGCTAACAGGGATCATACTGGGAGCAGCTGGGAACACACTGAGGGCTCCTGGGAGCAGCTGGAAGCATGCTGAGGGCAACTGGCAGCAGCTCGGAGTGACTGGGAGCATGCTGGAACAAACGGGGCGAACATGGAACAGGCAGGGAACACGGAACAGCCGAGGCACAGGGAATGTCCAAGGGACACGGAATGTCCAAGGGAAATGGAATGTCCAAGGAATGTGGAGTGTCGCTACCGCGGCTGTCAAAGCTTTAATGGAGTTTTTGTCCCATGCCATTCCCGGGGAGCAGCGGCAGCTCCACGCCCCCAGCCCGGGAGGTCGGAGCAGGGGAACTGCTGGCAGCACCTTCGGGGCACAGCCGAGGGCGGGGGGGCTCCTCCCCCCACTTCATTTTCTCTCCCCAGTTCAAATCATCCCCTCGCATTCAAATCCCCTCCATTCACATTTTCTCCGCACAATTCAAGTTTGCTCGCCCCAATTAAACTTTTCTCCGCAGTCAAGCCCTGAGCCCGCTCCCGGCTCCTTCCGGCAGGACCCGGCTGGGACCTCCTGGAAACAGCAGCGGAAAGAGTGAAAAAATTCATCCTTATTTCCATTGATTTCCTTGGGTTTCCGGGGAATTTTCCTGCGGCTGCTCCGGCCCATGGGCGAGGGGCCTCCTTCAGCTCCACCCCCTTTCCAGCCCCTTTTTCCAGCTCTTTTCTACAGCTGACCCAAAGCCGCGGATTTTGGGGGGCAGGAGGGGTCGCTCTGCTCGGGGGGCATCCCGGAGGTGCCCCAGGGAGGCCCCGAGGCCCCAGCGCGGTTCCCTCGGCCCCTTGGAATCTCCAACTCTCAGCAGTCGCTGTCCTTGGGATTCAATCCCCCGGCAGGGTTTTCCCCCAAACCGGGTTTATTTCCAGAGGGTTCTGTGGTTTCCCTTCGAGCGGCGCCTGACAGCACCGGAGAGGCCGCGGGTGCTGGGGCAGGCAGGGCTGTGGGACAGCACCTCCCCAAAACCTCCGGGAGGGGGACAAAGACGGCGGGGAGGGAGAAATAGAGAATAAATACGAGATAATAATAATAAAAAAATTAAAACTAATTAAAATAAGCATAAAAATAAAATAAAATAGAATACATTAAATAAAGCATCATGAATTACATGAAATAACCTTGAAGAAATAAAATAGTGGAAAAGCTTATTCTGCTGAGACGTTGGTTTTCTTGTCCATGATCCAAACTGGGTCTGAGCCACAAGCCAGTGTCCGGGAGAGACATTGCTGCTGAAGGGCTGAATATTTCCCAAACTAAGCTATCAAGTATCAGGTAACACCTTGAGGTTACAGGAGTCCCAGCACACATGTTCCATTCCCTCATTTCAAGCTGAAAGCTCAGCTCCACTTGTGACTCTGCTTTGCAACAATGAATGTAAAAATTCAACAAAATTCCCATAGAAAGACCCCACGAAGGTTCGTGTTGTGAGAACCCCCTCGGGGCAGCCCCAAATCCTGGTTTAGTTGGGTTTAGTCCCTCCCAAGCCCACTGAGGTTTCCAGCTGCTTCGCTCCAGCTGCCCCAAATCATAGTTAATTCCTCGGAACTGAAACAGATCCAAGTCCTGGTGCGGCGATATAAGGGCAGGGAGAGGTCACTCAGGGATCGCCATCACGGGCACGACAGTCCCGACGTGGGGAAATGAATTGGATTTATGACTAAGCAGATCAGAACAGGCGAATGAGGAGTAAAACAAATCCTGATAAAGCACCTTCTCCCGACCTCTCTCTCCTTCCCGGAGTTCCCTTTATCCCCGGTTCCCTCCGTGCTCTGCCCAGCGGTGCAGGGAGAAGGGATGGGAGTCACGGTCAGTTCGTGCCGCTGCTTCCCCTCAGGGGCAGGAATCCTTCCCCTGCTCCGGCGTGGGGTCCTTCCCATGGGCTCAGTCCCTGTCCTGTCCAGGGGGGTCCTTCCCATGGGCTCAGTCCCTGCCCTGTCCAGGGGGGTCCCTCCCATGGGCTCAGTCCCTGCCCTGTCCAGGGGGGTCCTTCCCATGGGGTCAGTCCCTGCCCTGTCCAGGGGGGGGTCCCTCCCATTGGGTCAGTCCTTGCCCTGTCCAGGGGGGTCCCTCCCATGGGCTCAGTCCCTGCCCTGTCCAGCGGGGGTCCCTCCCCACCCGTGCGGTCACTCCTCGGCCCGGTCCCGAGGCGCGGGGCAGTCGTGTCGCAGCCGCGCTCCGGCCCCGTCAGCGGCAGCGCCGCTCCGTGCCGGGCAGGGCCGGCAGAAGGAGCCGGGCGGCGGCGGGGGCTGAATCCCGGCAGCAGCAACAAGAACAAGAAGAACAAGAAGAACAAGAAGAACAAGAAGAACAAGAAGAACAAGAAGAACAAGAAGAACAAGAAGGGGCCGGGGCCGCCGGCGGTGTCCGATCCCCGCGAGCAGCGGGGAGGCCTCGGGGAGCGGCCGCGGGCGGGGCCCTTTGGAGCCGCCCCGAGGCCTTTGTGCCGCCCCGGGCCCCTGAAGGAGTCAGGGCGAGGTGGGAACGGGAGAAAACACAGAGAAAAGAATCAAATACAAAGAGCCGCACCGAGGGGCGTCTCCGCGGCCCGTGGCACCGAAGGAGCTGCAGGGCGGGACCGGCGGGGCGGCCCCGCGGAACCGCGGCTGTGAGGGGCGAGAGAAGCTGCCCCGAAGGCGAGACGGTGTCTCCGCCGCCCGCGTCTGAAGGAGCTACACCGAGGGACGGGCGGGGTGTGAATAGAATAAAATACAGAGAACAGGGCAACATAGAATAAAAAACTACACCGGGGGTCCCCAGTGTCACTGAAGAGCCGCACCGCGGGACAGGCGCTGTCGGGTGTCGCCAGAAGGGCAGCGCCGAGGGGGTCGGAAGTGTGAATAAAATAAAATATAGAGAATAGGATCAAATACAGTAAAAGAGCTGCACCCAGGGGTCCCCGGAGCCCCGTGTGTCTGAAGGGCTGCACCGAGAGAACGGCGAGGAGCGGAGGCAGTGAAAGAGCCGCACCGGAGGGACGCGGAGTGGGAGTTGTGAATAGAATAAAACAGAGAGAATGGAACAAAAAAAAATAATGAAAGAACCGCACCGGGAGAGGCCGCTGCCCGCGACTGAAAGAGCTGCACCGAGGGAGCGTCGGGGCAGAACCGAGGGGGTCTCCGCTGCTCCCTGTCTGTGAAAGAGCCGCAGCCAGGGCGAGCTGGGGCTTCTGGAGCCGCCCCAGGGCTCTCGGCCGCCCCGCGTCACTGAAGGAGCCGCAGCGAGGGACGGGCGGGGCGCGGACCGGATCGACCCCGTCCAGCTGCGCGACGAGCGGCGACCCCGCGGGAGCGCACCGGGGCCGAGCGGCGGCGGCAGGCGGAGCCGGGGAAGGGCTTCGGGCGGCGGAGACGAGCGGGGTGTTCCAGGCAGCTCCGCTCAGCCCTCAGGCACCGGGGGGGTCCCGGGGGCTGTTCCCAAAAGCTCCGCTCAGCCCTCAGCACCGCGCTGGGGCCGCCGCGCATTTCTCAGCCCCGGCCGCCCCCACGGGCCGGGCCCCGCGGGTCCCGCTGCCGCCGCCTCGGCCCCACGGAGCCCAGAAACTCCGGGAAATCGCTCTCAGGCACGAAAAACCTTTCCATGGAGGTTTTATGCCGAGACGCTCCCGGCGAGCAGCAGCATCTCAGTGCCACCGGGCAGGGATTGCAGCAGCGGGGGAACCGCTGGTGGCAAATTTGGGGCAGAACAGAGGGCTCGGGGCCACCTGGGGCAGGTCACAGCCGGCGGGGGAAGCGCGGTCAGACTCACGTGTGTGAATATCCCAAAATAACTCACTAGCACAAAGACCTCTGAATTCTCCCCAAGTAATTGAAACCTCAAATACTTCCGAATCCTCTCAAATACTATTGAGTCCTCATCCCAAAATACCTCTGAGGCGTCCGAAAAGATTTCAATTCTCTCAAACACTTCTGAATTGTCCTAAAATACCTCCAAACTCTCCTCAAAAAGAAGTCTGAATCCTCTGAAAATATCTGAAATCTCCCTAAATATTCTATATCTTCCTAAAATATTCTTGGACACTCGTAAAATACCCCTGAATTCACTCCAAATATCCCAGAATTTCCCCCAAATCCCTCTGAATCCACTGCAGT
This sequence comes from Acanthiza pusilla, assembly GCA_036630365.1. Taxonomy (NCBI): domain Eukaryota; kingdom Metazoa; phylum Chordata; class Aves; order Passeriformes; family Acanthizidae; genus Acanthiza; species Acanthiza pusilla. Next base: position 1,878,779 of record JAXCHO010000108.1, read on the forward strand.
CCTCTGAACCTCCCATTCAGCAGCTCCGTGTTCGTTTTCGAGTCGTTCCTTTTCTAGTTGCTCTTGCCAACAACTTCTTGGCATTTTTGTTTCACATTTTTAGATCTCTGAGTCGTCAATCGCTCCTTCTGTGCTGCCGTGAGGGCAGCACCCAGAGCCACGAGTGCCACTGCCTTTCCTTTGCCAGGTTTAGGTCAAATAATTCCGCTGGGATTTCAATCCCATCCTCCACCGCCTGCAGATCGCGACAGTTACGTGCCAGGTCCTGACGGGATTCCTTGGATTCCTTGCGTTGGATGTTGGAAGCATAAAACAGTGAGGAAAATGCAGTGGGGCACCGGGGAGGAACGAGGGGTAGAAGCCCTGATGCCAGAAATGTTTTTGAAAAACAATTTAACAAAAAAATACTCTGTTCAGTGCAACTACAAAGATGCTTTGAGCACAGCGCGGTCCACAGCACGTGGCACAGCCGTGGTTAATAAGGTGTAAAATGTGCCCCGAGTTAAGGTCTAAGCCGGGGGGTGAGAATTTGTCACTACAAGGACAGATCGAGGGGTTTGACCCCCGACAAAAGGACACCTTGGAATAAATCTCGTGTCCTCGGCTGAGCGTTGGCCCGGGCAATTCAGCTGGGGATGGCATTTCAATCCAGGGCACTGCTCTGAGCCATACGAGGCAAGTTTGGTTTTAAAACAATTGAATTGCCTCGGGAAAAGAGGATGCAGCCGTTTGGGTTCTTTACTAAAAATACAGAAGTATCACAGAAAGGAAGGAAAGATAAGGAACGGACAGAAGTAAACAGAGGAGAGGAAAGATATCACCACCTGTGGATCCAGTGAGGAGATTTTGGCAATTGCGATGTCTGCGGTCGGAGCGATGGCCGCGGTCTCGGTCCATTGCGGGTTTGACGGGGAAAAGAAGTTCAAGTTTAGGCGAGAACTTCGTGCGGAGGGAGGGAGGGAGGGAGGGCGGGAGGGAGGGAGGGAGGGAGGGAGGGAGAGGATTGGCAGGAGAAAAAGCATCGCCTTCCTCCGCAGATCTGCTCTTGTCAACTTTCCCCTGACATTTAGCGACCAAAATCTCTTCCCATTTCTCCTTTCGCCACACTGGGACTCAGTTCCCCCCGGTTCCGCTGGCAAAGGAAAACCATTCAGTTCCCCCTCTAAACCACCGCGGGAGAGCCGGGAGCTGTCGGGTGGATCCGGGCTCCTTCTCTATCCCACTCCATCCCATCCCGGCAGGAGCTCTCCCAGCCGAGCATTTCCACCCCCGCGCTCTCCCGAGGGCCGCATGGGGAGCTCAGCTGAGGGTCCCTGTTGCTGTTCCCTTGGATTCGCGGCTCCAGCTTTCCTGGATGTTTATTGTTCCCTGTGTAAGCAGGGTAAACTGTCGGGCTTCCCCCTGGCCATCATTAGCGGTTTCAGTCTAATGAGGGGGAGCATTTGCATCCCTTTGTCCTCTGGCTAATGTTTCCCAAGCTCTTGAACTCCCCAGAGGGACACAGCGACTTAGTGACCAACATTGCTCTTGCGAATGCCCAGAGAGACAGCGATTTAGTGACCAGCATTGCTCAGGGGCATCCTCAATTGATGTCCCATTATTCCCAGTTTGTTTCTAGGTCCTTTCTAAGAGACTCACCTCAATCCATCACTTCCTGAAGGGCCGATTGAATCCATAGATTCATTTCCATTTCCAGAACTCTTTTTCCAGGCATTCCTTTTCTAGATTTTCCCTCAAATGACTCCTTGTCACCTTCTTTTGTTTCACTTTCAGATTTCGGAGCCTTCAGTCGCTCCTTCGGTGCCCCCACGAGGGCAGAACCCAAACCAGCGATTCCACTCCCACTTTGCCAGGTTTGAGGTCACAGAATTCCGCTGGGATTCAAATTCCACTTCCCTGTGCATCGCGTACCTTTTCATGTGCCAGGTCCTAAGGGGAGGAAGATTAGCAATTACGGCTCTTTGTTTCAGGAGGGGACAGTCTCCATTCGACTTTCCCGGGGCACTCAGACATTTCAAATCTCTCACTGACCCCATGAGCGTCAATGTCCTCCCATTCCCCTCACAGGGTTCGTCTGACTTCTCTTCCGGAGAAAAACCTCTCAGCAGGTCCGGGGCACAGCAGAGGGATGGGACCAACAGCTCTGGAGCACGCTGATCACAGCAGCCAAGGAATCCTGTCTGGGATGGCAATTCACTGGCACAGCCCAGCTCTGAGGCGGTGACTGAGGGTCTTGTGATTGATGCCTCGGGGCGGATCGGAGTGAAAGGACTCAGAAGGACCGAGGTAGGAATGTTTATAGAAGGCACGAGCCTCGCCGAGCTTCAGATAAGAAACCTTATTTGGGGGGGGGGGGGGGGGGGGATTGTGCTCTCTGTTCGTGACGCGGTTTGAACATAGCAGAGAGCAGAGCCAGGAAACGTCACCGTCCCTTTGTGCAGGCGGTGCTTGTGCAGCGACGGCGGCACCAGCTCCGACATCCCTCACCTGGCTCCCACATCCCTACCCGGCTCCCACATCCCCACCTGGCTCCCACATCCCCACCTGGTTCCTACATCCCTCATTGGCTCTCACATCCCCACCTGTGATTTAGGGGGGCTAAGAGATTTACTAGAAAGTGTTTCTTAAAACAAGGTATATAGCTTGTGTTTTAGGGACTAGGAGGTAGATAATGACTTACTAAGGGCTGCTTGCTAAAACAATGCATACAGATTGTTCAATATTTTTGTGGTTGCTAAGCAAAGAGGGAGGATATAAAGAAGATGACAAACTATTGATAAAGAGACGGAACCATGACCAGATACTTTAATTCTGGATCCTGAAACCAGCTTGAGCGAGCTTCAAGCCAGCTTTGGACCTGGAGCAGGGACCCGGGGAGTATGCACAGGGAAGCAGAGAGAAGAGTTCAACCTGAGGAAGACTCCTTACTTCATCTTAAGACTCCTGCCCACAACCACCAGGCGGCACTGCGCAGGTGCAAGCCTATGTAAATGAACTTTGGACTCATTATAATATGACAAGGGAATAGGTAATGAATATGTATAGGCGTGTTGGGCAATGTAATGAATATGCAACCTGTAACCTGATAGAAACAGGACAGAGTACCACTGGTGTGTCTCACACTTTGGAAGAAAATATTCCCCATGTACCCCAGTGCTGGAATAAACATACCTACTTTACAACTTTTCTTTTAGTTGTAGAATTAATCCGTACCTTACAGGCCAGGTGCCATTGGCCTTTTTGGCCATGTGGGCACACTGCTGGCTCATGTCCAGCCTGCTGTCCATCAGTGACCCCCCCAGGTCCCTTTCTGCCTGGCCACTGTCCAGCCACTCTGTCCCCAGCCTGTAGCACTGCAGGGGTTGTTGTGGCCAAAGTGCAGGACCTGGAACTTAGTCTTGTTCAACCTCCCATTGTTGGATTTGGCCCCTGGATCCAGCGTGTCCAGGTCCCTCTGCAGAGCCCTCCTACCCTCCAGCAGATCCACACTCACACCCAGCTTGGTGTCATCTGCAAATTTGCCGATAGTGGAATCAATCTCCTCATCCAGATCATCAATAAAGATATTGAAATCCGCTCTAGCTGGGTCTGATCCCTCAGCCATCCTGTAGGTGCCGTGTGATGGCACTCAAGGTGATCTGTTCCATAGCCTTGCCAGGCACCGAGGTCAGGCTGACAGGCCTGGAGTTTCCCAGATCCTCCTTCCAGCCCTTCTTGTGGATGGGGTCACATTGGCACCTCCAGTCCTCTGGGACCTCCCTGGTGAGCCAGGACTGATGGTAAATGATGGAGAGCAGCTTGGAGAGCTCATCCAGCAGCTCCCTCATTCCCCTAGGATGGATCCCATCTGGTCCCATAGATTTGTGATCATCTCAGTGGCTCAGCAGGTTTCTGACTGCTTCCTCCTGGATAACAGGGGCTCCATTCTGCTCCCTGACCCCATCTACCAGCTCAGGAGGCCACTTGTCCTGAGGACAACCTGTCTTTCTGTTGAAAATTGACGCAAAGAAGGAATTAAGTACCTCTGCCTATTCATCATCTAAATTCCCTCCCATATCCGTTGGATAATGGAGGTTGTCCTTGCTTTTCCTTTTGCCGTTACTGTATTAATAAAAATATTTTTGTTATCCTTCGCAGCACTGGCCAGATTGAGTTGTACCTGGGCTTTAGTCATACCTGACCCTCCTTCCTAAGGTGATACACCCTTTTTTTTCCCCTTAGCTCCTTGCCCATCCAGGCTGGTAATTTTCCTCATCAGATCCTCTTTCAGCACATAGGGTCAGTCTGTTCCTGTGCCTTCAAGATTTCTGTTCTGAAGCACATCCATTCTTCCTGGGCTCCTTTGTTTCTAAGGGCTGCTTCCCAAGGCACTCCCCAAACAAATCTCTTGAATAGGCCAAAGCCTGCCCTCTGGAATTTCAGTGTGGAAGTTTTATTGATGCCCCTCCTTGTTTCACCAAATATTGAAAACTCTCTAATTTCATGGTCACTGTGGCCCAGACAGCCTCCAAGCACCACATCTCCCACCAGCCTTTCTCTGTTTGCAAACAGCAGGTCTAGCATAGTCCCTCCCCTGCAAGGCTCACTCACCAACTCAGACAAAAACCTGTCCTCCATACACTCTAAGAACCTCCTAGACTGCCTCTTCTCTGCTGTGCTGCGTTCCCAGCAGATATCTGGCAGGTTAAAGTCTCCTACAAGAACAAGGGCTGGTGATCTTGAAACAACCTCTGAACTTTCCAGTTCCGAGAAGAGGTGACTGAAGCATTCCCCAGGTGATTTTGATGCTGAATGTCTCCTTAGGAGCTCTGGGCACACAGACCAATGAGCCCCTTGTGGGCTGACCCTGTTGGGACAACCTGCTCCTCACCTCCAACCTCACCATGGCTGACATGGCCCAGCTGGCACTCACATCCCTGTTCCCTGCATCACAAACTTGTCCCCTGAGCTCTGCAGCTGCGTGTCCCAGCCCATGGCACCATGTCCCACCTGCTCTCCTCAGGGCTCTGCCTGCACACAGGCCCAGCAGAAGTTTTCCTGTTTGTAAGGAAAGAGTGGCAAAGCCTGAGCAGGTTTGCTGAACAACAAACCCCACTCAGGAACCACATGCTCAGTACAAGCTGCCTCTGATGGTGTCACCTTTCTACAAGGGACAGTGTGACCAGAAATGATCTCTGTAAGCAGAATTCTCTGAGTGTTTCAGATGAATTCTCTGAGTGTTTCAGATGAATTCTCTGTCCCTGTCCTTTCCCCGGATCTCTGTTGCAGATGGAAGCTGCTGGTGCCATTGTCAACTTGAACCCCTCTTTTCAATGCAAACAGATGTTTCCAGGTGTGTTAGGCAGGTGTTGCTCAGTGTTTATGCAAAGCTTTTGTTTTCCTCATGGAACCAAGGAGACTCTTGTGACTCTGAGGGGCCTCATGGAACCAAGGGACCATTGTGACACAGTGGGGCCACACGGAACCAAGGAGACCAGTGATACTTAGGAACTCATGGAACCAAGGGTTCATTATGACACTGCAGAGACAAGGAGACCATTGTAGACACTATGAAAGCTCAGGAAACCAAGGGGCCATTGTGACACTCCAAGGCCTCATTGAGCCATTGTGACACTACAGAACCTCATGGCACTAAGGGTTTATTGTGACACAGTGGGGTTGCATGGAACCAATTGTCCATTGTGACAATGCAGATCCAAGGAGATCATGGTGATTCTGTTCTCCTCAGTTACATCCTTTATCTATTTCTCCAAGGCTGTTCTGTTCTGTTCTACTGTCCTTGTCACAGTGCTCGCCCCCCATGAGGTGTGTCTGCAACTCCCCCCAACCAATGGGCTTGGGGTGGGCAAGTGTTCCTGAGGGAACAGGGATGGGACAGCTTGGCTGGAGTGACCCAAGGGATGTTCCATTCCATGTGACACCATGATCAGCAATGAACTGAGAGAAGCAGGGAGGAGGTGGAGGGGATTAATTTATTTTTAAAGGCACTTTTCTTTCAAAACAGCACCTGCACGTACAGAATCCTCTCTTGCCATAAGCTATTAAACATTTTCCGCAGATAGGAGATTTCCTGTGGATTTGCTTTTCTTCTGTTTCTGGCCTTTGCTTTTTGTGGTTGGTTTGTTTGCAGGTTTTTATGGTGTTGTGGGTGGGTTTTGCTTTGGTTTTTTGGTTAGGTTTGGTTTACTTTTGGTTGGGTTTGGTTTTTCTCCCCTATTGAATTGCCTTTCTGCTGATGCATAAGTTTTTTCTCCCATTTCTTGTGGCTTGGTTGGCACCTGGTGGCAAGATAAATTTATCCAACTCACTCATCTTTGCCCAATTTGCAGCCACCATTAACTAGATGAGTTTGGTCACAGACTCCCTGCAACTTGGCAGCATCCACAAAGGAGTTGAAAGTGCCTTTCATGCCATTGTAGAGACAATAAAAATGTTCCACAGTGGTGGTCAAGGGCTGGTCACTGAGGGATGTCACCAGGGAGTGGCTGCCAAGAGGACTCTGTGCCACAGGTGACATTTGACTCTCATGGTTCAGCCCAATTCCCACCCAGCCCATGTTCCACTCCTTCAGTCCAGCTCTCACCAATCTGGCTCTGAGCAGACCCCAGCAGACCATGTCACAGGCCTGGCTGGAGTCTGGGCACACAACATGCCCTTCCTTGCCCTCCCACGTGGGTTCTGCAATCCCTGCCTTGTCCTGCCAGGGCCTGCAATGGCTGCAGGAGGATTTGCCACATCCCCTTCCCTGCTGAGCCTGCCCGGTCTGTGACTCTCCCAATCCCTGTTCCTGCCCTGTTTGCAGACTGGTTCCATGGCTGCCCTTCCCAAGTGCCCAGGACCCTCTGGGATGGCTCTGGCCTTTCCAAGGGCTTTGGGAGAGGTCTCACAATGACCCTGCCCAGCCTTCTCAACATCCCTGACACCAAAGGCCTTTTCCATATCCCTCAGTCCCAGGTCAGTGCCCAGAACACAGCACAGGCCTGTTCAGGTCCTTGGGGCAGTTCAGAAGGGAGGCAGCTGTGATTTCTCCCCACAGACCCCCACTCCAATGGTCTCTCTGTGCAGTCCATGGCTGTCCTGAGCATTTTCCCTGCAGCCTCCCTGCCCTGGATGTTTCTCTCCATGCTGCCCTAAGCACATCCCAGTACTGAATTCAGGTGGTTTCCCAGAGTGAAGTGGCCTCAAGACACTGTTGGTGCCACTGGAACTGTGCCACCCCCAAGTGCTGCTCATGGTGTTTGTGCTCACTCAGGTTCATCTCCCCACACACACACGATGCACATGCTGAAGTCTCCTCAGTACAAAGCAAACATGGACACCTGACCTGGTCACTTGATGTCCCTCCATGCAGGGACAAACAACCTCTTGCAGGTGGGGGGACAGGCCAGTGCTGGGATCGGTGGTTGCAGGGGCTGGTGTGGGACAATTGCCCTGGGGCACCTTCCCAGGCTGTCCCTGGAGCACAGCCACAGCCCAGACCCTGCTCTGCTGCTCCCTCAGGTCTCTCCCAGGGGCTCTGGCTGTGCCAGGACACTGCTGTGTGTCCCCTGCACACTCCCCCTCCGCCCCTGGGCACTGGGTTTGCTTTGCCAGGGCACGGCCTGGAGCACGTTCCTGACAGCAGCTCTGGAGGGAGAGCAGAGCCTTCCTGCAGTGCCCTCAGGAGATGCCCTTTGCTGATGGCACTGCTGTGGTGGAGCCCAGCTGTGCCCCAGCAGTGCCCATGGCCTGTCCCTGCCTGTGCTCACAGCACGGACACGCAGCAGGGCTGTGCCTGAGCTGCAGAGCACTGCGGCCTTGCACCCACAGAAGGGCTGGGAAGGAGAGGGAGGAGTTGGGGAGAGCAGATGTGGGAAGGGCCAGGGCCATTGTCCCTGGCTGTGCTGCTGGGCTGGGAGGCTCTTCCCTCCATGTGTGCTCACAGGCACTGTCCCTGCAGGGACAGAGGAGGGCTCAGGAAGCATCTTGGACACCCAGAGGCAGAGCAGGACACTTTATTTTACCAAAATGCAGTGATCGTGGCTCCTCAATGTCTCTGCTTAACACAAGCACGGTTGATACTGATGTAGCAATAATATGACATACCTTTATGGAAAACATTAACACAAGTAAAAGAGAAAAGGAAAAAAAACAGAATATACCAAATAGAACAACAAAAAAGATACATGGCTCAAAGCAGTCTGGGCCTGTAACGAGTTACATTCTGAATGCTATGCAGAAGTAAACTGGCACTTCATTGTTTCTGAAAGGCACAGAGTGGTCATTTTCCTCAGGGCATTCTTGAGCTCCTGGTTCCTCAGGCTGTAGATGAGGGGGTTCAGGACTGGAGGGACCACAGAATACAGAACAGCTACCACCAGATCCAGGGAGGGGGAGGAGATGGAGGGGGGCTTCAGGTAGGCAAAAGCAGCAGTGCTGATGAACAGGGAGACCACAGCCAGGTGAGGGAGGCACGTGGAAAAGGCTTTGTGCCGTCCCTGCTCAGAGGGGATCCTCAGCACAGCCCTGAAGATCTGCACATAGGAGAAAACTATGAACACAAAACAGCCAAATAAAAAACAGGCACTAAAAGCAAGGAGCCCAAGTTCCCTGAGGTAGGAGTATGAGCAGGAGAGCTTGAGGATGTGTGGGATTTCACAGAAGAACTGCCCCAGCTCATTGCCTTGGCACAGGGGCAGGGAAAATGTATTGGCTGTGTGCAGCAGAGCATAGAGAAAGCCACAGGCCCAGGCAGCTGCTGCCATGTGGGCACAAGCTCTGCTGCCCAGGAGGGTCCCATAGTGCAGGGGTTTGCAGATGGACACGTAGCGGTCATAGCACATGACGGTGAGGAAAGAAAATTCTGCTCCAAGAAAGAAGACAAACAGAAAGAACTGTGCAGCACATCCTGTGTAGGAGATGTCCGTGGTGTCCCAGAGGGAATTGTGCATGACTTTGGGGACAGTGGTGCAGATGGAGCCCAGGTCGGTGAGGGCCAGGTTGAGCAGGAAGAAGAACATGGGCGTGTGCAGGTGGTGGCCGCAGGCTACGGCGCTGATGATGAGGCTGTTGCCCAGGAGGGCAGCCAGGGAGATGCCCAGGAAGAGGCAGAAGTGCAGCAGCTGCAGCTGCCGCGTGTCTGCCAATGCCAGGAGGAGGAAGTGGCTGATGGAGCTGCTGTTGGACATTTTGAGCCTCTGGCCATGGGGACCTGTTCAAGGAGGAGACAGTGACAAGTCAGGGGATTCTTTGCTGAGCAATGTCCAAGCCCTTTCTCCCAGCCCTGCCCCTGCCACTCTGTGCCACCCAATTTCCCTTTTCTTGGACTCCTTCCTTCAGCCCCGTGCCTGGAGCTCTGCTGGGATCTGGCCCTGTTGCTGTGAGGAGCAGGGGCTCTGCCCATGGACACCGAGGGGTCAGCTCTGCTCTGCAGCAGTGGGGCCATGGGAACAGGGGACAGGGAACAGTCCTCGGTTGGACTTTGTCAGACCAAACTGCTCCTAAGGCAGAGGAGCCTGGCAGCATCTCCTGTCCCAGGGCTAAGGAATGGTGATGGCCAAGGGCAGTTTGAGAGGATTTCCTGCTGTGCTCAGGGAGAACAGAGAGAAATGTGCAATGCAAGAGGATTGGCTGTAACTCAGTGAAGGGTGACAGGAGCTGCTCTGTCGCTCCATCTGTTCCCAGCTGCCCTTCCTGAGATCGAGGGCAGTCACTGTGTTCCCCTGAAAATCAACCTGACACAGCTGAGAGCAGAGGGACCCACAGCAGAGCCAAATGGCTCAGCCTTTCTCAGAGCCTCAGCCCCACTCCTGGCCAAGGACACTCCTGGCCAAGGACACTCCTGTCCCCCAGTGTCCCCTGGAAGGCAGCTCACAGCTTGCATGGACATCCCGAGGACACACCAAGGCTCCTGTCCATGGAACTGCTTGAGGAGAGTCGGCTCATTCGCAGCCTCCCAGCCTGCCCTGCCCAGAGCTGCCCAGGGCAGAGGGAGCTGGGACACCATTGCTGTGCTCAGCCTGCACAGGAGGAGCCCCAAGGGCTGCGCCTGACCCTGCAGCTGGAGCTGCCATTCCCAGAGAGCCTGTCAGCAATGCCAGGAGCACCTGAGCAAGGCAAGGAGAGACAGAGCCAGGCCTGAGGAAAAGCCTTTCCCTCCCCAGCCCTGCACAGCCCCTCCCAGGCAGCCCCAGTGCAGGACAGTCGCCCTCAGGCCCTGGGCAGCAGGGAATGGGCAATGGCAGGAGAGATGCCCTTCATCTCTGGGGCTGCTCTGGCAGCCCAGGAGGGCACTGAGGGCCCCGAGCCCCCGGGCTGAGGGCTGTGCTGGCTGCGAGGGGACACAAGAGCTCTGCTGCTCAGGGCAGTGTCTGCACTGCAGGGCAGGGCCGGCAGGTGCCACATCTCCCCTGCAGCAGCGCTTCCCTCAGCATTGCCTCCCTCCCTGCCTGCCCACGGCTCTGCTGCTGGAGCTGTCCCAGCCGGGAGCTGTTCCTGTGGCCCCGGGGTCCTTCCCTGCCAGTGCTGCCAGAGCCCAGCCCAGCCCTGGGCCAGCTCTGCCCTGCAGCTGCTCGGGGCTGCAGGGATTAAAGAACAGCTCCCCCAAGCCTGGGGACCATGGGAAGGTGATGCTGGATGGATTTGGGGGCTGGGGAGGTGGAGGCACTTGCTGAGGTTCCCAGGAATCCTCAGCGTGATGGTTTAAGAGCCTCAGCCCCTGCTCTGCCTTGCCCAGCTGAGTTTCCATTCCCACCAAGCTGAGCCAGGGAAAAGTGGGAGCACAGATTCAGGAAAGCAGAGACCCAAGCAGGAAATCCCTGCCCTGAATATCCTAAGGAAATTCCCCTCAGAATTGCCCTGGGCATGAGTTGGAGCTCTAAGCAGCCCTGGCCCACACAGCAGCCTCTCCCCAGCAGCAGGACCTGCCCTGGCAGGAGTCACTCCTTGCACCCACAGCTCCACTCCAGCGTCCATGGGGAGCTCCCAGGTAGGCTGAGAGCTGCCCCTGGCAGGTGGCACATGCCCTGCCCTGGCCAAGAGCCCTCAGGGCTGCAGGAGCTGCTCTGCACCACAGCCCTGGGCAGCCCTGGCTGCACCCCCACCTTCACAGCCTGCAGCCGTCCCTGGCAGCAGGAGCCGTCCTGCCCTGTCCCTCTGACGGTGCCCAGGCCAGCCCTGCTCTGCAGCACATCCTCCCCCAAACCACAAACGGCAGCAGAGCCATCCTTACAGTCATATCAGTCCTGTCCTGTGTCAGCTTTAGAAGATCCCTGCAGCCAGAGACTCACTGTGTCAGGAGTTGTGAAGATTTCTCCATGAAGAAGCTCAGAATTGTCCTTCCAGCTGCTTTAACCATCTCTGTCTGCTTCACTCCTCTCAGGTGCCTGCAGGCAGTGCCCTCAGCCCTGCTGGGCTGGGAGAGAATCTGCTCCTCAGCAGAGCTGCCTCTTTGAAGCTTTAGGAGGAACTCCCTCTGTGCCAGGAGCCCAGCCCAGCTCAGCAGCACAACAGCAGCACAAGGACTTTAATGAGCCTCTCGGGGCTTTGGTGTTGTTTACATGAGACTCAGTCCCTGAGTGTGTCTTCAAAAAACTTCTCAAGAACTCAAAGATTCAAACTCCAAAGTTTCTTTAACTTTTAATGGGTTCCACTGAGGGACACAGCTGAGAAAGTGTCCCCAGGTTGCAGTTAGAGCAGAACACTGGAGGCAGTGATGACAGGAGGGGACAAACAAGGCAAAGGTGTCTCTGATGCTGAGCAAACCTGGATGTGTTTGAGGAATGCAAAGGGCCAAGGCCTGAGCCCCAGCCCCTGGCAAGGCACATCCTGTCCCTCCCTCAGTGCTCAGGGCTCTTCCCGGGGCACTGCCATGTGGGGATGTGCAATGCCAAGGGCAGCACCATGGGGCGGCCCCTGCCAGGCTGCTGGGCAGGGACAAGGAGGCCATGAGGCCCCAGGGCTGCAAGGGTCACTTGTGTCCTCCTCATGGCCTCAGGGCCAGGGCCAGCAGCCATGGCCAAAGTGCTGCACAAGTTGCCTCTGGCAGGCCCTTGCAGCTTCTGCACATCCCTGGGCCCTCTCCAGCCCAGGCTGTCCTACGCTGTCCATGCCCTGCGCCTCTGGCCCTGCAGGCTGTCGGCATCCCCCGGCTGCCCCACCTCGCTGGCCCTTCCTTTGCTGACAGCTCTGCGTCCTGCCTGCCTCTGCCTTGGCACACAGAGCCTTGGGCTGACCCTGACTCCTTCTGGGGATGTGTTGCACCACAGCCCTGCCCTGGGAGAGAAATTCCTTTCTCTTTGTGTCCAGTCTTGGCTTCCCCACCTGCCTTTGGTGACATTATTTCCTTCTCAGGTTGTTTTCCACTATCACGAAAAGCTCCACCATCTGTGAATCCACCCTTCAAGCCCTCTCAGGCTTTTCTTGTTCTATCCTCAGTCTCCACACCACTGAGGCCAGGACCCTCTCTGGGTCATGTGCTTGTGGCCTCCAAATCCTATCTTGGGGTTTATTTTATTTCCTTTCAAGGTCTTTTCAGATTAAAACATTGTGGTCATGCATAATCCAAGTAAGACTGAGATTATTTTTCAGGCCTGTCATGGCAGAGGAACGGGCAATATCTTTAAAATGGTCAAGGATAAATTTAGATTGGGGAATAAGGAAGAAGTATTTTATAATCTGTGTGACAAGGCAGAGGAACAGGTTGCCCATAGAAGTGGATGTCCCATCCCAAAATGTGTTCAATGTCAGGAGCTTGGAGTAATCTTGTCCAGTGCTTGTTGTGCCTTCCCACAGCAAGGGAGCTGCAGTAAATGATATTGTAGGACCGTTCCAATTTAAAACCCCGAAAGTAAAAAAATTAATTGAAGGAAAGTTCTGGCACATCCTCATGAAAGAATCACCAAGGAGGTCAATGGCAGAGCTCTCCAGCATGACCTTGCCAGCTGAGCATGGGGTTTCCAGCTTGGGATCTGAGACTCACGATGGGCATCCAGAAAGGGCATTTGGGGAGTGTGCAAGATTTTCCATGGGATGTCTAAAAAAGGATGACAGAAAGGGGCAGAGTGGAGGAATGAAGGTGGTTTGATGAGAAAAAGACATGAGGAAAGAGAGAGAAAGAATGATGAGAGATCACAATGTGTAAAAAGGGTTTTATACCGTTGCCTTGTCAGGACATTCTTTTGGTTGTGTTCTAAAGCTGATCCCCAAAGCCTCTGGCATTTTCCTAAATCCTCCACTGCCAAAAACTTTTTATGACAAGAGAGCTCTCTCTGCTCTGGGTACAGAGGGAGGTCCAAGTGCCACACACTGGAGTGGGAACCACAAACCATCAGGTCCTGTGTCCTGTGGGGGCCCAGGCACTGGTGAGACTGGTGTGTGTGCACACAGCACTGGGGTGTGTGGGGTGGCTGTAACGAGCAGGGAACATCAAAGCAGAGCAAGCAGCGAGCAGCAGAGGCCTGGGAGCTGCTGTGTGAGATCAGCTCCTGCAGGGATCCACATTGTCTGGGTGTGTGTGCAGCTCTGCATCTCCTCCTGCCATGGCAGAGCACACAAACAGCCCATCCTTGTGTCCCTTTCTGCACTGACTGTGCTTGGGCTTGGCCTGGAAACCTCCCGAGGTCCCTGCCAGGAGGAGTCCCTGTGCATTTCCCTCCCCCATGGCTCTGCCCTTCCTGATCAGCAGCTGTGGGGCAGCAGAGCTGGGGCAGTGCAGGGACAGGGCTGGCTCTGACAGGGCTGGTGTGGTTTAGGAATGGTGTTCTCCAATTTACTACTCCTACTAAAAACACCATGTGTCTCCCCACATTTATATTCCCACCATCATCCCCCACACCCCAGGGGCTTTACCCACCTGGCCCTGCTTGATCTCAGCACACATTTCACACTCATGGATAACCTGGAGATGCTGTCCATGGGTAAATCCACCCCTCGCTCACCAGCCCATCTGGAGGTTACATCTCTTCCCTGATGACCTGAGGTGTCCTGGGCCCATCGAGCCAGAAAGAACTCAGCCTTGTGTGGCCAGTCCAGACCCACCTGAGACACTTTAATCCTGGCAGCCCCATCCCCCTGTCCATTGCTGCGATGCTCTTCAGTGCCCAACTCTTGGGTACGTGAGTATCCACAGGAGGGACTTTCACAGCCAACTTCTCTACCTGGGCAGTGATGTCTTGCCCCAGTCCAGCAGCCCAGATGGGTTTCCCTCTGCGCTGCCAATTGTCCTTTTTCCATCGTTCCAGCCTCCCCCACAGAGCATTTCCCACCATCCCCGAGTCAGTGCAGAGGTGCAGCGCTGGCCATTTCTCTCGCTCAGAGCTCCGTGTATGGTCCCAGTGTTGCAGTGCCTGCAGGAAAGGGACACACCACAATGGGACATTTCTTGGTCAAATACAGACAGAGTGGCAAACTGTCTGTGACTCGGGTTTTGGCCTTGAAGCCGCCACCGTGGTTTGCAGGAGCTGCAGTGTGGCACGGCCCTGGCTGTGCCCGGGAGCGCTGGCTTGGGAGAAGGTGTCGGTGCCAGCTGGGCCAGGGAGCTGCAGCGAGTGGGGAACGAATCCCTCCTGGTGTCCTGCCCCAGGGTGACACTGTGGGGCCTTGTGGGACCAAGGAGACCATTGTGACACTTCAGGGCTCCAAGCACCCAAGGGTCCATTAAGACACTGTGGAACCTCATGGAACCAAGAGGCCATTGTGACACTTAGGGCCCCATGGAATGAAGGTGACCATTGTGACAGTGTGGAGCCTCATGGAACTGATACAGAAATCAGCTAAATAGAAACTTTCTAAACAGTTCAAGTATCAGAAAGCAGCCATTCTTTATTGCAGCGCTGGTCATTCACAGGATCCTTCCTCCATTCGAGTGCCCTGTGCGTCAGGTGAACAGAGGTTTTATCACACACTGATTACATATTCATGAGCTATCCCTGCTTACTTGATAGATATGTATTACTTTATTTTACATAATTGCACCCTTTATCAGAAGTCCTTGTATGGCTCTTTGGGGATCTCTCTTCAATGTCTGGTGTCCTTTTCAGGTGGCTGTTCCTTGAACCCCACTTTTGAGTAAGGGCAATATGGTTTTTTTGCAAAATTCCTGCTTTGTCAGCCTTGCAGAGCTGAGTTGGCATCCTTCTTGCATTTTGTGTGACTTCTGTTTGTCTCAGTCACATCATTTATCTATTTCTCCAAGGCTGTGCTGTTCTGTTCTACTGTCCTTATCAAGTCTCCATTGTTCTTCAGAATAAGTTCCTGATGGGAACTGAGCTCTCAATATCTCTATTTCATTTTATAGCAGAAGGCATTACAACAGCTGCAATACTAATTGTGATGCAAGCTAAAACCATACAGCAATTATTATGGTGACCATTATAAACAGATGTTTTAACCATGTCCAGCTGGGTGATCATGAAGGAAGTTTGGTCCAGATTTCTTCAAATCCCCAGGAGGTGCTATCTTGAGATGTGCATTGTAAAAAAGTTCTCAATAGCTCTTGGAAAGGTCCCTTCCCCTTTGGCTGGAGCAGAGCAGCTCCCCAGTCTTTCAAGCACACCCAGTCTCCTGCTTGGAGTGCCCTGCTGTGTCCAATCCCATCAGTCTGGAGATCTCCACTGCTCACTGCAAATCCTGTAAGGTTTTACTCAGAGAAAAGAGGTAATTATTCAAATTGACCCCTCCTTTCACATGTGTGTTTCCTGGAATGTGGCACTTGGTAGGGTCAAACACAGAGCAGCTCACAGGGGCAGATTTGGCTGGTGCCCCATGGCTGAATTCTGATTTGAAGTAGAACAACGGGGAAGGCTTGGCCCCAGGTCAAGGAGGTTTCCTGACATACTTCACCCAAATGCAATTTGATTGCAGAAGTGATTTGCTCTACTGAGGCACCAAGGGCTGTGAGGAGACACCTTGTCCTGAGGCCCTGGGGCCTCCTGGCACAGCCCCAGCAAGGCTGGGCACTGCCACCCCCTTGTCCTGCCCTCAGCATCCCCCCCACATTCCAGTGCCCCCGGCAGAGCCCTGAGCAAGGCGGGAGGGACAGGATCTGCCTTCCCCGGGGCTGGGGCTCAGCCCTTGGCCTTTCTGCTGCCTCCAGCCAGCCCAGGCTCTGCTCAGCACCTGAGCTGCCTGCACAGAGCCTTGGCCTCCCTGCACTCCTGGCCTCAGGGATCTGCTGCAAGGAGTCCCTGGGGAGCCTTTGGCAGCAATGGCCCTGGGGGCTCCTTCATGCTCCCAGGGACTGCAGGTTTTCCAAAGCACTTTGGGTTTTGCTTTTGCCTTGGAGTCTCTGAGAGCTTTGTGCAATCATGGCCTCCAATTATCTGCTCTAACGAGTCCCTGGAGATTCTGTGTCAGTAATAACACTCACTGGGGCTCATTAATGCTTCAAGGTACTTCACTTTTTTAAAGTACTTTCTCTTTTCCTTTCCACATTGAGTCTCTGAGAGGTTTGTGCAATCATGGCCTCCAATTCTCTCCTCCAAGGAGTCCATGAGGAGCCTCTGTTGGTGATGGACCTCAGTGGGACTGTCACCGAAACTGCATGAAAAACACAAACTCTCCAACAACATGTTTTCAGTGTTAGAGAATTTAGGCATTACTTTATTCTGGCCAGGATTTTGTTCTGGCCAGCATGTGCAATAGAAATCATTCCATCCACACATTCCCGGGTTGTGCAGTGAAAATTTTTTCATCTCACATGATTCTTTACTAGACTTTTCACATATTTACACAGATAAAACCCAAAGAAATTCAGGTTAATTGGTCTTCTATTACACAATTTGTAGTGTTCAATCTCCTGTTGGTTATTGATCCCTTTGCTTTTGATGTTAATTAGGTGGTCATTCTTTGATTCTCTCATCAATCTTTTCCCAGACCAGGTGTCTCCAACTGCACTGAAAGGTGATGTTTGTTAACGTTTGTTTACCTCCTGTGTATCTTCTGGTCACTCCCAGTCTGTAGATGTTAAACTCCTCAGGCCTTACCCAACTTTGGTGAACAGAGTCTTTTGAAGAGAAACTTCAATTCCCCTCCCCCTGGGCAAAGGTGAACAAACCCCTGACAGAAGTGACATTAAAAAATTTTAAAAGTTTTATAATTTCCAACAATTCCATTAGGTTCCATAGTGTCACAATGGTCTCCTCAGCACCATGTACCCACACAGTGTCACATTGACCCCTTGGCTCCACAAAGCCCTGCAGTGTCACAGTTGCCTCTTTGTTCCGTGGGGCCCCACAGTGCCACAACTGTCCCTTCATTCCATGAAGCTCTGCAGTGTCACAAAGGTCTCCATGATTCCATGGGGACCCACAGTGTCACAATGGTCTCCTTGGTTCCATGAGGCTGTGCAATGTCACATTTGCCCCTTGGATCCATGTGGCCCCCAGTGTCACAATGGCCCCTTGGTACCATAGCCTGGTTTTTTTTGGAGCAGGGGGCCCACAGAGGTGGCTTCTGTGAGAAGCTGCTGGAAGCTTCCACCATGTCAGGCAGAGCCAATCCATGGTGGCTCCAAAGATGGACATGCCACTGGCCAAGGCTGGGCCAATTACAAATGGAGGCAACATCTCTGTGATAACAGATTTAAGGAAAAAGAAAAAGACAAGAACTTGTCGCACAACTGTCATTGAGACCAGAGAAGAGTGGAGTGAGAACATGTGAGGAGAACAGCTCTGCAGACACCAAGGTCAGTGAAGAAGGGGCAGGAGCTGCCCCAGGCACTGGAACTGGGATTCCTCTGCAGCCCTTGGTGAAGATCATGGTGAAGCAGCTGTGCCCCTGCTGCCCCTGGAGATCCATGGGGATGCAGAGATCCACCCACAGTCCCTGGAGATCCATGGGGATGCAGAGATTCACCTGCAGCCCATGGAGGAGGAGCCCATGCCGGAGCAGGGATGCCTGGGAGGAGGCTGTGAGCCATGGAGAGAGGGGCCCTGCTCCCAGGCTGGAGCAGCCTGTCCTTCAAGGACTGACCCCACAGGAGAGTGACCCACACTGCAGCAGTTTTGGGGACTGTTGCCCATGGGATGAACTCACATTGCAGCAGTTCACAGGGAGCTGCTGCTCGTGGGATGGACTCACATCAAAGAAGTTCCTGGAGAACTATTTCCCATGGGAGGGACCCCATGGTGCAGCAGAGGAATGACTTCTCTCCCTGAGCAGTGAGAGAAGCCTCGGGTGATGAACTGACCATAACCCCCATTCCCATCTACCTGCGCTGCTGGGGGAGGAGATAGAGCTGGGCTGGAGGGAGAAGTGGGGGAAGGCACTTTTAAGGTTTTATTTTACTTGTCCTGCACTGATTTTGTCAGCAATAACTCAGCTAATATCTCTAATTTGAGCCTGCTTTTCCCATGACCATATTTGATGAGGGATCTCTCCCTGTTCTTATCTCAACTCATGAATCCCTCGTTCTATTTCCTCTGCCCTGTCCAACTGCAGAGGGGAGTGAGAGAGAGGCTTTGATGGGTGCCTGGCATCCAGCCAGCATCAACCCACTACACCTGATCTTGTACATGTCATGTATACCTGAAAAATGTTTTGAAGAGAAAAACACATTTATTTTTGAAGAGAAAACCATATTTATTATGTCTTTCAGTTTTTGTAAGGTAACTTGGTGTGGTTTTGTTTGGTTTTGTTACCTCAGGCTTCAGACCCATTAATTGCAGTCTAATTGAAGATATGTTTCATGGCACAGAATACAAGAATCTACCATGCAGAATGAAGTGTCATGGTTTAAAATTAATCCTATTTGATCTATGACTTGTGGTCCTTATAAAGCCACTGTCCAAGGGCTGGGTTTGCAAGTTGGAGTAGGAAGTTCAGGAAGTTTCTCTGGATAATGCTGTACCCAGGATTTTCCCTGCAGTGTCTGCTTGGAGCAGACAGAACAGATGGGGAAGTGTTTGCAGAGCCCCTGGCAGGGAATATTTGGGTTTCTGTCAGCAGGAGCCTTGTGTAGCTCAGGCTGGGCTGGGCAGCAGTTCCATCTGCAGATCCATGTGCTGCTCCAACAGCTGCTGCTGGGGACCCTGAGGGAAGAGGCCACGGGAGGGATGGAAATGTTGCATGGACAACACCATGGCAATCCTTGTAAAAAGCCTTTCCAGTCTCCCCTTGGATCTAGGATTCCAGGGCCCACAGCTGGGCTTCAGAGTTCTACTGATTTTTATTTGTCAGGTTTTGAAACAGAGCTCTGAATTGGGCATCTCTTGTCATTTTTGCTGCTCTCCTGACTTGAAAAAGGATCTGTGCTCCTGTGAGCCACATCCTGAAGGGTGGTTGGCAACCATGGAATCCTCTGGGAAAGCATTTGATTGACTTCAGTGCCCTGGCTGGAAGTTCAGCCTGAGGAAAGAACTGCTCCAGCTGCCTCTGTGCATGTCCAGTTCCTCACAGCTGAGTCCCTGAACACACAGTATGGTTTTTAGGGGTTTCTTTTCCCCTCCTGTTTGCTTGGAGGTGATTTTGGGACCCCTTAGAGCAACATCTGACCAGACCCTGCCCCCATCCTGTTTTATTGTCTCTTCTTTGGAGTTGACCTACTGGGTTTGACATGGAAATTGGTGGTGTCTCCCTGTTCTTCTCTCCAGCCCTCAATTGTAACTTGCATTAAACAGTGAAAATGGCCTCGTTTATCTGGTGGGGAAGAGGTGAGGGGGAGAAAGTTAACAGGATTTGTTTTCATGAGCCTTGTGAGAGTAAAGAAAAATGAGGTTTGTCTTTTTGGGGTGGTGCTGTGTGTTGGGATTTGCAGGTTTATTTCTTGTAGAAGTTGTTATTGTTTATTAGTATTACTGATTAGTGTTATACTTTAAAATCTGACATTATTACTAGTGTCTGGATGTCAGCTCACTGGAAAGAATCCCTTTTTTCTCCAAGTGGGATTGAGCTGTACAGTCTCTTCCAAGATGCCAGTGGGTTCTAAAGATGGGAAGTCCCAGTTACGGGATTTTAGTGTGATTTGGATTTTAGTAATGGGATTTTAGTGTGAATTGGGGCTGGGGAAGGGTCTCATATGATGCCAGAGGCACCCCAAGCCTGCTCTGCCACCACATCTGTGCTCGTGGCCCCTCACAGCTGCCCTGCCCTGGGAACATGGGGGGACCCCCTCCTGCCAGGGCTGAGGCTCCTCACAGCTCCTCATGGCCTCTCACAGCTCCTCACGGCCTCTCACAGCTCCTCATGGCCTCTCACAGCTCCTCATGGCCTCTCACAGCTCCTCATAGCCTCTCACAGCCCCAGGCTCAGGGCTCCTCCCAAAGCAGAAGGGGCCGGGCCCTGCTTGTTCTCCTTTTATTTCGCTCCCTTCACAGCCATGAGTCAAGAAAGGCTGAAATGGAGCCTTTCCCCAGCGTTGCCCTCGGGGTTAATGTGGGGCCGAAGCTGTGTGCTGGCGCTGGCCCGAGCACGAACATCAGTGCAGCCGCACGGCCTTTGCTGTCCCCCCGTGTCCATGGGCTGTCCCCGAGTCCCGCCCGGCTCTGGCAGCAGCAGGAGCCGCAGCGCAGTGGGCGCCGGCCCGGCCCAGCCGCGGCTCCCGGGCAGGAGCAGCAGCAGCGCCAGCCCTTCCCAGCTGCTCCTGCCTCGGCTGCAGCTGCGGAGCCACAAGCCTCTGCAAACCAGCGCTGCCAGCCGTGTTCCCAGCTGCGATCTGCTCCTCATGGGGCCGATCCTGCCTGTTCCAGCTGCTTCCACACAGGAATCAGTGACGAGGCACAGGTGACATGCAGAGCGGCCATGGCAGCAGCCAGTAAGTGTGCAGGTGTGTGGGGGTTGTGTTTGGGATTCTTCCAGCCCCCATGCCAACAGTGCCTTCCCTGCGGGGTCTGTGCCATGCCTGGGGCCATTGTCTGACCCCCCAGCCCCCAGCTGCATTCCCTGAGTGCTCTGGGCTGCAGCTCAAAGCTCAGCTGCAGGGGCTCCTCAGTTCAGCTTTCGGGCTGGAGCACCAGGCTGGGCTGTTCCTCAGCAACATTTCTCTGTGCTTGGAGCCACCACATTTGCTATGAAGTAGGACTTAGAAAGCAAAGTATAAAATTGGTTGGAAACTGCTGGGTTGGAGTTGCTGTTTGACCTTTCTGTTCCTAGATTTTGAAGTCAGCTGCATTTGTGACTGGAGGATGAGGTGTGGTTAACAGGGCTCTGGGGAGTGTTTTTGGAAGGAATGTGTGTTGGAAGCTGTTACCCAATCCAGAAAATGGGGTCACCCATTTTAAAGCTTCAAAATGAAGACACTAATAAGTGGAGGAAGAGTCAAAGTAGTTCCATTTTCCTCATCTAATCAAGCATTGCTTGAGGATTGTCCCAATCTTAGTGTGACACACACAGAGGATTTGCCTTAGGACAGTACACAGACAGACAGGACTGGCTGCTCTTGGCCTCCTGTGGCCTCTCCTGTGCCCCTGCAACACTGGGGCTTGGTGGTTTCCTTCCTGTGGGGAGACCATTGTGACACTGCAGGACCTCGTGGGACCAAGGGGCCAATGTGACACTGCGGGAACTCATGGAACCAAGGGGATCATTGTGGCACTGCTGGGCCGCATGGTCCCAAGGGGCCAGTGTGAAGCAGCAGAGCTTTGTGGAACCAAGAGGCCATTGTTGCACTACAGGGCCTTGTGGAACCAAAGGGCCATTGTGACCCTGTGGGGCACCATGGATCCATGGACACCATTGTGACACTGTGGGACTCCATGGAATCATGGAGACCATTGTGACATTGTGGGGCACCATGGAACCAAAGGGCCATTGTGACACTTCAGAAGCAAGGAGAACATTGTGACACCCCAGGGCCTCATGGAACCCAGGGAATATGGAAGAGGTCTGGTTGGCTTGGCCTCCCAGGGACTGCCAGACAGGTCCAGCTGATCCCTGCATGTTGAGGGCTGCCTCTCATCAGCCCCTGGAGCACTGGGGCTCTGTGCTTTCATTCCTGCGGAAAGGAACTGTCTCTCTTTCCAGGTGCCCCTGGCTGAGACTGGTACTCGCCCTAAAACATTCCCTATATGCAAGAGTTTCTCCCAGACAAAAGCTGCCAGGACAGAAGGCTCTGGCTGGCCTTGGCCTCTGGTGGTCGCCTCTAATCTACCCCTGAATCACCGGGGCTCTATTCCTTCTTTCCTATGGAAAAGAACCAGCATTCTTGTCCAGGGGCCATGACCAAAACTGGGATTTGGCCTCCCAAATCCCATCTGTCCAAGGATTTCTCCCAGCTAAAGGCTCTCAGGAGAGACAAGTCTGACTGGCTGTGCCTCCCAAGGGCTGTCTCTCATTTACCACCAAACACTGGAGCTCCATGTTTCCTTCCAGTGCGAAAGAACTGTCCTTCTAGTCAAGGTGTCCATGGCCAAAACGGGGATTCTACCTCCAAAATGCCATCTATCCAAGGATTGCATCCAGATGAAAGTAGCCAGGACAGACAGGTCTGGCTGCCTTGCCCTCTGGTGATTTTCCTAGACTATGAGCAGAATGTTTTCATTTGCAAACACCTTGGAGAGGGCCCAGAGATCTCCCAAGGTGAGGTTTTGAGGCCTCAAGCACATGACCACTATATAGGGACACAGGAGTTCTGTGCTCAGTGGGGTGGAGACTGAGAATGGTGGAGGAGAGCCCTGGGAGGCCTTGAAGAGCAGTTTGAGAGATGGTGGATGATTTTGACATAGTAGAGAACAGCC
Organism: Acanthiza pusilla; assembly: GCA_036630365.1. Lineage (NCBI taxonomy): Eukaryota > Metazoa > Chordata > Aves > Passeriformes > Acanthizidae > Acanthiza > Acanthiza pusilla. Next base: position 1,901,428 of record JAXCHO010000108.1, read on the forward strand.
AGAGAATGAAAGGATTAATGCCAAGTGCAGCTGGGGAGGTCCAGTGGGGACATGAGCAGAAAGGAACTTCCCTCCCAGGGCAGGGCTGTGGTGCAACACATCCCCAGAAGGAGTCTGGGTCAGCCCAAGGCTCTGTGTGCCAAGGCAGAGGCAGGCAGGACGCAGAGCTGTCAGCAAAGGAAGGGCCAGCGAGGTGGGGCAGCCGGGGGATGCCGACAGCCTGCAGGGCCAGAGGCGCAGGGCATGGACAGCGTAGGACAGCCTGGGCTGGAGAGGGCCCAGGGATGTGCAGAAGCTGCAAGGCCCTGCCAGAGGCAACTTGTGCAGCACTTTGGCCATGGCTGCTGGCCCTGGCCCTGAGGCCATGAGGAGGACACAAGTGAGCCTTGCAGCCCTGGGGCCTCATGGCCTCCTTGTCCCTGCTCAGCAGCCTGGCAGGGGCTGCCCCATGGTGCTGCCCTTGGCATTGCACATCCCCACATGGCAGTGCCCCGGGAAGAGCCCTGAGCACTGAGGGAGGGACAGGATGTGCCTTGCCAGGGGCTGGGGCTCAGGCCTTGGCCCTTTGCATTCCTCAAACACATCCAGGTTTGCTCAGCATCAGAGACACCTTTGCCTTGTTTGTCCCCCCTGTCATCTCTGCCTCCAGTGTTCTGCTCTAACTGGAACCTGGGGACACTTTCTCACTTGTGTCCCTCAGTGGGACCCATTAAAAGTTAAAGAAACTTTGGACTTTGAATCTGACTTTGAGTTCTTGAGAAGTTTTTTGAACTCTCTCATGGGGACTGAGTCTGATGTAAACAACACCAAAGCCCTGAGAGGGTCATTAAAGTCCTTGTGCTGTTGCTGTGCTGCTGAGCTGGGCTGGGCTCCTGGCACAGAGGGAGCTCCTGGCAACCAAGAAGAGCTTCAAAAACACATTTGTCTTGATGAGCAGCTCCTTTCTCAGCTCAGCAGGGCTGGGACACTGCCTGCAGCCACCCAGGGCACAGCACAGAGGCACAGAGAGGTTCCATCAGTAGGGGCTGGGAAGATGCTGAGAAGTGAATGGGGGACAATCATTCCCAGCCCTTGACACAGGAAGTCTCAGCTGCAGGACAATGCAGCTGCAGTTCCTGGAGGGATCTCTGAAAGCTGAACCATCCCACTGACTATGGATTCAGTAAGTACATTCTCTGAGTATTTCTGATGTAGAGCATGAGGACATGCTCAGGGCTTCAGCTCAGTCCAGGAACAGCTCCAATGCAATCATTTTTATAAAGATGAAATTCCATGAGTCTTTGTTTTCAGTTTCCTCCTCTTGGGCAATGGGAGGGGATAAATGATAGAGGAATTCTTAATTTTTAAACATTCCTAAGGCATCTGAACTATAACTTCGAGTGCTCTGCAAGAGCTTCCTAATGTGCTTTCAGCCACTCCTGTGCCCATGGACAGCACCAGCATCACCTTTGCTGGACCCATCAGGCTCAGTCTGACCTGTCCTTTCTCCAGCCCACAAACAGAACCTGCCCCCAGCCAGTGACCTGCAAACAGGCAGGTTTCTGTAGGGCTAAGGAGAGTGCACAGAGATTTGGGGTTTGTGAGTGCTGGCAGGGACAGATCAGGCACAGGGAAACACCTCCAGGAGGAAAATCTCCAGGAAGGAAGCAGAGAGATCAGGGAATGAGACAAAACAAAACCCAGAAATTTGGTGGGGGGAGTTTAGAGATCTCCATAGGCTCCCCTCCAGTGCAGCCCCTCCCTCTGAACAAGCCCCCTCCCTCTTCTCCCCAAGCCAAGCCTCTGCCCTCAGGGCCAGGGGGTCCAAGGTGTGAAGCCCCTCGTGTGCAGGCAGAGCTGCAGCAGAGCCGTGGGGCAGCCCTGCAGCCCCGGGCCCAGTTCCCTCTGCAGAGCACAGGGCTGGGAGCAGCTGCCCGGCCCTGGGGGGCTCTGGGAGGGGGCACAGCTGGCTCAGGGTGACACTGTCCCCAGTGCCCGGCAGGCTCTGCCCTGGCCTCTCCCAGCCACACCCTCGCTGTGCTTGGCCTTGTTCCTCCCCTTGTCTGTGCCGTGGTTCCTGTGCTCTTGTTGTTGCTGTTGGGCTCTCTGGGAGGGGAGGTTCAGCTGCAGAGTCACACCCTGACCTTGGGGGTCCTTTCCTGCAGCTGTGTCCCTGGGAACAAGTGTCCCAGCTTTGCTGTCCCTGTGGGGCTGTGGGTGATGCTGTCAGTGCAGCCAGGGAAGGAGCTGAATCTCCTTTAATCAAATCCTGAATCATTAGGATACTTGGTTGTACCCTGAGATTTCCTTCCAAATGCTGATCTTCTTTCCAGGATGCAAACTGTTCCTGTAGCATCTTTGTGTTATATGAAAGCCCCACGATGAAACACAGAAGTTCTATGATGGATAAAGTGCTGTTGGGTTGGTTAAATGAGCCACAAATGAGCCTTGGCTACAAATAGGCTGCGGAGGCCTTTTGAAAGGGATGGACATTTGGTGGTCTGTGGTGGATCCACCTGCTCCCAGCAGTACCTGGTGATCATTAAGGGAAACATGGGAGTGTGAAGATTCTCCATTTGAGAGAAGTGAAAGCCCAGGGAAATTCTGAACAGGATGGGGTGACAGACCATTTCTCCTCAGTCTCCACTCATTATCTTGCCTTGCAAAAGTTGCTCTGTTCTCCCTGATGGCAGCATTAATGTGGAGTATATCTGATATCCAAGAATACCAGGAGAGATATGGGGGGAGCTTAAAAAGCAAAAACCCTCAGAACTCTTTATATTTCTCCATGATGATCATACAAAACCTTACTAATGAATTGCACTAGACCAGTGAGACCAGACTAGACCAGACAGCCTAAAGGATGTCTGCATGTGTTGCAGGGGAGGGGGGATGAGAAATGGCTTTGATTTTGCTTAAATGTATCTCCTCTAACTCATCACTCTTTTTCTCCGTGACAGAACACAATGCCCAGACACAGGAAATGTCCAACAGCAGCTCCATCAGCCACTTCCTCCTCCTGGCATTGGCAGACACGCGGCAGCTGCAGCTGCTGCACTTCTGCCTCTTCCTGGGCATCTCCCTGGCTGCCCTCCTGGGCAACAGCCTCATCATCAGCGCCGTAGCCTGCGGCCACCACCTGCACACGCCCATGTTCTTCTTCCTGCTCAACCTGGCCCTCACCGACCTGGGCTCCATCTGCACCACTGTCCCCAAAGCCATGCACAATTCCCTCTGGGACACCAGGGACATCTCCTACACAGGGTGTGCTGCACAGCTCTTTTTCTTTCTTTTCTTCATTGTAGCAGAGTATTTCCTCCTCACCATCATGAGCTATGACCGCTACGTGTCCATCTGCAAACCCCTGCACTATGGGACCCTCCTGGGCAGCAGAGCTTGTGCCCACATGGCAGCAGCTGCCTGGGCCTGTGGCTTTCTCATTGCTCTGTTGCACACAGCCAATACATTTTCCCTGCCCCTGTGCCAGGGCAATGCCCTGGGCCAGTTCTTCTGTGAGGTGCCCCAGATCCTCAAGCTCTCCTGCTCACACTCCAACCTCAGAAAAAATGGGATTTCTGTGGCTGGTGCTTGTTTAGGACTTGGCTGTTTTGTGTTCATGGTTTTCTCCTATGTGCAGATCTTCAGGGCTGTGCTGAGGATCCGCTCTGAGCAGGGACGGCACAAAGCCTTTTCCACGTGCCTCCCTCACCTGGTCGTGGTCTCTCTGTTCGTCAGCACTGTAGTGTTTGCCTACCTGAAGCCCCCCTCCATCTCCTCCCCATCCCTGGATCTGGTGGTGTCATTTCTGTACTCAGTGGTTTCTCCAGCCCTGAACCCCCTGATCTACAGCCTGAGGAACCAGGAGCTCAAGGATGGCCTGAGGAAAATGATCACAGGGGGTTTTCAGAAGCAATAAACTCCTTGCCATTGTTCTGCATAGCTGTTTTGATGTTACTCATTAATGTCCTCACTGTGTCCTGTATTTTTTGCTGTTGACACAAGGGTTACACTTCTGAGAATTTATTCACGCAAAAATCTTTGACTCTGCTGTTTTTAATTTAGAATTTGTCTTCTAGTGGCACCCAGAGACTGTAAAAGCAGGAGCTGTACTACATATGTGCTTAAACAAAATGAAGAACTCTGTATTGTCTTGTTTGCCTGGCATCTTTCTTCCCTGACTTCTCTGGAGCTGCAGGATTGGTGCCTCTGGGCAGAGCTGGGGGAGAAAAGGAACCCCAGTGCTCCTCAGTGCCAGGGAGCCCCAGGGCTTCTCCTCCATAACCTCCTCTTCCTTCACTTCCACACTCTCCTGCAGAGCCCCTGTGTTGGTTTAAGGCCTCGCTGCTCTGTCAGCTCAGTCACAGTCCTGCTGTGTGACTGTCCAGGGACTGCAGGCAGGGACAGGCCGTGGGCACTGCTGGGGCAGAGCTGGGCTCAGGAACAGCATTTCCATCATGCAAAGGCATCTCCTCAGTGCAGGGCCTGAAAACTTCAATCTTCTTCCCAATTTGCTCTCATGGGTGTGCCCAACACAGCATCCTGGAGACAAAAACAGCACTGAACAGGAAAAGTGTGGGAGTGTTCAGGGTGGGACACCCAGCAGTGCCCTTGCACAGACAGCACTGCTTCCAGCAGGGGCTTCTCACCCCAGGTCAGAGAGGTTGTTCTTCCCTCCATGGAGGGACATCAAGTGACCGGATCAGGAGTCCGTGTTGGCATTGCATGGATAAGACACAGCCCTGAACATCCTCTGTGTGTGTGTGGGGACATAAACCCAGTGAGCACAAACACCATCAGCTGTTCCTGGAGTTTCCAGAGAGTAACATGCCCTGGGAATCCCCTGGATGCAGGGCTGGGATGAGCTCCTGTGCACAGAGCTCCCTGTGTCCATCCCTCCGGCCATGGGCACCTCAAGCAGGGGCAGGGCAGGGTGACATCCACAGGGCTGAGGTCCCTGCCAGGCTCTGACAGTGGCAGCAGAGCCCAGGGACACCCTGCACGTGCTGCAATGAATTCTGTGTGTGTGTGTGCAAGGGAAGGACTCGTGCCCCTGAACAGCCCTGGGGCTGTGAGCAGGGCAGGAGCCCAGCTCAGGGGAGGACACCTGACAGAGCCCTGACATTGCTGGGTGTGACTCCAGGAACAAGTCCCAGTGTCACAGTGATTTTTATCTCACCTGCCTTGGACAGGATCATTGCAAATGTTTCTCTCTGACATTTCTCTCTCCTCTGCCTTTCTTGCTTGTGTCTGTCACCCCACACCAGGAAAGCAGCCCAGCCTGGGGAGCAGAGCATCTCTCCTGTGCAGTCCCAAGGGGTTCTGCAGGCACGAGTGCCATTGCCCTCTAGCAGATGGCATCGTTACCTTTACAAAGCACAGAGCACATTTAGGAAATATAAATATACTCAGAGGCTCATACACTGCTTGTTTCCACTCTCTGAACCTCTTACACAGGTTTTTTAGCAGCTAAGAGAGACAGAAATGTTCTTCCTCACAGCTGTCCTACCAGGAGAGAGCAGACAAGAAGGGCCTTGAGCTTCCCTGGAGAAAGGGGAATGAGATGATCAGAACTCATCAGTGCTGTTCCCATTGTGTGAATGACACGTGTGACCAAGGTGACCCTGTGACACTGCAGGGCCTCATGGTGCCCAGAGGCCATTGTGACACTGTGGGACCTCACAGAACCAACAGAACCTTGTGACAGTGCAGGGCCTCATGGAACAGAGGGGATCATGAGACACTCCACTCTTGGTGCCCAAGGGCCATTGTGACACTGCAGGGCCACGTTGCACCAAGTGTCCCTTGTAGCAATGGGGACCTCAGGGTGCCCAGGGGGCCCAGTGACACTGCAAGGCCTCATGGAGCCAAGTGGACACTGTGACACTGCAGAGCCTCATCATCATCAATCTCTGCCGTGTGCTATGGATTGCTGAAACACATTAGCCTGTGAAATCCACAAGTCTCTCCTGTTTTTTCCACACTGATGCCTGTGAATGACTCATCAGTCGCTATTGTGATCTTGTATTCCTCTGCTTCTCTCCATGCCAGGTACCACCTGGGACACAGAGCTCTCAAATAGGAACTTAGTCTGGACTGCAGAATTCAAAAGGCATTTATTAGTAGTGTTATTCATGATGGATCAGAAAACCTGCTAATGCAGCCAGCTCTTGTGTCATGGTGGAGAAGAGAAAGGTGATTCCTTAGAAATTCTGTGCTCTGGAAGTGCTCAGCTGATGAAGGTATTACAGAGACTATCCAAGAGGAATTTGAGTGGCCCAAGGCAGCAAAAACTTCCTGCTGTGCTGTGATCAGCAACAGAGACCCCCTTCCCAGGAAACAGCTCCATCATTTCCAGTACCAAGGACCTTCAGTCAGAGAAAAGCAAGAGGGGAGGTTTGGACTGAGGATGATATTTAAATGCAGACACACCTACATCACACACAAAATAGAGTTTCTCTCGAAAAAGCCAGGGTCAGGAGGAGCATGTCTTTATGTGCTGTTGCGTGAGAGCACAGCAGTGCAGTAAGCTCAGCTTCAGAAATTCTGTGTTTTGCAGAATTTTCTTTTTCCTTTTCAAAACTTGCATTTCTTTATTACAATCGTTTGGCCATTCCTCAGCCTCAGACACTGATCTGGCACTGTTGTAGACGCTTATTGGTGGAGCGAGGCCAACAAGGTAAAGGGTGGTAGGAGTTTATTGACCATTCCTCCTGCCCCCACGGGAGGTGCCGGGGAAGTAGCACCCTTGTGAAGAACTGGAGAAAAATGGCACCTGACCGAACCGGGCCTGCTGGTTAAGTAGGAGACCATACAGCCAATGGGGAATCAGCAAGAGGGTGGATACATGCGACGCCAACCAATAATAACATAAAGGGGTGGGGTACAATTTAAAAGAACCAATGAGATACATAACGGTAGAGAAAGGGATGGACGGATCCAGGCCCCTGGGCACGCCTTATTCCACACCCCAGGGAGGCAGACTCAGCTCATGGTGGGAGGAGCTGAGCTGGGAGGCGGAGGCATACCCAGAATCCTTCCCCGTCCAGGCAAGGCTCTCTTCCCTAAGGGGTGAGAAGATAGGAAGCGTCAGCCTGGGAGGAAGAGGGGCAATCCTCCACATCTCCCCCTTTTTTCTTAATTAAGAAGAGGAGAAGGTGTCCCGACATATTCCATTGCTATGTAACCCGTGGACCTGCTGATCTAATACAAATAAACCCGAAAACCCGACCGAAGGGGGAAAGGGAACCTGACGCAGCATTCCGAGACGCAAAAGGGATAACTGACGCATAGCCCGACGTAAGACATTCCCCTATGCGTTTGCCCACCCTAGGCCCTAGGTACTCAGCCCCGGTCCCAGGGCGGTCGTGACACCCAAAAACTCCAAGCGTGGGCAGGAAATCCCTTCCACCGCCCCACACTCGCCTAAACATCCGGTCCGGAGTCCCACCGCGACCGTGACGCATCTGAAACAGTGCCGGCAGGGTCACATCCTTTCACAGGGGCCCCCACTGCCGCGCACTCCCCTAAGTGCCCGACCCCGATCCACGTGGCGACTGCAGCACCTAGCCCTATTGGGCAAAGAGGCGTTCGTGGGTAGTCTTGCTCCACTGGAATTAGGTTGCGTCCTCGGTGGTTCATGGTATAAGCTTCGTACAGGAGGGTCGGTGCAGGATCCGCTACTTAGGGTCGATGCCCTCTGGACTTCCAATTTGTAGCTCTGCCAGAAAGCCATCGCCCTAGGCATCTCAGATGCAGTGCGGGAAAAAACCTTCTTGAACATAAAATGGACGTATGTTAAAGCATTGGGGACCGCTGGCTTCCGGACTTACAATTTGTAGCTCTGCCGAAAGCGCAGCATAGGGATAGGGGTATAGGGATGCAACTAAAAATGGGCAGCTTCCCCCGATCCCCCCACCGTGAGAACCCGGAACGGGACTGTGGGAACCGGAAGCTCCTCCCACAGGGGAGGGGCCAGGACAGGAAGGGGTGGAGCCCAAGGGCCCACCCACCTATCCCAAGCCCGCCCCAGGGGAGGGGTCAGGAAGGGGAAGGAAGAAGGGAGGATTGTGGGAAGGAGAAGTGGGAGAAGGGAAAGCCATGTGGTCGACGCCATCTTGCGCCTCGTGGTGGCAGCCTCTGAAGAGGCGCCATCTTAGAGACGACAAGACGACAGAGGACCGGGATGAAAGGGGAGTAACTGGGAAGGATAACGAAAAGTACAAACAGAATGCAACTTACTAGTGTAAGCTTCAAACATAAAACATACATCAAATCAATAATTTAAACTAAAATCAGGGTGTGATACAAACAAAATGTGTCCGGTTAGTGCCGAACTCAAACATAAAATCAAACTACAACTGAAAACGGGGATAACTGGGGAAGGGGCCACAGGGAACCACAACTTGGACAAATCTCCCACTTTCTTTCCAGAAAAGCTGTAGCCCCTGTTTGGGCTTTCCTGGAAAGACACCCACCCCAGCACGTACAAAACGTAAAACTTAAAAGAATGGAGAAAAAGCGGCCAAAACCCCAGGGTGTGCCCTGTCCCTTCTGGGTGAGCCCCAGTCTCCACTGGAGTCCACCCTCTGGGACCAAGGCGCCCACATTACCCCCAGAGGTCTTCCCGCAGGGTGCAGGGGTACCCCCCCCCACCGAGGGTCGGAACACGCCCGGGAAGAGGGAGTTGGGGAGGGTCTGGTAGACGGTAGCAAACCGGCGCCTCTTGGCGGGTTGCCCTCGCCAATCTCCCCCTAGGTGGGTCGGTTCCTAATCCCTCCCGGGGCTGGTCCCTTGCCTACCCCCGAGGCATACCTCCACTCCACCGCTTCTTTCCAAAAAAGCTTCGGTGCTGGGTCCTCATCGACCGGCGTCTACGTGCGCAGGATCTTTTCCGAGGAGTCCCCTCCCTGTTGCAGGATCCGGGTTACCCGGGTCCTGCCACAAGGTCCGAAATCCTCAGGTGGCATTCTCCACCACTTGTTGTAGACGCTTATTGATGGAGAGAGGCCGACAAGGTAAAGGGCGTTAGGAGTTTATTGACCATTCCTCTTGCCCCCAAGGGAGGTGCCGGGGAAGTAGCACCCTCGTGAAGAACCGGAGAAAAATGGCACCTGACCGAACCGGGCCTGCCGGTTAAGTAGGAGACCATACAGCCAATGGGGAATCAGCAAGAGGGTGGATACATGCGACGCCAACCAATAATAACATAAAGGGGTGGGGTACAATTTAAAAGAACCAATGAGATACATAACGGTAGAGAAAGGTCCGGAGGGATGGGCGGATCTAGGCCCCTGGGCACGCCTTATTCCACACCCCAGGGAGGCAGACTCAGCTCATGGTGGGGGGAGCTGAGCTGGGAGGCGGAGGCATACCCAGAGTCCCTCCCCGCCCAGGCAAGGCTCTCTTCCCTAAGGGGTGAGAAGATAGGAAGCGCCAGCCTGGGAGGAAGAGGGGCAATCCTCCACATGGCACCTCTGGTGTAAGAAGGATTTTGGACAGGATTGACAGTTTTATGCTACCCCAGAAACCATAAGGTGCTCCTAAGTGATCTTGCTGTCAGTTAATAACAGATCTTTTAAAGTGCTGCTAATTTAGAAAACAAACCCTGACATCTTTGTCTTCCCAAAAGGAATGTGAAGAAGGACAGTGCTGGTGTAAAGAAGTGTAGGTATTAAGACTGGATGATGTTACAACTTCCTGTGCAGCACCCAAGCACCCTGGATTTCTTTCAGAAATAGTTCTCACTAAATATGTTACAAAACATCAGCCTATATGACATGCTGCTCCCAAAAGAATTAATATAAATAATAAAAAATGTCCTCCTCCAATAATAAATAAAAGCTTACATCTATATACTAAGAGCATCCATGGGTTGTGTTACCCAAATTTATATTTGACAAGGGTTGGGGGGCACTTCTGCCTGTTTTGTAAAGGGAATCTCTGGGGTTCCCAGATTCCCAATGGTGTAAAGGGAACCTCTGGGGTTCCCAGATTCCTGACTGATGGCTCTGCATTCTATGGCTGTTGGGGTTTTGGGTACCTGGGGCCACTCTCAGTTCACTGAGCCTGGGTGGGGACAGTGGTCAGGGCTGGCCTGTGATGTGCTCTAGTGCCTGTGACACCACGGGAGACATGTCACAATGAGGACAGCTCTCAATGTCCTTAGCAGGTCACACTGTCCCAGTGCAGCCTGTGCAGCCCGAGGCCTGGGACAGAAACACCGGCCCCGGGGCTGGGTTCTCCCCCTGTCTCCAGGCCCCAGCTCCCGGCAGGAGCACCCTGGAGAGGGCATGGGGCTGCTCCTGGGACAGTGGGACAGGCCTGGGCCCTGCCAGCTGCCTGGGCCCCTCTGATTCCTGCCCCACATCCCTGCGGCTCCCGTCCCTGACTCCCCATCCCTGCCCCACTGAGCCCCTTCTCTGTGTCCTCCTGCAGGCCATGGCTTTCCCATTACTGCTTCTCCTGCTTGAGCAAAGCCTCCTCCAGTCCCTGCAGGCAGTCAGGGATGGGCTGGATGAGGCCACAGGTGAGCACAGGCAGCAGCGTGCTGAGCTCCTGGATCAGGAGAGGACTCGGCTGCTGCAGGAGCTGGAGCAGGGGAGCCTGGAGCAGAGTGGTGGGGCCTGGGGAGCCCTGCTCGGGGCTGCCCTGCAGCAGTGGCCATTCTGGGCTCTTGCTGGAGTCCTGCTCCTCTCGGGGCTCTGGGTTAGTTGCAGGAAAAGGAGCTGTGAAGCTAACAGCAGTGGTGAGGATGAGAGCTCCTGCAAGAACTTAGGAGAGGAGAAAGAAAAAGAACAGGAAGAAGGCAATCTTGACACAAAGGAAGATGAAGAAAATGATGTGAATGTGGAGGCAGACAATGATCACATTGGAAATGGAGAGGAAGGCAGGACTGTTGTTGCAAATGAAGGAAATGATGATGTGAAGGTGGAGGAAGACGATGTTGGAAATGAAGATGGCAGTGATGCAAAGAAAGATGAAGAACAGAGCGATGCAAACAGGAAAGGCAACAACAATACTAATGGAAAAGAAGCACAACATGGTAATGCAGCTGAAAGTGAAAAAGAAGGCAGTGATGCTGGAAATGAAGAAGGCAGCGATGGTGCAAATGAAGAGGAAGAAGATGACCATGATGTTGGGAATATTCCCCGTGAGCAGGATGTGCTCTAATGAGTGCAGATACCCCTGAATCCCCCCCAGGGCATGCCCTGCACCCACAGCTGGACACTGCAGGGCAGATGCCAGCAAGGAACTTCTGCATCTGTGTGGAGCTGGGGAGCACCTGCACGAGGGAGCAACTGTGTGAGAATATCTTCTGCTTCCTCTGCCACTCTGAGGAGGAGCTGAGGTGGAATCAGAACAGCCTCCCACAGATGCTCTGCCCCAGCTCCTACCCAGACATGGAGAAAACTGCCTGCTGGTTCTACCAACTGCTGAGATGAGTGCGGCTGCTTTTGCCTCAGTCCCACCTTTGGCATTTGGTGTTTCAGCCCTGCAGCCTCTCCTGCAAATTCCAGCTGAACAAAGGCAAGAAAAGCCTCACGGCTGAGGTGATGTTTGGGGTGCACCAAAGCCACGCCAACACCTTTGTGAGCAGCCAGCCCGCAGAGCCCCACTCCACCCTGAGCACAACGTGGCCTGAGACCAACCCGTGGCAGAGGGGAAATTCTCCAGGCACATCCCAGGCAGTGCCCCCTGACAGCTCGCACCTGGAATGCCTGCAGCTCTCCCCCTGCATCCTGACGGGCACAGGCTTTGCCAACTCTGCCTGGATGAGTGTTGGGATGCACCTCCTCTACACTGCACCCCTGTCATGGTGGCACAGGAGGGATTTCCTGCAGCGGCTGTGGCACATCTCAGAACACCTGTGCTGCTCCCTGCAGCGGAAACACCTTGACCACTTTGTCATAGGCAACAAGAGGGTTCCTGTGCAGATCAGCTTCCCCCAGATATGCGAAGGGCTGAACCACTCAGCCTCTTCCAGCCCCTGGGGTGCGATCTGGCTACCCACACAGAGGCCCTGCAAGCTCAGGGTCATCTGCTTTGGGCTCTGGGTGCTGCTCCACACCATTGACACAAAGTCTTCACACACAGAGCTGTGCCTGTGGGGCTCACACCCAATGGCAGACACAGCAACACTCCCCACTTGGGGCATTTAACTTTACACAGGAAAATATGTAGTGTAGTTCAAGCCATCATAATGGGAATTGGGTTTATTTTCATTGCTTCGAGATGTCCCTTACTATTGTCAGTGCATGTGGAGGGACAACCCATTGTTGCCGCCCTTTCCGGGGCTGACTCCGCCTTGTCGAGCAAGGACAGCTTTGGGGAGGAGAGCACAGAGGTGTGACGATGCCCCCTGGGCGGTCCCCGGGAGTGGCTTTGGCCTGGGTTCCTCCCACCTTTCTGGCTAGTTCCCTGCCTGTCAATGGCAGGGGCTGGCCTTGGGAGTGGTTTTCCCCCGGACCCCACCCCTTGTTCTGGCTCCTTCTGCCTGGTCGTTGAGTTAATTGGTCATGATGTTTAGCGCCCGCCTATGTTTGCGTTTCACTGGTTTTTATGATTATGTACCCTCCCTTCTACCCTTCCCTGATTGGCCGGGCTGCCCCATACTTAAACCCGTGTCAAGCCCAGCTCTGGGCTGGTTTTGCCCAGTTCGCTTGCGTTCCACATCCCCCGTCCTACTTCAATCAGGCAAGCCTTGGCTAACCAGCGACTCTCAGCCTCTCGTCTCTCTGAGCCCCTCTCGACATCGACGCCCTGAGCGGCACCCGACTGCCCTGAACCGCTGCGCCTCAAGGCGATCCATCTGCCCATGACGCTGCGGGGAGAGCAGCGTGTGTCAGCCGACCTACTCTGCAGCCACTGTGGGCAACGCTAGCCAGGGAACTGCTGGAAGTCGACCCATCGGTTGGCAACAAGTGCAAAACTCTTTTGTGAACCTACCCTTACTTTCCCAAGAGGAAGACTCCACTGGCCATGACCTGTCCAAACGAGATGTTGACAGAGCCTCAGTGCAGTCCCCTTGGGGAGGTGACAGTGACAAAGAGCAGGTGCAGGAGAACTGGGAACACAGGACCATCCACAACATCTGGGTCCAGGCCTTGCCCCCAGAGGAGGACAAGTGGGAAGAACTGAGTGTCCTGGAGCTGCCACAAGGAGCAGACAGAGAGCAAAGACTGAGAGTTTTTGCAGCAGACAGGCTCCCAGTGCCTGTCCCTTGTGAGGCCTGGGTTGAGCAGCAGGCACTGGAGCTGTGCCTCACCTCCCCCACTGGAGCCCAAGGCCTCCGAGGACCAAAATCCAAAGAGGAGTCATGAAAGGATGACAAAGAAATACCACATCAGGATTTGGGAGTGGATGTTCACCCATTTCTTCTGTCTGCAGGCACAACCAAGCATCTCCCTCCTCCCTTGCCCAATATCCAACACCAAAGAGTCCCTGGGCCAGCATTCCTGTCCTTGGGAGCACCAGGAGGGAAGTCAGATGGCTTACGAGAGAGAAGGCAGAATTCTCATTTCTTTCTTTTCCATTCCAAAGGAGACTCATGCAATGGAAAAAGGAGCTGTTGTTGGTGGAGCTGCCCTGCAGAGCTCCAGCCCAGAACAGAGGCTCTGGAGATGTCAGGAGTGGTCCCACCTGCAGGTTGGGCTCTGTCCTGGGTCAATCAGGGACTGCTGGTGTGGGGTAGTGAAGCAAAGAGAAACAGTCCCGCCAGCGGTGAAGTTTGGCAACAACTGTGAAACAGAGACGCAAGGCAGCAATAATGACAGGTCCAGGGTGTGTCAGAAACAAGGCTATTCTCAAAATTCAGCAGTTTAGTCTGTGGGATTGCTAGAGGTGTGTGACCTACACTGTTTCACTGAATTCAATAAGTCTTTACTATCTGTTTTCTTGGAATGGACAACAGACCTTCCTGTGTGCAAGACTCATGTTCCTTCTTTTTGCTCTTGTCTGAAGGAAAAAATATAATTTTTTGTTCAGCTGTGCTGCTCCTTTTTACTGTGGATGGCTCAAACAGTGGACACAGGCACTGAAAACACAAGTAAATTTGATTTTACTACTTGTGTGCTGTAATGTAGCAATGCTTTTATGCACCTGTGTGCACACGTCTAAAGCACATCAATCCTCCTTCATTTATTCTGAAGCTTTTTACCCAACTGCTGTTTTTCTGATGTTGCTCATTTTAGCTTCAATGTCTGCAAATAAAGAAGATCACAGGGAACATGACATTGAAAAATTTGAAAAACCACGAACAATCACTGACAAACTGCAGAAGAATTTTTATAGTACAGCTTTTTTCTTATGAAATCCTTTTCCAGTAGACATGCTGCTCCTAACAATATCTTAATGCTTTTTGAGCCACAGGCATTTATAATGATTTCTTCTTAGTATTTATTATGTCTTTTAATCCCCATGTACAACAGATTCATGCAATCAAAAGTAGTTTTCTATTCCAAATGGACTGAAAAACTCCTTTCTTGATCCCGAAGAGACTAAACCCTGTGTTTGGCGTCCCATCTCACACAACCGTCCCCAGTGTCTCCTCAGGGGATTTCTGCCCTGGGCAGCCGAGTGGCGATGTTGACACACCCGAGCACAGCCACTCGGGCCGGTGTCCGAAGGCATTTGGAACTGCACGGACGTTCTTTGACAGCAACGTCTGCCTTTATTCTCTCTGGTTTTATTCTCTCTGTCTTTGTTATCTCTGTCTCAGATATTCTCTCTGTCTGTATCCTTTGTGTCTTTATTCCCTCTGTCTCTCTCCCCCCACAGCCGAGCGGGGCTGGCGGTAGCCGCGCTCCCCTCACAGCCCCTGAGCAATGGCGGCAGCAATGGCGGCGCCGCTCCCTCAGCACCGCCCCGGGGCCGAGCGGGCGCCCTTTGGCGCCAAGATGGGACCGCGGCTCCTCCGGGCCCCGCTCGCCCATGGCCGCCCCCGCCGAGCCCGGGCACTCGCCCGGCTCCAAGTGTGATAAATAACCGTGTGTGTTTGTTAATCAAATCTTGCTTAAGCCAGGTGTGATAAATACGTAATAATATAGTGTTGGCTTTTCGCAGATATTCATTGTGTGTATGGTTTTATTCTGTTTATATAAGTAGTCTTGTCATAAAGAATAGAGGTATATAACCAATGTTTTAATTTCTGTTATTAACTAGATTTTGATATAATAGTAAAATAACTGATAGAGGTAGTTTAAAAGACTTTCCTTTACTAACCACACTACCTGCTTGACCGGATCCCCTATTGTTCTTTATTAAACTTTTAAATTTCAACAGGAGAGTGAACCTCGTTTATCACACAGGGAATAAATGGTTAAAATTGAGTCAGAAAGCTCACAAGTTTTATCTAACAAAAAGCTAAGCAAGGCCAAGAAAAACAGATGTCTCAGCAAGAACAGAGGGAACAGATAACGAAGTCAGGTCAGGATGACCTATACCCAGTGAAGTAAGCGATGTATGAGCCCCCCTGAGATGAGCCCCCCCTGAGGAAGACGTCGGTCTTCGGCCTCACGACCACCAAAAGGCAGAAAGAAGAAGACCCCCTAGCAACAGCCCGCGCAGACGCAGAGTACTACCGGAAGATATACGTATACCTGCTCAAAGAGACTATAAAAATTGAGGAATTAGGGGAGGTGGGCGCAGACCGTTGGCGGAGCACAGTCTCCCCGGTCGCCCAGCGCTGTTTTTTGCTTGTTGTAGCTTGCTCAATAAATCAAATTATTTTAATTGGCCTGGTTTTTGTCTCTAACTTATAACACAAGGAGCCGCCGGCGCTGCTGCGGCTCAAGCGCAAACGCCCTGCGCGGAGGAGCGACCCCGCCGCCGCCGCTGCCAACGCTGCCCCGGCCCCGAGCCCTTCTCCAGCCCGGACAAGGCGCCGCAGCGGGCGGCGGCAGCCCCTCAGCCCCGGGCCCGGCCCCGGCGGGCGGGGAGCCCTCGGCAGCGCCCTTGTGGCAGCAGGCACCGAGCCCCGGCCCCGGGCTCTGGCCCCGGACAAGGCGCCGCAGAGCCGAGGGCACACACGGGCAGGGCACTCGGCGCCATCGCCCCCAGCCCCGCAGGCCTTTGGAACCCGGCCCGGGGCTCGGCCGCGCCTCCTCCCAGGCCCTGCTGGGCTCGAGCTGTTGCTCAGCGCTGCCTGCGGATCTTGTGCTCGCCCCGAGCGGCCTTTGTTTGCAGCCCGGGCTGCTGAGGGTCCCTCGTGAAATGGCACTGCAAGGGCAGTTTTTAAAATGATCAGCCCAGTGCTTCCTTTGTGCTGTGCCTTACGCTGCTGTTTTATTCTGCCTTTAGTGCCTGCCTGTGAAGAGCAGCCCACAAGACAGCAGAGCCTGCTGAAAGATCCAACATCTTCATCCTAAGCGAGGGATGGAACAGGACACAGTGCTGAAAAGATTCCAGTCATTCTCAGGACACAAAGAAAGCTGAAACTGTTTAACTTGGTATTTGGTGGTCCATGTCTGTATAAAAGAATGCCCTAAAATGTCAGCTTTCGAGAAGATTTCTCAAATGTTTTCTGTTAGAGACAGTCTTTTAAATCCAGCCTTCTGCCTGACCTCTCTGCTGTTGTAGTTCCATGGACAGAGGTTGTTGTCTTTTACCCCTTCCCATGGGCAGGGCAGTGTTCAGCCATCTCCAGGACAGCAGGGCCCCATCCCATGTCACTGTGACCTGGGAAGACAAAACCCATCACTCTAAATGTCCCACCTCCCTCCTTCTTCCCAGGCATTTGGCCCTGGCAGTGAGGTTTGCTGCTGGTTGCCGCAGGAAAAAGGAGACCACTGTGACACTTTGGGGCACATGGAGCCAAAGGAGCCCTTGTTACACTGAAGAAACTCACAGAACCAAGGGTCCATGGTGACACTGTGGGACCCCATGGAGCCCAAATATCCATTCTGACAATAGGGGACCTCATGGACCCCGTTGGCTATTGTGACAATGCAGATCCAAGGAGACCATGGTCTTGCTCATAGTTTATGCACAGCTTTTGTATTCTGTGAAAAACAAAGTTCACTTTCCTGTTAAAATTTAAACATTTAATAAAAGACAATAGTGGACAAAGGCAATAAAGCAAAGGAACAGCACTGGGTGCTTGGGCTTTAGCCAAGAAGCACGCCTGCCATTGAAGGAGTCATCTTAAATGCCCTTTGTATTGCATCAGCTTCATGCCTATTCTTAAGCATTCATGCATATTCAAACTTCTCTGAAAGCTATTTTGCATGTTCCAAGAACTGTTTTGCACAGCTCCTCCTTGGTCCCGCCTTTTTAGAGCACGTGTATTTCTTGGCTGTGTTTTTTTCAGTCTTTGTTATCATCTCCAGTTTGGGCTTTACTCCGTGGTTCTTGCATCTGGTTATGGCTGATAGTCAGATATCAGTGGCAGGTCTTCTTTGTGCTGTTCTTTGGGTGTTATCCAGTCAAGCAGGCAGTGTGGTTAGTGAAAGTATAAAGTTTTTAAACTAACTCTATTAGTTATTTCACTACTATAACGAAATCTAGTTAGTAACAGAAATAAAGGCATTTGTTATATACCTCTATCTTTATAACAAGGCTACTTCTATATAAAAAGAATAAAACCATACGCACAATAAATGTTTGCAAAAAGGCAACACTATAATATGTATTTATCACACGTTTATGAAGGTGCCCACCGCACTCTCATGGATCTGAGCCCCGGGAATGCCAGGAATGCCCTTGGCCCAGAGGGTCTTCTCGGGCCTCTCTCGGGCTCGAAGCTGCTGCTCTTGCTCACTCTTGCCAAAAGCCACAGAGCGCAGCCTCCCCCACAACAGGAAAAAGATTCAATAGCCAGGCAGTCAAGTGCATGGCCTAAGGCTGAGGGGCTGGGCCCAGCCTCGAGGGCAAGGAGGGCACACGCCCAGCCCCACCACTCCTGGGCCCACAGCTCTGAAAGGCCAGGACCAGGGGTACATGCCTGATTTTGGGGGGTCTGTCCAACTGTCTGCTGAGGGAAGCACCAGAGCAGCTGGGTGGCAGGAACAAGGCAGCTGCCTGGGGGCTGCTCATGGCCTCTGACACCCAATTCCTCAGGGCCTCCCACTACCCCATCCCCTCAGGGGTCTCCTGTCCCCCACCCCTCACACATCCTCCTCGTGCCTTCCCACTGCCTTGTCCCATCAGGACCTCCGCAGCACCTCATCCCTGCACAGCCTCCCACCACCACATCCCCTCAGGGTCTCCCCCAGCCCGGCCATCCTGCCCAGCAGCAGCACAGCCCCAACACAGCTCCAGAGGGGCCCTGGATCAAGAGGCACCTGGGAGCCCTCAGCAATGCCGCCAGCAACACATGGGCAGGACACAGATGGAGCTTCCCTGCTGGCAGAGGGCTTGTGGCCATCTCCAGGCACCAGCCTCACAGGGATCCCCGCAGCTCCAGCCTCTGCCCACTCGCTGTGTCGGAAGCGTTAAGGCTTCAGCAGAACCACCAAAGGCCAAGGGGCTTCTGGCCCCTTTCCCTTCCACACTGCACGCCTGGGCAACTTGCTGAGCACAAGCACCCTCTTTCCTCTCTTCCCTGACCTGGGGCATTCACTGGGCACCAAAAGAAAGATCCTGGGAGTCTGTGTATTAGAACACATTCTGTATTTACATACTAAAGAAACTGAAAAGAAGAAAAGAATCCTGAAGAAAAGAAAAATCCCCACTGGCTCAGGTGGCCCCAGCAGCCAGAGCCTCAAAGATCAGCTCTCCACAGAGCTCCAGCAGGACAGCCAGCCACGGCCCCACAGACGAGGCTGTGTCCTCCATGCCTTGTGGAGTTGATCTCGCAACCTTGGGAAGATGGAGATGGGACCTCCTTCTAGTGCTCTGATGATGTGAAGCGTTTGCAGAGCCAGATTTGAGATGGCAGGGCTGATGTCACTTATCATGTGTTCAAGGACTGAAACAGAAGAGGGCGGGAGCCACAGAGCCTGGATATGCAGGCACCCGAGGAGACCCTCCTGTCCGGCCCATCCCAGCCAGCTCTTGCCATGGCCAGGAGGGAGCACGGACCAACAGGGTCAGCTGGAAGGTGCTGGCCACGAATCCCCCACATGCCCCTAAAATCTCTCTGTGCTCTGCCCAAGCCGCCCCTCGTCCGCACACGGAGCAGAGCCCTCCGCAGCCGGGCAGGGATTGCAGCTCTTGCCCAGGGATTGCAGCTCCCCCTGAAAAGCCCTGGTGATGCCTCGCTGCCCTCACTCACCTGTGCAGATCAATTGGAACTCTCCTGATTGTCTCCTCAAGCGCCGCCCGGCCATCCCTGGGGACACAGAGCCTGTCAGGGCCCCAGCGGCACAGCTCCTCCCCAGCGGCGCTGCCAGCCCTGGGGCCGCACAGCCTCCTGCGCCGGCAGGGCTCAGCCCAGGCCCTTGCTGCATCTGCCGCCCCAGGAAGGGCACGCATCTGCCACCCCAGGAAGGGCACGGCTGCGACAGGAGGGCGGCAGCAGCCCCGAGGGCAGGCGGGGCTCCACAGCCCCGGGCCCGGATGGCGCTGCCGGGGCAGCAGCCGGGGCTGGGGTCGAGCTGCGGCAGGGCAGGGAGGGAGCCCAGGCTGGCAGCTCACCAATGAACCTGATGGCCTCCTCTCGCAGGGGCTCCTGTGGGCTGTCCAGGTACGGCACGGCCTGGTGCAGGTGCTTGACCCTTCGGCTCCTGTCCTCTGCCAGCTGCAGAGAGAGTGCCAGGAGGGAAGGTTTGGGCTCTGCCCCTTGGCCGGGCTCTCCCTGCGCCCAGCCCTGGCCTCCCCTGCCCGCACAGCCCTGAGGCACGGCCAGCAGCCGCTGGCGCCAGCCTTTGGAGGGGCAGAGGGCTCAGTGCTACCTGGGGAGCCGCGGTGCCGCCCCGACGCACGGCCCAGCTGGGACAGGGCTCCATCGGCACCCGGCTCGGGGCCAGAGCAGCCTGGAGAAGAGCCCACATGGCCCCTGGGTGCAGCAGTGGGTAGGGGCACAGCTGCCAGCCCCACACACTGAGCACCGTGGTCAGTGTCCTTCTCCAGGCTGAGGCTGGGGCTTCCAGGCTGTCCTCACCAGGCACTCGCCGAACTTCCACAGCTCCTTCTTCTTCACCAGCCTCTTCAGATCCTTCCTCTTGAGGAACTTGGCTGCACAAAGCAGCGTTGACCAAGAGGCCTGGAGAGCAGCAGAGACACGGAGATGGCCCCACAGCCCAGGGCACAGGAGCAGTGTCCGTGTGCCCAGGCCAGGAGGCTGCAGCCCGCGAGGCACCAGGGCAGGAGGCAGCTGAGCCCCCTCCCAGGGGGACACCAGCAGCCCCTAAGTCCTTACGTCTGCCACTTCCTGGCTCTCATCATGGCAGTGGAAGAAGAGTGGGAGCAGGCTCTGACGCACAGGTAACTTGAAAGGCTTTTTTCCCTCTTCCACTAAAGCATTCATCATTTCTTGAAAGAGGATCATGGAGAGAAGCTGCACATGGCTATTGTCCTGTATGAAAGGAAGGAAAAAAGACCTCAGCATTGGCTGCTCCAGGCACAGCTGGGCACAGGCCTGAAAATCCACAGGGCACAAAGTGTCCAGGCAATACCCAATGCCTGTGGCTGGAGGCACAGAGCCTTACATTGTTAAAGAGTGGCAGGAGCGCCTCAGCCAGCTGCAGGGCAGTGGGGCTGGGTATCAGCATGTCCCAGTCTGAGACTGTAAATCTGAGTACGGTGAGTGTCATCACAGCCATGTCTCCATCTGTGTCCCACAGGAGCTGGATGAGCCTTTCGGTCAGGCTCCACATTCTTTTGGCCTGTGTGGAACACAATCTGTGAAATCCCAAATGGCTGTCCCAAAGCACTGGGGCAGCTGAAGCGGGAGGCAGGAGAGCTGGGAGCAGCTGCCTCAGCTCCCGAAGCCCAGCCAAGCCCAATGACTGCATTCCCCAGCCCCACGCCGCCAGCTCGGCTTGTGCCACTGCCCCTTCTCACCATCGAGGGATCCTCAATGAGTGCAACGAGGGCCCTGAGAACCTGGCGCTGCCTCTCCCTGCACTCACTCTGCAGGTTCTTTGCCATGATCTGCAGGACGCTGTCACTGCATTTACTCAAGTCCAGGCACCCCAGGGTCTGAAAGGCACAGGGCAGTGCCGGGGGAGCTGGCCAGCAGGAGCCCAGAACTGCGCAGGGCTGGGCCCAGGCAGCAGCACAGGGCACAGGCACCGCCGCAGGCAGCTGCAGCTGCAGGAGGGCAGAGAGCTGGGAGGCAGCTGAGCGAGGCAGCGCTGCCCTTCAGGCTCACCTCCACAAGGAACGCCAGGGCAGGAAGATCCCAGGGTGACTCCTCCCTGCTGAGCAGCCTGAGGAGGTGCAGCGCAATACGGGAACACAATGGTATGGATGCACAGCGCATCTCGCTGGAGGTGGGAAAAAGAACCAAGAGCCTGAGGTGAGAGGGCAAACCTCTGCCAGGCCTGACTCACAGAGGTCTGCTCTTTCCCCACCACCCTGCCAGGGGACATGGGCCCTTTGGGAGGTGGCTGCTCCTGGGCCTTTTCCAGTCTGCTCAGCCATCCCTTGGTGACAATGCCCTCTGGCCCATGACCACGGGGGCTGTGAGGGGCACAGTGGGAACAGGGCACGAATGCCAGGGACAGTGGGGAGAAGGGCTTCTCACCTGGCCAGCACACCCACGGCATAGTGCTGGGTGTCAGCACAGAGCAGTGTGTCCCAGCCACACTTGCGTTCCATTGCCAGCACCACATCCTCCCACTGGAGAAGGCAGAGCAGGGCCTTCAGGGTCCGCACTGCAAAGCTGTGTGCAGAGCAAAGCCCAGGTCATGCTGGGAGCGCTGGCTCCTGCCCTGGGGACATGGGAGGGACAGGAGGACTGGCATGGAGCACCTGTTGGGGTTGGTGGCAAGGCCGTGTTGCTCCTGGCATCCCTTCCAGAAGGTCTGGACCTCGTCTGGCATATCCAATGTGCTGAAGAACACTTGGAAGAGCAGATGCACAAAGAGGCGAGGGAAATACACCATCACTGCACGTGGGCAGCAGGGCACCTGCAGGAACTTCCACATCACCACAGTTGCCTGCAAAGGACAAACCACCCTGAGACAGCGCTCAGTGCTGAGGTGTCCATGGGGCAGGGCCTGAGAGTGGGAGGGAGAGGCCAGGGAGACACTGGGGGAGCACCAGGCCTGGTGCCCCTGAACCTGCCCCTAGCGCAGGTTTCTGCCCAGTGCTGGAGGCAGGGAGGTGCAGTGGGGGAAGGAGGATGGAGAGCTGCTGGAGAGGCGACCTGGGGGCGAGCAAAGGCCAGTTCCAGGAACTC
Source organism: Acanthiza pusilla (assembly GCA_036630365.1). Classification (NCBI taxonomy): domain Eukaryota; kingdom Metazoa; phylum Chordata; class Aves; order Passeriformes; family Acanthizidae; genus Acanthiza; species Acanthiza pusilla. The sequence continues at coordinate 1,923,689 of JAXCHO010000108.1, forward strand.
ACAGCCAGGGCAAAGACATTTGTGTTGTCCCCATCAGAGGTGCACGTGCTGTGCTCTGGCCAGCTCTCCAGCACATTGAGCAGTGTCAGCAGCACCGGCTTCACTGTCCTGCTCAATGACATGATCATCCTCCACATGGTTGTAGCAGCTCTGTGGGGTCAAAGCTCCATGTCAAGCGAGTCTTGGCCACCACCCCTGCCTCTGCCCACTGTCCCTCACCAGCAGCACCCAGGCCGTCCACCACTGTGGGGACAGGCCAGGGAGGGACAGGGAGGGAGCATGGCAGCAGGCTCGGGGGCTGACATGCCAGGGCTGGGAAATGGAGGAGCCAGAGGGCCCTGGAACTCTAGTTTTGTCAGACACCTGGGACAGGCTCCACAGGGTGATGGGCTGGGGAGCCCTGAGCCCTCTGGGCAGGCAGGCCCCATACCTGTCACACGATGGGGCCACGCGCAGGAGAGTTATCACGACATCAGCGGGGTGTGCCTTGGTCAGTTCCAGAAGGCTCCTGTCCAGATTGTGCTCACCAGACTCATTGGACAGGAGGCACTGGTGGATGTACCTCACCATGGCAGGCACCTGGAGAAGGCACGGGGAGAGCTGGAAAGCTGCCAGAGGGAGTAATGTCCCCAGCTTCCCCAGAGAAGTGCTTCCCTTGCCACCACACTGCGATGGCCTCAAAGGCTTCAAGGGACCAGTGGGCATGGCTTGGGAGGCCGAGCGATTCCTGGGGGGCTCCAGCCCTGACCACAGGCTGCTTACTTGCTCTGGAATGGAGACACCTTTCTTCACAAGCAAATCCAGCAGGACAGCACTGGGGTCAGCACTGTTGATGTCAGAGTTTGCCATGGCCCCAGTGCCCATGTCACTGGTCTCTTCCTCCCAGAGGCACTTGATGAATGTGCAAGTCATTGGTGGGAGAACGAAGGGCAAGAAGAGAGGGATGTTCCATGGAGTTCTCCAAGCGCGGTGCTCGGCTGAGCAGGGACAGCAGGCCCAGCCCAGGTGGGGATGGCTGCAGGTACCTGCGCTGTTCTGCAGAAGAGGCCACGGGCGGGGTCCTGCTCTTGTGTGTGGTCTGTGCCTGCATCTGGCAAAGAGTGAGCGCAGCCAGAGCTGAGGGGCTGCGGGAGAGGCCAGAGAGCACAGCCCAGCCCTGCGCTGCCCAGGCAGGGACAGCCCCAGGGTGCCCTGGGGATGGATCATGGCTGTGGGGGAGCAGCCCCGGCCCCTCTTCCGTCTTGTCCATGGGCATGTCCCCAGGGGATGGGATGGGATGGGATCAATGGGATGGGATGGGATGGGATGGGATGGGATGGGATGGGATGGGATGGGATGGGATGGGATGGGATGGGATGGGATGGGATGGGATGGGATGGGATGGGATGGGATGGGATGGGATGGGATGGGATCAATGGGATGGGATCAATGGGATGGGATCAAAGGGATGGGATGGGATGGGATGGGATGGGATGGGATGGGATGGGATGGGATGGGATGGGATGGGATGGGATGGGATGGGATGGGATGGGATGGGATGGGATGGGATGGGATGGGATGGGATGGGATGGGATGGGATGCGATGGGATGGGATGGGATGTGATGGGATGCAATGGGATGGGATGCAATGGGATGGGATGCGATGCGATGGGATGCGATGCGATGGGATGGGATGCGATGGGATGCGATGGGATGGGATGCGATGGGATGCGATGGGATGGGATGCGATGGGATGCGATGGGATGGGATGGGATGGGATCCATGGGATGGGATCCATGGGGTGGGATGGGATGGGATGGAGCCAGGCTGACTGCAGGCACCAGCCCTGTGGCCCAGCCCTGCCACTCACCCTCCTGTGTCAGGGGCAACTGCTCCACCTCTCCAGGCTGCTGTGCTGGGGCAGCTCCAGGGCCTTCTTCCTCCTCCTTCACCCAGGCCACCTTGGGCACGCTTGGAGGTCTCTGCTCCATGTCACTGATGGGATTTAAGGCTCCTTGCAGGAGGGATGCCTTGAGAAAGCTCTGGGTCAGCAAGTCCTGCAGTCGTGCCTTATAGGCACCTGCAAGAGAGAAGTCTTGGGAAGGCTACAGGACAGCAAGTCCTGCACTCTGGTCTCGAGGGCTCTTGCCACAAGGACAGGAGACTCCTTGTCAAGGATTGTGGTCAGCAAGTCCCAGGGTCTGGCCTCGAGGGCACAGGCCACAGGGATGGGAGACGCCTTGGAAAAGCTCCAGGCCACCAAGTCCTGCGGTCTGTCCTCGAGGGCACCTGCAGAACAAAAGCCTCGGGAAGGCCACAGGTCACCAAATCCTGCGGTCTGGCCACGAGGTCACCTGCAGGAGAAATGCCTCAGAAAAGCTCTGGGTCAGCAAGGAACGAGTGCACTGTGTGGGGGCTCCTCACAGCACCGCTCTGTCCCGTCCTGTCCCGTCGTGTGCTCCGAGCATTGTGGTGTGGCTGTGCTGCCACCAGCACCTATGTCACTGATGTGTCACAAAGGGCCATTGCACACACTGCTGCCTGCCCTGGGGCTGCCCCTAGCCCTCCGAAAGTGGCCCAGGTTGGAAGGAATCTGTTGCCCCAAGTGTCTAAGGCAGGCCGACAGGAACCTTAGGAACGGCTCAAACAAGAAGCAAACGCTCCCCTGCTCTGCGGGCTCAGGGCAGCAGAAGGAGCCCCCAGGGCTGCTGACAAACTGCAGCAGGAAGGGCACGGGGCCTTCCACAGGAGCTGGCACGGCCTCCTTGGGACAATCCCAGCTGCTGGCCATCCTAAACACAGGGGTGTGACGGACAGGGAACATGCGGGCCAGGGCACCAATGCAGCTCTGACCCCTGGGGCCTGGGGAGCACTGAAATCAGCAGGTGTGGCACAGTCCCTGCCAAAGCAGACCTGCCACCCCCCAAGCCCTGGCAGTGCCCGTGCCATCTCCTGGCCCAGAGACCTGTGCCCCCGGGGGGCTTCTCTGCCACAGGGCAGCCAAAGCCAACATTGGTGCATTGGTGTCTGTGCTCCTTCCTGCAGGTGGCTGTTGGCAGGAGAACCTGGAGCAACTGGTGGCAACACTTGGTCTCTGTCAGGAGGCAGAAGCTGTTACTCAATCTTGAAATTATTTTTGTCATGGAAGGGATTGGCAGTAGCACAGAAACACCATCAGCTGCTGAGTTTCACAGGACGATTAGATTGTGCAGAGACACTGTCCTGATTCCTTGTGTTCTGGGAAAAGCATTAGCCCAGTCTCTGATGGTCAGCGCGCTGGTTGCTGTGTGTCCGGCTGGGGCAGCTCATGTCCAAACACAGCTGGGTGCCTGCTGGGCCAGGCAATGGCCAGCCACAAGCAGGGAAGTTCAAGCATTGCAATATTTCAAGCTTCCAACAATCTCTTCTCCATTTCCAAATGCAGACATCAGCAAACACATTGGAAAAGTCAAATGAATTGCAATTCCCCCACAATACAAATTATCACCAAAGAAAGCTGCAAGGATTGCATGCGAGGCCTTTGGAAACACTTCCTAGATGAATTCAAGTCTCTCCCATGCAGGGCTGGAATAGCTGAGCTTCTGCACTGCTGCACGGCTCCAGGTAGAGCGGGAAGAAGTCCACAGTGCTCATGTACAGTCTGAAATAAGGATGCAGGCTTGGACCAAAGGCTTTCCTCAGGGCATGATGCCGAAATTCACTGCATTCAGGCATGCCAGCATTGTGATTAATATCTTGTCCCCAAGTTATGGGGCCAGTTGCTTCCCAATCAGGCTCCTGGAGCAGAAGTGGCTTCACAATCCACATGTGAATTCGGGTCCCCTTTGCCCATCTCTCCTCATCCCCACCCTCAACTCCTCATCTCTGCTGAGTGCAGAAGCCGAGGCAACATGGAGTTCATGCTCTGCTGGGCCTCCAGCCACGAGAGCCATAGAGCCAGAGGAGAGTTAGAGCAGGCTGGGGCTGGAAAGGGCTGTGCTGGGCTGGGGCATGACCTTTCTGGGGCCACTTCCCTCGTCTGGCCCATGGTGACACCACGACACAAAGGACAGGGCAAGTGGGGTCAAGAAGTGGCCATGAACTGTCCCCTGGGGGTCAGTCCAGTAGAGAGGGATTGAGACCACCAAAAGGCCCTCAAAGGCCCCCAGCCAATTTCCAGAAAGGTCCAGAAGGTTGGGCATGGAAAACTCGCCTATAACAAGGTTCCCCCACAAAGCCCAGGAGGTGCCCCCAGAACCCTGGACACCCTGTTGGTTGTGCGAGAAATGGAGCTGCTGTTGCAGCTGTCTCCAGCTCAGTGTCTGAAACTTTCAGTTCTTTCTCTAAAGCTTGAACTCGTCCACCTTCCAAATCATATCTCTGTGTACAATGGGATGAAATACATTTTCATCTCCTTTGTGGGTGATGCCAAATTGTAAGGAGCCCTTGAGGAACCTCATGGAATAAATGCTGCCTGTAAGAGAAGAGTCTGGGAAAGATGGTCTTGGTGGGTTAAACCTGTCAGGCCATCAGGTGCCCACCAAGCTGCTCTCTCACTCCCCTTCCTCAGCAAGATAAGGGGAGAAAATAAGATGAAGAAAAAGCATAGATCAACATAAAACCAGATTAAGGGATGGGTTAAGAGGTGTGGGGTGAATCAAAAAGTAAAGGTCACCTGCAGAAGTGAAGCAAAACCAAAGAAGAGCTATTCTCTATTTCCCATTGGGAGAAAATCTCCAGAAACATCCTGGGAGGAAAGGATGCAGTAGATGTGCTTTGGAAGATGAAGATCTCAATACTGAACATCAACAACGGTCTCTGTTCCCCTGCCCCTTTCTCTCAGTTCATTGCTCAGCAATAAAACAAGCTCAGGTTTCCCTGCTCAGGTTGGGGTCACAAAAAGGAGGCTGCTGGCTGGGTACAGGATCCCGTGATCAGTTGTGTCTCAGGAACTCATCACCCAGTGGGAACCTGAGGGCTGTGAAGGGCTGTGAGGTCACTTGTGCCTCTGGAGGGGACAGGCCAAGGGCAGAAGCATGGCTGGAGAAGGGACTGTGAGGTCACTTCTCTGAGCAGGAGCTGCTGGCTCAGCCCGTGACTCCTGCTGGGCCATGGCTGTCCAGCTCAGCCCTGCCAGGTCTCTGCCAGCCCAGCAGAAGGCACCTGGCTGGCACAGGGCCTGGGCCATCCCCTCTGCCCCAGGGCCTGTGCTCACTGCAGCCACGGGGCTTCTCTTGGGGCTGTGCTGTCCCTGCAGCTGAGCCAGGAGGGGACAGCAGCAGGCACAGCTGGGCTGGGGCTGTGCCAGGAGCTGAATGGAGCAGCCTGGGCAGAGCATGGGGAGGCTGCTGCTCTCTGCTCAGGGGAACGGGCCCAGCAGGGCTGAGGGCTTGGGATGCTGCTGGAAGGGCCGTGTCCCACATGCTGCAGCTTTCCTGGGAGGGAGGAACAGCAGGAGAGATAAACACTGTCCCACAGAGCAGCTGGGCAGGTGGGGAAGGGGCATGAGGAGGAGGAAATGTCCCTGCAAGGACACTGCTGTGCTGGGAGAAGCACCCAAAGGAGGATGAGCTCAGCGCTTGTGTGTGTGTCCCAAGGCACAGAGGGTGAGGATGGGCAGAGGTCAGGGCAGGGCTGGCAATGGCAGGGCAGAGCCAGGGGGGCAGCGAGATGGGAGTGTGCAGCCTGCAGGGACACAGGGACAGCTGTGGGACAGCGCAGGACAAGCTGTGCTGGACATGGCCAAGGGCCCTGGCAAGACTGGCAGTGCCCAGGAGAAGCCAAGTCTTGGTGCCCTGGGGCACAGCAGAGTCTGTGCCACCAAGGGCTGTGAGGAGACACCTTGTCCTGAGGCCCTGGGGCCTCCTGGCACAGCCCCAGCAAGGCTGGGCACTGTCACCCCCTTGTCCTGCCCTCAGCATCCCCCCACATCCCAGTGCCCCCAGCAGAGCCCTGAGCAAGGCGGGAGGGACAGGATCTGCCTTCCCCGGGGCTGGGGCTCAGCCCTTGGCCTTTCTGCTGCCTCCAGCCAGCCCAGGCTCTGCTCAGCACCTGAGCTGCCTGCACAGAGCCTTGGCCTCCCTGCTCTCCTGGCCTCAGGGATCTGCTGCAAGGAGTCCCTGGGGAGCCTTTGGCAGCAATGGCCCTGGGGGCTCCTTCATGCTCCCAGGGACTGCAGGTTTTCCAAAGGACTTTGGCTTTTGCTTTTGCCTTGGAGTCTCTGAGAGCTTTGTGCAATCATGGCCTCCAATTACCTGCTGTAACGAGTCCCTGGAGATTCTCTGTCAGTAACAACACTCACTGGGGCTCATTAATGCTTCAAGTTACTTCACTTTTTTAAAGTACTTTCTCTTTTCCTTTCCACATTGAGTCTCTGAGAAGTTTCTGCTATCATGGCCTCCAATTCTCTCCTCCAAGGAGTCCATGAGGAACCTCTGTTGCTGATGGACCTCAGTGGGACTATCACCGAAACTGCAGGAAAAATACAAACTCTCCAACAATATCTTTTCAGTGTTAGAGAACTTAGGCATTACTTTATTCTGGCCAAGATGTTGTTCTGGCCAGCACATGCAATAGAAATCATTCCATCCACACATTCCCAGGTTGTGCAGTGAAAATCATTCCACCTCACATGGTTCTTTACTAGACTTTTCATGTATTTATACAGACAAAAGCCAAAGAAATTCAGGTTCATTGGTCTTAAATTACACAACAGTGTTTGATCTCCTATTGGTTATTGACCCCTTGGCTTTTGATGTTAATTAGGTGCTCATTCTTTGATTCTATCATCAGTCTTTTCCCAGACCAGGTGTCTCTAACTGCACCAGGGGCTGATGTTTGTTAATGTTTGTTTATCACCTGTATCTTGTATCTCCTGGCTACTCCCAGTCTGTAGATGTTAAACTCATCAGGCCTTACCCAAATTTGGTGAACTGAGTCTTCTGAAGAAAACCTTCAATTCCCCTCCCCCTGGGCAAAGACGAACAAACCTGTGACTAAAGTTACGTTAAAAAAATTGAAAGTTGTATCATTTCCAACAATTCCATTAGGTTCTGTAGTGTCACAATGGTCTCCTCAATGCCATGTACCCACACAGTGTCACATCGACCCCTTGGTTCCACAAAGCCCTGCAGTGTCACAGTTGCCTCTTTGTTCCATGAGGCCCCACAGTGTCACAATGGTCTCCTTGGTTCCATGAGGCTCTGCAATGTCACATTTGCCCCTTGGATCCATGTGGCCCCCAGTGTCACAATAGCCCCTTGGTACCATGGCCTGGTTTTTGGTAGCCAGGGGCCCACAGAGGTGGCTTCTGTGAGAAGCTGCTGGAAGCTTCCACCATGTCGGGCAGAGCCAGTCCCTGGTGGCTCCAAAGATGGCCATGCCACTGCCAAGGCTGGGCCAATTACAAATGGTGGTAACACCTCTGTGATAACAGATTTAAAGAGAAAGAAAAAACCAAGAAGTTGTTGCACAATTGTAATTGTGACCAGAGAAGAGTGGAGTGAGAACATGTGAGGACAACAGCTCTGCAGACACCAAGGTCAGTGAAGAAGGGGCAGGAGCTGCTCCAGGCACTGGAACTGGGATTCCTCTGCAGTCCTTGGTGAAGATCATGGTGAAGCAGCTGTGCTTCTGCAGCTCCTCGAGATCCATGGGGATGCAGAAATCCACCCATAGCCTGTGGAGATCCATGGGGATGCAGAGATTCACCCACAGCCCCTGGGGATCCATGGGGATGCAGAGATTCACCTGCAGCCCATGGAGGAGGAGCCCACGCCGAAGCAGGGATGCCTGGGAGGAGGCTGTGAGCCGTGGAGAGAGGGGCCCTGCTCCCAGGCTGGAGCAGCCTGTCCTTCAAGGACTGACCCCATAGGAGAGTGACCCACACTGCAGCAGTTTTGGGGACTGTTGCCCATGGCATGAACTCACATTGCAGCAGTTCGCAGGGAGCTGCTGCTCGTGGGATGGACTCACATCAGAGAAGTTCCTGAAGAACTCTCCTGTGGGAGGGACCCCATGGTGCAGCAGGGGAACGACTCCTCTCCCTGAGCAGTGGGAGAAGCCTCGGGTGATGAACTGACCATAACCCCCACTCCCATCTCCCTGCGCTGCTGGGGGAGGAGATAGAGCTGGGCTGGAGGGAGAAGTGGGGGAAGGCACTTTTAAGGTTTAATTTTACTTCTCCTGCTCGGATTTTGTCAGTAATAATTCAATTAATATCTCTAATTTGAGCCTGTTTTTCCCATGACCATATTTGATGAGGGATCTCTCTCTGTCCTTATCTCAACTCATGAATCCCTCGTTCTATTTCCTCTGCCCTGTCCAACTGCAGAGGGGAGTGAGAGAGAGCCTTTGACGGGTGCCTGGCATCCAGCCAGCATCAACCCACTACACCTGATCTTGTACATGTCATGTGTACTTGAAAAATGTTTTGAAGAGAAAAACACATTTATTTTTGAAGAGAAAAACGTATTTCTTATGTCTTTCAGTCTTTGTAAGGCAACCTGGGGTGGTTATGTTTGGTTTTGTTACTTCAGGCTTCAGAGCCATTAATTGCAGTCTAATTGAAGATGTGTTTCATGGCACAGAATAGAAGAATCTACCACATAGAATGAAGTGTCATGGTTTAAAATTAATCCTATTTGGTCTATGATTTGCGGTCCATATAAAGCCACTGTTCAAGGGCTGGGTTTGCAAGTTGGTGTAGGAAGCACAGGAAGTTTCTCTGGATAATGCTGTACCCAGGATTTTCCCTGCAGTGTGTGCTTGGGGCAGACAGAACAGATGGAGAAGTGTTTGCAGAGCCCTGGGAGGGAATATTTGGGTTTCTGTCAGCAGGAGCCTTGTGTAGCTCAGGCTGGGCTGGGCAGCAGTTCCATCTGCAGATCCATGTGCTGCTCCAACAGCTGCTGCTGGGGACCCTGAGGGAAGAGGCCGTGGGAGGGATGGAAATGTTGCATGGACAACACCATGTCAGTCCTTGTAAAAAGCCTTTCCAGTTTCCCCTTGGATATAGGATTCCAGGGCCCACAGCTGGGCTTCAGAGTTCTACTGATGTTTATTTGTCAGGTTTTGAAACAGAGCTCTGAATTGGGCATCCCTTGTCATTTTTGCTGCCCTCCTGACTTGAAGAAGGATCTGTGCTCCTGTGAGCCACATCCTGAAGGGTGGTTGGCAACCATGGAATCCTCTGGGAAAGCACTTGATTGACTTCAGTGCCCTGGCTGGAAGTTCAGCCTGAGGAAAGAACTGCTCCAGCTGCCTCTGTGCATGTCCAGTTCCTCACAGCTGAGTCCCTGAACACACAGGCTGGTTTTTAGGGGTTTCTTTTCCCCTCCTGTTTGCTTGGAGGTGATTTTGGGACCCTTTAGAGCAACATCTGACCAGCCCCTGCCCCCATCCTGGTTTATTGTCTCTTCTTTGGAGTTGACCTACTGGGTTTGACATGGAAATAGGTGGTGCCTCCCTGTTCTTCTCTCCAGCCCTCAATTGTAACTTGCATTAAACAGTGAAAATGGCCTCGTTTATCTGGTGGGGAAGAGGTGAGGGAGAGAAAGTGAACAGGATTTGTTTCCATGAGCCTTGTGACAGTAAAGAAAAAATGAGGTTTGTCTTTTTGGGGTGGTGCTGTGTGTTGGGATTTGCAGGTTTATTTCTTGTTAAAGTTGTTATTGTTTATTAGTATTACTTATTAGTGTTATGCTTTTAAATCTGACATTATTACTAGTGTCTGGATGTCAGCTCACTGGAAAGAATCCCTTTTTTCTCCAAGTGGGATTGAGCTGTACAGTCTCTTCCAAGATGCCAGTGGATTCTAAAGATGGGAAGTCCCAGTTATGGGATTTTAGTGTGATTTGGAGCTGGAGAAGGGTCTCATACGATCCCAGAGTTGCCCCGAGCCTGCTCTGCCACCACATCTGTGCTCGTGGCCCCTCACAGCTGCCCTGCCCTGGGAACATGGGGGGACCCCCTCCTGCCAGGGCTGAGGCTCCTCACAGCTCCTCATGGCCTCTCACAGCTCCTCATGGCCTCTCACAGCCCCTCATGGCCTCTCACAGCTCCTCATGGCCTCTCACAGCCCCTCATGGCCTCTCCCAGCTCCTCATGGCCTCTCACAGCTCCTCATGGCCTCTCACAGCCCCAGGCTCAGGGCTCCTCCCAAAGCAGAAGGGGTCGGGCCCTGCTTGTTCTCCTTTTATTTCGCTCCCTTCACAGCCATGAGGAAAGAAAGGCTGAAATGGAGCCTTTCCCCAGCGTTGCCCTCGGGGTTAATGTGGGGCCGAAGCTGTGTGCTGGCGCTGGCCCGAGCACGAACATCAGTGCAGCCGCACGGCCTTTGCTGTCCCCCCGTGTCCATGGGCTGTCCCCGAGTCCCGCCCGGCTCTGGCAGCAGCAGGAGCCGCAGCGCAGTGGGCGCCGGCCCGGCCCAGCCGCGGCTCCCGGGCAGGAGCAGCAGCAGCGCCAGCCCTTCCCAGCTGCTCCTGCCTCGGCTTCCCCAGGGGATTTTCCAGGGGAGCTCTGGAGTAGAGCAGCAATCACCCCCAAACAGCCCTCATTCCCCAGGGCCCGCCTGTGCTGCCCTGAACCAACCTTCAGAGAGAGAAAGGATCAGGTTCCAGCACTGTTTGCAGCACTGCTTTACTCACCCTGAGGTGACAGCAGGAGGCTGTTTTTGCCTTTGACTTACGAATTGTAGATCATGGCTGCTGTTGCCCCTCTTCTGGTTGCCACCTGAATTTTATCAGTACAACTGCAATTCCCTCTTTCAGTCAGTGCAACCCACAGTGCTTTTGTGATGGTGAACTTGCTATTTTTGTCACAGGCATTAAGATTAGCAGATGTTGAAATGCTCACAAGTCTCTGAGCACTAAGTAAAGGAGAATTAAAGCCACACAGGCCACATTCACAGTGCTCAAACACTGTCATATTGCTGGTGCTGTTGAAATAGGATCAACTTACAAAGGCCATCATAGAAATTGCCTCTGGAATGTCAAATAAAATGAAAAATCCCACTAGGATAAAGAAAAACCAGAACTTCTCAACTTGCTTCATTGCTTCCTCCAAGCAGCAGAAATTGGAGATGCCCAGAGGGATTTGCAGCTGCTGCTGACCCCAGCTGGAGCCCAGCTGCTGCAGAGTCCCAGTGGAGCCTGAGCCCAGCCCGGGGAGCTCCCGCAGTGTCAGGGAGCTCAGCACACGCGGGGCCAGGCCCAGAGCCCTGGGCACGGCCGCCGATTGCGGGGCAGCGGCGCAGATGGAATGTCCTGCGGCCCAAACCTCCTGCTCCTTCCACACAGCGCCCATCGTGCTCCCCTCCTCCTGTCCCAGCACTGCACAAATTCCAGCTGGGGGAGGCTTCCCAAGAGAGGGCTCCAGCTCCCGGCTCCAGTGTCACCCTGAGTGTCCCTGCAGAGGAACAGGGCATCTTTCAGGCACTTCCAGAAGCTCAGGGTTCTCATTTCATGAGGAATCTGGGATGTAAATGGCCTTGTGAAGAAAGGCAGAAGCAAAGGGAATGGGTTAGAAATTATTAGAAAAAATGACCCTTCCTACAGACAAATTTCACCAAATCATTCCAGGCATTTCTCCTTTTCAGATTCATTCAGTCGTCTACTCTGAGAAGTCCAGCTTGTTCTGGTGCTTATCATGAACTGATTGTACCCTTGAATTACACCAGCACAAGAGATGTAGAATCATCTAAAGTGAACACAGAAACAAACCACCACTGTCAGCCCATTTCCATGTTCTAGACCACTGCCAAGATATCCATGGAGATGTTGGAATGATTATCACACAACTCTCCATTTCTGGCTGCAGCCTCTTGAGATTCTTTCTCTGAATTCAGGCAGGGTTGTACTCCCTAACAATTCCTGGTACCACCTCCTGTTTTCTTAGGTTAGAACAGTAACAATGAAAACCTTGCCAATAGCACAACTCCCCAGCCCACAAGCAAAAAAAAGGACACATTGTCAAGTTCTCCAAACATTTGTTCTGCTTTGCTGCAAAAGTCCTGCTGCACACACAGTGCAGAAAGCGAAGAGAAGAGGCAATTGGTGGCACATCTTGTGACAGGAGCTCCACCTCATTCTCCACAAAAAGCTCCTGGAAAGAACAAACAGGAGAAGATTCGTGGAAACCTGAAACAGCTTTCAAGAAGTGAAATGAAAATGGAAAGAAACAATCCACAATGTTTTCCTGTATTTATTTCCATGCTCCCCTTTTCCATGTTGCACTACTTCTCTATCCCATTAGTTCCAAATGGATCTCACCTCGAAGATCTATAACTTAGTGAGTTTTAGACACTCTAAAATACCATGAGCTATATCCAGTTTGCCTTCCCCTGTTTTTCTTGGAAAGCAATGCTGGAGACGTAAGTGCAGTGCTTGGGTCAGGTACGAACTCTACAGACAGGGCATGTGCTCCGATAGTGTTTGACCCTCAGCAGGGACTGCACAGCAGCAACCAAGGGCATTCCTGTGCCATTGTGTCAAGCCTCTGGATCTGGGCTGAACACGGCAAAGTTCCCGTGTTTGGACAGACTCAGGGGCTGCCCCCGGGGCACGCGGGGCTCGGCCGTGGGGCGCGCGGGGGGAGCGGGGAACGGACAAACGGACACTCGGACACACGGACACTCGGACACACGGACACTCGCACAAACGGACACTTGCACAAACGGACACTCGGACGAACGGCCCCGAAGCTTCAGTTGCAGCGGCGGCAGCGGCGGCAGCGGCGGCAGCGGCGGCAGCGGCGGCAGCGGCGGCAGCGGCGGCAGCGGCGGCAGCGGCGGCAGCGGCGGCAGCGGCGGCAGCGGCGGCAGCGGCGGCAGCGGCGGCAGCGAAAGCAGGGACTCTACCGACTCCCTCTTCCTTCTCCTCTCCCTCTCCCGCTGTCCCGCACACACTCCCGGTCTCCCTTTCCCAGTGTCCCTTTCCCGGTGTCCCTTTCCCGGTGTCCCTCTCCCCGTGCCAGGCCGGGCCATGCCCCAGGCCCGCCCCCGGCCCCGGGCGGGGCCGCCCCCTCCCCGCCCCGGGCCGTCCCGCCGCGCTCTCGCCTCCGCGCGGCTCTCGCCATCGCGGCTGTGGCGCTGCTGGGCGGGCAGCAGTGGCTGGGGCGGCACCGCCAGCCTTTGGCTCCGCCTGGCCCGAGCCCGGCCCCGGCCCCGGCCCCGCCGCGGGCTGCAGTCGCGGCCCCGGCCCCGTTGCCGGCGCCTCCCGGGGCCCGCGGAGGACACAGGCGGCGCGGCCGCTCCCGCCGCCTCCGCTGCGGCTTCCCCGGCCCGAGCTCCGCCGCTCGGCAGCGCGGCCGCCGGCCCCGAGCCGCCGGTGCCCGGGGCGGGTGGCAGTGCCCGGCCCGGGGCGCTCGGGGGGCGCTCGGGGGCCGTGTGTGGCCCCGGGCCGAGCGCTGACGGCCGCGTGTCGCCCGCAGGGACGGCGCAGGAGGCCCTGCAGGAGCGGTACCGCCTGGGTTCGCTGCTGGGCAGAGGCGGCTACGGCAGCGTCTACGCGGGGACGCGGCTGGCGGACGGCGCCCCGGTGAGTGGCGGGGCCGGCGGCGGGCGGAGGAGGAGGAGGAGAAGGAGAAGGACGGGGCGCGGCGGGGCGGGCGGCGAGCTCAGCGCGCTGCTCCCCTTGGCTTGCAGGTTGCCTTCAAATGCGTGCCGCGGGATCGCATCCGGCACTGGGGCGAGCTGGTGAGTGAGCGGGGCCAGCGGCAGCAGCCGGGGCGTGCCGGGCGAGGAGCCGGGGCCCGGCAGGGTGGGAGCCGCCGGGAGCCCCGGAGGGAGAGCGGGCGTGGGGTGAGCGGGGGGCGCAGAGCATCCCGGTCTGGGTGAGGGGTCCCAGAGCCCTGGCACGGCCCCAGCCCCACTGACAGCATCTCGGTCCTCCCTCAGCCCAATGGCACCCGTGCGCCCCTGGAGATCATGCTGCTGGACAAGGTGTCCACTGGGTTCCACGGTGTGATTCAGCTCCTGCAGTGGGTTGAGCTGCCCAACAGCTTCTTGTTGGTGATGGAGCGTCCGGAGCAGTGTCAGGACCTCCATGATTTCATCCTGGCTCGGGGGTTCCTGCCGGAGGAGGAGGCGCGGGGGCTGTTCCGCCAGGTGCTGGAGGCCGTGCGGCACTGCAGCAGCTGCGGGGTCCTGCACAGAGACATCAAACCTGGCAACATCCTCATCGACCTGGCCACCGGACAGGTCAAACTGATTGACTTTGGCTGTGGCACCTTCCTCCAGGACACAGTCTACACCAAATTTGCAGGTGAGCCCTCCCAGGGTATGCTCCTGGGCATCTCATGGCGCAGCCTGGATGTAGCCCCAGGGATTCCCCCATTTCCTGTGGGTCATGGGATTGTTTCTTTAGCCAAATTGCTTTAGGGTGGGGGCACGAGCTCCCGGCCCTGCTGACAGCCTTCAGCACCCACTGTGCCCTGGGCTGGGGCAGCCAGCCCGACAAAAACCCCCATGGGCGTAGCAGAGAGGGGGTCAGACCCCGTGCCCCGGCCGGTTTGGTGTGCAGGCGAGGAATGGCTTCGACTGCTCCACTCCTCTTGTTTGCCTTGGCTTGTTAATGTTTGTTGGGGGCAATGCAGGCAGGGAGGAGAGTGGTTTTTTCCCCACCACTGGGTGGGTTTTTCACTTGCGTGTCATGGTCAGGCCTTGCCAGGGCTTTTGCTGCACTCTTCCAGCACCACTGGCTTCTTTTACAATCCCAAGTTTGTTCACAAGTCACAGGTGCTGGCAAGAAGGCAGTGGGTCACCCTGTGTGCCACTGGTGCAGCCCCTGCATGCCCAGGGGTGCTGGGGCGAGGTTCTGGGAGCAGCAGCATCCACCTGATGAACTCCATCTGTACTCCACAGGAACACTGTCCTACAGCCCACCAGAATGGACCCAGCTCAGATGCTACCATGGCGAGGCAGCGACGATCTGGTCCCTGGGGATCCTGCTGTACCAGATGGTCTGCGGGAAGCACCCGTTCAAGAAGGGCCGGGACATCATCTGGGGCGAGCTCTTGTTCCCACAACATCTCTCTCAAGGTAGATCCTCATCCCTGTGGCACAGGGGGAATACCAGTGTTGGGAGACAGCAGCAGGCACGTGAGCATCCTGCTCTGGCAGCTGCTGAGGAGGTGACACATGTCCTGCTCTCTTCCTAAACAGAGAACTGACTGGAAATTTTAGGCACAGCTCTGAGCATATCCTGAATAGCCAGGGCTCGGGAACGGCGGGGCAAAGTGGTGAGGTTCCTTCTCCAAGTGACTGACAGTTTCTGGTTTCTTTCCCCAGAGTGCCAAGATCTCATCAAGTGGTGTTTATCCATGCACTCCTTGGACAGGCCGTCAGTGGAGGATCTATTCTATGAGCCTTGGCTGCAGGGTCTGCCCTAGAAGATGGGAGAGATCCACAGGCACCCTTTGGACCTGGTAAGTAACAGCTGCACACATCTCTGGGCAATAAGAAGCAAAGAAAACCAAACTTTTTTGTCCTGCCTGTAGCCCAGAGCAGGGATCATCAGATGGGAACACGCAGCTCTTGTGCTGGAGCTGAGCTGCTCTGGCAAGCACTGAGGGCCACTATCCAATCTGGTTTTGCTTGTCCTGGTTCACCGATGGCTGGGACCCTGGGCAGGACACTGACAGCCTGCTCTGGCCCCCAGGGAAGGAGAAGGAGCCCCTGGAGAAGCTGGACCACGTGGGGCTGCAGCTCGAGACACCAAGGACGACCTCAAGGATCAGAACCTCTTCCTCGACGTGGCTATCTGCAGCTGAAGATGATTGACTTCGATTCTGGCACCTTCTGCAAAGACACACTCCACACCCAATGTGCAGGTGAGTCCCGAGCCAGGGGATGCTCCCAGATCTGGGCATTGCACAGCCTGGCCGGGCACCAAAGGTTCCCCCCTTTGCTGGGGTAGATGCAATGAATTCTTCAGTCGGCTGCCAAGCTGCTTTTTGGCTCTGGGCAGCTGCTGAGGAGGTGGATCTGCCGTGGCTGGCTGGAGGCTGGGCACATGTGCTGCCCTCCTGCTCTGCTCCCAAAGGCAGCAATGATGGGGAGCTTTGGGCACAGCTCTGAGCACAGCCAGCACGGCCTGGGCACTGCGGGCGCTTGGGACAAGGGGACAGGAGCCTTCAGCTGACAGACGGTTTCTGGTTTGTCTCCTTCCAGCCGCGCTCTGCACATGCTGAGGCTGCTCTGGGCTCTGCCAGGGCTCTGCTGGGGCTCAGCCCTGGGCACAGCTGGGCCTGCTCTGCCCTCCCATTGCTCTGACAGCTTTGCATCAGACGAGCCTGTTCCGAGCACACTGACGGAGCTTTCTGCTTTGGCAGGTGAGTGAGACTCTCCTGCAGGCCCAGAGATTGCAGTCAGGGATACACATCCAATTGGCAAGAGCCCAAACCCTCCCCAGTCCCAGCTGAACGCCTGTATCTCCACAGATGTTTTGTCTGTCCCACTCTTCATTCCTTTTGGGCTGGAATTGTGCAATTGCACTTTCTTCCTTCTCTAGAATTGCCATGAGTGGGCCAAACCTGGCCAGTGGGCCGTGTTCCTAAGGCAGTGCAGTCTGGAGCTGATGGATGAAGAATTGCCCTTCTCCACTTCCAAACCAGAGAGAAAAGCAGTAAGTGGGACGTTCTGTCTTTCAGAAACCACTGACAATTTCAGAGGGAATGTACAGCTCATTCACAGGGTGAGAAGGAAGGGCATCTTCTAAAGGAGTTGAGGTTTGATAGAGTTTAGATTCCCAGTCCTGCTCGGAGCTGGCAGGGCACAGTCAATTTCCTATTCCTTCAACCAGAATTTAAAATAACAATATTGGAAAAAAACCCCAAAATCTTTACAAAAAGGCTGTTGTGGTCAGTAAGATGGAGCTATGTCATCAGCACATTTACAAAGTAAATTAACTGAGTTCTCTTCTTGAAAGATCAGTTACCTCTTAATTGAAGTTTACAGAAGATTTTTCACTACACATTTGGAGTTTGTTTTTATATTTCAGGGTTTTTTTCTGATTTCTTTTTCCTTTTTTTTTTTTTTTTTTTTTTTTTAACAGAAAACATGTCTTAAAAGAGCAATGTCCTTTGCTCCTTGTTCCCGTGTGGAGCAGCTCCCTTCCCACAGAGCCTGGCAGCTCCTGGCCCCTGCAGGGCTGAGGCTTTTCCCCTTTGCTGTGCACAGACTGATGGAGCAGCACTGCTGGACACAGGGACACTCAGAGGGACCAAAAGCCTTTGTCCACCTGAAGCTCCAAGGTCCAAACTGTGAGCAGACACAGCTGGAAGAGACTCACAGGCTCCCTGTTTGCTGTGCTGCCCCACCTGTGAGGGGCCCTGGGCTCCTGGAGGTTGTGCAAGGAACGCGGGTGGGGACTCCCTGTTCATATGGAGCCTCCAGATGGAAAAGGCTGCTGTGCCCAGGCAGCTCCAAGGGCAGAGAAATGAGGTCTTGACCACTTGATCTGGGCCAGCTCCACAGTCCTGGGCAGCAGCCACCGAGCCCAGGGGGAACAGAGGGCACAGCAAGAGGCACAAAAGCAGTCAAGTGCAGAGAGTGGAGAGAGCGAGACCTGGCAGAAGCAACAGCTGCTTCATTTCACTCTTGAAGAAAGCTCTTGGTGTTTCAAAGTGCTGAAAGGCGTGAAGGGCAGAGAGGAGGTGACACCAAACAATGCTGCTGTTCTCACACCCTCCCCTCTCAGTGTCCCAGAAGGAATTGGATGAACTGTGTTCTTCTCTCTGAGTCGTCTCGTTCAGCATGAGCAGCTCAGCACCAGGAGCTAAAGGAGCTGAAGGCTTAGGCCACAAGAGCTGACCAAGAGGGGACTTTTTGAGCAAAGGAATGCTGCTAATGTGGACCTAGCTGAATGCAGCAGATAGAATGCTGGAATTCTAGAATCCTTTCTGTTGGAAAAGACCTCTGAGCTCATCAAGCCCAGCACTAAACCACATCCCTGAAGCACCAAGGCCTGAACAAGAGGCCTGAGTGAGGCCTGAACAAGAGGCCCTGAGCCAAAGGTGACCACTCAATGAACCTTTCACCCAAAGGTTATCTTTGTATCTGCTCACTACCAAAATATGCATGATCATTAGCATTGTGATAAATGTATCCACTCATTAGTGAAACATGTATTTACCTTTCCATATTTAGAAGCCAGACAAGGCCATGAAATCTGACATCTCTTTGGGGGAGTATGGTCAAAGTCAACTCCCTTGGTTCCTCCTTGAGCCCTGGCCAGGCTTTGGGGGAACCCAAGAGGAGGATGAAACCAGATGTTGCTGCACTAGAAGTGCTGTCAGTTTGTTTATTCAGCACTGTCACAGCTGGGCCCTCTCCCAGCGAGGTTGGAAGCCTCACCTGTGGGTGGCTGCACCTGCAGGAATTGCCAATTGTTGGGAGTGGCTCTGCAGTCCTTGGCTGGGACAGCTTCCCCAGCTGGTGAGGGATCTGGGTGATGGTAAAGTCTGAGGGTAGCTGCTGATGGATCTTTCTTAATCACTACAGGCAATCTTTGGTAGTGCTGATTGGGTGCATTGCTGAGCTTCTCCTTTTGTAATAATTTGTCTAATGATCATGTGCTTTGCTGAGCTTATCCTTTTGTAATTCTTTGCAGTTTTGCATTAATATAAATTACACTGTTCCTTCAGTTCGTGTCTGTGTCTTTCTATGAGACCTTTCTGCTCCTTCTTCTCCAACAGGTGCTGACCCTGCCCACTGACATGGCAGGGCCCCCTCGTGCCTGAGTGTTCCCTGGGAAGACAAAAACCATCACTCCAAATGTCCCCCCTTCCTCCTTGTTCCCCCCACTTTATACACTGAGTGTGATGTCCTATGGTCTGGGATATCCCCGGGGTCAGTTGGGGTCACCTGTCCCCTGTGTCCCCTCCCAACCCCCATGGACCCCCAGCCCCTCCCCAGCATGGCCGGACGAGGGGCAGGAAAGGCCTTGGCTCTGTGCAAGCTCAGCGAGAACAAAACCATCTCTGTGTGCTCAGCGCTGTGCTCAGCACAAACCCAAACACAGCCCCAGAGAAAGCCCTGGGGAGGAAATTCCCTCTGGCCCAGCCCAGAGCAGCACCCCATGGCCATCCCCCATCCCCACGGCTCCACAGGTTCCTTTCCATGCCCCGACCCTGGCCAGGGCACCTTGGGATGGTGGCCATGGCCGCCGGCGGTGGCACAGGGCTCAGTGCTGTGTCCATGGCAGCACAGCCCAGCCACGGGCCCTGAGTGCAGGTGACAGTGACAATCCCAGCACAGCGGGCCCAGGCATTGGTGGCCATGGCACCAAAATGAGGAACAGGTCCTTGTGGTCGTTCCCACAGCACCTGAGGACAGCAACGAGTGTCAGTGCCATTGGACCTGGCAGCAGCCCCAGAACTGCTGTGTCCTGAGAGCTGCCACGGCCCCAAGGAGAGCACCAGGTCTGCATGCAAGTGCCATGGAACCTGACTGCAGAAATGGGTCCTGAGGGAGGTTTCTGAGGAACCTTGACCTTCTCACGGTGGCCATGGCATCCCAACCCAGCAGTGGGGTCAGTGCAGTGTCCATGGCACAGCCCCTGGCAATGGCCAGTGCAGGTTGGGATGAGAATCCACGCTCAGAGCTGGCCCAGGGCAGGGCTGCAGTGCCTTCCCAGCAGCTCTGTCTGCACAGCAGCACTGCCAGGGCTCTCTGCATTGCCCTTGCCCTCACTCTTGGCTCACTCACACACCTCCCAACAACGCCCTTGGTGCTTTGAGCTGCAAGGAGTTCAAAGCTTCTCTGTCCTTCAGCAGTTGCTCTAATTCTGCCTTCAGCCAACTCTGGATTTGTGTTTATTGTAGAACTTCCTGTGTGTCCAAAACATTCCTTGCAGGGTTCAGCCTTGGGGAAGAGGAAGCTCCTTGGTGGCAGCTTGGGCTTGGCACACACTTGAGGAGGTGTCTGTTTTCAATGGGGAAACTTAGGAGTTTCAGATTGCTTACAAAAAAAAATGAAGAAAACCCATCTTTGGCTGAGTGCAGGCAGTTCTCCAAGCAAAGCAAGTGCCAGGTAAGTGAGGAGAGATAGGATGGGGTTGGGGAATGTGGAGCAAGGCTGTCCACACTGGGTCAGACCTCAAGGCACAGCTTCTCTGACCAGGCCAGACCTCATCAGGAGAGATCCTGGATCAATATCCATTACAGAATGCTGCAATCACCTCTTCTCTAAGGAGAACAGTAATAAAATACATCCTTTAAAATAAGAATGCATGTTTCTTAGAAGCACTTTGAAATATTTCTCCGTAACTGGAGTAGGAAACCTTCCTAATGAACTGCACCAGACCAGAGGGAAATCAAGGCAGAGCCATGGTTTGTCAGGACTTGCTTCATCCTAATAAGCCCTGAGGTGCATTTGGTGCTGAGCCCTTGAACCTCAGGGCCTGAGAGGAGATTGCACAAACCTTTCCAGGAGTCAAAGTCAGAAGAAAAACCCAAAGTGTCTCCAAGCATGAATGGGTCCCACTGAGGTCCATCCCCAACACAGGCTCCTCATGGACTCCTTGGAGGCTCAGAGAATTGGAGCCCATGATTGCACAAAAACCTCTCAGATATTCAGTGTGAAAAGAAAAAAGGAAAATAACTTAAAAAATCTGAAGTACTTGAGGCATTAACGAATCCCACTGAGTATCCTTACTAACAAGGGCCCTCTAGGGACTAATTAAATCAGATAATTGGATGCCATGATTGCAGAAATTTCTCAGAGACTCAGGGTGAAAAAAGAAGGACTTTAATAAACCCTGAGTACCTTGAAGCATTAATGAGCCCCAGTGAGTGTTGTTACTCACAAAGAATCTCCAGGGACTCGTTACAGCAGATAATTGGAGGCCATGACTGCACAAAGCTCTCAGAGACTCCAAGGCAAAAGCAAAAGCCAAAGTTTTTTGAAAAACCTGCAGTCCCTGGGAGCATGAAGGAGCCCCCCAGGCCATTGCTGCCAAAGGCTCCCCAGGGACTCCTTGCAGCAGATCCCTGAGGCCACTGGGATGTGGGGGGGATGCTGAGGGCAGGACAAGGGGGTGACAGTGCCCAGCCTTGCTGGGGCTGTGCCAGGAGGCCCCAGGGCCTCAGGACAAGGTGTCTCCTCACAGCCCTTGGTGACACAGACTCTGCTGTGCCCCAGGGCACCAAGACTTGGCTTCTCTTTGTCCCACCCTGTCATCACTGCCTCCAATTTCCTGCTCTAACTGGAACCTGGGGACACTTTCTGAGTCATGTCCCTCACTGGGACCCATTAAAACTTCAGGAAACTTTGGAGATTGATTGTGACTTTGAATTCTGGAGACGTTTCCCCAACTCCCTCTCAGGGACTGATGTTCAGGGCCTCAGCACCAAAGCCCCGGGAGGGTCATTAGAGTCCTTGTGCTGTTGCTGTGCTGCTGAGCTGGGCTGGGCTCCTGGCACAGAGACAGCCCCTGGCAACCAAGAAGGGCTTCAAAAAGCCCTTCCTGCTGAGGAGCAGCTCCTGTGCACAGCCCTGAAGCTGGCACATGGCACAGGTTTTGGGATCTTGCAGGAGGACTCTGAGAGTTGCTGCAGTGCAGGGGATGTGGCCCTAGGGCAGAGCTGGGTTTCCCTGCTGCAGCATCCGAGGCACAGCACAGGACAGCTCCCTGTTGCCAGGCTGTGCTGCAGGGCTGAGCAGCCGCGGGTGCAGCCAGGGGTGCCCAGGGCTGTGGTGCAGAGCAGGGTCCTGCAGCCCAGGGTGCTGTGCTGGGCCAGGGACTGTGCTGCCTGCCAGGGGCAGCTCTCAGCCGGCGCGGGGAGCTGCTGCCAGCGCTGGGGGAGAAGCTGTGGGGGGAAGGAGCGACCCTGAGCAGGGCAGGTGCTGCTGCTGAGAGGTGCTGTGTGGGGCAGGGCTGCTGCCAGCTCCAGATCAGCCTGGGGACAGCTCTGGAGGACACTGCCCAAAGAAGGTAAGCCACGGATTGATGTAAAGATAAGGAATTTTTCTCAGACTGTTTTCAATTTCCTACTTGGAGCAGGATGGGAAGGTTGGGGGAAGAGAGAAGCAGAATAGGAATTGTAATCTCAGGGTCATAGAACATTCTGAGTTGAAACGGACACACCAGGATCTTCAGAATAATGTTTGAACATTTATTAAAATTTCTGATCTGTAACTTTGTGTGTTCAGTGTCTCTGCTGGAGCCTCCCAAAGGCCCTTCAGGCACTGCTCAGCCCATGGGCAGCACCAGCATCACCTTGGCAGGGCCCAGCAGGGCTCTCTGAGCTGCCCTTGCCCACCTGCACACAGAGGCTGCCCCAGGCAGGGCCCTGCAGACAGGCAGGTTTCTGTAGGGCCGGGCCGAGTGCACAGAGGGTGGGATGGCTCTGTGAGCGCTGACAGGGACAAGGCACCTGTGAGGAGGAAAATGTGCAGGCCCAGGGAGAGGATGAGGGCAGGAGAGGGAGCTGAGCAGAGCAATGCTGTGGGCAGGAGGGCACTGTTGGTGTGTGGGAGGTGCCGTGCACAGCTGGGGACAGGGAACACTGTCCTGAGTGCGCGGCTGTCTCTGCCCTGCCCTCTCAGCCACAGCACCACAAGATCTTCTCTTGTTTCTGCACTCTCTGATATTGTCATTGTTATCTTGTGCTCTCAGGGAGGCTCTGGCATTTGCAGCAGCTGAGTCAGGCCCTGCCCTTGGGATTCCTGCCAGGCAGGGGTGTCCATGGGAATGGGATGTCCAAGGTTCCCTGTGACCTGTGGGGCTGTGGGCAAAGCAGTCCATGGGAAAGGGGAAGGAGCTGAGCCTCCCTCCCTGAGATGCCATCATGAGCACACCTGGGGATCTCCTTGCTGTGTCCTTCCAAGCTCTGAGCTGCCCTCCTGGGTGCAAATCTGTGCCAGAGCCTCTCGGAGTTCCCTGAATGTCCCACGGGGAAATGCAGAGATGCCACAAGAGAGGAAATGCTGTTGGGTTTGCTGAGGGCACCGTGAGTGTCCTTGGCAGAAGGGAGTGCTGAGACCTTGCTCAGAGACCTTTGGAGAGGGTGAGACATTCAGTGATCCCTCTGCTCTCAGCAGGGTCTGGTTTCTCCTCAGGGTGACCCAGGAGTGTGATTGTGCTCTGATTGCAGCCAAAGGTGCAACCCCAGGGCAGTTGGGAACAAGCCCATCCAGCCCCTGACCTTGCCCTGAGCCACAGGGAATCCCTTTGGCTCTCACATCTCTCAGTGGCAAACTCTGAGTGCAGCAGAAATGCTGAGGATTTGTGACCTCAGAGAACCAGGAATGATGTGTGGTGTTAAAAACAATTCCTTCATCTCCTTCGTGCCATCAGTGTCCTGTGGAACTGGGAGTGCAGATGGTAACAAATCTTTCTGCATTAGGTGTGATTCCACTGCCAAATCCTGAATATCCAGCCTTGTCCCTCTGCCACATGGCCACAAACCCAGGGCAGCAGGGCAGGGATGGCTCCTCGAGAGCCCCCACGCACAGGCCTGGCTGCTCATGGCACACTCAGACAGCACAAGTGGAGCTCAGGCAAAGACCTGGATGAAGGTTTTCCCAGAGAAGGAACAAGGGTGGATGAGTCACAGTGGGACAGTCTGCAGGGAATGGCACAGGTTTGGCTCCAAGCAGCCTCTCCTAACTTGTCACTGTCCTTTTCTCCATGAACAGGTCTCCATGGCCAGAGACAGCAAATGTCCAACAGCAGCTCCATCAGCCACTTCCTCCTCCTGCCATTCGCAGACACGCGGCAGCTGCAGCTGCTGCACTTCTGCCTCTTCCTGGGCATCTCCCTGGCTGCCCTCCTGGGCAACAGCCTCATCATCAGCGCCGTAGCCTGCGGCCACCACCTGCACACGCCCATGTTCTTCTTCCTGCTCAACCTGGCCCTCACCGACCTGGGCTCCATCTGCACCACTGTCCCCAAAGCCATGCACAATTCCCTCTGGGACACCAGGGACATCTCCTACTCAGGATGTGCTGCACAGGTCTTTCTGTTTGTCTTTTTCTTTTCTGCAGAGTTTTCCCTCCTCACCGTCATGTGCTATGACCGCTACGTGTCCATCTGCAAACCCCTGCACTATGGGACCCTCCTGGGCAGCAGAGCTTGTGCCCACATGGCAGCAGCTGCCTGGGCCTGTGGCTTTGTCATTGCTCTGCTGCACACAGCCAATACATTTTCCCTGCCCCTGTGCCAGGGCAATGTGCTGGGGCAGTTCTTCTGTGAAATCCCACAGATCCTCAAGCTCTCCTGCTCACACTCCAAACTCAGGGAACTTGGGCTCATTGTGGTTAGTGCCTGTTTGGTATTTGGTTGTTTTGTGTTCATTGTTTTCTCCTATGTGCAGATCTTCAGGGCTGTGCTGAGGATCCCCTCTGAGCAGGGACGGCACAAAGCCTTTTCCACATGCCTCCCTCACCTGGCCGTGGTCTCCCTGTTTGTCAGCACTGTAGTGTTTGCCTACCTGAAGCCCCCGTCTGTGTCCTCCCCATCCCTGGATCTGACAGTCTCAGTTCTGTACTCGGTGGTGCCTCCAGTATTGAACCCCCTCATCTACAGCCTGAGGAACCAGGAGCTCAAGGCTGCAGTGTGGAGTGTGATGGCTGGACCATTTCAGAAACATTGAACAGGTTGCCAATTTCTGGAAATTACTTGGATTAAAGTCCTCTTTGATAGTTCTTCTTGGTTTGCTTGTGGGTTCTTTCATCCTCTGTTTTAGTTTTTTAATATTGTCAACAAATAAAGATAAATCTTTGTGCCATTTCTTTTTGTTTCTCTCCATCTTCGCTGTGGCCACAGACTGTGTCAATGAGGACCTGTGCTCCCCATGGCTTTAAACAAACTAAAGGATCTCCCAGACAAGTTTTCACCAGAGATGCCCCCTTTGTTCCCTTCTCGAGAGCTGCAGCAGCAATGTCTGTGTGCAGAGCTGGGGCAGATCAGGGGTGGTACAGCAGCTCTGCCAAGGAGCAGCAGCACTTGGTGTTGCCAGCGCTGCTCCCGTGCCACTGCCCCGCTGCCCTCCTGCCCCTCGTGTTGCTGTAGGGCCTGAGTGCTCTCGGGGTGGCTCCCAGAGCTGGGGGTGGCAGTGCCGGGGCTGCAGCAGGGACAGGCCATGGGCACTGCTGGGGCAGAGCTGACGCCTCAGGGCAGGGCCTGGGGGCTCAAGGCTCCTTGCCCAGGGTCTCTCAAGAACATGCCCAGGCCAATGCTCAGCAGAGAAAACCCCCGTGAGCAGCCCCAGGGTGGCCGTGGGCAGGGTGGGGGCAAACAGCATGGCTGGGGCTCTGCAAGGTCCCTGGGGGAGCCGGGAAGGAGCAGCAGAGCAGGGGCTGATCCATCCCCACTGCGCTGGACAGCCCAGGGCAGCGTCCCAGAGCGTCCTGATGGAGCTGCCAACAACATCCCCCCTTTGCAGCCCTGGCCTCTCCCCCAGCTGCCAGAGGTGCTTGATCCTTGCAGGCAGAGCCACGGCAGCACTGCTCAGGAGCCCCTGTTTGCATTGCACAGAGCAGGCGTGAGCAGCGCCATGCTGTTGGTGTGGGGAGATGAACCTGAGGGAGCACAAACGCCATCAGCCCCTGGGGGCAGCAAGGGCTGGGGATGGCAGGGAAACCACTCAGGTTTGTGGTGACCTCTGAAGTCAGCCAGAAAGTTTGTTCCCATGAGCTCTGAGTTTCCTGTCCCACTGCAGACGTTGTTGCTCAGCCCCAGGGCTGCCTGGCAGCCACCCCCAAACAGCCCTGAGCATTTCCTTTGCTTCACCTTTGCTTTCTTTCCTCTTTCCTGCCCCACATTTCTTCCTCTTGCCCATCCCTGTGCCCTCCCCTGCAAACAGCCCATCCCTGTTTGCCCTTTCCTCTCTGGCCCCACTCCCCATTTCAGTTCCTGACTTGGCGCCATGGGAACATCCCTTGGTGAGCAGGATCATCCTCCAAGTGCTTCATGAATTGTCTGCAGGCTGCTGCAGTGCCTCGTGCTGTTCCCTTGCCAGAGGCACCCCAGGCCAGGGGGGCACATCTGGGCTGGTGTGTGTGGGTGTGGGGCTCCCTGTTCTGGGGCAATGGGGAGGAGCTGGAGAGGCTCTGCAGGACTGACAGGATGGGCTTTGGGGCCTGTGTGGAGAAGCTGAGGGCCATGGGCTGCTGGACCTTCAAATACCATGGGGCCATTTTGTTCCTGTGGGGCCTCAGGTAACTTTGAGGCCAATGTGACACATCAGGGGCTTGTGGAACTCAGGGGACACTTGCAACACTGTGAAACCAAGGACTGCATTGTGGCATTCTGGGGTCTCATGAACCAAGGGATCACTGTGACACTGTGGCACCTCATGGAATCAAGAAGACCATTGTGACACTGCTGGGCCACATGAAACCACAGAGACAATTGTGATAGTGAAGGACCTTGTGTAACAATGGCACCATTGTGACACTGCAGGGCCCCATGGAACCAAGGGGTCACTGTTACTCTGCAGGGCCTTGTGGAACCATGGAGATCACTGTGAGTGTAGGACCTTGTATAACAAAGGGGCCATTGTTACACTGCAGGGATTCACAGAATGAAGGAAATAATTTTGATACTGTGGTGCCCCCTGGGACCAAGAGGCCATTGTGACATTATGGAGCCAAGGAGACCATTGCTGCACTGTGAGACGTCACGGAACCAAGGATCCATTGTGACACTGCAGGGCCCAGGGAACCAAGGGACATTGTGACACTGAGAGGCCCCATGGAATCATGGAGAGCACTGTGACACTCTAGGGCCTCATGGAGGAGGGTGCAGCCAGGTGGGGATTGGGCTCTGCTCCCAGGGAACAAAGGACAGGATGATAAGAAATGTCATAAGCTGTGCTACAGGAAGTTTAGGCTGGACATTAGGAAGAAGTTCTTCACAGAAAGAGTAATTGGGCATTGGAATGGGCTGCCCAGGGAGGTGGTGGAGTCACCGTCCCTGGAGCTGTTTAAGGAAAGACTGGATGCGGCACTTAAAGCCACAATCTGGTGTTAAGCTGCTGTTAGGTCACAGGTTGGACTTGATGGTCACAAACATCTTTTCCAACCTGGTTAATCCTGTGGTTCTGTGATTCTGTCCCTGGGGCAGCAGGAGCTGCCTGAGGAGCCCCGGGGCCAACTCTCTGCTGCTGTCCTGGGCAGCAGGGCTGGCCCTGGGGCTGCAGGAGCTGCCCGAGCTGAGCATCTCCTGAGCATTGCAGACACAGAGTCACTGTCCCTGACCTCCAGTGCCTCCAGTTCCTGCTGCAGGGCCAGACAGGGCTGGGCTGCTCTGCGGGGCTGCAGATGGGACATGGATTTCAGTGCTGGCACATGGAGAGAAGGAGCAGATTCCAGCAAGGCTGTGTCTGGGACAGGTTGGGTGCCCCAGGAGCTTTAGCAGGGTGTGGGAAGAAGGCAGGAGTTGGGAATCCCACAGGAACTGGCCATTCCTCAGCCAAACACAGCTTTTTGTTTGAAGCAACAGCGAGTGAGGACAGAGGGACATCAGGAAGGCTTTGGGAGCTGCCAGGGTCAGAGGGAGGAGAGGAAATGGGGCGGTGGGTAAAGTGTGCAAGGGAAGCAGCACAGGCCTGGGCCAGGGCAGGAGAGCTGCAGTGGGGGTGACCAAAGGCCTTGGGGGGCTGGGACCACCCCCTGCCAACAGCAATGAGATTTGTGTCCCCTGGCTGTGGCTGCTGTCCCTGCCACTGAGGCCCATGAGAAGACAGCAGTTCCTGCCAGCCCCAGGCCTTGTGGCCTCCTCCCCCAGCCCACAGAGCTTTGCAGGGCTCCTGCTGCTCTCCTGCCCTCACCATGCCACACCCCACATGCCACTGCTCCGGGACAGCCACGAGCATCCTGTGAGGGCACCGATCCCATTCCCAGGGGATGGGGCTCAGGGCTTGGCTGTGCTGCTTGGCCAAGCCCAGGCAGGGCTTTCCCAGCCACATTCCAGAGTCCATTTCCCACCTGGAGCCGCTGGTGCCTCTGAGTTCCTGCTTGCCCAGCCCCAGGGATGCTCTCCTTGTCTGCTCATTGCCCCACGGTCTCTTGGCAGTGATGGCCTCAGTGGGAGCTGCTGACATCCTCAGCAACTTGGAGATTGCTGATGAACGTTCCTTCTCCAGAGGCTTGTTCAGCCTCCAGCTCTTCAGTTCAGGAATTCAGTGCTAAAGGCTCATCAACATTCCAAAACACCTTAACAAGCCAAGCACCTGGGAATAATTTAGATCTTCAATTCATTTGCATTTAATTAGACAGACCTCAGAAGTGTATGCAAAGTGAATTTACTACATTAAAAACACAGTGAGAATTTTTAAAAATCTTTAATCTTTTCCTGGTTTGAGATTGGAATCAGCAATTTCCAGTTGATATTTACCCTGAGCACCTCCTAATGCAGTATGAATAGATATGAAAATCAAGACCCTTTATGGCTGACAATCAATCAGACTTTGTCCCTACCTGTTGCATTCGACACGCAGCGCGGTGGCCTGAGTCAAGAACAGCACGATGGCCACTCTCTGGCCATTCGGGCCATAGCTCACAGACACCAATGTGGTGGACGGCAAATGGCGTTTATTGGTGATTAGCACCGTGTAATATACCTTTGGTTTACAACGTCACGTCCGCCTGCTTACATCATAAAACTAATTACTATTGGCTACCTGGAGAGGGGGTCTTATCTTTCCGTACAGCGCGGTTTCTTCCGATCGCCAGGCCCTAACTGCCCACATTTCCCCCCTCTCTATGCTAATCTAAGAGAGCTAACAAACGTATAAAAGGCATTAACGAGGTAAAGTATAAGGCACCTTGAACTAATAAACGTATAAAAGGTATTGACGAGGTAAAGTATAAGGCACTTTAAACTAGTGGTGACTAGGGGGCATAAGGGGACAGGATATAAATTGGGGTAACTAGGGAGAACTAGGGATAATACTGCATAAGGAATTAGGGATAACTGGGGATAACACTACAGAAGTACATTCTTAACACAGTTGTTTGTTTTCTACTAACAGAATGTTGACCTTGCTTAGTCGGTTCTGGACAAATGACACAAGCTTGCTCAGTATGCAGGGCTCGAAGGCCAATGCCAGTATGATCATTGCGATCGGACTCAGCAAAGTAGATATCAGGGTGGTTAGCCATGGCGAATGGTTGAACCAGGATTTGAACCAATTCTGCTGTGCTTCTCGCTCTCTTCTTCTCTTCTTTTTTCTTTTTCTTTTTCTTTTTCTGCTTTGCTCTTTTCAGCAGCAGCTTGCAGGGAAGGAGAAGATGCTAAAGGCTGAGCAGCATCAGATGATATCTGAGTAGGAGGTACTGTAGCTGCTGGTAAAGGATTAGAGATCATTGGGTTAAAGATATTTAGGTTATTATTCAATGTTGTGACAGTAGCAGTGCTCTTAATCTGTTAGAGGGATTGGACTCTCTAACGGCCTCTCCTTATTCTGGGTTTTAATTCTGTTTGCTCTCATCTCTTTTCACTCCGAGTCTGAATCAGTGGAAAGCTACTCGCTCCAGCTTGTGTCTGACTCGGAGCCGGAAGTTAACTGGCTAGCTACTTCTTGGTTTCAGTACTTTTTGGTAGGGCTCCGGCCTCGCCCACCTCCCTTGCGGGCGGGCCGTTCCCTCTCTGTTGCCTCGCCCTGCCTTCTGCTCG
The DNA here is from genome assembly GCA_036630365.1 of Acanthiza pusilla. Classification (NCBI taxonomy): domain Eukaryota; kingdom Metazoa; phylum Chordata; class Aves; order Passeriformes; family Acanthizidae; genus Acanthiza; species Acanthiza pusilla. Next base: position 1,953,268 of record JAXCHO010000108.1, read on the forward strand.
GCAGGGGGTTGAGCTTATAGGGGGAGTGTTTAAAACAGGCGCTCTGGCTACCTCTCCGCCCCTCGCTCACGCTCCCCTCCCCCTTTTGGCAGCTCTCGCAGTTTCTCTCCTTATCACATTCCTTATCACTTTCCTCTCCCACTCGTTTACTTGCGCATGTTGGATTCGGCACTATCTCTCTGTTCCCGCCGGGCACATCTCCGTCCCGCCCACCTTCTTTGTTCTCGGCACTATGCTGGGGTGCATAGGGAGGTGGCCTGGGCCAGCTCTCTTCGGGCCCCCCTCCCCCCGCGGCGATCTTAGCTTCTCGGGCTAATTCGTCCGAAAAAGCCTCTGCCTGCCTTGGCTCCCCCGCAAAGGAGCCTGGGTTCAGGGATTGCAGGGGTGCAGCATCCCCCCGCGAGTCCCCAGGCTTAGCTGAATCGCCATCGTCTGGGGGGTGCAGAGTCTGGGTAGCCGCCCCAACCCCCAGCTTTGGGACAGCCATCAAACAGTTTTTTGCTGCCTTCCAGGTCTCCTGCTCTTGGATAGCTTTTTGCAGGGCCTGCACAACTTTACCCCACGATTTAAGATGTTTTCCGCTACCTGAGGACATCGTCTCCTCAGCAAAAGCCTTAGTACATTTATCCCACACCTCAGGGTGGAGTATATCTGCCGGTTGGTCTATGACCCCGATCTGCATAAGTCTCGCAACAGCGAGCGTAAAATCTTTGGGTTTACAATCTACCCGCCACTGTCTCTGAATTTCATATACGACCTTCACAAGAGCCTCCATCCTCCTTGTGGGTCCCGGAGCGTCCTCCGTCGCCAGAGACAGTCCAGCTGCTCTGGCCGCTGTTCACCTGGTCTCAGGCGATCTCCCGAAGTCTCCAGTTTTGTCCCGAGGGTTCGGCACCACTTGTTGCATTCGACACGCAGCGCGGTGGCCTGAGTCAAGAACAGCACGATGGCCACTCTCTGGCCATTCGGGCCATAGCTCACAGACACCAATGTGGTGGACGGCAAATGGCGTTTATTGGTGATTAGCACCGTGTAATATACCTTTGGTTTACAACGTCACGTCCGCCTGCTTACATCATAAAACTAATTACTATTGGCTACCTGGAGAGGGGGTCTTATCTTTCCGTACAGCGCGGTTTCTTCCGATCGCCAGGCCCTAACTGCCCACACCTACCCCCTCCCCACCATTTCACTCATCCAAACCCTGGGACTCAAAGCAGCCTTGTGCAAATCTCACCTTCCTCCACTCCAGGCTGCACCTGCAGCTTTCAGCTCCTTGGCACCAACTCCCACCTGCTTTCCTTGGAGAAGGAGCTGCCTGAGACACAGAGGGATGTTCATTTATTGTCAATAAACAAAACCAAGGGAAGCCACAGCTCCATAAAAACAACAGTCATTCCTTTATTGTATATTAAATCCACTTTCCACAGCAGACAGTCTCAGAACAATGGAAAACACGTTCTGTGCCCAGCACAGATCCCAAGATCCCGCAAACCCTCCCTGCCCCAATTCTGGCCACATTTGCTCTTTGCACACACGAGTCACTCGCTGAAGTCATGAGCTCCATCCATGGCCAGAGGGAGGAAAAGAGAGAAAGTGGATGAAGAGCTCTCCTGTGCAGAGCTACAGCTGCACTGATCCCAATATTCTGGGCTCACAGGAACTTGATCCAACACCCTCTGCAGCATCTGTTCCCTGCCTCAAAATCTGTCTGCATGGCCAGGCCCAAGGAGTGCTGGGCAATGGAGTCACATCCAGGGGTGTCCCCAGGGCTCAGGATTGGGGCCAGTGCAGTTCAATCTCTTTATTGCTGATCTGGATGAGGCATCGAGGGCACCCTCAGTCAGTGTCCAGGTGAGCCCAAGCTGGGTGGCAGTGTGGCTGTGCTGGAGGGCAGGAAGCTCTGCACAGGGATCTGGACAGGCTGCAGCCATGGGCCCAGGACAATTGGATGAGGTTCACCAAGGCCAAGGGCCGCGTCCTGCCCTGGCCTCACAACCACACCAAATCCCTGGCCGTGCCCTGGCCCTGATCCCCACAGCCTGTCCTGTTTCCTTCATCCCTGCATTCTCAGGGGCTTTGTGGGACAAGGGAGCTCTGCTCTGGGGATGGAGGGAGGTCCAAGTGCAGCCACTGGAGTGGGAACCACAACTGATCAGGTTTGTGTCCTTTGGGGATCAGGAACTGGTGAGACTCAGACACACAGAAAGTTTCTCTTCATGGCCAACTGACAAAAAATGTAAACATGATACTGTTTAAAAAACACCAGAACTCTTCCCTCAGCTCTGTGTGGCATCCCAGCAGCATCTGACGAGTCCACCATTCACAAGGGATTTCCATACAGGAACAGTTTTAAACAAAGACATAAGAAGAGGTGATTCTGAAAGATACAAACACAATTAAGATGTTGACTAATGTGTTGTTTAAAGTTCTGAAGGAGTGGGACATGCTCTGAAGCTCAAAGTGTGAAGCCAGTCAGTTGAGAGGCATTGGAATGACTGGAGAAATCTAGAGGAGGAAATCTGGGAGCAATGGGAAGGACATAGATCCAGCTGGTGTGGTGAAGAGATGTCCTTAGACATGGCCATTTAAACAGGAGAGTTAGAAACATCTGAATGAAGAGCAGCATGAATTAATAGATGCTATATTGGTGACAAAAGTAGAGGGGAAGATCAGTATTTCTTCTCGTGCTGGCAGTACACTTCTAGGAAATTCCTGTCTCTCCTGGTGGTAAAACTCTACCATTTCTTAAAAGCACTCAAATGACACAGCTAATGAAGATGTGCTTGTGCACCTCACAAGCTGCAGGTCCCCTACAGCCCCAGAGGGCTCCTGTCCCATGAACATCTGCTCTGCTCCAGTCTGAAATGGGGACCAGCATCGTCCCAGGATCATCAGAGAGCTGAGGTTGGAAGGGACCTCAGCAATTCTGCAGCCCAACCTGTCAGAAACGGGGCCAGACCAAGGCTTGATTTGGTCTGCATTGGAAAATCCCAAGGGACAGGGATGGGGCAGCATCTCAGCACCTGGCTGAGCCCATGGGAACAAAGGTTTCCTCCTGTCCTGGCTGAACCTCCAATCTCTCTGCTTCCACCCATTGTCTTTTGTCTCCCACCAGGCCCCCGGTGAAGAGCCTGGCTCTGTGTTCTCCATCACCTCCTCGGTGGCACTGCCAGGCTGCGATGAGGAGCCCCTCAGCCTTCCCTTCTCGCCTTCAGCCTCTTCCCTTCTCCCTTCTCAGCCTCTCCTCACAGCCCAAGGGCTCCAGCCCCACCCTGGAGGCCCTTCCCTAACCCTGCTGCAGCTGCCAGACATCTATCCTGCCCTGGGGAACCCAAACCAGGCCACAGTGACCTGGATAATCCATGTCCTTGATGTCCTGCTCACACAGCCCCAGCCCATTGTCCCCATGTCAGGCTCTGGGTGTCGATTTGTGGGACATCCTTGTGGGAGGCTGCAGTGCCAGGAAGGGCAGGAGCTGGGGGGACAGGGGACCCTGCTGCACACAGCAGTGTTGGATGTCTATGGGGGGCTCTGTGAGGGGGTGTCTGGGGCACAGTGACCTCTGCAGTGACATTACACAGCTCCCCTGCAACATCACAGCCCTGTGTGACATCACAACTTACTCTGTGATGTCACACCGTCCTCCATGTGTTGTCAAACAACCCTCCTTTGATGTCACAGCCCACTCTCTGTTGTCCCTGCCCACTCTGTGATGTCACTCTGCTCCCCCTATGATGTCACAGCCTGCTCTGTAATGTCACAGCACACCCTGTGATGTCACAGGGGGCTCTATGACTTCACATCACCACTTTGAGATGTCACAGCCCACACTGTGATATCACACAGCTGCCCTGTGATGTCAAAGCCTGCTCTCTGATGTCACACAGCTACTCGGTGATGTCACACAGGCCCCTCTATTATCCCTTAGCTGCTTGAGGACCTCACACAACCCACTCTGTGATGTCACACAGCCCCTTTCTGACATCACAGCTGCTCTGTGCCTCTATGACACAGCACCCTCTGGGATATCACACAGGCCCTCTACGACATCACAGCTCCTCTCTGGAATGTCCCCCAGTGTCACCTTTGGGGTGGGGTGGTCAGGCTGCCTCCAGGCACGTTTGGGCCCCTCTGCCTGCAGCCCCCAGCACCCGGAGGTGCCCAGCAGCTCCCGCAGGCTGCAGAACCTCCGCGCCACCCCTGACAGCCACAAGTGTCCATCCTCATCCCGGTGGACCTGGTACTGCTTGGAATCCTGGCTGGAGTGCGGCTGTGGAGTGACTGCTGGACTCAGTGGGGCAGGGACCCCCTGAGATCCCCCAAACCCCTCCTGTCCCACGGGTGCCCACAGCAGCCCTGGGGCTGTGCCCGTCCCCATGGCACTGTCCCCGCGGGTGCCAGGGCTGTGTTTCCCTCCTGGGGACAGGGCCCTGCACGGTCCTGGCTCCCCCAAACCCCCGGGGGTGCCGTGGGGGTCTCACCTGGACGCAGACGCTCAGCAGGGAACTGTCCAAGGCCTGGGGGCTGTGGCACAGCAGGGACAGCCCCGGGGCACCCCCGGCCACCTCCAGTTTGGTCACAACGACCTCGGCGCTGCCAAGGGCGGGGATGGCCCTGGTCCCCCTCAGGGACACCCCAAGGACCCCCTGTGCTCACCCCCCTGTGCCCACCCCTCACCACGGTGTCCCCAAGCCCCGCAGGTCCCGCGGTGCCCAGGGGGTGGGGTGGGGTGGGATGGGGACCCGCCCCTCCCGGGGTGATTCTGTCACCTCCCTGCCCCTGTCACCTCCGCCTTGGGGCTGCTCAGGGCTCCCGGCACCCCCTGAGGGCTCTGTGGCACAGCTTGGCCACGTCCCCCAGGAGCCGGGGAGGAGCCACCTCCCTGCAGAAGGAGCGCTGGGCATCGCCCTCAGCCGGGAGTGGCCATGGAGGAGAGGCGCGAAGGAACGAGCCTCCCGCAGCGTGGGGAACTGCCCATCCTGTGCCAGGCGGGGGGCAGCCCCACGTCCCCCCGAGTCCCCAGGGGCTCCCCAAACCCCCCCAGCTCAGCAGCACCCGGCTGTCCGCCTTGGGGAGGGTGACGAGCCGCTTCTCCACGGGGCTGCTCTCCCGGCTCGCTGCCTGCTCGGTGCCGATGGCGGCGATGTCGGGGAAGTCGCACAAGTGTCCCCCATGTCCACACACCACGGGACCCCTGCCACAGGCACTGCCAGCGCCTCGGTGCTGCCTGGGACGGGAGGCCGAGGCGGCTGGCAGGGTGTCGCCATAAATGTCAGGCTGTCCCCAGGGGTGCCAGGCTGTCCCCCGAGATGCCAGAATGTCCCCATTGGTGTCAGGCTCTCCCTATGGATGACAGGTTGTCCCCATGGATGCCTCACTGTCCAGGGGCTGCCAGGCCGTCCCAGCAATTCAGGGCTGTCCCTATGGGTGTCACACTGTCCTCAGGGGTGCCAGGCTGTCCCCAAGGGTGCTACTCTGTCCCCATGTTTGCCAGTCTGTCCTGATGGATGCTGGGCTGTCCCCATGGGTGCCACACTGTCCCCTTGGGTGCCAGGCTGTCAGACTGGCTCCAGTGATGCTGGGCTGTCCCCATGGGTTCCAGGCTCTCCTGGCAGGTGTCAAGCTGTCCCCAAGGATGTCACACTGCCATCATGGGTACCAGCCTGTCCAGTGGGTGCCAGGCTAGTACCCAGTGATGCCAGCCTGTCCCATGGGTGCCACACTGTCCCTGACAGCCCCTGGCTCACCTGACGTGGCTGCAGACCTGTCTTGGGCTCTGTGGCTCCTCCTTGGTGATGGGCAGCATGTCCAGCACGGCCAGGCTCAGCCCCTGCTCCTGCGTGGGCAGCCTCAGCCCCACAGCCACACAGCCCCTGAGGAAATCCCTGTGGGACTGGGCAGGGCACAAGGCTTGGGGGATTCTCCCATCTCCTGCTGTTTCAGAACACCTGAGGCACCCCATGACCCTCAGCCCATGCTGGTATCGTCCTCGTGTCCCAGTGCCCACGTGAGTCACATCCTGCCCCAGGCTCTGGTTTGCTGCTGCTTCCCTGGCTCTGTCCCCGGGGGACAGTGACCCTCCATCTGGGAAACAGGGGCGGAGGCCCGTGCCCACAGTGGGATGGCCACGAGCAGCTGCAGGTGAGTCAGGTAAGAGGAACCACATCCCCCAGGCACCCGTGGGCACTGGAAGACCTCATGCCCAAAGCCTGTTGTGATTCAGAGCCCTGAGGCAGGACCCCATGTTGAGAACGAGCACAGAACCCCAAGCCCAGAAGGAGGGCCCCCAGGGAACAGATGCTGCAGAGAGTGTTGGATCAAGTTCCTGTGAGCCCAGAATATTGGGATCAGTGCAGCTGTAGCTCTGCACAAGAGAGCTCTTCATCCACTTTCTCTCTTTTCCTCCCTCTGGCCATGGAGGGAGCTCATGACTTCAGTGTGTGACTCGTGTGTGCAAAGAGCAAATGTGGACAGAATCGGGGCAGGGAGGTGTAAGAGACGGTCTGAAGACCCTTCATCTGTCTCACGATCATCTACGGGGACTGAGGCTAAACCCCCCATGTCCAAAGGGGGGCAAGAGGACTTTTGCACAGGAGTCCTGGCCGGGCCAAGGTGAGATGACTGCCAAGTCCTGTAGGTGTGTCGGCTGAGAGGCACCGAAGGAATTGGTTGTTACTGTTCCTGACTGCCCGAGCGAGAAGGGACTGAAAGTCCCGTGCACCTGTGCTATGGGACTCACTCTCCCACCCTTTGGCTACCTGCCCTTTGCTTCAAAAAGGGAGCGAACCTGTCTCCCACCCCTTTGGCTATCTGCCCTTTGCCTTGAGGAGGACTATAAAGGAGCTTTCTGAGAAGACCCCTACAAGAGAAATCTCCCCACGGAAGAAGATGGATCCATTGGCAGAAGACTACGAGGACTCCGCCTGCCGTTGGTAGCTATAACCCCTCCCACCTCTTTTTCTCTCTATCCTTTGTTTCTTATATCTCTCCCTCTCTATCGCAATAACCGTGTGTTGGCGTGCAATAAAGGGCATTATTTTGATTGAAACTAAAAATTCCCCATTTTTGGCGCTTCTTTTGCACTCTTAGATTCTGAAACGAATCATCACAAATCCCGCTTTATGCTTAGCAGATCGTGACAGGAGGCTTTGGGGGATCATGGGATCTGTGCTGGGCACAGAATGTGTTTTCCATTGGTCTGAGACTGTTCTGCTGTGGAAAGTGGATTTAACATACACACTTTTGCATTTTACGGAGCTGTGCCTTGCCTTGGTTTGCTGACAATAAATGAACATCCTTCTGTATCTCGGGCAGCTCCTTCTCCAAGGAAAGCAGGTGGGAGTTGGTGCCAAGGAGCTGAAAGCTGCAAGTGCAGCCTGGAATGGAGGAAACTCAGATTTGCACAAGGCTGCTCTGAGTCCCAGGGCTTGGATGAGGGAAATGGTAGGGAGGGGATAGGGACAAAGTCTGATTGATTGTCAGCCATAAAGGGTTTGATTTTCTTATCTATTCAGACTGAATTAGGGGGTGCTTGGGATCAATATCAATTGGAAATTGCTGATATCAATCTATAAACAGGAAAAGAAAACTAAATAGGACAAAACAATTCTCTCTGCATTGTTTTTAAATACAATATATTCACTCTGAACGCACTTCTGAAATCTGTCTAATTAACCACAAAAGAATTGAAAACTTAAATTATTCCCAGGGGCTAGTCGTGTTAGGGTGTTTTGAAATGTTAATGAGCCCACATGCATGAAAATCCTGCACACAAGAGCTGAAGACAGAAGAAGCCTCTGGAAAAGTAAAATTAATCAGCAACCTCCAAGTTGCTGAGGATCCATCCAGGAATGAACAGAAATGGGCACAGCTTTCTGGCTGCCCCAGCTCTGGGATGGGCCCTGGGCCTGGAGCAGGAACAGCTCTGGAGGGCCACAAGGGCCGGGGCTGTTGTGCTGGCCTGGGGACATGGGATGGCAGGAGGGGCTGCAGAGCTCTCAGCATCTCCTGGAGAGGAGAGCAGGGCACCCAGGGAGCCTCCTTTTCCTCTGGCCAGGCACGTTCCCCCATGGCTGGGGCTGAGTCCTCTCGGAGCTCCAGCTGCTGCTGTGCCCTTCAGAGGGGCTGAGGCCATGGGGCAGTGCCCAGAGCAGCCTGGCCTGAGCAGGGCTGTGGGGCCAGAGCTGGCTGGGCTGTGCTGGGGAGAGGCCCTTGGTGCTGCCGAGAGCTCAGGGCAGCTGCGAGAGGTTCGAGGGAGCTGGGCTGGGCTGGGAGAAGCTGGCAGAGAAAGCCATCAGTGTCCATCTCAGCCTGGGTGAGCGTGCAGGGGCAGGACTCAGCCCAGGGCTTGTGGGGCAGGGCAGGGCCTGGGGCAGGGATGGAAAAAGGGCAAGTGGCCGAGAGAGGAGGCTGCTGTGTGCCCTTGGTGGCAAGGCCAGAGCAGGGAGGGGCCCAGGACATTTGTCAGCGCCAGCCTCTGTCCCCAGCCATTGGCAGCCCTGGCTGCTCAGCCCAGGTTTGCGGTGAGTTTGGCTGTGCCCAGCTCCATCCTCCTGCGGGGCTCAGGGCCTGTTCTTGGCAATGGCCAGCCCTGGCCGGCTCTGTGCTGGCCCCGAGCCCGGCAGAGCCTGGGGCAGGGCTGTGTGGGAAGGCCCACAGGTGGCACAGCCTGTGCAGGAGCTTGGAGAGGCTGCCCAGCAGGGAGGCCATGGGGGCACCGAGCCCCAGGGGCTGCTGTGGGCACCACGGCACAGGGGCCGTTCCCACCCGCAATGCTCCTGGCCTGGGCTGGGCCTGCCCAGGGGGGCTGTGGCACCGTGGCTGGGCCAGCAGGGCACAAAGGGGCCACGGAGCCGCTGCCGGGGCTGACAGCAAGGCCAGGAGCAGCCAAGGAATTGCTGTGCATTGCCTGTGCTGGGCAGGGCTGAGTGTGGCAAAGGCAGAGCTCAGCTGGCCTTGGTGGCTGCAGGAAAAGTCAAGAGGCAAAAGAGCCTCCATGGCTGTGCTGGAGAGCAAGGCTGGAGGAGGGAAATGCAGGGCTGCTGTGGGATGGGGAGGGGATTGAATTCCAGCAGACACCGATGTGGGGCTGAGGGACTCAAGGGCTTCTTGGGCTGAGTCTGTCCTGGAAAGGTCTCTCAGGCCTCTGTGCTCAGGAAGGGCTCCAAGGAGGAGGAGAGCTCATCTTGGCAGGACCCTCACGGAATCCCAGAGGGACAAATGCCAGTGTCTGCCCCTGCAGGGGTCTTCCCCTGGCAATGCCACAGTCTGGGAGCAAAAGTGGCATGGCCCCCCTTCTATATACACCACTGACAGCTTTGCCAATGGGGCAGTGTTAGAGCTGTTTTACCCCCACTCCAGACAGAGCATCCTGATGCAACACATTAATTTCGTTTATATTTATCATAGAATCATCTTTTCTTAAAATTGGTTTTTTACATAAAACCCTCGTAGGTGGTGAACTCATCAGATGCTGCTGGGATGTCAGACAGAGCTGAGCATAGAGTTGTGGTGGTTATTAAATTATACAGTGTTCAACTTTTCTCTGTTGGCCATAGAGAGAAACATTTCTATGCCTCTGAGTCTCACCAGTCCCTGACCCCCAAAGGACACAAACCTGATCAGTTGTGGTTCCCACTCCAGTGGTTGCACTTGGACCTCCCTCCATCCCCAGGGCAGAGCTCCCTTGTCCCACAAAGTCCCTGGCAATGCAGGGATGAAGGAAACAGGACAGGCTGTGGGGATCAGGGCCAGGGCACGGCCAGGGATTTGGTGTGGTTGTGAGGCCAGGGCAGGACGCGGCCCTTGGCCTTGGTGAACCTCATCCCATTGTCCTGGGCCCATGGCTGCAGCCTGTCCAGATCCCTGTGCAGAGCTTCCTGCCCTCCAGCACAGCCACACTGCCACCCAGCTTGGGCTCACCTGGCAACTCACTGAGGGTGCCCTCGATGCCTCATCCAGATCAGCAATAAAGAGATTGAACTGCACTGGCCCCAATCCTGAGCCCTGGGGACAGCCCTGGATGTGACTCCATTGCCCAGCACTCCTTGGGCCTGGCCATGCAGACAGATTTTGAGCCAGGGAACAGATGCTGCAGAGGGTGTTGGATCAAGTTCCTGTGAGCCCAGAATATTGGGATCAGTGCAGCTGTAGCTGTGCACAAGAGAGCTCTTCATCCACTTTCTCTCTTTCCCTCCCTCTGGCCATGAAGGGAGCTCATGACTTCAGTGTGTGACTCGTGTGTGCAAAGAGCAAATGTGGACAGAATCAGGGCAGGGAGGGTTTGGGGGATCTTGGGATCTGTGCTGGGCACAGAAAATCCCTCCCATTATTGTGAGACTGTTCTGCTGTGGAAAGTAGATTTAATATTCAGCAGAGGAATGACTTTTGCATTTCATGGAGCTGTGCCTGACTTTGGTTTTGTTTGCTGACAATAAATGAACATCCTTCTCTGTCTCGGGCAGCTCCTTCTCCAAGGAAAGCAGGTGGGAGTTGGTGCCAAGGAGCTGAAAGCTGCAGGTGCAGCCTGGAGTGGAGGAAGCTCAGATTTGCACAAGGCTGCTCTGAGTCCCAGGGGTTGGATGGGGGAAATGGTGGGGAGGGGGTAGGGACAGAGTCTGATTGATGGTCAGACATAAGGTGTCTTGATTTTCCTGTCTATTCAGGCTGCATTAGGGGATCCTTGGGATCAATACCAGTTGGAGTATGGTGATATCAGTGTATAAATAGAAAAGGAAGAAACAGAAAAATAGAGATCTATATTATAATATAATATATGTTAAACATTCACTTTGAGTTTGCTTCTGGAACTGGTCTAATTAACCACAAAGAATTGAAGACTTAAAATTAAATCATTCCCAGGGGCTTGTCTTCTTAGCTTGTTTTCAAATCTTGAGACTGAACGGAAGAGCTGAAGACAGAAGAAGCCTCTGGAGAAGTAAAATTCTTCAGGGAAACTCCATGTTGCTGAGGATCCATCCTCATCAAAACAGGAATGAACAGAAACGGGCACAGCTTTCTGGCTGCCCCAGCTTTGGGATGGGCCCTGGGCCTGAAGCAGGAACAGCTCTGGAGGGCCACAAGGGCTGGGGCTGTTGTGCTGGCCTGGGGACATGGGATGGCAGGAGGGGCTGCAGAGCTCTCAGCATCTCCTGGAGAGGAGAGCAGGGCACCCAGGGAGCCTCCTCTTCATTTGGGCAGTCACGTTCCCCCATGGGTGGGGCAGAGTCACAATGAACCCCTGGTTACACAGGATCCTGCATTGTCACAACAGACCCTTGGTTCCATGAGGCCCCGCAGTGTTACAAGTGTCCCCTTAGTTCCATGAGGACCTGAGTGTCACAGTGGCCTCTGAGTTACCTGAGGCCCTGCAGTATCAAAATGGCCCCTTGGTACCATGGGGCACCACAGTGTCAAAATAGTTCCCTTAGTTCCATGGATCCTCAGAGTGTCACAATGGCCCCTTGCTTCCACTGGACTCTGGAATATCTCCAGGGTCTCCTTGGTTCCACAGTGTCACAATGGCCTCTGTGGTTCTATTTAGCCCCAAAGTGTCACAATGACCCTTTGCTTCCCAGGGGCCCTGCGGTGTCACAATCATCACAGAATCACAGAATCAACCAGGTTGGAAAAGACCTTGGAGCTCATCAAGTCCAACCTGTGACCTTGAGGTCCAACCAGCCTCTGAAACCACAGAGAAAATTGTGATAGTGAAGGACCTTGTGTAACAATGGCTCCATTGTGACACTGTGAGGCCCCATGGGACCAAGGGGCCACTGTTACTCTGTGGGGCCTTGTGGAACCATGGAGACAACTGTGAGTGTGGGACCTTCTAAAACCAAGGGGCCATTCTTACCCTGCAGGGATTCATGGAATGAAGGAAACAATTTTGACACTGTGGTGTCCCATGGGACCAAGAGGCCATTGTGACATTATGGAATCAAGGAGACCATTGCTGCACTGTGAGACCTCATGGAACCAAGGATCCATTGTGACACTGCAGGGCCCAGGGAACGAAGGGAAAACGTGACCCTGTGAGGCCCCATGGAACCTGGGGGCCATTGTGACACTAGAGGGCCTTGGAGAACCAAGGGGCCATTCTGACACTACAGAGCTTCATGGAATCATGGAGAATACTGAGACACTTTAGGACCTCATGAAACTGTAGTGACACCAAGTTGGGTGTGAGTGTGGATCTGCTTGAGGGTAGGAAGGCTCTGCAGAGGAACCTGGACAGGCTGGATCCAAGAAATTAATCCAGTGAGAAGAGGTTTAACAAGACCAAGTGCCAGGTCCTACACTTTGGCCACAACAACCCCTGCAGCACTACAGGCTGGGGACAGAGTGGCTGGACAGCAGCCAGGCAGAAAGGGACCTAGGGACACTGAAGGACAGCAGGCTGGACATGAGGCAGCAGGGTGCCCACGTGGCCAAGAAGGCCAGTGGCACCTGGCCTGGATCAGGAATGGTGTGGCCAGCAGGACCAGGGCAGTGATTCTTCCCCTGTACTCAGCACTGGTGAGGCCACACCTCGAGTGCTGTGTCCAGTTCTGGGTCCCCCAATTTAGGAAGGACATTGAGGGGCTGAGGAGTGTCCAGAGAAGGGAAACAGGGTGGTGAAGGGTCTGGAACACAAGGCCTGTGAGGAGTGTCTGAGGGAGCTGGGGTTGTTTATCCTGGAGAAGAGGAGGCTCGGGGGAGACTTCATCACTCTCTACAACTCCCTGACAGGAGGGTGCAGCCAGGTGGGGTCAGATTCTTCTCCTGGGCAAACAGTGACAGGACAAGGGGCCACAACTTCAGCTGCAGCAGGGGAGGTTTAGGCTGCACATTAGGAGGAGATTCTATACAGAAGGAGTGATTGGGCATTGGAATGGGCTGCCCAGGGAGGTGGTGGAGTCACCATCCCTGGACGTATTTAAGGAAGGACTGGATATGGCACTTGGTGTCATGGTCTAGGTGACAAGGTGGTGTTGGGTCACAGGTTGGACTCGATGATCTCAAAAGTCTTTTCCAACCTGGTTGATTCTGTGATTCTGTGATGATTATGACACTGCAGGGCCCCACGGAAGCAAGAGGACATTTTGACATTCCAGGTCCTCATTCAACCAAGGGGCCATTGTGACACTGTGGAACCAAGGAGACCCTGGAGATATTCCAGAGCCCTGTGAAACCAAGGGGCCATTGTGACACTCCGAGGACTCATGGAACTAAGGGAACTATTTTGACACCGTGGTGCCCCATGGTACCAAGGGGCCATTGTGGTACTGTGGGGCCTCAGGTAACTTAGAGGCCACTGTGACACATCAGGGCCTCGCGGAACTAAGGGGACACTTGTAACACTGCAGGGCCTCATGGAACCAAGGGTCTGTTGTGACATTGCAGGATCCTGTGTAACCAGGGGTCCATTCTGTCTCTGCCCCACCCATGGGGGAACGTGCCTGGCCCAAGGAAAAGGAGGCTCCCTGGGTGCCCTGCTCTCCTCTCCAGGAGATGCTGAGAGATCTGCAGCCCCTCCTGCCATCTCATGTCCCCAGGCCAGCACAACAGCCCTGGCCCTTGTGGCCTTCCAGAGCTGTTCCTGCTCCAGGCCCAGGGCCCATCCCAAAGCTGGGTCAGCAAGAAAGCTGTGCCCATTTCTGTTCATTCCTGTTTTGATGAGGATGGATCCTCAGCAACATGGAGTTTCCCTGATGAATTTTACTTCTCCAGAGGTTAGCTCTGTCTTCAGCTCTTCCGTTCAGTCTCCTTAAGATTTGAAAACAACCTAAGAAGACAAGCCCCTGGGAATGATTTAATTTTAAGTCTTCAGTTCATTTGTGTTTAATTAGACCAGTTCCAGAAGCATACTCAAAATGAATATATGACATATATTGTATTGTACTGTACAGTATTGTATTACATTGCACTGCATTGCATTATATTATATTATTTATATTATATTATATTATATTATATTATATTATATTATATTATATTATATTGCATTGCATTGCATTGCATTGCATTGCATTGCATTGCATTGCATTGCATTGCATTATATTATATATTTTTTCCCTGTTTATTCCTTTTCTGTTTATACACTGGTGTCAGCATTCTCCAACTGATATTGATCCCAAGCATCCCTGAATGTAGTCTGCATAAATATGAACTTCAAGACCCTTTATGGGTGACAATCAATCAGACTCTGCACCATTTCCTCCATCCAACCCCTGGGTCTCAGAGCTACCTTGTGCAAATCTGAGCTTCCTCTACTCCAGGCTGCACCTGCAGCTTTCAGCTCCTTGGCACCAACTCCCACCTGCTTTCCTTGGAGAAGGAGCTGCCCGAGACAGAGAAGCATGTTCATTTATTGTCAGCAAACAAAACCAAAGTCAGGCACAGCTCCATAAAATGCAAAAGTCATTCCTCTGCTGGATATTAAATCCACTTTCCACCGCAGACAATCTCAGACCAATGGAAAACATGTTCTGGTCCCAGCACAGATCCCAAGATCCCCCAAACCCTCCCTCCCCCGGTTCTGTCCACATTTGCCCTTTGCACACATGAGTCACACGCTGAAGTCACGAGCTCCCTCCATGGCCAGAGGGAGGAAAAGAGAGAAAGTGGATGAAGAGCTCTCTTGTGCAGAGCTACAGCTGAACTGATCCCAATATTCTGGGCTCACAGCAACTTGATGCAACACCCTCTGCAGCATCTGTTCCCTGGCTCAAAATCTGTCTGCATGGCCAGGCCCAAGGAGTGCTGGGCAATGGAGTCACATCCAGGGGTGTCCCCAGGGCTCAGGATTGGGGCCAGTGCAGTTCAATCTCTTCATTGCTGATCTGGATGAGGCATCGAGGGCACCCTCAGTCAGTGTCCAGGTGAGCCCAAGCTGGGTGGCAGTGTGGCTGTGCTGGAGGGCAGGAAGCTCTGCACAGGGATCTGGACAGGCTGCAGCCATGGGCCCAGGACAATTGGATGAGGTTCACCAAGGCCAAGGGCCGCGTCCTGCCCTGGCCTCACAACCACACCAAATCCCTGGCCGTGCCCTGGCCCTGATCCCCACAGCCTGTCCTGTTTCCGTCATCCCTGCCTTGCCAGGGACTTTGTGGGACAAGGGAGCTCTGCTCTGGGGATGGAGGGAGGTCCAAGTGCAGCCACTGGAGTGGGAACCACAACTGATCAGGTTTGTGTCCTTTGGGGGTCAGGAACTTTTGAGACTCAGAGACACGGAAAGTTTCTCTTCATGGCCAACTGACAAAAATGTAAACATGATACTGTTTAAAAAACATCAAAACTCTTCTCTCAGCTCTGTGCAGTGTCCCAGCAGCATCTGACATGTGCAAGGTATTTCTATACAGAAAGTGTTTTAAACAAAGACATAAGAAGAGGTAATTCTAAAATACATAATCACAAAGAAAATGTTGACTAATGTGTTATTTAAAGTTCTGAAAGACTGGGCTATGCTCTGAAGCTCAAAGTGTGAAGCCAGTGAGATGAGAGGTATTG
Source organism: Acanthiza pusilla (assembly GCA_036630365.1). Lineage (NCBI taxonomy): Eukaryota > Metazoa > Chordata > Aves > Passeriformes > Acanthizidae > Acanthiza > Acanthiza pusilla. The sequence continues at coordinate 1,968,760 of JAXCHO010000108.1, forward strand.
GAATGACAGGAGAGGATCTAGAGGAGGAAATCTGGGTGCAATGGGAAGGACATAGATCCAGCTGGTCTGGTGTAGAGATGTCCTTAGACATGGCCATTTAAACAGGAGAGATGGAAACACCTGAATGAAGAGGGACACGTATTATTAGATGGAATATTGGTGACAAAAGTAGAGGGGAAGATCAGTATTTCTTCTCCAGCCATCTCTACACTTCCAGAGAATTCCTGTTCTCTCCTGGTAGGAGAGCTTTGCCATTTCTTAAAAGCACTCAAATGCCCCAGCTAATGAAGATGTGCTTGTGCACCTCACAAGCTGCAGGTCCCCTACAGCCCCAGAGGGCTCCTGTCCCATGAACATCTGCTCTGCTCCAGTCTGAAATAGGGACCAGCATCATCCAAGGATCATCAGAGAGCTGAGGTTGGACGGGACCTCAGCAAATCTGCAGCCCAACCTGTCAGAAACAGGGTCAGACCAAGGCTTGATTTGGTCTGGATTGGAAAATCCCAAGGGACAGGGACAGGGCAGCATCTCAGCATCTGGCTGAGCCCATGGGAACAAAGGTTTCCTCCTGTCCTGGCTGAACCTCCAATCTCTCTGCTTTCACCCATTGTCTTTTGTCTCCCAGCAGGCCTCCGGTGAAGAGCCTGGCTCTGTGTTCTCCATCACCTCCTCGGTGGCACTGCCAGGCTGGGATGAGGAGCCCCTCAGCCTTCCCTTCTCTGGGCTGGACAAGCCCAGCTCCCTCAGCCTCTCTTCACAGCCCAAGGGCTCCAGCCCCACCTTGGAGGCCCTTCCCTAACCCTGCTCTGTTGGAGAAGAAAGAATAGAAAGGTCTCATAGAAATTATTACTTAGCAAAAGAAAAAGTAGAATTAAAAATGGAGTTTGATTGAGCTAGAGAAAAAAGAATCATTTCAGCTGAATGAGGTTACAACAGAAACCTGTTCCTCTGGGGTGGATCCGAAAGTGGAAAAACCGGTTCTGTAGGATCCAAACATGGAACAGCTGTGGTAATCTAAGAACTCTCATAGTCTGTACGCAAATGACGTAGAATTTGTATCTCCTCCCTGATTGGTTAGTAGAAATTAGCATATTCATCATGGAACCTGTTATCCGTGCCGGAGAGCAAGTTTTCGCACTCTTGCAACTTCCCCTCCCCTTCCTACCTCACCTCCTCTGAGATCCCCGCGTGACTGCGAAAGCAGCCACATGGTGGATCTCACTTTCCTACCCTTTCTCTCCCAAAATAAATCTGCATGCTTTGAAACCGACTGCAGAGAGTCCATCTCCATCATTGCAGAGGAAATTTGTCTCATGATTTCCTTCACTGCTCCAGCTGCCTAACATCTTTCCTGCCCTGGGGAACCCAAACCAGGCCACAGTGACCTAGATAACCCATATCTTTGATGTCCTGCTCACACAGCCCCAGCCCATTGTCCCTGTGTCAGACCCTGGTGTCGATTTGTGGGACATCCCTGGGGGAGGCTGCGGTGCCAGGAAGGGCAGGAGCTGGGGGGACAGGGGACCCTGCTGCACACAGCAGTGTTGGATGTCTATGGGGGTGCTCTGTGAGGGGGTGTCCAGGGGACAGTGACCTCCCCAGTTACCTCACAGAGCCCCGCTGTGACATCACAGCCCTCCTGTGACATCACAACCCACTCTGTAATGTCACACCGTCTGCCATGTGTTGTCAAATCACCCTCCTGTGATGTCACAGCCAACTGTCCGTTGTCGCCACCTACTCTGTGATGTCACAGCTGCCCTGTGATGTCAAAGCCTGCTCTCTGATGTCACACAGCCACTCGGTCATGTTACACAGTCCCCCCTATTATGCCCTAGCTGTTTCATGACCTCCTTCTGTGATGTCATAGCCCTCTCTGTGACATCACACAACCCTTCCAGTGATGTCACACAGTCCATTTCTGACATCTCAGCTGCTCTGTGCCTCTATGACACAGCCCCCTCTGGGATATCACACAGCCCCTCTATGACATCACAGCTGTTCTGTAACCTCACAGCTCCTCTCTGGAATGTCCCCCAGTGTCACCTTTGGGGTGGGCTGGACACGTGGCTTCCAGGCACTTTTCGGCCCTTCTGCCTGCAGCACCCGGCACCCAGAGGTGCCCAGCAGCTCCCGCAGGCTGCAGAACCTCCACACCACCCCCGACAGCCTCAAGTGTCCATCTTTGTCCCGGTGGACCTGGCACTGCTTGGAATCCTGGCCGGAGTGCAGCTGGGGAGTGGCCTCTGGGCTCAGTGGGGCAGGGACCCCCTGGGAACCCCCAAACCCCTCCTGCTTGTCCGGGACCCAATAGTGCCCCTGCTGGCTGTGACTGTGACTGCACCAAACGGGACAGTGCCTGGCAGCCCAGGGACATCTGCCACCGGGTTTTGGTTTTGTTTGTTGTTACTATTGTTGTTATTGATTGTTTGCCTCGATATAGATACTAGTAAAGAACTGTTATTCCTTTTCCCATATCTTTGCCTGAAAGCCCTTGATTCCAAAGTTACAACAATTCAGATGGAAGGCGGGGGGTCACATTCTCTATTCTAAGAGAGGCTCCCACCTTCCTTAGCAGACACCTGTCTTTCAAAGTAAGAGAGTCACTGAGTAGGTTAATGTCTTGGTTTAAAAAACAGATGTCTGCCCAGGAAGGTGAGAACCTTTCTGGAATGGAAAGATGATGCCCTCCCTCCAAATTATTGCTTTGTGATAATAGGAGCTTCCTGGGAAAAATATGGAAAAGGAATAACAGTTCTTCACTAGCAAATGTATACATATATATAGAACAGAACAGAACAGCAACAACTGAACAATGGCAGGAGTTTCCCACCCACCAGGCCCCACTATCCCCTTTGGTGTAGTTCTGGTCACACCCAGCAGGGGGCGCTGCAGTGCCTATTACAGCCAGCAGGGGGCGCCAGCGGCAGGCACTGTCTCGCGGCCAGCAGGGGGCGCTCCGGTACAGGGGCGGGACCTTCCCAGGCAGTGATGGCGGTGAAAGGGACCTGGTGGGGACAGCCCCGGCCCCAGGTGGCACTGCAGGGCTCCCAGGGCAGGGGAGCAGGGAGGAGCAGGCAGGCTTTGGTGGCAGTGCTGAGAACCCCAGGGCAGCAATACCCTGGGCCAGCCACACTCACTCTGTCACCCATGCAGCCACTCCTCGATGAAGGGAAGGGAAGGGAAGGTTTGGGAAGGGAAGGTTTGGGAAGGGAAGGTTTGGGAAGGGAAGGGAAGGGAAGGTTTGGGAAGGGAAGGGAAGGGAAGGTTTGGGAAGGGAAGGGAAGGGAAGGGAAGGGAAGGGAAGGGAAGGGAAGGGAAGGGAAGGGAAGGGAAGGGAAGGGAAGGGAAGGGAAGGGAAGGGAAGGGAAGGGAAGGGAAGGGAAGGGAAGGGAAGGGAAGGGAAGGGAAGGGAAGGGAAGGGAAGGGAAGGGAAGGGAAGGGAAGGGAAGGGAAGGGAAGGGAAGGGAAGGGAAGGGAAGGGAAGGGAAGGGAAGGGAAGGGAAGGGAAGGGAAGGGAAGGGAAGGGAAGGGAAGGGGCAGCTCCAGCCCCACTCCCATAGGGTCCCACCTGAGCTCACACCTCTGGCAATGTTCCTTGAGCTGCAGGAGGTCTGGGGGCAAAAGTGACAATTCCCGGTACAAATAACCATGGGATAACCTGATCACCATGAGCCACCCCCCAAGACAGGGATGGGGCCAATGGGATTTGGTGTTGGATCTGTTGGGATTTTGAGTTGGATCCATTGGGATTTAGACTTGGATCCCCTGGGATTTGGGGTTGGATCCAATGGGATTTGGGGTTAGATCCAATGGGATTTGGGTTTGGATCCAATGGGATTTGGGTTTGGATCCAATGGGATTTGGGGTTGGATCTGATGGGATTTGGGGCAGAATGGGCAAATTCTGGGTGAAAACCAGGAAGATTCAAACGGATCCTGATGGAAGGAAGCTCCTCCTAGTCATTCCTCGAACACCCTGAACCAGAGGCATTTATGAATGGCTCCTGGAGACTGCTGGAGATTCCCAGAGATTCTAAGCTACTCCAGAAGTGCCTCCAGCACTGGCCAGAAGTTCTCGTTCCTTGTCCTCATTGTCTTTGGCCTCATGGGGCTGGGCGGGGGCTCCTCGGGATCAGGATCCTTGGGAATGATGGAGTCAGAGCTGGATGCCGACATCACAGCAATCACTGGCGTTTGGAAGCTCCAGGGATCTTGATGACAGATCCACTTGGATTTCTCCTTCTTCTTCACCTCTTCCCCCTCTCCTTCTCCCCTTCCTCCTCCAGAGTGTGGCATTTTGGCCGTGCGTGTCCAGCGCTGGCACTGAGAGCGGCCCTGACACTGTGCGGCCTTTGGAATCTCGGGATGATCCCTGGAAAGATCCAATGGGAAAGGTCATCCCAAGCTGGGGGACACCAGATTGTTCCCAAGCCTTCAGTCTCACCTGTCTGGGGACTTTCCTGACTTCTTCTTCCCCTTGGTTTCCAACTTTTCCAAATTTTCTGGCTTTTCCTTCATCCCTTTGGATTCTGACTTTTCTGACTTCTCCTTTTTCCCCAATTCAGTTTTTGACATTCCTGATTTCTCCTTCCTTCCCAATTCGGTTTCCAACTTCTTTTTCCACAATTCAGTTTCCGACTTTTCAGACTTCTTTTTCCCCAGTTTGGTTTCCAGCTTTTCAGACTTCTTTTTCCCCAGCATTGTTTTCAACTTCCTCTCTTTCCCCTTCGTCCCCTGGATTTCCTGGTTTTCTGGAGTCTCTTCCTCAGGTTGTTCCTCTGCTCCTGATATTCCAGAAGCTGCCTCTGGAACTGGGAAGGAGAGGCCAAGTCTGAGGTGACATCACTTACCCCATTTCTTCCCTTTGTTTCCACATTTCTTCCCTTTTTTCCCGCATTTCTCTGCTCTTTCCCCATTCCTTTGCTTTTCACCCATTTCTTTCCCATTTTTTATCCATTCCTTTGCTTTTTCCCTCATTTCTTTGCCTTTTCACTCTTATTCCCCCTTTGCCCTTTTCCCCCATTTTTTCTATTTTCATTTTTTCTTGATTTTCCCCAATTTCTTCCCTTTCTCCCATTTCTTTGCTTCATTATCCCCAAAATTTCCCATTTTCTTCATTTTTTGCTGTTTCCCCTCTTTTCTTCAATTTTCCACAATTTCTTTCCTTCCATTTCTTTATTATCCATATTAATTTCCTTGGGTTTTGCTATTTCCCCCCTTTCCTTGATGTTTCCCCAATTTTTTTGCTTTACTATCCAAAAAATTCTCATTATCCCCATTTTTTGCTATTTTCTCCCTTTTCTTGATTTCCCCCTTATTTCTATCCTTTCCCCCCATTCCTTTACTTTATTATCCCAATTAATTCCCCTTTTCCCAACTTTTTTTTTTTCCTATTTCACCTATTCTTTTTGGTTTTCCCCATTTCTTTGCATTTTCCCTGTTTTTTAAAATTTCACCTTTTCCATCTCTCTCAATTTTCCTGCCATTCCCACCTTTTGTGATCCATAGGCCCAATTCCTGCCTGGGCTGTGGGGTTTCCTTGGGGAGGTTCTGGAGGATCTGGAGCAGCAGTGCCCTCGGAAGTGGTGCCTGAACCTTTTCCCTCTCGAACCTGGGGAGGAAACACCAGGGTCACCCCAGAATCACCATGGAATCACCACCGTTTTCCCCAAATCCATGACATTTCCCTCTCAATTCACCACATTTTCCTTAATCCACCTTGTTTTTCCCAAATCCACCATAGTTTTCCCTAAATCCACCACAATTTCCCAAATCCACCTTGTTTTTTCTCCCAAATCCACGTTTTCCCCAAATCAACCTTGTTTTCCCTAAATCCACCACATTTTCCCCAAATCCACCTTGTTTTTTCCTTAATTTCCCATTTCTCAGAAATCCACCAAAGATTTCCCCAAATCCACCCCATTTTTCCCAAAACCACCATTTCCCCCAAAATCCACTTGGTTTTTTTCCCAAAAATCCACCAGATTTTTCACAAATCCACCATGATTTCACCAAATCAATGATGTTTTTCCCAAATCCACCATAGTTCTCCCCCAAATCCACCTTGTCTTTCCGCAAAGCCACCATGTTTTTCCAAATCCCCCATTATCCCCAAATCCATTGTATTTTCCCCAAATCCACCTTGTTTAAATCAAATACATTTTCCTTCATATACTTTGTTTTTCCCCAAATCCACCATGATTTTCCCAAATACATCTTTTTTCCCCAAATCCCTCTTTTTCCCCCAAAACCACCACATTTTCCCCCAATACCCCATTTTCCCCCAAATCCACCACATCTCCCCAAAACCACCATCCCTCAGACCCACCCAGTGCAGAATTCCAGGCCCCCTAAATCCATGGAATCCTGGAGCAGGTTGGGTCAGACCCTGTTCCCGTCCCACCCTGGTGTCCCCCCATTCCCGGAGCCCTGGGATCACCCCCAGACACACTCAGGGAAGATGATGATGGAGCCAGATGAGGTCAGGGCAGCCACAGGGATCCCCCGGGGCACCACCATGTCCAGGAGCTCTGGGATCTGCAGTGGAGGAGAACAGGGGTGGGACCTTCTCCATGGGGATGAGGAACTCAACATTAGAAGACCCCAAAGATGGTGGGATCTTCTCATCATGGATGAGGAACTCAGCATAGGAGGAGGCCCAAGATGGCTGGAGCTTCCTACCATGGATGAGGGCCTCAGCGATGGAAGACCCCAAAGATGAGACACCCAACGTTGGAGGAGCCCAAAGAGGGCCCCAGAGATGGTGGGAGCTCCTTAACATGGATGAGGGAATGTTAGAGGAGTCCAAAGATGGTGAGATCTTGTAGTTGCACTGTTTTAGAATCTTTCTGTTCTTTCTCAGAGAGAATAGAGATAAGCTGCATTCTTTTACTTTCTTAATCTCTGTGTTTGGTATTAGGTGTTATTTGGCTGTGACCAATGGTTTTAGGAGGTGGATTCTTTGCTGACCAATAGTTGCTAGAATATTAATGGATATATAAAGAGGCTTCTTGTAAATAGAGTTCCCTTTTCGCCATCTTGGTTCATCTGCCTGAATTCTCTCAGCCAGCTCCTGCAACCCTTGGGAAATTTAAAGCCACAGGATCTTCTCCCCACGGATGAGGAACTCAGTGTTGGAGGAGCACTGAGAGGACCTCAAAGACGTCGGAACCTTCTCCATGTGGATGAGGAAATGCTGGAGGATCCCAAAAATGGTGGGATCTCTTCAACATGGCCAAGGGACTTGAGGACCCCAAAGATGGTGGGATCTTCTCCCCATGGATGAGGGAATTTTGAAGAACCACCCCAGTCCCCTCCCCCCATGCCCTATCTCCCACCCCCAACCCCCTCACCTTGAACACTCCCTTCTCCAGGTTCTCCTTCCCGCTCACTGCCTCCAGGAAGTCATGGTAGAACCTCATCCGGACCTTGCGCCGCTCCACCAGCAGGACTCCGATGTCCCTCAGGGCCAGGGCCACGTTCTCGCCTGTCCTCAGGCACCGTGACAGGAGGGACATGGTGGCCTGGAGGGCACCCTCCACCCTGCGCCAGGGCAGCCCCAGTGCCAACGCCACCGTGAACATCCGGAGTGGATCTGGGTTCCCTGTGAGGACATAGAAAATGGGGGCCATTGGGGTGTCCTCGAGGGGGTTTGGGGTTTTCTGGTGGGGTTTTGGGGGTTTCTCATGGTTTTATGGGGTCTCCTTGTGGTTTTGGGGGTCTTCTGGGGGGTTTTGGGGCTCCTTGTGATTTTATGGGATTTTCTCTTGCTTTTATGGGGTCTTCTCATCGATTTTGAGGTTCTCTCATGGATTTTTGGAGTCTTCTCAGGGTGTTTTGCAGTGTATGTCTGGTTTTAGGGGATGTCCTTCTGAGTTTTGGGGTACCCCCATGGGTTTTTGGGATCTCCCTGTGGTTTTTGGGATCTTCTCATGCATTTTTGTTGTCTCAGCAGGTCCTTTTAGAGTCTTCTCATGTTATATTTTGGGTGTCCTCATGATTTTTTGGTTTCTCCTCACACCTTTCAACCCCAAACCCTCCATTTCCCACCCCATTCCTCAACCCTCCCCCTCCAGCTGTGTCTGTTCCAAAATCCTCCCTTCTCACCCGGCAGGAATTCCCGGTCATCCATCAAATTGTGCTCCTGGACCAAATTCCTGGCCAGGCAAAAAATTGGCCTCCGCGTTGTCACCTCCATGTCCCCAACCTGTGCCTGCCAGGGCACCACACCCAGGGCACCGAGGGTCGGGATCCACACCCCCTGCAACCAGAATTTTGGGGATTTTGGGATGAGCCAGAGATGGCCTTGACCCACAGGAAGGGACAGAGGGGGAAGTCCAAGGTGACCTTTTTCTGCAGCAGGAGCTGGTCCAGGACAAAGTCAGCCACCGCATCCCAAATTTCCATCCGCTCTGGGAATTGAGGGAAACTGAGTCAGGATCCCCACAGATCCTGACAGTCACGGGGGTCCAGAGGATGCCAGTACCTTCGGGGGTGGTGGCTGAGGCCACCTCTGTACCCCCCCAGAGCTCCACCTTGGTCCTCCTGGCAGTGGGAGGGTGGAAGCTCATTCTGCACTCCCTCAGGATTTGGGATTGGGATTTAGGATTGGGATGTGGGGTCTGGGATGTCCCACCACCAGACCGGCTCCTGTTGTGTCCCCAGGATGCTCTGTGCCACCACTGGTGGTTCTGGTGGTGGCTCTGTGAGCTCAGTGGGGCCTCTGTGACATCGCGGTGACACCATGGGGACAGGGGCTGGGATATGGGGCTGGGGGAGGAGGGGAGATGGGGGATGGAACATGGAATGGGGGACGTGGGGGGTGTGGGACAAATGGGATGGGACATGGAATTGAGGACATGGGATGGGGGATATGGGGGTTCTGGGATGGGGACATGGAACGGGGACATGGAATGGGGACATGGGGGATGTGGGGTTGGACATGGAATGGGAAGTGTGGGATGGGGGATGTGGGATGAGGGACATGGAATGGGGGACATGGAGTGGGGACTGGGGGGATGTGGGATGGGAGATGTGCTGTTACAATCCTCTTAATCCCAGAGGAGCAGAGAGAGCTCTCTAGGAATTCTAGGAAGAACTTCAGGTTGGAATACTCCCTGAAATGAGATTAAAGCTCAAACAAAGTTACCTGTTGATACCAAAACCCAGACATTTTCACTTTATTAACTGTAAAAGAGGCAAAGAGAGAGAAAGGGAAAAGTAGAGAAAGGTAGGGAAAAGCTGAGATTCCTTTAAAAGCACAGGACAGTTTCACCCCCACACCGCTGCCTTTCTGATGACATGGGGTGGGGCGGAGGGGGGATTAAGCAGTTTTTGCCTTTTTTTCCTCTGCCCCTCGAAGTGGCTTTATCAGGGATTTCCTCAGGGCTGATGGCTCAGCTGGGATGCAATCCTGCTGTGCTCTGGAATGCAGACGCAGTTCGTGTCCCTGCAGCTCCCGGGTGGCTCCGGTCCATCCACTCGAGCTGCTCGCCCCAGGGGTGCAGGACCAGGGAGGTTTCCACAACTCACGTGTGGATCACAGAGGGTTTTTGTTTTCCCCAGGCTGGTGGTGGCTCAGCTTCTGGAAGCTCCAGGGGTTTCACAGCTGTGAAAGGCTCAGCAGGCAGAGGGGAGGGTGAGGGGAGGCAAAGGACAGAGTTTCTGTCCTTCTCTTCCTCCTCCCTAGTTTCACAGGTTTTGCCTTCCTTTCTATGGGCCTCAAGATGGCTGCTCACGGCTCATTTTGCACAGAGTGTTCAGGTGTTCAGAGTGATTGTGATAAGCAGACACAATGACAAAGCAATTCTTGAGGCATTTTTCTTATTATCAGGTCCTTACACCTGGTCAGTGCCCAAATCCCAGGACAGGGATCGCAGCTGCTTGGCTTCACCACCACCCAGTTCCATACTGGAGCTGTGATATCCCAGCATCAGAGCAGACAGGTCACCAGGGGCTCTCCTGACCAGCGGCTGAAATCTTTTCACAAATCTCTCAGCTCACCTGAGGACAGGGAATGGGTCATTATCTCTGGCCCTGCCTCTTCCTCCTGTCACAAGGGCTCTGCTTCCTCTTCCTCCCTCCCTAAGGGATTGGTGATGATTTGGTCTTGGATTTCTTCTTCTGTACAGCAGCAGCTGCTCCCGGCAGGGGCTGTTCCCTGGTCCAGCTGCAGCTGCAGTGCCCACGGTGCTGCTGCTCTGCTTTCCTCCTCCTCCCCTGAGGGTGCTGTCCAGTGGCCAGCAGTGGCCCAGGAACAGTAGCCAGGGCCCGGCAGGTTGCATCACTTGGCACCTCTCTGGAGCTGCTGCAGCGTTTTCCCTTCACATATTTTATCACTTTATCAGGGTCCTGTAGCTGTTCAGGGGTGACCTTCCAAACCCTTGGAGGAGAGAAATCCTCCAAACACTGGCCCATGTCCTCCCACATTCCATGCCACTCATGGCTCTCCACCCTCGGGGCAGATCTCTGAATGACCTTCCTGGAAATCTCTGTCCTGGCTCTGAACACGGTGTGGAGCACACTGAGGAGACCTGGCAGTGTCAGCAACAAGAACAGGCTTTCCTTAACACCCAGGGGGAATTCCAAAATCTCAAAAGCTGTTGTAACAGGCCTGAAGGAGGAAAAGGGGTGAAAACCTGGGGGAAATCATCCTCCCCTGTTCCCCCACAGGCTGGGCACGATTATTAATGGACTCCCGGAGGCAGCACCCGAGGCAAGGGCAGGAGAGCAACACTGAATTCACATCCCAAATGACCCTCACTGCCTTGATGTTCTCACATCACAAACTGATATCCCACAGGACAGCAACAAAGCAATCCTGATCCCTCTGCCTGCTCTGAAAAAGATCCCTGAGAGGAGCACAGATGGGAATATGCACAGGGTGAGCTCCCACACCCACATGAGCAGCCCAAGCCATGTCGTGCTCAGTGGCTCTGGACCTTCTACAGCAAATGCTCAGATCAAATTTGATTTGGGCAGATCTGTTGTTATCCAACTCATTGTGCCCCACACTGGCCCCAGCAATGTGCTGCCCCACGTCCACACAGCCCTTTCCAACCACATCCTGCTCTAACTTCCCATTTGCTCTTCATCCCTCAGAGTTCTGGACTTTCCTTCATATGGAAACAAAATGTCCTTCTCTTCCAGGCATCCATGGCCAAAATGGAGATTCCACTTCCAAATTTCTGTATATCCAATGATTGCCCACAGAAAAAATCTGACATTACTGTCAAGTCTGACCTTGGACTCCTGAGGGCCAGCACTCACCTGCTTTCCAAACACAAGGGCTCTGTGCTTTCCTTTTTATGGAAAATGACCATCCTTCTTCTCCAGGCACGAATGACAAAAATTGGGATTCTACATTCAAAACTCCGTATATCAAAGGGCTGCTTCCAGACAAAACTGCCAGGACTGACAGATCTGCCAGGCTTTGGCCTCTGGTGACTGCCATTCATCAGCCCCTGAAACACGGGGGCTCCATGTGGAGACCATTGTGACACTGTGGGGCCTTGTGGAACCAAGGGGATCATTGTGGCACTGTTGGGCCGCAAGGTCCCCAGGGGCCAGTGGGAAGCAGCAGGGCTTTCCTTCCCATGGAAAAGAACCATCCTTCTCATCAAGGTACCCATGGCCAAAATTGGGATTCTACCTCCCAAATTCTATATATCCAAGGATTTCTCCCAGACAAAAGCTGCCAGGACAGACAGGTCTGGCTGGCCTTTGCCCTTGGTGGCTGCCACCCATCTGCCCCTGAAACACCAGAGCTCTGCTTTCCTTCCAGTGGAAAAGAACTGTCATTCTTGTCCAGGTGCCCATGGCCAAAATGAGAATTTAGCCTCCAAAATTCAATCTCTCCAAGGACTGCTCCCAGATGAAAGATGCCATTACAGTCAGGCTTGGCTGGCCTTGTCCTCTGGTGATTTTCTTAAACTATAAGCAGAATGTTTTCATTTGCAAACATCTTGGAGAGGGCCCAGAGAACACCTGAGCTGGGGTTTGGAAGCCTCAAGCACATGACCACTATATAAGGACAGAGGAGTTCTGTGTTCAGTGGGGTCGAGACAGAGGACAGTGGAGGAGAGCCCTGGGAGTGACTGAAGAGCAGTTTCAGAGATGGTGGATGATTTTGACATAGCAGAGAACAGCCAGAGAAGGAAAGAATTAATGCCAAGTGCAGCTGGGGAGGTCCAATCTGTGGAAGGGGAAACAGTGGCAGTTCAGTCAGGACATAAGGAAACCTTTGTTCCCATGGGCTCAGCCAGGTGCTGAGATGCTGTCCCGTCCCTGTCCCTTGGGATTTTCCAATCCAGACCAAATCAGGGTCTGACCCTGTTTCTGACAGTTTAGGCTGCAGACTTGCTGAGGTTCTATCTGACCTCAGCTCTCTGATGATCCTGGGATGATGCTGGTCCCTGTTTCAGACTGGAGCAGAGCAGATGTTTATGGGACAGGAGCCCTCTGGGGCTGTAGGGGACCTGCAGCTTGTGAGGTGCACAAGCACATCTTCATTAGCTGTGTCATTTGAGTGCTTTTAAGAAATGGCAAAGCTCTCCTACCAGGAGAGAACAGGAATTCCCTGGAAGTGTAGAGATGGCAGGAGAAGAAATACTGATCTTCCCCTCTACTTTTGTCACCAATATTCCATCTACTATTTCATCTCCCTCTTCCTTCAGGTGTTTCCACATCTCCTGTTTAAATGGCCGTGTCTAAGGACATCTCTTCACCACACCAGCTGGATCTATGTCCTTCCCATTGCTCCCTGACTTCCTCCTCTAGATCCTTTTCTGTCATTCAGATGCCTCTCAACTGAGTGGCTTCATACTTTGTGCTTCAGAGCATGGCCCAGTCTTTCAGAACTGTAAATAACACATCAGTCAACATCTTAATTGTGTTTATGTCTTTTAGAATCACCTCTTCTTATGTCTTTGTTTAAAACTGTCCCTGTATAGAAATCCCTTGTGAATGGTGGACATGTCAGATGCTGCTGGGATGTAGCACAGAGCTGAGGGAAGAGTTTTGATGTTTTTTAAATAGTGTCATGTTTACACTTTTTGTCAGTTGTCCATGAAGAGAAACTTTCTGTGTGTCTAAATCTCACCAGTTCCTGACCCTAAAGGACACAAACCTGATCAGTTGTGGTTCCCACTCCAGTGGTTGCACTTGGACCTCCCTCCATCCCCAGAGCAGAGCTCCCTTGTCCCACAAAGTCCCTGGCAATGCAGGGATGAAGGAAACAGGACAGGCTGTGGCGAACAGGGCCAGGGCACAGCCAGGGATTTGGTGTGGTTGTGAGGCCAGGGCAGGACGCGGCCCTTGGCCTTGGTGAACCTCATCCAATTGTCCTGGGCCCATGGCTGCAGCCTGTCCAGATCCCTGTGCAGAGCTTCCTGCCCTCCAGCACTGCCACACTGCCACCCAGCTTGGGCTCACCTGGACACTGACTGAGGGTGCCCTCGATGCCTCATCCAGATCAGCACTAAAGAGATTGAACTGCACTGGCCCCAATGCTGAGCCCTGGGGACACCCCTGGATGTGACTCCATTGCCCAGCACTCCTTGGGCCTGGCCATGCAGACAGATTTTGAGCCAGGGAACAGATGCTGCAGAGGGTGTTGGATCAAGTTCCTGTGAGCCCAGAATATTGGGAACAGTGCAGCTGTAGCTCTGCACAAGAGAGCTCTTCATCCACTCTCTCTCTTTTCCTCCCTCTGGCCATGGAGGGAGCTCGTGACTTCAGCGTGTGACTCGTGTGTGCAAAGAGCAAATGTGGACAGAATCGGGGCAGGGAGGGTTTGGGGGATCTTGGGATCTGTGCTGGGCACAGAATGTGTTTTCCATTGGTCTGAGACTGTCTGCTGTGGAAAGTGGATTTAATATGCAGCAGAAGAATGACTTTTGCATTTTATGGAGCTGTTCCTTACTTTGGTTTTGTTTGCTGACGATAAATGAACATCCCTCTGTGTCTCAGTCAGCTCCTTCTCCAAGGAAAGCAGGTGGGAGTTGGTGCCAAGGAGCTGAAAGCTGCAGGTGCAGCCTGGAGTGGAGGAAGCTGAGATTTGCACAAGGCTGCTCTGAGTCTCAGGGCTAGGATGAGGGAAATGGTGGGGAGGGGGTCTGATTGACTATCAGCCATGAAGGGTATTGATGTTCATATCTATTCAGACTGCATTAGGGGATGCTTGGGATCAATATCAATTGGAGAACGGTGATATCTGTGTATAAACACAAAAGGAATAAACAGAAAAATCGAGATCTATATTATAATATAATATATGTCAAACATTCATTTTGAGTATGCTTCTGGAACTGGTCTGATTAGCCACAAAAGAAATGAAGACTTAGAATTAAATCATTCCCAGGGGCTTGTCTTCTTACGTTGTTTTCAAATCTTAAGGAAACTGAACTGAAGAGCTGAAGACAGAGCAAACCTCTGGAGAAGTGAAATTCATCAGGGAACATCCATGTTGCTGAGGATCCATCCTCATCAAAACAGGAATGAACAGAAATGGGCACAGCTTTCTGGCTGCCCCAGCTCTGGGATGGACCCTGGGCCTGGAGCAGGAACAGCTCTCGAGGGCTACAAGGGCCAGGGCTGTTGTGCTGGCCTGGGGACATGGGATGGCAGGAGGGGCTGCAGAGCTCTCAGCATCTCCTGGAGAGGAGAGCAGGGCCCACAGGGAGCCTCCTTTTTTTTGGGCCAGGCACATTCCCTCATGGGTGGGGCAGAGTCACAATGGACCCCTGGTTACACAAGATCCTGCATTGTCACAAGAGACCCTTGGTTCCATGAGGCCCTGCAGTGTTACAAGTGTCCCCTTAGTTCCATGAGGAACTGAGTGTCACAGTGGCCTCTAAGTTACCTGAGGCCCTGCAGTACCACAATGGCCCCTTGGTACCATGGAGCACCATGGTGTCAAAATTGTTCCCTTAGTTCCATGAGTCCTTGGAGTGTCACAATGGCCCCTTGGTTCCACAGGGCTCTGGAATATCTCCAGGGTCTCCTTGGTTCCACAGTGTCACAATGGCCTCTGTGGTTCCATTTAGCCCCAAAGTGTCACAATGGCCCCTTGCTTCCCTGGGGCCCTGCGGTGTCACAATCATCACAGAATCACGGAATCAACCAGGTGGGAAAAGACCTTTGAGTGCATCAAGTCCAACCTGTGACCCAACACCTCCTTGTCACCCAGACCATGGCACTGAGTGCCACTTCCAGTCTTTCCTTAAACACCTCCAGGTATGGTGACTCCACCACCTCCCTGGGCAGCCCATTCCAATGCCCAATCACCCTTTCTGTATAGAACTTCTTCCTAATGTCCAGCCTAAATCTCCCTTTGTTAAAGCTTCAGGCTGTGCCCTCTTGTCCTGAGGCTGTTTGCCCAGGAGAAGAATCGGACCCCATCTAGCTGCACCCTTCTGTCGGGGAGTTGTAGACAGTGATGAGATCTCGCCTGAGCCTCCTCTTCTCCAGGATAATGTCTTGGTTTGAAAGACAGGTGTCTGCTAAGGAAGGTGGGAACCTCCCTTAGAATGGATAATGTGACCGCCTTCCCTCCGAATTATTATAACTTTGGACTCAAGGGCTTTCATGCAAAGACATGGGAAAAGGAATAACAGTTCTTTACTAGTATCTATAACGAAGCAAACAATCAGTAACAACAATAGTAACAACAAACAAAACCCAAACCCAGTGGCAGATGTCCCTGGGCTGCAAGGCACTGTCCCTTTGGTGCAGTCACGGTCACAGCCAGCAGGGGCGCTGTTGGCTCCCGGCTGTGCAGGGCAGGTGCGATGACTCCTGCGCAGCTGCAGGGGGCGCTGTGGCGCGAGGTCAGGTCTGTGTCACGTGGGTAATGGTGGACAGAGGGCTGGGCAGGGATGGCGTGAGCAGGATGGGCTGGGCAGGGATGACGTGAGCAGGACAGGCTGGGCAGGGATGGTGTGAGCAGGATGGGCTGGGCAGGGATGACGTGAGCAGGACAGGCTGGGCAGGGATGGTGTGAGCAGGATGGGCTGGGCAGGGATGGCGTGAGCAGGACAGGCTGGGCAGGGATGGTGTGAGCAGGATGGGCTGGGCAGGGATGGCGTGAGCAGGACAGGCTGGGCAGGGATGGTGTGAGCAGGATGGGCTGGGCAGGGATGGCGTGAGCAGGATGGGCTGGGCAGGGATGGTGTGCAGATGGACGGGGCTGGGCAGGGAGCTCAGAGCAGGGAGATGGAGTGGCAGGGCCAGCCCACCCGAGCCAGCCCTCAGAGAAGGAGGCAGGAACTCTGCAGTAGTGGTAGGCAGGACGTGTGCGGTGGCAGCCAGGTCCCTTTCCTCTGCAGTGCAGCTGGGAAATGCACCCTCCAGAAGGGGAAAAGGGGGTTGGAATGCCATGCCCCTTTCCCAGAGAACACCAGGTAGAGGAAAGCAGTGCAGAGCTGGGCTTTTTCTGCAGTCGCAGCAAAAAGGAGACAGCAGCTTTTTCACTGCTCTCTCCTCCAAAATCCAGCGAGCCAGTGCCCGTTATCGATGACCAGATCTCTCCTCCCCCTGCCACACTTCAGCTAAAATCCTTTGTCTCTTTTATAAGAGTAAATAGTCTTTAAATGCTGGGTCGCTGGTTGCCCAGCAACAGAATGGGGAAAAATTCCACCCCTCCCAACCTCCAACATTCCCCAAGGCCCTGCAGTATGACACTGTCCACTTGGTTCCACTGGGCTCTGGAATCTCACAAGGGTTTCCTTGGTTCTGCAGTGTCACAATGAACCCCTTGGTTCAACAAGGCCCCACAGTGTCACAGTGGCCTCCGTGATTCCACAAGGACCCAGAGTGTCACAATGAAATCCTTGGTTCCATTTAGCCCCACAGTGTCACAATGTGCTTCCCTGGGGCCCTGCAGTCACAATCATTACAGAATCACAGAATCAACCCAGGTTGGAAATGATCTTTGAGTACATCAAGTCCAACCTAGGACCCAACACCACCTTCTCACCCAGACCATGGCACCCAGGGGCCACATTCAGTCTTTCCATAAACACCTCCAGGGACGGTGACTCCACCACCTCCCTGGGCAGGTGGCTTAAGGCCGTGGCCTCTTGTCCTGTCACTGTTTCCTGGGAGCAGAGCCCAACCGCATGTGGCTGCACCCTCCTGTCAAGGAGTTGTAGAAAGTGATGAGGTCTCCCCTGAGCCTCCTCTTCTCCAGGATAAAAAACCGCAACTCCCTCAGATACTCCTGACAGGACTTGTGTTCTAGACCATTCACCAGCCTTGTTGCCCTTCTCTGGACATGCTCCAGCCCCTCAATGTCCTTCCTAAATTGGGGGGCCCAGATCTGGACACAGCACTCGAGGTGTGGCCTCAGCAGTGCTGAGTACAGGGGAAGAATCACTGCCCTGCTCCTGCTGCCCACACCATTCCTGATCCAGGCCAGGTGCCATTGGCCTTCTTGGCCACCTGGGCACACTGCTGGCTCATGTCCAGCCTGCTGTCCTTCAGTGTCCCCAGGTCCCTTTCAGCCTGGCCACTGTCCAGCCACTCTGTCCCCAGCCTGTAGCACTGCAGGGGTTGTTGTGGCCAAAGTGCAGCACGTGGCACTTGGTCTTGTTCAACCTCCCATTGTTGGATTTGGCCCCTGGATCCAGCCTGTCCAGAGCCTCCCACTGCAGAGCCCTCCTACCCTCCAGCAGATCCACACTCGTACCCAGCTCGGTGTCACTACAGTTCCGTGAGGTCCTAAAGGTCTCACTGTTCTCCATGATTCCATGAAGCTCTGTAGTGTCACAACGGCCCCTCGGTTCTCCAAGGCCTTCTAGTGTCATAATGGCCTTTGGGTTCCATGGGGCCTCAGTGTCACAATGTCCCTTGGTTTCCTGGGCACTGCAGTGTAACAATGCCCCTTGGTTCCATGAGATCTAGCAGTACAGCAATGGTCTCGTTGGCTCCATAGCTTCACAATGGCCTCTTCGTCCCATGGGACACCACGGTGTCAAAATTGTTTCCTTCATTCCATGAGTCCCTGCAGGGTAACAATGGCCCCTTGGTTATACAAGGTCCTACACTCACAGTGGTCTCCATGGTTCCACAAGGCCCCACAGAGTAACAGTGACCCCTTGGTTCCATAGGGCCTCAGAGTGTCACAATAGCGCCATTGTTACACAAGGTCCTGCACTATCACAATTGTCTCTGTGGTTTCACATGGCCCTGAATTGTCACAACAGTCCAGTTGATTCCATGAGGCCCCACAGTGTCACAGTGATTCCTTGGTTCCAAGAGGCCCCAGAGTGCCACAATGGATTTCTTGGATGCACAATGTCACAATGGGCCCTTGGTTCCATGAAGCCCTGCAGTGTTACAAGTGTCCTCTTAGTTCCACATGGCCCTGATGTGTCACGGTGTCCTCTAAGTTATCTGAGGCCCTGCAGTACCACAATGGCCCCTTGATACCATGGGGCACAGTATCAAAATAGTTCCCTTAATTCCATGAGTCCTCAGAGTGTCACAGTGACCCCTTGGTTCCAAGAGGACCCAGAGGATCACAATGGACTCCGTGGTCCTGTGGGGCCCTGCAGTGTCACAATCAGCACTGAATCACAGAATCAGCCAGACTGGAAAAGACCTTGGAGACCATCAAGTTCAACCAGTGACCTGACACCACCTTGTCACCCAGACCATGGCACCACCTGACATATCCAGTCTTTCCTTAAACACCTCAAGGGATGGTGACTCCACTCCCTGAGCAGGCCATTCCAGTGCCAAATGACCCTTTCTGTGAAGAAACTCTTCCTAATGTCCAGCCTAAACCTCCCCTGGCACAGCTTAAGGCTCTGTCCTCTTGTCCTTTCACTGTTTGCCTGGGAGAGGAGACCTACCCCCACCCCCTACAGGCTGGGGACAGAGTGGCTGGGGACAGCGGACAGGCAGAAAGGGACCTGGGGGCACTGATGGACAGCAGGCTGGACATGAGCCAGCAGTGTGCCCAGGTGGCCAAGAAGGCCAATGGCACCTGGCCTGGATCAGGAATGGTGTGGCCAGCAGGACCAGGACAGTGATTCTTCCCCTGTACTCAGCACTGGTGAGGCCACACCTCGAGTGCTGTGTCCAGGTCTGGGCCCCCAACTTAGGAAGGACATTGATGGGCTAGGGAGTGTCCAGAGAAGGGCAACAAGGCTGGTGAAGGGTCTGGAACACAAGTCCTGTCAGGAGTATCTGAGGGAGTTGCGGTTTTTTATCCTGGAGAAGAGGAGGCTCAGGGCAGACAAGGTGGTGTTGGGTCACAGGTTGGATCTGATGATCTCAAGGATGTTTCCCAACATTGTTGATTCTGTGATTGTCTGAAACCACCCTTGAAGCAGTTGCAGGATGAGCCCTGGGCCTCCTCTTCAGAAGCTCCAGCAGCCCATGGCCCTCAGCTTCTCCACACAGGCCCCAAAGCCCATCCTGTCAGTCCTGCAGAGCCTCTCCAGCTCCTCCCCATTGCCCCACAACAGGGAGCCCCACACCCACACACACCAGCCCAGATGTGCCCCCCTGGCCTGGGGTGTCTCTGGCAAGGGAACAGCACGAGGCACTGCAGGAGCCTGCAGACAATTCATGAAGCACTTGGAGGATGATCCTGCTCACCAAGGGACGTTCCCATGGTGCCAACTCAGGAACTGAAATGGGGAGTGGGGCCAGAGAGGAAAGGGCAAACAGGGATGGGCTGTTTGCAGGGGAGGGGACAGGGATGGGCAAGAGGAAGAAATGTGGAGCAGGAGAGAGGAAAGAAAGCAAAGGTGAAGGAGAGGAAATGCTCAGGGCTGTTTGGGGGTGGCTGCCAGGCAGCCCTGGGGCTGAGCAACAACGTCTGCAGTGGCACAGGAAACTCACAGCTCATGGGAACAAACTTTCTGGCTGACTCCAGAGGTCACAGCAAACCTGAGTGGTTTCCCTGCCATGCCCAGCCCTTGCTGGCCCCAGGGGCTGATGGCGTTTGTGCTCCCTCAGGTTCATCTCCCCACACCAACAGCATGGCGCTGCTCACGCCTGCTCTGTGCAATGCAAACAGGGGCTCCTGAGCAGTGCTGCCGTGGCTCTGCCTGCAAGGATCAAGCACCTCTGGCAGCTGGGGGAGAGGCCAGGGCTGCAAAGGGGGGATGTTGTTGGCAGCTCCATCAGGACACAGGTCTGGGACGCTGCCCTGGGCTGTCCAGCGCAGTGGGGATGGATCAGCCCCTGCTCTGCTGCTCCTTCCCGGCTCCCCCAGGGACCTTGCAGAGCCCCAGCCATGCTGTTTGCCCCCACCCTGCCCACGGCCACCCTGGGGCTGCTCACGGGGGTTTTCTCTGCTGAGCATTGGCCTGGGCGTGTTCTTGAGAGACCCTGGGCAAGGAGCCTTGAGCCCCCAGGCCCTGCCCTGAGGCGTCAGCTCTGCCCCAGCAGTGCCCATGGCCTGTCCCTGCTGCAGCCCCGGCACTGCCACCCCCAGCACTGGGAGCCACCCCGAGAGCACTCAGGCCCTACAGCAACATGAGGGGCAGTGGGGCAGCAGGGCAGTGGCACGGGAGCAGCGCTGGCAACACCAAGTGCTGCTGCTCCTTGGCAGAGCTGCTGTGCCACCCCTGATCTGCCCCAGCTCTGCACACAGACATTGCTGCTGCAGCTCCTGAGAAGGGAAGAAAAGGGGATCTGTGGTGAAAACTTGGCTGGGAGATCCTTTAGTTTGTTTAAAGCCACTGAGAGCACAGTTCCTCATTGACACAGTCTGTGGCCACAGTGAAGATGGAGTGAAACAAAATGAGAAACAGCACAAAAAATTATCTTTATTTGTGAGCAATATTAAAAAACTAAAATACAGGAAGAAAAAACTCACAACCAAACCAAGAAGAACTACGAAAGTGGACTTTTATTCCAAATGATTTGCAGAAATTGGCACCCAGTTGAATGTTTCTGAAATCATCCTGTCATCAGTTTCCACACTGCAGCCTTGAGCACCTGGTTCCTCAGGCTGTAGATGAGAGGGTTCAGGGCTGGAGGCACCACCGAGTACAGAACTGACACTGCCAGATCCAGGGATGGGGAGGAGATGGAGGGGGGCTTCAGGTAGGCAAATGTGCCAGTGCTGATAAACAGGGAGACCACAGCCAGGTGAGGGAGGCACGTGGAAAAGGCTTTGTGCCGTCCCTGCTCAGAGGGGATCCTCAGCACAGCCCTGAAGATCTGCACATAGGAGAAAACAATGAAAACGAAACACACAAGTGCTAAGGACGTAGTAAAAGTGGAAACCCCAAGCTCCCTGAGGTAGGATTTGGAGCAGGAGAGTTTGAGGATATGTGGCACTTCACAGAAGAACTGGCCCAGGGCATTGCCCTGGCACAGGGGCAGGGAAAATGCATTGGCTGTGTGCAGCAGAGCATTGAGAAAGGCACAGGCCCAGGCAGCTGCTGCCATGTGGGCACAAGCTCTGCTGCCCAGGAGGGTCCCATAGTGCAGGGGTTTGCAGATGGACACGTAGCGGTCATAGCTCATAATGGTGAGGAGACCAACCTCTGCTGAAATGAAAAAGACAAAGATAAATAGCTGAGCAGCACATCCAGTGTAGGAGATGTCCCTGGTGTCCCAGAGGGAATTGTGCATGGCTTTGGGGACAGTGGTGCAGATGAAGCCCAGGTCGGTGAGGGCCAGGTTGAGCAGGAAGAAGAACATGGGCGTGTGCAGGTGGTGGCCGCAGGCTATGGCGCTGATGATGAGGCTGTTGCCCAGGAGGGCAGCCAGGGAGATGCCCAGGAAGAGGCAGAAGTGCAGCAGCTGCAGCTGCCGCGTGTCTGCGAATGGCAGGAGGAGGAAGTGGCTGATGGAGCTGCTGTTGGACATTTTGAGCCTCTGGCCATGGGCACCTGTTCAAGGAGGAGACAGTGATAAGTCAGGGGAGACTTTCCTGAGCAATGTCCAAGCCCTTTCTCCCAGCCCTGCCCCTGCCACTCTGTGCCACCCAATTTCCCTTTTCTTGGACTCCTTCCTTCAGCCCCGTGCCTGGAGCTCTGCTGGGATCTGGCCCTGTTGCTGTGACGGGCAGGGGCTCTGCCCATGGACACCGAGGGGTCAGCTCTGCTCTGCAGCAGTGGGGACATGGGAACAGGGGACAGGGACCAGTTCTGGGTTGGACTTCATCAGACCAAACTATTCTGAAGGCAGAGGAGCCTGGCAGCATCTCCTGTCCCAGGGCTAAGGAACGGTGACAGCCAAGGGCAGTTTGAGAGGATTTCCTGCTGTGCTCAGGGAGAACAGAGAGAAATGTGCAATTCAAGAGCATTGGCTGTAACTCAGTGAAGGGTGAGAGGAGCTGCTCTGTCACTCCCTCTGTTCCCAGCTGCCCTTCCTGAGATCGAGGGCAGTCACTGTGTTCCCCTGAAAATCAACCTGACACAGCTGAGAGGAGAGGGACCCACAGCAGAGCCAAATGGCTCAGCCTTTCTCAGAGTCTCAGCCCCACTCCCGGCCAAGGACACTCCTGGCCAAGGACACTCCTGTCCCCCAGTGTCCCCTGGAGGGCAGCTCACAGCTTGCATGGACATCCCGAGGACACACCAAGGGTCCTGTCCATGGAACTGCTTGGGGAGAGTCAGCTCATTCGCAGCCTCCCAGCCTGCCCTGCCCAGAGCTGCCCAGGGCAGAGGGAGCTGGGACACCATTGCTGTGCTCAGCCTGCACAGGAGGAGCCCCAAGGGCTGTGCCTGACCCTGCAGCTGGAGCTGCCATTCCCAGAGAGCCTGTCAGCAATGCCAGCAGCACCTGAGCAAGGCAAGGAGAGACAGAGCCAGGCCTGAGGAAAAGCCTTTCCCTCCCCAGCCCTGCACAGCCCCTCCCAGGCAGCCCCAGTGCAGGACAGTCGCCCTCAGGCCCTGGGCAGCAGGGAATGGGCAATGGCAGGAGAGATGCCCTTCATCTCTGGGGCTGCTCTGGCAGCCCAGGAGGGCACTGAGGGCCCCGAGCCCCCGGGCTGAGGGCTGTGCTGGCTGCGAGGGGACACAAGAGCTCTGCTGCTCAGGGCAGTGTCTGCACTGCAGGCCAGGGCCGGCAGGTGCCACATCTCCCCTGCAGCAGCGCTTCCCTCAGCATTGCCTCCCTCCCTGCCTGCCCACGGCTCTGCTGCTGGAGCTGTCCCAGCCGGGAGCTGTTCCTGTGGCCCCGGGGTCCTTCCCTGCCAGTGCTGCCAGAGCCCAGCCCAGCCCTGGGCCAGCTCTGCCCTGCAGCTGCTCGGGGCTGCAGGGATTAAAGAACAGCTCCCCCGAGCCTGGGGACCATGGGAAGGTGATGCTGGATGGATTTGGGGGCTGGGGAGGTGGAGGCACTTGCTGAGGTTCCCAGGAATCCTCAGCGTGATGGTTTAAGAGCCTCAGCCCCTGCTCTGCCCTGCCCAGCTGAGTTTCCATTCCCACCAAGCTGAGCCAGGGAAAAGGGGGAGCACAGATTCAGGAAAACAGAGACCCAAGCAAGGAACTCCTGTCCTGAATGTACCCATGAAAAGTCCTCTCAGAAATGTCCTGGGCATGAGCTGGAGCTCTGAGCAGCCCTGGCCCACACAGCAGCCTCTCCCCAGCAGCAGGACCTGCCCTGGCAGGAGTCACTCCTTGCACCCACAGCTCCACTCCAGCGTCCATGGGGAGCTCCCAGGCAGGCTGAGAGCTGCCCCTGGCAGGTGGCACATGCCCTGCCCTGGCCAAGAGCCCTCAGGGCTGCAGGAGCTGCTCTGCACGACAGCCCTGGGCAGCCCTGGCTGCACCCCCACCTTCACAGCCTGCAGCCATCCCTGGCAGCAGGAGCTGTCCTGCCCTGTCCCTCTGACGGTGCCCAGGGCAGCCCCGCTCTGCAGCACATCCTCCCCCAAACCACAAACGGCAGCAGAGCCATCCTTACAGTCATATCAGTCCTGTCCTGTGTCAGCTTTAGAAGATCCCTGCAGCCAGAGACTTACTGTGTCAGAAGTTGTGAAGATTTCTCCATGAAGAAGCTCAGGATTGTCCTTCCAGCTGCTTTAACCATCTCTGTCTGCTTCACTCCTCTCAGGTGCCTGCAGGCAGTGCCCTCAGCCCTGCTGGGCTGGGAGAGAATCTGCTCCTCAGCAGAGCTGCCTCTTTGAAGCTTTAGGAGCTCCCTCTGTGCCAGGAGCCCAGCCCAGCTCAGCAGCACAGCAAGAGCACAAGGACTTTAATGAGCCTCTCGGGGCTTTGGTGTTGTTTACATCAGACTCAGTCTCTGAGTGTGTCTTCAAAAAACTTCTCAAGAACTCAAAGATTCAAACTCCAAAGTTTCTTTAACTTTTAATGGGTCCCACTGAGGGACACAACTGAGAAAGTGTCCCCAGGTTCCAGTTAGAGCAGAACACTGGAGGCAGTGATGACAGGGGGGACAAACAAGGCCAAGGTGTCTCTGATGCTGAGCAAACCTGGATGTGTTTGAGGAATGCAAAGGGCCAAGGCCTGAGCCCCAGCCCCTGGCAAGGCACATCCTGTCCCTCCCTCAGTGCTCAGGGCTCTTCCCGGGGCACTGCCATGTGGGGATGTGCAATGCCAAGGGCAGCACCATGGGGCGGCCCCTGCCAGGCTGCTGAGCAGGGACAAGGAGGCCATGAGGCCCCAGAGCTGCAAGGCTCACTTGTGTCCTCCTCATGGCCTCAGGGCCAGGGCCAGCAGCCATGGCCAAAGTGCTGCACAAGTTGCCTCTGGCAGGCCCTTGCAGCTTCTGCACATCCCTGGGCCCTCTCCAGCCCAGGCTGTCCTACGCTGTCCATGCCCTGCGCCTCTGGCCCTGCAGGCTGTCGGCATCCCCCGGCTGCCCCACCTCGCTGGCCCTTCCTTTGCTGACAGCTCTGCATCCTGCCTGCCTCTGCCTTGGCACACAGAGCCTTGGGCTGACCCAGACTCCTTCTGGGGATGTGTTGCACCACAGCCCTACCCTGGGAGAGAAATTCCTTTCTCTTTGTGTCCAGTCTTGGCTTCCCCACCTGCCTTTGGTGACATTATTTCCTTCTCAGGCTGTTTTCCACTATCAAGAAAAGCTCCACCATCTCTGAAACTCCTCTTCAAGCCCTCTCAGGCTATTCCTGTTCTATTCTTACTCTCCACACCACTGAGCCCAGGACCATCAGTCTCCCTTTGGGTCATGTGCTTGAGGCCTCCAAATCTTATTTTTGGGTTGTTTGGTGTTCTCTCAAGGTCTTTTCAGATTTAAAGATTGTGGTCATACATAATCCAAGAAAGACTGAGATTATTTTTCAGGCCTGTTGTGGCAGAGGAAGGGTCAATGCCTTTAAAATGCTCAAGGACAAATTTAGCTTGGATATAAGGAGGAAATATTTTATGATCAGGGTGACTAGGCAGAGGAACAGGCTGTCCACAGAAGTGGATGCCCCATCCCAAGAAGTGTTCAAGAGCAGGAGCTTTGAGCATCCAGGTCCAGTGGTAGTTGTGCTATTCTACACAAAGGGGCTGCAGTAGATGATATTTAGGGCTCTTCCATTTTAAAAATCAAAAGTTAAAAAATTAATTGAAGGAAAGTATTGGCACGTCCTCATGAAAGATTCCCCACGGGGGTCAATGGCAGAGCTTTCCAGCATGACCTTGCTAGCTGAGCATGGGGATTTCTGCCTCAGGGCCTGAGACTCATGATGGGCATCCACAAAGGGCATTTAGAGAATGTGCAAGATTTTCCAGGGGATGTCTAAGAAAGAAGCCCAGGAAGGGAAAGTGTGGGGGGATCAAGGTGGTTTGATGAAGAACAGGCATGAGAAAACAGAGAGAAAGAAGGGTGAGAGATCATAATGTGTGAAACATTTTTACACTGTTGGCTGGTCAGGACATTCTTTTCATTGTGTCCTACAGCTGATCCCCACAGCTTGTGGCATTTTCCTAAATCCTCCATTGCCAAGAACTTTTTGCGACAAGAGAGCTCTCTCTGCTCTGGGTACAGATCAGGGTCCAAGTGCCACACACTGGAGTGGGAACCACAACCCATCAGGTCCTGTGTCCTGTGGGGGCCCAGGCACTGGTGAGACTGGTGTGTGTGCACACAGCACTGGGGTGTGTGGGGTGGCTGTAACCAGCAGGGAACATCAAAGCAGAGCAAGCAGCGAGCAGCAGAGGCCTGGGAGCTGCTGTGTGAGATCAGCTCCTGCAGGGATCCACATTGTCTGGGTGTGTGTGCAGCTCTGCATCTCATCCTGCCATGGCAGAGCACACAAACAGCCCATCCTTGTGTCCCTTTCTGCACTGACTGTGCTTGGGCTTGGCCTGGAAACCTCCCGAGGTCCCTCCCAGGAGGAGTCCCTGTGCATTTCCCTCCCCCATGGCTCTGCCCTTCCTGATCAGCAGCTGTGGGGCAGCAGAGCTGGGGCAGTGCAGGGACAGGGCTGCCTCTGACAGGGGCCATGAAGCCACTGCCAGGAGGTGACAGCAAGGACAGTTTGCAAAGGGGAAATGTAGATATGGCGATTTTGTTGTGTTTAGGAAGGAAAAGCTTGGCTGGAGCATGTTCAGAGGATGAAAACAAGGGGTGTTGGGTGAAACAGGGGATGTTCAGCCTGGAGATGAGGAGAGATTTTTGCCCATTTGCAGGGCTGGTGCAGAGCAGGGTGGCCATGAGCCCAGTGGCCTCCCTGTGTGCCAGGGCTGCTCAGGTTGTGTCACAGAGGTGCCCCAGAATCAGAGCCCAGGTGGGGCCTCTCCCTCCTGCCTCACTCCTTCACCTCCCCAAGGATGGAATTCCTGTGGTGTGGGGTCTCTGATGTGCTGGGTGACCTCCCAGTGCTTCCTGGCTAGAATGTCTGCTGAGGGCCAGCCAGGCTGCTGCAGTGGCAGTGACCTCACAGCCATCACCACTGCAGCCATGTCCTCTGGGCCTGGCTCTCCCCTTTCCTCTGTGCCTGTCTTGTCTCTGCTGGGATGAGCAGTTTTGTGATGAATATTCTGTCCCCATGTTATTAGGCCAATTTCTTCCCAGTCAGGCTCCTTTATGTCCCCTTTGCCCATCTCTCCTCATCCCCACCCTCAACTCCTCATCTCTGCTGAGTGCAGAAGCTGAGGCAACATGGAGTTCATGCTCTGCTGGGCCTCCAGCCACGAGAGCCATAGAGCCAGAGGAGAGTTAGGGCAGGCTGGGGCTGGAAAGGGCTGTGCTGGGGTGGGGCAGGACCTTTCTGGGGCCACTTCCCTCTTCTGGCCCATGGTGACACCACAACACAAAGGACAGAGCAAGTGGGGTCAAGAAGTGGCCATGAACTGTCCTGTGGGGGTCAGTCCAGTAGAGGGGGATTGAGACCACCAAAAGACCCTCAAAGTCCCCCAGCCCATTTCCAGAAAGGTCCGGAAGGTTGGGCACGGAAAACTCACCTATAGAAAGGTTCCCCCACAAAGCCCAGGAGGTGCCCCCAGAACCCTGGACACCCTGTTGGCTGTGCGAGAAACTGAGCTGCTGTTGCAGCTGCCTCCAGCTCAGTGTCTGAAACTTTCAGTTCTTTCTCTAAAGCTTGAACTTGTCCACCTTCCAACTCACATCTCTGTGTACAATGGGATGAAATACATTTTCAGCTCCTTTGTGGGTGATGCCAAATTGTAAGAAGCCCTTGAGGAACCTCATGGAATAAATGCTGCCTGTATGAGAAGGGGTTGGGAAAGATGACCTTGGTGGGTTAAACCTGTCAGGCCATCAGGTGCCCACCAAGCTGCTCTCTCACTCCCCTTCCTCAGCAAGATTACAGGAGAAAATAAGGTGAAAAAAAATCATAGATCAACATAAAACCAGATTAAGGGCTGGAGTAAGAGGTGTGGGGTGAATCAAAAAGTAAAGGCCACCTGCAGAAGTGAAGCAAAACCAAAGAAGAGCTATTCTCTATTTCCCATTGGGAGAAAATCTCCAGAAACATCCTGGCAGGAAAGGATGCAGTACATGTGCTTTGGAAGATGAAGATCTCAATACTGAACATCAACAATGGTCTCTGTTCCCCTGCCCCTTTCTCTCAGTTCATTGCTCAGCAATAAAACAAGCTCAGGTCTCTCTGCTCAGGTTGGGGTCACAAAAAGGAGGCTGCTGGCTGGGGACAGGATCCTGTGATCAGTTGTGTCTCAGGAACTCATCACCCAGTGGGAACCTGAGGGCTGTGAAGGGCTGTGAGGTCACTTGTGCCTCTGGAGGGGACAGGCCAAGGGCAGAAGCATGGCTGGAGAAGGGACTGTGAGGTCACTTCTCTGAGCAGGAGCTGCTGGCTCAGCCCGTGACTCCTGCTGGGCCATGGCTGTCCAGCTCAGCCCTGCCAGGTCTCTGCCAGCCCAGCAGAAGGCACCTGGCTGGCACAGGGCCTGGGCCATCCCCTCTGCCCCAGGGCCTGGGCTCACTGCAGCCACGGGGCTTCTCTTGGGGCTGTGCTGTCCCTGCAGCTGAGCCAGGAGCAGCAGGCACAGCTCGGCTGGGGCTGTGCCAGGAGCTGGAAGGAGCAGCCTGGGCAGAGCACGGGGAGGCTGCTGCTCTCTGCTCAAGGGAACGAGCCCAGCAGGGCTGAGGGCTTGGGATGCTGCTGGAAGGGCTGTGTCCCACATGCTGCAGCTTTCCTGGGAGGGAGGAACAGCAGGAGAGACAAACACTGTCCCACAGAGCAGCTGGGCAGGTGGGGACTGGGCATGAGGAGGAGGAAATGTCCCTGCAAGGGCAGGACTGTGCTGGGAGAAGCACCCAAAGGAGGATGAGCTCAGTGCTTGTGTGTGTGTCCCAAGACACAGAGGGTGAGGGTGGGCAGAGGTCAGGGCAGGGCTGGCAATGGCAGGGCAGAGCCAGGGGGCAGCGAGATGGGAGTGTGCAGCCTGCAGGGACACAGGGACAGCTGTGGGACAGCGCAGGACAAGCTGTGCTGGACATGGCCAAGGGCCCTGGCAAGGCTGGCAGTGCCCAGGAGAAGCCAAGTCTTGGTGCCCTGGGGCACAGCAGCATCTGTGCCACCAAGGGCTGTGAGGAGACACCTTGCCCTGAGGCCCTGGGGCCTCCTGGCACAGCCCCAGCAAGGCTGGGCACTGTCACCCCCTTGTCCTGCCCTCAGCATCCCCCCCACATCCCAGTGCCCCCAGCAGAGCCCTGAGCAAGGCGGGAGGGACAGGATCTGCCTTCCCCGGGGCTGGGGCTCAGCCCTTGGCCTTTCTGCTGCCTCCAGCCAGCCCAGGCTCTGCTCAGCACCTGAGCTGCCTGCACAGAGCCTTGGCCTCCCTGCACTCCTGGCCTCAGGGATCTGCTGCAAGGAGTCCCTGGGGAGCCTTGGGCAGCAATGGCCCTGGGGGGCTCCTTCATGCTCCCAGGGACTGCAGGTTTTCCAAAGGACTTTGGCTTTTGCTTTTGCCTTGGAGTCTCTGAGAGCTTTGTGCAATCATGGCCTCCAATTATCTGCTCTAACGAGTCCCTTGAGATTCTCTGTCAGTAACAACACTCACTGGGGCTCATTAATGATTCAAGTTACTTCACTTTTTTAAAGTACTTTCTCTTTTCCTTTCCACATTGAGTCTCTGAGAAGTTTCTGCTATCATGGCCTCCAATTCTCTCCTCCAAGTAGTCCATGAGGAGCCTGTGTTAGTGATGGACTCAGTGGCACTGTCACCGAAACTGCATGAAAAATACAAACTCTCCAACAATATATTTTCAGTGTTAGAGAATTTAGGCATTACTTCATTCTGGCAAGGTTGTTGTTCTGGCCAGCACATGCAATAGAAATCATTACATCCACATATTCCACATGATGGAAAATCATTCCATCTCACATGGTTCTTTAATACACTTTTCACATATTTATACAGACAGAACCCAAAGAAATTCAGGTTAATTTGTCTTAAATTACACAGCAGTGTTTGATCTCCTTTTGGTTATTGATCCCTTTGCTTTTGATGTTAATTAGGTGCTCATTCTTGGATTCTCTTATCAATCTTTTCCCAGACCAGGTGTCTCTAACTGCACTGAAAGGTGATGTTCATCAATGTTCGTTTACCTCCTGTTCATCTTCTGGCTACTCCCAGTCTGTAGATGTTAAACTCATTAGTCCTTATCCAACTTTGGTGAACAGAGTCTTTTGAAGAGAAACTTCAATTCCCCTCCCCCTGGGCAAAGGTGAACAAACCCCTGACTGAAGTTAGATAAAAAAAAATTAAAAGTTGTATCATTTCCAACAATTCCATTAGGTTCTGTAGCATCACAATGGTCTCCTCAATGCCATATACCCACTCAGTGTCACATCGACCCCTTGGTTCCACCAAGCCCTGCAGTGTCACAGTTGCCTCTTTGCTCCGTGGGGCCCCACAGTGTCACAATGGTCTCTTTGGTACCTTGGCCTGCACAGTCACACAATGCTTTCCTTGGTTCCATGGGGCCCCAGAGTGTCACAACTGCCCCTTCATTCCATGAAGCCCTGCAGTGTCACAAAGGTCTCCATGATTCCATGGCCCCTTGGTTCCATGGGGCCCTGCAGTGTCCCAATGGTCTTCTTGGTTCCATGAGGCTGTGCAGTGTCATATTTGCCCCTTGGATCCATATGCCCCCAGTGTCCCAATAGTCCCTTGGTACCATGGCCTGGTTTTTGGTAGCAGGGGCCCACAGAGGTGGCTTCTGTGAGAACCTGCTGGAAGCTTCCACCATGTCAGGCAGAGCCAATCCCTGGTGGCTCCAAAGATGGACATGCCACTGGCCAAGGCTGGGCCAATTCGAGATGGTGGCAACGCCTCTGGGATAACAGATTTAAGGAGAAATCAAAATAAAACTTGTGGCACAGTTTTAATTGTGACTAGAGAAGAGTGAGGTGAGAACATGTGAGGAGAACAGCTCTGCAGACACCAAGGTCAGTGAAGAAGGAGACAGAGGTGGTGCTCCACGTGCCAGAGCTGAGATTCCTCTGCAGGCTGTGGTGAAGACCATGGTGAAATAGCTGTGCCCCTGCAGCCCCTGGGGATCCATGGGGCATGCAGAGATCTACCAGCAGCCCATAGAGGAGCAGGTGGGTGCCTGAGAGGAGGCTGTGACTCTGTGGGAGACCCAGTGGAGAGAGGGGCCCTGCTCCCAGGCTGGAGCAGCCTGTCCTTCAAGGACTGACTCCACTGGAGAGTGACCCACACTGTAGCAGTTTTGGGGACTGTTGCCCATGGGATGGACTCACATTGCAGCAGTTCACAGGGAGCTGCTGCTCATGGGATGGACTCACATCGGAGAAGTTCCTGGAGAACTCTCCCATGGGAGGGACCCCATGGTGCAGCAGGGGAACGACTCCTCTCCCTGAGCAGTGGGAGAAGCCTCGGGTGATGAACTGACCATAACCCCCATTCCCATCTCCCTGCACTGCTGGGGGAGGAGAGAGAGCTGGGCTGGAGGGAGAAGTGGGGGAAGGCACTTTGAAGGTTTTGCTCTGATTCTGTCAGCAATAATTCAATTAATATCTCTAATTTGAGCCTGCTTTTCCCATGACCGTATTTGATGAGGGATCTCTCCCTGTCCTTATCTCAACTCATGAATCCCTCGTTCTATTTCCTCTCCCCTGTCCAACTGCAGAGGGGAGGGAGAGAGAGGCTTTGATGGGTGCCTGGCATCCAGCCAGCATCAACACACTACACCTGATCTTGTACATGTCATGTACACCTGAAAAATGTTTTGAGGAGGAAAACACATTTATTTTTTAAGAGAAAAACATATTTATTATGTCTTTCAGTCTTTGTAAGGTAACCTTTGTTTGGTTAGTTCAGGCTTCAGACCCATTAATTGCAGTCTAATTGAAGATGTGTTTCATGGCATAGAATAGAAGAATCTACCATGTAGAATGAAGTGTCATGGTTTAAAATTAATCTTATTTGGTCTATGACTTGTGGTCCTTAAAAAGCCACTGTCCAAGGGCTGGGTTTGCAAGTTGGAGTAGGAAGCAGAAGAAGTTTCTCTGGATAATGCTGTACCCAGGATTTCCCCTGCAGTGTCTGCTTGGAGCAGATAGAACAGATGAGGAAGTGTTTGCAGAGCCCCTGGCAGGGAATATTTGGGTTTCTGTCAGCAGGAGCCTTGTGTAGCTCAGGCTGGGCTGGGCAGCAGTTCCATCTGCAGATCCATGTGCTGCTCCAACAGCTGCTGCTGGGGACCCTGAGGGAAGAGACCACGGGAGGGATGGAAATGTTGCATGGACAACACCATGGCAATCCTTGTAAAAAGCCTTTCCAGTTTCCCCTTGGATATAGGATTCCAGGGCCCACAGCTGGGCTTCAGAGTTCTACTGATTTTTATTTGTCAGGTTTTTAAACAGAGCTCTGAGTTGGGCATCTCGTGTCATTTTTGCTGCTCTCCTGACTTGAAAAAGGATCTGTGCTCCTGTGAGCCACATCCTGAAGGGTGGTTGGCAACCATGGAATCCTCTGGGAAAGCACTTGATTGACTTCAGTGCCTTGGCTGGAAGTTCAGCCTGAGGAAAGAACTGCTCCAGCTGCCTCTGTGCATGTCCAGTTCCTCACAGCTGAGTCCCTGAACACACAGGCTGGTTTTTAGGGGTTTCTTTTCCCCTCCTGTTTGCTTGGAGGTGATTTTGGGACCCTTTAGAGCAACATCTGACCAGCCCCTGCCCCCATCCTGTTTTGTTGTCTCTTCTTTGGAGTTGACCTACTGGGTTTGACATGGAAATTGGTGGTGTCTCCCTGTTCTCTCCAGCCCTCAATTGTAACTTGCATTAAACAGTGAAAATGGCCTCGTTTATCTGGTGGGGAAGAGGTGAGGGAGAGAAAGTTAACAGGATTTGTTTTCATGAGCCTTGTGACATTAAAGAAAAATGAGGTTTGTCTTTTTGGGGTGGTGCTGTGTGTTGGGATTTGGGGGTTTGTTTCTTGTTAAAGTTGCTATTGTTTATTAGTATTACTTATTAGTGTTATACTTTTAAATCTGACATTATTACTAGTGGCTGGATGTCAGCTCACTGGAAAGAATCCCTTTTTTCTCCAAGTGGGATTGAGCTGTACAGTCTCTTCCAAGATGCCAGTGGATTCTAAAGATGGGAAGTCCCAGTTATGGGATTTTAGTGTGATTTGGAGCTGGGGAAGGGTCTCATACGATGCCAGAGTTGCCCCGAGCCTGCTCTGCCACCACATCTGTGCTCGTGGCCCCTCACAGCTGCCCTGCCCTGGGGACATGGGGGGACCCCCTCCTGCCAGGGCTGAGGCTCCTCACAGCTCCTCATGGCCTCTCACAGCTCCTCATGGCCTCTCACAGCTCCTCATGGCCTCTCACAGCCCCTCATGGCCTCTCACAGCCCTCATGGCCTCTCACAGCTCCTCATGGCCTCTCACAGCCCCTCATGGCCTCTCACAGCTCCTCATGGCCTCTCACAGCTCCTCATGGCCTCTCACAGCTCCTCATGGCCTCTCACAGCTCCTCATGGCCTCTCACAGCCCCAGGCTCAGGGCTCCTCCCAAAGCACAAGGGGTCGGGCCCTGCTTGTTCTCCTTTTATTTCGCTCCCTTCACAGCCATGAGTCAAGAAAGGCTGAAATGGAGCCTTTCCCCAGCGTTGCCCTCGGGGTTAATGTGGGGCCGAAGCTGTGTGCTGGCGCTGGCCCGAGCACGAACATCAGTGCAGCCGCACGGCCTTTGCTGTCCCCCCGTGTCCATGGGCTGTCCCCGAGTCCCGCCCGGCTCTGGCAGCAGCAGGAGCCGCAGCGCAGTGGGCGCCGGCCCGGCCCAGCCGCGGCTCCCGGGCAGGAGCAGCAGCAGCGCCAGCCCTTCCCAGCTGCTCCTGCCTCGGCTGCCCCAGGGGTTTTTCCAGGGGAGCTCTGGAGTAGAGCAGCAATCACGCCCAAACAGCCCTCATTCTTCAGGGTCCGGCTGTGCTGCCCTGAGCCAACCTTCAGAGAGAGAAAGGATCAGGTTCCAGCACTGTTTGCAGCACTGCTTTACTCACCCTGAGGTGACAGCAGGAGGCTGTTTTTGCCTTTGCCTTATGAATTGTAGATCACAGAGGGGCTGCTGTTGCCCCTCTTCTGGTTGCCACCTGAATTTTATCAGTACAACTGCAATTTCCTCTTTCAGTCAGTGCAACCCACAGTGCTTTTGTGATGGTGAACTCAGTACTTTTTTCACAGGCATTACAATTAGCAGATGTTGAAATGCTCACAAGTCCCTAAGCACTAAGTCAAGGAGAATCAAAGCCACACAGGCCGCATTTGCAGCGTTCAAACACTGTCCTGTTGCTTGTGCTGTTGAAATAGAATCAACTTACAGAGGCCATCACAGAAATTGCCTCGAATGTCAAATAAAATGAAAGAATCCACTAGAAGAAAGAAAATCCAGAACTTTTCAACTTGCTTCATTGCTTTCTCTGAGCAGCAGAAATTGGAGATGCCCAGAGGGATTTGCAGCTGCTGCTGATCCCAGCTGGAGCCCAGCTGCTGCAGAGTCCCAGTGGAGCCTGAGCCCAGCCCGGGGAGCTCCCGCAGTGTCAGGGAGCTCAGCGCACGCGGGGCCAGGCCCAGAGCCCTGGGCACGGCCGCCGATTGCGGGGCAGCGGCGCAGACGGAATGTCCTGCGGCCCAAACCTCCTGCTCCTTCCACACAGTGCCCATCGTGCTCCCCCTCCTCCTGTCCCAGCACTGCACAAATTCCAGCTGGGAGGAGGCTTCCCAAGAGAGGGCTCCAGCTCCCGGCTCCAGTTTCACCCTGACTGTCCCTGCAGAGGAACAGGCCATCTTTCAGGCACTTCCAGAAGCTCAGGGCTCTCATTTCATGAGGAATCTGGGATGTAAATGGCCGTGTTAGGAAGGACAAAAGCAGAGGGAATGGGTTAGAAATTATTAGAAAAAATTACCCCTCTTACAGACAAATTTCACCAAGTCATTCCAGGCATTTCTCCTTTTCATATTCTCTCAGTCGTCTACTCTGAGAAGTCCAGCTTGTTCTGGTGCTTATCATGAACGGATTGTACCCTTGAATTACACCAGCACAAGAGATGTAGAATCATCGAAAGTGAACACAGATACAAACTACCGCTCTCAGCCCATTTCCATGTTCTAGATCACTGCCAAGATATCCATGGAGATGTTGGAATGATTATCACACAACTCTCCATTTCTGGTTGCAGCCTCTGGAGATTCTTTCTCTGAATTCAGGCAGGGTTGTATTCCCTAACAATTCCTGGTACCACCTCCTGTTTTCTTAGGTTAGAACAGTAACAATGAAAACCTTGC
The DNA here is from genome assembly GCA_036630365.1 of Acanthiza pusilla. Classification (NCBI taxonomy): domain Eukaryota; kingdom Metazoa; phylum Chordata; class Aves; order Passeriformes; family Acanthizidae; genus Acanthiza; species Acanthiza pusilla. Next base: position 2,003,944 of record JAXCHO010000108.1, read on the forward strand.
CAATGGCACAACTCCCCAGCTCACAAGCAAAAGAAAGGACAAATTGTAAAGTTCTCCAAACATTTGTTCTGCTTTGCTGCAAAAGTCCTGCTGCACACACAGTGCGGAAAGCCAAGAGAAGCTGCAATTGGTGGCACATCTTGTGACAGCAGCTCAACCTCGTTCTCCAGGAAAGGTTCTTGAAAAGAGCAAAGAGGACTGTGGAGAAGATTCCTGGAAACCTGAAAGGGCTTTCGAGAAGTGAAATGAAAATGGAAACAAACAATCCAAGATGTTTTCCTGTATTTATTTCTATGCTACCATTTTCCATGTTGCACTACTTCTCCATCCCATTAATTCCAAATGGATCTCACCTTGAAGATCTATAACTTAGTGAGTTTTAGTCACTCTAAAATACCATGAGCTACATCCAGTTTGCCTTCCCCTGTTTTTCTTGGAAAGCAATGCTGGAGACATAAATGCAGTGCTTGGGTCAGGTACGAACTCTACAGACAGGGAATGTGCTCCGATAGTGTCTGACCCTCAGCAGGGACTGCACAGCAGCAGCCAAGGGCATTCCTGTGCCATTGTGTCAAGCCTCTGGATCTGGGCTGAACACGGCAAAGTTCCCGTGTTTGGACAGACTCAGGGGCTGCCCCCGGGGCACGCGGGGCTCGGCCGTGGGGCGCGCGGGGGGAGCAGGGAACGGACAAACGGACACTCGGACACACGGACACTCGGACACACGGACACTCGGCCAAACGGCCCCGGCGCTTCAGTTGCAGCGGCGGCAGCGGCGGCAGCGGCGGCAGCGGCGGCAGCGGCGGCAGCGGCGGCAGCGGCGGCAGCGGCGGCAGCGGCGGCAGCGGCGGCAGCGAAAGCAGCGACACCATCGACTCCCTCTTCCTTCTCCTCTCCCTCTCCCGCTGTCCCGCACACACTCCCGGTGTCCCTCTCCCGGTGTCCCTTTCCCGGTGTCCCTTTCCCGGTGTCCCTCTCCCCGTGCTGGGCCGGGCCATGCCCCAGGCCCGCCCCCGGCCCCGGGCGGGGCCGCCCCCTCCCCGCCCCGGGCCGTCCCGCCGCGCTCTCGCCTCCGCGCGGTTCTCGCCATCGCGGCTGTGGCGCTGCTGGGCGGGCAGCAGTGGCTGGGGCGGCACCGCCAGCCTTTGGCTCCGCCTGGCCCGAGCCCGGCCCCGGCCCCGGCCCCGCCGCGGGCTGCAGTCGCGGCCCCGGCCCCGTTGCCGGCGCCTCCCGGGGCCCGCGGAGGACACAGGCGGCGGGGCCGCTCCCGCCGCCTCCGCTGCGGCTTCCCCGGGCCGAGCTCCGCCGCTCGGCAGCGCGGCCGCCGGCCCCGAGCCGCCGGTGCCCGGGGCGGGTGGCAGTGCCCGGCCCGGGGCGCTCGGGGGGCGCTCGGGGGCCGTGTGTGGCCCCGGGCCGAGCGCTGACGGCCGCGTGTCGCCCGCAGGGACGGCGCAGGAGGCCCTGCAGGAGCGGTACCGCCTGGGTTCGCTGCTGGGCAGAGGCGGCTACGGCAGCGTCTACGCGGGGACGCGGCTGGCGGACGGCGCCCCGGTGAGTGGCGGGGCCGGCGGCGGGCGGAGGAGGAGGAGGAGGAGGAGAAGGACGGGGCGCGGCGGGGCGGGCGGCGAGCTCAGCGCGCTGCTCCCCTTGGCTTGCAGGTTGCCTTCAAATGCGTGCCGCGGGATCGCATCCGGCACTGGGGCGAGCTGGTGAGTGAGCGGGGCCAGCGGCAGCAGCCGGGGCGTGCCGGGCGAGGAGCCGGGGCCCGGCAGGGTGGGAGCCGCCGGGAGCCCCGGAGGGAGAGCGGGCGTGGGGTGAGCGGGGGCGCAGATCATCCCGGGCGGGGTGAGGGGTCCCAGAGCCCTGGCACGGCCCCAGCCCCACTGACAGCATCTTGGTCCTCCCTCAGCCCGATGGCACCCGTGCGCCCCTGGAGATCGTGCTGCTGGCCAAGGTGTCCACTGGGTTCCACGGTGTAATTCAGCTCCTGCAGTGGGTTGAGATGCCCAACAGCTTCTTGTTGGTGATGGAGCGTCCGGAGCAGTGTCAGGACCTCCATGATTTCATCCTGGCTCGGGGGTTCCTGCCAGAGGAGGAGGCGCGGGGGCTGTTCCGCCAGGTGCTGGAGGCCGTGCGGCACTGCAGCAGCTGCGGGGTCCTGCACAGAGACATCAAACCTGGCAACATCCTCATCGACCTGGCCACCGCACAGGCCAAACTGATTGACTTTGGCTGTGGCACCTTCCTCCAGGACACAGTCTACACCAAATTCGCAGGTGAGCCCTCCCAGGGGATGCTCCTGGGCATCTCATGGCACAGCCTGGATGTAGCACCAGGGATTCCCCCATTTCCTGTGGGTCATGGGATTGTTTCTTTAGCCAAATTGCTTTAGGGTGGGGGCACGAGCTCCCGGCCCTGCTGACAGCCTTCAGCACCCACTGTGCCCTGGGCTGGGGCAGCCAGCCCAACAAAAACCCCCATGGGCATAGCAGAGAGGGAGAGACCCCGTGCCCCGCCCAGTTTGATGTGCAGGTGAGGAATGGCTTCGACTGCTCCACTCCTCTTGTTTGCCTTGGCTTGTTAATGTTTGTTGGGGGCAATGCAGGCAGGGAGGAGAGCGGTTTTCCCCCCCCACTGGGTGGGTTTTTTACTTGCATATCATGGTCAGGCCTTGCCAGGGCTTCTGCTGCACTCTTCCAGCACCAGTGGCTTCTTTTACAATCCCAAGTTTGTTCACAAGTCACAGGTGCTGGCGAGAAGGCAGTGGGTCACTCTGTGTGCCACTGGTGCAGCCCCTGCATGCCCAGGGATGCTGGGGCGAGGTTCTGGGAGCAGCAGCATCCACCTGATGAACTCCATCTGTACTCCACAGGAACACTGTCCTACAGCCCACCAGAATGGACCCAGCTCCGATGCTACCATGGCGAGGCAGCGACGATCTGGTCCCTGGGGATCCTGCTGTACCAGATGGTGTGCGGGAAGCACCCGTTCAAGAAGGGCCGGGACATCATCTGGGGCGAGCTCTTGTTCCCACAACATCTCTCTCAAGGTAGATCCTCATCCCTGTGGCACAGGGGGAATACCAGTGTTGGGAGATAGCAGCAGGCTCATGAGCATCCTGCTCTGGCAGCTGCTGAGGAGGTGGCACATGTCCTGCTCTCCTCCAAAACAGAGAACTGACTGGGAATTTTAGGCACAGCTCTGAGCACATCCAGCATAGTCAGGGCTTGGGAACGGCGGGGCAAAGTGGACAGGTTCCTTCTCCAAGTGACTGACAGTTTCTGGTTTCTTTCCCCAGAGTGCCAAGATCTCATCAAGTGGTGTTTATCCATGCACTCGTTGGACAGACCGTCAGTGGAGGATCTATTCTATGAGCCTTGGCTGCAGTGTCTGCCCTAGAAGATGGGAGAGATCCACAGGCACCGTTTGGGCCTGGTAAGTAACAGCTGCACACATCTCTGGGCAATAAGAAGCAAAGAAAACCAAACTTTTTTGTCCTGCCTGTAGCCCAGAGCAGGGATCATCAGATGGGAACACGCAGCTCTTGTGCTGGAGCTGAGCTGCTCTGGCAAGCACTGAGGGCCACTATCCAATCTGGTTTTGCTTGTCCTGGTTCACTGATGGCTGGGGCCCTGGGCAGAACACTGAGAGCCTGCTCTGGCCCCCAGGGAAGGAGAAGGAGCCCCTGGAGAAGCTGGACCAGGTGGGGCTGCTGCTGGAGACACCAAGGACGACCTCAAGGATGAGAACCTCTTCCTCGACCTGGCTATCTGCAGCTGAAGATGATTGACTTCGATTCTGGCACCTTCTGCAAAGACACACTCCATACCCAATGTGCAGGTGAGTCCAGAGCCAGGGGATGCTCCCAGATCTGGGCATTGCACAGCCTGGCCGGGCACCAAAGGTTCCCCCCTTTGCTGGGCTGGATGCAATGAATTCTTCAGTCAGCTGCCAAGCTGCTTTTTGGCTCTGGGCAGCTGCTGAGGAGGTGGATCTGCCGTGGCTGGCTGGAGGCTGGGCACATGTGCTGCCCTCCTGCTCTGCTCCCAAAGGCAGCAATGATGGGGAGGTTTGGGCACAGCTCTGAGCACAACCAGCACGGCCTGGGCACTGCGGGCGCTTGGGACAAGGGGACAGGAGCCTTCAGGTGACAGACGGTTTCTGGTTTGTCTCCTTCCAGCCACGCTCTGCAGATGCTGAGGCTGCTCTGGGCTCTGCCAGGGCTCTGCTGGGGCTCAGCCCCGGGCACAGCTGGGCCTGCTCTGCCCTCCCATTGCTCTGACAGCTTTGCATCAGACGAGCCTGTTCCGAGCGCAGCGACGGAGCTTTCTGCTTTGGCAGGTGAGTGAGACTCTCCTGCAGGCCCAGAGATTGCAGTGAGGGATACACATCCAATTGGCAAGAGCCCAAACCCTCCACAGTCCCAGCTGAACGCCTGTATCTCCACAGGATGTTTTGTCTGTCTCACTCTTCATTCCTTTTGGACTGGAATTGGGCAATTGCATTTTCTTCCTCCTCTAGAATTGCCACGAGTGGGCCAAACCTGGTGAGTGGGCCGTGTTCCTAAGGCAGTGCAGTCTGGAGTTGATGGATGAAGAATTGCCCTTCTGCACTTCCAAACCAGAGAGAAAAGCAGTAAGTGGGACTTTCTGTCTTTCAGAAACCACTGACAATTTCAGAGGGAATGTACAGCTCATTCACAGGGTGAGAAGGAAGGGCATCTTCTAAAGGAGTTGAGGTTTGGTAGAGTTTAGATTCCCAGTCCTGCTCAGAGCTGGCAGGGCACAATCAATTTCCTATTCCTTCAACCGGAATTTAAAATAACAATATTAGAAACAAACCCCAAAATCTTTACAAAAAGGCTGCTGTGGTCAGTAAGATAGATCCATGCCATCAGCACATTTACAAAGTAAATTTACTGAGTTCTCTTCTTGAAAGATCAGTTACCTCTTAATCTAAGTTTACAGAAGATTTTTCACTACACATTTGGAGTTTATTTTTACATTTTGGTTTTTTTTCTGATTTCTTTTTTTTTTTTTTTTTTTTTTAAACAGAAAACATGTCCTAAAAGAGGAATGTCCCTTGCTCCTTGTTCCCATGTGGAACAGCTCCCTTCCCACAGAGCCCGGCAGCTCCTGGCCCCTGCAGGGCTGAGGCTTTTCCCCTTTGCTGTGCACAGACTGATGGAGCAGCACTGCTGAACACGGGGACACTCAGAGGGACCAAAAGCCTTTGTCCCCCTGAAGCTCCAAGGTCCAAACTCTGAGCAGACATGGCTGGAAGAGACTCACAGGCTCCCTGTTTGCTGTGCTGCCCCACCTGTGAGGGGCCCTGGGCTCCTGGAGGTTGTGCAAGGAACGCAGGTGGGGACTCCCTGTCCATATGGAGCCTCCAGATGGAAAAGGCTGCTGTGCCCAGGCAGCCCCAGGGGCAGAGAAATGAGGTCTTGACCACTTAATCTGGGCCAGCTCCACAGTCCTGGGCAGCAGCCACCGAGCCCAGGGGGAACAGAGGGCACAGCAAGAGGGACAAAAGCAGTCAAGTGCAGAGAGTGGAGAGAGCGAGACCTGGCAGAAGCAACAGCTGCTTCATTTCACTCTTGAAGAAAGCTCTTGGTGTTTCAAAGTGCTGAAAGGCGTGAAGGGCAGAGAGGAGGTGACACCAAACTATGCTCCTGTTTTCACACCGTCCCCTCTCAGTGTCCCAGAAGGAATTGGATGAACTGTATTCTTCTCTCTGAGTCGTCTCGTTCAGCATGAGCAGCTCAGCACCAGGAGCTAAAGGAGCTGAAGGCTTAGGCCACCAGAGCTGACCAAGAGGGGACTTTTTGAGCAAAGGAATGCTGCTAATGTGGACCTAGCTGAATGCAGCAGGTAGAATGCTGGAATTCTAGAATCCTTTCTGTTGGAAAAGACCTCTGAGCTGATCAAGTCCAGCTGTTTACCCAGCACTGTCAAGCCCAGCACTAAACCACCTCCCTGAAGCACCGAGGGCTGAACAAGAGGCCTGAGTGACGCCTGAACAAGAGGCCCTGAGCCAAAGGTGACCACTCAATGAACCTTTCACCCAAAGGTTATCTTTGTATCTGCTCACTACCAAAATATGCATGATCATTAGCATTGTGATAAATGTATCCACTCATTAGTGAAACATGTATTTACCTTTCCATATTTAGAAGCCAGACAAGGCCATGAATTCCGACATCTCTTTGGGGGAGTATGGTCAAAGTCAACTCCCTTGGTTCCTCCTTGAGCCCTGGCCAGGCTTTGGGAGAGCCCAAGAGGAGGATGAAACCAGATGTTGCTGCACTAGAAGTGCTGTCAGTTTGTTTCTTCAGCACTGTCCAAGCTGGGCCCTCTCCCAGCGAGGTTGGAAGCCTCACCTGTGGGTGGCTGCACCTGCAGGAATTGCCAATTGTTGGGAGTGGCTCTGCAGTCCTTGGCTGGGACAGCTTCCCCACCTGATGTGGGGAATTTGTAATAATTTTCTGCTTTGAACTATAGGAAATTACACCGTTTGCATTTATATAAATTACACTGATTCCTTCAGTTGGTGTCTGTGTCTTTGGTGCTGACCCTGCCCACTGGCAAAACAAAATTGGCATAGTGTGGCAAGATCACAACAAAATGTCACTTTTTAAATGTAAATGTAAGGAATCAGTCCCATCCGAAATTCCCGGTTGGGAAGACTTTCCCTAGAGTTCTCTGCCTCTGGAGGGAGCTGAGATCGGAGCAACATGTGAGCAATGGGGAAATTGGCTAAAAGAAGCTGAACCACTGGATGTATTAAAATGCATCCAAAAATTGCATATGGAAAAAGGAAAAGAACTTTTGGATTTGGGAAGACAAGGATAAATTTTGAGAACAGTATATTGGAAACAGCACCAACAGAAGGAACAATTGTTTCTGGGATGCTCCCACACGGAGCAACAAAAGTTTTAAATTTTGATCTCAGATTTTTTTGAGCAAGAGAAATAATAATATAATAAATACATTGATATATATAAAATAAAAATTATGTAAAGTATAATTAAAACATATATGTGTATATATCTAAGCTAAATAACAATGTGAAATAATGCTGACAATACTAATTTGCTAACTTTGGCTGCTCAGGGATGTAACATTAAATACCCTACAGAAAATGTGTGGCCAGGACTGAATCATCAGTGGGAAACTTGGCGAGATTGTATATAATGAATAGAGGAGGATGGGATGAAATTGGCTATTTTTATAGGGTTTGCTGATACTGTGATATGGAATGCTTTGTCTGTTACTGTGAGACATAAAGCGATTAAGGCTGCTGGGTTTTCATATACCACACTATCCACAGCTGCAGGATTGGTGGAACGGATGGAGGGGTTGTGAAAAGAGCAGATGAAAAAATGAGGAGATGGGAACGTGCCCTGATGGAGAACCTCTTACAGGTCCACCCCAAAAGCTGCAGGGCTGGACCTTTATTCACTAGAATTAATTAGGATAAATCAGAAGCAAATAAGAGTTATCACCACCAGAACAGGAATTCAGATTCCTCCAGAACACTTTGGTTTGATAACTGCTCGCTAAAGCTTGGCCTTGCAAGGTGTTCATGTCATGGGAGGAGTAATTGATGCAGATTATCAAGGAGAAATTAAATTCTGTCAAACAATAGTGAGCAAGATTTGATTATGCAACCCCGTGACAGGGTAGGACAATTATTGATACTGCTGTTTTAAAAACAATTGTGAAAAAAGGAGATCCACCTGAAATCACCACTGTTTGTGGAGATAAAGGGTTTGGATCCACCTAATGTCCTAATAATGGAGGCACAGTGTGGGTCCAGAGGCCAAATGGCCCTCCCAAGGCAGCTGAAGGAACAGCTCTGGGGAAAGACAGCACAGCACAATTTGAATCCTGAAACCTGGGCAGGAACGATGGGAATATGTCCCTGCAGCCAAGTGTTCATGGGAGAACAAGCAGATGTTGTAGGATGTTGTTTTACAGATCCTGCCAGACCAAATCTCCTGTTTGCCCCCACGGTCCCTTGGGAAAATGCTCTGATCCACGGGGCTCAATGTGAGCACTGATGTGACACTGAGTGCCTTCCACACGAATCCCAGCCAGGAGCCTGCGTGCCCCTCAAGGACTGGGACCCAGCACCTCTCCAGCCGAAGGGGAAAGGACCCCACCAAGTCTTGTTCCCCACAGACACCGCAGTAAAGCTGAACAGCAAAGGACCTTGGGGCCATTATTCTGGAATGAAAAAGGAGCCAGCTCCATGGACAATGGAATTATTGTTCCTAACCAAAATAAGACTGAGGAAAAAGAATGAATAACTGTGTCACTAAAGTACTACTGATGTCTGTCAGTTGTCTCTTGATAGTCAACCAGAATCTTTGTTTGCCAGAAACACCTCTAGAGTTTCACCAAGGAATTAGTCATGAAAATTTGTATGGAAATGTAAAGATCAAAGTAGCTAAAATACTCAGTGTAACTAATTGCTGGATATGTTCTCAACCAATGTTGGGAGGAATGGGATTCCCTTGGAGGGCCCACCCTGTGGGGTGGCAGAACTCTGTCAATGTGCTCTGACTCGTAACGGAGTCAGTGAAGGGACAGTTAAAGAAAACTGTGCTGTGCAACAAAAGAATACAATGGTCAGTTTTACAGGATTCAGTAAGATTTCCCTTCAGGTGAAACCAAACCCTGTTATGGTTAGAGGCCAAAATGTGAAAGGATTTCTATGTTTTGGCATTACTGAAAATGTCAATAGAACTTGGGGTGCTGGAGCTGGTCAGGGTCAGTGTTACACCACTCCCAGCTGCTGTGCCACCATTGAGGGTACTTCAGCAACAACCACGGGGAAGAGTTGGGGCCAAGAGAGCATTTTCCACCCAAAGAATGCCTTGGATTTCAGAAACCAAAGATTCTGGTTCACCCTGTGCCCTATGTGCACTGCCTCGTCCTGTGGAGTTTCCATTAACTAAGAGCTAAATAGGTTATTAGAAGAAGCAGCAAATGATGCTATTAAGATATCGAATAGCACATCCTAAGAAACATGAGTGGGGGCTCTACAGAACTGTATGGCCTTGGATTATCTGCTTGCTGGCCAAGGAGGGAACTGTGCTATTACAGGACAGGAATCTGGTGCTTCTGTCAGGGATGGGTTTGAAGTCCAGCAGCCAGGAATCACCTCGATAGAAAGATCAGTAGAAGAGTGGCAGGAAGAAGAAAATTCTTCTTGGTGGGATTGGCTTCATGGCTGCCAAAGTGGAGGCTGCTGCAAAATGCATTTGTGGCAGTCACTGTAATCATTGCAGTGTGTGCACGTGGTGTGTTATGATTCCATGGTAGAGTTGTTATAACACTTTGTGCTGGAAAATGGAGAATTGAGACTTGTCTAAAAAGAGACACACTCTCAGGAAAAAATGGGAAATTTGATAAATAACATAGAGAATAGCAACTAATTAGGCATGTTTGAAAAGGAATGTGAATTACTGCTCTGAATAATGAACTTGAAGAGCACTTAATTGGAGAGCAAGAGGTGATGTCTTTATGCCTAATACCTAAATGTAAGACTCTGTTACTGAAAGAATTGTCATGAAGGTTGAGTTCATCTGTGAGTCAAAGGACCAACTGAAGTACTAAGGCCTGAACGACAGGCCCTGAGCCAAAGCTGACCTCCAGGTGAACCTTCCAACCAAATGTTATTTGTATCTGCTAATTAACAAAGTATTATTAGCAAAATGATCTTTGTAGCTGTTCTTTGGTGAAACATGGATTTACTGTTCTGTATTTAGAAACCAGACAAGGCCCCATCTGGCCTTGTTTGGGCTGTAGGATCAAAGTCAACTCCCTTGGTTCCTCCTTGAGCCCTGGCCAGGCTTTGGGAGAGCCCAAGAGGAGGATGAAAGCAGATGTTGCTGCACTGGAAGTGCTGTCAGTTTGTTTATTCAGCACTGTCCAAGCTGGGCCCTCTCCCAGCGAGGTTGGAAGCCTCACCTGTGGGTGGCTGCACCTGCAGGAATTGCCAATTGTTGGGAGTGGCTCTGCAGTCCTTGGCTGGGACAGCTTCCCCAGCTGATGAGGGATCTGGGTGATGGTAGAGTCTGAGGGTAGCTGCTGATGGATCTTTCTTAATCAATATGGGCAATCTTTGGTAGTGATGACTGAGTGCATTGCTGAGCTTCTACTTTTATGATTCTTTGCAAATGATATTGTGCGTTGCTGAACTTTGACTTCTGTAATACTTTGCAGTTTTGCATTTATATAAATTACACTGTTCCTTCAGCTGTGGTGTCTGTTTCTTTGGTGCTGACCCTGCCCACAGAAAAACAGGGCCCCTCCTGCCTAAGTGTTCCCTGGGAAGACAAAAAACATCACTCCAAATGTCCCCCCTTCCTCATTGTTCCCCTACTTTATACACTGAGTGTGATGTCCTATGGTCTGGGATATCCCCGGGGTCAGTTGGGGTCACCTGTCCCCTGTGTCCCCTCCCAACCCCCATGGACCCCCAGCCCCTCCCCAGCATGGCTGGACGAGGGGCAGGAAAGGCCTTGGCTCTGTGCAAGCTCAGCGAGAACAAAACCATCTCTGTGTGCTCAGCGCTGTGCTCAGCACAAACCCAAACACAGCCCCAGAGAAAGCCCTGGGGAGGAAATTCCCTCTGCCCCAGCCCAGAGCAGCACCCCATGGCCATCCCCCATCCCCACGGCTCCACGGGTTCCTTTCCATGCCCCGACCCTGGCCAGGGCACCTTGGGATGGTGGCCATGGCCGCCGGCGGTGGCACAGGGCTCAGTGCTGTGTCCATGGCAGCACAGCCCAGCCACGGGCCCTGAGTGCAGGTGACAGTGACAATCCCCAGCACAGCGGGCCCAGGCAGTGGTGGCCACGGCACCAAACTGAGGAACAGGTCCTTGTGGTCGTTCCCACAACACCTGAGGACAGCAACGAGTGTCAGTGCCATTGGACCTGGCAGCAGCCCCAGAACTGCTGTGTCCTGAGAGCTGCCATGGCCCCAAGGAGAGCACCAGGTCTGCATGCAAGTGCCATGGAACCTGACTGCAGAAATGGCTCCTTGGGGAGGTTTCTGAGGAAACTTGACCTTCTCACGGTGGCCATGGCATCCCAACCCAGCAGTGGGGTCAGTGCAGTGTCCATGGCACAGCCCCTGGCAATGGCCAGTGCAGGTTGGGATGAGAATCCACGCTCAGAGCTGGCCCAGGGCAGGGCTGCAGTGCCTTCCCAGCAGCTCTGTCTGCACAGCAGCACTGCCAGGGCTCTCTGCATTGCCCTTGCCCTCACTCTTGGCTCACTCACACACCTCCCAACAACGCCCTTGGTGCTTTGAGCTGCAAGGAGTTCAAAGCTTCTCTGTCCTTCAGCAGTTGCTCTAATTCTGCCTTCAGCCAACTCTGGATTTGTGTTTATTATAGAACTTCCTGTGTGTCCAAAACATTCCTTGCAGGGTTCTGCCTTGGGGAAGGGGAACCTCCTTGGTGGCAGCTTGGGCTTGGCACACACTTGAGAAGGTGTCTGTTTTCAATGGGGAAACTTAGGAGTTTCAGATTGCTTATTAAAAAAAACGAAGAAAACCCATCTTTGGCTGAGTGCAGGCAGTTCTCCAAGCAAAGCAGGTCCCAGGTGAGTGAAGAGAGACTGGATGGGCTTGGGCAATGTGGAGCAAGGTTGTCCACACTGGGTCAGACCTCAAAGCTCAGCTTCTCTCACCAGGCCAGACCTGCTTAGGCGACACCCTGGATCAATATCAATCACAAAATGCTGCAATCCCCTCTGCTCTAAAGAGAACAGCAGTAAAATGCATCCTTTAAAATAGGAATGAATATTTTTTAGAAGCTCTTTGAAATATTTCTCCATAGCTGGATGTCGTGGGTTTGATCCTGGCTAAATGCCAGGCACCTACGACGTTTGCTCTCTATGCTCTCTCCTGCTGCAGCTATGCAGAGGAGAGAAAAAACTAACACACTGGACTTATGAGTTAAGACTACTGATAACGAGGACACACGAGAGACAGGGCAAAAGCAGGCGAGAGACTTAAAGCTGTAAATAAAGGTGATTTATTAATCTAACAGAGTCGGAGGATAAATCAGAGGTAAAAATAAGCTCTCAAGACACAGTTTCTTCACTGACCCCCCTTCCCTCTTAAGGCACTGCTTCCCAGCTCATCCCCTCCCTCCTTTCTAACTAACCAACAACTCCCAGGCAGGGGCAGGGTGTGGGGTGTCTTCGTTTGATAGACAGGTGTCTGCTTAGGAAGGTGGGAACCTTCCTTAGAACAGAGAATGTGAATCCCGTTCCCTCCGAATTATTGTAACTTTGGAATCAAGGGCTCTCAGGCAAAGATATGGGAAAAGGAATAAGAGTTTTTTACTAGTATCTATAATGAGGTAAACAATCAGTAACAAAGAAACAGTAAACAGGGTAAAAAACAGTAAACAAAATAAAAAAACTCAGTGGCAAATGTCCCTGGGCTTGTCAGGCACTTTCTCGTTTGGTGCAGTCACGGTCACGGCCAGCAGGGGCGCTGTTGGGCTCCTAGACCCGCAGGGCAGGTGCGATGACTCCCGGGAAGCTGCAGATGGCGCTGTGGCACGGTTGGATCTGTGCCACACGTGTAATGGCGGACGGGCTGGAGCTGGGTGGAGAGCAGATGGACGGGGGTGCAGCAGAGAGCCCAGAGCCGGAAGATGGGGCAGCCGGGTCAGCCCACCGGGGCGAGCCGGCAGAGGAGGCGGCAGGAAACTCCGCAGTTGGGGCAGGCAGGGTGCCGAGCAGCGGCAGGCAGGCTGCGGGGTGGTGGCAGGCAGGGGTCCCGCTCCACTGCAGCGCAGCTGGTAGATGCACCCTCCCGGAGGGGACGAGAGGATCGGAGTCCCGTGCCCTTCCCCTCAAAGCAAGAACTCACCCAGCAGGCAGAGAAAAACTAGTGCAGAGCCAGGCTTTTCTTTTCCTGCGGTCCCAGCCAGAAACAGAGAGACGTCTCTTCCACTGTTCTCTCCCCGAGAGCAGCGAGCGAGTGTCCTGTTATCAAATCTTGTAATCTCTTGTTCCCCTGCCTGGAAAAGCCAAAGGCTTTGTCTCCTTTGTGAGCGTAGATGGCCCCTAAGTACCGGTCATTAGTTGCTTAGCAACAGAATGGGAAAAATTCCATTTCCCCCCGCCAACCTCCAACATGGGGTTTTTTCTTAAGTTAGTTTATCACAATTCTTTTACTGCAGACACTGTTTCTGTATTCACCCCCTCTCTCCATTCAGCTAACAGATCCGGGCCAGGCCGGGGCAAGGTATGTGGCTTTTCTTAGTCAGTCCAATGTCACAATTCTTCTGCTACAAACGCGGTTTCTCTACTCATCCCCCTCCCTATTAAGGACATTTCTCAGCTCACCCCCTCCCTCCTTCCTTCTAACCAACAGCTCCCGGGTGGGGGCAGGGTATGGGGGTTTCCTTTGGTCAGGGTCAGTCCATCAGGGAGAGGAGTCCTCTACTTAGCCATGGGGGTCCCTCCCACGAGAGACAGTCCTCTGTGAACTTCTTTGGCGTGGGTCCAATCTCATGAGCAGCACCTGCCCAATTGCTGCAGTCCGAGATTCCTCTGTCCAGGTTTCAGAATTCCAAGCCGAGGCCAGGCTGTTTCCATCCTGGGAGCAAGGCCTCTCTCTCTCCTGCAAGGCCTTTGCAACTCTCAGTCTCTGGGACTCCCACTGGATCACAGCTTCCTGCAGGCATCACCTGCTCCTCTGGCGTGGGCACCTCCCCACAGGCTGTGGGGGGTTCTCTGCATCCCCTGGACTCCATGGGCTGCAGGGGGACCACCTGCTCCCCCATGGTCTTCACCACGGCTGGCAGAAGGTTTTCAGCTCCGGTGCCTGGAGCATCACCTCCCCCACATTCTCCACTGAACTTGGTGCCTCCATGTTGTTCTCCCTCACGTATTTTTACCTCCTCCTCCTCCTGTCCTGGCTAAAAAGAAGTGCGTGCTCACATTGTTTTGATTTCTTCTTAAATATGTTTTCACAGAGGTGTAACTAACATCTCTAATTGGCCCAGGTTTGGCCAGCAGCATGTCCATCATCTTCAGAGCCATCAGAGATTGGCTAAGCTGGACATGGTGGAGAAATTTCCAGAATCTTTACTCAGGACATGCAGGAGCCATCTTTGTACCCCACCCTGCTCACTGGCAAAAACTGGGCCAGGCAAAACTACCACACTGGAGTAGGAAATGTTCCTAATGAACTGCACTTGACGAGAGGGAAATCAAGGCAGAGCCATGGTTTATCAGGACTTGCTTGATCCAAGTGAGCCCCGAGGTGCATTTGGTGCTGAGCCCTTGAACCTCAGGGCCTGAGAGGAGATTGCACAAACCTTTCCAGGAGTCAAAGTCAGAAATAAAATGCAAAGTATCTCCAAGCATTGATGTGTCCCATGGAGGTCCATCACCAACACAGGCTCCTCATGGACTCCTTGGAGGAGAGAATTGGAGGCCATGATTGCAAAAACCTCTCAGATATTCAGTGTGAAAAGGAAAAAGGAAAATACCTTAAAAAAATTGAAGTACTCAAGGCATTAATGAGTCCCACTGAGTATCCTTACTAACAAGGGCTCTCAAGGGACTAATTAAAGCAGATAATTGGAGGCCATGATTGCAGAAACTTCTCAGGGACTCAGGGCGAAAAAAGAAGGACTTTAATAATCCCTGAGTACTTTGAAGCATTAATGAGCCCCAGTGAGTGTTGTTCCTGACAAAGAATCTCAAGGGATTCGTTACAGCAGATAATTGGAGGCCATGATTGCACAAAGCTCTCAGAGACTCCAAGGCAAAGGCAAAAGCCAAAGTCCTTTGGAAAACCTGCAGTCCCTGGGAGCATGAAGGAGCCCCCCAGGGCCATTCCTGACATAGGCTCCCCAGGGACTCCTTCCAGCAGATCCCTGAGGCCACTGGGATGTGGGGGGGATGCTGAGGGCAGGACAAGGGGGTGACAGTGCCCAGCCTTGCTGGGGCTGTGCCAGGTGGCCCCAGGGCCCCAGGACAAGGTGTCTCCTCACAGCCCTTGGTGGCACAGACTCTGCTGTGCCCCAGGGCACCAAGACTTGGCTTCTCTTTGTCCCACCCTGTCATCACTGCCTCCATTTCCTGCTCTAACTGGAACCTGGGGACACTTTCTCAGTCATGTCCCTCACTGGGACCCATTAAAACTTCAAGAAACTTTGGAGATTGATTCTGACTTTCAATTCTGGAGAGGTTTCCCCAACTCCCTCTCAGGAACTGATGTTCAGAGCCTCAGCACCAAAGCCCCGAGAGGCTCATTAGAGTCCTTGTGCTGTTGCTGTGCTGCTGAGCTGGGCTGGGCTCCTGGCACAGAGGGAGCTCCTGGCGATCAAGAAGGGCTTCAAAAAGACCTTTCTGCTGAGGAGCCGCTCCTCTACACAGCCCTGAAGCTGGCACATGGCACAGCTTTTCGGGTCTTGCAGGAGGACTCTGAGAGTTGCTGCAGTGCAGGGGATGTGGCCCTAGGGCAGAGCTGGGTTTCCCTGCTGCAGCATCCGAGGCACAGCACAGGACAGCTCCCTGTTGCCAGGCTGTGCTGCAGGGCTGAGCAGCCGCGGGTGCAGCCAGGGGTGCCCAGGGCTGTGGTGCAGAGCAGGGTCCTGCAGCCCAGGGCGCTGTGCTGGGCCAGGGACTGTGCTGCCTGCCAGGGGCAGCTCTCAGCCGGCGCGGGGAGCTGCTGCCAGCGCTGGGAGAGAAGCTGTGGGGGGAAGGAGCGACCCTGAGCAGGGCAGGTGCTGCTGCTGAGAGGTGCTGTGTGGGGCAGGGCTGCTGCCAGCTCCAGATCAGCCTGGGGACAGCTCTGGAGGACACTGCCCAAAGAAGGTAGGTCATGGATTGCTGTAAAGATAAGTAGCTTTCCTGAGAGTGTTTTCCATTTTCAGCTTGGATCAGGGTGGGATGCTTGAGGGATTAAAGAAGTGGAAAAGGATCTGAGCTGTTCAAACATGTCCCAAGACTCCTGATCTGTGATGATGGCTGGTCCGTGTCTCCACTGGAGACTCCTAAAGAACCTTCAGCCACTGCTCAGCCCATGGGCAGCACCAGCATCACCTTGGCAGGGCCCAGCAGGGCTCTCTGAGCTGCCCTTGCCCACCTGCACACAGAGGCTGCCCCAGGCAGGGCCCTGCAGACAGGCAGGTTTCTGTAGGGCCGGGCCGAGTGCACAGAGGGTGGGATGGGCTCTGTGAGCGCTGACAGGGACAAGGCACCTGTGAGGAGGAAAATGTGCAGGCCCAGGGAGAGGATGAGGGCAGGAGAGGGAGCTGAGCAGAGCAATGCTGTGGGCAGGAGGGCACTGTTGGTGTGTGGGAGGTGCCGTGCACAGCTGGGGACAGGGAACACTGTCCTGAGTGCGCGGCTGTCTCTGCCCTGCCCTCTCAGGCACAGCACCACAAGATCTTCTCTTGGTTCTGCACTCCTCTGATATTGTCATTGTTATCTTGTGCTCTCAGGGAGGCTCTGGCATTTGCAGCAGCTGAGTCAGGCCCTGCCCTTGGGATTCGTGCCAGGCAGGGGTGTCCATGGGAATGGGGTGTGCAAGCTTCCCTGTGACCTGTGGGGCTGTGGGCAAAGCAGTCCATGGGAAAGGGGAAGGAGCTGAGCTTCCCTCCCTGAGATGCCATCATGAGCACACCTAGGGATCTCCTTGCTGTGTCCTTCCAAGCTCTGAGCTGCCCTCCTGGGTGCAAATCTGTGCCAGAGCCTCTTGGAGTTCCCTGAATGTCCCACGGGGAAGTGCAGAGATGCCACAAGTGAGGAAATGCTGTTGGGTTTGCCAAGGGCACCGTGAGTGTCCTTGGCAGAAGGGAGTGCTGAGACCTTGCTCAGAGACCTTTGGAGAGGGTGAGACATTCAGTGATCCCTCTGCCGTCAGCAGGATCTGGTTTCTCCTCAGGGTGACCCAGGAGTGTGATTGTGCTCTGATTGCAGCCAAAGGTGCAAACCCAGGGCAGTTGGGAACAGCCCATCCAGCCCCTGACCTTGCCCTGAGCCACAGGGAATCCCTTTGCCTCTCACATCTCTCAGTGGCAAACTCTGAGTGCAGCAGAAATGCTCAGAATTTGTGACCTCAGAGAAGCAGCAATGAGGCCTGGGAAAAACTTCCCTACATTTTCTTCCTGGGAATTGAAATGGTAACACAGCTTTCTGCATTAGGAGTGCTTCCACAGACAAATCCTGAATATCCAGCCTTGTCCCTCTGCCACATGGCCACAAACCCAGGGCAGCAGGGCAGGGATGGCTCCTCGAGAGCCCCCACGCACAGGCCTGGCTGCTCATGGCACACTCAGACAGCACAAGTGGAGCTCAGGCTGGGACCTGGATGAAGGTTTTCCCAGAGAAGGAACAAGGGTGGATGAGTCACAGTGGGACAGTCTACAGGGAATGGCACAGGTTTGGCTCCAAGCAGCCTCTCCTGACTTGTCACTGTCCTTTTCTCCATGAACAGGTCCCCATGGCCAGAGACAGGAAATGTCCAACAGCAGCTCCATCAGCCACTTCCTCCTCCTGGCATTCGCAGACACGCGGCAGCTGCAGCTGCTGCACTTCTGCCTCTTCCTGGGCATCTCCCTGGCTGCCCTCCTGGGCAACAGCCTCATCATCAGCGCCGTAGCCTGCGGCCACCACCTGCACACGCCCATGTTCTTCTTCCTGCTCAACCTGGCCCTCACTGACCTGGGCTCCATCTGCACCACTGTCCCCAAAGCCATGCACAATTCCCTCTGGGACACCAGGGACATCTCCTATGCAGGATGTGCTGCACAGCTATTTCTGTTTGTCTTTTTCATTTCATCAGAGTATTTCCTCCTCACCATCATGAGCTATGACCGCTACGTGTCCATCTGCAAACCCCTGCACTATGGGACCCTCCTGGGCAGCAGAGCTTGTGCCCACATGGCAGCAGCTGCCTGGGCCTGTGGCTTTCTCATTGCTCTGCTGCTCACCGTCAGTACATTTTCCCTGTCCCTGTGCAAGGGCAATGTCCTGGGCCAGTTCTTCTGTGAAGTGCCAGAGATCCTCAAGCTCTCCTGCTCCAAATCCTACATCATGGAACTTGGGGTTTCCACTTTTATTACCTCCTTAGTGCTTGGTTGTTTTGTGTTCATTGTTTTCTCCTATGTGCAGATCTTCAGGGCTGTGCTGAGGATCCCCTCTGAGCAGGGACGGCACAAAGCCTTTTCCACATGTCTCCCTCACCTGGCTGTGGTCTCCCTGTTTGTCAGCACTGGCACTTTTGCCTATCTGAAGCCCCCCTCCATCTCCTCCCCATCCCTGGATCTGACACTCTCAGTTCTGTACTCGGTGGTGCCTCCAGCCCTGAACCCTCTCATCTACAGCCTGAGGAACCAGGAGCTCAAGGCTGCACTGTGGAGACTGATGACTGGATGGTTTCAGAAACATTAAACCCCTTACCAGTTTCTTTAAATCACTTGTAATAGCAGTCATCTTTGATAGCCGTTGTTGGTTTAGGTGTGGCTTTTATCCCCCTTTGTTTTAGTTTTTTAATGTTATCCACAAAGAAAGGCCTTTTTTGTGTCATTTCTCATTTTATTTCTCTCCATCTTTGCTGTGGCCACAGATTATGTCAATGAGGAGCTGTGCTCTTGGTGGCTTTAAATAAGCTAAAGGATCTCCCAGCCAAGTTTTCAGCAGAGATCCCCTTTGTTCCCTTCTCGGGAGCTGCAGCAGCAATGTCTGTGTGCAGAGCTGGGGCAGATCAGGGGTGGCACAGCAGCTCTGCCAAGGAGCAGCAGCACTTGGTGTTCCCAGCGCTGCTCCTGTGCCACTGCCCTGCTGCCCTCCTGCCCCTCGTGTTGCTGTAGGGCCTGAGTGCTCTCGGGGTGGCTCCCAGAGCTGGGGGTGGCAGTGCCGGGGCTGCAGCAGGGACAGGCCATGGGCACTGCTGGGGCAGAGCTGACGCCTCAGGGCAGGGCCTGGGGGCTCGAGGCTCCTTGCCCAGGGTCTCTCAAGAACACGCCCAGGCCAATGCTCAGCAGAGAAAACCCCCGTGAGCAGCCCCAGGGTGGCCATGGGCAGGGTGGGGGCAAACAGCATGGCTGGGGCTCTGCAAGGTCCCTGGGGGAGCCGGGAAGGAGCAGCAGAGCAGGGGCTGATCCATCCCCACTGCGCTGGACAGCCCAGGGCAGCGTCCCAGAGCGTCCTGATGGAGCTGCCAACACCATCCCCCCTTTGCAGCCCTGGCCTCTCCCCCAGCTGCCAGAGGTGCTTGATCCTTGCAGGCAGAGCCACGGCAGCACTGCTCAGGAGCCCCTGTTTGCATTGCACAGAGCAGGCGTGAGCAGCGCCATGCTGTTGGTGTGGGGAGATGAACCTGAGGGAGCACAAACACCATCAGCCCCTGGGGCCAGCAAGGGCTGGGGATGGCAGGGAAACCACTCAGGTTTGTGGTGACCTCTGAAGTCAGCCAGAAAGTTTGTTCCCATGAGCTGTAAGTTTCCTGTCCCACTGCAGACGCTGTTGCTCAGCCCCAGGGCTGCCTGGCAGCCACCCCCAAACAGCCCTGAGCATTTCCTTTGCTTCACCTTTGCTTTCTTTCCTCTTTCCTGCTCCACATTTCTTCCTCTTGCCCATCCCTGTCCCCTCCCCTGCAAACAGCCCATCCCTGTTTGCCCTTTCCTCTCTGGCCCCACTCCCCATTTCAGTTCCTGAGTGGACACTATGGGAACGTCCCTTGGTGAGCAGGATCATCCTCCAAGTGCTCCATGAATTGTCTGCAGGCTCCTGCAGTGCCTCGTGCTGTTCCCTTGCCAGAGGCACCCCAGGCCAGGGGGGCACATCTGGGCTGCTGTGTGTGGGTGTGGGGCTCCCTGTTCTGGGGCAATGGGGAGGAGCTGGAGAGGCTCTGCAGGACTGACAGGATGGGCTTTGGGGCCTGTGTGGAGAAGCTGAGGGCCATGGGCTGCTGGAGCTTCTGAAGAGGAGGCCCAGGGCTCATCCTGCAACTGCTTCAAGGGTGGTTTCAGAGAATCACAGAATCAGCCAGGTTGGAAAAGACCTTTGAGGTCATCAAGTCCAACCTGTGACCCAACACCACCTTGTGTGCCCTGAGCCTCCTCTTCTCCAGGATAAACAGCCCCAGCTCCCTCAGACACTCCTCACAGGACTTGTGTTCCAGACCCTTCACCAGCCTTGTTGCCCTTCTCTGGACATGCTCCAGCCCCTCAATGTCCTTCCTAAATTGGGGGCCCAGAACTGGACACAGCACTCGAGGTGAGGCCTCACCAGTGCTGAGTACAGGGGAAGAATCACTGCCCTGGTCCTGCTGGCCACACCATTCCTGATCCAGGCCAGGTGCCATTGGCCTTCTTGGCCACATGGGCACACTGCTGGCTCATGTCCAGCCTGCTGTCCATCAGTGTCCCCAGGTCCCTTTCTGCCTGGCCACTGTCCAGCCACTCTGTCCCCAGCCTGTAGCGCCGCAGGGGTTGTTGTGGCCGAAGTGCAGGACCTGGCACTTGGTCTTGTTAAACCTCCCATTGTTGGATTTGGCCCCTGGATCCAGCCTGTCCAAGTCCCTCTGCAGAGCCCTCCTACCCTCCAGCAGATCCACACTCGCACCCAGCTTGGTGTCATCATGTTTCCATGATCCCTAGAGTGTCACAATTCTCTCCATGATTCCATGAGGCTCCATCATGTCACAATGTCCCCTTGGTTCCCAAGGCTCTGCAGTGTGACAATGGCCCTTTGGTTCCATGGGGCCCTTAGGTGTCAAAATTGATTCCTTCATTCCAGGAGTCTCTGCAGTGTGACAATGTCCCCTTTGGTATAACCAAAGGCCTTGCAGTGTCACATTTGTCTCGGTGGTTCTAGGAGGCCCCACAGAGTAACAGTGGCCACTTGGTTCCATGATGCCCCAGAGTGCCACAATGGAGTTCTTGGTTCTGCAGTGTCACAATGGCCCCTAGTTCAATGAAGCCCCACAGTGTCACAATGGCCTCTGTGGTTCCACAAGGACCCAGAGCACCACAATGGACTCCTTGGTTCCATTTAGCCCCACAGTGTCACAATGGCCCCTTGGTTCTGTGGGGCCTCTTGGTGTCACAATGTGCCTTAGTTCCTTGGTTCTGCAGTGTCCCAATGGATCCTTGGTTCCATGAGGTCTCACAGTGCAGCAATGGTCTCGCTGGTTCCGTGGTGTCACAATAGCCTTTTCTTCCCATGGGGCACCACAATATCGAAATAGTTTCCTTCATTCCACAAGCCCCCACAGTTTCACAATGGTCCCTTGGTTATACAGAGCCTTGGTTCCACAGGGCTCTCCATGGTTCCATGAGGCCCTGCAGAGTAACAATGGAGTCCTTGGTTCCATGGACCCCAAAGTGTGACAATGTCCCTTTGGTTCCATGGGCCCCCACAGTGTCACAGTGACCTCTGTGGTTCCACGAGGACCCAGAGTGTCACAAAGGACTCCTTGGTTCCATTTAGCCCCACAGTGTCAAAGTGGCCTTTTGCTCCCCTGGGGCCCTGCAGTGTCACAGTCATCACTGCACTTTGGCCACAACAACCCCTGCAGTGCTACAGGCTGGGGACAGAGTGGCTGGACAGTGGCCAGGCAGAAAGGGACCTGGGGGCACTGATGGGCAGCAGGCTGGACATGAGCCAGCAGTGTGCCCATGTGGCCAAGAAGGCCAATGGCACCTGGCCTGGATCAGGAATGGTGTGGCCAGCAGGACCAGGGCAGTGATTCTTCCCCTGTAGTCAGCACTGGTGAGGCCACACCTCGAGTGCTGTGTCCACTTCTGGGCCCCCCAATTTAGGAAGGACATTGAGGGGCTGGAGAGTGTCCAGAGAAGGGCAACAAGGCTGGTGAAGGGTCTGGAACACAAGTCCTGTGAGGAGAGGCTGAGGGAGCTGGGGCTGTTTATCCTGGAGAAAAGGAGGTTCGGGGGACACGAGGTGGTGTTGGGTCACAGGTTGGACTTGATGATCTCAAAGGTCTTTTCCAGCCTTGGTTCCATGAGGTCCTGGAGTGTCACAGTGGCCCTTTGCTTCCATGAGTCCTTGCAGTGCCAGAATGGCCCCTTGGTTCCATGCAGCCCTCCTGTGTCGCAACGGCTGCTCCACGGCCATATGGGCTCCACGATGTCACCATTGGCCCATTGTTCCACAGGGCCCCCAAGGTTCACAATGGTCTCCTTGAAGCCATGAGGCACCAGAGTGTCACAATGGTCTCCTTGGTTCCATGAGGCCCAACAGTGTCACATTGGCCCCTTGGTTCCATGAGGTTCTGTACTCTCAACGATTGTCTCCTTGGTTCCGCAGTGTATCTCACCCACATGGGAACCCTAGGGGCTGGCAGCTATCTGTGTGTCTTTCTATATCGCTTCTGTCTTTCTGTCTCTCTCTCTTTCTCTCTTCTCATTCTAATCCCCTTTAGCTGGAACATTTTTGGGTAACTTAGCATCTTAAGTGTTTAAAGCTTTCTGGGTTTAATGGACTAAGTTAATGAAGTTACTGCTGTGATAAGTGTTTTATGATAAATTGGATGTTGTATTAAATCCTTTGCCAAAGTTCCTTGATTTTCTGTATTTTTCCAGTAAAATTTTGTGCAATGTTGAGCTCGTGAGGATATCTGGTTGGTGTTTCTCCTGAGCACCAAACCCAAGTAAAGGATCCTTTGGTTACCCCCAGCATTTAAGTGTTCTGGGGTGTCAGAGCCCTGCAGGCTCACAATGGCCTCTTGTTCCATGAGGCTTTGCTGTGTCACTCTGATCCCCCTGGTTCCATGAGCCCCAGCAGTGTCACAATGTCCCCTTGGTTCCATGAGGATCTGTCGCAGTTTTATGACATTTGTCCTTCCTCCCCCTCACACCCACTGCCCCACAAACAGCCCCGAGCCACCCGTGAGGGACAGGCCCTGCTGTCCCAGGGCTGGGCTCAGCCCTTGGCCTTTCTGCTCCTCCAACCAACCCAGGGCTTTCTCAGCATTGCAGTTCCTGCTCAGAGCATTTGGCTCCCTGCAATCCTGGCACATCCCAAGGATCTGCTCCCACGAGTCCCTGGGGAGGCTTTGGCAGTCCCTGCCCTCAGTGGGGCCCAGTGATGCTCCAAGGGACTTGGAATTTTGCTCCTGACTCCTTGAGCAGCTTCTGCAACCTTCTCTCAGTCCCTGAGGGTCATGGACTCAGCCATAAATCCACCATGGGGATCATTAAAACATAGAAAGCCCTCAGGAGCTCTTTCTCTTCCTTCAATTGTCTTCAAGTCTCCAGGGCTTGTGCAGCTGATTGGAGTCAGTGTGGAGTTCTGTTAAGGAGGAAGATGTCAAAGTGTACCTCATGACTTTTTCTTTTTTAATCGAACATTTCTTATTTTCCAGTTCAGAGAAGAGGTGACTGAACCATTCCCCAGGTGATCTTGATGCTGAACCTCTCCTCAGCAGGTCTGGGCACACAGAACAATGAGCCCCTTGTGGGCTGACCCTGTTTAGACAACCTGCTCCTCACCCCAACCTCACCATGGCTGACATGGCCCACCTGGCACTCACATCCCTGTCCCCTGCATCACAAACTTGTCCCCTGAGCTCTGCAGCTGCGTGTCCCAGCCCATGGCACCATGTCCCACCTGCTCTCCTCAGGGCTCTGCCTGCACACAGGCCCAGCAGAAGTGTTCCTGTTTGTGAGGAAAGAATGGCAAAGCCTGAGCAGGTTTGCTGTACAACAAACCCCACTCAGGAACCACATGCTCAGTACAAGCTGCCTCTGATGATGTCACCTTTCTACAAGGGACAGTGTGACCAGAAATGCTCTCTGTAAGCAGAATTCTCTGTATCTTTAAGCAGAATGCTCTGAGTGTTTAAGCTGAATTCTCTGAGTTTTTCAGCTGAATTCTCTGTCCCTGTCCTTTCCCTGGATCTCTGTTGCAGATGGAAGCTGCTGGTGCCATTGTCACCTTGAGCCCCTCTTTGGGATGCACACAGATGTTCCCAGCTGTGCTCAGCAGGTGATGGATCTCATCCAGCAGTGGCTGTGGCTGAGAGTTGCCATGGCAATGAGTCTTCCTGGAGCTGCGACAGTATGTCAGCAACAGGAGCTGGTGGTGGTTGCCATGGAAACACATTTTTATATGGCAACTTATTCGTCTATTTAATATTTAATATTTAATATTTAATATTTAATTTTAATATTTAATATGTTATTTTTCGAACTTATAGAAGTTATTTTTATTTGGAATCATATGAATGTATTTTTAAATTAATATTTAATGGTTTTAATAATTTTATTTATGTATTTCTTATTCACAATAATATTACTATTTTTATTTTATGGGGATTTTTTATTTCTATGAAGTATCTATAAATAATTAGCCACCAAAGAAATAAATATTGACTGGTTCTAAGCTACACAGTTTCCCTTATTAATCTACGCTCTATTGGTTTTTGATTTCTCCCTCTTCATAATAATAATTAGGTCTCTCTTTATTAGTTTTGTCATTTTTTTATCATCTTGTTATCAGAGAGGGGTCAGGGGGGCACTTTGGGGTCCGAGTAGACATTTATGGAACACATTTTGGGCAGTTTTGGGTGTGGAGAGGGAGTTTAGAGAGAACTTGGGGGTTGGGTGGACACTTGTGGGATCCCAGTGGGCACTGAGGGGGCATTTAGGGAGCCTGAGGGAAAGTTTCGGGTTCGGAGTGGCACTTGAGGGTCCACGGGGACACTTGGAGGTCAGGGAGGGACATTCGGGGGCCCTTTGGTGTCCGTGAGGGCACTTGGAGGCTATAACAGGGCTCAATGGGGCGCGGGGGATGATGGGAGTTGGAGGCGCGACTTTAATAGGGCTAATGGAGCCGCGGAGCATCATGGGAGTTGTATGCGCAGCTACAATGGCTCTCTATGGGGCGCCGGGCATGACGGGAGATGAAATCAGGACTGCAATGGAGCTCCACGGGCGCCGCGGGGTATGATGGGAACTGCAGTCCCGGAAGTGGCTCGAACGGGGCGTTTGGGGGTCCGGGAAGGCATTCGGGGGGCACTTTTTCATCCAAAGCGCCACTCAAGACCTCAGGGGGGAACGTGTACGGTTCGGGAGCACTTGGGGGGCACTCGGGGAGCTCTAACCGGGCTCTTCAGGGCTCGGGGCATGACAGCAGCTTTAGGTGTGGATTTGTGTTATGAGAGGCTCTTGGGCTGCGGGGGACGATAGGAGATGAAGTCCCGGAAGTGGCTATAACAGGCATCTGTGGGATTGGGAGCAATTGGGGGTCCGGGGAGGCTTTTGGGGGTCCCGAATGGGCACTGAGGGGACACTCAGGGATCCTGGAGGCTCTGGGGGACACTTATGGAGCATATGGGGTCGGAGAACGGGGAATCTGTGGAGCGCGGGGCATGACGGGCGTTGTAGTCCCGGCTCCAATGGGGCTTTATGGGGCGCGGGGCATGATGGGAGTTACAGGCAAAAAGAGACCAAAATGGCGCTGTCTCTAGGCTCCGCCCCCAATCCCCAGTTCTGGGCGCTGATTGGCTGTGGCTGGTGATGGGCGGCAGCGTTGACCAATGCGTGTCAGCGGAGGCGGGAACAGCCCATTCAACCCCTCCAGTTCCTCCCAGTACAGCCCAGTTCAGCACCGGTACAGGCCCGTTTAACTCCAGTGCCCTTCCAGGCCCTCCCAGTACAGCACAGTTCATCCCCAGAATAGCCCAGTATAACCCCAGTGCCCCTCCAGGCCCTCCCAATACACCCGAGTTCATTCCCAGTCCCTTCCGTTTCCTCCCAATGTCCCCCAGTATGTCCCAGTTCATCCCAGTGTCACTCCCAGTATGGCCTAGTGTCTCCCAGTATTTCCCACAGCGTTCCCAGTGTCCTCAGTTTGTCCCAATATCCCCCAGTATCACTCACAGTATCCCCAGTTTGCCTCAGTATTGGCCAGTATCACTCCCAGTGTCCCCCAGTATGTCCCAGTCCTCCCCAGTGTTTCCAAGGACACTTGACCTTCTCACGGTGGCCATGGCATCCCAACCCAGCAGTGGGGTCAGTGCAGTGTCCATGGCACAGCCCCTGGCAATGGCCAGTGCAGGTTGGGATGAGAATCCACGCTCAGAGCTGGCCCAGGGCAGGGCTGCAGTGCCTTCCCAGCAGCTCTGTCTGCACAGCAGCAAGGTTGGCCACTCTGGGTCAGAGCTCCAGGCAAAGGTTCTCTGAGCAGGCCAGAGCTCCTCAGGAGAGACACTGGATCAATATCAATCACAGAATGCTGCAATCACCTCTCCTCTAAAGAGAACACTAATAATAAAATGCACTCTTTAAAATAGGAATAATTTTTTCTTAGAAGCTCTTTGACAGATTTGTCCATAAGTTTCGCAGGAAACCTTCCCAATGAACTGCACCAGACCAGAGGGAAATCAAGGCAGAGCCATGGTTTGTCAGGACTGCCTTGATCCTAATGAGCCCTGAGGTGCATTTGGTGCTGAGCCCTTGAACCACAGGGCCTGAGAGGAGATTGCACAAACCTTTCCAGGAGTCAAAGTCAGAAGAAAAACCCAAAGTGTCTCCAAACATTAATGGATCCCACTGAGGTCCATCCCCAAGACAGGCTCCTCATGGACTCCTTGGAGGAGAGAACTGGAGGCCATGATTGCAGAAACCTCTCAGGGACTTGGGATTAAAAAAGAAGGACTTTAATAATCCCTGAGTACCTTGAAGCATTAATGAGCCCCACTGAGTGTTGTTACTGACAAAGAATTTCAAGGGACTCGTTACAGCAGATCATTGGAGGCCATGATTGCACAAAGCTCTCAGAGACTCCAAGGCAAAAGCAAAAGCCAAAGTGCTTTGAAAAACCTGCAGTCCCTGGGAGCATGAAGGAGCCCCCAGGGCCATTGCTGCCAAAGGCTCCCCAGGGACTCCTTGCAGCAGATCCCTGAGGCCAGGAGTGCAGGGAGGCCAAGGCTCTGTGCAGGCAGCTCAGGTGCTGAGCAGAGCCTGGGCTGGCTGGAGGCAGCAGAAAGGCCAAGGGCTGAGCCCCAGCCCCGGGGAAGGCAGATCCTGTCCCTCCCGCCTTGCTCAGGGCTCTGCCGGGGGCACTGGGATGTGGGGGGATGCTGAGGGCAGGCCAAGGGGGTGACAGTGCCCAGCCTTGCTGGGGCTGTGCCAGGAGGCCCCAGGGCCTCAGGACAAGGTGTCTCCTCACAGCCCTTGGTGCCACAGTAGAGCAAATCACTTTAGCAATCAAATTGCAATTGGGTAAAATATGTCAGGAAACCTCCTTGACCTGGGGCCAAGCCTTCCCTGTTGTTCAACTTCAAAGCAGAATTCAGCCATGGGGCACCAGCAAAATCAGCCCCTGTGAGCTGCTCTGTGGTTGACCCTACCTAGGGCCACATTCCAGGAACAGACACATAAAAAGAGGGGTCGATTTCAATAATTACCTCATTTCCCTTAGTAAAACTTTACAGGATTTGCAGTGAGCAGTGGAGATCTCCAGACAAATGGGATTGGACACACCAGGGCACAAGTTCCAAGCAGGAAATTGGGTCTGCTTGAATGACTGGGGAACTGCTCTACTCCAGCCCAAGGAGAAGGGACCTTTCCAAGTGATATTGAGGACTTTTTGCAATGCACAACTCAAGATGGCACCTTCTGGAGATTTCAAGAAACCTGGAGCAAACCTCCTTCATGGTGAGAAAGGGTTGGTCAGTAGGTAACTCAAGTTAACTATTGAGACACAGAATATGTGCATTCTAAACCTAGAATAACAGGATTTCCTTTATCTTGTCAAGATAAGAGGGACAAGAATCTGTTTGAGGCCAGCACAGAAACCCTGAATCACCCACCAAGAACTGCACATGCTCCAGAGAGAAAGGTGAAAAGTGCATTGTGATGAAGACTACAGCTCTTCATCATGAGAAGATCCCCAACGACCACCAGGACTCACAGCACATGTGTGGCACACATGCTAATGATATTAATGATTTCTGAGAAATAATTTGTATAACCACTCCTACCCTGGGGAATGTGATGAATACTCATGAATGTTACCCATAATATTGTGTGTTGGAAGTGCCGGGGTGTGTGTGTTTGGAGGAGTGAATCCCCCACACCCGGCGCGCCGAATAAAGCAAATCCCCACTGCTCTGACTTTGTCTCTGAAGTGTCTCTGGGCCTGCTTGGGGCGAATCTATAGTTAGCACTTGCTTAAAACATCTGTTTATAAAGGTCACCATAATAATTGCTGCATGGTTCTAGCTTGCATCAAGATTCAGTGTTGTAGCTCTTGTATTGACTTAAGCTATAAAAGTAAATAGAGATATTGAGAGATCTATTCACATAAGGAACTGAGTGTCAAGAGAGACTTGATAAGGACAGTAGAACAGAACAGCACAGCCTTGGAGAAACAGATAAAGGATGTAACTCAGGTGAACAGAAATCACAAAACGCAAGCAGGATGCCAGCTCAGCTCTGCAAGGCTGACAAAGCAGGAGGTCTGCAAAACAAAGATATTGCCCTTACTCAAAAGCGGGGTCGAGGAACAGCCTCGAAACCTGAAAAGGACACCGGATGTTGAAGAGAGACCCCAAGAACCATGGAACCCCAAGAACCTTTGAAAAAAGGTGCAATTTTGTAAAATAAAGTGATACATATCCATCAAGTGAGCAGGGATAGGTCACAAATATGTAATCAGTGTGTGTGATTAAAACTCTCTTCATCCGACACTTGGGTTTTAGAGGAAATGTGCTCCGAGTGTCCAGCACTGCCAAAAAGAATGGCTGCTTTCTAGTACTCCAACTATGTTAGAAAGCTCATGTCCTGCCAATTTTGGTATCACTTCCACAAGGCCCTGCTGTGTCACAATGGCCCCTTGGTTCCATGAGGTTCCACAGTTCCACAGTGACTCCTTGGTTCTGCAGTGTCATTATGGCCTCTTGGTCCCACGAGGCCCCACAGTGTCACAATGGTCACCTTCATTCCATGGGGCCCTGAAGCTTTACAATGACCCCTTGCTTCCATGGGGTTCCACAGTGTCACAACGGCCCCTTGGGTCCTTAGAGCCCTGAAGTGTCACAATGGTCTCCTTGGTTCCATGAGGCCACACAGAGTCACCCTGGGACAGGACACCAGGAGGGATTCGTTCCCCACTCGCTGCAGCTCCCTGGCCCAGCTGGCACCGACACCTTCTCCCAAGCCAGCGCTCCCGGGCACAGCCAGGGCCGTGCCACACTGCAGTTCCTGCAAACCACGGCGGCGGCTTCGAGGCCAGAACCTGAGTGACAGACAGTTTGCCACTCTTTCTGTCTATATTTGACCAGGAAATGTCCCATTGTGGGGTGTCCCTTTCCTGCAGTCACTGCAACACTGGGACCATACATGGAGCTGTGAGCGAGAGAAATGGCCAGCGCTGCACCTCTGCACTGACTCGGGGATGGTGGGAAATGCTCTGTGGGGGTGGCTGGAACGATGGAAAAAGGACAATTGGCAGCACAGAGGGAAACCCATCTGGGCTGCTGGACTGGGGCAAGACATCGCTGCCCAGGTAGAGAAGTTGTCTGTGAAAGTCCCTCCTGTGGATGCTCACGGACCCAAGAGTTGGCACTGAAGAGCATCGCAACAATGGCCAGGGGGATGGGGCTGCCAGGATTAAAGTGTCTCAGGTGGGTCTGGACTGGCCACACAAGGCTGAGTTATTTCTGCTCAATGGGCCCAGGACACCTCAGGTCATCAGGGCAGAGATGCAACCTCCAGATGGGCTGGTGCCCGAGGGGTGGATTTACCCATGGACAGCATCTCCAGGTTATCCATGAGTGTGAAACTGATGCCTGAAAGAGAGGCCAAAACAAATTAGGAGTATAAAATGCGGACAAATTTATTTGAGGCCTTCAAGGTACATTCGGGCAAGCGAAAGACCCCCCCACGGACGACACCCAAAATGGACGACAGGTCACGAGCCCTTCACCTTTTACAAGTTGTGTCCCATTAGCATATTGGCTCTCAATTCTCCAATTGCACCCTTAGGTGATGATGTTCACTACCCAAGGCCTGCCCCCCCCCGCCCATTTTACAGTTGTTTACATATTTTCAGGCCCTAAGGCAATGAATATGTCCTTGAATCTGTATTCAGAAAGCCTTGTTTTGGCTAAAGGTGCTGGGAACAGAGGATTTCAGCACTTTGTAAGAAGCACAAAACTACAGCAAGTTACAGATGCATGAAGAGGAAAAAATTAGAAATACTTGAAGGCATCAAAACGTGTGCTGCGATCAAGCAGGGCCAAGTGGGTAAAGCCTCTGTGGTGTGGGGGACGATGGTGGGAATATAAATGTGGGGACACACGTGGTCTTTTTAGTGGGAGAGAATACCATTCCTCAACCACACCAGCCCTGTCAGAGCCAGCCCTGTCCCGGCACTGCCCCAGCTCTGCTGCCCCACAGCTGCTGATCAGGAAGGGCAGAGCCATGGGGGAGGGAAATGCACAGGGACTCCTCCTGGGAGGGACCTCGGGAGGTTTCCAGGCCAAGCCCAAGCACAGTCAGTGCAGAAAGGGACACAAGGATGGGCTGTTTGTGTGCTCTGCCATGGCAGGATGAGATGCAGAGCTGCACACACACCCAGACAATGTGGATCCCTGCAGGAGCTGATCTCACACAGCAGCTCCCAGGCCTCTGCTGCTCGCTGCTTGCTCTGCTTTGATGTTCCCTGCTGGTTACAGCCACCCCACACAGCCCAGTGCTGTGTGCACACACACCAGTCTCACCAGTGCCTGGGCCCCCAAAGGACACAGGACCTGATGGTTTGTGGTTCCCACTCCAGTGTCTGACACTTGGACCCTGATTTGTATCCAGAGCAGAGAGAGCTCCCTTGTCCCAGAAAGTTCTTGGCAATGGAGAGTTCAGAAAACAGGACAGGCTGTGGGGATCAGCTGCAGGGCACGGTCGGGGACCTGTTTATAGAGACCGTCACCTGTTTATATAGAATCAGCTCTTTCATCCCTTTTTCTCTCTCTTTTCTCATGCCTGTTCTTTCATAACCCACCATGGTGCCACCCTGTCCCTTCCTGTTGTCCTTTCCTAGACATGTGATGGCAAATCCTGCACAGTCCCCAAATGCCCTTTCTGGATACCCATCATGAGTGTCAGACCTCAAGGCAGAAACCTCCATCCTCAACTGTGAGGTCAGTCTGGGAGCCTCTGCCATCATCCCACTCGGTGAATCTTTCCCACACAGATGTTGGACCTTGCTTTCAGCGTCTTTACCTTTTGGGTTTTTAATGTTTGTCCATAAACCTGGCAATTCCTGTCCCTGGTATGGCAATTCTTTCCTTTTTTGGAAGGGTTTGGGATTAGGTCACATTTAAATGCCGATTTGGTGTGTGTAGTTTTCTGGAGCCCTGTAGTGAAGGATTTGGGGGTTGAAGAATCAAGGAATTATTAATTGTATTGTGATAGAAGATACCTAAAAGAGCCTCTGGCCCAACTCCCCTTCCGTTACCCTGGGATACCTTCACTTGTTCAGGTTGCACAAAGCTCCTGACCTTAGACACTTCCAGGGATGGAGTTTAAACTCACTGGGCAACCTCTGCCAGAGTCCTGCCACCCTCATCATAAAATATTTCATCCTTACATCCAATGCAAATCAGCCCTTGTTTAGCATAAATATATTGTGTCTTGTTCTGCCAATGCAACCCGTGGCAAAAAGAGTCTCTCCATCTTTCCTAGATTAAGAGCAACATTTTCATGGTCAAACCATGGAGATGGCGCAGAGATCTCCCAGGAGAGGGTTTGCAGCCCACAAGGACCGCTCTATAAGGAATGAAGGCCCTGAGTTCAGTGGTCTGAAGACGGAGGACAGAAAGGAATATCTTGGGAGGGCTTGAAGGTTTCAGATAGATGGGAGCTTTTTGTTCATAGTGGAAATGAACATGAGAAAGGAATAATGGCCAAAGGCAGATGGGGAGGCCCAAAGTGGACAGAAGGAGAAAGGAATTTCTCTCCCAGGGCAGGGCTGTGGTGCAACACATCCCCAGAAGGAGTCTGGGTCAGCCCAAGGCTTTGTGTGCCAAGGCAGAGGCAGGCAGGACGCAGAGCTGTCAGCAAAGGAAGGGCCAGCGAGGTGGGGCAGCCGGGGGATGCCGACAGCCTGCAGGGCCAGAGGCGCAGGGCATGGACAGCGTAGGACAGCCTGGGCTGGAGAGGGCCCAGGGATGTGCAGAAGCTGCAAGGGCCTGCCAGAGGCAACTTGTGCAGCACTTTGGCCATGGCTGCTGGCCCTGGCCCTGAGGCCATGAGGAGGACACAAGTGAGCCTTGCAGCCCTGGGGCCTCATGGCCTCCTTGTCCCTGCTCAGCAGCCTGGCAGGGGCCGCCCCATGGTGCTGCCCTTGGCATTGCACATCCCCACATGGCAGTGCCCCGGGAAGAGCCCTGAGCACTGAGGGAGGGACAGGATGTGCCTTGCCAGGGGCTGGGGCTCAGGCCTTGGCCCTTTGCATTCCTCAAACACATCCAGGTTTGCTCAGCATCACAGACACTTTGGCCTTGTTTGTCCCTCCTGTCATCACTGCCTCCAGTGGTCCGCTCTGGCTGGAACCTGGGGACAGTTTCTCAGTTTTGTCCTTCAGTGGGACCTACTAGAAGTACAAGCAACTTCAATATTTCAATCTTGGACTTCAAACTTTGAGTTCTTGAGAAGTCTCTCAGGGACTGAGTCTGATGTAAACAACACCAAAGCCCCGAGAGGGTCATTAAAGTCCTTGTGCTGTTGCTGTGCTGCTGAGCTGGGCCGGGCTCCTGGCACAGAGGGAGCTCCTGGCAACCAAGAAGAGCTTCAAAAAGACATTTCTCCTGAGGAGCAGCTCCTTTCCCAGCCCAGCAGGGCTGAGGGCACTGCCTGCAGGCACTGAGAGGAGCCAGGCAGAGACAGCTAAAGGGAACCAGGACTGGAGAGACATTGAGCTGAGACTTCACTTGGGGAAACATCTTCACAGCCTCTTCATGGTGAGTCTGTGGGTGCAGGGCAATGTCCCCTGTGCTCCTGGAGGGATCTCCTGAAGCCTGCACACCCCACAGCCTGGGGGATGTGTCAGGAGGACTCTCCCAGTTTCTCTGTTGCACAGGAGGAGGAGGAGGAGGAGGATGTGCTGCAGAGCGGGGCTGCCCTGGGCACCGTCAGAGGGACAGGGCAGGACGGCTCCTGCTGCCAGGGACGGCTGCAGGCTGTGAAGGTGGGGGTGCAGCCAGGGCTGCCCAGGGCTGTGGTGCAGAGCAGCTCCTGCAGCCCTGAGGGCTCTTGGCCAGGGCAGGGCATGTGCCACCTGCCAGGGGCAGCTCTCAGCCTGCCTGGGAGCTCCCCATGGCTCCGTGGGGAGAAGTTGGAGGTGCAAGGAGCAACCCCCATCAGGGCAGATTCCTCCTGCTGGGGAGATGGTGCTGCATGGCCAGGGCTGCTCTCAGCTTTCTCCTCAAGGAAAGGGCAAGGGGCTGTCAGCTTTGGATGTGTCCCTGACACTCCTGCACTGTCCCACTGGGGATCAGCAGATGTGCCTCAGATCTGCCTCAGAAAGTGCCTCCTCACTCTCCTCTCCCTACAGACAGCAGCAGCAGCACCTTGGCTTGCAGCATCTCTGTTTGCCTGCCCTGCCCTTAAGGATCTGCTGCCAGGGAGATGTCCCTGGGCAGTGCCCTGTGCTGGGAGGGCTGTGCAGGGCAGAGCTGAGCGCCCAGGGCTGGGCTGGGCTCTGGGAGCTCTGGCAGGGACAAGGCTTGGGTAGAGGGAAACAGCTCCCAGTGGGCACAACTCCCAGTAGCAACAGCAAGACCAAGCCTTGGTATCCCTCCCTGTCCAGCTGCACAGGAAAAGAGAGAAAAATTTAGAGAAACTGGCTTTGAAACTGCAGACTTCAAACAGTCCACTTTATTTGTAAAGCATGTTTTAAATGCAGCCACCCTGAACTAGATGGAGGTGTAATGAGCAAAAGGCACCTGTGTGGGGATTGCGCTGAGGCAATGGGAGTCCAGTTGCACTCTGGGCTCCCCAGTTGTCTTGGGTTAGAGACAATTTTCATGGGTGGAAAGTGCTCTGAACAGAACACCTCCCGCCACAGCAAAGGCCTCCGGCACCCCCTCCCCCACAACAGCAGAAGCTCAGGAAGGAAAGTGGAAAAAGCTGTTTATTCAGTACACCCTCCCACAGGCACAGGGGAAGGGGAAAGGGGAAAAGGAATCACCAAACCTGAATGAACAGTTGATGAACTTTAGCGTCCTTCTCCTCAGGTGTAGTGACCCCCTTTCCGGGGGTTTCCCCCCAGGGATTTCCTGTCCACTGTCCTCCGGGGCTCTCAGGGTTCTCCGACAAAAAAGTCGAGGAAAAAAGGGTCCAAAAAAAGACAATGAGGAAGCAATCCCAGGGGAGGAGGGAAAAAAAGCAGCAGTCACAGCAGCAGCAGCAGCCCTACAAAGGAATGTCCCTTCCTCCTGGAACAGCCGAGTGGGGGAGCGTTTCAAAACATTCCGTGTTGGCGGAGCTTCTCCTGGCTGCTGAGCACAGTTAAAACTACAGGACATTTTAGGCAGGCATGCAAACGATATGGAATACAGGATTATCATTACATCACCCCAGGACACCAGTGTACAGGCTGAGAGGAAGGCTGAAGATGAGGCATTAACATAGCAGCACAAACCCAAACTTCAAAATAAAAATGTTCATCTAAGTTCCCCTGCAGAAAGAGACGCAGTTTTGAGGGTATTCCTAGGAAGATAGTATAAGACTGCTTTAAGGAAATGTGTCCAAGCATGTCAATGTCTTCTTTCAACAGTTCATGATGCCCAGAGGGAAGCAATGTCCAACAGCAGCTCCATCAGCCACTTCCTCCTCCTGCCATTCGCAGACACGCGGCAGCTGCAGCTGCTGCACTTCTGCCTCTTCCTGGGCATCTCCCTGGCTGCCCTCCTGGGCAACAGCCTCATCATCAGCGCCGTAGCCTGCGGCCACCACCTGCACACGCCCATGTTCTTCTTCCTGCTCAACCTGGCCCTCACCGACCTGGGCTCCATCTGCACCACTGTCCCCAAAGCCATGCACAATTCCCTCTGGGACACCACGACCATCTCCTATGCAGGATGTGCTGCTCAGCTCTTTTTTTTTCTGTTCTTCATTGTAGCTGAGTTTTCCCTCCTCACCATTATGAGCTATGACCGCTACGTGTCCATCTGCAAACCCCTGCACTATGGGACCCTCCTGAGCAGCAGAGCTTGTGCCCACATGGCAGCAGCTGCCTGGGCCAGTGCATTTCTCTATTCATTGGTGCACACAGCCAATACATTTTCCCTGCCCCTGTGCCAGGGCAATGCCCTGGGCCAGTTCTTCTGTGAAATCCCACACATCCTCAAGCTCTCCTGCTCCAAATCCTCCCTCAGGGAACTTGGGCTCATTGTGGTTAGTGTCAGTTTATCTTTTGGCTGTTTTGTGTTCATTGTTTTCTCCTATGTGCAGATCTTCAGGGCTGTGCTGAGGATCTCCTCTGAGCAGGGACGGCACAAAGCCTTTTCCACATGCCTCCCTCACCTGGCTGTTGTCTCCCTGTTTATCAGCACTGGCATTTTTTCCTACCTGAAGCCCTCTTCCATATCCTCCCCCTCCCTGGATCTGGTGGTGTCAGTTTTGTACTCAGTGGTGCCTCCAGTATTGAACCCCCTCATCTACAGCCTGAGGGACCAGGAGCTCAAGAATGCTGTGAGGAAAATCACCACTCTGTGCTTTTCAGAAACAATGAAGTGCTAGTTTACTTCTGCATAGCATTCAGAATGTAACTCGTTACAGGCCCAGACTGCTTTGAGCCATGTATCTTTTTCTTGTTCTATTTGGTATATTCTGTTTTTCCACCTTTTTTCTTTTACTTGTGATACTGTTTTCCATAAAGGGATGTCATAGTATTGCTACATCAGTGTCTCTCATGGTTGTGTTAAGCAGAGACATTGAGGAGCCATGATAATTGTGCATTTTGGTAAAATGAAGTGTCCTGCTCTGGGTGTCCAAGATGCTTCCTGAGCCCTTCTCTGTCTCTGCAGGGGCAGTGCCTGTGAGGGCACATGGAGGGAAAAGACTCCCAGCCCAGCAGCACAGCCAGGGACAATGGCCCTGGCCCTTTCCCCATCTGCTCTCCCCAACTCCTCCCTCTCCTTCCCAGCCCTTCTGTGGGTGCAAGGCCGCAGTGCTCTGCAGCTCGGGCACAGCCCTGCTGCGTGTCCGTGCTGTGAGCACAGGCAGGGACAGGCCATGGGCACTGCTGGGACACAGCTGGGCTCCACCACAGCAGTTACATCAGCAAAGGGCATCTCCTGAGGGCACTGCAGGAAGGCTCTGCTCTCCCTCCAGAGCTGCTGTCAGGAATGTGCTCCAGGCAGTGCCCTGGCAAAGCAAACCCAGTGCCTGGGGCAGAGGGGCAGTGTGCAGGGGACACACAGCAGTGTCCTGGCACAGCCAGAGCCCCTGGGAGAGACCTGAGGGAGCAGCAGAGCAGGGTCTGGGCTGTGGCTGTGCTCCAGGGACAGCCTGGGAAGGTGCCCCAGGGCAATTGTCCCACACCAGCCCCTGCAACCACCGATCCCAGCACTGGCCTGTCCCCCCACCTGCAAGAGGTTGTTTGTCCCTGCATGGAGGCACATCAAGTGACCAGGTCAGGTGTCCATGTTTGCTTTGTACTGAGGAGACTTCAGCATGTGCATCGTGTGTGTGGGGGGAGATGAACCCAAGTGAACACAAACACCATCAGCAGCACTTGGGGGTGGCACAGTTCCAGTGGCACCAACAGTGTCTTGAGGCCACTTCACTCTGGGAAACCACCTGGATTCAGTACTGGGATGTGCTTAGGGCAGCATGGAGAGAAAGATCCAGGGCAGGGAGGCTGCAGGGAAAATGCTCAGGACAGCCATGGACTGCACAGAGAGACCATTGGAGTGGGGCTCTGTGGGGAGAAATCACAGCTGCCTCCCTTCTGAACCACCCCAAGGACCTGGACAGGGCTGTGCTGTGTTCTGGGCACTGACCTGGGACTGTGGGATATGGAAAAGGCCTTTGGTGTCAGGGATGTTGAGAAGGCTGGGCAGGGTCATTGTGAGACCTCTCCCAAAGCCCTTGGAAAGGCCAGAGCCATCCCAGAGGGTCCTGGGCACTTGGGAAGGGCAGCCATGGAACCAGTCTGCAAACAGGGCAGGAACAGGAACCGGGAGAGTCACAGAGTGGTCAGGCTCAGCAGGGAAGGGGATGTGGCAAATCCTCCTGCAGCCATTGCAGGCCCTGGCAGGACAAGGCAGGGATTGCAGAACCCACGTGGGAGGGCAAAGAAGGGCATGTTGTGTGCCCAGACTTCAGCCAGGCCTGTGACATGGTCTGCTGGGGTCTGCTCAGAGCCAGATTGGTGAGAGCTGGACTGAAGGAGTGGAACATGGGCTGGGTGGGAATTGGGCTGAACCATGAGAGTCAAATGTCACCTGTGGCACAGAGTCCTCTTGGCAGCCACTCCCTGGTGACATCCCTCAGTGACCAGCCCTTGACCACCACTGTGGAACATTTTTATTGTCTCTACAATGGGATGAAATGCACTTTCAACTCCTTTGTCGGTGCTGCCATGTTGCAGGGAGTCTGTGACCAAACTCATTTAGTTAATGGTGACCGCAAAACATAATTGGGCAAAGATGAGTGGATTGGATAAATTTGTCTTGCCATCAGGTGCCAACCAAGCCACAAGAAAAGGGAGAAAAAACTTATGCATCAGAAGAAAGGCAATTCGATAGGGGAAAAAACAAAACCCAAGGAAAAAAACCAAAACAAAACCCACTCACAACAACAGAAAAACTCCACAAACAAACTAACCACAAAAAGCAAAGGCCACAAACAGAAGAAAAGCAAATCCACAGGAAATCTCCGAACAGTGGAAAATGTTTGACCACCTTATGGCAGGAGAGGATTCTGTATGTGCAGGTGCTGTTTTGAAAGAAAAATGTCTTTAAAAAGAAATTAATCCTCTCCACTCCCTGCTTCTCTCAGTTTATTGCAGATCGTGGTGTGACATGGAATGGAACATCCCTTGGGTCAGTCCAGCCAAGCTGTCCCATCCCTGTTCCCTCAGGAACACTTGCCCACCCCAAGCCCATTGGTTGGGGGGGTTGCAGACACACCTCATGGGGGGCGAGCACTGTGACAAGGACAGGAGAACGGAACAACATTTACTCTTATCAAGGACAGTGGAGGAGAATAGCATAGCCTTGGAGAAATAGATAAAGGATGTAACTCAGGCAAACAGAAGTTACATAAAACACAAGCAGGATGCCAGCTCAGCTCTGCAAGGCTGACAAAGCAGAAGTTCTGCAAAACAACAATATTGCACTTACTCAAAAGTGGGGGTCAAGGAACAGCCACCTAAAAAGGACACTGGATGTTGAAGACAGACCCCAAAGAATCATATAAGGACTTGTGATAAGGGGTGCAACTATGTCAAATAAAGTCAAAGGAAGTGGGGATAGCTCATTAATATGTAATCAGTGTGTGTGATAAAAACTCTGTTCATTTAATTGTCAGTGCACTCAAATGGAGGATCGTCCAAGTGACCAGCATGTTGTAATAAAGAATACCTGCTTTCAAATACTCAAAACTGTGTTTAAAAGTTTCTGTCTGGTGGATTTCAGTATCAATGTTGTTCTTGACTCCATTATGCCCCACAGTTTCACAATGGCTCCTTGGTTTCATGAAGCCCTGCTGTGTAACAATGGACCCTTGGCTCCATTAGGTGCTGTACAGTCAAAATGGCCTCCTTGGTTCTGCACTGTCACAATGCTCTCCTTGGTTCCACAAGGCCTTGGTATTTCCCAACAGCCCCTTGATTCCATCAGCTTCCATAGTGTTACCATGGTCTCTTGGATCTGCAGTATCCCAATGGACAATTGGTTACAACCAGCCTGGTGTGTCACAATGGCCCCTTGGTTCCATGAGGTTCCATACCTTCAACAATGGTCTCCTTGGTTCCCTAGTGTCAAAAGGCCCTTTGGTTCTGTAAGGTTCCTCAGTGTCACAGTTGTCTCCTTGGTTCCATGAGGCTCTGCAGTGTCACAATGCTCCAGAGTTTCCATGAGCTTCTGTACTATCAACAATGTCCTTTCTTCCAATGAGGCCCTGCAGTGTCACAATGGCCCCTTGGCTTCATGTGGACCCACTGTGTCACAATGGCTCCTTGTTTCCATGAGGCCCCAGAGTTTCACAATGGTCTCCTTGATTCCATGAGGCACCACAGTGTCACAATGGCCCCTTAGTTTCAGGAGCTTCTGTAGTGTCACAATGGTCTCCTTGGTTCCATGTGGCCTTGCTCTGTCACAGTGGCCCCTTGGATCCATGAGGTTCTGTACTGTCACTGTGATCTCCTTGGATCTGCATTGTCACAATGTACAATTGATTCCATGGGGTCCCACAATGTCACAATGGCCCCTTGGTTCCGTGAGGCTCCATAGTGTCACCATGGTCTCCTTGGATCCGCAGCATCACTATGGACCATTGTTTCCATGTGGCCCTGCTGTGTCGCAATGACTCCTTGGTTCCATGAAGCCCCAATGTATAGCAATGGACCCTTGATTCCATGAGGTTCCGTGGTGTCACAATGGCCTCCTTGGTTCCATGAGGCCTTGCTGTGTCACAATGGACCCATGGTTCCATGAACTTCCGTAGTGTCACCATGGTCTCCTCAGATCCTCATTGTCTCAATGGACAATTTGGTTCCATGAGACCCCCCTGTGTCACAATAAACCCTTAGTGCCATGAGGTCCTGTAGTGTCACAATGGTCCCCCTGGTTCAGCAAGGCCTTGGAGTGTAACAGTGGCCCCTTGGTTCCCTGAGCTTCCATTGTGCCTACAATGGTCTCCTTGTCTCTACAGTGTCATAATGGACCCTTGGTTCCATAAGGTCCCTGTGAATCACTGGTCTCCTTGGTTCCATGTGGCCCCATGTGGTAGTTTTGCCTGGCCCAGTTTTTGCCAGTGAATAGGGTGGGGTACAAAGATGGCTCCTGCATGTCCTGAGTAAAGATTCTGGAAATTTCTCCACCATGTCCAGCAGAGCCAATCTCTGATGGCTCTGAAGATGATGGACATGCTGCTGGCCAAACCTGGGCCAATTAGAGATGTTAGTTATGCCTGTGTGAAAACATATTTAAGAAGAAATCAAAACAATGTGAGCACGCACTTCTTTTTAGCCAGGGCAGGAGGAGGAGGAGGTAAAAATATGTGAGGGAGACCAACATGGAGGCACCAAGGTCAGTGGAGAAGGTGGGGGAGGAGGTGCTCCAGGCACTGGAGCTGAAAACCCTCTGCCGGCTGTGGTGAAGACCGTGGGGAAGCAGGAGGTCCCCCTGCAGCCCATGGAGTCCAGGGGGTGCAGACAACCACCCACAGCCTGTGGGGAGGTGCCAGCGCCAGAGGAGCACCTGCAGGAAGCTGTGATCCAGTGGGAGTCCCAGAGACTGAGAGTTGCAAAGGCCCTGCAGGACAGAGAGGCCTTGCTCCCGGGATGGAAACAGCCTAGCCTCAGCTTGGAATTCTGCAGCCTGGACAGAAGAATCTCAAACTGCAGCAATCGGGTGGGTGCTGCTTGTGAGATTGGACCCACACCAAAGAAGTTCGCAGAGGACTGTCTCTCATGGGAGGGACCCCCATGGCTAAGTAGAAGACTCCTCTCCCTGATGGACTGACCCTGACCAAAGGAAACCCCCATACCCTGCCCCCACCCCGGAGCTGTTGGTTAGAAGGAAGGAGGGAGGGGGTGAGCTGAGAAATAGCCTTAATAGGGAGGGGGGTGAGTAGAGAAACAGCGTTTGCAGCAGATGAATTGTGGCATTGGACTGACTAAGAAAAGTGACATACCTTGCCCCGGCCAGGATCTGTGAGTTGAATAGAGAGAGAGGGCGATTAGAGAAACAGTGTCTGCAGTAAAAGAGTTGTGATAGACTGATTTAGGAAAAAAAACCCCACACCCTGCCCCTGCCCGGGAGTTGTTGGTTAGTTGGAAAGGAGGGAGGGGGTGAGCTGGGACACAGTGCCTTAAGAGGGAAGGGGGGTCAGTGAAGAAACAGTGTTTTGAGAGGTTATTTTTACCTCTGATTTATCCTCCGACTCTGTTAGATTAATAAATCACCTTTTTTTGCAACTTTAAGTCTCTCGCCTGCTTTTGCCCTGTCTCTCGTGCGTCCTCGTTATCAGTAGTCTTATCTCAACTCATAAGTCCAGTGTGTTAGTTTTCTCTCTCCTCTGCATAGCTCCAGCAGGAGAGAGCATAGAGAGCAAACGTCATAGGTGCCTGGCATTTAGCCAGGGTCAAACCCACGACATCATCCCAATCTGCACTGGCCATGGCCAGGGGCTGTGCCATGGACACTGCACTGACCCCACTGCTGGGTTGGGATGCCATGGCCACCGTGAGAAGGTCATGTTTCCTTGGAAACACTGGGGGACACTGGGACATACTGGGGGACACTGGGACATACTGGGAGTGACATTGGGGTGGACTGGGACAAATTTGGAACACTGCCAATGCTGAGGGGGAAACTGGGCTGACCAGGATGGACTGGGATGGGCTGTGAGGGTACACTGAGACATACTGGGACACACCAGGACATACTGGGAGTGATACTGGTCAATACTGGGACAAACTGGGGATACTGTGAGTGATACTGGGGGATACTGGGACAAACTGGGGACACTGGGAACAGTGTGGGGAATACTGGGGGACACTAGGGCATACTGGGAGTGA
Organism: Acanthiza pusilla; assembly: GCA_036630365.1. Classification (NCBI taxonomy): domain Eukaryota; kingdom Metazoa; phylum Chordata; class Aves; order Passeriformes; family Acanthizidae; genus Acanthiza; species Acanthiza pusilla. The sequence goes on from JAXCHO010000108.1 coordinate 2,045,723, forward strand.
CACTGGGATGAAGTGGGACATACTGGGGGACATTGAGAGGAAATGGAAGGGACTGGGAATGAACTTGGGTGTATTGGGAGGGCCTGGAGGGGCACTGGGCTTATATTGGGATGTACTGGGGACAAACAGCGCTGTACTGGGAGGGACTGGAGGGGCTCTGAGGTTATACTGGGCTGTATTGGGGATGAACTGGGTTGTACTGGGAGGCACTGGAGGGCTTGAATGATCTGTTCCCAGCTCCGCCACCACCCATTGGTCCACGCTGCCGCCTATCATCGTTCACAGCCAATCAGCGCCCGGAAATGCGGCCGGGGGCGGGGCCTAGAGACGGCAACATTTTGGTCTCATTTTGCCTATAACTCCCATCATGCCCCGCGCCCCGATACAGCCCCATTGGAGCCGGGACTACAACTCCCGTCATGCCCCGCGCTCAACAGATTCCCCGTTCTCTGCCCCCATATGCTCCGTAAGTGTCCCCCAGACGTTCCAGGATCCCTTAGTGACCCCTCAGTGCCCATTCGGAACCTCCAAAAGCCTCCCCGGACCCCCAAGTGCTCCGAACCCCACAGATGCCCGTTATAGCCACTTCCGGGACTTCATCTCCTATCGTCCCCCGCGGCCCAAGAGCCCCTCATAACACAGCTCCACACCGAAAACTCCTGTCACGCCCCGCGCCCTAAAGAGCCCGGTTAGGGCTCTCCAGGTTCCCCCCAAGCGCTCCCGAATCGTACACGTTCCCCCCTGAGGACGTGAAGTGGTGCCTCGGACGAAAAACAACCCCTCAAGTGCCTTCCCGGACCCCAATCGCCCCGTTCGAGCCACTTCCGGGACTACAGTTCCCATCATACCCAGCGGCGCTCATAGAGCTCCATTGCAGTCCTGACTTCATCTCCCGTCATGCCCGGCGCCCCATCGCCCATGATGCAACGCGGCTTCATCAGCCCTGTTCTACCCGCGCCTCCAACTCCCATCAGCCCCCGCGGCCCCATAGAGCTCCGTTATACCCGCGCCTACAACTCCCATCATCCCCCGCGCCCCATTGAGCCCCGTTACAGCCTCCAAGTGCCCTCCCGGACCCCGAAGGGCTCCTGAATGTCCCTCCCTGACCTCCAGGTGTCCCCGGGGACCCTCAAGTGCCACTCCGAACCCGAAACTTGCCCTCAGGCTCTCTAAGTGCGCCGTCAGTGCCCACTTGGACCCCCCAAGTTCTCTCTAAATTCCCTCCCCACACCCAAAACTGCCCCGAATGTGTCCCATAAATGTCTACCCGGAACCCGAAGTGCCCCCCTGACCCCTGTCTGAGAAAAACATGATAAAAAATGACAAAACTAATAAAATCAGAACTAATTAGCATAAAGAGGGAGAAATCAATAAGCACTAGAGCATAGATTAATAAGGGGAATTGTGTAACTTAGAACCGATGAATATCTATTTCTTTGGTGGTTAAAAACTTACAGATTCTTTACATAAATTTTAAAAACTAATAAAAATACAAGTAGTAATATTGTTATGAATAACCCAAATATAATCAATAAAATTATTAACAATATTAAATATTAATTTAAAAAAACTACATTCATATAATTGTAAATAAAAGCAATTTTTATGAGTTCTGAAAATAAAATATTTAATATAAAAATATGTTGCCATATACAAATTTGTTTCCATGGCAACCCCCGCCAGGTCCTGTTGCTGACATCCCATAGCAGCTCCAGGAAGAGCCATTGCCATGGCAGCTCACAGCCACAGCCACTGCTGGATGAGATCCATCACCTGCTGAGCACAGCTGGGAACATCTGTGTGCATCCCAAAGAGGAGTTCAAGGTGACAATGGCACCAGCAGCTTCCATCTGCAGCAGAGATCCAGGGAAAGGACAGGGACAGAGAATTCAGCTGAAACACTCAGAGAATTCAGCTTAAACACTCAGAGAATTCTGCTGAAAGACTCAGAGAATTCTGCTTACAGAGAGCATTTCTGGTCACACTGTCCCTTGTAGAAAGGTGACATCATCAGAGGCAGCTTGTACTGAGCATGTGGCTCCTGAGTGGGGTTTGTTGTTCAGCAAACCTGCTCAGGCTTTGCCATTCTTTCCTCACAAACAGGAAAACTTCTGCTGGGCCTGTGTGCAGGCAGAGCCCTGAGGAGAGCAGGTGGGACACGGTGCCATGGGCTGGGACACGCAGCTGCAGAGCTCAGGGGACAAGTTTGTGATGCAGGGGACAGGGATGTGAGTGCCAGGTGGGCCATGTCAGCCATGGTGAGGTTGGGGTGAGGAGCAGGTTGTCCCAACAGGGTCAGCCCACAAGGGGCTCATTGTTCTGTGTGCCCAGAGCTCCTAAGGAGACATTCAGCATCAAAATCACTTGGGGAATGCTTCAGTCACCTCTTCTCTGACTGAAAAATAAAAAAATACTTGATTTTAAAAAAGCAATGAGATGCACTTTGAAATCTCCCTCCTTAAAAGAACTCTAAACTGACTCCAATGAGCTGTACAAGCCCTGGAGACTTGAAGACAATTGAAGGAAGAGAAAGAGCTCCTGAGGGCTTTCTTTATTTTAATGAGCCCAGTGGTGGATTTTGGGCTGAGTCCATGACCCTCAGGTGTTGAGAGGTTGAAGAAGCTGCTCAAGGAGTCATAAAACTGCAAACCCCCCCATCCTGCTCAGGGAGGGGTGAGGGAGAACCAAAGTGCAGACCCTCAGAGCAAAGTTCCTTCAGTGAGGCCTCCAGAGGCAGTGGCAGAGCCCAGGGGACAAAGCCCTGGGTGCCCCTGGCCCTGCCAGCCCTGCCCAGCCCTTGGCCATCTCTCCTGCAGCCTGTGCCACCCTGTCCGTGCTGCTCCTGTGCCCTGGCCGGCTGCACACGCCCATCTCGCTGTGCCCCAGCATTTCTCACTCAGCATTGCTGTGCCCTCCCTGGGTCCCTGCACCCAGTGCTGCCGGGTCCTGGCACACAGAGCCATGGCATGATCCTGTCTCACGCGGGGTCATCTCTGGCATCACAAGGCTCGTCTTTGAGTGACATTTCTTTTTCCTCACTTCCAATCTGAACCTTCCAAGCTGCTCTTTGTGGAGTTTTCCAGCACCAAGAAAAGCTCCATCCTGGCAGATCTCCTCTGGATTCTCCACTTCTTCCTCATTCCTTCAGAATGGGAGCTCCACAGACAGACAGACCAGTCCAGATGTGGTTACCCCACTGCTGAGTCCAGGGGGGTGACACCTCCCTTGTCTGGGTGACCACACTGCCCCTAAGGCAGCTCACGGCCCCTAAGAGTGACTCTCAATCGGGGCAGCTCTCAGTGTGTGGCATGGATGGTTCAGCTGACTCTTGGTGCTCAGTTATGCTGCTGCCTGGCAGGGATGTGACAGATGTGACCTCGCAACCTCTTCCCAGCCGAGGGGCTCCTTGAGACCCTGAGGCACAGCTAACTCCTCACAGCATTCCCACCTCTCTCCTTCTTGTGTCCCATGAGCTGATCAGGTACAGGTCACCTCACATCCCTGCTCCAACACCCTGTGCCTGCTCTGGGCCCTCAGGGTCTTTGCCCGGCTCCCAGGGGTGTGTGGGGGTGGTTAATGGTCAGGGGTTGGGGTTTGGAGCCCAGGGTAGGGACTAGGCAGAAGCTGAGGGAGCTCTGGTGTTCTGCTGACAGTGTCTGGTTCATGTTTATGGGAAGAGCTTTTTGAGTCAGGTTAGGATAAAAGCTTGAGCTGATAGATAGGGTCAGGGAGCAGAATGGACGCCATGTAATGCAGGAGGAAGCAGTCAGAGACCTGCTGAGCCTCTTAGATGCTCACAGGTGTATGGGACCAGATGGGATCCATCCTAGAGGAATGAGGGAGCTGCTAGATGAGCTCTCCAAGCTGCTCTCCATCATTTACCATCAGTCCTGGCTCACTGGGGAGGTCCCACAGGACTGGAAGTGCCAATGTAACCCCATCCACAAGAAGGGCTGGAAGGAGGATCTGGGAAACTCCAGGCCTGTCAGCCTGACCTCAGTGCCTGGCAAGGTTATAGAACAGATCACCTTGAGTGCCATCACACAGCACCTACAGGATGGCTGAGGGATCAGACCCAGCCAGAGTGGATTTCAATATCTTTATTGATGATCTGGATGAGGAGATTGAGTACACCATCAGCAAATGTGCAGATGACACCAAGCTGTGTGTGAGTGTGGATCTGCTGGAGGGTAGGAGGGCTCTGCAGAGGGACCTGGACAGGCTGGATCCAGGGGCCAAATCCAACAATGGGAGATTTAACAAGACCAAGTGCCAGGTCCTGCACTTTGGCCACAACAACCCCTGCAGCACTACAGGCTGGGGACAGAGTGGCTGGACAGTGGCCAGGCAGAAAGGGACCTGGGGACACTGATGGACAGCAGGCTGGACATGAGCCAGCAGTGTGCCCAGGTGGCCAAGAAGGCCAATGGCACCTGGCCTGGATCAGGAATGGTGTGGCCAGCAGGACCAGGGCAGTGATTCTTCCCCTGTACTCAGCACTGGTGAGGCCACACCTTGAGTGCTGTGTCCAGTTCTGGGCCCCCAATTTAGGAAGGACATTGAGGGGCTGGAGCATGTCCAGAGAAGGGCAACAAGGCTGGTGAACGGTCTAGAGCACAAGTCCAGTGAGGAGTGTCTGAGGGAGCTGGGGTTGTTTATCCTGGAGAAGAGGAGGCTCAGGGCAGACAAGGTGGTGTTGGGTCACAGGTTGGACTTGATGATCTCCAAGGTCTTTTCCAACCTGGTTGATTCTTTGATTCTGTGATGATTGTGACACTGTAGGGCCCCAGGGAAGCAAGAGGCCACTGTGACACTGTGGAGCCTTGTTGAACCAAGGGTCCATTGTGACATTGCAGAACCAAAGAAACCCTAGTGAGATTCCATGGACCAAGCAAACACTGTGACACTGCAGGGACTCGTGGAACTAAGGATCCATTATGACACTGTAGGGCCCAGGGAACCAAGGGGTCATTGTGACACTACAGAGCCTCATGGAATCCTGGAGAGCACTGTGACACTCTAGGGCCTCATGCAGGAGGGTGCAGCCAGGTAGGGATTGGGCTCTGTTCCCAGGGAACAAGGGACAGGATGAAAGGAAATGTCTTAAGCTGTGCTACAGGAAGTTTAGGCTGGACTTTAGGAAGAAGTTCTTCACAGAAAGGGTGATTCGGCTAGGAAGGGGCTGCCCAGGGAGGTGGTGGAGTCACCATCCCTGGAGCTGTCAAAGGAAAGACTGGATGTGGCAATAAAAGCCACAATCTGGTGACAAACTGGTGTTAGGTCACAGGTTGGACATGATGGTCTCAGACATCTTTTCCATCCTGGTTAATCCTGTGATTCTGTGATTCTGTGATTCTGTCCCTGGGCCAGCAGGAGCTGCCTGAGGAGCCCCAGGGCCAACTCTCTGCTGCTGTCCTGGGCAGCAGGGCTGGCCCTGGGGCTGCAGGAGCTGCCCGAGCTGAGCATCTCCTGAGCATTCCACACACAGAGTCACTGTCCCTGACCTCCAGTGACTCCAGTTCCTGCTGCAGGGCCAGACAGGCCTGGGCTGCTCTGCAGGGCTGCAGATGGGACATGGATTTCAGTGCTGGCACATGGAGAGAAGGAGCAGATTCCAGCAAGGCTGTGCCTGGGACAGCTTGGGTGCCCCAGGAGCTTTAGCAGGGTGTGGGAAGAAGGCAGGAGTTGGGAATCCCACAGGAACTGGCCATTCCTCAGCCAAACACAGCTTTTTGTTTGCAGCAGCAGCGAGTGAGGACAGAGGGACATCAGGAAAGCTTTGGGAGCTGCCAGGGTCAGAGGGAGGAGGGGAAATGGGGCGGTGGGTAAAGTGTGCAAGGGAAGCAGCACAGGCCTAGGCCAGGGCAGGAGAGCTGCAGTGGGGGTGACCAAAGGCCTTGGGGGGCTGGGACCACCCCCTGCCACCAGCAATGAGATTTGTGTCCCCTGGCTGTGGCTGCTGTCCCTGCCACTGAGGCCCATGAGAAGACAGCAGTTCCTGCCAGCCCCAGGCCTTGTGGCCTCCTCCCCCAGCCCACAGAGCTTTGCAGGGCTCCTGCTGCTCTCCTGCCCTCACCATCCCACACCCCACATGCCACTGCTCCAGGACAGCCACGAGCATCCTGTGAGGGCACCGATCCCATTCCCAGGGGATGGGGCTCAGGGCTTGGCTGTGCTGCTTGACCAAGCCCAGGCAGGGCTTTCCCAGCCACATTCCAGAGTCCATTTCCCACCTGGAGCCGCTGGTGCCTCTGAGTTCCTGCTTGCCCAGCCCCAGGGACACTCTCCTTGTCTGCTCATTGCCCCCACGGTCTCTTGGCAGTGATGGCCTCAGTGGGGGATGCTGACATCCTCAGATACTTGGAGGTTGGTGATGAATTTTCCTTCTCCAGAGGCTTATTCAGCCTTCAGCTCTTCAGTTCAGGAATTCATTGTCTCAGGGGTCATTAACATTTCAAAACACCCTAACAAGTGAAGCTCTTGGGAATAATTTGAATCTTCAATTTCATTGTGGTTTATTACATAAATTCCAGAAGTGTATTCAAAGTGACTATATTACATTAAAATAAGTTGGGAAATATTTTCTTCCCTCTTTATCTTTTCCTGTTTATGCACTGATATCAGCAATCTCCATTTGATATTGATCCCCAGCACCTCCTCCTGCAGTCTGAATAAATATGAACATCAAGGCCCTTCATGGCTGTCAATCAATCAGACTCTGTCCCTACCCCCTCCCCACCATTTCCCTCATCCAACCCCTGGGACTCAGAGCAGCCTTGTGCAAATCTCAGCTCCCTCCACTCCAGGCTGCACCTGCAGCTTTCAGCTCCTTGGCACCAACTCCCAGCTGCTTTCCTTGGGGAAGGAGCTGCCTGAGACACAGAGGGATGTTCATTTATTGTCAGCAAACAAAACCGAAAGAAGGCACAGCTCCCAAAAGTCATTCCTCTGCTGGATATTAAATACACTTTTCTGCAGCAGAGTCTCAGACCAATGGAAAACATGATCTGTGCCCAGCACAGATCCCAAGATCCCCCAAACTCTCCCTGCCCCGATTCTCGCCAGATTTGCTGTTTGTACACGAGTCACACGCTGAAGTTTCTCCATGAGCTCCCTCCATGGCCAGAGGGAGGAAAAGAGAGAAAGTGGATGAAGAGCTCTCTTGTGCAGAGCTACAGCTGCACTGATCCCAATATTCTGGGCTCACAGGAACTTGATCCAACACCCTCTGCAGCATCTGTTCCCTGGCTCAAAATCTGTCTGCATGGCCAGGCCCAAGGAGTGCTGGGCAATGGAGTCACATCCAGGGGTGTCCCCAGGGCTCAGGATTGGGGCCAGTGCAGTTCAATCTCTTTATTGCTGATCTGGATGAGGCATCGAGGGCACCCTCAGTCAGTGTCCAGGTGAGCCCAAGCTGGGTGGCAGTGTGGCTGTGCTGGAGGGCAGGAAGCTCTGCACAGGGATCTGGACAGGCTGCAGCCATGGGCCCAGGACAATTGGATGAGGTTCACCAAGGCCAAGGGCTGCGTCCTGCCCTGGCCTCACAACCACACCAAATCCCTGGCCGTGCCCTGGCCCTGATCCCCACAGCCTGTCCTGTTTCCTTCATCCCTGCCTTGCCAGGGACTTTGTGGGACAAGGGAGCTCTGCTGTGGGGATGGAGGGAGGTCCAAGTGCAGCCACTGGAGTGGGAACCACAACTGATCAGGTTTGTGTCCTTTGGGGGTCAGGAACTCCTGAGACTCAGAGGCACAGAAACGTTTCTGTCTATGGCCAACAGGTAAAAGTTGTACATGATACAATTTAATAACCATCGAAACTCTTCCCTCAACTCTGTGACACGTCGCACCACCATCTGATGAGTCCACCACCTACAACAGATTTCTTTACAAAACTAATTTTAGTCAGCGATGATTATGTGATAGATATAAACACAGTTAAGTTGTTTTATCAGGATGCTGTTCCAGGAGTGAGGGTAAAACAGCTCAAACAATGCCCTATTTGCAAAGCTGTCAGTTGTGGATGGAGAAGGGGGGTCAGGCTGCTTTTGGTGTTGAGGAAATGCTGAAACCAGTCTGAATCATTTTATTTCCTCATGTCCAGGCTGGGATGAGGAGCCCCTCAGCCTTCCCTTCTCTGGGCTGGACAAGCCCAGCTCCCTCAGCCTCTCCTCACAGCCCAAGGGCTCCAGCCCCACCCTGGAGGCCCTTCCCTAACCCTGCTCCAGCTGCCAGACATCTTTCCTGCCCTGGGGAACCCAAACCAGGCCAAAGTGACCTGGATAATCCATGTCCTTGATGTCCCGCTCACACAGCCCCAGCCCATTGTCCCCATGTCAGGCTCTGGGTGTCGATTTGTGGGACATCCCTGGGGTTGGCTGTGGTGCCAGGAAGGGCAGGAGCTGGGGGAACAGGGGACCCTGCTGCACACAGCAGTGTTGGATGTCAATGGGGGGCTCTGTGAGGAGGTGTCTGGGGCACAGTGACCTCCCCAGTGACATTACACAGCCCCCCTGCGACATGACAGCCCTCCTGTGACATCACAACACAATCTGTGACGTCACACTGTCCCCCATGTGTTGTCAACCCACCCACCTGTGATGTCACAGCCCACTGTCTGTTGTCACTGCCCACTCTGTGACATCACTCTGCCCTCTTTATGATATCACAGCCTGCTCTGTAATGCCACAGCCCACCCTGTTTTGTCACAGGTGCCCTGTGATGTCAGACCTGCTCTCTGATGTCACACAGCCACTCGGTGATGCCACACAGTCCCCCTCTATTATGCCATAGCTGCTTGATGACCTAATTCTGTGATGTCATAGCCCTCTCTGTGACATCACACTACCCATCCTGTGATGTCACACAGCCCCTTTCTGACATCACAGCTGCTCTGTGTCTCTATGACACAGCCCCCTCTGGGACATCACACAGCCCCTCTGCGACATCACAGCTGTTCTGTGACATCACAGCCCTTCTCTGGTGTGTCCCCCAGTCTCACCTTTGGGGTGGGGTGGGCAGGCAGCCTCCAGGCACTTTTGGGCCCCTCTGCCTGCAGTCCGCAGCGCCCTGAGGTGCCCAGCAGCTCCCGCAGGCTGCAGAACCTCCACGCCACCCCCGACAGCCACAAGTGTCCATCCTCATCCCAGCAGATCCAGCACCACTTGGAATCCTGGCCGGAGCGTGGCTGTGGAGTGATCTCCGGGCTCAGCAGGGCAGGGACCCTCCAGAAGCCCCCAAACCCCTCCTGCCCCACGGGTGCCCACAGCAGCCCTGGGGCTGTGCCCGTCCCCATGGCACTGTCCCCGCGGGTGCCAGGGCTGTGTTTCCCTCCTGGGGACAGGGCCCTGCACGGTCCTGGCTCCCCCAAACCCCCGGGGGTGCCGTGGGGGTCTCACCTGGACGCAGATGCTCAGCAGGGAACTGTCCAAGGCCTGGGGGCTGTGGCACAGCAGGGACAGCCCCGCGGCACCCCTGGCCACCTCCAGCTTGGTCACAGCGAACTCAGTGCTGCCAAGGACAGGGATGGCCCTGGTCCCCCTCAGGGACACGCCGGGCACCTCCTGTGCTCACCCCTTTGCCCACCCCTCACCATGGTGTCCCCAAGCTCCACAGGTCCCGCGGTGCCCAGAGGTGGGATGGGGACCCGCCCCTCCCGGGGTGATTCTGTCACCTCCCTTCCCCTGTCACCTCCGCCCTGGGGCTGCTCAGGGCTCCCGGCACCCCCTGAGGGCTCTGTGGCACAGCTTGGCCACGTCCCCCAGGAGCCGGGGAGGAGCCACCTCCCTGCAGAAGGAGCGCTGGGCACAGAAGAGCACAGAAGAGCAAAGAAAGGTAAGTCTGTGAGTAAAATGGATCAAACCCAATATTCGAAATATACCCAAAAGATATGGTTAAAACCAAATGAGGTTAGGTGTTGCTGCCAAAAAATTGATATATTTTTATTATATTTGTATTATATTATCTTATTATTTTATTTAATAATAAAAGAGACAAAGAGAAAGAGAAAGTAAAGAAATAGAAAAAGAGGTGTGCGGGGGGAGTGGGAAAACAGGGAGAGAGTGACAGCGGATAAGTAGAAACATATCACCCATCCAAGGGTCCCAAAGGCATCTCATGGCTTCCCTCCATCTGTTCTCGGTGGTGAGGGTCCCCCGCTGCAGCCACACCAAAGAGTATAGAATCCAGTGGATTAATACAGGTTTGGGGCAGGTGGGAATGCCCACATACCTCCTGAGGGGGCTAGGCTTTGACACTGTCCCTTGCAACACCGTGGATCTGTCACATCATCTCTGGTGCAGGGTCTGGGGACCCCTTGGGGGGTCTTTGATGGGCCATGGCACCCCCTCTGCTGCCCTCCACGTGGATGAGCTTTTCCTGGGCTGAAGGGCCCCACAGCTGAGCTCCTCTGCTCAGCAAAGGATGGGCGTTCACTGCCTCTGACTGTTGAACTAGGGGCACGTCGGAGGGAGGCAATGCACTCTCCGATGAGGTCGGCAAAGCTCTCCTTTATTGATTATACAATCATACTTTTATAGACAACATAATTAACTCATGCATATTGCAAAGCTGTAGCTCATCATTGGTTAATTCTGATTGACGTTTTTGCAGTCCTTTCTGGCATCCTGTTGCTCTCCTCCCTGATTTCTGGCATCCTGTAGTCTTCCTCCCTGGTTTCTTCCCTGTTCTTGATGTTTCCTTTTGTTCCGCTGGATGTTTCACAATGCTTCTTCAGCATTGTACAAGCTCTCCAAAGACAATCCGCCCTTCAGTCCTCTCTCACATACCCATCTCTGAATATATGGATCCACATTTCCCCCGCTTTCTTTTACAATCGCTATGTTTGCATTCAGAATGCGTTTTTCAATGCACCCCAATACAATGTTTCCAACAATGATAAACCCCAATACAATCACAATCCACTGCAACGCTTCTATGATCAAACCCTTAGCCCATTTTCCAATGCCCAGTCTGTCCAACCACCCCCAACCATCCCATCCCTCTTGTTCTTGTAGTTTGTTCAGGTTATTTTTGATCTCTTTTATTTTGGCGTGGATGGATGTAGAGTGGTTCGTCAATTCCATGCAGCACATACCCTCAAACTCTTCAACACCAATGGCCTTGAGCTAAAAGCAAAAAATCAATTGCTGTCCTATTCTCTAATATTGGGTGTTGCGTGCTATTCATATCACTTGAAAGCATATCTAAAACTTGCGACGTTTTGTTAATTTCATTTCTGGCCCAGCATGCTATTTGTTTAGCTAGATTCAGTGCTTTCATTGCAGAGCCCCCTGGAAGCAGCGTAGATGTAATTATTCCCCTCAAAGTAGACCAAAAAATAGGTTCACCCACATCAGTGCACTTCAGGTCATGCACACCTCGTTTGCTCCTTGGTGTTTTTGGCTCTGCCCACCGCATTAACTGTGTAAGGTTGGGATGTAACAGCACTAATTTCCCTAGAAAGCACGGTCCTCCCTCCAGCCTTTTTGGAACCCCGTTCTATGCCCGGTCCCCACAAATAAAGAAAATCCCTGGAGGAAGTCCATGTGGCTGCGTAATGTTTTTAGCATTGCACTGAGTGTATTTAACAGTAGATTCTATCTTATTACTGCCTTCCCATTCTAGGGTTCCCCATGTCTTTCTTTCTTGATTTAGGTTAATGATGCTGTGTGGCTCATATATACCTGCTAAATGTATCTATGCGAACATGTACATATTTCAACCTCCCAAACTCCGGTACATGTGTAACATCCATCTGCCATATCTCATTCTGTTTCAGCCCTCGAGGGTTAACTCCTACACCTAATCTTATTCCTTCATTATGCCTACTACATACGGGACATGCTCTGACAATTGCTGTGGCTTCCCCCAGCGGCAACCCTGTCTGCCGCGCTAACCCTTTGGCATTCATATGGTACATTTCATGAACCTGGCGAGCCTCCTGAAATTTTCTACTATCCTCCGTTATTGCTGCCGTAACCAAATCATCTGCTCTTTGATTCCCTTCTCTCAATCTCTCTATTCCTTGATGGCTCCTTATGTGCATAATAAAATATTCCTCCTCTCTCTCCTGAATCGACTTCCTCAGACCCTGTAACAACATTCCCAGCACCTTATTTTTCACATCCTTTATCATAGCTTGCTCAATTCTTTTTACAATTCCTACAACATACAGTGAATCCGATACCACATTTACCCGTTGCTTAAACTCACACATTACCCAAACCACTGCTCTCAGTTCTAATGTTTGCAAACTATCTTCCTCCACTGCATCTAGGATCTTGTGCTGCCATTGGCCTGAGTCATTCTGCCACGTAGCAGCAGCCTGCCTAGAATTCTTTCCTGCATCTGTAAATACCGTAACTGCATCCTGCAACGGCTGCTTGCTCAGCTTGCTCCTCTCTACCCACTGTTGCTTTCCCATCCACCTTTCTATCTGCTTGTCAATTTGCTTCAGATGCACTCGTCTCTCTGCTTCTAAAACCGCTTCTTGTATTTCTGGACTCTGTTTAATAAACCATTCAAGTCGTTCCCGCTTTATAGGTACCCAAATCTCCTTTGGCTCTTTCCCCGTGATCTGCACTGCTCTTTCCCTGCCAAGTTTTATTGTCTTTGCTAGTTTCTCTACCAGCTGTTTTACAGTTTTCTCCTGTGTTAGAGGCGGTACCACCCACTCTATTGTCGCCCAACCTCCCTCCTCCCCCACTTTCTTTTGACCCAGTGCTCCAATCAGGTGCTCCTCAGCTAGCCAAACGGCCAGCTCCACCGGCACCGTAGGATCTCATTTTTGCACACAGCCGTGTGCTATTCTGTCAGCAATATCATTTAACGCCGTTTCTTGCTCTAACGACAACATCACTGGTCTCGCTGGATCTCCGCCCTGCAGCAAGGGAAGAAGGGGAGTAAGGAAATGATTGAGTATCTTGCGCTCAGGAAGGGGTGGCATCGTCGCCACAGTCGCTTCTGTCGTCTTCGCTGTCATCAGGAGCAGCACCAAGGGAGCGAGACACTGCCTTGGTGCATTTTGCTGGAACTCACTGTGTACCTGTGGATGTAAGCACACATGCATATTCTCTTCTCTTAACAGGTTAACATCTGAGCTTTGTCATTACATGTTATTACACACTCAATTGTGAGTTTTGCATTATAAGCAAAGGTGATCAAGGCAACAGGTACAACTACTAATATACATAAGAGAAAGACAACAGTACTTTAAAAGTATACAGATTATTAACTATTTAAGTATTAGCTACTACTCAGAGTCTACAATCACTGGAGAGTTCCACTTTACAGGTGAGACCTGAAGACCTTTCTTGGGCAAGGCTCTCAAGTCTACCTGAAAAGGGGTTCCAGTTCTTATCAAGCTGAATTGGTGAGCTAAAATGACTCAATTGCAGTTTTAGGGTAGAAACATCTGAGATTAAAGATTCAGTACCCGATCAGCTCAGGGCCAGGGCTTGGCCAGAGCCCAGGCCTTAACTGAGAGGGTCTTCCTAAACCATTTTACTAAGAAGCCTCTATTAGTATCAATTCTTTAAAACAATACACTTCTTACAGATAATTACACAGGGTTATGTGAAAATTTTTTAAGCAGCCGGCATTGTCATTTTGTTTGGTACCATAAACAAATTGCAAATAACTGTGAACACACATTTAGAATTGTTAATACAGTAACAGTAACTGTTCTGAAAAAGTTCTTCATCATGAACATTTCAGTTAACTTCATCTTATCTCTATAGCAAAAGAACTGCAAAGAACTCTTTTCCCTTGTAAAGAGGGAAAATGTGCACTTGCTCTCTCTTTTCTTTTAGAGGTTACTAAAATTTAACTTCTTAATAGAACTTAAAATCAACAGACTTTACATAAACATTGATCAACTCAAAGTTGACAGGTCTGATATATAAACTCAGAAAATATAAAGGATTCGAACAACATTTCTAGTACATTTGCTGCAGCACATTCACACTTGCATGCACACAGAGATACTGTTGAAGTATACAGAAATGATAGTATCATACATCTTGGAAAATTGCATTTAAAACTGGCTTAATTTGCAGATGGTAAGACAGCTTTTTGTAAATATAATTACAATAGGTTTGAGATGTATAGAAGACATCAAAGACATAATTATATAACATTGCCATGACACTGGACACGTATCTTAGGGTTGTGGATGCATAAAACTGACATATGTGTAGAAGCAACTGTAGTTATGGTTTTAATTGATTGCAAAGGAGTGTACTAATGTTTTTCACTGTGGCCTCTTTGCCATAAGGGCAAAGAACACTAAGAACTCAGGTACTGAGCAGACAACTGAGCAAGTGTATTTTATGAGATAAGATTACATTGAGTTACTTTTCTGGGCAATTAATGTACTTAAACTATTTTAATGTTAAGTTTATGTGCAAGCTATAGGTGACAAGGAAGAACAAGTATTCTTGAATCTGTGAACAGCTGTAAAAGCTGAAAATGTTGTCACATAGGCAAACAGGTAAAGTTCACACTATGCTGTTTTTACCGTAGAAAACTACGGGTTAATTATAGTTGATTCTCAAAAGTTTCTGCAGATAAGAAATACAGAGCGAGACCTAGCATGGGCCTCATAGAGTTAATTGTTGCTGGTTTGCAGCTCAAGGAATGCCAAGGTCAAATGGTGGAGGCATGCCAAGTGCTTCACAAACTCTGAGGGTAAATAGAAAAATAAAATGTATCCTGTGGAAAAAACAAATTTTACACTCCCAAGTTTTGGATCTATAGTGTGGGAAAAAGCAAATTTTTAACTTAAAACTGTGGATCACAATAAAGCTGAGGTAATACATAAATAGCTAAACAGAACATAAAATTATTTTTTCAAATTAACTTCAGGTGTATCTATGAAAACTTGTCAGTTGAAACACATACACAACTACCCACTCCTCCCCCCATCGGCAAGCAATCGGTTTCTTCTGTGCAGCTTTTTTTTGCTTCTTTTGAAGACATCCCGCAATTGGTTGCAGCTGAATCAGCCCTCCAGCCGAGGGGTGAGCACTGGGACCCGGGGGGAGAGATGTCATCCCCAAGGCTTGCCTTATGTAGAAAGCAATTTCAGAGTTCCGTAAGGAATAACAAAGTCTTACAGTCATTATAGTCATTTTTCACACAAACTTTCTCTGTCTTTTCTAAAATCAGCTCGGGGGGGGGGGGGGCTCAAGGTCGAACTTTTTCTTGCTCTGGCTGTGGTGACGGCGGAGCAGAGGGCTACTTCCCCCACCTTTCCTGTGTCCGTAGCTGAGGTGGAGGAGGAAAACCTTGCGCTCCGAAAACCGTGAGTGACCCGCTGGTCGGGGGGTCTGCTGTATAGCGTCTCTTCTAGCGTACGCCTTTCAGGAATGTCCTCCCCCCTCTCTGCGCTCGCTAACTTTTTTGTAACTACTGTAAAATACTCTTTAGCTACTGGCCATAACCGTTCCATCCGCCACCGTAGTATACACTACAGGATAGGCGTGCTGCAGCACCTCTAAGGCTGACAGATCGCCCTGCTCAACTCCCGCGGCCACCACCCGCTGCCACATTTCTCGGCGCTGCCGCGCCACCTCCTTAGCTCTTTCCGTGGTCTGAGCCCGGGGACCGCTCAAGTCACCCGTACTCAATCCCACATCAGGAGGAGGTAGTGAAAAGTCTGGCATCCCCACCTCAGGGAACGGCAGCTCCGGCTCGAATGACACCGGCTCTCCGCTCGCCCCGACCCTGGGGGGAACGGGAGGGGGTGGTGACGGCGCCGACGGGCGAGCTGGCGACACAGACTGCCGCGCTGCTGCATTTGCCATATCCCCTCCAGGTCCTGTGCCTGGCATGACTAACGTTCTAAAAGCAGGTGGAGTGGGAGTATTTTCTTCTACAAACTGCCTGTTTTTGGAACCAGCAGCCACTGCTGCAGCTGCCGCTCTACCGTCTATTGCATGTTGTAATAGAGCATTATGTACTATGCGCCATTGCTTCCCCATTTTCTTTGCTGTTTTATCATCATCTAAAACTGCCTCCCAGATAACATCCCCCAAACGCCTCCATTCTGATAACTCGTGTAAAGTATTTGGATTTGTAAAACACCCTTTAGCCACCCCGTATGCAACTAATCCAGGTAGATCCTTACTCAAATCTAAATCTTAGACCCCTTTCTGTTTTAGGAATGATGTTAATAAAGATAACGCTGCCTGCCTCTCCATTTCAGCTTTAACGCTTATGGAGTCCCCGCCACGGCCTCTTTTGCCTATGGCTTTCACTTACAGTCTTGGCTAGCCCTTGCAGCTCTTTTTCCTCGGCTTTTGCAGCGTCTTCCGGCCGATGAGCTAATTCTCCCTCAGGGCGCGGGGTGTCTTTCGCCTGCGATCGATCACCCTTTCGCCGTCCTGCTGCCGGACCCGGGATCACCTCTCCGATTTTGCCTCCTAGTAGTCTAAGTTACAGTTGCTGTTGATCACGTCGAGGGGTCACCATTTTGTTGAACTCGGGGCACGTCGGAGGGAGACAATGCACTCTCCGATGAGGTCGGCAAAGCTCTCGTTTATTGATTATACAATTATGCTTTTATAGACAACATAATTAACTCATGCATATTGCAAAACTATAGCTCATCATTGGTTAGCTCTGATTGACGTTTTTACAGTCCTTTCTGGCATCCTGTTGCTCTCCTCCCTGATCTCTGGCATCCTGTAGTCCTCCTCCCTGGTTTCTTCCCTGTTCTTGATGTTTCCTTTTTGTTCCGCTGGATGTTTCACAATGCTTCTTCAGCATTGTACAAGCTCTCCAAAGACAATCCGCCCTTCAGTCTTCTCTCACATACCCATCTCTGAATATATGGATCCACATTCCTCCTCCTGGCATTCGCAGACACGCGGCAGCTGCAGCTGCTGCACTTCTGCCTCTTCCTGGGCATCTCCCTGGCTGCCCTCCTGGGCAACAGCCTCATCATCAGCGCCGTAGCCTGTGGCCACCACCTGCACACGCCCATGTTCTTCTTCCTGCTCAACCTGGCCCTCACCGACCTGGGCTGCATCTGCACCACTGTCCCCAAAGCCATGCACAATTCCCTCTGGGACACCACGGACATCTCCTACACAGGATGTGCTGCTCAGCTATTTATCTTTGTCTTTTTCATTTCAGCAGAGGTTGGTCTCCTCACCATCATGTGCTATGACCGCTACGTGTCCATCTGCAAACCCCTGCACTATGGGACCCTCCTGGGCAGCAGAGCTTGTGCCCACATGGCAGCAGCTGCCTGGGCCTGTGCCTTTCTCACTGCTCTGCTGCACACAGCCAATACATTTTCCGTGCCCCTGTGCCAGGGCAATGTCCTGGGACAGTTCTTCTGTGAAATCCCAGACATCCTCAAGCTCTCCTGCTTGAAATCCTACCTCAGGGCACTTGGGGTTTCCATTTTTACTACATCCTCAGCACTTGTGTGTTTTGTGTTCATTGTTTTCTCCTATGTGCAGATCTTCAGGGCTGTGCTGAGGATCCCCTCTGAGCAGGGACGGCACAAATCCTTTTCCATGTGCCTCCCTCACCTGGCCGTGGTCTCCCTGTTTATCAGCACTGGCACATTTGCCTACCTGAGGCCCCCCTCCATCTCCTCCCCATCCCTGGATCTGGTAGTGTCAGTTCTGTACTCAGTGGTGCCTCCAGTATTGAACCCCCTCATCTACAGCCTGAGGAACCAGGAGCTCAGGGCTGCAGTGTGGAGAGTGATGACTGGACAATTTCAGAAACATTAAACTGCTGACCAGTTTTGGCCAAATGTTTGTATTAAAGGTAATCTTTGATTGTTCTTGTTGGGTTTTTGTTTTGGTTTGTTCTTTTTGTTCCTTTGTTATGTTTTGTTTTTTATAGTCCACAAATAAAGATAATTTTTTGTGCCATTTCTCATTTTGTTTCTCTCAATCTTTGCTGTCGCCATGGACTGTGTCAATGAGGAGCTGTCCTCTCAGTGGCTTTAAACAAACTAAAGGATCTCCCAGCCAAGTTTTCAGCAGAGATCCCCTTTCGGTCCCTTCTCGGGAGCTGCAGCAGCAATGTCTGTGTGCAGAGCTGGGGCAGATCAGGGGTGGCACAGCAGCTCTGCCAAGGAGCAGCAGCACTTGGTGTTCCCAGCACTGCTCCCGTGCCACTGCCCCGCTGCCCTCCTGCCCCTCGTGTTGCTGTAGGGCCTGAGTGCTCTCGGGGTGGCTCCCAGTGCTGGGGGTGGCAGTGCCGGGGCTGCAGCAGGGACAGGCCATGGGCACTGCTGGGGCAGAGCTGACGCCTCAGGGCAGGGCCTGGGGGCTCGAGGCTCCTTGCCCAGGGTCTCTCAAGAACACGCCCAGGCCAATGCTCAGCAGAGAAAACCCCCGTGAGCAGCCCCAGGGTGGCCATGGGCAGGGTGGGGGCAAACAGCATGGCTGGGGCTCTGCAAGGTCCCTGGGGGAGCCGGGAAGGAGCAGCAGAGCAGGGGCTGATCCATCCCCACTGCGCTGGACAGCCCAGGGTAGCGTCCCAGAGCGTCCTGATGGAGCTGCCAACAACATCCCCCCTTTGCAGCCCTGGCCTCTCCCCCAGCTGCCAGAGGTGCTTGATCCTTGCAGGCAGAGCCACGGCAGCACTGCTCAGGAGCCCCTGTTTGCATTGCACAGAGCAGGCGTGAGCAGCGCCATGCTGTTGGTGTGGGGAGATGAACCTGAGGGAGCACAAACGCCATCAGCCCCTGGGGCCAGCAAGGGCTGGGGATGGCAGGGAAACCACTCAGGTTTGTGGTGACCTCTGAAGTCAGCCAGAAAGTTTGTTCCCATGAGCTGTGAGTTTCCTGTCCCACTGCAGACGTTGTTGCTCAGCCCCAGGGCTGCCTGGCAGCCACCCCCAAACAGCCCTGAGCATTTCCTTTGCTTCACCTTGGCTTTCTTTCCTCTTTCCTGCTCCACATTTCTTCCTCTTGCCCATCCCTGTCCCCTCCCCTGCAAACAGCCCATCCCTGTTTGCCCTTTCCTCTCTGGCCCCACTCCCCATTTCAGTTCCTGACTTGGCACCATGGGAACGTCCCTTGGTGAGCAGGATCATCCTCCAAGTGCTTCAGAAATTGTCTGCAGGCTCCTGCAGTGCCTCGTGCTGTTCCCTTGCCAGAGGCACCCCAGGCCAGGGGGCACATCTGGGCTGGTGTGTGTGGGTGTGGGGCTCCCTGTTCTGGGGCAATGGGGAGGAGCTGGAGAGGCTCTGCAGCACTGACAGGATGGGCTTTGGGGCCTGTGTGGAGAAGCTGAGGGCCATGGGCTGCTGGAGCTTCTGAAGAGGAGGCCCAGGGCTCATCCTGCAACTGCTTCAAGGGTGGTTTCAGAGAATCGCAGAATCAACGAGGTTGGCAAAGACCTTTGAGATCATCAAGTCCAACCTGTGACCCAACACCACCTTGTGTGCCCTGAGTCTCCTCTTCTCCAGGATAAACAGCCCCAGCTCCCTCAGACACTCCTCACAGGACTTGTGTTCCAGACCCCTCACCAGCCTTGTTGCCCTTCTCTGGACACGCTCCAGCCCCTCAATGTCCTTCCTAAATTGGGGACACAGAACTGGACACAGCACTCAAGGTGTCACCTCACCAGTGCCGAGTACAGGGGAAGAATCACTGCCCTGGTCCTGCTGGCCACACCATTCCTGATCCAGGCCAGGTGCCATTGACCTTCTTGGCCACCTGGGCACACTGCTGGCTCATGTCCAGCCTGCTGACCATCAGTGGCCCCAGGTCCCTTTCTGCCTGGCCCCTGTCCAGCCACTCTGTCCCCAGCCTGCAGTGCTGCAGGGGTTGTTGTGGCCAAAGTGCAGGACCTGGCACTTGGTCTTGTTCAACCTCCCATTGTTGGATTTGGCCCCTGGATCCAGCCTGTCCAGGTCCCTCTGCAGAGCCCTCCTGCCCTCCAGCAGATCCACACTCACACCCAGCTTGGTGTCAGAGTGGCTGGACAGCAGCCAAGGAAGAAGGGACCTGAAGGTACTGATGGACAGCAGGCTGGACATGAGCCAGCAGTGTTTCCAGGTGGCCAAGAAGGCCAATGGCACCTGGCCTGGATCAGGAATGGTGTGGCCAGCAGGACCAGGGCAGTGATTCTTCCCCTGTACTCAGCACTGCTGAGGCCACAGCTTGAGTGCTGTGTCCAGTTCTGGGCCCCCCAATTTAGGAAAGGCATTGAGGGTCTGGAGCATGTCCAGAGAAGGGCAACAAGGCTGGTGAAGGGTCTGGAACACAAGTCCTGTGAGGAGTGTCTGAGGGAGCTGGGGTTATTTATCCTGGAGAAGAGGAGGCTCAGGGGAGACCTCATCACTCTCTACAACTCCCTGACAGGAGGGTGCAGGCAGGTGGGGTTGGACTCTGCTCCCAGGCAACAGCAAAAGCACAAGAGGCCACAGCCTTAATCTGCACCAGGGGAGGTTTAGGTTGGATGTTAGAAGAGGTTCTACACAGAAAGTGTGGTTAGGCATTGGAATGGGCTGCCCAGGGATTTGGTGGAGTTACCATCCCTGGAGGTTTTTAAGGAAAGATTGAATGTGGCACTGGGTGCCATGGTCTGGGTGAGAAGGTAGTGTTGGGCGATAGGTTGGACTTGATGATCTCAAAGGTCTTTTCACACCAGGTTGATTCTGTGATTCTGTGACGATTTTGACGCTGCAGGGCCCCAGGGAAGCAAGGGGCCATTGGGACAGTGTGGGGCTAAATGGAACCAAGGACTTCATTGTGACACTCTGGGCCCTCATGGCACCACAGAGGCCACTGTGACACTGTGGGGCCTTGTTGAACCAAGGGGCCATTGTGACAATGTGCAACCAAGGAAACCCCTGTGAGATTCCAGGGCCCAATGGAATCAAGTGGGCATTGTGACGCTACAGAGTGAAGGAGACCACTGCTGCACCCTGAGACCTCATGGAACCAAAGATCCATTGTGACACTGCAGGGCCTAAGGAACCACGGGGCCATTGTGACACTACAGAGCCTCATGGAATCATGGAGAACACTGAGACACTCTAGGACCTCATGGAGGAGGGTGCAGCCAGGTGGGGATTGGGCTCTGCTCCCAGGGAACAAGGGACAGGATGATAGGAAATGCCTTAAGCTGAGCTACAGGAAGTTTAGGCTAGACATTAGGAAGAAGTTCTTCACAGAAAGGGTGATTGGGCATTGGAATGGGCTGCCCTAGGAGGTGGTGGAGTCACTGTCCCTGGAGCTGTTTAAGGAAAGAATGGATGTGGCACTGGGTGCCATGGTCTGGGTGACAAGGTGGTGTTAGTTCACAGGTTGGACTTGATGGTCTCAAACATCTTTTCCAACCTGGTTAATCCTGTGATTCTGTGATTCTCTGATGCTTTGATTCTGTCCCTGGGGCAGCAGGAGCTTGATGAGGCTGACAGCTGATCTGAAGGCCTCACAGAGTTTGACCCAAACACAGTCAGAAATTACCCATGAGATCTTGCATCCACAGTGAAACCCACAGTGAAAGCCAAGAAGATAATGAATGAAAGAAAATGTTCTGGACACAAGGAGGAGATGTTCTTGTTGAATAATAAAAAACATCGTCTGGCTTTGGAATACAACAAGCGTGTACATCAGTTCCGTCTCAGCAAGCGACAGTAGCTGCCTGAGGAGCCCCAGGGCCAACTCTCTGCTGCTGTCCTGGGCAGCAGGGCTGGCCCTGGGGCTGCAGGAGCTGCCCGAGCTGAGCATCTCCTGAGCATTCCACACACAGAGTCACTGTCCCTGACCTCCAGTGCCTCCAGTTCCTGCTGCAGGGCCAGACAGGGCTGGGCTGCTCTGCGGGGCTGCAGATGGGACATGGATTTCAGTGCTGGCACATGGAGAGAAGGAGCAGATTCAAGCAAGGCTGTGTCTGGGACGGGTTGGGTGCCCCAGGAGCTTTAGCAGGGTGTGGGAAGAAGGCAGGAGTTGGGAATCCCACAGGAATTGGCCATTCCTCAGCCAAACACAGCTTTTTGTTTGAAGCAACAGCGAGTGAGGACAGAGGGACATCAGGAAAGCTTTGGGAGCTGCCAGGGTCAGAGGGAGGAGGGGAAATGGGGCGGTGGGTAAAGTGTGCAAGGGAAGCAGCACAGGCCTAGGCCAGGGCAGGAGAGCTGCAGTGGGGGTGACCCAAGGCCTTGGGGGGCTGGGACCACCCCCTGCCACCAGCAATGAGATTTGTGTCCCCTGGCTGTGGCTGCTGTCCCTGCCACTGAGGCCCATGAGAAGACAGCAGTTCCTGCCAGCCCCAGGCCTTGTGGCCTCCTCCCCCAGCCCACAGAGCTTTGCAGGGCTCCTGCTGCTCTCCTGCCCTCACCATCCCACACCCCACATGCCACTGCTCCGGGACAGCCACCAGCATCCTGTGAGGGCACCGATCCCACTCCCAGGGGATGGGGCTCAGGGCTTGGCTGTGCTGCTTGGCCAAGCCCAGGCAGGGCTTTCCCAGCCACATTCCAGAGTCCATTTCCCACCTGGAGCCGCTGGTGCCTCTGAGTTCCTGCTTCCCCAGCCCCAGGGACGCTCTCCTTGTCTGCTCATTGCCCCCACGGTCTCTTGGCAGTGATGGCCTCAGTGGGGGCTGCTGACATCCTCAGCAACTTGGAGCTTGTTGATTGATTTTACTTTTCCAGAGGCTTGTTCAGCCTTCAGTTCTTCAGTTCAGGAATTCATTGCCTGAGGGCTCATTAACATTTAAAAAATTCCTAGCAATCCAAGCCCCTGGGAGACATTTCAGTCTTCTATTCCACTGTGGTTTATTACATAAATTCCAGGAGTGTATTCAAAGTGAATATATTACATAAAAAAAAAAAAAAAGATGGGATCTCTTTTTTCCCTTTTATTCTTTTCCTGATTATACACTGATATCAGCAATCTCCAGCTGATATTGATCCCCAGCACCTCCTCATGCAGACTGAATAGATATGAAAATCAATACCCTTTATGGCTGACAATCAATCAGACTTTATCCCTACCCTCTCCCCACTATTTCCCTCATCCAACCCCTGGGACTCAGAGCAGCCTTGTGCAAATCTGAGCTTCCTCCACTCCAGGCTGCACCTGCAGCTTTCAGCTCCTTGGCACTAACTCCCACTTGCTTCCCTTGGACAAGGAGCTGCCCCAGACACAGACGGATGCTCATTTATTGTCAGCAAACAAAACCGAAAGAAGGCACAGCTCCCAAAAGTCATTCCTCTGATGGATATTAAATCCACTTTCCACAGCAGACAGTCTCAGACCAATGGAAAACACGTTCTGTGCCCAGCACAGATCCCAAGATCCCCCAAACCCTCCCTGCCCCGATTCTGTCCACATTTGCTCTTTGCACACACGAGTCACACACTGAAGTCACGAGCTGCCTCCATGGCCAGAGGGAGGCAAAGAGAGAAAGTGGATGAAGAGCTCTCTTGTGCAGAGCTACAGCTGCACTGATCCCAATATTCTGGGCTCACAGGAACTTGATCCAACACCCTCTGCAGCATCTGTTCCCTGGCTCAAAATCTGTCTGCGTGGCCAGGCCCAAGGAGTGCTGGGCAATGGAGTCACATCCAGGGCTGTCCCCAGGGCTCAGGATTGAGGCCAGTGCAGTTCAATCTCTTTAGTGCTGATCTGGATGAGGCATCGAGGGCACCCTCAGTCAGTGTCCAGGTGAGCCCAAGCTGGGTGGCAGTGTGGCTGTGCTGGAGGGCAGGAAGCTCTGCACAGGGATCTGGACAGGCTGCAGCCATGGGCCCAGGACAATTGGATGAGGTTCACCAAGGCCAAGGGCCGCGTCCTGCCCTGGCCTCAAAACCACACCAAATCCCTGGCCGTGCCCTGGCCCTGATCCCCACAGCCTGTCCTGTTTCCTTCATCCCTGCATTGCCAGGGACTTTGTGGGACAAGGGAGCTCTGCTCTGGGGATGGAGGGAGGTCCAAGTGCAACCACTGGAGTGGGAACCACAACTGATCAGGTTTGTGTCCTTTGGGGGTCAGGAACTGGTGAGACTCAGAGGCACAGAAAGTTTCTCTTCATGGCCAACTGACAAAAAATGTAAACATGATACTGTTTAAAAAACATCAAAACTCTTCCCTCAGCTCTGTGTGACATCCTAGCAGCACCTGAAATGTCCACCATTCACAAGGGATTTTCATACATGAACATTTTTAAACAAAGACATAAGAAGAGGTGGTTCTAAAAGATATAAACACAATAAAGATGTTGACTGATGTGTTATTTAAAGTTTTGAAAGACTGGGCCATGCTCTGGAGCTCAAGGTGCGAAGCCAGACAGTTGAGAGGCATTGGAATGACTGGAGAGGATCTAGAGGAGGAAATCAGGGAGCAATGGGAAGGACATAGTTCCAGCTGGTGTGGTGAAGAGATGTCCTTAGACATGGCCATTTAAACAGGAGAGTTGGAAACACCTGAATGAAGAGGGACATGAAATAGTAGATGAAATATTGGTGACAAAAGTAGAGGGGAAGATCAGTATTTCTTCTCCTGCCAGCAGTACACTTCCAGGGAATTCCTGTCCTCTCCTGGTAGGAGAGCTTTGCCATTTCTTAAAAGTGCTCAAATGACACAGCTAATGAAGATGTGCTTGTGCACCTCACAAGCTGCAGGTCCCCTACAGCCCCAGAGGGCTCCTGTCCCATAAACATCTGCTCTGCTCCAGTCTGAAATGGGGCCCAGCATCATCCCAGGATCATCAGAGAGCTGAGTTTGGAAGGGACCTCAGCAAGTCTGCAGCCCAACCTGTCAGAAACAGGGTCAGACCAAGGCTTGATTTGGTCTGGATGGGAAGATCCCAAAGGACAGGGATGGGGCAGCATCTCAGCACCTGGCTGAGCCCATGGGAACAAAGGTTTCCTCCTGTCCTGGCTGAACCTCCAACCTCTCCCCTTCCACCCATTGTCTTTTGTCTCCCACCAGGCCCCCGGTGAAGAGCCTGGCTCTGTGTTCTCCATCACCTCCTCGCTGGCACTGCCAGGCTGGGATGAGGAGCCC
This sequence comes from Acanthiza pusilla, assembly GCA_036630365.1. Classification (NCBI taxonomy): domain Eukaryota; kingdom Metazoa; phylum Chordata; class Aves; order Passeriformes; family Acanthizidae; genus Acanthiza; species Acanthiza pusilla. Next base: position 2,070,716 of record JAXCHO010000108.1, read on the forward strand.
CTCAGCCTTCCCTTCTCTGGGCTGGACAAGCCCAGCTCCCTCAGCCTCTCCTCACAGCCCAAGGGCTCCAGCCCCACCCTGGAGGCCCTTCCCTAACCCTGCTCCAGCTGCCAGACATCTTTCCTGCCCTGGGGAACCCAAACCAGGCCACAGTGACCTGGATAATCCATGTCCTTCATGTCCTGCTCACACAGCCCCAGCCCATTGTCCCCATGTCAGGCTCTGGGTGTCGATTTGTGGGACATCCTTGGGGGAGGCTGAGGTGCCAGGAAGGGTGGGAGCTGGGGGGACAGGGGACCCTGCTGCACACAGCAGTGTTGGATGTCTATGGGGGGCTCTGTGAGGGGGTGCCCAGGTCACAGGGACCGTCACAGTGACCTCACACAGCCCCCCTGTGACATCACAGCCCCACATGACATCACAACCCACTCTGTGATGTCACACTGCCCCCCTATGTGTTTTCAAACCACTCTCCTGTCATGTCACAGCCCACTGTCTGTTGTCACTGCCCACTCTGTGATGTCATTCTGCCCCTGTCTATGATGCCGCAACCTGCTCGGGAATGTCACAACCCACTCTGTGATGTCACAGCTGGCTCTGTGATTTCACACCACTGTTCTGTGGTGTCACAGGCCACCCTGTGATGTCACACAGTTACCCTCTGATGTCAAAGTGTGCTCTCTGACGTCACACAGCCACTCAGTGATGTCACACAGTCCCCCCATTATGCCATAGCTGCCTGATGACCTCACTCTGTGATGTCATAGCCCAATCTGTGACCTCACAAAACCCATCCTGTGATGTCACACACTCTCTTTCTGACATCACAGCTGCTCTGTGGCTCTATGGCACAGCCCCCTCTGGGACATCACACAGCCCCTCTATGACATCACAGCTGTTCTGTGACCTCACAGCTCCTCTCTGGAATATCCCCCAGTGTCACCTGTAGAGTGGGGTGGGCAGGCAGCCTCCAGGCACTTTTGGGCCCCTCTGCCTGGAGGCCCAAGCACCCAGAAGTGCCCAGCAGCTCCCACAGGCTGCAGAACCTCCGCGCCACCCACGACAGCCACAAGTGTCCATCCTCATCCCGGCAGATCCAGCACCGCTTGGAATCCTGGCCAGAGTGCGGCGGTGGAGTGACCACTGGCGTCAGCAGGGCATAGGCCCCCAGGAGCCCCCAAACCCCTCCTGCCCCACGGGTGCCCACAGCAGCCCTGGGGCTGTGCCTGTCCCCATGGCACTGTCCCCACGGGTGCCAGGGCTGTGTTTCCCTCCTGGGGACAGGGCCCTGCACGGTCCTGGCTCCCCCAAACCCCCGGGGGTGCCGTGGGGGTCTCACCTGGACGCAGATGCTCAGCAGGGAACTGTCCAAGGCCTGGGGGCTGTGGCACAGCAGGGACAGCCCCGCGGTGATTCTGTCACCTCCCTGTCCCTGTCACCTCCGCCTTGGGGCTGCTCAGGGCTCCCGGCACCCCCTGAGGGCTCTGTGGCACAGCTTGGCCACGTCCCCCAGGAGCCGGGGAGGAGCCACCTCCCTGCAGAAGGAGCGCTGGGCATCGCCCTCAGCCGGGAGTGGCCATGGAGGAGAGGCACGAAGGAACGAGCCTCCCGCAGCGTGGGGAGCTGCCCATCCTGTGCCAGGCGGGGGGCAGCCCCACGTCCCCCCGAGTCCCCAGGGGCTCCCCAAACCCCCCCAGCTCAGCAGCACCCGGCTGTCCGCCTTGGGGAGGGTGACGAGCCGCTTCTCCACGGGGCTGCTCTCCCGGCTCGCTGCCTGCTCGCTGCCCATGGCGGCGATGTCGGGGAAGTCACACAAGTGCTGGCGCTTCTGTGGGGACACCGCCGGGGTGACACTGCCGTCACCCACGTCCCCACACCGCGGGACCTCCGCCACAGGCACCGCCAGCGCCTCGGAGCTGCCTGGGACGGGAGGCAGAGGTGGCTGGCAGGGTGTCCCCAGGGATGTCAGGCTGTCCCCCAGGGTGCCATGCTGTCTCCATGGGCTTCAGGCTGTCCCAGTGGGTGTCACACTGTCGTTATGGGTGCCAGGCTGTCCTCAAGGATGCCAGGCTGTCCTCAAGAATGTCACACTGTCCTCTTGGGTTTCAGGATCTCCGGATGGATGTTGGTGTCACATAATGGTTTAAACACAGAAGAGCAAAGAAAGGTAAGTCCGTGAATAAAATGGATCGAATCCAGAAAGGTTCAAAATATACCCAAAACACATGATTAAAACCAAAATAGGTTAGGTGTTGGTGCCAAAAAATCGATATATTTTATTTAATAGTAAAAGAGGCAAAGAAAAAGAAAGAGAAAAGAAAGAAATAGAAAAAGAGGTGTGTGGGGGGAGTGGGGGGACAGGGAGAGAGTGACAGGGGATAAGTAGAAACGTATCTCCCATCCAAGGGTCCCAAAGATGTCTCGTGGCTTCCCTCCATCTGTTCTTGGTCCCCCACCGCTGCCACACCAAAGAGTATAGAATCCAGTGGATTAATATAGGTTTGGGGCAGGTGGGAATGCCTCCTGAGGGGGCTAGGCTTTGACACTGTCCCTTGCATCACCGTGGATCTGTCACATCATCTCTGGTGCAGGGTCTGGGGACCCCTTGGGGGGTCTTTGATGGGCCATGACACCCCCTCTGCTGCCCTCCACGTGGATGAGCTTTTCCCAGGCTGAAGGGCCCCACAGCTGAGCTCCTCTGCCCAGCAGAGGATGGACGTTCACTGCCTCTGACCAGAGGCTTTTCCACTGCACACCCAAAACCTCTCTTCCCCCACGCTGTGGTGTGAGGGTCTGCGTGAGCCTGGCAGCTGATAGCCCTGGGGCTGTGCTCTCCACCCCGAAGGTGCTAAGCTTGATCCCTCTGGGAATGTATTTCTTCTGCCCCAGCCCTGAGCTGTTCCTTTATCTTACCTTCTTCAACAGAACATGAGCAGTGTAGTTCAGGGCCCCTGAATTCAGGGGTTTGATGGTTTTTCTCTGCAGCTTTTGTACAGTTTTGCCATAATAGGCAAAAGTCCCTCATGAAGATGTTTAAATCATAAGCAATAACATTTCAGTCTCCAACAGGGGCCACACGGAACCACGGGGCAACTGTGACATCGTGGGACCCTAACAGACCAAAGGGCCATTGTGACACTGCAGAACCAAGGAGACCTTTCTGTCACTGCAGAATGACAAAGGACCCCTTGGTACCAAGAGGCCATTGTTACTCTGCAGGGGCTCGTAAAACCAAATGGAGCATAGTGACACTGTGAGCCCCATGGACCCAAGGGGCCAATGTGACACTTCGTGGCCTCATGGAACCATGGAGACCATTCTGACCCTGCAGGGACTCGTATAACCAAGGGCCCATTGTTTTCCTCTCCCTGGCACTGCCCAGTCCAGCCTCTCCCTGCTCCTGCCCCAGCCCCGCAGAGCAGCCCAGCCCTGTCTGGCCCTGCAGCAGGAACTGGAGGCACTGGAGGTCAGGGACAGCGACTCTGTGTGTGGAATGCTCAGGAGATGTTCAGCTCGGGCAGCTCCTGCAGCCCCAGGGCCAGCCCTGCTGCCCAGGACAGCAGCAGAGAGTTGGCCCCGGGGCTCCTCAGGCAGCTCCTGCTGCCCCAGGGCCAGGACAGTCTCTTGCCAGGGCTCCTGTGCACACACATGGCTCCTGCTCTCCTCCTGGCACATCCCAGCTGCCCACAGAGCCTTTCCCAGGGGAATGCGGCTGTGCTGGCCTGAGCAGCCATTGCTGCAGCCCCTGCCCTGCTCCCCACAGCCCCCCAGAGCTGGGGATGCTGCTCTGCAGAGCACAGGGGCTGTGCTGCCTGGGGCCATGGGCTGCCTCTGCTGGGCTCTGCTGCTCCAGCTGGGACACAGAGGCAGCTGATGCTGCTCCCTGCACTGAGCCCTCCCACACAAGCTCTGCTGGGCCATGGAGGCTGCTCAGAGGTGCCTGCCTTGTTCCAGGGCTGCCACATGGCCTTGGGGCTGCCCTGGATCCTCCTGGGGAAGTTCCCTGAGGGTCAGAGGAGTCCCTGACCAGACTCCTTTCCCTGTCCCTGCTGTGTCCCCTGGGGCTGCAGAGCTCTCCTTTGCCAGTTTGTTGCCAGGTGAGGAACTGTTTGCACCTGGTGGGTTATTGCAATGCTTACTCTTTAAAAACCCCCAGCCTACAAACCTGCTCAATGCTTATCTGTAGGATCATGTTAAATATTAACCAAGAAAAACAATGGGAGAGTAACCAGCCCTGCAATGCCAACTTTTCTCAGAATTTGGAAAGTAGTACCAATTCATTAGGTGGTCCAATATGACTTTGGGGTCGCCGACCACTAGGGACCATGAAAGACACCTTTGGGACAGACAAATACATGCACAGAGGAGAGGGAATATATGTTATTGATTATGGGAAAATGGTTATCATATAGATGTTTATTCCAGGAAAATCAGTGAGTATGGATGTGAAATAGAGCTTATATACAGGACTCAGCATTCACAGTACTTTGGAGGAGATATCCCCTCATGCATCCAGCCGAATAAAGAAAATGCTGCTTCTTAATTCTACATTGATGTTAAGGAGTTTTATTCTACCAATTTTTGGTAACAAGTTCACATAGAGATTCAGTCCTTTATCTCTGGGTGACCCCACCCTGGGCAGGATTCTGCTCCAGGGCTCCATTCACTGCTGACCTGATGGGATGAGCTGTCCCTGCAGATCCTCTGTGCCCCCCTGGCATGTTCTGATGTCCTACAGAAAAGTGCTCACCTGCCACCAGAGCCATCACGAGCTGCACAGCCACAGGCAGGTGACTTGGAGAGCATTTGTCACCTCCATGGCCATGGGCAACCAACACAGAACACCTGACCCAGCCCTCAGTCCCTGAAGTACCACAGTGGGACCCTGATCTCACTGCACTGACTCCAGAGACAAACCAGCGAAGCAGTGAGACTCTGCAAAATCCATTCCTTGGGCTTCTGCTTGAGAGTAAATTAGCAAAAAGAGCTCAGCCTTTGGGGACTGCAGTAAGGAGATGCTCTTTGCTGACGGAACTGCTGTGGTGGGGCCCAGCTGTGTCCCAGCAGTGCCCATGGCCTGTCCCTGCCTGTGCTCACAGCACGGACACACTGCAGGACAGGGACTGAGCTGCCAGAGCTGCACTCAGGCCTTGGACAAGGACAAGAAAGGGGAGGGGGGAAGTGGAAAAAGTACAGCTCTGAAATGACCAAGTGCTGCTGCTCCCTGGCAATGCTGCTGGGCTGGGACTCTTTCAATCTCTACCCCTGAACACAGGCACTGCCCCTGCAGCTGAAGGAGAGGTAATAGAGGGAGGGTTTTTCACAAATAAATCACTGCAAGAACATTTACTTTACTGAAACACACACAGCAAAATTCCTCATTTACACAGTTTTGGGCAAAGTAAAAGAAGGAGGTAGACAGTGAATTCAATGTGGATGATGACTAAACTTTCAGTGTGAAAATTATCACAAGGATAAAAAAGAGGAAAGCCTGTCCTCCCACTCCCAGCACTATTAAAAGTTTTCAAAGGCAGGTTGGGCATGTAATGTATTACATCACGAATACTCTGCAGAAGAAACCAGAAAGATTTTAACTTCTGAAAAGGATACAGTGATCACTTTCCTCAGGACAGCCTTGAGCTCCTGGTTCCTCAGGCTGTAGATGAGGGGGTTCAGGGCTGGAGGCACCACCGAGTACAGAACTGACAGGGCCAGATCAAGGGTTGGGGAGGAGATGGAGGGGGGCTTCAGGTAGGAAAAAAACGATGTGCTGATAAACAGGGAGACCACGGCCAGGTGAGGGAGGCACGTGGAAAAGGCTTTGTGCCGTCCCTGCTCAGAGGGGATCCTCAGCACAGCCCTGAAGATCTGCACATAGGAGAAAACAATGAACACAAAACATCCCAAAAATAGAAAAGCAATTAGCATGATAAGCCCAAGTTCCCTGAGGTAGGATTTCAAGCAGGAGAGCTTGAGGATCTGTGGGATTTCACAGAAGAACTGGCCCAGGGCATTGCCCTGGCACAGGGGCAGGGAAAATGTATTGGCTGTGTGCAGCAGAGCATTGAGAAAGGCACAGGCCCAGGCAGCTGCTGCCATGTGGGCACAAGCTCTGCTGCTCAGGAGGGTCCCATAGTGCAGGGGTTTGCAGATGGACACGTAGCGGTCATAGCTCATGATGGTGAGGAGGAAATACTCTGCTGAAATGAAGAACAGAAAGAAAATGAGCTGAGTAGCACATCCTGAGTAGGAGATGTCCCTGGTGTCCCAGAGGGAATTGTGCATGGCTTTGGGGACAGTGGTGCAGATGCAGCCCAGGTCGGTGAGGGCCAGGTTGAGCAGGAAGAAGAACATGGGCGTGTGCAGGTGGTGGCCGCAGGCTACGGCGCTGATGATGAGGCTGTTGCCCAGGAGGGCAGCCAGGGAGATGCCCAGGAAGAGCAGAAGTGCAGCAGCTGCAGCTGCCGCGTGTCTGCGAATGCCAGGAGGAGGAAGTGGCTGATGGAGCTGCTGTTGGACATCTTTCACCTCTGGCCATGGGGACCTGTTCAAGGAGGAGACAGTGACAAGTCAGGGGAGACTTTGCTGAGCAATGTCCAAGCCCTTTGTCCCAGCCCTGCCCCTGCCACTCTGTGCCACCCAATTTCCCTTTTCTTGGACTCCTTCCTTCAGCCCCGTGCCTGGAGCTCTGCTGGGATCTGGCCCTGTTGCTGTGACGAGCAGGGGCTCTGCCCATGGACACCGAGGGGTCAGCTCTGCTCTGCAGCAGTGGGGCCATGGGAATGGGGGACAGGGACCAGTCCTGGGTTGGACTTTGTCAGACCAAACTGCTCCTAAGGCAGAGGAGCCTGGCAGCATCTCCTGTCCCCGGGCTAAGGAACGGTGATGGCCAAAGGCAGTTTGAGAGGAGTTCCTGCTGTGCTCAGGGAGAACAGAGAGAACTGTGCAAGGCAAGAGGATTGGCTGTAACTCATTGAAGGGTGAGAGGAGCTGCTCTGTCACTCCATGTGTTCCCAGCTGCCCTTCCTGAGATCGAGGGCAGTCACTGTGTTCCCCTGAAAATCAACCTGACACAGCTGAGAGCAGAGGGACCCACAGCAGAGCCAAATGGCTCAGCCTTTCTCAGAGCCTCAGCTCCACTCCTGGCCAAGGACACTCCTGGCCAAGGACACTCCTGGCCAAGGACACTCCTGTCCCCCAGTGTCCCCTGGAAGGCAGCTCACAGCTTGCATGGACATCCCGAGGACACACCAAGGGTCCTGTCCATGGAACTGCTGGAGGAGAGTCGGCTCATTCGCAGCCTCCCAGGCTGCCCTGCCCAGAGCTGCCCAGGGCAGAGGGAGCTGGGACACCATTGCTGTGCTCAGCCTGCACAGGAGGAGCCCCAAGGGCTGCGCCTGACCCTGCAGCTGGAGCTGCCATTCCCAGAGAGCCTGTCAGCAATGCCAGCAGCACCTGAGCAAGGCAAGGAGAGGCAGAGCCGGGCCTGAGGAAAAGCCTTTCCCTCCCCAGCCCTGCACAGCCCCTCCCAAGCAGCCCCAGTGCAGGACAGTCGCCCTCAGGCCCTGGGCAGCAGGGAATGGGCAATGGCAGGAGAGATGCCCTTCATCTCTGGGGCTGCTCTGGCAGCCCAGGAGGGCACTGAGGGCCCCGAGCCCCCGGGCTGAGGGCTGTGCTGGCTGCGAGGGGACACAAGAGCTCTGCTGCTCAGGGCAGTGTCTGCACTGCAGGCCAGGGCCGGCAGGTGCCACATCTCCCCTGCAGCAGCGCTTCCCTCAGCATTGCCTCCCTCCCTGCCTGCCCACGGCTCTGCTGCTGGAGCTGTCCCAGCCGGGAGCTGTTCCTGTGGCCCCGGGGTCCTTCCCTGCCAGTGCTGCCAGAGCCCAGCCCAGCCCTGGGCCAGCTCTGCCCTGCAGCTGCTCGGGGCTGCAGGGATTAAAGAACAGCTCCCCCAAGCCTGGGGACCATGGAAAGGTGATGCTGGATGGATTTGGGGGCTGGGGAGGTGGAGGCACTTGCTGAGGTTCCCAGGAATCCTCAGCGTGATGGTTTAAGAGCCTCAGCCCCTGCTCTGCCCTGCCCAGCTGAGTTTCCATTCCCACCAACCTGAGCCAGGGAGAAGTGGGAGCACAGATTCAGGAAAGCAGAGACCCAAGCAGGAAAACCCTGCCCTGATTGTGCTCATGAAAAGTCACCTCAGAAATGCCCTGGAGCTCTGAGCAGCCCTGGCCCACACAGCAGCCTCTCCCCAGCAGCAGGACCTGCCCTGGCAAGAGTCACTCCTTGCACCCACAGCTCCCCTCCAGCGTCCATGGGGAGCTCCCAGGCAGGCTGAGAGCTGCCCCTGGCAGGTGGCACATGCCCTGCCCTGGCCAAGAGCCTTCAGGGCTGCAGGAGCTGCTCTGCACGACAGCCCTGGGCAGCCCTGGCTGCACCCCCACCTTCACAGCCTGCAGCCGTCCCTGGCAGCAGGAGCCGTCCTGCCCTGTCCCTCTGACGGTGCCCAGGGCAGCCCTGCTCTGCAGCACATCCTCCCCCAAACCAGAAACAGCAGCAGAGCCATCCTTACAGTCATATCAGTCCTGTCCTGTGTCAGCTTTAGAAGATCCCTGCAGCCAGAAACTCACTGTGTCAGGAGTTGTGAAGATTTCTCCATGAATAATCTCAGAATTGTCCTTCCAGCTGCTTTCACCATCTCTGTCTGCTTCACTCCTCTCAGGTGCCTGCAGGCAGTGCCCTCAGCCCTGCTGGGCTTGGAGAGAATCTGCTCCTCAGCAGAGCTGCCTCTTTGAAGCTTTAGGAGCTCCCTCTGTGCCAGGAGCCCAGCCCAGCTCAGCAGCACAGCAACAGCACAAGGACTTTAATGAGCCTCTCGGGAGTTTGGGGTTGTTTACATCAGACTCAGTCCCTGAGAGAGTCTTCAAAAAACTTCTCAAGAACTCAAAGATTCAAACTCCAAAGTTTCTTTAACTTTTAATGGGCCCCACTGAGGGAGACAACTGAGAAAGTGTCCCCAGGTTCCAGTTAGAGCAGAACACTGGAGACAGTGATGACAGGTGGAGACAAACAAGGCAAAGGTGTCTCTGATGCTGAGCAAACCTGGATGTGTTTGAGGAATGCAAAGGGCCAAGGCCTGAGCCCCAGCCCCTGGCAAGGCACATCCTGTCCCTCCCTCAGTGCTCAGGGCTCTTCCCGGGGCACTGCCATGTGGGGATGTGCAATGCCAAGGGCAGCACCATGGGGCGGCCCCTGCCAGGCTGCTGGGCAGGGACAAGGAGGCCATGAGGCCCCAGGGCTGCAAGGCTCACTTGTGTCCTCCTCATGGCCTCAGGGCCAGGGCCAGCAGCCATGGCCAAAGTGCTGCACAAGTTGCCTCTGGCAGGGCCTTGCAGCTTCTGCACATCCCTGGGCCCTCTCCAGCCCAGGCTGTCCTACGCTGTCCATGCCCTGCGCCTCTGGCCCTGCAGGCTGTCGCCATCCCCCGGCTGCCCCACCTCGCTGGCCCTTCCTTTGCTGACAGCTCTGCGTCCTGCCTGCCTCTGCCTTGGCACACAGAGCCTTGGGCTGACCCTGACTCCTTCTGGGGATGTGTTGCACCCCAGCCCTGCCCTGGGAGAGAAATTCCTTTCTTCTTGTGTCCACTCTGGGCCTCCCCAGCTTCTCTTGGTCATTATTCCTTTCTCATGCTCATTTCCACTGTGAACAAAAAGCTCCCATATATCTGAATCCACTCTGTCAGCTCTCCCAGGCTATTCCTGCTCTGTCCTCAGTCTCCAAACCATTGAACCCAGGGCCTTCATTCCTTGTATACTGGTCCTTTACTTGAGGTCTCCAAACCCCTGTTTGGGACATTTCTCTGACCTGTCCATGGTTTAACCATAAAAATGTCATGCTGTTAGTCCAGGAAAAATGGAAAAGCACTTTTTGCCGAGGGTTGTACTTGTAAAACAAGGCACAATACCTTTATGCTGAACAAGGCCAGATTTGGATTGGATGTAAGGATGAAATATTTTATGATGAGGGGGGCAAGTTTCTGGCAGAGGTTGCCCAGTGAGTGGAAACTCCATCCCTGAAAGTGTTCCGGGTCAGGAGCTTTGTGCAACCTGAATAAGTGAAAGTGTCCCTGGGAAATGGAAGGGTAGTTGGACCAGAGGCTATTTTGGGTCTCTTCTAACCCTAAGCATTTTATAATTCTTTGATTCTTATATGCCCAACTCCTTCTCTAGAGGGCTGCAAATACCTAAATACAAACCATGTCAGCATTTTTATGTGATCTAATCCCCAACAATTCCATAAAATGGAAAGAAATACCACACCAGGGACATGAATTGCCAGGTTTATGGAGGAACCATTAAAAACCCAAAGGGTAAAGAAACTGAAAGCAAGGTCCAATATCTGTGTGAAAGACTCACCAAGTGGGACAATGGCAGAGACTACCAGGGTGACCTCACAGTTGAGGATGGAGGTTCCTGCCCTGAGATATGAGACTCATGATGGGCATCCAGAAAGGGCATTTGGGGACTGTGCAAGACTTGCCATGGGATGTCTAGGAAATGACCACAGGAAGGGAGAGTGTGGCACCATGGTGGGTTGTAATAGAAAAAACACATGAAAACAGAAAGAAAAGAGGATGAAAGAGCTGGTCATATCTAAATAGGGGATGGTCAGCACCCATCCCTGACTCTGTCCTGCAGCTGATCCCCACAGCCTGTCCTGTTTCCTGAGTCTCCATTGCCAAGAAGTTTCAGGGACAAGGGAGCTCTCTCTGCTCTGGGTATAGAGGGAGGTCCAAGTGCCACACACTGGAGTGGGAACCACAACCCATCAGGTCCTGTGTCCTGTGGGGGCCCAGGCACTGGTGAGACTGGTGTGTGTGCACACAGCACTGGGGTGTGTGGGGTGGCTGTAACCAGCAGGGAACATCAAAGCAGAGCAAGCAGCGAGCAGCAGAGGCCTGGGAGCTGCTGTGTGAGATCAGCTCCTGCAGGGATCCACATTGTCTGGGTGTGTGTGCAGCTCTGCATCTCCTCCTGCCATGGCAGAGCACACAAACAGCCCATCCTTGTGTCCCTTTCTGCACTGACTGTGCTTTGGCTTGGCCTGGAAACCTCCTGAGGTCCCTCCCAGGAGGAGTCCCTGTGCATCTCCCTCCCCCATGGCTCTGCCCTTCCTGATCAGCAGCTGTGGGGCAGCAGAGCTGGGGCAGTGCAGGGACAGGGCTGCCTCTGACAGGGCTGTTGTGGTTTAGGAATGGTGTTCTCCCATTTACTCCTCCCACTAAAAACACCATGTGTCTCCCCACATTTATATTCCCACCATCATCCCCCACACCACAGGGGCTTTACCCACCTGGCCCTGCTTGATCTCAGCACACCTTTCACACTCATGGATAACCTGGAGATGCTGTCCATGGGTAAATCCACCCCTCGCTCACCAGCCCATCTGGAGGTTGCATCTCTTCCCTGATGACCTGAGGTGTCCTGGGCCCATTGAGCCAGAAATAACTCAGCCTTGTGTGGCCAGTCCAGACCCACCTGAGACACTTTAATCCTGGCAGCCCCATCCCCCTGTCCATTGTTGCGATGCTCTTCAGTGCCAACTCTTGGGTCCGTGAGCATCCACAGGAGGGACTTTCACAGCCAACTTCTCCACCTGGGCAGCGATGTCTTGCCCCAGTCCAGCAGCCCAGATGGGTTTCCCTCTGTGCTGCCAATTGTCCTTTTTCCATTGTTCCAGCCTCCCCCACAGAGCATTTCCCACCATCCCCGAGTCAGTGCAGAGGTGCAGCGCTGGCCATTTCTCTCGCTCACAGCTCCGTGTATGGTCCCAGTGTTGCAGTGACTGCAGGAAAGGGACACCCCACAATGGGACATTTCTTGGTCAAATATAGACAGAAAGAGTGGCAAACTGTCTGTGACTCAGGTTTTGGCCTCGGAGCCGCCGCCGTGGTTTGCAGGAGCTGCAGTGTGGCACGGCCCTGGCTGTGCCCGGGAGCGCTGGCTTGGGAGAAGGTGTCGGTGCCAGCTGGGCCAGGGAGCTGCAGCGAGTGGGGAACGAATCCCTCCTGGTGTCCTGCCCCAGGGTGACACTGTGGGGCCTTGTGGGACCAAGGAGACCACTGTGACGCTCTGGGCCCTTATGAAATCAAGGTGACCATTGTGACACTACAGGACCTTGTGAGAGAGGCCATTGTGACACTGCAGAACCAAGGGGTCACTGTGAAACTGAAGAACCCCATGGAACCAAGGGACCATTGTGACCCTGTCAGGCCTCATGGAACTGATACTGAAAGCGGCTGAACAGAAACTTTCTAACACAGTTTGAGTATTAGAAAGCAGGCATTCTTCATTGTAGCTCTGGTCACTCTGAGGACACTTCAAGTGCCCCATTCATCAGGTGAAGAGAGTTTTTATCAGACACACTGAATACATATTCATGAGCGATCCCCACTTACTTGGTGGATATCTATTACTTTATTTTACAGAATCCAAAGTCCTTATGTGGTTCTTTAGGTCTGTCTTCAACATCCGGTGTCCTTTTTAGGTGGCTGTTCCTTCAACCCTGCTTTTGAGTAAGGGCAGTATTGTTGTTTTGCAAAAGTTCTGCTTTGTCAGCCTTGCAGAGCTGAGCTGGAATCCTGCTTGTGTTTTTAATGACTTCTCTTTGCCTGAGTTATATCCTTTATCTATTTCTCCAAGGCTGTGCTGTTCTGTTCTACCGTCCTTATCAAGTCTCCCCTTTTCTTGAGACTCAATTCTTTATGGGAACTAATCTCTCAATATCTCAATTTCATTTTATAGCTTAAGGCATTACAACAGCTACAACACTGAATCTTGATGCAAGCTAAAACCATACAGCAATTATTATGGTGATCATTATAAAGACATTTTTTAACCAAATCCAGCTGAGTAACCGTGCGTTAATTTTGGTCCAAATTTCTTCAAATCCCCAGGAGGTGCCGTCTTGAGCTGTGTGTTGTAAAAAGTTGTCAATAGCACTTGGAAAGGTCCCTTCCATTTTGGCTGGAGCAGAGCAGTTCCTCAGTCTTTCAAGCAGACCCAATCTCCTGATTGGAACTCATGCCCTTGTGTGTCCAATCCCATCAGTCTGGAGATCTCCACTCCTCACTGCAAATCCTGTAAGGTTTTACTAAGAGAAATGGGGGAATTATTCTAATTTACTCCTCCTTTTACATGTGTTTCCTGGAATGTGGCACTTGGTAGGGTCGACCACAGTGCAGCTCACAGGGGCTGATTTTGCTGGTGCCCCATGGCTCAATTCTGATTTGAAGTTGAACAACAGGGAAGGCTTGGACACAGGTCAAGGAGGTTTCCTGATGTATTTTTCCCAACTGCAATTTGATTGGAGAAGTGATTTGCTCTACTGTGGCACCAAGGGCTGTGAGGAGACACCTTGTCCTGAGGCCCTGGGGCCTCCTGGCACAGCCCCAGCAAGGCTGGGCACTGTCACCCCCTTGTCCTGCCCTCACCATCCCCCCCACATCCCAGTGCCCCCGGCAGAGCCCTGAGCAAGGCGGGAGGGACAGGATCTGCCTTCCCCGGGGCTGGGGCTCAGCCCTTGGCCTTTCTGCTGCCTCCAGCCAGCCCAGGCTCTGCTCAGCACCTGAGCTGCCTGCACAGAGCCTTGGCCTCCCTGCACTCCTGGCCTCAGGGATCTGCTGCAAGGAGTCCCTGGGGAGCCTTTGGAACAAATGGCCCTGGGGACTCCTTTATGCTCCCAGGGACTGCAGGTTTTTCAAAGGACTTTGGCTTTTGCTTTTGCCTTGGAGTCTCTGAGAGCTTTGTGCAATCATGGCCTCCAATTATCTGCTCTAACGAGTCCCTGGAGATTTTCTGTCAGTAACAACACTCACTGGGGCTCATTAATGCTTCAAGGTACTCAGGGATTATTGAAGTCCTTCTTTTTTCACCCTGAGTCCCTGAGAGGTTTCTGCAATCATGGCCTCCAATTCTCTCCTCCAAGGAGTCCATGAGGAGCCTGTTTTGGGGATGGACCTCAGTGGGACCCATTAATGCTTGGAGACACTTTGGGTTTTTCTTCTGACTTTGACTCCTGGGAAGGTTTGTGCAATCTCCTCTCAGGCCCTGAGGTTCAAGGGCTCAGCACCAAATGCACCTCGGGGCTCATTAGGATCAAGCAAGTCCTGACAAACCATGGCTCTGCCTTGATTTCCCTCTGGTCTGGTGCAGTTCATTAGGAAGGTTTCCTGTGAAAGTTATGGACAAATCTGTCAAAGAGCTTCTAAGAAAAATATATTCCTATTTTAAAGGGTGCATTTTATTATTACTGTTGCCTTTAGAGCAGAGGTGATTGCAGCATTCTGTGATTGATATTGATCCAGGGTCTCTCCTGAGGAGCTCTGGCCTGCTCAGAGAACCTTTGCCTGGAGCTCTGACCCAGAGTGGCCAACCTTGCTCCTGTGCAGACAGAGGTGCTGGGAAGGCACTGCAGCCCTGCCCTGGGCCAGCTCTGAGCGTGGATTCTCATCCCAACCTGCACTGGCCATTGCCAGGGGCTGTGCCATGGACACTGCACTGACCCCACTGCTGGGTTGGGATGCCATGGCCACCGTGAGAAGGTCAAGTGTCCTCGGAAACACTGGGGTACACTGGGACATACTGGGAGTGACATTGGGGTGGACTGGGACAAATTGGGAACTCTGGGAATGCTGAGGGGGAAACTGGGTGGACCGGGATGGACTGGGATGGACTGTGAGGGTACACTGAGACATACTGGGACACACCAGGACATACTGGGAGTGATACTGGCCAATACTGGGGCAGACTGGGGATACCATGAGTGATACTGGGGGATATTGGGACAAACTGAGGACACTGGGAACACTGTGGGGAATACTGGGGTACATTAGGGCATACTGGGAGTGACACTGGGATGAACTGGGACATTCTGGGGGACATTGGGAGGAAATGGAAGAGACTGGGAATGAACTCAGGTGTATTGAGAGGGCCTGAGGGGTACTGGGGTTATACTGGGCTATACTGGGGATTAACTGGACTGTACTGGGAGGGCCTGGAGGGGCACTGGGTTTGTATTGGGGATGAGCTGCGCTGTACTGGGAGGAACTGGAGAGGTTGAATGAGCTGTTCCCGCCTCCACCACCACGCATTGGTCATCGCTGCCGCCTATCACCATTCACAGCCAATCAGCGCCTGGAAATGTGGTCTGGGGGCGGGGCCTGGAGTCGGTGCCATTTTGGTTTCTTTTTGCCTCTATAACTCCCGTCATGCCCCGCGCCCCGATAAAGCCCCATTGGAGCCCGGACTACAACTCCCGTCATGCCCCGCGCTCCACAGATTCCCCGTTCTCTGCCCCCATGTACTCCGTAAGTGTCCCCCAGACCCTCCAGGATCCCTAATGCCACCTCAGTGCCCATTCGGAACCCCCAAAAGCCTCCCCGGACCCCCAAGTGCTCCGAACCCCACAGATGCCTGTTATAGCCACTTCCGGGACTTCATCTCCTATCGTCCCCCGCGGCCCAAGAGCCTCTCATAGTACAGTTCTGCCGCTAAAACTCCTGTCATGCCCCGAGCCCTAAAGAGCCCGGTTAGAGCTCCCCGAGTTCCCCCCAAGTGCCCCCGAATCGTACACGTTCGCCCTTGAGGACGTGAAGTGGTGCCTCGGACGAAAAAGTGCCTCCCGAGTGCTATCCCGGACCCCCAAACGCCCCGTTCGAGCAACTTCCGGGACTACAGTTCCCATCATGCGCCGCGGCGCCCGTAGAGCTCCATTACAGTCCTGACTCCATCTCCCGTCATGCCCTGCGCCCCATACAGAGCCATCGTAGGAGCGCTTACTCCTCCCATGATGCTCCGCGGCTCCTTCGCCCCCTTATATCCGCGCCTCCAACTCCCATCACCCCCCGCGGCCCCATAGAGCTCCGTTATACCTGCGCCTCCAACTCCCATCATCCCCCGCGCCCCGTTGAGCCCCGTTATAGCCTCCAAGTGCCCTCCCGGACCCCAAAGGGCTCCCGAATGTCCCTCCCTGACCTCCAGGTGTCCCCCGGGACCCTCAAGTGCCACTCCGAACCCGAAACTTTCCCTCAGGATCCCTATGTCCTCCCTCAGTGCCCATTGGGACCCCACAAGTGTCCACCCGACCCCCAAGTTCTCTCTAAATTCCCTCACCACACCCAAACCCCCCACAAATGTGTCCCATAAATGTCTACCCGGACCCCAAAGTACCCCATGAACCCTAAGAGAAAGATGATTAAAAAATTACAAAAACTAATAAAATCAGGACTAATTAGTATAAAGAGGGAAAAGATCAATAAGCAATAGAGCATAGATTAATAAGGGGAATTATGTAACTTAGAAGCAATGCATTATTTCTTTGGCAGCTAAAAATTTAGAGATTCTTTATATAAATAAAAAAACTAATAAAAATATAAATAATAATATTATGAATAAGAAACAATGATAATTAATACAATTATTAAAAATAATTAAATATTAATTAAAAAGAAAAATTACATTCATATTATTGCTTAGAAATGTAAATTTTAGAAGTTCTGAAAATAAAATACTAAATGTAAAAATAAGTTGCTGTATAAAAATGTGTTTCCATGGCAACCACCCCCAGGTCCTGTTGCTGACATCCTGTGGCAGCTCCAGGAAGAGCCATTGCCATGGTAACTCTCAGCCACAGCCACTGCTGGATGAGATCCATCACCTGCTGGACACAGCTGGGAACATCTGTGTGCATCCCAAAGAGGAGTTCAAGGTGACAATGGCACCAGCAGCTTCCATCTGCAGCAGAGATCCAGGGAAAGGACAGGGACAGAGAATTCTGCTTAAACACTCAGAGAATTCAGCTTAAACACTCAGAGAATTCTGCTGAAAGATGCAGAGAATTCTGCTTACAGAGAGCATTTCTGGTCACACTGTCCCTTGTAGAAAGGTGACATCATCAGAGGCAGCTTGTACTGAGCATGTGGCTCCTGAGTTGGGTTTGTTGTTCAGCAAACCTGCTCAGGCTTTGCCATTCTTTCCTCACAAACAGGAACACTTCTGCTGGGCCTGTGTGCAGGCAGAGCCCTGAGGAGAGCAGGTGGGACATGGTGCCATGGGCTGGGACACGCAGCTGCAGAGCTCAGGGGACAAGTTTGTGATGCAGGGAACAGCGATGTGAGTGCCAGGTGGGCCATGTCAGCCATGGTGAGGTTGGGGTGAGGAGCAGGTTGTCCCAACAGGGTCAGCCCACAAGGGGCTCATTGTTCTGTGTGCCCAGACCTGCTGAGGAGACATTCAGCATCAAGATCACCTGGAGACTGCCTCAGTCACCTCTTCTCTGAACTGAAAAATAAAAAAATGCTTGATTAAAAAAAGAAAAAGTCATGAAGTGCACTTTGAAATCTTCCTCCTTAACAGAACTCCAAACTGACTCCAACCAGCTGTACACACCCTGGAGACTTGAAGACAATTGAAGGAAGAGAAAGAGCTCCTGAGGGCTTTCTGTATTTTAATGATCCCCATGGTGGATTTGGGGCTGAGTCCATGACCCTCAGGCACTGGGAGAAGGTTGCAGAAGCTGCTCAAGGAGTCAGAAGCAAAACTCCAAGTGCCTTGGGGCATCACTGGGCCCCACTGAGGGCAGGGACTGCCAAAGCCTCCCCAGGGACTCGTGAGAGCAGATCCTTGGGGCCAGGGTTGCAGGGAGCCAAAGGCTCTGAGCAGGAACTGGAATGCTGAGAAAGCCCTGGGTTGGTTGGAGGAGCAGAAAGGCCAAGGGCTGAGCCCAGCTCTGGGACAGCAGGGCCTGTCCCTCTCGGGTGGCTCGGGGCTGTTTGTGGGGCAGTGGATGTGAGGGGGAGGAAGGACAAATGTCATGGAACTGTGACACTCCAGATCCTCATGGAACAAAGGGGACATTGTGACACTGTGGGGTACCATGGAACCCAGAGCCAGACACAGCAAAGCCTCATGGAACAAAAGGCCACTGTGAGCCTGCAGGGCTCTGACACCCCAGAACACTTAAATGCTGGGGGTAAGCACAGGTTCCTTTACATGAGTTTGGTGCAGAGGAGAAACACCAACCAGATATCCTCAAGAGCTCAACATTGCATAAAATTTTACTGGTAAAATACAGAAAATCAAGGAACTTTGGCAAAGGATTTAATAAAATATCCAGTTTAACACAAACTAATCACAGCAATAACTTCATTAACTTAGTCCATTTAACCCAGAAAGCTTTAAACACTTAAGATGCTAAGTTACCCAAAAATGTTCCAGGTAAAGGGGAATAGAATGAGAAGAGAGAAAGAGAGAGAGACAGAAAGACAGAAGCGATATAGAAAGACACACAGATAGCTGCCAACCCCTAGGGTTCCCATGTGGGTGAGATACACTGCGGAACCAAGGAGACCATTGCTGAGAGTACAGAACCTCATGGAACCAAGGGGCCAATGTGACACTGTTGGGCCTCATGGAACCAAGGAGACCATTGTGACACTCTGGTGCCTCATGGCTTCAAGGAGACCATTGTGAACCTTGGGGGCCCTGTGGAACAATGGGCCAATGGTGACATCGTGGAGCCCATATGGCCGTGGAGCAGCCGTTGTGACACAGGAGGGCTGCATGGAACCAAGGGGCCATTCTGGCACTGCAAGGACTCATGGAAGCAAAGGGCCACTGTGACACTCCAGGACCTCATGGAACCAAGGCTGGAAAAGACCTTTGAGATCATCAAGTCCAAACTGTGACCCAACACCACCTTGTGTCCCCCGAGCCTCCTTTTCTCCAGGATAAACAGCCCCAGTTCCCTCAGACACTCCTCACAGGACATGTGTTCCAGACCCTTCACCAGCCTTGTTGCCCTTCTCTGGACACTCCCCAGCCCCTCAATGTCCTTCCTAAATTGGGGGCCCAGAACTGGACACAGCACTCGAGGTGTGGCCTCACCAGTGTTGAGTACAGGGGAAGAATCACTGCCCTGGTCCTGCTGGCCACACCATTCCTGATCCAGGCCAGGTGCCATTGGCCTTCTTGGCCACCTGGGCACACTGCTGGCTCATGTCCAGCCTGCTGTCCATCAGTGTCCCCAGGTCCCTTTCTGCCTGGCCACTGTCCAGCCACTCTGTCCCCAGCCTGTAGCACTGCAGGGGTTGTTGTGGCCAAAGTGCAGTGATGACTGTGACACTGCAGGGCCCCAGGGGAGCAAAGGGCCACTGTGACACTGTGGGGCTGAATGGAACCAAGGAGTCCTTTGTGACAGTCTGGGTCCTCGTGGAACCACAGAGGCCTCTGTGACACTGTGGGGGCCCATGGAACCAAAGGAACATTGTCACACTTTGGGGTCCCATGGAACCAAGGACTCCATTGTTACTCTGCAGGGCCTCATGGAACCATGGAGAGCCCTGTGGAACCAAGGCTCTGTATAACCAAGGGGCCATTGTGAAACTGTGGGGGCTTGTGGAATGAAGGAAACTATTTTGATACTGTGGGGCCACATGGGAAGAAAAGGCTATTGTGACACTGTGGAACCAGGGAGACCATTGCTGTACTGTGAGACCTCATGGAACCAAGGATCCATTGGGACACTGCAGGACCAAGGAACTGAGGCACATTGTGACACTGAGAGGCCCCACAGAGCCAAGGGGCCATTGTGACACTGTGGGGCTAAATGGAACCAAGGAGTCCATTGTGATGCTCTGGACCATCGTGGAACCACAGGGGCCATTGTGACGCTGTGGGGCTTCATTGAACTTCATTGTCCCTTCATTGTGACACTGCAGAACCAAGGAGACACTTGTGAGATTCCAGGGCCCACTGGAACCAAGGGTCCATTGTGACACTGCACAGCCAAGGACTCTATTGTGGCACTGTGGGGCATCATGGAACCAAGTGGCCAGTGTTACTCTGTGGGGCCTCCTAGAACCACCGAGACAAATGTGACACTGCAAGGCCTTTGGTTATACCAAAGGGGACATTGTTACACTGCAGAGACTCCTGGAATGAAGGAATCAATTTTGACACCCAAGGGCCCCATGGAACCAAAGGGCCATTGTCACACTGCAGAGCCTTGGGAACCAGGGGGACATTGTGACATGATGGAGCCTCATGGAATCATGGAGAGAATTGTGACACTCTAGGGCCTCATGGAAGAATGGTGACACCAAGCTGGGTGCGAGTGTGGATCTGCTGTAGGGTAGGAGGGCTCTGCAGAGGGACCAGGACAGGCTGGATCCAGGGGCCAAATCCAACAATGGGAGGTTGAACAAGACCAAGTGCCAGGTCCTGCACTTTGGCCACAACAACCCCTGCAGCACTGCAGGCTGGGGACAGAGTGGCTGGACAGTGGCCAGGCAGAAAGGGAGCTGGGGGCACTGATGGACAGCAGGCTGGACATGAGCCAGCAGTGTGCCCAGGTGGCCAAGAAGGCCAATGGCACCTGGCCTGGATCAGGAATGGTGTGGCCAGCAGGACCAGGGCAGTGATTCTTCCCCTCTACTCGGCACTGGTGAGGCCACACCTCGAGTGCTGTGTCCAGTTCTGGGCCCCCAATTTAAGAAGGACATTGAGGGGCTGGAGCGTGTCCAGAGAAGGGCAACAAGGCTGGTGAAGGGTCTGGAACACAAGTCCTGTGAGGAGTGTCTGAGGGAGCTGGGGTTTTTTGTCCTGCAGAAGAGGAGGCTCAGGGCACACAAGGTGGTGTTAGGTCACAGGTTGGACTTGATGACCACAAAGGTCTTTTCCAACCTCACTGATTCTGTGATTCTCTGAAACCACCCTTGAAGCAGTTGCAGGATGAGCCCATGGCCTCCTCTTCAGAAGCTCCAGCAGCCCATGGCCCTCAGCTTCTCCACACAGGCCCCAAAGCCCATCCTGTCAGTCCTGCAGAGCCTCTCCAGCTCCTCCCCATTGCCCCAGAACAGGGAGCCCCACACCCACACACAGCAGCCCAGATGTGCCCCCTGGCCTGGGGTGCCTCTGGCAAGGGAACAGCACGAGGCACTGCAGGAGCCTGCAGACAATTCATGAAGCACTTGGAGGATGATCCTGCTCACCAAGGGCTGTTCCCATGGTGCCAAGTCAGGAACTGAAATGGGGAGTGGGGCCAGAGAGGAAAGGGCAAACAGGGATGGGCTGTTTGCAGGGGAGGGGACAGGGATGGGCAAGAGGAAGAAATGTGGAGCAGGAAAGAGGAAAGAAAGCAAAGGCGAAGCAAAGGAAATGCTCAGGGCTGTTTGGGGGTGGCTGCCAGGCAGCCCTGGGGCTGAGCAACAACGTCTGCAGTGGGACAGGAAACTCACAGCTGATGGGAACAAACTTTCCGGCTGACTTCAGAGGTCACCACAAACCTGAGTGGTTTCCCTGCCAACCCCAGCCCTTGCTGGCCCCAGGGGCTGATGGCGTTTGTGCTCCCTCAGGTTCATCTCCCCACACCAACAGCATGGCGCTGCTCACGCCTGCTCTGTGCAATGCAAACAGGGGCTCCTGAGCAGTGCTGCCGTGGCTCTGCCTGCAAGGATCAAGCACCTCTGGCAGCTGGGGGAGAGGCCAGGGCTGCACAGGGGGGATGTTGTTGGCAGCTCCATCAGGACGCTCTGGGACGCTGCCCTGGGCTGTCCAGCGCAGTGGGGATGGATCAGCCCCTGCTCTGCTGCTCCTTCCCGGCTCCCCCAGGGACCTTGCAGAGCCCCAGCCATGCTGGTTGCCCCCACCCTGCCCACGGCCACCCTGGGGCTGCTCACGGGGGTTTTCTCTGCTGAGCATTGGCCTGGGCGTGTTCTTGGGAGACCCTGGGCAAGGAGCCTCGAGCCCCCAGGCCCTGCCCTGAGGCGTCAGCTCTGCCCCAGCAGTGCCCATGGCCTGTCCCTGCTGCAGCCCCGGCACTGCCACCCCCAGCACTGGGAGCCACCCCGAGAGCACTCAGGCCCTACAGCAACACGAGGGGCAGGAGGGCAGCGGGGCAGTGGCACGGGAGCAGCGCTGGCAACACCAAGTGCTGCTGCTCCTTGGCAGAGCTGCTGTGCCACCCCTGATCTGCCCCAGCTCTGCACACAGACATTGCTGCTGCAGCTCCAGGGAAGGGAACAAGAGGGGATCTGTGGTGAAAACTTGGCTGGGAGATACTTCAGTTTGTTGAAAGCCACTGAGAGCACAGCTCCTCATTGACACAGTCTGTGGCCACAGCAAAGAAGGTGAGAAACAAAATGAGAAATGGCACCAAAAATTATCTTTATTTGTGGACAATGTTAAAAAACCAAAACAGAGGAAGAAAAGACCCACAAGCAAACCAACAAGAACGATCAAAGGGGACTTTAATCCTAGTGATTTGGAGGAATTGGCAACCAGTTCAATGTTTCTGAAATTGTCCGGTCATCAGTCTCCACACTGTAGCCTTGAGCTCCTGGTTCCTCAGGCTGTAGATGAGAGGGTTCAGGGCTGGAGGCACCACCGAGTACAAAACTGACACTCCCAGATCCAGGGATGGGGAGGAGATGGAGGAGGGCTTCAGGTAGGCAAAAATGCCAGTGCTGACAAACAGGGATACCACAGCCAGGTGAGGGAGGCACGTGGAAAAGGCTTTGTGCCGTCCCTGCTCAGAGGGGATCCTCAGCACAGCCCTGAAGATCTGCACATAGGAGAAAACAATGAACACAAAACAACAAAAACTTAAGAAACAACTCAATATCAGAATCCCAAGTTCCCTGAGGTAGGATTTGGAGCAGGAGAGCTTGAGGATCTGTGGGATTTCACAGAAGAACTGGCCCAGGGCATTGCCCTGGCACAGGGGCAGGGAAAATGTATTGGCTGTGTGCAGGAGAGCATTGAGAAAGCCACAGGCCCAGGCAGCTGCTGCCATGTGGGCACAAGCTCTGCTGCCCAGGAGGGTCCCATAGTGCAGGGGTTTGCAGATGGACACATAGCGGTCATAGCTCATGATGGTGAGGAGAGAACACTCTGTTCCAATGAAGAACAGAAAGAAAAAGGCTTGTGCAGCACACCCTTTGTAGGAGATGGTTCTGGTGTCCCAGAGGGAATTGTGCATGGCTTTGGGGACAGTGGTGCAGATGGAGCCCAGGTCGGTGAGGGCCAGGTTGAGCAGGAAGAAGAACATGGGCGTGTGCAGGTGGTGGCCGCAGGCTACGGCGCTGATGATGAGGCTGTTGCCCAGGAGGGCAGCCAGGGAGATGCCCAGGAAGAGGCAGAAGTGCAGCAGCTGCAGCTGCCGCGTGTCTGCGAATGCCAGGAGGAGGAAGTGGCTGATGGAGCTGCTGTTGGACATTTGCTGTCTCTGGCCATGGGGACCTGTCCATGGAGAAAAGGACAGTGACAAGTTAGGAGAGGCTGCTTGGAGCCAAACCTGTGCCATTCCCTGCAGACTGTCCCACTGGGACTCATCCACCCTTGTTCCTTCTCTGGGAAAACCTTCATCCAGGTCCCTGCCTAAGCTCCACTTGTGCTGTCTGAGTGTGCCATGAGCAGCCAGGCCTGTGCGTGGGGGCTCTCGAGGAGCCATCCCTGCCCTGCTGCCCTGGGTTTGTGGCCATGTGGCAGAGGGACAAGGCTGGATATTCAGGACTTGTCAGTGGAATCTATACTAATGCAGAAAGGCTCCTGAGCATCTGCCTTCCCATTTTAAAGGACAGGGACAGCAAGAAGGAGGTTTATGAAATTTTTTCCTCCCCTTACTTCATTCCTGGTTCTCTGACATCAGAAATCCCCAGCATTTCTACTGCACTCAGAGTTTGCCACTGACAGATGTGAGAGGCAAAGGGATTCCCTATGGCTTAGGGCAAGGTCAAGGGCTGGATGGGCTCATTCCCAACCCAAAAGGTTTGCACCTTTGGCTGCAATCAGAGCACAATCACACTCCTGTGTCATCCTGAGGAGAAACCAGACCCTGCTGAGAGCAGAGGGATCACTGAATGTCTCACCCTCTCTAAAGGTCTCTGAGCAAGGTCTTAGCACTCCCTTCTGCCAAGGACACTCACGGTGCCCTTGGCAAACCCAACAGCATTTCCTCACTTGTGGCATCTCTGCACTTCCCCGTGGGACATTCAGGGAACTCCAAGAGGCTCTGGCACAGATTTGCACCCAGGAGGGCAGCTCAGAGCTTGCAAGGACACAGCAAGGAGATCCCCAGGTGTGCTCATGATGGCATCTCAGGGAGGGAGGCTCAGCTCCTTCCCCTTTCCCATGGACTGCTTTGCCCACAGCCCCACAGGTCACAGGGAAGCTTGGACACCCCATTCCCATGGACACCCCTGCCTGGCAGGAATCCCAAGGGCAGGGCCTGACTCAGCTGCTGCAAATGCCAGAGCCTCCCTGAGAGCACAAGATAACAATGACAATATCAGAGAGTGCAGAAACAAGAGATCTTGTGGTGCTGTGCCTGAGAGGGCAGGGCAGAGACAGCCGCGCACTCAGGACAGTGTTCCCTGTCCCCAGCTGTGCACCAACAGTGCCCTCCTGCCCACAGCATTGCTCTGCTCAGCTCCCTCTCCTGCCCTCATCCTCTCCCTGGGCCTGCACATTTTCCTCCTCACAGGTGCCTTGTCCCTGTCAGCGCTCACAGAGCCCATCCCACCCTCTGTGCACTCGGCCCGGCCCTACAGAAACCTGCCTGTCTGCAGGGCCCTGCCTGGGGCAGCCTCTGTGTGCAGGTGGGCAAGGGCAGCTCAGAGAGCCCTGCTGGGCCCTGCCAAGGTGATGCTGGTGCTGTCCATGGGCTGAGGAGTGCCTGAAGGGCCTTTGGGAGGCTCCAGCAGAGACACTGACCACTCAACATCACAGATCAGGAGTCTTGGGACAGCCATAAACATCACAGATCCTTTTGTACTTCTCTCATCTCCCAATCTTCCCACCCTGATCCAAGTAAGAAACTGAAAACACTCTCAGAAAAATTCCTTATCTTTACAGCAATCCATGGCTTACCTTCTTTGGGCAGTGTCCTCCAGAGCTGTCCCCAGGCTGATCTGGAGCTGGGAGCAGCCCTGCCCCACACAGCACCTCTCAGCAGCAGCACCTGCCCTGCTCACGGTCGCTCCTTCCCCCCACAGCTTCTCCCCCAGCGCTGGCAGCAGCTCCCCGCGCCGGCTGAGAGCTGCCCCTGGCAGGCAGCACAGTCCCTGGCCCAGCACAGCGCCCTGGGCTGCAGGACCCTGCTCTGCACCACAGCCCTGGGCACCCCTGGCTGCACCCGCGGCTGCTCAGCCCTGCAGCACAGCCTGGCAACAGGGAGCTGTCCTGTGCTGTGCCTCGGATGCTGCAGCAGGGAAACCCAGCTCTGCCCTAGGGCCACATCCCCTGCACTGCAGCAACTCTCAGAGTCCTCCTGCAAGATCCCAAAAGCTGTGCCATGTGCCAGCTTCAGGGCTGTGTAGAGGAGCTGCTCCTCAGCAGAAAGGGCTTTTTGAAGCCCTTCTTGGTTGCCAGGAGCTGTCTCTGTGCCAGGAGCCCAGCCCAGCTCAGCAGCACAGCCACAGCACAAGGACTCTAATGACCCTCTCGGGGCTTTGGTGCTGAGGCCCTGAACATCAGTCCCTGAGAGGGAGTTGGGGAAACCTCTCCAGAATTGAAAGTCACAATCAATCTCCAAAGTTTCTTGAAGTTTTAATGGGTCCCAGTGAGGGACATGACTGAGAAAGTGTCCCCAGGTTGCAGTTACAGCAGGAAATGGAGGCAGAGATGACAGGTGGGACAAAGAGAAACCAAGTCTTGGTGCCCTGGGGCACAGCAGAGTCTGTGCCACCAAGGGCTGTGAGGAGACACCTTGTCCTGAGGCCCTGGGGCCTCCTGGCACAGCCCCAGCAAGGCTGGGCACTGTCACCCCCTTGTCCTGCCCTCAGCATCCCCCCACATCCCAGTGGCCTCAAGGATCTGCTAGAACGAGTCCCTGGGGAGCCTTTGGCAGCAATGGCCCTGGGGGGCTCCTTCATGCTCCCAGGGACTGCAGGTTTTCCAAAGAACTTTGGCTGTTCCTTTTGCCTTGGAGTCTCTGAGAGCTTTGTGCAATCATGGCCTCCAATTATCTGCTGTAACGAGTCCCTGGAGATTCTCTGTCAGTAACAACACTCAGTGGGGCTCATTAATGCTTCAAGGTACTCAGGGTTTATTAAAGTCCTTCTTTTTTCACCCTGAGTCCCTGAGAAGTTTCTGTAATCATGGCCTCCAATTATCTGCTTTAATTAGTCCCCTGAGAGCCCTTGTTAGTAAGGATACTCAGTGGAACTCATTAATGCCTCAAGTACTTCAGATTTTTTAAGGTATTTTCCTTTTTCCCTTTCACACTGAATCTCTGAGAGGTTTTTGTGCAATCATGGCCTCCAGTTCTCTCCTCCATGGAGTCCATGAGGAGCTTGTGTTGGGGATGGACCTCAGTGGGACCCATTCATGCTTGGAGACACTTTGGGTTTTTCATCTGACTTTGACTCCTGGAAAGGTTTGTGCAATCTCCTCTCAGGCCCTGAGGTTCAAGGGCTCAGCACCAAAAGCACCTCGGGGCTCTTTAGGATCAAGCAACTCCTGACAAACCATGGCTCTGCCTTGATTTCCCTCTGGTCTAGTGCAGTTCATTAGGAAGGTTTTCTACTCCAGTTATGGAGAAATATTTCAAAGAGCTTCTAAGAAACATGCATTCTTATTTTAAAGGATGTATTTTATTACTGTTCTCCTTAGAGAAGAGGTGATTGCAGCATTCTGTGATTGATATTGATCCAGGGTGTCACCTAAGCAGCTCTGGCCTGGTCAGAGAAGCTGTGCCTTGAGGTCTGACCCATTGTGGACAACTTTGCTACACATTCCCAACCCCACCCTGTCTCCCCTCACTCACCTGGGCTTGCTTTGCTTGGAGAACTGCCTGACTAAGCCAAAATGAGTTTTCCCCATTTTTTTTTTTAAAGCAATATAAGATTCCTAATTTTCCCTCTTCAAAACAGACACATTCCTCAAGTGTGTGCCAAGCCCAAGGTGCCACCAAGGAGATTATCCTTCCCCAAGGCAGAACCATGCGAGGAATGTTTTGGACACACAGGAAGTTCTACAATAAACACAAATCCAGAGTTGGCTGAAGGCAGAATTAGAGCAACTGCTGAAGGACAGAGAAGCTTTGAACTCCTTGCAGCTCAAAGCACCAAGGGCGTTGTTGGGAGGTGTGTGAGTGAGCCAAGAGTGAGGGCAAGGGCAATGCAGAGAGCCCTGGCAGTGCTGCTGTGCAGACAGAGCTGCTGGGAAGGCACTGCAGCCCTGCCCTGGGCCAGCTCTGAGCGTGGATTCTCATCCCAACCTGCACTGGCCATTGCCAGGGGCTGTGCCATGGACACTGCACTGACCCCACTGCTGGGTTGGGATGCCATGGCCACCGTGAGAAGGTCAAGTTTCCTCAGAAACCTCCCTCAGGACCCATTTCTGCAGTCAGGTTCCATGGCACTCGCATGCAGACCTGGTGCTCTCCTTGGGGCCATGGCAGCTCTCAGGACACAGCAGTTCTGGGGCTGCTGCCAGGTCCAATGGCACTGACACTCGTTGCTGTCCTCAGGTGCTGTGGGAACGACCACAAGGACCTGTTCCTCAGTTTGGTGCCATGGCCACCAATGCCTGGGCCCGCTGTGCTGGGATTGTCACTGTCACCTGCACTCAGGGCCCGTGGCTGGGCTGTGCTGCCATGGACACAGCACTGAGCCCTGTGCCACCGCCGGCGGCCATGGCCACCATCCCAAGGTGCCCTGGCCAGGGTCGGGGCATGGAAAGGAACCCGTGGAGCCGTGGGGATGGGGGATGGCCATGGGGTGCTGCTCTGGGCTGGGCCAGAGGGAATTTCCTCCCCAGGGCTTTCTCTGGGCTGTGTTTGGGTTTGCGCTGAGCACAGCGCTGAGCACACAGAGATGGTTTTGTTCTCGCTGAGCTTGCACAGAGCCAAGGCCTTTCCTGCCCCTCGTCCAGCCATGCTGGGGAGGGGCTGGGGGTCCCTGGGGGTTGGGAGGGGACACAGGGGACAGGTGACCCCAACTGACCCAGGGATATCCCAGACCATAGGACATCACACTCAGTGTGTAAAGTGGGGGGAACAAGGAGGAAGGGGGGACATTTGAAGTGATGGTTTTTGTCTTCCCAGGGAACACTGAGGTGGGAGGGGGCCCTGTTTTGCTGTGGGCAGGGTCAGCACCAAAGACACAGACACCGACTGAAGGAACAGTGTAATTTATATAAATGCAAAACTTCAAAGAATTACAAAAGGATAAGTTCAGCAAAGCACATGATCATTAGCAAATTATTACAAAATGAGAAGCTCAGTAATGCACTCAGTCATCACTACCAAAGATTGCCCATATTGATTAAGAAAGATCCATCAGCAGCTACCCTCAGACTTTACCATCACCCAGATCCCTCATCAGCTGGGGAAGCTGTCCCAGCCAAGGACTGCAGAGCCACTCCCAACAATTGGCAATTCCTGCAGGTGCAGCCACCCACAGGTGAGGCTTCCAACCTCGCTGGGAGAGGGCCCAGCTTGGACAGTGCTGAATAAACAAACTGACAGCACTTCCAGTGCAGGAACATCTGGTTTCATCCTCCTCTTGGGTTCTCCCAAAGCCTGGCCAGGGCTCAAGGAGGAACCAAGGGAGTTGACTTTGATCCTACACCCCCAAACAAGGCCAGATGGGGCCTTGTCTGTTTCTAAATGCAGAACAGTAAATCCATGTTTCACCAATGAACAGCTACAAAGATAATTTTGCTAATAACACGTTGTTAATTAGCAGATACAAATAACATTTGGTTGGAAGGTTCATGTGGAGGTCAGCTTTGGCTCAGGGCCTTTGTTCAGGCCTTAGTGCTTCAATCGGTCCTTGGACTCACAGATGAACTCGACCTTCATAACAATTCTTTCAGTAACAGAGTCTGAGATTTAGGTATTAGGCATAAAGGCATCACCTCTTGCTCTTCAGTTAAGTGCTCTTCATTACTCAGAGCTAATATTTGCAGTCCTTTTCAAACATGCCTAATTAGTTGCTATTCTCTATGTTATTTATCAAATCGCCCTTTTTTCTTGAGACTGTGTCTCTTTTTAGACAAGTCTCAATTCTCCATTCTCCAGCACAAAGTGTTATAACAACTCTAACATGGAATCATAACACACCAAGTGCACACACTGCAATGATTACAGTGACTGCCACAAATGCATTTTGCAGCAGCCTCCACTTTGGCAGCCATGAAGCAAATCCCCAAGAAGAGTTTTCTTCTTTCTGCCACTCTTCTACTGATCTTTCTATCAAGATGATTCCTGATTGTTGGACTTCAAACCCATCCCTGACAGAAGCACCAGATTCCTGTCCTGTAATAGCACAGTTCCCTCCTTGGCCAGCAAGCAGATAATCCAAGGCCATACAGTTCTGTAGAGCCCCCACTCATGTTTCTTAGGATGTGCTATTCGATATCTTAATAGCATCATTTGCTGCTTCTTCTAATAATCTATTTAGCTCTTAGTTAATGGAAACTCCACAGGACGAGGCAGTGCACATAGGGCACAGGGTGAACCAGAATCTTTGGTTTCTGAAATCCAAGGCATTCTTTGGGTGGAAAATGCTCTCTTGGCCCCAACTCTTCCCCGTGGTTGTTGCTGAAGTTCCCTAAATGGTGGCACTGCAGCTGGGAGTGGTGTAACACTGACACTGACCAGCTCCAGCACCCCAAGTTCTATTGACATTTTCAGTAATGCCAAAACATAGAAATCCTTTCACATTTTGGCCTCTAACCATAACAGGGTTTGGTTTCTCCTGAAGGGAAATCTTACTGAATCCTGTAAAACTGATCATTGTACTCTTTTGTTCCACAGCACAGTTTTCTTTAACTGTCCCTTCACGAGTCAGAGCTCATTGAGAGAGTTCTGCCACCCCACAGGGTGGGCCCTCCAAGGGAATCCCATTCCTCCCAACATTGCTTGAGAACATATCCAGCAATTAGTGACACTGAGTATTTTAGCTACTTTGATCTTTACATTCTCATACAAATTTTCATGACTAATCCCTTGGTGAAACTCTAGAGGTGTTTCCGGCAAAGAAAGATTCTGGTTGACTATCAAGATACAACTGACAGACATCAGTAGTACTTTAGTGACACAGTTATTCATTCTTTTTCCTCAGTCTTATTTGGGTTAGGAATAATAATTCTGCTGTCCATGGAGCTGGCTCCTTTTTCATTCCAGAATAATGGCCCCAAGGTCCTTTGCTGTTCAGCTTCACCGCGGTGTCTGTGGGGAACAAGACTTGGTGGGGTCCTTTCCCCTTCGGCTGGAGAGGTGCTGGGTCCCAGTCCTTGAGGGGCATGCAGGCTCCTGGCTGGGATTCGTGTGGAAGGCACTCAGTGTCACATCAGGGCTCACATCGAGCCCCGTGGATCAGAGCATTTTCCCAAGGGACCGTTGGGGCAAACAGGAGATTTGGTCAGGCAGGATCTGTAAAACAACATCCTACAACATCTGCTTGTTCTCCCATGAACACTTGGCTGCAGGGACATATTCCCATCGTTCCTGCCCAGGTTTCAGGATTCAAACTGTGCTGTCTTTCCCCAGAGCTGTTCCTTCAGCTGCCTCAGGAGGGCCATTTGGCCTCTGGACCCACACTGTGGCTCCATTATTAGGACATTAGGTGGATCCAAACCCTTTATCTCCACAAACAGTGGCGATTTGAGGTGGATCTCCTTTTTTCACAATTGTTTTTAAAACAGCAGTATCAATAATTATCCAACCCTGTCACAGGGTTGCATAATCAAATAATGCTCACTATTGTTTAACAGAATTTAATTTCTCCTTGATAATCTGCATCAATTACTCCTCCCATGACATGAACACCTTGCAAGGCCAAGCTTTAGCGAGCAGTTATCAAACCAAAGTGTTCTGGACGAATCTGAATTCCTGTTCTGGTAGTGAGAACTCTTATTTGCTTCTGATTTATCCTAATCAATTCTAATGAATAAAGGTCCAGCCCTGCAGCTTCTGGGGTGTACCTGTAAGAGGTTCTCCATCAGGACAGGTTCCCATCTCCTCATTTTTTCATCTGCTCTTTTCACAACCCCTCCATCTGTTCCACCAATCCTGCAGCTGTGGGTAGGGTGGTATATGAAAAACCCAGCAGCCTTAATCACTTTATGTCTCACAGTAACAGACAAAGCATTCCACATCACAGTATCAGCAAACCCTATAAAAAGAGCCATTTTCATCCCATCCTCCTCTATTCATTATATACAATCTCACCAAGTTTCCCACTGATGATTCGGTCCTGGCCACACATTTTCTGTAGGGAATTTAGTGTTACATCCCTGAGCAGCCAAAGCTAGCAAATTAGTATTGTCAGCATTATTTCATTGTTATTTAGCTTATATATATACACATATATGTTTTAATTATACTTTACATAATTTTTAATTTATATATATCTATGTATTTATTATATTATTATATTATTTCACTTGTACAAAAAAATCTGAGATCAAGATTAAAAACTTCTGTTGCTCCATGTGGGAGCATTCCAAAAACAACTGTTCCTTCTCTTGGTGCTGTTTCCAATATACTGTGAACAAAATTTATCCTCATCTTCCCAAACCCAAAAGTTCTTTTCCTTTTTCCATATGCAATTTTTGGATGCATTTTAATACATCCAGTGGTTCAGCTTCTTTTAGCCAATTTCCCCATTGCTCACATGTTGCTCCAAACTCAGTCCCCTCCAGAGGCAGAGAACTCTAGGGAAAGTCTTCCCAACCGGGAATTTCGGATGGGACTGATTCCTTACATCTACATTTAAAAAGTGACATTTTGTTATGATCTGGCCACACTACACCAATTTTGTTTTGCCATGGGCAGGGTCAGCACCAAAGACACAGACACCAACTGAAGGAATCAGTGTAATTTACTGAGGGAATCACTGCAATTTCCTATAGTTCAAAGCAGCAAATGATCACAAAAGGAGAAGCTCAACAATGCAGCCAATCAGCACTACCGAAGTGTAGTTGCATTGTTTCAAAAATCTTTCTCTTCTTTCTCATGGAGAATAGAGATATGTTGCATTTTTGTGCTTTTCTAATCTCTGTGTTTTGGTACTGGATGCTGTAGGGTTGTAACCAATCATTTTAGGGGGTGGAAAATTGCTGACCAATAGTTGTTAGATTATTAATGTATATATAAAGAAAGTTTGGTAAATAAAGTTTGCTCTTTCGCCATTTTGTCGTGCTCCTGCCTGACTTTCCTGTGAGCTTCCATGAATCTCCACGAATATTAGAAAATCAGAGCCAATACCAAAGATTGCCTGCAGTGACTAAGACAGATCCATCAGCAGCTACCCTCAGACTTTACCATCACCCAGATCCCCTCATCAGCTGGGGAAGCTGTCCCAGCCAAGGACTGCAGAGCCACTCCCAACAATTGGCAATTCCTGCAGGTGCAGCCACCCACAGGTGAGGCTTCCAACCTCGCTGGGAGAGGGCCCAGCTTGGACAGTGCTGAATAAACAAACTGACAGCACTTCTAGTGCAGCAACATCTGCTTTCATCCTCCTCTTGGGTTCTCCCAAAGCCTGGCCAGGGCTCAAGGAGGAACCAAGGGAGGTGACTTTGACAATACTCCCCCAGAGAGATGTCAGATTTCATGGCCTTGTCTGGCTTCTAAATATGGAAAGGTAAATACATGTTTCACTAATGAGTGGATACATTCATCACAATGCTAATGATCATGCATATTTTGGTAGTGAGCAGATACAAAGATAACCTTTGGGTGAAAGGTTCATTGAGTGGTCACCTCTGGCTCAGGGCCTGTTGTTCAGGCCTCACTCAGGCCTCTTGTTCAGCCCTCAGTGCTTCAGGGACGTGGATTAGTGCTGGGCTTGACAGTGCTGCGTAAACAGCTGGACTTTATCAGCTCAGAGGTCTTTTCCAACAGAAAGGATTCTAGAATTCCAGCATTCTGTCTGCTGCATTCAGCTAGGTCCACATTAGCAGCATTCCTTTGCTCAAAAAGTCCCCTCTTGGTCAGCTCTGGTGGCCTAAGCCTTCAGCTCCTTTAGCTCCTGGTGCTGAGCTGCTCATGCTGAATGAGACGACTCGGAGAGAAGAATACAGTTCATCCAATTCCTTCTGGGACACTGAGAGGGGAGGCTGTGAAAACAGGAGCATTGTTTGGTGTCACCTCCTCTCTGCCCTTCACGCCTTTCAGCATTTTGAAACACCAAGAGCTTTCTTCAAGAGTGAAATGAAGCAGCTGTTGCTCCTGCCAGGTCTCGCTCTCTCCACTCTCTGCACTTGACTGCTTTTGTCCCTCTTGCTGTGCCCTCTGTTCTCCCTGGGCTCGGTGGCTGCTGCCCAGGACTGTGGAGCTGGCCCAGATCAAGTGGTCAAGACCTCATTTCTCTGTCCCTGGAGCTGCCTGGGCACAGCAGCCTTTTCCATCTGGAGGCTCCATATGGACAGGGAGTCCCCACCTGCGTTCCTTGCACAACCTCCAGGAGCCCAGGGCCCCTCACAGGTGGGGCAGCACAGCAAACAGGGAGCCTGTGAGTCTCTTCCAGCCATGTCTGCTCACAGTTTGGACCTTGGAGCTTCAGGTGGACAAAGGCTTTTGGTCCCTCTGAGTGTCCCTGTGTCCAGCAGTGCTGCTCCATCAGTCTGTGCACAGTAAAGGGGAAAAGCCTCAGCCCTGCAGGGGCCAGGAGCTGCCAGGCTCTGTGGGAAGGGAGCTGCTCCACATGGGAACAAGGAGCAAAGGACATTCCTCTTTTAGGACATGTTTTCTGTAAAAAAAAAAAAAAAAAAAAAAAAAGGAAAAAGAAATCAGAAAAAAACCTTGAAATATAAAAACAAACTCCAAATGTGTAGTGAAAAATCTTCTGTAAACTTCAATTAAGAGGTAACTGATCTTTCAAGAAGAGAACTCAGTTAATTTACTTTGTAAATGTGCTGATGACATAGCTCCATCTTACTGACAACAGCAGCCTTTTTGTAAAGATTTTGGGGTTTGTTTCCAATATTGTTATTTTAAATTCTGGTTGAAGCAATAGGAAATTGATTGTGCCCTGCCAGTTCTGAGCAGGACTGGGAATCTAAACTCTACTAAACCTCAACTCCTTTAGAAGATGCCCTTCCTTCTCACCCTGTGAATGAGCTCCACATTCCCTTTGAAATTGTCAGTGGTTTCTGAAAGACAGAAAGTCCCACTTACTGCTTTTCTCCTTGGTTTGGAAGTGCAGAAGGGCAATTCTTCATCCATCAACTCCAGACTGCACTGCCTTAGGAACACGGCCCACTGGCCAGGTTTGGCCCACTCGTGGCAATTCTAGAGGAGGAAGAAAGTGCAATTGCCCAATTCCAGCCCAAAAGGAATAAAGAGTGGGACAGACAAAACATGTGTGGAGATACAGGCGTTCAGCTGGGACTGTGGAGAGTTTGGGCTCTTGCCAATTGGATGTGTATCCCTCACTGCAATCTCTGGGCCTGCAGGAGAGTCTCACTCACCTGCCAAAGCAGAAAGCTCCGTCGCTGTGCTCGGAACAGGCTCGTCTGATGCAAAGCTGTCAGAGCAATGGGAGGGCAGAGCAGGCCCAGCCGTGCCCGGGGCTGAGCCCCAGCAGAGCCCTGGCAGAGCCCAGAGCAGCCTCAGCATCGGCAGAGCCCAGCTGGAAGGAGACAAACCAGAAACCGTCTGTCAGCTGAAGGCTCCTGTCCCCTTGTCCCAAGCGCCCGCAGTGCCCAGGCCGTGCTGGCTGTGCCCAGAGCTGTGCCCAAACCTCCCCATCATTGCTGCCTCTGGGAGCAGAGCAGGAGGGCAGCACATGTGCCCAGCCTCCAGCCAGCCACGGCAGATCCACCTCCTCAGCAGCTGCCCAGAGCCAAAAAGCAGCTTGGCAGCTGACTGAAGAATTCATTGCATCCACCCCAGCAAAGGGGGGAACCTTTGGTGCCCGGCCAGGCTGTGCAATGCCCAGATCTGGGAGCATCCCCTGGCTCTGGACTCACCTGCACTTTGGGTGTGGAGTGTGTCTTTGCAGAAGGTGCCAGAATCGAAGTCAATCATCTTCAGCTGCAGATAGCCACGTCGAGGAAGAGGTTCTCATCCCTGAGGTCATCCTTGGTGTCTCCAGCAGCAGCCCCACCTGGTCCAGCTTCTCCAGGGGCTCCTTCTCCTTCCCTGGGGCCACAGCAGGCTGTCAGTGTTCTGCCCAGGGCCCCAGCCATCAATGAACCAGGACAAGAAAAACCAGATTGAATAGTGGCCCTCAGTGCTTGCCAGAGCAGCTCAGCTCCAGCACAAGAGCTGCACGTTCCCATCTGATGATCCCTGCTCTGGGCTACAGGCAGGACAAAAAAGTTTGGTTTTCTTTGCTTCTTATTGCCCAGAGATCTGTGCAGCTGTTACTTACGAGGTCCAAACGGTGCCTGTGGATCTCTCCCATCTTCTAGGGCAGACCCTGCAGCCAAGGCTCATAGAATAGATCCTCCACTGACGGTCTGTCCAAAGAGTGCATGGATAAACACCACTTGATGAGATCTTGGCACTCTGGGGAAAGAAACCAGAAACTGTCAGTCACTTGGAGAAGGAACCTCTCCACTTTGCCCCGCCGTTCCCAAGCCCTGACTATGCTGGATGTGCTCAGAGCTGTGCCTAAAATTTCCAGTCAGTTCTCTGTTTTGGAGGAGAGCAGGACATGTGCCACCTCCTCAGCAGCTGCCAGAGCAGGATGCTCATGAGCCTGCTGCTGTCTCCCAATGCTGGTATTCCCCCTGTGCCACAGGGATGAGGATCTACCTTGAGAGAGATGTTGTGGGAACAAGAGCTCGCCCCAGATGATGTCCCAGCCCTTCTTGAACGGGTGCTTCCCGCAGACCATCTGGTACAGCAGGATCCCCAGGGACCAGATCGTCGCTGCCTCGCCATGGTAGCATCTGAGCTGGGTCCATTCTGGTGGGCTGTAGGACAGTGTTCCTGTGGAGTACAGATGGAGTTCATCAGCTGGATGCTGCTGCTCCCAGAACCTCGCCCCAGCATCCCTGGGCATGCAGGGGCTGCACCAGTGGCACACAGGGTGACCCACTGCCTTCTCGGCAGCACCTGTGACTTGTGAACAAACTTGGGATTGTAAAAGAAGCCAGTGGTGCTGGAAGAGGGCAGCAAAAGCCCTGGCAAGGCCTGACCATGACATGCAAGTGAAAAACCCACCCAGTGGGGGGGAAAAACCACTCTCCTCCCTGCCTGCATTGCCCCCAACAAACATTAACAAGCCAAGGCAAACAAGGGGAGTGGAGCAGTCCAAGCCCTTCCTCGCCTGCACATCAAACTGGGCAGGGCACGGGGTCTGACCCCTCTCTGCTACGCCCATGGGGGTTTGTGTCGGGCTGGCTGCCCCAGCCCAGGGCACAGTGGGTGCTGAAGGCTGTCAGCAGGGCCAGGAGCTGGTCCCCCCACTCTAAAGCAATTTGGCTAAAGAAACAATCCCATGACCCACAGCAAATGGGGGAATCCCTGGGGCTACATCCAGGCTGCGCCATGAGATGCCCAGGAGCATACCCTGGGAGGGCTCACCTGCGAATTTGGTGTAGACTGTGTCCTGGAGGAAGGTGCCACAGCCAAAGTCAATCAGTTTGGCCTGTCCGGTGGCCAGGTCGATGAGGATGTTGCCAGGTTTGATGTCTCTGTGCAGGACCCCGCAGCTGCTGCAGTGCCGCACGGCCTCCAGCACCTGGCGGAACAGCCCCCGCGCCTCCTCCTCCGGCAGGAACCCCCGAGCCAGGATGAAATCATGGAGGTCCTGACACTGCTCCGGACGCTCCATCACCAACAAGAAGCTGTTGGGCAGCTCAACCCACTGCAGGAGCTGAATCACACCATGGAACCCAGTGGACACCTTGTCCAGCAGCACGATCTCCAGGGGCGCACGGGTGCCATTGGGCTGAGGGAGGACCAAGGTGCTGTCAGTGGGCTGGGGCCGTGCCAGGGCTCTGGGACCCCTCACCCAGACCGGGATGATCTGCGCCCCCCGCTCACCCCACGCCCGCTCTCCCTCCGGGGCTCCCGGCGGCTCCCACCCTGCCGGGCCCGGGCTCCTCGCCCGGCACGCCCCGGCTGCTGCCGCTGGCCCCGCTCACTCACCAGCTCGCCCCAGTGCCGGATGCGATCCCGCGGCACGCATTTGAAGGCAACCTGCAAGCCAAGGGGAGCAGCGCGCTGAGCTCGCCGCCCGCCCCGCCGCGCCCCGTCCTTCTCCTCCTCCTCCTCCTCCTCCTCCGCCCGCCGCCGGCCCCGCCACTCACCGGGGCGCCGTCCGCCAGCCGCGTCCCCGCGTAGACGCTGCCGTAGCCGCCTCTGCCCAGCAGCGAACCCAGGCGGTACCGCTCCTGCAGGGCCTCCTGCGCCGTCCCTGCGGGCGACACGCGGCCGTCAGCGCTCGGCCCGGGGCCACACACGGCCCCCGAGCGCCCCCCGAGCGCCCCGGGCCGGGCACTGCCACCCGCCCCGGGCACCGGCGGCTCGGGGCCGGCGGCCGCGCTGCCGAGCGGCGGAGCTCGGGCCGGGGAAGCCGCAGCGGAGGCGGCGGGAGCGGCCCCGCCGCCTGTGTCCTCCGCGGGCCCCGGGAGGCGCCGGCAACGGGGCCGGGGCCGCGACTGCAGCCCGCGGCGGGGCCGGGGCCGGGGCCGGGGCCGGGCTCGGGCCAGGCGGAGCCAAAGGCTGGCGGTGCCGCCCCAGGCACTGCTGCCCGCCCAGCAGCGCCACAGCCGCGATGGCGAGAACCGCGCGGAGGCGAGAGCGCGGCGGGACGGCCCGGGGCGGGGAGGGGGCGGCCCCGCCCGGGGCCGGGGGCGGGCCTGGGGCATGGCCCGGCCCGGCACGGGGAGAGGGAGACCGGGAAAGGAACACCGGGAAAGGGACACCGGGAGAGGGACACCGGGAAGGGGAGACCGGGAAAGGGACACCGGGAGAGGGAGACCGGGAGTGTGTGCGGGACAGCGGGAGAGGGAGAGGAGAAGGAAGAGGGAGTCGATAGAGTCCCTGCTTTCGCTGCCGCCGCTGCCGCCGCTGCCGCCGCTGCCGCCGCTGCCGCCGCTGCCGCCGCTGCCGCCGCTGCTGCCGCTGCCGCCGCTGCAACTGAAGCTTCGGGGCCGTTTGTCCGAGTGTCCGTTTGGCCGAGTGTCCGTTTGGCCGAGTGTCCGTTTGTCCGAGTGTCCGTTTTTCAGTTCCCCGCTCCCCCCGCGCGCCCCACGGCCGAGCCCCGCGTGCCCCGGGGGCAGCCCCTGAGTCTGTCCAAACACGGGAACTTTGCCGTGTGCAGCCCAGATCCAGAGGCTTGACACAATGGCACAGGAATCCCCTTGGCTGCTGCTGTGCAGTCCCTGCTGAGGGTCAGACACTATCGGAGCACATTCCCTGTCTGTAGAGTTCGTACCTGACCCAAGCACTGCACTTATGTCTCCACCATTGCTTTCCAAGAAAAGCAAGGGAAGGCAAACTGGATGTAGCTCATGGTATTTTAGAGTGTCTAAAACTCATTAAGTCATAGATCTTCGAGGTGAGATCCATTTGGAATTAATGGGATGGAGAAGTAGTGCAACATGGAAAATGGTAGCATAGAAATAAATACAGGCAAACATCTTGGATTGTTTCTTTCCATTTTCATTTCACTTCTTGAAAGCCCTTTCAGGTTTCCAGAAATCTTCTCCACAGTCCTCTTTGCTCTTTTCAAGAACCTTTCCTGGAGAAGGAGGTTGAGCTGCTGTCACAAGATGTGCCACCAATTGCAGCTTCTCTTGGCTTTCCGCACTGTGTGTGCAGCACGGCTTTTGCAGCAAAGGAGGACAAATGTTTGGAGAACTTTACAATTTGTCCTTTCTTTTGCTTGTGAGCTGGGGAGTTGTGCCATTGGCTAGGTTTTCATTGTTACTGTTCTAACCTAAGAAAACAGGAGGTGGTACCAGGAATTGTTAGGGAATACAGCCCTGCCTGAATTCAGAGAAAGAATCTCCAGAGACTGCAGCCAGAAATGGAGAGTTGTGTGATAATCATTCCAACATCTCCATGGACATCTTGGCAGTGATCTAGAACATGAAAATGTGCTGAGAGCGGTAGTTTGTTTCTGTGTTCACTTTCGATGTTTCTACATCTCTTGTGCTGGTGTAATTCAAGGGTACAATCAGTTCATGATAAGCACCAGAACAAGCTGGACTTCTCAGAGTAGACAACTGAAAGAATCTGAAAAGGAGAAATGCCTGGAATGACTTGGTGAAATTTGTCTGTAGGAAGGGTCATTTTTTCTAATAATTTCTAACCCATTCCCTCTGCTTTTGCCTTTCTTCACAAGGCCATTTACATCCCAGATTCCTCATGAAATGAGACCCCTGAGCTTCTGGAAGTGCCTGAAAGATGGCCTGTTCCTCTGCAGGGACACTCAGGGTGAAACTGGAGCCGGGAGCTGGAGCCCTCTCTTGGGAAGCCTCCTCCCAGCTGGAATTTGTGCAGTGCTGGGACAGGAGGAGGGGAGCACGATGGGCGCCGTGTGGAAGGAGCAGGAGGTTTGGGCCGCAGGACATTCCGTCTGCGCCGCTGCCCCGCAATCGGCGGCCGTGCCCAGGGCTCTGGGCCTGGCCCCGCGTGCGCTGAGCTCCCTGACACTGCAGGAGCTCCCCGGGCTGGGCTCAGGCTCCACTGGGACTCTGCAGCAGCTGGGCTCCAGCTGGGATCAGCAGCAGCTGCAAATCCCTCTGGGCATCTCCAATTTCTGCTGCTTGGAGTAGGCAATGAAGTGAGTCAAGAAGTTCTGGTTTTTCTTTCTCCTAGTGGGATTTTTCATTTTATTTGACACTCCAGAGGCAATTTCTGTGATGGCCTCTGTAAGTTGATTCTATTTCAACAGCACAAGCAACATGACAGTGTTTGAACACTGCAAATGTGGCCTGGCTGGCTTTGATTCTCCTTGACTTAGTGCTTAGGGACTTGTGAGCATTTCAGCATCTGCTAATTATAATGCCTGTGACAAAAGTACTGAGTTCACCATCACAAAAGCACTGTGGGTTGCACTGACTGAAAGAGGAAATTGCAGTTGTACTGATAAAATTCAGGTGGCAACCAGAAGAGGGGCAAGAGCAGCCCCTCTATGATCTACAATTCATAAGGCAAAGGCAACAAGAGCCTCGTGCTGTGACCTCAGTGTGAGTAAA
Organism: Acanthiza pusilla; assembly: GCA_036630365.1. Taxonomy (NCBI): domain Eukaryota; kingdom Metazoa; phylum Chordata; class Aves; order Passeriformes; family Acanthizidae; genus Acanthiza; species Acanthiza pusilla. The sequence continues at coordinate 2,110,885 of JAXCHO010000108.1, forward strand.
GCAGTGCTGCAAACAGTGCTGGAACCTGATCCTTTCTCTCTCTGAAGGTTGGTTCAGGGCAGCACAGGCGGGCCCTGAGGAATGAGGGCTGTTTGGGGGTGATTGTTGCTCTGCTCCAGAGTTCCCCTGGAAAAACCCCTAGGGAAGCCGAGGCAGGAGCAGCTGGGAAGGGCTGGCGCTGCTGCTGCTCCTGCCCGGGAGCCGCGGCTGGGCCGGGCCGGCGCCCACTGCGCTGCGGCTCCTGCTGCTGCCAGAGCCGGGCGGGACTCGGGGACAGCCCATGGACACGGGGGGACAGCAAAGGCCGTGCGGCTGCACTGATGTTCGTGCTCGGGCCAGCGCCAGCACACAGCTTCGGCCCCACATTAACCCCGAGGGCAACGCTGGGGAAAGGCTCCATTTCAGCCTTTCTTTCCTCATGGCTGTGAAGGGAGCGAAATAAAAGGAGAACAAGCAGGGCCCGACCCCTTGTGCTTTGGGAGGAGCCCTGAGCCTGGGGCTGTGAGAGGCCATGAGGAGCTGTGAGAGGCCATGAGGAGCTGTGAGAGGCCATGAGGAGCTGTGAGAGGCCATGAGGGCTGTCAGAGGCCATGAGGAGCTGTGAGAGGCCATGAGGAGCTGTGAGAGGCCATGAGGAGCTGTGAGAGGCCATGAGGAGCTGTGAGAGGCCATGAGGAGCTGTGAGAGGCCATGAGGAGCTGTGAGAGGCCATGAGGAGCTGTGAGAGGCCATGAGGAGCTGTGAGGAGCCTCAGCCCTGGCAGGAGGGGGTCCCCCCATGTTCCCAGGGCAGGGCAGCTGTGAGGGGCCACGAGCACAGATGTGGTGGCAGAGCAGGCTCAGGGCAACTCTGGGATCGTATGAGACCCTTCCCCAGCTCCAAATCACACTAAAATCCCATAACTGGGACTTCCCATCTTTAGAATCCACTGGCATCTTGGAAGAGACTGTACAGCTCAATCCCACTTGGAGAAAAAAGAGATTCTTTCCAGTGAGCTGACATCCAGCCACTAGTAATAATGTCAGATTTAAAAGAATGAAACTAATGAGTAATACTAATAAACAATATCAACTTTAACAAGAAATAAGCCTGCAAATTCCAACACACAGCACCACCCCAAAAAGACAAACCTCATTTTTCTTTACTGTCACAAGGCTCATAAAAACAAATCCTATTAACTTTCTCCCCCTCACCTCTTCCCCACCAGATAAACGAGGCCATTTTCACTGTTTAATGCAAGTTACAGTTGAGGGCTGGAGAGAAGAACAGGGAGACACCACCAATTTCCATGTCAAACCCACTAAGTAAACTCCAAAGAAGAGACAATAAAACAGGATGGGGGCAGGGGCTGGTCAGATGTTGCTCTAAAGGGTCCCAAGATCACCTCCAAGCAAACAGGAGGGGAAAAGAAACCCCTAAAAACCAGCCTGTGTGTTCAGGGACTCAGCTGTGAGGAACTGGACATGCACAGAGGCAGCTGGAGCAGTTCTTTCCTCAGGCTGAACTCCCAGCCAGGGCACTGAAGTCAATCAAGTGCTTTCCCAGAGGATTCCATGGTTGCCAACCACCCTTCAGGATGTGGCTCACAGGAGCACAGATCCTTCTTCAAGTTAGGAGGGCAGCAAAAATGACAAGAGATGCCCAATTCAGAGCTATGTTTCAAAACCTGACAAATAAACATCAGTAGAACTATGAAGCCCAGCTGTGGGCCCTGGAATCCTATATCCAAGGGGAAACTGGAAAGGCTTTTTACAAGGATTGACATGGTGTTGTCCATGCAACATTTCCATCCCTCCCGTGGCCTCTTCCCTCAGGGTCCCCAGCAGCAGCTGTTGGAGCAGCACATGGATCTGCAGATGGAACTGCTGCCCAGCCCAGCCTGAGCTACACAAGGCTCCTGCTGACAGAAACCCAAATATTCCCTCCCAGGGGCTCTGCAAACACTTCCCCATCTGTTCTGTCTGCTCCAAGCAGACACTGCAGGGAAAATCCTGGGTACAGCATTATCCAGAGAAACTTCCTGTGCTTCCTACTCCAGCTTGCAAACCCAGCCCTTGGACAGTGGATTTATAAGGATGGCAAGTCATAGATCAAATAGGATTAATTTTAAGCCATGACACTTCATTCTACATGGTAGATTCTTCTATTCTGTGCCATGAAACACATCTTCAATTAGACTACAATTAATGGGTCTGAAGCCTGAATTAACAAAACCAAACAAAACCACACCAAGTTACCTTACAAAGACTGAAAGACATAATAAATATGTTTTTCTCTTCAAAAGTAAATGTGTTTTTCTCTTTTTAACATTTTTCAGGTATACATGGCATGTACAAGATCAGGTGTAGTGGGTTGATGCTGGCTGGATGCCAGGCACCCATCAAAGCCTCTCTCTCACTCCCCTCTGCAGTTGGACAGGGGAGAGGAAATAGAACGAGGGATTCATGAGTTGAGATAAGGACAGGGAGAGATCCCTCATCAAATATGATCATGGGAAAAACAAGCTCAAATTAGAGATATTAATTGAATTATTGCTGACAAAATCAGAGCAGGAGATGTAAAATAAAACCTTAAAAGTGCCTTCCCCCAGCTCTCCCTCCAGCCCAGCTCTATCTCCTCCCCCAGCAGCGCAGGGAGATGGGAATGGGGGTTATGGTCAGTTCATCACCCGAGGCTCCTCCCACTGCTCAGGGAGAGGAGTTGTTCCCCTGCTGCACCATGGGGTCCCTCCTATGGGAGAGTTCTCCAGGAGCTTCTCCAATGTGAGTCCATCCCACGAGCAGCAGCTCCCTGTGAACTGCTGCAATGTGAGTTCATGCCATGGGCAACAGTCCCCAAAAACTGCTGCAGTGTGGGTCACTCTCCTACGGGGTCAGTCCTTGAAGGACAGGCTGCTCCAGCCTGGGAGCAGGGCCCCTCTCTCCACGGCTCACAGCCTCCTCCCAGGCATCCCTGCTCCAGCATGGGCTCCTCCTCCATGGGCTGCAGGTGAATCTCTGCATCCCCATGGATCTCCAGGGGCTGTGGGTGGATCTCTGCATCCCCATGGATCTCCAGGGGCTGTGGGTGGATCTCTCCATCCCCATGGATCTCCAGGGGCTGTGGGTGGATCTCTGCATCCCCATGGATCTCCAGGGGCTGTGGGTGGATCTCTGCATCCCCATGGATCCCCATGGGCTGCAGGGGCACAGCTAATTCACCGTGGCCTACACCAAGGCCTGCAGAGGAGTCCCAGTTCCAGTGCCTGGAGCAGCTCCTCCCCCTCCTCCTTCACTGACGTTGGTGTCTGCAGAGCTGTTCTCCTCACATGTTCTCACCTCACTCTTCTCTGGTCACAATTACAGCTGTGCAACAACGTCTTCATTTTTTTCTTTCTCTTTAAATCTCTTATCCCAGAGGCATTGCCACCATTTGTAATTGGCCCAGCCTTGGCCACTGGCATGTCCATCTTTGGAGCCACTAGGGATTGGCTCTGCCTGACATGCTGGAAGCTTCCAGCAGCTTCAGCCCACCACTGTGGGGCCCCCGCTACCAAAAACCCAGGCCATGGAACCAAGGGGCCATTGTGACATTGCACAGCCTCATGGAACCAAGAGGCCATTGTGGCACTGTGGGGCCTCATGGAATCATGGAGACCTTTGTGACACTGCAGGGTTTCATGGAATGAAGGGACAGTTGTGGCACTGTGGGGCCCCATGGAACCAAGGAAAGCATTGTGTGCCTGCGCAGGCCAAGGTACCAAGGACACTATTGTGACACTGTGGGGCCCCACGGAACAAAGAGGCAACTGTGACACTGCAGGGCTTTGTGGAGCAAGGGGGTCAATGTGAGTCTGTGTAGGTACATGGCACTGAGGAGACCATTGTGACACTACAGAACCTAATGGAATTGTTGGAAATGGTACAACTTTTTAATTTTTTTTAATGTAGCTTTAGTCAGGGCTTGTACACCTTTGCCCTGAGGGAGGGGAATTGAAGTTTCTCATCAAAAGACTCTGTTCACCCAAGTTGGGTAAGGCCTGATGAGTTTAACATCTACAGACTGGGAGTAGCCAGAAGATACACAGGAGGTAAACGAACATCAACAAACATGACTCTTCAGTGCAGTTAGAGACACCTGGTCTTAGAAAAGTTTGATAAGAGAGTCAAAGAATGAGCACCTAATTAACATCAAAAGCAAAGGGATCGATAACCAAGAGGAGATCAAACACTACTGTGTAATTTAAGGCCAATGAATGTGAATTTCTTTGGGTTTTTTATGTATAAATGTGTGAAAAGTCTAGTAAAGAACCATGTGAAAAGTCTAGTCAAGAACCATGTGAAATGGAAAGATTTTCACTACACAACGCAGGAATGTGTGGATGAAATTATTTCTATTGCATGTTCTGGCCAGAACAACAGCCTGGCCAGAATAAAGTAATGCCTAAATTCTCTAACACTGAAAAGATGTTGTTGGAGAGTTTGTGTTTTTCATGCAGTTTCAGTGACAGTCCCACTGAGGTCCATCACCAACAGAGGCTCCTCATGGACTCCTTGGAGGAGAGAATTGGAGGCCATGATAGCAGAAACTTCTCAGAGACTCAATGTGAAAAGGAAAAAAGAAAGTTCTTTAAAAAAGTGAAGTAACTTGAAGCATTAATGAGCCCCAGTGAGTGTTGTTACTGACAAAGAATCTCAAGGGACTCGTTACAGCAGATAATTGGAGGCCATGATTGCACAAAGCTCGCAGAGACTCCAAGGCAAAAGCAAAACCCAAAGTGCTTTGGAAAACCTGCAGTCCCTGGGAGCATGAAGGAGCCCCCCAGGGCCATTGCTGCCCAAGGCTCCCCAGGGACTCCTTGCAGCAGATCCCTGAGGCCAGGAGTGCAGGGAGGCCAAGGCTCTGTGCAGGCAGCTCAGGTGCTGAGCAGAGCCTGGGCTGGCTGGAGGCAGCAGAAAGGCCAAGGGCTGAGCCCCAGCCCCGGGGAAGGCAGATCCTATCCCTCCCGCCTTGCTCAGGGCTCTGCCGGGGGCACTGGGATGTGGGGGGGATGCTGAGGGCAGGACAAGGGGGTGACAGTGCCCAGCCTTGCTGGGGCTGTGCCAGGAGGCCCCAGGGCCTCAGGACAAGGTGTCTCCTCACAGCCCTTGGTGCCAAAGTAGAGCAAATCACTTCTGCAATCAAATTGCACTTTGGTAAAATATGTCAGGAAACTTCCTTGACCTGGGGCCAAGCCTTCCCTGCTGTTCAACTTCAAATCAGAATTCAGCCGTGGGGCACCAGCAAAATCAGCCCCTGTGAGCTGCTCTGTGGCCAACCATACCCAGGGCCACATTCCAGGAAACACACATGTAAAAAGAGGGGTCAATTTGAATAATTCCCTCATTACAGGATTTGCAGTGAGCAGTGGAGATCTCCAAATTGAAGAGATTGGACACACCAGGGCACAGGTTCCAACCAGGAAATTGGGTCTGCTTGAATGACTGGGGAAGTGCTCTCCTCCAGCCCAAGGGGAAGGGACCTTTCCAAGTGCTATTGAGAACTTTTTACAATGCACAGCTCAAGATGGCACCTTCTGGAGATTTCAAGAAACCTGGAGCAAAACTCCTTCATGGTGAGAAAGGGTTGGTCAATAGGTAACTCAAGTTAACTACTGAGAGACAGAATATGTGAATTCTAAACCTAGGAAAACAGGATTCCCTTTATCTTGGCAAGGTAAGAGGGACAAGAATCTGTTTGAGGCCAGCACAGAAGCTGCTGAATCACCCACCAGGGACTATGCATGCTCCAGAGAGGAAGGGGAAAAGTGCATTGTGATGAAGACTACCAGATCTTCATCACGAGAAGACCCCCAGCGACCACCAGGACACACAGCACATGTGTGGCACACATGCGAATGATATTAATGATTTCCAAGAAATGATTTGTATAACCACTCCTATCCCAGGGAATGTGATGAATACTCATGAATGTTACCCATAACATGGTGTGTTGGAAGTGCCAGGGTGTGTGTGTTTGGAGGAGTGAATCCCCTACACCCAGTGCGCCGAATAAAGCAAATCCCCACTGCTCTGACTTTGTCTCTGAAGTGTCTCTGGGCCTGCTTGGGGTGAATCAATAGTTAGCACTTGCTTAAAACGTCTGTTTATAAAGGTCACCGTAATAATTGCGGTATGGTTCTAGCTTGCATCAAGATTCAGTGTTGTAGCTCTTGTGTTGACTTAAGCTATAAAAGTAAATAGAGATATTGAGAGATCTATTCACATAAGGAACTGAGTGTCCAGAGAGACTTGATAAGGACAGTAGAACAGAACAGCACAGCCTTGGAGAAACAGATAAAGGATGTAACTCAGGTGAATAGAAATCACAAAATGCAAGCAGAATGCCAGCTCAGCTCTGCAAGGCTGACAAAGCAGGAGGTCTGCAAAACAAAGATATTGCCCTTACTCAAAAGCGTGGTCGAGGAACAGCCTCGAAACCTGAAAAGGACACCAGATGTTGAAGAGAGACCCCAAGAACCATGGAACCCCAAGAACCTTTGAAAAAAGGTGCAATTTTGTAAAATAAAGTGATACATATCCATCAAGTGAGCAGGGATAGGTCACAAATATGTAATCAGTGTGTGTGATTAAAACTCTCTTCATCCGACACTTGGGTTTTAGAGGAAATGTGCTCCGAGTGTCCAGCGCTGCCAAAAAGAATGGCTGCTTTCTAGTACTCCAACTATGTTAGAAAGCTCATGTCCTGCAGATTTTGGAATCACTTCCACAAGGCCCCGCTGTGTCACAATGGCCCCTTGGTTCCATGAGGTTCCACAGTTTCACAGTGACACCTTGGTTCTGCAGTGTCATTATGGCCTCTTGGTCCCACGAGGCCCCACAGTGTCACAATGGTCACCTTCATTCCATGGGGCCCTGAAGCCTTACAATGGCCCCTTGATCCATGGGGTTCCACAGTGTCACAATGGCCCCTTGGGTCCTTAGAGCCCTGAAGTGTCACAATGGTCTCCTTGGTTCCATGAGGCCACGCAGAGTCACCCTGGGGCAGGACACCAGGAGGGATTCGTTCCCCACTCGCTGCAGCTCCCTGGCCCAGCTGGCACCGACACCTTCTCCCAAGCCAGCGCTCCCGGGCACAGCCAGGGCCGTGCCACACTGCAGCTCCTGCAAACCACGGCAGCTTTGAGGCCAAAACCTGAGTCACAGACAGTTTGCCACTCTGTGTGTCTCTATTTGACCAAGAAATGTCCCATTGTGGGGTGTCCCTTTCCTGCAGTCACTGCAACACTGGGACCATACATGGAGCTGTGAGCGAGAGAAATGGCCAGCGCTGCACCTCTGCACTGACTCGGGGATGGTGGGAAATGCTCTGTGGGGGTGGCTGGAATGATGGAAAAAGGACAATTGGCAGCACAGAGGGAAACCCATCTGGGCTGCTGGACTGGGACAAGACATCACTGCCTGGGTAGAGAAGTTGGCTGTGAAAGTGCCTCCTGTGGATGCTCACGTACCCAAGAGTTGGCACTGAAGAGCATCGCAACAATGGCCAGGGGGATGGGGCTGCCAGGATTAAAGTGTCTCAGGTGGGTCTGGACTGGCCACACAAGGCTGAGTTATTTCTGGCTCAATGGGCCCAGGACACCTCAGATCATCAGGGAAGAGATGAAACCTCCAGATGGGCTGGTGAGCGAGGGGTGGATTTACCCATGGACAGCATCTCCAGGTTATCCATGAGTGTGAAACTGATGCCTGAAAGAGAGGCCAAAACAAATTAGGAGTATAAAATGCGGTCAAATTTATTTGAGGCCTTCAAGGTACATTCGGGCAAGCGAAAGACGCCCCCCCCGGACGACACCCAAAATGGACGACAGGTCACGAGCCCTTCACCTTTTACAAGTTGCGTCCCATTAGCATATTGGCTCTCAATTCTCCAATTGCACCCTTAAGTGATGATGTTCACTACCCAAGGCCTGCCCCCCCCCGCCCATTTTACAGTTGTTTACATATTTTCAGGCCCTAAGGCAATGAATATGTCCTTGAATCTGTATTCAGAAAGCCTTGTTTTGGCTAAAGGTGCTGGGAACAGGGGATTTCAGCACTTTGTAAGAAGCACAAAACTACAGCAAGTTACAGATGCATGAAGAGGAAAAAATTAGAAATACTTGAAGGCATCAAAACGTGTGCTGCGATCAAGCAGGGCCAAGTGGGTAAAGCCTCTGTGGTGTGGGGGACGATGGTGGGAATATAAATGTGGGGACACACGTGGTCTTTTTAGTGGGAGAGAATACCATTCCTCAACCACACCAGCCCTGTCAGAGCCAGCCCTGTCCCGGCACTGCCCCAGCTCTGCTGCCCCACAGCTGCTGATCAGGAAGGGCAGAGCCATGGGGGAGGGAAATGCACAGGGACTCCTCCTGGGAGGGACCTGGGGAGGTTTCCAGGCCAAGCCAAAGCACAGTCAGTGCAGAAAGGGACACAAGGATGGGCTGTTTGTGTGCTCTGCCATGGCAGGATGAGATGCAGAGCTGCACACACACCCAGACAATGTGGATCCCTGCAGGAGCTGATCTCACACAGCAGCTCCCAGGCCTCTGCTGCTCGCTGCTTGCTCTGCTTTGATGTTCCCTGCTGGTTACAGCCACCCCACACACCCCAGTGCTGTGTGCACACACACCAGTCTCACCAGTGCCTGGGCCCCCACAGGACACAGGACCTGATGGTTTGTGGTTCCCACTCCAGTGTCTGGCACTTGGACCTCCCTCTGTGCCCAGAGCAGAGAGAGATCCCTTGTCACAAAAAGCTCTTGGCAATGGAGAGTTCAGAAAACAGGACAGGCTGTGGGGATCAGCTGCAGGGCACGGTCGGGGACCTGCTTATAGAGACCGTCACCTGTTTATATAGAATCAGCTCTTTCATTCCTTTTTCTCTCTCTTTTCTCATGCCTGTTCTTTCATAACCCACCATGGTGCCACCCTGTCCCTTCCTGTTGTCCTTTCCTAGACATGCCATGGCAAATCCTGCACAGTCCCCAAATGCCCCTTGTGGATGCCCATCATGAGTGTCAGACCTCAAGGCAGAAACCTCCATCCTCAGCTGTGAGGTCAGTCTGGGAGCCTCTGCCATCATCCCACTCAGTGAATCTTTCCCACACAGATGTTGGACCTTGCTTTCAGCGTCTTTACCTTTTGGGTTTTTAATGTTTGTCCATAAACCTGGCAATTCCTGTCCCTGGTATGGCAATTCTTTCCTTTTTTGGAAGGGTTTGGGATTAGGTCACATTTAAATGCCGATTTGGTGTGTGTAGTTTTCTGGAGCCCTGTAGTGAAGGATTTGGGGGTTGAAGAATCAAAGAATTATTAATTGTATTGTGATAGAAGATACCTAAAAGAGCCTCTGGCCCAACTCCCCTTCCATTAGCCTGGGATACCTTCACTCGTTCAGGTTGCACAAAGCTCCTGACCTTAGACACTTCCAGGGATGGAGTTTAAACTCAGTGGGCAACCTCTGCCAGACTTGCCACCCTCATCATAAAATATTGCATCCTTACATCCAATGCAAATCAGCCCTTGTTTAGCATAAATATATTGTGTCTTGTTCTGCCAATGCAACCCCTGGCAAAAAGAGTCTCTCCATCTTTCCTGGATTAAGAGCAACATTTTCATGGTCAAACCATGGAGATGGCGCAGAGATCTCCCAGGAGAGGGTTTGAAGCCCTCAAGGACCACTCTATAAGGAATGAAGGCCCTGAGTTCAGTGGTCTGAAGATGGAGGACAGAAAGGAATATCTTGGGAGGGCTTGAAGGTTTCAGATAGATGGGAGCTTTTTGTTCATGGTGGAAATGAACATGAGAAAGGAATAATGACCAAAGGCAGCTGGGGAGGCCCAAAGTGGACAGAAGGAGAGAGGAATTTCCCTCCCAGGGCTGTGCTGGGGTGCAACACATCCCCAGAAGGAGTCAGGGTCAGCCCAAGGCTTTGTGTGCCAAGGCAGAGGCAGGCAGGACGCAGAGCTGTCAGCAAAGGAAGGGCCAGCGAGGTGGGGCAGCCGGGGGATGCCGACAGCCTGCAGGGCCAGAGGCGCAGGGCATGGACAGCGTAGGACAGCCTGGGCTGGAGAGGGCCCAGGGATGTGCAGAAGCTGCAAGGGCCTGCCAGAGGCAACTTGTGCAGCACTTTGGCCATGGCTGCTGGCCCTGGCCCTGAGGCCATGAGGAGGACACAAGTGAGCCTTGCAGCCCTGGGGCCTCATGGCCTCCTTGTCCCTGCTCAGCAGCCTGGCAGGGGCCGCCCCATGGTGCTGCCCTTGGCATTGCACATCCCCACATGGCAGTGCCCCAGGAAGAGCCCTGAGCACTGAGGGAGGGACAGGATGTGCCTTGCCAGGGGCTGGGGCTCAAGCCTTGGCCCTTTGCATTCCTCAAACACATCCAGGTTTGCTCAGCATCAGAGACACCTTGGCCTTGTTTGTCCCTCCTGTCATCACTGCCTCCAGTGTTCTGCTCTAACTGGAACCTGGGGACACTTTCCCAGTTCTGTCCCTCACTGGGACCCATTAAAAGTTAAAGAAACTTTGGACTTTGAATGTGACTTTGAGTTCTTGAGAAGACTTTTGAAGACACTCTCAGGGACTGAGTCTCATGTAAATAACACCAAAGCCACGAGAGGGTCATTAAAGTCCTTGTGCTGTTGCTGTGCTGCTGAGCTGGGCTGGGCTCCTGGCACAGAGACAGCTCCTGGCAAACAAGAAGAGCTTCAAAAAGACATTTCTCCTCATGAGCAGCTCCTTTCCCAGCCCAGCAGGGCTGAGGGCACTGCCTGCAGGCACTGAGAGGAGCCAGGCAGAGACAGCTAAAGGGAACCAGGATTGGAGAGACATTGAGCTGAGACTTCACTTGGGGAAACATCTTCACAGCCTCTGCATGGTGAGTCTGTGGGTGCAGGGCAATGTCCCCTGTGCTCCTGGAGGGATCTCCTGAAGCCTGCACACCCCACAACCTGGGGGATGTGTCAGGAGGACTCTCCCAATTTCTCTGTTGCACAGTAGGAGGAGGAGGATGTGCTGCAGAGCGGGGCTGCCCTGGGCACCGTCAGAGGGACAGGGCAGGACGGCTCCTGCTGCCAGGGACGGCTGCAGGCGGTGAAGGTGGGGGTGCAGCCAGGGCTGCCCAGGGCTGTCGTGCAGAGCAGCTCCTGCAGCCCTGAGGGCTCTTGGCCAGGGCAGGGCATGTGCCACCTGCCAGGGGCAGCTCTCAGCCTGCCTGGCAGCTCCCCATGGCTCTGTGGGGAGAAGTTGGAGGTGCAAGGAGCGACCCCCATCAGGGCAGATTCCTCCTGCTGGGGAGATGGTGCTGCATGGCCAGGGCTGCTCTCAGCTTTCTCCTCAAGGAAAGGGCAAGGGGCTGTCAGCTTTGGATGTGTCCCTGACACTCCTGCACTGTCCCACTGGGCATCAGCAGATGTGCCTCAGATCTGCCTCAGAAAGTGCCTCCTCACCCTCCTCTCCCTACAGACAGCAGCAGCAGCACCTTGGCTTGCAGCATCTCTGTTTGTCTGCCCTGCCCTTAAGGAGCTGCTGCCAGGGAGATGGCCCTGGGCAGTGCCCTGTGCTGGGAGGGCTGTGCAGGGCAGAGCTGAGCCCCCAGGGCTGGGCTGGGCTCTGGGAGCACTGGCAGGGACAGGCTTGGATAGAGGGAAACAGCTCCCAATGGGCACAACTGCAGGCAGCGGAGAGCCAGACCAACTGTAGCTGCACAGGGAAAGGGAGAAGGGTTTAGGAAAAATGATTTTTAAACTGGAACCTTCAAAAAGGCCACTTTACTTTTCAAGTATGTTTTAAGTGTGATCTCTGGGAAATAGAGGTAGGTTTAATGAGCAAAGGGCACCTGTGTGGGGACCAGCAGGTCTGACTGCACCGGGGCACAGAGAGCTCTGTTTTCCCTCTGGGCTCCCCAGTGTTCAGGCTGAGAGCAATGCTGGAGATGCGGCAGTAAATCAGCAGCACAAACCTGTGCTCAAAATAAAAAAGGTCAGCAGAATTCTCCCACAGGAAGAGAAGTAATTTTGAGGGGATTCCTAAGAAAATATCATAGGACTGTCTCAAGGAAGTGTGTGTGAACTTGTCAATGTCTTCTTTCAACAGTCCACGATGCCCACAGAGAAGAAATGTCCAACAGCAGCTCCATCAGCCACTTCCTCCTCCTGGCATTCGCAGACACGCGGCAGCTGCAGCTGCTGCACTTCTGCCTCTTCCTGGGCATCTCCCTGGCTGCCCTCCTGGGCAACAGCCTCATCATCAGCGCCGTAGCCTGCGGCCACCACCTGCACACGCCCATGTTCTTCTTCCTGCTCAACCTGGCCCTCACCGACCTGGGCTCCATCTGCACCACTGTCCCCAAAGCCATGCACAATTCCCCCTGGGACACCACGGACATCTCCTACACAGGGTGTGTTGCACAGCTCTTTATATTTGAGTTCCTCATGTCTGCAGAATTTTCCCTCCTCTCCGTCATGAGCTATGACCGCTACGTGTCCATCTGCAAACCCCTGCACTATGGGACCCTCCTGGGCAGCAGAGCTTGTGCCCACATGGCAGCAGCTGCCTGGGCCTGTGCCTTTCTCACTGCTCTGCTGCACACAGCCAATACATTTTCCCTGCCCCTGTGCCATGGCAATGCCCTGGGCCAGTTCTTCTGTGAAATCCCACACATCCTCAAGCTCTCCTGCTCTCACTCCTACCTCAGAGAACTTGGGGTTCTTGTGGTTAGTGCCTTTTTGTCATTTGGTTGTTTTGGTCAACCAAATGGTTATGTCATTTGGTTCATAGTTTTCTCCTATGTTCAGATCTTCAGGGCTGTGCTGAGGATCCCCTCTGAGCAGGGACGGCACAAAGCCTTTTCCACGTGCCTCCCTCACCTGGCCGTGGTCTCCCTGTTTATCAGCACCTCATTTTTTGCCTACCTGAAACCCCCCTCCGTCTCCTCCCCATCCTTGGATCTGACACTGTCACTTCTGTACTCGGTGGTTTCTCTAGCCCTGAACCCTCTGATCTACAGCCTGAGGAACCAGGAGCTCAAGGCTGCAGTGTGGAGACTGATGACTGGACGGTTTCAGAAACATAAAACTTCTTGCCAATTTCTGCCAATCACTTGGAATAAAAGTCCTATTTGATAGTTCTTGTTGGTTTGGATGTGGGTTTTTTCTTCCTGTGTGTTAGTTTTTTAATATTGTCCACAAATAAAAATAATATTTGTGCCGTTTCTCTTTTTTTTTTCTCCATCTTCACTGTGATCACAGACTGTGTCACTGAGGAGCTGTATTCTCAGTGGCTTTAAACAAACTAAAGCCTCTCCGAGCCAGGTTTTCACCAGTGATCTCCTTTTGTTCCCTTCTCTGGAGCTGCAGCAGCAATGTCTGTGTGCAGAGCTGGGGCAGATCAGGGGTGGCACAGCAGCTCTGCCAAGGAGCAGCAGCACTTGGTGTTGCCAGCGCTGCTCCCGTGCCACTGCCCCGCTGCCCTCCTGCCCCTCGTGTTGCTGTAGGGCCTGAGTGCTCTCGGGGTGGCTCCCAGTGCTGGGGGTGGCAGTGCCGGGGCTGCAGCAGGGACAGGCCATGGGCACTGCTGGGGCAGAGCTGACGCCTCAGGGCAGGGCCTGGGGGCTCGAGGCTCCTTGCCCAGGGTCTCTCAAGAACACGCCCAGGCCAATGCTCAGCAGAGAAAACCCCCGTGAGCAGCCCCAGGGTGGCCGTGGGCAGGGTGGGGGCAAACAGCATGGCTGGGGCTCTGCAAGGTCCCTGGGGGAGCCGGGAAGGAGCAGCAGAGCAGGGGCTGATCCATCCCCACTGCGCTGGACAGCCCAGGGCAGCGTCCCAGAGCGTCCTGATGGAGCTGCCAACAACATCCCCCCTCTGCAGCCCTGGCCTCTCCCCCAGCTGCCAGAGGTGCTTGATCCTTGCAGGCAGAGCCACGGCAGCACTGCCCAGGAGCCCCTGTTTGCATTGCACAGAGCAGGCGTGAGCAGCACCATGCTGTTGGTGTGGGGAGATGAACCTGAGGGAGCACAAACGCCATCAGCCCCTGGGGGCCAGCAAGGGCTGGGGATGGCAGGGAAACCACTCAGGTTTGTGGTGACCTCTGAAGTCAACCAGAAAGTTTGTTCCCATGAGCTGTGAGTTTCCTGTGCCACTGCAGACATTGTTGCTCAGCCCCAGGGCTGCCTGGCAGCCACCCCCAAACAGCCCTGAGCATTTCCTCTCCTTCACCTTTGCTTTCTTTCCTCTTTCCTGCTCCACATTTCTTCCTCTTGCCCATCCCTGTCCCCTCCCCCGCAAACAGCCCATCCCTGTTTGCCCTTTCCTCTCTGGCCCCACTCCCCATTTCAGTTCCTGACTTGGCACCATGGGAACGTCCCTTGGTGAGCAGGATCATCCTCCAAGTGCTTCAGGAATTGTCTGCAGGCTCCTGCAGTGCCTCGTGCTGTTCCCTTGCCAGAGGCACCCCAGGCCAGGGGGCACATCTGGGCTGGTGTGTGTGGGTGTGGGGCTCCCTGTTCTGGGGCAATGGGGAGGAGCTGGAGAGGCTCTGCAGGACTGACAGGATGGGCTTTGGGGCCTGTGTGGGGAAGCTGAGGGCCATGGGCTGCTGGAGCTTCTGAAGAGGAGGCCCAGGGCTCATCCTGCAACTGCTTCAAGGCAGGGATTCTGTGATTCCCTGGTTTCAGGGAATCACAGAATCAGCAAGGTTGGAAAAGACCTTGGAGATCATCAAGTCCAACCTGTGACCCAACACCACCTTGTGTGCCCTGAGCCTCCTCTTCTCCAGGATAAACAACCCCAGCTCCCTCAGACACTCCTCACAGGACTTGTGTTCCAGACCCTTCACCAGCCTTGTTGCCCTTCTCTGGACACGCTCCAGCCCCTCAATGTCCGTCCTAAATTGGGGGCCTAGAACTGGACACAGCACTCGAGGTGTGGCCTCACCAGTGCCGAGTACAGGGGAAGAATCACTGCCCTGCTCCTGCTGGCCACACCATTCCTGATCCAGGCCAGGTGCCATTGGCCTTCTTGGCCACCTGGGCACACTGCTGGCTCATGTCCAGCCTGCTGTCCATCAGTGCCCCCAGGTCCCTTTCTGCCTGGCCACTGTCCAGCCACTCTGTCCCCAGCCTGTACGCGGTGGGGGTAGGTCTCGTCTCCCATGCAAACAGTGAAATTCAAAAGGACACAGCCTTAAGCTGCATCAGGGGAGGCTTAGGCTGAACATTAGGAAAGAATTCTTCACTGAAAAGGCTGAGTGGACACTGGAATGTGCTGCCCAGGGAGCTGAGTCACCGTCCCTGGAGGTGTTCCAGAAAAGACTGGATGTGCTACTTGGTGCCATTGTCTGGGTGACAAGGTGGTGTTGGGTCACAGGCTGGACTGGATGATCTCAGAGGACTTTTCCAGCCTGGTTGATTGTGTGATTCTGTGATGATTGTCACACTGCCGGGCCCCAGGGATGCAAGGGGCCATTTTGACACTGTGGGTCTGAATGGAACCAAGGAGTCCATTGTGACACTCCAGATCCTTGTGGAACCAAAGGGGCCATTGTGACACTCCAATGACTCATGGAACTAAGGGGACGATTTTGACACCGTGGTGCCCTATGGTATCAAGGGGCCATTGTGTTACTCTGGGGCCTCAGGTAACTTAGAGGCCACTCTGATACATCAAGGCCTCATTGAACTAAGGGGACGCTTGTAACACTGTGGGGTCTCTTGGAAACAAGGGGCCATTGTGACATTGTGCAACCAAGGACTGCATTGTGGCACTCTGGGGCCTCATGGAACCAAGGGATCACTGTGACACTGTGCAGCCTCATGGAATCAAGAAGATTGTTGTGACACTGCAGGGCCATGTGAAACCACAGTGACAATTGTGATAGTGCAGGACCTTGTGTAACAATGGGACCATTGTGACACTATGAGGCTCTATGGAACCAAGGGGCCACTGTTACTCTGTGGGGCCTTGTGGAACCATGGAGACCACTGTGAATGTAGGACCTCGTATAACCAAGAGGCCATTGTTACACTGCAGGGACTCACAGAATGAAGGAAGCAATTTTGACATCATGGTGCCCCATGGGACCAAGAGGCCATTGTGACATTATGGAATCAAGGAGATCATTGCTGCACTGAGAGACCTCATGGAACCAAAGGACATTGTGACACTGCAGGGCCAGGGAATGAAGGATTCATTGTGACACTGAGAGGTCCCATGGAACCTGGGTGCCATTATGAAACTAGAGGGCCTTGGAGAATCAAGGGGCCATTGTGACACTACAGAGCCTCATGGAATCATGGAGAACACGGAGACACTTTAGGACCTCATGGAACTGTAGTGACACCAAGCTGGGTGCGAGTGTGGATCTGCTAGAGGGTAAGAATGCTCTGCAGAGGGACCTGGACAGGTTGGATCCAAGAAATGAATCCAGTGAGATGAGGTTTAACAAGACCAAGTGCCAGGTCCTGCCCTTGGGCCACACCAACCCCTGCAGTGCTACAGGCTGGGGATAGAGTGGCTGGACAGTGGCCAGGCAGAAAGGGACCTGGGGGCACTGATGGACAGCAGGCTGGACATGAGCCAGCAGTGTGCCCAGGTGGCCAAGAAGGCCAATGGCACCTGGCCTGGATCAGGAATGGTGTGGCCAGCAGGAGCAGGGCAGTGATTCTTCCTCTGTACTTGGCACTGGTGAGGCCACACCTCGAGTGATGTGTCCAGTTCTGGGCCCCCAATTTAGGAAGGACATTGAGGGGCTGGAGCGTGTCCAGAGAAGGGCAACAAGGCTGGTGAAGTGTCTGGAACACAAGTCCTGTGAGGAGTGTCTGAGGGAGCTGGGGTTGTTTATCCTGGAGAAGAGGAGGCTCAGGGCAGACCTCATCACTCTCTACAACTCCCTGACAGGAGGGTGCAGCCAGGTGGGGTTGGGCTCTTTTCAAGGGCCACAGCGAAAGGACAAGAGGCCACAGCCTTAACCTGTACTAGGGAAGGTTTAAGCTGGACATTAGAAGGATATTCTACACAGAAAGGGTGGTTGGGCATTGGAATGGTGGAGTCACCATCCCTGGGGATGTTTAATGAAAGACTGGATGTGACAGTTGGTGCCATGGTCTGCGTGACAAGGTGGTGTTGGGTCACAGGTTGGACTTGATGATCTCCAAGGTCTTTTCCAAACTGGTTGATTCTTTGATTCTGTGATGATTGTGACACTACAGGGCCCCAGGGAAGCAAGAGGCCATTGTGACACTGCGGGGCTGAATGGAACCACAGAGGTCACTGTGACACTGTGGGGCCTTGTTGAACCAAGGGTCCATTGTGACATTGCGGAGCCAAAGAAACCCTAGTGAGATTCCATGGACCAAGCAAACACTGTGACACTGCAGGGACCCATGTGACACTCTAGGGCCTCATTGAGGAGGGTGCAGCCAGGTGGAGATTACGCCCGGTTCCCAGGGAACAAGGGACAGGATGACAGGAAATGTCTTAAGGTGTGCTACAGGAACTGTATGCTGGACATTAGGAAGAAGCTCTTCACAGAAAGGGTGATTGGGCATTGGAATGGGCTGCCCAGGGAGGTGGAGGAGTCACCGTCCCTGGAGGTGTTTAAGGAAAGACTGGATGTGGCATTTAGTGCAACATTCTGACAAGCTGGTGTTAGCTCATAGGTTGGACTTGATGGTCTCAGACATCTTTTCCAACCTGGTTAATTCTGTGATTCTGTGATTCTGTCCCTGGGGCAGCACGAGCTGCCTGAGGAGCCCCAAGGCCAACTCTCTGCTGCTGTCCTGGGCAGCAGGGCTGGCCCTGGGGCTGCAGGAGCTGCCCGAGCTGAGCATCTCCTGAGCATTCCAGACACAGAGTCACTGTCCCTGACCTCCAGTGCCTCCAGTTCCTGCTGCAGGGCCACACAGGGCTGGGCTGCTCTGCGGGGCTGCAGATGGGACATGGATTTCAGTGCTGGCACATGGAGAGAAGGAGCAGATTCCAGCAAGGCTGTGCCTGGGACAGCTTGGGTGCCCCAGGAGCTTTAGCAGGGTGTGGGGAGAAGGCAGGAGTTGGGAATCGCACAGGAATTGGCCATTCCTCAGCCAAACACAGCTTTTTGTTTGCAGCAACAGTGAGTGAAGACAGAGGGACATCAGGAAATCTTTGGGAGCTGCCAGGGTCAGAGGGAGGAGGGGAAATGGGGCGGTGGGTAAAGTGTGCAAGGGAAGTAGCACAGGCCTAGGCCAGGGCAGGAGAGCTGCAGTGGGGGTGACCAAAGGCCTTGGGGGGCTGGGACCACCCCCTGCCACCAGCAATGAGATTTGTGTCCCCTGGCTGTGGCTGCTGTCCCTGCCACTGAGGCCCATGAGAAGACAGCAGTTCCTGCCAGCCCCAGGCCTTGTGGCCTCCTCCCCCAGCCCACAGAGCTTTGCAGGGCTCCTGCTGCTCTCCTGCCCTCACCATCCCACACCCCACATGCCACTGCTCCGGGACAGCCACCAGCATCCTGTGAGGGCACCGATCCCATTCCCAGGGGATGGGGCTCAGGGCTTGGCTGTGCTGCTTGGCCAAGCCCAGGCAGGGCTTTCCCAGCCACATTCCAGAGTCCATTTCCCACCTGGAGCCGCTGGTGCCTCTGAGTTCCTGCTTCCCCAGCCCCAGGGACACTCTCCTTGTCTGCTCATTGCCCCCACGGTCTCTTGGCAGTGATGGCCTCAGTGGGGGCTGCTGACATCCTCAGCTACTTGGAGGTTGCTGATGAATTTTCCTTCTCCAGAGGCTTGTTCAGCCTTCAGCTCTTCAGTTCAGGAATTCAGTTCCTGTGGGCTCATTAACATGTCAAAACACCCTAACAAGGCAAGCCCCTGGAAATAATTTACATCTTCAATTCCACTGTGGTGCATTAGACCAGTTCCAGTAGTGTATTCAAAGTGAATATATGACCGTAAAAAAATGAGAGATCTTTTTTTGCTTATTCTTTTTCTCTTTATACACTGATATCAGCAATATCCGATTGATATTGATCCCCAGCACATCCTCATGCAGTCAGAATAGATATGAAAATCAAAACCCTTTATGGCTGACAATCAATCAGACTTTGTCCCTACCCCCTCCCCACCATTTCCCTCATCCAAGCCCTGGGACTCAGAGCAGCCTTGTGCAAATCTGAGCTTCCTCCACTCCAGGCTGCACCTGCAGCTTTCAGCTCCTTGGCACCAACTCCCCCCTGATTTCTTTGGAAAATGAGCTGCCTGAGACAGAGAGAGATGTTCATTTATTGTCAGCAAACAAAACCAAAGGAAGGCAAAGCTCCATAAAATTATTCCTCTGCTGGATATTAAATCCACTTTCCACAGCAGACAATCTCAGACCAACGGAAAGCATGTTCTGTGCCCAGCACAGATCCCAAGATCCCCCAATCCCTCCCTGCCCCAATTCTGTCCACATTTGCTCATTGCACACACGAGTCACACACTGAAGTCATGAGCTCCCTCCATGGCCAGAGGGAGGAAAAGAGAGAAAGTGGATGAAGAGCTCCCTTGTGCAGAGCTACAGCTGCACTGATCCCAATATTCTGGGCTCACAGGAACTTGATCCAACACCCTCTGCAGCATCTGTTCCCTGGCTCCAAATCTGTCTGCATGGCCAGGCCCAAGGAGTGCTGGGCAATGGAGTCACATCCAGGGCTGTCCCCAGGGCTCAGGATTGGGGCCAGTGCAGTTCAATCTCTTTATTGATGATCTGGATGAGGCATCGAGGGCACCCTCAGTCAGTGTCCAGGTGAGCCCAAGCTGGGTGGCAGTGTGGCTGTGCTGGAGGGCAGGAAGCTCTGCACAGGGATCTGGACAGGCTGCAGCCATGGGCCCAGGACAATTGGATGAGGTTCACCAAGGCCAAGGGCCGCGTCCTGCCCTGGGCTCACAACCACACCAAATCCCTGGCCGTGCCCTGGCCCTGATCCCCACAGCCTGTCCTGTTTCCTTCATCCCTGCATTGCCAGGGACTTTGTGGGACAAGGGAGCTCTGCTCTGGGGATGGAGGGAGGTCCAAGTGCCACCAGTGGAGTGGGAGCCACAGCTGATCAGGTTTGTGTCCTTTGGGGGTCAGGAACTGGTGAGACTCAGAGGCACAGAAAGTTTCTCTTCATGGCCAACTGACAAAAAATGTAAACATGATACTGTTTAAAAAACATCAGAACTCTTCCTTCAACTCTGTTCTAGGTTCCATCAGCATCTGACATGTCCACCATTGACAAGGTATTTCCATACAGGAACAGTTTTAAACAAAGACATAAGAAGCGGTGGTTCTAAAAGATATAAATACAATGAAGATGTTGACTGATGTGTTATTTAAAGGTCTGAAAGACTGGGCCACACTCTGAAGCTCAAAGTGTGATGCCAGTCAGTTGAGAGGCATTGGAATGACTGGAGAGGTTCTAGAGGAGGAAATGTGGGAGCAATGGGAAGGTCATAGATCCAGCTGGTGTGGTGAAGAGATGTCCTTAGACATGGCCATTTAAACAGGAGAGGTGGAAACACCTGAATGAAGAGGGACATGAAATACGAGATGGAATATTGGTGTAAAAAGTAGAGGGGAAGATCAGTATTTCTTCTCCTACAATCAGTACACTTCCAGGAAATTCCTGTTCTCTTCTGGTATGAGATCTTTGCCATTTCTTAAAAGTACTCAAATGACACAGCTAATGAAGATGTGCTCGTGCACCTCACAAGCTGCAGGTCCCCTACAGCCCCAGAGGGCTCCTGTCCCATGAACATCTGCTCTGCTCCAGTCTGAAATAGGGACCAGCATCGTCCTGGGATCAGCAGAGAGCTGAGGTTGGAAGCTGCAAATCTGCAGCTTCACCTGTCAGAAGCGGGGCCAGACCAAGGCTTGATTTGGTCTGGATTGGAAAATCCCAAGGGACAGGGACAGGGCAGCATCTCAGCACCTGGCTGAGCCCATGGGAACAAAGGTTTCCTCCTGTCCTGGCTGAACCTCCCCTCTTTCACCTTCCATCCATTGTCTTTTGTCTCCCACCAGGCCCCCGGTGAAGAGCCTGGCTTTGTGTTCTCCATCACCTCCTCGGTGGCACTGCCAGGCTGGGATGAGGAGCCCCTCAGCCTTCCCTTCTCTGGGCTGGACAAGCCCAGCTCCCTCAGCCTCTCCTCACAGCCCAAGGGCTCCAGCCCCACCCTGGAGGCCCTTCCCTAACCCTGCTCCAGCTGCCAGACATCTTTCCTGCCCTGGGGAACCCAAACCAGGCCACAGTGACCTGGATAATCCATGTCCTTGATGTCCTGCTCACACAGCCCCAGCCCATTGTGCCCATGTCAGGCTCTGGGTGTCGATTTGTGGGACATCCTTGGGAGAGGCTGTGGTGCCAGGAAGGGCAGGAGCTGGGGGGACAGGGGACCCTGCTTCACACAGCAGTGTTGGATGTCTATGGGGAGCACTGTGATGGGGTGTCCTGGTCACAGGGACCACCACAGTGACCTCACACAGCCCCCCTGTGACATCACAGCCCCATATGACATCACAACCCACTCTGTGATGTCACACTGCCCCCCATGTGTTGTCAAACCACCCTCCTGTCATGTCACAGCCCACTGTCTGTTGTCACTGCCCACTCTGTGATGTCACTCTGCCCCCGTCTATGATGCTGCAACCTGCTCGGGAATGTCACAACCCACTCTGTGATGTCACAGCTGGCTCTGTGATTTCACACCACCGTTCTGTGGTGTCACAGGCCACCCTGTGATGCCACACAGTTACCCTCTGATGTCAAAGTGTGCTCTCTGACGTCACACAGCCACTCAGTGATGTCACACAGTCCCCCCTATTATGCCATAGCTGCTTGATGACCTCACTCAGTGATGTCATAGCCCAATCTGTGACCTCACAAAACCCATCCTGTGATGTCACACACTCTCTTTCTGACATCACAGCTGCTCTGTGGCTCTATGGCACAGCCCCCTCTGGGACATCACACAGCCCCTCTATGACATCACAGATGTTCTGTGACCTCACAGCTCCTCTCTGGAATGTCCCCCGGTGTCACCTGTAGAGTGGGGTGGGCAGGCAGCCTCCAGGCACTTTTGGGCCCCTCTGCCTGCAGCCCCAAGCACCCAGAGGTGCCCAGCAGCTCCCGCAGGCTGCAGAACCTCCATGCCACCCCCGACAGCCACAAGTGTCCATCCTCATCCTGGCAGATCCTGCACCGCTTGGAATCCTGGCCGGAGTGCGGCTGTGGAGTGACCACTGGCATCAGCGGGGCGCAGACCCCCAGGAGCCTCCAAACCCCTCCTGCCCCACGGGTGCCCACAGCAGCCCTGGGGCTGTGCCTGTCCCCATGGCACTGTCCCCGCGGGTGCCAGGGCTGTGTTTCCCTCCTGGGGACAGGGCCCTGCACGGTCCTGGCTCCCCCAAAGCCCCGGGGGTGCCGTGGGGGTCTCACCTGGGCGCAGACGCTCAGCAGGGAACTGTCCAAGGCCTGGGGGCTGTGGCACAGCAGGGACAGCCCCGCGGTGATTCTGTCACCTCCCTGTCCCTGTCACCTCCGCCTTGGGGCTGCTCAGGGCTGCCGGCACCCCCTGAGGGCTCTGTGGCACAGCTTGGCCACGTCCCCCAGGAGCCGGGGAGGAGCCACCTCCCTGCAGAAGGAGCGCTGGGCATCGCCCTCAGCCGGGAGTGGCCATGGAGGAGAGGCACGAAGGAACGAGCCTCCCGCAGCGTGGGGAAATGCCCATCCTGTGCCAGGCGGGGGGACAGCCCCACGTCCCCCCGAGTCCCCAGGGGCTCCCCAAACCCCCCCAGCTCAGCAGCACCCGGCTGTCCGCCTTGGGGAGGGTGACGAGCCGCTTCTCCACGGGGCTGCTCTCCCGGCTCGCTGCCTGCTCGGTGCCGATGGCGGCGACGTCGGGGAAGTCACACAAGTGCTGGCACTTCTGTGGGGACACCGCTGTCCCCCGTGTCCCCACGCCGCGAGACTCCTGCCACAGCCACCGCCGGCATCTCGGAGCCATTGGGGACAGGAGGCAGAGGTGGCTGGCGGGGTGTCACCAGGGATGTCGGGCTGTCCCCAGGGATGCCAGAATGTCCCCAAGGCTGTCAGGCTCTTCCCAGGATGACAGGTTGACCCCATGGATGCCACACTGTTCAGTGGCTGCCAGGCCTTCCCAGCAATGCAGGGCTGTCCCTATGGGTCTCGCATTGTCCTCAGGTGTGTCAGGATGTCCCCAAGGGTGCCACTCTGTCCCCAAGGCGGACAGTCTGTCCTGATGCATGCTGGGCTGTCCCCATGGGTGTCACACTGTCCCCTTGGGCACCAGGCTGTCCAGTGGCTGTCAGACTGGCCCCAGTGATGCTGGGCTGTCCCCATGGGTTCCAGGCCGTCCTGACAGGTGTCAAACTGTCCCTAAGGATGTCACACTGTCATCATTGGCACTAGCCTGTCCAGTGGTTGCCAGGCTAGTACCCAGTGATGCCAGGCTGTCCCATGGGTGCACCACTGTCCCTGCCAGCCCCTGGCTCACCTGACGTGGCTGCAGACCTATCAGGGGCTCTGCCACTCCTCCTTGGCAATGGGCAGCATGTCCATCACGGCCAGGCTCAGCCCCTGCTCCTGCATGGGCAGGCTCAGCCCCACAGCCACACAGCCCCAGAGGAAATCCCTGTGGGACTGGGCAGGGCACAAGGCTTGGGGGATTCTCCCATCTCCTGCTGTGTCAGGACACCTGAGGCACCCCAAGACCCCCGGCCCATGCTGTTATTGTCCTCGTGTCCCAGTGCCCACATGAGTCACATCCTGCCCTGGGCTCTGGTTTGCTGCTGCTTCCCTGGCTCTGTCCCTGGGGCATGTTCCCCCCAGGGGACACAGTGACCCCATCTGGGCAACCTAGGGTGCCCCATGCCCACTGTGGGATGGCCATGAGCAGCTCCAGGTGAGCCAGGTAAGGGCAACCACATCCCCCAGGCACTGGAGGGTGCCGGAAGACCTCATGCCCAAAGCCAGGATCCTGAGGGAAATGCTGGAATTCAGAGTACACAGCCAGATCCCCATGTTGAGAATGAGCACAGAACCCCAAGCCCAGAAGCAGGACCCCCAGGGAAGAGATGCTGTAGAGGGTGTTGGATCAAGTTCCTGTGAGCCCAGAGTATTGGGATCAGTGCAGCTGTAGCTCTGCACAAGAGACCTCTTCATCCACTTTCTCTCTTTTCCTCCTTCTGGGCGTGGAGGGAGCGCATGACTTCAGCGTGTGACTTGTGTGTGCAAAGAGCAAATATGGTCAGAATTGGGGCAGGGAGTGTTTGGGGGATTTTGGGATCTGTGCTGGGCACAGATCGTGTTTTCCATTGGTCTGAGACTGTCTGCTGTGGAAAGTGGATTTAATATCCAGCAGAGGAATGACTTCTGCATTTTATGGAGCTGTGCTGTCCCTTAGTTTTGTTTGCTGACAATGAATGAACATCCCTCTGTGTCTGGGGCAGCTCCTTCTGCAAGGAAAGCAGGTGGGAGTTGGTGCCGAGGAGCTGAAAGCTGCAGGTGCAGCCTGGAGTGGAGGAAGCTGAGATTTGCACAAGGCTGCTCTGAGTCCCAGGGTTTGGATGAGGGAAATGGTGGGGTGAGGGTAGGGACAAGGTCTCACTGATTGTCAGCCATAAAGGGTTTGATTTTCTCATCTATTCAGATTGAATTAGGAGGTGCTGGGGATCGATATCAATTGGAAATTGATCATATCAATCTATAAACTGGAAAAGAAAACAAAACAGGACAAAACAATTCTCTCTGCATTGTTTCGAAATATTGTGTATTCACTCTGAAGGCACTTCTGAAATCTGTCTAATTAACCACAAAAGAATTGAAGACTTCAATTATTCCCAAGGGCTTGTCTTGTTAGGGTGTATTGAAATGTTAATGAGCCCACAGGCACGGAAATCATGAACACAAGAGCTGAAGACAGAAGAAGCCTCTGGAAAAGTAAAATTAATCAGCAACCTCCAAGTTGCTGAGGATCCACCCAGGAATGAACAGAAATGGGCACAGCTTTCTGGCTGCCCCAGCTCCGGGATGGGCCCTGGGCCTGGAGCAGGAACAGCTCTGGAGAGCCACAAGGGCCAGGGCTGTTGTGCTGGCCTGGGGACATGGGATGGCAGGAGGGGCTGCAGAGCTCTCAGCATGTCCTGGAGAGGAGAGCAGGACACCCAGGGAGCCTCCTTTTCCTTGGGCCAGGCACGTTCCCCCATGGCTGGGGCTGAGTCCTCTCGGAGCTCCAGCTGCTGCTGTGCCCTTCAGAGGGGCTGAGGCCGTGGGGCAGTGCCCAGAGCAGCCTGGCCTGAGCAGGGCTGTGGGGCCAGAGCCAGCTGGGCTGTGCCGGGGAGAGGCCCTTGGTGCTGCCGAGAGCTCAGGGCAGCTGCGAGAGCTTGGAGGGAGCTGGGCTGGGCTGAGAGAAGCTGGCAGAGAAAGCTATCAGTGTCCATCTCAGCCTGGGTGAGCGTGCAGGGGCAGGACTCAGCCCAGGGCTTGTGGGGCAGGGCAGGGCTGGGGCAGGGATGGAAAACAGGCAAGTGGCCGAGAGAGGAGGCTGCTGTGTGCCCTTGGTGGCACGGCCAGAGCAGGGAGGGGGCCCAGGACATTTGTCAGCGCCAGCCTCTGTCCCCAGCCATTGGCAGCCCTGGCTGCTCAGCCCAGGTTTGCGGTGAGTTTGGCTGTGCCCAGCTCCATCCTCCTGCGGGGCTCAGGGCCTGTTCCCGGCAATGGCCAGCCCTGGCCGGGTCTGTGCTGGCCCCGAGCCCGGCAGAGCCTGGGGCAGGGCTGTGTGGGAAGGCCCACAGGTGGCACAGCCTGTGCAGGAGCTTGGAGAGGCTGCCCAGCAGGGAGGCCATGGGGGCACCGAGCCCCAGGGGCTGCCATGGGCACCACAGCACAGGGGCCGTTCCCACCCGCAATGCTCCTGGCCTGGGCTGGGCCTGCCCAGGGGGGCTGTGGCACCATGGCTGGGCCAGCGGGGCACAAAGGGGCCACGGAGCCACTGACAGCAAGGCCAGGAGCAGCCAAGGAATTGCTGTGCATTGCCTGTGCTGGGCAGGGCTGAGTGTGGCAAAGGCAGAGCTCAGCTGGCCTTGGTGGCTGCAGGAAAAGTCAAGAGGCAAAAGAGCCTCCATGGCTGTGCTGGAGAGCAAGGCTGGAGCAGGGAAATGCAGGGCTGCTGTGGGATGGGGAGGGGATTGAATTCCAGCAGACACCGATGTGGGGCTGAGGGACTCAAGGGCTTCTTGGGCTGAGTCTGTCCTGGAAAGGTCTCTCAGGCCTCTGTGCTCAGGAAGGGCTTCAAGGAGGAGCAAAGCTCGTCTTGGCAGGACCCTCAGGGAATCCCAGAGGGACAAATGCCAGTGTCTGCCCCTGCTGGGGACTCCCCTCACAATGGCCCAGGCTGGAGCTGCCTGGCTGGGAGCAGCCCTGGCAGAAAACTCTTGGTGGGCAGGAGCTGGGCAGGAGGCAGCCGTGTGCCCTGGCAGCGACGGAGGCCAGGAGCAGCCTGGGCTGTATGACCAGGACATGAAGGACATGGATTATCCAGGTCACTGTGGCCTGGTTTGGGTTCCCCAGGGCAGGAAAGATGTCTGGCAGCTGGAGCAGGGTTAGGGAAGGGCATCCAGGGTGGGGCTGGAGCCCTTGGGCTGTGAGGAGAGGCTGAGGGAGCTGGGCTTGTCCAGCCCAGAGAAGGGAAGGCTGAGGGGCTCCTCATCCCAGCCTGGCAGTGCCACCGAGGAGGTGATGGAGAACACAGAGCCAGGCTCTTCACTGGGGGCCTGGTGGGAGACAAAAGACAATGGGTGAAAGCAGAGAGATTGGAGGTTCAGCCAGGACAGGAGGAAACCTTTGTCCCATGGGCTCAGCCAGGTGCTGAGTTGCTGCCCCATCCCTGTACTTTGGCATTTTCCAATCCAGGCCAACTCAAGCCTTGGTCTGACCCTGTTTCTGACAGGTTGGGCTGCAGACTTGCTGAGGTCCCTTCCAACCTCAGCTCTCTGATGATCCTGGGACGATGCTGGTCCCTATTTCAGAGTGGAGCAGAGCAGATGTTTATGGGACAGGAGCCCTCTGGGGCTGTAGGGGACCTGCAGCTTGTGAGGTACATAATCACATCCTCATTAGCTGTGTCATTTAAGCACTTTTAAGAAATGGCAAAGCTCTCCTACCAGGAGAGAACAGGAATTTCCTGGAAGTGTACTGCTGGCAGGAGAAGAAATACTGATCTTCCCCTCTACTTTTGTCACCAATATTCCATCTACTGTTTCATGTCCCTCTTCATTCAGATGTTTCCACCTCTCCTGTTTAAATGGCCATGTCTAAGGACATCTCTTCACCACACCAGCTGGATCTATGTCCTTCCCATTGCTCCCAGATTTCCTCCTCTAGATCCTCTTCAGTCATTCCAATGCCTCTCAAATGAGTGGCTTCACACTTTGAGCTTCAGAGCGTGACCCAGTCTTTCAGAACTTTAAATAACACAGCAGTCAACATCTTTATTGTGTTTATATCCTTTAGAATCACCTCTTCTTAAGTCTTTGTTTAAAAATGTTCCTGTACAAAAATCCCTTGTGAATGGTGGACTCGTCAGATGCTGCTGGGACATCACAGAGAGCTGAGGGAAGAGTTTTGATGTTTTTTAAACAGTAGCATGTTTACATTTTTTGTCAGTTGGCCATGAAGACAAACCTTCTGTGCCTCTGGGTCCCACCAGTTCCTGATCCCCAAAGGACACAAACCTGATCAGTTGTGGTTCCCACTCCAGTGGCTGCGCTTGGACCTCTCTCCATCTCCAGAGCAGAGCTCCCTTGTCCCACAAAGTCCCTGGCAATGCAGGGATGAAGGAAACAGGACAGGCTGTGGGGATCAGGGCCAGGGCACAGCCAGGGATTTGGTGTGGTTGTGAGGCCAGGGCAGGACGCGGCCCTTGGCCTTGGTGAACCTCATTCAATTGTCCTGGGCCCATGGCTGCAGCCTGTGCAGATCCCTGTGCAGAGCTTCCTGCCCTCCAGCACAGCCACACTGCCACCCAGCTTGGGCTCACCTGGACACTGACTGAGGGTGCCCTCGATGCCTCATCCAGATCATCAATAAAGAGATTGAACTGCACTGGCCCCAATCCTGAGCCCTGGGGACAGCCCTGGGTGTGACTCCATTGCCCAGCACTCCTTGGGCCTGGCCATGCAGAGAGATTTTGAGCCAGGGAACAGATGCTGCAGAGGGTGTTGCATCAAGTTCCTGTGAGCCCAGAATATTGGGATCAGTGCAGCTGTAGCTCTGCACAAGAGAGCTCTTCATCCACTTTCTCTCTTTTCCTCCCTCTGGCCATGGAGGGAGCTCGTGACTTCAGTGTGTGACTCGTGTGTGCAAAGAGCAAATGTGGACAGAATTGGGGCAGGGAGGGTTTGGGGGATCTTGGGATCTATGCTGGGCACAGAACGTGTTTTCCATTGGTCTGAGACTGTCTGCTGTGGAAAGTGGATTTAATATACAATAAAGGAATGACTGTTGTTTTTATGGAGCTGTGGCTTCCCTTGGTTTTGTTTATTGACAATAAATGAACATCCCTCTGTGTCTCAGTCAGCTCCTTCTCCAAGGAAAGCAGGTGGGAGTTGCTGCCAAGGAGCTGAAAGCTGCAGGTGCAGCCTGGTGTGGAGGAAGGTGAGATTTGCACAAGGCTGCTCTGAGTCCCAGGGTTTGGATGAGTGAAATGGTGGGGAGGGGGTAGGGACAAAGTCAGATTGATTGTCAGCCATAAAGGGTCTTGATTTTCATATCTATTCATACTGCATTAGGAGGTGCTCAGGGTAAATATCAACTGGAAATTGCTGATTCCAATCTCAAACCAGGAAAAGATTAAAGATTTTAAAAAATTCTCACTGTGTTTTTAATGTAGTAAATTCACTTTGCATACACTTCTGAGGTCTGTCTAATTAAATGCAAATGAATTGAAGATCTAAATTATTCCCAGGTGCTTGGCTTGTTAAGGTGTTTTGGAATGTTGATGAGCCTTTGGCACTGAATTCCTGAACTGAAGAGCTGAAGGCTGAACAAGCCTCTGGAGAAGGAACGTTCATCAGCAACCTCCAAGTTGCCGAGGATGTCAGCAGCCCCCACTGAGGCCATCACTGCCAAGAGACCGTGGGGGCAATGAGCAGACAAGGCGAGCATCCCTGGGGCTGGGGAAGCAGGAACTCAGAGGCACCAGCGGCTCCAGGTGGGAAATGGACTCTGGAATGTGGCTGGGAAAGCCCTGCCTGGGCTTGGCCAAGCAGCACAGCCAAGCCCTGAGCCCCATCCCCTGGGAATGGGATCGGTGCCCTCACAGGATGCTGGTGGCTGTCCCGGAGCAGTGGCATGTGGGGTGTGGGCTGGTGAGGGCAGGAGAGCAGCAGGAGCCCTGCAAAGCTCTGTGGGCTGGGGGAGGAGGCCACAAGGCCTGGGGCTGGCAGGAACTGCTGTCTTCTCATGGGCCTCAGTGGCAGGGACAGCAGCCACAGCCAGGGGACACAAATCTCATGGCTGTTGGCAGGGGGTGGTCCCAGCCCCCCAAGGCCTTTGGTCACCCCCACTGCAGCTCTCCTGCCCTGGCCTAGGCCTGTGCTGCTTCCCTTGCACACTTTACCCACCGCCCCATTTCCCCTCCTCCCTCTGACCCTGGCAGCTCCCAAAGTTTTCCTGATGTCCCTCTGTCCTCACTCTCTGTTGCTGAAAACAAAAAGCTGTGTTTGGCTGAGGAATGGCCAATTCCTGTGGGATTCCCAACTCCTGCCTTCTTCCCACACCCTGCTAAAGCTCCTGTGGCACCCAAGCTGTCCCAGGCACAGCCTTGCTTGAATCTGCTCCTTCTCTCCATGTGCCAGCACTGAAATCCATGTCCCATCTGCAGCCCCGCAGAGCAGCCCAGCCCTGTCTGCCCCTGCAGCAGGAACTGGAGGCACTGGAGGTCAGGGACAGTGACTCTGTGTCTGGAATGCTCAGGAGATCCTCAGCTCGGGCAGCTCCTGCAGCCCCAGGGCCAGCCCCGCTGCCCAGGACAGCAGCAGAGAGTTGGCCCTGGGGCTCCTCAGGCAGCTCCTGCTGCCCCAGGGACAGAATCACAGAATCACAGGATTAACCAGGTTGGAAAAGACATTTGATACCACCAAGTCCAACCTGTGACCCAACCGCAGCTTGTCACCAGATTGTGGCTTTAAGTGTCACATCCAGTCTTTCCTTAAACACCTCCAGAGATGGTGACTCCACCACCTCTCTGGGCAGCCCATTCCAATGCCCAATCCCCTATTTCTGTGTAAAACTTCTTCCTAATGTCCAGCCTAAACTTTTTGTAGCACAGCTTAAGATACTTCCTTTCATCCTGTCCCTTGTTCCCTGAGAACAGAGCACAATCCCCACCTGGCTGCACCCTTCTCCATGAGGGCCTAGAGTGTCACAGTGCTCTCCATGATTCCATGAGGCTCTGTAGTGTCACAATGTCCACTTCGATCCAGTGGGCCCTGGAATCTCACACGGGTTTCCTTGGTTCTGCAATGTCACAATGGCCCCTTGGTTCAAAAAGGTCCCACAGTGTCACAATGGCCTGTTGCTTCTCTGGGGCCCTGCAGTGTCATAATCATCAAAGAAGCACAGAATCAACCAGATTGCAAAAGTCCTTTGAGATCATCAAGTTCAACCTGTGACCTAACACCACCTTGTCACCCAGACCATGGCACCACCTGACATATCCAGTCCTTCCTTACACACGTCCAGGGACAGTGACTCCACTCCCTGGGCAGCCCATTCCAGTGTCGAGCCACACTTTCTGTGAAGAATCTTTTCCTAATGTTCAGCCTAAACCTCCCCTGGCACAGCTTAAAGCTATGTCCCCTTGTCCTTTCACTGTTGGCCGGGAAGAAGAGACCTACCCCCATCGCCTACAGGCTGGGGACAGAGTGGCTGGACAGTGGCCAGGCAGAAAGGGACCTGGGGACACTGAGGGACAGCAGGCTGGACATGAGCCAGCAGTGTGCCCACGTGGCCAAGAAGGCCAATGGCACCTGGCCTGGATCAGGAATGGTGTGGCCAGCAGGAGCAGGGCAGTGATTCTTCCCCTGTACTCAGCACTGGTGAGGCCACACCTCGAATGCTGTGTCCAGTTCTGTGTCCCCAATTGAGGAAGGACACTGAGGGGCTGAAGCCTGTCCAGAGAAGGGCAGCAAGGCTGGTGAAGGGTCTGGAGCACAAGTCCTGTGAGGAGTGTCTGAGGGAGCTGGGGTTGTTTATCCTGGAGAAGAGGAGGCTCAGGGCAGACAAGGTGGTGTTGAGTCACAGGTTGGACTTGATCTCAAAGGTCTTTTCCAACTGCGTCGATTCTGTGATTCTCTGAAACCACCCTTGAAGCAGTTGCAGGATGAGCCCTGGGCCTCCTCTTCAGAAGCTCCAGCAGCCCATGGCCCTCAGCTTCTCCACACAGGCCCCAAAGCCCATCCTGTCAGTCCTGCAGAGCCTCTCCAGCTCCTCCCCATTGCCCCAGAACAGGGAGCCCCACACCCACACACAGCAGCCCAGATGTGCCCCCCTGGCCTGGGGTGCCTCTGGCTAGGGAACAGCACGAGGCACTGCAGGAGCCTGCAGACAATTCATGAAGCACTTGGAGGATGATCCTGCTCACCAAGGGACGTTCCCATGGTGCCAAGTCAGGAACTGAAATGGGGAGTGGGGCCAGAGAGGAAAGGGCAAACAGGGATGGGCTGTTTGCAGGGGAGGGAACAGGGATGGGCAAGAGGAAGAAATGTGGAGCAGGAAAGAGGAAAGAAAGCAAAGGTGAAGCAAAGGAAATGCTCAGGGCTGTTTGGGGGTGGCTGCCAGGCAGCCCTGGGGCTGAGCAACAACGTCTGCAGTCGGACAGGAAACTCACAGCTCATGGGAACAAACTTTCTGGCTGACTCCAGAGGTCACCACAAACCTGAGTGGTTTCCCTGCCATCCCCAGCCCTTGCTGGCCCCAGGGGCTGATGGCGTTTGTGCTCCCTCAGGTTCATCTCCCCACACCAACAGCATGGCGCTGCTCACGCCTGCTCTGTGCAATGCAAACAGGGGCTCCTGAGCAGTGCTGCCGTGGCTCTGCCTGCAAGGATCAAGCACCTCTGGCAGCTGGGGGAGAGGCCAGGGCTGCAAAGGGGGGATGGTGTTGGCAGCTCCATCAGGACGCTCTGGGACGCTGCCCTGGGCTGTCCAGCGCAGTGGGGATGGATCAGCCCCTGCTCTGCTGCTCCTTCCCGGCTCCCCCAGGGACCTTGCAGAGCCCCAGCCATGCTGTTTGCCCCCCCCCTGCCCACGGCCACCCTGGGGCTGCTCACAGGGGTTTTCTCTGCTGAGCATTGGCCTGGGCGTGTTCTTGAGAGACCCTGGGCAAGGAGCCTCGAGCCCCCAGGCCCTGCCCTGAGGCGTCAGCTCTGCCCCAGCAGTGCCCATGGCCTGTCCCTGCTGCAGCCCCGGCACTGCCACCCCCAGCACTGGGAGCCACCCCGAGAGCACTCAGGCCCTACAGCAACACGAGGGGCAGGAGGGCAGCGGGGCAGTGGCACGGGAGCAGCGCTGGCAACACCAAGTGCTGCTGCTCCTTGGCAGAGCTGCTGTGCCACCCCTGATCTGCCCCAGCTCTGCACACAGACATTGCTGCTGCAGCTCCCGAGAAGGGAACAAAAGGGGATCTTTGGCAAAACTCGTCAGGGAGATCCTTTAGTTAATTTAAAGCCACCAAATGCACAGCCCCTCATTGACACAGTCTGTAGCTGCAGCAAAGATGCAGAGAAACCAAACGAGAAATGGCACAAATAATAACATTTCTTTATGGACAATATTAAACAAACAAAACAAAGGAAAGAAAAGAACAAACCAACAATCAACCTCCAAAAAGAACAATCAAAGATGATTTATATAACAAGTGATTGGCAGAAATTGGCAACCAGCTTAATGTTTCTGAAATTGTCCAGTCATCAATCTCCACACTGCAGCCTTGAGCTCCTGGTTCCTCAGGCTGTAGATGAGGGGGTTCAATACTGGAGGCACCACTGAGTACAGAACTGAGAGTGTCAGATCCAGGGA
Source organism: Acanthiza pusilla (assembly GCA_036630365.1). Lineage (NCBI taxonomy): Eukaryota > Metazoa > Chordata > Aves > Passeriformes > Acanthizidae > Acanthiza > Acanthiza pusilla. Next base: position 2,143,998 of record JAXCHO010000108.1, read on the forward strand.
TGGGGAGGAGATGGAGGGGGGCTTCAGGTAGGCAAATGCTGCAGTGCTGAGAAACAGGGAGACCACAGCCAGGTGAGGGAGGCACGTGGAAAAGGCTTTGTGCCGTCCCTGCTCAGAGGGGATCCTCAGCACAGCCCTGAAGATCTGCACATAGGAGAAAACAATGAAAACGAAACATCTTAAAAATGGAAAAGCAAAAACCAGAAGTAATCCAAGTTCCCTGAGGTAGGAGTGTGAGCAGGAGAGCTTGAGGATGTGTGGGATTTCACAGAAGAACTGGCCCAGGACATTGCCCTGGCACAGGGGCAGGGAAAATGTATTGGCTGTGTGCAGCAGAGCAGTGAGAAAGGCACAGCCCCAGGCAGCTGCTGCCATGTGGGCACAAGCTCTGCTGCCCAGGAGGGTCCCGTAGTGCAGGGGTTTGCAGATGGACACGTAGCGGTCATAGCACATGATGGTGAGGAGGAAATATTCTGCTGAAATGAAAAAGACAAAAATAAATAGCTGTGCAGCACATCCTGTGTAGGAGATGTCCGTGGTGTCCCAGAGGGAATTGTGCATGGCTTTGGGGACAGTGGTGCAGATGGAGCCCAGGTCGCTGAGGGCCAGGTTGAGCAGGAAGAAGAACATGGGCGTGTGCAGGTGGTGGCCGCAGGCTACGGCGCTGATGATGAGGCTGTTGCCCAGGAGGGCAGCCAGGGAGATGCCCAGGAAGAGGCAGAAGTGCAGCAGCTGCAGCTGCCGCGTGTCTGCGAATGCCAGGAGGAGGAAGTGGCTGATGGAGCTGCTGTTGGACATTTCCTGTCTCTGGCCATGGGGACCTGTTCATGGAGAAAAGGACAGTGACAAGTTAGGAGAGGCTGCTTGGAGCCAAACCTGTGCCATTCCCTGCAGACTGTCCCACTGTGACTCATCCACCCTTGTTCCTTCTCTGGGAAAACCTTCATCCAGGTCCCTGCCTGAGGTCCACTTGTGCTGTCTGAGTGTGCCATGAGCAGCCAGGCCTGTGCGTGGGGGCTCTCGAGGAGCCATCCCTGCCCTGCTGCCCTGGGTTTGTGGCCATGTGGCAGAGGGACAAGGCTGGATATTCAGGATTTGTCCGTGGAATCTCTCCTAAATCAGAAAGGCTTTGTAGCATTTTCACTCCTAAGATTTACAGGATAGAAGTGGCAGGAACGATATGAAGGGATTCTTTTTAACCCCACACATCATTTCTGCTTCTCTGACGTCACAAATCCCCAGCATTTCTGCTGCACTCAGATTTTGCCACTGGGAGGTGTGAGAGGCAAAGGGATTCCCTGTGGCTCAGGGCAAGGTCAGGGGCTGGATGGGCTTGTTCCCAACTGCCCTGGGTTTGCACCTTTGGCTGCAATCAGAGCACAATCACACTCCTGTGTCACCCTGAGGAGAAACCAGACCCTGCTGAGAGCAGAGGCATCACTGAATGTCTCACCCTCTCTAAAGGTCTCTGAGCAAGGTCTCAGCACTCCCTTCTGCCAAGGACACTCACGGTGCCCTTGGCAAACCCAACAGCATTTCCTCACTTGTGGCATCTCTGCGATTCCCTGTGGGACATTCAGGGAACTGCGAGAGGCTCCGGCACAGATTTGCACCCAGGAGGGCAGCTCAGAGCTTGGAAGGACACAGCAAGGAGATCCCCAGGTGTGCTCATGATGGCATCTCAGGGAGGGAGGCTCAGCTCCTTCCCCTTTCCCATGGACTGCTTTGCCCACAGCCCCACAGGTCACAGGGAAGCTTGGACACCCCATTCCCATGGACACCCCTGCCTGGCAGGAATCCCAAGGGCAGTGCCTGACTCAGCTGCTGCAAATGCCAGAGCCTCCCTGAGAGCACAAGATAACAATGACAATATCAGAGAGTGCAGAACCAAGAGAAGATCTTGTGGTGCTGTGCCTGAGAGGGCAGGGCAGAGACAGCCGCGCACTCAGGACAGTGTTCCCTGTCCCCAGCTGTGCACGGCACCTCCCACACACCAACAGTGCCCTCCTGCCCACAGCATTGCTCTGCTCAGCTCCCTCTCCTGCCCTCATCCTCTCCCTGGGCCTGCACATTTTCCTCCTCACAGGTGCCTTGTCCCTGTCAGCGCTCACAGAGCCATCCCACCCTCTGTGCACTCGGCCCGGCCCTACAGAAACCTGCCTGTCTGCAGGGCCCTGCCTGGGGCAGCCTCTGTGTGCAGGTGGGCAAGGGCAGCTCAGAGAGCCCTGCTGGGCCCTGCCAAGGTGATGCTGGTGCTGCCCATGGGCTGAGCAGTGGCTGAAGGTTCTTTAGGAGGCTCCAGTGGAGACACTGACCACTCAAAGTCACAGATCAGGAGTCTTGGGACATGTTTAACAGCTCAGATCCTTTTCCACTTCTTTAATCCCTCAAGCATCCCACCCTGATCCAAGCTGAAAATGGAAAACACTCTCAGGAAAGCTACTTATCTTTACAGCAATCCATGACCTACCTTCTTTAGGCAGTGTCCTCCAGAGCTGTTCCCAGGCTGATCTGGAGCTGGGAGCAGCCCTGCCCCACACAGCACCTCTCAGCAGCAGCACCTGCCCTGCTCACGGTCGCTCCTTCCCCCCACAGCTTCTCCCCCAGCGCTGGCAGCAGCTCCCCGCGCCGGCTGAGAGCTGCCCCTGGCAGGCAGCACAGTCCCTGGCCCAGCACAGCGCCCTGGGCTGCAGGACCCTGCTCTGCACCACAGCCCTGGGCACCCCTGGCTGCACCCGCGGCTGCTCAGCCCTGCAGCACAGCCTGGCAACAGGGAGCTGTCCTGTGCTGTGCCTCGGATGCTGCAGCAGGGAAACCCAGCTCTGCCCTAGGGCCACATCCCCTGCACTGCAGCAACTCTCAGAGTCCTCCTGCAAGATCCCAAAAGCTGTGCCATGTGCCAGCTTCAGGGCTCTGTAGAGGAGCTGCTCCTCAGCAGAAAGGTCTTTTTGAAGCTCTTCTTGGTTGCCAGGAGCTGTCTCTGTGCCAGGAGCCCAGCCCAGCTCAGCAGCACAGCAAGAGCACAAGGACTCTAATGACCCTCTCGGGGCTTTGGTGCTGAGGCCCTGAACATCAGTCCCTGAGGGGGAGTTGGGGAAACCTCTCCAGAATTCAAAGTCACAATCAATATCCAGAGTTTCTTGAAGTTTTAATGGGTCCCAGTGAGGGACACGACTGAGAAAGTGTCCCCAGGTTCCAGTTAGAGCAGGAAATGTAAGCAGTGATGACAGGTGGGACAAAGAGAAGCCAAGTCTTGGTGCCCTGGGGCACAGCAGAGTCTGTGCCACCAAGGGCTGTGAGGAGACACCTTGTCCTGAGGCCCTGGGGCCTCCTGGCACAGCCCCAGCAAGGCTGGGCACTGTCACCCCCTTGTCCTGCCCTCAGCCTCCCCCCCCCATCCCAGTGGCCTCAGGGATCTGCTGGAAGCAGTCCCTGGGGAGCCTTTGGCAGCAATGGCCCTGGGGGGCTCCTTCATGCTCCCAGGGACTGCAGGTTTTTCAAAGAACTTTGGCTTTTGCTTTTGCCTTGGAGTCTCTGAGAGCTTTGTGCAATCATGGCCTCCAATTATCTGCTTTAATTAGTCCCCTGAGAGCCCTTGTTAGTAAGGATACTCAGAGAGACTCATTAGTGCCTCAAGTACTTCAGTTTTTTTAAGGTATTTTCCTTTTTCCTTTTCACACTGAATATCTGAGAGGTTTTTGCAATCATGGCCTCCAATTCTCTCCTCCAAGGAGTCCATGAGGAGCCTGTGTTGGGGATGGACCTCAGTGGGACCCATTCATGCTTGGAGACACTTTGGGTTTTTCTTCTGACTTTGACTCCTGGAAAGGTTTGTGCAATCTCCTCTCAGGCTCTGAGGTTCAAGGGCTCAGCACCAAATGCACCTCAGGGCTCATTAGGATCAAGCAAGTCCTGACAAACCATGGCTCTGCCTTGATTTCCCTCTGCTCTGGTGCAGTTCATTAGGAAGTTTTCCTACAATAGTTATGGAGAAATATTTCAAAGAGCTTCTAAGAAATATGCATTCATATTTTAAAAGGTATATTTTATTACTGTTCTCTTTAGAGAAGAGGTGATTGTGACACTCTGTGATTGATATTGATCCAGGATCTCTCCTCAGGAGGTCTGGCCTGGTCAGAGAAGCTGTGCCTTGAGGCCTGACCCAGTGTGGACAACTTTGCTCCACATTCCCAACCCCATCCTGCCTCTCCTCACTCATGTGGGATCTGCTTTGCTTGGAGAACTGCCTGCACTCAGCCAAAGAGGGTGTTTCTTCTTTTTTCTTTCTTTTTTTTTTTTTTCTTGAAGCTATGTAAGACTCCTAATTTTTCCTCTTGAAAACAACACCTCCTCAGGTGTGTGCCAAGCCCAAGCTGCCACCAAGGAGGTTCCCCTTCCCCAAGGCTGAACCCTGCAAGGAATGTTTTGGACACACAGGAAGTTCTACAATAAACACAAATCCAGAGTTGGCTGAAGGCAGAATTAGAGCAACTGCTGAAGGACAGAGAAGCTTTGAACTCCTTGCAGCTCAAAGCACCAAGGGCGTTGTTGGGAGGTGTGTGAGTGAGCCAAGAGTGAGGGCAAGGGAAACGCAGAGAGCCCTGGCAGTGCTGCTGTGCAGACAGAGGTGCTGGGAAGGCACTGCAGCCCTGCCCTGGGCCAGCTCTGAGCGTGGATTCTCATCCCAACCTGCACTGGCCATTGCCAGGGGCTGTGCCATGGACACTGCACTGACCCCACTGCTGGGTTGGGATGCCATGGCCACCGTGAGAAGGTCAAGTTCCCTTGGAAACACTGGGGAGGACTGGGGCGTACTGGGGGACACTGGGAGCACTGTGGAGGACACTGGGACATACTGGGTGTGAAACTGGGGAGGCCTGAGACATACTGGGAACACTGGGAATGCTGGGGGGGAAACTGGGTTGACCGGGATGGACTGTGAGGATAAACTGAGACATACTGGGACATACTGGGAGCAGTACTGGGCTTTAATGGGAGTGATACTCAGACAAACGGGGGGCACTGGGAAGACTGATTAGGATAGTGGGGGCACAGGGACACACTGGGAGTGACACTGGAATGGCCTGTGACATATCAATGGACATTGGGAATGCTGGGGGAGGATACTTGGGCGTACTGAAAAGGACTGGGGAGGACTGGAGGGACGGGGATCTCTGGAGAGCAGACTGGGGGAGACTGGCACCAACTAGGGGAGACTGAAAGGGACTGGGTAGAATTAGGGTTTACTGGGAGGGACTGGGAATGAACTTGGGTGTATTGGGATGAACTGGGCTGTACTGGAAGGTTCTGGAGGGGCACTGGGGTTGTACTGGGCGGTACTGGGCATGAACTGGGCTGTACTGTGAGAGACTGGAGGGGTTGAACGAGCTGTTTTCGCCTCCGATGCCACCCATTGGCCGAGGCTCATGCCCATCATCATCTGCAGCCAATCAGCATCTGAGATGGGGGCCTTGGGGGCGGTGCCTAGCATCGGTGCCGTTTTCGACTATTTTGCCTATTACCCCCATCATGCACCACGCCCTACAGATCCCAGGCATACGCCCCCAGGTGCCCCATAATCTCCCCCCAGACCCTCCAGGATCCTTAAGTGCCCTCTCCAGACCCATTCGGGACCCCTAAATGCCTCTCCAGTCCCCCAAGTGTCCCCTAAGTACCCCCAACCCCGGATAGGCTTGTTAAAGACACTTCCGGGACTACAGTTCCCACCGCCCCCCGTGGCACCCGCTGAGATCCATTACAGCTGCGCCTACGCTTCCCATGATGCACCGCGCCCATAAAGCCTTTTCACAGCCGTCACCCCTCGTGTCCCAACCCCATCACAACCCAGCGAGGCGCCTACAACTCCCATCATGCCCCGCGCTTTGAAGAGCTTCTCTAGCCTCCCCAAGTGCCCCCAAGAGCTCCCCGACCACATAAGCTCTCTCCAGGTGCCCCTGAGAGCCCCAAGTGGCTGCTCGGACCTCCAAGCACTGCGTTAGAGCCTTCGGATCTACTGCTATTGTCATGCCCCGGAGACCCATGGCGCTGAACTACAGCCAGGACTCCATCTCCCATCATGCCCCCTATCCTGTAGAGAGTCCCTCATCCCCCGTGACCCCAGAGCCCTGACACAACCCAGTTCTGCCTCTGCAACTCCCGTCATGTCCCCCGCCCCAAAGAGCCAAATTAGAGCTCTCCAAGTGCCCCCAAGTGCTCTCCGATCCCATAAGCTCCCCCTAGGTACCTCGTGGAGACCCAAAGTGGCCGCTCAGACCTCCAAGTGCTGCCTTAGAGCCACTTTTGGGACTTTAGCTCCCATCATGCCCCGTGGCGCCAACAGACGGGGCTTCATCTCCTGTCACACCTCATGATCCACAGAGCACCATTATTTCAATTAATTGGCATTTTGATTTTATTTTGTTTCATCTCCTTCTACCTCCTCCTGTTGTCAGCAATCTCTGAGGGGTTTTGATAGTCCTGGGGGTCTCCCAGGGGTCTCATGGGACTCTTGGAGCAGGGGCTGTTCCAGGGGTCTTGGGGCCATCTCAGGAGTCCCAGGAAGGTGCCAGGGGTATTTTGGGGATCCCATGGGGGTCTCTTAGAGCAGGGATAATTCTGACGGTCTGCTGGGGCATGGATCATCCCGGGGTCCTTGGGGGTCTCTTGATGCCTTTCCAGGGGTCTTGGGGGTCTCTCAGGGTTCACGGGGGGTCTCGATGCCATCTCAGAATTCTCAGGGGGGCCTCTCATAGCAAGGGCCATTCCAGAAGTTTCAGAGCCATTCCAGGGGAGTCCTGGGGGTCTCTCAGAGCAGGGATCATTCCGAGGATCTCAGGATCATTCCAGGGGTCTTGGGGCCATCTCAGGGGTCTGGGGGGCGCACCCCGGGGGTCCCTCAGAGCAGGACCCGCCCCCGCTGGGTGGGCAGGAGCCCAAAGCGCCGTTTCAGGGTCACACGGTGCCGGGAGAATTTGTCATGGGGGGAGAAGTGGGCAGGGTGAGCCGAGAACGTGGGGACCCCACCTGGAGACACCTTCTGTGGGGGCAGGGGGTCAGAGAGACACCGACAGGCCTGGGACCCCAAAATACCCCCCAAAATCCCTTACTGATCCACCTGGAACCCCAAATACCCCCGGGATCCCCCCTCTGCCCACCCCAGAATCCCAAAATACCTCCAGAACACTAAAATACCCCTGGATCCCCCTATGGCTACCTTGGGACCCCAAACACCACCAGGACCCCCCCACGGACCACCCAGGAATTTGAAGTACCCCCCATGTTCCCCTGGATCGCCCTCAAACGACCCCTGAGACCCCCAAACTCCCTCAGATTCCCCCTATTTCCCCCTGGCGAGACCCCGAAATTCGCCCAACCACCCCTCCCCAGAGCGCCCCCCAACCACACCCCCCCAGAGTTCCCCCAAGTTCTCCTGGATTTCCCCTATTACCACCCCCAGGACCCCCAAACTCCCCCCGTTACGCCCCCAGGATCCCCAAGCTCCCACACATAGCTCCCAAACCCAAGCCCGCAACACCCAAACCCCGCGGGTCTCCCCTGGCATCCCCCCCCGCATGCCCAGATCCCCACTACACCTCCCCAACCCCCCCTAAGTCCCCCCCGTACCCGCAGGGTGTAAATGCGCTCGCCGCACTCCTTGTAGTAGCACTGCAGGAACATGGCGGCACCCGCGGGCCACGTGACCGGAACTTAGCTGAGCCCAGACCGGAAAGGGCGGAGTTAGTACAGGAAATCGCCGCTGGGGATGATGGGAAATGCACTCCCGGAAGTGAGTGGGGAAAACAGGTGAACCCAGGGGATCCAATGAGATGTGGGGGGGCGGAAATTTGGGGCAAAAAAGGGAGATTTGGGATCATACGGTGAGTTTGGCTCCCCAAAAGAAAAAAAAAGGCAGTTTTGGTCTGAAAGTTGATAATTTGGGCCCAAAAAAGGGGAATTTGGGCACCAGATAGGAAGTTTGGACTCGGAAAGGGCAGTTTGGTCCCCCAAAAGGACAGTTTGGTCAAAAACTGAGACTTTGAGCAACACAAGGGGGCTGTTTAGACCTAAAAAGGACAGTTTGGATTGGAAAAAATGGGAGTCTGACCCCTAAAAGGGGAGTTTGGCCTCAAAAATGGAGATTTTGGTCCCAAATGGGGAACTTTGGATCCACAAAGTGGTAGTTTGGTTCCAAAACAAGGGAATTCTGGGCCGAAATGGGGAGTAATTAAACCAAGAGCTTGTGATTAACACATGTGAATTAAAGTATAGACGTGACTATAACTTATCAAAATTAAGACTTTACATTCGGTATAGCAATATTCAGAATAGGTACCACTGGGCAGAAAATTTAGTAAGCAAAACTGGTAAAACAGGAAGACAAGAGCTGGATGTGATGTATACCTAGAGCCCTGTGCAGGGAATAAGGAACACTGGCTGTTTTTGCATGAACAATAGGTTAAAGTATACAGTAGCTTGACCCAATGTGTACCTACCTGTACTGGGGTACAGTGACCATGAAATAATCAAGTTTTCAATGTTCTGTGAAAGGAGAGGCATCAACAAAACTTCTCCACTGGAATTATGGAGAGCAGACTTTGTTCTATTCAGGATGCAGATTGAGGAGAACCAAACCAGGTACTGATTTTTTTAAAAGGAAACAGCTCTTGAAAAAAAAAGGGTCCAGGAGGGATGGACACACTTCAGTAAAGAAATCTTGAAGGCCCAGGAGCAGGCTGTGCCTATGTGCCAAAAGATGAGCCAGCGATGAACACGACTGGCCTGGCTGGGCATGGAGCTTTTGCAGGAACCCAGGGGAAAAAAGAGGATGCAGCACCTTTGGACAGAGGGACAGGAAACTCACGAAATGTTTAAGGATGTTGTTAGGCCATGCAGAAAGAAAATTAGAGAGGTGAAAGCTCAAGTAGAGCTTAACCTGGCCACCTCTATGAAGGATAATAAAAATGTTTTTGTAAATATATTAATGGCAAAAGGAGGGGCAAGGAAAACCTCCATTCTTTATTGGGGGGATAGAGTTACCAATGATGAGGAAAACACTGAAGTACTTAACTCCTTAATTGCCTCATCTTTCAACAATAAGACAGGTTGTTCTCAGGAGAAGTGGCCTCCTGAACAGGGACAGGGAGCAGAATGGAGACCCTGTAATCCAGGAGGAAGCAGTTGGGGACCTCCTGAGCCACTGAGATGCTCACAAATCTATGGGATCAGATGGGATCCATCCTAGGGGAATGAGGGTCATAGTGGATGAGCTCTCCAAGCTGCTCTCCATCATTTACCATCAGTCCTGGCTCACTGGGGAGGTCCCAGAGGACAGGAGGTGCCAATGTGATCCCATCCACAAGAATGGCTGGAAGGAGGATCTGGGAAACTCCAGGCCTGTCAGCCTGACCTCGGTGCCTGGCAAGGTTATGGAACAGATCACCTTGGGTGCCATCACACTGCACCTACAGGATGGCCAAGGGATCAGACCCAGCCAGAGTGGATTTCAATATCTTTATTGATGATCTGGATGAGGGAATTGAGTCCACCATCAGCAAATTTGCAGATGACAGCAAGCTGGGTGTGAGTATGGATCTGCTGGAGGGCAGGAGGGCTCTGCAGAGGGACCTGGACAGGCTGGATCCAGGGGCCAAATCCAACAATGTGAGGTTTAACAAGACCAAGTGCCAGGTCCTGTACTTTGGCCACAACAACCCCTGCAGCACTACAGGCTGGGGACAGAGTGGCTGGACAGGGGCCAGGCAGAAAGGGAGCTGGGGGCACTGATGGACAGCAGGCTGGACATGAGACAGCAGTGTGCCCAGGTGGCCAAGAAGGCCAATGGCACCTGGCCTGGATCAGGAATGGTGTGGCCAGCAGGAGCAGGGCAGTGATTCTTCCCCTGTGCTCGGCACTGCTGAGGCCACACCTCGAGTGCTGTGTCCAGTTTTGTGTCCCCAATTTAGGAAGGACATTGAGGGGCTGGAGCATGTCCAGAGAAGGGCAACAAGGCTGGTGAAGGGTCTGGAACACAAGTGCTGTGAGGAGTGTCTGAGGGAGCTGGGGCTGTTTATCCTGGAGAAGAGGAGGCTCAGGGCAGATCTCATCACTCTCTACAACTCCCTGACAGGAGGGTGCAGCCAGGTGGAGTCAGATTCTTTCAAGGGCAAACAGTGACAGCACAAGAGAGCACAGCCTTAAGCTGCATCAGGGGAGGTTTAGGCTGGACATTGGGCAGAGGTTCTATACAGAAAGAGTGATTAGGCATTGGAATGGGCTGCCCAGGGAGGTGGTGGGGTCACCATCCCTGGAGGTGTTTAAGGAAAGACTGGATGTGGCACTTGGTGCCATGGTCTGGGTGACAAGGTGGTGTTGGGTCACAGGTTGGATTTGATGCCCTCAAAGGTCTTCTACAACCTGGTTGATTCTGTGATGATTGTGACACTGCAAGGCCCCAGGGAAGCAAGAGGGATTTTGGCAATTCAGGTCCTCATTGAACCAAGGGGCCATTGTGACACTGTGGAACCAAGGAGACCCTGGGGATGTTCCAGAGCCCTGTGATACCAAGGGGCCATTGTGACACTCTCAGGACTCAAGGAACTAAAGGAACTATTTTGACACCGTGGTGCCCCATGGTACCAAGGGGCCATTGTGGTACTGTGGGGCCTCATGTAACTTAGAGGCAACTGTGACACTCAGGTCCTTGTGGAACTAAGGGGACACTTGTAACACTGCAGGGCCTCATGGAACCAAGGGTCTGTTCTGACAAGGCAGGATCCTGTGTAAGCAGGGGTCCATTGTGACTCTGCCCCACCCATGAGGGAATGTGCCTGGCCCAAAAAAAAGGAGGCTCCCTGTGGGCCCTGCTCTCCTCTCCAGGAAATGCTGAGAGCTCTGCAGCCCCTCCTGCCATCCCATGTCCCCAGGCCAGCACAACAGCCCCGGCCCTTGTGGCCCTCCAGAGCTGTTCCTGCTCCAGGCCCAGGGTCCATCCCAAAGCTGAGGCAGCCAGAAAGCTGTGCCCATTTCTGTTCATTCCTGTTTTGATGAGGATGGATCCTCAGCAACATGGATGTTACCTGAAGAATTTTACTTCTCCAGAGGTTTGCTCTGTCTTCAGCTCTTCAGTTAATGCTCCTTAAGATTTGAAAACACCCTAAGAAGACAAGGCCCTGGGAATAATTTAATTTTAAATCTTCAATTCTGTTGTGGTTAATTAGACCAGTTCCAGAAGCAAACTCAAAGTTGGACATATATTATAATATAGATCTCTTTTTTTGTGTTTATCCCTTTTCTGTTTATACACTGATATCAGCATTCTCCAATTGATATTGATCCCAAGCATTCCCTAATGCACTCTGAATAGATATGAACATCAAAACACTTTATGCCTGGCAATCAATCAGACTCTGTCCCTACCGCCTTCCCACCATTTCCCACATACAAGCCCTGGGACTCAGAGCAGCCTTGTGCAAATCTCAGCTTCCTCCACTCCAGGCTGTACCTGCAGCTTTCATCTCCTTGGCACCAACTCCCACCTGCTTTCCTTGGACAAGGAGCTGACCAAGACAGAGAAGATGTTCACTTGTTGTCAGCAAACAAAACCAAAGTAAGGCATAGCTCAATAAACGCAGAAGTCATTACTCTGCTGGATATTAAATCCACATTGCACACTAGACAGTCTCGGATCAATGGAAAACATGTTCTGTGCCCAGCACAGATCCCAAGATCCCCCAAACCCTCCCTGCCCCGATTCTGTCCACATTTGCTCTTTGCACACACGAGTCACACACTGAAGTCACGAGCTCCCTCCATGGCCAGAGGGAGGAAAAGAGAGAAAGTGGATGAAGAGCTCTCTTGTGCAGAGCTACAGCTGCACTGATCCCAATATTCTGGGCTCACAGGAACTTGATGCAACACCCTCTGCAGCATCTGTTCCCTGGCTCAAAATCTGTCTGCATGGCCAGGCCCAAGGAGTGCTGGGCAATGGAGTCACATCCAGGGGTGTCCCCAGGGCTCAGGATTGGGGCCAGTGCAGTTCAATCTCTTTAGTGCTGATCTGGATAAGGGATCGAGGGCACCCTCAGTCAGTGTCCAGGTGAGCCCAAGCTGGGTGGCAGTGTGGCTGTGCTGGAGGGCAGGAAGCTCTGCACAGGCATCTGGACAGGCTGCAGCCATGGGCCCAGGACAATTGGATGAGGTTCACCAAGGCCAAGGGCCGCGTCCTGCCCTGGCCTCACAACCACACCAAATACCTGGCTGTGCCCTGGCCCTGATCCCCACAGCCTGTCCTGTTTCCTTCATCCCTGCATTGCCAGGGACTCTGTGGGACAAGGGAGCTCTGCTCTGGGGATGGAGGGAGGTCCAAGTGCAGCCACTGGAGTGGGAACCACAACTCATCAGGTTTGTGTCCTTTGGGGGTCAGGAACTGGTGAGACTCAGAGGCACAGAAAGTTTCACTTGACGGCCAAGATAAAAAAATATAAAGATGATACATATCAAAAACAATGAACAAATCACATTGCTGTTGGCAGGGGGTGGTCCCAGCCCCCCAAGGCCTTTGGTCACCCCCACTGCAGCTCTCCTGCCCCGGCCTAGGCCTGTGCTGCTTCCCTTGCACACTTTACCCACTGCCCCATTTCCCCTCCTCCCTCTGACCCTCGCAGCTCCCAAAGCTTTCCTGATCTCCCTCTGTCCTCACTCGCTGTTGCTGCAAACAAAAAGCTGTGTTTGGCTGAGGAATGGCCAATTCCTGTGGGATTCCCAACTCCTGCCTTCTTCCCACACCCTGCTAAAGCTCCTGGGGCACCCAAGCTGTCCCAGGCACAGCCTTGCTGGAATCTGCTCCTTCTCTCCATGTGCCAGCACTGAAATCCATGTCCCATCTGCAGCCCCGCAGAGCAGCCCAGCCCTGTCTGGCCCTGCAGCAGGAACTGGAGGCACTGGAGGTCAGGGACAGTGACTCTGTGTGTGGAATGCTCAGGAGATGCTCAGCTCGGGCAGCTCCTGCAGCCCCAGGGCCAGCCCTGCTGCCCAGGACAGCAGCAGAGAGTTGGCCCTGGGGCTCCTCAGGCAGCTCCTGCTGCCCCAGGGACAGAATCACAGAATCATAGGATTAACCAGGTTGGAAAAGATGTCTGAGACCATCGAGTCCAACCTGTGACCTAACACCAGCTTGTCACCAGATTGTGGCTTTAAGTGCCATATCCAGTGTTTTATTAAACAGCTCCAGGGACAGTGAGTCCACCACCTCCCTGGGCAGTCCTGTCCAATGCCCAATCACCTTTTCTGTGATGAGCTTCTAACTAATGTGCAGCCTAAACTTGCTGTAGCACAGCTTGAGACATTTCCTATCATCTTGTCCATTGCTCCCTGGGAGCTGAGCCGAATTCTCCCCAGCTTGACCCTCTTCCTTGAGGGGCCTAGAGTGTCACAGTGCTTTTCATGCTTCCATGAGGCTCTGTAGTGTCACAATGGATCCTTAGTTCCCCAAGGCCCTGTAGTGTCACAGTGTGTGCTTGGTTCCATTGGGCCCTGGAATCTCACTAGGGTTTCCTTACTTCTGCAATGTCACAACAGCCCCTTGGTTCAACAAGGCCCCCCAGTGTCACAGAGGCCTCTGTGGTTCCAAGAGGACCCAGAGTGTCACCATTAACTCCTTGGTTCCATTCAGCCCCACAGTGTCACAATGGCCCCTTGCTTCTCTGGGGCCCTGCAGTGTCACAATCATCACAGGATCACAGAATCAGCCAGGTTGGAAAAGATCTTGGAGATCATCAAGTCCAACCTGTGACCCAACAACACCTTGTCACCCAGACCATGGCACTGATTGCCACATCCAGCCTTTCCTTAAACACCTCCAGGGATGGTGACTCCACCACCTCCCTGGGCAGCACATTCCAATGTCCAATCACCCTTTCTGTGTAGAACCTCTTCCTAATGTCCAGCCTAAACCTTCTCTGGTGCAGCTTAAGGCTGTGACATCTTGTCCTGTCACTGTTTCCTAGGAGCAGAGCCCAACCCCACCTGGCTGCACCCTCCTGTCAGGGAGTTGTAGAGAGTGATGAGGTCTCCCCTGAGCCTCCTCTTCTGCAGGATAAACAACCCCAGCTCCCTCAGACACTCCTCACAGGACTTGTGTTCCAGACCCTTCCCGAGCCTTGCTGACCTTCTCTGGACACTCTCCAGCCCCTCAATGTCCTTCCTAAATTGGAGGGCCCAGAACTGGACACAGCAGTCGAGGTGTGGCCTCAGCAGTGCCGAGCACAGGGGAAGAATCACTGCCCTGGTCCTGCTGGCCACACCATTCCTGATCCAGGCCAGGTGCCATTGGCCTTCTTGGCCACGTGGGCACACTGCTGGCTCATGTCCAGCCTGCTGTCCATCAGTGCCCCCAGGTCCCTTTCTGCCTGGCCCCTGTCCAGCCCCTCCGTCCCCAGCCTGTAGTGCTGCAGGGGTTGTTGTGGCCAAAGTGAAGGACCTGGCACTTGGTCTTGTTAAACCTCATCTCACTGGATTCATTTCTTGGATCCAACCTGTCCAGCTCCCTCTGCAGAGCCTTCCTAACTTCCAGCAGATCCACACTCGCACCCAGCTTGGTGTCACTACAGTTCCATGAGGTCCTAAAGTGTCACAGTGTTCTCCACGATTCCATGAGGCTCTGTAGCGTCACAATGGCCCCTTGATTCTCCAAGGCCCTCTAGTGTCATAATGGCCCCTGGCTTCCATGGGGCCTCCCAGTGTCACATTGTCCCTTGGGTCCCTGGGCCCTGCAGTGTCACAATGTCCCTTGGTTCCATGAGGTCTCTCAGTGCAGCAATGGTCTCCTTGGCTCCATAATGTCACAATGGACTCTTGGTCCCATGGGGCACCAGGGTCTCCAAATTGTTTCCTTCATTCCGTGAATCCCTGCAGTGTGGCAATGGCCCCTTGGTTACACAAGGCCCTACACTCACATTGGTCTCCATGGTTCCACAAGGACCCGTGGAGTAACAGTGGCCCCTTGGTTCCATAGGGCCTCATAGTGTCACAATGGTGCCATTGTTACACAAGGTCCTGCACTATCACAATGGTCTCTGTGGTTTCACGTGGCCCTGCAGTGTCACAATGGTCTTCTTGATTCCATGAGGCTGCACAGTGTCACAGTGATCCCTTGGTTCCATGAGGGCCCAGAGTGCCACAATGGACGCCTTGGTTGCACAATGTCACAATGGGCCCTTGGTTCCATGAAGCCTTGCACTGTTACAAGTGTCCCCTTAGTTCCACGAGGCCCTGATGTGTCACAGTGGCCTCTAAGTTACCTGAGGCCTCAGAGTACGACAATGGCTTCTTGGTGCCATGGGGCACCATGGTGTGAAAATTCTTCCCTTAGTTCCATGTGTCCCTGGAGTGTCACAATGGCCCCTTGGTTCCACTGGGTTCTGGAATATCTCCAGGGTCTCCTTGGTTCCACAGTGTCCCAATGGCCCCTTAGTTCTAAAAGACCCCACAGTGTCACGGTGGCCTCCATGGTTCCACGAGGACCACGAGTGTCACAATGGACTCCTTGGTTCCATTCAGCCCCTCAGTGTCACAATGGCCTGTTGAAGGTTCGGAGAATTTTCTCCATTCTGTTATTAGGAAACCAATGACCAGGTACTTAAGAGACAAAAGATGTGGCCAGGGGTGTGGTGATGGGAGCATCTAGCCATTGGTAACTTCTCACTTGCTCACGAGACTTGGGAGGGGAAACAGTGAAAACTGCTGTCTCCTTTTCACTGCAACTGAGGAAAAGCCCAGCTCTGCATTGCCTTCTCTTCCTTGCTGGGTGAGCTTTCATTTGGGGAAAAAAGCATGGGATTCCAGCCCCCTCTTCCCCTCCTGGAGTGTGCATCTTCCCACCTGCACTTGCAGCTGCTGCGGAGGGGGGCCCAACTGCCACTGCCCTGCACCTCACCTGCTGGAATGCACTGCCACCTTTTACTGGCTAGCCTGGGTGAGCCCATCCTGCCGCTCCAGCTTCCTGCTCTGAGCTCCCTGCCCAGCCCGTCCTGCTCACGCCATCCCTGCCCAGCCCCGTCCTGCTCACGCCATCCCTGCCCAGCCCTGTCCTGCTCACGCCATCCTTTCCCAGCCCTCTGTCCACCATTACCCACATGACACAGACCTGACCTCGCCCCACAGCGCCCCCTGCAGCTGCGCGGGAGTCATTGCACCTGCCCTGCCCAGCCGGGAGCCAACAGTGCCCCTGCTGGCTGTGACCGTGACTGCACCAAAAGGGAAAGTGCCTGGCAGCCCAGGGACATCTGCCACCGGGTTTTTGGTTTCGTTTGTTGTTACTATTGTTGTTACTATTGTTGTTATTGATTGCTTGCCTTACTATAAATACTAGTAAAGAACTGTCATTCCTTTTCCCTTATCTTTGCATGAAAGCCCTTGATTCCAAAGTTATAATAATTCGGAGGGAAGGGGGTTGCATTATCCATTCTAAGGGAGGTTCCCACCTTCCTTAGCAGACACCTGTCTTTCAAATCAAGACATTATCCTGGAGAAGATAAGGCTCAGGGGAGACCTCATCACTCTCTACAACTCCCTGACAGGAGGGTGCAGCCAGGTGGGGACAGATTCTTCTCCTGGGCAAACAGTGTCAGGACAAGAGGCCACAACCTTAAGCTGCGCCTGGGGAGGTTTAGGTTGGACATTAGGAAGTTCTTCAGAGAAAGGGTGATTGGGCATTGGAATGGGCTGCCCAGGGAGCTGGTGGAGTCACCATCCCTGGAGGTGTTTAAGGAAAGGCTGGATGTGGCAATCAGTGCCATGGTCTGGGTGACAAGGTGGTGTTGGGTCACAGGTTGGACTTGATGATCTCCAAGGTCTTTTCCAGCCTGTCTGATTCTGTTATTCTGTGATGATTGTGGCACTGCAGGGCCCCAGGGAAGCAAGGGGCCATTGTGACACTGTGGGGCTGAATGGAACCACAGAGGCCATGGTGACAATGCAGAATGAAGCAGACCCTGGAGATATTCCGGAGCCCAGTGGAAGCAGGGGGCCATTGTGACACTCCAAGGACTCATGGAACTAAGGGAACCATTTTGACACCATGGTGCCCCATGGTACCAAGGGGCCATTGTGGTACTGTAGGGCCTCGGGTAACTTAGAGGCCACTGTGACACATCAGGTCCTCATGGAACAAAGGGGACACTTGTAACACTGCAGGGGCTGATGGAATCAAAGGTCTGTTGTGACAATGCAAGATCTTGTGTAACCAGGGGTCCATTGTGACTCTGCCCCACCCATGGGGGAACGTGCCTGGCCAAAGGAAAAGGAGGCTCCCTGGGTGCCCTGCTCTCCTCTCCAGGAGATGCTGAGAGCTCTGCAGCCCCCCAGGGCCCATCCCAGAGCTGGGGCAGCCAGAAAGCTGTGCCCATTTCTGTTCATTCCTGTTTTGCTGAGGATGGATCCTCAGCAACATGGAGTTTCCCTGATGAATTTTACTTCTCCAGAGGTTTGCTCTGTCTTCAGCTCTTCCGTTCAGGCTCCTTAAGATTTGAAAACACCCTATGAAGACAAGCCCCTAGGAATTATTTAATTCTAAGTCTTCAATTCTTTTGTGGTTAATTAGACCAGTTCCAGAAGCATACTCAGAGTGAATGTGTGATATATATTATGTTATAATATAGATCTCCATTTTTCTGTGTATTTCTTTTCTGTTTATACACTGATATCAGCATTCTCCAATTGATATTGATCCCAAGCATCCCCTAATGCAGTCTGAATAGATATGAACATCAATACCCTTCATGGCTGACAATCAATCAGACTTTGTCCCTACCCCCTCCCCACCATTTCCCTCATGCAACCCCTGGGACTCAGAAAAGTCTTGTGCAAATCTGAGCTTCCTCCACTCCAGGCTGCACCTGCAGCTTTCAGCTCCTTGGCACCAACTCCCAGCTGCTTTCCTTGGAGAAGGAGCTGACCAAGACACGGAAGGATGTTCGTTCATTGTCAGCGAACAAAACTAAAAGGAGGCACAGCTCCATAAAATGCAGAAGTCATTCCTCTGCTGGATAGTAAATCCACTTTCCACAGCAGACGGTCTCAGACTAATGGAAAACACATTCTGTGCCCAGCACAGATCCCAAGATCCCCCAAACCCTCCCTGCCCCGATTCTGTCCACATTTGCTCTTTGCACACACGAGTCACACGCTGAAGTCATGAGCTGCCTCCATGGCCAGAGGGAGGAAAAGAGAGAAAGTGGATGAAGAGCTCTCTTGTGCAGAGCTACAGCTGCACTGATCCCAATCTTCTGGGCTCACAGGAACTTGATCCAACACCCTCTGCAGCATCTGTTCCCTGCCTCAAAATCTGTCTGCATGGCCAGGCCCAAGGAGTTCTGGGCAATGGAGTCACATCCAGGGGTGTCCCCAGGGCTCAGCACTGGGGCCAGTGCAGTTCAATCTCTTTATTGCTGATCTGGATGAGGCATCGAGGGCACCCTCAGTCAGTGTCCAGGTGAGCCCAAGCTGGGTGGCAGTGTGGCTGTGCTGGAGGGCAGGAAGCTCTGCACAGGGATCTGGACAGGCTGCAACCATGGGCCCAGGACAATTGGATGAGGTTCACCAAGGCCAAGGGCCGCGTCCTGCCCTGGGCTCACAACCACACCAAATCCCTGGCCGTGCCCTGGCCCTGATCCCCACAGCCTGTCCTGTTTCCTTCATCCCTGCATTGCCAGGGACTTTGTGGGACAAGGGAGCTCTGCTCTGGGGATGGAGGGAGGTCCAAGTGCAACCACTGGAGTGGGAACCACAACTGATCAGGTTTGTGACCTTTGGGGTCAGGAACTGGTGAGACTCAGAGGCACAGAAAGTTTCTCTTCATGGCCAACTGACAAAAAATGCAAACATGATACTGTTTGAAAAAATATCAAAACTCTTCCTTCAACTCTGTGCTAGGTTCCATCAGCATCTGACATGTCCACCATTGACAAGGGATTTCCATACAGGAACAGTTTTAAACAAAGACATAAGAAGTGGTGGTTCTAAAAGATAAAAATACAATGAAGATGTTGACTGATGTGTTATTTAAAGTTCTAAAAGACTGAGCCACACTCTGAAGCTCAAAGTGTGAAGCCAGTCAGTTGAGAGGCATTGGAATGACTGGAGAGGATCTAGAGGAGGAAATCTGTGAACAATGGGAAGGTCATAGATCCAGCTGGTGTGGTGAAGAGATGTCCTTAGACATGGCCGTTTAAACAGGAGAGGTGGAAACACCTGAATGAAGAGGGACATGAAATAGTAGATGGAATATTGGCCACAAAAGTAGAGGGGAAGATCAGCTATCAGTACACTTCCAGGAAATTCCTGTTCTCTCTTGGTATGAGATCTTTGCCATTTCTTAAAAGCACTCAAATAACCCAGCTAATGAAGATGTGCTTGTGCACCTCACAAGCTGCAGGTCCCCTACAGCCCTGGAGGGCTCCTGTCCCATAAACATCTGCTCTGCTCCACTCTGAAATAGGGACCAGCATCGTCCCAGGATCAGCAGAGAGCTGAGATTGGAAGCTGCAAATCTGCAGCTTCACCTGTCAGAAACAGGGTCAGACCAAGGCTTGATTCTGTCTGGATTGGAAAATCCCAAGGGACAGGGATGGGGCAGCATTTCAGCACCTGGCTGAGCCCATGGGAACAAAGGTTTCCTCCTGTCCTGGCTGAACCTCCCCTCCTTCACCTTCCACCCATTGTCTTTTGTCTCCCACCAGGCCCCTGGTGAAGAGCCTGGCTCTGTGTTCTCCATCACCTCCTCGGTGCAACTGCCAGGCTGGGATGAGGAGCCCCTCAGCCTTCCCTTCTCTGGGCTGGACAAGCCCAGCTCCCTCAGCCTCTCCTCACAGCCCAAGGGCTCCAGCCCCACCCTGGAGGCCCTTCCCTAACCCTGCTCCAGCTGCCAGACATCTTTCCTGCCCTGGGGAACCCAAACCAGGCCACAGTGACCTGGATAATCCATGTCCTTCATGTCCTGCTCACACAGCCCCAGCCCACTGTCCCCATGTCAGGCTCTGGGTGTTGATTTGTGGGACATCCTTGGGGGAGGCTGCGGTGCCAGGAAGGGCAGGAGCTGGGGGGACAGGGGACCCTGCTGCACACAGCAGTGTTGGATGTCTATGGGGGGGCTCTGTGAGGGGGTGTCCGGGGCACCGTGACCTCTGCAGTGACATTACACAGCTCCCCTGCAACATCACAGCCCTCCTGTGACATCACAACCCACTCTGTGATGTCACACCATCCCCCATGTGTTGTCAAACCACCATCCTGTGATGTCACAGCCCATTCTCTGTTGTCAGTGCCCCCCTCTATGATGTCACAGCCTGCTCTGTAATGTCACATCATACCCTGTGATATCACAGCTGGCTCTATGACTTCTCACCACCACTCTGTGATGTCACAGCCCACTCTTTGATGTCACACAGCTGCCCTGTGATGTCAAAGCCTGCTCTCTTGATGTCACACAGCCCCTCGGTGATGTTACACAGTCCCCTTATTATGCCGTATCTGCTTGATGACCTCACTCTGTGATCACATAGCCCAATCTGTGACCTCACAGAACCCATCCTGTATGTCACACAGCCCCTTTCTGACATCACAGCTGCTCTGTGCCTCTATGACACAGCCCCCTCTGGGACATCACACAGCCCCTCTATGACATCACAGCTGTTCTGTGACCTCACAGCCCCTCTCTGGAATGTCCCCCAGTGTCACCTTTGGGGCAGGAGGGACAGGTGGCCTCCAGGCACATTTGGGCCCCTCTGCTCGCAGCCCCTGGCACCCGGAGGTGCCCAGCAGCTCCCGCAGGCTGCCGAACCTCCGTGCCACCCCCAACAGCCTCAAGTGTCCATCCTTGTCCCGGTGGACCTTGAACCACTTGGAATCCTGGCTGGAGCGTGGCTGTGGAGTGACCGCTGGGCTCAGTGGGGTGGGGACCCTCCAGGAGCCCCCCAACCCCTCCTGCCCCACAGGTGCCCTCAGCAGCCCCAGGGCTGTGCCTGTCCCCATGGCACTGTCCCCATGGTTCCAGGGCTGTGTTTCCCTCGTAGGGACGGAGCCCTGTGGGTTCCTGGTATGGCCAGATGTCCTCCCACCCCTTTCCCTCACAGATGGCTGCCATATGGAAAGGCTCAACAAAGGGTCAAAAGGCTGAAGGAGGGGTCAAAGGCCCAGCAAGAGGTCATCTTTTGGCACTATAAAGTCTGAAAGGCTAAACCCTGGTATAGGGAAACAGATGGAGAAAGAGATGAAAGGAAACAGAAAATATGACTGAAAGACACACTTTTGGACTATAAAAGACACATTAATTATGTCAGAGGCAGAAGTCTCCTACACACACTCTGGAAATGTGCAAGACTTCTGCCCAGAGTTTGGATCCAAGCTCTGCTGGTTACTTTCCTGAGAACTGGGGAAAAGGATTCTAATGTATGCATCCATCAACTAACCAGGTGGTAAGATACATTGGTTCCCAAGTTACATTATTTCTTCCTAGCCCTAATAATAGGTACCTTTTTGCCCGGTGCATTTTGTCTACTAATATTTTATTTTATTTTATTTTATTTTATTTTATTTTATTTTATTTTATTTTATTTTATTTTATTTTATTTTATTTTATTTTATTTTATTTTATTTTATTTTATTTTATTTTATTTTATTTTAATTTTTGTGTACTATGTAGTTTTGTCCCAGGTCTTATGTCTGTTATTTTTGTGTCTAATAAATAAGAATTTATTTTTTATTTTATCTAATCAGCCATTATTAAAGAACTTGTGCACGAGACTGAGTCTTGGGGTCCTGGGCACCCCAATAAGAGCTATTGCCTGCTGCCAAAAGGCCTAGGCAAGAGGCAGAGGCTTATCTAAGCTCCTGTCTCTATTGGTAACACCCGGCCCCCCCAAAACCCCGGGGGTGCCGTGGGGGTCTCACCTGGACGCAGACGCTCTGCAGGGAACTGTCCAAGGCCTGGGGGCTGTGGCACAGCAGGGACACCCCCGCGGTGATTCTGTCACCTCCCTTCCGCTGTCACCTCCGCCTTGGGGCTGCTCAGGGCTCCCGGCACCCCCTGAGGGCTCTGTGGCACAGCTTGGCCACGTCCCCCAGGAGCCGGGGAGGAGCCACCTCCCTGCAGAAGGAGCGCTGGGCATCGCCCTCAGCCGGGAGTGGCCATGGAGGAGAGGCACGAAGGAACGAGCCTCCCGCAGCGTGGGGAAATGCCCATCCTGTGCCAGGCGGGGGGCAGCCCCACGTCCCCCCGAGTGCCCAGGGGCTCCCCAAACCCCCCCAGCTCAGCAGCACCCGGCTGTCCGCCTTGGGGAGGGTGACGAGCCGCTTCTCCACGGGGCTGCTCTCCCGGCTCGCTGCCTGCTCGGTGCCGATGGCGGCGATGTCGGGGAAGTCACACAAGTGCTGGCGCTTCTGTGGGGACACCGCCGGGGTGACACTGCCGTCACCCACGTCCCCACACCGCGGGACCTCCAGCACAGGCACCGTCAGCGCCTCGGAGCTGCCTGGGACGGGAGGCAGAGGTGGCTGGTGGGGTGTCCCCAGGGATGTTGGGCTGTCCCCATGGGTTTCAGGCTGCCCCAGTGGGTGGCAGGCTGTCCCTGTGGGTGGCACGCTATGCTCATGGGTGCCAGGGTTTCCTGTGGATTCCAGACAGTCCTGATGGATTCCAGGCTGTCCCCAAAGGTGTAAAACTGTCCCCATGGGTGCCAGGCTCTCCTGATGGGTGCCAGGCTGTCCCCAGTCATGCCAGACTGTCCCGTGGGTGCCACACGGTCCCCCCCAGCCCCTGGCTCACCTGACGTGGCTGCAGACCTGTCCTGGGCTCTGCAGCTCCTCCTTGGCGATGGGCAGCATGTCCAGCACGGCCAGGCTCAGCCCCTGCTCCTGCGTGGGCAGGCTCAGCCCCACAGCCACACAGCCCCAGAGGAAATCCCTGTGGGACTGGGCACGGCCCAAGGCTTGGGGGATTCTCCCATCTCCTGCTGTGTCAGGACACCTGAGGCACCCCAAGTTCCCCGGCCCATGCTGGTATTGTCCTCGTGTCCCAGCGCCCACGTGAGTCACATCCTGCCCTGGGCTCTGGTTTGCTGCTGCTTCCCTGGCTCTGTCCCTGGGGCATGTCCCCCCCAGGGGACACAGTGACCCCATCTGGGCAACCTGGGGTGCCCCATGCCAACTGTGGGATGGCCACGAGCAGCTCCTGGTGAGCCACGTAAGAGGAACCACATCCCCCAAGCATCACAGGGTGCTGGAGGACCTCATGCCCAAAGCGTGTTGGGATTCAGAGCCATGGGCCAGGACCCCCTGTTGAGAATGAGCACAGAACCCCAAGCCCAGAAGCAGGACCCCCAGGGAACAGATGCTGCAGAGGGTGTTGGATCAAGTTCCTGTGAGCCCAGAATATTGGGATCAGTGCAGCTGTAGCTCTGCACAAGAGAGCTCTTCATCCACTTTCTCTCTTTTCCTCCCTCTGGCCATGGAGGGAGCTCATGACTTCAGTGTGTGACTCGTGTGTGCAAAGAGCAAATGTGGACAGAATCGGGGTAGGGAGGGTTTGGGGGATCTTGGGATCTGTGCTGGGTACAGAATGTGTTTTCCATTGGTCTGAGACTGTTCTGCTGTGGAAAGTGGACTTAATATCCAGCAGAGGAATGACTTTTGCATTTTATGGAACTGTGCCGTCCCTTGTTTTTGTTTGCTGACAGTAAATGAACGTCCTTCTCTGTCTCGGGCAGCTCCTTCTCCAAGGAAAGCAGGTGGGAGTTGGTGCCAAGGAGCTGAAAGCTGCAGGTGCAGCTTGGAGTGGAGGAAGCTGAGATTTGCACAAGGCTGCTCTGAGTCCCAGGGTTTGGATGGTGGGGAGGGAGTAGGGACAGAGTCTCATTGATTGTCAGGCATGAAGGGTATTAATGTCCAGATCTATTTAGACTGCATTAGGGGATGCTTGGGATCTATATCAGTTGGAGAATGCTGATATCAGTGTATAAACAGAAAAGGAATAAACAGAAAAATAGAGATCTATATTACAATATATGTCCAACATTCACTTTGAGTATGCTTCTGGAACTGGTCTGATTAACCACAAAAGAATTGAAGATTTAAAATTAAATCGTTCTCAGGGGCTTGTCTTCTTAGGTTGTTTTCAAATCTTAAGGAGACTGAACGGAAGAGCTGAAGACAGAGCAAACCTCTGGAGAAGTAAAATTCATCAGGGAACGTCCATGTTGCTGAGGATCCATCCTCATCAAAACAGGAATGAACAGAAATGGGCACAGCTTTCTGGCTGCCCCTGCTTCGGGATGGGCCCTGTGCCCGGAGAAGGAACAGCTCTGGAGGGCCACAAGGGCCGGGGCTGTTGTGCTGGCCTGGGGACATGGGATGGCAGGAGGGGCTGCAGAGCTCTCAGCATCTCCTGGAGAGGAGAGCAGGGCACCCAGGGAGCCTCCTTTTCCTTGGGCCAGGCACGTTCCCCCATGGGTGGGGCAGAGTCACAATGGACCCCTGGTTACACAGGATCCTGCATTGTCACAACAGACCCTTGGTTCCATGAGGCCCCGCAGTGTTACAAGTGTCCCCTTAGTTCCATGAGGACCTGAGTGTCACAGTGGCCTCTGAGTTACCTGAGGCCCATTACCACAATGGCCCCTTGGCACCATGGGGCACCACGGTGTCAAAATAGTTCCCTTAGTTCCATGAGTCCTCAGAGTGTCACAATGGCCCCCTGCTTCCACTGGGCTCCGGAATATCTCCAGGGTCTCCTTGGTTCCACAGTGTCACAATGGGCCCTTGCTTCCCTGATGCCCTGCAGTGTCACAATCATGACAGAATCACAGAATCAGCCAGGTTGGAAAACACCTTTGAGATCATCAAGTCCAACCTGTGACCCAACAACACCTTGTCACCCAGACCATGGCACCGAGTGCCGCATCCCGTCTTTCCTTAGACACCTCCAGAGATGGTGACTCCACCACATCCCTGGGCAGCCCATTCCAATGCCCAATCACCGTTTCTCTGAAGAACTTCTTCATAATGTGCAGCCTAAATCTCCCTTGGTGCAGTTTAAGTTGTGGCCTCTTGTGCTGTCACTGTTTGCCCAGGAGAAGAATCTGACCCCACGTGGCTGCACCCTCCTGTCAGGGAGTTGTAGAGAGTGATGAAGTCTCCCCTGAGCCTCCTCTTCTCCAGGATAATGTCTTGATTTGAAAGACAGGTGTCTGCTAAGGAAGGTGGGAACCTCCCTTAGAATAGATAATGTGACCCCCTTCCCTCCGAATTGTTATAACTTTGGAATCAAGGGCTTTCATGCAGACATATGGGAAAAGGAAAAACAGCTCTTTACTAGTGTCTATGATGAGGCAAACTATCAATAACAACAATAGTAACAACAAGCACAACCAAAACCTGGTGGCCGAAATCCCTGGGCTGCCAGGCACTGTCCCGTTTGGTGCAGTCATGGTCACAGCCAGCAGGGGCACTGTTGGCTCCCAGCCAGGTAGGGCAGGTGCAATGACTCCTGCGCAGCTGCAGGGGGCGCTGTGGCACGAGGCCAGGTCTGTGTCATGTGGGTAATGGCGGATGGGCTGGGCAGGGATGGCGTGAGCAGGACGGGCTGGGCAGGGATGGTGTGAGCAGGACAGGCTGGGCAGGGATGGTGTGAGCAGGACAGGCTGGGCAGAGATGGTGTGCAGATGGACAGGGCTGGGCAGGGAGCTCAGAGCAGGGAGTTGGAGTGGCAGGATTGGCTCACCCAGACTAGCCAGTAAAAGGTGGCAGTGCATTCTGGCAGGGGGGGCACAGGGCAGTGGCAGTTGGGCCCCCCTCCACAGCAGCTGCAAGCGCAGGTGGGAAGATGTGCACTCCAGGATGGGAAGAGGGGGTTGGAATCCCATGCTTTTTTCCCCAAATAAAAGCTCACCCAACAAGGAAGAGAAGGCAGTGCAGAGCCAGGCTTTTCCTCAGTCGCAGCGAAAAGGAGACAGCAGTTTTCACTGTTTCCCCTCCTAAGTCTGGTGAGCAACTGAGAAGTTACCAATGCCGGATGCTTCCATCACCACACCTCCGGCCATATCTTTTGTCTCTTAAGTACCTAGTCGTTGGTTTCCTAACAACAGAATGGAAAAATTCTCCAAACCTTCAACAGGCCATTGTGACACTGAGGGGCTGAATGGAACCAAGGAGTCCATTCTGACACTGTGGGTCCTTGTGGAACCATGGAGGCCACTGTGAGACTGTGGGGCCTTGTTGAACCAAGGGGCCATTGGGACACTGCGGAAGTAAGGAGACCCTTGTGATATTCCAGAGCCCAGTGGAACCAAGGGGCCATTGTGACACTCCGAGGACTCATGGAACTAAGGGAGCTATTTTGATACCATGGTGCCCCATGGGACCAAGAGGTCATTGTGAAACTATGGAGCCAAGGAGACCATTGCTGCACTGTGAGACCTCATGGGAACAAGGATCCATTGTGACACTGCAGGGCCAGGGAACAAAGGATTCATTGTGAAACTGAGATGCCCCATGGAACCCAGTGGCCATTATGACACTAGAAGACCTTGGAGAACCAAGGAGCCATTGTGACACTATAGACCTTCATGGAATCATGGAGAATACTGTGACACCTTAGGACCTCATGGAACAATAGCGACACCAAGCTGGGTGTGAGTGTGGATCTGCCGGAGGGTAGGAGGGCTCTGCCGAAGGACCTGGACAGGTTGGATCCAGGAAATGAATCCAGTGAGAAGAGGTTGAACAAGACCAAGTGCCAGGTCCTGCACTTTGGCCACAACAACCCCTGTAGTGCTACAGGCTGGGGACAGAGTGGCTGGACAGTGGCCAGGCAGAAAGGGACGTGGGGTGAATGATGGACAGCAGGCTGGACATGAGGCAGCAGTGTGCCCAGGTGACCAAGAAGGCCAATGGCACCTGGCCTGGATCAGGAATGGTGTGGCCAGCAGGACCAGGGCAGTGATTCTTCCTCTGTACTCAGCACTGGTGAGGCCACACCTCGAGTGCTGTGTCCAGCTCTGGGCCCTCCAATTTAGGAAGGACATTGAGGGGCTGGAACGTGTCCAGAGAAGGGCAACAAGGCTGGTGAAGGGTCTGGAACACAAGTCCTGTGAGGAGTGTCTGAGGGAGCTGGGGTTGTTTATCCTGGAGAAGAGGAGGCTCAGGGCACACAAGGTGGTGTTGGGTCACAGGTTGGACTTGATATTCGCAAAGGTCTTTTCCAGCCTCGCTGATTCTGCGATTCCACACAAGGTGAAACCACCCTTGAAGCAGTTGCAGGATGAGCCCTAAGGTTCCTCCTCAGAAGGTCCAGCAGCCCATGGCCCTCAGCTTCTCCACACAGGCCCCAAAGCCCATCCTGTCAGTCCTGCAGAGCCTCTCCAGCTCCTCCCCATTGCCCCAGAACAGGGAGCCCCACACCCACACACAGCAGCCCAGATGTGCCCCCCTGGCCTGGGGTGCCTCTGGCAAGGGAACAGCACGAGGCACTGCAGGAGCCTGCAGACAATCCATGAAGCACTTGGAGGATGATCCTGCTCACCAAGGGATGTTCCCATGGCGCCAAGTCAGGAACTGAAATGGGGAGTGGGGCCAGAGAGGAAAGGGCAAACAGGGATGGGCTGTTTGCAGGGGAGGGGACAGGGATGGGCAAGAGGAAGAAATGTGGAGCAGGAAAGAGGAAAGAAAGCAAAGGTGAAGCAAAGGAAATGCTCAGGGCTGTTTGGGGGTGGCTGCCAGGCAGCCCTGGGGCTGAGCAACAACGTCTGCAGTGGCACAGGAAACTCACAGCTGATGGGAACAAACTTTCTGGCTGACTTCAGAGGTCACCACAAACCTGAGTGGTTTCCCTGCCATCCCCAGCCCTTGCTGGCCCCCAGGGGCTGATGGCGTTTGTGCTCCCTCAGGTTCATCTCCCCATGCCAACAGCATGGCGCTGCTCACGCCTGCTCTGTGCAATGCAAACAGGGGCTCCTGAGCAGTGCTGCCGTGGCTCTGCCTGCAAGGATCAAGCACCTCTGGGAGCTGGGGGAGAGGCCAGGGCTGCAAAGGGGGGATGTTGTTGGCAGCTCCATCAGGACGCTCTGGGACGCTGCCCTGGGCTGTCCAGCGCAGTGGGGATGGATCAGCCCCTGCTCTGCTGCTCCTTCCCAGCTCCCCCAGGGACCTTGCAGAGCCCCAGCCATGCTGTTTGCCCCCACCCTGCCCACGGCCACCCTGAGGCTGCTCTCGGGGGTTTTCTCTGCTGAGCATTGGCCTGGGCGTGTTCTTGAGAGACCCTGGGCAAGGAGCCTCGAGCCCCCAGGCCCTGCCCTGAGGCGTCAGCTCTGCCCCAGCAGTGCCCATGGCCTGTCCCTGCTGCAGCCCCGGCACTGCCACCCCCAGCACTGGGAGCCACCCCGAGAGCACTCAGGCCCTAGAGCAACACGAGGGGCAGGAGGGCAGCGGGGCAGTGGCATGGGAGCAGCGCTGGCAACACCAAGTGCTGCTGCTCCTTGGCAGAGCTGCTGTGCCACCCCTGATCTGCCCCAGCTCTGCACACAGACATTGCTGCTGCAGCTCCCAAGAAGGGAACAAAAGGGGATCTGTGGTGAAAACTTGGCTGGGAGATCCTTTAGTTCATTTAAAGCCACCAAAAGCAGAGCTCCTCATTGACACAGTCTGTAGCTGCAGCAAAGATACAGAGAAACAAAATGAGAAATGGCACAAATAATAACATTTCTTTATGGACAATATTAACAAAACAAAGGAATGAAAAGAACAAACCAACAATCAACCTCCAAAAAACAATCAAAGATGATTTATATAATAAGTGATTGGCTGAAATTGGCAACCAGTTTAATGTTTCTGAAATTGTCCGGTCATCAGTCTCCACACTGCAGCCTTGAGCTCCTGGTTCCTCAGGCTGTAGATGAGAGGGTTCAGGGCTGGAGGCACCACTGAGAACAGAACTGACACTGCCAGATCCAGGGATGGGGAGGAAAGGGAGGGGGGCTTCAGGTAGGCAAAAGCAGCAGTGCTGATAAACAGGGAGACCACGGCCAGGTGAGGGAGGCACGTGGAAAAGGCTTTGTGCCGTCCCTGCTCAGAGGGGATCCTCAGCACAGCCCTGAAGATCTGCACATAGGAGAAAACTATGAAAATGAAACATCCTAAAAATGGAAAAGCAAAAACCAGAAGTAATCCAAGTTCCCTGAGGTAGGAGTGTGAGCAGGAGAGCTTGAGGATCTGTGGGATTTCACAGAAGAACTGGCCCAGGACATTGCCCTGGCACAGGGGCAGGGAAAATGTATTGGCTGTGTGCAGCAGAGCATTGAGAATGCCACAGGCCCAGGCAGCTGCTGCCATGTGGGCACAAGCTCTGCTGCCCAGGAGGGTCCCATAATGCAGGGGTTTGCAGATGGACACGTAGTGGTCATAACACATGATGGTGAGGAGCAGATACTCTGCTGAAATGAAAAAGACAAAAATAAATAGCTGAGCAGCACATCCTGAGTAGGAGATGTCCGTGGTGTCCCAGAGGGAATTGTGCATGGCTTTGGGGACAGTGGTGCAGATGGAGCCCAGGTCGGTGAGGGCCAGGTTGAGCAGGAAGAAGAACATGGGCGTGTGCAGGTGGTGGCCGCAGGCTACGGCGCTGATGATGAGGCTGTTGCCCAGGAGGGCAGCCAGGGAGATGCCCAGGAAGAGGCAGAAGTGCAGCAGCTGCAGCTGCCGCGTGTCTGCGAATGGCAGGAGGAGGAAGTGGCTGATGGAGCTGCTGTTGGACATTTCCTGTCTCTGGCCATGGGGACCTGTTCATGGAGAAAAGGACAGTGACAAGTTGGGAGAGGCTGCTTGGAGCCAAACCTGTGCCATTCCCTGCAGACTGTCCCACTGTGACTCATCCACCCTTGTTCCTTCTCTGGGAAAACCTTCATCCAGGTCCCTGCCTGAGCTCCACTTGTGCTGTCTGAGTGTGCCATGAGCAGCCAGGCCTGTGCGTGGGGGCTCTCGAGGAGCCATCCCTGCCCTGCTGCCCTGGGTTTGTGGCCATGGGGCAGAGGGACAAGGCTGGATATTCAGGACTTGTCAGTGGAATCTCTCCTAATGCAGAAAGGTTTGTTGCTATCTCCCAGGAATGAAATTTTTTCCTACCCACACCTTCTTCCTGGCTCTATGAGGTCACAAATCCCTAGCATTTCTGCTGCACCCACAGTTTGCCACTGAGAGATGTGAGAGGCAAAGGGATTCCCTGTGGCTCAGGGCAAGCTCAGGGGCTGGATGGGCTTGTTCCCAACTGCCCTGGGGTTGCACCTTTGGCTGCAATCAGAGCACAATCACACTCCTGTGTCACCCTGAGGAGAAACCAGACCCTGCAGAGAGCAGAGGGATCACTGAATGTCTCATCCTCTCCAAAGGTCTCTGGGCAAGGACTCAGCACTCCCTTCTGCCAAGGACACTCACGGTGCCCTTGGCAAGCCCAACAGCATTTCCTCACTTGTGGCATATCTGCACTTCCTCGTGGGACATTCAGGGAACTCCAAGAGGCTCTGGCACAGATTTGCACCCAGGAGGGCAGCTCAGAGCTTGGAAGGACGCAGCAAGGAGATCCCCAGGTGTGCTCATGATGGCATCTCAGCGAGGGAGGCTCAGCTCCTTCCCCTTTCCCATGGACTGCTTTGCCCACAGCCCCACAGGTCACAGGGAAGCTTGGACACCCCATTCCCATGGACACTCCTGCCTGGCAGGAATCCCAAGGGCAGGGCCTGACTCAGCTGCTGCAAATGCCAGAGCCTCCCTGAGAGCACAAGAAAACAATGACAATATCAGAGAGTGCAGAACCAAGAGAAGATCTTGTGGTGCTGTGCCTGAGAGGACAGGGCAGAGACAGCCGCGCACTCAGGACAGTGTTCCCTGTCCCCAGCTGTGCACGGCACCTCCCACACACCAACAGTGCCCTCCTGCCCACAGCATTGCTCTGCTCAGCTCCCTCTCCTGCCCTCATCCTCTCCCTGGGCCTGCACATTTTCCTCCTCTCAGGTGCCTTGTCCCTGTCAGCGCTCACAGAGCCCATCCCACCCTCTGTGCACTCGGCCCGGCCCTACAGAAACCTGCCTGTCTGCAGGGCCCTGCCTGGGGGCAGCCTCTGTGTGCAGGTGGGCGAGGGCAGCTCAGAGAGCCCTGCTGGGCCCTGCCAAGGTGATGCTGGTGCTGTCCTTGGGCTGAGGAGTGCCTGAAGGCCCTTTGGGAGGCTCCAGCAGAGAGAACCAAAGTTACAGATCAGATGTTTCAGTAAATGTTCAAACACTATTTTGATGATTCTGTTGTGTCCATATCAACTCAGAATTTTCTGTGACTGTGATTACAGCTCCTATTCTGCTTCTCTCATCTCCCAATCTTCCCACCCTGATCCAAGTAAGAAACTGAAAACAGTCTCAGGAAAGCTCCTGATCTTTGCAGCAATCCGTGGCTTACCTTCTTTGGGCAGTGTCCTCCAGAGCTGTCCCCAGGCTCATCTGGAGCTGGCAGCAGCCCTGCCCCACACAGCACCTCTCAGCAGCAGCACCTGCCCTGCTCAGGGTCGCTCCTTCCCCCCACAGCTTCTCCCCCAGCGCTGGCAGCAGCTCCCCGCGCCGGCTGAGAGCTGCCCCTGGCAGGCAGCACAGTCCCTGGCCCAGCACAGCGCCCTGGGCTGCAGGACCCTGCTCTGCACCACAGCCCTGGGCACCCCTGGCTGCACCCGCGGCTGCTCAGCCCTGCAGCACAGCCTGGCAACAGGGAGCTGTCCTGTGCTGTGCCTTGGATGCTGCAGCAGGGAAACCCAGCTCTGCCCTAGGGCCACATCCCCTGCACTGCAGCAACTCTCAGAGTCCTCCTGCAAGATCCCAAAAGCTGTGCCATGTGCCAGCTTCAGGGCTGTGTAGAGGAGCTGCTCCTCAGCAGAAAGGGCTTTTTGAAGCCCTCCTTGGTTGCCAGGAGCTCCCTCTGTGCCAGGAGCCCGGCCCAGCTCAGCAGCACAGCAACAGCACAAGGACTCTAATGAGCCTCTCGGGGCTTTGGTGCTGAGGCCCTGAACATCAGTCCCTGAGAGGGAATTGAAGAAACCTCTCCAGAATTCAAAGTCACAATCAATATCCAAAGTTTCTTGAAGTTTTAATGGGTCCCACTGAGGGACATGACTGAGAAAGTGTCCCCAGGTTCCAGTTAGAGCAGGAAATTGGAGGCAGTGATGACAGGGTGGGACAAAGAGAAGCCAAGTCTTGGTGCCCTGGGGCACAACAGAGTCTGTGCCACCAAGGGCTGTGAGGAGACACCTTGTCCTGAGGCCCTGGGGCCTCCTGGCACAGCCCCAGCAAGGCTGGGCACTGTCACCCCCTTGTCCTTTCCTCAGTATCCCCCCCCATCCCAGTGGCCTCAAGGATCTGCTGGAAGGAGTTCCTGGGGAGCCTTTGGCAGGAATGGCCCTGGGGGCTCCTTCATGCTCCCAGGGACTGCAGGTTTTTCAAAGGACTTTGGCTTTTGCTTTTGCCTTGGAATCTCTGGGATCTTTGTGCAATCATGGCCTCCAATTATCTGCTCTAACGAGTCCCTTGAGATTCTTTGTAACAACACTCACTGGGGCTCATTAATGCTTCAAGGTACTCAGGGTTTATTAAAGTCCTCCTTTTTTCATCCTGAGTCTCTGAGAAGTTTCTGCAATCATGGCCTCCAATTATCTGCTTTAATTAGTCCCCTGAGAGCCCTTGTTAGTAAGGATACTCAGTGGGACTCATTAATGCCTCAAGTACTTCAGGTTTTTAAGGTATTTTCCTTTTTTCTTTTCACACTGAATTTCTCAGAGCTTTTTGTGCAATCATGGCCTCCACTTCTCTCCTTCAAGGTGTCCATGAGGAGCCTGTGTTGGGGATGGACCTCCATGGGACCCATTCATGTTTGAAGAAACTTTGGGTTTTTTTTCTGACTGACTCCTGGAAAGGTTTGTGCAATCTCCTCTCAGGCCCTGAGGTTCAAGGGCTCAGCACCAAATGCACCTCGGGGCTCATTGGGATCAAGCAAGTCCTGACAAACCATGGCTCTGCCTTGATTTCCCTCTGGTCAGTGCAGTTCATTAGGAAGTTTTTCTACAATAGTTTTGAGGAATATTTCAAAGTGCTTCTAAAAAATATGCATTCCGATTTTAAAGGGTATATTTTATGCTTGTTCTCTTTAGAGAAGAGATGATTGTGACATTCTGTGATTGATGCTGATCCAGGGTCTCTCCTCAGGAGGTCTGGCCTGGTCAGAGAACCTTTGCCTGGAGGTCTCACCCAGTGTGGACAACCTTGCTCCACATTCCCAACCCCATCCTGCCTCTCCTCACTCACCTGGGGCCTGCTTTGCTTGGAGAACTGGCTGCACTCAGGCAAAAAGGGGATTTTCCTTTTTTTGTTTTTAAGCATTGTAAAACTTCTATGTTTCCCCACAGAAAACAGACACACTCCTCAAGTGTGTGCCAAGTCCATGGTGCCTCCAATGAGGTTCCCTCTCCCCAAGGCAGAACCCTGACTGAAATATGTTAGACCTTTTGGACTGCCTGGTTCCACAAGGCCTTGCGGTGTGAAAATGGCTCTTTGGTTCCATGAGGATCTGTACTCTCAGCAATGGTCTCCTCAGTTCCAAAGTGTATCAATGATCCCTTGGTTTCATGAGGTCCCTAAGTGTCACAATGACCTCCTGGATTCCATGAGGCATCACAGTGTCACAATGGACATTTGGTTCCATGAGGTTCATTAGTGTCACAATGGTCTCCTTGGTTCTGTGAGGCCCCACTGTGTCACAATGTCCCCTTGGTTCCATGAAGCCTCACTGCACAACAGTGATCTGCTTGACTCCATGAGGAATACAAGAGCTTTGCATAAACAATGAGCAAGACCATGGTCTCCTTGGATCTGCATTGTCACAATGGACAATTGGGTCCATGAGGTCCCAAACTGTCACAATGGATATTTGTGCTCCATGGGGCCCCAAAGAGTCACAATAGTCCCTTGGTTCCGTGGCGCCCAGCAGTGTCACCATGGCCTCCTTGGTTCCAGGAGGCTGGACAGTGTCACAATGGTCCCTTGGCTCCATTTGACTGCACAGTGTCACAAGGGTTCCCTTGGTTCTATGTACCCCAAAGTGTCACAGTGCTCTCCTTTTTCCTGCAGCAAGCAGCAGCAAACCCCACTGCCAGGGCCAAATGCCTGGGAAGAAGGAGCAAAGGGGGAACATTTGGAGTGATGGATTTTGTCTTCCCAGGTCACAGTGACATGGGATGGGGCCCTCCTGTCCTGGAGATGGCTGAACACTGCCCTGCCCATGGGAAGGGGGAAAGGACAACAACCTCTGTCCGTGGAACTGCAACAGTAGAGAGGTCAGCTGCTTCAGAGCAGAAGGCTGGGTTTAAAAGAGTGGCACCAGCACAGGAAACATCAGTCTAGGGTATTTTCTCGAAAGCTGATGTTTTAGGGCTTTCTTTTATACAGATGTGGACCACAAAATACCAAGTTAAACTGTTTCAGATTTCCCTGTGCCCTGAGAACAACTGGAATCTTTTCAGCCGTCTGTTTCCTCCCTTGCTTAGTGCAAGGATGTTGGATCTTTCAGCAGGCTCTTATGTCCTGGGGGGCTTTTCTTCACGGGCAGGCTCAAAAAAGGGAATAAAGCAGCAGCGTAAGGCACTGCACAGAGGAAGCACTGGGCTGGTAATTTTAAAAACTGCCCTTGCAGTGCCATTTCACGAATGACTCTCAGCAGCCCGGGCTGCAAACAAAGGCCGCTCGGGGCGAGCACAAGATCCGCAGGCAGCGCTGAGCAACAGCTCGAGCCCAGCAGGGCCTGGGAGGAGGCGCGGCCGAGCCCCGGGCCGGGTTCCAAAGGCCTGCGGGGCTGGGGGCGATGGCGCCGAGTGCCCTGCCCGTGTGTGCCCTCGGCTCTGCGGCGCCTTGTCCGGGGCCAGAGCCCGGGGCCGGGGCTCGGTGCCTGCTGCCACAAGGGCGCTGCCGAGGGCTCCCCGCCCGCCGGGGCCGGGCCCGGGGCTGAGGGGCGGCCGCCGCCCGCTGCGGCGCCTTGTCCGGGCTGGAGAAGGGCTCGGGGCCGGGGCAGCGTTGGCAGCGGCGGCGGCGGGGTCGCTCCTCCGCGCAGAGCGTTTGCGCTTCAGCCGCAGCAGCGCCGGCGGCTCCTTGGAGCCGAGCGAGTGCCCGGGCTCGGCGGGGGCGGCCATGGGCGAGCGGGGCCCGGAGGAGCCGCGGTCCCGTCTTGGCGCCAAAGGGCGCCCGCTCGGCCCCGGGGCGGCGCTGAGGGAGCGGCGCCGCCATTGCTGCCGCCATTGCTCAGGGGCTGTGAGGGGAGCGCGGCTCCCGCCAGCCCCGCTCGGCTGCGCGGGGGAGAGAGACAGAGAACAAAGACACCGAGAATAAAGACAGAGAGAATAATGACACAGTGAATAAAGACACAGAGAATGAAGGCAGACATTGCTGCTGAAGAATGTCCGTGCAGTTCCAAATGCCTTCGG
Organism: Acanthiza pusilla; assembly: GCA_036630365.1. Lineage (NCBI taxonomy): Eukaryota > Metazoa > Chordata > Aves > Passeriformes > Acanthizidae > Acanthiza > Acanthiza pusilla. The sequence continues at coordinate 2,179,537 of JAXCHO010000108.1, forward strand.
CCACCGGCCCGAATGGCTGTGCTCGGGTGTGTCAACATCGCCACACGGCTGCCCAGGGCAGAGAGCCCCTGTGGAGATACCGGGACCGGTTGTGTGACATGGGGCACGAAATACACGGGGATTATTCTCTTTGGGATAAAGAAACTATTTTCTCAGTCTATTTGGAATAGAAAATACTTCTGGTTGCATCAATCTGTTGTACATTGGGTTCAAAAGGCATAATAAATACTAGAAAGAAATAGCTATAAATAACTCTAATTCAAAAGGCGTAAAGACCTAGTTATGAGCAATGTATCTACTGACTAAAGATTTAATGAAAACTATGCTATAGAAAAATCTTTCTTCTGCATTTTTGTCAGTGGTTGTTATTGGTTTTATAAGTTTTAAATTTATGTTTCCTCTCAACTGCTTTATTTTGCAAACATTGAACCTACAATGAGATACATCAAGAAAAAATCAGCTGTTGGGTAGAAAGCTTCAGAATAAATGTGGAGCTACCAGACACGTGTGTACACAGGTGCATGAAAGCATCACTCCTTTTCAAGGCTGCATTGCAGCACACAAGCAGTAAAATCTGATTTACTCCTGTTTTCATAGACTTCCCTTGCATCATTTATGAAGAATGTGCTCCAAGTACAGTGTGTGATAGAAGACAATTCAAGTGTGGCTTTAGACTTTGGCTGAGGCTATTCCTCAAGGCCACAATCTACACCCGATTGTCAGGTGAGCCCAGCCCTGGGGCCTGGCTGGGCACTGGAGGTGCCCCCTTTGCTGGGGGTAGGATTCATTCTTCAGCCACTGCCAAGTTGATGTTTGGCACAGAAGCCTGTGTGGGGGTGGATTGTGTGGAGTTGGAGGAGGCTCTTGGCCCTGCCAACAACCTGTGCCACCCCTGGCCCTGTGTTGGGGCTGGGTCAGGGGGAACCAGCACAGCAAAACTGAACCTTCTTAGGGGGAGCCAAGGGGGCACTTCAGAACCATGCACCAGCTGGTTTGGTTTGCAGGCAAGGAAAGGCCTGGGCTACGCTGCTGCACTTGTTTGCTTTGGCTCATGATCGGGGATTTTGGCCAATGCAGAGGGGGAGGGAGAGGGTGCGTATTTTCCCTGTCCATAGGTGCATTTATTTCTTGTGTGTAGTGGTCAGGCCTTCGCTGAGCCCCTGAGAGCCCCTGTTGCCTTTCCAGTGTTTGGTGGTTTTAATCTGTTTTCCTGTATATATTGTTCGTGTTTTAAAGGAAGAGTTCAGCTGGTGCCTGTTGTGGAGTGGGAAGTGCTGGGAGCAGCTGTGCAGTAGATTCTGTATCCACTTGGAGAAGGACGAGGACATCATTTGGGGCCAGCTCTTGTTCCAGCAGTGGATCTAGGGATCCACTAGGCACAGGCAGGATCCTGGGTTTTGGGAGACAGCAGCAGGCTGGGACAGGCTGTCCTGGTGACACGCCAGCTCTCGTGAGCCCCCGAGCCAGAGCCACAGTTCAGCTGCCAGCTCCCTGCCTGTCCTGCATTGCTCAGCACAGCGCTGAGGACAGGGCAGGGCCGGCTCTGGGAGCGCTGGCCTGGGGGTCTCCACTGATGGGCTTTTGCTCTCCTTTCCTTTGCAGCAGGAGGGCCCAGCAGCAGGAGCAGTAGGAGTAACAGCAGGAGTAACAGTAGTAGGAGGAGTAACAATAGGAGTAGGAGTGGTAGTAGGAGAAGTCGGAGTGATAGTAGGAGTAGTAGTAGGATTAGTAGGAGTAGTAGGGGGAGGGGGGGAGGAGGAGGAAGGAGGGAGGAGGGAGAGGAGGTGGAGGTGCTGCTCAGCCCCGTGGCAGGAGCCCTGTCTGGGGCAGAGCTCGGCCCTGGCCACTGCTGTTGGAAGGCAGCTCCTCAGACAAGTCCCTGCCCTCCTGAATCTCCTGCAGGAGCTGCTTTCTGTCCTGCACCAGTGAGGGCCCACGACAGAAAGAATCTTTTGAAGAACTGACACCATGAGAGACCTCCAGGAGCTGCTGTAGGCCCTGGACAAGGGTGGGGACACAGACATGGGACAGCAGGCTGTGCTGCTGCTGGCCCTCATCCTGAAGGGGAGCACTCCTGACCTGCAGCTGGAAGAGCTCCTGGCTGGGGTGGAATTCTCAAAGGCTCACCAGGAGCCCTTGGCATTGCAGGACTTCCTCCAAAGCCTCCCCACCAAGCTCCTCGTCAGGCATCTGTACGAGGACTGGATGGCAGCAGTGCAGGTGGGCAGCAGGAGGAAAAGGTCTGTGAGCTGAAAGCTCCTGGAGCTCTCCCTCCCACAGTCCTTGGTGGCCTCAGAGATGCTGTGTCCCCTTGTCTGAGGGATGGTGTGTCCAGGACAGCTGTTACCGTGTGCCAGCAGCACCCAAGGAGCAGCTGCACCAGGGGAGGGGCTAAAGCAGCAGCAGCCGCACAGCCAAACAGGAACTGGGATTTCCTGGGATTTCCAGCAGGACAAGCATTAAAATGCTCACAGCCCATTTGCTTACCTTGGTTCCAGCCAGGACAGGGTTAAGTTTTGCAGTAACCATGAGGGGGCATGGCCAGGACCCAGAGGTTAATCTCTACTGCCTCCCATCACTGCTGGGGGACTCGGGAAAAGGGGCTCCTTCTGCTCAAAAAATGTGGTAGAGGAAGCTGTCCAGAACTGTTATGAGGGATGTGAATAATTTCTGTTCTTATACATTTTGTCAGTAATATTGTTGCTGTTACTGTTTGTTTCCTTATCTCAACCTGTGATCTTTGCCTTTTGTGCCTCCAGCTGAAGGGGGAGGGGGAGCAGCGCCTGGTTTGGAGAGTCTCGGAGGGAGTTCTGAACTGGGGAGCACCATTCCTAAATCATGACACACCCCTTAGCACCAGATGCAGAAATGGGCCAGAATCTGGCATTTTGAGTGTGATTTTGGGGTGCTGGCCTTGCCCTAAGGGAGATACAGGATTTTCCCCATGCCTGCTTGGATCAGACAAAACAGATGGGGAAGCGTTTGCAGGGTTCCCTGGGAGGGAATGTTGGGGCTCCTGTCAGCAGGAGCATTGTGCAGCAGTTCCATCTGCAGATGGGCAGGCCTGGCTGTGATGTGTTCTGGTGCCTGTGACATCACAGGGGACGTGTCACAATGGGGACAGCTTTCAATGTCCCCAGCAGGTCACACTGTCCCAGTGCAGCCTGTGCCAGCGGTCAGTGTGCGTGTGGGGGGAGGCTGGGCTGGACGAGGGCCAGGGCAGAAACGCTGGCCCCGGGGTTCTTCCCCTGCCTCTGCCGCCCAGCCATGGCTTTCCCATTACTGCTTCTCCTGCTTGTGCAAAGCCTCCTCCAGTCCCTGCAGGTGGTCAGGGATGGGCTGGATGAGGCCACAGGTGAGCACAGGCAGCGGCGTGCAGAGCTCCTGACCCGGGAGAGGACTCGGCTGCTGCAGGAGCTGGAGCAGGGGAGCCTGGAGCAGAGTGGTGGGGCCTGGGGAGCCCTGCTCGGGGCTGCCCTGCAGCGATGGCCATTCTGGGCTCTTGCTGGAGTCCTGGTGCTGCTCTTGGGGCTGTGGTTCAGCTCGGAAAAGGAGCCCTGAGCCAGACAGCAGTGCCCAGGAGGAGAGCTCCAGCAGCAACTCGGAGGAGAGGGAAAAAGAAAAGACACTGTTTTGGGAAACGAACAAGAAAATGATGATGTGAATGTGAAGGGAGGTAGTGGTGATGAAAATAAAGGCAGTGATGTTGACATGCATGAGTAAGTCCATATTGGAAAAGAAGGAAAAGAAGGTAATGAGAAGGCAAATGATGAAGTAAATGATGAAATACATGTGGAGAGAAATACAACAACCTCCTCCAGCCCCTGGGCTGGGATCAGCCACCCACACAGAGGTGATGCAAGGTTTTGGGGAGCTGCAGTTTGGGCTCAGATGCTGCTCTACAGCCACTGACAGAAGTGTTCCTGCACAGAGCTCTGCTGGTAGGGCCACACCTGAGGGCAGCCACAGGAACACTCTGTAGTCTGTGCAGTTGGCACTGGCAGTTCTGGACCTGCTTTCCCATGGCTTCGGAAGGAATGTGCTGTGGCCAGGGTGTCCTTGTGCAGACACAGCTCAGAGATCCCTCGCCCTGTCACTCTGAGTTCATGTGGTGCTGTCACAATGTGGCCTCAGTCTACAAGGCAGAAATTGGGTCCATGTGCAGATGTTCACATCTGGACATGGGACTCTGAATCTCAGAGAGATTGCTTTGCACAGCTCCAAGACAGCAAAGCAGCCATTAGGGCATTAATGCAGATATTCAGTGAGCTCTACTTTTAATGGCTTCATAAGAACTTAACTCCTGTCAATATCAGAGATCATAACTGATCATTCTATTTCACTTTACCATAGGAAAATATGCAGTGTAGTTCAAGCTATGGTAAAGGGAATTGGGTTTATGTTCATTCCTTCAAAAGGTTATTTACCAATGCCAGTGCAAAACTAGTTTGCAAACCTACCTTTACTTACAATTGAGCTACCCTGCTGTACCTCCTTGCTTGCTTTTCAATTATATATATGTGGAAAATTGGGAAACTCATAAAAGGGGAAAATATTTCCAATTTTCTGAATATGGTCATTCTTTACATTTCAAACACATTTTCTTTGAGAATGTCCCTCTTAGTTTGAGACAATTTTACAGTGTGGAGACTCTGAAGTGAGTTACCTCCCCTTAATTTTCAATGTCTCCCCTCTACCAATGAGGGACAAATGTGAGAAGATATAAAGGAAGAAATAACAGTTTATTAAAAGAATGTACAGTAAGCAGTAGGTACAAGGGTGCAGAGTCCAAAAGCTATAGCAACCATGGCAAGGGTCCTGTCTGTCTTTTTTTCCCTTTGTTCTTGGGAGACCACGGCTGCAGCCCCTGAGCCACCTGCACCAGGTGTGTTCACAGCCCTGCAGGGCCTCCTGGTGCCCAGTGGACATTGTGACACTGCAGGACCTTGTGGTGCCTAGGGGACATTGTGACACTGCAGGACCTTGTGGTGCCCAGGGGACATTGTGACATTGTGGGACCTTGTGGTGCACAGTGGGCATTGTGACACTTTGGGGTCTCATCGTGCCCATGGGCCCCTGTGACACTGTGGGGTCAAGGGACCAAGGGAACACTGTGACACTGTGGGGTCATAGGACCAAGGGGACCCTGTGACACTGTGGGGTCATGATGCCCAGGATATCAGTGTGTAACTGTGGGGCATCATGGAACTGAGCTGTGATTGTGAAACTGGTGAATTGTGATACCCAAGGGCTTCATGGAACCAAGGAGACCCTTATGTAACCAAGGGTCCATTGTGACACTACAGAACCAGAGGGACCTTTGTGACACTACAGGGCCTCATGGAACTGAGTGGCCATTGTAATATCGTGGAGCCACATGGAAGCATGGAGACCATTTTGACCCTGCGGGGCCTTATGGAACCAACATTGTGACAGTGTAGGTCCCCATGGAACCAAGGAGAGCATTCTGACACTGCAAGGCCACGTGTAACCAAGTGGCCACTGTGACACTGCGGGGCCACAGGGAATCAAGGGACCATTGTAACAATGTGAGTGCCCCTGGAACCAAGGAGACTTGTGACTCTATGGGGACTCATCTACCCAAAGTTCCATTGTGACAGTATGTGGCCTCAGGAAACCATTGTGACACTCTGGGCCCCCATGGAACAAAACGTCCATTATAACACTACGGGACCTCGTATAACCATGGGTCTGTTGTGACACTGCAGAACCAAGGGGCCATTGTGATATTGTGGGGTCTCATGGAAACAAGGGAAATGTCTCATTGTGACGTTTTGGAACCAAGGAGACCATTGTGACACTGCGAGACCTCAAGGAACCAAAGGGCTACTGTAACACTGCAGGGCCCATAGAACCAAGGGTGTGGTTGCACTGCTTTGGAATCTTTCTGTTCCCTCTCACTGAGAACATAGATAAGTTGCATTCTTTTACTTTGTTAATCTCTGTGTTTGGCATTGGGTGTCGTTTAGTTGTGACCAGTGGGTTTAGGAGGTGGATTCTTCACTGACCAGTAGTTGTTAGAGTATGAATGGCTGTAGAAACCTTTTCCTGTAAATAAACTGCCCTTCTCCACCATACTTTGTCTGCCTGGTTTCTCTCAGCAAGCTTCTGCACCCAGGGGGATCGGAAAGCCATACCAAGGGGACCATAGTGACACTGTGGGTCCCCATGGAACCAAGGGAACATGGAACAGGTCTGGCTGCCTTGGCCTCCTTGGGGGCTGCCTGACAGGTCTGGCTGACCTTGGCATGTCGAGGGCCACTTCTTATCTGCCCCTGAAGCACTGGGGCTCTGTGCTTTCCTTCCTGTGGAAAAGAATTGTCCTTCTCCTCCAGGCACCCAATGCCCAAATTATGATGTCACTGCTAAATTTCCTTAAATCCAAGGATTGTTCCCAGACAAAAACTGCCAGGACAAACATTGGTCTTCTAAGGGCTGCCTCTTATCTGCTTTCGAAACATTAGGGCTCCACCCTTTGCTTTCCATGGAAAAGAACTGTCATTCCCATCCAGGTGTCTGTGACCAAAACTGGGATTCTGCCTCTAAAATTCCTTCTATCCAGGGATTGCTCTCAGACAAAATCTGCCATTACTGACAGGTCTGGATGGCCTTGGCTTCCTGAGGGCCAGCTGTCCCCTGCCACCAAAACTCTGTGGTTTCATGCTTTTGTTCCTATGGAAGAGAACTGTGTGTCCTCTCCAGACACCTATGGCCAAAACTGTAATTCCTCCTCACCAATTCTTTCCATTCAATGGTTTCTCACAGATGAAAGCTGCCAGTAGAGACAGGCCTGGCTGACCGTGGTCTCCAGTGGCTGCAACTCATCTGCCTTCCAAACACTGCGGCTCTGTGCTTTCCTTCCTATGGAGAAGAACCATTCTTCTTCTCCAGGCACTCATGATGGAAATTGGTATTCCATCTCCAATTTTCTCTATATCCAAGGATTGCTTTCGGAAAAATCTGCCATTACTGAGAATTCTTCCTGCCCTTAGCCTCCCAAGGGCCAGCTCTCACTTGCTTTCCAAATACTGACTGAGGCTCTGTGCTTTCCTTTCTATAAGAAAGAGCTGTCCTTCTCCAGTCACAAATGGCCAAAATTGGGATTCCACATTCAGAATTCTGTATATCCAAGGGCTGCTCCCAGACAAACCTGCCAGCACAGACAGGTCTGCCTGGCCTTGGCCTCTGGTAGATGCCTCTCATCTCCCCTGAAACACTGGGGCTCTGTGCTTCCCTTCCTGTGGAGAGCACTGTGACCCTGTGTGGCCTCGTGGAACACAGGGGCCACTGTGACACTGTGGGAACTCGTGGAACCAAGGAGATCATTGTGGCACCACTGGGCCCCATGGAACCAAGGGGCCATTGTGACACAGTGTGACTTCATGGAACCAAAGGGCCATTATGACACTGTGGGGTCTTGTGGAACCATGGGGACCATTAAGACTCTTCAGGGCCATTATGACACCTCAGGGCCTCATGGAAGCAAGGGGACCGTTGGGACATTGCAAGGCCTCATGGAAGCAAGGGCCCATTGTGACACTGCAGGGTCCCATGGAACAAAGGGAACATGAAACAGGTCTGGCTGCCTCAGCCTCACAGGGGTCACCTGACAGGTCTGGCTGATCTTGGTATATGGAAGGCCTCTTCTCATCTGCCACTGAAACACTGGAGCTCTGTGCTTTCCTTTGTATGGAAAAGAATTGTCCTTCCAGGCATCCACAGCCAAAATTGGGATTCCACCTCCAAATTTCTGTATATCCAATGATTGCTCCCAGACAAAAGCTGCTATATATATGCTGTATAAAAGAATGCTCTAAAATGTCAGCTTTCAAGAAAAATTCTCAGATTGATGTTTTCTGTGTTGGTGCCAGTCTTTTAAACCCAGCCTTCTGCCTGACCTCTCTGCTGTTGTAGTTCCATGGACAGAGGTTGTTGTCTTTTGCCCCTTCCCATGGGCAGGGCAGTGTTCAGCCATCTCCAGGACAGCAGGGCCCCATCCCATGTCACTGTGACCTGGGAAGACAAAATCCATCACTCTAAATGTCCCCACCTTGCTCCTTCTTCCCAGGCGTTTGGCTGTGGCAGTGGGGTTTGCTGCTGGTTGCTGCAGGAAAAAGGAGACCACTGTGACACTGTGGGGCACATGGAACCAAGGGAACCCTTGTGACACTGTGTAGCCACATGGAGACAAGGGACATTGTGACACTATGGTGCCCCATGGAACCAAATATCCATTGTGACATTATGGGACCTCATGGAACCCATTGTCCATTATGACAATGTGAATGCAAGGAGACCATGGTCTTACTCATTGTTTATGCAAAGCTTTTGTATCGCTCATGGAGTCAAGGAGACCATTGCGCAGCTTCATGGAACCAAGGGGACATTGTGACACTAATGAACCTCATGGAACCAAAGGTCCATTGTGACACTGTGATGCCTCAAGGAATCAAGGACATCACTGTGCCACTTAGGGACCTCATGAAACCAAGGGATCATTGATACACTTTGGAACTAAGGAGACAATTGCTGAAAGTACAGTACCTTATGAAACCAAAGAGCCATTTTGACACAGCAAGGCCTCGTGGAACCAGGCAGTCCAAAGATCTAAAATACTTCATTCAGGGCTCTACCTTGGGGAAGGGGAACCTCATTGGTGGTACTTGGGCTTGGAAGACACTTGAGGTGGTGTGGCAGGACTCCCCCCTCACTCCTCTTTCTCCATGGCTGATGCATAGATAACTCAGATTGAGTCAAAAGCCCATCAAGAAGTTGTCTCTTGGTGCCCGACAGTCTGAGATCTCCAGCCTTGAATCCACATCTTAGTATGGAGAGAGGATGTGAAGAGAGATGAAACAAAGGAGTACGTGACTGAAAGACACACTTTTACACTATAACAGACACACAAAGTATCACAGAGGTAGAAGTTTTTCTACACGGGCACTGGAGCGTGAAAAAGCTTCTCCCCAGGGTCTGGATGCAGCTCTGTGGTAACTTCCTTGAGGATTGAGTGAGGATTCTAATGTCACCAAATTGGAGTTTGGTAAGATACATTGGTTTCCTAAATTGTATTTTCCTTTGCTAGCAATTATAATAGGTACCTTTTCACATGTTGCATTTTAGCTATTTGTCGTTTTGCAAAATAGGTACTTTTTACACACGGCATTTTAGCTATTCGTAGTTTTGCCAAATAGGTACCTTTCGTGCACTCCATTTTTACTTATTCATAGTTTTGCAGTATAGGTACCTTGCCCCATGCTGCATTTTTAGCTATTCGTAGTTTTGCAGTATAGGTACCTTGTCCCACACTGCATTTTTAGTTATTCGTAGTTTTGCAGTATAGGTACCTTGTCCTACACTGCATTTTTAGCTATTCATAATTTTCCAAACAGGTGTATTTCATGCACTGCATGTTTAGCTACTCATAGTTTTGCATTTGTTTGTGTAGTATATAGTTTGTTGAGCTCCTTGTTCTGTTTTCTCATGTGTCTAATACACAATAATCTATTTTAAATTAGACCTAATCAGCCGTTATTAAAGGACTTGCGAACGAGATGGGGTTTAGGGGTGCTGGCCACTCCAATAGGTTAACTGCCAGTGATCAAAGGCCTAGGCAAAGGGTAGAAATCTATCAACCTCTTTTCTCCATTGGTAACAGGTAGGTGTCTGTTTTCAATGGGGAAACTTTGGAGTTTTTCACTGCTTAAAAAAACAAAAAAGGAAAAGCCCCTCTTTGCCTGAGTGCAGCCAGTTCTCCAAGCAAAGCAGGTCCCAAGTGAGTGAGGAGAGACAGGATGGGGTTGGGCAATGTGGAGCAAGGTTGTCTGCACTAGGTCAGACCTCAAAGCTCAGCTTCTCTGACCAGGCCAGACCTCCTCAGGAGAGACCCTGGAACAATACCAATCACAGAATGCTGCAATCACCTCTGCTCTAAAGAAAACAGTCATAAAATACACTCTTTAAAATTGGAATGCATATCTCTTAGAAGCTCTTTGAAATATTTCTCAAAACTATTCTAGAAAACCTTCCTAATGAACTGCACCAGACCAGAGGGAAATCAAGGCAGAGCCATGGTTTGTCAGGACTTGCTTGATCCTAAAGAGCCCCGAGGTGCATTTGGTGCTGAGCCCTTGAACCTCAGGGCCTGAGAGGAGATTGCACAAACCTTTCCAGGAGTCAAAGTCAGAAGAAAAACCCAAAGTGTTTCCAAGCATGAATGGGTCCCACTGAGATCCATCCCCAACACAGGCTCTTCATGGACTCCATGGAGGAGAGAATTGGAGGCCATGACTGCACAAAAACCTCTCAGAGATTCATTGTCAAAAGGGAAATCCAAAGTACCTTCAAAAACCTTGAGTATGTCAAAGTATTAATGAGCCCCAGTGACTGTTAATACAAAGCCCTCAAGGGACTTGTTTAAGTAAATAATTGGAGGCCATAATTGCACAAACCCTCTCAGAGGCAGAAAGAGGAAAGTACCATAAAAACTGGAAGTACCTTGAAGCATTAATGAGCCCCAGTGAGTGTTGTTACTGACAAAGAATCTCAAGGGACTCGTTAGAGCAGATAATTGGAGGCCATGATTGCACAAAGCTCTCAGAGATTCCAAGGCAAAAGCAAAAGCCAAAGTCCTTTGGAAAACCTGCAGTCCCTGGGAGCATGAAGGAGCCCCCCAGGGCCATTGCTGCCAAAGGCTCCCCAGGGACTCCTTGCAGCAGATCCCTGAGGCCACTGGGATGTGGGGGGGGATGGTGAGGGCAGGCCAAGGGGGTGACAGTGCCCAGCCTTGCTGGGGCTGTGCCAGGAGGCCTCAGGGCCTCAGGACAAGGTGTCTCCTCACAGCCCTTGGTGGCACAGACGCTGCTGTGCCCCAGGGCACCAAGACTTGGCTTCTCTTTGTCCCACCCTGTCATCACTGCCTCCATTTCCGGCTCTAACTGGAACCTGGGGACACTTTCTCAGTCATGGCCCTTAGTGGGACCCATTAAAACTTCAAGAACCTTTGGAGATTGATTGTGATTTTGAATTCTGGAGAGGTTTCTTCAACTCCTTCTCAGGGACTGATGTTCAGGGCCTCAGCACCAAAGCCCTGAGAGGCTCATTAGAGTCCTTGTGCTGTTGCTGTGCTGCTGAGCTGGGCTGGGCTCCTGGCACAGAGAGAGCTCCTGGCAACCAAGAAGGGCTTCAAAAAGACCTTTCTGCTGAGGAGCAGCTCCTCTACACAGCCCTGAAGCTGGCACATGGCACAGCTTTTGGGATCTTGCAGGAGGACTCTGAGAGTTGCTGCAGTGCAGGGGATGTGGCCCTAGGGCAGGGCTGGGTTTCCCTGCTGCAGCATCCGAGGCACAGCACAGGACAGCTCCCTGCTGCCAGGCTGTGCTGCAGGGCTGAGCAGCCGCGGGTGCAGCCAGGGGTGCCCAGGGCTGTGGTGCAGAGCAGGGTCCTGCAGCCCAGGGCGCTGTGCTGGGCCAGGGACTGTGCTGCCTGCCAGGGGCAGCTCTCAGCCGGCGCGGGGAGCTGCTGCCAGCGCTGGGGGAGAAGCTGTGGGGGGAAGGAGCGACCCTGAGCAGGGCAGGTGCTGCTGCTGAGAGGTGCTGTGTGGGGCAGGGCTGCTCCCAGCTCCAGATCAGCCTGGGGACAGCTCTGGAGGACACTGCCCAAAGAAGGTAAGCCACGGATTGCTGGAAAGATAAGGAATTTTTCTGAGACTGTTTTCAGTTTCTTACTTGGAGCAGGATGGGATGGTTGGGGGATGAGTGAAGCAGAATAGGAGTTGTAATCCCAGAGTCACAGGACATTCTGAGTTGATATGGACACAACAGAATCATCAAAATAGTGTTTGAACATTTATTAAAATTCATAATCTGTAACTTTGTGTGTTCAGTGTCTCTGCTGGAGCCTCCCAAAGGGCCTTCAGGCACTCCTTAGCCCAAGGACAGCACCAGCATCACCTTGGCAGGGCCCAGCAGGGCTCTCTGAGCTGCCCTTGCCCACCTGCACACAGAGGCTGCCCCAGGCAGGGCCCTGCAGACAGGCAGGTTTCTGTAGGGCCGGGCCGAGTGCACAGAGGGTGGGATGGGCTCTGTGAGCGCTGACAGGGACAAGGCACCTGTGAGGAGGAAAATGTGCAGGCCCAGGGAGAGGATGAGGGCAGGAGAGGGAGCTGAGCAGAGCAATGCTGTGGGCAGGAGGGCACTGTTGGTGTGTGGGAGGTGCCGTGCACAGCTGGGGACAGGGAACACTGTCCTGAGTGCGCGGCTGTCTCTGCCCTGCCCTCTCAGGCACAGCACCACAAGATCTTCTCTTGGTTCTGCACTCTCTGATATTGTCATTGTTATCTTGTGCTCTCAGGGAGGCTCTGGCATTTGCAGCAGCTGAGTCAGGCCCTGCCCTTGGGATTCCTGCCAGGCAGGAGTGTCCATGGGAATGGGGTGTCCAAGCTTCCCTGTGACCTGTGGGGCTGTGGGCAAAGCAGTCCATGGGAAAGGGGAAGGAGCTGAGCCTCCCTCCCTGAGATGCCATCATGAGCACACCTGGGGATCTCCTTGCTGTGTCCTTCCAAGCTCTGAGCTGCCCTCCTGGGTGCAAATCTGTGCCAGAGCCTCTCGCAGTTCCCTGAATGTCCCACGGGGAAGTGCAGAGATGCCACAAGTGAGGAAATGCTGTTGGGTTTGCCAAGGGCACCGTGAGTGTCCTTGGCAGAAGGGAGTGCTGAGACCTTGCTCAGAGACCTTTGGAGAGGGTGAGACATTCAGTGATCCCTCTGCTCTCAGCAGGGTCTGGTTTCTCCTCAGGGTGACCCAGGAGTGTGATTGTGCTCTGATTGCAGCCAAAGGTGCAAACCCAGGGCAGTTGGGAACAAGCCCATCCAGCCCCTGACCTTGCCCTGAGCCACAGGGAATCCCTTTGCCTCTCACATCTCTCAGTGGCAAACTCTGAATGCAGCAGAAATGCTGGGGATTTGTGACCTCAGGGAACCAGGAATGATATGTGGTGTTAAAAACAATCCCTTCATATCCTTCCTGCCTCTTGTATCCTGTAAAACTTAAGAGTGAAAATGCTACCACGCCTTTCTGATTTAGGAGAGATTCCACTGACAAGTCCTGAATGTCCATCCTTGTCCCTCTGCCACATGGCCACGAACCCAGGGCAGCAGGGCAGGGATGGCTCCTCAAGAGCCCCCACGCACAGGCCTGGCTGCTCATGGCACACTCAGACAGCACAAGTGGAGCTCAGGCAGGGACCTGGATGAAGGTTTTCCCAGAGAAGGAACAAGGGTGGATGAGTCCCAGTGGGACAGTCTGCAGGGAATGGCACAGGTTTGGCTCCAAGCAGCCTCTCCTAACTTGTCACTGTCCTTTTCTCCGTGAACAGGTGCCCATGGCCAGAGACAGGAAATGTCCAACAGCAGCTCCATCAGCCACTTCCTCCTCCTGCCATTCGCAGACACGCGGCAGCTGCAGCTGCTGCACTTCTGCCTCTTCCTGGGCATCTCCCTGGCTGCCCTCCTGGGCAACAGCCTCATCATCAGCGCCATAGCCTGCGGCCACCACCTGCACACGCCCATGTTCTTCTTCCTGCTCAACCTGGCCCTCAGCGACCTGGGCTCCATCTGCACCACTGTCCCCAAAGCCATGCACAATTCCCTCTGGGACACCACGGACATCTCCTACACAGGATGTGCTGCTCAGCTCTTTCTGTTTGTCTTCTTCATTGGAGCTGAGTATTTCCTCCTCACCATCATGAGCTATGACCGCTACGTGTCCATCTGCAAACCCCTGCACTACGGGACCCTCCTGGGCAGCAGAGCTTGTGCCCACATGGCAGCAGCTGCCTGGGCCTGTGCCTTTCTCTATGCTCTGCTGCACACAGCCAATACATTTTCCCTGCCCCTGTGCCAGGGCAATGAGCTGGGACAGTTCTTCTGTGAAATCCCACACATCCTCAAGCTCTCCTGCTTACATTCCAAACTCAGGGAACTTGGGCTTCTCGTGGTTAGCACCACTTTAGCTTTTGGTTGTTTTGTGTTCATTGTTTTCTCCTATGTGCAGATCTTCAGGGCTGTGCTGAGGATCCCCTCTGAGCAGGGACGGCACAAAGCCTTTTCCACGTGCCTCCCTCACCTTGCTGTGGTCTCCCTGTTTATCAGCACTGGCATTTTTTCCTACCTGAAGCCCTCTTCCATCTCCTCCCCATCCCTGGATCTGGTGGTGTCAGTTCTGTACTCAGTGGTGCCTCCAGCCCTGAACCCTCTCATCTACAGCCTGAGGAACCAGGAGCTCAAGGATGCCCTGGGGAAACTGATAACTGGAAGAAAACTGTTTTTTGTCTACATACCATTCCGATATTGAACTTATTACAGGCTAAACCTCTCTGGCTTTTTCTGTTTTGATTTTTAACTTTTTTTCTTTACCTGACTTTGTGTATATTTCCCACATTATATTTTGTAATATTCCCATGTAATTTTTTTACATTTTCTTATTATACATTGATTCAAGTTGATGAGAGCAACAGTCTGTTCCCTCTGTGTGTTGAAACAAAATAAAAAAGCTTCTATTGACTTCTATTGCAAGGATTCTTCCTCTGAGATATTAAAGATGCAGGGGAAAAGTGTCCAACACATCACGACTGCCAGGGAGCACCAGTGTTTGTTCTTTCCAGAGCTGCTCTCTTACCATTTCCACACTCTCACACTGAGCCCCTGTGCTGCTGTAAGGCCTGAGCACTCTGAGTGTGATCACACAGCCCTGGGGGTGGCAGCCCTGTGGTCACAGGCAGGGACAGGCACTGGGAACTCCTGGAACAGAGCTGGCCTCCCTTACAGCATCTCCGTGATCCCAGGGATCTCCTGGGGCAGTGCATGGAGCCTTAGGTCTTCTCCCAAGGATGTGCCAAAGGCAGTGCCCCAGAAATGAAAACACCAGGGACAGTTTAACTGTGTGAGTGTGCAGGATGGCTCCAGCAGCAGTTCCCTTGCCCTTCATGTCTTTTCCCTGCTGGGAAAGGTGTGAAGGACCAAGAGAGCAGGGCCTTCTCTGGGGCTGTGTGTGCAGGAGGCCGAAGGGAAGGCACACAGAGCCAATAACAGCCACCACTCGTAGCACAGGTCCCTCCTCCCAGCTCTGAGAGCTTGGCTGTGCCTCAGCAGTCCATGTTTGTGTTGTATAAATGAGATGTAACCATGAACATCCTGTGCTTGTGTGAGAGGAACCAGTGAGCACAAACAGCACCAGTTCTCCCTGGCAGTTCCATGAAGGCCTGTGAGACAGACACTGTCCCCATGTCCCTCCTGTTCAGAGCAATGTCCCTTTGCCAAGCCCTGGATGCAGGGCTGGGATGAGCTCCTGTGCACAGAGCTCCCTGTGCCCATCCCTCAGGCCCTGGGGCACCTCAGGCAGGGCAGGGCAGGGCAGGGTGACACCTGCAGGGCTGAGGGGCCTGCCAGGCTCTGGCAGTGGCAGCTTTCAACAAGCACAGAGCACATCTCAGGGGTGTGGAGGGAGTCCCAGGCACACAAACCTCCATGTTTCACCCTCTGAGCTTCACAATTCCTCTAAACACCTGAGAAACAAATGCTCTCAGTCATAGCATAGGTGTCCAAGCAGGAGACAGGGGACATGAAGACCCAAAATTCCCATGGAAAAAAGGGCAATAGAACAATCAGACATTGTCAATGGGGTTTCTTTTAATGGGAATGGGGAATGTCCCCAACTTTCAGAAAAAATCTCTTCCTCTCTCTCATGACCTGCCCTATGCTTGTGGTTTGGAACAGTCTCATTGTGGGGCTGCTGGAGGAAATATTGAAAACCTGCTACAGCTGCACCCCCTGAGTGTCCCCTGACTGGGGACAGCACAGCCTCTGCTCCCAGCACTGTCACTGCTGTTTCCTGCTCCTTTGGCACGTACAGAGTGTTTCCTGCTGGTGGCCACATCCCATGACCAGCACTGGGCTGAGCCAGCCCTGCTCTCTGCAGGACTCATGGGCTGCAAGGGTTGTCTCCAGCAAACACTGCACCATGGCTCGGGGAATTCTGTCACCTACAGTCACCATTTCCTCCTTGTTCTGACACTTGTGACACTTTTGGTAGCCCCAACATACTACACCAGTTCTTCTGTGCTGTGTCCCCAGTGCTGGAACCCTCCTGCAGTGACACCATGGCACTGCTGCTCTTTGCTTTCCCAGCCTGAGTTTTAGTTTCAGTCTTCCCCTCTCGTGTTCCCAGGAGCATCCTGTGTGTGCTTCAGAGCTGCCATCGTGGGGCAGCTCCTGCCCAGCCTGGGCAGGCACAAGGTCTCTCCTCCTGCTCCTCTCACCTCAGCAGTGCCACTGTTTCCTGCAGCATCCTCAGCCTTGCCCAGCACAGCCCTCCTGAGACACTTGGACACAGCCCTTTCCTCCATCATCCTCATGCTCCTGCTCAACCTCCTCAGCCACAGCCTGATGGGCAGAGACATCCAGGGCAGGGAGGCTCCAGGGAAAATGCTCAGGACAGCCATGGACTGCACAGAGAGACCATTGGAGTGGGGGTCTGTGGGGAGAAATCACAGCTGCCTCACTTCTGAACCACCCCAAGGACCTGGACAGGGCTGTGCTGTGTTCTGGGCACTGACCTGGGACTGAGGGATATGGAAAAGGCCTTTGGTGTCAGGGATGTTGAGAAGGCTGGGCAGGGTCATTATGAAACATCTCCCAAACCCATTGGAAAGGCCAGAGCCATGCCAGAGGGTCCTGGGCACTTGGGAAGGGCAGCCATGGAACCAGTCTGCAAACAGGGCAGGAACAGGGATTGGGAGAGTCACAGACTGGGCAGGCTCAGCAGGGAAGGGGATGTGGCAAATCCTCCTGCAACCATTGCAGGCCCTGGCAGGACAAGGCAGGGATTGCAGAACCCACGTGGGAGGGCAAAGAAGGGCATGTTGTGTGCCCAGACTTCAGCCAGGCCTGTGACATGGTCTGCTGGGGTCTGCTCAGAGCCAGATTGGTGAGAGCTGGACTGAAGGAGTGGAACATGGGCTGGGTGGGAATTGGGCTGAACAATGAGAGTCAAATGTCACCTGTGGTACAGAGTCCTCTTGGCAGCCACTCCCTGGTGACATCCCTCAGTGACCAGCCCTTGACCACCACTGTGGAACATTTTTATTATCTCTACAATGGGATGAAATGCACTTTCAACTCCTTTGTGGATGCTGCCAAGTTGCAGGGAGTCTGTGACCAAACTCATCTAGTTAATGGTGACTGCAAAACATAATTGGGCAAAGATGAGCAAGTTGGATAAATTTGTCTTGCCATCAGGTGCCAATCAAGCCACAAGAAACGGGAGAAGAAACTTACGCATCAGAAGAAAGGCAGTTCAATAGGGAAAAAAAAGAAACCCAACCAAAAAAATCAAACCCAACCAAAAAACCCAAAGGAAAACCCACCCTGAACAATACAAAAACCCCACAAACAAACCAACCAACCAACCAACCAACCAACCAACCAACCAACCAACCACAAAAAGCAAAGGCCAAAAACAGAAGAAAGCAAATCCACAGGAAATCTCCAATCAGGAGAAGATGTTTAAGCATCTTATGGCAGGAGAGGATTATATATGTGTTGTTGCGGTTTTGAAAGAAAAATGTCTTTAAAAATAAATTTATTCCCTCCACCCTCTCCTTGCTTCTCTCAGTTTATTGCTGATCATGGTGTGACATGGAACGGAACATCCCTTGGGTCACTCCAGCCAAACTGTCCCATCCCTGTTCCCTCAGGAACACTTGCCCACCCCAAGCCCATTGGTTGGGGGGTTGCAGACACACCTCTTGGGGGGGGTGAGCACTGTGACAAGGACAGTAGAACAGAACAATATTTACTCTTATCAAGGACCATGGAGGAGAATAGCATAGCCTTGGAGAAATAGATAAAAGATGTTGAGGCGTGGATTAACTCTACAACTAAAGGAATGATGTAAAGGAGGTATGTTTATTTCAGTGCTGCGACGCACGGGGAATATTTCGTCAAAGCGTGGGCACCCAAATAATGGTTTGTCCGGTTTATATTGAGTTACAAATTACACATTCATAAAGTTATACAATACCCCTATACATATTCATTATCTGTTCCCGCTTCATATTATAATGAGTCCAAAGTTCATTTACATAGGCTTGCACCTGCGCAGTGCTGCCTGGTGCTTGTGGGCAGGGCTCTTAAGATGAAGTAAGAAAAGTCTTCCTCTGATGAATTAAGGAGTCTTCCTCACATTGAACTCTTCACTCTGATTCCCTGCGCATACTCCCAGGGTCCCTGGTCCAGGTCCAAACCTTAAGGTTGGCTTGAGCTGGTTTACGGATCTAGAAACAAAATATCTGGTCATGATTAGTTCTCTTTATCAATAGTTTGGCATCTTCTTTATATCCTCCCTCTTTGCTTGGCAAGCACAAAAATATCGAGCAGGCTATATGTATTGTTTTAGCAAGCAGCCTTTAGTAAATTATTATTTACCGCCTAGTCCCTAAAACACAAGCTATATGCCTTATCTTATCAAACAGCTTCTAGTAAATCTCTTAGCCCCCTAAATCGGCGGGAAGCCACAAGCCGTCTTTGGGACCCTTGGATGGGAGATATGTTTCTACTTAACCCCTGTAACTCTCTCCCTGTCCCCCCACTCCCGCCGGACACCTCCTTTTCTATTTCTTTCTTTTCTCTTTCTTTCTCTATGCCTCTTTTACTATTTCTGTATTTTTTATAGTATTTTACTATTTTTTATACATATAAGTATATATAATATATATTATATAGATTATATCTATTATATATAGTAAATATATAGTATATACATATTTTTTATATATATATATATACACACATGATATATATAGTAAAATACAATAATTTACTATTAAATAAAATATATCAATTTTTTGGCACCAACTCCTAACCTCAATTGGTTTTAATCAAGTGTTTTGTGTATATTTTGAACCTTTCTGGGTTCGATCACAGACTTACCTTTCTTTGCTCTTCTGTGTTTAAACTGTTTCGTGACACCTGACGTCCGTCAAGAGATCCTGAAACCCAGGAGGACAGTGTGACATCCTTGAGGACAGCCTGGCACCAATAAGGACAGTGTGACACCCACTGGGACAGCCTGGCACCCCTGGGGATGAGCCGGGAGAGCAGCCCCGTGGAGAAGCGGCTCGTCACCCTCCCCAAGGCGGACAGCCGGGTGCTGCTGATCTGGGGGGGTTTGGGGAGCCCCTGGGGACTCGGGGGGAGGTGGGGCTGCCCCCCCGCCTGGCACAGGATGGGCAGTTCCCCACGCTGCGGGAGGCTCGTTCCTTCGTGCCCCTCCTCTGTGGTTGCACTGTTTTAGAATCTTTCTGTTCTTTCTCACGGAGAGCATAGATAAGTTGCATTCTTTTACTTTTCTAATCTCTGTGTTTGGCATCGGGTGTCATTTAGTTGTGACCAATGGGTTTAGGAGGTGGACTTTTCACTGACCAGTAGTTGTTGGAGTATGTTAGAGTATAAAAACCTTTTCCTGTAAATAAACTGCCCTTCTCCGCCATACTTGGTCTGCTTGGTTTCTCTCAGCAATCTTCTGCGCCAGGGGGATTCGAAAACCATAATTGATGACTGCCGGCGTGCGTTCCTGGGGTAGGTGAAGCCCCCCCACCCACCTTCTTTCCCCTCCCGCCCGCCCGGGTTTGGGGCACCACGCTGGACGCCGCTGAGGCGTTGGGGCCTGCCTTGGACCCTGGCCAGGATGTTTGGGGCCCCGTTCGAGCTAAAGTTGCTGATGCCCTGCTCGATGAATTATTGTCGTGGTTTCAAGACAAGGGGCACTTCCGTATTTCGCGCGAGCTGCCCAGCTACAGGGCGTGGCTCCACCTCGGAGATGCGCTCTGGGCGGAGTTTTCTTACGTGGACGAGGGAACGCTCCGCTTGTGCCCCCTTTGGAGGCGAGTCCTGGATTTTTTACGAGATGACGCCACGGGGTTTGGAGGCGCCGCTTTTGGTTCTGCTTCCCTGGCTCCCCCGCCTCCCTCGGCCCCCCCGTGCCCTTCTGTGACTGATGGGCCAGCCACGCCCCCGTGGGGCATCGGAGGTACCTCTCTCCGAAGGACTGCGGAACCCGGAAGTACCCTTCGCCTGCAGAGGCTCTCGCTGAATTCCGAGCTTGGGAGAAGGCGGTGGGCACTGGGGCAGCCGTTCCAGTTCCCGGCCCGGGGCTGGGATCCCTGCCCGCGTCCCCGGGAGCGCGCGGGCGTGATGCGCGCCATTCCAGTGCCAGTTCAGTGTCCTCGGATGATGACGTCACCCGGCGGGCGCCGGCGACGGCCGCGGGGCCCTCCCACGCCACGCCAGGCGCCGTGCCAGCCGCGGAGCTGCCGGTACCCGGCCCGTGTCCGGCCCCGCGCTTGTCCACTCGTGTGCCCGTTCGTTCTGCGCCGGGAGGCCGGCCGGGCCGGCTGGTGGCTGCGGGGGTCGTCCCCACGGCTTCGGCCGCGTGTCAGACGGAGGCGGGGCCGGCAGAGGCCCCGTGCACCGTGGCCGGGCGGGCGCTGGAGCCGGAGGGGCCGGCGGAAGCCACACGGCCCCTGGACTTTATTGGTGCTGTTTCCCCCCAAGCCTGTGCTGGGCAGGGGCTGTCCCCCCCGCTCCGTGCTGGCTTGCTTTCCCTGCCAGGCCCGGTGGGGCAGCCCCGCTTGGGTCCCGGCCGCGGCCCCGGCTCCGAGGGGCTGCTGGGGGCAGGGCTGGACCCGGTCTGGCTCCTAGAGGGTGATTCCCATGCTGCCGCGGCAGCGCTGCGATCTGAGGTCCCGCTTTTAACCCCTTCATGCCCATCTGCGATTCTGGATCGTATTTTTCAAAGGGTCGACCCCCTTCTTGCCTCGTTGGAGCGGATTTTGGAAAAGCTGGATGTTTTCCCAGTGCTATTTGATCGTCTCTTGCAAAGCTTTTAGGGGGTCTCGGGAACCCTCTCGGAGTTGCTACATGTTACCCGTCAGAGCAGTCTTGACGAGCAGTCCTCTGGCTCCGGAGCTGCTTCTCCGACAGACTGGCATTCCTCGGATGGTCAAGCCTCTGTTGCTGCGGCTGCAGACCCTGCGGGATCCGGGCGCTCTGTGCCTTGTTCTGGTCCTGTGAGTGTTGCTGCTATTCCCCGCTCCTCCGCTCCTCCTAGCCTGCCCTCGGTGCAGGTCTTCTGTCCCCAGCCCATGCGCGTGCTCACTGGTCCTCCGTCCTTTGTGATAGGGGCGGGGGATGACGCCTGCATGGAAGACTCGGATGCTGATTTGGACGGTGGCTCTGGCCGTGGGAAAGAGAGAGCGTTGATGCGGAGGAGGAGAAGGAGGCTGTTGCAATCCCAACCGTGGCCAGTCCCCGGATGTCCTATGACCTTGAGGACGTGGAATTCGAGGAAGTATTGGGACTGTGTCAAATACGAAGCTTTGCAGGTGGGTGATTGGGACCTGTTAGCCCGAATGGGGGTGCCCCAGCCTCTGCCGGACGCCTTGGATGCTGACATGGCAGCCGTGGTGCCTTCGATGGCTGGGGCCATGGTCCTGGCTGGAGCTGCTGCTGCTCCTGCCCTGCAAGGGGATGTTCAAGCTTTTCCAGTGTTTAAGCCGGCCCCGAACACAGGCCAAACGGACTGCCATGATGTCATAGCTTGGAAGGTGGTCCAAGATTTGCAGACCAGAGTAGCCAAATATGGGCTTGGATCTCCTGAGGTCATGCTGCTTCTCCGGGCGGTCAACAGCGATCTCCTCGCGCCTTACGATCTTAGGCACTTGGCTCAGGTTCTGCTTCACCCTATGCAGCTTGCTGTTTTTGAAAGAAACTGGAGGCAAGCTGCCCAGAGGGCAGCGGAGGAGAACTCGCGCCTCCCTCCTGCCAGCCCTAGGCAGGGGGCTGGGGTGGAAGCCTTGATGGGGCTTAAGCCCTACGGCAATCCTGACATGCAGGTCCGATGGGATCCCAAAGTGTTGGAGCAGGTCCAGAAGATTGGCTTCAGTGCCCTTCTCAAGACATTCAACATGGCAGACCAAGTGGAATCGTATACTATGATACGACAGGGCGAGTCTGAGCTGTTCCTCAACTTCATTGAACGTTTAGTGGCTGCTTTGGAAAACCAGGTGGAGGATGAGACTGTGAGAGATGTGTTGTGCAAACAGCTGGCAAAGGACAATGCCAACAACGACTGCAAGAGAATCATACAGACGTTGCATGGTGATGTCACTGCTGCTCAGATGGCTGCTGCTTGCTCCCAGGTGATACCGCTGAGCCCACAGAAGCCTGCTTTGGCTGCGTTTGTGCCACCTGCTCAGGTTAATCCTGGCAGTGGGCACAAGCAGTCCAAGCCTGGGAACAGGCAGCAACGTTCTAAGTCGCAGAAGGGGAATGCAGGGGGTGCGGTTTCTCAGTGTAGCAGGTGTGGTAGATCAGGGCATTCTGTGAAATGCTGCAGGGCCAGGTTCCATGTAGATGGCCGACCATTGCCGGGAAACGGGAAGGGGAGCGCAAAACGGAGGAGTTGCCCTCCATCCCAGACCTTCCCCCACAACGGGCTGCAAACACTGGCTTATCCAGTCAGTGTGGTGCCCCAGAGCCAGCCCGGGCCAACGTTGCCTGCTCTAGCCCCTGTGGCCAGCGTGGAGACGATGCCCACGGGCCAGCTCGAGTCGACGTCTACATAGCCAGGACAGTTGTCCTAGACTCTGGTAGCCTTCACAGTGTCCCCCTGGATGTACCCGGACCCCTGACCCCAGGGTATGGTGCTCTCCTGGTGGGGAGGCCTGAGGTCACCCACCAGGGGATCTTTGTTCATCCAGATGTTATAGATGGGGATTCTGTGGGCCAGCTTCATGCTATGGTTTCCACACCGAGCCCCCCTGTCACGATCCCTGAGAAAACACTCATTGCTAATTTAGTGCTTTTTGAGACTCCTGTTCCCAGGGCTGAGCAGCAAATCTGCGGCGGCGACACTGGGCTTCCAGACCTTCCGCAGGTCTGCTGGGCCGCGGACATCTCTAATCAGAGACCACAGCTGACGTGCACTCTGATCCTGCCGGGAGCCCGCCCACGTCGAGTTCGACTTCGAGGTTTGCTCGACACTTGTGCAGACGTAACAATTCTCTCCTCCTCTTCGTGGCCTTCCTCGTGGCCCCTGGCCCCTGTGGGGTCAGCTATTGTGGGGCTAGGGGGTGCCACACAGAGCTGCTTAAGTGGACGGCCTGTGTTGGTGAGAGACCCGGAGGGTCGCACGGTTGTAATTCGGCCCTATGTTACTTCGGCCCCACTTAACCTCTGGGGGAGGGACGTGTTGGCAGCATGGGGAGTTCGGATTGGGACAAATTTTTAATAGGGGTCACTGTGTGTGAGGGCGAGCCATGCCTCACGCTATCCTTGGCTAGGCAGATGGCTGACTGATAGACCTGTATGGGTACCACAGTGGCCCCTGCCCAAAGAGAAATCAATCGCCCTTTGTCAGCTGGTTCAGGAGCAATTGCAGCAGGGGCACATTGAGCCTTCCACTAGTCCCTGGAATACTCCCGTCTTCATAGTTAAGAAAAAGTCAGGGAAGTGGAGACTGCTGCACGATCTTCGGAAAGTTAATGCAGTGATGGAAAGTATGGGGGCCTTGCAGCCTGGAATGCCCTCACCTACGATGATCCCCGCAGAGTGGGTGATCCTGATCATTGATTTGAAGGATTGTTTTTTTACGATCCCTTTGCACCCCAACGACAGACTAAAATTTGCCTTTACAGTGCCAGCGATTAATAATGCTGAGCCTATGAGGAGATTTCAAT
Organism: Acanthiza pusilla; assembly: GCA_036630365.1. Taxonomy (NCBI): domain Eukaryota; kingdom Metazoa; phylum Chordata; class Aves; order Passeriformes; family Acanthizidae; genus Acanthiza; species Acanthiza pusilla. The sequence goes on from JAXCHO010000108.1 coordinate 2,203,351, forward strand.
GGAAGGTGTTACTTCAGGGTATGAAAAATAGCCCCATGATCTGTCAATGGTATGTCGCTCGGGCTTTGTCTGGTGCCCGCAAGCAGTTTCCTAAGGCGCTCTGCTACCATTATATGGATGATATCCTGGTGGCAGCATCCACCCAGGATGAGTTGCAGAGATTACAGCCTCGACTGCTTGCTGCCCTGCATTCCTATGGGTTGCAAGTGGCCCCAGACAAGGTCCAACGAGAGCCTCCTTGGAAGTATTTGGGGGTCAGAATTTTGGATCGGACTGTACAACATCAAGAGGTGCAATTTTCAGACACTATCAAAACTTTGAATGATGCCCAGAAGTTGCTTGGTGTTATTAATTGGTTACGTCCTTATTTGGGACTACTCGCCTCGCAGCTTGACCCTCTTTTTAAGATTTTAAGGGGGGACCCTGATCTGAATTCGCCTTGAAAGTTGACCCCGGAGGCACGACAAGCGCTGAATGAGGTGCAACAAGCTGTTTCTGCTCGTCAGGTCTATCGAATAGATCCCTCTGTTGATGTCACTGCTTTTATTACCACTCCAGATCTTTATCCCACAGGTACCATCGGCCAATGGAACAAGCAATGGGCCGATCCTCTGCACGTTTTGGAATGGGTCTTTTTGCCCCATCAGCCAAAAAAGACAGCACCCACACTGTTCGAGTTGATCGCGTGTTTGATAATTAGATGCCGTTATCGGTGTCTGCAGTTGATGGCTGCAGATCCAGCCACCATCATTGTTCCAATTCCAAGATACATCTTTGAATGGAGCCTTGCTAACAGCGCTCCTTTGCAAAGCGCACTGCAGAGCTTTTCAGGGCAGATTGCTTATCACCTGCCCAGCCACAAATTATTACAATTGGCAACGCTTACTAATCTTGCCTTGCGACCAAAGAACAGTCGGGTGCCCGTGCAAGGTCGCACCGTTTTTACGGATGGTTCTGGGAGAACGGGAAAAGCCATTGTTACCTGGAAGGAGGGATCCGAGTGGCAGGTACTGGAAGGCCATGAGTCAGGCTCTGCCCAACTGGTTGAACTAAGGGCAGTCGCCTTGGCCTTTCAGCGGTTCTCTCAGGTGCCTTTGAATTTGGTCACAGATTCTGCTTATGTAGCAGATATAACAAAGCGTCTAGATTGTTCACTTCTAAAGGAAGTCAATAATGAGGCTCTGTTTTTATTATTACAAGCTTTGTGGAATGCAATTCAGGCTCAAAAACACCCATATTACATTTTGCACATTCGGAGCCACACCAAATTGCCAGGTTTTATAACAGAAGGCAATGCCAGGGCTGATATGCTAGCCAATCCTGCATCGATGGCGCCTCAGCCTGACAAAATTGCACAAGCCAAAGCTTCCCATGATTTCTTCCACCAGAGTGCACATACTCTGCAAAAGCAGTTCCAACTGACGCCAACCGAGGCTCGTGACATTGTCAGCGCTTGTGCTGATTGCCACGGACTCGCTGCACCTCTGCCATCAGGGGTAAACCCCAGAGGCCTAAAGGCCCTGCAGCTTTGGCAGACGGATGTGACACACATCCCTGAATTTGGCCGATTTAAGCATGTGCACGTGTCTATTGACACCTTCTCCTCAGCCATGTGGGCAACTGCTCACACTGGAGAAAAGGGCCGCGATGTCATTGCCCATTGGAGATTGGCGTTCTTGGTCCTGGGTGTGCCATCTGTGGTGAAAACCGACAATGGCCCTGCCTACACCTCCCAGAAAACACGACAGTTCTTACATCTATGGGGTGTGGATCATGAATTTGGTATCCCACATTCCCCAACTGGTCAGGCCATTGTGGAACGTGCGCATGGTACTCTGAAGCGCATTCTGGAAAAACAAAAAGGGGGAATGCATGGGGAGTCTCCACAGAGCCGACTGGAAAAAGCTTTGTATACAATTAATCATCTCACTGTACCACCAAATTCGAATAATCCTGTCATTTTGAACCATTTTCTCTCATTGCAGTCATCAGGCGAGTCGCACTTGCCCCGGGCGAAGGCTTGGATTCGAAACCTACTTACTAACACCTGGGAAGGCCCCCATGAGCTTATTACTTGGGGCCATGGGTATGCTTGCGTTTCCACAGATACTGGAGTGCAGTGGCTGCCTGCGAGATGCATTCGTCCTGATCTGCGACTTCAGAAGCAGAACCAGCGGCCTCAAAACAATGATCAAGACACTGACCATCAGGCAGATGGTCCTTCAACAAGCAGAGACTGAATTTCATCTTATTGTGGAGTCAGAAACTTAAGAACCTTCAGTAGAACTAAGTTTAATAGATATATCATTTATGGCATTGCTTGAAAGTCTCCCTGTCGACCTCTAATCAGTGGCTGGTTTGGGCCCTGTCAGTGGCTGGCCAGTACTGGCAGACCCTTATCAGTATTTAGCTCGGGATCTCCTTGGTGGCTGGCCACTGCCAAGCAGATCCCTCATGCTGAGTTCATTTTCCCTTCTTAGGGAACAAATGGGGACTGCAAGCAATACCTTTGTTTTGCTTTTCTTTTTATAAAACAAATAGGGGGAATTGTGGTTGCACTGTTTTGGAATCCTTCTGTTCTTTCTCACGGAGAACGCAGATAAGTTGCATTCTTTCACTTTTCTAATCTCTGTGTTTGGCACCGGGTGTTATTTAGTTGTGGCCAATGGGCTTGGGAGGTGGACTTTTCACTGACCAGTAGTTGTTGGAGTATGTTAGAGTATAAGAACCCTTTTCTGTAAATAAACTGCCCTTCTCCGCCATACTTGGTGTGCTTGGTTTCTCTCAGCAAGCTTCTGTGCCAGGGGGATTCGAAAACCACATCCCCAGGCCATCAGAACAGCCCCAGCCCTTGTGGCCCTGCTCCAGGCCCAGGGCCCATTCCAGAGCTGGGGCAGTCAGAAAGCTGTGCCCATTTCTGTTCATTCCTGTTTTGATGAGGATGGATCCTCAGCAACATGGACGTTCCCTGATGAATTTTACTTCTCCAGAGGATTGCTATGTCTTCAGCTCTTCCATTCAGTCTCCTTAAGATTTGAAAACAACCTAAGAAGACAAGCCCCTGGGAATGATCTAATTTTAAGACTTCAATTCTTTTGCGGTTAATCAGACCAGTTCCAGAAGCATACTCAAAGTGAATATTGGACATATATTATAATACAGATCTCTATTTTTCTGTTTCTTCCTTTTCTGTTTATACACTGATATCAGCATTCTCCAATTGATATTAATCCCAAGCATCCCCTAATGCAGTCTGAATAGATATGACCATCAATACCCTTCATGGCACAGAAAGTTTCTCTTCATGACCAATATAAAAAAATATAAATATGATAAAATTTTAAAAACATCAAAACTCTTCCCTCAGCAATGTGAAACATCCCTGCAGCATCTGACAAATCCACCATCCACAAGGGATTTCCATACAGGAACATTTTTATACAAAGACATAAGAGAAAATGATTCTAAAAGACAAAAACACAATTAAGTTTTTGACTGATGTGTTATTATAGTTTTGAAAGACTGGGAAATTCGCTGAAGCTCAAAGTGTGAAACCACTCAATTGAGATGGATTGGAATTACAGGAGAGGATCAAGAGGAGAAAATCTGGGAGCAATGGGAAGGACATAGATCCAGCTGGTCTGGTGAAGACATGTCCACAGACATGGCCATTTAAACAGGAGAGGTGGAAACACCTGAAGGAAGAGGGACATGAAATAATAGACAGAATAGTGGTGACACAAGAAGAGGGGAAGATCAGTATTTCTTCTCCTACAATCAGTACACTTTGACAAAATTCCTGTTCTCTCCTGGTGGGAAAATGTGTCATTTTTAAAAAGTACTCAAATGACACAGCTAATGAAGATGTGCTTGTGCACCTCACAAACTGCAGGTCCCCTACAGCCCCGCAGGGCTCCTGTCCCATAAACATCTGCTCTGCTCCAGTCTGAAATAGGGACCAGAATCAGCCGAGGATCATAAGAGAGCTGAGGTTGGAAGGGACCTCAGCAAGTCTGCAAACCAACCTGTCAGAAACAGGGTCAGACCAAGGCCTGATTTGGTCTGGATTGGAAAATCCCAAGGGACAGGGACAGGGCAGCATCTCAGCACCTGGCTGAGCCCATGGGAACAAAGGTTTCCTCCTGTCCTGGCTGATCCTTCAATCTCTCTGCTTCCACCCATTGTCTTTTGTCTCCCACCAGGCCCCTGGTGAAGAGCCTGGCTCTGTGTTCTCCATCACCTCCTCGCTGGCACTGCCAGGCTGGGATGAGGAGCCCCTCAGCCTTCCCTTCTCTGGGCTGGACAAGCCCAGCTCCCTCAGCCTCTCCTCACAGTCCAAGGGCTCCAGCCCCACCCTGGAGGCCCTTCCCTAACCCTGCTCCAGCTGCCAGACATCTTTCCTGCCCTGGGGAACCCAAACCAGGCCACAGTGACCTGGATAATCCATGTCCTTGATGGTCACACAGCCCCAGCCCATTGTGCCCATGTCAGGCTCTGGGTGTTGATTTGTGGGACATCCTTGGGGGAGGCTGCGGTGCCAGGAAGGGCAGGAGCTGGGGGGACAGGGGACCCTGCTGCACACAGCAGTGTTGGATGTCTATGGGGGGCTCTGTGAGGGGGTGTCTGGGGCGCCATGACCTCTGCAGTGACATTACACAGCTCCCCTGCGACATCACAGCCCTCCTGTGACATCACAACCCACTCTGTGATGTCACACCATCCCCCATGTGTTGTCAAACCACCCTCCTGTGATGTCACAGCCCATTCTCTGTTGTCAGTGCCCCCCTCTATGATGTCACAGCCTGCTCTGTAATGTCACATCATGCCCTGTGATATCACAGCTGGCTCTATGATTTCTCACCACCACTCTGTGATGTCACAGCCCACTCTTTGATGTCACACAGCTGCCCTGTGATGTCAAAGCCTGCTCTCTGATGTCACACAGCCCCTCGGTGATGTTACACAGTCCCCTTATTATGCCATAGCTGCTTGATGACCTCACTCTCTGATGTCATAGCCCAGTCTGTGACCTCACACAACCCATCCTGTGATGTCACACTGCCCCTTTCTGACATCACAGCTGCTCTGTGCCTCTATGACACAGCCCCCTCTGGGACATCACACAGCCCCTCTATGACATCACAGCTGTTCTGTAACCTCACAGCCCCTCTCTGGAATGTCCCTCAGTGTCACCTTTGGGGTGGGGTGTGCAGGTGGCCTCCAGGCACATTTGGGCCCCTCTGCTCGCAGCCCCCCGGCACCCAGAGGTGCCCAGCAGCTCCCGCAGGCTGCAGAACCTCCGTGCCACCCTCAACAGCCACAAGTGTCCATCCTTGACCCGGTGGACCTTGAACCACTTGGAACCCTGGCTGGAGCGTGGCTGTGGAGCGACTGCCAGGCTCAGCGGGGTGGGGACCCTCCAGGAGCCCCCAAACCCCTCCTGCCCCACGGGTGCCCTAAGAAGCCCTGGGTCTGTGCCTGTCCCCATGGCACTGTCCCCATGGTTCCAGGGCTGTGTTTCCCTCGTAGGGACGGAGCCCTGTGGGTTCCCAGTATGGCCTGATGTCCCCCCACCCCTTTCCCTCACAGATGGCTGCCATATGGAAAGGCTCAACAAAGGGTCAAAAGGCACAAGCAGGGGTCAAAAGGCCCAGCAAGAGGTCATCTTTTGGCACCCTAAAGTCTGAGCTCCAATGGAGAGACTAAACCCTGGTATAGGAAAACGGAGAAAGAGATGAAAGGAAGCAGAAAACATGACTGAAAGACACACTTTTATACTATAAAAGACACACGAATTATCACAGAGGCAGAAGTCTCCGACACACACTCTGGAAATGTGCAAGACTTCTGCCCAGAGTTTGGATCCAAGCTCTGCTGGTTACTTTCCTGAGAACTGGGGGAAAGGATTCTAATGTATGCTCCATCAACTAATCGGATGGTAAGATACATTGGTTCCTAAGTTACATTATTTCTTCCTAGCCATAATAATAGGTACCTTTTTGCCCGGTGCATTTTGTCTACTAATATTTTATTTTATTTTATTTTATTTTAGTTTAGTTTAGTTTAGTTTAGTTTAGTTTAGTTTAGTTTAATTTTTGTGTACTATGTAGTTTTGTCCCAAGTCTTATGTCTGTTATTTTTGTGTCTAATAAATAAGAATTTATTTTTTATTAGATCTAATCAGCCATTATTAAAGAACTTGCGCCCGAGACTGAGTCTTGGGGTCCTGGGCACCCCAATAAGAGCTACTGCCTGCTGCCAAAAGGCCTAGGCAAGAGGCAGAGGTTTGTCTAAGCTCCTGTCTCCATTGGTAACACCCGGCCCACCCAAACCCCCGGGGGTCCGTGGGAGTCTCACCTGGACGCAGACGCTCAGCAGGGAACTGTCCAAGGCCTGGGGACTGTGGCACAGCAGGGACAGCCCCGGGGCACCCCCAGCCACCTCCAGTTTGGTCACAGCGAACTCGGCGCTGCCAAGGACAGGGATGGCCCTGGTGCCCCTCAGGGACACCCCGGGGACCCCCTGTGCCCACCCCTTTGCCCACCCCTCACCACGGTGTCCCCAAGCCCCGCAGGTCCCGGGGTGCCCAGGGGGTGGGATGGGGACCCGCCCCTCCCGGGGTGATTCTGTCACCTCCCTGCCCCTGTCACCTCCGCCTTGGGGCTGCTCAGGGCTCCCGGCACCCCCTGAGGGCTCTGTGGCACAGCTTGGCCACGTCCCCCAGGAGCCGGGGAGGAGCCACCTCCCTGCAGAAGGAGCGCTGGGCATCGCCCTCAGCCGGGAGTGGCCATGGAGGAGAGGCACGAAGGAACGAGCCTCCCGCAGCGTGGGGAACTGCCCATCCTGTGCCAGGCGGGGGGCAGCCCCACGTCCCCCCGAGTGCCCAGGGGCTCCCCAAACCCCCCCAGCTCAGCAGCACCCGGCTGTCCGCCTTGGGGAGGGTGACGAGCCGCTTCTCCACGGGGCTGCTCTCCCGGCTCGCTGCCTGCTCGGTGCCGATGGTGGCGATGTCGGGGAAGTCGCACAAGTGCTGGCGCTTCTGTGGGGACACCGCTGTCCCCCATGTCCCCAAGCCGCGGGACCCCTGCCAAAACCGTCGACAGCACCTTGGAGCCACTGGGGACAGTGGGCAGAGGCGGCTGGCAGGGTGTCCCCCAGGGATGTCGGGCTGTCCCAGTGGGTGCCAGGCTGTCCCCAGGGATGCCAGAATGTCCCCATGGGACTCAGGCTCTCCCAAAGGATGACAGGTTGTCCCCATGGATGCCACACTGTCCAGGGGCTGCCAGGCCGTCCCAGCAATGCAGGGCTGTCCCTATGGGTGTCAAACTGTCCCCCTGGGTGCCAGGCTGTCCAGTGGCTGTCAGACTGGCTCCAGTGATGCCGGGCTGTCCCTATGGGTTCCAGGCTCTCCTGACAGGTGTCAAGCTGTCCCCAAGGATGTCACAGTGTCATCATGGGTACCAGCCTGTCCAGTGGTTGCCAGACTAGTACCCAGCGATGCCAGGCTGTCCCGTGGATGCCACACTGTCCCTGCCAGCCCCTGGCTCACCTGACGTGGCTGCAGACCTGTCCTGGGCTCTGTGGCTCCTCCTTGGCAATGGGCAGCATGTCCAGCACGGCCAGGCTCAGCCTCTGCTCCTGCGTGGGCAGCCTCAGCCCCATGACCACACAACCCCAGAGGAAATCCCTGTGGGACTGGGCAGGGCACAAGGCTTGGGGGGATTCTCCCATCTCCTGCTGTGTCAGGACACCTGAGGCACCCCAAGACCCCTGGCCCATGCTGGTATTGTCCTCGTGTCCCAGTGCCCACGTGAGTCATATCCTGCCCCGGGCTCTGGTTTGCTGCTGCTTCCCTGGCTCTCTCCCTGGGGCATGTCCCTCCCAGGGGACACAGTGACCCCATCTGGGCAACCTGGGGTGCCCCATGCCCATTGTGGGATGGCCATGAGCAGCTTCAGGTGAGCCAGGTAAGAGGAACCACATCCCCCAAGCACCGCAGGGTGCTGGAGGACCTCATGCCCAAACCCAGTTGGGATTCAGAGCCCTGAGGCAGGACCCCCTGTTGAGAATGAGCACAGAACCCCAAGCCCAGAAGGAGGACCCCCAGGGAACAGATGCTGCAGAGGGTGTTGGATCAAGTTCCTGTGAGCCCAGAATACTGGGATCAGTGCAGCTGTAGCTCTGCACAAGAGAGCTCTTCATCCACTTTCTCTCTTTTCTTCCCTCTTGGTATGGAGGGAGCTCGTGACTTCAGCGTGTGACTCGTGTGTGCAAAGAAAAAATGTGGACAGAATCAGGGCAGGGAGGGTTTGGGGGATCTTGGGATCTGTGCTGGGCACAGAACGTGTTTTCCATTGGTCTGAGACTGTGTGCTGTGCAAAGTGGATTTAATATCCAGCAGAGGAATGACTTTTGCATTTTATGGAGCTGTGGTTTCCCTTGGTTTTGTTTGCTGACAATAAATGAACATCCTTCTCTCTCTCAGGCAGCTCCTTCTCCAAGGAAAGCAGGTGGGAGTTGGTGCCAAGGAGCTGAAAGCTGCAGGTGCAGCCTGGAGTGGAGGAAGCTGAGATTTGCACAAGGCTGCTCTGAGTCCCAGGGCTTGGATGAGGGAAATGGTGGGGAGGGGGTAGGTGTCGACTGCAGGGGGAACAAAAGACACACCCAATATCAGTTCTAAGCAAGCTCCGAGTTTATTCTGCTATTTGGTACTTTTATACTGTTACAGTTGATTATGCCTACTAGCCATAGATTCATTGGCTATATGCAAAAACCTTAATTAGCATATCTCCCCCAAATAGGGCCCCAACTCTAACACTCTCCTTCATATCTTTAACTAGAAGTAATTCTTGGCTGAATCTGAAGGTGCTTTCCATAGGGCTTGAGGTCATGATGACCCTCAGCCTGTATCACCTACACCTCTAGGCCTACACCTTGCTTTGCTCGCACAGGGCCTCCAGCTCCAGCGATCCACGGCCTTGTTCTTTGTGCCATTCTTCAACAGGTAGGGACAAAGTCTGATTGATTGTCAGCCATAAAGGGTATTGAAGTTTATATCTATTCAGACTGCATTAGGGGATGCTTGGGATCAATATCAATTGGAGATTGCTGATATCAGTGTATAAACAGAAAAGGAATAAACAGAAAAAAAGACCACTCTTTTTTTTTACTGTCATATATTCACTTTGAATACACTTCTGAAATCTGTCTAGTTGACTACAATGGAATTGAAGACCTAAATTATTCGCAGGGGCTTGTCTTGTTAGGGTGTTTTGAAATGTTAATGAACCCTTTGGCTGTGAATTCCTCAACTGAAGAGCTGGAGATTGAACAAGCCTCTGGAACAGGAAAGTTCATCAGCAACCTCCAGGTTGCTGAAGATGTCAGCAGCCCCCACTGAGGCCATCACTGCCAAGAGACCGTGGGGGCAATGAGCAGACAAGAAGAGCGTCCCTGGGGCTGGGCAAGCAGGAACTCAGAGGCACCAGCGGCTCCAGGTGGGAAATGGACTCTGGAATGTGGCTGGGAAAGCCCTGCCTGGGCTTGGCCAAGCAGCACAGCCAAGCCCTGAGCTCCATCCCCTGGGAATGGGATCGGTGCCCTCACAGGATGCTCGTGGCTGTCCCGGAGCAGTGGCATGTGGGGTGTGGGATGGTGAGGGCAGGAGAGCAGCAGGAGCCCTGCAAAGCTCTGTGGGCTGGGGGAGGAGGCCACAAGGCCTGGGGCTGGCAGGAACTGCTGTCTTCTCATGGGCCTCAGTGGCAGGGACAGCAGCCACAGCCAGGGGACACAAATCTCATTGCTGGTGGCAGGGGGTGGTCCCAGCCCCCCAAGGCCTTTGGTCACCCCCACTGCAGCTCTCCTGCCCTGGCCCAGGCCTGTGCTGCTTCCCTTGCACACTTTACCCACCGCCCCATTTCCCCTCCTCCCCCTGACCCTGGCAGCTCCCAAAGCTTTCCTGATGTCCCTCTGTCCTCACTCGCTCTTGCTGCAAACAAAAAGCTGTGTTTGGCTGAGGAATGGCCAATTCCTGTGGGATTCCCAACTCCTGCCTTTTCCCACACCCTGCTAAAGCTCCTAATGCCCAGCCTAAAACTCCCCTGGCATAGCTTAAGGCTGTGTCCTCTTGTCCATTCACTGGTCGCCTGGGAGAAGAGTATGGTTTTCGAATCCCCCTGAGTGCAGAAGCTTGCTGAGAGAAACCAGGCAGACCAAGTATGGCGGAGAAGGGAAGTTTATTTACAGGAAAAGGTTTTTGCACTCTAACATACTCTAGCAACTGGTCAGTGAAAAGTCCACCTCCTAAACCCATTGGTCACAACTAAATGACACCCGATGCCAAACACAGAGACTAGAAAAGTAAAAGAATGCAACTTATCTATGCTCTCCGTGAGAAAGAACAGAAAGATTCTAAAACAGTGCAACCACAGAAGAGACCTAGCCCCACTCCCTACAGGCTGGGGACAGAGTGGCTGGACAGTGGCCAGGCAGAAAGGGACCTGGGGACACTGATGGACAGCAGGCTGGACATGAGCCAGCAGTGTGCCCACGTGGCCAAGAAGGCCAATGGCACCTGGCCTGGATCAGGAATGGTGTGGCCAGCAGGACCAGGGCAGTGATTCTTCCCCTGTACTCAGCACTGGTGAGGCCACACATCGAGTGCTGTGTCCACTTCTGGGCCCCCCAATTTAGGAAGGACATTGAGGGGCTGGAGTGTGTCCAGAGAAGGGCAACAAGGCTGGTGAGGGATCTGGAACACAAGTCCTGTGAGGAGTGTGTGAGGGAGCTGGGGTTGTTTATCCTGGAGAAGAGGCTCAGGGCAGACAAGGCAGTGTTAGGTCACAGGTTGGACTTGATATTCGCAAAGGTCTTTTCCAACCTCGCTGATTCTGTGATTCTCTGAAACCACCCTTGAAGAAGTTGCAGGATGAGCCCTGGGCCTCCTCTTCAGAAGCTCCAGCAGCCCATGGCCCTCAGCTTCTCCACACAGGCCCCAAAGCCCATCCTGTCAGTCCTGCAGAGCCTCTCCAGCTCCTCCCCATTGCCCCAGAACAGGGAGCCCCACACCCACACACAGCAGCCCAGATGTGCCCCCCTGGCCTGGGGTGCCTCTGGCAAGGGAACAGCACGAGGCACTGCAGGAGCCTGCAGACAATTCATGAAGCACTTGGAGGATGATCCTGCTCACCAAGGGACGTTCCCATGGCGCCAAGTCAGGAACTGAGATGGGGAGTGGGGCCAGAGAGGAAAGGGCAAACAGGGATGGGCTGTTTGCAGGGGAGGGGACAGGGATGGGCAAGAGGAAGAAATGTGGAGCAGGAAAGAGGAAAGAAAGCAAAGGTGAAACAAAGGAAATGCTCAGGGCTGTTTGGGGGTGGCTGCCAGGCAGCCCTGGGGCTGAGCAACAATGTCTGCAGTGGACAGGAAACTCACAGCTCAAGGGAACAAACTTTCTGGCTGACTTCAGAGGTCACAGCAACCCTGAGTGGTTTCCCTGCCATCCCCAGCCCTTGCTGGCCCCCGGGGGCTGATGGTGTTTGTGCTCCCTCAGGTTCATCTCCCCACACCAACAGCATGGCGCTGCTCACGCCTGCTCTGTGCAATGCAAACAGGGGCTCCTGAGCAGTGCTGCCGTGGCTCTGCCTGCAAGGATCAAGCACCTCTGGCAGCTGGGGGAGAGGCCAGGGCTGCAAAGGGGGGATGTTGTTGGCAGCTCCATCAGGACGCTCTGGGACGCTGCCCTGGGCTGTCCAGCGCAGTGGGGATGGATCAGCCCCTGCTCTGCTGCTCCTTCCCGGCTCCCCCAGGGACCTTGTACAGCCCCAGCCATGCTATTTGCCCCCACCCTGCCCACGGCCACCCTGGGGCTGCTCACGGGGGTTTTCTCTGCTGAGCATTGGCCTGGGCGTGTTCCTGAGAGACCCTGGGCAAGGAGCCTCGAGCCCCCAGGCCCTGCCCTGAGGCGTCAGCTCTGCCCCAGCAGTGCCCATGGCCTGTCCCTGCTGCAGCCCCGGCACTGCCACCCCCAGCACTGGGAGCCACCCCGAGAGCACTCAGGCCCTACAGCAACACGAGGGGCAGGAGGGCAGCGGGGCAGTGGCACGGGAGCAGCGCTGGCAACACCAAGTGCTGCTGCTCCTTGGCAGAGCTGCTGTGCCACCCCTGATCTGCCCCAGCTCTGCACACAGACATTGCTGCTGCAGCTCCTGAGAAGGGAACAAAAGGGATCTGTGGTGAAAACTTGGCTGGGAGATCCTTTAATTTATTTAACCGAGACCACAGCCCCTCATTGACACTGCCTGTGGGTCACAGTGAAGATAATGAGAAATGACACAAACAATGAACCTTCCTTGTGGATAATATTAAAAAAACAAAACAAAACAAAGGAAAGCAAAGGACAAACCAACAACCAAACCCAACAAGAACTATCCAAAATTACTTATATTACATGTGATTTACAGAAATTGGGCAGCAGTTTAATGTTTCTCAGATTTTCCAGTCATCACTTTCCTCAGGGCAGCCTTGAGCTCCTGGTTCCTCAGGCTGTAGATGAGAGGGTTCAGGGCTGGAGGCACCACTGAGTACAGAACTGACACTGCCAGATCCAGGGATGGGGATAAAACAGAGGGTGGCTTCAGGTAAGCAAAAATTCCAGTGCTGACAAACAGAGAGACCACGACCAGGTGAGGGAGGCACGTGGAAAAGGCTTTGTGCCGTCCCTGCTCAGAGGGGATCCTCAGCACAGCCCTGAAGATCTGCACATAGGAGAAAACAATAAACACAAAACAGCCAAACAATAGAAAAGCACCAACTGCAACAAGCCCAAGTTCCCTGAGGTAGGATTTGGAGCAGGAGAGCTTGAGGATGTGTGGGATTTCACAGAAGAACTGGCCCAGGGCATTGCCCTGGCACAGGGGCAGGGAAAATGTATTGGCTGTGTGCAGCAGAGCATTGAGAAAGGCACAGGCCCAGGCAGCTGCTGCCATGTGGGCACAAGCTCTGCTGCCCAGGAGGGTCCCATAGTGCAGGGGTTTGCAGATGGACATGTAGCGGTCATAGCTCATGATGGTGAGGAGGGAATACTCTGCTGAAATGAAGAAAAGGAAAAAAAAGACCTGTGCAGCACATCCTGAGTAGGAGATGTCCGTGGTGTCCCAGAGGGAATTGTGCATGGCTTTGGGGACAGTGGTGCAGATGGAGCCCAGGTCGGTGAGGGCCAGGTTGAGCAGGAAGAAGAACATGGGCGTGTGCAGGTGGTGGCCGCAGGCTACGGCGCTGATGATGAGGCTGTTGCCCAGGAGGGCAGCCAGGGAGATGCCCAGGAAGAGGCAGAAGTGCAGCAGCTGCAGCTGCCGCGTGTCTGCGAATGGCAGGAGGAGGAAGTGGCTGATGGAGCTGCTGTTGGACATTGCTTTGCTCTGGTCATTGTGAACTGTTGGCAAAGAAGGCATTGGTAAGCTGGGACAGGTTTCTTTGAGTCAATCCTATGTTATTTCCTTAGGAATTCCCTCAAAAGAACTTCTCTTCCTGTGGATGGACTCCATAAACTTTTTTATTTTGGATTTCAGCTTTCTGCTGCTGAGTTACTGCCTCATCTTTAGCCTGAACACTGAGGAGCCCAGAGGTAAAACAGAGCTCTCTGTGCCCCAGTGCAGTCAGACCTGCTGGTCCCAACACAGGTGCCGATTATACATTTTGCCTGCCTCTAGTTCAGGGTGATCACACTTAAAATGGGCTTGAAAAATAAAGTGGACACTTTGAAGGCTCCAGTTTCCTAGTCAGTTTCTCTAAATCCTTCTCTCTTTCCCTGTGCCCCTGGACAGGGAGGGATATCCAGGACTGGTCTGGCTCTCTGCTGCCTGGAGTTGTGCCCATTGGGAGCTGTTTCCCTCTACCCAAGCCTTGTCCCTGCCAGAGCTCCCAGAGCCCAGCCCAGCCCTGGGGGCTCAGCTCTGCCCTGCACAGCCCTCCCAGCACAGGGCACTGCCCAGGGCCATCTCCCTGGCAGCAGCTCCTTAAGGGCAGGGCAGACAAACAGAGATGCTGCAAGCCAAGGTGCTGCTGCTGCTGTCTGTAGGGAGAGGAGGGTGAGGAGGCACTTTCTGAGGCAGATCTGAGGCACATCTGCTGATCCCCAGTGGGACAGTGCAGGAGTGTCAGGGACACATCCAAAGCTGACAGCCCCTTGCCCTTTCCTTGAGGAGAAAGCTGAGAGCAGCCCTGGCCATGCAGCACCATCTCCCCAGCAGGAGGAATCTGCCCTGATGGGGGTCGCTCCTTGCACCTCCAACTTCTCCCCACAGAGCCATGGGGAGCTCCCAGGCAGGCTGAGAGCTGCCCCTGGCAGGTGGCACATGCCCTGCCCTGGCCAAGAGCCCTCAGGGCTGCAGGAGCTGCTCTGCACGACAGCCCTGGGCAGCCCTGGCTGCACCCCCACCTTCACAGCCTGCAGCCGTCCCTGGCAGCAGGAGCCGTCCTGCCCTGTCCCTCTGACGGTGCCCAGGGCAGCCCCGCTCTGCAGCACATCCTCCTCCTCCTGTGCACCAGAGAAACTGGGAGAGTCCTCCTGACACATCCCCCAGCCTGTGGGGTGTGCAGGCTTCAGGAGATCCCTCCAGGAGCACAGGGGACATTGCCCTGCACCCACAGACTCACCATGCAGAGGCTGTGAAGATGCTTCCCCAAGTGAACTCTCAGCTCAGTGTCTCTCCAATCCTGGTTCCCTTTAGCTGTCTCTGCCTGGCTCCTCTCCCCTCGGTGCCTGCAGGCAGTGTCCTCAGCCCTGCTGGGCTGAGCAGAGGAGCTGCTCATGAGGAGGAATGTCTTTTTGAAGCTCTTCTTGGTTGCCAGGAGCTCCCTCTGTGCCAGGAGCCCAGCCCAGCTCAGCAGCACAGCAACAGCACAAGGACTTTAATGACCCTCTCAGGGCTTTGATACATGAGACTCGGTCCCTGAGAGAGTGTTCTAATAGTTCTAAAGAAGTAAAAGTTTGAAGTCCAAGGATGGAAATATTGAAGTTTCTTGAACTTCTAGTAAGTCCTACTGAGGGACACAACTGAGAAAGTGTCCTCAGTTTCCTCTCAGAGCAGAAAACTGCTCTAAAAGGAGGCAGTGATGACAGCGGAGGACAAACAAAGGTGTCTCTGATGCTGAGCAAACCTGGATGTGTTTGAGGAATGCAAAGGGCCAAGGCCTGAGCCCCAGCCCCTGGCAAGGCACATCCTGTCCCTCCCTCAGTGCTCAGTGCCACCTCGCTGGCCCTTCCTTTGCTGACAGCTCTGCGTCCTGCCTGCCTCTGCCTTGGCACACAGAGCCTTGGGCTGACCCTGACTCCTTCTGGGGATGTGTTGGACCACAGCCCTGACCTGGGAGGGAAATTCCTTTCTCCTTTTGTCCACTGGACCTCCCCAGCTGCACTTGGCATTAATTCTTTCTCAGACTCATTTCCACTATGAAGAATAAGCTCCACCATTTCTGAATCCACCTTTCAAACCCTCTCAGGCTATTCCTGCTCTGTCCTCAGTCTCCAAACCACTGAGCTCAGGGTCTGCATTCCTTACAGCGTGATCCTTTACTTGAGGCCCCCAAACCCCTTCCTGGGACACTTCTCAGACCCCTCCAGGTTCTTTAGCCATGAAAATGTCATGCCCTTAGTCCAGGAAAATTGGAAAGACACTGTTTACCAGGGGTTGTATTGGCAGAACAAGACACAAGACATTTATGCTGAACAAGTGCAGATTTAGATTGGATGTAGGGATGAAATACTTTTTGATGAGGGTGGCGAGTCTGGTAGAGGTTGCCCAGTGAGTTTAAACTCCATCCCTGGAAGTGTCTAAGGTCAGGAGCTTTGTGCAACCTGAACGAGTGAAGGATCCCAGGCTAATGGAAGGACAGTCGGACCAGAGGCTCTTTTTGGTCTCCTCTAACCCAAAGCATTTTATAATTCATTTATTGTTATATTCCCAAATCCCCAAATCTCCACAGGGCTGCAAATACCTACATAAACCATGTCAGCATTTTAATGTGACCTAATCCCCAAAACTTCCATAAAAATTAAAGAATTGCTACACCAGAGACATGAATTGCCAGATTCATGGAGGAACCATTCAAAACCCAAAGGTAAAGAAACTGAAAGCAAGGTTCAGCATTGCAGTGTGAAAGATTCACCAAGTGGGACAATGGCAGAGACTGCCATGGTGACCTCCCAGCTGAGCATGGAGGTTTCTGCCTTGGGGTATGACACTCATGATGGGCATCCAGAAAGGGCATTTGGGGAATGTGCAACACTTACCATAGTGTGTCTAGGGAAGGACCACAGGAAGAGACAAGGTGGCATTATGGTGATTTGTGGAAAAACAAACATGATAAAGCAGAGAGAAAAGAGGATGAAAGAGTTGGTCCTGCGTCAACAGATGGTGGTCAGTGCCTGTCCCTGGCTGTGCCCTGCAGCTGATCCCCACAGCCTGTCCTGTTTCCTGAACCCTCCATTGCCAAGAGCTTTTTGTGACAAGGGAGCTCTCTCTGCTCTGGGTACAGATCAGGGTCCAAGTGCCACATACTGAAGTGGGGACCACAAACCATCAGATCCTGTGTCCTTTGGGGCCCCAGGCACTTGTGAGACTGGTGTGTGTGCACACAGCACTGGGGTGTGTGGGGTGGCTGTAACCAGCAGGGAACATCAAAGCAGAGCAAGCAGCAAGCAGCAGAGGCCTGGGAGCTGCTGTGTGAGATCAGCTCCTGCAGGATCCACATTGTCTGGGTGTGTGTGCAGCTCTGCATCTCCTCCGGCCATGGCAGAGCACACAAACAGCCCATCCTTGTGTCCCTTTCTGCACTGACTGTGCTTTGGCTTGGCCTGGAAACCTCCCGAGGTCCCTGCCAGGAGGAGTCCCTGTGCATTTCTCTCCCCCATGGCTCTGCCCTTCCTGATCAGCAGCTGTGGGGCAGCAGAGCTGGGGCAGTGCAGGGACAGGGCTGGCTCTGACAGGGGCCATGAAGCCACTGCCAGGAGGTGACAGCAAGGACAGTTTGCAAAGGGGAAATGTAGATATGGTGATTTTGTTGTGTTTAGGAAGGAAAAGCTTGTCTGGAGCATGTTCAGAGGATGAAAACAAGGGGTGTTGGGTGAAACAGGGGATGTTCAGCCTGGAGATGAGGAGAGATTTTTGCCCATTTGCAGGGCTGGTGCAGAGCAGGGTGGCCATGAGCCCAGCAGCCTCCCTGTGTGCCAGGGCTGCTCAGGTTGTGTTACAGAGGTGCCCCAAAATCAGAGCCCAGGTGGGGCCTCTCCCTCCTGCCTCACTCCTTCACCTCCCCAAGGATAGAATTCCTGTGGTGTGGGGTCTCTGATGTGCTGGGTGACCTCCCAATGCTTCCTGGCATTGTCTGCTGAGGGCCAGCCAGGCCACTGCAGTGGCAGTGACCTCACAGCCATCACCATTGCAGCCATGTCCCCTGGGACTGGCTCTCCCCCTTCACCTGTCCCTGTCTTGTCTCTGCTGGGATGAGCAGTTTCATGATGAACATTCTATCCCAAAGTTTTAGGCCAATTTCTTCCCAATCAGGCTCCTGGAGCAGAAGTGGCTTCGCAATCCACATGTGAATTGGGTCCCCTTTGCCCAGCTCTCCTCATCCCCACCCTCAACTCCTTCATCTCTGCTGGGTGCAGAAGACAAAGCAACAAGGAGTTCATGCATGCTCAAGATAAAACCAGATTAAGGGGTGGGTTAAGAGGTATGGGGTAAATTAAAAACTGAAGGCCACCTGCAGAAGCGAAGCAAAACCAAAGGAGAGCTATTCTCTAATTCCCATTGGGAGAAAATCTCCAGAAACATCCTGGCAGGAAAGGATGCAGTCCATGTGCTTTGGAAGATGAAGATCTCAGTACTGAACATCAGCAATGGTCTCTGTTCCCCTTGCCCCTTTCTCTCAGTTCATTGCTCAGCAATAAAACAAGCTCAGGTCTCTCTGCTCAGCTTGGGGTCACAAAAAGGAGGCTGCTGGCTGCGTACAGGATCCCGTGATCAGTTGTGTCTCAGGAACTCATCACCCAGTGGGAACCTGAGGGCTGTGAAGGGCTGTGAGGTCACTTCTGCCTCTGGAGGGGACAGGCCAAGGGCAGAGCCATGGCTGGAGAAGGGACTGTGAGGTCACTTCTGTGAGCAGGAGCTGCTGGCTCAGCCCGTGACTCCTGCTGGGCCATGGCTGTCCAGCTCAGCCCTGCCAGGTCTCTGCCAGCCCAGCAGAAGGCACCTGGCTGGCACAGGGCCTGGGCCATCCCCTCTGCCCCAGGGCCTGGGCTCACTGCAGCCACGGGGCTTCTCTTGGGGCTGTGCTGTCCCTATAGCTGAGCCAGGAGGGGACAGCAGCAGGCACAGCTGGGCCGGGGCTGTGCCAGGAGCTGAAAGGAGCAGCCTGGGCAGAGCACGGGGAGGCTGCTGCTCTCTGCTCAGGGGAACGGGCCCAGCAGGGCTGAGGGCTTGGGATGCTGCTGGAAGGGCTGTGTCCCACATGCTGCAGCTTTCCTGGGAGGGAGGAACAGTAGGAGAGACAAACACTGTCCCACAGAGCAGCTGGGCAGGTGGGGACTGGGCATGAGGAGGAGGAAATGTCCCTGCAAGGGCAGGGCTGTGCTGGGAGAAGCAGCCAAAGGAGGATGAGCTCAGTGCTTGTGTGTGTGTCGCAAGGCACAGAGGGTGAGGGTGGGCAGAGGTCAGGGCAGGGCTGGCAATGGCAGGGCAGAGCCAGGGGGGCAGCGAGATGGGAGTGTGCAGCCTGCAGGGACACAGGGACAGCTGTGGGACAGCGCAGGACAAGCTGTGCTGGACATGGCCAAGGGCCCTGGCAAGGCTGGCAGTGCCCAGGAGAAGCCAAGTCTTGGTGCCCTGGGGCACAGCAGAGTCTGTGCCACCAAGGGCTGTGAGGAGACACCTTGTCCTGAGGCCCTGGGGCCTCCTGGCACAGCCCCAGCAAGGCTGGGCACTGTCACCCCCTTGTCCTGCCCTCACCATCCCCCCCACATCCCAGTGCCCCCGGCAGAGCCCTGAGCAAGGCGGGAGGGACAGGATCTGCCTTCC
Source organism: Acanthiza pusilla (assembly GCA_036630365.1). Taxonomy (NCBI): domain Eukaryota; kingdom Metazoa; phylum Chordata; class Aves; order Passeriformes; family Acanthizidae; genus Acanthiza; species Acanthiza pusilla. The sequence goes on from JAXCHO010000108.1 coordinate 2,222,427, forward strand.
CCGGGGCTGGGGCTCAGCCCTTGGCCTTTCTGCTGCCTCCAGCCAGCCCAGGCTCTGCTCAGCACCTCAGCTGCCTGCACAGAGCCTTGGCCTCCCTGCACTCCTGGCCTCAGGGATCTGCTGCAAGGAGTCCCTGGGGAGCCTTTAGCAGCAATGGCCCTGGGGGACTCCTTCATGCTCCCAGGGACTGCAGGTTTTCCAAAGGACTTTGGGGTTTTTTTTTGCCTTGGAGTCTCTGAGAGCTTTGTGCAATCATGGCCTCCAATTATCTGCTCTAACGAGTCCCTGGAGATTCTCTGTCAGTAACAACACTCACTGGGGCTCATTAATGCTTCAAGTTACTTCACTTTTTTTAAGTACTTTCTTTTTTCCTTTCTACATTGAGTCTCTGAGAAGTTTCTGCAATCATGGCCTCCAATTCTCTCCTCCAAGGTGTCCATGAGGAGCCTCTGTTGGTGATGGACCTCAGTGGGACTGTCACCGAAACTGCATGAAAAACACAAACTCTCCAGCAACATCTTTTCAGTGTTAGAGAATTTAGGCATTACTTTATTCTGGCCAGCATGTTGTTCTGGCCAGCACATGCAATAGAAATCATTCCATCCTCACATTCACAAGTTGCGCAGTGAAAATCATTCCATCTCACATGGTTCTTTACTAGACTTTTCACGTATTTACACAGACAAAACCCAAAGAAATTCAGGTTCATTGGTCTTATATTACACAGTAGTGTTCTATCTCCTATTGGTTATTGATCCCTTTGCCTTTGATGTGAATTAGGTGCTCATTCTTTGATTCTCTCATCAATCTTTTCCCAGACCAGGTGTCTCTAACTGCACTGAAAGGTGATGTTCGTTAATGTTCATTTACCTCCTGTGTATCTTCTGGCTACTCCCAGTCTGTAGATGTTAAACTCATCAGGCCTTACCCAAATTTGGTGATCAGAGTCTTTTGAAGAGAAACTTCAATTCCCCTCCCCCTGGGCAAAGGCGAACAAACCCCTGACTGAAGTTACATTAATAAAAAATTAAAAGTTGTAGCATTTCCAACAATTCCATTAGGTTCTGTAGCGTCACAATGATCTCCTCAGCGCCATGTACCCACACAGTGTCACATCGACCCCTTGGTTCCACAAAGCCCTGCAGTGTCACAGTTGCCTCTTTGTTCCGTCGGGCCCCACAGTGTCACAATGGTCTCTTTGGTACCTTGGCCTGCGCAGGCACACAATGCTTTCCTTGGTTCCATGGGGCCCCACAGTGTCACAACTGCCCCTTCATTCCATGAAGCCCTGCAGTGTCACAAAGGTCTCCATGATTCCATGAGGCCCTACAGTGTCACAATGGCCCCTTCATTCCATGGGTCCCCTCAGTGTCCCAATGGTCTCAGTGATTCGATCAGGCCCCACAGTGTCACAATGGAGTCCACAATTCCATGGGGACCCACAGTGTCCCAATGGTCTCCTTGGTTCCATGACGCTGTGCAATGTCACATTTGGATCCATGTGGCCCCCAGTGTCACAACAGCCCCTTGGTACCATGGCCTGGTTTTTGGTAGCTGGAGCTGCACAGAGGTGGCTTCTGTGCAAAGCTACTGGAAGATTCCACCATGTCAGGCAGAGCCAATCCCTAGTGGCTCCAAAGATGGACATGCCACTGGTCAAGGCTGGGCCAGTTACAAATGGTCGTTTAACGCCTCTGTGATAACAGATTTAAAGAGAAAGAAAAAACGAAGAAGTTGTTGCACAATTGTAATTGTGACCAGAGAAGAGTGGATGAGAACATGTGAGGAGAACAGCTCTGCAGACACCAAGGTCAGTGAAGAAGGGGCAGGAGCTGCCCCAGGCACTGGAACTGGGATTCCCCTGCAGCCCTTGATGAAGATCATGGTGAAGCAGCTGTGCCCCTGCAGCCCCTGGAGATCCATGGGGATGCAGAGATCCACCCACAGCCCCTGGGGATCCATGGGAAGGCAGAGATTCACCTGCAGCCCATGGAGGAGGAGCCCACACTGGAGCAGAGATGCCTGGGAGGAGGCTGTGAGCCGTGGAGAGAGGGGCCCTGCTCCCAGGCTGGAGCAGCCTGTCCTTCAAGGACTGACCCCATAGGAGAGTGACCCACACTGCAGCAGTTCACAGGGAGCTGCTGCTCGTGGGATGGACTCACATCGGAGAAGTTCCTGGAGAACTTTCCCCTGGGAGGGACCCCATGGTGCAGCAGGGGAACGACTCCTCTCACTGAGCAGTGGGAGAAGCCTCGGGTGATGAACTGACCATAACCCCCATTCCCATCTCCCTGCGCTGCTGTGGGAGGAGATAGAGCTGGGCTGGAGGGAGAAGTGGGGGAAGGCACTTTTAAGGTTTAATTTTACTTCTCCTGCTCTGATTTTGTCAGCAATAACTCAATAATTATCTCTAATTTGAGCCTGCTTTTCCCATGACCATATTTGATGAGGGATCTCTCCCTGTCCTTATCTCAACTCATGAATCCCTCGTTCTATTTCCTCTCCCCTGTCCAACTGCAGAGGGGAGGGAGAGAGAGGCTTTGATGGGTGCCTGGCATCCAGCCAGCATCAACCCACTACACCTGATCTTGTACATGTCCTGTGTACCTGAAAAATGTTTTGAAGAGAAAAACACATTTATTTTTGAAGAGAAAAACATATTTATGATGTCTTTCAGTCTTCGTAAGGTAACTTGGGGTGGTTTTGTTTGGTTTTGTTACTTCAGGCTTCAGACCCATTAATTGCAGTCTAATTGAAGATGTGTTTCATGGCATAGAAGAATCTACCATGCAGAATGAAGTGTCATGGTTTAAAATTAATCCTATTTGGTCTATGACTTGCGGTCCTTATAAAGCCACTGTTCAAGGGCTGGGTTTGCAAGTTGGTGTATGAAGCACAGGAAGTTTCTCTGGATAATGCTGTATCCAGGATTTTCCCTGCAGTGCCTGCTTGGAGCAGACAGAACAGATGGGGAAGTGTTTGCAGAGCCCTGGGAGGGAATATTTGGGTTTCTGTCAGCAGGAGCCTTGTGTAGCTCAGGCTGGGCTGGGCAGCAGTTCCATCTGCAGATCCATGTGCTGCTCCAACAGCTGCTGCTGGGGACCCTGAGGGAAGAGGCCACGGGAGGGATGGAAATGTTGCATGGACAACACCATGTCAATCCTTGTAAAAAGCCTTTCCAGTTTCCCCTTGGATATAGGATTCCAGGGCCCACAGCTGGGCTTCAGAGTTCCACTGATTTTTATTTGTCAGGTTTTGAAACAGAGCTCTGAATTGGGCATCTCTTGTCATTTTTGCTGCTCTCCTGACTTGAAGAAGGATCTGTGCTCCTGTGAGCCACATCCTGAAGGGTGGTTGGCAACCATGGAATCCTCTGGGAAAGCACTTGATTGACTTCAGTGCCCTGGCTGCAAGTTCAGCCTGAGGAAAGAACTGCTCCAGCTGCCTCTGTGCATGTCCAGTTCCTCACAGCTCAGTCCCTGAACACACACGCTGGTTTTTAGGGGCTTCTTTTCCTCTCCTGTTTGCTTGGAGGTGATCTTGGGAGCCTTTAGAGCAACATCTGACCAGCCCCTGCCCCCATCCTGTTTTATTGTCTCTTCTTTGGAGTTGACCTACTGGGTTTGACATGGAAATTGGTGGTGTCTCCCTGTTCTTCTCTCCAGCCCTCAATTGTAACTTGCATTAAAAAGTGAAAATGGCCTCGTTTATCTGGTGGGGAAGAGGTGAGGGGGAGAAAGTGAACAGGATTTGTTTTCATGAGCCTTGTGAGAGTAAAGAAAAATGAGGTTTGTCTTTTTTGGGTGGTGCTGTGTGTTGGGATTTGCAGGTTTATTTCTTGTTAAAGTTGTTATTGTTTATTAGTATTACTTATAATTGTTGTACTTTTAAATCTGACATTATTACTAGTGGCTGGATGTCAGCTCACTGGAAAGAATCCCTTTTTTCTCCAAGTGGGATTGAGCTGTACAGTCTCTTCCAAGTTGCCAGTGGATTCTAAAGATGGGAAGTCCCAGTTATGGGATTTTAGTGTGATTTGGAGCTGGGGAAGGGTCTCATATGATCCCAGAGTTGCCCTGAGCCTGCTCTGCCACCACATCTGTGCTTGTGGCCCCTCACAGCTGCCCTGCCCTGGGGACATGGGGGGACCCCTCCTGCCAGGGCTGAGGCTCCTCACAGCTCCTCATGGCCTCTCACAGCTCCTCATGGCCTCTCACAGCTCCTCATGACCTCTCACAGCTCCTCATGGCCTCTCACAGCTCCTCATGGCCTCTCACAGCTCCTCATGACCTCTCACAGCTCCTCATGGCCTCTCACAGCTCCTCATGGCCTCTCACAGCTCCTCATGGCCTCTCACAGCCGCAGGCTCAGGGCTCCTCCCAAAGGAGAAGGGGTCAGCTTGATTTAGGGGTAGATAGTGATTTATTAGGGGCTGCTCACTAAACAATACATATTGCTTGCTTGACATGTTTTGCGTTTACCAAACAGAAAGAATGGATGTAGTGAGGATATTGACCCATTGTTAAGGAGACCAGACATCCTGGTTTTGGACCCCCAAACCAGCCCAAGCCAGCTGTAGGGCTTGGACTCAGGCCAGGGACCCAGGGAGCGTGCGTAGAAAAGCAAGGTGAAGAGTTAAACGTGAGGAAGACTCCTTACTTCATCAGAGGAAGACTCTTTACTTCATCCAAGACCCCCACCCACTACCACCAGGCAGCACTGCGCAGGCACAAGTGTATTTAAATGAACTTTAGACTCATTATCATATGAAGCGGGAATAGATAATGAATATGTTTAGGGGCACTGTATAGCTTTATGCATATGTAACCTGTAACTCAATATAAACCAAGCAAAGTGCCACAGACAGGGGTGCACGAAAATTAGGGAGCAATCGCTCATGCATCCCAGTGCTGGACTAAACATACCTACTTTACAACTTTTGTTGTGGAGTCCTATCCACGCCTCACCAGGACATACTGGGAGTGGTACTGGCCAATACTGGGGCAAACTGGGGATACTGTGAGTGATACTGGGGGATATTGGGACAAACTGGGGACACTGGGAACACTGTGGGGAATACTGGGGGACACTAGGGCATACTGGGAGTGACACTGGGATGAACTGGCACATACTGGGGGACATTGGGAGGAAATGGAAGGACTGGAAGGAACTCGGGTGTATTGGGAGGGCCGGGAGGGGCACTGGGGTTGCACTGGGCTGTACCGGGGAGGTGCTGCGTTCTGCTGGGAGGGCCTGGAAGGGCATTGGAGTTATATTGGGCTGTACCGGGGATGAACTGGGCTGTACTGGGTGGGACTGGAGGGGTTGAATATGCTGTTTCCGCCTTCGCCGCCACCCATTGGTCAATGCTGCAGCCCATCAACATCCACAGCCAATCAGCGGCCAGAATCTGGCCCTGAGGGCGGGGCTTGGCTGCAGCGCCATTTTTGTTTCTTTTGCCTGTAACTCCCGTCATGCCCCGCTCCAATATAAAGCCCATTGGTGCCGGGACTACAACTCCCGTCATGCCCCGCGCTCCACAGATTCCCCGTTCTCTGCCCCCATATGCCCCGCAAGTGTCCCCCAGACCCTCCAGGATCCCTAATGCCCCCTCAGTGCCCATTCGAGACACCCAAAAGCCTCCTCGGACCCCCAAGTGCTCCCAGCCACACAGATGCCCGTTATAGCCACTTTCGGGACTTCATCTCCTATCATTCCCCGCGGCGCAAGAGCCCCTCATAACACAGCTCCACACCGAAAACTCCTGTGACACCCCACGCCCTGAAGAGCCCTGTTAGAGCTCCCCAAATTCCCCCAAGTGCTCCCGAACCGTACACATTCCTCCCTGAGTTCCTGAGTGGCGCTTTGGACGAAAAAGTGCCCCCGAAGTGCCTTCCCGGACACCCAAACACCCCGTTCGAGCGACTTCCGGGACTACAGTTCCCATCATACCCCGCGACACCCGTAGAGCTCCATTGCTGTCCTGACTTCAACTCCCGTCATGCCCGGCGTCCCATAGAGAGCCATTGTAGCAGCGCCTTCAACTCCCATGATGCAACGCGGCTACATCACCCTATTAATCTCGCGCCTCCAACTCCCATCATCCCCCGTGCCCCTTTGAGCCCCGTTATAGCCTCCAAGTGCCCTCCCGGACACCGAATGGCCCCCAAATGTTCTTCCCTGACCTCCAAGTGTCCCCAGGGACCCTCAAGTGCCACTCCGAACCCGAAACTTTTCCTCAGGATCCCTAAGTGCCCCCTCAGTGCCCACTGGCGCCCCGCAAGTGTCCACCTGACCCCCAAATTCTCTCTAAATTCCCTCCCCGCAACCAAAACTGTCCCGAATGTGTCCCATAAATGTCTACCCGGACCCCAAAGTGCCCCTCTGACCCCTGTCTGATAACAAGATGATAAAAAAATGACAAAACTAATAAAAATAGAGCTAATTATTATTATGAAGAGGGAGAAATCAAAAACCAATAGAGCGTAGATTAATAAGAGAAATTGTGTAGCTTAGAACCAATGAATATTTATTTCTTTGGTGGCCAATTATTTATAGATTCTTCATAGAAATAAAAAATCCCAATAAAATATAAATAGTAATATTATCGTGAATAAGAAATAAATAAAATTATTTAAACCATTAAATATTAATTAAAAATATATACATATGATTCTAAATAAAACAAAATTTTATAAGTTCTAAAAATAACATATTAAATAGAAGAAAAAGTTGCCATCTAAAAATGTGTTTCCATGGCAACCCCCACCAGGTCCCATTGCTGACATCCCATAGCAGCTCCAGGAAGATCCATTGCCATGGCAACTCTCAGCCACACCCAGTGCTGGATGAGATCCATCACCTGCTGAACACAGCTGGGAACATCTGTGTGCATCCCAAAGAGGGGCTCAAGGTGACAATGGCACCAGCAGCTTCCATCTGCAGCAGAGATCCAGGGAAAGGACAGGGACAGAGAATTCACCTTAAACATGCAGAGAATTCTGCTTAAAGATGCAGAGAATTCTGCTTACAGAGAGCATTTCTGGTCACACTGTCCCTTGTAGAAAGGTGACATCATCAGAGGCAGCTTGGACTGAGCATGTGGTTCCTGAGTGGGGTTTGTTGTTCAGCAAACCTGCTCAGGCTTTGCCATTCTTTCCTCACAAACAGGAAAACTTCTGCTGGGCCTGTGTGCAGGCAGAGCCCTGAGGAGAGCAGGTGGGACATGGTGCCATGGGCTGGGACACGCAGCTGCAGAGCTCAGGGGACAAGTTTGTGATGCAGGGAACAGGGATGTGAGTGCCAGGTGGGCCATGTCAGCCATGGTGAGGTTGGGGTGAGGAGCAGGTTGTCCAAACAGGGTCAGCCCACAAGGGGCTCATTGTTCTGTGTGCCCAGAGCTCCTAAGGAGACATTCAGCATCAAGATCACTTGGGGAATGCTTCAGTCACCTCTTCTCTGAACTGAAAAAGAAAAAAATGCTTGATTAAAAAAAAAAGTCATGAGGTGCAGTTTGACATCTTCCTCCTTAACAGAACTCCAGACTGACTCCAATCAGCTGCACAAGCCCTGGAGACTTGAAGACAATTGAAGGGAGAGAAAGAACTCCTGAGGGCTTTCTGTATTTTAATGAGCCCCATGGTGGATTTGGGGCTGAGTCCATGACCCTCAGGGACTGAGAGAAGGTTGCAGAAGCTGCTCAAGGAGGCAGAAGCAAAACTCCAAGTCCCCTGGAGCATCACTGGGCCCCACTGAGGGCAGGGACTGCCAAAGCCTCCCCAGGGACTCGTGAGAGCAGATCCTTGGGATGTGCCAGGATTGCAGGGAGCCAAAGGCTCTGAGCAGGAACTGCAATGCTGAGAAAGCCCAGGGTTGGTTGGAGGAGCAGAAAGGCCAAGGCCTGAGCCCAGCCCTGGGACAGCAGGGCCTGTCCCTCTCGGGTGGCTCGGGGCTGTTTGTGGGGCAGTGGATGTGAGGGGGAGGAAGGACAAATGTCATGGAACTGTGACACTCCAGATCCTCATGGAACCGAGGGGACATTGTGACACTGGAACAATGGAACCAATGGAACCATGGAACCAATGCCATTGTGAGCCTGCAGGGCTCTGACACCCCAGAACACTTAAATGCTGGGGGTGAGCAAAGGTTCCTTTACTCGAGTTTGGTGCACAGGAGAAGCACCAACCACATATTCTAGAGGTCAAAATTATACAAATTACTCAAATTTTTACTGGCAAAATATAGAAAATCAAGGAACTTTGGCAAAGGATTTAATATAACATCCAGTTTAACATAAAACACTTATCACAGCAGTAACTTCATTAACTTAGCCCATTTAATCTAGAAAGCTTTAAACTCTTAAATGCTAAGTTACCCAAAAGTGTTCCAGGTAAAGGGGATTAGAATGAGAAGAGAGACAGAAAGACAGAAGCGATATAGAAAGACACACAGATAGCTGCCAACCCCTAGGGTTCCCATGTGGGTGAGATACACTGCGGAACCAAGGAGACAATCGTTGAGAGTACAGAACCTCATGGAACCAAGGGGCCAATGTGACACTGTTGGGCCTCATGGAACCAAGGAGACCATTGTGACACTCTGGTGCCTCACGGCATTAATGAGATCATTGTGAACCTTGGGGGCTCCATGGAACCAAGGGTCAGTGGTGACACTGTGGAGCCCATATGGTCATGGAGCAGCCATTGTGACACAGGAGGGCTGCACGGAACCAAGGGGACATTGTGACACTTCAGGGACTTGTGGAATCAAGAAGCCATCATGGCATTGCAAGGACTTAGGGAAGCAAAGGGCCATTGTGACACTATAGGACTAAGGAGAACATTGTGATACTGCAAGGCCTCATGGAACCAAGGGGCCATTGTGACACTGTGGGGCCCTGTGAAACCAAGGGAACATGGAGCAGGTCTGGCTGCCTTGGCCTCCTGTGGCTGCCTGACAGGTCTGGCTGACCTTGGCATGTGGAGGGCTGCTGATCATCTGCTCCTGAAGTACTGGGGCTCTGTGCTTTCCTTCCAATGGAAAAGGACTGTCCTCCTCCAGGCACCCATGACCAAAATTGAAATTCCACCTCCAAAATTCCATATATCCAAGGATTGTTCCCAGATGAAATCTGCCAGGAGGGACAGATGTGTCTGACTGGGCCACCTCTCATCTGCCTTTGAAACACTGGCACCATGTCCTTTTCTTTCCTATGGGAAAAAACCTTTCATGTCAAGCTGCCCATGGCAAAACTGGGAATCCACCTCCAAAATTCTGTATATCCAAGGATTTCTCCCAGACAAAATCTGCCAGGAAAGGCAAGTCTGGCTGGTCTTGGCCTCCTGAGGGCTATGTCTCATCTGCCTTTGAAACACTGGGGCTCTGTGTTTTCCTTCCTAATGAAGAGAGCTCTGCTTCCTGTCCAGGAGCCCACAGCCAAAACTGAGATTCCACCTCCAAAATTCCCTATATCCAAGGATTGCCCCCAGATGAAAGATGCCAGAAGAGACAGGTCCAGCTGGCTTGGCCTATGGTGGCCACCTCTCATCTTCCAAAACATTTGGACTTTGTGCTTTTTTTTTCCTATGGGAAAAAAACATCCATCTCGACCAGGTGCCCATGGCCGAAATTGGGATTCCAGCTCCCAGATTCTGTATATCCAAGGATTCTGCCATGCCAAAAGCTGCCAGGACAGGCAGGTCTGGCTGGCCTTGGCCTCATGGAGGTTGCCTCTCACCTGCTTTCAAAACACTGGGGCTCGGTGCTTTCCTTCCAATGGAAAAGAACCATCCTTATTATCAAAGCAGAAATGGCTAAAATTGGGATTCCACCTCCAAATTTCCTTCTATCCAAGGGCTGCTTTCAGACAAAAGCTGCCAGGATGGAGAGCTCTGGCTGGCCTTGGCCTCTGATGGCTGCATTTTATCTGCCCGTGGAACACCAGTGCTTTCCTCCCCATGGAAAAGAGCTTTCCTTTTTGTCTAGGCGTCCATGTCTGAAACTCGTATTCTGCCTCAAAATTTCTGTATATCCGGGGATTGCTCCCAGACCAAATCTGCCAATACGGTCAAGTCTGACTAGTCTTGGCCTCTGGTGACTGCCTCTCATCTGCCCCTGCAGCACTGGGACTCAGTTGTTTCCTTCCTATGGAGACCATTGTGACACTGCAGGACCTTGTGGGACCAAGAGGCCAGTGTGACACTGTGGGAACTCATGGAACCAAGGGGATCATTGTGGCACTGCTGGGCTGCATGGTCCCAAGGGGCCAGTGTGAAGCAGCAGAGCTTTGTGGAACCAGGAGGCCATTGTTGCACTACAGGGCCTTGTGGAGCCAAAGGGCCATTGTGATCCTGTGAGGTTCCATGGATCCATGGACACCATTGTGACACTGTGGGGCACCATGGAAGCAAGGGGCATTGTGACACTTCAGAAGCAAGGAGAACATTGTGACACCCCAGGGTCTCATGGAACCAAGGGAACATGGAACAGGTCTGGCTGGCTTGGCCTCCCAGGGACTGCCAGACAGGTCCAGCTGATCCCTGCATGTTGAGGGCTGCCTCTCATCAGCCCCTGGAGCACTGGGGCTCTGTGCTTTCATTCCTGCAGAAAGGAACCGTCTCTCTTTCCAGGTGCCCAGGGCTGAGACTGGTACTCCCCCTAAAACATTCCCCATATGCAAGAGTTTCTCCCTGACAAAAGCTGCCAGGACAGAAAGCTCTGGCTGGCCTTGGCCTCTGGTGGTCGCCTCTCATCTACCCCTGAAACAGTGGGGCTCTATTCCTTCTTTCCTATGGAAAAGAACCAGCATTCTTGTCCAGGGGCCATGACCAAAATTGGGATTTGGCCTCCCAAATTCCATCTGTCCAAGGATTTCTCCCAGCCAAAGGCTGCCAGGAGAGACAAGTATGGCTGGCTGGGCCTCCCAAGGGCTCTGTCTCATCTACCACCAAACACTGGGGCTCCATGTTTCCTTCCAGTGGGAAAGAACTGTCCTTCTAGTCAAGGTGTCCATGGCCAAAACGGAGATTCTACCTCCAAAATGCCATCTATCCAAGGATTGCCTCCAGATGAAAGTAGCCAAGAGAGACAGGTCTGGCTGTCTTGTCCTCTGGTGATTTTCTTAAACTATAAGCAGAATGTTTTAATTTGCAAACACCTTGGAGAGAGCCCAGAGACCTCCCAAGGTGAGGTTTCGAGGCCTCAAGCACACGACCACTATATAGGGACAAAGGAGTTCTGTGCTCAGTGGGGTGGAGACTGAAGACAGTGGAGGAGAGCCCTGGGAGTGACTGAGCAGTTTGAGAGATGGTGGATGATTTTGACACAGTAGAGAGCATCCAGAGAAGGAAAGAATTAATGCCAAGTGCAGCTGGGGAGGTCCAGTGGGGACATGAGGAGAAAGGAATTTCTCTCCCAGGGCAGGGCTGTGGTGCAACACATCCCCAGAAGGAGTCTGGGTCAGCCCAAGGCTCTGTGTGCCAAGGCAGAGGCAGGCAGGACGCAGAGCTGTCAGCAAAGGAAGGGCCAGCGAGATGGGGCAGCCGGGGGATGCCGACAGCCTGCAGGGCCAGAGGCGCAGGGCATGGACAGCGTAGGACAGCCTGGGCTGGAGAGGGCCCAGGGATGTGCAGAAGCTGCAAGGCCCTGCCACAGGCAACTTGTGCAGCACTTTGGCCATGGCTGCTGGCCCTGGCCCTGAGGCCATGAGGAGGACACAAGTGAGCCTTGGCAGCCCTGGGGCCTCATGGCCTCCTTGTCCCTGCTCAGCAGCCTGGCAGGGGCCGCCCCATGGTGCTGCCCTTGGCATTGCACATCCCCACATGGCAGTGCCCCGGGAAGAGCCCTGAGCACTGAGGGAGGGACAGGATGTGCCTTGCCAGGGGCTGGGGCTCAGGCCTTGGCCCTTTGCATTCCTCAAACACATCCAGGTTTGCTCAGCATCAGAGACACCTTTGCCTTGTTTGTCCCTCCTGTCATCACTGCCTCCAGTGTTCTGCTCTGTCTGGAACCTGGGGACACTTTCTCAGTTGTATCCCTCACTGGGACCCATTAAAAGTTAAAGAAACTTTGGAGCTGAATCTTTGAGTTCTTGAGAAGTTTTTTGAAGACACTCTCAGGGACTGAGTCTCATGTAAACAACACCAAAGCCCCGAGAGAGTCATTAAAGTCCTTGTGCTGTTGCTGTGCTGCTGAGCTGGGCTGGGCTCCTGGCACAGAGGGAGATCCTAAAGCTTCAAAGAGGCAGCTCTGCTGAGCAGCAGCTCCTCTCCCAGCCCAGCAGGGCTGAGGGCACTGACTGCAGGTACCTGAGAGGAGTGGAGCAGACAGAGATGGTTAAAGAAGCTGGAAGGACAATTCTGAGCTTCTTCATGGACAAATCTTCACAACTTCTGACACAGTGAGTCTCTGGCTGCAGGGATCTTCTAAAGCTGACACAGGACAGGACTGATATGACTGTGAGGATGGCTCTGCTGCCGTTTCTGGTTTGGGGGAGGATGTGCTGCAGAGCGGGCCTGCCCTGGGCACCGTCAGAGGGACAGGGCAGGACGGCTCCTGCTGCCAGGGACGGCTGCAGGCTGTGAAGGTGGGGGTGCAGCCAGGGCTGCCCAGGGCTGTCATGCAGAGCAGCTCCTGCAGCCCTGAGGGCTCTTGGCCTGGGCAGGGCATGTGCCACCTGCCAGGGGCAGCTCTCAGCCTGCCTGGGAGCTCCCCATGGACGCTGGAGTGGAGCTGTGGCTGCAAGGAGTGACTCCTGCCAGGGCAGGTCCTGCTGCTGGGGAGAGGCTGCTGTGTGGGCCAGGGCTGCTCAGAGCTCCAGCTCATGCCCAGGGCATTTCTGAGGGGACTTTTCATGAGCACATTCAGGGCAGGAGTTTCCTGCTTGGGTCTCTGCTTTCCTGAATCTGTGCTCCCACTTTTCCCTGGCTGAGTTTGGTGGGAATGGAAACTCAGCTGGGCAGGGCAGAGCAGGGGCTGAGGCTCTTAAACCATCACGCTGAGGATTCCTGGGAACCTCAGCAAGTGCCTCCACCTCCCCAGCCCCCAAATCCATCCAGCATCACCTTTCCATGGTCCCCAGGCTTGGGGGAGCTGTTCTTTAATCCCTGCACCCCCGAGCGGCTGCAGGGCAGAGCTGGCCCAGGCTGGGCTGGGCTCTGGCAGCACTGGCAGGGAAGGACCCCGGGGCCACAGGAACAGCTCCCGGCTGGGACAGCTCCAGCAGCAGAGCCGTGGGCAGGCAGGGAGGGAGGCAATGCTGAGGGAAGCGCTGCTGCAGGGGACATGTGGCACCTGCCAGCCCTGGCCTGCAGTGCAGACACTGCCCTGAGCAGCAGAGCTCTTGTGTCCCCTCGCAGCCAGCACAGGCCTCAGCCCGGGGGCTCGGGGCCCTCAGTGCCCTCCTGGGCTGCCAGAGCAGCCCCAGAGATGAAGGGCATCTCTCCTGCCATTGCCCATTCCCTGCTGCCCAGGGCCTGAGGGTGACTGTCCTGCACTGGGGCTGCCTGGGAGGGACTGTGCAGGGCTGGGGAGGAAAAGGCTTTTCCTCAGGCCCGGCTCTGTCTCTCCTTGCCTTGCTCAGGTGCTCCTGGCATTGCTGACAGGCTCTCTGGGAATGGCAGCTCCAGCTGCAGGGTCAGGCACAGCCCTTGGGGCTCCTCCTGTGCAGGGTGAGCACAGCAATGGTGTCCCAGCTCCCTCTGCCCTGGGCAGCTCTGGGCAGGGCAGGCTGGGAGGCTGCGAATGAGCTGAGTCTCCTCAAGCAGTTCCATGGACAGGACCCTTGGTGTGTCCTCAGGATGTCCATGCAAGCTGTGAGCTGCCTTGCAGGGACACTGGGGGACAGGAGTGTCCTTGGCCAGGAGTGTCCTCGGCCAGGAGTGTCCTTGGCCAGGAGTGGGGCTGAGACTCAGAGAAAGGCTGAGCCATTTGGCTCTGCTGTGGGTCCCTCTGCTCTCAGCTGTGTCAGGTTGATTTTCAGGGGAACACAGTGACTGCCCTCGATCTCAGGAAGGGCAGCTGGGAACAGATGGAGAGACAGAGCAGCTCCTCTCACCCTTCAATGAGTTACAGCCAATCCTCTTGCCTTGCATATTTCTCTCTGTTCTCCCTGAGCACAGCAGGAAATCCTCTCAAACTGCCTTTGGCTGTCACCATTCCTTAGCCCTGGGACAGGAGATGCTGCCAGGCTCCTCTGCCTTAGGAGCAGTTTGGTCTGACAAAGTCCAACCCAGGACTGGTCCCTGTCCCCCATTCCCATGGCCCCACTGCTGCAGAGCAGAGCTGACCCCTCGGTGTCCATGGGCAGAGCCCCTGCTCGTCACAACAATGGGGCCAGATCCCAGCAGAGCTCCAGGCACGGGGCTGAAGGAAGGAGTCCAAGAAAAGGGAAATTGGGTGGCACAGAGTGGCAGGGGCAGGGTTGGGAGAAAAGGCTTGGACATTGCTCAGCAAAGTCTCCCCTGACTTGTCACTGTCTCCTCCTTGAACAGGTCCCCATGGCCAGAGGCTCAAAATGTCCAACAGCAGCTCCATCAGCCACTTCCTCCTCCTGCCATTCGCAGACACGCGGCAGCTGCAGCTGCTGCACTTCTGCCTCTTCCTGGGCATCTCCCTGGCTGCCCTCCTGGGCAACAGCCTCATCATCAGCGCCGTAGGCTGCGGCCACCACCTGCACACGCCCATGTTCTTCTTCCTGCTCAACCTGGCCCTCACCGACCTGGGCTGCATCTGCACCACTGTCCCCAAAGCCATGCACAATTCCCTCTGGGACACCACGGACATCTCCTACACAGCATGTGCTGCTCAGCTCTTTTTCTTTCTGTTCTTCATTTCAACAGAGTATTATCTCCTCACCATCATGAGCTATGACCGCTACGTGTCCATCTGCAAACCTCTGCACTATGAGACCCTCCTGGGCAGCAGAGCTTGTGCCCACATGGCAGCAGCTGCCTGGGCCTGTGCCTTTGTCTATTCACTGCTGCACACAGCCAATACATTTTCCCTGCCCCTGTGCCAGGGCAATGCCCTGGGCCAGTTCTTCTGTGAAATCCCACACATCCTCAAGCTCTCCTGCTCCAAATCCTACCTCAGGGAACTTGGGCTCCTTGTGGTTAGTTCCTGTTTGGTATTTGGTTGTTTTGTGTTCATTGTTTTCTCCTATGTGCAGATCTTCAGGGCTGTGCTGAGAATCCCCTCTGAGCAGGGACGGCACAAAGCCTTTTCCACGTGCCTCCCTCACCTGGCTGTGGTCTCCCTGTTAATCACCACTGCCATTTTTGCCTACCTGAAGCCCCCCTCCATCTCCTTCCCATCCCTGGATCTGGTGGCGGCAGTTCTGTACTCGGTGGTCCCTCCAGCTCTGAACCCCCTCATCTACAGCCTGAGGAACCAGGAGCTCAAGGCCGCAGTGTGGAGACTGATGACTAGACACCTTCAGAAATATTAAATTGGTTGCAAATTTCTGCAAATCACTTGGAATAAAAGTAATCTTTGATAGTTCTTGTTGGTTTCGTTGTGGGCTTTTTCTTCTTGTGTTTTAGCTTTTTAATACTGTTCAAAAATAAAGATAATTTTTTGTGCCATTTGTCATTTTATGTCACTCCATCTTCGCTGTGATTACAGACGATGTCACTTATGAGCTATGGTCTCAGATGGTTTAAATATATAAAGGATCTCCCAGCCAAGTTTTCACCACAGATCCCTTTTGTTCCCTTCTCAGGAGCTGCAGCAGCAATGTCTGTGTGCAGAGCTGGGGCAGATCAGGGGTGGCACAGCAGCTCTGCCAAGGAGCAGCAGCACTTGGTGTTGCCAGCGCTGCTCCCGTGCCACTGCCCCGCTGCCCTCCTGCCCCTCGTGTTGCTGTAGGGCCTGAGTGCTCTCGGGGTGGCTCCCAGTGCTGGGGGTGGCAGTGCCAGGGCTGCAGCAGGGACAGGCCATGGGCACTGCTGGGGCAGAGCTGACGCCTCAGGGCAGGGCCTGGGGGCTCGAGGCTCCTTGCCCAGGGTCTCTCAAGAACACGCCCAGGCCAATGCTCAGCAGAGAAAACGCCCGTGAGCAGCCCCAGGGTGGCCGTGGGCAGGGTGGGGGCAAACAGCATGGCTGGGGCTCTGCAAGGTCCCTGGGGGAGCCGGGAAGGAGCAGCAGAGCAGGGGCTGATCCATCCCCACTGCGCTGGACAGCCCAGGGCAGCGTCCCAGAGCGTCCTGATGGAGCTGCCAACAACATCCCCCCTTTGCAGCCCTGGCCTCTCCCCCAGCTGCCAGAGGTGCTTGATCCTTGCAGGCAGAGCCACGGCAGCACTGCTCAGGAGCCCCTGTTTGCATTGCACAGAGCAGGCGTGAGCAGCGCCATGCTGTTGGTGTGGGGAGATGAATCTGAGGGAGCACAAATGCCATCAGCCCCTGGGGGCCAGCGAGGGCTGGGGATGGCAGGAAAACCACTCAGGTTTGTGGTGACCTCTGAAGTCAGCCAGAAAGTTTGTTCCCATGAGCTGTGAGTTTCCTGTCCCACTGCAGACGTTGTTGCTCAGCCCCAGGGCTGCCTGGCAGCCACCCCCAAACAGCCCTGAGCATTTCCTCTGCTTCACCTTTGCTTTCTTTCCTCTTTCCTGCTCCACATTTCTTCCTCTTGCCCATCCCTGTCCCCTCCCCTGCAAACAGCCCATCCCTGTTTGCGCTTTCCTCTCTGGCCCCACTCCCCATTTCAGTTCCTGACTTGGCACCATGGGAACATCCCTTGGTGAGCAGGATCATCCTCCAAGTGCTTCATGAATTGTCTGCAGGCTCCTGCAGTGCCTCGTGCTGTTCCCTTGCCAGAGGCACCCCAGGCCAGGGGGGCACATCTGGGCTGCTGTGTGTGGGTGTGGGGCTCCCTGTTCTGGGGCAATGGGGAGGAGCTGGAGAGGCTCTGCAGCACTGACAGGATGGCCTTTGGGGCCTGTGTGGAGAAGCTGAGGGCCATGGGCTGCTGGACCTTCTGAGGAGGAAGCTTAGGGCTCATCCTGCAAGTGCTTCAAGGGTGGTTTCAGAGAATCACAGAATCAGCGAGGCTGGAAAAGACCTTTGCGAATATCAAGTCCAGCCTGTGACCTAACACTGCCTTGTCTGCCCTGAGCCTCCTCTTCTCCAGGATAAACAACCCCAGCTCCCTCAGACACTCCTCACAGGACTTGTGTTCCAGACCCTTCACCAGCCTTGTTGCCCTTCTCTGGACATGCTCCAGCCCCTCAATGTCCTTCCTAAATTCAGGTGCCCAGAACTGGACACAGTACTCGAGGTGAGGCCTCACCAGTGCTGAGTACAGGGGAAGAATCACTGCCCTGGTCCTGCTGGCCACACCATTCCTGATCCAGGCCAGGTGCCATTGGCCTTCTTGGCCACCTGGACACACTGCTGGCTCATGTCCAGCCTGCTGTCCATCAGTGTCCCCAGGTCCCTTTCTGCCTGGCCACTGTCCAGCCACTCTGTCCCCAGCCTGTAGTGCTGCAGGGGTTGTTGTGGCCAAAGTGCAGGACCTGGCAGTTGGTCTTGTTAAACCTCTTCTCACTGGATTCATTTCCTGGATCCAGTCTGTCCAGGTCCTTCGGCAGAGCCCTCCTACCCTCCGGCGGATCCACACTCACACCCAGCTTGGTGTCACTATTGTTCCATGAAGTCCTAAGGTGTCACAGTATTCTCCATGATTCCATGAAGGTCTATAGTGTCACAATGGTCCCTTGGTTCTCCAAGGTCCTCTAGTGTCATAATGGCCACTGGGTTCCATGGGGCATCTCAGTTTCACAATGAATCCTTTGTTCCCTGGGCCTGCAGTGTCACAATGTCCCTTGTTCCCATGAGGTCTCACAGTGCAGCAATGGTCTCCTTGGCTCCATAGTTTCACAATGACCTCTTGGTCCCATGGGGCACCATGGTATCAAAATAGCTCCCTTAGTTCCATGAGTCCTCAGAGTGTCACAATGGCCCCTTGGTTCCACTGGGCTCCGGAATATCACAAGGGTCTCCTTAGTTCCCCAGTGTCCCAATGGCCCCTTGGTTCAACAAGGCCCCACAGTGTCACAGTGGCCTCCATGGTTCCACGAGGACCACGAGTGTCACGATGGACTCCTTGGTTCCATTCAGCCCCTCAGTGTCACAATGGCCTGTTGAAGGTTTGGAGAATTTTCCCATTCTGTTGTTAGGAAACCAACGACTAGGTACTTAAGAGACAAAAGATATGGCCGAGGGTGTGGTGATGGAAGCATCCGGCATTGGTAACTTCTCAGCTGCTCACCAGACTTGGGAGGGGAAACAGTGAGAACTGCTGTCTCCTTTTCACTGCGACTGAGGAAAAGCCTGGCTCTGCACTGCCTTCTCTTCCTTGTTAGGTGAGCTTTTGTTTGGGGAAAAAAGCATGGGATTCCAACCCCCTCTTCCCCTCCTGGAGTGCACATCTTCCCGCCTGCGCTTGCAGCTGCTGCGGAGGGGGGCCCAACTGCCACTGCCCTGTGCCCCGCCTGCCAGAATGCACTGCCACCTTTTACTGGCTAGTCTGGGTGAGCCCATCCTGCCACTCCAACTCCCTGCTCTGAGCTCCATGCCCAGCCCGTCCTGCTCACGCCATCCCTGCCCAGCCCGTCCTGCTCACGCCATCCCTGCCCAGCCCCGTCCTGCTCACGCCATCCCTGCCCAGCCCATCCGCCATTACCCACATGACACAGACCTGGCCTCGTGCCACAGCGCCCCCTGCAGGTGTGGGAGTCATCGCACCTGCCCTGCCTGGCTGGGAGCCAACAGCGCCCCTGCTGGCTGTGACCATGACTGCACCAAACGGGACAGTGCCTGGCAGCCCAGGGAATTCGGCCACAGGGTTTTGGTTGTGCTTGTTGTTACTATTGTTGTTATTGATAGTTTGCCTCATCATAAACACTAGTAAAGAGCTGTTTTTCCTTTTCCCATATGTCTGCATGAAAGCCCTTAATTCCAAAGTTATAACAATTCGGAGGGAAGGGGGTCACATTATCCATTCTAAGGGAGGTTCCCACCTTCCTTAGCAGACACCTGTCTTTCAAATCAAGACATTATCCTGGAGAAGAGGAGGCTCGGGGGAGACTTCATCACTCTCTACAACTCCCTGACAGGAGGGCGCAGCCATGTGGGGTCAGATTCTTCTCCTGGGCAAACAGTGATAGGACAAGAGGCCACAGCCTGAAGCTGCAGCAGGGGAGGTTTAGGCTGGACATTAGGAAGAGGTTCTATACAGAAAGAGTGATTGGGCATTGGAATGGGCTGCCCAGGGAGGTGGTGGAGTCACCATCCCTGGAGGTGTTTAAGGAATGATTGGATGTGGTGCTTGGTGCCATGGTCTGGGTGACAAGGTGGTGTTGGGTCACAGGTTGGACTTGATGATCTCAAAGGTGTTTTCCAACCTGGTTGATTCTGTGATCCTTTGATGATTGTGACACTGCAGGGCCCCAGGGAAGGAAGGGGCCATTGTGACACTGTGGAACCAAGGAGCCCCTGGAGATATTCCGGAGCCCAGTGAAACCAAGGGGCCATTATGACACTCTGAGGCCTCATGGAACTAAGGGAACTATTTTGACACCGTGGTGCCCCATGGTGGGGCCATTGTGGTACTGTGGGACCTCAGGTAACTTAGAGGCCACTGTGACACGCAGGTCCTCATGGAACTAAAGGGGCACTTGTAACACTGTGGGGCCTGATGGAACCAAGGGTCTGTTCTGGCAATGCAGCATCCCGTGTAACCAGGGGTCCATTGTGACTCTGCCTCACCCATGGGGGAACGTGCCTGGCCCAAGGAAAAGGAGGCTCCCTGTGTGCCCTGCTCTCCTCTCCAGGAGATGCTGAGAGCTCTGCAGCCCCTCCTGCCATCCCATGTCCCCAGGCCAGCGCAACAGCCCCGGCACTTGTGGCCCTCCAGAGCTGTTCCTGCTCCGGGCACAGGGCCCATCCCGAAGCAGGGGCAGTCAGAAAGCTGTGCCCATTTCTGTTCATTTCTGTTTTGATGAGGAGGGATCCTCAGCAACATGGATGTTCCCTGATGAATTTTTCTTCTCCAGAGGTTTGCTCTGTCTTCAGCTCTTCCGTTCAGTCTCCTTAAGATTTGAAAACAACCTAAGAAGATAAGCCCCTGAGAATTATTTAATTTTAAATCTTCAATTCTTTTGTGGTTAATCAGACCAGTTCCAGAAGCATATTCAAAGTGAATGTATGACATATATTATAATATAGATCTCTATTTTTCTGTTTCTTCCTTTACTGTTTATACACTGATACCAGCATTCTCCAACTGATATAGATCCCAAGCATCCCCTAATGCAGTCTAAATAGATATGACCATCAATACCCTTCATAGCACAGAAAGCTTCTCTTCATGACCAATAGAAAAAAATATAAATATGATAAAATTTTAAAAACATCAAAACTCCTCCCTCAGCAATGTGAAACATCCCTGCAGCATCTGACAAATCCACCATCTACAAGGGATTTCCATACAGGAACTTTTTAAAACAAGGACATAAGAGAAAGTGATTCTAAAAGACATAAACACAAGTAAGTTTTTGACTGATGTGTTATTATAGTTTTGAAAGACTGAGAAACTCGCTGAAGCTGAAAGTGTGAAACCACTCAATTGAGATGGATTGGAATTACAGGAGAGGATCGAGAGGAGAAAATCTGGGAGCAATGGGAAGGACATAGATCCAGCTGGTCTGGTGAAGACATGTCCGTAGACATGGCCATTTAGACAGGAGAGGTGGAAAAACCTGAATGAAGAGGGACATGAAATAATAGACAGAATAGTGGTGACACAAGAAGAGGGGAAGATCAGTATTTCTTCTCCTACAATCAGTACACTTAGACAAAATTCCTGTTCTTTCCTGGTGGGAAAACTGCCATTTCTTAAAAGCACTCAAATGACACAGCTAATGAAGATGTGCTTGTGCACCACACAAGCTGCAGGTCCCCTACAGCCCCAGAGGGCTCCTGTCCCATAAACATCTGCTCTGCTCCAGTCTGAAATAGGGACCAGCATTGTCCCAGGATCATCAGAGAGCTGAGGTTGGAAGGGACCTCAGCAAGTCTGCAGCCCAACCTGTCAGAAACAGGGTCAGACCAAGGCCTGATTTGCTCTGGACTGGAAAATCCCAAGGGAGAGGGATGGGGCAGCATCTCAGCACCTGGCTGAGCCCATGGGAACAAAGGTTTCCTCCTGTCCTGGCTGAACCTCCAATCTCTCCCCTTCCACCCATTGTCTTTTGTCTCCCACCAGGCTCCTGGTGAAGAGCCTGGCTCTGTGTTCTCCATCACCTCCTCGGTGGCACTGCCAGGCTGGGATGAGGAGCCCCTCAGCCTTCCCTTCTCTGGGCTGGACAAGCCCAGCTCCCTCAGCCTCTCCTCACAGCCCAAGGGCTCCAGCCCCACCCTGGAGGCCCTTCCCTAACCCTGCTCCAGCTGCCAGACATCTTTCCTGCCCTGGGGAACCCAAACCAGGCCACAGTGACCTGGATAATCCATGTCCTTGATGTCCTGCTCACACAGCCCCAGCCCATTGTCCCCATGTCAGACCCTGGTGTCGATTTGTGGGACATCCTTGGGGAGGCTGAGGTGCCAGGAAGGGCAGGAGCTGGGGGGACAGGGGGCCCTGCTCCACACAGCAGTGTTGGATGTCTATGGGGGGCTCTGTGAGGAGGTGTCTGGGGCACAGTGACCTCACAATTGACATTACACAGCCCCATGTGACGTCATAGCCCCTCTGAGATGTCACAACCCATTCTGTGATGCCACACTGGCCCCCATGTGTTGTCAAACCACCCTCCTTTGATGTCACAGCCCAGTCTCTGTTGTCACTGCCCACTCTGTGACATCACTCTGCCCCCCTCTGTGATGTCACAGCCTGCTCTGTAATGTCAGAGCCCACTCCGTGATGTCACACAGCTGTCCTGTGATGCCATAGCCTGCTCTCTGATGTCACACAGCCTCTTGGCGATGTCACACAGTCCCCCCTATTATGCCATAGCTGCTTGATGACCTCACTCTGTGATG
Source organism: Acanthiza pusilla (assembly GCA_036630365.1). Taxonomy (NCBI): domain Eukaryota; kingdom Metazoa; phylum Chordata; class Aves; order Passeriformes; family Acanthizidae; genus Acanthiza; species Acanthiza pusilla. The sequence continues at coordinate 2,244,464 of JAXCHO010000108.1, forward strand.
TCATAGCCCTCTCTGACATCACACAGCCCATCCTGTGATGTCACACAGCCCCTTTCTGACATCACAGCTGCTCTGTGCCTCTATGACAGAGGCCCCTCTGGGACATCACACAGCCCCTCTATGACATCACAGCTGTTCTGTGACCTCACAGTCCCTCTCTGGAATGTCCCCCAGTGTCATCTTTCGGGTAGGGTGGGCAGGCTGCCTCCAGGCACTTTTGGGCCCCTCTGCTCACGGCCCCCAGCACCCAGAGGTGCCCAGCAGCTCCCGCAGGCTGCAGAACCTCTGTGCCACCCCCGACAGCCACAAGTGTCCATCCTCATCCTGGTGGAACTGGCACTGCTTGGAATCCTGGCCGGAGCGTGGCTGTGCAGTGACTGCCGGGCTCAGAGGGGCGGGGACCCCCCGGTGTTATAAGTTAGAGACAAAAGCCAGGCCAATTAAAATAATTTGATTTATTGAGCAAGCTACAGCAAGCAAAACAGCGCTGGGTGACTGAGGGGACTCTGCTCTGCCAACGGTTCGCAGTCCACTCCCCTAATCCCTCAAGTTTCATAGTCTCTTTGACTCGGTATGCTTATATCCTCCGAGAGTACTCTGCGTCGCCACAGGCTGTTGCTAGGGGGTCTTTCTTCTGCCTTCTGGTGGTCGTGAGGCTGAAGGCCGACGTCTTCCTCGGGGGGGGCTCATCTCAGGGGGGCTCATACTTCGCTTACTTCACTGGGTATAGGTCATCCTGACCTGACTTCGTTATCTGTTCCCTCTGTTCTTGCTTAGACATCTGTTTTTCTTGGCCTTGCTTAGCTTTTTGTTAGATAAAACTTGTGAGCTTCCTGACTCAGTTTTAACCATTTATTCCCTGTGTGATAAACGAGGTTCACTCTCCTGCCATTGAGGGAGTCGTCTTAAATACTCTTCGTCAGCCTCATGCCTAGTCATCATGCATAGGCTTTTCTCCGTAGTCCTTGCATCTGGTTATGGCTGATAGTCAGGTATCAGTGGCACGTCTTCTCTGTGCTGTTCTCTGGATGTTATCCAGTCAAGCAGTCAGTGTGGTTAGTAAAGGAAAGTCTTTTAAACTACCTCTATCAGTTATTTTACTACTATATCGAAATTTAGTTCATAACAGAAATTAAAACATTGTTATATGCCTCTATGACAAGACTACTTCTATAAACAAAATAAAACCATACACACAATGAATCTGCGAAAAGCCAACACTATATTATTATGTATTTATCACACCTGGCTTAAGCAAGACTTGATTAACAAACACACACTGTTATTTATCACACTCAGGAGCCCCCAAACCCCTCCTGCCCCGCGGGTGCCCACAGCAGCCCTGGGGCTGTGCCCGTCCCCATGGCACCGTCCCCGCGCGTGCCAGGGCTGTGTTTCCCTCCTGGGGACAGGGCCCTGCACGGTCCTGGCTCCCCCAAACCCCCGGGGGTGCCGTGGGGGTCTCACCTGGACGCAGACGCTCAGCAGGGAACTGTCCAAGGCCTGGGGGCTGTGGCACAGCAGGGACAGCCCCGCGGTGATTCTGTCACCTCCCTGCCCCTGTCACCTCCGCCTTGGGGCTGCTCAGGGCTCCCGGCACCCCCTGAGGGCTCTGTGGCACAGCTTGGCCACGTCCCCCAGGAGCCGGGGAGGAGCCACCTCCCTGCAGAAGGAGCGCTGGGCATCGCCCTCAGCCGGGAGTGGCCATGGAGGAGAGGCACGAAGGAACGAGCCTCCCGCAGCGTGGGGAGCTGCCCATCCTGTGCCAGGCGGGGGACAGCCCCACGTCCCCCCGAGTCCCCAGGGACTCCCCAAACCCCCCCAGCTCAGCAGCACCCGGCTGTCCGCCTTGGGGAGGGTGACGAGCCGCTTCTCCACGGGGCTGCTCTCCCGGCTCGCTGCCTGCTCGGTGCCCATGGCGGCGATGTCGGGGAAGTCACACAAGTGTCCCCCATGTCCCCACGCCGCGGGACCCCTGCCACAGGCACCGCCAGCGCCTCGGAGCTGCCTGGGACGGGAGGCAGAGGCGGCTGGCAGGGTGTCGCCATGGATGTCAGGCTGTCCCCCGGGATGCCAGAATGTCCCCATGGGTGTCAGGCTCTCCCTACGGATGGAAGGTTGTCCCCGTGGATGCCACACTGTCCAGCGCCTGCCAGGCTGTCCCAGCAATGCAGGGCTGTCCCTATGGGTGTTACTCTGTCCCCATGTTTGCCAGTCTGTCCTGATGGATGCTGGGCTGTCCCCATTGGTGCCACACTGTCCCCTTGGGTGCCAGGCTGTCCAGTGGCTGTCAGACTGGCCCCAGTGATGCCGGGCTGTCCCCATGCGTTCCAGGCTCTCCTGACAGGTGTCAAACTGTCCCGGAGGATGTCACACTGCCATCATGGGTACTAGCCTGTCCAGTGTGTGCCAGGCTAGTATGCAGTGATGCCAGGCTGTCCCATGGGCGCACCACTGTCCCTCCCAGCCCCTGGCTCACCTGAACTGGCTGCAGACCTGTCAGGGGCTCTGCCACTCTTCCTTGGCGATGGGCAGCATGTCCAGCACGGCCAGGCTCAGCCCCTGCTCCTGCGTGGGCAGGCTCAGCCCCACAGCCACGCAGCCCCAGAGGAAATCCCTGTGGGACTGGGCAGGGCACAAGGCTTGGGGGGATTCTCCCATCTCCTGCTGTGTCAGGACACCTGAGGCACCCCAAGACCCCCGGCCCATGCTGGTATCGTCCTTGTGTCCCAGTGCCCACGTGAGTCACATCCTGCCCCAGGCTCTGGTTTGCTGCTGCTTCCCTGGCTCTGTCCCTGGGGCATGTCCCCCCCAGGGGACACAGTGACCCCATCTGGGCAACCTGGGGTGCCCCATGCCCACAGTGGGATGGCCATGAGCAGCTCCAGGTGAGCCAGGTAAGAGGAACCACAACCCCCAGGCATCACAGGGTGCTGCAGGACCTCATGCCCAAAGCCTGTTGGGATTCAGAGCCCTGAGGCAGGAGCCCCTGTTGAGAATGAGCACAGAACCCCAAGCGCAGAAGCAGGACCCCCAGGGAACAGATGCTGCAGAGGGTGTTGGATCAAGTTCCTGTGAGCCCAGAATATTGGGATCAGTGCAGCTGTAGCTCTGCACAAGAGAGCTCTCCATCCACTTTCTCTCTTTTCCTCCCTCTGGCCATGGAGGGAGCTCAGAAGAGAGCTCATGGAGGGACTTCAGTTTGTGACTCATGTGTGCAAAGAATAAATCTGGACGGAATTGGGGCACGGAGGCTTTTGGGGCATCTTGGGAACTGTGTTGGGCACAGACCATGTTTTCCATTGGTCTGAGACTGACTGCTGTGGAAAGTGAATTTAATATCCAGCTGAGGAATGACTTTTGTTTTCTATAGAGCTGTGCCATGTCTCAGTTTTATTTGCTGACCATAAATGAACATCCCTCTGTGTCTTGGGCAGCTCCTTCTCCAAGGAAAGCAGGTGGGAGTTGGTGCCAAGGAGCTGAAAGCTGCACGTGCAGCCTGGAGTGGAGGAAGCTGAGATTTGCACAAGGCTGCTCTGAGTCCCAGCCAGGGGTAGGATGAGGGAAATGGTGGGGAGGGTGTAGGGACAAAGTCTGATTGATTGTCAGCCAGAAAGTGTCTTGATGTGCATATCTATTCAGACTGCATTAGGAGGTGCTGGGGATCAATATCAAATGGAGATTGCTGATATCACTGTATAAACAGGAAAAGAATAAAGAGGGGAAAAAAGGTCTCCCATCCTTTTTTTAATGTAACATATTCACTTTGAATGCACTTCTGGAATTTATGTCATAAACCACAATGGAATTGAAGACTGAAATGATTCCCAGGGGCTTGGCTTCTAAGGGTGTTTTGAAATGTTAATGAACCCTCAGTCAACGAATTTCTTAACTGAAGAGCTGAAGGCTGAACAAGCCTCTGGAGAAGGAAAATTCAGCAGCAATCTCTAAGTATCTGAGGATGTCAGCAGCCCCCACTGAGGCCATCACTGCCAAGAGACCGTGGGGGCAATGAGCAGACAAGGAGAGTGTCCCTGGGGCTGGGGAAGCAGGAACTCAGAGGCACCAGCGGCTCCAGGTGGGAAATGGACTCTGGAATGTGGCTGGGAAAGCCCTGCCTGGGCTTGGCCAAGCAGCACAGCCAAGCCCTGAGCCCCATCCCCTGGGAATGGGATCGGTGCCCTCACAGGATGCTGGTGGCTGTCCCGGAGCAGTGGCATGTGGGGTGTGGGATGGTGAGGGCAGGAGAGCAGCAGGAGCCCTGCAAAGCTCTGTGGGCTGGGGGAGGAGGCCACAAGGCCTGGGGCTGGCAGGAACTGCTGTCTTCTCGTGGGCCTCAGTGGCAGGGACAGCAGCCACAGCCAGGGGACACAAATCTCATTGCTGGTGGCAGCGGGTGGTCCCAGCCCCCCAAGGCCTTTGGTCACCCCCACTGCAGCTCTCCTGCCCTGGCCTAGGCCTGTGCTGCTTCCCTTGCACACTTTACCCACCGCCCCATTTCCCCTCCTCCCTCTGACCCTGGGAGCTCCCAAAGCTTTCCTGATTTCCCTCTGTCCTCCCTCGCTGCTGCTTCAAACAAAAAGCTGTGTTTGGCTGAGGAATGGCCAATTCCTGTGGGATTCCCAACTCCTGCCTTCTTCCCACACCCTGCTAAAGCTCCTGGGGCACCCAATCTGTCCCAGGCACAGCCTTGCTTGAATCTGCTCCTTCTCTCCATGTGCCAGCACTGAAATCCACGTCCCATCTGCAGCCCCGCAGAGCAGCCCAGCCCTGTCTGGCTCTGCAGCAGGAACTGGAGGCACTGGAGGTCAGGGACAGTGACTCTGTGTCTGGAATGCTCAGGAGATGCTCAGCTCAGGCAGCTCCTGCAGCCCCAGGGCCAGCCCTGCTGCCCAGGTCAGCAGCAGAGAGTTGGCCCCGGGGCTCCTCAGGCAGCTCCTGCTGCCCCAGGGACAGAATCACAGAATCACAGGATTAACCAGGTTGGAAAAGATGTCTGAGAACATCAAGTAAAACCTGTGACCTAACAGCAGCTTGTCACCAGATTGTGGCTTTAAGTGCCTCATCCAGTCTTTCCTTAAACAGCTCCAGGGACGGTGACTCCACCACCTCCCTGGGCAGCCCCTTCCAATGCCCAATCACATATTTCTGTGTAAAACTTCTTCCTAATGTCCAGCCTAAACTTTTTCGAGCACAGCTTAAGATATTTCCTTTCCTCTTGTCCCTTCTTCCCTGAGAATAGAGCACAATCCCCACCTGGCTGCACCCTTCTCCGTGAGGGCCTAGAGTGTCACAGTGTTCTCCATGATTCCATGAGGCTCTGTAGTGTCACAATGGCCTCTTGGTTCCTTGGGCCCTGCAGTGTAACAATGTCCACTTGGATCCATTGGGCCCTGTAATCTCACAAGGGTTTCCTTGGTTCTGCAATGTCACAATGGCCCCTTGGTTCACAAAGGCCCCGCAGTGTCACAATGGCCCGTTGCTTCTCGGAGGCCCTGCAGTGTCATAATCATCAAAGAATCACAGAATCAACCAGATTGCAAAAGTCCTTTGAGCTCATCAAGTTCAACCACTGACCTGACACCACCTTGTCACCCAGACCATGGCACCGACTGACATATCCAGTCTTTCCTTACACACATCCAGGGACAGTGACTCCACTCCCTGGGCAGCCCATTCCAGTGTCGAGCCACACTTTCCGTGAAGAATCTCTTCCTAATGTTCAGCCTAAACCTCCCCTGGCACAGCTTAAGTCTGTGTTCTCTTGTCCTTTCACTGTTTGCCTGGGAGAAGAGACCTACCCCACTCCTTACAGGCTGGGGACAGAGTGGCTGGACAGTGGCCAGGCAGAAAGGGACCTGGGGATACTGATGGACAGCAGGATGGACATGAGCCAGCAGTGTGCCCAGATGGCCAAGAAGGCCAATGGCACCTGGCCTGGATCAGGAATGGTGTGGCCAGCAGGACCAGGGCAGTGATTCTTCCCCTGTACTCAGCACTGGTGAGGCCTCACCTCGAGTGCTGTGTCCAGTTCTGGGCCCCCAATTTAGGAAGGACATTGAGAGGCTGGAGAGTGTCCAGAGAAGGGCAACAAGGCTATTGAAGGGTCTGAAAGACAAGTCCAGTGAGGAGTGGCTCAGGGAGCTGGGGCTGTTTATCCTGGAGAAGAGGAGGCTCAGGGCACACAAAGTGGTGTTGAGTCACAGGTTGGACTTGATCTCAAAGGTCTTTTCCAACTTGGCTGATTCTGTGATTCTCTGAAACCATCCTTGAAGCAGTTGCAGGATGAGCCCTGGGCCTCCTCTTCAGAACCTCCAGCAGCCCATGGCCCTCAGCTTCTCCACACAGGCCCCAAAGCCCATCCTGTCAGTCCTGCAGAGCCTCTCCAGCTCCTCCCCATTGCCCCAGAACAGGGAGCCCCACACCCACACACACCAGCCCAGATGTGCCCCCCGGCCTGGGGTGCCTCTGGCAAGGGAACAGCACGAGGCACTGCAGGAGCCTGCAGACAATTTGTGAAGCACTTGGAGGATGATCCTGCTCACCAAGGGACGTTCCCATGGTGCCAAGTCAGGAACTGAAATGGGGAGTGGGGCCAGAGAGGAAAGGGCAAACAGGGATGGGCTGTTTGCAGGGGAGGGCACAGGGATGGGCAAGAGGAAGAAATGTGGAGCAGGAAAGAGGAAAGAAAGCGAAGGTGAAGCAAAGGAAATGCTCAGGGCTGTTTGGGGGTGGCTGCCAGGCAGCCCTGGGGCTGAGCAACAACGTCTGCAGTGGCACAGGAAACTCACAGCTCATGGGAACAAACTTTCTGGCTGACTTCAGAGGTCACCACAAACCTGAGTGGTTTCCCTGCCATCCCCAGCCCTTGCTGGCCCCCAGGGGCTGATGGCATTTGTGCTCCCTCAGATTCATCTCCCCACACCAACAGCATGGCGCTGCTCACGCCTGCTCTGTGCAATGCAAACAGGGGCTCCTGAGCAGTGCTGCCGTGGCTCTGCCTGCAAGGATCAAGCACCTCTGGCAGCTGGGGGAGAGGCCAGGGCTGCAAAGGGGGGATGGTGTTGGCAGCTCCATCAGGACGCTCTGGGACGCTGCCCTGGGCTGTCCAGCGCAGTGGGGATGGATCAGCCCCTGCTCTGCTGCTCCTTCCTGGCTCCCCCAGGGACCTTGCAGAGCCCCAGCCATGCTGTTTGCCCCCACCCTGCCCACGGCCACCCTGGGGCTGCTCCCGGGGGTTTTCTCTGCTGAGCATTGGCCTGGGCATGTTCCTGAGAGACCCTGGGCAAGGAGCCTCGAGCCCCCAGGCCCTGCCCTGAGGCGTCAGCTCTGCCCCAGCAGTGCCCATGGCCTGTCCCTGCTGCAGCCCCGGCACTGCCACCCCCAGCACTGGGAGCCACCCCGAGAGCACTCAGGCCCTACAGCAACACGAGGGGCAGGAGGGCAGCGGGGCAGTGGCACGGGAGCAGCGCTGGCAACACCAAGTGCTGCTGCTCCTTGGCAGAGCTGCTGTGCCACCCCTGATCTGCCCCAGCTCTGCACACAGACATTGCAGCTGCAGCTCCAGACAAGGGAACAAAAGGGTGATCTCTTGTGAAAACTTGGCTGGGGGACCCTTTAGTTTGTTTAAAGCCATGGGGAGCACAGCTCCTCATCGACACCGTCTGTGGCCACAGCAAAAATGCAGAGGAAAAAATGAGAAATGGCACCAAAAATTATCTTTATTTGTGGACAATAAAAAACAAAACAAAGGAACAAAAAGAAGGAACCAAAAGCGAAACCCAACAAGAATAATCAAAGATTACCTTTATTACAAGTGATTGGCCAAAACTGGCCAGCAGTTTAATATTTCTGAAATCGTCCAGTCATCAGTCTCCACACTGCAGCCTGGAGCTCCTGGTTCCTCAGGCTGTAGATGAGGGGGTTCAGGGCTGGGGACACCACCGAGTACAGAACTGACAGTGCCAGATCCAGGGATTGGGAGGAGATGGAGGAGGGCTTCAGGTAGGCAGAAATGAGAGTGCTGATAAACAGGGAGACCACAGCCAGGTGAGGGAGGCACGTGGAAAAGGCTTTGTGCCGTCCCTGCTCAGAGGGGATCCTCAGCACAGCCCTGAAGATCTGCACATAGGAGAAAACAATGAACACGAAACACCCAAAGAGTAACCAGGCAATAACCACAGTAAGGCCAAGTTCCCTCAGCTTAGACTGTGAGCAGGAGAGCTTGAGGATCTGGGGGACCTCACAGAAGAACTGGCCTATAGCATTTCCCTTGCACAGGGGCAGGGAAAATGTATTGGCTGTGTGCAGCAGAGCAATGACAAAGCCAGAGGCCCAGGCAGCTGCTGCCATGTGGGCACAAGCTCTGCTGCCCAGGAGGGTCCCATAGTGCAGGGGTTTGCAGATGGACACGTAGCGGTCGTAGCTCATGACGGTGAGGAGGCAATACTCAGTTCCAAGAAGGAAGATAAGCAGAAATAGCTGTGCAACACATCCTGAGTAGGAGATGTCTGTGGTGTCCCAGAGGGAATTGTGCATGGCTTTGGGGACAGTGGTGCAGATGGAGCCCAGGTCGGTGAGGGCCAGGTTGAGCAGGAAGAAGAACATGGGCGTGTGCAGGTGGTGGCCGCAGGCTACGGCGCTGATGATGAGGCTGTTGCCCAGGAGGGCAGCCAGGGAGATGCCCAGGAAGAGGCAGAAGTGCAGCAGCTGCAGCTGCCGCGTGTCTGCGAATGGCAGGAGGAGGAAGTGGCTGATGGAGCTGCTGTTGGACATTTTGAGCCTCTGGCCATGGGGACCTGTTCAAGGAGGAGACAGTGACAAGTCAGGGGAGACTTTGCTGAGCAATGTCCAAGCCCTTTCTCCCAGCCCTGCCCCTGCCACTCTGTGCCACCCAATTTTACTTTTCTTGCACTCCTTCCTTCAGCCCCGTGCCTGGAGCTCTGCTGGGATCTGGCCCCATTGCTGTGACGAGCAGGGGCTCTGCCCATGGACACTGAGGGGTCAGCTCTGCTCTGCAGCAGTGGGGCCAGTGGGGAAAGGGACCAGTCCTGGGTTGGACTTTGTCAGACCAAACTGCTCCTAAGGCAGAGGAGCTTGGCAGCATCTCCTGTCCCAGGGCTAAGGAACGGTGACAGCCAAAGGCAGTTTGAGAGGATTTCCTGCTGTGCTCAGGGAGAACAGAGAGAACTGTGCAAGGCAAGAGGATTCACTGTAACTCAGTGAAGGATGACAGGAGCTGCTCTGTCTCTCCATCTGTTCCCAGCTGCCCTTCCTGAGATCGAGGGCAGTCACTGTGTTCCCCTGAAAATCAACCTGACACAGCTGAGAGCAGAGGGACCCACAGCAGAGCCAAATGGCTCAGCCTTTCTCAGAGCCTCAGCCCCACTCCTGGCCAAGGACACTCCTGGCCAAGGACACTCCTGTCCCCCAGTGTCCCCTGGGAGGCAGCTCACAGCTTGCATGGACATCCCGAGGACACACCAAGGGTCCTGTTCATGGAACTGCTTGGGGAGAGTTGGCTCATTCGCAGCCTCCCAGCCTGCCCTGCCCAGAGCTGCCCAGGGCAGAGGGAGCTGGGACACCATTGCTGTGCTCAGCCTGCACAGGAGGAGCCCCAAGGGCTGTGCCTGACCCTGCAGCTGGAGCTGCCATTCCCAGAGAGCCTGTCAGCAATGCCAGGAGCACCTGAGCAAGGCAAGGAGAGACAGAGCCAGGCCTGAGAAAAAGCCTTTCCCTCCCCAGCCCTGCACAGCCCATCCCAGGCAGCCCCAGTGCAGGACAGTCGCCCTCAGGCCCTGGGCAGCAGGGAATGGGCAATGGCAGGAGAGATGCCCTTCATCTCTGGGGCTGCTCTGGCAGCCCAGGAGGGCACTGAGGGCCCCGAGCCCCCGGGCTGAGGGCTGTGCTGGCTGCGAGGGGACACAAGAGCTCTGCTGCTCAGGGCAGTGTCTGCACTGCAGGGCAGGGCCGGCAGGTGCCACATCTCCCCTGCAGCAGCGCTTCCCTCAGCATTGCCTCCCTCCCTGCCTGCCCACGGCTCTGCTGCTGGAGCTGTCCCAGCCGGGAGCTGTTCCTGTGGCCCCGGGGTCCTTCCCTGCCAGTGCTGCCAGAGCCCAGCCCAGCCCTGGGCCAGCTCTGCCCTGCAGCTGCTCGGGGCTGCAGGGATTAAAGAACAGCTCCCCCAAGCCTGGGGGCCATGGGAAGGTGATGCTGGATGGATTTGGGGGCTGGGGAGGTGGAGGCACTTGCTGAGGTTCCCAGGAATGCTCAGCATGATGGTTTAAGAGCCTCAGCCCCTGCTCTGCCTTGCCCAGCTGAGTTTCCATTCCCACCAAGCTGAGCCAGGGAAAAGTGGGAGCACAGATTCAGGAAAGCAGAGACCCAAGCAGGAAATCCCTGCCCTGAATGTGCTCATGAAAAGTCCTCTCAGAAATGCCCTGGGCATGAGCTGGAGCTCTGAGCAGCCCTGGCCCACACAGCAGCCTCTCCCCAGCAGCAGGACCTGCCCTGGCAGGAGTCACTCCTTGCACCCACAGCTCCACTCCAGCGTCCATGGGGAGCTCCCAGGCAGGCTGAGAGCTGCCCCTGGCAGGTGGCACATGCCCTGCCCTGGCCAAGAGCCCTCAGGGCTGCAGAAGCTGCTCTGCACGACAGCCCTGGGCAGCCCTGGCTGCACCCCCACCTTCACAGCCTGCAGCCATCCCTGGCAGCAGGAGCCGTCCTGCCCTGTCCCTCTGACGGTGCCCAGGGCAGCCCTGCTCTGCAGCACATCCTCCCCCAAACCACAAACGGCAGCAGAGCCATCCTTACAGTCATATCAGTCCTGTCCTGTGTCAGCTTTAGAAGATCCCTGCAGCCAGAGACTCACTGTGTCAGAAGCTGTGAAGATTTGTCCATGAAGAAGCTCAGAATTGTCCTTCCAGCTGCTTTCACCATCTCTGTCTGCTTCACTCCTCTCAGGTGCCTGCAGGCAGTGCCCTCAGCCCTGCTGGGCTGGGAGAGGAGCTGCTCCTCAGCAGAGCTACCTCTTTGAAGCTTTAGGAGCTCCCTCTGTGCCAGGAGCCCAGCCCAGCTCAGCAGCACAGCAACAGCACAAGGACTTTAATGACCCTCTCGGGGCTTTGCTGTTGTTTACATCAGACTCAGTCCCTGAGAGTGTCTTCAAAAAACTTCTCAAGAACTCAAAGATTCAAACTCCAAAGTTTCTTTAACTTTTAATGGGTTCCACTGAGGGACACAGCTGAGAAAGTGTCCCCAGGTTCCAGTTAGAGCAGAACACTGGAGGCAGTGATGACAGGAGGGACAAACAAGGCAAAGGTGTCTCTGATGCTGAGCAAACCTGGATGAGTTTGAGGAATGCAAAGGGCCAAGGCCTGAGCCCCAGCCCCTGGCAAGGCACATCCTGTCCCTCCCTCAGTGCTCAGGGCTCTTCCCGGGCCACTGCCATGTGGGGATGTGCAATGCCAAGGGCAGCACCATGGGGCGGCCCCTGCCAGGCTGCTGAGCAGGGACAAGGAGGCCATGAGGCCCCAGGGCTGCAAGGCTCACTTGTGTCCTCCTCATGGCCTCAGGGCCAGGGCCAGCAGCCATGGCCAAAGTGCTGCACAAGTTGCCTCTGGCAGGCCCTTGCAGCTTCTGCACATCCCTGGGCCCTCTCCAGCCCAGGCTGTCCTACGCTGTCCATGCCCTGCGCCTCTGGCCCTGCAGGCTGTCGGCATCCCCCAGCTGCCCCACCTCGCTGGCCCTTCCTTTGCTGACAGCTCTGCGTCCTGCCTGCCTCTGCCTTGGCACACAGAGCCTTGGGCTGACCCAGACTCCTTCTGGGCATGTGTTGCACCACAGCCCTGACCTCAGAGAGAAATTCCTTTCTTCTTGTGTCCACTCTGGGCCTCCCCAGCTTCTCTTGGTCATTATTCCTTTCTCATGCTCATTTTCACTGTGAACAAAAAGCTCCCATATATCTGAATCCACTCTGTCAGCTCTCCCAGGCTATTCCTGCTCTGTCCTCAGTCTTCAAACCATTGAACCCAGGGCCTTCATTCCTTGTATACTGGTCCTTTACTTGAGGTCTCCAAACCCCTGTTTGGGACATTTCTCTGACCTGTCCATGGTTTAACCATAAAAATGTCATGCTGTTAGTCCAGGAAAAATGGAAAAGCACTTTTTGCCGAGGGTTGGCCTTGTAAAACAAGGCACAATATTTTTATGCTTAACAAGGCCAGATATAGATTAGATGTAAGGATTAAATATTTTATGATGAAGGTGGCAAGTTTCTGGCAGAGGTTGCCCAGTGAGTGGAAACCCCATACCCAGAAGTGTCCAGGGTCAGGAGCTTTGTGCAACCTGAACAAGTGAAGGATCCCAGGCTAATGGAAGGGCAGTCAGACCAGAGGCTCTTTTTGGTCTCTTCTAACCCAAAGCATTTTATAATTCATTTATCCTTATATTCCTAAATCCCCAGATCTCCACAGGGCTGCAAATACCTACATAAACCATGTCAGCATTTTAATGTGGCCTAATCCCCAAATCTTCCATAAAAAGGAAAGAATTGCTACACCAGAGACATGAACTGCCAGGTTTCTAGAGGAACCATTCAAAACCCAAAGGTAAGTAAGCTGAAAGCAAGGTTCAACGTCACAGTGTGAAAGACTCACCAAGTGGGACAATGGCAGAGGTTCCCATGGTCACCTCCCAGCTGAGCATGGGGGTTTCTGCCTTGGGGTCTGAGCCTCATGATGGGCATCCAGAAAGGGCATTTGGGGAACGTGCAAGACTTACCATAGGGTGTCTAGGGAAGGACCACAGGAAGAGACAAGGTGGCACTATGGTGATTTGTGGAAAAACAAACATGATAAAGCAGAGAGAAAAGAGGATGAAAGAGTTGGTCCTGTGTCAACAGATGATGGTCAGTGCCTGTCCCTGGCTGTGCCCTGCAGCTGATCCCCACAGCGTGTCCTGTTTTCTGAACCCTCCATTGCCAAGAGCTTTCTGGGACAAGAGAGCTCTCTCTGCTCTGGGTACAGAGGGAGGTCCAAGTGCCCAACACTGGAGTGGGAACCACAAACCATCAGGCCCTGTGTCCTGTGGGGGCCCAGGCACTGGTGAGACTGGTGTGTGTGCACACAGCACTGGGGTGTGTGGGGTGGCTGTAACCAGCAGGGAACATCAAAGCAGAGCAAGCAGCGAGCAGCAGAGGCCTGGGAGCTGCTGTGTGAGATCAGCTCCTGCAGGGATCCACATTGTCTGGGTGTGTGTGCAGCTCTGCATCTCCTCCTGCCATGGCAGAGCACACCAACAGCCCATCCTTGTGTCCCTTTCTGCACTGACTATGCTTTGGCTTGGCCTGGAAACCTCCCGAGGTCCCTCCCAGGAGGAGTCCCTGTGCATTTCCCTCCCCCATGGCTCTGCCCTTCCTGATCAGCAGCTGTGGGGCAGCAGAGCTGGGGCAGTGCAGGGACAGGGCTGGCTCTGACAGGGGCCATGAAGCCACTGCCAGGAGGTGACAGCAAGGACAGTTTGCAAAGGGGAAATTTAGAAATGATGACTTTGTAGTTTTTAGGAACAGAAAGCTTGTCTGGAGCATGTTAAGAGGATGAAAGACAAGGGGTGTTGGGTGAAACAGGGGATGTTCAGCCTGGAGATGAGGAGAGATTTTTGCCCATTTGCAGGGCTGGTGCAGAGCAGGGTGGCCATGAGCCCAGCAGCCTCCCTGTGTGCCAGGGCTGCTCAGGTTGTGTCACAGAGGTGCCCCAGAATCAGAGCCCAGGTGGGGCCTCTCCCTCCTGCCTCACTCCTTCACCTCCCCAAGGATGGAATTCCTGTGGTGTGGGGTCTCTGATGTGCTGGGTGACCTCCCAGTGCTTCCTGGCCAGAATGTCTGCTGAGGGCCAGCCAGGCTGCTGCAGTGGCAGTGATCTCACAGCTGTCACCACTGCAGCCATGTCCCCTGGGCCTGGCTCTCCCCTTTTGCCTGTCCCTGTCTTGTCTCTGTTGGGATGAGCAGTTTCACGATGAACATTCTGTCCCCATGTTATTAGGCCAATTTCTTCCCAGTCAGGCTCCTTTGGGTCCCCTTTGCCCATCTCTCCTCATCCCCACCCTCAACTCCTCATCTCTGCTGAGTGCAGAAGCTGAGGCAACAAGGAGTTCATGCTCTGCTGGGCCTCCAGCCACGAGAGCCATAGAGCCAGAGGAGAGTTAGAGCAGGCTGGGGCTGGAAAGGGCTGTGCTGGGCTGGGGCAGGACCTTCCTGGGGCCACTTCCCTCTTCTGGCCCATGGTGACACCACAACACAAAGGACAGGGCAAGTGGGGTCAAGAAGTGGCCATGAACTGTCCCCTGGGAGTCAGTCCAGTAGAGGGGGATTGAGACCACCAAAAGACCCTCAAAGGCCCCCAGCCCATTTCCAGAAAGGTCCAGAAGGTTGGACATGGAAAACTCACCTATAAAAAGGTTCCCCCACAAAGCCCAGGAGGTGCCCCCAGAACCCTGGACACCCTGTTGGCTGTGCGAGAAACGGAGCTGCTGTTGCAGCTGTCTCCAGCTCAGTGTCTGAAACTTTCAGTTCTTTCTCTAAAGCTTGAACTCGTCCACCTTCCAACTCATATCTCTGTGTACAATCGGATGAAATACATTTTCCACTCCTTTGTGGGTGATGCCAAATTGTCCTTCAGGAACCTCCTGTAGTTAATGGTGCCTGTAAGAGAAAGGTTTGGGAAAGATGACCTTGGTGGGTTGAACCTCTAAGGCCGTCAGGTGCCCAGCAAGCTGCTCTCTCACTCCCCTTCCTCAGCAAGATTACAGGAGAAAATAAGGTGAAAAAAAATCACAGATCCACATAAAACCAGATTAAGGGGTGGGTTAGGAGGGGTGGGGTGAATCAAAAAGTGAAGGCCACCTGCACAAGTGAAGCAAAACCAAAGGAGAGCTATTCCCTAATTCCCATTGAGAGAAAATCTCCAGAAACATTCTGGGAGGAAAGGATGCAGTACATGTGCTTTGGAAGATAAAGATCTCAGTACTGAACACCAACAATGGTCTCTGTTCCCCTGCCTCTTTCTCTCAGTTCATTGCTCAGCAATAAAACAAGCTCAGGTTTCTCTGCTCAGGTTGGGGTCACAAAAAGGAGGCTGCTGGCTGGGTACAGGATCCTGTGATCAGTTGTGTCTCAGGAACTCATCACCCAGTGGGAACCTGAGGGCTGTGAAGGGCTGTAAGGTCACTTGTGCCTCTGGAGGAGACAGGCCAAGGGCAGAGCCATGGCTGCAGAAGGGACTGTGAGGTCACTTGTCTGAGCAGGAGCTGCTGGCTCAGCCCGTGACTCCTGCTGGGCCATGGCTGTCCAGCTCAGCCCTGCCAGGTCTCTGCCAGCCCAGCAGAAGGCACCTGGCTGGCACAGGGACTGACTGGGCCATCCCCTCTGCCCCAGGGCCTGGGCTCACTGCAGCCACGGGGCTTCTCTTGGGGCTGTGCTGTCCCTGTAGCTGAGCCAGGAGGGGACAGCAGCAGGCACAGCTGGCCTGGGGCTGTGCCAGGAGCTGAAAGGAGCAGCCTGGGCAGAGCACGGGGAGGCTGCTGCTCTCTGCTCAGGGGAACGGGCCCAGCAGGGCTGAGGGCTTGGGATGCTGCTGGAAGGGCTGTGTCCCACATGCTGCAGCTTTCCTGGGAGGGAGGGAGCAGCAGGAGAGACAAACACTGTCCCACAGAGCAGCTGGGCAGGTGGGGACTGGGCATGAGGAGGAGGAAATGTCCCTGCAAGGGCACTGCTGTGGTGGGAGAAGCACCCAAAGGAGGATGAGCTCAGCCCTTGTGTGTGTGTCCCAAGGCACAGAGGGTGAGGGTGGGCAGAGGTCAGGGCAGGGCTGGCAATGGCAGGGCAGAGCCAGGGGGCAGCGAGATGGGAGTGTGCAGCCTGCAGGGACACAGGGGCAGCTGTGGGACAGCGCAGGACAAGCTGTGCTGGACATGGCCAAGGGCCCTGGCAAAACTGGCAGTGCCCAGGAGAAGCCAAGTCTTGGTGCCCTGGGGCACAGCAGAGTCTGTGCCACCAAGGGCTGTGAGGAGACACCTTGTCCTGAGGCCCTGGGGCCTCCTGGCACAGCCCCAGCAAGGCTGGGCACAGTCACCCCCTTGTCCTGCCCTCAGCATCCCCCCACATCCCAGTGGCCTCAGGGATCTGCTGCAAGGAGTCCCTGGGGAGCCTTTGGCAGGAATGGCCCTGGGGAGCTCCTTCATGCTCCCAGGGACTGCAGGTTTTCCAAAGGACTTTGGCTTTTGCTTTTGCCTTGGAGTCTCTGAGAGCTTTGTGCAATCACGGCCTCCAATGATCTGCTGTAACGAGTCCCTGGAGATTCTTTGTCAGTAACAACACTCACTGGGGCTCATTAATGCTTCAAGTTACTTCACTTTTTAAAAGTACTTTCTTTTTTCCTTTCCACATTGAGTTTCAAGAAGTTTCTCCTATCATGGCCTCCATTTCTCTCCTCCAAGGAGTCCATGGGGAGCCTCTGTTGGTGATGGACCTCAGTGGGACTGTCACCAAAACTGCATGAGAAACACAAACTCTACAATAACATCTTTTCAGTGTTAGAGAATTTAGGCATTACTTTATTCTGGCCAGCATGTTGTTCTGGCCAGCATGTGCAATAGAAATCATTCCATCCACACATCTCCATGTTGTGCAGCGAAAATCATTCCATCTCACATGGTTCTTTACTAGACTTTTCACATATTTATACAGACAGAACCCAAAGAAGTTCAGGTTCATTCGTCTTATATTACACAGTAGCATTTGATCTCCTATTGATTATTGATCCCTTTGCTTTTGATGTTAATTAGGTGCTCATTCTTTGATTCTCTCATCAATCTTTCCCCAGAACAGGTGTCTCTAACTCCACTGAAAGGTGATGTTCATTAACATTCGTTTACCTCCTGTGTATCTTCTGGCTACTCCCAGTCTTTAGATGTTAAACTCATCAGGCCTTACCCAACTTTGGTGAACAGAGTTTTTTGAGGAGAAATTTAAATTCCCTCCCCCTGGGCAAAGGCGAACAAACCCCTGACTGAAGTTACATTAAAATATATAAAAGTTGTATAATTTCCAACAATTCCATTAGGTTCTGTAGTGCCACAATGGTCACCTCGGCTCCAGGAGGCCACACAGTGTCACATCGACCCCTTGGTTCCACAAAGCCCTGCAGTGTCACAGTTGCCTCTTTGTTCCATGGGGCCCCACAGTGTCACAATGGTCTCCTTGGTCCCTTGGCCTGCACAGTCACACAATGCTTTCCTTGGTTCCATGGGGCCCCACAGTGTCACAACTGTCCCTTCATTCCATGAAGCCCTGCAGTGTCACAAAGGTCTCCATGATTCCATGAGGCCCCACAGTGTCCCAATGGTCTCCTTGGTTCCATGAGGCTGTGCAATGTCACATTTGCCCCTTGGATCCATGTGGCCTCCAGTGTCACAATAGCCCCTTGGTTCCATGGCCTGGTTTTTGGTAGCAGGGGCCCACAGAGGTGGCTTCTGTGAGAAGCTGCTGGAAGCTTCCACCCTGTCAGGAGAAGGGAATCCCTGGTGACTCCAAAGATGGACATGCCACTGGCCAAGGCTGGGCCAATTACAAATGGTGGCAACGCCTCTGTGATCACAGATTTAAGGAGGAAGAATAAACCAAGAAGTTGTTGCACACTTGTAATTGTGACAAAGAAGAGTGGAGTGAGAACATGTGAGGAGAACAGCTCTGCAGACACCAAGGTCAGTGAAGAAGGGGCAGGAGCTGCTCCAGGCACTGGAACTGGGATTCCTCTGCAGCCCTTGGTGAAGATCATGGTGAAGCAGCTGTGCCCCTGCAGCCTGTGGAGATCCATGGGAATGCAGAGATCCACCCACAGCCCCTGGAGATCCATGGGGATGCAGAGATCCACCCACAGCCCCTGGGGATCCATGGGGATGCAGAGATTCACCTGCAGCCCATGGAGGAGGAGCCCATGCTGGAGCAGGGATGCCTGGGAGGAGGCTGTGAG
This sequence comes from Acanthiza pusilla, assembly GCA_036630365.1. Taxonomy (NCBI): domain Eukaryota; kingdom Metazoa; phylum Chordata; class Aves; order Passeriformes; family Acanthizidae; genus Acanthiza; species Acanthiza pusilla. The sequence continues at coordinate 2,262,490 of JAXCHO010000108.1, forward strand.
CCATGGAGAGAGGGGCCCTGCTCCCAGGCGGGAGCAGCCTGTCCTTCAAGGACTGACCCTGTAGCAGAGTGACCCACACTGCAGCAGTTTTGGGCACTGTTGCCCATGGGATGGACTCACATTGCAGCAGTTCACAGGGAGCTGCTGCTCATGGGATGGACTCACATCGGAGAAGTTCCTGGAGAACTCTCCCGTGGGAGGAACCCCATGGTGCAGCAGGGGAACGACTCCTCTCCCTGAGCAGTGGGAGAAGCCTCGGGTGATGAAGTGACCATAACCCCCATTCCCATCTCCCTGCGCTGCTGGGGGAGGAGATAGAGCTGGGCTGGAGGGAGAAGTGGGGGAAGGCACTCCTAAGGTTTTATTTTACTTCTCCTGCTCTGATTTTGTCAGCAATAATTCAATTAATATCTCTAATTTGAGCCTGCTTTTCCCATGACCATATTTGATGAGGGATCTCTCCCTGTCCTTATCTCAACTCATGAATCCCTCGTTCTATTTCCTCTCCCCTGTCCAACTGCAGAGGGGAGTGACAGAGAGGCTTTGATGGGTGCCTGGCATCCAGCCAGCATCAACCCACTACACCTGATCTTGTACATGTCATGTACACCTGAAAAATGTTTTGAAGAGAAAAACACATTTATTTTTGAAGAGAAAAACATATTTATTATGTCTTTCAGTCTTTGTAAGCTAACTTGGGGTAGTTTTGTTTGGTTTTTTTACTTCAGGCTTCAGACCTGAAGCAGTCTAATAATTGCAGTCTAACTGAAGATGTGTTTCATGGCATAGAATAGAAGAATCTACCACATAGAAGGAAGTGTCATGGTTTAAAATTAATCTTATTTCGTCTATGACTTGTGGTCCATATAAAGCCACTGTCCAAGGGCTGGGTTTGCAAGTTGGAGTAGGAAGCACAGGAAGTTTCTCTGGATAATGCTGTACCCAGGATTTTCCCTCCAGTGTCTGCTTGGAGCAGACAGAACAGATGGGGAAGTGTTTGCAGAGCCCCTGGCAGGGAATATTTGGGTTTCTGTCAGCAGGAGCCTTGTGTAGCTCAGGCTGGGCTGGGCAGCAGTTCCATCTGCAGATCCATGTGCTGCTCCAACAGCTGCTGCTGGCGACCCTGAGGGAAGAGGCCACGGGAGGGATGGAAATGTTGCATGGACAACACCATGGCAATCCTTGTAAAAAGCCTTTCCAGTTTCCCCTTGGATATAGGATTCCAGGGCCCACAGCTGGGCTCCAGAGTTCTACTGATGTTTATTTGTCAGGTTTTGAAACAGAGCTCTGAATTGGGCGTCTCTTGTCATTTTTGCTGCTCTCCTGACTTGAAAAAGGATCTGTGCTCCTGTGAGCCACATCCTGAAGGGTGGTTGGCAACCATGGAATCCTCTGGGAAAGCACTTGATTGACTTCAGTGCCCTGGCTGGAAGTTCAGCCTGAGGAAAGAACTGCTCCAGCTGCCTCTGAGCATGTCCAGTTCCTCACAGCTCAGTCCCTGAACACACAGGCTGGTTTTTAGGGGTTTCTTTTCCCCTCCTGTTTGCTTGGAGGTGATTTTGGGACCCTTTAGAGCAACATCTGACCAGCCCCTGCCCCCATCCTGTTTTATTGTCTCTTCTTTGCAGTTGACCTACTGGGTTTGACATGGAAATTGGTGGTGTCTCCCTGTTCTTCTCTCAGGCCCCCAATTGTAACTTGCATTGAACAGTGAAAATGGCCTCGTTTATCTGGTGGGGAAGAGGTGAGGGAGAGAAAGTTAACAGGATTTGTTTTCATGAGCCTTGTGACAGTAAAAAAAAATGAGGTTTGTCTTTTTGGGGTGGTGCTGTGTGTTGGGATTTGCAGTTATTTCTTGTTAAAGTTGCTATTGTTTATTAGTATTACTTATTTGTGTTATACTTTTAAATCTGACATTATTACTAGTGTCTGGATGTCAGCTCACTGGAAAGAATCCCTTTTTTCTCCAAGTGGGATTGAGCTGGGCAGTCTCTTCCAAGATGCCAGTGAATTCTAAAGATGGGAAGTCCCAGTTATGGGATTTTAGTGTGATTTGGAGCTAGGGAAGGGTCTCATACTGAATTATTAAAATGCGGGTATAGGTCTAATATCAATATCCACCTAAGATGGGCAAAGACTCTCTAACTTGTTATGGTTAGAAAGTGTATGTTTATTTCAGCACTGGAGAGCTGCAAGGATAACTCCCGAATGTACAGCTCCAAAGTAACAATGCAACACAGAACTTATTTATCTATAACAATAATGCATATTTAAAATACAGATACATATTCATAACATAAGCGCCTCCCATTCCCCGCTTCTTATGGAAATTAGGAAAAAGACATTAAGCATGCGCAGTTCCTGCAATGGAATTGGGTCCGTGGTCTTAAAAATTAGTCTGAGGGCTGCTTTTCATGAAGTAATACGGGTCTTCCTCAGTGTGACCTTCTTACTTCGCTGATTTTTGACAATACATTTGACCCTGGAAAACTCCCAATGCTCTCTTCTATTGCTTCTAAGTAGGTTGCTTCTGGGCAAAATTTGTAACTGCCTAGGCTTTCCTTTGAACTTCTTTTCTTAAGATTATTTATTGTCTATTCTAAGCACAGCTGAGTAAATATCAAATAATCAAAAGGCTACTCTGTATTTAATCATTAATTTCTTTCTAGCTGAGTTCTGCATCTTTTTCTATTCTAGTTAATTTTAACTGAATTTCTATCTAAAATCTCTACATTTAAGTGGCTAAAAGAAAACCCTGTGTTTCAATATGATCCCAGAGTTGCCCCAAGCCTACTCTGCCACCACATCTGTGCTTGTGGCCCTCACAGCTGCCCTGCCCTGGGGACATGGGGGGACCCCCTCCTGCCAGGGCTGAGGCTCCTCACAGCTCCTCATGGCCTCTCACAGCTCCTCATGGCCTCTCACAGCTCCTCATGGCCTCTCACAGCTCCTCATGGCCTCTCACAGCCCCAGGCTCAGGGCTCCTCCCAAAGCAGAAGGGGTCGGGTCCTGCTTGTTCTCCTTTTATTTCGCTCCCTTCACAGCCATGAGTCAAGAAAGGCTGAAATGGAGCCTTTCCCCAGCGTTGCCCTCGGGGTTAATGTGGGGCCGAAGCTGTGTGCTGGCGCTGGCCCGAGCACGAACAGCAGTGCAGCCGCACGGCCTTTGCTGTCCCCCCGTGTCCATGGGCTGTCCCCGAGTCCCGCCCGGCTCTGGCAGCAGCAGGAGCCGCAGCGCAGTGGGCGCCGGCCCGGCCCAGCCGCGGCTCCCGGGCAGGAGCAGCAGCAGCGCCAGCCCTTCCCAGCTGCTCCTGCCTCGGCTTCCCCAGGGGTTTTTCCAGGGGAACTCTGGAGTAGAGCAGCAATCACCCCCAAACAGCCCTCATTGCTCAGGGCCTGGCTGTGCTGCCCTGAACCAACCTTCAGAGAGAGAAAGGATCAGGTTCCAGCACTGTTGGCAGCACTGCTTTACTCACCCTGAGGTCACAGCACGAGGCTCTTGTTGCCTTTGCCTTATGGATTGTAGATCATAGAGGGGCTGCTGTTGCCCCTCTTCTTGCCACCTGAATTTTATCAGTACAACTGCAATTGCCTTTTTTGATCAGTGCAACCCACAGTGGTTTTGTGATGGTGAACTTGGTATTTTTCTCACAGGCATTACGATTAGCAGATGTTGAAATGCTCACAAGTCCCTGAGCATGAAGTCAAGCCACACAGGCCACATTTGCAGCATTCACTGTCCTGTTGCTGGTGCTGTTGAAATAGAGTCAATTTACAGAGGCCATCACAGAAATTGCCTCTGGAGTGTCAAATAAAATGAAAAATCCCACTAGGAGAAAGAAAATCCAGAACTTCTCAACTTGCTTGATTGCTTTCTCTGAGCAGCAGTAATTGGAGATGCCCAGAGGGATTTGCAGCTGCTGCTGATCCCAGGTGGAGATTTCCAGCTGCTGCAGAGTCCCAGTGGAGCCTGAGCCCAGCCCGGGGAGCTCCCGCAGTGTCAGGGAGCTCAGCGCACGCGGGGCCAGGCCCAGAGCCCTGGGCACGGCCGCCGATTGCGGGGCAGCGGCGCAGACGGAATGTCCTGCGGCCCAAACCTCCTGCTCCTTCCACACAGCGCCCATCGTGCTCCCCCTCCTCCTGTCCCAGCACTGCACAAATTCCAGCTGGGAGGAGGCTTCCCAAGAGAGGGCTCCAGCTCCCGGCTCCAGTTTCACCCTGAGTGTCCCTGCAGAGGAACAGGGCATCTTTCAGGCGCTTCCAGAAGCTCAGGGTTCTCATTTCATGAGGAATCTGAGATGTAAATGGCCTTGTGAAGAAAGGCAGAAGCAGAGGGAATGGGTTAGAAATTATTAGAAAATATTACCCTTCTTACAAAGTTCACCAAGTCATTCCAGGCATTTCACCTTTTCAGATTCTTTCAGTCGTCTCCTCTGAGAAGTCCAGCTTGTTCTGGTGCTTATCATGAACTGATTGTACCCTTGAATTACACCAGCACCAGAGATGTAGAATCATCTAAAGTGAACACAGAAACAAGCCACCACTGTCAGCCCATTTCCATGTTCTAGATCACTGCCAAGATGTCCATGGAGATGTTGGAATGATTATCACACAACTCTCCATTTCTGGCTGCAGTCTCTGGAGATTCTTTCTCTGAATTCAGGCAGGGCTGTATTCCCTAACAATTCCTGATACCACCTCCTGTTTTCTTAGGTTAGAACAGTAACAATGAAAACCTTGCCAATGGCACAACTCCCCAGCCCACAAGCAAAAAAAAGGACACATTGTCAAGTTCTCCAAACATTTGTTCTGCTTTGCTGCAAAAGTCGTGCTACACACACAGTGCAGAAAGCCAAGAGAAGCTGCAATTGGTGGCACATGTTGTGACAGCAGCTCAACCTCGTTCTCCACAAAAAGCTCCTGGAAAGAACAAACAGGAGAAGATTCCTGGAAACCTGAAACAGCTTTCAAGAAGTGAAATGAAAATGGAAAGAAACAATCCAAGATGCTTTCCTGTATTTATTTCTATGCTCCCCTTTTCCATGTTGCACTACTTCTCTATCCCATTAATTCCAAATGGACCTCACCTCAAAGATCTATGACTTAATGAGTTTTAGACACTCTAAAATACCATGAGCTGTATCCAGTTTGCCTTCCCCTGCTTGTCTTGGAAAGCAATGCTGGAGACGTAAGTGCAGTGCTTGGGTCAGGTACGAACTCTACAGACAGGGAATGTGCTCCGACAGTGTCTGACCCTCAGCAGGGACTGCACAGCAGCAGCCAAGGGCATTCCTGTGCCATTGTGTCAAGCCTCTGGATCTGGGCTGAACACGGCAAAGTTCCCGTGTTTGGACAGACTCAGGGGCTGCCCCCGGGGCACGCGGGGCTCGGCCGTGGGGCGCGCGGCGGGAGCGAGGAACGGACGAACGGACACTCGGACACTCGGACACACGGACAAACGGACACTCGGCCTAACGGACTCTCGGACACACGGACACTCGGACAAACGGACACTCGGACAAACGGCCCCGGTGCTTCAGTTGCAGCGGCGGCAGCGGCGGCAGCGGCGGCAGCGGCGGCAGCGGCGGCAGCGGCGGCAGCGGCGGCAGCGGCGGCAGCGGCGGCAGCGGCGGCAGCGGCGGCAGCGGCGGCAGCGGCGGCAGCGGCGGCAGCGAAAGCAGCGACACCATCGACTCCCTCTTCCTTCTCCTCTCCCTCTCCCGCTGTCCCGCACACACTCCCGGTGTCCCTTTCCCAGTGTCCCTCTCCCGGTGTCCCTCTCCCGGTGTCCCTCTCCCCGTGCCGGGCCGGGCCATGCCCCAGGCCCGCCCCCGGCCCCGGGCGGGGCCGCCCCCTCCCCGCCCCGGGCCGTCCCGCCGCGCTCTCGCCTCCGCGCGGTTCTCGCCATCGCGGCTGTGGCGCTGCTGGGCGGGCAGCAGTGGCTGGGGCGGCACCGCCAGCCTTTGGCTCCGCCTGGCCCGAGCCCGGCCCCGGCCCCGGCCCCGCCGCGGGCTGCAGTCGCGGCCCCGGCCCCGTTGCCGGCGCCTCCCGGGGCACGCGGAGGACACAGGCGGCGGGGCCGCTCCCGCCGCCTCCGCTGCGGCTTCCCCGGCCCGAGCTCCGCCGCTCGGCAGCGCGGCCGCCGGCCCCGAGCCGCCGGTGCCCGGGGCGGGTGGCAGTGCCCGGCCCGGGGCGCTCGGGGGGCGCTCGGGGGCCGTGTGTGGCCCCGGGCCGAGCGCTGACGGCCGCGTGTCGCCCGCAGGGACGGCGCAGGAGGCCCTGCAGGAGCGGTACCGCCTGGGCTCGCTGCTGGGCAGAGGCGGCTACGGCAGCGTCTACGCGGGGACGCGGCTGGCGGACGGCGCCCCGGTGAGTGGCGGGGCCGGCGGCGGGCGGAGGAGGAGGAGGAGGAGGAGGAGAAGGACGGGGCGCGGCGGGGCGGGCGGCGAGCTCAGCGCGCTGCTCCCCTTGGCTTGCAGGTTGCCTTCAAATGCGTGCCGCGGGATCGCATCCGGCACTGGGGCGAGCTGGTGAGTGAGCGGGGCCAGCGGCAGCAGCCGGGGCGTGCCGGGCGAGGAGCCGGGGCCCGGCAGGGTGGGAGCCGCCGGGAGCCCCGGAGGGAGAGCGGGCGTGGGGTGAGCGGGGGCGCAGAGCATCCCGGGCTGGGTGAGGGGTCCCAGAGCCCTGGCACGGCCCCAGCCCCACTGACAGCATCTTGGTCCTCCCTCAGCCCGATGGCACCCGTGCACCCCTGGAGATCGTGCTGCTGGCCAAGGTGTCCACTGGGTTCCACGGTGTGATTCAGCTCCTGCAGTGGGTTGAGCTGCCCAACAGCTTCTTGTTGGTGATGGAGCGTCCGGAGCAGTGTCAGGACCTCCATGATTTCATCCTGGCTCGGGGGTTCCTGCCGGAGGAGGAGGCGCGGGGGCTGTTCCGCCAGGTGCTGGAGGCCGTGCGGCACTGCAGCAGCTGCGGGGTCCTGCACAGAGACATCAAACCTGGCAACATCCTCATCGACCTGGCCACCGGACAGGCCAAACTGATTGACTTTGGCTGTGGCACCTTCCTCCAGGACACAGTCTACACCAAATTCGCAGGTGAGCCCTCCCAAGGGATGCTCCTGGGCATCTCATGGCGCAGCCTGGATGTAGCCCCAGGGATTCCCCCATTTGCTGTGGGTCATGGGATTGTTTCTTTAGCCAAATTGCTTTAGGGTGGGGGCACGAGCTCCCGGCCCTGCTGACAGCCTTCAGCACCCACTGTGCCCTGGGCTGGGGCAGCCAGCCTGACAAAAACCCCCATGGGCGTAGCAGAGAGGGGGTCGGACCCTGTGCCCCGGCCAGTTTGGTGTGCAGGCGAGGAAGGGCTTGGACTGCTCCACTCCTCTTGTTTGCCTTGGCTTGTTAATGTTTGTTGGGGGCAATGCAGGCAGGGAGGAGAGTGGTTTTTCCCCACCACTGGGTAGGTTTTTCACTTGCATGTCATGGTCAGGCCTTGCCAGGGCTTTTGCTGCCCTCTTCCAGCACCAGTGGCTTCTTTTACAATCCCAAGTTTGTTCACAAGTCACAGGTGCTGGCGAGAAGGCAGTGGGTCACCCTGTGTGCCACTGGTGCAGCCCCTGCATGCCCAGGGATGCTGGGGCGAGGTTCTGGGAGCAGCAGCATCCACCTGATGAACTCCATCTGTACTCCACAGGAACACTGTCCTACAGCCCACCAGAATGGACCCAGCTCAGATGCTACCATGGCGAGGCAGCGACGATCTGGTCCCTGGGGATCCTGCTGTACCAGATGGTCTGCGGGAAGCACCCGTTCAAGAAGGGCCGGGACATCATCTGGGGCGAGCTCTTGTTCCCACAACATCTCTCTCAAGGTAGATCCTCATCTCTGTGGCACAGGGGGAATACCAGCGTTGGGAGACAGCAGCAGGCTCATGAGCATCCTGCTCTGGCAGCTGCTGAGGAGGTGGCACATGTCCTGCTCTCTTCCTAAACAGAGAACTGACTGGAAATGTTAGGCACAGCTCTGAGCATATCCTGAATAGCCAGGGCTCGGGAACGGCAGGGCAAGGTGGACAGGTTCCTTCTCCAAGTGACTGACAGTTTCTGGTTTCTTTCCCCAGAGTGCCAAGATCTTATCAAGTGGTGTTTATCCATGCACTCCTTGGACAGACCGTCAGTGGAGGATCTATTCTATGAGCCTTGGCTGCAGGGTCTGCCCTAGAAGATGGGAGAGATCCACAGGCACCGTTTGGACCTCGTAAGTAACAGCTGCACACATCTCTGGGCAATAAGAAGCAAAGAAAACCAAACTTTTTTGTCCTGCCTGTAGCCCGGAGCAGGGATCATCAGATGGGAACACACAGCTCTTGTGCTGGAGCTGAGCTGCTCTGGCAAGCACTGAGGGCCACTATCCAATCTGGTTTTGCTTGTCCTGGTTCACTGATGGCTGGGGCCCTGGGCAGAACACTGACAGCCTGCTCTGGCCCCCAGGGAAGGAGAAGGAGCCCCTGGAGAAGCTGGACCAGGTGGGGCTGCTGCTGGAGACACCAAGGACGACCTCAAGGATGAGAACCTCTTCCTCGACCTGGCCATCTGCAGCTGGAGATGATTGACTTCGATTCTGGCACCTTCTGCAAAGACACACTCCACACCCAATGTGCAGGTGAGTCCAGAGCCAGGGGATGCTCCCAGATCTGGGCATTGCACAGCCTGGCCGGGCACCAAAGGTTCCCCCCTTTGCTGGGCTGGATGCAATGAATTCTTCAGTCAGCTGCCAAGCTGCTTTTTGGCTCTGGGCAGCTGCTGAGGAGGTGGATCTGCCGTGGCTGGCTGGAGGCTGGGCACATGTGCTGCCCTCCTGCTCTGCTCCCAAAGGCAGCAGTGATGGGGAGGTTTGGGCACAGCTCTGAGCACAGCCAGCACGGCCTGGGCACTGCGGGCGCTTGGGACTAGGGGACAGGAGCCTTCAGCTGACAGACGGTTTCTGGTTTGTCTCCTTCCAGCCAGGCTCTGCGGATGCTGAGGCTGCTCTGGGCTCTGCCAGGGCTCTGCTGGGGCTCAGCCCCGGGCACAGCTGGGCCTGCTCTGCCCTCCCATTGCTCTGACAGCTTTGCATCAGACGAGCCTGTTCCGAGCACAGCGACAGAGCTTTCTGCTTTGGCAGGTGAGTGAGACTCTCCTGCAGGCCCAGAGATTGCAGTGAGGGATACACATCCAATTGGCAAGAGCCCAAACCCTCCCCAGTCCCAGCTGAACGCCTGTATCTCCACAGATGTTTTGTCTGTCCCACTCTTTATTCCTTTTGGGCTCGAATTGGGCAATTGCACTTTCTTCCTCCTCTAGAATTGCCATGAGTGGGCCAAACCTGGCCAGTGGGCCGTGTTCCTAAGGCAGTGCAGTCTGGAGTTGATGGATGAAGAATTGCCCTTCTGCACTTCCAAACCAGAGAGAAAAGCAGTAAGTGGGACTCTCTGTCTTTCAGAAACCACAGACAATTTCAGAGGGAATGTACAGCTCATTCACAGGGTGAGAAGGAAGGGCATCTTCTAAAGGAGTTGAGGTTTGATAGAGTTTAGATTCCCAGTCGTGCTCAGAGCTGGCAGGGCACAGTCAATTTCCTATTCCTTCAACCAGAATTTAAAATAACAATATTGGAAACAAACCCCAAAATCTTTACAAAAAGGCTGCTGTGGTCAGTAAGATGGAGCTATGTTATCAGCACATTTGGGTTGGTTTTTTTTCTTCTGATTTCTTTTTTTTTTTTTTTTTTTAACCAGAAAACATGTCCTAAAAGAGGAATGTCCTTTGCTCCTTGTTCCCGTGTGGAGCAGCTCCCTTCCCACAGAGCCTGGCAGCTCCTGGCCCCTGCAGGGCTGAGGCTTTTCCCCTTTGCTGTGCACAGACTGATGGAGCAGCACTGCTGAACACAGGGACACTCAGAGGGACCAAAAGCCTTTGTCCACCCGAAGCTCCAAGGTCCAAACTGTGAGCAGACACGGCTGGAAGAGACTCACAGGCTCCCTGTTTGCTGTGCTGCCCCACCTGTGAGGGGCCCTGGGCTCCTGGAGGTTGTGCAAGGCACGCAGGTGGGGACTCCCTGTCCATATGGAGCCTCCAGATGGAAAAGGCTGCTGTGCCCAGGCAGCTCCAGGGGCAGAGAAATGAGGTCTTGACCACTTGATCTGGGCCAGTTCCACAGTCCTGGGCAGCAGCCACCGAGCCCAGGGGGAAGAGAGGGCACAGCAAGAGGGACAAAAGCAGTCAAGCGCAGAGAGTGGAGAGAGCGAGACCTGGCAGAAGCAACAGCTGCTTCATTTCACTCTTGAAGAAAGCTCTTGGTGTTTCAAAGTGCTGAAAGGCGTGAAGGGCAGAGAGGAGGTGACACCGAACTATGCTCCTGTTTTCACACCCTCCCCTCTCAGTGTCCCAGAAGGAATTGGATGAACTGTGTTCTTCTCTCTGAGTCGTCTCGTTCAGCATGAGCAGCTCAGCACCAGGAGCTAAAGGAGCTGAAGGCTTAGGCCACCAGAGCTGACCAAGAGGGGACTTTTTGAGCAAAGTAATGCTGCTAATGTGGACCTAGCTGAATGCAGCAGATAGAATGCTGGAATTCTAGAATCCTTTCTGCTGGAAAAGACCTCTGAGCTCATCAAGTCCAGCCGTTCACCCAGCACTGTCAAGCCCAGCACTAATCCACGTCCCTGAAGCACCGAGGCCTGAACAAGAGGCCTGAGTGAGGCCTGAACAAGAGGCCCTGAGCCAAAGCTGACCTCTCAATGAACCTTTCAGCCAAAGGTTATCTCTGTATCTGCTCACTACCAAAATATGCATGATTATTAGCATTGTGATAAATGTATCCACTCATTAGTGAAACATGGATTTACCTTTCCATATTTAGAAGCCAGACAAGGCCATGAATTCCAACATCTCTTTGGGGGAGTACGGTCAAAGTCACCTCCCTTGGTTCCTCCTTGAGCCCTGGCCAGGCTTTGGGAGAACCCAAGAGGAGGATGAAACCAGATGTTGCTGCACTAGAAGTGCTGTCAGTTTGTTTATTCAGCACTGTCACAGCTGGGCCCTCTCCCAGCGAGGTTGGAAGCCTCACCTGTGGGTGGCTGCACCTGCAGGAATTGCCAATTGTTGGGAGTGGCTCTGCAGTCCTTGGCTGGGACAGCTCCCCCAGCTGATGAGGGGAATTTGTAATAATTTGCTGCTTTGAACTATAGGAAATTACACTGATTCCTTCAGTAAATTACACTGTTCCTTCAGTTGGTGTCTGTGTCTTTGGTGCTGACCCTGCCCACTGGCAAAACAAAATTGGCATAGTGTGGCCAGATCACAACAAAATGTCACTTTTTAAATGTAAATGTAAGGAATCAGTCTCATCCGAAATTCCCAGTTGGGAAGACTTTCCCTAGAGTTCTCTGCCTCTGGAGGGGGCTGAGATCAGAGCAACATGTGAGCAATGGGGAAATTGGCTAAAAGAAGCTGAACCGATGGATGTATTAAAATGCATCCAAAAATTGCGTATGGAAAAAGGAAAAGAACTTTTGGGTTTGGGAAGACGAGGATAAATTTTGTTAACAATATATTGGAAACAGCACCGACAGAAGGAACAATTGTTTTTGGAATGCTCCCACATGGAGCAACAGAAGTTTTTAATCTTGAGCTAAGATTTCTTTACGCAAGTGAAATAATATAATATAGTAAGTATAATAAGTATATCTATATCTATCTATATCTATATATATATCTATATATCTATATCTATATATATCTATATCTGTATATTTTATATATAGATATATATGAAATAAAAACTATGTAAAGTATAATTCAAACATATATGTGTATATATATAAGCTAAATACCAATGTGAAATAATGCTGGCAATACTAATTTGCTAGCTTTGGCTGCTCAGGGATGTAACACTAAATACCCTACAGAAAATGTTTGGCCAGGACCAAATCATCAGTGGGAAACTTGGCGAGATTGTATATAATGAATAGAGGAGGATGGGATGAAATTGGCTATTTTTATAGGGTTTGCTGATACTGTGATATGGAATGCTTTGTCTGTTACTGTGAGACATAAAGTGATTAAGGCTGCTGGGTTTTTCATATACCGCACTATCCACAGCTGCAGGATTGGTGGAACGGATGGAGGGGTTGTGAAAAGAGCAGATGAAAAAATGAGGAGATGGGAACCTGTCCTGATGGAGAACCTCTTACAGGTCCACCCCAAAAGCTGCAGGGCTGGACCTTTATTCATTAGAATTAATTAGGATAAATCAGAAGCAAATAAGAGTTCTCACTACCAGAACAGGAATTCAGATTCCTCCAGAACACTTTGGTTTGATAACGCTCGCTAAAGCTTGGCCTTGCAAGGTGTTCATGTCATGGGAGGAGTAATTGATGCAGATTATCAAGGAGAAATTAAATTCTGTTAAACAATAGTGAGCATGATTTGATTATGCAACCCTGTGACAGGGTAGGACAACTATTGATACTGCTGTTTTAAAAACAATTGTGAGAAAAGGAGATCCACCTCAAATCACCACTGTTTGTGGAGATAAAGGGTTTGGATCCACCTAATGTCCTAATAATGGAGGCACAGTGTGGGTCCAGAGGCCAAATGGCCCTCCCGAGGCAGCAGAAGGAACAGCTCTGGGGAAAGACAGCACAGTTTGAATCCTGAAACCTGGGCAGGAACGATGGGAATATGTCCCTGCAGCCAAGTGTTCAATGGGAGAACAAGTAGATGTTGTAGGATGTTGTTTTACAGATCCTGCCAGACCAAATCTCCTGTTTGCCCCAACGGTCCCTTGGGAAAATGCTCTGATCCACGGGGCTCGATGTGAGCACTGATGTGACACTGAGTGCCTTCCACACGAATCCCAGCCAGGAGCCTGCGTGCCCCTCAAGGACTGGGACCAGCACCTCTCCAGCCCAAGGGGAAAGGACCCCACCAAGTCTTGTTCCCCACAGACACCGCGGTAAAGCTGAACAGCAAAGGACCTTGGGGCCATTATTCTGGAATGAAAAAGGAGCCAGGTCTGTGGGCAGCAGAATTATTGTTCCTAACCCAAATATGACTGAAGAAAAAGAATGAATAACTGTGTCACTAAAGTACTACTGATGTCTGTCAGTTGTATCTTGATAGTCAACCAGAATCTTTGTTTGCCAGAAACACCTCTAGAGTTTCACCAAGGGATAAATCATGAAAATTTGTATGAGAATGTAAGGATCAAAGTAGCTGAAATACTCAGTGTAACTAATTGCTGGATGTGTTCTCAAGCAATGTTGGGAGGAATGGGATTCCCTTGGAGGGCCCACCCTGTGGGATGGCAGAACTCTGTCAATGTGCTCTGACTCGTAACGGAGTCAGTGAAGGGACAGTTAAAGAAAACTGTGCTGTGGAACAAAAGAATACAATGATCAGTTTTACAGGATTCAGTAAGATTTCCCTTCAGGAGAAACAAAACCCTGTTATAGATAGAGGCCAAAATGTGAAACGATTTCTATGTTTTAGCATTACTGAAAATGTCGATAGAACTTGGGGTGCTAGAGCTGGTCAGGGTCAGTGTTACACCACTCCCAACTGCAGTGCCACCATTGAGGGTACTTCAGCAACAACCATGGGGAAGAGTTGGGGCCAAGAGAACATTTTCCACCCAAAGAATGCCTTGGATTTCAGAAACCAAAGATTCTGGTTCACCCTGTGCCCTATGTGCACTGCCTCGTCCTGTGGAGTTTCCATTAACTAAGAGCTAAATAGATTATTAGAAGAAGCAGCAAATGATGCTATTGAGATATCGAATAGCACATCCTAAGAAACATGAATGGGGGCTCTACAGAACTGTATGGCCTTGGATTATCTGCTTGCTGGCCAAGGAGGGAACTGTGCTATTACAGGACAGGAATCTGGTGCTTCTGTCAGGGATGGGTTTGAAGTCCAGCAGTCAGGAATCACCTTGACAGAAAGATCAATAGAAGAGTGGCGGAAGGAAGAAAATTCTTCTTGGTGGGATTGGCTTCATGGCTGCCAAAGTGGAGGCTGCTGCAAAATGCATTCGTGGCAGTCACTGTAATCATTGAAGTGTGTGCACTTGGTGTGTTATGATTCCATGTTAGAGTTGTTATAACACTTTGTGCTGGAAAATGGAGAATTGAGACTTGTCTAAAAAGAGACACAGTCTCAAGAAAAAAGGGCAATTTGATAAATAACATAGAGAATAGCAACTAATTAGGCATGTTTGAAAAGGAATGTGAATATTAGCTCTGAGTAAAGAATTTGAAGAGCACTTAATTGGAGAGCAAGAGGTGATGCCTTTATGCCTAATACCTAAATCTAAGGTTCTATTATGGAAAGAATTGTTAGGAAGGTTTGTAATTCATCTGTAGGTCAAAGGACCAATTGAAGTACTAAGGCCTGAACAACAGGCCCTGAGCCAAAGCTGACCTCTAGGTGAACCTTCCAACCAAATGTTATGTTTGTATCTGCTAATTAAGAAAATATTATTAGCAAAATGATCTTTGTAGCTGTTCATTGGTGAAACGTGGATTTACTGTTCTGCATTTAGAAACCAGACAAGGCCCCATCTGGCCTTGTTTGGGGTGTAGGATCAAAGTCAACTCCCTTGGTTCCTCCTTGAGCCCTGGCCAGGCTTTGGGAGGACCCAAGAGGAGGATGAAACCAGATGTTGCTGCACTAGAAGTGCTGTCAGTTTGTTTATTCAGCACTGTCACAGCTGGGCCCTCTCCCAGCGAGGTTGGAAGCCTCACCTGTGGGTGGCTGCACCTGCAGGAATTGCCAATTGTTGGGAGTGGCTCTGCAGTCCTTGGCTGGGACAGCTTCCCCAGCTGATGAGGGATCTGGGTGATGGTAGAGTCTGAGGGTAGCTGCTGATGGATCTTTCTTAATCAATATGGGCAATCTTTGGTAGTGCTGACTGGGTGAATTGCTGAGCTTCTCCTTTTATAATTCTTTGCAAATTATATTGTACATTGCTGAACTTATCCTTTTGTAATAATTTGAAGTTTTGCATTTCTATAAATTACACTGTTCCTTCAGTTGGTGTCTGTGTCTTTGGTGCTGACCCTGCCCACAGCAAAACAGGGCCCCCTCCTGCCTAAGTGTTCCCTGGGAAGACAAAAACCATCACTCCAAATGTCCCCCCTTCCTCCTTGTTCCCCCACTTTATACACTGAGTGTGATGTCCTATGGTCTGGGATATCCCCGGGGTCAGTTGGGGTCACCTGTCCCCCTGTGTCCCCTCCCAGCCCCCATGGACCCCCAGCCCCTCCCCAGCATGGCTGGACGAGGGGCAGGAAAGGCCTTGGCTCTGTGCAAGCTCAGCGAGAACAAAACCATCTCTGTGTGCTCAGCGCTGTGCTCAGCACAAACCCAAACACAGCCCCAGAGAAAGCCCTGGGGAGGAAATTCCCTCTGCCCCAGCCCAGAGCAGCACCCCATGGCCATCCCCCATCCCCACGGCTCCACGGGTTCCTTTCCATGCCCTGACCCTGGCCAGGGCACCTTGGGATGGTGGCCATGGCCGCCGGCGGTGGCACAGGGCTCAGTGCTGTGTCCATGGCAGCACAGCCCAGCCACGGGCCCTGAGTGCAGGTGACAGTGACAATCCCAGCACAGTGGGCCCAGGCATTGGTGGCCACAGCACCAAACTGAGAAACAGGTCCTTGTGGTCGTTCCCACAGCACCTGAGGACAGCAACGAGTGTCAGTGCCATTGGACCTGGCAGCAGCCCCAGAACTGCTGTGTCCTGAGAGCTGCCATGGCCCCAGGGAGAGCACCAGGTCTGCATGCAAGTGCCATGGAACCTGACTGCAGAAATGGGTCCTGAGGGAGGTTTCTGAGGAACCTTGACCTTCTCACGGTGGCCATGGCATCGCAACCCAGCAGTGGGGTCAGTGCAGTGTCCATGGCACAGCCCCTGGCAATGGCCAGTGCAGGTTGGGATGAGAATCCACGCTCAGAGCTGGCCCAGGGCAGGGCTGCAGTGCCTTCCCAGCAGCTCTGTCTGCACAGCAGCACTGCCAGGGCTCTCTGCATTGCCCTTGCCCTCACTCTTGGCTCACTCACACACCTCCCAACAACGCCCTTGGTGCTTTGAGCTGCAAGGAGTTCAAAGCTTCTCTGTCCTTCAGCAGTTGCTCTAATTCTGCCTTCAGCCAACTCTGGATTTGTGTTTATTGTAGAACTTCCTGTGTGTCCAAAATATTCTTTGCAGGGCTCAGCCTTGGGGAAGGGGAACCTCCTTGGTGGCACCTTGGGCTTGGCTCACACTTGAGGAGGTGTCTGTTTTCAGTGGGGAAATTTAGGAGTTTCAGATTGCTTCAAAAAAAAAACCAAACAAACAAAGAAACAAAGAAAATCCATCTTTGGCTGAGTGCAGGCAGTTCTCCAAGCAAAGCAGGTCCCAAGTGAGTGAGGAGAGACAGGATTGGGTTGGGGAATGTGGAGCAAGGTTGTCCACACTGGGTCAGACCTCAAGGCACAGCTTCTCTGACCAGGCCAGACTTCATCAGGAGAGATCCTGGATCAATATCAATCACAGAATGCTGCAATCACCTCTTCTCTAAGGAGAACAGTAATAAAACTCATTATTTAAAATCTGAATGCATATCTCTTAGAAGCTCTTTGAAATATTTTGCCATAACTGCAGTAGGAAACCTTCCTAATAAACTGCACCAGGCCAGAGGGAAATCAAGGCAGAGCCATGGATTGTCAGGACTTGCTTGATCCTAATGAGCCCCGAGGTGCATTTGGTGCTGAGCCCTTGAACCTCAGGGCCTGAGAGGAGATTGCACAAACCTTTCCAGGAGTCAAAGTCAGAAGAAAAACCCAAAGTGTCTCCAAGCATGAATGGGCCCCATGGAGGTCCATCACCAACACAGACTCCTCATGGACCCCTTGGAGGAGAGAATTGGAGGCCATGATGGCACAAAAACCTCTGAGAAATTCAGTGTGAAAAGGAAAATCCAAAGTACCTTCAAAAACCTTGAGTATGTCAAAGTATTAATGAGTCCCAGTGAGTGTTAATACAAAGCTCTCAAGGGACTCGTTAAAGTAAATAATTGGAGGCCAAAATTGCACAAGCCCTCTCAGTGATAGAGAGAGAAAAAAAGAAAGTACCATAAAAACTGGGAGTACTTTGAAGCATTAATGGGACCCTCTGAGTGTTGTTACTGACAAAGAATCTCCAGGGACTCGTTACAGCAGATCATTGGAGGCCATGATTGCACAAAGCTCTCAGAGACTCCAAGGCAAAAGCAAAAGCCAAAGTCCTTTGGAAAACCTGCAGTCCCTGGGAGCATGAAGGAGCCCCCCAGGACCATTGCTGCCAAAGGCTCCCCAGGGACTCCTTGCAGCAGATCCCTGAGGCCACTGGGATGTGGGGGGGATGCTGAGGGCAGGACAAGGGGGTGACAGTGCCCAGCCTTGCTGGGGCTGTGCCAGGAGGCCCCAGGGCCTCAGGACAAGGTGTCTCCTCACAGCCCTTGGTGGCACAGACTCTGCTGTGCCCCAGGGCACCAAGACTTGGCTTCTCTTTGTCCCACCCTGTCATCATTGCCTCCATTTCCTGCTCTATCTGGAACCTGGGGACACTTTCTCAGTCACGTCCCTCACTGGGACCCATTAAAACTTCAAGAAACTTTGGCTATTGATTGTAACTTTGAATTCTGGAGAGGTTTCTTCAATTCCCTCTCAGGGACTGATGTTCAGGGCCTCAGCACCAAAGCCCCGAGAGGCTCATTAGAGTCCTTGTGCTGTTGCTGTGCTGCTGAGCTGGGCCGGGCTCCTGGCACAGAGACAGCTCCTGGCAACCAAGAAGGGCTTCAAAAAGACCTTTCTGCTGAGGAGCAGCTCCTCTACACAGCCCTGAAGCTGGCACATGGCACAGCTTTTGGGATCTTGCAGGAGGACTCTGAGAGTTGCTGCAGTGCAGGGGCTGTGGCCCTAGGGCAGAGCTGGGTTTCCCTGCTGCAGCATCCGAGGCACAGCACAGGACAGCTCCGTGTTGCCAGGCTGTGCTGCAGGGCTGAGCAGCCGCGGGTGCAGCCAGGGGTGCCCAGGGCTGTGGTGCAGAGCAGGGTCCTGCAGCCCAGGGCGCTGTGCTGGGCCAGGGACTGTGCTGCCTGCCAGGGGCAGCTCTCAGCCGGCGCGGGGAGCTGCTGCCAGCGCTGGGGGAGAAGCTGTGGGGGGAAGGAGCGACCCTGAGCAGGGCAGGTGCTGCTGCTGAGAGGTGCTGTGTGGGGCAGGGCTGCTCCCAGCTCCAGCTCAGCCTGGGGACAGCTCTGGAGGACACTGCCCAAAGAAGGTAAGCCAGGGATTGATGTAAAGATAAGAAATTTTTCTGAGACTGTTTTCAGTTTTCTGGTTGGAGCAGGGTGGGATGCTTGAGGGATGAGAGAAGTACAAAAGGATCTGTGATGTTTATGGCTGTCCCAAGACTCCTGATCTGTGATGTTGAGTGGTCAGTGTCTCTGCTGGAGCCTCCCAAAGGGCCTTCAGGCACTCCTCAGCCCATGGACAGCACCAGCATCACCTTGGCAGGGCCCAGCAGGGCTCTCTGAGCTGCCCTTGCCCACCTGCACACAGAGGCTGCCCCAGGCAGGGCCCTGCAGACAGGCAGGTTTCTGTAGGGCCGGGCCGAGTGCACAGAGGGTGGGATGGGCTCTGTGAGCGCTGACAGGGACAAGGCACCTGTGAGGAGGAAAATGTGCAGGCCCAGGGAGAGGATGAGGGCAGGAGAGGGAGCTGAGCAGAGCAATGCTGTGGGCAGGAGGGCACTGTTGGTGTGTGGGAGGTGCCGTGCACAGCTGGGGACAGGGAACACTGTCCTGAGTGCGCGGCTGTCTCTGCCCTGCCCTCTCAGGCACAGCCCCACAAGATCTTCTCTTGGTTCTGCACTCTCTGGTATTGTCATTGTTATCTTGTGCTCTCAGGGAGGCTCTGGCATTTGCAGCAGCTGAGTCAGGCCCTGCCCTTGGGATTCCTGCCAGGCAGGTGTGTCCATGGGAATGGGGTGTCCAAGCTTCCCTGTGACCTGTGGGGCTGTGGGCAAAGCAGTCCATGGGAAAGGGGAAGGAGCTGAGCCTCCCTCCCTGAGATGCCATCATGAGCACACCTGGGGATCTCCTTGCTGTGTCCTTCCAAGCTCTGAGCTGCCCTCCTGGGTGCAAATCTGTGCCACAGCCTCTCGCAGTTCCCTGAATATCCCACGGGGAAGTGCAGAGATGCCACAAGTGAGAAAATGCTGTTGGGTTTGCCAAGGGCACCGTGAGTGTCCTTGGCAGAAGGGAGTGCTGAGACCTTGCTCAGAGACCTTTGGAGAGGGTGAGACATTCAGTGATCCCTCTGCTCTCAGCAGGGTCTGGTTTCTCCTCAGGGTGACACAGGAGTGTGATTGTGCTCTGATTGCAGCCAAAGGTGCAACCCCAGGGCAGTTGGGAACAAACCCATCCAGCCCCTGACCTTGCCCTGAGCCACAGGGAATCCCTTTGGCTCTCACATCTCTCAGTGGCAGACTCTGAGTGCAGCAGAAATGCTGGGGATTGCTGACATCAGAGAACCAGGAATGATGTAAGGGAAGGAAAAAATTTCATAAACCTTCTTGCTGTCCCTGTCCTTTAAAATGGGAAGGCAGATGCTCAGGAGCCTTTCCGCATTAGGATAGATTCCACTGACAAGTCCTGAATGTCCAGCCTTGTCCCTCTGCCACATGGCCACAAACCCAGGGCAGCAGGGCAGGGATGGCTCCTCGAGAGCCCCCACGCACAGGCCTGGCTGCTCATGGCACACTCAGACAGCACAAGTGGAGCTCAGGCAGGGACCTGGATGAAGGTTTTCCCAGAGAAGGAGCAAGGGTGGATGAGTCCCAGTGGGACAGTCTGCAGGGAATGGCACAGGTTTGGCTCCAAGCAGCCTCTCCTAACTTGTCACTGTCCTTTTCTCCATGAACAGGGCCCCATGGCCAGAGACAGGAAATGTCCAACAGCAGCTCCATCAGCCACTTCCTCCTCCTGGCATTCGCAGACACGCGGCAGCTGCAGCTGCTGCACTTCTGCCTCTTCCTGGGCATCTCCCTGGCTGCCCTCCTGGGCAACAGCCTCATCATCAGCGCCGTAGCCTGCGGCCACCACCTGCACACGCCCATGTTCTTCTTCCTGCTCAACCTGGCCCTCACTGACCTGGGCTGCATCTGCACCACTGTCCCCAAAGCCATGCACAATTCCCTCTGGGACACCAGGGACATCTCCTACTCAGGATGTGCTGCACAGGTTTTTCTGTTTGTTTTTTTCATTTCAGCAGAGTTTTCCCTCCTCACAGTCATGAGCTATGACCGCTACGTGTCCATCTGCAAACCCCTGCACTATGGGACCCTCCTGGGCAGCAGAGCTTGTGCCCACATGGCAGCAGCTGCCTGGGCCTGTGGCTTTCTCAATGCTCTGCTGCACACAGCCAATACATTTTCCCTGTCCCTGTGCAAGGGCAGTGCCCTGGATCAGTTCTTCTGTGAAATCCCACACATCCTCAAGCTCTCCTGCTCACACTCCTACCTCAGGGAACTTGGGCTCATTGTGCTAAGTGCTTTTCTATATTTTGGTTGTTTTGTGTTCATTATTTTCTCCTATGTGCAGATCTTCAGGGCTGTGCTGAGGATCCCCTCTGAGCAGGGACGGCACAAAGCCTTTTCCACGTGCCTCCCTCACCTGGCTGTGGTCTCCCTGTTTGTCAGTACTGCCATTTTTTCCTACCTGAAGCCCTCCTCCTTCTCCTCCCCATCCCTGGATCTGGCACTGTCAGTTCTGTATTCGATGGTGCCTCCAGTATTGAACCCCCTCATCTACAGCCTGAGGAACCAGGACCTCAAGAATGCCTTGAGAAAAATGATGACTGGATTTTTTCAGAAGCAATAAATTGTCGTTTCTAAACAACATTCAGAATGGAAATAATTATACTCTTGGCCTTTTTTTGCCTCTTTGTGCCTTTTTGAGTGGTACGTGTTATTTTTCCAGAGTTACAATGTATTTAAAAAACAATTACCATTAGTCATAATATTTCTACAACAGTGTTTCCTTTTCTTTTGCAATACAAAGGCTTTCAAAGCCTTGTTCTCTGTGCATTTCAAAAAAATAAAAGTGCTTGCCCGGACTGGTGCGTCCCTGACTCCTCCTCTGTCTCTGCAGGGGCAGTGCCTGTGAGCACACATGGAGGGAAGAGGCTCCCAGCACAGCAGCACAGCCAGGGACAATGGCCCTGGCCCTTCCCACATCTGCTCTCCCCAACTCCTCCCTCTCCTTCCCAGCCCTTCTGTGGGTGCAAGGCCGCAGTGCTCTGCAGCTCGGGCACAGCCCTGCTGCGTGTCCGTGCTGTGAGCACAGGCAGGGACAGGCCATGGGCACTGCTGGGACACAGCTGGGCTCCGCCACAGCAGTTCCATCAGCAAAGGGCATCTCCTGAGGGCACTGCAGGAAGGCTCTGCTCTCCCTCCAGAGCTGCTGTCAGGAACGTGCTCCAGGCCGTGCCCTGGCAAAGCAAACCCAGTGCCCAAGAGCAAAGGGGCAGTGTGCAGGGGACACACAGCAGTGTCCTGGCACAGCAGAGCCCCTGGGAGAGACCTGAGGGAGCAGCAGAGCAGGGTCTGGGCTGTGGCTGTGCTCCAGGGACAGCCTGGGAAGGTGCCCCAGGGCAATTGTCCCACACCAGCCCCTGCAACCACCAATCCCAGCACTGGCCTGTCCCCCCACCTGCAAGAGGTCGTTTGTCCCTGCATGGAGGGACATCAAGTGACCAGGTCAGCTGTCCATGTTTGCTTTGTACTGAGGAGACCTCAGCATGTGCATCGTGTGTGTGTGGGGAGATGAACCCGAGTGAGCACAAACACCATCAGCAGCACTTGGGGGTGGCACAGTTCCAGTGGCACCAACAGTGTCTTGAGGCCACTTCACTCTGGGAAACCACCTGAATTCAGTACTGGGATGTGCTTAGGGCTGCATGGAGAGAAACATCGAGGGCAGGGAGGCTCCAGGGAAAATGCTCAGGACAGCCATGGACTGCACAGAGAGACCATTGGAGTGGGGGTCTGTGGGGAGAAATCACAGCTGCCTCCCTTCTGAACCACCCCAAGGACCTGGACAGGGCTGTGCTGTGTTCTGGGCACTGACCTGGGACTGTGGGATATGGAAAAGGCCTTTGGTGTGAGGGATGTTGAGAAGGCTGGGCAGGGTCATTGTGAGACCTCTCCCAAAGCCCTTGGAAAGGCCAGAGCCATCCCAGAGGGTCCTGGGCACTTGGGAAGGGCAGCCATGGAACCAGTCTGCAAACAGGGCAGGAATGGGGATTGGGAGAGTCACAGACTGGTCAGGCTCAGCAGGGAAGGGGATGTGGCAAATCCTCCTGCAGCCATTGCAGGCCCTGGCAGGACAAGGCAGGGATTGCAGAACCCACGTGGGAGGGCAAAGAAGGGCATGTTGTGTGCCCAGACTTCAGCCAGGCCTGTGACATGGTCTGCTGGGGTCTGCTCAGAGCCAGATTGGTGAGAGCTGGACTGAAGGAGTGGAACATGGGCTGGGTGGGAATTGGGCTGAACAATGAGAGTCAAATGTCACCTGTGGCACAGAGTCCTCTTGGCAGCCACTCCCTGGTGACATCCCTCAGTGCCCAGCCCCTGGCCACCACTGTGGAACATTTTTATTGTCTCTACAATGGGATGAAATGCACTTTTAGCTCCTTTGTGGATGCTGCCAAGTTGCAGGGAGTCTGTAACCAAACTCATCTAGTTAATGGTGACTGCAAAACATAATTGGGCAAAGATGAGTGAGTTGGATAAATTTGTCTTGCCATCAGGTGCCAACCAAGCCACAAGAAACGGGAGAAGAAACTTACGCATCAGAAGAAAGGCAGTTCAATAGGGAAAAAAAAGAAACCCAACCAAAAAAATCAAACCCAACCAAAAAACCCAAAGGAAAACCCACCCTGAACAATACAAAAACCCCACAAACAAACCAACCAACCAACCAACCAACCAACCAACCAACCAACCAACCAACCACAAAAAGCAAAGGCCAAAAACAGAAGAAAGCAAATCCACAGGAAATCTCCAATCAGGAGAAATGTTTAAACATCTTATGGCAGGAGAGGATTATATATGTGTTGTTGCGGTTTTGAAAGAAAAATGTCTTTAAAAAGAAATTTATTCCCTCCACCCTCTCCTTGCTTCTCTCAGTTTATTGCTGATCATGGTGTGACATGGAATGGAACACCCCTTGGGTCACTCCAGCCAAACTGTCCCATCCCTGTTCCCTCAGGAACACTTGCCCACCCCAAGCCCATTGGTTGGGGGGTTGCAGAGACACCTCATGGGGGGAGAGCACTGTGACAAGGACAGTAGAACAGAACAACATTTACTCTTATCAAGGACCATGGAGGAGAATAGCATAGCCTTGGAGAAATAGATAAAAGATGTTGAGGCGTGGATTAACTCTACAACTAAAGGAATGATGTAAAGGAGGTATGTTTATTTCAGTGCTGCGACGCACGGGGAATATTTCGTCAAAGCGTGGGCACCCAAATAATGGTTTGTACGGTTTATATTGAGTTACAAATTACACATTCATAAAGTTATACAATACCCCTATACATATTCATTATCTGTTCCCGCTTCATATTATAATGAGTCCAAAGTTCATTTACATAGGCTTGCACCTGCGCAGTGCTGCCTGGTGCTTGTGGGCAGGGCTCTTAAGATGAAGTAAGAAAAGTCTTCCTCTGATGAAGTAAGGAGCCTTCCTCACGTTGAACTCCTCCCCCTGCTTCCCTGCGCATACTCCCAGGGTCCCTGATCCAGGTCCAAACCTTAAAGTTGGCTTGAGCTGGTTTAAGGATCTAGAAACAAAATATCTGGTCATGATTACTTCTCTTTATCAATAGTTCGGCATCTTCTTTATATCCTCCCTCTTTGCTTGGCAAGCACAAAAATATTGAGCAGGCTATATGTATTGTTTTAGCAAGCAGCCCTTAGTAAATTATTATTTACCTCCTAGTCCCTAAAACACAAGCTATATGCCTTATTTTATAAAACAGCTTCTAGTAAATCTCTTAGCCCCCTAAATCAGCGGGAAGCCACAAGCCGTCTTTGGGACCCTTGGATGGGAGATATGTTTCTACTCAACCCCTGTAACTCTCTCCCTGCCCCCCCACTCCCGCCGCACACCTCCTTTTCTATTTCTTTCTTTTCTCTTTCTTTCTCTATGCCTCTTTTACTATTTCTGTATTTTTTATAATATTTTACTATTTTTATATATATAAGTATATATAATATATATTATATAGATTATATCTATTATATATAGTGTATATATACTATATATACTATATATATAGTATATACATTTTTTATATATATATACACATGATATATATAGTAAAATATAATAATTTACTATTAAATAAAATATATCAATTTTTTGGCACCAACTCCTAATCTCAATTGGTTTTAATCAAGTGTTTTGGGTATATTTTGAACCTTTCTGGGTTCGATCACAGACTTACCTTTCTTTGCTCTTCTGTGTTTAAACTGTTTCGTGACACCTGACGTCCATCAAGAGATCCTGAAACCCAGGAGGGCAGTGTGACATCCTTGGGGACAGCCTGGCATCCTTGAGGACAGCCTGGCACCCATAAGGACAGTGTGACACCCACTGGGACAGCCTGGCACCCCTGGGGACGAGCCGGGAGAGCAGCCCCGTGGAGAAGCGGCTCGTCACCCTCCCCAAGGCGGACAGCCGGGTGCTGCTGAGCTGGGGGGGTTTGGGGAGTCCCTGGGGACTCGGGGGGACGTGGGGCTGCCCCCCGCCTGGCACAGGATGGGCAGTTCCCCACGCTGCGGGAGGCTCGTTCCTTCGTGCCTCTCCTCCATGGCCACTCCCGGCTGAGGGCGATGCCCAGCGCTCCTTCTGCAGGGAGGTGGCTCCTCCCCGGCTCCTGGGGGACGTGGCCAAGCTGTGCCACAGAGCCCTCAGGGGGTGCCGGGAGCCCTGAGCAGCCCCAAGGCGGAGGTGACAGGGGAAGGGAGGTGACAGAATCACCGCGGGGCTGTCCCTGCTGTGCCACAGCCCCCAGGCCTTGGACAGTTCCCTGCTGAGCGTCTGCGTCCAGGTGAGACCCCCACGGCACCCCCGGGGGTTTGGGGGAGCCAGGACCGTGCAGGGCCCTGTCCCCAGGAGGGAAACACAGCCCTGGCACCCGCGGGGACAGTGCCATGGGGACAGGCACAGCCCCAGGGCTGCTGTGGGCACCCGTGGGGCAGGAGGGGTTTGGGGGCTCCTGAGTGTGATAAATAACAGTGTGTGTTTGTTAATCAAGTCTTGCTTAAGCCAGGTGTGATAAATACATAATAATATAGTGTTGGCTTTTCGCAGATATTCATTGTGTGTATGGTTTTATTCTGTTTATAGAAGTAGTCTTGTCATAAAGATAGAGGCATATAACAATGTTTTAATTTCTGTTATGAACTAAATTTCGATATAGTAGTAAAATAACTGATAGAGGTAGTTTAAAAGACTTTCCTTTACTAACCACACTGACTGCTTGACTGGATAACATCCAGAGAACAGCACAGAGGAGACCTGCCACTGATACCTGACTATCAGCCATAACCAGATGCAAGGACTACGGAGAAAAGTCTATGCATGATGACTAGGCATGAGGCTGACGAAGAGTATTTAAGACGACTCCCTCAATGGCAGGAGAGTGAACCTCGTTTATCACACAGGGAATAAATGGTTAAAACTGAGTCAGGAAGCTCACAAGTTTTATCTAACAAAAAGCTAAGCAAGGCCAAGAAAAACAGATGTCTAAGCAAGAACAGAGGGAACAGATAACGAAGTCAGGTCAGGATGACCTGTACCCAGTGAAGTAAGCGATGTATGAGCCCCCCTGAGATGAGCCCCCCCTGAGGAAGACTACGGCCTTCAGCCTCACGACCACCAGAAGGCAGAAGAAAGACCCCCTAGCAACAGCCTGTGGCGACGCAGAGTACTCTCGGAGGATATAAGTATACCGAGTCAAAGAGACTATGAAACTTGAGGGATTAGGGGAGTGGACTGCGAACCGTTGGCAGAGCAGAGTCCCCTCAGTCACCCAGCGCTGTTTTGCTTGCTGTAGCTTGCTCAATAAATCAAATTATTTTAATTGGCCTGGCTTTTGTCTCTAACTTATAACACCGGGGGGTCCCCGCCCCTCTGAGCCCGGCAGTCACTGCACAGCCACGCTCCGGCCAGGATTCCAAGCAGTGCCAGGTCCACCAGGATGAGGATGGACACTTGTGGCTGTCGGGGGTGGCTCAGAGGTTCTGCAGCCTGCGGGAGCTGCTGGGCACCTCTGGGTGCTGGGGGCTGCAGGCAGAGGGGCCCAAAAGTGCCTGGAGGCTGCCTGCCCACCCTACCCAAAAGATGACACTGGGGGACATTCCAGAGAGGGACTGTGATGTCACAGAACAGCTGTGATGTCATAGAGGGGCTGTGTGATGTCCCAGAGGGGGCTGTGTCATAGAGCCACAGAGCAGGTCTGATGTCAGAAAGGGGATGTGTGACATCACAGGATGGGCTGTGTGA
The DNA here is from genome assembly GCA_036630365.1 of Acanthiza pusilla. Taxonomy (NCBI): domain Eukaryota; kingdom Metazoa; phylum Chordata; class Aves; order Passeriformes; family Acanthizidae; genus Acanthiza; species Acanthiza pusilla. Next base: position 2,289,129 of record JAXCHO010000108.1, read on the forward strand.
TGTCAGAGAGGGCTATGACATCACAGAGTGAGGGCATCAAGCAGCTATGGCATAATAGGGGGGACTGTGTGACATCGCCAAGAGGCTGTGTGACATCAGAGAGCAGGCTATGGCATCACAGGACAGCTGTGTGACATCACGGAGTGGGCTCTGACATTACAGAGCAGGCTGTGACATCACAGAGGGGGGCAGAGTGATGTCACAGAGTGGGCAGTGACAACAGAGACTGGGCTGTGACATCACAGGAGGTTGGTTTGACAACACATGGGGGGCAGTGTGGCATCACAGAATGGGTTGTGACATCTCAGAGGGGCTATGACGTCACATGGGGCTGTGTAATGTCAATTGTGAGGTCACGGTGCCCCAGACACCCCCTCACAGAGCCCCCCATAGACATCCAACACTGCTGTGTGCAGCAGGGTCCCCTGTCCCCCCAGCTCCTGCCCTTCCTGGCACCGCAGCCTCCCCCAAGGATGTCCCACAAATCGACACCCAGAGCCTGACATGGGGACAATGGGCTGGGGCTGTGTGAGCAGGACATCAAGGACATGGATTATCCAGGTCACTGTGGCCTGGTTTGGGTTCCCCAGGGCAGGAAAGATGTCTGGCAGCTGGAGCAGGGTTAGGGAAGGGCCTCCAGGGTGGGGCTGGAGCCCTTTGGCTGTGAGGAGAGGCTGAGGGAGCTGGGCTTGTCCAGCCCAGAGAAGGGAAGGCTGAGGGGCTCCTCATCCCAGCCTGGCAGTGCCACCGAGGAGGTGATGGAGAACACAGGGCCAGGCTCTTCACCGGGGCCTGGTGGGAGACAAAAGACAATGGGTGAAAGTGGAGAGATTGGAGGTTCAGCCAGGACAGGAGGAAACCTTTGTTCCCATGGGCTCAGCCAGGTGCTGAGATGCTACCCTGTCCCTATCCCTTGGGATTTTCCAATCCAGACCAAATCAAGCCTTGGTCTGACCCTGTTTCTGACAGGTTGGGCTGCAGACTTCCTGAGGTCCCTTCCAACCTCAGCTCTCTTATGATCCCAGGATGATGCTGGTCCCTATTTCAGACTGGAGCAGAGCAGATGTTCATGGGACAGGAGCCCTCTGGGGCTGTAGGGGAGCTGCAGCTTGTGAGGTGCACAAGCACATCTTCATTAGCTGTGTCATTTGAGTGCTTTTAAGAAATGGCAAAGCTCTCCTACCAGGAGAGAACAGGAATTTCCTGGAAGTGTACTGCTGGCAGGAGAAGAAATACTGATTTTCCCTTCTACTTTGTCACCAATATTCCATCTACAATTTCATGCCCCTCTTGATGCAGGCTTTCCCACCTCTCCTGTTTAAATGGCCATGTCTAAGGACATCTCTTCACCACACCAGCTGGATCTATGTCCTTCCCATTGCCCCCAGTTTTCCTCCTCAAGATCCTCTCCAGTCATTCCAATGCCTCTCAACTGACTGGCTTCACACTTTGAGCTTCAGAGCATGGCCCAGACTTTCAGAACCCTAAATAACACCAGTCAACATCTTTATTGTGTTTATATCTTTTAGAATCACCTCTTCATATGTCTTTGTTTAAAATTGTTCCTGTATGGAAATCCCTTGTGAATGGTGGACATGTCAGATGCTGCTGGGATGTCACACAGAGCTGAGGGAAGAGTGTTGATGTTTTTTAAACAGTATCATGTTTACATTTTTTGTCAGTTCGCCATGTAGAGAAACTTTCTGTGCCTATGAGTCTCCCCAGTTCCTGACCCCCAAAGGTCACAAACCTGATCAGTTGTGGTTCCCACTCCAGTGGTTGCACGTGGACCTCCCTCCATCCCCAGAGCAGAGCTCCCTTGTCCCACAAAGTCCCTGGCAATGCAGGGATGAAGGAAACAGGACAGGCTGTGGGGATCAGGGCCAGGGCACGGCCAGGGATTTGGTGTGGTTGTGAGGCCAGGGCAGGACATTGCCCTTGGCCTTGGTGAACCTCATCCAATTGTCCTGGGCCCATGGCTGCAGCCTGTCCAGATGCCTGTGCAGAGCTTCCTGCCCTCCAGCACAGCCACACTGCCACCCAGCTTGGGCTCACCTGGACACTGACTGAGGGTGCCCTCGATGCCTCATCCAGATCAGCAATAAAGAGATTGAACTGCACTGGCCCCAGTCCTGAGCCCTGGAGACACCCCTGGATGTGACTCCATTGCCCAGCACTCCTTGGGCCTGGCCACGCAGACAGGTTTTGAGGCAGGGAACAGATGCTGCAGAGGGTGTTGGATCAAGTTCCTGTGAGCCCAGAATATTGGGATCAGTGCAGCTGTAGCTGTGCACAAGAGAGCTCTTCATCCACTTTCTCTCTTTTCCTCCCTCTGGCCATGGAGGGAGCTCATGACTTCAGTGCGTGACTCGTGTGTGCAAAGAGCAAATGTGGGCAGAATCGGGGCAGGGAGGGTTTGGGGGATCTTGGGAACTGTGCTGGGCACAGAACGTGTTTTCCATTGGTCTGAGGCTGTCTGCTGTGGAAAATGGATTTAATATCCAGCAGAGGAATGACTTTTGCATATTATGGAGCTGTTCCTTACTTTGGTTTTGTTTGCTGACAATAAATGAACATCCCTCTGTGTCTTGGGCAGCTCCTTCTCCAAGGAAAGCAGGTGGGAGTTGGTGCCAAGGAGCTGAAAGCTGCAGGTGCAGCCTGGAGTGGAGGAAGCTGAGATTTGCACAAGGCTGCTCTGAGTCCTAGGGGTTGGATGAGGGAAATGGTGGGGGAGGGTAGGGACAGAGTCTGATTGATTGTCAGCCATAGAGCGTATTGATGTTCATCTCTATTCAGACTGCATTAGGGGCTTCCTGGGATCAATATCAGCTGGAGAATGCTGATATCAGTGTATAAACATAAAAGGAAAACCAGAAAAATCGAGATCTATATTATAATATAAATTATGTCAAACATTCACTTTGAGTTTGCTTCTGGAACTGGTCTCATTAAACACAAAAGAATTGAAGGCTTGAAATTAAATCATTCCCAGGGGCTTGTCTTCTTCTGTTGTTTTCAAATCTAAAGGAGACTGAACGGAAGAGCTGAAGACAGCACACCTCTGGAGAAGGAAAATTTATCAGGGAAACTCCATGTTTCTGAGGATCCATCCTCATCAAAACAGGAATGAACAGAAATGGGCACAGCTTTCTGGCTGCCCCAGCTCTGGGATGGGCCCTGGGTCTGGAGAAGGAACAGCTCTTGAGGGCCACAAGGGCGGGGGCTGTTGTGCTGGCCTGGGGACATGGGATGGCAGGAGGGGCTGCAGAGCTCTCAGCATCTCCTGGAGAGGAGAGCAGGGCACCCAGGGAGCCTCCTTTTCATTTGGGCCAGGCATGTTCCCTCATGGCTGGGGCAGAGTCACAATGGACCCCTGGTTCCACAGGATCCTGCATTGTCACAACAGACCCTTGGTTCCATGAGGCCCTGCAGTGTTACAAGTGTCCCCTTAGTTCCATGAGGACCTGAGTGTCACAGTGGCCTCTAAGTTACCTGAGGACCCAGATTACCACAATGGCCCCTTGGTACCATGGGGCACCACGGTGTCAAAATGGTTCCCTTAGTTCCTTGAGTCCTCAGAGTGTCACAATGGCCCCTTGGTTTCACAGGGCTCTGGAACATCCCCAGGGTCTCCTTGGTTCCACAGGGTCCCAATGGCCCCTTGGTTCAATGAGGACCTGGAATGCCAAAATGGCCTCTTGCTTCCTTGGGGCCCTGCAGTGTCACAATCATCAGAGAATCACAGAATCAACCAGGTTGGAAAAGACCTTGGAGATCATTAAGTCCAACCTGTGACCCAACACCACCTTGTCACCCAGACCATGGCACTGAGTGCCACATCCAGTCTTTTGTTAAACACCTCCAGGAATGGTGACTCCACCACCTCCCTGGGCAGCCCATTCCAATGCCCAATCACTCTTTCTGTATAGAACCTCTCCTATTTTCCAGCCTAAACCTCCCCTGCTGCAGATTAAGTCTGTGGCCTCTCGTCCTGTCACTGTTTGCTCAGGAGCAGAATCTGACCCCACCTGGCTGCAGCCTCCTGTCAGGGAGTTGTAGAGAGTGATGAGGTCTCCCCTGAGCCTCCTCTTCTCCAGGATAAACAACCCCAGCTCTCTCAGCCACTCCTCACAGGACTTGTGCTCCAGACCCTTCACCAGCCTTGTTGCCCTTCTCTGGACATGCTCCAGCCCCTCAATGTCCTTCCTAAATTGGGGGCCCAGAACTGGACACAGCACTCGAGGTGTGGCCTCACCAGTGGTGAGTACAGAGGAAGAATCACTGCCCTGGTCCTGCTGGCCACACCATTCCTGATCCAGGCCAGGTGGCATTGGCCTTCTTGGCCATGTGGGCACACTGCTGGCTCATGTCCAGCCTGCTGTCCATCAGTGCCCCCAGATCCCTTTCTGCCTGGCCACTGTCCAGCCACTCTGTCCCCAGCCTGTAGTGCTGCAGGGGCTGTTGTGGCCAAAGTGCAGGACGTGGCACTTGGTCTTGTTCAACCTCCCATTGTTGGATTTGGCCCCTGGATCCAGCCTGTCCAGGTCCCTCTGCAGAGCCCTCCTACCCTGCAGCAGATCCACACTCGCACCCAGCTTGGTGTCATCTGCAAATTTGCTGAAGGTGGAATCAATCGCCTCCTCCAGATCATCAGTAAAGATATTGAAATCCACTCTGGCTGGGTCTGGTCCCTTGGCCATCCTGTAGGTGCCGTGTGATGGCACTCAAGGTGATCAGTTCCATAACCTTGCTGGGTACCAAGGTGATATGCTAAGGCCTGAATAGCAGGCCTAATCCTGATTGACTGACAAGATGAATCTTGAGCATGATGCTATTAATACAATCAAGGTTCTATACTCTTAGATGATTAAAGCATTCATATTAGTTGTTCATGAAGACAAACCGGCTGTTGTAGAGACTTTTGTATAGCATTGTGTAGGATACATTAAGCAATCCTCCCAGCAGATATCATTGGAGGCTGGTTAGTAGAATATTTTAGGCCAAACCTTCCAGCCCTGGCCTGGGCTCTGCCCAAGCCCTGGCCAAAGCTGTTCAAGAATTGGGCCATCAGAACAAGATATTTTCTGCACAAAAAGCTAAACACGTCATTTGGACTTATCAGTTTGGGCCTATAAAAGCTGGACTCCATTTTTGGGCAAACTGCAGATCTCACCTATGGGTGGATGCACCATGTAGGATTTTCCCAGTTCCTGGGAAGGGTTCTCAAGATCGTTGCTGCAAAATGGAGCTCCCCAGTCACTGGGTTCTGGATGATAGTAAAGTATTTAGGCAATTGGTGATGTATCTTTCCCAATCACTATTCTCGCTGTCTCTCCCATATAGTAACAATTAGATGCATTATTTTCCCAATTTTTCCTTGTTGCTCAAGCCAAGTGAGTAATAAGCTTATGGTTTTACCAAATATACCCTTTTACCTCTGTTTTGCCCCAATATTAATAGTAAAACAAGACCATTCTTCTTATTGATGTCTGTGTCCATTCTAATGCCCCCGTTGATTGGCAAAACACCTGGACAGGCTGGATCCAGGGACCAAATCCAACAATGGGAGGTTTAACAAGACCAAGTGCCAGGTCCTGCACTTTGGCCACAACAACCCCTGCAGCACTACAGGCTGGGGACAGAGTGGCTGGACAGTGGCCAGGCAGAAAGGGACCTGGGGGCACTGATGGACAGCAGGCTGGACATGAGCCAGCAGTGTGCCCAGGTGGCCAAGAAGGCCAATGGCACCTGGCCTGGATCAGGAATGGTGTGGCCAGCAGGACCAGGGCAGTGATCCTTCCCCTGTACTCGGCACTGGTGAGGCCACACCTCGAGTGCTGTGTCCAGTTTTGTGTCCCCAATTTAGGAAGGACATTGAGGGGCTGGAGCATGTCCAGAGAAGGGCAACAAGGCTGGTGAAGGGTCTGGAACACAAGTCCTGTGAGGAGTGGCTGAGGGAGCTGGGGTTGTTTATCCTGGAGGAGGCTCAGGGGAGACCTCATCACTCTCTACAACTCCCTGACAGGAGGGTGCAGCCAGGTGGGGTCAGATTCTGCTCCTGAGCAAACAGTGACAGCACAAGAGGCCACAGCCTTAATCTGCACCAGGGGAGGTTTAGGCTGGGCATTAGGAAGATGTTGTACACAGGAAGGGTGATTGGGCATTGGAATGGGCTGGCCAGGGAGGTGGTGGAGTCACCATCCCTGGAGGTGTTTAAGGAAAGACTGGATGTGACACTCAGTGCCATGGTCTGGGTGACAAGGTGGTGTTGGGTCACAGGTTGGACTTGATGATCTCCAAGGTCTTTTCCAGCCTGGTTGATTCTGTGATTCTGTGATGATTGTGACACTGCAGGGCCCCAGGGAAGCAAGAGGCCATTGTGACACTGTGGGGCTGAATGGAACCAAGGAGTCCATTGTGGCACTCCAGGTCCTCGCTGAACCACAGGGCCATTGTGACAATGCAGAACCAAGCAGACCCATGTGATATTCCAGAGCCCAGCGGAACCAAAGGGCCATTGTGACACTCCAAGGACTCATGGAACTAAGGGAACTATTTTGATACCATGGTGCCCCATGGTACCTAGGGGCCATTGTGGTACTCTGGGTCCTCAGGTAACTTAGAGGCCTCTGTGACACTCAGATCCTCCTGGAACTAAGGGGACACTTGTAACACTGCAGGGCCTCATGGAACCAAGGGTCTGTTCTGGCAATGCAGCATCCCGTGTAACCAGGGGTCCATTGTGACTCTGTCTCACCCATGGGGGAACGTGCCTGGCCCAAGGAAAAGGAGGCTCCCTGTGTGCCCTGCTCTCCTCTCCAGGAGATGCTGAGAGCTCTGCAGCCCCTCCTGCCATCCCATGTCCCCAGGCCAGGACAACAGCCCCGGCCCTTGTGGCCCTCCAGAGCTGTTCCTGCTCCAGGCCCAGGGCCCATCCCAGAGCTGGGGCAGCCAGAAAGCTGTGCCCATTTCTATTCATTCCTGTGTTGATGAGGATGGATCCTCAGCAACATGGATGTTCCCTCAAGAATTTTACTTCTCCAGAGGTTTGCTCTGTCTTCAGCTCTTCAGTTCAGGCTCCTTAAGACTTGAAAACAACCTAAGAAGACAAGCCCCTGGGAATGATTTAAGTCTTTAATTCTTTTGTGGTTAATTACTCCAGTTCCAGAAGCATACTCAAAGTGAATGTTTGACATATATTATATTATAATATAGATCTCTATTTTTCTGTTTATTCCTTTTCTGTTTATACACTGATATCAGCATTCGCCAATCGATATAGATCCCCAGCATCCCTAATGCAGTCTGAATAGATACGAACATCAATACCCTTCATGGCTGACAATCAATCAGACACTGTCCCTACCCCCTCCCCACCATTTCCCGGATCCAACCCCTGGGACTCAGAGCAGCCTTGAGCAAATCTCAGCTTCCTCCACTCCAGGCTGCACCTGCAGCTTTCAGCTCCTTGGCACCAACTCCCACCTGCTTTCCTTGGACAAGGAGCTGCCCGAGACAGAGAGGGATGTTCATTTATTGTCAGCAAACAAAACCAAGGCAAGGCACAGCTTCAAAAAATGCAAGTCATTCCTCTACTGGATATTAAATCCACTTTCCACACCAAAGAGTCTCAGACCAATGGAAAACACGTTCTGTGCCCAGCACAGTTCCCAAGATCCCCAAACCCTCCCTGCCCCAATTCTGTCCACATTTGCTCTTTGCACACACGAGTCACGCACTGAAGTCACGAGCTCCCTCCATGGCCAGAGGGAGGAAAAGAGAGAATGTGGATGAAGAGCTCTCTTGTGCAGAGCTACAGCTGCACTGATCCCAATATTCTGGGCTCACAGGAACTTGATCCAACACCCTCTGCAGCATCTGTTCCCTGCCTCAAAATCTGTCTGCATGGCCAGGCCCAAGGAGTGCTGGGCAATGGAGTCACATCCAGGGGTGTCCCCAGGGCTCAGGATTGGGGCCAGTGCAGTTCAATCTCTTTATTGCTGATCTGGATGAGGCATCGAGGGCACCCTCAGTCAGTGTCCAGGTGAGCCCAAGCTGGGTGGCAGTGTGGCTGTGCTGGAGGGCAGGAAGCTCTGCACAGGGATCTGGACAGGCTGCAGCCATGGGCCCAGGACAATTGGATGAGGTTCACCAAGGCCAAGGGCCACGTCCTGCCCTGGCCTCACAGCCACACCAAATCCCTGGCCGTGCCCTGGCCCTGATCCCCACAGCGTGTCCTGTTTCCTTCATCCCTGCATTGCCAGGGACTTTGTGGGACAAGGGAGCTCTGCTCTGGGGATGGAGGGAGGTCTACGTGCAACCACTGGAGTGGGAACCACAACTGATCAGGTTTGTGTCTTTTGGGGGTCAGGATCCGGTGAGACTCAGGGGCACAGAAAGTTTCTCTTCATGGCCAACTGACAAAAAATGTAAACATGCTACTGTTTAAAACACATCAAAACTCTTCCCTCAGCTCTTCAACATCCCTGCAGCATCTGACATGTCCAGCATTCAAAAGGAATTTCTTTATAGGAACAGTTTTAAACAAAGATATAAGAAGTGGTGATTCTAAAAGATATAAAGACAATTAAGACGTTGACTGAAGTGTTATTTAAAGTTCTGAAAGACTGGGCCACACTCTGAAGCTCAAAGTGTGAAGCCAGTCACTTGAGAGGCATTGGAATGACTCTAGAGGATCTAGAGGAGGAAATCTGGGAGCAATGGGAAGGACATAGATCCAGCTGGTGTGGTGAAGAGATGTCCTTAGACATGGCCATTTAAACAGGAGAGGTGGAAACACCTGCATCAAGAGGGACATGAAATAGTATATGGTGTATTGGTGACAAAAGTAGAGGGGAAGATCAGTATTTCTTCTCCTGCTAGCAGTACACTTCCAGGGAATTCTTTTTCTCTCCTGGTAGGAGAGCTTTGCCATTTCTTAAAAGCACTCAAATGACACAGCTAATGAAGATGTGCTTGTGCACCTCACAAGCTGCAGCTCCCCTACAGCCCCAGAGGGCTCCTGTCCCATAAACATCTGCTCTGCTCCAGTCTGAAATAGGGCCCAGCATTGTCCCAGGATCATCAGAGAGCTGAGGTTGGAAGGGACTTCAGCAAGTCTGCAGCGCAACCTGTCAGAAACAGGGTCAGACCAAGGCTTGATTTGGTCTGGATTGGAAAATCCCAAGGGACAGGGATGGGGCAGCATCTCAGCACCTGGCTGAGCCCATGGGAACAAAGGTTTCCTCCTGTCCTGGCTGAACCTCCAATCTCTCCTCTTCCACTCATTGTCTTTTGTCTCCCACCAGGCCCCCAGTGAAGAGCCTGGCCCTGTGTTCTCCATCACCTCCTCGGTGGCACTGCCAGGCTGCGATGAGGAGCCCCTCAGCCTTCCCTTCTCTGGGCTGGACAAGCCCAGCTCCCTCAGCCTCTCCTCACAGCCCAAGGGCTGCAGGCCCACCCTGGAGGCCCTTCCCTAACCCTGCTGCAGCTGCCAGACATCTTTCCTGCCCTGGGGAACCCAAACCAGGCCACAGTGACCTGGATAATCCATGTCCTTGATGTCCTGCTCACACAGCCCCAGCTCACTGTCCCCATGTCAGGCTCTGGGTGTCGATTTGTGGGACATCCTTGGGGGAGGCTGCAATGCCAGGAAGGGCAGGAGCTGGGGGAACAGGGGACCCTGCTCCACACAGCAGTGTTGGATATCTATGGGGGAGGCTCTGTGAGGAGGTGTCTGGGGCACAGTGACCTCTCCAGTGACATTACACAGCCTCCCTGCAACATCACAGCCCTGTGTGACATCACAACCCACTCTGTGATGTCACACCATCCTCCATGTGTTGTCAAACAACCCTCCTGTGATGTCACAGCCCACTCTCTGTTGTCACTGCCCACTCTTTGATGTCACTCTGCTCCCCCTATGATGTCACAGCCTGCTCTGTAATGTCACAGCGCACCCTGTGATGTCACACAGCTGCCCTGTGATGTCAAAGCTTGCTCTCTGATGTCACACAGCCACTCGGTGATGTCACATAGGCCCCTCTATTATCCCTTAGCTGCTTGAGGACCTCACACAACCCACTCTGTGATGTCACACAGCCCCTTTCTGACATCACAGCTGCTCTGTGCCTCTATGACACAGCCCCCTCTGGGATATCACACAGGCCCTCTACGACATCACAGCCCCTCTCTGGAATGTCCCCCAGTGTCACCTTTGGGGTGGGGTGGTCAGGCTGCCTCCAGGCACGTTTGGGCCCCTCTGCTCGCAGCCCCCAGCACCCGGAGGTGCCCAGCAGCTCCCGCAGGCTGCAGAGCCTCCGTGCCACCCCCAACAGCCACAAGTGTCCATCCTCATCCCGGTGGACCTGGCACTGCTTGGAATCCTGGCCGGAGCGTGGCTGTGGAGTGACTGCTGGACTCAGTGGGGCAGGGACCCCCCAGGAGCCCCCAAACCCCTCCTGCCCCACGGGTGCCCACAGCAGCCCTGGGGCTGTGCCCGTCCCCATGGCACCGTCCCCGCGGGTGCCAGGGCTGTGTTTCCCTCCTGGGGACAGGACCCTGCACGGTCCTGGCTCCCCCAAACCCCCGGGGGTGCTGTGGGGGTCTCACCTGGACGCAGACGCTCAGCAGGGAACTGTCCAAGGCCTGGGGGCTGTGGCACAGCAGGGACAGCCCCGCGGTGATTCTGTCACCTCCCTTCCCCTGTCACCTCCGCCTTGGGGCTGCTCAGGGCTCCCGGCACCCCCTGAGGGCTCTGTGGCACAGCTTGGCCACGTCCCCCAGGAGCCGGGGAGGAGCCACCTCCCTGCAGAAGGAGCGCTGGGCATCGCCCTCAGCCGGGAGTGGCCATGGAGGAGAGGCACGAAGGAACGAGCCTCCCGCAGCGTGGGGAACTGCCCATCCTGTGCCAGGCGGGGGGCAGCCCCACGTCCCCCCGAGTGCCCAGGGGCTCCCCAAACCCCCCCAGCTCAGCAGCACCCGGCTGTCCGCCTTGGGGAGGGTGCCGAGCCGCTTCTCCACGGGGCTGCTCTCCCGGCTCGCTGCCTGCTCGGTGCCGATGGCGGCGATGTCGGGGAAGTCGCACAAGTGCTGGCGCTTCTGTGGGGACACCGCCGGGGTGACACTGCTGTGACCCACATCCCCACACTGCCAGACCCCCACCGCAGCCACCGCCAGCACCTCGGAGCTGCCTGGGACAGGAGGCAGAGGTGGCTGGCAGGGTATCCCCAGGGATGTTGGGCTGTCCCCATGGGTTTCATGCTGTCCCAGTGGGTGCCAGGCTGTCCTCAAAGATGTCACACTGGTCTCATGGGTGCCAGGCTCTCCTGGGTGCAAGGCTCTCCTGATGGGTGCCTGGTTGTCCCCAGTGATGCTAGACCGTCCGGTGGGTTCCACACTGTCCCCGCCAGCCCCTGGCTCACCTGACGTGGCTGCAGACCTGTCAGGGGCTCTGCAGCTCCTCCTTGGCGATGGGCAGCATGTCCAGCACGGCCAGGCTCAGCCCCTGCTCCTGCGTGGGTAGGCTCAGCCCCACAGCCACGCAGCCCCAGAGGAAATCCCTGTGGGACTGGGCAGGGCACAAGGCTTGGGGGATTCTCCCATCTCCTGCTGTGTCAGGACACCTGAAGCACCCCAAGACCCCCGGCCCATGCTGGTATGGTCCTCGTGTCCCAGTGCCCACGTGAGTCACATCCTGCCCCGGGCTCTGGTTTGCTGCTGCTTCCCTGGCTCTGTCCCTGGGGCATGTCCCTCCCAGGGGACACAGTGACCCCATCTGGGCAACCTGGGGTGCCCCATGCCCATTGTGGGATGGCCATGAGCAGCTTCAGGTGAGCCAGGTAAGAGGAACCACATCCCCCAGGCACCGCAGGGTGCTGGAGGACCTCATGCTAAAAGCCTGTTGGGATCCAGAGCCCTGAGCCAGGACCCCAAGGTGAGAACGAGCACAGAACCCCAAGCCCAGAAGCAGGACCCCCAGGGAACAGATGCTGCAGAGGGTGTTGGATCAAGTTCCTGTGAGCCCAGAATATTGGGATCAGTGCAGCTGTAGCTCTGCACAAGAGAGCTCTTCATCCACTTTCTCTCTTTTCTTCCCTCTTGGTATGGAGGGAGCTCGTGACTTCAGCGTGTGACTCGTGTGTGCAAAGAGCAAATGTGGACAGAATCGGGGCAGGGAGGGTTTGGGGGATCTTGGGATCTGTGCTGGGCACAGAATGTGTTTTCCATCGGTCTGAGACTGTCTGCTGTGCAAAGTGGATTTAATATCCAGTAGAGGAATGACTTTTGCATTTTATGGAGCTGTGGTTTCCCTTGGTTTTGTTTGCTGACAATAAATGAACATCCTTCTCTCTCTCAGGCAGCTCCTTCTGCAAGGAAAGCAGGTGGGAGTTGGTGCCAAGGAGCTGAAAGCTGCAGGTGCAGCCTGGAGTGGAGGAAGCTGAGATTTTCACAAGGCTGCTCTGAGTCCCAGGGCTTGGATGAGGGAAATGGTGGGGAGGGGGTAGGTGTCGACTGCGGGGGGAACAAAAGACACACCCAATATCAGTTCTAAGCAAGCTCCGAGTTTATTCTGCTATTTGGTACTTTTATACTGTTACAGTTGATTATGCCTACTAGCCATAGATTCATTGGCTATATGCAAAAACCTTAATTAACATATCTCCCCCAAATAGGGCCCCAACTCTAACACTCTCCTTCATACCTTTAACTAGAAGTAATTCTTGGCTGAATCTGAAGGTGCTTTCCATAGGGCTTGAGGTCATGATGACCCTCAGCCTGTATCACCTACACCCCTAGGCCTACACCTTGCTTTGCTCGCACAGGGCCTCCAGCTCCAGCGATCCATGGCCTTGTTCTTTGAGCCATTCTTCAACAGGTAGGGACAAAGTCTGATTGATTGTCAGCCATAAAGGGTATTGAAGTTTATATCTATTCAGACTGCATTAGGGGATGCTTGGGATCAATATCAATTGGAGATTGCTGATATCAGTGTATAAACAGAAAAGGAATAAACAGAAAAAAAGACCTCTCTTTTTTTTTACTGTCATATATTCACTTTGAATACACTTCTGAAATCTGTCTAGTTGACTACAATGGAATTGAAGACCTAAATTATTCGCAGGGGCTTGTCTTGTTAGGGTGTTTTGAAATGTTAATGAACCCTTTGGCTGTGAATTCCTGAACTGAAGAGCTGGAGATTGAACAAGCCTCTGGAATAGGAAAGTTCATCAGCAACCTCCAGGTTGCTGAGGATGTCAGCAGCCCCCACTGAGGCCATCACTGCCAAGAGACCGTGGGGGCAATGAGCAGACAAGGAGAGCGTCCCTGGGGCTGGGGAAGCAGGAACTCAGAGGCACCAGCGGCTCCAGGTGGGAAATGGACTCTGGAATGTGGCTGGGAAAGCCCTGCCTGGGCTTGGCCAAGCAGCACAGCCAAGGCCTGAGCCCCATCCCCTGGGAATGGGATCGGTGCCCTCACAGGATGCTCGTGGCTGTCCCGAGCAGTGGCATGTGGGGTGTGGGATGGTGAGGGCAGGAGAGCAGCAGGAGCCCTGCAAAGCTCTGTGGGCTGGGGGAGGAGGCCACAAGGCCTGGGGCTGGCAGGAACTGCTGTCTTCTCATGGGCCTCAGTGGCAGGGACAGCAGCCACAGCCAGGGGACACAAATCTCATTGCTGGTGGCAGGGGGTGGTCCCAGCCCCCCAAGGCCTTGGTCACCCCCACTGCAGCTCTCCTGCCCTGGCCCAGGCCTGTGCTGCTTCCCTTGCACACTTTACCCACCGCCCCATTTCCCCTCCTCCCTCTGACCCTGGCAGCTCCCAAAGCTTTCCTGATGTCCCTCTGTCCTCACTCGCTGTTGCTGCAAACAAAAAGCTGTGTTTGGCTGAGGAATGGCCAGTTCCTGTGGGATTCCCAACTCCTGCCTTTTCCCACACCCTGCTAAAGCTCCTAATGTCCAGCCTAGACCTCCCCTGGCATAGCTTAAGGCTGTGTCCTCTTGTCCATTCACTGGTCGCCTGGGAGAAGAGTATGGTTTTCGAATCCCCCTGAGTGCAGAAGCTTGCTGAGAGAAATCAGGCAGACCAGGTATGGCAGAGAAGGGAAGTTTATTTACAGGAAAAGGTTTTTGCACTCTAACATACTCTAGCAACTGGTCAGTGAAAAGTCCACCTCCTAAACCCATTGGTCACAACTAAATGACACCCGATGCCAAACACAGAGATTAGAAAAGTAAAAGAATGCAAATTATCTATGCTCTCCGTGAGAAAGAACAGAAAGATTCTAAAACAGTGCAACCACAGAAGAGACCTAGCCCCACCCCCTACAGGCTGGGGACAGAGTGGCTGGACAGTGGCCAGGCAGAAAGGGACCTGGGGGCACTGATGGACAGCAGGCTGGACATGAGCCAGCAGTGTGCCCAGGTGGCCAAGAAGGCCAATGGCACCTGGCCTGGATCAGGAATGGTGTGGCCAGCAGGACCAGGGCAGTGATTCTTCCCCTGTACTCGGCACTGGTGAGGCCACACCTCGAGTGCTGTGTCCAGTTCTGGGTCCCCCAATTTAGGAAGGATATTGAGGGTCCGGGGAGTGTCCAGAGAAGGGCAACAAGGCAGGTCAAGGGTCTGGAACACAAGTCCTGTGAGGAGTGTCTGAGGGAACTGGGCTTGTTTATCCTGGAGAAAAGGAGGCTCGGGGGACACAAGGTGGTGTTGGGTCACAGGTTGGACTTGATGATCTCAAAGGTCTTTTCCAGCCTTGGTTCCATGAGGTCCTGGAGTGTCACAGTGGCCCTTTGCTTCCATGAGTCCTTGCAGTGCCAGAATGGCCCCTTGGTTCCATGCAGCCCTCCTGTGTCACAACGGCTGCTCCACGGCCATATGGGCTCCACGATGTCACCATTGGCCCATTGTTCCACAGGGCCCCCAAGGTTCACAATGGTCTCCTTGAAGCCATGAGGCACCAGAGTGTCACAATGGTCTCCTTGGTTCCATGAGGCCCAACAGTGTCACATTGGCCCCTTGGTTCCATGAGGTTCTGTACTCTCAACGATTGTCTCCTTGGTTCCGCAGTGTATCTCACCCACATGGGAACCCTAGGGGTTGGCAGCTATCTGTGTGTCTTTCTATATCGCTTCTGTCTTTCTGTCTCTCTCTCTTTCTTTCTTCTCCTTCTATTCCCCTTTACCTGGAACATTTTTGGGTAACTTAGCATCTTAAGTGTTTAAAGCTTTCTGGGTTAAATGAACTAAGTTAATGAAGTTACTGGTGTGATAAGTTTGTGTTAACCTGGATATTTTATTAAATCTTTTGCCAAAGTTCCTTGATTTTCTGTATTTTTCTAGTAAAATTTTGTGCAATGTTGAGCTGTTGAGGATATCTGGTTGGTGTTTCTCCTCTGCACCAAACTCATGTAAAGGAACCTTTGCTTACCCCCAGCATTTAAGTGTTCTGGGGTGTCAGAGCCCTGCAGGCTCACAATGTCCCCTTGTTTCCATGAGGCTTTGCTGTGTCACACTGGCCCCTGGGTTCCATGGGCCCCAACAGTGTCACAATGTCCCCTTGGTTCCATGAGGATCTGGAGTGTCACAGTTCCATGTCATTTGTCCTTCCTCCCCCTCACATCCACTGCCCCACAAACAGCCCCGAGCCACCCGAGAGGGACAGGCCCTGCTGTCCCAGGCCTGGGCTCAGCCCTTGGCCTTTCTGCTCCTCCAACCAACCCAGGGCTTTCTCAGCATTGCAGTTCCTGCTCAGAGCCTTTGGCTCCCTGCAATCCTGGCAGATCCCAAGGATCTGCTCTCACCAGTCCCTGGGGAGGCTTTAGCACTCCCTGCCCTCAGTGGGGCCCAGTGATGCTCCAGGGGACTTGGAGTTTTGCTTCTGACTCCTTGAGCAGCTTCTGCAACCTTCTCGCAGTCCCTGAGGGTCATGGACTCAGCCCCAAATCCACCATGGGGATCATTAAAACACAGAAAGCCCTCAGGAGCTCTTTCTCTTCCTTCAAATGTGTTCAAGTCTCCAGGGCTTGTGCAGCTGATTGGAGTCAGTTTGGAGTTCTGTTAAGGAGGAAGACGTCAAACTGCACCTCATGACTTTTTCTTTTTTAATTGAGCATTTCTTATTTTCCAGTTCCGAGAAGAGGTGACTGAAGCATTCCCCAGGTGATCTTGATGCTGAATGTCTCCTTAGGAGCTCTGGGCACACAGAAGAATGAGCCCCTTGTGGGCTGACCCTGTTGGGACAACCTGCTCCTCACCCCAACCTCACCATGGCTGACATGGCCCACCTGGCACTCACATCCCTGTCCCCTGCATCACAAACTTGTCCCCTGAGCTCTGCAGCTGCGTGTCCCAGCCCATGGCTCCATGTCCCACCTGCTCTCCTCAGGGCTCTGCCTGCACACAGGCCCAGCAGAAGTTTTCCTGTTTGTAAGGAAAGAATGGCAAAGCCTGAGCAGGTTTGCTGAACAACAAACCCCACTCAGGAGCCACATGCTCAGTACAAGCTGCCTCTGATGGTGTCACCTTTCTACAAGGGACAGTGTGACCAGAAATGATCTCTGTAAGCAGAATTCTCTGCATCTTTAAGGAGAATGCTCTGAGTGTTTCAGCTGAATTCTCTGTCCATGTCCTTTCCCTGGATCTCTGCTGCAGATGGAAGCTGCTGGTGCCATTGTCACCTTGAGCCCCTCTTTGGGATGCACACAGATGTTCCCAGCTGTGTTCAGCAGGTGATGGATCTCATCCAGCAGTGGCTGTGGCTGAGAGTTGTCATGGCAATGAGTCTTCCTGGAGCTGCCATGGGATGTCAGCAACAGGACCTGGCGGGGGTTGCCATGGAAACACATTTTCATATGGCAACATATTTTTATATTTAATATTTTATTTTCAGAACTTATAAAATTTACTTTTATTTACAATGATATGAAAGTAATTTTCTCTTTTTAAATTTTTATTTAATGATTTTTAATAATTTTAATAATTATATTTGTTTCTTATTCATAATATTGCTAATTATATTTTCATTAGTTTTTTAAAATTATGTAAAGAATCTATAAATTTTTAGCCGCCAAAGAAATAAATATTCATTGGTTCTAAGTTGCACAATTCCCCTTATTAATCTATGCTCTATTGCTTATTGATTTCTCCCTCTTTATGCTAATTAGTCCTGATTTTATTAGTTTTGTCATTTTTTTATAATCTTGTTATCAGACAGGGGTCAGGGGGGCACCTTGGGGTCCCGGTAGACACTTATGGGACACATTCAGGACAGTTTTGGGCGCGGGGAGGGAATTTAGAGAGAACTTGGGGGTCTGGTGGACACTTGCGGGGCCCCAGTGGGCACTGAGGGGACACTTAGGGATTCTGAGGGAAAGTTTCGGGTTCGGAGTGGCACTTGAGGGTCCCGGGGGACACTTGGAGGTCAGGGAGGGACATTCGGGAGCCCTTTGGTGTCCGGGAGGGCACTTGGAGGCTATAACGGGGCTCAACGGGGCGCGGGGGATGATGGGAGTTGGAGGCGCGGATATAACGGAGCTCAACGGGGCTGCGGAGAATGATGGGAGTTGTAAGCACAGATATAATTGTGCTCATGGAGCCGCGGAGCGTCATGGGAGTTGTAGGCGCAGCTACAATGCCTCTCTATGCGGCTCAGGGCATGACGGGAGATGAAGTCAGGACTGCAATGGCGCTCTACAGGCGCCGCGGGGTATGATAGGAACTGTAGTCCCGGAAGTGGCTTGAACGGCTCGGGGGCTGGTGCGGCTCGGAGGAGGCGCTTAAGGAGCACTTTCTCGTCCAAAGTGCCACTTCAGGTCCTCAGGAGGGAACGTGTAGGGTTCCGGAGCACTTGGGGGGAACCTGGGGAGCTCTAATCGGGCTCTTTGGGGTCGGGGCATCACAGGAGTTTTAGGTGCAGAACTGTATTATGAGAGGCTCTTGGGCCGCGGGGGACGATAGGAGATGAAGTCCCGGAAGTGGCTATAACGGGCATCTGTGGGGTTCGGAGCACTTGGGGGTCCGAGGAGGCTTTTGGGGCTCTCAGATGGGCACTGAGGGAGCACTTATGGATCCTGGAGGGTCTGGGGGACACTTACGGGGCATATGGGGGCGGAAAACGGGGAATCTGTGGAGCGCGGGGCATGACGGGCGTTGTAGTCCCGGCTCCAATGGGGCTTTATCGGGGCGCGGGGCATGATGGGAGTTATAGGCAAAATGAGAACAATATGGCACTTCCTCCAGACCCCGCCCCCAGGCCACATTTCCTGGCGCTGATTGGCTATGGCTGGTGATAGGCGGCAGCGGGGACGAATGGGTGGTGGCAGAGGCGGGAACAGACCATTCAAGCCCTCCAGTGCCTCCCAGTACAACCCAGTTCATCCCCAGTGCAGCCCAGTATAACCTCAGAGCCCCTCCAGGCCCTCCCAGTACAGCCCAGTTCATCCCCAGTATAGCCCAGTATAACCCCAGTGCCCCTCCAGGCCGTCTCAATACACCCGAGTTCATTCCCAGTCCCTTCCATTTCCTCCCAATGCCCCCCAGTATGTCCCAGTTCATCCCAGTGTCACTCCCAGTATGGCCCTGTGTCTCCCAGTATTCCCCACAGCGTTCCCAGTGTCCCCAGTTTGTCCCAATATCCCCCAGTATCACTCATGGTATCCCCAGTTTGCCCCAGTATTGGCCAGTATCACTCCCAGTATGTCCTGGTATGTCCCAGTATGTCTCAGTGTACCCTCACAGTCCATCCCAGTCCATCGCGGTCCACCCAGTTTCCCCCTCAGCATTCCCAGTGTTCCAAATTGTCCCAGTCCACCCCAATGTCACTCCCAGTATGTCCCAGTGTCCCCCAGTGTGTCCCAGTCCTCCCCAGTGTTTCCAAGGACACTTGACCTTCTCACGGTGGCCATGGCATCCCAACCCAGCAGTGGGGTCAGTGCAGTGTCCATGGCACAGCCCCTGGCCATGGCCAGTGCAGGTTGGGATGAGAATCCACGCTCAGAGCTGGCCCAGGGCAGGGCTGCAGTGCCTTCCCAGCAGCTCTGCCTGCACAGCAGCAAGGTTGGCCACTCTGGGTCAGAGCTCCAGGGAAAGGTTCTCTGAGCAGGCCAGAGCTCCTCAGGAGAGACCCTGGATCAATATCAATCACAGAATGCTGCAATCACCTCTTCTTTAATGAGAACAGTAATAATAAAATGCAACCTTTAAAATAGGAATATATTTTTCTTAGAAGTTTTTTGAAATATTTCTCCATAACTGTAGTAGGAAACCTTCCCAATGAACTGCACCAGAGCAGAGGGAAATCAAGGCAGAGCCATGGATTGTCAGGACTTGCTTGATCCTAATGAGCCCCGAGGTGCATTTGGTGCTGAGCCCTTGAACCTCAGGGCCTGAGAGGAGATTGCACAAACCTTTCCAGGAGTCAAAGTCAGAGGAAAAACCCAAAGTGTCGCCAAGCATGAATGGGTCCCACTGAGGTCCGTCCTTAAGACAGGCTCCTCATGGACTCCTTGGAGGAGAGAATTGGAGGCCATGACTGCAGAAACCTCTCGGAGACTCAGGGTGAAAAAAGAAGGACTTTAATAATCCCTGAGTACCTTGAAGCATTAATGAGCCCCAGTGAGTGTTGTTACTGACAAAGAATCTCCAGGGACTCGTTAGAGCAGATAATTGGAGGCCTTGATTGCACAAAGCTCTCAGAGACTTCAAGGTAAAAGCAAAAGCCAAAGTGCTTTGGAAAACTTGCAGTCCCTGGGAGCATGAAGGAGCCCCCCAGGGCCATTGCTGCCAAAGGCTCCCCAGGGACTCCTTGCAGCAGATCCCTGAGGCCAGGAGTGCAGGGAGGCCAAGGCTCTGTGCAGGCAGCTCTGGTGCTGAGCAGAGCCTGGGCTGGCTGGAGGCAGCAGAAAGGCCAAGGGCTGAGCCCCAGCCCCGGGGAAGGCAGATCCTGTCCCTCCCGCCTTGCTCAGGGCTCTGCCGGGGGCACTGGGATGTGGGGGGGATGCTGAGGGCAGGCCAAGGGGGTGACAGTGCCCAGCCTTGCTGGGGCTGTGCCAGGAGGCCCCAGGGCCTCAGGACAAGGTGTCTCCTCACAGCCCTTGGTGGCACAGGTGAGAGAATGAATTCCTCAATCAAATTGCATTTGGGTGAAATAAGTCAGGAAACCTCCTTGACCTGGGGCTGAGCCTTCCCTGTTGTTCAGCTTCAAATCAGAATTCGGCCATGGGGCACCAGCAAAATCAGCCCCTGTGAGCTGCTCTGTGGTTGATCATACCAAGTGCCACATTCCAGGAAACACACACACAAAAAGAGGGGTCAATTTGAACAATTCCCTCATTTGTCTTAGTAAAACCTTTTAGGATTTTCAGCAAGCAGTGGACATCCCCATGGTGATGGGACTGGACACACCAGGGTACAAGTTCCAAGCAGGAGATGGGTCTGTTTGAAAGGCTGAGGAACTGTTCTGCTCCAGCCAAAGTGGAAGGGACCTTTCCAAATGCTATGGAGAACTTTTTACAACACACAGCTCAAGATAGCACCTCCTGGTGATTTGAAGAAATCTGGACCAAACTTCCTTTATGGTTATCCATCTGGACTCGGTTAAAACATCTGTTTATAATGGTCACCATAATAATTCTGTATGGTTTTACTTGCATCAGATTCAGTGTTGTAGCTGTTGTAATGCCTTCTGCTATAAATAGAGATATTGAGAGATCAGTTTGCATAAGGAACTGAGTGTCAAGAACAGGGGAGACTTGATAAGGACAGTAGAACAGGACAGCACAGCCTTGGAGAAATAGATAAAGGATGTAACTGAGGCAAACAGAAGTCACACAAAACACAAGCAGGATGCCAGTTCAGCTCTGCAAGGCTGACAAAGCAGGAGTTCTGCAAAACACAGATATTGCCCTTGTTCAAAAGTGGGGTTCTGAAACAGCCACCTGAAAAGGACACCGGATGTTGAAGACAGACCGCAAAGAATCATATCATGTTCTTTGATAAGGAGTGTATTTATGTAAAATAAAGTGATACATATCCATCAAGTGAGTTGGGATAGGTCATAAATATGTACTCAGTGTGTGTGATAAAAATTCTGTTCACCCCATGCTCCGGGATCTGCATTAGAGGAAGTGTTCTCTGAGTGTCCAGCGCTGCCAAAAAGAATGTCTGCTTTCTAGTACTCAAACTGTGTCAGAAACCTCATGTCCTGCTGATTTTGGTATCACTTCCACAAGGCCCTGCTGTGTCACAATGGCCCCTTGGTTCCATGAGGTTCCACAGTCTCACAGTGACTCCTTGGTTCTGCAGTGTCATTATGGCCTCTTGGTCCCACGAGGCCCCACAGTGTCACAATGGTCACCTTCATTCCATGGGGCCCTGAAGCTTTACAATGTCCCCTTGCTTTCACGAGGTTCCACACTGTCACAATGAACCCTTGGATCCTTGGAGCCCTGAAGTGTCACAATGGTCTCCTTGGTCCCACAAGGCCCTACAGTGTCACCCTGGGGCAGGACACCAGGAGGGATTCGTTCCCCACTCACTGCAGCTCCCTGGCCCAGCTGGCACCGACACCTTCTCCCAAGCCAGCGCTCCCGGGCACAGCCAGGGCCGTGCCACACTGCAGCTCCTGCAAACCACGGCGGCGGCTTCGAGGCCAAAACCCGAGTCACAGACAGTTTGCCACTCTTTCTGTCTCTATTTGACCAGGAAATGTCCCATTGTGGGGTGTCCCTTTCCTGCAGTCACTGCAACACTGGGACCATACACGGAGCTGTGAGCGAGAGAAATGGCCAGCGCTGCACCTCTGCACTGACTCGGGGATGGTGGGAAATGCTCTGTGGGGGAGGCTGGAATGATGGAAAAAGGACAATTGGCAGCACAGAGGGAAACCCATCTGGGCTGCTGAACTGGGGCAAGACATCACTGCCCAGGTAGAGAAGTTGGCTGTGAAAGTCCCTCCTGTGGATGCTGACGTACCCAAGAGTTGGGCACTGAAGAGCATCACAACAATGGACAGGGGGATGGGGCTGCCAGGATTAAAGTGTCTCAGGTGGGTCTGGACTGGCCACACGAGGCTGAGTTATTTCTGCTTGATGGGCCCAGGACACCTCAGGTCATCAGGGAAGAGATGCAACCTCCAGATGGGCTGGTGACCGAGGGGTGGATTTAGCCATGGACAGCATCTCCAGGTTATCCATGAGTGTGAAATGTGTGCTGAGATGAAGTAGGGCCAGGTGGGTAAAGCCCCTGTGGTGTGGGGGATGATGGTGGGAATATAAATGTGGGGAGACACATGGTGTTTTTAGTGGGAGTAGTAAATTGGAGAACACCATTCCTAAACCACAACAGCCCTGTCAGAGCCAGCCCTGTCCCTGCACTGCCCCAGCTCTGCTTCCCCACAGCTGCTGATCAGGAAGGGCAGAGCCATGGGGGAGGGAAATGCACAGGGACTCCTCCTGGGAGGGACCTCAGGAGGTTTCCAGGCCAAGCCAAAGCACAGTCAGTGCAAAAAGGGACACAAGGATGGGCTGTTTGTGTGCTCTGCCATGGCAGGAGGAGATGCAGAGCTGCACACACACCCAGACAATGTGGATCCCTGCAGGAGCTGATCTCACACAGCAGCTCCCAGGCCTCTGCTGCTCGCTGCTTGCTCTGCTTTGATGTTCCCTGCTGGTTACAGCCACCCCACACACCCCAGTGCTGTGTGCACACACACCAGTCTCACCAGTGCCTGGCCCCCACAGGACACAGAACCTGATAGTTTGTGGTTCCCACTCCAGTGTCTGACACTTGGACCTCCCTCTGTACCCAGGGCAGAGAGAGCTCTCTTGTTCCAGGAAGCTCTTGGCAATGGGGGGGGTTCAGAAAACAGGACAGGCTGTGGGGATCAGCTGCAGGGCACAGCTGGGGACAGGCACTGACTGTGACCTGTTTATACAGGATCAGCTCTTTCATCTTTTTACTCTCTTTTCTCATGCCTGTTCTTTCATAACCCACCTTGGTGCCACAGTGTCCCTTCCTGTGGTCCTTTCCTAGATATGCCATGGCAAGTCTTGCACAGTCCCCAAATGCCCTTGTGGATGCCCATCATGAGTGTCAGACCTCAAGGCAGAAACCTCCATCCTCAACTGAGAGGTCAGTCTGGACGCTCTGCCATCATCCCACTTGGGGAATCTTTCCCACACAGATGTTGGGCCTTGCTTTCAGCTTCTTTACCTTTTGGGTTTTTAATGGTTTGTCCATAAACCTGGCAATTCCTGTCCCTGGTATGGCAATTCTTTCCTTTTTATGGAATTGTTTGGGATTAGGTCGCATTAAAAAGCTGATTTGGTGTGGATAGTTATTTGGAGCCTTGTAGTGAAGAACTTGGGGATTGAACAATCAAAGAATTATTAATTGTATTGTGACAGAAGAGACCTAAAAGAGCCTCTGGCCTAAATCCCCTTCCATTAGCCTGGGATACCTTCACTTGTTCAGGTTGGACAAAGCTCCTGAGCCTGAACACTTCCAGGGATGGAGTTTCCACTCACTGGGCAACCTCTGCCAGAATCTTGCCACCCTCATCATAAAATATTTCATCCGTACATCCAATCTAAATCTGCCTTGTTTAGCATAAATATATTGTGTCTTGTGGTCTCAATGCAACCCCTGGCAAAAAGTGTCTCTCCATCTTTCCTGGATTAAGAGCACGACATTTTCATGGTCAAACCATGGAGGTGGCCCAGAGATGTCCCAGGAGAGGGTTTGAAGGTCTCAAGTAAAGGATCACTCTGTAAGGAATGAAGGCCCCGGCCTCAGTGATTTGGAGTCTGAGGACAGAAAGGAGCATCTTGGGAGAGCTTGAAGGGTGGATTCAGATATATAGGAGCTTTTTCTTCATAGTGGAAATGAGTCTGAGAAAGGAATAATGCCACCAAGGACAGCTGGGGAGGACCAGAGTGGAAAAAAGGAGAGAGTAATTTTTCTCCCAGGGCAGTGCTGTGGAGCAACACATCCCCAGAAGGAGTCAGGGTCAGCCCAAGGCTCTGTGTGCCAAGGCAGAGGCAGGCAGGACGCAGAGCTGTCAGCAAAGGAAGGGCCAGCGAGGTGGGGCAGCCGGGGGATGGCGACAGCCTGCAGGGCCAGAGGCGCAGGGCATGGACAGCGTAGGACAGCCTGGGCTGGAGAGGGCCCAGGGATGTGCAGAAGCTGCAAGGGCCTGCCAGAGGCAACTTGTGCAGCACTTTAGCCATGGCTGCTGGCCCTGGCCCTGAGGCCATGAGGAGGACACAAGTGACCCTGGCAGCCCTGGGGCCTCATGGCCTCCTTGTCCCTGCTCAGCAGCCTGGCAGGGGCCGCCCCATGGTGCTGCCCTTGGCATTGCACATCCCCACATGGCAGTGCCCCGGGAAGAGCCCTGAGCACTGAGGGAGGGACAGGATGTGCCTTGCCAGGGGCTGGGGCTCAGGCCTTGGCCCTTTGCATTCCTCAAACACATCCAGGTTTGCTCAGCATCAGAGACACCTTGGCCTTGTTTGTCCCCTCCTGTCATCACTGCCTCCAGTGTTCTGCTCTGACTGCAACCTGGGGACACTTTCTGAGTTGTGTCCCTCAATGGGACCCATTAAAAGTTAAAGAAACTTTGGACTTTGAATGTGACTTTGAGTTCTTGAGAAGACTTTTGAAGACACTCTCAGGGACTGAGTCTGATGTAAACAACACCAAAGCCCTGAGAGGGTCATTAAAGTCCTTGTGCTGTTGCTGTGCTGCTGAGCTGGGCTGGGCTCTTGGCACAGAGGGAGCTCCTGGCAACCAAGAAGAGCTTCAAAAAGACATTTCTCCTCATGAGCAGCTCCTTTTGCAACCAAGCAGGGCTGAGGACACTGCCTGCAGGCACTGAGAGGAGCCAGGCAGAGACAGCTAAAGGGAACCAGGATTGGAGAGACATTGAGCTGAGACTTCACTTGGGGAAACATCTTCACAGCCTCTACATGGTGAGTCTGTGGGTGCAGGGCAATGTCCCCTGTGCTCCTGGAGGGATCTCCTGAAGCCTGCACACCCCACAGCCTGGGGGATGTGTCAGGAGGACTCTCCCAGTTTCTCTGGTGCACAGGAGGAGGAGGAGGAGGATGTGGTGCAGAGCGGGGCTGCCCTGGGCACCGTCAGAGGGACAGGGCAGGACGGCTCCTGCTGCCAGGGACGGCTGCAGGCTGTGAAGGTGGGGGTGCAGCCAGGGCTGCCCAGGGCTGTCGTGCAGAGCAGCTCCTGCAGCCCTGAGGGCTCTTGGCCAGGGCAGGGCATGTGCCACCTGCCAGGGGCAGCTCTCAGCCTGCCTGGGAGCTCCCCATGGCTCTGTGGGGAGAAGTTGGAGGTGGAAGGAGCGACCCCCATCAGGGCAGATTCCTCCTGCTGGGGAGATGGTGCTGCATGGCCAGGGCTGCTCTCAGCTTTCTCCTCAAGGAAAGGGCAAGGCGCTGTCAGCTTTGGATGTGTCCCTGACACTCCTGCACTGTCCCACTGGGGATCAGCAGATGTGCCTCAGATCTGCCTCAGAAAGTGCCTCCTCACCCTCCTCTCCCTACAGACAGCAGCAGCAGCACCTTGGCTTGCAGCATCTCTGTTTGTCTGCCCTGCCCTTAAGGAGCTGCTGCCAGGGAGATGGCCCTGGGCAGTGCCCTGTGCTGGGAGGGCTGTGCAGGGCAGAGCTGAGCCCCCAGGGCTGGGCTGGACTCTGGGAGCTCTGGCAGGGACAAGCCTTCTACACAGAGAAACAGCTCCAGCCAGCAAAGAGCCAGACCAACTGTAGCTGCCCAGGGAAAGGGAGAAGGATTTAGGGAAAATGATTTTGAAAGTGGAAACTTCAAAAGACCACTTTATTTTTCAATCATGTTTTAAGTGTGATCACTGTGAAATAGAGGTAGGTGAGAAAATGGCATCTATGTGGGGACCAGCAGGTCTGACTGCACTGGGGCACAGGGAGCTCTGGTTTCCCTCTGGGCTCCACAGTGTTCAGGCTGGGAGCAATGCTGGAGATGAGGCAGTAAATCAGCAGCACAAACCTGTGCTCAAAAATGAAAAGCGTCAGCAAAATTCCCCCACAGAAAGAGAAGTAATTCGGAGGGGATTCCTAAGAAAATAGCATAGTACTGCCTGAAGGAAGTATGTCCGAGCTTGTTCATGTCTTCTTCCAACAGTCCACAATGCCCAGAGTGAAGAAATGTCCAACAGCAGCTCCATCAGCCACTTCCTCCTCCTGGCATTCGCAGACACGCGGCAGCTGCAGCTGCTGCACTTCTGCCTCTTCCTGGGCATCTCCCTGGCTGCCCTCCTGGGCAACAGCCTCATCATCAGCGCCGTAGCCTGCGGCCACCACCTGCACACGCCCATGTTCTTCTTCCTGCTCAACCTGGCCCTCACCGACCTGGGCTTCATCTGCACCACTGTCCCCAAAGCCATGCACAATTCCCTCTGGGACACCACGGACATCTCCTACTCAGGATGTGCTGCACAGCTCTTTCTGTTTGTCTTTTTCATTTCAGCAGAGGTTTCCCTCCTCACCATCATGAGCTATGACCGCTACGTGTCCATCTGCAAACCCCTGCACTATGGGACCCTCCTGGGCAGCAGAGCTTGTGCCCACATGGCAGCAGCTGCCTGGGCCTGTGGCTTTCTCAATGCTCTGCTGCACACAGCCAATACATTTTCCCTGCCCCTGTGCCAGGGCAATGCCCTGGGCCAGTTCTTCTGTGAAATCCCACACATCCTCAAGCTCTCCTGCTCACACTCCAAACTAAGGCAACTTGGGCTTATTGTGTTTAGTGCGTGTTTGGTATTTGGCTGTTTTGTGTTCATAGTTTTCTCCTATGTGCAGATCTTCAGGGCTGTGCTGAGGATCCCCTCTGAGCAGGGACGGCACAAAGCCTTTTCCACGTGCTTCCCTCACCTGGCTGTGGTCTCCCTGTTTGTCAGCACTGCAGTGTTTGCCTACCTGAAACCCCCCTCCATCTCCTCCCCGTCCCTGAATCTGGTGGTGTCAGTTCTGTACTCAGTGGTGCCTCCAGTATTGAACCCCCTCATCTACAGCCTGAGGAACAAGGAGCTCAAGGCTACAGTGCAGAGACTGATGACTTGTCTCTTTCAGAAACATTAAACTGGTTGCCAATTTTGGAAAATCACTTGGAATAAAAGTCCTCTTTGATAGTTCTTGTTGGTTTTGTTGTGGGTTTTTTCTCCCTGTGTTTTAGTTTTTTAATATTGTCCACAAATAAAGGTAATTTTTTTGCCATTTCTCTTTTTGTTTCACTACATCTTCGTTGTGATCAAATTGTCTCAATGCGAAGCTGTGGTCTCAGTGGGTTTAAATATATAAAGGATCTCCCAGCCAAGTTTTCACAAGAGATCCCCTTTGTTCCCTTCTCTGGAGCTGCAGCAGCAATGTCTGTGTGCAGAGCTGGGGCAGATCAGGGGTGGCACAGCAGCTCTGCCAAGGAGCAGCAGCACTTGGTGTTGCCAGCGCTGCTCCCGTGCCACTGCCCCGCTGCCCTCCTGCCTCTCGTGTTGCTGTAGGGCCTGAGTGCTCTCGGGGTGGCTCCCAGTGCTGGGGGTGGCAGTGCCGGGGCTGCAGCAGGGACAGGCCATGGGCACTGCTGGGGCAGAGCTGACGCCTCAGGGCAGGGCCTGGGGGCTCGAGGCTCCTTGCCCAGGGTCTCTCAAGAACACGCCCAGGCCAATGCTCAGCAGAGAAACCCCCGTGAGCAGCCCCAGGGTGGCCATGGGCAGGGTGGGGGCAAACAGCATGGCTGGGGCTCTGCAAGGTCCCTGGGGGAGCCGGGAAGGAGCAGCAGAGCAGGGGCTGATCCATCCCCACTGCGCTGGACAGCCCAGGGCAGCGTCCCAGAGCGTCCTGATGGAGCTGCCAACACCATCCCCCCTTTGCAGCCCTGGCCTCTCCCCCAGCTGCCAGAGGTGCTTGATCCTTGCAGGCAGAGCCACGGCAGCACTGCTCAGGAGCCCCTGTTTGCATTGCACAGAGCAGGCGTGAGCAGCGCCATGCTGTTGGTGTGGGGAGATGAACCTGAGGGAGCACAAACGCCATCAGCCCCTGGGGGCCAGCAAGGGCTGGGGATGGCAGGGAAACCACTCAGGTTTGTGGTGACCTCTGAAGTCAGCCAGAAAGTTTGTTCCCATGAGCTGTGAGTTTCCTGTCCCACTGCAGACGTTGTTGCTCAGCCCCAGGGCTGCCTGGCAGCCACCCCCAAACAGCCCTGAGCATTTCCTCTGCTTCACCTTTGCTTTCTTTCCTCTTTCCTGCTCCACATTTCTTCCTCTTGCCCATCCCTGTCCCCTCCCCTGCAAACAGCCCATCCCTGTTTGCCCTTTCCTCTCTGGCCCCACTCCCCATTTCAGTTCCTGACTTGGCACCATGGGAACGTCCCTTGGTGAGCAGGATCATCCTCCAAGTGCTTCATGGATTGTCTGCAGGCTCCTGCAGTGCCTCGTGCTGTTCCCTTGCCAGAGGCACCCCAGGCCAGGGGGCACATCTGGACTGGTGTGTGTGGGTGTGGGGCTCCCTGTTGTGGGGCAATGGGGAGGAGCTGGAGAGGCTCTGCAGGACTGACAGGATGGGCTTTGGGGCCTGTGTGGAGAAGCTGAGGGCCATGGGCTGCTGGAGCTTCTGAAGAGGAGGCCCAGGGCTCATCCTGCAACTGCTTCAAGGGTGGTTTCAGAGAATCACAGAATCAGCGAGGTTGGAAAAGACCTTTGTGGTCATCAAGTCCAACCTGTGACCCAACACCACCTTGTGTGCCCTGAGCCTCCTCTTCTCCAGGACAAACAACCCAAGCTCCCTCAGACACTCCTCACTGGACTTGTGCTCCAGACCCTTTATCAGCCTTGTTGCCCTTCTCTGGACACTCTCCAGCCCCTCAATGTCCTTCCTAAATTGGGGGCCCAGAACTGGACACAGCACTCGAGGTGTGGCCTCACCAGTGCCGAGTACAGGGGAAGAATCACTGCCCTGGTCCTGCTGGCCACACCATTCCTGATCCAGGCCAGGTGCCATTGGCCTTCTTGGCCACCTGGGCACACTGCTGGCTCATGTCCAGCCTGCTGTCCATCAGTGTCCCCAGGTCCCTTTCTGCCTGGCCACTGTCCAGCCACTCTGTCCCCAGCCTGTAGCACTGCAGGGGTTGTTGTGGCCAAAGTGCAGGACCTGGCACTTGGTCTTGCTCAACCTCCCATTGTTGGATTTGGCCCCTGGATCCAGCCTGTCCAGGTCCCTCTGCAGAGCCCTCCTACCCTCCAGCAGATCCACACTCACACGCAGCTTGGTGTCACTACAGTTCCATGAGGTCCTAAAGTATCACAATGGTCTCTATGATTCCGCAGGGCTCTGCAGTGTCACAGTGGCTGCTTGGTTCCCCAAGGCCCTAGAACATCACAGTGTCCCCTGGTTCCTCGGGCCCTGCAGTGTCACAATGTCCCTTGTTCCCAAGTCTCACAGTGCAGCAATCATCTCCTTGCTTCCATAGTGTCACAATGGCCTCTTGGTTCCATGTGGCACCATGGTGTCAAAATTGCTTCCTTCATTCCTTTGTTGGTTTTGTTTGGCCCAGTTTTGCTAGTAGGGTGGGGGGAGTGGCACAAAGATGGCTCTTGTGTGAAGCTTCTCAAAGCTTTCACCACGTCCAGCAGAGGCAATCCCTGATGGCTCTGAAGATGATGGACATGCTGATGGCCAAGCCTGGGCCAATTAGAGATGTTGGTGATAACATATCTAAGAGGAAATCAAAACAATGAGAGGAGGCAGTTCTTTTTAGCCAGAGAAGGAGGAGGAGGTGGGAATATGTGAAAGAAAACAACATGGAGACACCAAGGTCAGTGGAGAGTGTGAGGGAGGAGATGCTCCTCGCCCTAGAGCTGAGAGTCCTCTGCTGACCGTGGTGATGACCATGGCTAAGCAGGTTGCCCCCCTGCAGCCCATGGGGTCCATGGGGATGCAGAGATCCACCCCCAGCCCGTGCGGAGGTGCTCACACTGGAGCAGGTGGATGCCTGGAGGAGGCTATAGTCCAGTGGGAGTCCCAGTGGAGAGAGAGGCCTTGCTCCCAAGATGGAACAGCCTGGCCTCGGAGGTCTGCACCCTGTGGATGAGAGACCCCACGCTGCAGCAGTTTTGGGAGGATCATCTTCCTGTGGGAAGAGGCTCATGTTGCAGCAGGTTTGGGCAGACTGCTGCTCGTGAGAGTGGACCCACACTGGAGGGGTTCACAGAGCTGCCTCCCATGGGAGTGACCCCGTGGCTATGCAGAGGAAAGAACTTCTCTCCCTGTGCAGCAGCATATCTCAGTGCTGAACTGACCAAAACCCCCATGCCCTCCCTCCTGTGCTGCTGGTGGGAAGGAGGGAGAGGGGTGAGCGGAGAAACAGTCACTTTGAGGGCTTTATTTTTACTTCTCATTATCTCCTCTCTGACTCTGTTAGCAATAAATTTCACTTTGTAAGTTTAAGACGAACCTGTTCTGTCCTTGGAGCATCTCCCAGTCCTTAACTCCTGAGCCCTGTGTGTATTAACTTCTTTTTCTCTCCTCTGTCCAGCTGTGGCAGGGGAGAGTGAGTGTGTAGATGTCACAGTGGCCTCTAAGTTACCTGAGGCCCTGCAGTACAATGGCCCCTTATGGCCCCTTGGTTCCATGGGGCACCACGGTGTCAAAATAGTTCCCTTAGTTCCATGAGTCCTGGGAGTGTCACAATGGCCCCTTGGTTCCACTGGGCTCTGGAATCTCACAAGGCTCTTCTTGGTTCCACAGTGTCACAATGGACTCCTTGTTTTCACTTAGCCCCCCAGTGCAACAGTGGCCTCTTGCTTCCCTGGGGCCCTGCAGTGTCACAATCATCACAGAATCACAGAATCAACCAGGTCGGAAAAGATTTTGGAGATCATCAAGTCCGCCCTGTGTCCCAACACCACCTTGTCACCCAGACCATGGCACCCAGTGCCACATCCAGTCTTTTCTGGAACACCTCCAGAGATGGTGAGTCCACCACCTCCCTGGGCAGCCTATTCCAATGCCCAATCACCCTTTCTGTGAAGATTTTTTCCTGATGTCCAGCCTAAACCTCCCCTGGTGCAGCTTAAGGCCGTGGCCTCTTGTCCTGACACTGTTGCCCTTGAGAGGGCCCGACCCCACCTGGCTGCACCCTCCTGTCAGGGAGTTGTAGAGAGTGATGAGGTCTCCTGATTTAGGGGGGCTAAGAGATTTACTAGAAAGTGTTTGTTAAGATAAGGTATATAGCTTGTGTTTTAGGGACTAGGAGGTAAATAATAATTTACTAAGGGCTGCTTGCTAAAACAATGCATATAGATTGCTCAATATTTTTGCACTTGCCAAGCAAAGAGGGAGGATATAAAGAAGATGCCAAACTATTGATAAAGAGAAGGAACCGTGACCAGATATTTTACTTCTGGATCCTGAAACCAGCCTGAGCCAGCTTTAAGGTTTGGATATGGAGCAGGGACCCAGGGAGTATGCGCAGGGAAGCAGAGTGAAGAGTTCAACCTGAGGAAGACTTCTTTACATCATCTAAAATCCCCTGCCATGACCACCAGGCAGCACTGCAGGAGCAAGTGTATTTAAATGAACTTTGGACTCATTATAATACGAAGCCGGAATAGATAATGAATATGTATAGGCCCACTGTGTATCTTTATGCATATGTAATTTTAAACTCAATATAAACCGGACAGAGCATTATTGGGGTGCACATGCTTAGAGGAAACTATTCCCTGTGCGTCCCAGCGCTGGAGTAAACATACCTACTTTACAACTTTGCTTTACTTGTAGAGTTAAT
Organism: Acanthiza pusilla; assembly: GCA_036630365.1. Taxonomy (NCBI): domain Eukaryota; kingdom Metazoa; phylum Chordata; class Aves; order Passeriformes; family Acanthizidae; genus Acanthiza; species Acanthiza pusilla. Next base: position 2,320,950 of record JAXCHO010000108.1, read on the forward strand.
CCGTGCCTCACTGGCACCCTTGGGGATGGTGCCATGGGGACAGGCACAGCCCCAGGGCTGCTGTGGGCACCCATGGGGCAGGAGGGGATTGAGGGTCCCTGCCCCACTGAGCCTGGTGGTCACTCCACAGCCGGGCTCTGGCCAGGATTCCAAGCGGTGCTGGATCTGCTGCGCTGAGGATGGACACTTGTGGCTGTTGGGGATGGCATGGAGGTTCTGCAGCCTGCGGGAGCTGCTGGGCACCTCCGGGTGCCAGGAGCTGCAGGCAGAGGGGCCCAAAAGTGCCTGAAGGCCGCCTGCCCACCCAAAAGGTGACACCAGGGGATGTCCCAGAGAGGGGCTGTCACAGATGTCAGAGAACAGGTGTGATGTCTCAGAAGAGGCTGTGTCAGAGAGGCACAGAGCAGCTGTGATGTCAGAAGGGGGCTGTGTGACATCACAGGATGGGTTGTGTGAGGTCACAGATTGGGCTATGAGATCACAGAGTGAGGCCATCAAACAGCTGTGGCATAATAGGAGGGACTGTGTGACATCACCGAGAGGCTGTGTGACACCAGAGAGCAAGCTTTGACATCACAGGGCAGCTGTGTGATATCACAGGGTGGGCTGTGACATCACAGAGCAGGCTGTGACATCATGGGGGGGCAGAGTGATGTCACAGAGTGGGCAGTGACAACAGAGACTGGGCTGTGACATCAAAGGAGGGTGGTTTGACAACACATGGGGGGCAGTGTGACATAACAGAGTGGGTTTTGATGACTCAGGGGAGCTTTGTGAGGTCACTGGAGAGGTCACTGTGCCCCGGACACCCCCTCACAGAGCTCCCCCATAGACATCCAACACTGCTGTGTGCAGCAGGGTCCCCTGTCCCCCCAGCTCCTGCCCTTCCTGGCACCACAGCCTCCCCCAAGGATGTCCCACAAATCAACACCCAGAGCCTGACATGGGGACAATGGGCTGGGGCTGTGTGAGCAGGACATGAAGGACATGGATTATCCAGGTCACTGTGGCCTGGTTTGGGTTCCCCAGGGCAGGAAAGATGTCTGGCAGCTGCAGCAGGGTTAGGGAAGGGCCTCCAGGGTGGGCCTGCAGCCCTTGGGCTGTGAGGAGAGGCTGAGGGAGCTGGGCTTGTCCAGCCCAGAGAAGGGAAGGCTGAGGGGCTCCTCATCCCAGCCTGGCAGTGTCACCGAGGAGGTGATGGAGAACATAGAGCCAGGCTCTTCACCGGGGCCTGGTGGGAGACAAAAGACAATGGGTGAAAGCAGAGAGATTGGAGGTTCAGCCAGGACAGGAGGAAACCTTTGTTCCCATGGGCTCAGCCAGGTGCTGAGATGCTGCCCCATCCCTGTCCCTTGGCATTTTCCATTCCAGACCAAATCAAGCTTTGGTCTGAGCCTGTTTCTGACAAGTTGGGCTGCAGACTTGCTGAGGTCCCTTCCAACCTCAGCTCTCTGATGATCCTGAGACAATGCTGGTCCCTATTCCAGACTGGAGCAGAGCAGATGTTTATGGGACAGGAGCCCTCTGGGGCTGTAGGGGACCTGCAGCTTGTGAGGTGCACAAGCACATCTTCATTAGCTGTGTCATTAGAGTGCTTTTAAGAAATGGCAGTTTTCTCACCAGGAAAGAACAGGAATTTTGTCTAAGTGTACTGATTGTAGGAGAAGAAATACTGATCTTCCCCTCTTCTTGTGTCACCACTATTCTGTCTATTATTTCATGTCCCTCTTCCTTCAGGTGTTTCCACCTCTCCTGTTTAAATGGCCATGTCTATGGACATGTCTTCAACAGACCAGCTGGATCTATATCCTTCCCATTGCTCCCAGATTTTCTCCTTTCGATCCTCTCCTGTAATTCCAATCCATCTCAATCGAGTGGTTTCACACTTTGAGCTTCAGTGAGTTTCCCAGTCTTTCAAAACTATAATAACACATCAGTCAAAAACTTACTTGTGTTTATGTCTTTTAGAATCACTTTCTCTTATGTCTTTGTTTGAAACTGTTCCTGTATGGAAATCCCTTGTGAATGGTGGATTTGTCAGATGCTGCAGGGATGTTTCACATTGCTGAGGGAGGAGTTCCGAAGTTTTTAAAATTTTATCATATTTATATTTTTTTATATTGGTCATGAAGACAAACTTTCCGTGCCTCTGAGTCTCACCAGTTCCTGACCCCCAAAGGACACAAACCTGATCAGTTGTGGTTCCCACTCCAGTGATTGCACTTGGACCTCCCTCCATCCCCAGAGCAGAGCTCCCTTGTCCCACAAAGTCCCTGGCAATGCAGGGATGAAGGAAACAGGACACGCTGTGGGGATCAGGGCCACGGCACAGCCAGGGATTTGGTGTGGTTGTGAGGCCAGGGCAGGACGCGGCCCTTGGCCTTGGTGAACCTCATCCAATTGTCTTGGGCCCATGGCTGCAGCCTGTCCAGATCCCTGTGCAGAGCTTCCTGCCCTCCAGCACAGCCACACTGCCACCCAGCTTGGGCTCACCTGGACGCTGACTGAGGGTGCCCTCGATGCCTCATCCAGATCAGCACTAAAGAGATTGAACTGCACTGGCCCCAATCCTGAGCCCTGGGGACAGCCCTGGATGTGACTCCATTGCCCAGCACTCCTTGGGCCTGGCCATGCAGACAGATTTTGAGGCAGGGAACAGATGCTGCAGAGGGTGTTGGATCAAGTTCCTGTGAGCCCAGAATATTGGGATCAGTGCAGCTGTAGCTCTGCACAAGAGAGCTCTTCATCCACTTTCTCTCTTTTCCTCCCTCTGGCCAAGGAGGGAGCTTGTGACTTCAGCGTGTGACTCGTGTGTGCAAAGAGCAAATGTGGACAGAATCGGGGCAGGGAGGGTTTGGGGCATCTTGGGATCTGTGCTGGGCACAGAACGTGTTTTCCATTGGTCTCAGTCTGTCTGGAGTGGAAAGTGGATTTAATATCCATCAGAGGAATGATTTTTGGGAGCTTTGCCTTTCTTTGGTTTTGTTTGCTGACAATAAATGAACATCTCTCTCTGTCTCAGGCAGCTCATTTTCCAAGCAAAGCAGGTGGGAGTTGGTGCCAAGGAGCTGAAAGCTGCAGGTGCAGCCTGGAGAGGAGGAAACTCAGATTTGCACAAGGCTGCTCTGAGTCCCAGGGGTTGGATAAGGGAAATGGTGGGGAGGGAACAGAGACAGTCTGATTGATTCTCAGCCATAAAGGGTAGCCCTCACCCAAAATCAAATCTCCCTGAGGTACACATCGTGTTTCTCCATTTTCCTGCATTATCCACCAAGTACACCCTGGGCCCTGAGCAAAAACAACCCCACGGATAGGTTTGTCTTTACGTGAGGCAGAATTAATCCAAACAGTCTTCCCTAACAAGCCTCTGGCATGTACTGCTGGAACCTTATCTCCATCTACTGTATGGAGGATCTCAGATTGGGCAGGGCCTGCTCGGTTGATGGAGCCTCGGGTATTAACTAACCAGGTGGCCTTTGCTAAATGCTGCTCCCAGTTTTTGAAAGTCCCCCCACCCAGTGCCTTCAAGATGGTTTTTAACAATCTGTTGTAGCGTTCCACTTTGCCAGCAGCAGGGGCATGATAGGGGATGTGGTATACCCATTCAATGCCATGCTCCCTAGCCCAAGTGCTGATAAGGCTGTTCTTGAAATGAGTTCCATTGTCAGACTCAATTCTCTCAGGAGTGCCATGTCTCCAGAGGACTTGCCTTTCAAGGCCCAGGATGGTGTTGCGGGCAGTGGCATGAGGCACAGGGTAGGTCTCCAGCCACCCCGTGGTGGCTTCTACCATTGTGAGCACGTGACGCTTGCTGTGGCGGGTTTGAGGCAGTGTGATGTAATCAATCTGCCAGGCCTCTCCATACTTGTATTTGGACCACCTTCCCCCATACCACAGGGGTTTCACCCGCTTGGCTTGCTTGATCTCAGCACATGTCTCACAGTTATGGATCACCTGGGAGATACAGTCCATGGTTAGATCCACCCCTCGGTCTCGTGCCCACTTATAGGTAGCATCTCTGCCCTGATGGCCTGAGGCATCATGAGCCCATCGGGCTAGGAACAACTCTCCTTTGTGCTGCCAATCTAAATCTATCTGTGACACTTTTATCTTTGCAGCCTGATCTACCTCTTTGTTGTTCTGGTGTTCCTCATTAGCTCGGCTCTTGGGGACATGGGCGTCTACGTGGCGGACCTTCACAGGTAGCTTCTCTACCCGGGCAGCAATGTCTTTCCACTCCTCAGCAGCCCAGATTGGTTTTCCCCTACGCTGCCAACTGGCCTTTTTCCATTTTTCCAACCAACCCCATAGAGCATTGGCTACCATCCACGAATCGGTGTACAGGTAAAGCTTTGGCCACTTCTCTCTTTCAGCAATGTCCAGGGCCAGCTGAACAGCTTTGAGTTCGGCAAATTGGCTCGATCCACCTTCTCCTTCAGTAGCTTCTGCAACCCGGCGTGTGGGACTCCATACAGCTGCTTTCCATATTCGCTTTGTCCCTATAAGACGACAGGAACCATCAGTGAAAAGAGCGTAGCGTGTTTCATCTTGTGGCAGTTGGTTGTACGGTGGAGCTTCCTCCGCCCGAGTTACCTGTTCTGGCTCTTCTTCGTCAGTCAGGCCAATTTTTTCACCTTCAGGCCAATTTGTAATTATCTCCAGGATCCCAGGGCGATTCAGATTTCCCATACGGGCGTGCTGTGTGATGAGGGCAATCCATTTACTCCATGTGGTGTTAGTGGCATGGTGGGTAGAGGGAACCTCTGCTTTGAACATCCACCCCAGCACCGGTAGTCGGGGTGCCAGGAGGAGTTGTGCTTCTGTGCCAATTACCTCTGAGGCAGCTCGGACTCCTTCATAGGCTGCCAAGATCTCTTTCTCTGTTGGGGTGTAGTTGGCTTCAGCCCCTCTGTAGCTTCGGCTCCAGAATCCCAGTGGTCGCCCTCGAGTCTCGCCAGGCACCTTCTGCCAAAGGCTCCAAGACAAACCATGACTCCCGGCTGCAGAGTAGAGTACATTCTTTACTTCTGGTCCTGTCCTGACTGGGCCAAGGGCTACTGCATGGGCAACCTCCTGCTTGATCTGGGCGAAGGCTTGTTGCTGTTCGGGGCCCCAATGGAAATCATTCTTCTTACGGGTAACCAGGTATAGACTGATATGAGAAATCTCCAATTGATATTGCTACCAAGCACCTCCTAATGAAGTTCTGAAGTGATATGAACATCAAATTTTATGGCTGACAATCAATCAGATTTTGTCCCTACCTCCACCCCACCATTTCCCTCATCCAACCCCTGGGACTCAGAGCAGCCTTGTGCAAATCTCACCTTCCTCCACTCCAGGCTGTACCTGCAGCTTTCAGCTCCTTGGCACCAACTCCCACCTGCTTTCCTTGGACAAGGAGCTGCCCGAGACACAGAGGGATGTTCATTTATTGTCAGCAAACAAAACCAAAATAAGGCCCAGCTCCATAAAGTGCAAAAATCATTCCTCTGCTGGATATTAAATCCACTTTCCACAGCAGACAGTCTCAGACCAATGGAAAACACGTTCTCTGCCCAGCACAGATCCCAAGATCCCCCAAACCCTCCCAGCCCCAATTCTGTCCACATTTGCTCTTTGCACACACGAGTCACACACTGAAGTCATGAGCTGCCTCCATGGCCAGAGGGAGGAAAAGAGAGAAAGTGGATGAATAGCTCTCTTGTGCAGAGCTACAGCTGCACTGATCCCAATATTCTGGGCTCACAGGAACTTGATCCAACACCCTCTGCAGCATCTCTTCCCTGGGGGTCCTCCTTCTGGGCTTGGGGTTCTGTGCTCATTCTCAACAGGGGGTCCTGGCTCAGGGCTCTGAATCCCAACAGGCTTTGGGCATGAGGTCCTCCAGTGCCCACAGGTGCCTGGGGGATGTGGTTCCTCTTACCTGGCTCACCTGGATCTGCTCATGGCCATCCCACAGTGGACATGGGGCACCCCAGGTTGCCCAGATGGGGTCACTGTGTCCCCTGGGGGGGACATGCCCCAGGGACAGAGACAGGGAAGCAGCACCAAACCAGAGCCCGGGGCAGGATATGACTCACGTGGGCTCTGTAACACGAGGACCATACCAGCATGTGCTGGGGGTCTTGGGGTGCCTCAGGTGTCCTGACACAGCAGGAGATGGGAGAATCACCCCAAGCCTTGTGCCCTGCCCAGTCCCACAGGGATTTCCTCTGTGGGCTGCGTGGCTGTGGGGCTGAGCCTGCCCACGCAGGAGCAGGGGCTGAGCCTGGCCGTGCTGGACATGCTGCCCATCGCCAAGGAGGAGCCGCAGAGCCCCTGACAGGTCTGCAGCCACGTCAGGTGAGCCAGGGGCTGGCGGGGACAGTGTGGAACCCACCGGACGGTCTAGCATCACTGGGGACAACCAGGCACCCATCAGGAGAGCCTTGCACCCATCAGGAGAGCCTGGCACCCATGAGACCAGTGTGACATCTTTGAGGACAGCCTGGCACCCACTGGGACAGCATGAAACCCATGGGGACAGCCCAACATCCCTGGGGATACCCTGCCAGCCACCTCTGCCTCCCGTCCCAGGCAGCTCCGAGGTGCTGGCGGTGGCTGCGGTGGGGGTCTGGCAGTGTGGGGATGTGGGTGACGGCAGTGTCACCCCGGCGGTGTCCCCACAGAAGCGCCAGCACTTGTGTGACTTCCCCGACATCGCCGCCATCGGCACCGAGCAGGCAGCGAGCCGGGAGAGCAGCCCCGTGGAGAAGCGGCTCGTCACCCTCCCCAAGGCGGACAGCCGGGTGCTGCTGAGCTGGGGGGGTTTGGGGAGCCCCTGGGCACTCGGGGGGACGTGGGGCTGTCCCCCGCCTGGCACAGGATGGGCAGTTCCCCACGCTGTGGGAGGCTCGTTCCTTCGTGCCTCTCCTCCATGGCCACTCCCGGCTGAGGGCGATGCCCAGCGCTCCTTCTGCAGGGAGGTGGCTCCTCCCCGGCTCCTGGGGGACGTGGCCAAGCTGTGCCACAGAGCCCTCAGGGGGTGCCGGGAGCCCTGAGCAGCCCCAAGGCGGAGGTGACAGGGGCAGGGAGGTGACAGAATCACCGCGGGGCTGTCCCTGCTGTGCCACAGCCCCCAGGCCTTGGACAGTTCCCTGCTGAGCGTCTGCGTCCAGGTGAGACCCCCACGGCACCCCCGGGGGTTTGGGGGAGCCAGGACCGTGCAGGGCCCTGTCCCCAGGAGGGAAACACAGCCCTGGCACCCGCGGGGACGGTGCCATGGGGACGGGCACAGCCCCAGGGCTGCTGTGGGCACCCGCGGGGCAGGAGGGGTTTGGGGGCTCCCGGGGTTCCCTGCCCCACTGAGCCCGGAGATCACTCCACAGCTGCACTTCGGCCAGGATTCCAAGCAGTGCCAGGTCCACCAGAATGAGGATGGACACTTGTGACTGTCGGGGGTGGCACGGAGGCTCTGCAGCCTGCGGGAGCTGCTGGGCACCTCTGGGTGCCGAGGGCTGCAGGCAGAGGGGCCCAAACTGCCTGGAGGCTGCGTGTCCACCCCACCCCAAAGGTGACACTGGGGGACATTCCAGAGAAGGGCTGTGATGTCACAGACTGGCTGTGATGTCATGGAGGGGCTGTGTGATATCCCAGAGGGGCCTGTGTCATAGAGGCACAGAGCAGCTGTGATGTCAGAAAGGGGCTGTGTGACATCACAGGATGGGTTGTGTGATGTCACAGATTGGGCTATGAGATCACAGAGAAGGTTCTATGAGGTAATCAAACAGCTATGGCATAAGAGAGGTGGCTGTGTGACATCACTGAGAGGCTGTGTGACATCAGAGAGCAGGCTTTGACATCACAGGGCTGCTGTGTGACATGACAGGGTGGGCTGTGACATTACACAGAAGGCTGTAACATCATAGAGGGGGGCAGATTGACATCACAGAGTGGGCAGTGACAGCAGAGAGTGGCTTGTGACATCACAGGAGGTTGGTTTGACAACACATGGGAGGCAATATGACATCACACAGTGGGTTCTGATGTCACAGAGGGGCCCTGAAACTGCAAGGGGACTGTGTAATGTCTCTGGAGAGGTCACTGTGCCCTGGACAGCCCCTCACAGAGCCCCCCATAGACATCCAACACTGCTGTGTGCAGCAGAGTCCCCTGTCCCCCCAGCTCCTGCCCTTCCTGGCACCGCAGTCTCCCCCAAGGATGTCCCACAAATCGACACCCAGAGCCTGACATGGGGACAATGGGCTGGGGCTGTGTGAGCAGGACATCAAGGACATGGATTATCCAGGTCACTGTGGCCTGGTTTGGGCTCCCCAGGGCAGGAAAGATGTCTGGCAGCTGGAGCAGGGTTAGGGAAGGGCCTCCAGGGTGGGGCTGGAGCCCTTGGGCTGTGAGGAGAGGCTGAGGGAGCTGGGCTTGTCCAGCCCAGAGAAGGGAAGGCTGAGGGGCTCCTCATCCCAGCCTGGCAGTGCCACCAAGGAGGTGATGGAGAACACAGAGCCAGGCTCTTCACCGGGGGCCTGGTGGGAGACAAAAGACAATGGGTGAAAGGGGAAAGAGGGGAGGTTCAGTCAGGACAGGAGGAAACCTTTGTTCCCATGGGCTCAGCCAGGTGCTGAGATGCTGCCCTGTCCCTGTCCCTTGGGATTTTCCAATCCAGACCAAATCAAGCCTTGGTCTTACCCTGTTTCTGACAGGTTGGGCTGCAGACTTGCTGAGGTCCCTTCCAACCTCAGCTCTCTTATGATCCTCGGCCGATTCTGGTCCCTATTTCAGACTGGAGCAGAGCAGATGTTTATGGGACAGGAGCCCTCTGGGGCTGTAGGGGACCTGCAGCTTGTGAGGTGCACAAGCACATCTTCATTAGCTGTGCCATTTGAGTGCATTGAAGAAATGGCAAAGCTCTCCTACCAGTAGAGAACAGGAATTCCCTGGAAGTGTACTGCTGGCAGAAGAAATACTCAATTTCCCCTCTACTTTTGTCACTACTATTCATTCTATTATTTCAATCCCTTCTTCGTTAAGGTTTTTCCAGCCCTCCTGTTTAAATGGCCATGTCTAAAGACATCTCTGCACCAGACCAGCTGCATCTATGTCCTTCCCATTACTCCCAGATTTCCTCCTCTAGACCCTCTCCTGTCATTCCAATGCCACACACTAGACTGGCTTCACACTTTCAGCTTCAGGGAGTTTCTCAGTCTTTCAGAACTATAAATAAAACATCAGTCAACATCTTCTTTGTGTTTATATATTTTAGAATCACCTCTTCTTATGTCTTTGTTTAAAACTGTTCCTGTATGGAAATCCCTTGTGAATGGTGGACTCGTCAGATACTGCTGGGACCGCAGTATCTGCAGTGATACTGCTCACTTGCACAGAGCTGAGTGAAGAGTTTTGATGTTTTTTAAACAATATTATGTTTACATTTTTGTCAATTGGTCAAAGGAGAAACCTTTCTGTGCCTCTGAGTCTCACCAGTTCCTGACCCCCAAAGGACACAAACCTGATCAGTTGTGGTTCCCACTCCAGTGGCTGCACTTGGACCTCGCTCCATCCCCAGAGCAGAGCTCCCTTGTCCCACAAAGTCCCTGGCAATGCAGGGATGAAGGAAACAGGACAGGCTGTGGGGATCAGGGCCAGGGCACGGCCAGGGATTTGGTGTGGTTGTGAGGCCAGGGCAGGACACGGCCCTTGGCCTTGGTGAACCTCATCCAATTGTCCTGGGCCCATGGCTGCAGCCTGTCCAGATCCCTGTGCAGAGCTTCCTGCCCTCCAGCACAGCCACACTGCCACCCAGCTTGGGCTCACCTGGACACTGACTGAGGGTGCCCTCGATGCCTCATCCAGATCAGCAATAAAGAGATTGAACTGCACTGGCCCCAATCCTGAGCCCTGGGGACACCCCTGGATGTGAGTCCATTGCCCAGCACTCCTTGGGCCTGGCCATGCAGACTGATTTTGAGCCAGGGAACAGATGCTGCAGAGGGTGTTGGATCAAGTTCCTGTGAGCCCAGAATATTGGGATCAGTGCAGCTGTAGCTCTGCACAAGAGAGCTCTTCATCCACTTTCTTTTCCTCCCTCTGGCCATGGAGGGAGCTCGTGACTTCAGTGTGTGACTTGTGTGTGCAAAGAGCAAATGTGGACAGAATTGGGGCAGGGAGGGTTTGGGGGATCTTGGGAACTGTGCTGGGCACAGAAAATCTCTTCCATCTCTTCCTGAGACTGTCTGCTGTGGAATGTGGAGTTAATGTACAGTAGAGGAATGACTTTTGCATTTTATGGAGCTTTGCCATCCCATGGTTTTGTTTGGTGACAATAAATGAACATCCTTCTCCGTCTGGGGCAGCTCCTTCTCCAAGGAAAGCAGGTGGGAGTTGGTGCCAAGGAGCTGAAAGCTGCAGGTGCAGCCTGGAGTGGAGGGAGCTGAGATTTGCACAAGGCTGCTCTGAGTCCCAGGGCTTGGATGAGGGAAATGGTGGGGAGGGGGTAGGGACCAAGTCTGATTGATTGTCAGCCATGAAGGGTATTGATGTTCATATCTATTCAGACTGCATTAGGGGATGCTTCGGATCAATATCAACAGGAGAATGCTGATATCAGTGTAAAAATGGAAAAGAAATAAACAGAAAAATAGAGATATATATTATAATACAATATATGTCAAAAATTCACTTTGAGTATGCTTCTGGGAACAGGTCTGATTAACCACAAAAGAATTGAAGACTTAAAATTAAATCATTCCCAGGGACTCATCTTCTTAGGGTGTTTTCAAATCTTAAGGAGACTAAACGGAAGAGCTGAAGACAGAGCAAACCTCTGGAGAAGTAAAATTCATCAGGGAACATCCATGTTGCTAAAGATCCATCCTCATCAAAACAGGAATGAACAGACATGGACACAGCTTTCTGGCTGCCCCTGCTTTGGGATGGGCCCTGGGCCTGGAGCAGGAACAGCTCTGGGGGGCCACAAGGGCTGGGGCTGTTGTGCTGGCCTGGGGACATGGGATGGCAGGAGGGGCTGCAGAGCTCTCAGCATCTTCTGGAGAGGAGAGCAGGGCCCACAGGGAGCCTCCTTTTCCTTGGGCCAGACAGGTTCCCCCATGGGTGGGGCAGAGTCACAGTGGACCCCTGGTTACGGAAGATCCTGCATTGTCAAAACAGACCCTTGGTTCCATGAGGCCCTGTAGCATTACAAGTGTCTCCTTAGTTCCATGAGGACCTGAGTGTCACAGTGGCCTCTGAGTTACCTGAGGCCCCACAGTACCACAATGGCCCCTTGGTACCATGGGGCACCACGGTGTCAAACTAGCTCCCTTAGTTCCATAAGTCCTCAGAGTGTCACAATGGCCCCTAGGTTCAACAAGGCTCCACTGTGTCACAATGTTCTGTGGTTCTGTGGTTCCATTCAGACCCAAAGTGTCACGATGTTCCCTTGCTATCCTGGGGCCCTGCAGTGTCACAGTCATCACAGAATCACAGAATCAATCAGGTTGGAAAAGACTTCTGAGATCATCAAGTCCAGCCTGTGACCCAACATCACCATGTCACCCAGACCATGGCATTAAGTGCCACATCCAGTCTTTCCTATAATACCTCCAGGGATGGTGACTCCACCATCTCCCTGGGCAGCCCATTCCAATACCCAATCACCCTTTCTCTCTAGAACTTCATCCTAATGTGCAGCCTAAATCTCCCCTGCTGCAGCTTAATGTTGTGCCCTCTTGTCGTGACACTGTTTGCCCAGGAGAAGAATCTGACCCCACCTGGCTGCCCCCTCCTGTCAGGGAGTTGTAGAGAGTGATGAGGTCTCCCCTGAGCCTCCTCTTCTCCAGGATAATGTCTTGGTTTGAAAGACAGGTGTCTGCTAAGGAAGATGGGATAATGTGACCCCCTTCCTCCAAATTATTATGACTTTGGAATCAAGGGCTTTCATGCAAAGATATGGGAAAAGGAATAACTGTTCTTTGCCAGTATCTATAATGATGCAAACAATCATTAACAACAATAGTAACAGCAAACAAAACCGAAACCCAGTGGCAGATGTCCCTGGGCTGCCAGGCACTGTCCTGTTTGGTGCAGTCAGAGTCACAGCCAGCAGGGGCGCTGTTGGCTCCCGGCCAGGCAGGGCAGGTGCGATGACTCCCGCGCAGCTGCAGGGGACGCTGTGGGGTGAGGTCAGGTCTGTGTCATGTGGGTAATGGCGGACGGGCTGGGCAGGGATGGCGTGAGCAGGACGGGCTGGGCAGGGATGGTGTGCAGATGGACAGGGCTGGGCAGGGAGCTCAGAGCAGGGAGATGGAGCGGGAGGATTGGCTCACCCAGGCTAGCTAGCAAAAGGTGGCAGTGTGTTCCAGCAGGCAGGGCACAGGGCAGTGGCAGTTGGGCCCCCCTTCGCGGCAGCTGCAAGCGCAGGCAGGAAGATGCACACTCCAGGAGGGGAAGAGGGGGTTGGAATCCGATGTTTTTTTCCCCAACGGAAAGCTCACCCAACAAGGAAGAGAAGATAGTGCAGAGCTGGGCTTTTCCTCTGTCGCAGCGAAAAGGAGACAGCAGTTTTCACTGTTTCCCCTCCCAAGCCTGGTGAGCAAGTTAGAAGTTACCAATGGCCAGATGCTCTCCTCACCATACCGCTGGCGACACCTTTTGTCTCTAAAGTACCTGGTCATTGGTTTCCTAACAACAGAATGGGAAAATTCTCCGAACCTTCAACAGGCCATTGTGACACTGAAAGGCTGAATGGAACCATGGAGGCCATTGTGACACTGTGGGTCCTTGTGGAACCATGGAGGCCATTGTGACACTGTGGGTCCTTGTGGAACCATGGAGGCCATTGTGACTCTGTGGGGCCTTGTTGAACCAAGGGGCCATTGTGACACTGTGGAACCAAGGAGACCCTTGTGATATTCCGGAGCCCAGTAGAAGCAAGGGTCCATTGTGACACTCCAAGGACTCACGGAACTAAGGGAACAATTTTGACACCATGGTGCCCCATGGAACCAAGGGGCCATTGTGGTACTGCAGGGCCTCAGGTGACTTAGAGGCCACTGTTACATATCAGGGCCTCATGGAGCTAAGGGGACACTTGTAACACTGCAAGGCTTCATGGAACCAAGGGGCCATTGTGACACTCTGGGACCTCATGGAACGAAGGAATCACTATGACACTGTGGGGCCTCATGGAATCAAGACCATTGTGACACTTTGGGGCCATGTGAAAACACAGAGACCACTGTGATAGTGAAAGACTTTGTGTAACAATGGCACCATTGTGACACTGTGAGGCCCTATGGAACCAAGGGGCCACTGTTACTCCGTGGGGCCTTGTGGAACAATGGAGACCACTGTGAGTGTAGGGCCTTGTGCAACCAAGGGGCCATTGTTACACTGTGGGTACTCGTGGAATGAAGGAAACAATTTTGACACCCTCGTGCCCCATGGGACCAAGAGGCCATTGTGAAACTATGGAGCTAAGGAGACCATTGCTGCACTGTGAGACCACATAGAACCAAGGGACATTGTGACACTGCAGGGCCCAGGGAACCAAAGATTCATTGTGGCACTGAGAGGCCCCATGGCACCCAGTGGTCATTATGACACTAGAGGGCCTTGGAGAATCAAGGGGCCATTGTGACATTACAGAGCCTCATAGAATCATGGAGAACACTGTGACATTTTAGGACCTCATGGAACTGTAGTGACACCAAGTTGGGTGCGTGTGTAGATATGCTGGAGGGTAAGAAGGCTCTGCAGAGGGAGCTGGACAGGCTGGATCCAAGAAATGAATCCAGTGAGAAGAGGTTTAACAAGACCAAGTGTCAGGTCCTGCACTTTGGCCACAACAACCCCTGCAGCGCTACAGGCTGGGGACAGAGTGGCTGGACAGTGGCCAGGCAGAAAGGGACCTGGGGACACTGATGGACAGCAGGCTGGACATGAGCCAGCAGTGTGCCCAGGTGGCCAAGAAGGCCAATGGCACCTGGCCTGGATCAGGAATGGTGTGGCCAGCAGGACCAGGGCAGTGATTCTTCCCCTGTACTCGGCACTGGTGAGGCCACACCTCGAGTGCTGTGTCCAGTTCTGGGCCCCCCAATTTAGAAAGGACATTGAGGGGCTGGAGAGTGTCCAGAGAAGGGCAACAAGGCTGATGAAGGGTCTGGAACACAAGTCGTGTGAGGAGTGTCTGAGGGAGCTGGGGCTGTTTAATGTGGAGAAGAGGAGGCTCAGGGGAGACCTCATCACTCTCTACAACTCCCTGTCAGGACGGTGCAGCCAGGTGAGGCTTGGGCTCTTCTCGAGGGCAAACAGTGACAGGACAAGAGGCCACAGCCTGAAGCTGCAGCAGGGGAGGTTTAGTCTGGACATTAGGAAGAGGTTCTACACAGGAAGGATGACTGGGTGTTGGAATGGGCTACCCAGGGATGTGGTGGAGTCAGTAACCCCGGAGGAGTTTAAGGAAAAACTGGATGTGGCACTGGGTGATAGGTTAGACTTGATGATCTCCAAGGTCTTTTCCAACTTGGTTGATTCTGTGGTTCTGTGATGATTGTGACAATGCAGGGCCCCAGGGAAGCAAGGGGCCATTGTGACACTGTGGGGCTGAATGGAACCAAGGAGTTCATTGTGACACTCTGGATCCTCGTGGAACCACAGAGGCCTCTGTGACACTATGGGGCTTTGTTGAACCAAGGGGCTGTTGTGGCACTGTGGAACCAAGGAAAACCTTGTGAGATTCCAGAGCCAAATGGAATCAAGTGGACATTGTGACAGTGCAGGGCCTAGGGGAACCAAGCGGTCATTTTGACACAACAGAACAAAGGTGACCACTGCTGCACTCTGAGACCTTGTGGAACGAAGGAGCCATTGTGACACTGCAGAGCCTCATGGAATCATGAAGAGCACTGTGACACTCTAGGGCCTCATGGAGGACGGTCTAGCCAGGTGGGGACTGGGCTCTGTTCCCAGGGAACAAGGGACAGGATGATAGGGAATGTCTTAAACTGTGCTACAGGAAGTTTAGGCTGGATATTAGGATGAAGTTCTTCACAGAAAGCGTTATTGGGGATTGGAGTGGGCTGCCCTGGGAGGTGGTGGAGTCACCATCCCTGGAGCTAAGGAAAGGGTGTATGTGGCACTTAAAGGCACAATCTGGTGACAAGCTGGTGTCAGGTCACAGGTTGGACTTGATGGCCTCAAATGTCTTTTCCAACCTGGTTAATCCTGTGATTCTGTGATTCTGTCCCTGGGGCAGCAGGAGCTGCCTGAGGAGCCCCGGGGCCAACTCTCTGCTGCTGTCCTGGGCAGCAGGGCTGGCCCTGGGGCTTCAGGAGCTGCCCACGCTGAGCATCTCCTGAGCATTCCAGACACAGAGTCGCTGTCCCTGACCTCCAGTGCCTCCAGTTCCTGCTGCAGGGCCAGACAGGGCTGGGCTGCTCTGCGGGGCTGCAGATGGGACATGGATTTCAGTGCTGGCACATGGAGAGAAGGAGCAGATTCAAGCAAGGTTGTGCCTGGGACAGGTTGGGTGCCCCAGGAGCTTTAGCAGGGTGTGGGGAGAAGGCAGGAGTTGGGAATCCCACAGGAATTGGCCATTCCTCAGCCAAACACAGCTTTTTGTTTGAAACACAGCGAGTGAGGACAGAGGGACATCAGGAAAGCTTTGGGAGCTCCCAGGGTCAGAGGGAGGAGGGGAAATGGGGCGGTGGGTAAAGTGTGCAAGGGAAGCAGCACAGGCCTAGGCCAGGGCAGCAGAGCTGCAGGGGGTTGACCAAAGGCCTTGGGGGGCTGGGACCACCCCCTGCCAATAGCAATGAGATTTGTGTCCCCTGGCTGTGGCTGCTGTCCCTGCCACTGAGGCCCATGAGAAGACAGCAGTTCCTGCCAGCCCCAGGCCTTGTGGCCTCCTCCCCCAGCCCACAGAGCTTTGCAGGGCTCCTGCTGCTCTCCTGCCCTCACCATCCCACACCCCACATGCCACTGCTCTGGGACAGCCACCAGCATCCTGTGAGGGCACCGATCCCATTCCCAGGGGATGGGGCTCAGGGCTTGGCTGTGCTGCTTGGCCAAGCCCAGGCAGGGCTTTCCCAGCCACATTCCAGAGTCCATTTCCCACCTGGAGCCGCTGGTGCCTCTGAGTTCCTGCTTCCCCAGCCCCAGGGACGCTCTCCTTGTCTGCTCATTGCCCCCACGGTCTCTTGGCAGTGATGGCCTCAGTGGGGGCTGCTGACATCCTCAGCCACTGGAAGGTTGCTGATGAACTTTCCTTCTCCAGAGGCTTATTCAGCCTTCAGCTCTTCAGTTCAGGAATTCAGTGCCAAAGGGTTCATTAACATTTCAATACACCCTAACAAGGCACTGGGAATAATTTAGGTCTTCAATTCTTTTGTGGTTAATTAGATGGATTTCAGAAGGTTACTCAAAGTGAATATATTCTGTTATAAATGGGTTGGCTTTCATAGGCCAGTTCTGTATTATATTGGTTAACATTTGGTTAAGTTGTATCAGGGCTGAGTTTGGTTAATTGGTTAATTGTTAATTGAAGTTATTTAATTTATTGCACACAATATACAGTTGCAATGTCTTTGAAAGAACGCTAGATGTCAGTAATGCATATAGGAAATTGCAGTCAGAATGTTCTAGAAGCTGTCCAAAGGCACCATGGCATCTACTCGAGAATGGATTGGTGGACTGAACTGACCAATAAAATGGACTTGTGGAGAAATTATTGGACAGGAATGCTCCTCACTAACGAGCCAATCATGGAGCCCCTAGATGAGCCAATCACATCAAGGACTGACAAATAGACCAATCCTGTCCAGTCATAGCTTTAAGAATTGTTGTGGTGCTTTGTGCCACATTCTCCTGAGCTCCTCGAGCAGGTGACAGAGTACCCTGCGTCGTGTGCACGCAGCTTCCTCTGCTTTGCTGTGAGGGATCAGGCTTATCCCGATTTCCTTGTTCCCAGTTGTTGTTTCTTTCTTAGGTTAATAAAACCTATTCAGAATAAGCAGTGTCCTGCTGTTTATTACGTATTATAGTAAAAAATAGAAAAGATCTTTCTTTATAATTAATCTTCTTCTGTTTATATACTGATACCAAAAATCTCCAACTGATATCGATCCCCAGCACCTCCTCATGCAGTCTGAATAGATATGAAAATCAATATCCTTTATGGCTGACAATCAATCAGACTTGGTCCCTACCCCCTCGCCATCATTTCCCTCATCCAAGCCCTGGGACTCAGAGCAGCCTTGTGCAAATCTCAGCTTCCTCCACTCCAGGCTGCAGCTGCAGCTTTCAGCTCCTTGGCACCAACTCCCACCTGCTTTCCTTGGACAAGGAGCTGCCCCAGACACAGAGGGATGTTCATTCATTGTCAGCGAACAAAACCTAGGTGAGGCACAGCTCCAAAAAATTCAGAAGTCATTCCTCTGCTGGATATTCAATCCACTTTCCACAGTCTCAGAGCAATGGAAAACATGTTCTGTGCCCAGCACGGATCCCAAGATCCCCCAAACCGTCCCTGCCCCTATTCTGTCCACATTTGCTCCTTGCACACACGAGTCACACACTAAAGTCACGAGCTCCCTCCATGGCCAGAGGGAGGAAAAGAGAGAAAGTGGATGAAGAGCTCTCTTGTGCAGAGCTACAGCTGCACTGATCCCAATATTCTGGGCTCACAGGAACTTGATGAAACACCCTCTGCAGCATCTGTTCCCTGGCTCAAAATCTGTCTGCGTGGCCAGGCCCAAGGAGTGCTGGGCAATGGACTCACATCCAGGGGTGTCCCCAGGGCTCAGGACTGGGGCCAGTGCAGTTCAATCTCTTTAGTGCTGATCTGGATGAGGCATCGAGTGCACCCTCAGTCAGTGTCCAGGTGAGCCCAAGCTGGGTGGCAGTGTGGCTGTGCTGGAGGGCAGGAAGCTCTGCACAGGGATCTGGACAGGCTGCAGCCATGGGCCCAGGACAATTGGATGAGGTTCACCAAGGCCAAGGGCCGCGTCCTGCCCTGGCCTCACAGCCACACCAAATCCCTGGCCGTGCCCTGGCCCTGATCCCCACAGCCTGTCCTGTTTCCTTCATCCCTGCATTGCCAGGGACTTTGTGGGACAAGGGAGCTCTGCTCTGGGGATGGAGGGAGGTCCAAGTGCAACCACTGGAGTGGGAACCACAACTGATCAGGTTTGTGTCCTTTGGGGTGAGGAACTGGTGAGACTCAGAGTTCAGAGAAAAAGAGTCTCTCTTCATGGGCAACTCACAAAAAATGTAAACATGTTAAAAAACCATCAAAACTCTTCCCTCAGCTCTGCGACATCCCAGCAGCCCCTGACACATCGACCATTCACAAGGGATTTTTGTACAGAAACATTTTTAAACAAAGACATAAGAAGAGGTGATTCTAAAAGATATAAGCACAATGATGATGTTGACTGATGTGTTATTTAAAGTTCTGAAAGAGTGGGACACGCGCTGAAGCTCAAAATGTGAAGCCACTCATTTGAGAGGCATTGGAATGACTGGAGAAAACTAGAGGCTGAAATCTTGGAGCAATGGGAAGGACATAGATTCAGCTAGTCTGGTGAAGAGATGTCCTTAGACATGGCCATTTAAACAGGAGAGGTGGAAACACCTGAATGAAGAGCAGCATGAATTAATAGATGCAATATTGGTGACAATAGTAGAGGGGAAGATCAGTATTTCTTCTCCAGCCATTAGTACACTTCCAGGAAATTCCTGTCTCTCCTGGTGGGAAAACTCTGCCATTTCTTAAAAGAACTCAAATGACACAGCTAATGAAGATGTCCTTGTGCACCTCACAAGCTGCAGGTCCCCTACAGCCACAGAGGGCTCCTGTCCCATAAACATCTGCTCTGCTCCAGTCTGAAATAGGGACCAGCATCGTCCCAGGATCATCAGAGAGCTGAGGTTGGAAGGGACCTCCGCAAGTCTGGAGCCCAACCTGTCAGAAACAGGGTCAGACCAAGGCTTGATTTGGTCTGGATTGGAAAATCCCAAGGGACAGGGACAGGGCAGAATCTGAGCAGCTGGCTGATCCCATGGGAACAAAGGTTTCCTCCTGTCCTGGCTGAATCTCCAATCTCTCCCCTTTCATCCATTGTCTTTTGTCTCCCACCAGGCCCCCGGTGAAGAGCCTGGCTCTGTGTTCTCCATCACCTCCTTGGTGGCACTGCCAGGCTGGGATGAGGATCCCCTCAGCCTTCCCTTCTCTGGGCTGGACATGCCCAGCTCCCTCAGCCTCTCCTCACAGCCCAAGGGCTCCAGCCCCACCCTGGAATCCCTTCCCTAACCCTGCTGCAGCTGCCAGACATCTTTCCTGCCCTGGGGAACCCAAACCAGGCCACAGTGACCTGGATAATCCATGTCCTTGATGTCCTGCTCACACAGCCCCAGCCCATTGTCCCCATGTCAGGCTCTGGGTGTCGATTTGTGGGACATCCTTGGGGGAAGCTGCGGTGCCAGGAAGGGCAGGAGCTGGGGGGACAGGGGACCTGCTCCACACAGCAGTGTTCGATGTGTATGGGGGGGCTCTATGAGGGGGTGTCCAGGGAACCGTGACCTCACCAGTGACCTCACACAGCCCCCCTGTGACATCACAGCCCCCGTGACATCACAACCCACTCTGTGATGTCACACTGCCCCCCCATGTGTTGTCAAACCACCCTCCTGTGATTTCACAGCCCACTCTCTGCTGTCACTGCCCACTCTGTGACTTCACTCTGCCCTCGTCTATGATGTCCCAGCCTGCTCTGTAATGTCACAGCCCACTCTGTGATGTCACAGCTGGCTCTATGATTTCACATCTCCACTCTGTGATGTCACACAGCTGCCCTGTGATGTCAAAGCCTTCTCTCTGATGTTACACAGTCCCCTTATTATGCCATATCTGCTTGATGACCTCACTCTGTGATGTCATAGCCCTCTCTGTGACATCGCACAACCCATTCTGTGATGTCACACACTCTTTTTCTGACATCACAGCTGCTCTGTGCCTCTATGGCACAGCCCCCTCTGGGACATCACACAGCCCCTCTATGACATCACAGCTGTTCTGTGACATCACACTCCCTCTCTGGGATGTCCCCCAGTGTCACCTTTGGGGCAGGAGGGACAGACAGCCTCCAGGCACTTTTGGACCCACTCTGCCTGCAGCCCCCAGCACCCGGAGGTGCCCAGCAGCTCCCGCAGGCTGCAGAACCTCCGCGCCACCCCCGACAGCCACAAGTGTCCATCCTTGTCCTGGTGGACCTTGAACCACTTGGAATCCTGGCTGGAGCGTGGCTGTGGAGTGACCGCTGGGCTCAGGGGGGCGGGGACCCCCCAGGAGCCCCCGAACCCCTCCTGCCCCACAGGTGCCCTCAGCAGCCCCAGGGCTGTGCCTGTCCCCATGGCACTGTCCCCATGGTTCCAGGGCTGTGTTTCCCTCCTGGGGACGGAGCCCTGTGGGTTCCCGGTACGGCCAGATGTCCTCCCACGCCTTTCCCTCACAGATGGCTGCCATATGGAAAGGCTCAACAAAGGGTCACAAGGCCCAAGGAGGGGTCAAAAGGCCCAGCAAGAGGTCATCTTTTGGCACCCTAAAGTCTGACCTCCAACTGAAAGGCTAAACCCTGGTATAGGGAAACAGATGGAGAAAGAGATGAAAGGAAACTGAAAACATGACTGAAAGACACACTTTTACATTATAAAAGATGCACGAATTATCTCAGAGGGAGAAGTCTCCTACACACACTCTGGAAATGTGCAAGACTTCTGCCCAGAGTTTGGATCCAAGCTCTGCTGGTTACTTTCCTGAGAACTGGGGGAAAGGATTCTAATGTATGCTTCCATCAACTAATCGGATGGTAAGATACATTGGTTCCTAAGTTACATTATTTCTTCATAGCTGTAATAATAGGTACATTTTCGTCAGCTGCATTTTGTGTACTAGTAGTTTATTTTATTTTAATTTAATGTAATTTAATGTAATTTAATGTAATGTAATGTTATGTTATGTTATGTTATTTTAATTTCTGTGTACTATGTAGTTTTGTCTGCTATTTTTTGTGTCTAATAAATGATAATTTATGTTTTATTAGATCTAATCAGCCATTATTAAAGAACTTGTGAACAAGACTGAGTCTTGGGGGCCTGGCCACCCCAGTAAGAGCTACTGCCTGCTGCCAAAAGGCCTAGGCAAGAGGCAGAGGCTTGCTAAGCTCCTGTCTCCGTTGGTAACACCCAGCCCCCCCAAACCCCCGGGGGTGCCGTGGGGGTCTCACCTGGACGCAGACGCTCAGCAGGGAACTGTCCAAGGCCTGGGGGCTGTGGCACAGCAGGGACAGCCCCGCGGTGATTCTGTCACCTCCCTGCCCCTGTCACCTCCGCCTTGGGGCTGCTCAGGGCTCCCGGCACCCCCTGAGGGCTCTGTGGCACAGCTTGGCCACGTCCCCCAGGAGCCGGGGAGGAGCCACCTCCCTGCAGAAGGAGCGCTGGGCATCGCCCTCAGCCGGGAGTGGCCATGGAGGAGAGGCACGAAGGAACGAGCCTCCCGCAGCGTGGGGAACTGCCCATCCTGTGCCAGGCGGGGGGACAGCCCCACGTCCCCCCGAGTCCCCAGGGGCTCCCCAAACCCCCCCAGCTCAGCAGCACCCGGCTGTCCGCCTTGGGGAGGGTGACGAGCCGCTTCTCCACGGGGCTGCTCTCCCGGCTCGCTGCCTGCTCGGTGCCGATGGCGGCGATGTCGGGGAAGTCGCACAAATGCTGGCGCTTCTGTGGGGACACCGCCGGGGTGACACTGCTGTGACCCACGTCCCCACACTGCCGGACCCCCAGCACAGGCACCGCCAGCGCCTCGGAGCTGCCTGGGACAGGAGACAGAGGTGGCTGGTGGGGTATCCCCAGGGATGTTGGGCTGTCCCCATGGGTTTCAGGCTGCCCCAGTGGGTGCCAGGCTGTCCCTGTGGGTGGCACGCTGTGCTCATGGGTGCCAGGGTTTCCTGTGGATTCCAGATTGTCCTGATGGATTCCAGGCTGTCCCCAAAGGTGTAAAACTGTCCCCATGGGTGCAAGGCTCTCCTGATGGGTGCCAGGCTGTCCCATGGGTGCCACACTGTCCCCGCCAGCCCCTGGCTCACCTGACGTGGCTACAGACCTGTCAGGGGCTCTGCAGCTCCTCCTTGGCAATGGGCAGCATGTCCGGCACGGCCAGGCTCAGGCCCTGCTCCTGCGTGGGCAGGCTCAGCCCCACAGCCACACAGCCCCAGAGGAAATCCCTGTGGGACTGGGCAGGGCACAAGGCCTGGGGGGTTCTCCCATCTCCTGCTGTGTCAGGACACCTGAGGCACCCCAAGACCCCCGGCCCATGCTGGTATCATCCTCATGTCCCAGTGCCCACATGAGTTACATCCTGCCCCGGGTTCTGGTTTGCTGCTGCTTCCCTTTCTCTGTGCAGCTGTAGCTCTACACAAGAGAGCTCTTCATCCACTTTCTCTCTTTGCCTCCCTCTGGCCATGGAGGGAGCTCCTGACTTCAGTGTGTGACTTGTGTGTTCAAAGAGCAAATGTGGACAGAATCGGGGCAGAAAGTGTTTGGGGAATCTTGGGATCTGTGCTGGGCACAGAACGTGTTTTCCATTGGTATGAGTGTTCTGCTGTGGAAAGTGGACTTAATATCCATCAGAGGAATGACTTTTGTTTTTATTGAGCTCTGCCCTGTTTTGGTTTTGTTTGCTGAGAATAAATGAACATCCCTCTGTGTCTGGGGCAGCTCCTTTGTCTTTGTTTGATAGACAGGTGTCTGCTTAGGAAGGTGGGAACCTTCCTTAGAGCAGAGAATGTGAATCTCGTTCCCTCCGAATTATTATAACTTTAGAATCAAGGGCTCTCAGGCAAAGGTATGGGAAAAGGAATAAGAGTTTTTTACTAGTATGTATAATGAGGTAAACAATCAGTAACAAAAAAACAGTAAACAAGGTAAAAAAACAGTAAACAAAACCAAAAACTCGGTGGCAAATGTCCCTGGGGCTGTCAGGCACTGTCCCGTTTGGTGCAGTCACGGTCACAGCCAGCAGAGGCGCTGTTGGGCTCCTAGGCCAGCAGGGCAGGTGCGATGACTCCCGGGAAGCTGCAGATGGCGCTGTGCCGCGGTTGGATCTGTGCCACACGTGTAATGGCAGACGGGCTGGAGCCGGGTGGAGCGCAGATGGACAGGGGCGCAGCAGAGAGCCCAGAGCCGGGAGATGGAGCAGCCAGGTCAGCCCACCGGGGCCAGCCAGCAGAGGAGGCGGCAGGAAACTCCGCAGTTGGGGCAGGCAGGCCGCAGGGCAGCGGCAGGCAGGGCGCGGGGTGGTGGCAGGCAGGGGGGTCCCGCTCCGCTGCAGCGCGGCTGGTAGATGCACCCTCCCGGAGGGGATGAGAGGATTGGAGTCCCGTGCCCTTCCCCTCAAAGCAAGAACTCACCCAGCAGGCAGAGAAAAACTAGTGCAGAGCCAGGCTTTTCTTTTTCTGCAGTCCCAGCCAGAAACAGAGAGACGTCTCTTCCACTGTTCTCTCTCGTCCGAGAGCATCCAGCGAGTGTCGTTATCATGTCTTGCCATCTCTTGTTCCAGTGCCGCCCAGCTAAAGTCTTTGTCTCTTTTGTGAGAGTAAATGGCCCCGATCGTTACTGCCTAGCAACAGAATGGTAAAAATTCCACTTCCCTCCCCCAACCTCCAACATCCTTCTCCAAGGAAAGCAGGTGGGAGTTGGTGCCAAGGAGCTGAAAACTGCAGGTGCAGCCTGGAGTGGAGGAAGCTGAGATTTGCACAAGGCTGCTCTGAGTCCCAGGGCTTGGATGAGGGAAATGGTGGGGAGGGGGTAGGGACAAAGTCTGATTGATTGTCAGCCATAAAGGGTCTTGATGTTCATATCTATTCAGACTGCATGAGGAGGTGCTAAGGATCAGTATCAACTGGAAATTGTTGATATCAATCTATAAACAGGAAAAGAAAACTAAATAGGACAAAACAATTCTCTCTGCATTGTTTCTAAATATTGTGTATTCACTCTGAAGGCACTTCTGAAATCTGTATAATTAGCCATAGAAGAATTGAAGACTTCAATTATTCTCAGGGGCTTGTCTTGTTAGGGTGTTCTGAAATGTTAATGAGCGCAAAGGCACTCAATTCCTGAACTGAAGAGCTGAAGACAGAAGAAGCCTCTGGAAATGTAAAATTAATCAGCAACCTCCAAGTTGCTGAGGATCCACCCAGGAATGAACAGAAATGGGCACAGCTTTCTGGCTGCCCCAGCTCTGGGATGGGGCCTGGGCCTGGAGCAGGAACAGCTCTGGAGGGCCACAAGGGCTGGGGCTGTTGTGCTGGCCTGGGGACATGGGATGGCAGGAGGGGCTGCAGAGCTCTCAGCATCTCCTGGAGAGGAGAGCAGGGCACCCAGGGAACCTCCTTTTCCTTGGGCCAGGCACGTTCCCCATGGCTAGGGCTGAGTCCTCTCGGAGCTGCAGCTGCTGCTGTGCCCTTCAGAGGGGCTGAGGCCGTGGGGCAGTGCCCAGAGCAGCCTGGCCTGAGCAGGGCTGTGGGGCCAGAGCCGGCTGGGCTGTGCTGGAGAGAGGCCCTTGGTGCTGCTGAGAGCTCAGGGCAGCTGCGAGAGCTTGGAGGGAGCTGGGCTGGGCTGAGAGAAGCTGGCAGAGAAAGCCATCAGTGTCCATCTCAGCCTGGGTGAGCGTGCAGAGGCAGCACTCAGCCCAGGGCTTGTGGGGCAGGGCAGGGCCTGGGGCAGGGATGGAAAACAGGCAAGTGGCTGAGAGAGGAGGTTGCTGTGTGCCCTTGGTGGCATGGCCAGAGCAGGGAGGGGGCCCAGGACATTTGTCAGCGCCAGCCTCTGTCCCCAGCCATTGGCAGCCCTGGCTGCTCAGCCCAGGTTTGCGGTGAGTTTGGCTGTGCCCAGCTCCATCCTCCTGCAGGGCTCAGGGCCTGTTCCCGGCAATGGCCAGCCCTGGCCGGCTCTGTGCTGGCCCCGAGCCCGGCAGAGCCTGGGGCAGGGCTGTGTGGGAAGGCCCAGAGGTGGCACGGCCTGTGCAGGAGCTTGGAGAGGCTGCCCAGCAGGGAGGCCATGGGGGCACAGAGCCCCAGGGGCTGCTGTGGGCACCACAGCACAGGGGCCGTTCCCACCCGCAATGCTCCTGGCCTGGGCTGGGCCTGCCCAGGGGGGCTGTGGCACCATGGCTGGGCCAGCGGGGCACAAAGGGGCCACGGAGCCTCTGACAGCCGGGGCTGACAGCAAGGCCAGGAGCAGCCAAGGAATTGCTGTGCATTGCCTGTGCTGGGCAGGGCTGAGTGTGGCAAAGGCAGAGCTCAGCTGGCCTTGGTGGCTGCAGGAAAAGTCAAGAGGCAAAAGAGCCTCCATGGCTGTGCTGGAGAGCAAGGCTGGAGGAGGGAAATGCAGGGCTGCTGTGGGATGGGGAGGGGATTAAATTTCAGCAGACACCAATGTGGGGCTGAGGGACTCAAGAGCTTCTTGGGCTGAGTCTGTCCTGGAAAGGTCTCTCAGGCCTCTGTGCTCAGGAAGGGCTCCAAGGAGGAGGAGAGCTCATCTTGGCAGGACCCTCATGGAATCCCAGAGGGACAAATGCCAGTGTGTGTCCCTGCAGGAGACTCCCCGTGGGAATGGCCCAGACTGGAGCTGCCTGGCTGGGAGCAGCCCTGGCAGAAAACTCTTGGTGGGCAGGAGCTGGGCAGGAGGCAGCTGTGTGCCCTGGCAGCAAAGAAGGCCAGGAACACCCCAGGGTGTGTGAGCAGGACATCAAGGACATGGATTATCCAGGTCACTGTGGCCTGGTTTGGGTTCCCCAGGGCAGGAAAGATGTCTGGCAGCTGGAGCAGGGTTAGGGAAGGGATTCCAGGGTGGGGCTGGAGCCCTTGGGCTGTGAGGAGAGGCTGAGGGAGCTGGGCTTGTCCAGCCCAGAGAAGGGAAGGCTGAGGGGCTCCTCATCGCAGCCTGGCAGTGCCACCGAAGAGGTGATGGAGAACACAGAACCAGGCTCTTCACTGCGGTGCCTTTTGGGAGACAAAAGACAATGGGTGGAAGGGGAAACAGTGACTGTTCAGCCAAGACAGGAGGAAACCTTTGTTCCCATGGGCTCAGCCAGGTGCTGAGATGCTGTCCTGTCCCTGTCCCTTGGGATTTTCCAATCCAGACCAAATCAAGACTTGAACCACTTGGCTGGCCCAGTTTCTGACAGGTTGGGCTGCAGACTTGCTGACGTCCCTTCCAACCTCAGCTCTCTGATGATCCTGGGACGATGCTGGTCCCTATTTCAGACTGGAGCAGAGCAGATGTTTATGCGACAGGAGCCCTCTGGGGCTGTAGGGGACCTGCAGCTTGTGGGGTGCACAAGCACATCTTCATTAACTGGGTTATTTGAGTACTTTTAAGAAATGGCAAAGCTCTCCTGCCAGGAGAGAAGAGGAATTTCCTGGAAGTGTACTGCTGGCAGGAGAAGAAATATTGATCTTTCCCCTCTACTTTTCTCACCAATATTCCGTATTCCATTCATGTCCCTCTTCATTCAGGTGTTTCCACCTCTCTTGTTTAAATGGCCATGTCTAAGGACATCTCTTCACCACACCAGCTGGATCCATATCCTTCCCATTGCCCCCAGATTTCCTCCTCTAGATCCTCTCCAGTCATTCCAATGCCTCTCAACTGAGTGGCTTCACACTTTGAGCTTCAGAGTGTGGCCCAGACTTTCAGAACTTTAAATAACACATCAGTCAACCTCTTCATTTTCTTTCTATCTTTCAGAATCATGTTGTCTTATGTCTTTGTTTAAAACTGATCCGGTATGGAAATTCCTTGTGGATTGCAAGCTGATCCCAGATGCAGCTGGGATGTCACACTGAGCTGAGGGAAGAGTTTTGATGTTTTTTAAACAGTATCATGTTTACATTTTTGTCAGTTGGCCATGAAGAGAAACTTTCTGTGCCTCTGAGTCTCACCAGTTCCTGACCCCCAAAGGACACAAACCTGATCAGTTGTGGTTTCCACTCCAGTGGTTGCACTTGGACCTCCCTCCATTCCTAGAGCAGAGCTCCCTTGTCCCACAAAGTCCCTGGCAATGGAGGGATGAAGGAAACAGGACAGGCTGTGGGGATCAGGGCCAGGGCACGGCCAGGGATTTGGTGTGGTTGTGAGGCCAGGGCAGGACACGGCCCTTGGCCTTGGTGAACCTCATCCAATTGTCCTGGGCCCATGGCTGCAGCCTGTCCAGATCCCTGTGCAGAGCTTCCTGCCCTCCAGCACAGCCACACTGCCACCCAGCTTGGGCTCGCCTGGCAGCTGACTGAGGGTGCCCTCGATGCCTCATCCAGATCAGCACTAAAGAGATTGAACTGCACTGGCCCCAATCCTGAGCCCTGGGGACAGCCCTGGATGTGACTCCATTGCCCAGCACTCCTTGGGCCTGGCCATGCAGACAGATTTTGAGCCAGGGAACAGATGCTGTAGAGGGTGTTGGATCAAGTTCCTGTGAGCCCAGAATATTGGGATCAGTGCAGCTGTAGCTCTGCACAAGAGAGCTCTTCATCCACTTTCTCTCTTTCCCTCCCTCTGGCCATGGAGGGAGCTCGTGACTTCAGCGTGTGACTCGTGTGTGCAAAGAGCAAATGTGGGCAGAATTGGGGCAGGGAGGGTTTGGGGGACCTTGGGATCTGTGCTGGGAACGGAACCTGTTTTCCACTGGCCTGAGACTGCTGTGGAAAGTGGATTTAATATCCAGCAGAGGAATGACTTTTGGGAGCTGTGCCTTACTTCGGTTTTGTTTGCTGACAATAAATGAACATCCCTCTGTGTCTGGGGCAGCTCATTTTCCAAGGAAATCAGGTGGGAGTTGGAGCCAAGGAGCTGAAAGTTGCAAGTTCAGCGTGGAATGCAGGAAGCTGAGATTTGCACAAGGATGCTCTGAGTCCCAGGGGTTGGATGAGGGAAATGGTGGGGAGGGAATAGAGACAGTCTGGTTGATTGTCAGCCATAAAGGGTTTTGATTTTCATATGTATTGAGACTACATGAGGACATACTGGGGATCAATATCAATTGGAGATGGCTGATATCAGTGTATAAAGAGAAAAGGAATAAACAGGAAAAAAGATCTCTCGGTTTTTTATGGTCATCATATATTCACTTTGAATACACTTCTGGAACTGGTCTAATGCACCACAATGGAATTGAAGACTTAAATTATTCCCAGGGGCTTGGATTGTTAGGGATTTTTGAAATGTTAATGA
Source organism: Acanthiza pusilla (assembly GCA_036630365.1). Taxonomy (NCBI): domain Eukaryota; kingdom Metazoa; phylum Chordata; class Aves; order Passeriformes; family Acanthizidae; genus Acanthiza; species Acanthiza pusilla. The sequence goes on from JAXCHO010000108.1 coordinate 2,349,228, forward strand.
GCCCACAGGAACTGAATTCCTGAACTGAAGAGCTGAAGGCTGAACAAGCCTCTGGAGAAGGAAAATTCAGCAGCAACCTCCAAGTAGCTGAGGATGTCAGCAGCCCCCACTGAGGCCATCACTGCCAAGAGACCGTGGGGGCAATGAGCAGACAAGGAGAGTGTCCCTGGGGCTGGGGAAGCAGGAACTCAGAGGCACCTGTCGGAAAGAGGAAGCCTGACACCACATTTGTGATCATCAGAACTCAGTTTATTGCCTTTCAGCTACACAATATATATGTTACTTAATTAGCCTCATACATATTGCAAAAGCTAAGTTCAGGATAGGCTGCTGTCCACCTGTGTTAATCAGCTTGTTTGGCAGTCTTGTGGTATTTTCTTCTTCATTGTTTGTGTCTCGCAGGTTCCGCTTCTCATGGGAACTCCTTGTGCTTCTCAGGTCTTGTTTCTCATGGGAATCTTACTTGCTTATCAAGGGCCCACAAGCTACAGCTGTGGCTCTGGATGTTCCTTAGCTCTTAACCATTGCAGTGCCAGATCCTCCACATTTCCCACATTTCCCCCTGTTTCTTTAATGGTTACAAAGCACTAGTTAATTTCTTAGTTAAGCAGTTAAACATTAATTGAACAATTAAAACAATAATTATAATGATTATCAATAGCCGTAGTCCTTTCTTCAGCAGTTGAGCCAGCCAAGGAGAAAGTCTGAGCTGACAGCCAGTCGTTGCAAAGCACAGCAAAACAACCTTTTGAAAGTTATTATTATCAAAAGCAACAACAACATTGTCTTACACAAATTCTTGAGCTACTCAGTGATTCTTCAGCTTTGAGCAACCTCTCCACTTCAACCTGTTACTATAAGGTTACTTAAAATAATTTTTCTAGCAAGTACTACTTTAGCTAATTGAAACTGTGAAAACAATATACACCATTGCTCTAAAGTCTCTGTCAAACTCTAATCTTGATTAAAGAGTCCATGGTTTCTTCTGAACTCTAATTCTTGATTCTGATCAGGTGAGTAGGTAATGGCTTCAAACCTGTTGCTGATAGAACACATACATACTCTCTTCTCTAGGCTAACAGGTTAACATCTGAGCTTTGTCATTACGTGCTATTACACACTCAATTGTGGGTTTTGCATTATGAGCAAAGGTAATTAAGGCAACAGATACAACTACAGGTGCAATACATAAGAGAAAGAGAACAGTACTTTAAAAATATACAGATCATTAACCATTTAACTATTAGCTACTACCCAGAGTCTACAATCGCTGGAGAGTCCCATTTTACAGGTGAGACCTGAAGACCTTTCCCGGGCAAGGCTCTCAAGTTTACCTGAAAGGGGTTCTAGTTCTTAGCAAGCCGAATTGGTGAGCCAAAATGACTCAATTGCAGTTTTAGGGTAGAAACATCTGGGATTAAAGATTCAGTACCCGATCAGCTTAGGGCCAGGGCTTGGCCAGAGCCCAGGCCTTACCTGAGAGGGTCTCTCTAAATCTTCTAAACAAGCTTCTATTAATATCAATTCTTTAAAGCAACACACTTCTTGCAGATCGGTGTTGTGGTTTAGTTTTAACTAAATAATCAATGGCACCACAAACAAACTACAGATAGCTGTGAACAAAGAGACACATATGTATGGCATCAAATAATATCTTCTGGGCAATGCTCTCTATAAAAGCTTAGCAAATTCATATCATTACTTTAACAACACATTTAGAATTGCATGTTTTGACAGAACTTAAACTTTAACTTCACTTAAAATTAAGATAAATCTAACAGAGCTTAAAGTTAACATAATTGAAAGCAAAAATTAATGTCAAGCACTTAAAAAATAAGTCCTATCTCATAGGCACCTCTACCCAGACTTACATGCCGGCAAAATACAAATTAACAGAGACAGTTTACACACATGTACAGGAAAACAAAATTAAACTTGCCTTTGCTAAAGTTATTACGGGGCTAACTGACTCTTAGGCCACAAAATGCTTTACAGAATTGGCCTCAGGATGCTACTCAGCCAGTTCTGGCTCTGAGGCAGCAAGTTACACCCCTCTGCCAGCTGTTACAAATTCACTAAACAACACCACCACTTACAAACATGGAAATTTTCTTCACTCAAGCACAAGCATCTGTTTTCTCTTTTCTTCCTTTCAGAGGTCACCAAAATTCAACTTCTTGATCAAACTGAAAATCAACAGACTTTACATAAATTTTGATCAACTTAAAGTTGACAGGTCTGACTTATAAACTCAGAAGACATAAAAGACTCAAACAACATTCTTAGTACATTTGCTGCAGCACTTTCACACTTGTATGCACACAGATACTGATTAAGGTATACCTATGGAAAGAAAAATATTCCTTTGAATTCAGTGAGGTAGTCACTCTGAATGCCTTTGCATTCTCTTAACTTTAAATTTACTAAAATTAGATACAAGATTAAGAGTATATCTTAAGAGTTTTAGATACAGCAGAATTTAACTTATTTTGACTTTCTTCGCACAAGAAACTACTGAAAATTCATCATACAGCAGTTAAACATTTGCGAATAATATCAAGAAATAAATCTAAAGTGTGGTAGATTTACAGTCATGTGGAAAATGCCTGTTTACTCCTCTAAGATAAATGTAAGTTTATTAAGATGTTTTCGAGATGCAGCTTTACTCACAGGGATGATAGCACTGCACGTTCTTGGAAACTTGCATTTAAGACCTGCTTAACTTGCAGATGGTAAGACAGCTTTCTGTAAAAATAATTACAAACGGTTTGAGATGTAAAGCACATGTGTCTACATGGCAAAAACAATTGCATTTAAATTGTCTTATTAAAGCTGTACAGGCAAACAGGTAAAGCTGGCACCACACTACATGTTTTTACAGTAGAGGATCGTGAGCTAATTATATTCGATTTCCAAACAGCTTCTGCAGATAATAAACATGGAGTCAGGCCTAGTATAGGCCCCACACAGCCAACCACTCCCAGGAACTCGCAAATCATTCAATGTTTTAACTCTGTGGATCACAACAAAGCTGAGGCAATACATATGTAACTAAGCAGAACATAAAATTATTTTACTCAGATTAAGTGCTTCAGGTACATCCACCAAAACTTGCTAGCTGAAAATTGGCTTCCCAGCAAAGTTCAGAACTAGGAAAAAGCTCGTGACATTTTTTAAAGGAAAAATACACAGCAAGAAATCGAGAGGGCTTGCTTCTGTTGACAGATTTAAGACAGTTTGCATACCAATGCTGTGGAGGTAAGATAAGATGTTAATTAACTTAACAATGCACAAGACCTTTTAAAGTACTTTGTAGCAACCCAACCTTTAGTTTAACCCTTTCATTGAACAAAGCTGTTACCATCGTTGCTTTTTGGTTTTAAGAAGTTGGAAACAAACTTAAAATACAACCCAATTGCACTAATTGAAAGACACGTAAAAATACATTTGTAAACGGAACCGTTGATTTTTTCATACAAGCTTTTTCTGTCCTTTTTTAAAATTTAGTTGACATCTGCTTTTAGAGTTTGAACGTTCTTTCTGTCTCTCTCTGGATAGGGATGTTCTTTGAATTTCTTCTGGAATTTCACTTTGAAAAGCTGCTGCTACCCGGGACTTCCCCACAGCCCGGGGCGCTTGGGCTGTTCATCGGCGCTCCTCTCATGAATAACAGAAGGCTTGCTTTTTCTGGCGCTCCTCTCATGAATAACAGAAGGCTTGCTTTTTCTATTGCTTCAGCTAGTTTATCAACAAAAGCGCTCAAGGTCTCGCTTCGCCCTTGCTTAAGACTCATGTAGGATGGCATTCTCACTGGATTTTTAACCCTTTGTGGTAGTTTTGCCTGGTCCAGTGTTGGCCAGTGAGCAGGGTGGGGCACAACTTTGCAACTTCAAGTCTCCCGCTTGCCTTTGCTCTGTCTCTCGTGCGTCTTCATTATCAGTAGTCTCGTTGTTAACCCCATGCTGACTCACTGTGGCTCGCAACTGAGCGAACAGTCTTTCAAATAGCTTAACAAAATACAAATTCAGTGCTAATCACAATGTTAACACTCATAGAAAGGAGGGAAGAGAGAGACAAAACTCAACCAGGGCAAGCGATGGGCAGTGCAGTTGCTGCTCCTTGCACCAGGGTGAGACAACGGTTGCAACAGAGCCACTCGCCTATGGGGTGTAAACAACAGGGAAGGCGAGGAAGCCCAAGTCCTGAGCCAGGCTAAGATCTCCATTCTCAGCTCCCTCCCGGGCTAGAGCAGCCCAGGCAGCTTGTCTCTCCCATACTCCTTCCCGTAACAGTGTACCAGTCTCAGAAAAAATGCACGGCCGGGAGGCTCCCGCGTCCCTCCGGCCCCACGCAGCCTTTCTCCTCTTCTTTCTCCTCTTCCCCTCCGCCCTCCACCATGGCCGCTCCCCGGCGGGGCGCGGCGCTCAGCCTCCAGCCACTGCCGGGGTGCCGTTGCGGGCGCCCTGCCTCCGCTCCGGCTCCGCGGCCGTCCCGGCGAGGCGCGGGGAAGGGAGGGCAGCACAGGACGGGGTGCCGGTGCTGCCTTCCCAAGGGCCAGGGGCTGCCCACATACTGCGGCACTGCCCGTGGCCACCCGCTCGGCGCCTGCCCCGGCGCGCAGCGGCGGCGGACGGGGCGGCGGCGGCCGAGGGAGTTCGGCCGACAAAGGCAGCGGCGGCGGAGAGGGAGAGAGCCCGCTTCGCCGCCGATCCCACCGCCGGAGCCCGCTCCGCCGCCGATCCCACCGCCGGCGGAGCGGGCGGTTCCTGGGTCGGGGCGGACGGAGGAAGCACCACGGTTGTAGTGGTGGGAGGGAGAGGAAAACTATCCTGGTTTTGTTGAAAGTAACTAGCATTCAAACCCTGAGTTGTTACCAACGCATTATGCACCACCCGCCAAAGCTTTCCCATCTTTTTCACCATTTTATCTGCATCTACTACAGCATTTCAAATAATATCTCCAAGTTTTCACCACTGAGCTAGCTCATGCACTGAGTGTGGATTCTGAAAGCACCCTTTTGCATACCCGTAAGCTAGAAGCCCAGGTAGGTTCTTAATATCGATCCCAGTTATCCTCCTTCTTTGCAGCATCTCTGCAAAGATTCATACGCTGCTTGCCTGTCCATAATCAATTCGGTACCGATGCAGCTTCTCCCCAGGCTTCGGCGGCGCGTGTCGGCCGGCCCGTCTATACGGTCACCGAGGCGCGGGCGCTCCCTGCGCCGGTCTCGTCCTTAGGTTTTCCGGAGTACACCTTTCTTTGCCATCCGGACTCGTGTATACGGTTGCCGGGGCACCGGCGAACTCTTCCTGAGGATTACCGGAGCACCTGTTTGCCGTCCCTCTGCTTGCAGGACCCGAGCTCCTACTCTTCCGACCGTGGTTCGCAGGGCATCATCGCGTCGCAGGGTCACCATTTTGTCGGAAAGAGGAAGCCTGACACCACATTTGTGATCATCAGAACTCAGTTTATTGCCTTTCAGCTACACAATATATATGTTACTTAATTAGCCTCATACATATTGCAAAAGCTAAGTTCAGGATAGGCTGCTGTCCACCTGTGTTAATCAGCTTGTTTGGCAGTCTTGTGGTATTTTCTTCTTCATTGTTTGTGTCTCGCAGGTTCCGCTTCTCATGGGAACTCCTTGTGCTTCTCAGGTCTTGTTTCTCATGGGAATCTTACTTGCTTATCAAGGGCCCACAAGCTACAGCTGTGGCTCTGGATGTTCCTTAGCTCTTAACCATTGCAGTGCCAGATCCTCCACATTTCCCACAGGCACCAGCGGTTCCAGGTGGGAAATGGACTCTGGAATGTGGCTGGGAAAGCCCTGCCTGGGCTTGGCCAAGCAGCACAGCCAAGCCCTGAGCCCCATCCCCTGGGAATGGGATCGGTGCCCTCACAGGATGCTGGTGGCTGTCCCGGAGCAGTGGCATGTGGGGTGTGGGATGGTGAGGGCAGGAGAGCAGCAGGAGCCCTGCAAAGCTCTGTGGGCTGGGGGAGGAGGCCACAAGGCCTGGGGCTGGCAGCAACTGCTGTCTTCTCATGGGCCTCAGTGGCAGGGACAGCAGCCACAGCCAGGGGACACAAATCTCATTGCTGTTGGCAGGGGGTGGTCCCAGCCCCCCAAGGCCTTTGGCCACCCCCACTGCAGCTCTCCTGCCCTGGCCTAGGCCTGTGCTGCTTCCCTTGCACACTTTACCCACCGCCCCATTTCCCCTCCTCCCTCTGACCCTGGCAGCTCCCAAAGCTTTCCTGATGTCCCTCTGTCCTCACTCGCTGTTGCTGCAAACAAAAGGCTGTGTTTGGCTGAGGAATGGCCAATTCCTGTGGGATTCCCAACTCCTGCCTTCTTCCCACACCCTGCTAAAGCTCCTGGGGCACCCAAGCTGTCCCAGGCACAGCCTTGCTTGAATCTGCTCCTTCTCTCCATGTGCCAGCACTGAAATCCATGTCCCATCTGCAGCCCCTCAGAGCAGCCCAGCCCTGTCTGGCCCTGCAGCAGGAACTGGAGGCACTGGAGGTCAGGGACAGTGACTCTGTGTCTGGAATGCTCAGGAGATGCTCAGCTCAGGCAGCTCCTGCAGCCCCAGGGCCAGCCCTGCTGCCCAGGACAGCAGCAGAGAGTTGGCCCCGGGGCTCCTCAGGCAGCTCCTGCTGCCCCAGGTGTTGGGGAGGAAGAAATAGGAAAGTCTTATAGAAATTATTACCTGGCGAAAGATGCTGAAAATATAGAAATTACAAGCGAGATTGAAATGAAGACAAGTTTTGAGATACCAAACCTCAGTTACTGAATAAACTGAAAAACAATGGTATGGCCACCACAGGTAATCTTCTTCTCTGATTGATCAATGGCCTTCCTTGATTAGACAATAGCCTTTGCCTGCTTGCAGGTCCAAGGGTCAGAGTAGATTTTACTAAGTTAGCGTAAGATAAAAAAAAAAGCAGTTTTCTTGTGTTTAAAATGTAATGTCATATGGTAAAACAAGCATGCTCATAGGCTGTATGTAAATGCTATAGAATTTGTATCTTGTCCTAAATTGGTTAGTGAAAATTAGAATATTCAGCATAGAACATGATTTCTTGTATTGTAAGCAGCGACCACGGTACCCTTACCCTTACACCCCTTACCCTTACCATTCTGTTCTGTATTTACCCTTACACCCTTACCCCTGCTATTACACTCTCCCAATTCCTGTACCTCTCTCTCTCTCACCTCTCTTACCTGCCTGGAAGTGTGTCTTGCATCTCCTGGCAGGCTCTTAACCCCACGCTTTTTATCACAATAAACCTCATGCTCTAAGACTAAACTCCAGAGATCTCTGTCTCAGTCCAAGCCGCATCCACACACCGCAGAGGCCATCCAACAGGAGCCCCAGATTTCTACACCCAGGGACAGAATCACAGAATTGCAGGATCACAGAATTAACCAGGCTGCAAAAGACATTTGAGACCATCAAGTCCAACCTGTGACCTAACACCAGCTTGTCACCAGTCCGTTGCACTAAATGCCTCATGCAGTCTTTCTTTAAACACCTCCAGGGACAGTGACTCCACCACCTCTCTGGGCAATCCATTCCAATGCCCAATCACTCTTTCTGTGAAGGACTTCTTCCTGATATCCACCCTAAACTTCCTGTAGCACAGCTTGAGGCATTTCCTTTCCTCCTGTCCCTTATTCTCTGAAAACAAAACCCAATCCCCACTGGGTTGTACCCTCCTCCATGAGGCCCTAGAGTGTCACAGTTCTCCATGATTCCATGAGGCTCTGGGGTGTCACAATAGCCCCTTGGTTCCCCAAGGCCCTGCAGTGTCATAGTGTTTGCTTGGTTCAATTGGGCCCTGGAATCTCACAAGGGTCGCCTTGGTTCTGCAGTGTCGCAATGGTCCCTTGGTTCAACAAGGCCCCACAGTGTCACAATGACCCCTTGCTTCCCTGGGGCCCTGCAGTGTCACAATCATCACAGAATCAACCAGGTTGGAAAAGACCTTGGAGATCATCAAATCCAACCTGTGACTCAACAACACCTTGTCACCCAGACCATGGCACCGACTGCCACATCCAGTCTTTCCTTAAACACCTCCAGGGATGGTAACTCCACCACCTCCCTGGGCAGCCCATTGCAATGCCCAATCACCCTTTCTCTATAGAACCTCTTCCTAATATCCAGCCTAAACCTCCCCTGGTGCAGCTTAAGGCTGTGGCCTCTTGCCCTTTTGCTGTTTCCTGGGAGCAGAGCCCAACCCCACCTGGCTGCACCCTCCTGTCAGGGAGTTGTAGAGAGTGATGAAGTCTCCCCTGAGCCTCCTCTTCTCCAGGATAAACAACCCCAGCTCCCTCAGACACTTCTCACAGGACTTGTGTTCCAGACCCTTCACCAGCCTTGTTGCCCTTCTCAGGACACTCTCCAGCCCCTCAATGTCCTTCCTAAATTGGGGGCCCAGAAATGGACACAGCACTCGAGGTGTGGCCTCACCAGTGCCGCGTACAGGGGAAGAATCACTGCCCTGGTCCTGCTGGCCACACCATTCCTGATCCAGGCCAGGTGCCATTGGCCTTCTTGGCCACCTGGGCACACTGTTGGCTCATGTCCAGCCTGCTGTCCATCAGTGCCCCCAGGTCCCTTTCTGCCAGGCTACTGTCCCCAGCCACTCTGTCCCCAGCCTGTAGTGCTGCAGGGGTTGTTGTGGCCAAAGTGCAGAACCTGGCACTTGGTCTTGTTAAACCTCCCATTGTTGGATTTGGCCCCTGGATCCAGCCTGTCCAGGTCCCTCTGCAGAGCCCTCCTACCCTCCAGCAGATCCACACTCACACCCAGCTTGGTGTCATCTGCAAATATCCTCATGGAGGACTCAATTCCCTCATCCAGATCATCAATAAAGATATTGAAATCCACTCTGGCTGGGTCTGATCCCTTGGCCATCCTGTAGGTGCCGTGTGATGGCACTCAGGGTGATCTGTTCCATAACCTTGCCAGGCACCAAGGTCAGGCTGACAGGCCTGGAGTTTCCCAGATCCTCCTTCCAGCCCTTCCTGTGAATCGGGCCACATTGGCACCTCAAGGACTGATGGTAAATGATGGAGAGCAGCTTGGAGAGCTCATCCAGCAGCTCCCTCATTCCCCTAGGATGGATCCCATCTGGTCCCATAGATTTGTGAGCATCTCAGTGGCTCAGACTGTCTCTGACTGCTTCCTCCTGGATAACAGGGGCTCCATTCTGCTCCCTGACCCCATCCACCAGCTCAGGAGGCCACTTGTCCTGAGGACAACCTGTCTTTCTGTTGAAAACTGAGGCAAAGAAAGAGTTCAGTACCTCTGCCTATTCCACATCTTTAGTTACTAAATTCCCTCCTGTATCCAATGGAGAATGGAGAATGGAGGTTGTCCTTGCTTTTCCTTTTGCCACTAATACATTTATAAAATAGTTTTTATTATCCTTCACAGAAGCAGCCAGATTGAGTTCTAACTGGGCTTTAGCCTCTCTAATTTTTTCCTACATGACCTAGCAACTCCCTTGAACGTTCTCTGAGATACCTGACCCTCCTTCCAAATGTGATACACCCTTTTTTTTTTTCTTAGTTCTTTCCAAAGCTGCTTGCCCTTCCAGGTTGGTCGTTTTCCTCATCAGCTCATCTGTCATAGGGACAGTCTATTCCTGTGCCTTCAGGATTTCTGTTTCAAAGCACATCCATTCTTCCTGGGCTCCTTTGTTTCTAAGGGCTGCTTCCCAAGGCACTCCCCAAATAAGTCTCTTGAGTAGGCCAAAGTCTGCCCTCCAGAAATCCAGTGTGGGAGTTTTATTGATGCCCCTCCCTGTTTCACCAAATATTGAAAACTCTCTAATTTCATGGTCACTGTGCCCCAGACAGCTTCCAACCACCACATCTCCCACCAGCCCTTCTCTGTTTGCAAACAGCAGGTCTAGCATAGTCCCTCCCCTGCTAGGCTCACTCACCAACTGAAACAAGAAGTTGTCCTCCATACACTCTAAGAACCTCCTAGACTGCCTCTTCTCTGCTGTGCTGAGTTCCCAGCAGATATCTGGCAGGTTATAGTCTCCTACAAGAACAAGGGCTGGTGATGTTGAAATAACCTCTGACCTTTCCAGTTCAGAGAAGAAGTGACTGAAGCATTCCCCAGGTGATCTTGATGCTGAATGTCTCCTTAGGAGCTCTGGGCACACAGAAGAATGAGCCCCTTGTGGGCTGACCCTGTTTGGACAACCTGCTCCTCACCCCAACCTCACCATGGCTAACATGGCCCACTTGGCACTCACATCCCTGTTCCCTGCATCACAAACTTGTCCCCTGAGCTCTGCAGCTGCGTGTCCCAGCCCATGGCACCATGTCCCACCTGCTCTCCTCAGGGCTCTGCCTGCACACAGGCCCAGCAGAAGCTTTCCTGTTTGTAAGGAAAGAATGGCAAAGCCTGAGCAGGTTTGCTGAACAACAAACCCCACTCAGGAACCACATGCTCAGTACAAGCTGCCTCTGATGATGTCACCTTTCTACAAGGGACAGTGTGACCAGAAATGATCTCTGTAAGCAGAATTCTCTGAGTGTTTCAGATGAATTCTCTGTCCCTGTCCTTTCCCCGGATCTCTGTTGCAGATGGAAGCTGCTGGTGCCATTGTCACCTTGAACCCCTCTTTTCAATGCAAACAGATGTTTCCAGGTGTGTTAGGCAGGTGTTGCTCAGTGTTTATGCAAAGCTTTTGTTTTCCTCATGGAACCAAGGAGACTCTTGTGACTCTGAGGGGCCTCACGGAACCAAGGGGCCATTGTGACACAGTGGGGCCACATGGAACCAAGGAGACCAGTGATACTTAGGAACTCATGGAACCAAGGGTTCATTATGACACTGCAGAGACAAGGAGACCATTGTAGACACTATGAAAGCTCAGGAAACCAAGGGGCCATTGTGACACTCCAAGGCCTCATTGAGCCATTGTGACACTACAGAACCTCATGGCACTAAAGGTTTATTGTGACACAGTGGGGTTGCATGGAACCAATTGTCCATTGTGACAATGCAGATCCAAGGAGATCATGGTGATTCTGTTCTCCTCAGTTACATCCTTTATCTATTTCTCCAAGGCTGTTCTGTTCTGTTCTACTGTCCTTGTCACAGTGCTCGCCCCCATGAGGTGTGTCTGCAACCCCCCCAGCCAATGGGCTTGGGGTGGGCAAGTGTTCCTGAGGGAACAGGGATGGGACAGCTTGGCTGGAGTGACCCAAGGGATGTTCCATTCCATGTGACACCATGATCAGCAATAAACTGAGAGAAGCAGGGAGGAGGTGGAGGGGATTAATTTCTTTTTAAAGGCACTTTTCTTTCAAAACAGCACCTGCACGTACAGAATCCTCTCTTGCCATAAGCTATTAAACATTTTCCGCAGATAGGAGATTTCCTGTGGATTTGCTTTTCTTCTGTTTTTGGCCTTTGCTTTTTGTGGTTGGTTTGTTTGCAGGTTTTTATGGTGTTGTGGGTGGGTTTTGCTTTGGTTTTTTGGTTAGGTTTGGTTTACTTTTGGTTGGGTTTGGTTTTTCTCCCCTATTGAATTGCCTTTCTGCTGATGCATAAGTTTTTTCTCCCATTTTTTGTGGCTTGGTTGGCAGCTGGTGGCAAGATAAATTTATCCAACTCACTCATCTTTGCCCAATTTGCAGCCACCATTAACTAGATGAGTTTGGTCACAGACTCCCTGCAAGTTGGCAGCATCCACAAAGGAGCTGAAAGTGCCTTTCATGCCATTGTAGAGACAATAAAAATGTTCCACAGTGGTGGTCAAGGGCTGGTCACTGAGGGATGTCACCAGGGAGTGGCTGCCAAGAGGACTCTGTACCACAGGTGACATTTGACTCTCATGGTTCAGCCCAATTCCCACCCAGCCCATGCTCCACTCCTTCAGTCCAGCTCTCACCAATCTGGCTCTGAGCAGACCCCAGCAGACCATGTCACAGGCCTGGCTGAAGTCTGGGCACACAGCATGCCCTTCTTTGCCCTCCCACATGGGTTCTGCAATCCCTGCCTTGTCCTGCCAGGGCCTGCAATGGCTGCAGGAGGATTTGCCACATCCCCTTCCCTGCTGAGCCTGCCCAGTCTGGGACTTTCCCAATCCCCGTTCCTGCCCTGTTTGCAGACTGGTTCCATGGCTGCCCTTCCCAAGTGCCCAGGACCCTCTGGGATGGCTCTGGCCTTTCCAAGGGCTTTGGGAGAGGTCTCACAATGACCCTGCCCAGCCTTCTCAACATCCCTGACACCAAAGGCCTTTTCCATATCCCTCAGTCCCAGGTCAGTGCCCAGAACACAGCACAGCCCTGTCCAGGTCCTTGGGGTGGTTCAGAAGGGAGGCAGCTGTGATTTCTCCCCACAGACCCCCACTCCAATGGTCTCTCTGTGCAGTCCATGGCTGTCCTGAGCATTTTCCCTGCAGCCTCCCTGCCCTGGATGTTTCTGCCCATCAGGCTGGGGCTGAGGGGGTTGAGCAGGAGCATGAGGATGATGGAGGAAAGGGCTGTGTCCAAGTGTCTCAGGAGGGCTGTGCTGGGCAAGGCTGAGGATGCTGCAGGAAACAGTGGCACTGCTGAGGGGAGAGGAGCAGGAGGAGAGACCTTGTGCCTGCCCAGGCTGGGCAGGAGCTGCCCCAGGATGGCAGCTCTGAAGCACACACAGGATGCTCATGTGAACACGAGAGGGGAAGACTGAAACTAAAAATCAGTCTGGGAAAGCAAAGAGCAGGAGTGCCATGGTGTCACTGCAGGAGAGTTGCAGCACTGGGGACAGAGCACAGAAGAACTGGTGTAGAATGTTGGGGCTACCAAAAGTGTCACAAGTGTCAGAACAAGGAGGAAATGGTGACTGTAGGTGACAGAACTCCCCCGAGCCATGGTGCAGTGTTTGCTGGAGACAACCCTTGCAGCCCATGAGTCCTGCAGAGAGCAGGGCTGGCTCAGCCCAGTGCTGGTCATGGCATGTGGCCACCAGCAGGAAACACTCTGTACATGCCAAAGGAGCAGGAAACAGCAGTGACAGTGCTGGGAGCAGAGGCTGTGCTGTCCCCAGTCAGGGGACACTCAGGGGGTGCACCTGTAGCAGGTTTTCAATATTTCCTCCAGCAGCCCCAAAATGAGACTGCTCCAAACCATAAGCATAGGGCAGGTCATGAGAGAGAGGAAGGGATTTTTTCTGAAGGTGGGGAGAATTCCCATTCCCATTAGAAGAAATTCCACTGATGATGTCTGATTGTTCTACTGTCCTTTTTTGCATGGGAATTTTGGGTCTTCATGTCCCCTGTCTCCTGCTTGGACACCTATGCTGTGACTGAGAGCATTTGTTTCTCAGGTGCTTAGAGGAATTGTGAAGCTCAGAGGGGTGAAACATGGAGGTTTGTGTGCCTGGGACTCCCTCCACACCCCAGAGCTGTGCTCTGTGCTTGCTGAAAGCTGCCACTGCCAGAGCCTGGCAGGCCCCTCAGCCCTGCGGGTGTCACCTGCCCTGCCCTGCCCTGCCTGAGGTGCCCCAGGGCCTGAGGGATGGGCACGGGGAGCTCTGTGCACAGGAGCTCATCCCAGCCCTGCATCCAGGGCTTGGCAAAGGGACATTGCTCTGAGCATGAGGGACATGGGGACAGTGTCTGTCTCACAGGCCTTCATGGAACTGCCAGCGAGAACTGGTGCTGTTTGTGCTCACTGGTTCCTCTCACACAAGCACAGGATGTTCATGGTTACATCTCATTTTTACAATACCAACATGGACTGCTGAGGCACAGCCAAGCTCTCCAAGCTGGGAGGAGGGACCTGTGCTACGAGTGGAGGCTGTTATTGGCTCTGTGTGCCTTCCCTTCGGCCTCCTGCACACACAGCCCCAGAGAAGGCTCTGCTCTCTTGGTCCTTCACAGCTTTCCCAGCAGGGAAAAGACATGAAGGGCAAGGGAACTGCTGCTGGAGCCATCCTGCACAATCACACAGTTAAACTGTCCCTGGTGTTTTCATTTGTGGGGCACTGCCTTTGGCACATCCTCGGGAGAAGACCTAAGGCTCCATGCACTGCCCCAGGAGATCCCTGGGATCATGGAGATGCTGTAAGGGAGGCCAGCTCTGTTTCAGGAGCTCCCAGTGCCTGTCCCTGCCTGTGACCACAGGGCTGCCACCCCCCAGGGCTGTGTGATCACACTCAGAGTGCTCAGGCCTTACAGCAGCACAGGGGCTCAGCGTGGGAGTGTGGAAATGGTAAAAGAGCAGCTCTGGAAAGAACAAACACTGGTGCTCCCTGGCAGTCGTGATGTGTTGGACACTTTTCCCCTGCATCTTTAATATCTCAGAGGAAGAATCCTTGCAATAGAAGTCAATAGAAGCTTTTTTATTTTGTTTCAACACACAGAGGGAACAGACTATTGCTCTTATCAACTTGAATCAATGTATAATAAGAAAATGTAAAAAAATTACATGGGAATATTACAAAATATAATGTGGGAAATATACACAAAGTCAGGTAAAGAAAAAAAAGTTAAAAATCAAAACAGAAGAAGCCAGAGAGGTTTAGCCTGTAATAAGTTCAATATCGGAATGGTATGTAGACAAAAAACAGTTTTCTTCCAGTTATCAGTTTCCCCAGGGCATCCTTGAGCTCCTGGTTCCTCAGGCTGTAGATGAGAGGGTTCAGGGCTGGAGGCACCACTGAGTACAGAACTGACACCACCAGATCCAGGGATGGGGAGGAGATGGAAGAGGGCTTCAGGTAGGAAAAAATGCCAGTGCTGATAAACAGGGAGACCACAGCAAGGTGAGGGAGGCACGTGGAAAAGGCTTTGTGCCGTCCCTGCACAGAGGGGATCCTCAGCACAGCCCTGAAGATCTGCACATAGGAGAAAACAATGAACACAAAACAACCAAAAGCTAAAGTGGTGCTAACCACGAGAAGCCCAAGTTCTCTGAGTTTGGAATGTAAGCAGGAGAGCTTGAGGATGTGTGGGATTTCACAGAAGAACTGGCCCAGGTCATTGCCCTGGCACAGGGGCAGGGAAAATGTATTGGCTGTGTGCAGCAGAGCATTGAGAAAGGCACAGGCCCAGGCAGCTGCTGCCATGTGGGCACAAGCTCTGCTGCCCAGGAGGGTCCCATAGTGCAGGGGTTTGCAGATGGACACGTAGCGGTCATAGCACATGATGGTGAGGAGGAAATACTCAGCTCCAATGAAGAAGACAAACAGAAAGAGCTGAGCAGCACATCCTGTGTAGGAGATGTCCGTGGTGTCCCAGAGGGAATTGTGCATGGCTTTGGGGACAGTGGTGCAGATGGAGCCCAGGTCAGTGAGGGCCAGGTTGAGCAGGAAGAAGAACATGGGCGTGTGCAGGTGGTGGCCGCAGGCTACGGCGCTGATGATGAGGCTGTTGCCCAGGAGGGCAGCCAGGGAGATGCCCAGGAAGAGGCAGAAGTGCAGCAGCTGCAGCTGCCGCGTGTCTGCGAATGCCAGGAGGAGGAAGTGGCTGATGGAGCTGCTGTTGGACATTTCCTCTCTCTGGCCATGGGGACCTGCTCATGGAGAAAAGGACAGTGACAAGTTAGGAGAGGCTGCTTGGAGCCAAACCTGTGCCATTCCCTGCAGACTGTCCCACTGGGACTCATCCACCCTTGTTCCTTCTCTGGGAAAACCTTCATCCAGGTCCCTGCCTGAGCTCCACTTGTGCTGTCTGAGTGTGCCATGAGCAGCCAGGCCTGTGCGTGGGGGCTCTCGAGGAGCCATCCCTGCCCTGCTGCCCTGGGTTTGTGGCAATGTGGCAGAGGGACAAGGCTGGATATTTAGGATTTGGCAGTGGAAGCTCTCCTAAATCAGAAAGGCTAGATAGCATTGTCACTCTAACTTTTACAGGATATGAGAAGCAGGATGCAGATAAAGGAGTTGTTTTTAACTCCACATATCATTCCTCGTTCTCTGAGGTCACAAATCCCCAGCATTTCTGCTGCACTCAGAGTTTGCCACTGAGAGATGTGAGAGGCAAAGGATTCCCTGTGGCTCAGGGCAAGGTCAGGGGCTGGATGGGCTTGTTCCCAACTGCCCCGGATTTGCACCTTTGGCTGCAATCAGAGCACAATCACACTCCTGTGTCATCCTGAGAAGACACCAGACCCTGCTGAGAGCAGAGGAATCTCTAAATATCTCGCCCAATCTAAAGGTCTCTCTATTTCCTCACTTGTGGCATCTCTGCACTTCCCCGTGGGACATTCAGGGAACTCTGAGAGGCTCTGGCACAGATTTGCACCCAGGAGGGCAGCTCAGAGCTTGGAAGGACACAGCAAGGAGATCCCCAGGTAGTGCTCATGATGGCAGCTCAGGGAGGGAGGCTCAGCTCCTTCCCCTTTCCCATGGACTGCTTTGCCCACAGCCCCACAGGTCACAGGGAAGCTTGGACACCCCATTCCCATGGACACCCCTGCCTGGCAGGAATCCCAAGGGCAGGGCCTGACTCAGCTGCTGCAAATGCCAGAGCCTCCCTGAGAGCACAAGATAACAATGACAATATCAGAGAGTGCAGAAACAAGAGAAGACCTTGTGGTGCTGTGCCTGAGAGGGCAGGGCAGAGACAGCCGCGCACTCAGGACAGTGTTCCCTGTCCCCACCTGTGCACGGCACCTCCCACACACCAACAGTGCCCTCCTGCCCACAGCATTGCTCTGCTCACCTCCCTCTCCTGCCCTCATCCTCTCCCTGGGCCTGCACATTTTCCTCCTCACAGGTGCCTTGTCCCTGTCAGCGCTCACAGAGCCATCCCACCCTCTGTGCACTCGGCCCGGCCCTACAGAAACCTGCCTGTCTGCAGGGCCCTGCCTGGGGCAGCCTCTGTGTGCAGGTGGGCAAGGGCAGCTCAGAGAGCCCTGCTGGGCCCTGCCAAGGTGATGCTGGTGCTGTCCATGGGCTGAGCAGTGCCTGAAGGCTCTTTGGGAGGCTCCAGCAGAGACACTGACCACTCAACATCACAGATCAGGAGTCTTGGGACAGCCATAAACATCACAGATCCTTTTGTACTTCTCTCATCCCTCAAGCATCCCACCCTGCTCCAACCAGAAAACTGAAAACAGTCTCAGAAAAATTTCTTATCTTTAGATCAATCCCTGGCTTACCTTCTTTGGGCAGTGTCCTCCAGAGCTATCCCCAGGCTGAGCTGGAGCTGGGAGCAGCCCTGCCCCACACAGCACCTCTCAGCAGCAGCACCTGCCCTGCTCAGGGTCGCTCCTTCCCCCCACAGCTTCTCCCCCAGCGCTGGCAGCAGCTCCCCGCGCCGGCTGAGAGCTGCCCCTGGCAGGCAGCACAGTCCCTGGCCCAGCACAGCGCCCTGGGCTGCAGGACCCTGCTCTGCACCACAGCCCTGGGCACCCCTGGCTGCACCCGCGGCTGCTCAGCCCTGCAGCACAGCCTGGCAACACGGAGCTGTCCTGTGCTGTGCCTCGGATGCTGCAGCAGGGAAACCCAGCTCTGCCCTAGGGCCACATCCCCTGCACTGCAGCAACTCTCAGAGTCCTCCTGCAAGATCCCAAAAGCTGTGCCATGTGCCAGCTTCAGGGCTGTGTAGAGGAGCTGCTCCTCAGCAGAAAGGTCTTTTTTAAGCTCTTCTTGGTTGCCAGGAGCTGTCTCTGTGCCAGGAGCCCAGCCCAGCTCAGCAGCACAGCAACAGCACAAGGACTCTAATGACTCTCTCGGGGCTTTGGTGCTGAGGCCCTGAACATCAGTCCCTGAGAGGGAGCTGAAGAAACCTCTCCAGAATTCAAAGTTACAATCAATCTCTAAAGTTTCTTGAAGTTTTAATGGGTCCCAGTGAGGGACATGACTGAGAAAGTGTCCCCAGGTTGCAGTTAGAGCAGGAAATTGGAGGCAGTGATGACAGGGTGGGACAAAGAGAAGCCAAGTCTTGGTGCCCTGGGGCACAGCAGAGTCTGTGCCACCAAGGGCTGTGAGGAGACACCTTGTCCTGAGGCCCTGGGGCCTCCTGGCACAGCCCCAGCAAGGCTGGGCACTGTCACCCCCTTGTCCTGCCCTCAGCATCCCCCCCACATCCCAGTGGCCTCAGGGATCAGCTGGAAGGAGTCCCTGGGGAGCCTTTGGCAGCAATGGCCCTGGGGGGCTCCTTCATGCTCCCAGGAACTGCAGGTTTGTCAAAGAACTTTGGCTTTTGCTTTTGCCTTGGAGTCTCTGAGAGCTTTGTGCAATCATGGCCTCCAATTATCTGCTGTAACGAGTCCCTTGAGATTCTCTGTCAGTAACAACACTCACTGGGGCTCCTTAATGCTTCAAGGTACTCAGGGTTTATTAAAGTCCTTCTTTTTTCACCCTGAGTCTCTGAGAAGTTTCTGTAATCATGGCCTCCAATTATCTGCTTTAATTAGTCCCTTGAGAGCCCTTATTAGTAAGGATACTCAGTGGGACTCATTAATGCCTCAAGTACTTCAGATTTTTTAAGGTATTTTCCTTTTTCCCTTTCACACTGAATCTCTGAGAGGTTTTTGTGCAATCATGGCCTCCAATTCTCTCCTCCAAGGAGTCCATGAGGAGCCTGTCTTGGGGATGGACCTCAGTGGGACCCATTCATGCTTGGAGTCACTTTGGGTTTTTCTTCTGACTTTGACTCCTGGAAAGGTTTGTGCAATCTCCTCTCAGGCCCTGAGGTTCAAGGGCTGAGCACCAAATGCACCTCGGGGCTCATTAGGATCAAGCAAGTCCTGACAAACCATGGCTCTGCCTTGATTTCCCTCTGGTCTAGTGCAGTTCATTAGGAAGGTTTTCTACTCCAGTTATGGAGAAATATTTCAAAGAGCTTCTAAGAAATATGCATCCCTATTTTAAAGAGTGTATATTTTACAGTTCTCTTTAGAGTAGAGGTGATTGTGACATTCTGTGGTTGATATTGATACAGGGTCTCTCATCAGGAGGTCTGGCCTGCTCAGAGAAGTTGAGCTTTGTGGTCTGACCCAGTGTGGACAACCTTGCTCCACATTCCCCAACCCCATCCTGTCTCTCCTCACTCACCTGGGACCTGCTTTGCTTGGAGAACTGCCTGCACTCAGCCAAAGATGGGTTTTCTTTTTTTTTTTTTTTTTTTTTTTTTGAAGCAATCTAAACCTCCTAAGTTTCCCCATTGAAAACAGACACCTCCTCAAGTGTGTGCCAAGCCCAAGCTGCCACCAAGGAGCTTCCTCTTCCCCAAGGCTGAACCCTGCAAGGAATGTTTTGGACACACAGGAAGTTCTACAATAAACACAAATCCAGAGTTGGCTGAAGGCAGAATTAGAGCAACTGCTGAAGGACAGAGAAGCTTTGAACTCCTTGCAGCTCAAAGCACCAAGGGCGTTGTTGGGAGGTGTGTGAGTGAGCCAAGAGTGAGGGCAAGGGCAATGCAGAGAGCCCTGGCAGTGCTGCTGTGCAGACAGAGCTGCTGGGAAGGCACTGCAGCCCTGCCCTGGGCCAGCTCTGAGCATGGATTCTCATCCCAACCTGCACTGGCCATTGCCAGGGGCTGTGCCATGGACACTGCACTGACCCCACTGCTGGGTTGGGATGCCATGGCCACCGCAAGAAGGTCAAGTTTCCTCAGAAACCTCCCTCAGGACTCATTTCTGCAGTCAGGTTCCATGGCACTTGCATGCAGACCTGGTGCTCTCCTTGGGGCCATGGCAGCTCTCAGGACACAGCAGTTCTGGGGCTGTTGCAGGTCCAATGGCACTGACACTCGTTGCTGTCCTCAGGTGCTGTGGGAACGACCACAAGGACCTGTTCCTCAGTTTGGTGCCATGGCCACCAATGCCTGGGCCCGCTGTGCTGGGATTGTCACTGTCACCTGCACTCAGGGCCCGTGGCTGGGCTGTGCTGCCATGGACACAGCACTGAGCCCTGTGCCACCGCCGGCGGCCATGGCCACCATCCCAAGGTGCCCTGGCCAGGGTCGGGGCATGGAAAGGAACCCGTGGAGCCGTGGGGATGGGGGATGGCCATGGGGTGCTGCTCTGGGCTGGGGCAGAGGGAATTTCCTCCCCAGGGCTTTCTCTGGGGCTGTGTTTGGGTTTGTGCTGAGCACAGCGCTGAGCACACAGAGATGGTTTTGTTCTCGCTGAGCTTGCACAGAGCCAAGGCCTTTCCTGCCCCTCGTCCGGCCATGCTGGGGAGGGGCTGGGGGTCCATTGGGGTTGGGAGGGGACACAGGGGACAGGTCACCCCAACTGACCCCGGGGATATCCCAGACCATAGGACATCACACTCAGTGTATAAAGTGGGGGAACAAGGAGGAAGGGGGGACATTTGGAGTGATGGTTTTTGTCTTCCCAGGGAACACTTAGGCAGGAGGGGCCCTGTTTTGCCATGGGCAGAGTCAGCACCAAAGACACAGACACCAACTGAAGGAATCAGTGTAATTTATATAAATGCAAAACTGCAAAGAGTTACAAAAGGACAAGCTCAGCAAAGCACATGATCATTAGCAAATTATTACAAAAGGAGAAGCTCAAAAATGCACCCAATCATCACTACCAAAGATTGCCCATGTCGATTAAGAAAGATCCATCAGCAGCTACCCTCAGACTTTACCATCACCCAGATCCTCTCATCAGCTGGGGAAGCTGTCCCAGCCAAGGACTGCAGAGCCACTCCCAACAATTGGCAATTCCTGCAGGTGCAGCCACCCACAGGTGAGGCTTCCAACCTCGCTGGGAGAGGGCCCAGCTTGGACAGTGCTGAATAAACAAACTGACAGCACTTCTAGTGCAGCAACATCTGGTTTCATCCTCCTCTTGGGTTCTCCCAAGACCTGGCCAGGGCTCAAGAAGGAACCAAGGGAGTTGACTTTGATCCTACACCCCCAAACAAGGCCAGATTGTCCCTTGTCTGGTTTCTAAATGCAGAACAGGTTTCACCAATGAACAGCTACAAAGATAATTTTGTTAATAATACTTTGTTAATTAGCAGATACAAACATAACATTTGGCTGGAAGGTTCATCTAGAGGTCAGCTTTGGCTCAGGGCCTGTTGTTCAGGCCTTAGTACTTCAATTGGTCCTTTGACCTACAGATGAATTACAAACCTTCCTAACAATTCTTTCCATAATAGAACCTTAGATTTAGGTATTAGGCATAAAGGCATCACCTCTTGCTCTCCAATTAAGTGCTCTTCAAATTCTTTACTCAGAGCTAATATTCACATTCCTTTTCAAACATGCCTAATTAGTTGCTATTCTCTATGTTATTTATCAAATCGCCCTTTTTTCTTGAGACTGTGTATCTTTTTAGACAAGTCTCAATTCTCCATTTTCCAGCACAAAGTGTTATAACAACTCTAACATGGAATCATAACACACCAAGTGCACACACTGCAATGATTACAGTGACTGCCACGAATGCATTTTGCAGCAGCCTCTGATTTGGCAGCCATGAAGCCAATCCCACCAAGAAGAATTTTCTTCCTTCCACCACTCTTCTATTGATCTTTCTGTCAAGGTGATTCCTGGCTGCTGGACTTCAAACCCATCCCTGACAGAAGCACCAGATTCCTGTCCTGTAATAGCACAGTTCCCTCCTTGGCCAGCAAGCAGATAATCCAAGGCCATACAGTTCTGTAGAGCCCCCATTCAAGTTTCTTAGGATGTGCTATTCGATATCTTAATAGCATCATTTGCTGCTTCTTCTAATAATCGATTTAGCTCTTAGTTAATGGAAACTCCACAGGACAAGGCAGTGCACACAGGGCACAGGGTGAACCAGAATCTTTGGTTTCTGAAATCCAAGGCATTCTTTGGGTGGAAAATGCTCTCTTGGCCCCAACTCTTCCCCGTGGTTGTTGCTGAAGTTCCCTAAATGGTGGCACTGCAGCTGGGAGTGGTGTAACACTGACACTGACCAGCTCCAGCACCCCAAGCTCTATTGACATTTTCAGTAATGCTAAAACATAGAAATCCTTTTACATTTTGGCCTCTAACCATAACAGGGTTTGGTTTCTCCTGAAGGGAAATCTTACTGAATCCTGTAAAACTGATCATTGTATTCTTTTGTTCCACAGCACAGTTTTCTTTAACTGTCCCTTCACGAGTCAGAGCTCATTGACAGAGTTCTGCCACCCCACAGGGTGGGCCCTCCAAGGGAATCCCATTCCTCCCAACACTGGTTGAGAACACATCCAGCAATTAGTTACATTGAGTATTTCAGCTACTTTGATCCTTACATTCTCATACAAATTTTCATGACTAATCCCTTGGTGAAACTCTAGAGGTGTTTCTGGCAAACAAAGATTCTGGTTGACTATCAAGATACAACTGACAGACATAAGTAGTACTTTAGTGACACAGTTATTCATTCTTTTTCCTCAGTCTTATTTGGGTTAGGAACAATAATTCCATTGTCCATGGAGCTGGCTCCTTTTTGATTCCAGAATAATGGCCCCAAGGTCCTTTGCTGTTCAGCTTCACCGCGGTGTCTGTGGGGAACAAGACTTGGTGGGGTCCTTTCCCCTTCGGCTGGAGAGGTGCTGGGTCCCAGTCCTTGAGGGGCATGCAGGCTCCTGGCTGGGATTCGTGTGGAAGGCACTCAGTGTCACATCAGGGCTCACATCGAGCCCCGTGGATCAGAGCATTTTCCCAAGGGACCGTTGGGGCAAACAGGAGATTTGGTCAGGCAGGATCTGTAAAACAACATCCTACAACATCTGCTTGTTCTCCCATGAACACTTGGCTGCAGGGACATATTCCCATCGTTCCTGCCCAGGTTTCAGGATTCAAACTGTGCTGTCTTTCCCCAGAGCTGTTCCTTCAGCTGCCTCAGGAGGGCCATTTGGCCTCTGGACCCACACTGTGGCTCCATTATTAGGACATTAGGTGGATCCAAACCCTTTATCTCCACAAACAGTGGCGATTTGAGGTGGATCTCCTTTTTTCACAATTGTTTTTAAAACAGCAGTATCAATAATTATCCAACCCTGTCACAGGGTTGCATAATCAAATAATGCTCACTATTGTTTAACAGAATTTAATTTCTCCTTGATAATCTGCATCAATTACTCCTCCCATGACATGAACACCTTGCAAGGCCAAGCTTTAGCGAGCAGTTATCAAACCAAAGTGTTCTGGACGAATCTGAATTCCTGTTCTGGTAGTGAGAACTCTTATTTGCTTCTGATTTATCCTAATCAATTCTAATGAATAAAGGTCCAGCCCTGCAGCTTCTGGGGTGTACCTGTAAGAGGTTCTCCATCAGGACAGGTTCCCATCTCCTCATTTTTTCATCTGCTCTTTTCACAACCCCTCCATCTGTTCCACCAATCCTGCAGCTGTGGGTAGGGTGGTATATGAAAAACCCAGCAGCCTTAATCACTTTATGTCTCACAGTAACAGACAAAGCATTCCACATCACAGTATCAGCAAACCCTATAAAAAGAGCCATTTTCATCCCATCCTCCTCTATTCATTATATACAATCTCACCAAGTTTCCCACTGATGATTCGGTCCTGGCCACACATTTTCTGTAGGGAATTTAGTGTTACATCCCTGAGCAGCCAAAGCTAGCAAATTAGTATTGTCAGCATTATTTCATTGTTATTTAGCTTATATATATACACATATATGTTTTAATTATACTTTACATAATTTTTAATTTATATATATCTATGTATTTATTATATTATTATATTATTTCACTTGTACAAAAAAATCTGAGATCAAGATTAAAAACTTCTGTTGCTCCATGTGGGAGCATTCCAAAAACAACTGTTCCTTCTCTTGGTGCTGTTTCCAATATACTGTGAACAAAATTTATCCTCATCTTCCCAAACCCAAAAGTTCTTTTCCTTTTTCCATATGCAATTTTTGGATGCATTTTAATACATCCAGTGGTTCAGCTTCTTTTAGCCAATTTCCCCATTGCTCACATGTTGCTCCAAACTCAGTCCCCTCCAGAGGCAGAGAACTCTAGGGAAAGTCTTCCCAACCGGGAATTTCGGATGGGACTGATTCCTTACATCTACATTTAAAAAGTGACATTTTGTTATGATCTGGCCACACTACACCAATTTTGTTTTGCCATGGGCAGGGTCAGCACCAAAGACACAGACACCAACTGAAGGAATCAGTGTAATTTACTGAGGGAATCACTGCAATTTCCTATAGTTCAAAGCAGCAAATGATCACAAAAGGAGAAGCTCAACAATGCAGCCAATCAGCACTACCGAAGTGTAGTTGCATTGTTTCAAAAATCTTTCTCTTCTTTCTCATGGAGAATAGAGATATGTTGCATTTTTGTGCTTTTCTAATCTCTGTGTTTTGGTACTGGATGCTGTAGGGTTGTAACCAATCATTTTAGGGGGTGGAAAATTGCTGACCAATAGTTGTTAGATTATTAATGTATATATAAAGAAAGTTTGGTAAATAAAGTTTGCTCTTTCGCCATTTTGTCGTGCTCCTGCCTGACTTTCCTGTGAGCTTCCATGAATCTCCACGAATATTAGAAAATCAGAGCCAATACCAAAGATTGCCTGCAGTGACTAAGACAGATCCATCAGCAGCTACCCTCAGACTTTACCATCACCCAGATCCCCTCATCAGCTGGGGAAGCTGTCCCAGCCAAGGACTGCAGAGCCACTCCCAACAATTGGCAATTCCTGCAGGTGCAGCCACCCACAGGTGAGGCTTCCAACCTCGCTGGGAGAGGGCCCAGCTTGGACAGTGCTGAATAAACAAACTGACAGCACTTCTAGTGCAGCAACATCTGCTTTCATCCTCCTCTTGGGTTCTCCCAAAGCCTGGCCAGGGCTCAAGGAGGAACCAAGGGAGGTGACTTTGACAATACTCCCCCAGAGAGATGTCAGATTTCATGGCCTTGTCTGGCTTCTAAATATGGAAAGGTAAATACATGTTTCACTAATGAGTGGATACATTCATCACAATGCTAATGATCATGCATATTTTGGTAGTGAGCAGATACAAAGATAACCTTTGGGTGAAAGGTTCATTGAGTGGTCACCTCTGGCTCAGGGCCTGTTGTTCAGGCCTCACTCAGGCCTCTTGTTCAGCCCTCAGTGCTTCAGGGACGTGGATTAGTGCTGGGCTTGACAGTGCTGCGTAAACAGCTGGACTTTATCAGCTCAGAGGTCTTTTCCAACAGAAAGGATTCTAGAATTCCAGCATTCTGTCTGCTGCATTCAGCTAGGTCCACATTAGCAGCATTCCTTTGCTCAAAAAGTCCCCTCTTGGTCAGCTCTGGTGGCCTAAGCCTTCAGCTCCTTTAGCTCCTGGTGCTGAGCTGCTCATGCTGAATGAGACGACTCGGAGAGAAGAATACAGTTCATCCAATTCCTTCTGGGACACTGAGAGGGGAGGCTGTGAAAACAGGAGCATTGTTTGGTGTCACCTCCTCTCTGCCCTTCACGCCTTTCAGCATTTTGAAACACCAAGAGCTTTCTTCAAGAGTGAAATGAAGCAGCTGTTGCTCCTGCCAGGTCTCGCTCTCTCCACTCTCTGCACTTGACTGCTTTTGTCCCTCTTGCTGTGCCCTCTGTTCTCCCTGGGCTCGGTGGCTGCTGCCCAGGACTGTGGAGCTGGCCCAGATCAAGTGGTCAAGACCTCATTTCTCTGTCCCTGGAGCTGCCTGGGCACAGCAGCCTTTTCCATCTGGAGGCTCCATATGGACAGGGAGTCCCCACCTGCGTTCCTTGCACAACCTCCAGGAGCCCAGGGCCCCTCACAGGTGGGGCAGCACAGCAAACAGGGAGCCTGTGAGTCTCTTCCAGCCATGTCTGCTCACAGTTTGGACCTTGGAGCTTCAGGTGGACAAAGGCTTTTGGTCCCTCTGAGTGTCCCTGTGTCCAGCAGTGCTGCTCCATCAGTCTGTGCACAGTAAAGGGGAAAAGCCTCAGCCCTGCAGGGGCCAGGAGCTGCCAGGCTCTGTGGGAAGGGAGCTGCTCCACATGGGAACAAGGAGCAAAGGACATTCCTCTTTTAGGACATGTTTTCTGTAAAAAAAAAAAAAAAAAAAAAAAAAGGAAAAAGAAATCAGAAAAAAACCTTGAAATATAAAAACAAACTCCAAATGTGTAGTGAAAAATCTTCTGTAAACTTCAATTAAGAGGTAACTGATCTTTCAAGAAGAGAACTCAGTTAATTTACTTTGTAAATGTGCTGATGACATAGCTCCATCTTACTGACAACAGCAGCCTTTTTGTAAAGATTTTGGGGTTTGTTTCCAATATTGTTATTTTAAATTCTGGTTGAAGCAATAGGAAATTGATTGTGCCCTGCCAGTTCTGAGCAGGACTGGGA
Source organism: Acanthiza pusilla (assembly GCA_036630365.1). Classification (NCBI taxonomy): domain Eukaryota; kingdom Metazoa; phylum Chordata; class Aves; order Passeriformes; family Acanthizidae; genus Acanthiza; species Acanthiza pusilla. The sequence goes on from JAXCHO010000108.1 coordinate 2,375,509, forward strand.
ATCTAAACTCTACTAAACCTCAACTCCTTTAGAAGATGCCCTTCCTTCTCACCCTGTGAATGAGCTCCACATTCCCTTTGAAATTGTCAGTGGTTTCTGAAAGACAGAAAGTCCCACTTACTGCTTTTCTCCTTGGTTTGGAAGTGCAGAAGGGCAATTCTTCATCCATCAACTCCAGACTGCACTGCCTTAGGAACACGGCCCACTGGCCAGGTTTGGCCCACTCGTGGCAATTCTAGAGGAGGAAGAAAGTGCAATTGCCCAATTCCAGCCCAAAAGGAATAAAGAGTGGGACAGACAAAACATGTGTGGAGATACAGGCGTTCAGCTGGGACTGTGGAGAGTTTGGGCTCTTGCCAATTGGATGTGTATCCCTCACTGCAATCTCTGGGCCTGCAGGAGAGTCTCACTCACCTGCCAAAGCAGAAAGCTCCGTCGCTGTGCTCGGAACAGGCTCGTCTGATGCAAAGCTGTCAGAGCAATGGGAGGGCAGAGCAGGCCCAGCCGTGCCCGGGGCTGAGCCCCAGCAGAGCCCTGGCAGAGCCCAGAGCAGCCTCAGCATCGGCAGAGCCCAGCTGGAAGGAGACAAACCAGAAACCGTCTGTCAGCTGAAGGCTCCTGTCCCCTTGTCCCAAGCGCCCGCAGTGCCCAGGCCGTGCTGGCTGTGCCCAGAGCTGTGCCCAAACCTCCCCATCATTGCTGCCTCTGGGAGCAGAGCAGGAGGGCAGCACATGTGCCCAGCCTCCAGCCAGCCACGGCAGATCCACCTCCTCAGCAGCTGCCCAGAGCCAAAAAGCAGCTTGGCAGCTGACTGAAGAATTCATTGCATCCACCCCAGCAAAGGGGGGAACCTTTGGTGCCCGGCCAGGCTGTGCAATGCCCAGATCTGGGAGCATCCCCTGGCTCTGGACTCACCTGCACTTTGGGTGTGGAGTGTGTCTTTGCAGAAGGTGCCAGAATCGAAGTCAATCATCTTCAGCTGCAGATAGCCACGTCGAGGAAGAGGTTCTCATCCCTGAGGTCATCCTTGGTGTCTCCAGCAGCAGCCCCACCTGGTCCAGCTTCTCCAGGGGCTCCTTCTCCTTCCCTGGGGCCACAGCAGGCTGTCAGTGTTCTGCCCAGGGCCCCAGCCATCAATGAACCAGGACAAGAAAAACCAGATTGAATAGTGGCCCTCAGTGCTTGCCAGAGCAGCTCAGCTCCAGCACAAGAGCTGCACGTTCCCATCTGATGATCCCTGCTCTGGGCTACAGGCAGGACAAAAAAGTTTGGTTTTCTTTGCTTCTTATTGCCCAGAGATCTGTGCAGCTGTTACTTACGAGGTCCAAACGGTGCCTGTGGATCTCTCCCATCTTCTAGGGCAGACCCTGCAGCCAAGGCTCATAGAATAGATCCTCCACTGACGGTCTGTCCAAAGAGTGCATGGATAAACACCACTTGATGAGATCTTGGCACTCTGGGGAAAGAAACCAGAAACTGTCAGTCACTTGGAGAAGGAACCTCTCCACTTTGCCCCGCCGTTCCCAAGCCCTGACTATGCTGGATGTGCTCAGAGCTGTGCCTAAAATTTCCAGTCAGTTCTCTGTTTTGGAGGAGAGCAGGACATGTGCCACCTCCTCAGCAGCTGCCAGAGCAGGATGCTCATGAGCCTGCTGCTGTCTCCCAATGCTGGTATTCCCCCTGTGCCACAGGGATGAGGATCTACCTTGAGAGAGATGTTGTGGGAACAAGAGCTCGCCCCAGATGATGTCCCAGCCCTTCTTGAACGGGTGCTTCCCGCAGACCATCTGGTACAGCAGGATCCCCAGGGACCAGATCGTCGCTGCCTCGCCATGGTAGCATCTGAGCTGGGTCCATTCTGGTGGGCTGTAGGACAGTGTTCCTGTGGAGTACAGATGGAGTTCATCAGCTGGATGCTGCTGCTCCCAGAACCTCGCCCCAGCATCCCTGGGCATGCAGGGGCTGCACCAGTGGCACACAGGGTGACCCACTGCCTTCTCGGCAGCACCTGTGACTTGTGAACAAACTTGGGATTGTAAAAGAAGCCAGTGGTGCTGGAAGAGGGCAGCAAAAGCCCTGGCAAGGCCTGACCATGACATGCAAGTGAAAAACCCACCCAGTGGGGGGGAAAAACCACTCTCCTCCCTGCCTGCATTGCCCCCAACAAACATTAACAAGCCAAGGCAAACAAGGGGAGTGGAGCAGTCCAAGCCCTTCCTCGCCTGCACATCAAACTGGGCAGGGCACGGGGTCTGACCCCTCTCTGCTACGCCCATGGGGGTTTGTGTCGGGCTGGCTGCCCCAGCCCAGGGCACAGTGGGTGCTGAAGGCTGTCAGCAGGGCCAGGAGCTGGTCCCCCCACTCTAAAGCAATTTGGCTAAAGAAACAATCCCATGACCCACAGCAAATGGGGGAATCCCTGGGGCTACATCCAGGCTGCGCCATGAGATGCCCAGGAGCATACCCTGGGAGGGCTCACCTGCGAATTTGGTGTAGACTGTGTCCTGGAGGAAGGTGCCACAGCCAAAGTCAATCAGTTTGGCCTGTCCGGTGGCCAGGTCGATGAGGATGTTGCCAGGTTTGATGTCTCTGTGCAGGACCCCGCAGCTGCTGCAGTGCCGCACGGCCTCCAGCACCTGGCGGAACAGCCCCCGCGCCTCCTCCTCCGGCAGGAACCCCCGAGCCAGGATGAAATCATGGAGGTCCTGACACTGCTCCGGACGCTCCATCACCAACAAGAAGCTGTTGGGCAGCTCAACCCACTGCAGGAGCTGAATCACACCATGGAACCCAGTGGACACCTTGTCCAGCAGCACGATCTCCAGGGGCGCACGGGTGCCATTGGGCTGAGGGAGGACCAAGGTGCTGTCAGTGGGCTGGGGCCGTGCCAGGGCTCTGGGACCCCTCACCCAGACCGGGATGATCTGCGCCCCCCGCTCACCCCACGCCCGCTCTCCCTCCGGGGCTCCCGGCGGCTCCCACCCTGCCGGGCCCCGGCTCCTCGCCCGGCACGCCCCGGCTGCTGCCGCTGGCCCCGCTCACTCACCAGCTCGCCCCAGTGCCGGATGCGATCCCGCGGCACGCATTTGAAGGCAACCTGCAAGCCAAGGGGAGCAGCGCGCTGAGCTCGCCGCCCGCCCCGCCGCGCCCCGTCCTTCTCCTCCTCCTCCTCCTCCTCCTCCGCCCGCCGCCGGCCCCGCCACTCACCGGGGCGCCGTCCGCCAGCCGCGTCCCCGCGTAGACGCTGCCGTAGCCGCCTCTGCCCAGCAGCGAACCCAGGCGGTACCGCTCCTGCAGGGCCTCCTGCGCCGTCCCTGCGGGCGACACGCGGCCGTCAGCGCTCGGCCCGGGGCCACACACGGCCCCCGAGCGCCCCCCGAGCGCCCCGGGCCGGGCACTGCCACCCGCCCCGGGCACCGGCGGCTCGGGGCCGGCGGCCGCGCTGCCGAGCGGCGGAGCTCGGGCCGGGGAAGCCGCAGCGGAGGCGGCGGGAGCGGCCCCGCCGCCTGTGTCCTCCGCGGGCCCCGGGAGGCGCCGGCAACGGGGCCGGGGCCGCGACTGCAGCCCGCGGCGGGGCCGGGGCCGGGGCCGGGGCCGGGCTCGGGCCAGGCGGAGCCAAAGGCTGGCGGTGCCGCCCCAGGCACTGCTGCCCGCCCAGCAGCGCCACAGCCGCGATGGCGAGAACCGCGCGGAGGCGAGAGCGCGGCGGGACGGCCCGGGGCGGGGAGGGGGCGGCCCCGCCCGGGGCCGGGGGCGGGCCTGGGGCATGGCCCGGCCCGGCACGGGGAGAGGGAGACCGGGAAAGGAACACCGGGAAAGGGACACCGGGAGAGGGACACCGGGAAGGGGAGACCGGGAAAGGGACACCGGGAGAGGGAGACCGGGAGTGTGTGCGGGACAGCGGGAGAGGGAGAGGAGAAGGAAGAGGGAGTCGATAGAGTCCCTGCTTTCGCTGCCGCCGCTGCCGCCGCTGCCGCCGCTGCCGCCGCTGCCGCCGCTGCTGCCGCTGCCGCCGCTGCAACTGAAGCTTCGGGGCCGTTTGTCCGAGTGTCCGTTTGGCCGAGTGTCCGTTTGGCCGAGTGTCCGTTTGTCCGAGTGTCCGTTTTTCAGTTCCCCGCTCCCCCCGCGCGCCCCACGGCCGAGCCCCGCGTGCCCCGGGGGCAGCTCCTGAGTCTGTCCAAACACGGGAACTTTGCCGTGTTCAGCCCAGATCCAGAGGCTTGACACAATGGCACAGGAATCCCCTTGGCTGCTGCTGTGCAGTCCCTGCTGAGGGTCAGACACTATCGGAGCACATTCCCTGTCTGTAGAGTTCGTACCTGACCCAAGCACTGCACTTATGTCTCCACCATTGCTTTCCAAGAAAAGCAAGGGAAGGCAAACTGGATGTAGCTCATGGTATTTTAGAGTGTCTAAAACTCATTAAGTCATAGATCTTCGAGGTGAGATCCATTTGGAATTAATGGGATGGAGAAGTAGTGCAACATGGAAAATGGTAGCATAGAAATAAATACAGGCAAACATCTTGGATTGTTTCTTTCCATTTTCATTTCACTTCTTGAAAGCCCTTTCAGGTTTCCAGAAATCTTCTCCACAGTCCTCTTTGCTCTTTTCAAGAACCTTTCCTGGAGAAGGAGGTTGAGCTGCTGTCACAAGATGTGCCACCAATTGCAGCTTCTCTTGGCTTTCCGCACTGTGTGTGCAGCACGGCTTTTGCAGCAAAGGAGGACAAATGTTTGGAGAACTTTACAATTTGTCCTTTCTTTTGCTTGTGAGCTGGGGAGTTGTGCCGTTGGCTAGGTTTTCATTGTTACTGTTCTAACCTAAGAAAACAGGAGGTGGTACCAGGAATTGTTAGGGAATACAGCCCTGCCTGAATTCAGAGAAAGAATCTCCAGAGACTGCAGCCAGAAATGGAGAGTTGTGTGATAATCATTCCAACATCTCCATGGACATCTTGGCAGTGATCTAGAACATGAAAATGTGCTGAGAGCGGTAGTTTGTTTCTGTGTTCACTTTCGATGTTTCTACATCTCTTGTGCTGGTGTAATTCAAGGGTACAATCAGTTCATGATAAGCACCAGAACAAGCTGGACTTCTCAGAGTAGACAACTGAAAGAATCTGAAAAGGAGAAATGCCTGGAATGACTTGGTGAAATTTGTCTGTAGGAAGGGTCATTTTTTCTAATAATTTCTAACCCATTCCCTCTGCTTTTGCCTTTCTTCACAAGGCCATTTACATCCCAGATTCCTCATGAAATGAGACCCCTGAGCTTCTGGAAGTGCCTGAAAGATGGCCTGTTCCTCTGCAGGGACACTCAGGGTGAAACTGGAGCCGGGAGCTGGAGCCCTCTCTTGGGAAGCCTCCTCCCAGCTGGAATTTGTGCAGTGCTGGGACAGGAGGAGGGGAGCACGATGGGCGCCGTGTGGAAGGAGCAGGAGGTTTGGGCCGCAGGACATTCCGTCTGCGCCGCTGCCCCGCAATCGGCGGCCGTGCCCAGGGCTCTGGGCCTGGCCCCGCGTGCGCTGAGCTCCCTGACACTGCAGGAGCTCCCCGGGCTGGGCTCAGGCTCCACTGGGACTCTGCAGCAGCTGGGCTCCAGCTGGGATCAGCAGCAGCTGCAAATCCCTCTGGGCATCTCCAATTTCTGCTGCTTGGAGTAGGCAATGAAGTGAGTCAAGAAGTTCTGGTTTTTCTTTCTCCTAGTGGGATTTTTCATTTTATTTGACACTCCAGAGGCAATTTCTGTGATGGCCTCTGTAAGTTGATTCTATTTCAACAGCACAAGCAACATGACAGTGTTTGAACACTGCAAATGTGGCCTGGCTGGCTTTGATTCTCCTTGACTTAGTGCTTAGGGACTTGTGAGCATTTCAGCATCTGCTAATTATAATGCCTGTGACAAAAGTACTGAGTTCACCATCACAAAAGCACTGTGGGTTGCACTGACTGAAAGAGGAAATTGCAGTTGTACTGATAAAATTCAGGTGGCAACCAGAAGAGGGGCAAGAGCAGCCCCTCTATGATCTACAATTCATAAGGCAAAGGCAACAAGAGCCTCGTGCTGTGACCTCAGTGTGAGTAAAGCAGTGCTGCAAACAGTGCTGGAACCTGATCCTTTCTCTCTCTGAAGGTTGGTTCAGGGCAGCACAGGCGGGCCCTGAGGAATGAGGGCTGTTTGGGGGTGATTGTTGCTCTGCTCCAGAGTTCCCCTGGAAAAACCCCTAGGGAAGCCGAGGCAGGAGCAGCTGGGAAGGGCTGGCGCTGCTGCTGCTCCTGCCCGGGAGCCGCGGCTGGGCCGGGCCGGCGCCCACTGCGCTGCGGCTCCTGCTGCTGCCAGAGCCGGGCGGGACTCGGGGACAGCCCATGGACACGGGGGGACAGCAAAGGCCGTGCGGCTGCACTGATGTTCGTGCTCGGGCCAGCGCCAGCACACAGCTTCGGCCCCACATTAACCCCGAGGGCAACGCTGGGGAAAGGCTCCATTTCAGCCTTTCTTTCCTCATGGCTGTGAAGGGAGCGAAATAAAAGGAGAACAAGCAGGGCCCGACCCCTTGTGCTTTGGGAGGAGCCCTGAGCCTGGGGCTGTGAGAGGCCATGAGGAGCTGTGAGAGGCCATGAGGAGCTGTGAGAGGCCATGAGGAGCTGTGAGAGGCCATGAGGGCTGTCAGAGGCCATGAGGAGCTGTGAGAGGCCATGAGGAGCTGTGAGAGGCCATGAGGAGCTGTGAGAGGCCATGAGGAGCTGTGAGAGGCCATGAGGAGCTGTGAGAGGCCATGAGGAGCTGTGAGAGGCCATGAGGAGCTGTGAGAGGCCATGAGGAGCTGTGAGAGGCCATGAGGAGCTGTGAGGAGCCTCAGCCCTGGCAGGAGGGGGTCCCCCCATGTTCCCAGGGCAGGGCAGCTGTGAGGGGCCACGAGCACAGATGTGGTGGCAGAGCAGGCTCAGGGCAACTCTGGGATCGTATGAGACCCTTCCCCAGCTCCAAATCACACTAAAATCCCATAACTGGGACTTCCCATCTTTAGAATCCACTGGCATCTTGGAAGAGACTGTACAGCTCAATCCCACTTGGAGAAAAAAGAGATTCTTTCCAGTGAGCTGACATCCAGCCACTAGTAATAATGTCAGATTTAAAAGAATGAAACTAATGAGTAATACTAATAAACAATATCAACTTTAACAAGAAATAAGCCTGCAAATTCCAACACACAGCACCACCCCAAAAAGACAAACCTCATTTTTCTTTACTGTCACAAGGCTCATAAAAACAAATCCTATTAACTTTCTCCCCCTCACCTCTTCCCCACCAGATAAACGAGGCCATTTTCACTGTTTAATGCAAGTTACAGTTGAGGGCTGGAGAGAAGAACAGGGAGACACCACCAATTTCCATGTCAAACCCACTAAGTAAACTCCAAAGAAGAGACAATAAAACAGGATGGGGGCAGGGGCTGGTCAGATGTTGCTCTAAAGGGTCCCAAGATCACCTCCAAGCAAACAGGAGGGGAAAAGAAACCCCTAAAAACCAGCCTGTGTGTTCAGGGACTCAGCTGTGAGGAACTGGACATGCACAGAGGCAGCTGGAGCAGTTCTTTCCTCAGGCTGAACTCCCAGCCAGGGCACTGAAGTCAATCAAGTGCTTTCCCAGAGGATTCCATGGTTGCCAACCACCCTTCAGGATGTGGCTCACAGGAGCACAGATCCTTCTTCAAGTTAGGAGGGCAGCAAAAATGACAAGAGATGCCCAATTCAGAGCTATGTTTCAAAACCTGACAAATAAACATCAGTAGAACTATGAAGCCCAGCTGTGGGCCCTGGAATCCTATATCCAAGGGGAAACTGGAAAGGCTTTTTACAAGGATTGACATGGTGTTGTCCATGCAACATTTCCATCCCTCCCGTGGCCTCTTCCCTCAGGGTCCCCAGCAGCAGCTGTTGGAGCAGCACATGGATCTGCAGATGGAACTGCTGCCCAGCCCAGCCTGAGCTACACAAGGCTCCTGCTGACAGAAACCCAAATATTCCCTCCCAGGGGCTCTGCAAACACTTCCCCATCTGTTCTGTCTGCTCCAAGCAGACACTGCAGGGAAAATCCTGGGTACAGCATTATCCAGAGAAACTTCCTGTGCTTCCTACTCCAGCTTGCAAACCCAGCCCTTGGACAGTGGATTTATAAGGATGGCAAGTCATAGATCAAATAGGATTAATTTTAAGCCATGACACTTCATTCTACATGGTAGATTCTTCTATTCTGTGCCATGAAACACATCTTCAATTAGACTACAATTAATGGGTCTGAAGCCTGAATTAACAAAACCAAACAAAACCACACCAAGTTACCTTACAAAGACTGAAAGACATAATAAATATGTTTTTCTCTTCAAAAGTAAATGTGTTTTTCTCTTTTTAACATTTTTCAGGTATACATGGCATGTACAAGATCAGGTGTAGTGGGTTGATGCTGGCTGGATGCCAGGCACCCATCAAAGCCTCTCTCTCACTCCCCTCTGCAGTTGGACAGGGGAGAGGAAATAGAACGAGGGATTCATGAGTTGAGATAAGGACAGGGAGAGATCCCTCATCAAATATGATCATGGGAAAAACAAGCTCAAATTAGAGATATTAATTGAATTATTGCTGACAAAATCAGAGCAGGAGATGTAAAATAAAACCTTAAAAGTGCCTTCCCCCAGCTCTCCCTCCAGCCCAGCTCTATCTCCTCCCCCAGCAGCGCAGGGAGATGGGAATGGGGGTTATGGTCAGTTCATCACCCGAGGCTCCTCCCACTGCTCAGGGAGAGGAGTTGTTCCCCTGCTGCACCATGGGGTCCCTCCTATGGGAGAGTTCTCCAGGAGCTTCTCCAATGTGAGTCCATCCCACGAGCAGCAGCTCCCTGTGAACTGCTGCAATGTGAGTTCATGCCATGGGCAACAGTCCCCAAAAACTGCTGCAGTGTGGGTCACTCTCCTACGGGGTCAGTCCTTGAAGGACAGGCTGCTCCAGCCTGGGAGCAGGGCCCCTCTCTCCACGGCTCACAGCCTCCTCCCAGGCATCCCTGCTCCAGCATGGGCTCCTCCTCCATGGGCTGCAGGTGAATCTCTGCATCCCCATGGATCTCCAGGGGCTGTGGGTGGATCTCTGCATCCCCATGGATCTCCAGGGGCTGTGGGTGGATCTCTCCATCCCCATGGATCTCCAGGGGCTGTGGGTGGATCTCTGCATCCCCATGGATCTCCAGGGGCTGTGGGTGGATCTCTGCATCCCCATGGATCCCCATGGGCTGCAGGGGCACAGCTAATTCACCGTGGCCTACACCAAGGCCTGCAGAGGAGTCCCAGTTCCAGTGCCTGGAGCAGCTCCTCCCCCTCCTCCTTCACTGACGTTGGTGTCTGCAGAGCTGTTCTCCTCACATGTTCTCACCTCACTCTTCTCTGGTCACAATTACAGCTGTGCAACAACGTCTTCATTTTTTTCTTTCTCTTTAAATCTCTTATCCCAGAGGCATTGCCACCATTTGTAATTGGCCCAGCCTTGGCCACTGGCATGTCCATCTTTGGAGCCACTAGGGATTGGCTCTGCCTGACATGCTGGAAGCTTCCAGCAGCTTCAGCCCACCACTGTGGGGCCCCCGCTACCAAAAACCCAGGCCATGGAACCAAGGGGCCATTGTGACATTGCACAGCCTCATGGAACCAAGAGGCCATTGTGGCACTGTGGGGCCTCATGGAATCATGGAGACCTTTGTGACACTGCAGGGTTTCATGGAATGAAGGGACAGTTGTGGCACTGTGGGGCCCCATGGAACCAAGGAAAGCATTGTGTGCCTGCGCAGGCCAAGGTACCAAGGACACTATTGTGACACTGTGGGGCCCCACGGAACAAAGAGGCAACTGTGACACTGCAGGGCTTTGTGGAGCAAGGGGGTCAATGTGAGTCTGTGTAGGTACATGGCACTGAGGAGACCATTGTGACACTACAGAACCTAATGGAATTGTTGGAAATGGTACAACTTTTTAATTTTTTTTAATGTAGCTTTAGTCAGGGCTTGTACACCTTTGCCCTGAGGGAGGGGAATTGAAGTTTCTCATCAAAAGACTCTGTTCACCCAAGTTGGGTAAGGCCTGATGAGTTTAACATCTACAGACTGGGAGTAGCCAGAAGATACACAGGAGGTAAACGAACATCAACAAACATGACTCTTCAGTGCAGTTAGAGACACCTGGTCTTAGAAAAGTTTGATAAGAGAGTCAAAGAATGAGCACCTAATTAACATCAAAAGCAAAGGGATCGATAACCAAGAGGAGATCAAACACTACTGTGTAATTTAAGGCCAATGAATGTGAATTTCTTTGGGTTTTTTATGTATAAATGTGTGAAAAGTCTAGTAAAGAACCATGTGAAAAGTCTAGTCAAGAACCATGTGAAATGGAAAGATTTTCACTACACAACGCAGGAATGTGTGGATGAAATTATTTCTATTGCATGTTCTGGCCAGAACAACAGCCTGGCCAGAATAAAGTAATGCCTAAATTCTCTAACACTGAAAAGATGTTGTTGGAGAGTTTGTGTTTTTCATGCAGTTTCAGTGACAGTCCCACTGAGGTCCATCACCAACAGAGGCTCCTCATGGACTCCTTGGAGGAGAGAATTGGAGGCCATGATAGCAGAAACTTCTCAGAGACTCAATGTGAAAAGGAAAAAAGAAAGTTCTTTAAAAAAGTGAAGTAACTTGAAGCATTAATGAGCCCCAGTGAGTGTTGTTACTGACAAAGAATCTCAAGGGACTCGTTACAGCAGATAATTGGAGGCCATGATTGCACAAAGCTCGCAGAGACTCCAAGGCAAAAGCAAAACCCAAAGTGCTTTGGAAAACCTGCAGTCCCTGGGAGCATGAAGGAGCCCCCCAGGGCCATTGCTGCCCAAGGCTCCCCAGGGACTCCTTGCAGCAGATCCCTGAGGCCAGGAGTGCAGGGAGGCCAAGGCTCTGTGCAGGCAGCTCAGGTGCTGAGCAGAGCCTGGGCTGGCTGGAGGCAGCAGAAAGGCCAAGGGCTGAGCCCCAGCCCCGGGGAAGGCAGATCCTATCCCTCCCGCCTTGCTCAGGGCTCTGCCGGGGGCACTGGCATGTGGGGGGGATGCTGAGGGCAGGACAAGGGGGTGACAGTGCCCAGCCTTGCTGGGGCTGTGCCAGGAGGCCCCAGGGCCTCAGGACAAGGTGTCTCCTCACAGCCCTTGGTGCCAAAGTAGAGCAAATCACTTCTGCAATCAAATTGCACTTTGGTAAAATATGTCAGGAAACTTCCTTGACCTGGGGCCAAGCCTTCCCTGCTGTTCAACTTCAAATCAGAATTCAGCCGTGGGGCACCAGCAAAATCAGCCCCTGTGAGCTGCTCTGTGGCCAACCATACCCAGGGCCACATTCCAGGAAACACACATGTAAAAAGAGGGGTCAATTTGAATAATTCCCTCATTACAGGATTTGCAGTGAGCAGTGGAGATCTCCAAATTGAAGAGATTGGACACACCAGGGCACAGGTTCCAACCAGGAAATTGGGTCTGCTTGAATGACTGGGGAAGTGCTCTCCTCCAGCCCAAGGGGAAGGGACCTTTCCAAGTGCTATTGAGAACTTTTTACAATGCACAGCTCAAGATGGCACCTTCTGGAGATTTCAAGAAACCTGGAGCAAAACTCCTTCATGGTGAGAAAGGGTTGGTCAATAGGTAACTCAAGTTAACTACTGAGAGACAGAATATGTGAATTCTAAACCTAGGAAAACAGGATTCCCTTTATCTTGGCAAGGTAAGAGGGACAAGAATCTGTTTGAGGCCAGCACAGAAGCTGCTGAATCACCCACCAGGGACTATGCATGCTCCAGAGAGGAAGGGGAAAAGTGCATTGTGATGAAGACTACCAGATCTTCATCACGAGAAGACCCCCAGCGACCACCAGGACACACAGCACATGTGTGGCACACATGCGAATGATATTAATGATTTCCAAGAAATGATTTGTATAACCACTCCTATCCCAGGGAATGTGATGAATACTCATGAATGTTACCCATAACATGGTGTGTTGGAAGTGCCAGGGTGTGTGTGTTTGGAGGAGTGAATCCCCTACACCCAGTGCGCCGAATAAAGCAAATCCCCACTGCTCTGACTTTGTCTCTGAAGTGTCTCTGGGCCTGCTTGGGGTGAATCAATAGTTAGCACTTGCTTAAAACGTCTGTTTATAAAGGTCACCGTAATAATTGCGGTATGGTTCTAGCTTGCATCAAGATTCAGTGTTGTAGCTCTTGTGTTGACTTAAGCTATAAAAGTAAATAGAGATATTGAGAGATCTATTCACATAAGGAACTGAGTGTCCAGAGAGACTTGATAAGGACAGTAGAACAGAACAGCACAGCCTTGGAGAAACAGATAAAGGATGTAACTCAGGTGAATAGAAATCACAAAATGCAAGCAGAATGCCAGCTCAGCTCTGCAAGGCTGACAAAGCAGGAGGTCTGCAAAACAAAGATATTGCCCTTACTCAAAAGCGTGGTCGAGGAACAGCCTCGAAACCTGAAAAGGACACCAGATGTTGAAGAGAGACCCCAAGAACCATGGAACCCCAAGAACCTTTGAAAAAAGGTGCAATTTTGTAAAATAAAGTGATACATATCCATCAAGTGAGCAGGGATAGGTCACAAATATGTAATCAGTGTGTGTGATTAAAACTCTCTTCATCCGACACTTGGGTTTTAGAGGAAATGTGCTCCGAGTGTCCAGCGCTGCCAAAAAGAATGGCTGCTTTCTAGTACTCCAACTATGTTAGAAAGCTCATGTCCTGCCGATTTTGGAATCACTTCCACAAGGCCCCGCTGTGTCACAATGGCCCCTTGGTTCCATGAGGTTCCACAGTTTCACAGTGACACCTTGGTTCTGCAGTGTCATTATGGCCTCTTGGTCCCACGAGGCCCCACAGTGTCACAATGGTCACCTTCATTCCATGGGGCCCTGAAGCCTTACAATGGCCCCTTGATCCATGGGGTTCCACAGTGTCACAATGGCCCCTTGGGTCCTTAGAGCCCTGAAGTGTCACAATGGTCTCCTTGGTTCCATGAGGCCACGCAGAGTCACCCTGGGGCAGGACACCAGGAGGGATTCGTTCCCCACTCGCTGCAGCTCCCTGGCCCAGCTGGCACCGACACCTTCTCCCAAGCCAGCGCTCCCGGGCACAGCCAGGGCCGTGCCACACTGCAGCTCCTGCAAACCACGGCAGCTTTGAGGCCAAAACCTGAGTCACAGACAGTTTGCCACTCTGTGTGTCTCTATTTGACCAAGAAATGTCCCATTGTGGGGTGTCCCTTTCCTGCAGTCACTGCAACACTGGGACCATACATGGAGCTGTGAGCGAGAGAAATGGCCAGCGCTGCACCTCTGCACTGACTCGGGGATGGTGGGAAATGCTCTGTGGGGGTGGCTGGAATGATGGAAAAAGGACAATTGGCAGCACAGAGGGAAACCCATCTGGGCTGCTGGACTGGGACAAGACATCACTGCCTGGGTAGAGAAGTTGGCTGTGAAAGTGCCTCCTGTGGATGCTCACGTACCCAAGAGTTGGCACTGAAGAGCATCGCAACAATGGCCAGGGGGATGGGGCTGCCAGGATTAAAGTGTCTCAGGTGGGTCTGGACTGGCCACACAAGGCTGAGTTATTTCTGGCTCAATGGGCCCAGGACACCTCAGATCATCAGGGAAGAGATGAAACCTCCAGATGGGCTGGTGAGCGAGGGGTGGATTTACCCATGGACAGCATCTCCAGGTTATCCATGAGTGTGAAACTGATGCCTGAAAGAGAGGCCAAAACAAATTAGGAGTATAAAATGCGGTCAAATTTATTTGAGGCCTTCAAGGTACATTCGGGCAAGCGAAAGACGCCCCCCCCGGACGACACCCAAAATGGACGACAGGTCACGAGCCCTTCACCTTTTACAAGTTGCGTCCCATTAGCATATTGGCTCTCAATTCTCCAATTGCACCCTTAAGTGATGATGTTCACTACCCAAGGCCTGCCCCCCCCCGCCCATTTTACAGTTGTTTACATATTTTCAGGCCCTAAGGCAATGAATATGTCCTTGAATCTGTATTCAGAAAGCCTTGTTTTGGCTAAAGGTGCTGGGAACAGGGGATTTCAGCACTTTGTAAGAAGCACAAAACTACAGCAAGTTACAGATGCATGAAGAGGAAAAAATTAGAAATACTTGAAGGCATCAAAACGTGTGCTGCGATCAAGCAGGGCCAAGTGGGTAAAGCCTCTGTGGTGTGGGGGACGATGGTGGGAATATAAATGTGGGGACACACGTGGTCTTTTTAGTGGGAGAGAATACCATTCCTCAACCACACCAGCCCTGTCAGAGCCAGCCCTGTCCCTGCACTGCCCCAGCTCTGCTGCCCCACAGCTGCTGATCAGGAAGGGCAGAGCCATGGGGGAGGGAAATGCACAGGGACTCCTCCTGGGAGGGACCTGGGGAGGTTTCCAGGCCAAGCCAAAGCACAGTCAGTGCAGAAAGGGACACAAGGATGGGCTGTTTGTGTGCTCTGCCATGGCAGGATGAGATGCAGAGCTGCACACACACCCAGACAATGTGGATCCCTGCAGGAGCTGATCTCACACAGCAGCTCCCAGGCCTCTGCTGCTCGCTGCTTGCTCTGCTTTGATGTTCCCTGCTGGTTACAGCCACCCCACACACCCCAGTGCTGTGTGCACACACACCAGTCTCACCAGTGCCTGGGCCCCCACAGGACACAGGACCTGATGGTTTGTGGTTCCCACTCCAGTGTCTGGCACTTGGACCTCCCTCTGTGCCCAGAGCAGAGAGAGATCCCTTGTCACAAAAAGCTCTTGGCAATGGAGAGTTCAGAAAACAGGACAGGCTGTGGGGATCAGCTGCAGGGCACGGTCGGGGACCTGCTTATAGAGACCGTCACCTGTTTATATAGAATCAGCTCTTTCATTCCTTTTTCTCTCTCTTTTCTCATGCCTGTTCTTTCATAACCCACCATGGTGCCACCCTGTCCCTTCCTGTTGTCCTTTCCTAGACATGCCATGGCAAATCCTGCACAGTCCCCAAATGCCCCTTGTGGATGCCCATCATGAGTGTCAGACCTCAAGGCAGAAACCTCCATCCTCAGCTGTGAGGTCAGTCTGGGAGCCTCTGCCATCATCCCACTCAGTGAATCTTTCCCACACAGATGTTGGACCTTGCTTTCAGCGTCTTTACCTTTTGGGTTTTTAATGTTTGTCCATAAACCTGGCAATTCCTGTCCCTGGTATGGCAATTCTTTCCTTTTTTGGAAGGGTTTGGGATTAGGTCACATTTAAATGCCGATTTGGTGTGTGTAGTTTTCTGGAGCCCTGTAGTGAAGGATTTGGGGGTTGAAGAATCAAAGAATTATTAATTGTATTGTGATAGAAGATACCTAAAAGAGCCTCTGGCCCAACTCCCCTTCCATTAGCCTGGGATACCTTCACTCGTTCAGGTTGCACAAAGCTCCTGACCTTAGACACTTCCAGGGATGGAGTTTAAACTCAGTGGGCAACCTCTGCCAGACTTGCCACCCTCATCATAAAATATTGCATCCTTACATCCAATGCAAATCAGCCCTTGTTTAGCATAAATATATTGTGTCTTGTTCTGCCAATGCAACCCCTGGCAAAAAGAGTCTCTCCATCTTTCCTGGATTAAGAGCAACATTTTCATGGTCAAACCATGGAGATGGCGCAGAGATCTCCCAGGAGAGGGTTTGAAGCCCTCAAGGACCACTCTATAAGGAATGAAGGCCCTGAGTTCAGTGGTCTGAAGATGGAGGACAGAAAGGAATATCTTGGGAGGGCTTGAAGGTTTCAGATAGATGGGAGCTTTTTGTTCATGGTGGAAATGAACATGAGAAAGGAATAATGACCAAAGGCAGCTGGGGAGGCCCAAAGTGGACAGAAGGAGAGAGGAATTTCCCTCCCAGGGCTGTGCTGGGGTGCAACACATCCCCAGAAGGAGTCAGGGTCAGCCCAAGGCTTTGTGTGCCAAGGCAGAGGCAGGCAGGACGCAGAGCTGTCAGCAAAGGAAGGGCCAGCGAGGTGGGGCAGCCGGGGGATGCCGACAGCCTGCAGGGCCAGAGGCGCAGGGCATGGACAGCGTAGGACAGCCTGGGCTGGAGAGGGCCCAGGGATGTGCAGAAGCTGCAAGGGCCTGCCAGAGGCAACTTGTGCAGCACTTTGGCCATGGCTGCTGGCCCTGGCCCTGAGGCCATGAGGAGGACACAAGTGAGCCTTGCAGCCCTGGGGCCTCATGGCCTCCTTGTCCCTGCTCAGCAGCCTGGCAGGGGCCGCCCCATGGTGCTGCCCTTGGCATTGCACATCCCCACATGGCAGTGCCCCAGGAAGAGCCCTGAGCACTGAGGGAGGGACAGGATGTGCCTTGCCAGGGGCTGGGGCTCAAGCCTTGGCCCTTTGCATTCCTCAAACACATCCAGGTTTGCTCAGCATCAGAGACACCTTGGCCTTGTTTGTCCCTCCTGTCATCACTGCCTCCAGTGTTCTGCTCTAACTGGAACCTGGGGACACTTTCCCAGTTCTGTCCCTCACTGGGACCCATTAAAAGTTAAAGAAACTTTGGACTTTGAATGTGACTTTGAGTTCTTGAGAAGACTTTTGAAGACACTCTCAGGGACTGAGTCTCATGTAAATAACACCAAAGCCACGAGAGGGTCATTAAAGTCCTTGTGCTGTTGCTGTGCTGCTGAGCTGGGCTGGGCTCCTGGCACAGAGGGAGCTCCTGGCAAACAAGAAGAGCTTCAAAAAGACATTTCTCCTCATGAGCAGCTCCTTTCCCAGCCCAGCAGGGCTGAGGGCACTGCCTGCAGGCACTGAGAGGAGCCAGGCAGAGACAGCTAAAGGGAACCAGGATTGGAGAGACATTGAGCTGAGACTTCACTTGGGGAAACATCTTCACAGCCTCTGCATGGTGAGTCTGTGGGTGCAGGGCAATGTCCCCTGTGCTCCTGGAGGGATCTCCTGAAGCCTGCACACCCCACAACCTGGGGGATGTGTCAGGAGGACTCTCCCAATTTCTCTGTTGCACAGTAGGAGGAGGAGGATGTGCTGCAGAGCGGGGCTGCCCTGGGCACCGTCAGAGGGACAGGGCAGGACGGCTCCTGCTGCCAGGGACGGCTGCAGGCGGTGAAGGTGGGGGTGCAGCCAGGGCTGCCCAGGGCTGTCGTGCAGAGCAGCTCCTGCAGCCCTGAGGGCTCTTGGCCAGGGCAGGGCATGTGCCACCTGCCAGGGGCAGCTCTCAGCCTGCCTGGCAGCTCCCCATGGCTCTGTGGGGAGAAGTTGGAGGTGCAAGGAGCGACCCCCATCAGGGCAGATTCCTCCTGCTGGGGAGATGGTGCTGCATGGCCAGGGCTGCTCTCAGCTTTCTCCTCAAGGAAAGGGCAAGGGGCTGTCAGCTTTGGATGTGTCCCTGACACTCCTGCACTGTCCCACTGGGCATCAGCAGATGTGCCTCAGATCTGCCTCAGAAAGTGCCTCCTCACCCTCCTCTCCCTACAGACAGCAGCAGCAGCACCTTGGCTTGCAGCATCTCTGTTTGTCTGCCCTGCCCTTAAGGAGCTGCTGCCAGGGAGATGGCCCTGGGCAGTGCCCTGTGCTGGGAGGGCTGTGCAGGGCAGAGCTGAGCCCCCAGGGCTGGGCTGGGCTCTGGGAGCACTGGCAGGGACAGGCTTGGATAGAGGGAAACAGCTCCCAATGGGCACAACTGCAGGCAGCGGAGAGCCAGACCAACTGTAGCTGCACAGGGAAAGGGAGAAGGGTTTAGGAAAAATGATTTTTAAACTGGAACCTTCAAAAAGGCCACTTTACTTTTCAAGTATGTTTTAAGTGTGATCTCTGGGAAATAGAGGTAGGTTTAATGAGCAAAGGGCACCTATGTGGGGACCAGCAGGTCTGACTGCACTGGGGCACAGAGAGCTCTGTTTTCCCTCTGGGCTCCCCAGTGTTCAGGCTGAGAGCAATGCTGGAGATGCGGCAGTAAATCAGCAGCACAAACCTGTGCTCAAAATAAAAAAGGTCAGCAGAATTCTCCCACAGGAAGAGAAGTAATTTTGAGGGGATTCCTAAGAAAATATCATAGGACTGTCTCAAGGAAGTGTGTGTGAACTTGTCAATGTCTTCTTTCAACAGTCCACGATGCCCACAGAGAAGAAATGTCCAACAGCAGCTCCATCAGCCACTTCCTCCTCCTGGCATTCGCAGACACGCGGCAGCTGCAGCTGCTGCACTTCTGCCTCTTCCTGGGCATCTCCCTGGCTGCCCTCCTGGGCAACAGCCTCATCATCAGCGCCGTAGCCTGCGGCCACCACCTGCACACGCCCATGTTCTTCTTCCTGCTCAACCTGGCCCTCACCGACCTGGGCTCCATCTGCACCACTGTCCCCAAAGCCATGCACAATTCCCCCTGGGACACCACGGACATCTCCTACACAGGGTGTGTTGCACAGCTCTTTATATTTGAGTTCCTCATGTCTGCAGAATTTTCCCTCCTCTCCGTCATGAGCTATGACCGCTACGTGTCCATCTGCAAACCCCTGCACTATGGGACCCTCCTGGGCAGCAGAGCTTGTGCCCACATGGCAGCAGCTGCCTGGGCCTGTGCCTTTCTCACTGCTCTGCTGCACACAGCCAATACATTTTCCCTGCCCCTGTGCCATGGCAATGCCCTGGGCCAGTTCTTCTGTGAAATCCCACACATCCTCAAGCTCTCCTGCTCTCACTCCTACCTCAGAGAACTTGGGGTTCTTGTGGTTAGTGCCTTTTTGTCATTTGGTTGTTTTGGTCAACCAAATGGTTATGTCATTTGGTTCATAGTTTTCTCCTATGTTCAGATCTTCAGGGCTGTGCTGAGGATCCCCTCTGAGCAGGGACGGCACAAAGCCTTTTCCACGTGCCTCCCTCACCTGGCCGTGGTCTCCCTGTTTATCAGCACCTCATTTTTTGCCTACCTGAAACCCCCCTCCGTCTCCTCCCCATCCTTGGATCTGACACTGTCACTTCTGTACTCGGTGGTTTCTCTAGCCCTGAACCCTCTGATCTACAGCCTGAGGAACCAGGAGCTCAAGGCTGCAGTGTGGAGACTGATGACTGGACGGTTTCAGAAACATAAAACTTCTTGCCAATTTCTGCCAATCACTTGGAATAAAAGTCCTATTTGATAGTTCTTGTTGGTTTGGATGTGGGTTTTTTCTTCCTGTGTGTTAGTTTTTTAATATTGTCCACAAATAAAAATAATATTTGTGCCGTTTCTCTTTTTTTTTTCTCCATCTTCACTGTGATCACAGACTGTGTCACTGAGGAGCTGTATTCTCAGTGGCTTTAAACAAACTAAAGCCTCTCCGAGCCAGGTTTTCACCAGTGATCTCCTTTTGTTCCCTTCTCTGGAGCTGCAGCAGCAATGTCTGTGTGCAGAGCTGGGGCAGATCAGGGGTGGCACAGCAGCTCTGCCAAGGAGCAGCAGCACTTGGTGTTGCCAGCGCTGCTCCCGTGCCACTGCCCCGCTGCCCTCCTGCCCCTCGTGTTGCTGTAGGGCCTGAGTGCTCTCGGGGTGGCTCCCAGTGCTGGGGGTGGCAGTGCCGGGGCTGCAGCAGGGACAGGCCATGGGCACTGCTGGGGCAGAGCTGACGCCTCAGGGCAGGGCCTGGGGGCTCGAGGCTCCTTGCCCAGGGTCTCTCAAGAACACGCCCAGGCCAATGCTCAGCAGAGAAAACCCCCGTGAGCAGCCCCAGGGTGGCCGTGGGCAGGGTGGGGGCAAACAGCATGGCTGGGGCTCTGCAAGGTCCCTGGGGGAGCCGGGAAGGAGCAGCAGAGCAGGGGCTGATCCATCCCCACTGCGCTGGACAGCCCAGGGCAGCGTCCCAGAGCGTCCTGATGGAGCTGCCAACAACATCCCCCCTCTGCAGCCCTGGCCTCTCCCCCAGCTGCCAGAGGTGCTTGATCCTTGCAGGCAGAGCCACGGCAGCACTGCCCAGGAGCCCCTGTTTGCATTGCACAGAGCAGGCGTGAGCAGCACCATGCTGTTGGTGTGGGGAGATGAACCTGAGGGAGCACAAACGCCATCAGCCCCTGGGGGCCAGCAAGGGCTGGGGATGGCAGGGAAACCACTCAGGTTTGTGGTGACCTCTGAAGTCAACCAGAAAGTTTGTTCCCATGAGCTGTGAGTTTCCTGTGCCACTGCAGACATTGTTGCTCAGCCCCAGGGCTGCCTGGCAGCCACCCCCAAACAGCCCTGAGCATTTCCTCTCCTTCACCTTTGCTTTCTTTCCTCTTTCCTGCTCCACATTTCTTCCTCTTGCCCATCCCTGTCCCCTCCCCCGCAAACAGCCCATCCCTGTTTGCCCTTTCCTCTCTGGCCCCACTCCCCATTTCAGTTCCTGACTTGGCACCATGGGAACGTCCCTTGGTGAGCAGGATCATCCTCCAAGTGCTTCAGGAATTGTCTGCAGGCTCCTGCAGTGCCTCGTGCTGTTCCCTTGCCAGAGGCACCCCAGGCCAGGGGGCACATCTGGGCTGGTGTGTGTGGGTGTGGGGCTCCCTGTTCTGGGGCAATGGGGAGGAGCTGGAGAGGCTCTGCAGGACTGACAGGATGGGCTTTGGGGCCTGTGTGGGGAAGCTGAGGGCCATGGGCTGCTGGAGCTTCTGAAGAGGAGGCCCAGGGCTCATCCTGCAACTGCTTCAAGGGTGGTTTCAGGGAATCACAGAATCAGCAAGGTTGGAAAAGACCTTGGAGATCATCAAGTCCAACCTGTGACCCAACACCACCTTGTGTGCCCTGAGCCTCCTCTTCTCCAGGATAAACAACCCCAGCTCCCTCAGACACTCCTCACAGGACTTGTGTTCCAGACCCTTCACCAGCCTTGTTGCCCTTCTCTGGACACGCTCCAGCCCCTCAATGTCCGTCCTAAATTGGGGGCCTAGAACTGGACACAGCACTCGAGGTGTGGCCTCACCAGTGCCGAGTACAGGGGAAGAATCACTGCCCTGGTCCTGCTGGCCACACCATTCCTGATCCAGGCCAGGTGCCATTGGCCTTCTTGGCCACCTGGGCACACTGCTGGCTCATGTCCAGCCTGCTGTCCATCAGTGCCCCCAGGTCCCTTTCTGCCTGGCCACTGTCCAGCCACTCTGTCCCCAGCCTGTACGCGGTGGGGGTAGGTCTCGTCTCCCATGCAAACAGTGAAATTCAAAAGGACACAGCCTTAAGCTGCATCAGGGGAGGCTTAGGCTGAACATTAGGAAAGAATTCTTCACTGAAAAGGCTGAGTGGACACTGGAATGTGCTGCCCAGGGAGCTGAGTCACCGTCCCTGGAGGTGTTCCAGAAAAGACTGGATGTGCTACTTGGTGCCATTGTCTGGGTGACAAGGTGGTGTTGGGTCACAGGCTGGACTGGATGATCTCAGAGGACTTTTCCAGCCTGGTTGATTGTGTGATTCTGTGATGATTGTCACACTGCCGGGCCCCAGGGATGCAAGGGGCCATTTTGACACTGTGGGTCTGAATGGAACCAAGGAGTCCATTGTGACACTCCAGATCCTTGTGGAACCAAAGGGGCCATTGTGACACTCCAATGACTCATGGAACTAAGGGGACGATTTTGACACCGTGGTGCCCTATGGTATCAAGGGGCCATTGTGTTACTCTGGGGCCTCAGGTAACTTAGAGGCCACTCTGATACATCAAGGCCTCATTGAACTAAGGGGACGCTTGTAACACTGTGGGGTCTCTTGGAAACAAGGGGCCATTGTGACATTGTGCAACCAAGGACTGCATTGTGGCACTCTGGGGCCTCATGGAACCAAGGGATCACTGTGACACTGTGCAGCCTCATGGAATCAAGAAGATTGTTGTGACACTGCAGGGCCATGTGAAACCACAGTGACAATTGTGATAGTGCAGGACCTTGTGTAACAATGGGACCATTGTGACACTATGAGGCTCTATGGAACCAAGGGGCCACTGTTACTCTGTGGGGCCTTGTGGAACCATGGAGACCACTGTGAATGTAGGACCTCGTATAACCAAGAGGCCATTGTTACACTGCAGGGACTCACAGAATGAAGGAAGCAATTTTGACATCATGGTGCCCCATGGGACCAAGAGGCCATTGTGACATTATGGAATCAAGGAGATCATTGCTGCACTGAGAGACCTCATGGAACCAAAGGACATTGTGACACTGCAGGGCCAGGGAATGAAGGATTCATTGTGACACTGAGAGGTCCCATGGAACCTGGGTGCCATTATGAAACTAGAGGGCCTTGGAGAATCAAGGGGCCATTGTGACACTACAGAGCCTCATGGAATCATGGAGAACACGGAGACACTTTAGGACCTCATGGAACTGTAGTGACACCAAGCTGGGTGCGAGTGTGGATCTGCTAGAGGGTAAGAATGCTCTGCAGAGGGACCTGGACAGGTTGGATCCAAGAAATGAATCCAGTGAGATGAGGTTTAACAAGACCAAGTGCCAGGTCCTGCCCTTGGGCCACACCAACCCCTGCAGTGCTACAGGCTGGGGATAGAGTGGCTGGACAGTGGCCAGGCAGAAAGGGACCTGGGGGCACTGATGGACAGCAGGCTGGACATGAGCCAGCAGTGTGCCCAGGTGGCCAAGAAGGCCAATGGCACCTGGCCTGGATCAGGAATGGTGTGGCCAGCAGGAGCAGGGCAGTGATTCTTCCTCTGTACTTGGCACTGGTGAGGCCACACCTCGAGTGATGTGTCCAGTTCTGGGCCCCCAATTTAGGAAGGACATTGAGGGGCTGGAGCGTGTCCAGAGAAGGGCAACAAGGCTGGTGAAGTGTCTGGAACACAAGTCCTGTGAGGAGTGTCTGAGGGAGCTGGGGTTGTTTATCCTGGAGAAGAGGAGGCTCAGGGCAGACCTCATCACTCTCTACAACTCCCTGACAGGAGGGTGCAGCCAGGTGGGGTTGGGCTCTTTTCAAGGGCCACAGCGAAAGGACAAGAGGCCACAGCCTTAACCTGTACTAGGGAAGGTTTAAGCTGGACATTAGAAGGATATTCTACACAGAAAGGGTGGTTGGGCATTGGAATGGTGGAGTCACCATCCCTGGGGATGTTTAATGAAAGACTGGATGTGACAGTTGGTGCCATGGTCTGCGTGACAAGGTGGTGTTGGGTCACAGGTTGGACTTGATGATCTCCAAGGTCTTTTCCAAACTGGTTGATTCTTTGATTCTGTGATGATTGTGACACTACAGGGCCCCAGGGAAGCAAGAGGCCATTGTGACACTGCGGGGCTGAATGGAACCACAGAGGTCACTGTGACACTGTGGGGCCTTGTTGAACCAAGGGTCCATTGTGACATTGCGGAGCCAAAGAAACCCTAGTGAGATTCCATGGACCAAGCAAACACTGTGACACTGCAGGGACCCATGTGACACTCTAGGGCCTCATTGAGGAGGGTGCAGCCAGGTGGAGATTACGCCCGGTTCCCAGGGAACAAGGGACAGGATGACAGGAAATGTCTTAAGGTGTGCTACAGGAACTGTATGCTGGACATTAGGAAGAAGCTCTTCACAGAAAGGGTGATTGGGCATTGGAATGGGCTGCCCAGGGAGGTGGAGGAGTCACCGTCCCTGGAGGTGTTTAAGGAAAGACTGGATGTGGCATTTAGTGCAACATTCTGACAAGCTGGTGTTAGCTCATAGGTTGGACTTGATGGTCTCAGACATCTTTTCCAACCTGGTTAATTCTGTGATTCTGTGATTCTGTCCCTGGGGCAGCACGAGCTGCCTGAGGAGCCCCAAGGCCAACTCTCTGCTGCTGTCCTGGGCAGCAGGGCTGGCCCTGGGGCTGCAGGAGCTGCCCGAGCTGAGCATCTCCTGAGCATTCCAGACACAGAGTCACTGTCCCTGACCTCCAGTGCCTCCAGTTCCTGCTGCAGGGCCACACAGGGCTGGGCTGCTCTGCGGGGCTGCAGATGGGACATGGATTTCAGTGCTGGCACATGGAGAGAAGGAGCAGATTCCAGCAAGGCTGTGCCTGGGACAGCTTGGGTGCCCCAGGAGCTTTAGCAGGGTGTGGGGAGAAGGCAGGAGTTGGGAATCGCACAGGAATTGGCCATTCCTCAGCCAAACACAGCTTTTTGTTTGCAGCAACAGTGAGTGAAGACAGAGGGACATCAGGAAATCTTTGGGAGCTGCCAGGGTCAGAGGGAGGAGGGGAAATGGGGCGGTGGGTAAAGTGTGCAAGGGAAGTAGCACAGGCCTAGGCCAGGGCAGGAGAGCTGCAGTGGGGGTGACCAAAGGCCTTGGGGGGCTGGGACCACCCCCTGCCACCAGCAATGAGATTTGTGTCCCCTGGCTGTGGCTGCTGTCCCTGCCACTGAGGCCCATGAGAAGACAGCAGTTCCTGCCAGCCCCAGGCCTTGTGGCCTCCTCCCCCAGCCCACAGAGCTTTGCAGGGCTCCTGCTGCTCTCCTGCCCTCACCATCCCACACCCCACATGCCACTGCTCCGGGACAGCCACCAGCATCCTGTGAGGGCACCGATCCCATTCCCAGGGGATGGGGCTCAGGGCTTGGCTGTGCTGCTTGGCCAAGCCCAGGCAGGGCTTTCCCAGCCACATTCCAGAGTCCATTTCCCACCTGGAGCCGCTGGTGCCTCTGAGTTCCTGCTTCCCCAGCCCCAGGGACACTCTCCTTGTCTGCTCATTGCCCCCACGGTCTCTTGGCAGTGATGGCCTCAGTGGGGGCTGCTGACATCCTCAGCTACTTGGAGGTTGCTGATGAATTTTCCTTCTCCAGAGGCTTGTTCAGCCTTCAGCTCTTCAGTTCAGGAATTCAGTTCCTGTGGGCTCATTAACATGTCAAAACACCCTAACAAGGCAAGCCCCTGGAAATAATTTACATCTTCAATTCCACTGTGGTGCATTAGACCAGTTCCAGTAGTGTATTCAAAGTGAATATATGACCGTAAAAAAATGAGAGATCTTTTTTTGCTTATTCTTTTTCTCTTTATACACTGATATCAGCAATATCCGATTGATATTGATCCCCAGCACATCCTCATGCAGTCAGAATAGATATGAAAATCAAAACCCTTTATGGCTGACAATCAATCAGACTTTGTCCCTACCCCCTCCCCACCATTTCCCTCATCCAACCCCTGGGACTCAGAGCAGCCTTGTGCAAATCTGAGCTTCCTCCACTCCAGGCTGCACCTGCAGCTTTCAGCTCCTTGGCACCAACTCCCCCCTGATTTCTTTGGAAAATGAGCTGCCTGAGACAGAGAGAGATGTTCATTTATTGTCAGCAAACAAAACCAAAGGAAGGCAAAGCTCCATAAAATTATTCCTCTGCTGGATATTAAATCCACTTTCCACAGCAGACAATCTCAGACCAACGGAAAGCATGTTCTGTGCCCAGCACAGATCCCAAGATCCCCCAATCCCTCCCTGCCCCAATTCTGTCCACATTTGCTCATTGCACACACGAGTCACACACTGAAGTCATGAGCTCCCTCCATGGCCAGAGGGAGGAAAAGAGAGAAAGTGGATGAAGAGCTCTCTTGTGCAGAGCTACAGCTGCACTGATCCCAATATTCTGGGCTCACAGGAACTTGATCCAACACCCTCTGCAGCATCTGTTCCCTGGCTCCAAATCTGTCTGCATGGCCAGGCCCAAGGAGTGCTGGGCAATGGAGTCACATCCAGGGCTGTCCCCAGGGCTCAGGATTGGGGCCAGTGCAGTTCAATCTCTTTATTGATGATCTGGATGAGGCATCGAGGGCACCCTCAGTCAGTGTCCAGGTGAGCCCAAGCTGGGTGGCAGTGTGGCTGTGCTGGAGGGCAGGAAGCTCTGCACAGGGATCTGCACAGGCTGCAGCCATGGGCCCAGGACAATTGGATGAGGTTCACCAAGGCCAAGGGCCGCGTCCTGCCCTGGGCTCACAACCACACCAAATCCCTGGCCGTGCCCTGGCCCTGATCCCCACAGCCTGTCCTGTTTCCTTCATCCCTGCATTGCCAGGGACTTTGTGGGACAAGGGAGCTCTGCTCTGGGGATGGAGGGAGGTCCAAGTGCCACCAGTGGAGTGGGAGCCACAGCTGATCAGGTTTGTGTCCTTTGGGGGTCAGGAACTGGTGAGACTCAGAGGCACAGAAAGTTTCTCTTCATGGCCAACTGACAAAAAATGTAAACATGATACTGTTTAAAAAACATCAGAACTCTTCCTTCAACTCTGTTCTAGGTTCCATCAGCATCTGACATGTCCACCATTGACAAGGTATTTCCATACAGGAACAGTTTTAAACAAAGACATAAGAAGCGGTGGTTCTAAAAGATATAAATACAATGAAGATGTTGACTGATGTGTTATTTAAAGGTCTGAAAGACTGGGCCACACTCTGAAGCTCAAAGTGTGATGCCAGTCAGTTGAGAGGCATTGGAATGACTGGAGAGGTTCTAGAGGAGGAAATGTGGGAGCAATGGGAAGGTCATAGATCCAGCTGGTGTGGTGAAGAGATGTCCTTAGACATGGCCATTTAAACAGGAGAGGTGGAAACACCTGAATGAAGAGGGACATGAAATACGAGATGGAATATTGGTGTAAAAAGTAGAGGGGAAGATCAGTATTTCTTCTCCTACAATCAGTACACTTCCAGGAAATTCCTGTTCTCTTCTGGTATGAGATCTTTGCCATTTCTTAAAAGTACTCAAATGACACAGCTAATGAAGATGTGCTCGTGCACCTCACAAGCTGCAGGTCCCCTACAGCCCCAGAGGGCTCCTGTCCCATGAACATCTGCTCTGCTCCAGTCTGAAATAGGGACCAGCATCGTCCTGGGATCAGCAGAGAGCTGAGGTTGGAAGCTGCAAATCTGCAGCTTCACCTGTCAGAAGCGGGGCCAGACCAAGGCTTGATTTGGTCTGGATTGGAAAATCCCAAGGGACAGGGACAGGGCAGCATCTCAGCACCTGGCTGAGCCCATGGGAACAAAGGTTTCCTCCTGTCCTGGCTGAACCTCCCCTCTTTCACCTTCCATCCATTGTCTTTTGTCTCCCACCAGGCCCCCGGTGAAGAGCCTGGCTTTGTGTTCTCCATCACCTCCTCGGTGGCACTGCCAGGCTGGGATGAGGAGCCCCTCAGCCTTCCCTTCTCTGGGCTGGACAAGCCCAGCTCCCTCAGCCTCTCCTCACAGCCCAAGGGCTCCAGCCCCACCCTGGAGGCCCTTCCCTAACCCTGCTCCAGCTGCCAGACATCTTTCCTGCCCTGGGGAACCCAAACCAGGCCACAGTGACCTGGATAATCCATGTCCTTGATGTCCTGCTCACACAGCCCCAGCCCATTGTCCCCATGTCAGGCTCTGGGTGTCGATTTGTGGGACATCCTTGGGAGAGGCTGTGGTGCCAGGAAGGGCAGGAGCTGGGGGGACAGGGGACCCTGCTTCACACAGCAGTGTTGGATGTCTATGGGGAGCACTGTGATGGGGTGTCCTGGTCACAGGGACCACCACAGTGACCTCACACAGCCCCCCTGTGACATCACAGCCCCATATGACATCACAACCCACTCTGTGATGTCACACTGCCCCCCATGTGTTGTCAAACCACCCTCCTGTCATGTCACAGCCCACTGTCTGTTGTCACTGCCCACTCTGTGATGTCACTCTGCCCCCGTCTATGATGCTGCAACCTGCTCGGGAATGTCACAACCCACTCTGTGATGTCACAGCTGGCTCTGTGATTTCACACCACCGTTCTGTGGTGTCACAGGCCACCCTGTGATGCCACACAGTTACCCTCTGATGTCAAAGTGTGCTCTCTGACGTCACACAGCCACTCAGTGATGTCACACAGTCCCCCCTATTATGCCATAGCTGCTTGATGACCTCACTCAGTGATGTCATAGCCCAATCTGTGACCTCACAAAACCCATCCTGTGATGTCACACACTCTCTTTCTGACATCACAGCTGCTCTGTGGCTCTATGGCACAGCCCCCTCTGGGACATCACACAGCCCCTCTATGACATCACAGATGTTCTGTGACCTCACAGCTCCTCTCTGGAATGTCCCCCGGTGTCACCTGTAGAGTGGGGTGGGCAGGCAGCCTCCAGGCACTTTTGGG
Organism: Acanthiza pusilla; assembly: GCA_036630365.1. Taxonomy (NCBI): domain Eukaryota; kingdom Metazoa; phylum Chordata; class Aves; order Passeriformes; family Acanthizidae; genus Acanthiza; species Acanthiza pusilla. The sequence continues at coordinate 2,403,696 of JAXCHO010000108.1, forward strand.
CCCCTCTGCCTGCAGCCCCAAGCACCCAGAGGTGCCCAGCAGCTCCCGCAGGCTGCAGAACCTCCATGCCACCCCCGACAGCCACAAGTGTCCATCCTCATCCTGGCAGATCCTGCACCGCTTGGAATCCTGGCCGGAGTGCGGCTGTGGAGTGACCACTGGCATCAGCGGGGCGCAGACCCCCAGGAGCCTCCAAACCCCTCCTGCCCCACGGGTGCCCACAGCAGCCCTGGGGCTGTGCCTGTCCCCATGGCACTGTCCCCGCGGGTGCCAGGGCTGTGTTTCCCTCCTGGGGACAGGGCCCTGCACGGTCCTGGCTCCCCCAAAGCCCCGGGGGTGCCGTGGGGGTCTCACCTGGGCGCAGACGCTCAGCAGGGAACTGTCCAAGGCCTGGGGGCTGTGGCACAGCAGGGACAGCCCCGCGGTGATTCTGTCACCTCCCTGTCCCTGTCACCTCCGCCTTGGGGCTGCTCAGGGCTGCCGGCACCCCCTGAGGGCTCTGTGGCACAGCTTGGCCACGTCCCCCAGGAGCCGGGGAGGAGCCACCTCCCTGCAGAAGGAGCGCTGGGCATCGCCCTCAGCCGGGAGTGGCCATGGAGGAGAGGCACGAAGGAACGAGCCTCCCGCAGCGTGGGGAAATGCCCATCCTGTGCCAGGCGGGGGGACAGCCCCACGTCCCCCCGAGTCCCCAGGGGCTCCCCAAACCCCCCCAGCTCAGCAGCACCCGGCTGTCCGCCTTGGGGAGGGTGACGAGCCGCTTCTCCACGGGGCTGCTCTCCCGGCTCGCTGCCTGCTCGGTGCCGATGGCGGCGACGTCGGGGAAGTCACACAAGTGCTGGCACTTCTGTGGGGACACCGCTGTCCCCCGTGTCCCCACGCCGCGAGACTCCTGCCACAGCCACCGCCGGCATCTCGGAGCCATTGGGGACAGGAGGCAGAGGTGGCTGGCGGGGTGTCACCAGGGATGTCGGGCTGTCCCCAGGGATGCCAGAATGTCCCCAAGGCTGTCAGGCTCTTCCCAGGATGACAGGTTGACCCCATGGATGCCACACTGTTCAGTGGCTGCCAGGCCTTCCCAGCAATGCAGGGCTGTCCCTATGGGTCTCGCATTGTCCTCAGGTGTGTCAGGATGTCCCCAAGGGTGCCACTCTGTCCCCAAGGCGGACAGTCTGTCCTGATGCATGCTGGGCTGTCCCCATGGGTGTCACACTGTCCCCTTGGGCACCAGGCTGTCCAGTGGCTGTCAGACTGGCCCCAGTGATGCTGGGCTGTCCCCATGGGTTCCAGGCCGTCCTGACAGGTGTCAAACTGTCCCTAAGGATGTCACACTGTCATCATTGGCACTAGCCTGTCCAGTGGTTGCCAGGCTAGTACCCAGCAATGCCAGGCTGTCCCATGGGTGCACCACTGTCCCTGCCAGCCCCTGGCTCACCTGACGTGGCTGCAGACCTATCAGGGGCTCTGCCACTCCTCCTTGGCAATGGGCAGCATGTCCATCACGGCCAGGCTCAGCCCCTGCTCCTGCATGGGCAGGCTCAGCCCCACAGCCACACAGCCCCAGAGGAAATCCCTGTGGGACTGGGCAGGGCACAAGGCTTGGGGGATTCTCCCATCTCCTGCTGTGTCAGGACACCTGAGGCACCCCAAGACCCCCGGCCCATGCTGTTATTGTCCTCGTGTCCCAGTGCCCACATGAGTCACATCCTGCCCTGGGCTCTGGTTTGCTGCTGCTTCCCTGGCTCTGTCCCTGGGGCATGTTCCCCCCAGGGGACACAGTGACCCCATCTGGGCAACCTAGGGTGCCCCATGCCCACTGTGGGATGGCCATGAGCAGCTCCAGGTGAGCCAGGTAAGGGCAACCACATCCCCCAGGCACTGGAGGGTGCCGGAAGACCTCATGCCCAAAGCCAGGATCCTGAGGGAAATGCTGGAATTCAGAGTACACAGCCAGATCCCCATGTTGAGAATGAGCACAGAACCCCAAGCCCAGAAGCAGGACCCCCAGGGAAGAGATGCTGTAGAGGGTGTTGGATCAAGTTCCTGTGAGCCCAGAGTATTGGGATCAGTGCAGCTGTAGCTCTGCACAAGAGACCTCTTCATCCACTTTCTCTCTTTTCCTCCTTCTGGGCGTGGAGGGAGCGCATGACTTCAGCGTGTGACTTGTGTGTGCAAAGAGCAAATATGGTCAGAATTGGGGCAGGGAGTGTTTGGGGGATTTTGGGATCTGTGCTGGGCACAGATCGTGTTTTCCATTGGTCTGAGACTGTCTGCTGTGGAAAGTGGATTTAATATCCAGCAGAGGAATGACTTCTGCATTTTATGGAGCTGTGCTGTCCCTTAGTTTTGTTTGCTGACAATGAATGAACATCCCTCTGTGTCTGGGGCAGCTCCTTCTGCAAGGAAAGCAGGTGGGAGTTGGTGCCAAGGAGCTGAAAGCTGCAGCTGCAGCCTGGAGTGGAGGAAGCTGAGATTTGCACAAGGCTGCTCTGAGTCCCAGGGCTTGGATGAGGGAAATGGTGGGGTGAGGGTAGGGACAAGGTCTCACTGATTGTCAGCCATAAAGGGTTTGATTTTCTCATCTATTCAGATTGAATTAGGAGGTGCTGGGGATCGATATCAATTGGAAATTGATCATATCAATCTATAAACTGGAAAAGAAAACAAAACAGGACAAAACAATTCTCTCTGCATTGTTTCGAAATATTGTGTATTCACTCTGAAGGCACTTCTGAAATCTGTCTAATTAACCACAAAAGAATTGAAGACTTCAATTATTCCCAAGGGCTTGTCTTGTTAGGGTGTATTGAAATGTTAATGAGCCCACAGGCACGGAAATCATGAACACAAGAGCTGAAGACAGAAGAAGCCTCTGGAAAAGTAAAATTAATCAGCAACCTCCAAGTTGCTGAGGATCCACCCAGGAATGAACAGAAATGGGCACAGCTTTCTGGCTGCCCCAGCTCCGGGATGGGCCCTGGGCCTGGAGCAGGAACAGCTCTGGAGAGCCACAAGGGCCAGGGCTGTTGTGCTGGCCTGGGGACATGGGATGGCAGGAGGGGCTGCAGAGCTCTCAGCATTTCCTGGAGAGGAGAGCAGGACACCCAGGGAGCCTCCTTTTCCTTGGGCCAGGCACGTTCCCCCATGGCTGGGGCTGAGTCCTCTCGGAGCTCCAGCTGCTGCTGTGCCCTTCAGAGGGGCTGAGGCCGTGGGGCAGTGCCCAGAGCAGCCTGGCCTGAGCAGGGCTGTGGGGCCAGAGCCAGCTGGGCTGTGCCGGGGAGAGGCCCTTGGTGCTGCCGAGAGCTCAGGGCAGCTGCGAGAGCTTGGAGGGAGCTGGGCTGGGCTGAGAGAAGCTGGCAGAGAAAGCTATCAGTGTCCATCTCAGCCTGGGTGAGCGTGCAGGGGCAGGACTCAGCCCAGGGCTTGTGGGGCAGGGCAGGGCTGGGGCAGGGATGGAAAAGAGGCAAGTGGCCGAGAGAGGAGGCTGCTGTGTGCCCTTGGTGGCACGGCCAGAGCAGGGAGGGGGCCCAGGACATTTGTCAGCGCCAGCCTCTGTCCCCAGCCATTGGCAGCCCTGGCTGCTCAGCCCAGGTTTGCGGTGAGTTTGGCTGTGCCCAGCTCCATCCTCCTGCGGGGCTCAGGGCCTGTTCCCGGCAATGGCCAGCCCTGGCCGGGTCTGTGCTGGCCCCGAGCCCGGCAGAGCCTGGGGCAGGGCTGTGTGGGAAGGCCCACAGGTGGCACAGCCTGTGCAGGAGCTTGGAGAGGCTGCCCAGCAGGGAGGCCATGGGGGCACAGAGCCCCAGGGGCTGCTGTGGGCACCACAGCACAGGGGCCGTTCCCACCCGCAATGCTCCTGGCCTGGGCTGGGCCTGCCCAGGGGGGCTGTGGCACCATGGCTGGGCCAGCGGGGCACAAAGGGGCCACGGAGCCACTGACAGCAAGGCCAGGAGCAGCCAAGGAATTGCTGTGCATTGCCTGTGCTGGGCAGGGCTGAGTGTGGCAAAGGCAGAGCTCAGCTGGCCTTGGTGGCTGCAGGAAAAGTCAAGAGGCAAAAGAGCCTCCATGGCTGTGCTGGAGAGCAAGGCTGGAGCAGGGAAATGCAGGGCTGCTGTGGGATGGGGAGGGGATTGAATTCCAGCAGACACCGATGTGGGGCTGAGGGACTCAAGGGCTTCTTGGGCTGAGTCTGTCCTGGAAAGGTCTCTCAGGCCTCTGTGCTCAGGAAGGGCTTCAAGGAGGAGCAAAGCTCGTCTTGGCAGGACCCTCAGGGAATCCCAGAGGGACAAATGCCAGTGTCTGCCCCTGCTGGGGACTCCCCTCACAATGGCCCAGGCTGGAGCTGCCTGGCTGGGAGCAGCCCTGGCAGAAAACTCTTGGTGGGCAGGAGCTGGGCAGGAGGCAGCCGTGTGCCCTGGCAGCGACGGAGGCCAGGAGCAGCCTGGGCTGTATGACCAGGACATGAAGGACATGGATTATCCAGGTCACTGTGGCCTGGTTTGGGTTCCCCAGGGCAGGAAAGATGTCTGGCAGCTGGAGCAGGGTTAGGGAAGGGCATCCAGGGTGGGGCTGGAGCCCTTGGGCTGTGAGGAGAGGCTGAGGGAGCTGGGCTTGTCCAGCCCAGAGAAGGGAAGGCTGAGGGGCTCCTCATCCCAGCCTGGCAGTGCCACCGAGGAGGTGATGGAGAACACAGAGCCAGGCTCTTCACTGGGGGCCTGGTGGGAGACAAAAGACAATGGGTGAAAGCAGAGAGATTGGAGGTTCAGCCAGGACAGGAGGAAACCTTTGTCCCATGGGCTCAGCCAGGTGCTGAGTTGCTGCCCCATCCCTGTACTTTGGCATTTTCCAATCCAGGCCAACTCAAGCCTTGGTCTGACCCTGTTTCTGACAGGTTGGGCTGCAGACTTGCTGAGGTCCCTTCCAACCTCAGCTCTCTGATGATCCTGGGACGATGCTGGTCCCTATTTCAGAGTGGAGCAGAGCAGATGTTTATGGGACAGGAGCCCTCTGGGGCTGTAGGGGACCTGCAGCTTGTGAGGTACATAATCACATCCTCATTAGCTGTGTCATTTAAGCACTTTTAAGAAATGGCAAAGCTCTCCTGCCAGGAGAGAAGAGGAATTTCCTGGAAGTGTACTGCTGGCAGGAGAAGAAATACTGATCTTCCCCTCTACTTTTGTCACCAATATTCCATCTACTGTTTCATGTCCCTCTTCATTCAGATGTTTCCACCTCTCCTGTTTAAATGGCCATGTCTAAGGACATCTCTTCACCACACCAGCTGGATCTATGTCCTTCCCATTGCTCCCAGATTTCCTCCTCTAGATCCTCTTCAGTCATTCCAATGCCTCTCAAATGAGTGGCTTCACACTTTGAGCTTCAGAGCGTGACCCAGTCTTTCAGAACTTTAAATAACACAGCAGTCAACATCTTTATTGTGTTTATATCCTTTAGAATCACCTCTTCTTAAGTCTTTGTTTAAAAATGTTCCTGTACAAAAATCCCTTGTGAATGGTGGACTCGTCAGATGCTGCTGGGACATCACAGAGAGCTGAGGGAAGAGTTTTGATGTTTTTTAAACAGTAGCATGTTTACATTTTTTGTCAGTTGGCCATGAAGACAAACCTTCTGTGCCTCTGGGTCCCACCAGTTCCTGATCCCCAAAGGACACAAACCTGATCAGTTGTGGTTCCCACTCCAGTGGCTGCGCTTGGACCTCTCTCCATCTCCAGAGCAGAGCTCCCTTGTCCCACAAAGTCCCTGGCAATGCAGGGATGAAGGAAACAGGACAGGCTGTGGGGATCAGGGCCAGGGCACAGCCAGGGATTTGGTGTGGTTGTGAGGCCAGGGCAGGACGCGGCCCTTGGCCTTGGTGAACCTCATTCAATTGTCCTGGGCCCATGGCTGCAGCCTGTGCAGATCCCTGTGCAGAGCTTCCTGCCCTCCAGCACAGCCACACTGCCACCCAGCTTGGGCTCACCTGGACACTGACTGAGGGTGCCCTCGATGCCTCATCCAGATCATCAATAAAGAGATTGAACTGCACTGGCCCCAATCCTGAGCCCTGGGGACAGCCCTGGGTGTGACTCCATTGCCCAGCACTCCTTGGGCCTGGCCATGCAGACAGATTTTGAGCCAGGGAACAGATGCTGCAGAGGGTGTTGCATCAAGTTCCTGTGAGCCCAGAATATTGGGATCAGTGCAGCTGTAGCTCTGCACAAGAGAGCTCTTCATCCACTTTCTCTCTTTTCCTCCCTCTGGCCATGGAGGGAGCTCGTGACTTCAGTGTGTGACTCGTGTGTGCAAAGAGCAAATGTGGACAGAATTGGGGCAGGGAGGGTTTGGGGGATCTTGGGATCTATGCTGGGCACAGAACGTGTTTTCCATTGGTCTGAGACTGTCTGCTGTGGAAAGTGGATTTAATATACAATAAAGGAATGACTGTTGTTTTTATGGAGCTGTGGCTTCCCTTGGTTTTGTTTATTGACAATAAATGAACATCCCTCTGTGTCTCAGTCAGCTCCTTCTCCAAGGAAAGCAGGTGGGAGTTGCTGCCAAGGAGCTGAAAGCTGCAGGTGCAGCCTGGTGTGGAGGAAGGTGAGATTTGCACAAGGCTGCTCTGAGTCCCAGGGTTTGGATGAGTGAAATGGTGGGGAGGGGGTAGGGACAAAGTCAGATTGATTGTCAGCCATAAAGGGTCTTGATTTTCATATCTATTCATACTGCATTAGGAGGTGCTCAGGGTAAATATCAACTGGAAATTGCTGATTCCAATCTCAAACCAGGAAAAGATTAAAGATTTTAAAAAATTCTCACTGTGTTTTTAATGTAGTAAATTCACTTTGCATACACTTCTGAGGTCTGTCTAATTAAATGCAAATGAATTGAAGATCTAAATTATTCCCAGGTGCTTGGCTTGTTAAGGTGTTTTGGAATGTTGATGAGCCTTTGGCACTGAATTCCTGAACTGAAGAGCTGAAGGCTGAACAAGCCTCTGGAGAAGGAACGTTCATCAGCAACCTCCAAGTTGCCGAGGATGTCAGCAGCCCCCACTGAGGCCATCACTGCCAAGAGACCGTGGGGGCAATGAGCAGACAAGGCGAGCATCCCTGGGGCTGGGGAAGCAGGAACTCAGAGGCACCAGCGGCTCCAGGTGGGAAATGGACTCTGGAATGTGGCTGGGAAAGCCCTGCCTGGGCTTGGCCAAGCAGCACAGCCAAGCCCTGAGCCCCATCCCCTGGGAATGGGATCGGTGCCCTCACAGGATGCTGGTGGCTGTCCCGGAGCAGTGGCATGTGGGGTGTGGGCTGGTGAGGGCAGGAGAGCAGCAGGAGCCCTGCAAAGCTCTGTGGGCTGGGGGAGGAGGCCACAAGGCCTGGGGCTGGCAGGAACTGCTGTCTTCTCATGGGCCTCAGTGGCAGGGACAGCAGCCACAGCCAGGGGACACAAATCTCATGGCTGTCCAAGGCCTTTGGTCACCCCCACTGCAGCTCTCCTGCCCTGGCCTAGGCCTGTGCTGCTTCCCTTGCACACTTTACCCACCGCCCCATTTCCCCTCCTCCCTCTGACCCTGGCAGCTCCCAAAGTTTTCCTGATGTCCCTCTGTCCTCACTCTCTGTTGCTGAAAACAAAAAGCTGTGTTTGGCTGAGGAATGGCCAATTCCTGTGGGATTCCCAACTCCTGCCTTCTTCCCACACCCTGCTAAAGCTCCTGTGGCACCCAAGCTGTCCCAGGCACAGCCTTGCTTGAATCTGCTCCTTCTCTCCATGTGCCAGCACTGAAATCCATGTCCCATCTGCAGCCCCGCAGAGCAGCCCAGCCCTGTCTGCCCCTGCAGCAGGAACTGGAGGCACTGGAGGTCAGGGACAGTGACTCTGTGTCTGGAATGCTCAGGAGATCCTCAGCTCGGGCAGCTCCTGCAGCCCCAGGGCCAGCCCCGCTGCCCAGGACAGCAGCAGAGAGTTGGCCCTGGGGCTCCTCAGGCAGCTCCTGCTGCCCCAGGGACAGAATCACAGAATCACAGGATTAACCAGGTTGGAAAAGACATTTGATACCACCAAGTCCAACCTGTGACCCAACCGCAGCTTGTCACCAGATTGTGGCTTTAAGTGTCACATCCAGTCTTTCCTTAAACACCTCCAGAGATGGTGACTCCACCACCTCTCTGGGCAGCCCATTCCAATGCCCAATCCCCTATTTCTGTGTAAAACTTCTTCCTAATGTCCAGCCTAAACTTTTTGTAGCACAGCTTAAGATACTTCCTTTCATCCTGTCCCTTGTTCCCTGAGAACAGAGCACAATCCCCACCTGGCTGCACCCTTCTCCATGAGGGCCTAGAGTGTCACAGTGCTCTCCATGATTCCATGAGGCTCTGTAGTGTCACAATGTCCACTTCGATCCAGTGGGCCCTGGAATCTCACACGGGTTTCCTTGGTTCTGCAATGTCACAATGGCCCCTTGGTTCAAAAAGGTCCCACAGTGTCACAATGGCCTGTTGCTTCTCTGGGGCCCTGCAGTGTCATAATCATCAAAGAAGCACAGAATCAACCAGATTGCAAAAGTCCTTTGAGATCATCAAGTTCAACCTGTGACCTAACACCACCTTGTCACCCAGACCATGGCACCACCTGACATATCCAGTCCTTCCTTACACACGTCCAGGGACAGTGACTCCACTCCCTGGGCAGCCCATTCCAGTGTCGAGCCACACTTTCTGTGAAGAATCTTTTCCTAATGTTCAGCCTAAACCTCCCCTGGCACAGCTTAAAGCTATGTCCCCTTGTCCTTTCACTGTTGGCCGGGAAGAAGAGACCTACCCCCATCGCCTACAGGCTGGGGACAGAGTGGCTGGACAGTGGCCAGGCAGAAAGGGACCTGGGGACACTGAGGGACAGCAGGCTGGACATGAGCCAGCAGTGTGCCCACGTGGCCAAGAAGGCCAATGGCACCTGGCCTGGATCAGGAATGGTGTGGCCAGCAGGAGCAGGGCAGTGATTCTTCCCCTGTACTCAGCACTGGTGAGGCCACACCTCGAATGCTGTGTCCAGTTCTGTGTCCCCAATTGAGGAAGGACACTGAGGGGCTGAAGCCTGTCCAGAGAAGGGCAGCAAGGCTGGTGAAGGGTCTGGAGCACAAGTCCTGTGAGGAGTGTCTGAGGGAGCTGGGGTTGTTTATCCTGGAGAAGAGGAGGCTCAGGGCAGACAAGGTGGTGTTGAGTCACAGGTTGGACTTGATCTCAAAGGTCTTTTCCAACTGCGTCGATTCTGTGATTCTCTGAAACCACCCTTGAAGCAGTTGCAGGATGAGCCCTGGGCCTCCTCTTCAGAAGCTCCAGCAGCCCATGGCCCTCAGCTTCTCCACACAGGCCCCAAAGCCCATCCTGTCAGTCCTGCAGAGCCTCTCCAGCTCCTCCCCATTGCCCCAGAACAGGGAGCCCCACACCCACACACAGCAGCCCAGATGTGCCCCCCTGGCCTGGGGTGCCTCTGGCTAGGGAACAGCACGAGGCACTGCAGGAGCCTGCAGACAATTCATGAAGCACTTGGAGGATGATCCTGCTCACCAAGGGACGTTCCCATGGTGCCAAGTCAGGAACTGAAATGGGGAGTGGGGCCAGAGAGGAAAGGGCAAACAGGGATGGGCTGTTTGCAGGGGAGGGAACAGGGATGGGCAAGAGGAAGAAATGTGGAGCAGGAAAGAGGAAAGAAAGCAAAGGTGAAGCAAAGGAAATGCTCAGGGCTGTTTGGGGGTGGCTGCCAGGCAGCCCTGGGGCTGAGCAACAACGTCTGCAGTCGGACAGGAAACTCACAGCTCATGGGAACAAACTTTCTGGCTGACTCCAGAGGTCACCACAAACCTGAGTGGTTTCCCTGCCATCCCCAGCCCTTGCTGGCCCCAGGGGCTGATGGCGTTTGTGCTCCCTCAGGTTCATCTCCCCACACCAACAGCATGGCGCTGCTCACGCCTGCTCTGTGCAATGCAAACAGGGGCTCCTGAGCAGTGCTGCCGTGGCTCTGCCTGCAAGGATCAAGCACCTCTGGCAGCTGGGGGAGAGGCCAGGGCTGCAAAGGGGGGATGGTGTTGGCAGCTCCATCAGGACGCTCTGGGACGCTGCCCTGGGCTGTCCAGCGCAGTGGGGATGGATCAGCCCCTGCTCTGCTGCTCCTTCCCGGCTCCCCCAGGGACCTTGCAGAGCCCCAGCCATGCTGTTTGCCCCCCCCCTGCCCACGGCCACCCTGGGGCTGCTCACAGGGGTTTTCTCTGCTGAGCATTGGCCTGGGCGTGTTCTTGAGAGACCCTGGGCAAGGAGCCTCGAGCCCCCAGGCCCTGCCCTGAGGCGTCAGCTCTGCCCCAGCAGTGCCCATGGCCTGTCCCTGCTGCAGCCCCGGCACTGCCACCCCCAGCACTGGGAGCCACCCCGAGAGCACTCAGGCCCTACAGCAACACGAGGGGCAGGAGGGCAGCGGGGCAGTGGCACGGGAGCAGCGCTGGCAACACCAAGTGCTGCTGCTCCTTGGCAGAGCTGCTGTGCCACCCCTGATCTGCCCCAGCTCTGCACACAGACATTGTTGCTGCAGCTCCCGAGAAGGGAACAAAAGGGGATCTTTGGCAAAACTCGTCAGGGAGATCCTTTAGTTAATTTAAAGCCACCAAATGCACAGCCCCTCATTGACACAGTCTGTAGCTGCAGCAAAGATGCAGAGAAACCAAACGAGAAATGGCACAAATAATAACATTTCTTTATGGACAATATTAAACAAACAAAACAAAGGAAAGAAAAGAACAAACCAACAATCAACCTCCAAAAAGAACAATCAAAGATGATTTATATAACAAGTGATTGGCAGAAATTGGCAACCAGCTTAATGTTTCTGAAATTGTCCAGTCATCAATCTCCACACTGCAGCCTTGAGCTCCTGGTTCCTCAGGCTGTAGATGAGGGGGTTCAATACTGGAGGCACCACTGAGTACAGAACTGAGAGTGTCAGATCCAGGGATGGGGAGGAGATGGAGGGGGGCTTCAGGTAGGCAAATGCTGCAGTGCTGAGAAACAGGGAGACCACAGCCAGGTGAGGGAGGCACGTGGAAAAGGCTTTGTGCCGTCCCTGCTCAGAGGGGATCCTCAGCACAGCCCTGAAGATCTGCACATAGGAGAAAACAATGAAAACGAAACATCTTAAAAATGGAAAAGCAAAAACCAGAAGTAATCCAAGTTCCCTGAGGTAGGAGTGTGAGCAGGAGAGCTTGAGGATGTGTGGGATTTCACAGAAGAACTGGCCCAGGACATTGCCCTGGCACAGGGGCAGGGAAAATGTATTGGCTGTGTGCAGCAGAGCAGTGAGAAAGGCACAGCCCCAGGCAGCTGCTGCCATGTGGGCACAAGCTCTGCTGCCCAGGAGGGTCCCGTAGTGCAGGGGTTTGCAGATGGACACGTAGCGGTCATAGCACATGATGGTGAGGAGGAAATATTCTGCTGAAATGAAAAAGACAAAAATAAATAGCTGTGCAGCACATCCTGTGTAGGAGATGTCCGTGGTGTCCCAGAGGGAATTGTGCATGGCTTTGGGGACAGTGGTGCAGATGGAGCCCAGGTCGCTGAGGGCCAGGTTGAGCAGGAAGAAGAACATGGGCGTGTGCAGGTGGTGGCCGCAGGCTACGGCGCTGATGATGAGGCTGTTGCCCAGGAGGGCAGCCAGGGAGATGCCCAGGAAGAGGCAGAAGTGCAGCAGCTGCAGCTGCCGCGTGTCTGCGAATGCCAGGAGGAGGAAGTGGCTGATGGAGCTGCTGTTGGACATTTCCTGTCTCTGGCCATGGGGACCTGTTCATGGAGAAAAGGACAGTGACAAGTTAGGAGAGGCTGCTTGGAGCCAAACCTGTGCCATTCCCTGCAGACTGTCCCACTGTGACTCATCCACCCTTGTTCCTTCTCTGGGAAAACCTTCATCCAGGTCCCTGCCTGAGGTCCACTTGTGCTGTCTGAGTGTGCCATGAGCAGCCAGGCCTGTGCGTGGGGGCTCTCGAGGAGCCATCCCTGCCCTGCTGCCCTGGGTTTGTGGCCATGTGGCAGAGGGACAAGGCTGGATATTCAGGATTTGTCCGTGGAATCTCTCCTAAATCAGAAAGGCTTTGTAGCATTTTCACTCCTAAGATTTACAGGATAGAAGTGGCAGGAACGATATGAAGGGATTCTTTTTAACCCCACACATCATTTCTGCTTCTCTGACGTCACAAATCCCCAGCATTTCTGCTGCACTCAGATTTTGCCACTGGGAGGTGTGAGAGGCAAAGGGATTCCCTGTGGCTCAGGGCAAGGTCAGGGGCTGGATGGGCTTGTTCCCAACTGCCCTGGGTTTGCACCTTTGGCTGCAATCAGAGCACAATCACACTCCTGTGTCACCCTGAGGAGAAACCAGACCCTGCTGAGAGCAGAGGCATCACTGAATGTCTCACCCTCTCCAAAGGTCTCTGAGCAAGGTCTCAGCACTCCCTTCTGCCAAGGACACTCACGGTGCCCTTGGCAAACCCAACAGCATTTCCTCACTTGTGGCATCTCTGCGATTCCCTGTGGGACATTCAGGGAACTCCGAGAGGCTCCGGCACAGATTTGCACCCAGGAGGGCAGCTCAGAGCTTGGAAGGACACAGCAAGGAGATCCCCAGGTGTGCTCATGATGGCATCTCAGGGAGGGAGGCTCAGCTCCTTCCCCTTTCCCATGGACTGCTTTGCCCACAGCCCCACAGGTCACAGGGAAGCTTGGACACCCCATTCCCATGGACACCCCTGCCTGGCAGGAATCCCAAGGGCAGTGCCTGACTCAGCTGCTGCAAATGCCAGAGCCTCCCTGAGAGCACAAGATAACAATGACAATATCAGAGAGTGCAGAACCAAGAGAAGATCTTGTGGTGCTGTGTCTGAGAGGGCAGGGCAGAGACAGCCGCGCACTCAGGACAGTGTTCCCTGTCCCCAGCTGTGCACGGCACCTCCCACACACCAACAGTGCCCTCCTGCCCACAGCATTGCTCTGCTCAGCTCCCTCTCCTGCCCTCATCCTCTCCCTGGGCCTGCACATTTTCCTCCTCACAGGTGCCTTGTCCCTGTCAGCGCTCACAGAGCCATCCCACCCTCTGTGCACTCGGCCCGGCCCTACAGAAACCTGCCTGTCTGCAGGGCCCTGCCTGGGGCAGCCTCTGTGTGCAGGTGGGCAAGGGCAGCTCAGAGAGCCCTGCTGGGCCCTGCCAAGGTGATGCTGGTGCTGCCCATGGGCTGAGCAGTGGCTGAAGGTTCTTTAGGAGGCTCCAGTGGAGACACTGACCACTCAAAGTCACAGATCAGGAGTCTTGGGACATGTTTAACAGCTCAGATCCTTTTCCACTTCTTTAATCCCTCAAGCATCCCACCCTGATCCAAGCTGAAAATGGAAAACACTCTCAGGAAAGCTGCTTATCTTTACAGCAATCCATGACCTACCTTCTTTAGGCAGTGTCCTCCAGAGCTGTTCCCAGGCTGATCTGGAGCTGGCAGCAGCCCTGCCCCACACAGCACCTCTCAGCAGCAGCACCTGCCCTGCTCACGGTCGCTCCTTCCCCCCACAGCTTCTCCCCCAGCGCTGGCAGCAGCTCCCCGCGCCGGCTGAGAGCTGCCCCTGGCAGGCAGCACAGTCCCTGGCCCAGCACAGCGCCCTGGGCTGCAGGACCCTGCTCTGCACCACAGCCCTGGGCACCCCTGGCTGCACCCGCGGCTGCTCAGCCCTGCAGCACAGCCTGGCAACAGGGAGCTGTCCTGTGCTGTGCCTCGGATGCTGCAGCAGGGAAACCCAGCTCTGCCCTAGGGCCACATCCCCTGCACTGCAGCAACTCTCAGAGTCCTCCTGCAAGATCCCAAAAGCTGTGCCATGTGCCAGCTTCAGGGCTCTGTAGAGGAGCTGCTCCTCAGCAGAAAGGTCTTTTTGAAGCTCTTCTTGGTTGCCAGGAGCTGTCTCTGTGCCAGGAGCCCAGCCCAGCTCAGCAGCACAGCAAGAGCACAAGGACTCTAATGACCCTCTCGGGGCTTTGGTGCTGAGGCCCTGAACATCAGTCCCTGAGGGGGAGTTGGGGAAACCTCTCCAGAATTCAAAGTCACAATCAATATCCAGAGTTTCTTGAAGTTTTAATGGGTCCCAGTGAGGGACACGACTGAGAAAGTGTCCCCAGGTTCCAGTTAGAGCAGGAAATGTAAGCAGTGATGACAGGTGGGACAAAGAGAAGCCAAGTCTTGGTGCCCTGGGGCACAGCAGAGTCTGTGCCACCAAGGGCTGTGAGGAGACACCTTGTCCTGAGGCCCTGGGGCCTCCTGGCACAGCCCCAGCAAGGCTGGGCACTGTCACCCCCTTGTCCTGCCCTCAGCCTCCCCCCCCCATCCCAGTGGCCTCAGGGATCTGCTGGAAGCAGTCCCTGGGGAGCCTTTGGCAGCAATGGCCCTGGGGGGCTCCTTCATGCTCCCAGGGACTGCAGGTTTTTCAAAGAACTTTGGCTTTTGCTTTTGCCTTGGAGTCTCTGAGAGCTTTGTGCAATCATGGCCTCCAATTATCTGCTTTAATTAGTCCCCTGAGAGCCCTTGTTAGTAAGGATACTCAGAGAGACTCATTAGTGCCTCAAGTACTTCAGTTTTTTTAAGGTATTTTCCTTTTTCCTTTTCACACTGAATATCTGAGAGGTTTTTGCAATCATGGCCTCCAATTCTCTCCTCCAAGGAGTCCATGAGGAGCCTGTGTTGGGGATGGACCTCAGTGGGACCCATTCATGCTTGGAGACACTTTGGGTTTTTCTTCTGACTTTGACTCCTGGAAAGGTTTGTGCAATCTCCTCTCAGGCCCTGAGGTTCAAGGACTCAGCACCAAATGCACCTCGGGGCTCATTAGGATCAAGCAAGTCCTGACAAACCATGGCTCTGCCTTGATTTCCCTCTGCTCTGGTGCAGTTCATTAGGAAGTTTTCCTACAATAGTTATGGAGAAATATTTCAAAGAGCTTCTAAGAAATATGCATTCATATTTTAAAAGGTATATTTTATTACTGTTCTCTTTAGAGAAGAGGTGATTGTGACACTCTGTGATTGATATTGATCCAGGATCTCTCCTCAGGAGGTCTGGCCTGGTCAGAGAAGCTGTGCCTTGAGGCCTGACCCAGTGTGGACAACTTTGCTCCACATTCCCAACCCCATCCTGCCTCTCCTCACTCATGTGGGATCTGCTTTGCTTGGAGAACTGCCTGCACTCAGCCAAAGAGGGTGTTTCTTCTTTTTTCTTTCTTTTTTTTTTTTTTCTTGAAGCTATGTAAGACTCCTAATTTTTCCTCTTGAAAACAACACCTCCTCAGGTGTGTGCCAAGCCCAAGCTGCCACCAAGGAGGTTCCCCTTCCCCAAGGCTGAACCCTGCAAGGAATGTTTTGGACACACAGGAAGTTCTACAATAAACACAAATCCAGAGTTGGCTGAAGGCAGAATTAGAGCAACTGCTGAAGGACAGAGAAGCTTTGAACTCCTTGCAGCTCAAAGCACCAAGGGCGTTGTTGGGAGGTGTGTGAGTGAGCCAAGAGTGAGGGCAAGGGAAACGCAGAGAGCCCTGGCAGTGCTGCTGTGCAGACAGAGGTGCTGGGAAGGCACTGCAGCCCTGCCCTGGGCCAGCTCTGAGCGTGGATTCTCATCCCAACCTGCACTGGCCATTGCCAGGGGCTGTGCCATGGACACTGCACTGACCCCACTGCTGGGTTGGGATGCCATGGCCACCGTGAGAAGGTCAAGTTCCCTTGGAAACACTGGGGAGGACTGGGGCGTACTGGGGGACACTGGGAGCACTGTGGAGGACACTGGGACATACTGGGTGTGAAACTGGGGAGGCCTGAGACATACTGGGAACACTGGGAATGCTGGGGGGGAAACTGGGTTGACCGGGATGGACTGTGAGGATAAACTGAGACATACTGGGACATACTGGGAGCAGTACTGGGCTTTAATGGGAGTGATACTCAGACAAACGGGGGGCACTGGGAAGACTGATTAGGATAGTGGGGGCACAGGGACACACTGGGAGTGACACTGGAATGGCCTGTGACATATCAATGGACATTGGGAATGCTGGGGGAGGATACTTGGGCGTACTGAAAAGGACTGGGGAGGACTGGAGGGACGGGGATCTCTGGAGAGCAGACTGGGGGAGACTGGCACCAACTAGGGGAGACTGAAAGGGACTGGGTAGAATTAGGGTTTACTGGGAGGGACTGGGAATGAACTTGGGTGTATTGGGATGAACTGGGCTGTACTGGAAGGTTCTGGAGGGGCACTGGGGTTGTACTGGGCGGTACTGGGCATGAACTGGGCTGTACTGTGAGAGACTGGAGGGGTTGAACGAGCTGTTTTCGCCTCCGATGCCACCCATTGGCCGAGGCTCATGCCCATCATCATCTGCAGCCAATCAGCATCTGAGATGGGGGCCTTGGGGGCGGTGCCTAGCATCGGTGCCGTTTTCGACTATTTTGCCTATTACCCCCATCATGCACCACGCCCTACAGATCCCAGGCATACGCCCCCAGGTGCCCCATAATCTCCCCCCAGACCCTCCAGGATCCTTAAGTGCCCTCTCCAGACCCATTCGGGACCCCTAAATGCCTCTCCAGTCCCCCAAGTGTCCCCTAAGTAGCCCCAACCCCAGGTAGGCCTGTTAAAGACACTTCCGGGACTACAGTTCCCACCGCCCCCCGTGGCACCCGCTGAGATCCATTACAGCTGCGCCTACGCTTCCCATGATGCACCGCGCCCATAAAGCCTTTTCACAGCCGTCACCCCTCGTGTCCCAACCCCATCACAACCCAGCGAGGCGCCTACAACTCCCATCATGCCCCGCGCTTTGAAGAGCTTCTCTAGCCTCCCCAAGTGCCCCCAAGAGCTCCCCGACCACATAAGCTCTCTCCAGGTGCCCCTGAGAGCCCCAAGTGGCTGCTCGGACCTCCAAGCACTGCGTTAGAGCCTTCGGATCTACTGCTATTGTCATGCCCCGGAGACCCATGGCGCTGAACTACAGCCAGGACTCCATCTCCCATCATGCCCCCTATCCTGTAGAGAGTCCCTCATCCCCCGTGACCCCAGAGCCCTGACACAACCCAGTTCTGCCTCTGCAACTCCCGTCATGTCCCCCGCCCCAAAGAGCCAAATTAGAGCTCTCCAAGTGCCCCCAAGTGCTCTCCGATCCCATAAGCTCCCCCTAGGTACCTCGTGGAGACCCAAAGTGGCCGCTCAGACCTCCAAGTGCTGCCTTAGAGCCACTTTTGGGACTTTAGCTCCCATCATGCCCCGTGGCGCCAACAGACGGGGCTTCATCTCCTGTCACACCTCATGATCCACAGAGCACCATTATTTCAATTAATTGGCATTTTGATTTTATTTTGTTTCATCTCCTTCTACCTCCTCCTGTTGTCAGCAATCTCTGAGGGGTTTTGATAGTCCTGGGGGTCTCCCAGGGGTCTCATGGGACTCTTGGAGCAGGGGCTGTTCCAGGGGTCTTGGGGCCATCTCAGGAGTCCCAGGAAGGTGCCAGGGGTATTTTGGGGATCCCATGGGGGTCTCTTAGAGCAGGGATAATTCTGACGGTCTGCTGGGGCATGGATCATCCCGGGGTCCTTGGGGGTCTCTTGATGCCTTTCCAGGGGTCTTGGGGGTCTCTCAGGGTTCACGGGGGGTCTCGATGCCATCTCAGAATTCTCAGGGGGGCCTCTCATAGCAAGGGCCATTCCAGAAGTTTCAGAGCCATTCCAGGGGAGTCCTGGGGGTCTCTCAGAGCAGGGATCATTCCGAGGATCTCAGGATCATTCCAGGGGTCTTGGGGCCATCTCAGGGGTCTGGGGGGCGCACCCCGGGGGTCCCTCAGAGCAGGACCCGCCCCCGCTGGGTGGGCAGGAGCCCAAAGCGCCGTTTCAGGGTCACACGGTGCCGGGAGAATTTGTCATGGGGGGAGAAGTGGGCAGGGTGAGCCGAGAACGTGGGGACCCCACCTGGAGACACCTTCTGTGGGGGCAGGGGGTCAGAGAGACACCGACAGGCCTGGGACCCCAAAATACCCCCCAAAATCCCTTACTGATCCACCTGGAACCCCAAATACCCCCGGGATCCCCCCTCTGCCCACCCCAGAATCCCAAAATACCTCCAGAACACTAAAATACCCCTGGATCCCCCTATGGCTACCTTGGGACCCCAAACACCACCAGGACCCCCCCACGGACCACCCAGGAATTTGAAGTACCCCCCATGTTCCCCTGGATCGCCCTCAAACGACCCCTGAGACCCCCAAACTCCCTCAGATTCCCCCTATTTCCCCCTGGCGAGACCCCGAAATTCGCCCAACCACCCCTCCCCAGAGCGCCCCCCAACCACACCCCCCCAGAGTTCCCCCAAGTTCTCCTGGATTTCCCCTATTACCACCCCCAGGACCCCCAAACTCCCCCCGTTACGCCCCCAGGATCCCCAAGCTCCCACACATAGCTCCCAAACCCAAGCCCGCAACACCCAAACCCCGCGGGTCTCCCCTGGCATCCCCCCCCGCATGCCCAGATCCCCACTACACCTCCCCAACCCCCCCTAAGTCCCCCCCGTACCCGCAGGGTGTAAATGCGCTCGCCGCACTCCTTGTAGTAGCACTGCAGGAACATGGCGGCACCCGCGGGCCACGTGACCGGAACTTAGCTGAGCCCAGACCGGAAAGGGCGGAGTTAGTACAGGAAATCGCCGCTGGGGATGATGGGAAATGCACTCCCGGAAGTGAGTGGGGAAAACAGGTGAACCCAGGGGATCCAATGAGATGTGGGGGGGCGGAAATTTGGGGCAAAAAAGGGAGATTTGGGATCATACGGTGAGTTTGGCTCCCCAAAAGAAAAAAAAAGGCAGTTTTGGTCTGAAAGTTGATAATTTGGGCCCAAAAAAGGGGAATTTGGGCACCAGATAGGAAGTTTGGACTCGGAAAGGGCAGTTTGGTCCCCCAAAAGGACAGTTTGGTCAAAAACTGAGACTTTGAGCAACACAAGGGGGCTGTTTAGACCTAAAAAGGACAGTTTGGATTGGAAAAAATGGGAGTCTGACCCCTAAAAGGGGAGTTTGGCCTCAAAAATGGAGATTTTGGTCCCAAATGGGGAACTTTGGATCCACAAAGTGGTAGTTTGGTTCCAAAACAAGGGAATTCTGGGCCGAAATGGGGAGTAATTAAACCAAGAGCTTGTGATTAACACATGTGAATTAAAGTATAGACGTGACTATAACTTATCAAAATTAAGACTTTACATTCGGTATAGCAATATTCAGAATAGGTACCACTGGGCAGAAAATTTAGTAAGCAAAACTGGTAAAACAGGAAGACAAGAGCTGGATGTGATGTATACCTAGAGCCCTGTGCAGGGAATAAGGAACACTGGCTGTTTTTGCATGAACAATAGGTTAAAGTATACAGTAGCTTGACCCAATGTGTACCTACCTGTACTGGGGTACAGTGACCATGAAATAATCAAGTTTTCAATGTTCTGTGAAAGGAGAGGCATCAACAAAACTTCTCCACTGGAATTATGGAGAGCAGACTTTGTTCTATTCAGGATGCAGATTGAGGAGAACCAAACCAGGTACTGATTTTTTTAAAAGGAAACAGCTCTTGAAAAAAAAAGGGTCCAGGAGGGATGGACACACTTCAGTAAAGAAATCTTGAAGGCCCAGGAGCAGGCTGTGCCTATGTGCCAAAAGATGAGCCAGCGATGAACACGACTGGCCTGGCTGGGCATGGAGCTTTTGCAGGAACCCAGGGGAAAAAAGAGGATGCAGCACCTTTGGACAGAGGGACAGGAAACTCACGAAATGTTTAAGGATGTTGTTAGGCCATGCAGAAAGAAAATTAGAGAGGTGAAAGCTCAAGTAGAGCTTAACCTGGCCACCTCTATGAAGGATAATAAAAATGTTTTTGTAAATATATTAATGGCAAAAGGAGGGGCAAGGAAAACCTCCATTCTTTATTGGGGGGATAGAGTTACCAATGATGAGGAAAACACTGAAGTACTTAACTCCTTAATTGCCTCATCTTTCAACAATAAGACAGGTTGTTCTCAGGAGAAGTGGCCTCCTGAACAGGGACAGGGAGCAGAATGGAGACCCTGTAATCCAGGAGGAAGCAGTTGGGGACCTCCTGAGCCACTGAGATGCTCACAAATCTATGGGATCAGATGGGATCCATCCTAGGGGAATGAGGGTCATAGTGGATGAGCTCTCCAAGCTGCTCTCCATCATTTACCATCAGTCCTGGCTCACTGGGGAGGTCCCAGAGGACAGGAGGTGCCAATGTGATCCCATCCACAAGAAGGGCTGGAAGGAGGATCTGGGAAACTCCAGGCCTGTCAGCCTGACCTCGGTGCCTGGCAAGGTTATGGAACAGATCACCTTGGGTGCCATCACACTGCACCTACAGGATGGCCAAGGGATCAGACCCAGCCAGAGTGGATTTCAATATCTTTATTGATGATCTGGATGAGGGAATTGAGTCCACCATCAGCAAATTTGCAGATGACAGCAAGCTGGGTGTGAGTATGGATCTGCTGGAGGGCAGGAGGGCTCTGCAGAGGGACCTGGACAGGCTGGATCCAGGGGCCAAATCCAACAATGTGAGGTTTAACAAGACCAAGTGCCAGGTCCTGTACTTTGGCCACAACAACCCCTGCAGCACTACAGGCTGGGGACAGAGTGGCTGGACAGGGGCCAGGCAGAAAGGGAGCTGGGGGCACTGATGGACAGCAGGCTGGACATGAGACAGCAGTGTGCCCAGGTGGCCAAGAAGGCCAATGGCACCTGGCCTGGATCAGGAATGGTGTGGCCAGCAGGAGCAGGGCAGTGATTCTTCCCCTGTGCTCGGCACTGCTGAGGCCACACCTCGAGTGCTGTGTCCAGTTTTGTGTCCCCAATTTAGGAAGGACATTGAGGGGCTGGAGCATGTCCAGAGAAGGGCAACAAGGCTGGTGAAGGGTCTGGAACACAAGTGCTGTGAGGAGTGTCTGAGGGAGCTGGGGCTGTTTATCCTGGAGAAGAGGAGGCTCAGGGCAGATCTCATCACTCTCTACAACTCCCTGACAGGAGGGTGCAGCCAGGTGGAGTCAGATTCTTTCAAGGGCAAACAGTGACAGCACAAGAGAGCACAGCCTTAAGCTGCATCAGGGGAGGTTTAGGCTGGACATTGGGCAGAGGTTCTATACAGAAAGAGTGATTAGGCATTGGAATGGGCTGCCCAGGGAGGTGGTGGGGTCACCATCCCTGGAGGTGTTTAAGGAAAGACTGGATGTGGCACTTGGTGCCATGGTCTGGGTGACAAGGTGGTGTTGGGTCACAGGTTGGATTTGATGCCCTCAAAGGTCTTCTACAACCTGGTTGATTCTGTGATGATTGTGACACTGCAAGGCCCCAGGGAAGCAAGAGGGATTTTGGCAATTCAGGTCCTCATTGAACCAAGGGGCCATTGTGACACTGTGGAACCAAGGAGACCCTGGGGATGTTCCAGAGCCCTGTGATACCAAGGGGCCATTGTGACACTCTCAGGACTCAAGGAACTAAAGGAACTATTTTGACACCGTGGTGCCCCATGGTACCAAGGGGCCATTGTGGTACTGTGGGGCCTCATGTAACTTAGAGGCAACTGTGACACTCAGGTCCTTGTGGAACTAAGGGGACACTTGTAACACTGCAGGGCCTCATGGAACCAAGGGTCTGTTCTGACAAGGCAGGATCCTGTGTAAGCAGGGGTCCATTGTGACTCTGCCCCACCCATGAGGGAATGTGCCTGGCCCAAAAAAAAGGAGGCTCCCTGTGGGCCCTGCTCTCCTCTTCAGGAGATGCTGAGAGCTCTGCAGCCCCTCCTGCCATCCCATGTCCCCAGGCCAGCACAACAGCCCCGGCCCTTGTGGCCCTCCAGAGCTGTTCCTGCTCCAGGCCCAGGGTCCATCCCAAAGCTGAGGCAGCCAGAAAGCTGTGCCCATTTCTGTTCATTCCTGTTTTGATGAGGATGGATCCTCAGCAACATGGATGTTACCTGAAGAATTTTACTTCTCCAGAGGTTTGCTCTGTCTTCAGCTCTTCAGTTAATGCTCCTTAAGATTTGAAAACACCCTAAGAAGACAAGGCCCTGGGAATAATTTAATTTTAAATCTTCAATTCTGTTGTGGTTAATTAGACCAGTTCCAGAAGCAAACTCAAAGTTGGACATATATTATAATATAGATCTCTTTTTTTGTGTTTATCCCTTTTCTGTTTATACACTGATATCAGCATTCTCCAATTGATATTGATCCCAAGCATTCCCTAATGCACTCTGAATAGATATGAACATCAAAACACTTTATGCCTGGCAATCAATCAGACTCTGTCCCTACCGCCTTCCCACCATTTCCCACATACAAGCCCTGGGACTCAGAGCAGCCTTGTGCAAATCTCAGCTTCCTCCACTCCAGGCTGTACCTGCAGCTTTCATCTCCTTGGCACCAACTCCCACCTGCTTTCCTTGGACAAGGAGCTGACCAAGACAGAGAAGATGTTCACTTGTTGTCAGCAAACAAAACCAAAGTAAGGCATAGCTCAATAAACGCAGAAGTCATTACTCTGCTGGATATTAAATCCACATTGCACACTAGACAGTCTCGGATCAATGGAAAACATGTTCTGTGCCCAGCACAGATCCCAAGATCCCCCAAACCCTCCCTGCCCCGATTCTGTCCACATTTGCTCTTTGCACACACGAGTCACACACTGAAGTCACGAGCTCCCTCCATGGCCAGAGGGAGGAAAAGAGAGAAAGTGGATGAAGAGCTCTCTTGTGCAGAGCTACAGCTGCACTGATCCCAATATTCTGGGCTCACAGGAACTTGATGCAACACCCTCTGCAGCATCTGTTCCCTGGCTCAAAATCTGTCTGCATGGCCAGGCCCAAGGAGTGCTGGGCAATGGAGTCACATCCAGGGGTGTCCCCAGGGCTCAGGATTGGGGCCAGTGCAGTTCAATCTCTTTAGTGCTGATCTGGATAAGGGATCGAGGGCACCCTCAGTCAGTGTCCAGGTGAGCCCAAGCTGGGTGGCAGTGTGGCTGTGCTGGAGGGCAGGAAGCTCTGCACAGGCATCTGGACAGGCTGCAGCCATGGGCCCAGGACAATTGGATGAGGTTCACCAAGGCCAAGGGCCGCGTCCTGCCCTGGCCTCACAACCACACCAAATACCTGGCTGTGCCCTGGCCCTGATCCCCACAGCCTGTCCTGTTTCCTTCATCCCTGCATTGCCAGGGACTCTGTGGGACAAGGGAGCTCTGCTCTGGGGATGGAGGGAGGTCCAAGTGCAGCCACTGGAGTGGGAACCACAACTCATCAGGTTTGTGTCTTTTGGGGGTCAGGAACTGGTGAGACTCAGAGGCACAGAAAGTTTCACTTGACGGCCAAGATAAAAAAATATAAAAATGATACATATCAAAAACAATGAACAAATCACATTGCTGTTGGCAGGGGGTGGTCCCAGTCCCCCAAGGCCTTTGGTTATCCCCACTGCAGCTCTCCTGCCCCGGCCTAGGCCTGTGCTGCTTCCCTTGCACACTTTACCCACTGCCCCATTTCCCCTCCTCCCTCTGACCCTCGCAGCTCCCAAAGCTTTCCTGATCTCCCTCTGTCCTCACTCGCTGTTGCTGCAAACAAAAAGCTGTGTTTGGCTGAGGAATGGCCAATTCCTGTGGGATTCCCAACTCCTGCCTTCTTCCCACACCCTGCTAAAGCTCCTGGGGCACCCAAGCTGTCCCAGGCACAGCCTTGCTGGAATCTGCTCCTTCTCTCCATGTGCCAGCACTGAAATCCATGTCCCATCTGCAGCCCCGCAGAGCAGCCCAGCCCTGTCTGGCCCTGCAGCAGGAACTGGAGGCACTGGAGGTCAGGGACAGTGACTCTGTGTGTGGAATGCTCAGGAGATGCTCAGCTCGGGCAGCTCCTGCAGCCCCAGGGCCAGCCCTGCTGCCCAGGACAGCAGCAGAGAGTTGGCCCAGGGGCTCCTCAGGCAGCTCCTGCTGCCCCAGGGACAGAATCACAGAATCATAGGATTAACCAGGTTGGAAAAGATGTCTGAGACCATCGAGTCCAACCTGTGACCTAACACCAGCTTGTCACCAGATTGTGGCTTTAAGTGCCATATCCAGTGTTTTATTAAACAGCTCCAGGGACAGTGAGTCCACCACCTCCCTGGGCAGTCCTGTCCAATGCCCAATCACCTTTTCTGTGATGAGCTTCTAACTAATGTGCAGCCTAAACTTGCTGTAGCACAGCTTGAGACATTTCCTATCATCTTGTCCATTGCTCCCTGGGAGCTGAGCCGAATTCTCCCCAGCTTGACCCTCTTCCTTGAGGGGCCTAGAGTGTCACAGTGCTTTTCATGCTTCCATGAGGCTCTGTAGTGTCACAATGGATCCTTAGTTCCCCAAGGCCCTGTAGTGTCACAGTGTGTGCTTGGTTCCATTGGGCCCTGGAATCTCACTAGGGTTTCCTTACTTCTGCAATGTCACAACAGCCCCTTGGTTCAACAAGGCCCCCCAGTGTCACAGAGGCCTCTGTGGTTCCAAGAGGACCCAGAGTGTCACCATTAACTCCTTGGTTCCATTCAGCCCCACAGTGTCACAATGGCCCCTTGCTTCTCTGGGGCCCTGCAGTGTCACAATCATCACAGGATCACAGAATCAGCCAGGTTGGAAAAGATCTTGGAGATCATCAAGTCCAACCTGTGACCCAACAACACCTTGTCACCCAGACCATGGCACTGATTGCCACATCCAGCCTTTCCTTAAACACCTCCAGGGATGGTGACTCCACCACCTCCCTGGGCAGCACATTCCAATGTCCAATCACCCTTTCTGTGTAGAACCTCTTCCTAATGTCCAGCCTAAACCTTCTCTGGTGCAGCTTAAGGCTGTGACATCTTGTCCTGTCACTGTTTCCTAGGAGCAGAGCCCAACCCCACCTGGCTGCACCCTCCTGTCAGGGAGTTGTAGAGAGTGATGAGGTCTCCCCTGAGCCTCCTCTTCTGCAGGATAAACAACCCCAGCTCCCTCAGACACTCCTCACAGGACTTGTGTTCCAGACCCTTCCCGAGCCTTGCTGACCTTCTCTGGACACTCTCCAGCCCCTCAATGTCCTTCCTAAATTGGAGGGCCCAGAACTGGACACAGCAGTCGAGGTGTGGCCTCAGCAGTGCCGAGCACAGGGGAAGAATCACTGCCCTGGTCCTGCTGGCCACACCATTCCTGATCCAGGCCAGGTGCCATTGGCCTTCTTGGCCACGTGGGCACACTGCTGGCTCATGTCCAGCCTGCTGTCCATCAGTGCCCCCAGGTCCCTTTCTGCCTGGCCACTGTCCAGCCCCTCCGTCCCCAGCCTGTAGTGCTGCAGGGGTTGTTGTGGCCAAAGTGAAGGACCTGGCACTTGGTCTTGTTAAACCTCATCTCACTGGATTCATTTCTTGGATCCAACCTGTCCAGCTCCCTCTGCAGAGCCTTCCTAACTTCCAGCAGATCCACACTCGCACCCAGCTTGGTGTCACTACAGTTCCATGAGGTCCTAAAGTGTCACAGTGTTCTCCACAATTCCATGAGGCTCTGTAGCGTCACAATGGCCCCTTGATTCTCCAAGGCCCTCTAGTGTCATAATGGCCCCTGGCTTCCATGGGGCCTCCCAGTGTCACATTGTCCCTTGGGTCCCTGGGCCCTGCAGTGTCACAATGTCCCTTGGTTCCATGAGGTCTCTCAGTGCAGCAATGGTCTCCTTGGCTCCATAATGTCACAATGGACTCTTGGTCCCATGGGGCACCAGGGTCTCCAAATTGTTTCCTTCATTCCGTGAATCCCTGCAGTGTGGCAATGGCCCCTTGGTTACACAAGGCCCTACACTCACATTGGTCTCCATGGTTCCACAAGGACCCGTGGAGTAACAGTGGCCCCTTGGTTCCATAGGGCCTCATAGTGTCACAATGGTGCCATTGTTACACAAGGTCCTGCACTATCACAATGGTCTCTGTGGTTTCACGTGGCCCTGCAGTGTCACAATGGTCTTCTTGATTCCATGAGGCTGCACAGTGTCACAGTGATCCCTTGGTTCCATGAGGGCCCAGAGTGCCACAATGGACGCCTTGGTTGCACAATGTCACAATGGGCCCTTGGTTCCATGAAGCCTTGCACTGTTACAAGTGTCCCCTTAGTTCCACGAGGCCCTGATGTGTCACAGTGGCCTCTAAGTTACCTGAGGCCTCAGAGTACGACAATGGCTTCTTGGTGCCATGGGGCACCATGGTGTGAAAATTCTTCCCTTAGTTCCATGTGTCCCTGGAGTGTCACAATGGCCCCTTGGTTCCACTGGGTTCTGGAATATCTCCAGGGTCTCCTTGGTTCCACAGTGTCCCAATGGCCCCTTAGTTCTAAAAGACCCCACAGTGTCACGGTGGCCTCCATGGTTCCACGAGGACCACGAGTGTCACAATGGACTCCTTGGTTCCATTCAGCCCCTCAGTGTCACAATGGCCTGTTGAAGGTTCGGAGAATTTTCTCCATTCTGTTATTAGGAAACCAATGACCAGGTACTTAAGAGACAAAAGATGTGGCCAGGGGTGTGGTGATGGGAGCATCTAGCCATTGGTAACTTCTCACTTGCTCACGAGACTTGGGAGGGGAAACAGTGAAAACTGCTGTCTCCTTTTCACTGCAACTGAGGAAAAGCCCAGCTCTGCATTGCCTTCTCTTCCTTGCTGGGTGAGCTTTCATTTGGGGAAAAAAGCATGGGATTCCAGCCCCCTCTTCCCCTCCTGGAGTGTGCATCTTCCCACCTGCACTTGCAGCTGCTGCGGAGGGGGGCCCAACTGCCACTGCCCTGCACCTCACCTGCTGGAATGCACTGCCACCTTTTACTGGCTAGCCTGGGTGAGCCCATCCTGCCGCTCCAGCTTCCTGCTCTGAGCTCCCTGCCCAGCCCGTCCTGCTCACGCCATCCCTGCCCAGCCCCGTCCTGCTCACGCCATCCCTGCCCAGCCCTGTCCTGCTCACGCCATCCTTTCCCAGCCCTCTGTCCACCATTACCCACATGACACAGACCTGACCTCGCCCCACAGCGCCCCCTGCAGCTGCGCGGGAGTCATTGCACCTGCCCTGCCCAGCCGGGAGCCAACAGTGCCCCTGCTGGCTGTGACCGTGACTGCACCAAAAGGGAAAGTGCCTGGCAGCCCAGGGACATCTGCCACCGGGTTTTTGGTTTCGTTTGTTGTTACTATTGTTGTTACTATTGTTGTTATTGATTGCTTGCCTTACTATAAATACTAGTAAAGAACTGTCATTCCTTTTCCCTTATCTTTGCATGAAAGCCCTTGATTCCAAAGTTATAATAATTCGGAGGGAAGGGGGTTGCATTATCCATTCTAAGGGAGGTTCCCACCTTCCTTAGCAGACACCTGTCTTTCAAATCAAGACATTATCCTGGAGAAGATAAGGCTCAGGGGAGACCTCATCACTCTCTACAACTCCCTGACAGGAGGGTGCAGCCAGGTGGGGACAGATTCTTCTCCTGGGCAAACAGTGTCAGGACAAGAGGCCACAACCTTAAGCTGCGCCTGGGGAGGTTTAGGTTGGACATTAGGAAGTTCTTCAGAGAAAGGGTGATTGGGCATTGGAATGGGCTGCCCAGGGAGCTGGTGGAGTCACCATCCCTGGAGGTGTTTAAGGAAAGGCTGGATGTGGCAATCAGTGCCATGGTCTGGGTGACAAGGTGGTGTTGGGTCACAGGTTGGACTTGATGATCTCCAAGGTCTTTTCCAGCCTGTCTGATTCTGTTATTCTGTGATGATTGTGGCACTGCAGGGCCCCAGGGAAGCAAGGGGCCATTGTGACACTGTGGGGCTAAATGGAACCACAGAGGCCATGGTGACAATGCAGAATGAAGCAGACCCTGGAGATATTCCGGAGCCCAGTGGAAGCAGGGGGCCATTGTGACACTCCAAGGACTCATGGAACTAAGGGAACCATTTTGACACCATGGTGCCCCATGGTACCAAGGGGCCATTGTGGTACTGTAGGGCCTCGGGTAACTTAGAGGCCACTGTGACACATCAGGTCCTCATGGAACAAAGGGGACACTTGTAACACTGCAGGGGCTGATGGAATCAAAGGTCTGTTGTGACAATGCAAGATCTTGTGTAACCAGGGGTCCATTGTGACTCTGCCCCACCCATGGGGGAACGTGCCTGGCCAAAGGAAAAGGAGGCTCCCTGGGTGCCCTGCTCTCCTCTCCAGGAGATGCTGAGAGCTCTGCAGCCCCCCAGGGCCCATCCCAGAGCTGGGGCAGCCAGAAAGCTGTGCCCATTTCTGTTCATTCCTGTTTTGCTGAGGATGGATCCTCAGCAACATGGACGTTCCCTGATGAATTTTACTTCTCCAGAGGTTTGCTCTGTCTTCAGCTCTTCCGTTCAGGCTCCTTAAGATTTGAAAACACCCTATGAAGACAAGCCCCTAGGAATTATTTAATTCTAAGTCTTCAATTCTTTTGTGGTTAATTAGACCAGTTCCAGAAGCATACTCAGAGTGAATGTGTGATATATATTATGTTATAATATAGATCTCCATTTTTCTGTGTATTTCTTTTCTGTTTATACACTGATATCAGCATTCTCCAATTGATATTGATCCCAAGCATCCCCTAATGCAGTCTGAATAGATATGAACATCAATACCCTTCATGGCTGACAATCAATCAGACTTTGTCCCTACCCCCTCCCCACCATTTCCCTCATGCAACCCCTGGGACTCAGAAAAGTCTTGTGCAAATCTGAGCTTCCTCCACTCCAGGCTGCACCTGCAGCTTTCAGCTCCTTGGCACCAACTCCCAGCTGCTTTCCTTGGAGAAGGAGCTGACCAAGACACGGAAGGATGTTCGTTCATTGTCAGCGAACAAAACTAAAAGGAGGCACAGCTCCATAAAATGCAGAAGTCATTCCTCTGCTGGATAGTAAATCCACTTTCCACAGCAGACGGTCTCAGACTAATGGAAAACACATTCTGTGCCCAGCACAGATCCCAAGATCCCCCAAACCCTCCCTGCCCCGATTCTGTCCACATTTGCTCTTTGCACACACGAGTCACACGCTGAAGTCATGAGCTCCCTCCATGCCCCGAGGGAGGAAAAGAGAGAAAGTGGATGAAGAGCTCTCTTGTGCAGAGCTACAGCTGCACTGATCCCAATCTTCTGGGCTCACAGGAACTTGATCCAACACCCTCTGCAGCATCTGTTCCCTGCCTCAAAATCTGTCTGCATGGCCAGGCCCAAGGAGTTCTGGGCAATGGAGTCACATCCAGGGGTGTCCCCAGGGCTCAGCACTGGGGCCAGTGCAGTTCAATCTCTTTATTGCTGATCTGGATGAGGCATCGAGGGCACCCTCAGTCAGTGTCCAGGTGAGCCCAAGCTGGGTGGCAGTGTGGCTGTGCTGGAGGGCAGGAAGCTCTGCACAGGGATCTGGACAGGCTGCAACCATGGGCCCAGGACAATTGGATGAGGTTCACCAAGGCCAAGGGCCGCGTCCTGCCCTGGGCTCACAACCACACCAAATCCCTGGCCGTGCCCTGGCCCTGATCCCCACAGCCTGTCCTGTTTCCTTCATCCCTGCATTGCCAGGGACTTTGTGGGACAAGGGAGCTCTGCTCTGGGGATGGAGGGAGGTCCAAGTGCAACCACTGGAGTGGGAACCACAACTGATCAGGTTTGTGACCTTTGGGGTCAGGAACTGGTGAGACTCAGAGGCACAGAAAGTTTCTCTTCATGGCCAACTGACAAAAAATGCAAACATGATACTGTTTGAAAAAATATCAAAACTCTTCCTTCAACTCTGTGCTAGGTTCCATCAGCATCTGACATGTCCACCATTGACAAGGGATTTCCATACAGGAACAGTTTTAAACAAAGACATAAGAAGTGGTGGTTCTAAAAGATAAAAATACAATGAAGATGTTGACTGATGTGTTATTTAAAGTTCTAAAAGACTGAGCCACACTCTGAAGCTCAAAGTGTGAAGCCAGTCAGTTGAGAGGCATTGGAATGACTGGAGAGGATCTAGAGGAGGAAATCTGTGAACAATGGGAAGGTCATAGATCCAGCTGGTGTGGTGAAGAGATGTCCTTAGACATGGCCGTTTAAACAGGAGAGGTGGAAACACCTGAATGAAGAGGGACATGAAATAGTAGATGGAATATTGGCCACAAAAGTAGAGGGGAAGATCAGCTATCAGTACACTTCCAGGAAATTCCTGTTCTCTCTTGGTATGAGATCTTTGCCATTTCTTAAAAGCACTCAAATAACCCAGCTAATGAAGATGTGCTTGTGCACCTCACAAGCTGCAGGTCCCCTACAGCCCTGGAGGGCTCCTGTCCCATAAACATCTGCTCTGCTCCACTCTGAAATAGGGACCAGCATCGTCCCAGGATCAGCAGAGAGCTGAGATTGGAAGCTGCAAATCTGCAGCTTCACCTGTCAGAAACAGGGTCAGACCAAGGCTTGATTCTGTCTGGATTGGAAAATCCCAAGGGACAGGGATGGGGCAGCATTTCAGCACCTGGCTGAGCCCATGGGAACAAAGGTTTCCTCCTGTCCTGGCTGAACCTCCCCTCCTTCACCTTCCACCCATTGTCTTTTGTCTCCCACCAGGCCCCTGGTGAAGAGCCTGGCTCTGTGTTCTCCATCACCTCCTCGGTGCAACTGCCAGGCTGGGATGAGGAGCCCCTCAGCCTTCCCTTCTCTGGGCTGGACAAGCCCAGCTCCCTCAGCCTCTCCTCACAGCCCAAGGGCTCCAGCCCCACCCTGGAGGCCCTTCCCTAACCCTGCTCCAGCTGCCAGACATCTTTCCTGCCCTGGGGAACCCAAACCAGGCCACAGTGACCTGGATAATCCATGTCCTTCATGTCCTGCTCACACAGCCCCAGCCCACTGTCCCCATGTCAGGCTCTGGGTGTTGATTTGTGGGACATCCTTGGGGGAGGCTGCGGTGCCAGGAAGGGCAGGAGCTGGGGGGACAGGGGACCCTGCTGCACACAGCAGTGTTGGATGTCTATGGGGGGGCTCTGTGAGGGGGTGTCCGGGGCACCGTGACCTCTGCAGTGACATTACACAGCTCCCCTGCAACATCACAGCCCTCCTGTGACATCACAACCCACTCTGTGATGTCACACCATCCCCCATGTGTTGTCAAACCACCATCCTGTGATGTCACAGCCCATTCTCTGTTGTCAGTGCCCCCCTCTATGATGTCACAGCCTGCTCTGTAATGTCACATCATACCCTGTGATATCACAGCTGGCTCTATGACTTCTCACCACCACTCTGTGATGTCACAGCCCACTCTTTGATGTCACACAGCTGCCCTGTGATGTCAAAGCCTGCTCTCTTGATGTCACACAGCCCCTCGGTGATGTTACACAGTCCCCTTATTATGCCGTATCTGCTTGATGACCTCACTCTGTGATCACATAGCCCAATCTGTGACCTCACAGAACCCATCCTGTATGTCACACAGCCCCTTTCTGACATCACAGCTGCTCTGTGCCTCTATGACACAGCCCCCTCTGGGACATCACACAGCCCCTCTATGACATCACAGCTGTTCTGTGACCTCACAGCCCCTCTCTGGAATGTCCCCCAGTGTCACCTTTGGGGCAGGAGGGACAGGTGGCCTCCAGGCACATTTGGGCCCCTCTGCTCGCAGCCCCTGGCACCCGGAGGTGCCCAGCAGCTCCCGCAGGCTGCCGAACCTCCGTGCCACCCCCAACAGCCTCAAGTGTCCATCCTTGTCCCGGTGGACCTTGAACCACTTGGAATCCTGGCTGGAGCGTGGCTGTGGAGTGACCGCTGGGCTCAGTGGGGTGGGGACCCTCCAGGAGCCCCCCAACCCCTCCTGCCCCACAGGTGCCCTCAGCAGCCCCAGGGCTGTGCCTGTCCCCATGGCACTGTCCCCATGGTTCCAGGGCTGTGTTTCCCTCGTAGGGACGGAGCCCTGTGGGTTCCTGGTATGGCCAGATGTCCTCCCACCCCTTTCCCTCACAGATGGCTGCCATATGGAAAGGCTCAACAAAGGGTCAAAAGGCTGAAGGAGGGGTCAAAGGCCCAGCAAGAGGTCATCTTTTGGCACTATAAAGTCTGAAAGGCTAAACCCTGGTATAGGGAAACAGATGGAGAAAGAGATGAAAGGAAACAGAAAATATGACTGAAAGACACACTTTTGGACTATAAAAGACACATTAATTATGTCAGAGGCAGAAGTCTCCTACACACACTCTGGAAATGTGCAAGACTTCTGCCCAGAGTTTGGATCCAAGCTCTGCTGGTTACTTTCCTGAGAACTGGGGAAAAGGATTCTAATGTATGCATCCATCAACTAACCAGGTGGTAAGATACATTGGTTCCCAAGTTACATTATTTCTTCCTAGCCCTAATAATAGGTACCTTTTTGCCCGGTGCATTTTGTCTACTAATATTTTATTTTATTTTATTTTATTTTATTTTATTTTATTTTATTTTATTTTATTTTATTTTATTTTATTTTATTTTATTTTATTTTATTTTATTTTATTTTATTTTATTTTATTTTAATTTTTGTGTACTATGTAGTTTTGTCCCAGGTCTTATGTCTGTTATTTTTGTGTCTAATAAATAAGAATTTATTTTTTATTTTATCTAATCAGCCATTATTAAAGAACTTGTGCACGAGACTGAGTCTTGGGGTCCTGGGCACCCCAATAAGAGCTATTGCCTGCTGCCAAAAGGCCTAGGCAAGAGGCAGAGGCTTATCTAAGCTCCTGTCTCTATTGGTAACACCCGGCCCCCCCAAAACCCCGGGGGTGCCATGGGGGTCTCACCTGGACGCAGACGCTCTGCAGGGAACTGTCCAAGGCCTGGGGGCTGTGGCACAGCAGGGACACCCCCGCGGTGATTCTGTCACCTCCCTTCCGCTGTCACCTCCGCCTTGGGGCTGCTCAGGGCTCCCGGCACCCCCTGAGGGCTCTGTGGCACAGCTTGGCCACGTCCCCCAGGAGCCGGGGAGGAGCCACCTCCCTGCAGAAGGAGCGCTGGGCATCGCCCTCAGCCGGGAGTGGCCATGGAGGAGAGGCACGAAGGAACGAGCCTCCCGCAGCGTGGGGAAATGCCCATCCTGTGCCAGGCGGGGGGCAGCCCCACGTCCCCCCGAGTGCCCAGGGGCTCCCCAAACCCCCCCAGCTCAGCAGCACCCGGCTGTCCGCCTTGGGGAGGGTGACGAGCCGCTTCTCCACGGGGCTGCTCTCCCGGCTCGCTGCCTGCTCGGTGCCGATGGCGGCGATGTCGGGGAAGTCACACAAGTGCTGGCGCTTCTGTGGGGACACCGCCGGGGTGACACTGCCGTCACCCACGTCCCCACACCGCGGGACCTCCAGCACAGGCAC
Source organism: Acanthiza pusilla (assembly GCA_036630365.1). Taxonomy (NCBI): domain Eukaryota; kingdom Metazoa; phylum Chordata; class Aves; order Passeriformes; family Acanthizidae; genus Acanthiza; species Acanthiza pusilla. Next base: position 2,437,186 of record JAXCHO010000108.1, read on the forward strand.
CGTCAGCGCCTCGGAGCTGCCTGGGACGGGAGGCAGAGGTGGCTGGTGGGGTGTCCCCAGGGATGTTGGGCTGTCCCCATGGGTTTCAGGCTGCCCCAGTGGGTGGCAGGCTGTCCCTGTGGGTGGCACGCTATGCTCATGGGTGCCAGGGTTTCCTGTGGATTCCAGACAGTCCTGATGGATTCCAGGCTGTCCCCAAAGGTGTAAAACTGTCCCCATGGGTGCCAGGCTCTCCTGATGGGTGCCAGGCTGTCCCCAGTCATGCCAGACTGTCCCGTGGGTGCCACACGGTCCCCCCCAGCCCCTGGCTCACCTGACGTGGCTGCAGACCTGTCCTGGGCTCTGCAGCTCCTCCTTGGCGATGGGCAGCATGTCCAGCACGGCCAGGCTCAGCCCCTGCTCCTGCGTGGGCAGGCTCAGCCCCACAGCCACACAGCCCCTGAGGAAATCCCTGTGGGACTGGGCACGGCCCAAGGCTTGGGGGATTCTCCCATCTCCTGCTGTGTCAGGACACCTGAGGCACCCCAAGTTCCCCGGCCCATGCTGGTATTGTCCTCGTGTCCCAGCGCCCACGTGAGTCACATCCTGCCCTGGGCTCTGGTTTGCTGCTGTTTCCCTGGCTCTGTCCCTGGGGCATGTCCCCCCCAGGGGACACAGTGACCCCATCTGGGCAACCTGGGGTGCCCCATGCCAACTGTGGGATGGCCACGAGCAGCTCCTGGTGAGCCACGTAAGAGGAACCACATCCCCCAAGCATCACAGGGTGCTGGAGGACCTCATGCCCAAAGCGTGTTGGGATTCAGAGCCATGGGCCAGGACCCCCTGTTGAGAATGAGCACAGAACCCCAAGCCCAGAAGCAGGACCCCCAGGGAACAGATGCTGCAGAGGGTGTTGGATCAAGTTCCTGTGAGCCCAGAATATTGGGATCAGTGTAGCTGTAGCTCTGCACAAGAGAACTCCTCATGCACTTTCTCTCCTTTCCTCCCTCTGGCCATGGAGGGAGCTCATGACTTCAGTGTGTGACTCGTGTGTGCAAAGAGCAAATGTGGACAGAATCGGGGTAGGGAGGGTTTGGGGGATCTTGGGATCTGTGCTGGGTACAGAATGTGTTTTCCATTGGTCTGAGACTGTTCTGCTGTGGAAAGTGGACTTAATATCCAGCAGAGGAATGACTTTTGCATTTTATGGAACTGTGCCGTCCCTTGTTTTTGTTTGCTGACAGTAAATGAACGTCCTTCTCTGTCTCGGGCAGCTCCTTCTCCAAGGAAAGCAGGTGGGAGTTGGTGCCAAGGAGCTGAAAGCTGCAGGTGCAGCTTGGAGTGGAGGAAGCTGAGATTTGCACAAGGCTGCTCTGAGTCCCAGGGTTTGGATGGTGGGGAGGGAGTAGGGACAGAGTCTCATTGATTGTCAGGCATGAAGGGTATTAATGTCCAGATCTATTTAGACTGCATTAGGGGATGCTTGGGATCTATATCAGTTGGAGAATGCTGATATCAGTGTATAAACAGAAAAGGAATAAACAGAAAAATAGAGATCTATATTACAATATATGTCCAACATTCACTTTGAGTATGCTTCTGGAACTGGTCTGATTAACCACAAAAGAATTGAAGATTTAAAATTAAATCGTTCTCAGGGGCTTGTCTTCTTAGGTTGTTTTCAAATCTTAAGGAGACTGAACGGAAGAGCTGAAGACAGAGCAAACCTCTGGAGAAGTAAAATTCATCAGGGAACGTCCATGTTGCTGAGGATCCATCCTCATCAAAACAGGAATGAACAGAAATGGGCACAGCTTTCTGGCTGCCCCTGCTTCGGGATGGGCCCTGTGCCCGGAGAAGGAACAGCTCTGGAGGGCCACAAGGGCCGGGGCTGTTGTGCTGGCCTGGGGACATGGGATGGCAGGAGGGGCTGCAGAGCTCTCAGCATCTCCTGGAGAGGAGAGCAGGGCACCCAGGGAGCCTCCTTTTCCTTGGGCCAGGCACGTTCCCCCATGGGTGGGGCAGAGTCACAATGGACCCCTGGTTACACAGGATCCTGCATTGTCACAACAGACCCTTGGTTCCATGAGGCCCCGCAGTGTTACAAGTGTCCCCTTAGTTCCATGAGGACCTGAGTGTCACAGTGGCCTCTGAGTTACCTGAGGCCCATTACCACAATGGCCCCTTGGCACCATGGGGCACCACGGTGTCAAAATAGTTCCCTTAGTTCCATGAGTCCTCAGAGTGTCACAATGGCCCCCTGCTTCCACTGGGCTCCGGAATATCTCCAGGGTCTCCTTGGTTCCACAGTGTCACAATGGGCCCTTGCTTCCCTGATGCCCTGCAGTGTCACAATCATGACAGAATCACAGAATCAGCCAGGTTGGAAAACACCTTTGAGATCATCAAGTCCAACCTGTGACCCAACAACACCTTGTCACCCAGACCATGGCACCGAGTGCCGCATCCCGTCTTTCCTTAGACACCTCCAGAGATGGTGACTCCACCACATCCCTGGGCAGCCCATTCCAATGCCCAATCACCGTTTCTCTGAAGAACTTCTTCATAATGTGCAGCCTAAATCTCCCTTGGTGCAGTTTAAGTTGTGGCCTCTTGTGCTGTCACTGTTTGCCCAGGAGAAGAATCTGACCCCACGTGGCTGCACCCTCCTGTCAGGGAGTTGTAGAGAGTGATGAAGTCTCCCCTGAGCCTCCTCTTCTCCAGGATAATGTCTTGATTTGAAAGACAGGTGTCTGCTAAGGAAGGTGGGAACCTCCCTTAGAATAGATAATGTGACCCCCTTCCCTCCGAATTGTTATAACTTTGGAATCAAGGGCTTTCATGCAGACATATGGGAAAAGGAAAAACAGCTCTTTACTAGTGTCTATGATGAGGCAAACTATCAATAACAACAATAGTAACAACAAGCACAACCAAAACCTGGTGGCCGAAATCCCTGGGCTGCCAGGCACTGTCCCGTTTGGTGCAGTCATGGTCACAGCCAGCAGGGGCACTGTTGGCTCCCAGCCAGGTAGGGCAGGTGCAATGACTCCTGCGCAGCTGCAGGGGGCGCTGTGGCACGAGGCCAGGTCTGTGTCATGAGGGTAATGGCGGATGGGCTGGGCAGGGATGGCGTGAGCAGGACGGGCTGGGCAGGGATGGTGTGAGCAGGACAGGCTGGGCAGGGATGGTGTGAGCAGGACAGGCTGGGCAGAGATGGTGTGCAGATGGACAGGGCTGGGCAGGGAGCTCAGAGCAGGGAGTTGGAGTGGCAGGATTGGCTCACCCAGACTAGCCAGTAAAAGGTGGCAGTGCATTCTGGCAGGGGGGGCACAGGGCAGTGGCAGTTGGGCCCCCCTCCACAGCAGCTGCAAGCGCAGGTGGGAAGATGTGCACTCCAGGATGGGAAGAGGGGGTTGGAATCCCATGCTTTTTTCCCCAAATAAAAGCTCACCCAACAAGGAAGAGAAGGCAGTGCAGAGCCAGGCTTTTCCTCAGTCGCAGCGAAAAGGAGACAGCAGTTTTCACTGTTTCCCCTCCTAAGTCTGGTGAGCAACTGAGAAGTTACCAATGCCGGATGCTTCCATCACCACACCTCCGGCCATATCTTTTGTCTCTTAAGTACCTAGTCGTTGGTTTCCTAACAACAGAATGGAAAAATTCTCCAAACCTTCAACAGGCCATTGTGACACTGAGGGGCTGAATGGAACCAAGGAGTCCATTCTGACACTGTGGGTCCTTGTGGAACCATGGAGGCCACTGTGAGACTGTGGGGCCTTGTTGAACCAAGGGGCCATTGGGACACTGCGGAAGTAAGGAGACCCTTGTGATATTCCAGAGCCCAGTGGAACCAAGGGGCCATTGTGACACTCCGAGGACTCATGGAACTAAGGGAGCTATTTTGATACCATGGTGCCCCATGGGACCAAGAGGTCATTGTGAAACTATGGAGCCAAGGAGACCATTGCTGCACTGTGAGACCTCATGGGAACAAGGATCCATTGTGACACTGCAGGGCCAGGGAACAAAGGATTCATTGTGAAACTGAGATGCCCCATGGAACCCAGTGGCCATTATGACACTAGAAGACCTTGGAGAACCAAGGAGCCATTGTGACACTATAGACCTTCATGGAATCATGGAGAATACTGTGACACCTTAGGACCTCATGGAACAATAGCGACACCAAGCTGGGTGTGAGTGTGGATCTGCCGGAGGGTAGGAGGGCTCTGCCGAAGGACCTGGACAGGTTGGATCCAGGAAATGAATCCAGTGAGAAGAGGTTGAACAAGACCAAGTGCCAGGTCCTGCACTTTGGCCACAACAACCCCTGTAGTGCTACAGGCTGGGGACAGAGTGGCTGGACAGTGGCCAGGCAGAAAGGGACGTGGGGTGAATGATGGACAGCAGGCTGGACATGAGGCAGCAGTGTGCCCAGGTGACCAAGAAGGCCAATGGCACCTGGCCTGGATCAGGAATGGTGTGGCCAGCAGGACCAGGGCAGTGATTCTTCCTCTGTACTCAGCACTGGTGAGGCCACACCTCGAGTGCTGTGTCCAGCTCTGGGCCCTCCAATTTAGGAAGGACATTGAGGGGCTGGAACGTGTCCAGAGAAGGGCAACAAGGCTGGTGAAGGGTCTGGAACACAAGTCCTGTGAGGAGTGTCTGAGGGAGCTGGGGTTGTTTATCCTGGAGAAGAGGAGGCTCAGGGCACACAAGGTGGTGTTGGGTCACAGGTTGGACTTGATATTCGCAAAGGTCTTTTCCAGCCTCGCTGATTCTGTGATTCCACACAAGGTGAAACCACCCTTGAAGCAGTTGCAGGATGAGCCCTAAGGTTCCTCCTCAGAAGGTCCAGCAGCCCATGGCCCTCAGCTTCTCCACACAGGCCCCAAAGCCCATCCTGTCAGTCCTGCAGAGCCTCTCCAGCTCCTCCCCATTGCCCCAGAACAGGGAGCCCCACACCCACACACAGCAGCCCAGATGTGCCCCCCTGGCCTGGGGTGCCTCTGGCAAGGGAACAGCACGAGGCACTGCAGGAGCCTGCAGACAATCCATGAAGCACTTGGAGGATGATCCTGCTCACCAAGGGATGTTCCCATGGCGCCAAGTCAGGAACTGAAATGGGGAGTGGGGCCAGAGAGGAAAGGGCAAACAGGGATGGGCTGTTTGCAGGGGAGGGGACAGGGATGGGCAAGAGGAAGAAATGTGGAGCAGGAAAGAGGAAAGAAAGCAAAGGTGAAGCAAAGGAAATGCTCAGGGCTGTTTGGGGGTGGCTGCCAGGCAGCCCTGGGGCTGAGCAACAACGTCTGCAGTGGCACAGGAAACTCACAGCTGATGGGAACAAACTTTCTGGCTGACTTCAGAGGTCACCACAAACCTGAGTGGTTTCCCTGCCATCCCCAGCCCTTGCTGGCCCCCAGGGGCTGATGGCGTTTGTGCTCCCTCAGGTTCATCTCCCCATGCCAACAGCATGGCGCTGCTCACGCCTGCTCTGTGCAATGCAAACAGGGGCTCCTGAGCAGTGCTGCCGTGGCTCTGCCTGCAAGGATCAAGCACCTCTGGGAGCTGGGGGAGAGGCCAGGGCTGCAAAGGGGGGATGTTGTTGGCAGCTCCATCAGGACGCTCTGGGACGCTGCCCTGGGCTGTCCAGCGCAGTGGGGATGGATCAGCCCCTGCTCTGCTGCTCCTTCCCAGCTCCCCCAGGGACCTTGCAGAGCCCCAGCCATGCTGTTTGCCCCCACCCTGCCCACGGCCACCCTGAGGCTGCTCACGGGGGTTTTCTCTGCTGAGCATTGGCCTGGGCGTGTTCTTGAGAGACCCTGGGCAAGGAGCCTCGAGCCCCCAGGCCCTGCCCTGAGGCGTCAGCTCTGCCCCAGCAGTGCCCATGGCCTGTCCCTGCTGCAGCCCCGGCACTGCCACCCCCAGCACTGGGAGCCACCCCGAGAGCACTCAGGCCCTACAGCAACACGAGGGGCAGGAGGGCAGCGGGGCAGTGGCATGGGAGCAGCGCTGGCAACACCAAGTGCTGCTGCTCCTTGGCAGAGCTGCTGTGCCACCCCTGATCTGCCCCAGCTCTGCACACAGACATTGCTGCTGCAGCTCCCAAGAAGGGAACAAAAGGGGATCTGTGGTGAAAACTTGGCTGGGAGATCCTTTAGTTCATTTAAAGCCACCAAAAGCAGAGCTCCTCATTGACACAGTCTGTAGCTGCAGCAAAGATACAGAGAAACAAAATGAGAAATGGCACAAATAATAACATTTCTTTATGGACAATATTAACAAAACAAAGGAATGAAAAGAACAAACCAACAATCAACCTCCAAAAAACAATCAAAGATGATTTATATAATAAGTGATTGGCTGAAATTGGCAACCAGTTTAATGTTTCTGAAATTGTCCGGTCATCAGTCTCCACACTGCAGCCTTGAGCTCCTGGTTCCTCAGGCTGTAGATGAGAGGGTTCAGGGCTGGAGGCACCACTGAGAACAGAACTGACACTGCCAGATCCAGGAATGGGGAGGAAAGGGAGGGGGGCTTCAGGTAGGCAAAAGCAGCAGTGCTGATAAACAGGGAGACCACGGCCAGGTGAGGGAGGCACGTGGAAAAGGCTTTGTGCCGTCCCTGCTCAGAGGGGATCCTCAGCACAGCCCTGAAGATCTGCACATAGGAGAAAACTATGAAAATGAAACATCCTAAAAATGGAAAAGCAAAAACCAGAAGTAATCCAAGTTCCCTGAGGTAGGAGTGTGAGCAGGAGAGCTTGAGGATCTGTGGGATTTCACAGAAGAACTGGCCCAGGACATTGCCCTGGCACAGGGGCAGGGAAAATGTATTGGCTGTGTGCAGCAGAGCATTGAGAATGCCACAGGCCCAGGCAGCTGCTGCCATGTGGGCACAAGCTCTGCTGCCCAGGAGGGTCCCATAATGCAGGGGTTTGCAGATGGACACGTAGTGGTCATAACACATGATGGTGAGGAGCAGATACTCTGCTGAAATGAAAAAGACAAAAATAAATAGCTGAGCAGCACATCCTGAGTAGGAGATGTCCGTGGTGTCCCAGAGGGAATTGTGCATGGCTTTGGGGACAGTGGTGCAGATGGAGCCCAGGTCGGTGAGGGCCAGGTTGAGCAGGAAGAAGAACATGGGCGTGTGCAGGTGGTGGCCGCAGGCTACGGCGCTGATGATGAGGCTGTTGCCCAGGAGGGCAGCCAGGGAGATGCCCAGGAAGAGGCAGAAGTGCAGCAGCTGCAGCTGCCGCGTGTCTGCGAATGGCAGGAGGAGGAAGTGGCTGATGGAGCTGCTGTTGGACATTTCCTGTCTCTGGCCATGGGGACCTGTTCATGGAGAAAAGGACAGTGACAAGTTGGGAGAGGCTGCTTGGAGCCAAACCTGTGCCATTCCCTGCAGACTGTCCCACTGTGACTCATCCACCCTTGTTCCTTCTCTGGGAAAACCTTCATCCAGGTCCCTGCCTGAGCTCCACTTGTGCTGTCTGAGTGTGCCATGAGCAGCCAGGCCTGTGCGTGGGGGCTCTCGAGGAGCCATCCCTGCCCTGCTGCCCTGGGTTTGTGGCCATGTGGCAGAGGGACAAGGCTGGATATTCAGGACTTGTCAGTGGAATCTCTCCTAATGCAGAAAGGTTTGTTGCTATCTCCCAGGAATGAAATTTTTTCCTACCCACACCTTCTTCCTGGCTCTATGAGGTCACAAATCCCTAGCATTTCTGCTGCACCCACAGTTTGCCACTGAGAGATGTGAGAGGCAAAGGGATTCCCTGTGGCTCAGGGCAAGCTCAGGGGCTGGATGGGCTTGTTCCCAACTGCCCTGGGGTTGCACCTTTGGCTGCAATCAGAGCACAATCACACTCCTGTGTCACCCTGAGGAGAAACCAGACCCTGCAGAGAGCAGAGGGATCACTGAATGTCTCATCCTCTCCAAAGGTCTCTGGGCAAGGACTCAGCACTCCCTTCTGCCAAGGACACTCACGGTGCCCTTGGCAAGCCCAACAGCATTTCCTCACTTGTGGCATATCTGCACTTCCTCGTGGGACATTCAGGGAACTCCAAGAGGCTCTGGCACAGATTTGCACCCAGGAGGGCAGCTCAGAGCTTGGAAGGACGCAGCAAGGAGATCCCCAGGTGTGCTCATGATGGCATCTCAGCGAGGGAGGCTCAGCTCCTTCCCCTTTCCCATGGACTGCTTTGCCCACAGCCCCACAGGTCACAGGGAAGCTTGGACACCCCATTCCCATGGACACTCCTGCCTGGCAGGAATCCCAAGGGCAGGGCCTGACTCAGCTGCTGCAAATGCCAGAGCCTCCCTGAGAGCACAAGAAAACAATGACAATATCAGAGAGTGCAGAACCAAGAGAAGATCTTGTGGTGCTGTGCCTGAGAGGGCAGGGCAGAGACAGCCGCGCACTCAGGACAGTGTTCCCTGTCCCCAGCTGTGCACGGCACCTCCCACACACCAACAGTGCCCTCCTGCCCACAGCATTGCTCTGCTCAGCTCCCTCTCCTGCCCTCATCCTCTCCCTGGGCCTGCACATTTTCCTCCTCTCAGGTGCCTTGTCCCTGTCAGCGCTCACAGAGCCCATCCCACCCTCTGTGCACTCGGCCCGGCCCTACAGAAACCTGCCTGTCTGCAGGGCCCTGCCTGGGGGCAGCCTCTGTGTGCAGGTGGGCGAGGGCAGCTCAGAGAGCCCTGCTGGGCCCTGCCAAGGTGATGCTGGTGCTGTCCTTGGGCTGAGGAGTGCCTGAAGGCCCTTTGGGAGGCTCCAGCAGAGAGAACCAAAGTTACAGATCAGATGTTTCAGTAAATGTTCAAACACTATTTTGATGATTCTGTTGTGTCCATATCAACTCAGAATTTTCTGTGACTGTGATTACAGCTCCTATTCTGCTTCTCTCATCTCCCAATCTTCCCACCCTGATCCAAGTAAGAAACTGAAAACAGTCTCAGGAAAGCTCCTGATCTTTGCAGCAATCCGTGGCTTACCTTCTTTGGGCAGTGTCCTCCAGAGCTGTCCCCAGGCTCATCTGGAGCTGGCAGCAGCCCTGCCCCACACAGCACCTCTCAGCAGCAGCACCTGCCCTGCTCAGGGTCGCTCCTTCCCCCCACAGCTTCTCCCCCAGCGCTGGCAGCAGCTCCCCGGGCCGGCTGAGAGCTGCCCCTGGCAGGCAGCACAGTCCCTGGCCCAGCACAGGCCCTGGGCTGCAGGACCCTGCTCTGCACCACAGCCCTGGGCACCCCTGGCTGCACCCGCGGCTGCTCAGCCCTGCAGCACAGCCTGGCAACAGGGAGCTGTCCTGTGCTGTGCCTTGGATGCTGCAGCAGGGAAACCCAGCTCTGCCCTAGGGCCACATCCCCTGCACTGCAGCAACTCTCAGAGTCCTCCTGCAAGATCCCAAAAGCTGTGCCATGTGCCAGCTTCAGGGCTGTGTAGAGGAGCTGCTCCTCAGCAGAAAGGGCTTTTTGAAGCCCTCCTTGGTTGCCAGGAGCTCCCTCTGTGCCAGGAGCCCGGCCCAGCTCAGCAGCACAGCAACAGCACAAGGACTCTAATGAGCCTCTCGGGGCTTTGGTGCTGAGGCCCTGAACATCAGTCCCTGAGAGGGAATTGAAGAAACCTCTCCAGAATTCAAAGTCACAATCAATATCCAAAGTTTCTTGAAGTTTTAATGGGTCCCACTGAGGGACATGACTGAGAAAGTGTCCCCAGGTTCCAGTTAGAGCAGGAAATTGGAGGCAGTGATGACAGGGTGGGACAAAGAGAAGCCAAGTCTTGGTGCCCTGGGGCACAACAGAGTCTGTGCCACCAAGGGCTGTGAGGAGACACCTTGTCCTGAGGCCCTGGGGCCTCCTGGCACAGCCCCAGCAAGGCTGGGCACTGTCACCCCCTTGTCCTTTCCTCAGTATCCCCCCCCATCCCAGTGGCCTCAAGGATCTGCTGGAAGGAGTTCCTGGGGAGCCTTTGGCAGGAATGGCCCTGGGGGCTCCTTCATGCTCCCAGGGACTGCAGGTTTTTCAAAGGACTTTGGCTTTTGCTTTTGCCTTGGAATCTCTGGGATCTTTGTGCAATCATGGCCTCCAATTATCTGCTCTAACGAGTCCCTTGAGATTCTTTGTAACAACACTCACTGGGGCTCATTAATGCTTCAAGGTACTCAGGGTTTATTAAAGTCCTCCTTTTTTCATCCTGAGTCTCTGAGAAGTTTCTGCAATCATGGCCTCCAATTATCTGCTTTAATTAGTCCCCTGAGAGCCCTTGTTAGTAAGGATACTCAGTGGGACTCATTAATGCCTCAAGTACTTCAGGTTTTTAAGGTATTTTCCTTTTTTCTTTTCACACTGAATTTCTCAGAGCTTTTTGTGCAATCATGGCCTCCACTTCTCTCCTTCAAGGTGTCCATGAGGAGCCTGTGTTGGGGATGGACCTCCATGGGACCCATTCATGTTTGAAGAAACTTTGGGTTTTTTTTCTGACTGACTCCTGGAAAGGTTTGTGCAATCTCCTCTCAGGCCCTGAGGTTCAAGGGTTCAGCACCAAATGCACCTCGGGGCTCATTGGGATCAAGCAAGTCCTGACAAACCATGGCTCTGCCTTGATTTCCCTCTGGTCAGTGCAGTTCATTAGGAAGTTTTTCTACAATAGTTTTGAGGAATATTTCAAAGTGCTTCTAAAAAATATGCATTCCGATTTTAAAGGGTATATTTTATGCTTGTTCTCTTTAGAGAAGAGATGATTGTGACATTCTGTGATTGATGCTGATCCAGGGTCTCTCCTCAGGAGGTCTGGCCTGGTCAGAGAACCTTTGCCTGGAGGTCTCACCCAGTGTGGACAACCTTGCTCCACATTCCCAACCCCATCCTGCCTCTCCTCACTCACCTGGGGCCTGCTTTGCTTGGAGAACTGGCTGCACTCAGGCAAAAAGGGGATTTTCCTTTTTTTGTTTTTAAGCATTGTAAAACTTCTATGTTTCCCCACAGAAAACAGACACACTCCTCAAGTGTGTGCCAAGTCCATGGTGCCTCCAATGAGGTTCCCTCTCCCCAAGGCAGAACCCTGACTGAAATATGTTAGACCTTTTGGACTGCCTGGTTCCACAAGGCCTTGCGGTGTGAAAATGGCTCTTTGGTTCCATGAGGATCTGTACTCTCAGCAATGGTCTCCTCAGTTCCAAAGTGTATCAATGATCCCTTGGTTTCATGAGGTCCCTAAGTGTCACAATGACCTCCTGGATTCCATGAGGCATCACAGTGTCACAATGGACATTTGGTTCCATGAGGTTCATTAGTGTCACAATGGTCTCCTTGGTTCTGTGAGGCCCCACTGTGTCACAATGTCCCCTTGGTTCCATGAAGCCTCACTGCACAACAGTGATCTGCTTGACTCCATGAGGAATACAAGAGCTTTGCATAAACAATGAGCAAGACCATGGTCTCCTTGGATCTGCATTGTCACAATGGACAATTGGGTCCATGAGGTCCCAAACTGTCACAATGGATATTTGTGCTCCATGGGGCCCCAAAGAGTCACAATAGTCCCTTGGTTCCGTGGCGCCCAGCAGTGTCACCATGGCCTCCTTGGTTCCAGGAGGCTGGACAGTGTCACAATGGTCCCTTGGCTCCATTTGACTGCACAGTGTCACAAGGGTTCCCTTGGTTCTATGTACCCCAAAGTGTCACAGTGCTCTCCTTTTTCCTGCAGCAAGCAGCAGCAAACCCCACTGCCAGGGCCAAATGCCTGGGAAGAAGGAGCAAAGGGGGAACATTTGGAGTGATGGATTTTGTCTTCCCAGGTCACAGTGACATGGGATGGGGCCCTCCTGTCCTGGAGATGGCTGAACACTGCCCTGCCCATGGGAAGGGGGAAAGGACAACAACCTCTGTCCGTGGAACTGCAACAGTAGAGAGGTCAGCTGCTTCAGAGCAGAAGGCTGGGTTTAAAAGAGTGGCACCAGCACAGGAAACATCAGTCTAGGGTATTTTCTCGAAAGCTGATGTTTTAGGGCTTTCTTTTATACAGATGTGGACCACAAAATACCAAGTTAAACTGTTTCAGATTTCCCTGTGCCCTGAGAACAACTGGAATCTTTTCAGCCGTCTGTTTCCTCCCTTGCTTAGTGCAAGGATGTTGGATCTTTCAGCAGGCTCTTATGTCCTGGGGGGCTTTTCTTCACGGGCAGGCTCAAAAAAGGGAATAAAGCAGCAGCGTAAGGCACTGCACAGAGGAAGCACTGGGCTGGTAATTTTAAAAACTGCCCTTGCAGTGCCATTTCACGAATGACTCTCAGCAGCCCGGGCTGCAAAGAAAGGCCGCTCGGGGCGAGCACAAGATCCGCAGGCAGCGCTGAGCAACAGCTCGAGCCCAGCAGGGCCTGGGAGGAGGCGCGGCCGAGCCCCGGGCCGGGTTCCAAAGGCCTGCGGGGCTGGGGGCGATGGCGCCGAGTGCCCTGCCCGTGTGTGCCCTGGGCTCTGCGGCGCCTTGTCCGGGGCCAGAGCCCGGGGCCGGGGCTCGGTGCCTGCTGCCACAAGGGCGCTGCCGAGGGCTCCCCGCCCGCCGGGGCCGGGCCCGGGGCTGAGGGGCGGCCGCCGCCCGCTGCGGCGCCTTGTCCGGGCTGGAGAAGGGCTCGGGGCCGGGGCAGCGTTGGCAGCGGCGGCGGCGGGGTCGCTCCTCCGCGCAGAGCGTTTGCGCTTCAGCCGCAGCAGCGCCGGCGGCTCCTTGGAGCCGAGCGAGTGCCCGGGCTCGGCGGGGGCGGCCATGGGCGAGCGGGGCCCGGAGGAGCCGCGGTCCCGTCTTGGCGCCAAAGGGCGCCCGCTCGGCCCCGGGGCGGCGCTGAGGGAGCGGCGCCGCCATTGCTGCCGCCATTGCTCAGGGGCTGTGAGGGGAGCGCGGCTCCCGCCAGCCCCGCTCGGCTGCGCGGGGGAGAGAGACAGAGAACAAAGACACCGAGAATAAAGACAGAGAGAATAATGACACAGTGAATAAAGACACAGAGAATGAAGGCAGACATTGCTGCTGAAGAATGTCCGTGCAGTTCCAAATGCCTTCGGCCACCGGCCCGAATGGCTGTGCTCGGGTGTGTCAACATCGCCACACGGCTGCCCAGGGCAGAGAGCCCCTGTGGAGATACCGGGACCGGTTGTGTGACATGGGGCACGAAATACACGGGGATTATTCTCTTTGGGATAAAGAAACTATTTTCTCAGTCTATTTGGAATAGAAAATACTTCTGGTTGCATCAATCTGTTGTACATTGGGTTCAAAAGGCATAATAAATACTAGAAAGAAATAGCTATAAATAACTCTAATTCAAAAGGCGTAAAGACCTAGTTATGAGCAATGTATCTACTGACTAAAGATTTAATGAAAACTATGCTATAGAAAAATCTTTCTTCTGCATTTTTGTCAGTGGTTGTTATTGGTTTTATAAGTTTTAAATTTATGTTTCCTCTCAACTGCTTTATTTTGCAAACATTGAACCTACAATGAGATACATCAAGAAAAAATCAGCTGTTGGGTAGAAAGCTTCAGAATAAATGTGGAGCTACCAGACACGTGTGTACACAGGTGCATGAAAGCATCACTCCTTTTCAAGGCTGCATTGCAGCACACAAGCAGTAAAATCTGATTTACTCCTGTTTTCATAGACTTCCCTTGCATCATTTATGAAGAATGTGCTCCAAGTACAGTGTGTGATAGAAGACAATTCAAGTGTGGCTTTAGACTTTGGCTGAGGCTATTCCTCAAGGCCACAATCTACACCCGATTGTCAGGTGAGCCCAGCCCTGGGGCCTGGCTGGGCACTGGAGGTGCCCCCTTTGCTGGGGGTAGGATTCATTCTTCAGCCACTGCCAAGTTGATGTTTGGCACAGAAGCCTGTGTGGGGGTGGATTGTGTGGAGTTGGAGGAGGCTCTTGGCCCTGCCAACAACCTGTGCCACCCCTGGCCCTGTGTTGGGGCTGGGTCAGGGGGAACCAGCACAGCAAAACTGAACCTTCTTAGGGGGAGCCAAGGGGGCACTTCAGAACCATGCACCAGCTGGTTTGGTTTGCAGGCAAGGAAAGGCCTGGGCTACGCTGCTGCACTTGTTTGCTTTGGCTCATGATCGGGGATTTTGGCCAATGCAGAGGGGGAGGGAGAGGGTGCGTATTTTCCCTGTCCATAGGTGCATTTATTTCTTGTGTGTAGTGGTCAGGCCTTCGCTGAGCCCCTGAGAGCCCCTGTTGCCTTTCCAGTGTTTGGTGGTTTTAATCTGTTTTCCTGTATATATTGTTCGTGTTTTAAAGGAAGAGTTCAGCTGGTGCCTGTTGTGGAGTGGGAAGTGCTGGGAGCAGCTGTGCAGTAGATTCTGTATCCACTTGGAGAAGGACGAGGACATCATTTGGGGCCAGCTCTTGTTCCAGCAGTGGATCTAGGGATCCACTAGGCACAGGCAGGATCCTGGGTTTTGGGAGACAGCAGCAGGCTGGGACAGGCTGTCCTGGTGACACGCCAGCTCTCGTGAGCCCCCGAGCCAGAGCCACAGTTCAGCTGCCAGCTCCCTGCCTGTCCTGCATTGCTCAGCACAGCGCTGAGGACAGGGCAGGGCCGGCTCTGGGAGCGCTGGCCTGGGGGTCTCCACTGATGGGCTTTTGCTCTCCTTTCCTTTGCAGCAGGAGGGCCCAGCAGCAGGAGCAGTAGGAGTAACAGCAGGAGTAACAGTAGTAGGAGGAGTAACAATAGGAGTAGGAGTGGTAGTAGGAGAAGTCGGAGTGATAGTAGGAGTAGTAGTAGGATTAGTAGGAGTAGTAGGGGGAGGGGGGGAGGAGGAGGAAGGAGGGAGGAGGGAGAGGAGGTGGAGGTGCTGCTCAGCCCCGTGGCAGGAGCCCTGTCTGGGGCAGAGCTCGGCCCTGGCCACTGCTGTTGGAAGGCAGCTCCTCAGACAAGTCCCTGCCCTCCTGCATCTCCTGCAGGAGCTGCTGCCTGTCCTGCACCAGTGAGGGCCCACGACAGAAAGAATCTTTTGAAGAACTGACACCATGAGAGACCTCCAGGAGCTGCTGTAGGCCCTGGACAAGGGTGGGGACACAGACATGGGACAGCAGGCTGTGCTGCTGCTGGCCCTCATCCTGAAGGGGAGCACTCCTGACCTGCAGCTGGAAGAGCTCCTGGCTGGGGTGGAATTCTCAAAGGCTCACCAGGAGCCCTTGGCATTGCAGGACTTCCTCCAAAGCCTCCCCACCAAGCTCCTCGTCAGGCATCTGTACGAGGACTGGATGGCAGCAGTGCAGGTGGGCAGCAGGAGGAAAAGGTCTGTGAGCTGAAAGCTCCTGGAGCTCTCCCTCCCACAGTCCTTGGTGGCCTCAGAGATGCTGTGTCCCCTTGTCTGAGGGATGGTGTGTCCAGGACAGCTGTTACCGTGTGCCAGCAGCACCCAAGGAGCAGCTGCACCAGGGGAGGGGCTAAAGCAGCAGCAGCCGCACAGCCAAACAGGAACTGGGATTTCCTGGGATTTCCAGCAGGACAAGCATTAAAATGCTCACAGCCCATTTGCTTACCTTGGTTCCAGCCAGGACAGGGTTAAGTTTTGCAGTAACCATGAGGGGGCATGGCCAGGACCCAGAGGTTAATCTCTACTGCCTCCCATCACTGCTGGGGGACTCGGGAAAAGGGGCTCCTTCTGCTCAAAAAATGTGGTAGAGGAAGCTGTCCAGAACTGTTATGAGGGATGTGAATAATTTCTGTTCTTATACATTTTGTCAGTAATATTGTTGCTGTTACTGTTTGTTTCCTTATCTCAACCTGTGATCTTTGCCTTTTGTGCCTCCAGCTGAAGGGGGAGGGGGAGCAGCGCCTGGTTTGGAGAGTCTCGGAGGGAGTTCTGAACTGGGGAGCACCATTCCTAAATCATGACACACCCCTTAGCACCAGATGCAGAAATGGGCCAGAATCTGGCATTTTGAGTGTGATTTTGGGGTGCTGGCCTTGCCCTAAGGGAGATACAGGATTTTCCCCATGCCTGCTTGGATCAGACAAAACAGATGGGGAAGCGTTTGCAGGGTTCCCTGGGAGGGAATGTTGGGGCTCCTGTCAGCAGGAGCATTGTGCAGCAGTTCCATCTGCAGATGGGCAGGCCTGGCTGTGATGTGTTCTGGTGCCTGTGACATCACAGGGGACGTGTCACAATGGGGACAGCTTTCAATGTCCCCAGCAGGTCACACTGTCCCAGTGCAGCCTGTGCCAGCGGTCAGTGTGCGTGTGGGGGGAGGCTGGGCTGGACGAGGGCCAGGGCAGAAACGCTGGCCCCGGGGTTCTTCCCCTGCCTCTGCCGCCCAGCCATGGCTTTCCCATTACTGCTTCTCCTGCTTGTGCAAAGCCTCCTCCAGTCCCTGCAGGTGGTCAGGGATGGGCTGGATGAGGCCACAGGTGAGCACAGGCAGCGGCGTGCAGAGCTCCTGACCCGGGAGAGGACTCGGCTGCTGCAGGAGCTGGAGCAGGGGAGCCTGGAGCAGAGTGGTGGGGCCTGGGGAGCCCTGCTCGGGGCTGCCCTGCAGCGATGGCCATTCTGGGCTCTTGCTGGAGTCCTGGTGCTGCTCTTGGGGCTGTGGTTCAGCTCGGAAAAGGAGCCCTGAGCCAGACAGCAGTGCCCAGGAGGAGAGCTCCAGCAGCAACTCGGAGGAGAGGGAAAAAGAAAAGACACTGTTTTGGGAAACGAACAAGAAAATGATGATGTGAATGTGAAGGGAGGTAGTGGTGATGAAAATAAAGGCAGTGATGTTGACATGCATGAGTAAGTCCATATTGGAAAAGAAGGAAAAGAAGGTAATGAGAAGGCAAATGATGAAGTAAATGATGAAATACATGTGGAGAGAAATACAACAACCTCCTCCAGCCCCTGGGCTGGGATCAGCCACCCACACAGAGGTGATGCAAGGTTTTGGGGAGCTGCAGTTTGGGCTCAGATGCTGCTCTACAGCCACTGACAGAAGTGTTCCTGCACAGAGCTCTGCTGGTAGGGCCACACCTGAGGGCAGCCACAGGAACACTCTGTAGTCTGTGCAGTTGGCACTGGCAGTTCTGGACCTGCTTTCCCATGGCTTCGGAAGGAATGTGCTGTGGCCAGGGTGTCCTTGTGCAGACACAGCTCAGAGATCCCTCGCCCTGTCACTCTGAGTTCATGTGGTGCTGTCACAATGTGGCCTCAGTCTACAAGGCAGAAATTGGGTCCATGTGCAGATGTTCACATCTGGACATGGGACTCTGAATCTCAGAGAGATTGCTTTGCACAGCTCCAAGACAGCAAAGCAGCCATTAGGGCATTAATGCAGATATTCAGTGAGCTCTACTTTTAATGGCTTCATAAGAACTTAACTCCTGTCAATATCAGAGATCATAACTGATCATTCTATTTCACTTTACCATAGGAAAATATGCAGTGTAGTTCAAGCTATGGTAAAGGGAATTGGGTTTATGTTCATTCCTTCAAAAGGTTATTTACCAATGCCAGTGCAAAACTAGTTTGCAAACCTACCTTTACTTACAATTGAGCTACCCTGCTGTACCTCCTTGCTTGCTTTTCAATTATATATATGTGGAAAATTGGGAAACTCATAAAAGGGGAAAATATTTCCAATTTTCTGAATATGGTCATTCTTTACATTTCAAACACATTTTCTTTGAGAATGTCCCTCTTAGTTTGAGACAATTTTACAGTGTGGAGACTCTGAAGTGAGTTACCTCCCCTTAATTTTCAATGTCTCCCCTCTACCAATGAGGGACAAATGTGAGAAGATATAAAGGAAGAAATAACAGTTTATTAAAAGAATGTACAGTAAGCAGTAGGTACAAGGGTGCAGAGTCCAAAAGCTATAGCAACCATGGCAAGGGTCCTGTCTGTCTTTTTTTCCCTTTGTTCTTGGGAGACCACGGCTGCAGCCCCTGAGCCACCTGCACCAGGTGTGTTCACAGCCCTGCAGGGCCTCCTGGTGCCCAGTGGACATTGTGACACTGCAGGACCTTGTGGTGCCTAGGGGACATTGTGACACTGCAGGACCTTGTGGTGCCCAGGGGACATTGTGACA
The DNA here is from genome assembly GCA_036630365.1 of Acanthiza pusilla. NCBI lineage: Eukaryota > Metazoa > Chordata > Aves > Passeriformes > Acanthizidae > Acanthiza > Acanthiza pusilla. The sequence goes on from JAXCHO010000108.1 coordinate 2,455,231, forward strand.
TTGTGGGACCTTGTGGTGCACAGTGGGCATTGTGACACTTTGGGGTCTCATCGTGCCCATGGGCCCCTGTGACACTGTGGGGTCAAGGGACCAAGGGAACACTGTGACACTGTGGGGTCATAGGACCAAGGGGACCCTGTGACACTGTGGGGTCATGATGCCCAGGATATCAGTGTGTAACTGTGGGGCATCATGGAACTGAGCTGTGATTGTGAAACTGGTGAATTGTGATACCCAAGGGCTTCATGGAACCAAGGAGACCCTTATGTAACCAAGGGTCCATTGTGACACTACAGAACCAGAGGGACCTTTGTGACACTACAGGGCCTCATGGAACTGAGTGGCCATTGTAATATCGTGGAGCCACATGGAAGCATGGAGACCATTTTGACCCTGCGGGGCCTTATGGAACCAACATTGTGACAGTGTAGGTCCCCATGGAACCAAGGAGAGCATTCTGACACTGCAAGGCCACGTGTAACCAAGTGGCCACTGTGACACTGCGGGGCCACAGGGAATCAAGGGACCATTGTAACAATGTGAGTGCCCCTGGAACCAAGGAGACTTGTGACTCTATGGGGACTCATCTACCCAAAGTTCCATTGTGACAGTATGTGGCCTCAGGAAACCATTGTGACACTCTGGGCCCCCATGGAACAAAACGTCCATTATAACACTACGGGACCTCGTATAACCATGGGTCTGTTGTGACACTGCAGAACCAAGGGGCCATTGTGATATTGTGGGGTCTCATGGAAACAAGGGAAATGTCTCATTGTGACGTTTTGGAACCAAGGAGACCATTGTGACACTGCGAGACCTCAAGGAACCAAAGGGCTACTGTAACACTGCAGGGCCCATAGAACCAAGGGTGTGGTTGCACTGCTTTGGAATCTTTCTGTTCCCTCTCACTGAGAACATAGATAAGTTGCATTCTTTTACTTTGTTAATCTCTGTGTTTGGCATTGGGTGTCGTTTAGTTGTGACCAGTGGGTTTAGGAGGTGGATTCTTCACTGACCAGTAGTTGTTAGAGTATGAATGGCTGTAGAAACCTTTTCCTGTAAATAAACTGCCCTTCTCCACCATACTTTGTCTGCCTGGTTTCTCTCAGCAAGCTTCTGCACCCAGGGGGATCGGAAAGCCATACCAAGGGGACCATAGTGACACTGTGGGTCCCCATGGAACCAAGGGAACATGGAACAGGTCTGGCTGCCTTGGCCTCCTTGGGGGCTGCCTGACAGGTCTGGCTGACCTTGGCATGTCGAGGGCCACTTCTTATCTGCCCCTGAAGCACTGGGGCTCTGTGCTTTCCTTCCTGTGGAAAAGAATTGTCCTTCTCCTCCAGGCACCCAATGCCCAAATTATGATGTCACTGCTAAATTTCCTTAAATCCAAGGATTGTTCCCAGACAAAAACTGCCAGGACAAACATTGGTCTTCTAAGGGCTGCCTCTTATCTGCTTTCGAAACATTAGGGCTCCACCCTTTGCTTTCCATGGAAAAGAACTGTCATTCCCATCCAGGTGTCTGTGACCAAAACTGGGATTCTGCCTCTAAAATTCCTTCTATCCAGGGATTGCTCTCAGACAAAATCTGCCATTACTGACAGGTCTGGATGGCCTTGGCTTCCTGAGGGCCAGCTGTCCCCTGCCACCAAAACTCTGTGGTTTCATGCTTTTGTTCCTATGGAAGAGAACTGTGTGTCCTCTCCAGACACCTATGGCCAAAACTGTAATTCCTCCTCACCAATTCTTTCCATTCAATGGTTTCTCACAGATGAAAGCTGCCAGTAGAGACAGGCCTGGCTGACCGTGGTCTCCAGTGGCTGCAACTCATCTGCCTTCCAAACACTGCGGCTCTGTGCTTTCCTTCCTATGGAGAAGAACCATTCTTCTTCTCCAGGCACTCATGATGGAAATTGGTATTCCATCTCCAATTTTCTCTATATCCAAGGATTGCTTTCGGAAAAATCTGCCATTACTGAGAATTCTTCCTGCCCTTAGCCTCCCAAGGGCCAGCTCTCACTTGCTTTCCAAATACTGACTGAGGCTCTGTGCTTTCCTTTCTATAAGAAAGAGCTGTCCTTCTCCAGTCACAAATGGCCAAAATTGGGATTCCACATTCAGAATTCTGTATATCCAAGGGCTGCTCCCAGACAAACCTGCCAGCACAGACAGGTCTGCCTGGCCTTGGCCTCTGGTAGATGCCTCTCATCTCCCCTGAAACACTGGGGCTCTGTGCTTCCCTTCCTGTGGAGAGCACTGTGACCCTGTGTGGCCTCGTGGAACACAGGGGCCACTGTGACACTGTGGGAACTCGTGGAACCAAGGAGATCATTGTGGCACCACTGGGCCCCATGGAACCAAGGGGCCATTGTGACACAGTGTGACTTCATGGAACCAAAGGGCCATTATGACACTGTGGGGTCTTGTGGAACCATGGGGACCATTAAGACTCTTCAGGGCCATTATGACACCTCAGGGCCTCATGGAAGCAAGGGGACCGTTGGGACATTGCAAGGCCTCATGGAAGCAAGGGCCCATTGTGACACTGCAGGGTCCTATGGAACAAAGGGAACATGAAACAGGTCTGGCTGCCTCAGCCTCACAGGGGTCACCTGACAGGTCTGGCTGATCTTGGTATATGGAAGGCCTCTTCTCATCTGCCACTGAAACACTGGAGCTCTGTGCTTTCCTTTGTATGGAAAAGAATTGTCCTTCCAGGCATCCACAGCCAAAATTGGGATTCCACCTCCAAATTTCTGTATATCCAATGATTGCTCCCAGACAAAAGCTGCTATATATATGCTGTATAAAAGAATGCTCTAAAATGTCAGCTTTCAAGAAAAATTCTCAGATTGATGTTTTCTGTGTTGGTGCCAGTCTTTTAAACCCAGCCTTCTGCCTGACCTCTCTGCTGTTGTAGTTCCATGGACAGAGGTTGTTGTCTTTTGCCCCTTCCCATGGGCAGGGCAGTGTTCAGCCATCTCCAGGACAGCAGGGCCCCATCCCATGTCACTGTGACCTGGGAAGACAAAATCCATCACTCTAAATGTCCCCACCTTGCTCCTTCTTCCCAGGCGTTTGGCTGTGGCAGTGGGGTTTGCTGCTGGTTGCTGCAGGAAAAAGGAGACCACTGTGACACTGTGGGGCACATGGAACCAAGGGAACCCTTGTGACACTGTGTAGCCACATGGAGACAAGGGACATTGTGACACTATGGTGCCCCATGGAACCAAATATCCATTGTGACATTATGGGACCTCATGGAACCCATTGTCCATTATGACAATGTGAATGCAAGGAGACCATGGTCTTACTCATTGTTTATGCAAAGCTTTTGTATCGCTCATGGAGTCAAGGAGACCATTGCGCAGCTTCATGGAACCAAGGGGACATTGTGACACTAATGAACCTCATGGAACCAAAGGTCCATTGTGACACTGTGATGCCTCAAGGAATCAAGGACATCACTGTGCCACTTAGGGACCTCATGAAACCAAGGGATCATTGATACACTTTGGAACTAAGGAGACAATTGCTGAAAGTACAGTACCTTATGAAACCAAAGAGCCATTTTGACACAGCAAGGCCTCGTGGAACCAGGCAGTCCAAAGATCTAAAATACTTCATTCAGGGCTCTACCTTGGGGAAGGGGAACCTCATTGGTGGTACTTGGGCTTGGAAGACACTTGAGGTGGTGTGGCAGGACTCCCCCCTCACTCCTCTTTCTCCATGGCTGATGCATAGATAACTCAGATTGAGTCAAAAGCCCATCAAGAAGTTGTCTCTTGGTGCCCGACAGTCTGAGATCTCCAGCCTTGAATCCACATCTTAGTATGGAGAGAGGATGTGAAGAGAGATGAAACAAAGGAGTACGTGACTGAAAGACACACTTTTACACTATAACAGACACACAAAGTATCACAGAGGTAGAAGTTTTTCTACACGGGCACTGGAGCGTGAAAAAGCTTCTCCCCAGGGTCTGGATGCAGCTCTGTGGTAACTTCCTTGAGGATTGAGTGAGGATTCTAATGTCACCAAATTGGAGTTTGGTAAGATACATTGGTTTCCTAAATTGTATTTTCCTTTGCTAGCAATTATAATAGGTACCTTTTCACATGTTGCATTTTAGCTATTTGTCGTTTTGCAAAATAGGTACTTTTTACACACGGCATTTTAGCTATTCGTAGTTTTGCCAAATAGGTACCTTTCGTGCACTCCATTTTTACTTATTCATAGTTTTGCAGTATAGGTACCTTGCCCCATGCTGCATTTTTAGCTATTCGTAGTTTTGCAGTATAGGTACCTTGTCCCACACTGCATTTTTAGTTATTCGTAGTTTTGCAGTATAGGTACCTTGTCCTACACTGCATTTTTAGCTATTCATAATTTTCCAAACAGGTGTATTTCATGCACTGCATGTTTAGCTACTCATAGTTTTGCATTTGTTTGTGTAGTATATAGTTTGTTGAGCTCCTTGTTCTGTTTTCTCATGTGTCTAATACACAATAATCTATTTTAAATTAGACCTAATCAGCCGTTATTAAAGGACTTGCGAACGAGATGGGGTTTAGGGGTGCTGGCCACTCCAATAGGTTAACTGCCAGTGATCAAAGGCCTAGGCAAAGGGTAGAAATCTATCAACCTCTTTTCTCCATTGGTAACAGGTAGGTGTCTGTTTTCAATGGGGAAACTTTGGAGTTTTTCACTGCTTAAAAAAACAAAAAAGGAAAAGCCCCTCTTTGCCTGAGTGCAGCCAGTTCTCCAAGCAAAGCAGGTCCCAAGTGAGTGAGGAGAGACAGGATGGGGTTGGGCAATGTGGAGCAAGGTTGTCTGCACTAGGTCAGACCTCAAAGCTCAGCTTCTCTGACCAGGCCAGACCTCCTCAGGAGAGACCCTGGAACAATACCAATCACAGAATGCTGCAATCACCTCTGCTCTAAAGAAAACAGTCATAAAATACACTCTTTAAAATTGGAATGCATATCTCTTAGAAGCTCTTTGAAATATTTCTCAAAACTATTCTAGAAAACCTTCCTAATGAACTGCACCAGACCAGAGGGAAATCAAGGCAGAGCCATGGTTTGTCAGGACTTGCTTGATCCTAAAGAGCCCCGAGGTGCATTTGGTGCTGAGCCCTTGAACCTCAGGGCCTGAGAGGAGATTGCACAAACCTTTCCAGGAGTCAAAGTCAGAAGAAAAACCCAAAGTGTTTCCAAGCATGAATGGGTCCCACTGAGATCCATCCCCAACACAGGCTCTTCATGGACTCCATGGAGGAGAGAATTGGAGGCCATGACTGCACAAAAACCTCTCAGAGATTCATTGTCAAAAGGGAAATCCAAAGTACCTTCAAAAACCTTGAGTATGTCAAAGTATTAATGAGCCCCAGTGACTGTTAATACAAAGCCCTCAAGGGACTTGTTTAAGTAAATAATTGGAGGCCATAATTGCACAAACCCTCTCAGAGGCAGAAAGAGGAAAGTACCATAAAAACTGGAAGTACCTTGAAGCATTAATGAGCCCCAGTGAGTGTTGTTACTGACAAAGAATCTCAAGGGACTCGTTAGAGCAGATAATTGGAGGCCATGATTGCACAAA